>CM031242.1:560792350-565592350 GCA_018340775.1 Taxus wallichiana var. yunnanensis | reverse complement strand
CGTTGTTAAGGGTATAGGTAATCCCCCTCAAATCTATCACAGATTGAGAGAATGTGAAATCAGGGATAGGGTTGATAAAGGGTAAATGGTGTAGAGGGGATGGTAAGGTGGTGGGGTAGGTCCAAGGAAGCAGACGCATGTTGAAATGTAATAGTACGACTAGGGTACATGATTTGACAAGCAAACCAAAGCAATGTATAGGCAAAGGTCGATAGTTTATCCAAACAAGGGTGATATAATCACGGTATCTAAGGCATAGGAAGTAGCTCCAGGGTATATAACAGGTAAGGTATAGGAACGTTTAGGCATGTTCGGCAGTACCAAATGGTTGGTTTGGTTGAGATAAACGTCACGGTCTAGGTCTAGGCAAAGTTGGTCGACAGATCAAGTCAAGGACCCTAATCATGCTAAAACACAAACAGGTGAGCTCGATTGAACAAAAAACTACAGGATGGGTGGATAAAAGTGTATGGTGTTGATTTTAGGTAAGGTATTGAGGTGGTATGGCCATGGGTCGGGCAGAGTTGTTGGGTTGCGGCCTTGGCGCGGGCCGAGGGTAGGTTGAGGCTTTGGGTCGGGCCAAATTATTCGGTGGCGGCTTTGGGTCGGGTCGGATGGGTAGGGTGAGGCCTTGGGTCGGGCCAAATGGGTAGGTGGAGGCCTTGGGTCGGGCCAAATGGGTAGGTTGAGGCCTTGGGTCGGGCCGAATAGGTAAACAAATGGTGTTCAACAAAGGTGGATATAGGCGATATGTGGTTAAAAAGGGGCAAATGGTAAATAAGGGCAAAAATTGGGGAAAGTTGGCGAGAAAAACTGATGTCGATTCTACATGACCGATATCGGTTAAGGGACCGATACCGGTTCATTAGGGAAAAATGAAACCGATATCGGTTATGGGCGAAAAACCTATAAAAAGAAAAATACGGTTTGTCATTGTCACTTGTGTTATTTGAAAACCAAATGCGAGGCCTTGATTTGTCTAACGTGGAGAGTTGAGATTGGAGGTTTTATTGAGTGAGGTGGAGCTATTTTGCTATAGGAGTGAGTTGTTTGCGGGCCCGAGTGAGAAGGAGGCAGCAGTTGATTGGTCAGGGACCCAAGAGATCAGTGGAGCTATGGCACAGGCAGGAGGAGCAGGAGGGGCTGGACCAGCTGGACCACCACCACCCATCCCACCACAATGACGTGTCGTCGTTCGGGTAGGTTCGGAACTCTTTATTTTGTGCATTTGAATGGTATTAAGCTAAATTGGGGGTTTGGGTAGGAATTTACATGTTTTAGAAAATAATGAGTAAATGGACGTAAGTTGAAAAACGAAGAGGATAGATGGGTAAAATAGGGCAAGGCGGCTGGGTGGGTAGGTTTTTAGGGTGTTTGGGTGGGTAGATAAGTAGAAAAATGCAAAAATGTGGGTGGGGGGGCCGCGCGGGGGTTCGGCTCCGGGAAATGACAGTGACCGATGTCGGTGTTGCCAAGCTGGTGACCGCATCGTCATGAAATTTCGTGGGTGGGTTCTCGTGTGGTTGACCGGCGTCGGTCGGTGGTGACCGACGTCGGTGGGAAGAGGGGCCGTAAGTCGGTTGTTTGGGATAGATGGGTACCGGTCCTTAATGTTTGTGTTGTTTTGTTTTGGTTTGTTTTGTTTGTTTTTGCTTTGGCTTGTGTGGGTTTATTGGGGGTTTGTGTGGGTTTGTTTTGTTTTGGGGTTGGGTGGGTTTGGGTTTGGGTTGGGCTTGTTTTGTGTTGGTGTGTTTTGGGGTGTGGGTGGGGTTTGTTTTGGGTGGGGTGGGTTTGGTTTTGGGTTGATTTGTTTTGGGTAGACTTTGGGCTTTGTGTGGGTTTATTAGGGGTTTGTGTGGGTTTGTTTTGTTTTGGGGTTGGGTGGGTTTGGGTTTGGGTTGGGCTTGTTTTGTGTTGGTGTGTTTTGGGGTGTGGGTGGGGTTTGTTTTGGGTGGGGTGGGTTTGGTTTTGGGTTGATTTATTTTGGGTAGACTTTGGGCTTTGGGTCGGGTAGTGGTTTGGGTGGGTTGAGTTGTGGGTAGATATGGGATTTGTATGGGTTGGGGTTGGGTGGGTTTTGGGTTGGGTGGTTGAAGGTAGGTTCTTTAGAGGGGGTGGTAGAGTGTTGGGGTGTGGTCGGGGGGATAAAAGGGGGTTTAGAGGGTAAAGTAGATGTTGTGATAAAGAGTAGGTCTAAGGATGTGGGTTGGTTTTGCAGGCACGTCAGCAGTTGACGATGCGGGATAGGATGCCCCCGCTGTTGGTGCGGATGCGGCCACATGTATCTGTGGCTCATTGGGTGATCATGCGTGAGGTGGGACTCGGCGGAGTCCAGCGATACAGAGCTATTGATAGAGATCACAGCCTGATGGTTGCCCTCATCGAGAGATGGGATCCGGCGACCAATGTGTTCCATCTCCCGACTAGAGAGATGACCATCACATTGGAGGATGTGTATCGCATCCTTCGACTGCCGATCGAGGGAGAGGTAGTGTTCCAGGTAGATTCGGAGACGGCGATGGACAGCATCCTGTAGGTTTTTGGAGATGCAGCCGTGCTACTTACCTATCACAGCGCGAGTATCGGGTATGGTGACATGTACCGTGCGCACCGACACGAGACACGACTGGCCGTGCTGATGATGATTGGGATCACCTGCTTCGCCCTCCCGGACTCAGAGGGAGGCCGTTTTCCATGGGCATTGATGGGGGTGCTACTTGAGATGGTGGAGGAGCATACTTGCTATGCGTGGGCACCAGTGTATCTGGTGCAGCTATACAGAGAGCTCTGGGGTTATCGCCGGATGCGGCGATTTGGTATTTGTTCAACTTTTTTACTTCACTGTTGGGCATATGAGCACATCATATGCATCAAACCAGTAGGGCTGCCCTAGCAGCCAGGGCCATAGGTTATATACAGATACGGCTTTCAGAGGTGGTTGGGAGTCGTGGGGCAGCCACGAGCAGTGCTTGCGGGGAGAGATGTTGCCTACTACAGGCATTTATTAGAGGGCCTGACAGCGGTAGATATTGTATGGAGACCTTACAGAGGTCATCACCCTCGCGGAGGAGCCCGCTTATAGTTGCGTCTGATCCAGTACACATTCTGGATAGCAGGACGGAGGCCGGGAGAGTACGAGAGGATACCCCTAGAGAGGGTACGCAGGCAGATGGGGCTGCGACAGGACGAGCCACCTCCCTTCCCTCAGTATAGGAGGGATGATGTAGAGGCCCCCCGCCGCACCACACCCTTGGATCCAGATTGGGTTCTTTGAGAGGCCAGCAGATGACACACGGTAGATGATGTTGGTTATACAGAGCCTACATGGTGTGGTGGGGGTGGTCGAGAGAGCGTGAGGGTGCACACAGCCCGCACTGGCCAGACTTGGCATGTTGTGACGGCAGAGAGATCAGCTCGGGGTCAAGTGCAGCTCTTACAGGGGCAGCTTGCTGCTGCTGCTGCGAGCACGAATAGGGGTCTTACGAGAGGCAGCTAGCCTAGGCTCGGAGTACGACACAGCAAAGCACCACCACCACCAAAGACGGCCCACAGTGCGAGTGCAGTGCAGTAGCACAGTACCTGCACCACACCTGCACCACCGCTGAGCACCACGAGCACAAGCAATGCAACACAGCCACGAGCTCGGGGGCATTAGTATTAGGTGCCGAGGACCAGCCCAGCTCCTTCCAAATGGCTCAAGAGTGCTATATGGAGATTAGAGTGGAGGCCCGATACTATCGGGATATTCTTGATGGTACCGGAGTTGAGTATCAGCCTTATGCAGCTCATAGAGCGAGAGACCTCTCGCAGCCAGAGATCTCGGGAGGTGTAGCCACGGCCGGCGTGTGTCCATTACAGAAGGGGAGGTGAGAGGCGCCACAGGACCAGTGGGAGAGGTGTCGAGGGTGGTGGGGAGAGGCGAGGATCCCCTGCATTGTTTTTGTATATAGATATCGGCACCGGTCTCGCGGGCCGGTTGTGTTGATAGAGGCTGCGTGCCTACATATTATTCATTGATTCATTCATTTTTTTGTATACGGCTGCGAGCGAGTGCACGGGTTGTATAGTTGATCCGGCTGTGAGCGAGTATATTTTTGATATGAGGACCGCTGCGAGCCGAGTCGAGGTTATTGACCTTTATTGTGGCCTACGTGCCGGCTTTGTTGGATTATGAGATCACAGAGGCCCCGATGCAGGGCACAGTGTATATTTGAAAACTTGTATATATATATAGAGATGATGTTTTGATCCACATGTTGTGTTCAAAATGTTTTTAAGTATTTTGTCGATGGTTTATGATATAGAATGTATGATGAGTTTAATTGACATGTTGATATATGGATGATGTGTTATATGATGAAATGTTGCATGTTTTGGTGCTGGTTTTGGGACATTGTTATATATGTATCTGATGAGTTGGATCCAAATGATGTATAGATAGATAGTTTTTTGTTTTGTTTTGGTATCCTTAGTTGATGACTTGTTTGTTTTTGTAAAAGAGATGATGTTAATGAAATTGTAATGATATGTGTGGTGGATGGACAAATATGGATAATGGTGATGAGATGCAGGAAAAGAGGCGGGCGTGACAAAAATTAGGTAAAAAACGAAGAAAAGAACCATGTTTCAAAAAGGCAGGTGTATAACCGATATCGGTTAGATAACCGACGGCGGTAGTTAGTAGACCGATATCGGTTACATAACCGATACCGGTTATTTAGGTATGAGCTTTTCTAAAAATAAAAAAGCTAGGGTGGCAACTTAAGTTCTAATTTTGAGAGCCATGCAAGAAGTTAAATACGTGAACGCGACGCTTTTTGACGACTGAGACAGGTAATTGCATGAGAAATTTGAGTGATAAGGAGAAAAGAGACAGGGAAAGTGAATGTGTTCTGAGATTCAGAAGGCAGAAAGGTGAATTTGAAAAGGGTGGTGATCATGGCAGAACGAGGAGAAGCATCCAGCAGGCAGGGACGAGAGGGAAGACAAGGGCCACCTCAAGCTGCTGCAACTCCAGAGGTAAACGTTTTGGTTGTGATTTGATTTCTGCATGTTTTGTGAATAAGATGGGGGAGAGTATGTGGGTAGATATGAGAAAGAAAAGATGATAACAAGGGTTATAAATGAGGTGAGTGTTACGTGGTAGGTAATCAAGGGTTTCGGGTATGTCTGTGTATACAGAGAGGAATAAACGAGCAATTTATTGTCGTAGGTGGTTGTTTAGGCAAGGTGTATGAAAGTAACAGTGACCGATATCGGTTAGGGATAACCGGTATCGGTTACTCAACCGGTACCGGTTAGCTGTAAACGATACCAGTTGCTGTAGGAATTTCTAGAATTTGAGAAAAAAACTCGGGGATTTGAGGAATTGAATGGTTGTTTGTTATTTGGATGTATGCAGGCAGAGGCAGGGTTGAGGATGAATGATAGTGTACCAGCGCTGTTGTCACGAATCCGAGCGGATGTAACGCCAGCTGAATGGACATTGATAAATCATTTGGGGTTAAGTGGAATCCGCTATTATTCACGAATCGCACGTAACCATGCTATGTTACAGGCGTTGATTGAGAGATGGAATCCTGAGACAAATACCTTCTATCTGCCAACAGGGGAGATGACAGTAACATTGGAAGATGTGTTCCGTATTTTGAGACTCCCTATTACAGGAGAACCAGTATATCAGGCATTACCTAGCGCGGCGCGGGGAGCGATAACTTAACGAGATTTGGTCCATACGCATGAGATTTAACACAACGAGGTTTGTCATTCACATATGGGATAATGTATGCAGCACACCCTGAGGAGACAAGGTTAGCAGTGATATTAATGATAGCGGTAGGGTATTACGCGTTACCGAGGGCGGATGGGGGAAGATTTCCAAAGGCATTGATGTGTGTTATTTGGGAGATGATAGAAAGGAACGTGACTTTTGCATGGGCACCTGCATATTTGGCGGAGCTATACGAGGGTCTATGGGCTTGTAGAGGTGAAATCACGGGACGACGATCTTTGGATTGTTCATACTTATTACACTTTGTTGGGCTTATGAGCACATTGTTTGTGTGCGACCGGTAGGCCGATCCATCGATCGGGGAGAAATCGGAGTACGAGGTTGGGATTCAGATGATGGGTCCAGACAGAACAAGAGGCAAGATCTCAGGCCGTGACGGGTGACATTGAGTATTACAGGCAGGTATGGGAGAGGGTGACGATTGCTGATATCTGTTGGCGGCCTTACGGGAACTATATGGTAACAGAGAATATAGCTGAGGAGTTGAGGGGTGTAGAGTGATTGAGGTGGATCGCAGGGCACAGGCCAGGTGAGTATGAGAGGATTCCTCTAGATCGCGTGTGGCGAAAATTTGGATTTGTGCAGGATATACCCCAGGCTTATAGACCCTATATGAGGATCGATGCAGAGGTAGTATTCTCACCTCCCCAGCCAACACCTCCAGAAGGGCCTGAAGAGGTAGCAGCCGATCGCAGGGTAATGGATGCAGGAACGACAGAGGCCTATAGATTATGGTGGGTAGCAGAACTGCGAGGTGTACGTGATCGTCCTGACATAGCGGTGATTACAGCAGAGAGGGATCGTCTGCAGCGTTTGGTTCAGCAGCTCCAAACGCAGGTGAATGAGACAAGAGGATTGTTAGTGGTTGCGGAGTCACGGGCGGAGAGACTAGAGGCTGGAGTCCTCCATGCGAGAGGGCGTATTCATATGTTACAGGAGAGATTGGCAGATCAGTGGGCGGTACCAATATTTGTGGTACCTTTGAGGTCGAGAGGCTGGCGAGAGAGGGGTCGACGATCACGATCATCACCCAGGTCGGGATGAATCGTGAGGGTTTAAGTAAATGTTATAGAGGTATAAAAATAAAGATGTCGACTTGCGTGTCGATGATAGAGAAGATGTATTTGTTTAACATCTAAATAAAACTGAATATGTATGTTGATTTGAGTTACGATAATAATAAGAATGTTTGTGTTTTGATTTTCGGTGTTTTGGAAAAAGGATAAAGAGGAATGTGATGAAATAGAAATACACAAAAATATTTATATTTACCACACATGATAGGTTATGGTAGGGGATGGTCGAGCTAACCTTGGGAGACCCCATGTCTCGAAGTGTGCCCTACATAGCCCATTGCACAAAGCAAGCAGAGGAGGGCCTCGAGACCGATGTAGTTCTCCCTTAGGATCAGGGAGAGGTGAATTCAAGCAATTTGGTACGGTTTAGGCAATTGGTTGGTTGGTAAGAATATTGATATTAATATTGGTAAGGTAAGGTTGTTGGTGTCGGTAATGAATTGGTGATGTTGTAAAAGGTATAAGGGAAGTGAAAGTGAGCCTACCCAAGTAGAAGGGAACCATGTCCTGATTAAGATCAACACACAATCCTAGATGCGAGGCAAAGCGGAAAGAGTGCTCCGTAGGTGAAAAGAGCTAAACAAACCACACAACGTAGAACGAGCTTGAAGCCCTAGGTACCGTGCATAGACGAGAAGTCAATAGGTGAAAAGAGTTGTATGATCACAACCTATCGGGTGTACGTTACGTCCCTTGAGTTGAAACAAATGGTGAGGTGAGGTGGATGATATAGCTGAGGTACAGAGAACTTGTTACAAAGTGAGTGTTCTGACGAAAGAGAACCTACCCTAAATAGACAAGTCCATGACCCAAAAAGTTCTTTTGAATGAGGCTTTTATTTGGTGAATATAGGTGATCGATGCGGGAAGTCTGAGGATATTGATTGTATTATTCTTGAGGTCTTCACGAAGCTGATCAATGCGAGAAGCTTCTGATAAAGGCTGAGTGTGTATAGCTGTCCTTCGAGGGAACAATCTATTTATAGTAGCAGATATGATTTTAGTGCATAGCTGTCCTTCGGGGAGAAGATCTATATAGAATAGCAGCAATAGTTTGGCATATAGTTGTCCTTCGAGGGAGCAGTCTATATGAAATTGAGATGACTAGATGTTCTTTTGGCATGAAGCATCTAGTTTGGTAGGAAGTTTGACTCAAGAAAATCCCATAAGAAGGTGGTATTTTAATACTTTGAAGTCATGGACTAGACTAAAAAGGGGAAGGCATCGTTTGAGGGGAGGTGAGAAGTGAGCTTGATTTTATTTGGAGATGTAGGAAACAAAATGTATGTAGCGGTAAATGAGCTCAAGGGACGAGCAGTAGGTAGATAAGAAGTGATATAACACTAAATTCAATAGTAGAATGGTCGAAGATGCAAGGCATTAAGGGGCTCAGGCTCAGGTTTACCATTAAGCGAAGCTAAACGATAAGTGCCTGATCCATAAGTGTGAGTGATTATATAAGGCCCAATCCAATTGGGAGCAAATTTTCCACGTTTGCTCTTTTCTAGTTTGGTGACATGTTGATTCTCTTTGAGGACAAGATCACCAACCTTAAAGGTACGCTCATGAAGTCGCTTATCATAAGCACGTTTGATGCATTTTTGATAGATTTGAAGGTGATCAAGAGCTGTAAGATGACGTTCGTCAAGAAGCTCCAATTGGGCTAACCGCTCTTGGCGGAAATCATCGTTGGTGAGAATATCCTGAAGAGATATTCTAAGGGAGGGTATTTGTATTTCGAGAGGCAAAACAGCCTCGGTACCATATACCAAAGAAAAAGGTGTGGCATTAGTGGAGGTACGAATACTAGTACGATAAGCCCAAAGGGCAAAGGGGATGTGATCATGCCAATTTCTGCCGGATTCATTGACAACTTTCATGAGGATTTTGGTTAGGGTTTTATTAGAAGATTCAGCCTGACCATTGGCCTGCGGATAGTAAGGCGATGAGAAACTAAGTTTGATACCAAAGTTGTCACAAAGGTCTTGTAACAACTTGTTTTTAAAAGATTTACCATTATCTGTTATTAGGCGATGAGGAATACCAAAACGACAGATAATGTGATGGTTAATGAATTTGACAATTTTTTCCTTTTTGATCGAAACGAGTGGAATGGCCTCCACCCATTTTGTGTAATATTCGGTGGCTATGATTATCCATCGGTGACGTTGTGAAGAGGACGGGTGAATCTCACCAATAAGGTCTAAACCCCATTGTGAGAAAGGCCAAAGATCTCATGCGACTGCTGTGGTGGATGGCTAGGAGTATGTTGAAGGTTAGCATGTTGTTGACACATAACACAACGCTTAACATATTCGTAGCAGTCGTTATTGAGAGTAGGCCAATAATAACCTAGGTGAAGGATTCGTTTAGCCACGGCAAGGCCACTAAAATGTCCACCACAAATCCCATCATGGACTTGTTGGATGGTATAGGTGACCTCGTGCGGTTAGGACAGCGAAGGAGGATACCATCAAAGCCACGTTTATAGAGGAGTCCCCCCATGACAACATAACGCGAAACACTTTTAAGAAAAGCACGTTTTCCGTTACTAGTAAGGTCAGGTGGGAGAACAGAGATTGTAAGATAGTCGTGAAATTGGTGGTACGGGTATCCTGTGAATTAGTAGACACGGTATTTATCATACAAACTACGGGGTTGAGTAGGATGGGGCAAAAAGTTGTTGGACCATGACGAATAATTGAGTCGATTAATGAAGTGGAATTTGGAATTTGCGAGGCTAAGCAAGCCATAGTATCCGTAAATTTGTTAGTGGAGCGGGAATGGTTTGGATAGAATAGTGAGTAAATAAGGCTAGAAGTGAGTCCACATAGTATTTTTACTTTTGAAGTTCCTCATTTTTACATTGGTAGATGCCCATGCTTGATTGACTACCAATTGAGAGTCGCTAAAAATATTGATAGATTTGATACCTAAGTGTATCACAACTTGGAGACCAGAACAAGGGCCTCGTATTCCGTTGTATTATTAGTGCGGGAAATCAAGCCGGAATGAAAGAGGCATAGGTTCGGCGTCGAGAGGGATGAGAACAATGCGGCTCCTCAGCTGCGGCGTTGGCATTTAGATCCATCGAAGAAGAGGGTCATTTGATACGACTCTTCCCCGAGTGAAAGAGTGGCGATGAGTTCGTTAGGGAAATTAAAATTGGTGAATTGTTCCCGGGTAAAGGGGCCTCCATGAAGTTGGTCTGCGATGGTTTGTCCTTTGATTGATTTCTTGTGGGACGAACTCAAGGTCGAGGTTGTCGAGGAGCATGAGCCATCGGGCGATGCGTTGGTTTAGATGAGGTTTGGCATACATGTAATGGATGGGGTCCGTGTTGGTGATGACGAAAGTTTTGTGATTCAAAAGGTAGTGTCGGAGCTTGGTAGCCACGAATGATAGGGCTAGGCACAACTTCTCTACATGTGTATACCTAGTCTCATAGTCCACCAAAGTACGACTTATATAATAAATGGCTTGTTCTCTATTCTTAGAGTCACGATGTGCAAGCATGGCCCCTACAGCGTGGTCAGTGGCGGAAAGGTAAAGGTAGAAAGGGCGGTTGTCTTGAGGTGGGATAAGCACGGGTGGCTGCAAGAGATAAGTTTTGAGAGCTTCAAAGGCTTGGTGGCACTCTTTGCTCCATTGAAATTCAATGTCCTTTTAAGGAGGTGATGGAAAGGTTGACATCGATCCGAGAGTTGGGAGATGAAACGCCGGATGGATTGAAGTTTACCCTGCAAACTACGCAATTGTTTGAGGTTTTTGGGTGGGGGCATTTCTAGAATAGCTTTGACTTTAGATGGGTCGACCTCAATGCCATGCAAAGAGACGATAAAGCCAAGAAGTTTTCCCGAAAGGACACCAAAGACACATTTTTTTGGTTGAAGACGGACAGAATATTGTAACAGGTGATCAAAAATAATGGTTAAAACATCGAGATGTTCACTGCGATGTTTAGACTTGCCAAGAAGATCGTCGACGTAATCTTCAAGGATTGTGTGCATAATGTCATGAAAAATGTAGGTCATAGCCCGCTGATAGGTAGCACCAGCATTCTTAAGGCTGAATGGCATTACGGTAATGAAGAAGGTTCCCAAGGAGTTATGAAGGCGTTTTGTGTTGATCGGCGAGGCAACCAAAATTTGGTTGTATCTGAAAAGCCATCCATGAGAGAAAGCATTTCATGACCGCAGTGAGATCAACAAGTTGATCAATACTTGGGGGGGAATTCATCCTTAGGGCAAGCGAGGTTAAGATCCCGAGAAATCGTGCATATCGAAGTCCCCTGTCGCTTTAGTGACGAGTAGGATGTTAGAAATCCATTGAGGATAGTCAATAGGCGAGAATGAAGGAAACAAAAGGAGTCATTGGAGCTCCTCTTTGACCAAGAGGGAAATGCGTGGATGCATTTTCTCAATTTCATTTAATTGGCTTGGAATCGGGTTTGAGTGTAATGTTATGGACAGCAATGTCGAGGATCAATTCTGGCATGTCGGCGTAGGACCAAGCAAAAGCTTGGTTGTGAGAACTGAGGAAAGTAGTAAAGGCGACTTGTTCCGATGCGTTAAGGGATTGTCCGATCTTCACAATGTGAGGATCCTCCTCCGTGTGGATGTTGATTTCTATAGTAGACTCGTTCAGCATGGTTTGGGTTTCAGATGGTAAGGCTCGTTGAATATAAGAATCATCCGCGCGCCAAGGTAAGTGAGGATGGAGTCATCATCTTGACACTCAACAACATTAATCAAAGGCGAATCCTCTTCGATCATGTCTGGATACAGAAGGGGAAGAGAAGATGGGTCCTCATTATCACGTTGATAAGTGAGAGGACCTATGAAGATAGCATTTATGAAAAAAAAAAGTTAGGAGGGATAGATTCAGGGTCTATAGATTCTGTGGGTGATGATGGCAAAGTGGGTGATGATGGTTTGGTAGGGGTGACGTCATCTTCTTCCAGAATACAGCTGACACGAGGTGTCTCCTGTGTAGGTGTTTCAGAAAAGCGAGACCCCTGCAATCATTATGTTTACGTGTGGTGATGGGGATGAGCGTATGTCGGCCTTGTTCGTAAAGACCAAAACCAAAGCCTTTCCAAGCACAGCGAGTCAAGAAGGTGAGGGCGAAACGACGATTTGTCAAGTATTGAAAATCAGATTGGAAGGGAACCACACCAAGAGGAGGTTCAGGGGTAATGGAGGATGCGTCAACACCCCCATACGTTAGGTTAGTGCGGCAATGGGGTGGTCCGTAAGAGATTACCTCCCCCACGCGACGGTCGTAGGTGGGATGTGCATGTAACTGTCCGTACTCTTGTGGGGTATGGAAAGAACTAACGTTATATAGGTGGTACTCCCCCAGCGTAAGGCGTTGAAAAACATCTACTAAGGGGTCGGAGGTTGGGATGTTAGCTGCGGGAAGGGAAGTGGTTTTTGCGACGGTGGTTTCATCAGTTGAAGGCGTAAGTGTGGTTGAGGTGGATGGTTGAGGCACAGTCGAAGAAGATGGTTGGGTTGAGTGAACGGGTGTCTTGATTGGTACAAGCATATCGTTTAGGCGGTATAACATATTACAGGTTTTAAAGGGGGGAGGATCAGCTTTTACGGTGTAGGACTTCCCTCGTACTCAAATTTTATGCATCTATGTAATGTTGAGGAACGCATCCCATGGCCCGGATCAAGGCGACCTAGCAATATATTATATTGGAACTCTCCCTCAAGGACATAGAAGAGTTCGGGTAAAGTACGTGGTCCTACCCGAATGTTGAGGATCACGGTGCCTAAGGTAGAGGTAATAGCGTCATTGAATGATCGGAACATGATGGGGTTGCACACATGCAAGCTGGAAGGGATATTCATTTGTTGGAAGGATTTTGAAGAGATGATGTTTAGACTAGCACCCCGTCAATCATAACACGGCGTACGAATGTCCCGGACGTAAGTGAGATGAACATGGCGAAGTCGAGGATCTTCTCGTACCAAAATCGACAATTTCATCTTCGTGAGAAAGCCGACTGCGGCGACTTGTGGTACGAGAGACGAAGTGGTTTAGAGGCGGTGGGTTGTTTGGTGAGAGAGGCAACGTGATTGGGTGTTAGAATAGAGGTAACAGGCAATGTTTCGTTAGGTAAAACCTCTATCCCTTGAAGGATCTCAATGAGAGCTTGTCGATGAGATTCAGAAGTCTGAATGAGATCATATAGTGTCATTTTTACGGGCGATTGATGAAGCTGTTTGATCATAGTTCGGTGGGAAACTCCATTAGAAACGGGGTAAGCGGGTCCACGAATAACCACTTTGGGTGGTGGTGCAATCGGGATCTTTGGACGGAGAAGGAGAGGACGCAGTGTGCTTTCTTTCGCTTTCTCATTGTTTTTCGCACTCGAGTAGCAACACTAATCATATTAATCTCGTAGGCTGGAGATGAGGAAGATGGTTGGGATAACTCATGGTCTTCAAGAGGTGGGGTTGTAATAATGATAGATCTTGGTGAGGCGGGGACATATGATATAGTAGAGGGAATTGAAGCTAAAGGTCTCTCTCTTCGTAGGTTATCCTTCTTAACCTTTCTATCTGGGAGAGGAGGTGACGAAGGATGGTTTTTAAAGCTTTGCATCCCTCCACATCATGTCCTGGTGTGCGGTGATAAGCGTAGATCTTAGACTCATCATAACCTATAGGTCGAGGTTTAGACGGGTCATAAGGTCTAAGTGGGGGTAGGGAAATGGTCGCATTCTCTACTAACATAGCAAGGATTTTGGTGTAAGATCCTTTGAGTGGGTCAAAATCAGAAGAGGATGAGGGTATTGATTTTCTGGATTTTGGTAATGTTTGGGCGTGGTTGGTTCGTACGGGTGGTGGTTTAGCCGAGGGGTGTTGACACGTGGTTTTCACTAAACGTGGTTTCTTTGGCGCAGAAGCTACGTTCGGCTGGTTAGATGATGAGGCTACAGATGACGTGGTAGTGGGAAACAACCACGGAGAAAGGGGAGTGATAGAAAAAAAATCCTTTGATGATGGAATTTGTTTAGGGTTGATGGGTGGACAGGATACGTGGGGTGATAATGTTGATATACCCTTAGATCTCTGTATAGGTGTAGAAGGCATAGGTTGTTTTGAAGAAAACGCAGGAGGTATGATATATTGATGCAAGGTGGAAGGATGAGGTCCCAATATGGAAGGTAGGCGTGACAATGATGGTTTTAGTTGTGATAGAGGCATAGGTTGAGGAGATTGAGTCTATCTCTTAATGGGGTGGATGGCTTTATTTTTAGATAAATCAAACCGCTTAGGTGGGTGTGTTAGACTAGGTATGGGTGAGGTCCCTAGCGTAGGAGAAGATTTGGTTAAGTTAATATAAGTGGACGGGTCATTTGGTAGAGGTGAGAGGGGTGAAGGTGAGAACATGGGCATTTTAAGCTTATGTAAACACTTAGGATATATGGTAGAGGTGTCGGGATCGGTCATCTGCATTTGAGTAGAATAAGGGGTACTCAAACGTTCCCATAGGATTCGTCTATCTTCTGGAGAATGACAGTCTTCAAGTTTGAATTGTAAATTTGGTACGGAAGAAAGGTGGGTTGTGATTCCAGTCCACTGTGGGTGTGATACAGGGGGTAGATGAGGCACTGTATCAATAGATGTTAAGAGGTCGACTGGTCGTTGAAAAGATTTAGGCGATGAAGGACTAATAGGTAAGAGGGCATGTTCGAGAGGATTCGTCATGGTTAAAGAATTTGGTGATGTCGGTGCAAGAGATTTCTCGTCTAAGGATGTCAAAAGGAGTGGCGTACCCTCCTCTTGTGTGGCAAGAGTGGTAGAAGGAGAAGTTTGGGAAATAGATAGATTAGATAACATCCATTCGCAGTCTTGTAGGGATGTGGTATAAGAAGACTCATCGATGGGAAGAGAAGTTTGGGCAGTTAACTCCTTTATGGGTAAAGGAATGATTTCGCTTTGGTTCGATGGTGGTAAAGGAGGTTCGGGCTCCTGTGTTAGTGAAGAGGCTTGATTCAAAATTTTCTCGATAGAGGCTTTGGGCTGGGTATCAAAGACTGCATGGATCTCATGAACACTCTCCTCGGCTAAGATATCCTGGTTTACGTTGCTGTTGGAAGAGTGATTCGGGAATGGTTTGTTAAATATTTTCAAATTTTGGTTGGCAGGGGCATTAGGATTATCGAGGGTTATATCCCCTGCGTCAACCATTTCCTGCACTATGTTTT
Source organism: Taxus wallichiana var. yunnanensis (assembly GCA_018340775.1). Classification (NCBI taxonomy): domain Eukaryota; kingdom Viridiplantae; phylum Streptophyta; class Pinopsida; order Cupressales; family Taxaceae; genus Taxus; species Taxus wallichiana. The sequence continues at coordinate 565,577,257 of CM031242.1, read as the reverse complement.
TCAACATCTTGCAGTTTTCATGACTATGTCCTTTTACGCGGTGGAAGTTACAGAAGTCATTTTCTTTGTACCAGGAAGGTATAGCGCGGGTGGAGTCAAACCCAGAGTGAGGTTTAACAGGAGGCAAAGTGATAGCTCCGGCTTTGAGCAATTTTTCCAAGATGACGCCATAGGTTTCTCCTAAGGGAGTGTAATTGATGGGCTCGGCTTTGTACTTATAGGTGGTTTTTGGTGGAGTATTGGACGGCGCTTGAGATTTGACCATCACTTTGCGTGGACAACTCCTTTTGATTTAGAAGAAGTGGACGCATGAGGAGTGGTGGTATTTGGTTTATTGGTAGAATCAGGAGTTCGGAAATTGGGGTTTTTGTTACGCAACCGCAATTTCTCTTCCTCTAAGGCTCGAATCTCTAGTTTTCGAGCCATAGTAAAGGCTTCATCGAATGTACGGAAAGTTTGAATTTGGAGGGTAGGGGAGATGTGCTTAGCGCAGCCGTGCAAAAACAGATTCGATAAGTTCGGTTTGAGGCAAGGCATACGTAAGTTGGTTGATAAGGCCCCGCCATCGTCCAACGAAATCTGCGATAGATTCGTCTTCAAATTGTCGGATGGCATAGAGGTCGGTGATAGATACTTTCTGGCAATGTTAATGGAGAAATGATCCAAGAAAGATCGGGCTAGTTGGTTAAAAGAGAAGATTGAGTCTTTGGGTTAAAGCTTTGTACCACTCAAGGCGAGTCCGATAAGGACATGGGAAAGGTGCGGAGAACAGAGGCATCATCATGGGCAATCAAATAACAAGCATGTCTAAATGATCGCAAGTGTTGTTGAGGATCCTCTTTACTATTAAAACGAGTAAATTTGGTAATTCCCATTGAGGAGGATATGAGTGAAGGGGGATGGAAGGGTGAATGGGCTCGACAAACTTACTCGTATGTCAAGGCGCTACGACTTCCTGAAACAGAAGCCTCTAGGTTTTGCATTTTGTCCATCATTTGTTTGATGAAATATGTGGTTGGATGAGATGATGGTGCGGTTGTGGTAAATGGAGGCAAATTGGGCCAAGGGCCTCATTTGGACAATGGTGGGGTTAAGTGTTGATAAGGTATGGAGGATGAATATGTTGAGGCAACCGAATAGGGATGTCCCATATAGGATGTTGAGGTCACTGGATACGTGTATGGGAATGAAAAGGTAGGCGGAGCTTGAGAAGGAAAGCTCGTGTGGATAGGTGGTAGAGAGCAAGTCATGAACGGAGCGGTCTGCAAGAGAGATGAGGTAGGGGCAGTCGGCGGTAATGATATGTGGGGTCCGAGGTTAACCAACGGAAAGCCAATCTGAGTCGTATGAACCTCTGAAGCCGTCGGATTGGGAGACGGGGCTAGAGATGCAGGAAGCAAGGTGGTATTATCAGGCGGAGTGGGAGCTAAATGAGCAGCTATACTAATAGGCATACCAACAAGGAGCTGACCATCAGGCGTACGGTCAGGGGTATGAGACAAATAGTATTGTACAGCGCTAGAATTAGCATCCAGAAACTTGGCAAAGTCCTTATCTCCCACAGGAATTTTAGGAACCTCGCTGGTATCCGTAGGATTCCCCACAGAATGTGAAGGGGGTGATTCAGGCAAAGAAACAGAGCAAGCATGTGAAACCATGGCGGTGGCTTGCTTTCGAGTGATAACAACCATGGACAGGAGTTCACAGTAGGGTTTCAATCTGTCAGGAATAGAAACAAACTCAGACTGGTAAAATTGGTAGGTTGTTGGTTTGTCAGGAATTGGAAAAGACGAAGAATCGATATCGGTCTAAGTAACCGATGTCGGTTACATATAGCCGATCATCGGTCGAGTAACCGATGTCGGTGTAAGAAGTCTGGGCTAACAACATAAAAAGGATGCTAATTTGATTTTTAACAACGTTTAGTATACTTGTCAATTATTGATCACGAGAAGGCGAGTATGAGAAAGAAAACGAGAACTAAAAACAAGCAAGATGCACACACAAATCAGAGATTAACCCTAGGGTTAATTTTAATTATCGTAGGCTTATGCCTTTAGGACGCAGAATGATGTCGAGAATCCTAAACAAGAGACTTAGGGAAATGTCAAGTTGTTTTGGCTTATAAGGTTACCTCAATCGGGTGGAGGAATACCGCGGAAAAAGGGGGATGTTTGAGCTGTTGTGTTAATTGTGAAGTGATTCGATATGTGTTGTGTAGTGAATGTAAGATTAATTTCCTATCAATATTGTGGATATCACCCCAGCGTGTACGACTATTACTTAATCTACGTTCACTAGAATTTAAAAAAACAACAAGGGGAATGCAATGCACGTGTTTTAAACCCAAATCAAAAATTATGTTTGATGAAGCAAGAGAGATTACTTTCACTAATGCGAAACTAGGAAAGCAAGACAAATTCTTTACGAAATATATAACAAAAGCAGCAACAACAAGTATGCTTCCTAAAATGAAAATAAGCAAGAGAAACAGAAACCCAAAATGGGTCCCACTAAGTGTAATGTGTGCCAAAATGTTTCACTCGGAATGTTTCGTTCCTTTTAGAAAGCAGATAAGGGTTGGGGCTAGGAGGAATACTGTAGAATGTCAAGATGACGTGCGCGTACCGAGAAAGATCAGGTTGATTTGCGAAGAACTCCTTTTTGTCTTGGAAGGACTACTGCAAATAAGAACACAAGACCACAAGATTTTAATTAGACAATAAATGAGGAAGCGCCTTGGGCCTGGGAAATATAAAACTTCCTTTCGAAGGTGGTTAGTTCCCCTGCTAATATGAATTAACACAAAAAAACTATAAGATATCAATTAAATTACTTTGTTGAATTGGGTAGGGGAAAGGTGGTTATTGGTTATAGTCGGTATAACCGATGCGATTCTCGATAACCGATGGCGGTTCATCGATGACCGATATCGGTAGAGTCTAAGATCTACTAGGTTGGTTGTTTTGTGGGGTGGTGGTGTTGTTTGGTAGTTGTGTTATTTGTAGGGCTGTATATAGGTAATATTAGGAAATAGGGCGATGAGAGGTAGATGAATGACAGTTAGATGCAATGGCATGCTGGGTAGTGGATTCAGAAATGGATTTATGAGGACTGTGATTCAAAAGGCATAAGAAATGTTATAATAGAAGACATGCAAGATGTGACTTACTGGTTTTGACGAAGATGCAAGTTGATCTCCTTTCTTTATGGCAACGCTTCTGGTTTCTTCACTTGTCTCTGCTCGGTCAAGTGAAGATCTGGACTCTGTTGATCGCTCCCAATGATTTCTCTTGATTCCAAATCCTTCCACTTGATCCAAAATGAGATTTCGATCCTTTGTTTTTGGTTTAGGAGCCCATTTACAGGAACCGATGGCGATTACGTAACCGACGGCGGTCGAGTAGAACCGGCATCGATAAGGAAAAAGTAGGCTATTTTTAGTAAAATCACCCACCTTCCCTGCTTTTCTCGAGAGATTAGTTGCGGGCTTGGTCAAGTGACTAGAAGGTCGGTTTTGGGTGCGAGAAAGGGGTCATTAGTCATGGGTGTAGGTGTGGACCAAGTTATGGGTCTTAATTAGGTTAGTTTAGGGTTAGGGCTAGAGTCATGATGAAGTGGCAAAATGAGGTGGCAGGTAAGGTGATGTGGATTTATTCATTATAAGGTAATTAATAAATAATTGTGTAAGTTTTAGGTGATGAGGTTATATTGCGAGATGAGATGTGGGTCACAAGGGGTCGTAAGACACAAATTTGGTGTCTACATTGCCTTTGACCTTTGTTACATCCATATTCTATCATTTTCATGGATTTCCTTATCTCCTCCGAATTGTTTCTTTATATCACGACACTTGTCTTTGTTCAATGTCATTTCTCCTTGGTTGATTTTTAGTTATTTTTGGTTCTTCTATTCTTTCCATGGCTTTCCCAATGTCACGCGATCTGCCTCTTTATCTTTTTCCTTCCCGGGATTTGTTCCATGTCCGTAACTATATCTCTTTTACTTGCAACTTTTATACTCTTCCATGGCTATCTTTCGTCCCAACGAATTTTCGAGTTATTTGAGGATTTTCTCTTTATCAACGGATTTTCTTATGAATTCCTCAATTTCATGGCTTTTCCTTAGCCTTCATGTCTCTTCATTCATATCCATGGCTTCACTTATCTCACACGCATCTTGTCTCTTTTTCCATGTTGCTTTGTGCTTTCCTTCCTATGCTCATAACACTTACTATCCTTCCACATATTCGTTTAGAGTTTCGTGGCTTTTCTGAACTTCGATGGCTAGTCGAAGTCTTGCAAATCTATCTCTAGAATTCATCAGATATATGCTCATGTCTAAGGGGTGTAAAAATATTGACTAAGTCCCTTAGTACTTATCCTTAGTTATCTAGAGCCTTTGTGGTGACACTACTAATCAACCTTCATCTTTTCAGCTTGCTCACTTTACCAATTCACTCCTTTTGCCATCAATGTAGCTTGACATCAATTGATCCATCTTGACATCAATGAAAACACATATGACACATGACAAAGGTCCAACAATATCCCCCTTTTTCATTGATGGAAATATTCCAACCTTCAGAAACCTTTTGATGGAAAAATACTTGCATACTTGATTTCTATTTTCAGCTTTACTCCTCTGTGTATATGACTTGGTTGGTTCCATCATCTCTCCCCTTATATATCATAACATTTCTACCCATTTAAATGTAACAATATGGTTTCTCGTATCTACATTTCTCCCCTTTTGAATCTAACAGCCTGGTTTCTCATATTCAGCTTTTCTATCCTTTAACTAAATTACTGCAACACTTCAATTTCTATCATCTTTTTGACTTTATTCAGTTGGTTTCTAAATTTCATCAGCTTCTCTCCCACTTTGAAAACAATGAAAAAGGGCCAATTGGGCCGCATATAGCTAGATACAACAAGTACTTACTATAAGAATATCCCATTAGGCTTATGCTTCGATCCACCTGTGTTGGTGTGTTCTTGGAAATGTTCACCCTAAGTTGATGCATAGTTTGATAAAATTGAGCTAGAAGACTAGCGCCCCCTCACTTTAGCACTATTTAGGAGATGATATTACCTTAGAATTATCCCTTGTGTTTTCTATACACTTGTTAGTTGCTAGTGGGATTAGGAATGACCTTCAATTCATTCCTCGGTTTTCAAATATTTCTTAAAGTAGTGGTTTGGTTGTTATATCCGTAATTTCTTCTTTAGTGCTCACATATTCTAGACTGATTTTCTTGTCATTTACTTGTTCCCTCAAAAAGTGACATCGATTGAAATGTTATTTTTCTTTGAGTGACACACAAGATTCTTAGAGACACTAATTACACTTGTACTATCACACAACAAGGGAATTGGATAATTAGATTTTACCTTGTAGTCTTCTAATGTCTGCTTCATCCATAAAAATTGAATACAACACATCGTGACAGCTATATACTCTACTTCACATGTTGAGAGAGCTACTGATGATTGTTTCTTGCTTAGCCAAGATACCAAGAAATCTCCAACAAAGAATGCTCATCCACTTCTACTTTGTTTGTCATCAACACTTCCTACCCAATCAACATATGTATATGCTTTTATGCTGAAATCATTGCTCTTGGAGTACCATAATCCATATTCAACCATTCCAAGCCCAAAGTATCTTCCACACGGTGGTTTTGAAAGATAAATCTTCTCATCCATCCAATCAACCCAAAACTCCTTCCAATATCTGTATCTGTTAAAAATTTCTATATAAATATGAACAGAGGAGTTACACTCCCATTGGGGAGCCTTATTCTTCTATATTGGAAAATCTATTAAAATTCGGATCCATCACTCTTCCTCCATTAAAACTACATACTAGTTTTGATCCTTCTCGCCCACACCAGCTTGGTATAAAGAAAATGAATTCTATAATTACCACCACATAAAAGGACATAGTGATGCAAATTGCAAAACCTTTAAAAAAATTATGCAAGGAATGTTAGACAGTGGTGACCTCCTCCTGAAAACCTTAACGTGCCTCCTAATGCAAACTTGGATGTTTTCAAAAAGGCTTTTTCCTAACTATTCCCCTTCACCAAATCATGTTGGCGAGACATATAAATAAGAAACCAATGTACATATGGTTTGATGAATTTTTAATACGAGTTGTTCGATCCTTCTATCCAGTCTCCTTCTATAGCATCTATTGAGGAAATCTTTACATGAACTCCTCTACCCATAGAAGATCCACCTTACCAGTTCCTTTACCCATCGAGGATCCCACCTTAGTAGTTCATGTACCCATAGAGGAATCCACCTCACATATTCCTTTAGCCATAAAGGAACCCTCATTATTAGCTTTTCTACCCACAGAGGAGCCTACATCACCCACCTCGACTTCTCCTCAACCCGTAGAGGATTAAACTTTGTCTACATCACCCACTTTGTGCCTTATCCTCAACTCATAGAGGATATAACCTTGTCTGCTTCACCCACTTCACCTCCTCCTCTACCCATATAGGATTCAATCTTATATATTCATTTTATTAGTGATACCTCGCGAAGTACCTCACAAATCCCATTACTCTTCTTACCTCACTCTTACCTACCGAATATGATGCCAAGACCTTCCTTGTCTCACAAACCTTAGAGCTCATCATGGGATTAACACTAAGTTATCATCCTCTTCATCTACTCCAAAACCCTTCTCTCGTTTGGTTGATCACATAGAGTATGGCGATTACTTTACCATCTAGGGGTGCCTTAGACTCCTAGTTTCCACCTTAATGCATATTTTATCCCCGGATACCTCGACCATTTACCCCAAGGTATTCAGAGTGAATAAGACTATTGCACTTGATCATGTGGTTCTAGTCACTTCTTCATTGACACCCCTTTCAATCAGGCCTTTGTCTACACCAAAACCTAACACCACCTTAGGGGTCTTACTGGTACTAATTCTAGCACATCCCACTATGAAGCTAGACTTGTCAACTTCGTCCCCACCCATCACAAAATATATTCCAACACCTAAAAGGAAGACCCAACCTTTTAGGGCTCACACCCCAATATCTCCCATGCCTTCTCACTCACCTTCACCTCTATCATTGATTTTAGGCCCACATCCTTAAACCTTGGTGTTTACCCCTTTACTAATGAAATTCCAAGATGTAAAAACGTATACCCTTGCCTTCACCTCCTGTTCGCCTACACCATCTTCATTAATTCTAAATTCACTCTTGCCAATACGCCCACTTTCACCTTGGCTTACTCGAATACCTACACCTTCTAAATCTCCTTCATCCTACCATGTTGTTCCTCCACCTTTACCTAAGAAGGCATAATTTAAATGCAACCCTTCACTACCTACCAAAAAGGTAGTTATTGTAGAAACCTAAAATATGATTACACTTAGCATTTCCTCCAATTCAAAAAATTGACAACACTTCATTAATTCCCCATTCTTCACTTCATTCTCGGATGCCCATTCACAACCCTCTTTGGTCGTATTCCTCCTATAATCAGCTTATTTGGCTAATAAATCTCTTATTAGCCAAACACTCATCCTTTCAACCATTTGAAACCTCCTAGTTCTCTCTCGAACCACTTCGTAAGCTTCCTAGGCTATCTATCGGTGAGAAATGATTAACTAGACCCCTCCCGGCTCTCAATGAGTGCGTAATCACTTGCTAATCTAGTTTAACTAGCCTAAACCACGCTTAACTAAGCCTAAAGAATGTTTATCCTAATCTAATCTAAAGGTGATTTTTGAGATTTAGTCCCACATGCACCCAAAGTTCAAAGTCTTCCATTCATTTGGAGAACTATAAATATAAGGCTAATCCTACCCATTCAAACACACAACTTTACATATAAAAAACCAAACCAAGCCTAAGAAAGCTTGAGATCTCATTTATATTAGCTTTAAGCTAATTATACATTTGATCTTAAGCTTACCTCCTCCATTGACCTTGAGATAACACCTCCATTTGCATCCATAATCCAAGTTTTAAGTAAATAGAGAGAACCATAAGGCCTAGAAGCCATTAATGGTGAGACTCCATTCTTGAAATCTTGAGTTTCATATCAAACATCACATTTGATTGCTAGGATCTTCATAGGTTCAATGTTTTATAGCTTTCAAAAGAGTAGAGAGTAGTATATATGCTAGGTTTTGATGTTTTTGTCAAAGTTATGATGCATGTATAAGATTAAATCTTGTTTAGCTCTTATCTCATGGTGCATGGTTGAGTTTAGTTAAGCTTTGAGGTTCTTTAGCCTCATTCCATAGATTTGCAACTTTTCCATTGCATACATTTGGCATGCTCGATGGGACTTGAAGTCTATCCTCCATTAATGGAGTCTTGTTAAAGCTATTTATTTTTAGTTTCTAACCACTTTCATGTTTTCTAGGAGAAACAACTTGTTATTTACATGATTTCATTTTTTAAGTGAGCTAAATCATCCTTGATCATGTATTTTTGTGGGTTTGAGCTAGAAATAGGCTTCTTTGACTAACCTTTAACCTATTTGTTTGTCAAAAATTTCAATTCCGTGACTTTGTAGGGTTTTGTGGGAGTACGCATAGGTGTCTTAAAGGGGCATGTCTCCATCGATACCCTAGCATCGGTGTCAAGATGGTCATGTATTTGTTTGTCATACTACTTGGTTGATAATTTTTTTAGAATGAGACGTGTCTCTGCTAAACCATCGATGTCTCCATTGACCATTGAGCGTCTCTATGTCTCTAAACGTGTTGGTGTCTCTTTTGTCATCCGTGTTCTCTAAATTTTTTTCCCGCAGGTGAACCCATTGAACTAAGAGCATATGCATCAAAACCCTCTGCATCAAAACCCTCATGCACCTATCTATAATGACCCACATAGGTGTTTTGTGTCTACTATTATAAAACTATGCCACGTGTCCATCTTTGGTTAGGGTATGTATCTACTATTTGGGGTGCGTAGGCATTGTTCTGAAGGCACGCATGCATCTATTTCAAAATTTGAAATTTTTTCACCTGGTTGTAAGATCATTTTTTCAATTTTTCTAAAGTTTTCAAGGTCTAACAAAGTAAGTGCATGGTGTTGATTAATTGTTTAAATTAGCATAACTTAAGTGTTTTCATTCCTTAACTAAAACGAGGTTTGTAAAGTGTGTATGCTCTCTCCTTGCACCTTCTAGGTGATCTTGGAGATCAAAAACACTTGTACAACCTTTTTTCATGTTTAAAAACACTTGTTTTATGCTTCTAAAAGTAAAGTACTTTCCATATAACTTGTTTTAGTGGAATTTTCACATTGCGTATGCTCTTCCTTCATGCCTTTTGGGTGATCTTAGGAATCAAAAGAAATGTGTAAATTCTCTTTCTTGATATCGGTATTGAATGGAAAATTACAAAATCATCATGTACAAGACCTAACACTTCTCAAAGAAAGACACCAAGAAAATAAAAAACCTTCTAATACATATCTTTTCATACAGGTTGCCAAACGGTGTGCTACTTAAAACCACGTTAATTAAAGAAACATAAAAAATACACCAATTAACTTCACACTATATTGTAGGTTTCAGAAAAGGGTACATTCCTATCTACTGAACTAGCACATAACCCCTTTGGCATAACACCTTAAGCTACAACAATGGGGGTGGTTCAGAATCCTAAATTAATCCACCATTGAGTAACCTCCTAGATGAAATAGGAAGTGTTCCGCTTACCCACTTGATTAGTTTTGCATTGTGAGTTAGAGTCAAATATTATCTGTATTGCGACCCCAGTGATAGTAAAAATGAACATACAAGTTACTCATTTTATCATAAGGGGGTAAAGTAAAGTTGAGATACTCCTAAATTAGTCAGTATGACTCTTTGGGTAAATCGTGCTCACTTTAGACAACTTGTGACACCTAGTTGAGAGATATTATTAGGGAAGGCATTCTATCTTAGAGCCCACTTTTCTAGTCGGTGTCATGTCAAGCCATCACAAAGTGACGAATTACTTGGATTTTGAACCTTGTTTCTTGAACAAGGAAAAGAACCCACACAAGTTTGATCTAAGTGCCTTTCACCACAGAATTAAATGACGTCTCACTTAGCTCAGTTTATATCTCACCTTCGAATAAGGTGAAACTCTGCCCAAGTGGCACTTAGTTTTTTTTCATCTTTTGATCTGTACCTTTGTGTTCTTGTTGCCAATTTGGACAAGAGAAGGTATCTTCTGAGAGTGTTGTCATAGATAGTGTTCACCACTATTTTGAATGTTTACGCTCATCCATGTTTATGGCTGAGTTTTTAAACATCTAATGTGTGTGGATACATCCTCATATATTTGATGGCCACTTGATATTGATTTCAAGATAATCATCATAGTTAGGATTGATTCATCATTTGATCTCCCTTTGACGTGTTACCTTGTTCACATTTCCTCAACACAATTAGAAAACTTATGTCACATTTCTCATAAATATGATCTAAGTGTCTAATTGTGGCATTATGTTGCCCTCATTTTAGCACATCCCTAGAATACTTTGACTTATTTTGATTTCAAACATTGTCCCAAATCTTGAAAAGTTTTGTTTCTTTGTTAGTGTGTCATTTCGATACCACTTTGCCATTAACATCTCACTTCTTCGCAAAGCTTGATAAATGTGTCCAATTGGTGTGGTTATAAGGCTTACATTTGTAAGCCTCACCCTTTAACATCCAAGCATTGTTGTTTTTGAACACATCATGGTATCCTTTAATTGGGAGTCACGCTTATGCTTTTTTAATACTTACACCTTGTTCAATTTTTTGAACTTGACATAATTATTGACATAGAGTTGGCTATCTAGCGTCAAAACTATTGTTGAAAGAGAAACATAAACACTTTGAATGATTTATTTGGTTATCAATACTTTCATGATTTTTCTTTGCACGTTAACAAAATCATAGAATTATTTTCTAGGATAATCCCTTTTGATATCATCAAGATTACATCATCACGATGTCTATTTTCCTTAGACCTTCTTTGTAAAATCACACACACATCTCCATACTTATGAAATGTCTATTTGGTTGTCCTTATGTTACCCAAATTGACATGGAATTGTCTTCCCTTTAAAGGAGTTCCATAAAAATATCTAGGTCTAGAAATTTTTGCTTAAACGATGCCAAAAATGAATGACTATCGTGCGGTTTCTAACACTTGCAAAAATACAAAACCTAGGTTTAGGAATTCAAATCAAAATATTACCATTACAACTAAACCTAATTTGGTTATTTGTGCTAAAGGGACCACTCAGGTACCCTATTCCCCACCTTCAGCTCATATTCAGTGGTAGGGTTTGGATGCTTCTGATCCAAATTATTATTCAGGTTACCCCCACTCTTCTTATGATTTAGATCCAAACTAGTGTTTGGACTCCCGATCTTCTTCTGAAGATTTATATCCTAACTATATTTCAGATACCCCTAGATCAAATCTCAAATTACGGTCCTCCCTTCCTTCACATGACCTTTATTCTAAATCACCTCAAAAATGTCTTCCTCCTTTGAAGACTCGTGTGACTCCAAGTTCCATCAATCAATCATTTGATTCGGTTCTTAAGTCACGGTCCTCCCTTTCTTCACAGGACCACCTTTATTAGTCACTTCAATGACCTCTTCCTTTGTCAAATAATTCCATGACTTAGATTCCATCTAGTCAATCATCTAATTTGACTCCTACATCGCAACTCAATGGATGGCTATACGATCCTATTTTCTCTTCCACATTAAGTCATCTTTTAGAAAAATGATCTAAGACCAGATCTAAATCATCCATTCATGAGACACTTGCCTCCAATCCTACTTCCTCTCTTGAGTCATCTTCTTTTGTCAATCAATCTTCCCCACTTATCAAACCTATTTCTTCTATTCAACCTCTACTAATTGATTTCTCTCAGAATGAAGGAACAATTACACTACATGAAGATGTCCCTTTATAGGATTGCAAACAAGGATTCTTTCTAGAAATCGATACACTTGGGTATTGGGGAAAGGAAGTTTATCCATTTTTTCATAATATAGATGTGGAACCTAAGATCATGGAACTTGATTCTTCTTCTGGCATTCCATCTACACCTTCTGAGTATGATGAGATGTCAGGGTATATCATTAATCCATGGCCTATCTTCTCATTACCAAATCATTCATTATCTATCATCATTCCTCAATCAAAATATCACCTTGGGTCACCGTTGAGTAGCCCATCATCTTCTTCTATCTTGGAGCCACCCCCAGGTAGCCCTCCATTTTCTACTTGTGGGTCACCTCCTAGTAGCCCATTCCCTTCTATTCTTGGGCCATGTCCTAGTATCCCTTCATCCTATTCTATCTATGGGATACCTCTCGAGTAGTCCCTCCTCATCTATACTTGGGTCACCCCTAGTATTCCCTCATTATCTTCTTCCATTATGGGGCCATGTTCTAGTATCCCTCCATTATCTTTCATATATGAGTCACCTTGGGGTAACCCATTACCTTCTATTCTTGGGTCACGTCCTAGTAGCCCTTCATCCTCTTCTATCTATGGGAAACCTTGGGTAGCCCATCATCTTCTATTCCTAGGCCATGTCCTTGTAGCCTAATTTATTCCATCTTAGGGTTATATTATAGCAGCCCTTCCTCATTTTCTATCAGTGGCTCACCTCCTAGTAGCCCATCCTCTTCAATTCTTGGACTGTATCCTTTTCATCCATCACATATTTCTTCTATCAATGGTTGTGGAAATCCCTCATTTCTCAAGTCAGTTCTAAACCTCCACATTTGCTTTCTTATCCTTCTCAAGATTAGACAAGTCATGCATCAGCTTATAAGAAACGCACACAGTTTCTTAATAAAGCTCAGGTCAAAACTTACAAGAGCTCGAAAGCCCCAACAACTCTAACAATCTCAAAATTGAAAATCAAGTGCAATTCAAGAACACACATCAACATAACCATCAATTATGGTGAAAAGTACATAAACCTATGAATGGGAAATCAAGATCCCAGATGAACAATCCTTGTTTCAGGATAAATCAAAGTCATTTGTTGAGTATGAGCTCACCTTGATCATTAAGATCGGGGATAACATGACTCTTGACAAAAAAATGCACCTAGTCTCCCTTATTAAGGAAGTCACAAACATTGTTGTTGGATCTTACCACGTAGAGTGACTCTATTTTTCCCTCCTTTCCAAAAACTATAAAAAATATAAACATCAAATTAATTCAAAAATACAAAAACATGAGAAAACACAACAAAAATCAAGTACAAAGATCAAACATTGAAATCAGGTATTGTGTACATGTTAGTACAAATTCACAGCACCCCCAAAATGACCTATGGATCTACTTTTCTAAGGAAATGTCATTTGGTGTGAATGCACAAAATTGAGCTTTCCCAAAGTGTGGGACCTTTACAAATGGGGAAAGCTCTCCAGAGAAGGTTGGTTCCTCTTCCTAAACTACATGCCACAAGCTATTCCAGTGCAAGCAAGCTAATATAATCCTAATCTAACTTCCAAGGAGACAGGGAGAGAAGGAAAACTAGAAAAAACAGAGCCTACACTAAAACGGTGATACACCAGAGAAGGAAAATGTTGAACATCTATCAAAACTACCATGGAACAAGAAGAGGTGAGCAATGGAAAGGATGGACAAGTGCATCACAAACCCAAAGATGGATTTCACACAAAAAATGTTCCAAAACTCCATGAACACAGCTCCAAAACCTACAATGAACATTCAAACATGCACAAATACCTGTAATGAAGAGAGGAAAGAAGAAAACAAGCAAAAACGAGAAAGGATGGACAAATGCATCACAAAACATGTTTTTATTACTCCAAAAGTTTGCACAAAACATCATTTCACTGGTAAGAGGAAAAAATGCCATTACAGAGTAGGGGAGGAGGTTCAAACTCCATTTTTGACCCTGGGGAAGAAAATAAGGGAGAGGCAGAGAAGAATGATTAACAACTTGTTACCAATGAGCCAAAACTAGCTTTTAACACTCAAGCAGAAAGAAAGAAAGTAAAAATGCAGGAAAATTGATTTGGAACTTCAACCACTAAAAAGATTCATCTAATTGGCCTACAAAATGATGGGTTTTCATGAAAAAACCCATACTTCGAAGTACATTTCTTTACAGAGAAAAACAGAGGCCCATACTTCATTAATTTTGGTGGTTGGAGTCATTTTCTGTGTTTTTGCATGCCAAAGACGTTATTCCATTTTTCTCATGAAAATCTCCATAAAAAATCAAAATTGAACCCTTCATCATGTAGATAATTTTACAGTCTTTCCAATAATATAAAGAATGTGAAAATCTGAGCTCAGGATCGAAATTTATGCCCATCTGAAGATTTAGGGCAAAAATGGCAATTTTAGGACAAATTAGGGTTGGCTAATGAAACTTGAAAAATTTCCCCTTTTTTGAATTTGGGAAAAATTCTCAAAAATTCTTTGTGCCCTACTACTCCACTTTGCCTCATGGCACTCTCTCGATTCACTAATGGAGTCGTGGGCTTAAACTCGCCCTTTTCCTTTTGATTTCTCATTGGGAAAATTTACCAAAATTTTCCCATGCCCTGCTCTCCCAGTGACACATGTCATCTTCTAGTTTGGCCATGGGCTTCGAAACACATTTTTCCCTCTTTGCCTACTGAGGGAAAATTTTCCAACAATTCCCCCCACTTGCTCGAGCTCTGCTCTATTGTGGACACATGGCACCTTAATATCTCAGCAGGGATGCAACCTTAATGTTTACCTTTGCACCTTTTGGGTTTTGGGAAAAAAACCAAAACTTCTCCCGACACCCCAATCTCCACCGGTGACTAGACATGTGGTGCTATGTGATTGCTTGGCGGGGAGTTAACAAAATTTTCTCCATTCCTTCCGTGGGCCCACGGGCTGATTTTTTTCCTTTGCACCTCCGCCAACCTTCTTGGCAAATTTTCCAACTTCGCTCCACCGCCCAACCTCCTCTGCCACATGGCGCCATTTCATTAGATGCGGGCTGTCTTGAAAAATTTTCCCAAAAAAACTTTGCCAAGCCATAACTCAAAAATTACAAGGAGTTAGGAGGAAAATTTTACCTTTTTGGAAAGGTGAGAAAATTATCTATCTGATGAAGCAATTTCCATAATTCTTTGAGTGCTTGAAATGTGTAAAAATTAAAGTTGAAGCACAAGGAAGGAGAGAAAGAAGGCAAGTTAGCCAAAATAAGCGGGGGCTTATTTTGGATAACAATTTTGGTGACTCAGAGGGGTCATCTACCTGCTAGATGAATGATCAGTGGCCTTTGAAGCATCCATTGGGCATGGAGTCAAGCCTGATAACCAATTTTGATCTGAACTATGAAAATTTGACCTCTGAGCCACTTGGAAACCCACTGAACTTGGAGTTGATCTTCACCAAAATCCACTAAATGCACTGTGCAAGAGCAACCAAAACAGCACCAAACAACTATGTACAAAATTGGAAATCATACATACCCCAAGTGGGATATGTAGAGTGTGCAAAAGCACTTCTTCTACTGAAAGCAAACCTACCTACTCTACTCTAACTAGAAGCAAAGGTGAGCTAAAAAAATTTTCAACTAGTGCGAAATAGATTCCTTTCTTCAAATTAAGCAACCATGCAAATGATTTTGAGGTGAGTATGGTTGCTTAGATGAGTGGAAAATCAAAAGGACCTGGTCTTCTACCCAAAATAGCAAGGTGTGAGCTGAAAGTAAATTTAATACCTCTTTTAGTTGCTCTACATTTGGATTGAAGAGGTATTGCAGTTGATTCTTAGTACTTTGTAGCTCATCCTCATGCTTAGAAGCAAGCATGACTAGTTTTGACTTCTCCTTTGGCTCCAATGAAGCCAAATACCTTATGGGGTAAGGTATGGTCCTTTGATTGTGCCCATCTCTCTAAATTTCAACTCCAATAATGGAGCCTTCTTGTGGACCTTCTTGGATGGATGGTGTGGAAGTAGTGGTGAAAATCTCTTGCTCTTCCCCTTCCTCCAATGAAGAACATGGAAGATTTAAATCCTCCAATCTTGATTCTAAAGAGCTGTTATAAGATGCAGGATGCTGCAATTGAAAGTTCTCCTTCATGACAGCAAGTTCTTGTGTTTGGAAGGTGGATGAAGGAGGAGAAAATGGTGTGATTTCAACTGGTTCTTCTCCATCAAAACAGTCCTCCAAATCTGATAGATAAACTGCGTCATTGTTGTCCTGCTACAAATGCTCAACCTCCTCCATGGTGTTCTTTTGATTTATAACTTGATCACCATGTTTATCTTCATTCTCAAAGGTGAAGTTTGAAAGATCAAACTCCTCTTCAACGTTTGAGATTAAAGAGAATGAAGTAGAAGGAAGAACTGAAGGTTCTTCTATAGCCTGTTTTGTGCTCAAAGCTTTTGGATCTGCACTTTTCTCCTCCACAGCTGGAATGTGCTCCTCTTCTTTTGGATTTGGAGTAGCTTCTCCTTCCTTTGCTGCTTGAAGAAAATCTTGCTCTTGATTGAACTCTTCCTCTAGCATGAATTTTGTCAAGTCAAACTCTTCAATCTACTGCTCTAGAGGACAAGTTGGGGCTGCAAGATCTCTTTTAGAGCTTTCCTCCATGGCTGATTGTGCAACTTGAATTAGATCAGCATTTCCTTCAAGTAGAGTGCCAACATAGACACTACATTTTGAGCAAATTGATTTCTGATCTACCTCTTCTTTTTGCTCTTCTTTTGCTGCAACAAAATCAGTCCTAACCACCATTTGTTCTTCAACCTTTACCTCCTCTATAGGCTTCACCAGTAAAGGAATTTTCTCAATCCCATATCTAAGAGCCAAGCTTACTAAGCTCTTAATCATTCCTTCTTTGCTTGGTTCTTCCTCTTGCTATCCTTCATGACTGATTTTTGCAATTTCTTCTTCCCCACATGGAATTGGGAAGGCAAGAGGAGAAATAGATTGGGGTTCAACCAATTTCACACTTGTTTGTGGTGGTGGAGGAGGTATAACTTCTTGTTTCTTTGGAGGGAGTGGCTGTTTGGAAGGGAAAAGACGGAAGAATTGAGATGAGGTGGAAGACTAGGGTATGGAGAAATGAAATCAACACTTGGGGTAGCATGGGCTAGATTTGGAATTTGGAATTCAAAATGAGATGGTACTACTTGAGGAATGGAAGGAAAAAAAATAGATGATGGTGTAGAACTTACCCATTGACAAGGTTGCTCAACACCAAATTTATAGGCCTCTATCTCCACTATCCATTGTGTAAGTTGGGGCAACATCTCCACCATGAAGTCTCACTTCTCCTGAGGGGCTTAAGTGTCTTAGAAAAGGGCCTCCCCATGGATAGGGTGCTCTGAAACCAATCTAAAATGCCTTCATTTGTGCTTGAGCCCTTGATTGCACCATGCCAACCTCCATTATTTTGATTTTCTCCAACAAATTAGTATATTCTCCTTGACTGCCCTCATCTATGCATATCCTTGTGCTTGATGTGCTTCATAGCCAAACTGATTTTGGCCTTGCTCATATGGATATGCATAGTGATTTTGAATTTGATCAAAATGTTGATCTAGAGGATTTGAGAAACATGTTGGAGGTGGAATATATTTTTGTTGTTGTAAATGCAAATTCCATGAGAGAAATGAAGTCATGATTGCACAACTTCATGGAATGAAAGAAGAATGAAGAGATGGAAAGAAGAATGGATGAAAAATGAATGAAAAGAGGATTTAGAACTTTTGAGATGGGTTGTTTACGGATGGAGTCACCGAGGATGTGTTTGTAATTGCCTCCAAAGGTTGAAATCTTCATAGGAACACACCAACCTACAAAAGATGAAGTGGAAAACCTCTAAGGTCCCACCAGGCATGCCAAAATTGTTAGTGCAAATTCACAAGCACCCCCAAAATGACCTATGGATCTACTTTTCTAAGGAAATGTCATTTGGTGTGAATGCACAACATTGAGCTTTCCCAAAGTGTGGGACCTTTGTAAATGGGGAAAGCTCTCCAAAGAAGGTTGGTTCCTCTTCCTAAACTACCTACCACAAGCTATTCTAGTGCAGGAAAGCTAATCTAATCCTAATCTAACTTCCAAGGAGACAGGGAGAGAAAGAAAACTAGAAAAAATAGATCCTACACTAAAACGGTGATACACCAGAGAAGGAAAATGTTGAACATCTATCAAAACTGCCATGGAACAAGAAGAGGTGAGCAATTGAAAGGATGGACAAGTGCATCACAGACCCAAAGATGGATTTCACACAAAAGAATGTTCCAAAACTCCATGAACACAGCTCCAAAACCTAAAATGAACATTCAAACATGCACAAATACCTGTAATGAATAGAGGCAAGAAGAAAACAAGAAAAAACGAGAAAGGATGGAAAATGCATCACAAAACATGTTTT
Organism: Taxus wallichiana var. yunnanensis; assembly: GCA_018340775.1. NCBI lineage: Eukaryota > Viridiplantae > Streptophyta > Pinopsida > Cupressales > Taxaceae > Taxus > Taxus wallichiana. Next base: position 565,558,847 of record CM031242.1, on the reverse strand, counting down.
TATTACTCCAAAAGTTTGCACAAAACATCATTTCACTGGTAAGAGGAAAAAATGCCATTACAGAGTAGGGGAGGAGGTTCAAACTCCATTTTTGACCTTGGGAAAGAAAATAAGGGAGAGGCAGAGAAGAATGATGAACAACTTGTTACCAATGAGCCAAAACTGGCTTTTAACACTGAGCAGAAAGAAAGAAAGTAAAAAATGTGGGAAAATTGATTTGGAACTTCAACCACTGAAAATATTCATCCAATTGGCCTACAAAATGATGGGTTTTCATGAAAAAACCCATACTTCGAAGTACATTTCTTTACAGAGAAAAACAAAGGCCCATACTTCATTAATTTTGGTGGTTGGAGTTGTTTTCTTTATTTTTGCATGCTAGAGACGTTTTTCCATTTTTCTCCCACAAATGTCCATCAAAAAGCAAAATTGAAATCTCCATCATGTATACAATTTTGACAATATTTCTAATGATATAAAGAACATGAAAATCTGAGCTCAGGATAGAAATTTATGCCCCTCTAAAGATTTAGGGAAAAATTCATGTTGGTAGGCCGAAACTTGAAAAATTTCCCCTTTTTTGAATTTGGGAAAAATTCCCAAAATTTCTCTGCGCCCCATTGCTCTCTTGCCACGTGGCACTCTTCGATTCACTGATGGAATCATGGGCTCAAACTCTTCCCTTTCACTTTTGATTTCTCATTGGGGAAATTTCCCAAAATTTTCCTACACCCTCTCTCTGGTAACACTTGTCATCTTGGTTCATCCATGGGCTTGAAAGACATTTTTCCCTCTTCACCCACTGAGGGAAAATTTTCCAACAATTCCCCACCGGCCCGAGCTCTACTCTATTGTGGACATGTGACACCTTCATAGCTCGGTGGGGATGCGGCCTTAATGTTTACCTTTGCACTTTTTGGGTTTTGGGCAAAAAACCAAAACTTCTCACAACGCCCCGATCTCCACCGGTGACTGGACACGTGGCGCTATGTGATTTCTCGGTGGGGCCTTAACAAACTTTTCTCCATTCCTTCTGTGGGCCCGTAGGATGATTTTTTTCTTTGCACCTCCACCAATGTTCTTGGAAAATTTTCTAACTTCCTCTGCCACATGGTGCCATTTCATTGGATGCGGGCTGTCTTGGGAAATTTTCCCAAAAAAATCATCGAGCCATAACTCAAAAATTACAAAGAGTTAGGAGGAAAATTTTACCTTTCTGGAAAGGTGAGAAAATTCTCCATCTGATGAAGCCATTTCCAAAATCCTTTGAGTGCTTGAAATGTGTAAAAATTGAAGTTGAAGCACAAGGAGAGAAGGAAGTTAAGTTAGCCAAAATAAGCAGGGGGCTTATTTTGGATAAAAATACACATGGATGTTTCTTTCTTCCCTTGCTTTTTATTCTTATGCAAGTATTCCTTCCATTTTCATCCCTTTGATGATATCATGGTTAGCCTTTTAGCAAAAAAATTTCTACATTTATCTCTATGGTATCTATTTTGACATTGGCCTTTTATCACCTTGGTAAATTAAAGAACAACTGACCTCTTAGAGATCCTATCACACTAAACATCTAAGAATATTGTTGCGAAGAACTTTTAGACATATTTGTTGACACTAGTGAATGTCATCATCATAATCACTTCTACCTCCTTCCATCAAGCCATCGGTGGTTCTTAACCCCTTGTTAAACTAGAGATCTGAAATAAGTTTTCAAAAAGTAAAAAGAAACAAAATCAATCAATCAAAAGCTAAAAGCTATGAAGAAAAAATAAATTGATATACTACTCTCTCTTGCGGTATTTCCAATAATCTCTATCGAGGCTATGGATGCCTAAGCGGTAGTAGATAAATGTTGTGATTAGAATTAAATGCATCTCCATTAGGGGTATGGACACCTAGTAGGAAGATAAGCAATGTATGACTATCCTTCCACTCTTCATTCACAAATCAACTATCACCTATCAAAATAAATTATTCATACACATTGGCTAGGGTGTTTTCACTTTTTGTCTATTAAATCTTCCCTTCCAGAGGTAATTAAATTCCACATGCACACAATGGATCTCTATGAGTGAACAAGATTAGTATGTTACCAAGTGTATTTTTTTACCTTGTTCAAACTCTTTCTTTAGTCCATATCTCATCTCACGATTTGTTCCTTTGGCTAATCACTTCTTCATCGCGAGGCTTCTAAGATGCATCCATATCATTCGAGATCATTCTTCTACTTCGTTCATAACATCCATGGGTATAATATTACCTTTTTCCATGTTTGCGAGACACCTTTGTCACCTTTAACAAAAAAAAATTCTCCTTCCTTTCAATCATGTGCTTTTAGGCCAAATTACGCTAGGGCATCCTTCCTTCTTCCTAGCACTTCATTGGTTTACGTTCATCATCATGTTGAACCTATCCATAATGGCCTTGGGTCTTGCTTCTACCCATGAAGATTTTTCCTTTGAATACTCCCACCTAATCACTGGGGCATTTTTGCATCTTCAACTTTCTCATACGTGTGTGGCCTTATTCCCTTATACATCCCATCTATCACCGGGGCATCCATGCTTATTTGTCTTCCTATACATAGCTTCAGAAAAATTTCAAAAGTAAAAAACATTCAAATATGTTTCAAAAAACTTCTAAAAATTTAAAATCATCCTACAAAATGTTGCTCTTTGTTTCTCACCTATTCACGTACGCAACTCATGGATCATCTTGATCTACCTTTATCAACAAAAGCTAGGCTAGTTAATTCATCTGTACTCGAGGAACAATGAGTTTCCTAGTACTATTTCGTAGTTCACATTTATTTTTCATAAGACCGAAGTGTCCTCTGTTATTCCCCTTGAATGTATCCTTGCTTGGGGAACCATCGTCAACCCTTGTTGTTAATTCACACAGTCAAAAGCAAGCTTGATAACTAAAACATTACATTATGTTTCTCTATTAGGTTGGCTTGTTTACTTTCTCATATTACATTTCATTATGTATGTTGTATGGAGTTAGTAATATTTTACTTCCTTGTATTGCATTGAATTTTGTATGTCAAATGGAGTTAGTGTTTTTAGCATTGGAAATTGGTCCGTATATGGCTTTTCATGTCATACTACACTTTTGTTCATTCTTTTTAATAAGGACCAATGATGAAGATTAGTAGCAATATGATGAAAAATAAATATGTTTAAAAGGCACTAGATGGATGTTAGCTCATTCCCCCTTCCTCATACTCCTTTTCTTCTATATCCCCTTTATTTTCTTCTTCTTCACACTATTCTTTCTTCTGTTCTCTTTCTATCATATTTTTGATCGTCGATCAAGATCTTCCATCACCACATCGACATTCGAGGAGAATCCTTCATTGTAATCATTTTTCATCTATCCCTTCAAAATTTTCTACTTGTTTATGCTTTTCTACTTTCTTTGAAGTGACATCACTTACGCCACCCCAAAGAGGAGAAAATGTAGACACCTAAAATATTCTTACACTTAGCATTTCCTCCAATTCAACCAATTGACGACACTTCATTAATTCCCCATTCTTCGCTCCATTCTTGGATGCCCATTCATGACCCTCTTTTGGTCGTATTCCTCCTATAATCAACTTATTTGGCTATTGTCTCTCTTATTACTAAACATTCCTCCTTTCAACCATTGAGAACCTCTTTAGTTCTCTCTAAACTAATGAGGCCATAAATTACCATTATTTTGTCCTTCCAAGTTACCTTTGAAAGTGGATTTAAATGTAATCTAGGAACTTATAGTTTGCTTAAGATAGAGTATAGGATATATATCTTTTTCATTCTTTAGAAATATTTTTTTATCTATCTTTTTACTAATCCTATTGATTATTTGGGAAAAGATGTAAAATCTTGTGTATGCAGGCCATAAAGGAAAGATAATGCTAGTATTGGGAAAAGTGGAATTGATCATGAATAGTACATTTAAAATCAAATATGATTTCATATTTAGATTCCTCTCAAAAAATTATGCAAGTTCAAAACAAGAATCATCTCAATCCGAGGTCGCATGCAAAAGTTATAGTTGTTTTAAGTTAGCTGTGGAACTCATGCAAAGTTAGTTCCGAAACTCACAAAGTTAGTTCTTGAACTTGCAAATTTAGTTCTACAAATCACAGTTTAGATTCGAAACTCGCATTTTTAGTTCCAAAACTTGCATAAATTCAATGAAAGTTAGTTTTGGAACTTTTAATTAAAGAAAAATTAGATTTAGTTCCAAAACTTGCACATTTAGTTAGGAACTTGATAAAAGGAATACATGACTTTAGTTTTGGAACTTGCATCAACAGAATGACAGTTTTTGAGGGATTGTGAAAAATTAGAGATTCCAATGGGAAATAGAGAGAGGTTTTTGTTCATAGCAATGTGTTTAACAAAAACCCCATTCAAATTTGCTATAGGTTTTACTAATAAAGAGAGATTTAACTTTTAGTGAGTCATAAATCGAGGAAAAGTGTATCAAATGAGCACTAAAAGTTCCATAAACAGAAATAGAAAAGTCAAATGGAAAAATTAATAGCTTTTTTTGTTCATAGTAATGTTTTTAATAAAAATATCATTCAGATTTGTTACAGGTTTTACCAATGAATAGAAATCTAACTTTTAGTGAGTTGCAGTCTGAGGAAAATGTATCAGACGAGCACTAAAATTTCTATAAATACAAACAGAAAATTAAAATAGAAAATATGAGAGAGGTTTTTGTTCATAGAAATTTTTTAACAAAAACCTCATTCATATTTATTACAGGTTTTACCAATGAAGAGAGATCTAAATTTTAGTGAGTCATGCGATCAAGGAAACGTGTATCGGGATTTAACACTAAAAGTTTTATAAACAGAAACAAAAAATTCAAATGTAAAATATGAGAGATTTTTTTGTTCATATAAATGTGTTTAACAAAAACCTCATTCATATTTACTACAGGTTTTACCAATCAAGAGAAATATAAATTTTAGTGAACTACAATTCGGGAAAAAGCATATCGACAAGCGTCAAAAAGTTCCACAATCAAAAACAGCAAAGTCAAATGGAAAACTGGGAATGGTATTTGGTAAAAATAATATTTTGAGTAAAAACTACCTTCCAATAATGTAGAAGCATAAAATCATTATGATTCTTATTACAAAAAGCAAGGAGAAGAGTTGGGAGTAAATCTTCCTAAAATAAGCAAGATAAGATTTGACTTCAATAATATATCTCTCCATATTTTATGGAAATGGAGATCTTAATTGTTAGGATTGGAATAAAGATAAGATCATATTGTATTTCCTAAAATAAGGAGTTGGTTGGATGCATGAATTATAAATGAAACCTTCCACACTTTGAAATATGTAATTTTTCTTTCTCCAAAGAAATAAAGACTTGTTCTTTCCTCTCAAATATTCTCGTAGTTTTAAAATCGGAAGTATGATTTAAATCCTCTTCCAAGAAATGAGATGGAAAATCATTTCAAGGAATATGGATCTGTATATTTATGTTTATGTTTAATCATTTTTCTATAATTCATTTTATTGTATTGTTTTTTTATATTGTGAAAATTGATCTGTTGTGAACTTGCGGGTGTTTTGTTTAATTATGTTTATTTCAATTCAAGCAATTTAAATTTATGCAAGTGTGTTTAAATGTATAAAAGTGTGTTTACATTCCTACAAGTTTTATTTCCTTCATGCAAGTGTGATTTATTTTATGCAAGTTTCCTTTGTGTTTAAAGGAGTTTCTTTCCAAGATCTTCTTTTCTTAACACATACTGACCATCTCACACCTGACCCTTGATTGATATTATTAATGGCAAGGATTGATGACCCTCATCATGAACCACTTCTGCAAGCTTCCTAGGCTATCTATCGGTCAAAAATGATTAACCGAGGCCCCTCCCAATTCTCAATGAGTCTCTAATCACTTGTTAATCAAGTTTAACTAGCCTAAAACCTATTTAAGCGGCCTAAACCAAGCTTAAATCAGCCTAAAACATGTTTATCCTAATCCAATCTAAAGGTTTTTTTTATTTATAGTCCCACATGCACCAAAAGTTCAAATTATTCCATTTGGAAAACTAAAAACAGAAGGCTAAGCCTACCCATTCAAACACACAACTTTACATAACACAAAACCAAAACAAGCGTAAGAAAGCTTTGAGATCTCATTTGTATTAGCTTTAAGCTAATTAGAAATTTGATCTTAAGCTTACCTCCTCCATTGACCTTGAGCTAACACCTCGATTTGCATAGCTAAACCAAGTTTTACATAAATAGAGAGAACCATAAGGCCTAGAAGCCATTAATGGTGAGAATCCATTCTTAAAATCTTGAGTTTCATATCAAACATCACATTTGATTTCTAGGATATTCATAGGCTCAATGTTTTATAGCTTCCAAAAGAGTAGAGAGTAGTATATATGCTAGGTTTTGGTATTTTTGTCAAAGTTATGATGCATGTATAGGATTAACTCTTGTTTAGCTCTTATCTCATGGTGCATTGTTGAGTTAGTTAAGCTTTAAGGTTCTTTAGCCTCATTCCATATCTTTGTAACTTTTCCATTGCATACGATTACACAAACATGATCTCTCACATTTCCCTCCTCACGAAGGTCACCTACCCCTATGCCTAAGAAAACATTGACCTCTCATTGTGAACCTTTGGTGGGATCCTACTCTAATATCCTTTCTTAGTTATTAGAGACATATGCTATATCACTTCCGTCTATCAAGCCTTACGATCCTCTCAAACCTAAACTAGTAGGGTTTGATGACACAAATATTTGTGCTTATCATTGCTCACTAGGGCATGATGTCAAGAGTTGTAAGGATCTTAAAAAAATTATCCTTCAGCTTTATAATTTTGATGGTCTCTTCAAAGAAGATGATATGTTGGAGGAGGATTCTATTCTTTCTTCACCCATCATCACATAACCCTCTTTTCCTCCTCCTATCTTTGAAATTAACATGGTATGTGTAGCCACTCAGTCACAACCTATGAAAGACAAAGGAAAGGAAAATTTTGGTAACCCTTCTAGTTTTCCTTCACCTACCATTACACTCACCCCTCCCCCTAAGATAACCATCCTTGGGTCATAACTACCTTTTTTTCTATGGTTATACATAGTTCAATGTTAAAATAACTTCACCAATCCCTATTGAAGATTTCTTTCTTCAACTTAATTCAAACACTTAATTCTCATCATCAATCCCTTATCGAGGTCTTAATTCATCAAGGCTCCACCCAATGACACCTCACCTATTTCTGCCCTTATAGCCCATCATCAGATTGCTTCCATTAATTTCTCCAAATCAGATATTTCCCCTTCATGCTTGATGATCATGACCTCACTCTTTTTATCTCTACTTACATTAATGACATTCACATTAAGTGTGTTATGGTTGATGGGGGCGCTAGCATCAACAACATATCTTATCGTGCATATGAATAGATAGGCATATCGACTAATTGTATGTCTAGAAACCCCATCATGCTTTGATACTTTAATGATGCGATGACCACTACCCTTGGAAAAATTATCCTCCAAATCTGTGTGGGTCCCCAAAATATTCCCAAACTCTTCTACGTTCTCGAAGGAGAGTTCCAGATAACATTTTATTGGGTGTCCCTAGATTCACTCCATGGCTTGTGTCCCTTTCACCCTTCACCATTGCTTTAAATTTGAATATGAAGGGGAACCTTAAACCATTCAAGAAGATCCCTCCCCTTTAAAACTTGTAATATTCTTTCTGTCAAAATGATGTCTGATCCTAGTTAAGGAATCTACCATTTCTAAATATTCACCTTCCTCATCTAGCCCACCTACCGACCCTCCTATTCCTATAACATCCCTATTTCATGATTACAAAAGTAGGGAATTTTTTGTTTAAATCAATGTTCACTATTCTAAATTCAGCATTTAGAACCACATTAAATCTGCTAATCAATCCTACAATAGTAACCATATGCAATTGTTATGACTTGGTATAAAACCGATCTCTCATATTTCATTTCAATGATGACTTGGAATAAAACCAATCTCTCATATTTCATTTCATTGTATACTCTATATACTTGTGGTTCCCTTTTTCATTTAAGGGCTCATCAAGTGCAACTAACCAAGGGCTTATCTAGGTACTTGTTATGAATACCCATCATATATCCCACACCTTAGTCTGGTGAATTTAAGACAACACAACCAATAACTTACGATACTTTGGCCAAAGTTTTAGACATGTTTGCCATGCCTATATTCCAAGATGACATACTCATCATGAAGGAATATGTCTTTCACCACACTTGAAATTGTTATCTTGATTAGAATTTCTTGACCTATGTTAATCCTTCCCATTTCCTTGTTAGACACTAAGAAGAGATAGACCCCATGGGCTAGTGAAAATAGTCTGCTTGTAGTGACTAAGAGTAATTGAGTGTGTTCGAATCGAACCCCATCATTTCAAATATACTCCCTCACTCTTAGCCAACGCATGTTGACATGGGCTGTAGAACACGGGCTCATCACTACTAGTGTATAACAATAAATTGAGATCCCATTCTGATATGGCCTTGATTAGAGGGGTTGAATGGGTTTTTTATCATAATGACTGTTCCAAATTAACCACCTAACAAACCTTGTCATTATATGGATACTATGTGATAGTGGTTATGCTGCAACAACCCATTAAGTCCCAGAAATCTAAACCTCCCTCCATAATTAATTCATTAATCTTTCCCAAATTATTTTCAGCCATTAGGTGTCATTCCTAAGGACTAACTTGGGTTCTATCAACATTCCAATAAGGAACATTATGTTTCCACTTAAATCAATAAGAAGGATCTGCAGATTTATTTCTACTCATTACTTAATCTCTTTTAAGTATGAAATTTCCTTTAGTTGATTAAGTATCTTAGAAACATCTTATTAGTATATTATAGGGTAGAAACCACATACATCCAAATATACTTTAGGAGCATTTGAAAGTTCATTTTCTTGACTCCAAATGGGTTTTATGCTTTCAACCCATAATAGTTCTCTTGACTTAACATTCATTTTCCTTTAAGTCATTCAACTATTCGAATTGTTATAACTTAGTTAAACATTATCCCCTAAGTGTAACTCATCTTGTGATGGAATAATATTCTACATCCACCTCATAGCCTATTCAAAGGGTTCATTCTATTTCCAAATAGTGGACAACCCCTTTACCAAGGTTTCATAACATAATTACATTATGCATGCAAGTCAAATATGTATCATATTTATGACTTCATTATTGCAGCAAGAAGAACTTTGTTCTTAATGCCTTAAAGGTTAGTTCAAGTTATACATCTAACCCATTTTATCATTCCTAACCTTTCTTAAGTACAATTCCATTTCATTATTGTACTTAATCATCATTTAGGATAGATAGATTGCATCATATATATAATCACTTAGATCCCTTTTACAAGGTAGATTCTTATATGTACTTAATGAGATTAAGTACTCTGTGATTATCCCTAAGGTTTGAAACCCTTTACTTTTAGTCATGCAACCCTTGTTTATTTCATATCATTCCTCATGAAACAACCATACAAGTATTGTTCCATAATGATGTAATTAAGCATAGTCAATCATAACTTAAATTCCACAACATATAACTTGTTTTGAATATAACTTATCCATTACTGTCTTATTCAAAAAATTCAGTAATTAAAATTTATAACAACCAATAACTATTTCAAGGATAAGACATTCCATTTATACCTTTCATACAAGTTATTCACAAAAGACAATGATTCATATCTATCCCCTTTTCCCACATATCCAAAGATCAACAATAATATTCCTAGCTTCATAATTGGTAATATGAAGTTGGTAACATTTCATATAACTTCCCCAAAATTATTAATCAATGTCAAGAAGTAAAGCAATGCATATCAACTGATTCCCTACAAGCTTACTTTCCAAGTGAAAGAACTCTTAAACTGAAAACATCATTCACACACAACTGAATCAGTCAAAAGAGAATGATTCAAGCAACCACTTCAATTATTTCCAATTTAAGATGTCAATTCAAGTAGACAAGAAGTAATTCAATTCTTCCAATAGTTACATAATTGGCCTTAGGCCTTAAACATTTATTCATAAGAATAATTTAGTAAATGAAACATAATATTTTCATCAAACTACATTTCTTCAATCAATAAAATAATTACTGCTTTCTATAGTTCACCCAATTTTCCTTTTTCATGAAATCTATCTGCAAGATCATTAGCATCTGCCAGTTTATTTGAACTGAGCATGATAGGATCTAAATCCTTGGATCTATATGTTCTAACTAGAGAATTCAAGAAGTAACACTTCTTATTAATAGAAAATATTCAAGGGTTCAAAATATATTTTCCTGTTTGAACACTTCAGAAGTACCTTACTCAAGTGTATCACAAAACCCTGCAATGTTAGCATCTAACAATCCAATCAAGTCTGACTCCTATCAACTAGAAGACATTCAACAAATAGATTTAACATTCATCCATTATTCATCCAAACAAGTAACCCAAAAATATACAAGTATACATTCTCGCTTAAGAAATATCACACCAATAATGCAAAGCCAAGTATACATAATAACAGATGGGAAAGCATGAGTATAAATTCCTTAATCATGCAACCCATACTACATGATTAAAACATTTCAATCAGGTCCAATAATTACATTCAAGAATGAGTTCAATTCAAATAGTCTAACCACCTAAAGGTTTGACAATATTGATACATATGAGTCAAATAACCCAAGCTGGTTAAAGAATAAATTGCTAAACAACACCTCAACGAAAAATAACTTGATAGGTTAAAGAATAAATCACTAAACAACACCGATTCAACACATGTTGGGTGCTCGAGTTCTAACTCGACCCATAACACAAGATTGTTATTTTCTTTAAAAGATAAGTACATGCAGTTCCACAGTCATCAAAATAACAAACAGATCAATAACACACTTCAAAACCAATTTATAAAAATATATGCACATGCAACTCGTATATCTCACTTATTATTTTCATCACAGTCATGGTGAGTTCGTTTCAAAACATCCCAAATAGTTATGTGAATAAAATTTACATTTAAGCCATGATAAAAAAGTAAACAAGTTGTGAGACCAGAATCGGTCCCAAAAAAAATTTACCAGAAGAGATTCAATTTTATTGTGCAATAATAAAAAACCCATAACCCCAAAATGCTTTCTATAATAAACAGAGTTATTTCATGAAGTTTTTCAAGGTATTAAAGCCTATCATGCCTGGTAGAGCTTCCCAAATTCTCCTTCAAGCTCCAGGATCCTTCTTCCAACTCCCACAATAGATTCTATAGTCAAAACATTTAATTCGCACCAAAAATTCTCCACTTTCCATTGGAATATCCCCCAAAAATTTCTCCACAAAAAAATAAGCCAAGATTCAAACCAAATCAAAAACAAGTTCAAACACCCATAATATCCATATGCAGAGTGAGAAGGAGAAGAAAAATGACCAAATGGAAACTGCAAAAAAAATAATACTACCTTCACCGAATCCGGTGTGTTTTCCCTGGGAAATTTAGAATGATTTTCCAAATCATTAATGCTATCCAGGACGGTCCATATATCCCACCACCAACCGAATTTCTCTAACCTATTTATATTAGATACTAACTACATAGTTGACCATACTACCAGGTTAGAACTGAATTTTAGCAACATGTCAATACAAATTTATCTTACTACTAAGGAGTGGTGGTATCTACCATTAATTCCCAACAATAAAGTCTCCAGTACATGCAAGGGTGACGGAAACCACTAACCCACCATTAACCATGCATCCCCCTCCCAATGTCGACCGGGTCAACATTGAGTTAGGGTCTAAGTCCCTTTTCCTTATCATCATAGGTTAGGGTTTAGATCAAACTTAGAAACATAACAATTAAGCATAGGTCATTTAGATTAGGTTCTTAAGAAATCAACTTAATTCATATGCCTTAGGTCTAGGTTAGACCATTAGAAATTCAAGTGTTATCAAAACATTAGTTATCATCTAGGCTTTAATAACTACCACAACCAAGACCTTACCAGTTGGGCTATGTTTTTAAAATGGATTCAACTACTTGATCCAACTCTAAACACTTTCTAGCCCTCAATATAGGATTAAATCATAGGCAAGATGGAACAAGTCACCAAGATCAATTAGTATAAATTGATAATCCACAAACAATGAACAACTGTAATTTCTTACATTTAATCGTAATTGTAGATCAAATTAAGAGAATGCCTTGGATCAATGAAAATGATCCAAGGTACTTTCTTAATCAATTCTCAATAATAATAATCGATTATCATTAAATTAATATAATTTTTCAAATTTCCAGCTTACCCAATGGTTCCAAAAATAGAATATAAACTTTCCACAAGTTGAAGACATCCAGTTCATTTTGAACTAATTAAGTAAACATCACCATTCAAGAGTAAATTGCAATTAAATGGAGGATTACTTACAAAAATATCAACTCAAATAAACATTAATATAACAACATGGGTTCTACAGAGAAGAAACTCAAGAACAATCACATATCAACGTTGTAATCCACTTCATAATGAGCAAGTACATATGGAAGAATTATAGAGGTGTTATGATTTTCCCTGTACTAATGCCCCACCTTTTCAAGATTTAGATAGCTCATCTATACCTGCTACCCAAGTACTAACCACAGACCCCTTGGTAGGCATTTTTCAATGCCTTTCACTCGAGATAATACTACCTCCTCAACATTAACACATTCCTTACTCCTCAAGAGTATGGAAAACTACACCAACACCCACATTACGATCATCGTATAGGAGAGGTCATACCATATGGCCCTCCCCACCTTCATACCAACCTAACCTATGGGGGCTTAACACTTCATATTATTCTATTGAACCTCCCTTCCAAATCAGACCTTTTTCATATGACTTCTCCTACCTTACCAAATGCAGCTTCACGCTCACTTTTCTTCAACGTTGCACTTGGAAAGGCTTGATTTAGTAATTATGAACAAGATCGTCAAACCATCAAACCATGTACCACTAATAAACATAAAGCACATTGTAGTCTTGGATTTCATAAGCCTCCTCCTCTTAAGAAGGCTCACATCACCCTAGTATAAGGTGACAAACCTTCCACACCTATCACACCACCTTCTCCCACAGAGTCTATGGATCTCGAATCCATTCCACCTAACTTTTTTAGCGAACACCATCTCCTTGGGACCTCGACCTATCAACATGATGGTGAGGTTCCCTCTTCCCTTCCTCTTCTTTATCCTGACATGTTGGATGATGATACACCTTTTATAAACATCGTTCAATGTCAGGATGATGATTCTATTCTGACCTATTTAGGTGCAAGGATTATTATATTCAAATTTCATTACCCTCTGACACACAAACCATGTTGAATGAATCTACCATAGAAATCAACATTCACACTCAGGATGACCCACAAATTCTAAAGATAGGCCAATCTTTAGACTCCATGGAACAAGAATCTTTCACCAATTTTCTTAGTCTTATAGTGATATGTCAGGTATTGAACCTAATATCATGCTTCATAATATCGTAACCACCCCTGATGCCAAACTAGTGAAATAGAATATGTCTAAAATGCATCCTCGCATTTCTCTTCTTGTAAAAGAAGAACTTCAGTGCCTTCTCTTTATTTCCTTCATCTTACCTATTGACTATCCACAATGGATCTCTAACATTGTTCTTGTCATGAAAGTGACCAGGGGACTTCGTATCTACACTGAATTTCACAACCTTAACCTTTCTTGTCTAAAAGATGACTTTCCTCTACCAAGAATTGACCAAATAGTTGATCTTACAACCAACCATGAGATGTTATCTCTTATGGATGGGTTTTTCAAGTTATAATCAGATATTATTTACTCCTAACAAACAACACTAAACAAACTTCATAACCCCTTGGGGGACCTTCTGCTATTGTGTCATGCCCTTTGGCTTGAAAAATGTTGGTGCTACCTATCAGTGCATTATGAATTACATCTTCCATGACATCATGCATGACATATTGGAAGACTATGTCAATGACCTTCTTGGTAATTCCAAGCATCACACCGAACACTTGGCCATTCTTAAAGTTATCTTCAACCACCTTATCCAATATTCTATTCACCTTCAACCAAAGAAGTGCATTTTTATAGTTCTCTCAAGTAATCTCCCTTGTTTCATCATATCTTTGAGGGGTATCGAGGTTGATCCCACTAAAATCAAGGAAATTCTTGACATGCCTCCACCTACTAACCTTTGGCAACTTCATAGCTTGCAAGAAAATTTTAATCCATGTGAAGTTTCATCTCTCGATTTTTAGACCAATGCCAACCATTTCATCACCTCCTTAAAAATGATGTTTCTTTCCATTGGAATGATGAGTGTCAAAATCCTTTGAAGTGTTGAAGAATGTAATTCTTCATCCTCTTATGCTCATTCCACGTAAAGATGATCAACATTTTTATCTTTAAAGTTCTACTACTAATCATTCCTTTGGTTCCATGCTCACATAGGAAACAAATGATTTATTATATAAGTCATACTCTTCTAGATTAAGAAACTTGGTACACTCATGTTGAAAATCTTATCTTATCCCTAGTCTTCGTGGCCACAAAATTTCACCACTACCTTCGTAATCAAAAATTTTTGTTGTTACCAACACCGACCCTTTTCATTACATGTACCCCAAACCTTACCAACACTAATGCACCGCTCATTGGCTCATGCTTATTACAGAATTGGAGTTATAGTTCATTAATCAAAATTTTGTCAAATAAAAAACCATCGCAGATCAACTTGTAGAGGCTCCTCTTCCTTGGAATCAATTGTAAATCTTTGATTTTCCCAACGAATCTATTGCCACCATCTCCATTGAGGATATTTTTTCTCAAATGACATTATTCTTTGATGGATCCAACTGTCACTGTGAGGTAGGTGTGGGGATCATCCTCATTCCTCTAGATAGTGGGCCCATGCATCTATCCTTTAAACTATACTTTGACTACACCAATAACATATCTAAGTATGAAGCTCTTGTGTTAGGTCTTCAAATTTCCATTGCCCTAGATGTCAAATCCATTAACATCTTTGGTGATTCTAAAATGGTTGTGAACCAAGTAAATGGTTTGTACAAATGTCATAATGATGAGCTTCAAAAGTATAGATATCATGTCTACCATATTTTGACAACATTTGATCACTACCTCATTCAAGCTACTTCATGATCCACTAACAAATTCGTAGATACTATGGCTTATATCACTTCTCAAATAACTGCCTCACCTTTATACTCAAAAATATTTGTCATAATCCAATAGTTACATTCACCTTCTTATATTATCCCCGACATTAATTTTTTGGGTAACATCGATAATGACCCATGTGACCTTTAGTATAAGTAGTTCACTGACTACCTCTCACTTTCAATCCAGCATCTTGATCTTACTCGCAATGGATGACGACCCTTCCCAAAAATGTCTCTCATTAAGTCATCATAGGAGGTATTGTCTATAAACATGGCTTTGATAAAGATCATCTGCGATGCCTCACCAGTTATGAAATCCTGTACACCATTAAAGAAATTCATGGTGGGATTTGTGGGGGTGATTTTAGTGGCCCCACTATCACAAAGTGTATCCTTAGTCTTGACTAATCTTGGTCAACCCTTAACAAATACCATTGTGACTATGTTAAATGTTATGTGAAGTGTCAACAACATGCTAACCTTCATCATACTCCTAGTCACACCTTACAAGTCACTAGATACTTTTGGCCCTTTTCTCAATGGGTTTTGGAGCTTATTATGGAATTAACCCTCATTCCTTGCAATTTCATCTCTGGATCATCATGACGAATGGATATTACACTAAATGGGTGGAAACCATCCCCTCATTTCTACCAAAGCTGAGAAAATAGTTGAATTTATCAACCACCATATCATTTATCTCTTTGGTGTTCCTCATCACCTCATCATTAAAAAAATGGAAAACAATTTTTAAAAAAAGCTATGAAAATTGTGTTCTAACTCTGGTATTCAACTCAATTTCTCTTCACCATATTACCCACAAGAAAATGGTCAAGCCAAATCTTCTAACAAAAATCTAAAAAAAAATCTTATGAAAATGTTTAATGAATCCGGTAAGGATTGGCACACACACATTCCTTTCAACTTATGGGCTTATCTTACCAGCATTCGTACCTCTACCAGAGCCACCTTTCTCTTTGGTTTAGTATACATAGGTCGTTCTACTTCTCAAAATCCAAACTCCATCTCTCTATATATCTCTTAAAGATATCCTTTCGAAGATGAGTTTTTCCAAGAATGCTTGGCACAACTTGAGCTAGACCTCACAAGGCATTGGAAGTTGCCCTGTGCTCTGAGGCTATTGGGAGCATTGATACTAGTGTTATCCATTTTCTAGAGGCTCAAATTAATACAATGGCCAAGTAGTTGGAGAAGTTGTTTGCAAACTCAACGCATGAGGTTACTAGTGGGATTTGGTGTACAGACTGTGAAGTGGAAGGGCATGCAAAGGATAGTTTTCCTCGAATTTAGTATGCATCATGGTGATAGACTATGATATTTTTCATGGGGATCATGATGTAAGTATGTGCCCTATACTACAGTGTGCAATCCTTAAAAATTGTCTTTTTATTGCAAGATTTGAACCTCCACGACCCATGATACTAAAGATTACAGACCTATTGATCATATCCATGATGCTATTGATCTTGGTGTGCGCTAGACTAGTCTTACAAGTAGTCCCAAGGACAATGATAGTCTCTATGAAGGGCGTGCAGATGGAGGAGAACATGGAAGATGTTTTTACGAGAGGATTTCATGGTCACAAAAGTAACCACGGTGGAGGACAAAGTGAATTCTTACAAGGAACCTATTATAAATGCGAGAACTAAATAGCATTACAATTGTGATTGTATTGATCATTGTTGTAATGCTCGTGGTGCGCAGAAGAAACATAAGTATGAAGAGTTTCCAGAGCTTTATGAGCATATGAACCAACAACACTGGAAGGAAAAAGGCATTGGGATGGTAAGCATCAAGAAGGCCAATTCACAGTGGATGCCAAGAGTGGCACATGAGTTAGGACTAGAACTGTATTGGTGACAATGCGAGTAGAGGCCGCACACATCAAGGAGATGCCAAGATAAAGAACACTAGTTTCAAGAGAGGAAGTGGTAAATGGAAAGTATCCGGACCTGCTCACTAGAAATAGGTGTATCAAGAAACTATGGACGTATTCGGAACTTGAAAGGGAGATCCAATGTCTAAGGGATAAATCAAATCAATTAGAGCAAAGGAATAATGTCGAGGATCTGAAGGAGGACCTGGATGAGGTCAAGGAAGTATGTAGGATGTTAAGGAAAGAGAATATTATCCCCTTGCTAGGAGAATGGATGATGGAGAAGGTACAATGTGCCGAGAAGAGCACAAAAGGTAGGTTTTGCATGCAAACCTTCCTCCTCACAGCCTTGACTATGATAAGGAGATTACTTTGAATGCAACCATTGATGGGTGGATTCTAAGTAATATCCTCATCGACATGAGACCGGAGGTCAATGTTCTCACCTTGGATGTTTGGCATCAAATGGGAAGACCCACATTACAACAATCTTCAAATGTGTTGTATATGGTGAACAAGATAAAGGCAATTCCCATTGGGGTCTTGAAGGATGCATTTATCACCATTCAAGGGGCCAAGTTCACTAGATATTTTGAAGTCTTGGCACTTTGCAAGGAAGACAACTTTCCAGCATTGCTTGGGTGCCCATGGTGTTATAAGAACAATGTCGACCTACGGTTTAACAAGGGGTATATCAACTTTGAGAATAAGGAAGAAAGGGTGATTATCCCTTTAACAAATGGGAAGTCAATGCCCTATACTAATCCCTTAGGAGAGGAATTCCTCAATAGAATCTATGTGTGCTCCATCAGAGATCCTGAGATAATTCATCCCATGGATGGATTCATCCAGTTTGAATATGCTTAGTCCTTTAGTGATACCACTAGCATGGCATGTGAAAATTGGGCACATGGGACTTATGAGTTGATTGGGTGACAGTTGAGAGGATCTATAACAAGGGTAACAAAGGCATATTCGGTCAAGCACCTAGGAGGAAAGAAGTTTCCAAGTTACTCTGGAGGGGCATACCCTGAAGTCTTCTTATGAGAAATGGAGGCCCAGTGGAAGAATGAGGACGAGAGAAGGGGAATGTTTAGTTATAACCTACTCAAAATTGCAGCATGCTTGTGGGATACAGATTGGGAGAGCCTCCTAGAATGACATGAGGTAAGAGTTGCATTCTCTATAAGGTTCTCCGAAGCAACGTACCCACTTTTC
Organism: Taxus wallichiana var. yunnanensis; assembly: GCA_018340775.1. NCBI lineage: Eukaryota > Viridiplantae > Streptophyta > Pinopsida > Cupressales > Taxaceae > Taxus > Taxus wallichiana. The sequence goes on along the minus strand of CM031242.1, from coordinate 565,540,433 downwards.
TCTAAGACTACCATGGTAAAGATACCACCTCATTTCATATCCAAGCATGTGAGAAGGCCTAGATGGGAAGTGGAGAAGCATTACCAATGGGTGCATAAGTTGTATTCCAATTTACAAGGTTGTGCACATGCATGGAATATTCATTTGGATATGTGTCCTCAAACAGGTAATTGGTAGGAGTTTACACTGATCTCATTTTAAGCTTTCGAGTATAGGAGTACAAATCCATCAATGGATAAGGCATTACAAGTAATCAAGCACCTTACCATGGGAGATAGTGATATAGTAGAATATAAGCTACTGGATTTTACGGGTGAGCCTTATTTAGAGACGTAACTTAATGAAGAAGAATCAAAGGAAGTACGGCTTGAGCATGCGTGCATGGAAAAGGAAAAAGGAAAAATGGTCAATGTAGTAGATGGTGAAGAGATAGAAAGTTTTTATTCTAACCATTTTGGAGGTACATGTGAGGTCATAGATAGTGCTAATGAGTGAGCCCACACTTACCATGAGCCCTTGAAAACAAATAAGGTTAACATTGGGATAGAGACAAAACTTAAGGAATCTATCATTGAGGACTATTGGTCAGAAAAGGAAGTTTCAAAGGTCATTGACCTGTTACGCGAGTTCTAGGATATGCTCCCTCATGGGTACCATGAACTCAAAGGCATCCACCATTCCTTGGGGGAGATGAAGATCAAGTTGAAGGAAGGTGAGCATCTGATCTGGAGGAGGCCTTATCAGATGAATGTAAATTTTCTTGTATGGGTTAAGGAGCAAATAGACAAGATGATACCATATGGTATCATTAAGGTTGTGGAGGAATTAGAATGGATAAGCCTAATAGTCATCAGTATCAAGAAGGATGGAAGAATAAGGATCTATATTCACTATAAGAATTTGAATGCAAAAAGTATGTGTGATCGATCCTTTTCTACCCCCCTTTACTGAATATATTTTGGAGGAGTAACTAGGTGCAAAGTATACTCTTTCACAGATGGGTTCTTAGGGTATCACCAAGTTAGGATTACAAAGGAAGACTAGATAAAGACAACTTTCAGCACTAAATGGGGAAGTTTTTCCTATACGATTATGCCTTTTGGATTAAATAATGCACCTGTTGTGTTCATGTGCATCATGGTACAATCATTTCATGACTTCATCCATAAATTTCTTAATATTTACATAGATGACTAGACTTTATATGGATTAGTAAAAGATCATTGCGACAATTTGAGGTTGATGTTTGAACGATGTCGAAAATTGAGAATATCCCTCAACATTAAGAAGTGTGTCTTTGCTACTCCATTTGCAACCTTGTTAGGACATATTATATGTAAAGAAGGCTTACTAGTGGATCCCACAAAATTTACATTTATTGTGGGATTAGGGGAGCCTACTAGTCAAAGCGTAGTGCGTGGATTCCTTGGGCATACGAGATACTACAGGAAATTCATCAAGGGGTATGTCAAGATTATCGGCCTCAGAGGAATTGCTAAAACATAAGAGTGCCTTTCATTATGGAGAGGTTCAACAGAGGGTATTTAACACTTTGAAGGATAGGCTTTTCACTTGCACCCATGCTATGTTTACCTTCTTGGGATAATCCTTTCCATGTACATGTTGATGCCTCAAGGACAACCATGGGAGCAAAGATAGTCACAACCCGATGAGGGAATTGTTGATCACCCCTTATGTTTTTCCAATAGAAAAATGACACTAGTAGATAAAAATTACACAACTATCGAGTATGAGGCACTTCGTCTACGATCTATGCACCTTTATGCAAAATTTTAGACAAGACTATTGAAAAAACCATTTATATTCTACACAGACCACATGGCATTGAAGTACTTAGTCAACAAGCATGTTTTGCAAGGGTGACTATTTTTGGGTCATATTATTCCAATAATTAGAGTTCAAGGTGGTTGTAAAACTAAGGAAAATAAATTCAAGACCTAACCACTTATCAATGATTAACTTAGGGGAGGATGCGTAAAGCATTGAGGATACCATGTCAGACACGTAACTATTTAGGTTGTGGTGCATGCCCTCAGACTTGGAAGATATCACAAGTATTCTTGAAAACAGGTGTGGTGTTGGAACGGATGAAGGCTCTAGAGAGGAAGCATTAGAAATACACACCATACCCTACATGTTGATTAGTGAAGACATGTATAAGTTAGGACGTGATGAGGTTTTGGACCAATGCATATTAGAACACGAGTGTGTGGTGATTATGGAGGAAGTGCATGGTGGGATTACAGGAGGACACTATGTAGGAAATGCTACCGCATGGAAGATTCTACTTGCAAGGATTTGGTGGGAAACCATCTACCAAGATTGTATTGATTTTTATAAGGCCTGTGACCATTTCAGCACCTTGAAAACCGGAAAGAGGAATGAAATTCCCTTGTGACCAATAACAGACCGAACCATTTGAAAATCGGTAATCAACTTTGAGGGTCAATTTCACCAACTATGTGAAGAACTAGTTTGCGGTATATCATTACTTGAAAAAATGGGTAGAGTCGGTGCCTACAAATGATTGCATTGTAGTGAGAGCTGCTAGATTTTTATGGGAGAACATAATCAGTAGGTATGGTTTTCCTTTAAGATTAACTAGTGATAGGGGTACACACTTTATCAATGAAATGGTCATAATTTTGCTACAGAATTTATGGTGGCCCATCACAAGACTACCCCTTATTACCCTCAAGCAAATGGAACTGCCGAGGCATTTAATAGAATACTAAGTCACACATTGACTAAGATTTGTTACATCGAACACAAGATTGGGATGAAAAGTATCATCCATCCTATGGGCATATAGGACTACCTATAAGAGGTTGAACAAGGCTACACTTTTTCAATTGGTGTTTGGCATGGAGGTTTTTTTCTTGGTAGAATTCATGTTACCATTGTTGCGTATAGTGCGCACAGGAGGATTAGATGATGAACAAGTGTTAGAAGAGAGGATTGATAAGTTGATGTAGTTAGATGATATGCGATCACTTGCTAGATGGAGTCAGAAGATAAAAAAGCAAGACAAAAGGCATGGCATGATCGTCACATCAAGAAAAAGCAATTTGAGGTTAGGTAGATGGTTTTTTTGTATTATTCCAAGTATTTTCACCATCCTCGAAGTTGAATTTCCATTGTTTGGGAACTTACATCATCTCGTACATCCTTGATTGAAGCTTTCCAGTTATAAGCACTAGATGGGATGAGATTACTAGGTCATTTCTATGGGAGTAGACTAAAACCCTACTATAAATTAGTCTTATTGGTGTTTTGTAAATAAGGCAAAGTATTGCTAGATAGCTTAGGATTTCCCTTTATGCTTTTTCATTTCTTGTGTTTCCCTTTCTCATTGCTTGTTCCTTTCTTTTGGTTTGGTTTTGCACCTTGTGCACCAAGAACTACATTATTTCCCCAAGTTGTGTATGTGTAGAGGACTGCACATTTGTTTTAGTGTGGGGTGGAGTAATGCAAAGCAAAGTATAATCCAATAGAAAAATTTGAGTGGCCCAATAGAAGGAAGTGCGTAAGATCAAGAAAGTGCATGGGGAAACAGTGGATAATGAATTATGGTGTCAAGAAGGTTGTAACAAAGACCATGTACAAAGGATGAAGAGCACAGGAACAACATGAGGTAGGAAAGGGAAAAAATTAGGTAAAGGACAAAAGAAGTGCCTTTGGCATTGTAGATGCATGTGTAAGAGTCTTCGATTAGATTGGATTTTTATGCACCAGAAGGTTGTAGAAGGTTTTTTTGCATAGGATTAGGTGTGTGGGTAAGGGCGCTTAAGGTTGTCTTAGTGGAAAAAATCACATTTAATGTTAAGTACGTTGGTAGGTGGTATAACATTTATTGCTAGAGGGGAGAAAAAACTATAAATATGAGGTCGGGAAAGTCATTATTCTACCTTTTTATTATGAAGTTGAAGTGCTCTTGTGAACTAGGGCATCCAAAGAGATTTGTATGAAGGAAGAAGAATCCTAGAAATCTAAGTGTGTGACCAGAATAGATCTAGATACCAAGTTGAAGGAGTACATGGGTGTGAGAAAGGTTGTTTGAAGTGCACCATCTTGTGGAAGCATTTCTCCTAGTTAGGGTTTCTGACTAGGTCACAGAGATATAAGGATTTCTTCCAAGAGTTGAGTTTCAAGATTGAGCGAAGTAGTAGAGCGAGAGAAAGAATTTTTAAACTTTAAATTGACAAAAATAATGGCACCAAAGAAGGTGACCATTTCACCAAAATAATAGAAGGGTAAGGGAAAAGGAAAATAAACCACTATCATCGCGAGCTCTAATGAGGAATGGTATGCATAAATATAGTACCCAGATGGAGTTTTGATAGGAAAGGAGTGGGTATCACACTTGGAGACGGATGGTCGTGAGTCATTACAACCATCACACGAGCACTACTGATTAAATAAATGGTGTTAGAGCTAGGTTTTCCAACTAACAAGAGGACACCAAATGGAATTCCAATTTACAATGACGACGTGAAAGTAAAGTTGGAAAAGGTATGGCTATTGTAACTTTATGAGTTTCCTTATTTTGGTAAGACCGAGTGACTATATCAATGGTTGATGTCATGCGTGCATGAAAATTATTTCTACTTTGAAGGCCGCATGATATGTGCATAACACCAACTTTGATATCCGAATTCATTAGCCTAAATTTTGAAGGAGAATCCATAGATGATGATCTGAGTGACAAGGAAGCCATCAAGGAAATAGTATCAGCTTATGACTAAAAAGGGGTTCATGATACTTTGACATCGCAAAAATTCCAAACCCTGTCATGAGGATGGTCACACTCTTGGTCACCAAGATTAATGATCAAGAAATATGGACACAAGTGAACAAGGCATGGTTGAATGTATGCCAGAAAATATCAGAAGGGACCATCTATAACTTATCCACCTTTATTGTGGATGAAATCATAAGCAGTGTGTAGGAAGGAGAGAATATACTATTTAGCAATGTCCTCCTCACCATCTTCTTCTCAAAGATTGGAGTACCAGATGGGCTAGAAAATTTTATTTCGGAGTATCCAAAAGAGAAACCCTCACTTGCAAAAAGGTTCAAAAAGTATACTTGTGAAAACATGACGGTCACTCACAAGGCGCACCTAGACAAGTGGTACAAATGAATGTGTGATGCATTTGGAGCAGAATGGAGCATACCAGAGTAGTTTCCCACACTCGTGGATGGAGAGGTAAATTTTATAGTTTATAAACATTTCTACATTTGTAGGTTTACCTTAACAAATGGGACTAAGATCCCATAGTGCAAGCTAACCTTCTCCTTCACTGCGTAATACTTCCAAGAAGGGGTCAACACGTTCAAGGAGGCCAAAAGGCTAAGGTTTGACCTTAGTGAAGTTGACCAATACCACTGCGATCTGTGCCAAAATATCATGTACCCTAAGAAGCATGTGTACATGGAGAAGTATGTCTCCCATAAAGTACAGATGATGAAGCCAATAACATTGTCGATCACCAGAAGGGCTACAACAAGGGTGTATCTTTGCATAAGGCATAAGTTTGAGAAAGGCGCTTATCTAGAGAGTGATTTCTCCACTCTAGAAGACCCCACAGGTCGAAAAAGATTGCACCAAAGAAGAGGGAAAGAGAAGAGGTGCAGGAGAAGAAGGCACCAAGTGTGCAGACTACATAATCAGTGGGCATGCTGAAAGTAGTCACAAAACCTAGCACTTACACGTAAAAAAATAATTCCCTAGTTAAGGAAAAGACCCTAGAAGAAGAGGTTATAGAGCATGAAGAGCCCTCACACATGAAGAATCACCAAAGAATATATTTCTGTTAAGGATAAGGAGAAGGAATAATCTCCTATACTAGAATCACTAGTTAGGAAGAAGCGAAGGTGGTAAAAGAGGCAGACTCGGAGGAGATAGAAATCTTAGATGCCTACATTGGTGATAAGGATGATAATGATCTTGAAGGAGGTGAAGACCATCCGGTGTATGATATACATGACTTGGAGGAGGAGGAAGGTGAAGAGAAGTATAACAAGGAAGATGAAGAGGAGAATAATGACGAGGAGGAAGCAGAGGATCAAGGCAAGGGGGTGAGCAAAGAGGTAAGCACCAAGAATCAGGGAACCCCAAGCCTCACCAAGGAACAAGTGGAAAAATCCGTGGAGAGAGAAGTGGTAGGAATCATTAAGGATTTAGTGGAGCAAGAGTTGGAGTGAAGCGCAGATGAAATTTTGAAGGAGATGGAAGAAGAAAGCATTGGGAAAGAATATGGTAGCATGGGTGGGAATCCCAACTTAGTGGTAAGCTTCCCAAAAATTTGTAAACATGGAGGAAATTCATATTGGTGGCACAAGAGAAAGGAATGGGATACATCAATGATCAAGAAATTTACTAAGCATACACTTTCAAAGCATCGTACCAAGAAAACAACTCCTGGTTATGTCTTTGTTTGATGAAGAAGGTGCATATCCCCAAACTAGGAAGATGTTATCTTCGGCATTTGAGTCCCATGTGGATGAACCTGTTAGTGCAAATCAACAACACCCCTGGATGTTTTCTCAGATTTCTAGTTTGATAATGGGCATGAAGTGTGATTGCACAACATGGAATCCTTTCCCCAAGTGTGGGACTTGTAAACATGGGAAAAAAATCTCCAGATTAAAGGCTAGTTCCTCTACTCCTCTGATCAGATGTATGCATGAAATTTTTAGAGGTTTAACCCAAAATATTACTCTAATTCTGCCAAGGAGATAAGGATAGAAGAAAGAAAATAAGATAAAACTAAACTAACAAGGTGATACACCAAAGGAGTGATGGACATCTATTTCTACAAATTAACATAGATTATAAAAATGCAACACACATTATGCACAAATTGCTAAAATGTAATGAAAGATCAGAATGAAGCAAACAACACAAGAAAGGATTGAAAACTCATTCACAGAGCTTGCATTTTCATTTCCATTTTTAAATACAGTGCATTACAATAGCAAGGAGGCAAAACATGTTGCAATCCTTAAAAAGGTTTGATATTCCACAAATTCACTTGCCAGGGTGAAGGAGGGAGCTTGCAAATCATTAAAAATGTCCAACCCTTTACAAATGAGCCAAATTTAGCTTTTAACAATGAAAACCCGAGTTCAGGAAGGAGAAATGTGGGAAAATTGAAATGAATGATTCAACCATCGACCAAATCCATCAAAATAGCATGGGTACCCTTAAAATTTCATTCCCAAGATTTTTGACCATGCTGGAGAAGAATGGAAGCCATACTACATTAAAAATGGTAGTTGAATGTAAGTTTTGCTCTTTTCCCCACGCCAAAGGCGTTTTTCACCTTTTTCTCTCACTAAACTCCACCAAAAAACAAAATTTAAGATTCCATCATATATGACTTCAATAGCTTTCCAATGACACCAAAATTAAGAAAACTTGAGATCTAGATCGAAAGATATGCACCTCGAAGATTTAGGGAAAAGCTGGGAAAAATTAGGGCAGAAGGGCCAAAACCAAAAAAATTCCCCTTTTTTGAATTTGGGAAAAATTCCCCAAAAATCTCCATGCCCGACCACTCCGCTGCAACATGGTGCACTTCCATTGGTCTGCAGGTTCAAATGACCATTTTACGCTTTTTTTGAACTTTGGAAAAAATTCCAAAATTGCTCCGCACCCCGCCACCACACTACCACATGGCACACTCTGATTTGGCATGGGCCTGAATCAATTCTCTTTCTTCTGCGGGCCCGCGGAACAAATTTTCCTTTGCACCATTTGCAACACTTTGGAAAAAATTTCAAATTCCCCTGCACCCCGACCTCCACCAAGAATAGGACACGTGGCACATTCCTATTAGTCCGCAGGGTTTAAATAAAAATTTCATTTCCTCCCTGGTAGGCCTGTGGGCCAATTTTTTCCCTTGCGCCTACTACTATTTTGGAAAAAAGCCAACATTCACTCTACCTCTCCAACTCCCGTTGATCTTATGGACACGTGGCGGCCTCCTATTGGTTTGCGGGGCTTCGAGGCCAAAAATTTCTTTGCACCCCTACCGAGCCCTTTGGAAATTTTTTTGACTTACCTCTGCTGACCCACCATTCTACCGCCACGTGGCACTTTCTGGTTGGTTATGGACCTTCCTAGGGAAAATTTCCCTCAAAAACTCTGTCGAGCCATAACTTGCAAAATACAAGGAGTTAGAAGGAAAATTTTACCTTTCTGGAAAGGTGAGAAAATTCTCTATTTGATGAAGTCGTTTCCAAATACTTTTAAGTGTCTAAAAAGTAAAAATATTTGACTGAGGCACAAGGAAGGAAGGAATGAAAGAAAGTCAGGACAAAAATAAGCAGGGGCTTATTTTGGATAACAATTTTGGTGACTCATAGGGGTCATCTTCCTGCTGGATGAAGTGACCAGCTGCCTAAAGCAATCCATTTGGCATGGAGTCATCAACTTAACTATTTGGTACTCTAAACTCATTAGAAAATTTCTAGAAAGAAGATTATGAGAGTAGAACATTACTTGATCTGGAACATGGCCTACAAAAATGCATCCTTGGGACAACAAAGCTTGTGCTAAAGCACTTAGGGAAATGTAAAACTAAACTACAACAAAACAATGTGCACAAGCACTTGGAGGAATGAAAACCTAAGCTAATATGTAAAAGGTGAGAAGTTTCCCTTCTAGTAGCAGTGCTTTAGATGGATTCCATTAACTGGAATCTATAGTTCTTCACCATCCAATGTAGACAATTAAAAGGCATTGATGTTCTTACATTTTGTGACCATGTAGGGGCCACTCCAAATGGCATCAAACTTTGAATGCCTTCCTGGCTTTTCTCAGTCTACATCCCATTTCAACACTAAATCTCCAACTTGGAAGGTTCTAGCCTTAGCTTTCCTATCAAAGGTTCTTTTAATCAAGGCTTGGTCCTTCTCCATTGTTTGGGCTGCATGCTCTCACGATTTCTTAGAGTTCCATCAATTTTGCATATCTAACCTCCATGGGTTCAAACTCCAACAATTCCAATTGCTTCATGAGTTCTAACGTTGGAAACTCAAGTGACATAGGCAAGATTTCCTCTCTTCCATAAACAAGTCTAAATGGAGAGTTACATGTGGATCTCTTGGGAGTTATCCTATCAGCCCATAGGGCTTATTTAAGTTTAGTATGCCAATTCCTCTTATTTTCATCAAGAGTCCTCTTGATGATCCTTAATAGGTTATTATTGGTAGACTCGGCTTGGCCATTACCTTGAGGGTAATAATTTGATGAAGTGCTCGAGATAAATCCCATTTTTAACAACCCATTCAGTTACCTTTAATCATATGAATGCTAATATTATATACCAAATCTTGTTACTATCCCCTCATAGAAGTCTAGAATGCTAGATTCATTTGCCTCTTTGAGTGCCACCACCTCAAGTACATTTGGTGAAGTAGTCTATTACTGTTAGAATCCACTTGTGTCTGTGGCTTGAGTTTGGGTTAATGACTCCAATGAATTCCAAACCCCATAGTATGAATGGTTGGTCAACTGAAATTGGGGTCAATGGAAGGGCTGCTAATCTTTCCTTGCCTGTAAAGAATGCACAATTTTTACACCTCTTGATCCATGCATAACAATCATTAAACACCTTAGGCCAATAATATCCAACCTTCATAATCTTGAGGGCTGTCAATCTTGGAGAAAAATAACCCCTGACTGATCCACCATGGAAATCTTCTAGCATTCTCTTAATTTGATTTGTCCCAATGCATCTCAAAGAAGACTCCATTTATATCCTTTTGAACAAGACACCATCAACAAGTGCATATGGAATATCCTGCAATCTGAATTGTCTTCTCTTGGTTTTGTTCATCTTTGGGGGCATAGGAATGTTTGTAAGAAGTGCAATATGTCTTGGGTCCATTAAGGGATGAGCATACCACCATTCTCTTTTGAACACCTCTTTGTTCTGGTTGTCTTGTCTTGCAATGCCAAAACAATGTCCTTCCCATTTCTTGCTTCCATTGGTTTGCTCAAGACTAGCTGCTCACACAATCCCTTTCCTCAAACTAGCTTGGTGAATTTTATCTCAATGTCATACTCCATGACACGAGTAATCCACCCTGCACGTTTTTCATTTAGGTCTTTGTTGAGGAGGAAGTCCTTAACTCCCACATGAGAAACCAGTAGTTGAACCTTGTTGTTTGAAACTAGATGCTTAAATTTCTTCAAGCTCCTAATCACTACAAGAACATGCTTCTCAATGAAGGAATACCTAACCTCATAGTCCTCCAAGCTTTGGCTAAAAAGGTAATTGGTTGCTCTACATTTTCTTTGTTCTGCTATACTAAAATTACTGAAATTGTATCATCACCTCCAAATGCATAAAGGATAAAATCTTTAGAGAAATCTAGGTTAATGAGAGTTGGAGCTTGTGAGATAGCCTCCTTGATTGCCTCAAAACTTGCCTTACCTTTAGCTATCCATTTGAAATCCATACTCTTCTTCAACTATTAGTTATTGGCTTGACAAGGGCTGCAAAGTCTAGAACAAACCTTCGAACAAAATTGATTCTTCCCAAGAAACTTTGAAGGGCCTTCTTATGACTTGGTAATGGCAGTGCTTTTATTGCTTCAACCCTCTCTGGATCAATTGCTAATCCCTCTTTGGAAATAATGTGGCCTAGGAGCTTTCCTTCATGAGCTAGGAAAATACATTTTTTGGGATTCAAGGATACCCCAAATCTTCTACATCTTTGGAACACTTGTCTCAAATGAAAGAGATGATCTGCTACACTTTTAGAAAATATAGTAATATCATCTAGGTATATCAGCACTATTTTTTTGATCAATCCCTTGAATGCCATATCCATTTCCCTTTGGAAGGTAGCTCCGGCATTAGATAGCCCAAATGGCATTTTCCTATATGCATAGGTTCCCCATTTGGTGGTGAAGGCTGTTTTGAACTGATCATCCTCCTTTACCATGATCTGATTATACCTTGAATAACCATCAAGAAATGAAAACCTCTTAGAGCCAATAACAACTTGCAAAATTTTCTCCTTAGAAGGAAGTGGGTAATGATCCTTGAGGGATGCTCTATTCAAATCTCTAAAGTCTAAACACAATCTTATTTCTCCACTCTTATTTCTAACTAGAACCAAGTTTACAACCCATCTTGAATGCTTGATGGGAAATATGATACTTTCCTCTATTAACTTATTCAATTCCTTCTTCATGAGAGGCTCCATGTGTGGATTGACCGGTCTTTGTTTTTACTTGATGGGTTTAGCACTTGGATCTAATTCAATTATGTGTTGAACTAGCTTGGGATTGAAACCTCTCAAGTCTTCATAGCTCCAAGAAAATATATCCAGGAACTCCTAGAAAATTTGCATGAACTCGTACCTTTCTTGCTTGGTTGTCACTTTACCAGTTTGAAGTGACTTGCCTTCTCCCACCAAGATGGGCATTGAATATTCTCCCTCGACTTGGATGTTTGCTTTCTCCTTCCTAAATTGATCATTAGGATTAAAGATGGACTCCAAAGTGACAAGTCCTTTTGGTAGTTTGTTGGTCCTCATCCGCACCACTTGATCACCATACTTTTTTATAACTTTTCTGATTTTTGGTGAGAACTCAGCTTCTTCTTCGCAAGAAATTGATGATTTGTTGGTCACTTTCAAACACTTTCCAACATACATTCTGTCCGCACCGATGGCCTTATAATCACATGAATTTTTGGTTGCACTTTATCTTCCTTGATACTCTCCACAACATCAAAGGCTGCTCCAACTACCCAAGCCTATCGGCAGCTTGGTTTACTTTCTAGGGATGGAGTTGATGTGAAATCCTTCAAAATCCTCAAGGAGGTCCCACACCATATTCTTATAACACTTGAGGATATCATTTTTGGTAGCATGCTTCCCTTTAACTTGATTAAAAATTAGCTCACTTTGTCACCAAAGACTTGTAAGTTTTTATACCTTTCTTTCTTGACCAATGTAATCCTTGTATCAAAGCTTCATATTCAACAAAGTGTTGTTATAACATGCAAATTGAAATCTAAAAGTTGAATAATACTTAATGCCTCAAGGTGAAACATGTATAGCTCCTCCTGCACCTTGTCTACTTCTTGATCCATCAAAGAATAGTTGTCATACCTCATTGTCATCTTTATGGTCTAGCTTGGTGAGGCTAGGAATAGGTTGATTTTCTTCATGCATGCGGTAAAATCATAGTTCAGATTCCTCTATTTCTTTGTAGGGATAAAAATCATGTACCTTGCTTTCCCATTCATCAAGAGTCAAATCTGGGATGCCTCCAACTTTGGTGTCAGCTTCATCTGTGCCTAGATAATCCTCTTGATCAAATTTTGAACAGTTGGCATTGATTGGGCTTGGAGTATGAGGCTTAATGTGAAATTTTATAATAGGTTCATACCTAATTGTGGCCTTAGTTTCATATCTGGTCTAGAACAACATCTGTGACCAATCAATAGATAAATAGCCTCCAATTCTAGCTGTGAAATCCCTTGAAAAACATAGGGCAAAAAGTGGAGGTAAATCTATTCATCTGACACATCTTTGCAACACTTTGTGACATTGGGGCATGCATGCAAAGTGAGGCTCAAATCTTTAATTACCCCCACTATTTTTATTTTTTTCCCATCCATTTGTACCACCCCTTTGGATATGACTTCATATTGGAGGCCTAGCTGATCAACTATTTGTTTGGGCATCACAAAACTACTTTTTTAATCAATCATACAATTGTGTACTAGTTTGTCCCTAATGATTAATGAAACATAGAATGGAGGGGGCTTCAAAACTTTACCTTACTATCCTCCAAGCTTCCCCTCAAGCTGAGTAGCATTTGTGAGTACCTTCTCTTGCATATGAGCTTGCTGATTTGAAGTTGACCAATTCTTCATGGCAGCTTGTAGTAGATCCCTTTGGCCTGGGATGGATAGTTATTCTCACATAGATATATTCACATTTGTCTTCTTCATTTGTTCAATGATGCTAAATGGGGATGAAATATCTCTTTGCTACCCCTTAGCCTACACACTCTTTTCTTATACATGGGCTACAACAGCTAGCATTTGGGCTGGTCTAGAAGGTGGCTTGGGCTGTCCTTGTACATTTGGAACTACATTTTGCTTGCCAACACTTTGTGGAGTGATGGAATTTTGTGGGTCACCGGGAGATAATGACTTCCCTTCACCAATATTCCTCTTCTTTGACTACATATTAGCTGCTACATTTTGAGAAATTGTTTGATTCATACCACAAAAATATTCAGCCTGCTAGTTCACAAGTGTAGTCTCATTTGGAGTTGTATTTTGCTGATATGTTCCTTATTGTTGGTTTGTTTCTTGACTCACCTCACTCTCTACGCTAGTTGTTGTCACCATCAAAGCTTTGTTCAAATCACCATTGAAGCACATAAACTGGTTATGAGGTTCATTACATGGGAAACACCAAGCATACTCTTGAGCTATATTAAGGCTTTAGAGGTAGATGCAAAGCATTGGGGTTATAAGGTTGAAATGGTCTATGGCGGGAGGCCTTACTTGATTTTATTTGCAGCTAGATTGGGTGGCCTATTAGGGTTGATATGGTTTCCTATTAGGATAAGTTTGAGACCGATAAGGTCTAAAACTTTGAGCTTACGCCTCTTGAGTGTAAACATCTCATTGCCTAAATTTTATAATTGTTTCATGACTTCTTGAAGTTCATTTGAGGCACTAGAGGATGAAGTAGAAGTTTCATTTGAACTTTTATTTCTATGAGTGGGAATAGGAGCTAAAGTAGGTGCTTCACTAGTGCTTGGGTTTTCCAAGTTTGGATATAAGGGCATGGGAGGCCTAAGAGCCAGTTTACTAGCTTGGATCAAACAATTCTCATGCCTAATGGCAATGCTATAAGCTGCAAGTATATTTGCACCTCCCATGGATTGAATTAACATAGAAATATCAGAATTTAAAGCTTTGAGATAGTATAAGAAAGCACCTTTAGTTGTTGGCCTTACTGTCACTAAGATTCTATCCTAGGTCCTTTGAAATCTGAAATTGAAGTCTATTAGATGCTCATTGGGAGCTCTCTTGATAGTTGTCAGTTGTTCCAATAGAGACAAATTATCTCCCTTTTCTCCAAACTTCTCATGGAGAGCTATGCACAAATGGTTCCAATTTTGGATAGATCCTGCCCCAAGGCTTCTGAACCATTGCAAGGCTTTCCCTTTGAATGAAGATGTTACCAATTTGACAACAATTTGCATCTCAACAATCTCATGGATTGCACAAACATTAGCAATGTATTTGACATGATCACCAGGAGTGGTCTAATTTTCCCCAGTAAAGTATGGGATGTTCTTCAATGTTGTAACTGGAACTGGGTTTTGTGCATTGAGAGCAAGTGGGCTGCTACCAGTGAAGTTGACATAAGGGTTGTGTTGTGCCATTCTGATTGGCCTAAGAACCCTTGTTGATTGGGTGAAAGGTCTACCAGGTGGAGGAGTTGATAGAGTTCTATTTGGTGGAGATGGAGACCTTTGAATTCTTCTTCCCCTCTCTCTTCTTCCTAGGGATAGCTACAGATATTCAAAAATCCCTCTTCTCTAGCCCTTGACCTTGTTTGGATCCTTCTCATGAATCTTTAGACTTGGACTGTTGAAACCAGTTGATTTATCTCTTTGGAGTCACCAGATGTGCAAATCAGGGCTCTTTTAAGCAAGAAACTTACAACAAATGCACATAAACTTTTTTGTAATGAAGATGAAGACCTCTAAGGTCCCACCGGGTGTGCCAAAACTATTAGTGCAAATCAACAGCACCTGGATGTTTTCTCAGATTTCTAGTTTGATAATGGGCATCCAGTGTGATTGCACAACATGGAATCTTTCCCCAAAATGTGGGACTTGTAAAAATGGGAAAAACAATCTCCAGATTAAAGGTTGGTTCCTCTACTCCTCTGATCATATGTATACATGAAATTTCTATAGGTTTAACACAAAATCCTACTCTAATTTTGCCAAGGAGATAAGGATAGAAGAGAGAAAATAAGATAAAACTAAACTAACAAGGTGATACACCAAAGAAGTGATGGAAATTTATTTCTAAAAATTGACATAGATTATAAAAATGCAACACACATCATACACAAATTGCTAAAATGTAATGAAGAATCTAAAATCCCAACTTTGATTTAATTAAATCAACACGAAAGATATTCTATTCAAAGCATATACATCATATTACAAGAACCCATGTAAATAGGAATATAGCTCTCCCATGATTTAGGAGGTAGCTATAACAAAATCTAACCTACATGAGTTGTTAAAACTCATTCACTAGTATTTGTTATAAGTTGTTTTATATAACAAATATATAACAAAATACTAACATATTTACAAACACAATATTACATGATAATAATTACTAACGTAATTATTATTTACCAATGGAGCACTAATAGATTGATTTCCTAACATTCCCCCCCTTAGTGCGAACATGGGGAAAACTGCCTTTGTACTTGCACCTGCTCATGATCTGGTGATTTTCACAGGATTATCACAAACCTCATGGATGGTTTTGCAAACGGTTGACCACAAACCGAGAATGGTGGTTTTGCAATTGGTTTACCACAAACCACAAAGTGATGGTTTTGCAAATGGATTACCAACAACCAAGAATGGTGGTTTTGCTATTGGTTTACCACAAACCAAAAATGAAGGTTTTCAAGTGGTTTACCTACAACCACATCATGATGTGCCAAGTACTATCATCGGCCCTCATCACATTTCACTGTAGGGAATAACATAGGAAATTCTGCTGACATCTGTTGCTCATACATACATAGAAAAAGCTGACATACTGGAAATGGAACATTGGAATGATGTTCCCCCCTCAATGTGAAATTTCCACTTATTGAAAACAAGATTACTGCAAACTGAGGCACACCACACTAGAAGCACTAAAATCAAACTACACACACACATGTCACCAAAGCTGATATGTAGCCTTGTTGTTTGGCCCGATGAGAGGTCGCTGAATGACCTCCAACCTCTGATGCCTCCTGCCTCCGGTTTCATGCTACTAGCTCAGTTGGATTTGATCATGGAGCTCAAATGCATATCAAAGGACGTCAGATTCCACCGATAGTGCGTCCAGTTGAAATGCAGGCAACAATTGTTACGACTCTTTGAACTATTTACAATTTTTTCAATGACTCCACAAGACAAAAAATACAGATACAAGTTTCCTAAAATAACATATTTGAGACACTTCGATGAACACAAAAATTCACTATTTTGACATATATACAATAATTAGACTAATTGACACTTAACATGACTTTAATACATTATACTTTATCAATTAAACAAAAGACTATAAAGTCTAAAATAACATTAAATGACAATCACACTTCGACAACCTAGACTCTATTTAGGAGGACAATAGACATAAATTAATATGACTTGCAAAGCTAATGAAACTAGTGACCACTCAAAATAATACGACCGAAATTAATAATGGAGGGAGAATATTTTAACAAACTTGCATATATAAGAGCTATTACTTTGTTGTCCTCCGTTCACATACCCTTCACTTCCACGTGGAACCCATTGTTTGAGAGCTTATCCACGTGCTTGTTATTTGAAACTTTCCATATATCCATATGCTTGAATTCTACATGCACACTGCCAGCTGGTATATTGGACACAATAACGCGTGGGTGAAACTCAAAGCAAGCGGATCCAGAGTTGAAGTGCATGGATACAATATGCAGGTTTAATTTCTTAAAAATGGCGTTTTGATTAAATCCTCATGCATCTTCGTTATTGGCTGTGCTTCTCCCGATTGAAAATTTGAAACCTTGTGCCAAAATGTGTCGGAACTCTGTCTAGGCATTGGAGTTTTTGATTTACTTGAGCTCACACATCAAAAACTTATACCAATATGACGTCGATCCAAAGCTACACACAGAACATTATTCAATGAGGACGTCGATCAGATCCTTCAAATTTTCTTTGCTGGGTATAAAAGCTCCTGAATCAATTAAGGCGTTTTAATGTGACTGTTTGGATAGTAGATGCAGCGAAGACACCGTAGAACCAAATCTGATCAAACTCAATGGATGCAATTTGGTGTTGAATTCTGCAGGCCGCCGCATTGTATGATGATGAACTGGAAATGTTTTGACGTCCTTCAGATCTATAGCAGGGACCGTAGCATCGCTCTGATGCCAAATGAAAGCCCAACACCAGATTTAATTAAATCAACACAGAAAGATATTCTATTCAGCATATCCATCATATTACAAGAACCCATATAAATAGGAATATATCTCTCCTATGATTTAGGAGGTAGATATAACAAAAATATAACCTACGTGAGTTGTTAAAACTCATTCACCTAGTATTTGTTATAAGTTGTTTTATATAACAACTATATAACAAAATACTAACATATTTACAAACACAATATTACATGATAATAATTACTAACGTAATTATTATTTACCAATGGAGCACTAATAGATTGATTTCCTAACAGGATCATAATGAAGCAAACAACACAAGAAAGGATTGAAAACTCATTCACAGAGCTTGCATTGCTATTTTCATTTTTTAAATACGATTGCATTACAATAATGCTAGGAGGAAAAACATGTTGCAATCCTCAAAAAAGGTCTAATATTCCACAAATTCGCTTGCCAAGGTGAAGGAGGGAGCCTACAGATCATAAAAAATGTCCAACCCTTTACAAATGAGCCAAATTTGGCTTTTAACAATGAAAACCTAAGTTCAGGAAGGAGAAACACGGGAAAATTAAAATGAATGATTTGACCACTAACCAAATCCATAAAAATAGCATTAGTACCCTTAGAAGTTCATTCCCCAAGATTTTCAACCATGCTGGAGAAGAATGGAAGCCATATTGCATTAAAAATGGTGGTTGAATGTCGGTTCTACTCTTTTCCCCATGCCAAAGGTGTTTTTCTCTTTTCTCTCACTAAAATCCACCCAAAAATGAAGATTTCATCATGTAGAGGACTTCAATAGCTTTCCAATGACACAAAATTGAGAAAATTTGATCTCTCGGATCAAAATATATGCACCTCTAAAGATTTAGGGAAAAAGTGGGGCAAAATTTGGGTCGGCAGAGGCCGAAACCCAAAAATATTCCTCTTTTTAATTTGGGAAAATTCCCCCAAAAATATCTCGTGCCTCGCCACTCCGTTGCCACGTGGTGCACTTCCATTGGTCCACGGGTTCAAATGACCATTTTACGCTTTTTTGAACTTTGGAAAAAATTCCAAAATAACTTCGCGCCCCGCCGCCCCACTGCCACGTGGTACACTCTGATTTGGTGTGGGCCTGAATCAATTCTCTTTCTTTTACAGGCCCGTGGGAAAAAAATTCCTTTGTGCCATTAGCAACACTTTGGCAAAATTGTCAAATTCCCCGCACCCGACCTCCACCAAAAATAGGACACGTGGCACATTCCTATTAGTCCACGAGGTTTAAATCAAAATTTTCATTTCCTCCCTAGTGGGCCTGTGTGCCAATTTTTTCCCTTGCGCCTACTACTATTTTTGCAAAAATCCAACATTCACTCTACCCCTCTGACTCCCGCCTGACCTTGTGGACACATGGAGACTCCTATCGTTCTGCAGGCTTTGGGCCAAAAATTTCTTTGCACCCCGCCAAGTCCTTTGGAAATTTTTTTAACTTACCTCCACCGACCCACCATTCCACCACCATGTGGCACTTTCTAGTTAGTTATGGACCTTCCTAGGGAAAATTTCCCTCAAAAACTCCACCAAGCCATAACTTGAAAAATACAAGGAGTTAGAAGGAAAATTTTACCTTCCTGGAAAGGTGAGAAAATTCTCTATCTGATGAAGCCATTTCCAGATAATTTTGAGTCCCTAAAAATTTAAAATATTTGAATGAGGCATAAGGAAGGAATGAAAAAAAGTTAGACAAAAATAAGTAGGGGCTTATTTTGGATAACATGAACTCGAGTTTGAAGTAAGTTAGAAAGCTACTGATGAAGGTGTAAGAAAGAAAAGGAGTAAGTCCCTTGGTGAACGTTCAACAATTATCGATGATCAGTTCTGGAACGCACTCAACAAAGTTTTTGTTGAGATTTAGGCTAGACTATTCGGAAGGAATTATAGAGTGAGATTCTTGGAGGAGGAATTAGAGAAGGAGAAGAGAAAGAACTTGAAGTAAGAAGAGCTTATTAGCATGTAGTTAAGGCGTGAACTGAAAGAGGAGAAATCAAGGGTGTGTGAGCTACATAAGAAGATTGAGATGATTACGGGTGTTATTGTTTTAAAGCATCCTGACCTAGTACCACCTAAACAAAAATATGAATCAACCTTATAGTTTCTGGAGGATTTGACACGCATCCTCATGATGGAAAGGTGGTCACTTTCCTTAGATTCTATAGAAGAAGCATTGGCACGCCAAGAGAAAGAAGAAAAAATGAAGGTTTTCGAGATTGTTTCTCAATATACTAAACTTGTTACAGAGGTAAATTTTTCAATGCAAGTCACAAAATCTGCATAGGAAAATTACACTGATAGAGATAGAGTGGCAAGCATCCTGGTCGCCACTCATGAAATGGAACTTAAGGAGTTTCAAGAAAATAATAAGGGGAACAAGGAAGAAAGAGATAAAATCCTATATGAGGTAGAAAATAATTCAAAATCTATCGAGACCTTGCAAGGATCGATCAAAAGTTGGCTAAAGGAGTTATACCCCAGATCACCCACAAGATGGATGCGCTTGAGGACTTGGGAAAAAAATTGGAAAGTATTGTTGAAACAATGAGTGCCAAAGGGGAGGAATTAATTTTTGAGGAGGTGAGTGCCTTAGTCAGAGACCTCTGTCAACAAGCATAAAACGAGGTTGATGCCTAGGAAAATCTTGAGGTAGAAATAGGGAAGGATTTCCCTCTCCTCCAAAAATAAGCATTTTTCTCCTTCATTCTCCCCATTCTTTCATTATTTCTCCCAATTCTTCATTCCTTCATTCTTTATTATTTGAAGAGAAGTGTTTTCGAGGATGGAGAACAAGTGTAGTGTGGGGTGATGTTGGGCCCCAGAATATTGGCTAAGTACAAGAAGGTGCATGGGCATGCAAAACCTATTTGAAGAAGGGCATGCGGGTTGAAAGAATGCAGGTAGGGTTTCTATCCAAAATGAGCGCCTACTTATTTTGGCTAACTTGCCTTCATTCTTTCCTTCCTTGTGCTTCAACTTTAATGTTTAGACATTTAAAGAACTCAAAGGATTCTAGAAATAGCTTCATCATATAGAGAATTATTTCCCCTTTCCATAAAGGTAAAGAAGTCCTCCTAACTCCAAATATTTTGCATGTTATGGCTCGGCGGAGTTTGGAGGGCAAATTTTCCTAAGGCCGGCCCACAGGAAATTTTTTGGCACTTAGCCCTTTTGGGAAAAAAATCTCAAAGGAAAATTTTGGCTTGAGGGTGTGCAAGGAGATGAGAGGCTGACATGTGTCTCAGCGGCGGGTGTCAAGGGAAGTTTTTGGCACTTATCCCTTTTGGTCAAAGTGTGCAAAAGGCAAAAGTTAGAGCGCATCCCCACCGAGCAATGTGAAGGCACCACATGTCGTATCAAGGCGGGAGTCGGGGTAGTGGAAGATTTTAGAAAAATTTCCAAATTTACAAAAGGTGCAAATTTTTGCATTTAACCCATGGCCCCATCGACCAATCAAATGGCACCACGTGTCCACATCGGTAGCGGAGGTCGGGCCGGCGGAGAATTTCAGGAAAATTTTCCCAATTGCGCAAAAGGGCAGAAAGTGATCCTGAGGCCCGCAGATCAGCCAGAGGGTGACATGTGGTAGTGGAGTAGTGGGGCATGGAGAATTTTGGGAATATTTCCCAAATTCAAAAGAGGAAAATTTCAAGTTTCGGCCCACCAACCCAAATTTTGCCCTAAAATTGCCATTTTTGCCCTAAATCTTCAGAGGGGCATAACTTTCGATCTCGAGCTCAGATTTTTGTGTTCTTTATATTATTGGAAATCTTGTGAAATCATCTACACGATGGAGTGTTAAATTTTTATTTTTAATGGATTTTTGTGGGATAAAAATGTGAAAATGTCTCTGGCATTCAAAAAATGTAGAAATGGTTCCCAACCACCAAAATTAATGAAGTATGGGCCTCTGTTTTGCTCTATAGAGCAAATGTACTTTGGCATATGGGTTTTTCCATGAATCCCATCACTTTTTAGGTGAGATTGAAGGGATTTGTTGGTGGTTGGAGTTTCAAATTGATTTTCCCGTGTTTTCCACATTTCTTTCATTCTGTTCGATGGTTAAAAGCCAGTTTTGGCTCATTTGTAAAGTTTTGTTCATCATTCTTCTTTGCCTCTCCCTTATTTTCTTCCCTAGGGTTAAAAATGGAGTTTGAACCTCCTCCCCTACTCTATAATGGAATTTTTTCCTCTTACCCTTGAAATGATGTTTTGTACAAACTTTTGGAGCAATAAAAAATGTGTTTTGTGATGCATTTTTCCATCCTTGCTCATTTTTTCTTTTTTTTTCTTGTCTTTCTTCATTTCAGGTATTTTTGCATGTTTGGATGTTCATTGAAGGTTTTGGAGTTGTGTTCATGGAGTTTTGGAACATTTTTTATGTGAAATCCATCCTTGGTTTTATGATGCACTTGTCCATCCTTTCCATTGCTCACCTCTTTTTGTTTCCATGGCAGTTTTGATAGATGTTCAACATTTTCCTTCTCTAGTGTATCACCATTTTAGTGTAGGCTCTATTTTTCCCTCTTTTCTCTCTCTCTGTCTCCTTGGCATAGTTATATTAGGATTAGATTAGCTTGCCTACACTAGAATAGCTTGTGGTAGGTAGTTTAGGAAGAGGAACCAACCTTCTTTGGAGAGCTTTCCCCATTTGCAAAGGTCCCACACTTTGGGAAAGCTCAATGTTGTGCATTCACACCAAATGACATTTCCTTAGAAAAGTAGATCCATAGGTCATTTTGGGGGTGTTGTGAATTTGCACTAATAGTTTTGGCATGCCCGATGGGACCTTAGAGGTCTTCCACTTTATTTTTGACATGTTGGTGTGTTCCTATTAAAGATTCAGCCTTTGGAGGCATATTCAAAAGCACATTTGGTGACTCCATATCCACTTCATCTTTTGTAGGTTGGTGTGTTCCTATGAAGATTTCAGCCTTTGGAGGCAATTGCAAACACATCTGGTGACTCCATCTGGTAAACAACCCATCTTAGAAGTTGTAGACCCTCTTTCCATTCATTTTTCATCCATTCTTCTTTCCATCTCTTCCATCTTCTTTCATTCCATGAAGTTGTGCAATCATGACTTCATTTCCATCATGGAATTCACATTTACAACAACAACAGTATATTCCACCTCCAACATGTTTTACAACTCCTTCAAATCAACATTTTGATCAAATTCAAAATCAGTATGCATATCCATATGAGCAAGGCCAAAATCAATTTGGTTATGAAACATATCAAGAGCAAGGGTATGCATGCAATGATAGTAGTCAAATGCAAGATGTTGGTCTGTTGGAGAAGATCCAAAAAATGGAGATTGGCATGGTGCAATCAAGGGCTCAAGCACAAATGAAGGCATTTCAGATTGGTTTCAGAGCACCCTATCCATGGGGAGGCCCTTTTCCAAGACACTTAAGCCCTCAGGAGAAGCTGGACTTCATGGTGGAGATGTTGCCCCAACTTACACAATGGATAGTGGAGATAGAGGCCTATAAATTTGGTGTTGAGCAACCTTGTCAATGGGTAAGTTCTACACCATCATCTGGTTTTTCTCCTTCCATTCCTCAAGCAAAGCACCATCTCATTTTGAATGCCAAATTCCAAATCTAGCCCATGTTGCCCCAAGTGTTGATTTCATTTCTCCATCCCCTAGTCTTCCACCTCATCTCAATTCTTCTATCCTTTTCCCTTCCAAACAGCCATTCCCTCCAAAGAAACAAGAAGTTCTACCTCCTCCACCACCACAAACAAATGCAAAATTGGTTGAACTCCAATCTGTTTCTCCTCTTGCCTTCCCAATTCCATGTGGGGAAGAAGAAATTGCAAAAATCAGTCATGAAGGATGAAAGAGGAAGAACCAAGCAAAGAAGGAATGATTAAGAGCTTAGTAAGCTTGGCTCTTAGATATGGGATTGAGAAAATTCCTTTTCTGGTGAAGCCTATAGAGGAGGTAAAGGTTGAAGAACAAGTGGTGGTTAGGACTGATTTTGTTGCAGCAGCAGAAGAACAAGAAAAGGAAGAAGATCAGTCATCAATTTGCTCAGAATGTAGTGTCCATGTTTGCACTTTACTTGAAGGAAATGCTGATCCAATTCAAGTTGCACAATCAGCCATGGAAGAAGAAGATCTTGCAGTCCCAACTTGTCCTCTAGAGCAGCAGATTGAAGAGTTTGATTTGACAAACTTCATGCAAGAGGAAGAGTTTAATCAAGAGCAAGATGGTCTTCAAGCAGCAGAGGAAGGAGAAGCTGCTCCAAATCCAAAAGAAGAGGAGCACATTCCAGCTATGGAGGAGGAAGAACAATCAGCTCCAAGTCCCATTGAAGAGGAGAAACTAGAAGAAATCAAATCAGAATTGGAACTAGATGAAGGAAGCATTATTGAAGATTTTTTGCTTTCATTTGAAGGGCCTGATTTGATTGATGAATCCATTATGGAGGTGACCAAAACAAATTCAGAGGCACTGAATCATGAGCAGGTTGCACAAGAAACCTCATGTTTCTCTCCCACTTCATCTCTCCAAAAATATGATTTTTGGGATGAGTTCAAGCTGACAAGCTTCATGTTTGAATATGAAGCTCCACATGGTGAAAAAAATGTAGATTTGAAGGTCACCATACAAAAGGGAGAGACTTGCTGCAACAGACATTGAAGAGTTTGATTTTCCATCAGACTTAGAAGAATGTTTGGATGAAGAGCCAGCTGAAATTACAACATTTTCTTCTTCACCATTCATTCTCCAACAACAAGAACTTGCTGCCATGGAGAAGAGGATTCAAGGATAGCAGCCTGTAGTTTGCAACATGCCTCTTGAATCAAAGTTGGAAGAATTTGATCTTCCAAAAGCTACAATGGAGGAACTCTAGAACCAACAATGTATTGCAAAGTAGGTTATAATAATGCAAAATCAATTTCATTAGATGTTGAAATCAATAAATATGATCTTCATATTATAGAATATTTCCATACTACCATGAAGGAAAAAGAACACGAGGATTCCATCACCTCTTCCACATCATCCATCCAAGAAGGTCTACAAGAGGACTCCATTTTTGGAGTTGAAAATCAGAGCAATGGGCATATCAAATGGATCAGACCTTGCCCAATTAGGTATTTGGCTTCATTGAAGTTAAAGTAGAAGTCAAAACAAGTCATGCTTACTTCTAAGCATGAGGATGAGCTACAAAGTACCAAGGATCAGCTGCAATACCTCTTCAATCCAAATGCAGAGCAACTAAAAGAGGTATTCAATTTACTTTCAGCTGACACCTTTCTAATTTGGGTAGAAGACTAGCTTCTTGTTGATTTTCCACTCATCCAAGCAGCCATACTCAGCTCCAAATCATTTTCATGGCTGCCAATTTTGAAGAAAGGAAGCTATTTTGCACAACCATTCTGAGGTTTGTTTAGCTTACCTTTGCTTCAGTTAGAGTAGAGTAGGTAGGTTTTCTTTTCAGAAGAAGTGCTTGTGCACACTCTACATATCCCACTTGGGGTATGTATGATTTCCAATTTTGTACATAGTTTTTGGTGTTGTTGTATTGCTCTTGCACAGTCCATTTCAGTGGCATTTTGGTGAAGATCAACTCCAAGTTCAGTGGGTTTCCAAGTGGCTCAGAGGTCATATTTTCATAGTTTAGATTAGAATTGGTTATCAGGCTTGAATCCATACCTAATGGATACTTTAAAGGCCACTGATCATTCATCTAGCAGGTAGATGACCCCTCTAAGTCACCAAAATTGTTATCCAAAATGAGCCCCCTGCTTATTTTGGCTAACTTTCCTTCATTCTTCCCTTCCTTGTGCTTCAACTTCAATTTTCACACATTTAAAGAACTCAAATTATTCTATAAATGGCTTCATTAGATAGATAATTCTTTCCCCTTTCCAAAAAGGTAAAGAAGTCCTCCTAACTCCAAATATTTTGCAAGTTATGGCTCGGCAGAGTTTGGAGGGGAAATTTTCCCAAGGCGGGCCCGCGGGAAAATTTTTGGCACTTAGCCCTTTTGGGCAAAAAATCTCAATGGAAACTTTTGGCCTAAGGGTATGCAAGGAGATGAGAGGCCAACATGTGTCTCAGTGGCAGGCATCAGGGGAATTTTTGGCACTTAGCCCTTTTGGTCAAAGTGCGCAAAAGGCAAAAGTTGGAGCGCATCCCCACCGAGCGATGTGAAGGTGCCACGTGTCGTATCAAGGCGGGAGTCAGGGAAGTGGAAGATTTTGGAAAAAATTCCAAAGTTGCAAAAGGTGCAAAGGCATGCATTGAACCCATGGCCCCATTGACCAATCAAATGGTGCCACGTGTCCACGTTGGTAGAAGAGGTCGGGCCAGGCGGAGAATTTCAGAAAATTTTCCCAATTGCGCAAAAGGGCAGAAAGTGATCCTGAGGCCCGCAGATCAGCCAGAGGGTGACATGTGGTAGTGGAGTAGTGGGGTGCAAATAATTTTTGGGAATTTTTCCCAAATTCAAAAAAGAGGAAAATTTTCAAGTTTCGGCCCGCCAACCCGAATTTTGCCCTAAAATTGCCATTTTTGCCCTAAATCTTCAGAGGGGCATAACTTTCAATCCCGAGCTCGGATTTTCACGTTCTTTATATCATTGGAAATATTGTGAAATCCTCTACATGATGGAGGGTTAAATTTTGATTTTTATGGATATTTGTGGGAGAAAAATGGTAAAATGTCTCTAGCATGTAAAAAACGTAGAAATGGTTCCCAACCACCAAAATTAATGAAGTATGGCCCTCTGTTTTACTCTGCAGAGCAATGTACTTTGGCGTATGGATTTTTCCATGAATTACATCACTTTTCAAGTGATATTTAAGGGATTTTTTATTGGTTTGATTTTCAAATTGATTTTCCGCGTTTTCCACATTTCTTTCATTTTGTTCGATGGTTAAAAGCCAGTTTTGGCTCATTTGTAAAGTTTTTTCATCATTCTTCTCTACCTCTCCCTTATTTTCTTCTCCCAAGGTTGAAAATGGAGTTTTAACCTCCTCCCCTACTCTATAATGGTATTTTTTCCTCTTACCCGTGAAATGATGTTTTGTGCAAACTTCTGGAGCAATAAAAACATGTTTTGTGATGCATTTATCCATCCTTGCTCGTTTTTGCTTGTTTTTTTTCGCCTCTCTTCATTGAAGGTATTTTTACATGTTTTGATGTTCATTGTAGGTTTTGGACCTATGTTCATGGAGTTTTGAAAAAAATTGTGTGAAATTCATCCTTGGTTTTGTGATGCACTTGTTCATCATTTCCATTGCTCGCCTCTATTTGTTTCCATGGAAGTTTTGATAGATGTTCAACATTTTCCTTCTCTCGGTGTATCACCATTTTAGTGTAGGCTCTTTTTTCCTCTTTTATCACTCTCTCTGTCTCCTTGACATAGTTAGATTAGGATTAGATTAGCTTTCCTACACCGGAATAACTTCTCCGGCAAGTAGTTTAGGAAGAGGAACCAAGCCTTCTCTCGGAGAGCTTTCCCCATTTGCAAAGGTCCCATACTTTGGGAAAGCTCAATGTTGTGCATTCACACCAAATGACATTACCTTAGAAAAGAAAATCACAGGTCATTTTGGGGTGTTGTGAATTTGCACTAACAGGTTCTATCAGGGTTTAGCATAACACATGGCGCACACGTGTAAGACAAGACAGGGTTTTGGGACTTGGCCATATTTGGAGTTCTAGATAGCACATGAGGAAAATGTGGCTCATCTAGCATGCAGAGTGGATAAGGTGCCAACTTGGCAGTAACTGTAGGATCAAGAATGGAATATTCCATGCATGTGATGGAAGGTTCTAGAAGGACATCATTGCAAAGAGTGGAGAGCTCATATCAAAGGAGGCATGCTCCATTAGAGGACCACTTGGACACTTGGAAACCAATTTGTTACCTTAGAAGTCATGAAAGTCAAGGAAAAACGCTATATATAGAGATGTGTAGGTAGTAGAAAGAGAGATTTGGTAGAGTAGTAGAGGTGGTGGAAGAGAGGCGAAGCTCTATAGAAATATCATGGAGGATTCTATGGGTTGGGATTAGAGGAAATATAGGAGTGATGGCATATTTAGAGGGATGGGTCTATGTTTATCCTTGTAATATGAAGGACATAGTATAGTTTCGATGCATGACCTTGATCTGCATTATTATATGGGTCTGTTATGACCTCAGTGAATGTAATGTGGTTACTAAACTCATTCATATGAATAGAGGTTCTATTCTAAAGTATATATGTGTTCATGAGAATAATTCTAATGCATTTCCCTTGTGTTATGAATCATTTTTATATGTTTTTGATACTCCTCTTTCACGGTGGGTGTCAAAATCTGTTGGTAAAAAATTGTCAGTGGACAAACTTGTAGATTTCTTGCCAATTCTCTAGTAATCTAAGTCCCACTACTTAACCCAGATAGCTATCGTATGTGCATGTGCATGAAAAGGTGAATTTCTGTGGTGGCCTTTCGACCGGGGATCCAACAGGGGCACTCCACTGACCCTGCGGAAAATGCTTGCATATACCTGCAAGAGATGACTTTGTCTAGAAGTGGGAAAGGGAGTGAGAATGGAGGTAGGAGAACTAATGCTGCAGGTAGAGAATCAAATTCCTACACACAAACCAGTTAGAAACTTCATCACACGCATTTATGAGAAGAAACAACCCTGTAAATGACAACAAGACCAAATAGAATTTGATGAGAACAAAGTGTCATGAAATCCCTTGGTCAAAGAAAGCTAGAAACTCCTTCTTGTATTGATGCTTGAACAAAAGTTGTACATAGTGTAGGAATGGAGGAAATTTGAGAGGGGAATAGAGTAGAAGAAAATGGCTATCTCCTTTGCTTTCTCTCAAGGTAGAATGTAGTCTTGAGTCTACAAGATCAATCTCCAACCCTTTGAAATGGGAATGGTTTTACAATTTATAGAATAGAATATGACTCTTCATCTTCCTCATGACCTTTCAAATACCTTAATATGACTTAAGATTGTTCATATTCCACTTCAAATATTTAAGTCCCTTTTATAATAGCAAGGTGACTTAATTTACATTATGTTTCTAAAGTCTCTTAAGTCATATTAAAAGTGCAAACCCCAACGTGAAATTAGAATATTGGAAAGTGAGAGAAAGTTGGGGGGAAGAGGAGAGAGAAAGAGGGGGAGAAGAAGAAGAGGAGATGTCATTCCTGATGAAGTCCGTTGATCCTCGTTGATGGAAAGCTCCAAATGTAGTGAAACTTTGAATCTTCGAACTCCTTGCACACTGTGAAATTCCTCCAAATTATCTCATGAATGCTCGCTAAGTTGAATGAACTAAGGTGGATCTTGAATGCCCTATGAAAAAATGACTAGGATGCTCCCGAACAATGATGTCCCCCTGAATGATTATCCTTGTACATCCCATTGTGCCAAAACTTCTCTTTGAGTGTAACTTACTATTTTTAGTAAGTGTGAAAAAGGAAACTCTCTCAATCCTTTATTGAGTGTTGTGACCTTGATTCCCCTTTCTCCCTGCGTTCCTCACTCCTTTGGATCAAATTTCTATTTTTAGCAGGTGCTCAAGGGCCCACTTACTATTTTTAGTAAGTGCCAAAATGTCCATTCTAGTGGATTCTTAGTTGTAGTGCACCTCTGATATCTTCATCTCCTTCGCAAGTTCTTCTATTAATGAATTTCCTGAAATAGCAGTTCCTATGTAGTAGACCTGCTATTTTTAGAAAGTTGGCCTCTGGGAGTCAGATTGACAT
This sequence comes from Taxus wallichiana var. yunnanensis, assembly GCA_018340775.1. NCBI lineage: Eukaryota > Viridiplantae > Streptophyta > Pinopsida > Cupressales > Taxaceae > Taxus > Taxus wallichiana. The sequence goes on along the minus strand of CM031242.1, from coordinate 565,511,396 downwards.
GGAATGAATTTTTTTGATATGGTTTTTTTCCCAATATCCTCCTGAAATTTCGGGCCTGCACAAATTTTTAATAATCCAGGAGATTTTAAAGTTTTAATTTTCAGACTGGCGCAAAGTGCTTAAGATCGGTAATGACCATTAATGGACCTAAAAATTACAAGTCTACTTTTCTCCTCCATTTACAATGAAATTTATATTTTGATGTGGGTTTTTTTCTTCTGGTGCTTCACGTGCGATCTTACTTCAATCTGACAACTAGTTTTATGGGAAATCTTACTTCTTTCTTCATTGAGCCGGAAATGAGAATTCTTCATTGTGGTTGCTCTGTCACATGAGGGGGGAGTTTGAAGGTGTATTTCTGATGGTCTTGGACAGAGAAATGAATAGAATAAAATGGTTTTTTGTTTCATGCACCGGTTTGCAACATTTCTTTAGATCTTCATTTTTAGGCTATGGGAATTTTCACTGTTCTCTCCTTGCTCTTCATTTCTCCTTCTTGTTTTGATGAAAGATCCTTCGAGACCTGAAAATAACTGTGGGGAGTTTGTTTTAGTGCTTGTTTTGAGCTGGTATGATCATTTACAATTACAGAGTGACGGTAGAATGTTACAGAGGAAGAAATGGAGGAATGGAGTGCACAAAATGTTAGAAGCTAGAAGTAGGAAAAGCAACACTTGTAATTTTTTCAAAAATATGTGCACAGTAGGACTTGGGTGCATTTATCCATTCTTTATGTCCCTGACCTGACCTCAGGGACATGAGGGACATCAATTTCCATAATGAGCAAGACGGTGACATGTGGCACTATATCCAGCAGCTAGGGAATGAAGGAGGAAAAAGCTGATTTGAGGCACTTTGGGAGCCGAAAGGAGGTCACATGGGCATCCAAAAGACTCCTCCTAGGGGATGGGCCCATTTTTCAATGTTTAATTTCCCCCCCACCTTAGGTACATAAGGTACATCAGTTTCCATGGTGGTCCCGGGAGGTGACACATGGCACCCGATCCAACGACAGCGGTGGAATGGATGCTCCAAAACCGCACTGGGGGCTGAACGGCGGTCATGTGGGTGTCCAAATGACTCCCCATAGGGGATGGGAACATTTTTCAAGGTCTGATGTCCCCCACATCAGGTTCATAAGGTACATCAAATTCCATGGTGGTCCTGGAGCTGACACGTGGCGACCGATCTAACGGCAGGGAATGCATGCTCCAAATAAGCACTTGAGGGTTGAACTGCCAAGTCTGGAGGTCATATGAGGGTCCCAAGAGTCACATTAGGGCTGGGGTAATTTTCCAAGGGGTGATTTACTTGACCTCAGGGACGTGGGGGACATGAAATCCCACCAAGATTCTCGGTGCTAACACGTGTCCTCTCAAAAAAGACTAAGTCTTTAAGCTGTCTTTGAGAGGGTAATTTGGAATGCGAGATAACTTGAGCTTCCAGTGGAATTTCTTGGTGAAAATGTATATGATCCTGACTGGAAATGGAATTTTGAATCCAATTATGTGGGTCTCTTATCTTTATTCGATCATATTATCCCTAAAAAATCAGAGTTTTGATCTAGGACTCCACTTGTACCTGAGAAAAATTGTCGTCCAATCATATACGCCAAGGTGTTGTGAAAAATATTATTCCACCATCATGTAGGTCTTGGAATTATATTTCTGAAGATGTTTTAGTTTACTTCAACTCCATCTAGAGCTTCCAGAATCTTTGTTTGAAGCTCAACATTTGTTTTAGGCCTGTGTATTTCCTAGGCTTGTGAACCCTGTTTTCACTTAGACTGCTCCAAGTCTTTCAGAACTTCCCAAAGCCTTAAAAAATCATTTCCATGATGTTATAATGTTTTCCATTCACCTATATGTTTAATTTGGCCCTTTTTCTCTACTCCAGGGGGTTGATCCAATCCTAGGAAGGCCAACAATAGCCCTTCCCTATACTGCCAAAAGATAACATTTTTAATGAACTCCTAAAATCACCTAGGGGGAATGAATGGAATTTCCTAAATCACCTAGGATAATATCATGACATTGGTTGGGAATTTATTTGGACTGACTGAATAGGTCTGGGGTTTCTTAGGAATGATAAAACATGAAAATTTTGGCATAGGGGTATAGTTGTCGTGCTCGGAAATTGTAAATTTCCCTGTTGCACATTCTCACGACAACAACATGTTTATCATTCTGAATTCTCATCTCATATGCAGTTATGGTTCCATGCAACTCATCCATTTTTAAGAGAGTCAAATCCTTGGCTTCTTCAATGGAAAACACTTTGGAATCAAACCTAGGTGTTAGAGATCTCAAAAAAATTTGAACTATAACCTATTCCTTCACTTCTTCACCTAGACCTTTCATGGTGTTGACAACCTTGTCAACCCTAAGAAAGTATGTAGCAATAGGATCATCATCACTCATTTTCAACCCTTCAAACTGATTTCTAAAATTCTAAATCTTAGTTATCCTTACCTTAGAATATCCTTCATACAAGACCTAAATTTTCTCCCATATTTCTTTTACTAATTTGCAATGCATCACCTTCACAAGCTTAGATTCACCTAGACCACACATGATAGCATTCATAGCCTTTGAATTATCACTACACAACTTCTTGTCTATATTACTTATTGGAGGAGTAACTAGAACAGTATAACCATCTTCCACAAATTTCCAAATATCAAACCCTAGGGACATGATATGAGTCCTCATCCTTAGACTCTAAAAAGCATAGTTCACTCCAAAAATGGTGTCTTGCTAGTTGAAGAACCACTATGCCGACTCACCATTTTTTGGTTAAATGATATCTTTTCAAGTGATCAAAATTCTTTGAAAGAACCTAATCTATAACCAATTATTAGAAGAAAATGTACCGAGAGGGGGATTGAATCGGTCATTCAAAAACCCTTATACAATTTCAAATCAACTCTCATATATCATTAACATTCAACCATGTATTAATGTAATTATAACAATAAGTAACATCCATCCACAATTGTAAAAATAAGGAGTACACAAGAACATAAGATGTAAGTGGGAAACCCTTAAGCGGAGTAAAACCCACGAAAAAAATTTATATATTACACGCAACAAAGACTCATGTGAATATTACACATCACAAGATATTTATTTAGTGAGGTAACAACCCCTAAACCCTTGTTGATATTAATCACAACAAGAGACTCCTATGAATATGACTCATCATAATATATTTTATAGAAGTATGACCACTAAAAATATGTTGATACCACAGTTGATTGTGATCCAAAAATTTAGCTCCAAATTCCTTCAAACCCTCATCAATCTCTATCTTCTTCAACTCACTCAATCTTGGATAAACACGACCTGATTTGATCTCAAACTCTTACACACTAGATATCTAACATTCCTAATCCATTTTCTCACTTCATATTCTCTGATTTGATTCCCTAGCATCACCTACACTTTCTCTTTCAGCTCGCACTTTTTCCTATCTCTTAGCTTGTTCAAATTTGAACTCAAACATTCACTTTATACCCTTCTCAACTCAAAAAAATAAGGGATATAGGTCCTTCATCATTATTTCAACCAAAACAACTCAAAAAAAAAACTTAAACTCATGCACATTCATAAAATGTACCCATATAGGTCGGTCATGCTCAAATTCACCAAACAAGCTCAAAAACAACTCAAAACCCCATCGCCTAGATGGCTAAATATCACAAACACCATAACCATGATTCTTCAAGATCCATAATTTCTCACACATGTCAAAATAAAACATAACTACATCATCTATGATTTTCTATTAGCTTTCACCAATAAAATTCATCATAACACTATCAAGGCTTATATCCTTCACCAAACAGCATTACTTGTCAATTTGTCTTCACCTTTGGACTTCAATAACACCAAAGAATATCTCAACTATGGAATGTAACCACTCATTGGAATCCACCTGACATTTAGATCACATTCATGCTTTCTATAGCTCATGAAACATCCATACATGCAAACCACACCAAATTTCCTCTTCACCAAATTGAGCTTCCCAGAAGTAGTTTTGGGAAATCAACTAGTTTTGCACCCTTTTTGCCACTTTAAATACCTCCAAATGCATTAAATATGAAAAAAAAAAATCTATTCACTCTCCAACTGATATCAAGCATCAATTAATATAAATCATGATACTTCTACCTCAATCTTTCATCCTAAGAAAATATGTCCTAAGAAACAAGCAATCTTCTTCCTCACAAACATGAGTTGGATAAACCATAAAATATCATCGTCAAGACAAAGAAATTATATCACTAGAAAAACCTTTGAATCATTTTTCCATAACATCTTACTTTTCCTTCCAACTCTAAGTGTAAGTCATTCAACCACTTCCATCTCTAAACCGCCGAGAACTCTCCCAAAATTGTCCTTGACCTGGGTCTTCGTAAATAGGGAACACTTTTCCCTCTAGAACCTAAACCATGACCTAAACCTACCATGGACATCTATTAAAACTCATAGGCTAAAAATGTCAACTTATTTCATACCTCCCTTAGATAACTTTGTCTCGAAATTAAACAACTTCAAAACTTACCCGTTTGAGTGGGGTTCACTCATCACAAGATGTTCTATATTATGTTTATGGAAACCTGGAGGAGTCCTCTAGAACCTCCAATCATAATAATAGCATAAAAAATAAATTATGGGCACCTAACATGAATTTATCCTCCATCACTCTTAACCTAGGGTTTCAAGCACATAAAACATTTCTTTACTTCTTAACATTCGTTCATAAAATTATGGGCCTCAATTGACCTTATTCCAGCTTTGAGATATTCTAGACTACATGCCCCAACATCCCCGATAGGTTTAGTTTCCCATGAAAACTCTACACGTGCCAACCATGAAAATTTCACTTACTTCGAGATGGAAAATGCATTCTTAAGCACTTTATTTTTCCTAAAACAACATATCTTGCAAAATATTCATTATGGAAACCTGAAATTTTTCCCATAGCATCATGACACACCCTAATAACATCTCCAATAATCATCAAGTCACAAATATCTCTACATATTCTCAACCCATCTCATTTGCATGACTAACCCTTAGGGTTTTTCATGTTCTAGGACAAGACCAACTGAACCAACACTAAAACCCAATATGAAACCTATGAAAAATGCCTCTACATGATGAAAAAAACACAACATAACTTTATGATTTATCTCAAGAGATAACACATACATTCAAGTGATTATCATGCCTAATTAGGCCTTCAAGAACTAGGATTAGACTTAGTTTGCACTATGATAAAGTAGATTAACAACAAGACACAACTTCAAGAATCTATAAAAGAACATAATATACTTGATAAAACATGTATCAAACATCTTCATGCTTCCAAGAGCTCATATACCTTTGCACATCAGTCTCATGCTCCATTTTCCCTTCAAGCACCTAGACTAGGTCTAGATGAACACATGTAAACAATGCTAAAACATGTACTTGCACTTATCACCTCACTCCACATTTTCTTGATTTCACCACATGCCGCAATAGCATTAACACAATCTTTATTTAGAATCAAGCATTTATTCCAGAATTTGAAGCAAGTAGTTCATACTCTAAAGCAAATAGTTCATACTCCAAAACAAATGACATAGACTTTGGACTAACTCCAAGCATACAAGAAGACTCTCAAGCAGCATGTATTCTATCTTTTAGACACTGGTACACCTCTGACACTCCATATTAACCATGATAGACCTCATGAAAACCTCTACTCGACATGGGAGGAATAAAACCATGACCATACACACTAAATCATGTTTTTATGACCTCATACAATAACACCAAATATGACTCTAATAATCAACCTTCATGTATGACATTGAATAACACCTCATGGAGACACACATAACACCATGACACCCTTTTCAAACAATGGAATTGACATAAATGACAACACGTACATAATGGCTAATAGGATAACCATTACCTTCCATAATTATCCTTATGATCCCATACACATATATTGATTATCCCTTCCAGAGAGGCTTAGTATATAAGACACATTTTTAAAAACGTTGTTAAAAATTACATCATTCATGTCACAAAGTGACATTGTACCCTTAACTATAACAACATGCACACTTCCACATGCACAAGAAACTCTTTAAGGTGAATGACACACAAATAACACAATTCTCAAGGGAAACCTTCTCAAGGGTTTTTATATTAGTGTCATTTGGATAAATTTTAAAATAACCTCCTAAAAGTGGTCAGACCATAACCATTCCTATATAAGGTGGTTTCTTTGCTTCGAGTTTCCCAAGTATTTTTGTAAAGCACACAAGAATACATAATCATTACTTTCACATAGGATCACATTAAAAAATGGTCATTTCATTTCCAGTTAAAATGTACATCTACACCATTAGCAAGATATATACCTATAATCAAAATCACTCCTAGAATAAAATGCCCATTTTCCCAAGATACCAATATGCTACAATTTCTTACTCATCACAAATAATTAAAAAAATTCTTGTTCATAACAATAGTGTTGATTTATCCATTTAATATTACATGTATTTCAAAGATAATCCCATTATTACAAAAGCACAAGTAACGCTACAATTTTTTTCTCGTCCTACGTACCCCGCAACCACCACATGGTCAACACAATTGTTGGCATGGAATCTACCTAAAATATAGCACAAATTATGATTTCATATATTTTCAATAATAATGAAACTATACTTACCACATTTCAAGGGAGAATAATAAATACAATGTCATTTCATTTCATTTTCAAAACCAAGGAGAGAGATAGAGAGCGAGAGAGAGAGAGAAAACACCATTTTTCCATAATCAATTTATTTTCAAGAAAGCGTTAAAATAATGTTTCCTATAGTCATGTATTTGTGTTTACAAGGTTTCTTGATCATTATTTTGCTTGGATAAGGTCATATGATAGTTTTCTTCAGTTAGTTACAAGTTTCCAAAATGCATCAAATTAGATAATTAACTCTACAATACACGTTCAAAAACCATCTTTGAGACTAAAACACACAAGGAAAAAAACCCTTACCTACTCCCCTATGTGAAGGGAAATAATTGGAGCTAACAAAACCCCTAACTAGTGAACTAGATTCAATTGGTGCTTGTCTTTTCAAGTTATTGATCGTAAATGCACCTGAATGACCTCGTCACCCAACCACAGAGGCCTACATAACCCTCCGGAAAAATAAATTACAATGTGTTTTTCTCCAAACTGAGGGTTGGTAGCTATTAACACAGAGAGAAAAAAAAATAGAGGCACGCGGGAGCAAAATCCATTTCTACACCCACTACCAAAATTGTGGGTCAAAACCAAACTGCATTTAGAACTTTTTGTAGTTGTCTAAAGCTATGAACTTTTCCACTATATTCCTAAACACATGACATAACAAGTCAAACAAACATCCTAGGAATAACCCAAGGTTTGGTTGAACACTCCATGTGACAAGGAACATGGTCAAATCTTGATTTTCTCACTTCGGGGTTTATAGAGATATTTTATGCCTCATTGAAAACATGTTTTATTTATATTTTACAAGGTCACCAAGGAGTATTTTTAACTAACTTAAATATTCCAACCATTTGGCTTCTGTAACTGTAATTATATCAAAACAATTCCAACCATCCATGAGGTATATGGGAGTGGCATTTACATTCATGGTTACTTGTCTAGTTTCATACAAATTAGAGGAAAATTTTGTTATAAAATAATACGTCCCATTTAATTTACTTAAAATTTATTTTTCTTTATATTGATTTACATATCCATTAAAATTAAAAACTATAAATTTTAAAATCATGCAAGAGAGGGTAATATGACAGTGCCTGATAGTACTTTAACCTAGGTACACTAGGCTCCAAGAGGTCCACAACCATGATCCATGAGACCACGGTTTATTAAGGTATTTTTTCAAGAAAAATATCATCCCTTCAATCTATTCCACATTCTTAATAACAATGAGCATATTCTTACAAACATTATCTGAAACATTTGAACCTCACCTCACCTTCCCACTTTTTTATGGACCTCCACACCTAGTTCCAAAGCTCCTATTTTGACACACAATGTGAGAATGATGACAAAGGTTATGGAGGTTGGATTCATACTCATCAATTATAATTTTTACAAATCTCAAAATATTTTTCCACAAGAAAATTATATGCATATCCCATACTCATGACAATCCATCCCATTACGTTTCGATGAAGCATTTCAAAAAATATTACTCATGCATTGAGCATGCCTCCACATTTTACACACATCTCTTCCAACCCACTTGCAATGTAGTAACAACTAACAAAGCACCATTTCTATGGTATTTTCAACAATTATGTTGTGTGCACTTCAAACAATCAATGTTTTCCATGAAACCACATTCTTTCAGGCATTTTATCAAACAATCTGCATGCCTTATGTAGGGGTCATGCTAATCTTCTTTGTGGCATCCAAATTTACCAAACAGTCCATGAAACCACAATATTTGGTGCATTTTATCAAACATTTTACATGCCTTACGTAGGGGTCATGTTATTCCTCTCTACATCATTCTAATTTATTAAACCACCCATTTTCCCTACATAGGCTTCCCAGGTTGTAAAGTTGCATTTTATTTAAAGTTCCCAAGTCTTTTAAACAAATCCTTTTTTTGCAGCACCGTAATCATCAAATTACACATGACCACATTTTTTGGAGGAATTTTAATATATGGTTCACGTGCATAGTAAAATATTACACATTCAAAAAGCACCAAGCAAACAAATCCACACAACCACCGAAGGTTTAATTGATACTTGGCAAAAAAATTAAGAGGATGTTGGCAATGACTAAGGGATAAATAATAACATCTGTGAGGTGCCTTTTCTTGGGAATTGTAATGCATTTTTAAAAAATCTACATGAATACCACCACAACCAATATTATCCACATTTGGAAAGGATATTTACTATAACACTTGCAATCCACAACAATTGACACACAGAGAAATCCTATACAAAGTTGGGAAAATACTTTGGAGATAAAGGTGCAGGATAGTAGCATGATAACAATGGTGGATGGATTTAATTAGAGGTATAAATTATGTGTTTAGGTAAATATTAGTAATGTTATGTGAGGGTGCCCAAATCTCTTGTGACATCTTCCACAAGTAAAAACTTTACATATACTACAACACATTATAATATAAGAGCCACATTATACAAGGAATTTTTTTAATGGGTTGCATGTCATGCACCTAATTCCACATATTATTCCTAAAAAAACAAAAATATATAAAATTTCAAAGCCCTCTACTCTCAAAATCAATCTCACAACATTATTTAAATTCTTCCAAAATGGGGAAAGAGCTAGCACAATTTTTTACAGCCAAGCTTAACACCCGCCAAATGAAATAGTTTGAAATTTTCTAAATCCTTTCTAGAATACCCATTTTTGGCTTGTAACAACAATATATTCCAATAAAATAACTTTCATTCTACTCTTCTTTGATGGATTTGTTAAAACATGACCAAAAATCCATCATTCTCCTTTATCACACAAGGTCTAAAGAACAATACTAACAACCCACATAACACATTTTTAACACTTTTTCATGATGTATCACAACACAAGAACTCCAACCCAACCATGAGAAGAAACATGTAGTCTACATAACATATAATTCTCTACACATGTTCCTAAGCATAGTTCTTACACAAGCATGTACCTAAAAACAATAAGGTAACACGCTAGTATATATGCAACAAGTTTCACATGACTCAAAACCACGAATGTACCCACAAAGTGTCAATATACTTAAATAAATTTCCACCACCCAATTGGTCCCATCCTTCCTCATCATCATATCTTTTAATCGCATGTTTTATTCTCACAAACGTCACCTCTTCTTTTCCCTCCTTCCTCGTATACATCTTCTACTTAGTTTTATTACTTAATCAATCTCGTGGCATGGCAATATTACTTACGGGATCCCCTTAAGCTCATATTTTCATTCTACACTTCCCCACCTACCCATGTTTCCTCCATTCCTTTTATCTCATCCTTCCTCACTATCATCTCCTCTAACAAACTATTACACCACCACAAAAATGACATCCTCATCTCACATCCTTAATCATCACCATCCTCGGCTAGAAATCTTACTTAACCACTACTATAACATGACAATCTTACTTAATGGTTATCCTTATGATGAATTTTTCATCTTGTACTTCCCCATCTACCCATGTTTTCTCCATCCCATTTTCTTTCCCTTCCCGTCATCATCTCTTCTAACCAATTCTTACCTCACCACGTAAAATCACATATTATTTTCACATCCTTCTCGTCATGCCCCCTCTTATTATAAAAAATAATAATAATAAAATAAATGAAAGAAAAGAATAAAAATGTTAAAAAGCCATGATATTTTTCTTGGGGCGGATTTAGGGCAAGATTGGATCTATTTTCCATCTCTTTGGTTTTGTGGAGAAAGGAAGTGTGTCACGCCACTGCCACCATGGGGGAAACTCCGTCTAACTCTACACACCAACAGTTGATGGAGAATGTGTGAGGGGAGAGCCTGGACATGCATGGCATCCTCAGCGCCAAAAATAAGGGGATGGACAGACATTTTGGCTGCTGTTGTAGTGAAAATGCCTTGGGACGTGGGTTACAGTGTTGACCAGAGGAAAGAAAGACACAGCTTTCTCAGGGAGTGCTATGGCTGCGACCTGTGCCGACATCCTCCCTGCATGTGTCAAAAAAATGAGCCCCAGACCCTCGTGGACTTCCATCAAAGCAAAAAGGTAGAGAAATTGTTGTAGTTGCAAGTGCCTTAGTAGATACATATGCAAAACGTGGAAGCATGCGAACTGTTCAAAAATGCCTGAAAGAAATGTGTCTTATGGACTGTAATGATGGCAGGATGTGCAAAAAAATGAGGTTGTTGAAAAGGCCTTGGAAACTTTCAAGCAAATGCATTTGGTATGTGTAAAGCCAGAATCCACAACCTTTGCTGATATCTTCCTAGCCTGTGTCAAAATGGGAGCTTTAGAACAGCGCATGGACTTCCATCAAAGCAAAAGAGAGAAAAAATTTTTTGTTAGATGTGGTAGTTTCAATGTGCCTTGGGCGTTGGTTTTTGTATTTGGCCAATGAAAGAATGAGACAACTTCTAATGGAATAGTATTATTGTAGCGTACAGAAGACATGGACCTCCTCGTGAGGTAGTCATGATGTTTCTTCATTTACAGTAGGGCACCAACCAAATCAGTTGCAGTATGCCAGCATGCTTCCAGCGTGTGCCAAGATGGAAGCTTGGGAGCAGGGTATGAGCAATAGAATCTGGTTTTCATTTGTAGGATTTTGTTCTTGCAAGCGGCATAGTGGATATGCGTGAAAATGTGGAAGTGTATTCAAGGCATGTGAACTGTTTGATTGAATGCCTCAAAGAAATGTAGTCTCTTGGAGTGCCATGATTTACAAAATGTACAATGGAGAGCATTTAATCAGTACAGAGAACCTTGTTATGCTCCATGTTGCTCTAAGAGCTGCCAAGGATATGGTCATCAATGGTGATGGGAAGTTGGAATGACTGGTGTGCTGGTTGGAGTAGTGGAATACGCACTTCTTTTTTACAACAATCCTCAGAAATCTTTCAACCAATTTGTTTTTTTCATTACCAGTTATGGATGAGGCTCTTTCAGGAAAAGATAAGCTTGATGATGTGTATGTAAAATGGTGGAGCTGAGGACGCTCGTGGACTGGTTGACGAAGTGCCCAAGAAAGAGATCGAACCCAAGCTCGCGGCTTCACCAACTTCATTCTCCAAGCATGGTTCTTCTTCCCTTACCTCTCATAATTCTCGTGTTTTAGTTCTCTTTTGCAATTAAATAGAATTTTAAATCATTAGGACTTTTAATACAGTTAAATGTCCCTTCAACTCATTGCAAAACAATAAAGTGTCGTGTCGCAACTCTCAAAGCCATTATAACTCACCTACTTTAAAACATGAACTATCACCCTCTCTTCGAGATGATCTAGAAAACTCTTACCCTTTGATCACTCAAGTATCATTTTATTGACCAAACAAATTATGACTCTCCATTGAATAAGTTGACCTTCTTCCTGCTTAAAATAGTTAAATTTTACAATTTTGGAGACTCACCAAGTACCCTTCGCAACTCTAGAAACGAGATGTGAAGTTTCATTTGTGTACCTTGGTATACGAGGAGTCACCTTGATTTTTGGTTTGACCCGAAATGATCATTTGACATCCTTTTGATGCTCTTATAGGAGCCCTGTTACATCGGTTTACAATAGTAGAGAGTTGTTAAAACTAGAAAGTTGGCTTTCATTTTGGACCACCATTTGAAACCCGGAAAGAGAAATCACGTTTTGTCTTCGCAAACCCCTAGCGTTTATACTAGACAAATGCATGGAACATTCAGTATAGGAAAGAGCACTTTTCGGGATAGTTTGGCAAAGCCGTTTTGTAGGCCTCCGGTCATAGTTTGATGAGGTCAAACTGGTCCAATTTCGTCTTGTCGCTCCAGAAAACTTGTCGCCATTTGAACATGGTTGTCTAGTTCTCAGTCCCGTTGACTCTGATGAATTCTCTTTATATAGGGGAACTAGTAGGAGATGTCTCGTTGTGTGCTTCTCCATCAAATGTCAGTTATGGACGTGGTTTTCTGGGCCCTCGAGCTAACTTTTTTCATTTTACAACTAGGTGAACTACGACCAGTGGCCCCGAAAATTAGCTGCCAAATGCAAACCGCTCGTTCTTTTTAATTTCGTCGCTTGCTTTGAACTCTTGGTATATCTAGGGACACGTAGAAAGTTATTCATGGTGTGTGTGTTCATTGGGGGATAACCTTTGGAAGTAGTTTCTTAGCCTCCGAGCTCGCTTTTGTATGCGTTTTGTAGTTAGTGAGAAAAAGTAAAAGTAGAAAATCTGCAGACTCGTAGGGTTGCCAAATCACCCCGGAAACTTTTATCACACGTAAATAACTATTTAAAAACAACACTCTATGAAACTTGTTGTGTGTATTAGAACTTTTGACAAAACGATCTTTTCTCTCTCTTCCTTTCTCTTTCTCTCCTAGGTTTATAAAATGAAGAAAACTGAAAGGCAATGAATACATGTTTCTAGAATTTTCCTTTATTTCGATTGTAAATTTTAATTTTGTTAGTTGTAAATGGGAATCTAAAAAAAGATAATTATGATTGATTAGGGTGGATGCCATGCCAGCGATTTATCGTTGATATCATGCTCACGTGGGTTTTGCAGGATGGAAGAATGATGACGAAAAAGGCGATGTGTAATTTAATTATTATTATTGTAATTCTTATAGGTCATTGTAAAATGAATAATTGTGTAATGTAGTCTCTTGTTACCGAAAAGTTATAATTGAGATTTGTTAACATGCATGATATGCTAGTTTTAGGGATACTTAGGAAATGTGCATCTAATCACCGGTTCAGTTTGATTCTTAGTTGTGTATGGAAAAAAAAAGGGGGTTTGATTTACATAAAGTAAATTTGAAATTGAAGTTAATATATTGTAGTACCTTCTCAGTATTCAATAAACGATTAAATTAATTTCTGGGTTATCTTCTTACCTTGCAAACATAATATAGAGTTTTAATGGGAACACTCAACTTAAATAAAATATTCGTGCTTAACTTGCCTGCATGTGTGATCCTTTTTACCTTATAAGAAATTTAAACCGTAGAATGAACTTAACCTTTACACCCGATGGAGCATCTTGGTTTAGGCAAATAAGATCCCAAGAAGAGGGGTTTATCGTCTTAATAGGTACGTTTAGTGACATCGACATAAACTAGACACATAGGAGCAACACAATCAAATAAATCTTCTACATCGAATGAATTTCTTGTGAGATCCAGATGACATCATGGAGCTAGGGAAATAGTGGTTCTATCACTTAAAATTTTTCTTATGAATAGATCCTCTTAGCTATAGGTGCCATCTTTGGCTAGTGATAATAGAGTGCTTTGATCTCTTACGGAGGGTTTATAGGGTGAATATGTTTGAAACCTTAATCTAATCTATAAGAGAGTGTAAAGCCCTAAGTGAAAAATTGGAATGGCACTAAACCCTAGTTGACTAGGATGTTCATTGTGGTTAGAAAACCATAATCTAACTCCTTGCATATGAAATTGTGTTGAAAGATGTTGTTTTTTTTGGAGAACCTTAGAAACTGAATTCTTGTCTCATAATCCCTTGTTATGTCATTTTATGGCATTAAGGAATAAATAATATTTCTTATGCGGAAACATGCTATGCAAGGATATGGGATCTTCGTGAACATAGATCACTTGTGATTATGTGTAGTTTTAATGCTCCTAGCCTTGTACTTCCTTAAGAAGTCAGACAAGTGTTGTCGTAACTCTTTTGTTTAAGACGATGCTAAGAACGAGACCTTAGTGCGATATAAGAGCATATCATATGATGTTGCACACGAGATTTGAGATTAGGATTAAGGTCAATCTTAGAGTCCTTATAACTTAATTAAACTTTTTCATGCATTGCAAAGAATATAAATTATCTTGGTGTGACCAAACTTCGAGCAAACAAAAGATATATAAATATAAAAAAAAGTCCATAAGTTATTGAACTTTATTAACTATGGTAGCGAAATAACTATTCCGTGATCGATGGATGTTCTTGGGGAGCTATCTCGACTCTATGTCTTCCTTAATCCCAATAGCTCATCTGGACATCACGTTAGAATCTCTTGTGTAGCAAGAGTAAATTTTATACATTAAATAAAAGTTTGAGAAGCAAAATCTTAACATAAGAATGAGAGAATTAGAATCTTGTAGGCATTTTGAAATATGAACAAAAAATACTTATGTAAGTTCTGAAGATTGTCATAAGGGTAAAGAGAAAAATTATATGGTTGAACAATAAGTGAAAAGTGAAAAGAATTTTTAGAACATGTAGGTGGAAAAAGGGAGATAATTATGCTTACATAACAATGTCCTTGGGATGCTAATCATAACTAAAATACATTTAAAGTAATGATGTGTTGTGGGTTCGCCATTCTTGAAGTCAGGTTCTTGTGGTTGGGTCTCTACTAGCAACCTTCCGTTGGGAAAAGTGTAGCGTCAGCATGTATTTGGTGTTATCATGTGTCTATGTGATTTGATGACTTTTGTAAGTGTCGTATTTTTTGTCGAGTTTCCTACTCGAAGCCCTTGTTGTGTTGTGTGTAGCGTGCATTGTAGGTCAAAAAAATTATCCGGTATTTTCTTGTTGTATTTGGGTACGTAAAATGTGGGCACTACATATGGTATCGAGTGAGGTTCATGCTCTCGAACCTCTGGGATGGATTGGAGTTGTGATGATTTTTGCATGATGGTGATGGTGTTACATGATGGGTTGCATGATGGTGATGGTGTTTCATGAGGGTGATAAACATTGGAAGAGTAATGTGTTTTATGAGTGATGTGATCTATGTCATAATTTGTATAATGTGAACGTACATGATGTGTATGTCACTTAGTGCGTAATTGTTGTCATGTTGATGTGTCGGGATGGGAGTATTCTCTCTCCTTCGTGTGGATTCTATGAAGAGTCCACGTTTGAATTATCTTGCTTGGAATGTGTAAAAAAAAAAAGAATTCTAATGTGGATGATGGGGTGTTGGAGAATTGTGGCATATTGTGATATGTGGGTGGGTCGATATGTTGCATATGACTGGGTTTATGTAAAGTGAATTGAATTGTATCATGATGTTTTACCATGTTTTTAAGAAATGTGTGTATCACTTTGTATGTAGCAAATGAATGTTATGTTGTGATGTTACTATGTCCATTGTATGTATGATTTTTGTAATATGTAATGATTCATGTTGTGATATAGGGGCATACAGTGAGCCTATGAACCCTATTGTACAGTGATTGCACTTTGGGTGCAGGATGTGGTAATGTGATGTATCGTAACCCATGAAAGTAGTGATTGTGTTATACCCTGTATATATAAACCATGCGTAATACGTTATGGTTGTCGTGTGTGAATTACCATTGTGTTAGTGATGTAGTTATGTGTATGTCATGGACCCTACACTAGATGACCCTAAGGGGATAAACTGTCAAGAGTGTATGTGTGGAGAGAGGAGGCATGGAGCAAGTTTTCATAATCTTGAGCCGAGTACGAGTGAGGAAGTGGAGTCTTATATAGACTGAAAACCCACTTCTATCTGTTTAGTATACTTCGAGCTTGCTCAGTATATTGTGGGTGCGCACCACCTTAGGCTCAACTTATGCAACCTTGTGTCCCCTGCTCTTTCCTATTGGATTGTTCATTGAATAATCCTATGTGATTTTGACTATGTTGATCCTTGTGGGAGTATGGAGGAATGGTTCAGGCAGAGATGATGATAGTTACATTTTTTGATAAACTCATTTCTGGGTACATGTATATTTTCACAAGCTGAGGCTCGATGTCCGAGTGCCAGCAACTTGATGAGTACCCCTTTGGTGGTGATATGAGGCCACATAGTGATTGTAATGTGTTATTTTCTCAATACGTATTTTATTCGTAAATTAATCTTTCTCTTTCAGTGTTAGAACTAGCCATTTTCTTGATTGACTTGTTCTTATATTTTGGGCTTTTATTTGATTGTTGCATTAACATTTGGATTTTGCACTAACCTAGGCTAATTAGCCATTTGTTTTTCTTGGTTTTAAAACTTTCTTTTCATATTTGAGAGTTTTGTAGCCTAGCCCAAGGCTTTTGATTTTGCCACTTGGCATTTGAATGGATTGTTATGTTGGTTCTAATGTCGTAATGTGTTGGCTTAGGGTCATGGGATTAACCATGGAGTGGTTGAACCTATGGACCCACTTTGTTGTATGGGGGTACGCCCCAAGGAGTTATAGATAACTAGCGGGTTGTTGAACCACGAGTTATTATGTCACTTGGGTTTGGGGGTGATGGGGCTCTATGTGCCTAGGGCCATAGGGTGACCCGGCCTCATTTAAAAGGAGAAAGGAGACGGGCCTCTATGGTTGAGTGACCTGTTATTCTTTATGGCACTCTATGGTTGAGTGACCTGATATTCTTGATGGGGCTCTATGGTTGAGTGACCCGACTTGGTTTTGGCACTATGTTTCTTCCTCTTGGGAGGTATATGGAGTTTATCTGGTGATGCTTTGGGGAGGTATATGGAGTTGTATTCTGTTGCTTTTGGAGATATCTAGAGTTGTTTCGTGATGCCTTGTGATGTGTGGAGATTGGTATAGTGAGTTATGTGTACTGTATGAGTCTTTTTGACACCTTGTTATGTATGAGGCTTGACTCTCCTCTTGGTTGGTATGGACTATTGGGTATTGTCTTGGCACTATGTTGGTGTAGTCATGGATTTTTGGGGCTTGTGATACCGTTGTATATGTATCAACGTGTTGATTCTGTTTGTTAGTCATATGTGTGTACTAGGTCTATGTTAAGGGCGTAATTGTTGGAAATTAATGGTTATGTGTTCTACTTGTTGTCATCCCATGGTTTGGTGAAACCCTCGTAATGTGATACGGTCGTGAAAGTATGTAAAAGTATGCTTGTGAAATTTTAGTGTTGTGTATGACCCTGGTAGGGTGTTGTGACTGTAGTTTAGGAAGGGAACCCACAGGAATGAAATAACTAAAGTTATGCAACAATGAAATGCTAAAGGACTTGAATTAAGAATAATGTTAATGGAAAGAGATTAATGAAATAACGAATAAGAGAGAACTACCAATCTTCACAGAACCTTGAAAATTAAAATTTCTACCTGATGTTCCTAGGGCCACCCCGTGGCCATGATTTTGTGTCTGAAATCTTAACCTTAGAGCGTACCTTTGCCACATTCGTCCCTTGTTGCATATTTTTTTCTCTTTCTTCATTTTATGTCACATCGAGGATGATGCTTTCTTAAGGGGAGAAGAATGTCATGCCCCCTCTTATTTTAAAAAATAATAATAATAAAATAAATGAAATAAAAGAATAAAATTTTTAAAATCCGTGATATTTTTCTTGGGGCGGATTTAGGGCAAGATTGGATCTATTTTCCATCGCTTTGGTTTTGTGTGGAGAGAGGAAGTGCTTCGCCACCACCATGGGGGGAAGCTCCAGTCTAACTCTGTGCACCAACAGTTGCTAGAGAATGTGTGAGGGGAGAGCCAGACCTGCGTGGCATCCTCAGCGCCAAAAAAAAAGGGGGACAGACATTTTGGCTGTTGTTGTAGTGTAAATGCCTTGGGATGTGGGTTACAATGTTGACCAGAGGAAAGAAAGACACAACTTTCTCAAGGAGTGCTATGGCTGCAACTGTTCGACATCCTCCCGCATGTGTTAAAAAAATGAGCCCTGCACCCCCTTGGACTTCCATCGAGCAAAAAGGCAGAGAAACTATTGCAGATTACAAGTGCCTTAGTAGATACATATGCAAAACGTGGAAGCATGCGAACTGTTCGAAAATGCCTGAAAGAAATGTGTTTTACGGACTATAATGATGGCAGGATGTGCAAAAAAAAATGAGGTTGTTGAAAAGGCCTTGGAAACTTTCAAGCAAATGCATTTGGTATGTGTAAAGCCAAAATCCACAACCTTTGTTGATATCTTCCCAACCTGTGTCAAAATGGGAGCTTTAGAACAGCATGGACTTCCATCAGGTAGAAAAGAGAGAAAAGAAATTTGTCAGATGTGGTAGTTTCAATGTGCCTTGGGCGCTGGTTTTTGTATTTGTCCAATGAAAGAATGAGACAACTTCTAATGGAATAGTATTATTGCAGCGTACAGAAGACATGGACCTCCTCGTGAGGCAGTCACGATGTTTCTTCATTTGTGGCAGGGCACCAACCAAATCAGTTGCGTATGCCAGCATGCTTCCAGCATGTGCCAAGATGGAAGCTTGGGAGTAGGGTATGAGCAATAGAATCTAGTTTTCATTTGTAGGATTTTGTTCTTGCAAGCGGCATAGTGGATATGCGTGAAAATGTGGAAGTGTATTCAAGGCATGTGAACTGTTTGATTGAATGCCTCAAATAAATGCGGTCTCTTGGAGTGCCATGATTTACAGAATGTACAATGGAGAGCATTTAATCAGTACAGAGAACCTTGTTATGCTCCATGTTGCTCTAAGAGCTGCCAAGGATATGGTCATCAACGGTGATGGGAAGTTGGAATGACTGGTGTGCTGGTCGGAGTAGTGGAATAGGCACTCCTTTTTGCAACAATCCTCAGAAATATTTCAACCAATTTGTTTGTTTCATTACCAGTTATGGATGAGGCTCTTTCAGGAAAAGATAAGCTTGATGATGTGTATGCAAAATGGTGGAGCTGAGGATGCTCGTGGACTGGTTGATGAAGTGCCCAAGCAAGAGACTGAACCCAAGCCTGCGGCTTCGACCAACTTAGTTCTCCAGGCATGGTTCTTCTTCCCTTACCTCTCATAATTCTCGTGTTTTAGTTCTCTTTTGCAATTAAATAGAATTTTAAATCATTAGGACTTTTAATACAGTTAAATGTTCCTTCAACTCATTGCAAAACAATAAAGTGTCGTGTCACAACTCTCGAAGCCATTATAACTCGCCTACTTTAAACCATGAACTATCACCCTCGCTTCGAGATGATCTAGAAAACTCTTACCCTTTGATCACTCCAATATCGCTTTTTTAGCGACAAGACAAATTATGACTCTCCATTGAATAAGTTGACCTTCTTCCTACTTAAAATAGTTAAATTTTGCAATTTTCGGAGACTCACCAAGTACCCTTCGCAACTCTAGAAATGAGATGTGAAGTTTCATTCGTGTACCTTGGTATACGAGGAGTCACCTTGATCTTTATTTTGACCCGAAATGATCATTTGACATCCTTTGGACACTCTTTTAGAGCCCTGTTACATCGATTTACAACAGTAGAGAGTTGTTAAAACTAGAAAGTTGGCTTTCATTTTGGACCGCCATTTGAAACCCGGAAAGAGAAATCACATTTTGTCTTTGCAAACCTCTAGCATTTATACTAGAAAATGCATGGAACATTCATTATAGGAAAGAGCACTTTTCGGGATAGTTTTACAAAGTTGTTTTGTAGGCCTCCGGTCATAGTTTGACAAGGTCAAACTGGTCCAATTTCCTCTTGTCGCCGTTTGAACATGGTTATTTAGTTCTAAGTCCCGTTGACTCTGATGAATACTCATTATATAGGGGAACTAGTAGGAGATGTCTCGTTGTGTGCTTCTCCATAAAATTTCAGTTATGGACGTGGTTTTCTCGGGCCCTCGAGCTAACTTTTTTATTTTACCACTAGGTGAACTACGACCGGTGGCCCCGAAAATTAGCTGCCAAATGCAAACCGTTCGTTCTTTTTTAATTCCGTCAGTTGCTTTGAACTCTGGTATATCTGGGGACATGTAGAAAGTTATTCATGGTGTGTGTGTTCATTGGGGGATAACCTTTGGAAGTAGTTTCTTAGCCTCCGAGCTCGTTTTGTACGTTTTGTAGTTAGTGAGAAAAAGTAAAAGTAGAAAACTGCAGACCCTCGTAGGGTTGCCAAATCACCCTCGAAACTTTTATCACACGTAAATAACTATTTAAAAACAACACTCTATTGAAACTTGTTGTGTGTATTAGAACTTTTGACAAAACGATCTTTTCTCTCTCTTCCTTTCTCTTTCTCTCTCCTAGGTTTATAAAATGAAGAAAACCGAAAGGCAATGAATACATGTTTCTAGAATTTTCCTTTATTTCGATTGTAAATTTTAATTTTGTCATTGTAATGGGAATCGAAAAAGGATAATTATGATTGATTAGGTGGATGCCATGCCGGTGATTTATCGTTGATATCATGCTCACGTGGGTTTTTTGAGAATGGAAGAATGATGACGAAAAAGGTGATGTGTAATTTAATTATTATTATTGTAATTCTTATAGGTCATTGTAAAATGAATAACTGTGTAATGTAGTCTCTTGTTACCGAAAATTTATAATTGAGATTTGTTAACATGCATGATATGCTAGTTTTAGGGATACTTAGGAAATGTGCATCTGATCACCGGTTCAGTTTGATTCTTAGTTGTGTATGGAAAAAAAAGGATTTGATTTACATAAAGTAAATTTGAAATTGAAGTTAATATATTGTAGTACCTTCTCAGTATTCAATAAACGATTAAATTAATTTTTGGGTTATCTTCTTACCTTACAAACATAATATAGAGTTTTAATGGGAACACTCAACTTAAATAAAATATTTGTGCTTAACTTGCCTGCATGTGTGATCCTTTTTACCTTATAAGAAATTTAAACTGTAGAACGAACTTAACCTTTTCACTAGATGGAGCATCTTGGTTTAGGCAAATAAGATCCCAAGAAGAGGGGTTTATCATCTTAATAGGTACGTTTAGTGACATCAACATAAACTAGACACATAGGAGCAACACAATCAAATAAATCTTCTACATCGAATGAATTTATTGTGAGATCCAGATGACATCATGGAGCTAGGGAAATAGTGGTTCTATCACTTAAATTTTTTCTTATGAATAGATCCTCTTAGCTATAGGTGCCATCTTTGGCTAGTGACAATAGAGTGCTTTGATCTCTTATGGAGGGTTTATAGGGTGAATATGTTTGAAACCTTAATCTAATCTATAATAGAGCGTAAATCCCTAAGTGAAAAATTGGAATGGCACTAAACCCTAGTTGACTAGGATGTTCATTGTGGTTAGAAAACCATAATCTAAATCCTTTCATACAAAATTGTGTTGAAAGATGTTATTTTTTTTGGAGAACCTTAGAAACTGAATTCTTGTCTCATAATCCCTTATTATGTCATTTTATGGCATTAAGTAATAAAGAATATTTCTTATGCGGAAACATGCTATGTAAGGATATGGGATCTTCATGAACATAGATCACTTGTGATTATGTCTAGTTTTAATGCTCCTAGCCTTGTACTTCCTTAAGAAGTCAGACAAGTGTTGTTGTAACTCTTTTTGTTTAAGACGATGCTAAGAATGAGACCTTAGTGCGATATAAGAGCATATCATATGATGCTACACATGAGATTTGAGATTAGGATTAAGGTCAATCTTAGAGTCCTTATAACTTAATTAAACTTTTTCATGCATTGCAAAGAATATAAATTATCTTGGTGCGACCAAACTTCGAGCAAACAAAAGATATATAAATATAAAAAAATCCATAAGTTATTGAACTTTATTAACTAGGGTAGCAAAATTAACTATTCCGTGATCGATGGATGTTCTTGGGGAGCTATCTCGACTCTGTCTTCCTTAATCCCAATAGCTCATCTGGACATCATGTTAGAATCTCTTGTGTAGCAAGAGTAAATTTTATACATTAAATAAAAGTTTGAGAAGCAAAATCTTAACATAAGAATGAGAGAATTAGAATCTTGTAGGCATTTTGAAATATGAAAAAAATACTTATGTAAGTTCTGAAGATTGTCATAAGGGTAAAGAGCAAAATTATATGGTTGAACAATAAGTGAAAAGTGAAAAGAATTTTCAGAACATGTATGTGGAAAAAGGGAGATAATTATGCCTACATAACAATGTTCTTGGGGTGCTAATCGTAACTAAAATACATTTAAAGTAATGATGTGTTGTGGGTTCTCCATTCTTGAAGTCAGGTTCTTGTGGTTGGGTCTCTACTAGCAACCTTCCGTTGGGAAAAGTGTAGCGTCAGCATGTATTTGGTGTTATCATGTGTCTATGTGATTTGATGACTTTTGTAAGTGTCGTATTCGTTAGCGAGTTTCCTACTCGGAGCCCTTGTTGTGTTGTGTGTAGCGTGCATTGTAGGTCAAAAAAACATTATCCGGTATTTTTTTACCGTTGTATTTGGGTGCATAAAATGTTGGCACTACACCTTCATCTCCCCCATATTTATCTTGGAACTTTTACTTAATCATTCCTATAACATGACAATCTTACTTAAGGATTCCCCTTAAGATTATTTTTTTCATTCTATACTTCCCCATCTTCTAGCATTTCATACGTTTATTTGACCATTTGTCACTCCCCGTCTCCCCTCCCAACTAGTGTTTCCGTACTCAACAACTCTTCATCATACCATGAAATCAAAAACTATGTACACCATCGTCATCTTGTGAATCCTACTTGATCACCCCCATTTGACAAATTTCCTTTTTCTTGATTTCCCACAAATTTATTTCTCTTTATTTCACTCCATGACACTATTTCCATATCTAATTTATTGATGTTCATTTCTATTTTACTCCTCTACATTGTTCCTTATTTTTCCTCTTATCACAACTCCTCACTCACTACTTATTTAATCATCAATCTAGTTATTCTCTCATCCTTCCATATTTACACCCATGTTACCCACCTCTAATTATTTTCGATAGAACACTAACATTATTTTGTCACCATCTTCCGTTTCTTCTTTCACTTTATTTTTCCTTCTCCACTTTGTCCTCACCTATACCCCATTTTGTTTTTCCCTACTCAACTCCCCACCCTTTATCATTCCTTGTCAATATCTTTACTATATTCATCATCTCTCCTTTTTCCTTATCACCTCACCAATATTTACATCCTCCTCTTCATCCTTATCCTCCTCTTAAGCTTCTCCACCCTTTGACACTCCATGGTACTCCTGATTTCTTTATTCTATTTACATTCCTAATGTTTCCCACTCTCAATTGAATAGTATCACTCTTGACTCCCTCTTCATTCACCGATTCTAATCTCTTCCTCTCATTTATCCTTGTTTTCTCATTTTCCTCCTTTCCCACTCGCTCTACTACCTATGTCCACCTACATTTTGTACCATTACCATTAACAAAACTCTTCCATGGCATCTCATTCAATTTTTTATCTCATCTCATTCTCCACTATCTGATATATCATTATTTTACACTACCATTATTCATCTTCCACATCCCTTCCCTCATCCTCCATAATCATCTCCATATGGTTAGCTCCATATTCCGGTCTCTTATAGTTGTTATCTTTGTTATATGGTCTTATCTTTTCCACATTATTTTTCTCCTTCTTACACTCTTATATTCATCCTCTTTCCCCTCTTAATTGGTTCTTTTCTCATCATCTTCTCCTAATAGCATTCCATTGTTTAGACTTCTATCCATCTCCCACTATCACCTTATCTTCTCATCCATGCTATTTTTTATTTACTTTTAACCCATCCCCCACATCAATTCCATCCCCCAATAATCCCTTTCCACATCATAATTTTTTTCCATTGGCTCCATCTTATTTCCCTTCCATTAACTTCTTTCTCTCCTTTCCATGTCCTTTTTACATTAAAACCATATCTTATCTTCTCCAAACCACTCTCCTCTCTCTTTCACTCTTAACACCAAGGATGATCAAACTTTTCCCACCATATTTTAGTCCTTCACTACATCATCACTTTTATCAGACCATATCATTATCCCCTCACATTAAGGCTTATGGCATATCTTCCTTTTATCACCTTTAAATTTTTTTGATCATCAACTAAGCACTTATCTCTCCATTGTTGGTAATGTTTATCTCATATTTTCAAAAAACTAGTCATTCCATTTTTCACCTTCATTGACCATTCCTAACAATTTCCCTTTCTCTTAATTTTCCTCTATTTAAGTCCCTCAACACATCATCAATATTACTATTTTTGTTCCTCCCATATCATTCTCACCTCACACTCAAGGTTGATTGAATTCTTTCTCCCCTTTGTCCACCCATCATGCTACATTCATCACCACCCAATTTTCTTCCTCATCTACCAACCATACGTGTCTCAACTTTCCATCCTCAATAATCACTACATTTCACCCCTTAAATCCCTTTCCATTCTCTTCCTCATCAACTAATCCCTTACCCCTCGAATCCTTGTGATCTCTCTCTCATGTTTTCGAGGGACCAGTCATTTATTTCATCCTTTAAATCTCTCTCAAGGGGGGATCATCATATCCACCTTCAACCGCTCTATTCACGTTTTTTGTTTTAAAGGATATCATAATACTCATCATCTTTCACCATCCATTCTCAAAAGAAAAAAATCTAATTTTTATTTAAATAATACTCTTTTCTTCATCTAATAACTTCTCAATCACCAACAATGCCACTAGGAGAAAATTATCTTGAAATAGTCATATCTTGGGAAATAAATCTATCAATCCTTTCACAATTTATTGAAGTGGCCCATCAATCATCATTTCCAAGAAAATATCCATCTTGTGAAATCATCTTATTGATCCCTTCAAAAATTTCCGAAATGTCCCATCAATCATCATTCCCAAACCCTCACCTATTTCTATTTCACTACTAGAGTGTCTTCATTTATCTATCTCTTTTGTCTACTTTCTTTGAAAGGGAACCACTATCATAGCACCCTTCTAAAGAGGGGAAAATGTAGACACCTAATTCTTTTCATCTCGTCCCTTACATCATTCCCACAAAAATCCATGAAAAATTAATTGATATTAATCAATTAATTAACCTCCATTATCACCTAATTGAATCCTACACCTCACCTTTCCACATCACCATCCACGAAAATCTCCTTGTCATTATCCACGTCATGTGTGATATCAATTTTCCACTACTAAATTAAATATTATTATCCATTTTCCAAGTCTTCGTATGCATTTTCCATGTCTCCCACTTTCAAATTAAATATTATTATCCATTTTCTAAGTCTTTCATTACCTAATTAAATATTCTTATCCATTTCCGAGTATTGTATGTATTTTCCATGTCTTTCACTTTTGAATTAAATATTATTATCCATTTTCTAATTCTTCCATTACCTAATTAAATATTCTTATACATTTCTCAATTCTTCATATGCATTTTCCATGTCTCCCACTTCTGAAATTATTACCCATTTTATAGATCTTCCATTACCTAATAAAATTTTACTATCCATTTTCTAAGTCTTTTGTATGCATTTTCCATGTCCCCCACTATCGAATTGGAAATTTTAATTTAATTCCCCATTTTCAAAACACATGACTATTTTAAAATCTCAATTAATTAAGTTACCTTAATTAATCTCATCCCAAAAAACTATAAATAATATCATTATCCCTCCCCAACATACGAATCCATGAGTTAAGTAAGATTTCATTATGCCCATTTGTTTTTCCCCATGTATAGCCCTTATAATGCTCATATGACTTCATAATCAAAAAAAAAATTCTCAAATCATTAACCTCCTATATCAATAAAAGTGAAAAGTTAGCTTGGTGGATTGATCGTGCATCAAATTTTTACCACATTGGAAGACCTACATTATTTCCATATTTGGGCCCATCCACATTCGTTTGCTCAATCTGAAGTGTATGGCAAGGATTTGGAGGTAATATCCTCATGTTTCTTTAAGAATTTTCTTTATATTACTTTCATATTTTTATCATACACAATCGACATGGTGGCTTGAGCTATAAAGAATTTATTGGTGAGATTGGTAGAGTCATAGGAACAGTATGCCCAAGTACTATAATAGAATGTGACATAGCAAGAGAAATTGGTGTATTATCGAGAGATTTCATGTTCTAGAGGACTTCATGTTTTGAGAGAATCATCTATCTCACAATCCTGAGTGGATATTTATGAAAACACAAACCAACAGTTTATACAATGAATACCGATATATTTCTTCTATATTGTTCATACGAGAACTCTTACAAATATATATAGGAATAAGTCATTCCTATAAAATAGGAATCTAATATAACAACACTCCTTAAATCTCTCACCAAACTCCTATTCACGTGAGTTGTTTATTAACAACTTCACGTATTACAAATATTAGTTATAACAAAACATATAATAAATAATATGAGTTGTTAACCAACTCATATTATATTACAATTAATAATCATGATTAATAATGTAAACAATATTAATCCTAACATTCACCCCCTTAGTGTGAACATTATTAATCACTAATCTTCACCCCCTTAATGTGAACACGGCGAAGAACCATATTCGAAGAAATTGAACCACCTCCTGAAAGCACTTCTTAGACCAGGTACAGACTCCATAGATTATCTCTTTACCCTCGTAAAGGCGTAGTGTCAAGCCGAATTATGCAGGAATGCTCCCTTCCTCTTTGGGTTCCTGTGGGACTTTCCCTTCCTCTCTGGGCGCCTAAATTTTGAATCTCCAAGATCCACAAGCTTCACACTAGCTGGACAACCATCCCTTGAATCTACCTCGAAATCTTCTCCTGCTCCCAAAAGTGAGTATTCTGACAACATGATTCCTCCAAAAAGTTCTGAAAAGGGTTTATTCAGAAAACCATCACTCAAGAACACTAAAAATGAAAAACCACACACATGTCACCAGATCAATATGCGGCCCCATCGTTGGCGACTGACGAGAGGACGCTACTTGTCCTCCATCCTCTTGTGCCTCCATCCTCCAGTAATCTAAACTCAAAACAAGTAGTCTTCAGAATTATAATCAGGTTCATCAGTCACTCGTTCATCTTCTGATTTAGAAGATTCTTCTACAACTATATTTGCTTCATGTGGCTTCAATTTTCCACTGAGAAGATCTTTGGCTTGAGTCGTGTAAAATTTAGACATATGTCCTTTTTTCTTGCAATAAAAGCATTCTAAGTCCTCTTTTTTAAAGAACTTTTTGTATTTATTTTTCACATACATTTCCGTTTCTTCTTCTATATCTTCTTTAGTCCTTTTTTCTTCAGACAGAAGAGCTGATATCATATCTTCCAATGAGTTGGAAGGCATCTGACCAAGAGTGAAAACAACATTACTGTATTTCGGTGGTAAACTATTCAGCAGAATAGCTTTTGCATCCTCGTCGTCCACTGGAGCTTTTACTTCTGCAAGTTGTCTCAAAAGAGATCGTAAATTGTTGATGTGGCTAGACATCGTATCTCCATCACTCATTTTGAGCTTGAACAGCTGAAGTTTCAGGGAAAACTTTGCATTGACTGCTTTTGAACCAAATAATTTGCTCAGATTATCCCAGATGTCCTTCAAGTTTTTATCTAGATCAACATAATGTAATTCAGAATCTGAGAGGGCAAGGCCAATAATGGCTTTGGCTTTATCATCCCGTATTTCCCATTCTGCCAATCTGGTCGGATCTGAAGGTGCTGGTTCTTTTCCATCCACTATCCTCCAAAGATTTTTGTTCATCAACTGCATCTGGATCTTGACTTTCCATGTGTGAAAATTGAGACCATTGAATTTTTCCAATGGCATTTCCATTGTAAAAAAGATACAACCTATTATTCACCTAGACACAAAATGACAATGACAATTTTTCCAAAAAAAAATTTGACTTTTGACTTGACTTGACCACAATTACTTTTTATTTTGATAAACATATAAAATGACTCTAAAAAACAATATGTAGACCTACAATGACATTTGTGTTTTGACTACATACACAATATTACATTTGAACATTAGACATTGTTAGACAAACAATCTTAAGACTTTGAATTAAAAGAATATTATATCTTAATACAAAACTAATAGACCGACTAATATATAGACTTCTAAATTTTTCAACTCTATTTTGACCAACTGAAAGAAAGAATTTAAAAAGAACTTCAAAGAAATTTTTGGAGGAGGATGACTTTGAACTGCCGGTGGCATAACTTACAGGGAAGACTGGAGTTGAAGGAGAGATCGATGCTGAACGAGATCAAAATTTGCATGATATTGCTAGACACAAAAGTGAAGTTACCGCTTAATTGAGACTTGAAATTTGTTCGTCATTTTATATTCCTTCTTTGAATATTATAAATTTGCATAGAGGAGCTGACTGCAAATTATACTATTTACATGCTCTAACACCATATAGGTTTGAGAAGAAGACACGTTGCACCGATCCACAAAACTTGTAATCCTCACAAATGTTTATCTTCTTTTAAAAAATGATGCCTTCCTTATATCAGCACCAATCATGTAGGAATTTTATTGTATGCATGATGAGAGAACAATTCTGATAGTGATCTCTAATGTGGACGCAGAGATGAAATGAACACGGATCTTGTTTCTGCAGGCTTCCACTCGATGGTACAGGTATGCGAATGTGCGCACAAAAAAAAAAAAAAAACTTCAGACTCTCATCGAAATGAACCTTGCTCTATACCAAATGAAAACACAAACCAACAGTTTATATAATGAATACTGATATATTTCTTCTATATTGTTCATACGAGAACTCTTACAAATATATATAAGAATAAGTCATTCCTATAAAATAGGAATCTGATATAACAACACTCCTTAATTCTCTCACCAAACTCCTATTCACGTGAGTTGTTTATTAACAACTTCACATATTACAAATATTAGTTATAACAAAACATATAATAAATAATATGAGCTATTAACCAACTCATATTATATTACAATTAATAACCATGATTAATAATGTCAACAATATTAATCCTAACAATTTAAACAAATAGTTATGATGATTAGAATTATATGTGTGAAGAACTACGTGTTCTACACCATTTTTGTATGATATATATATAATGTATGTGTTTGTATGTTGCGAGTTTGATTCCCATTGTATTGTATATGATTTTTTGTATGTTGTTGCTATGTTGAGATGTAATGCAACATGGACTACCTTGATTGATTTATCATATGTGATGTTTTATGATCATGTATAAATGTTAAGTGATAAATATTTTTCAATTTTATATAAACTATAGATGAAATGGACCTATGTGACAATGATATGTTGAGAATATCATATGAATAAATTGAATATGTCATATTAAGAGGTACTTGTGACCATATCCTAGTCACCTAAGTGCATATGACATAAGGAAATGTATTTTTAATAATGAATTCTTGGTGGTCCTCATATACACACATAAGATAATAGGTGTGAAGGTCAAGATTGTAAAATGGATTGAATATATTACATTATATAAGTTTTGAACATTGATGAGGTATGTATGGTATAAAAATGCATGAGAGAGACTATAAACAAATATTTAACTTGGTGGGAGGAATGGTGAATAGCACCAAAGGGTGCATCAAAGTCATGTGTGTAACTTTTGGGATAAACCCTTTCTCCTTGATAACCAACTTATATATGTTCGTGATTGCTCATGTATAAGAATAGTGTTGGGGCGAGAAATATATCTAGATCGATAAATATTCCCATTAAGTGTAACATTTCATATAGTTTAGTTCTATGAAGGAGGTGAAGTAAATCTATCTATTTGTTTTGTCTCATAAGTGATATACCTTTCTCCTCTAATAACTTAAGCTTATGATCTAACACATAAAAATCATTTTCATGATGTCCATTAATACAATGGAAGTTGCAAAATGGATGACCCTTCTCATGTTCAAGCCTATGAGGAGGTAGATGATCATTAGATGGTAACCAAATCATCCTCTTGTTAAGTAATGTAAGTAAGATTTCATGAGGCCTATCACAATCCGTATCAAAATACATGGGATTCCACTAAGGAGGATATGGTTTTTGTATACGTTGCTTAGGATTGGGATGATAAAAAATTATTATCATGATGTAACACTTTGATTTTATTATCATTGTGTATGGGATTCTAACGTGTGTCATAACCATGGGAAATTAAATTAATTGTAACATTGAGATCTAAAGACATACACTTATGTGCTAGCATAATATCTTGTTCTAAATCAATAACATGTAAGAAAAGATCATGGAATAAATCACAAGTATCATAATGTAATTTTTCTTTGAGAGGTTGTATAATTCCTCTACAAAATATTAGTTTCATCTCTAAGTCACTAGATTGATATACAAGAACATGTTTTCTTGTAAGTATTGAAAGCGGGATTCACAAGAACCGATGTTGAAAACAATGCACCACAAAAAATTTGCACTCCAATGGTAACGTCAAGCTCCAACGCAATAAGTAAGATTCAAACAATGGAAAGAATATGTAAATAAGAAAATATGTCTGCTCATGCTCATAGATTGAAAAAAGGAAGTAAAAATAGGGGTGTTATGTAACCCCCATGCCTAAACAAGGAAAGAACATCAATGACACCACTGACGCATATGACGCCACTAAAGGAGGATATACAATTCCAAATAAGGAATGTAACTCCTATGATGCATTGATGAAAATGACAATGACATAATCTGACACTTGTCATTTGACTTCCTAAGACCTATGAATCTCGCAAGGTGAGATGACTCACTAGGTGATGTAGACAATGACTAGGCAAGTCACACAAACCAACACCCCCTTCATCAAAGCTGAGGAAGAGGTCAAGGTAAGCCAGAATAGAAAAGAAGACTCCCCTAGATAACTAAGAAAGATGTGTCAATGGGGCCCGAAAACTAAAGGCCTAATAAGGTGCCCATGTACAAACAACATCTTTCTGGAAAGAAGAAGAGGAGAAGAAGGGGTACTATATAGCCAAAAGAAGATGGGCGGTGCAGAGACCTCGCCCCAAAAAGAGACCACAAGTGAATAAATTTCACCTCAGTGAAGGGCTTGGTGAATATTTCGTAACTCCGATTAGTTGTCTGAACATATTGTATGTTGATGATGTTTTCATGTATTAGGTCTCATATGAAGTGAATGTGAATCTCAATTTGCTTCATCCGCTAATGCTAAATTGGATTTCTACAAATCGAGATAGTGCTTATGTTGTCATAGTAGATAATGGTAGGCCATCGAAAGTGGATGCCAAACTCTTTCAAGATACCCTATAACCAAACATATTCGTGGCGGTGTTGATTGATCCTCTATATTCTACTTCTATTGATGATATGGAAATGGCATTCTACTTCTTTCTTGACCAACTGACAAGACCTGAACCAAGAGTGAAACTATAGCTTGAGGTAGACTTCTGATAATCTAGATCACTAGCCCAATCTCGAGTCTCAAATCCAACCAAGTAAATCTCAGTCCCTCCTACATAATGAATACCATCTGTGTGAGTGCCATGAAAATAGTGAAGGATCCACTTTGCTTCTTTTAAATGTCGCTCATGAGGCTCCAATATAAATCTGGACATGATCCCAACAGATACAAAAGATCGGCTAAGTGTGAGTAAGGTAGATCAAGATCCCCACCAACTATCAATAAAGGGTACCATCAATCAAGGTAGAGGAGCAATCATAAACCAACTTGACCCTAGAAAGAAAAGGAGTAGGTGAGGACTTGTAATAAGACATGTGAAACCGAGTAAGAAAATCAAGAGAGTACTTAGGCTGTGAGATCATAATTCCGAGTTAGATTGTGAAATATGGATCCCAAGAAATTAATGAAGCAATCCTAAGCCAAACATGGAGAACTTGTTGGCCAAGGATATATTCACAGAATAAATGATAGAGGAAGAGCTACCCATGATCAACAAGTCATCAACATAGAGAACAACAATAAGTATGGAATCATCCCGCCACAAAATATACACATTTGGGTCGAGAAACATTGAGTGAACCCTGATGCAAGTAAAAATGAGTCCATCTTGGCATACCAAGCCCAAGGGGCTTGTTTAAGGCTATAGAGAGACTTATTTAACTTGCAAATGAGGGATGGATCATGGACATAACCAGAGGTTGTTCCATATAGATCTCTTCCTCTAGGTCCCCATGAAGGAAGGCACTCTTAACATCCATCTGGTGGACTTCCCATCTATTAGTGACAGCGATGGCAAGGGTCATTCGAATGGAATTCATCTTCGCAACCGGAGCAAAGGTTTCTGAGTAATCAACCCCAGCTACCTAGGAGAAACCCTTAGCTACAAGTCACACTTTATACTTCTCAACTTCTCCATTGGCTCCATACTTTGTTTGATATATCCACCTACACCGAATGAATTTTATTCCTTTCGGAAGAGGGGTAAGATCCCAAGTGTCATTCTTTATGAGTGAGGAATACTCCTCATCCATAGTAGAATCCCACTCAAGGAATCCTAGAAGCTTCCTAGAAATATGGTGGATCAGAAGTAGAGGCGAAGAAGGAGTGGGGTCCAATGAAACTTGAGTAAGTATGTCTCTCATCTGAAGGATCTCCAACTAAATCTCTAGCACTCTATAAAGTTTTCCTAGCCCAAAGAGGTCCTAAAGGTTCAAGCTCAGAGTCAAAAGATTCTTCACTTGAGTGAGAAGGGACATAGTCCTCATCATCACTACTATCAGAATCAGAAGACTCAAAATTTTGAGGATCGAAGGAGCAGGGAGAGGAGGATCTCACTCAATAACATCATCATCTGATGAGTCGAATCGAATCGAGTGGGAAAAAAAACCTCAATGGAAGTAAAAGTCAAGGATGACTCATCAAAATTCACACTCCTCTCAATATAGAGCTCATGGATTGTAGGGTTCAACAATCGATATCCCTTCACATTGTTGGTATCCAAATTTGTTCTCCTTTTAGTCCGAGTAGCACCGTAGATATGTCATGGAGCTTAATGACATATTAGACCATGTTGTATGTCATTAGTAGTGGGGATATGGTCTAGGCGACACTCATTTGTGGAGAAATGGATAGCACTCCAATAGGACTTGATCTTGTCCTAGTTGTTTTAGGTTGTGCCTTGCAACTAAGGTAAGAGGACCTATTTTGTAAACTTGTAATGGTGAAGGAGGGGAAGATGTCCTTCTCTTTTCTTGGAATTCTATGATGGAAACCTTGGTGAAATCATGATCAACACCCCAGATCTGAACTCTCATGAGTTGTCACTTCTCAAAACATGGGTATGTTCTCAAAACAAGGCAAAGGTTACTAGAGACATTGGAAATCTTGATCTATTATGCATAATTTTGCAAATGGATTTTGATCTTTTGTAGGTATACAAATGTAAATCGGGGATAGTACATGATTGGATCTTTGTTGTTAGGTGATTTTTGGTGGAGGATTGACAAGACAAACTAGAATAGATCATATCTTTGGCAACCACTCTAATACTTGAACAACTATCAAATGAAATGCCTAAAATAATCAGGATGTTCTTTCAACCAAAAGAGGCAAAAATGGAGGCCCAAGCTTGTACCCTTCACACAATCTTTCAGAATTCACCACAAAATCTTGAAGTAAAGAACTCAATTAAACACAAAAATCAATTATCAAACCACGCCTAAGGTACCCCTAAAGTCTTACAAGAAATCTCTCTGTAGTCAAGGAAGGTAAAGTGATTTTAATTTTGTTTATCTCTTTATCAAATGAAGGCTCTTTTGAACATAAGATTGCAAATGCCACTAAACTATCAACAAGAAATGGAGATTTTTGTGATTTATAGAGAATTTTATTGTAAGATTACAAAAAGAACAATGAAAACTATTTACAAGCATTTAAAAATGATAACAGACATCATATTACCCAAAGAAAACATAGATTTAATTCAAAACTTGTTAGATTCAACAACAGGGGAGAGTTACATGAACAATCTCAAAGTTGTGTGATGGCTATACACTTGTAACCAACTCACATACATGAATTTCCAACACATGAGACATTAACCTAGTTCTTTGGTGGATTTTACAAAAATGAGCTTTCTCTCAGAATTCACTCGTGATTTTCAACTCCCTCTCTTTACAAATTTCTCCAAAATGCACTATATACCCCATGCCACATTGGAGCTTTCTTTCCCAAGAAAAGAATATGCCATGGGATCAATTTTGTTACAACAACTCTTTATGATTCAATGAAAATGACATTAAAAAAACACTCGCATGTTGCCAGGTGTGCCAAAAATATTAAATCATTACAAATATCTGGATCATTATCCATCCTGGAGGCATTTTTTCATCATTGAGGCATGCAAACACCTCTTACTCATCATTTTCACCTTTTTACCCTTTTAAACTACCTCTACAACTTTTGATTTTTTCATTTCACGTGCTTTCTCGGGATGGGGCAAAAATTTACTTCAAAAACATCACAAGTCAAAGAATTAAGCCATGAAAGTGATGTCAATGATCCTAGAAGGCCAAGAGGACACAAAATCACTATAAATTTGATGAAATTTGATACAAAAACATGATTTCCAAAATTGTTGGAGCTTCTATAGTGACTAAAACAAATGGATGCATAGTAACCATTGATCTTACATCAACCTTTAATATCAACCCTCCACGTGGAAGATGCAATCCAAAAATACGCTCAATATTACCTTTTTAAACTTTGGATAAGGTGGGACACGTGTCAAAAAATGATTGGATCGAGCCCATGCCTTTAAAAAATGCATTTACGACCTTTTGAAAATTTGGAAAATTTTGTCACCTTTCCCCACCTACCTCTTGGGCCTGCCATGTGTCCAAAAACAATTGGGATTATTTTTACTTTTCCACATTTTTTGGAAAAATGGAAAATTTTGACTTTTTTCTCCGCCCCTCCACCCTTGAAATTTGGAGCTAACACGTGGCATATGGTGGGCCCCATCGGGATTGTGCTTCAATTCTACACATTTTGACCTTTTTTGGAAATTGGGAAAATTTTCACTTTTTGCCCCGCAAGCCCGCACCTCAATTTTTCCCTTACCACATGTCTCCTTGTGATTCACTAGCGGGCAGCGCTTCAAATTTTGATTTTGAACATTTTTGGCAAAAGGGAAAAATTTCCTTCCTACCTTCGCTAGCCCGCTAACCTGCCTTGCCCTCTGCCACGCATCCATCTCTCATTCTTGAGGACCTATGGGCTTAATCTTCATTTTACTCCCTTTAAGCCAAGGGAAAAAAATTCACTTTTTCTCCACGGGCCCCGTGCCTTAGACACTATCCCGCCACGTGGCACTCTTCTATTCACTATAGATAAAAGTCTTCCTTTCTTCCTTTAAACCTCCCTTACAAATTTTTTAAAATCACAAACTTCATTGTTGACCAACGCCCCCTTTTGACCTTTCAGGACACGTGTCCTCTCCTAATTTGTTGCGGAGTTTTGGGCCAAAATTTGCCTTTTATCCACTTTGCAAAAAGGGGGAAAATTTCCCATTTCACTCTGCGGCCCACATTTCCCTCTAACCCTTCATGGACATGTGTCCTCCTATGATTGGCCGAGGGCTTCGGGCCAAAAATTTACTTTAACCCTTTTGTGAAAAAGGAAAAAATCCCTTTTTCCCTCTACGGATCCGCCGACCCGGTCTGTGCCACCGTGTTGCCACGTGTCCTCCTTTGATTGGAGTAAGGGAAAAATTGATTTTGAAACTTTATAAAATTAGAACCAAAAAACTCTAAGTCCCCCCGCCACCCGCATCCCCTCGGCCAATGAAAACATGCCACATAGGCAATTTGGAAAAAATGGGGCCTCGGGCCCAAAATGCCCCATTTGCTTGAAAAGGTGAAAAATGAAAAGTTAGAGCACCTCCCCACCTTTCCTCAGCCAATGCAAACCTGCCATGTTGCCAATACTTATGAGGATGAATTTGACGGAAAATGATGCCCGTCTGACCGTCAAAATGTAAAAAATTCTAGGGATGCCCTAGAATTCAATTTTTTCACCAAGGATGGTAGATTTTTTGATTTTGAATCAACTGAAGCATGATTTTACAACATTTTCAACCTTGGGATGGGATTTTCAATTACAAACAAGTATGAATTGATCAAATTCAATTTTTTCATGATCTGGAAAAGGGAAAAATGACATAGCCCATGGAATTGGAAAAACTAGGGCACAAAAGGGGAAAACTTGGAATATTCCTTTCAAATTAGGGCAAAACAACAAGTTTGTGAGCATTTTAAAGCATCCAACTAGAGGGGAAGAATTTTAGACCATCAATTCAAAGGGTAAAATGCTTTTTGAGAAAATATGGACATGAAAAATTAGGGCACACTATGCCAGCTCAGAAATGGCACCAACATTGGCTCTTGCTTGGGGATGGGCACTCCCAGTGAGTGCCACAAGGACAAAATGTAGACCAAGTGCCAAAATATCCATTGGGCAAAGGATTCAAGAGCCAAAAACACCAAAAACTAGCCAAGAACCTGACAAAAATGGTTGCCACACAACAAGGCAAACCACAAAACTAACAAAACACCAAAAACAGAGCAAAAACCAAACACTATACACTATACAAGTTGGTGCATACCTCAAATTTGGGGTTTAATCCAAGAAATGTTTCAAATGTCTACCATTAACAGGTAGCTCCAGCAATTCCCCATCTAAATCCTTGAGAAAGAAGGTATGTTCACCAATTCTGATATCAATGGCATAAGGGCCCATCCATAATGCATCAAATTTTCCATGCTTTCCCTTGTCTTCATGCCTACTATCCCATAACAAGACCAGATCTCCAACACTAAAGGATTTAGGAGTGACCTTCTTATCAAACAATCTCTTCAATTTTTCTCTAAATATGACATGCCTTTGATGGGATGCTCTTCTCTCCTCATCAAGCTCAATAATCTGATTGATCCTTGATTCATATGGGCCAAGCTCTTGATCTTCCAACTGTTGGGAAAACTAAAATGAAGACAATTGGAGTTGTAAGGGAAACAAATCCTGATTTCCATACACCAATTCAAATGGACTTTTACTAGTAGCCCTTTTAGGAGTTATCCTATCAGCCCAAACTATAAATTTCAATTGTTCACCCCATTTCTTCTTGTTTTGCTCCAAGGTTCTTCTAATGATCTTCAAAAAATTCTTATTGTTGTACTCAGCTTGTCCATTCCCTTGGGGGTTATAGTTTGAAGAATAAGTCAAATTGATTCCATATTCATTTCACATTGCCATTAAAGGTTGGCTCTAAATCACATGGCATTATCAGCTACAATATTGATTGGGACTCCAAATCTGCATATGATTTGATTCAACAAGAAGTCCATAACTATTTGGTGTGTTGCTTTCTTGGTGGGGATTTCCTCTACCCACTTTGTAAAATAATCAATGGCTACAAGGATCCACTTATGGCCAGCACTAGAAGGATCTGAAATCTCACCAATGAAGTCCATCCCCCATTGCTTGAAAGGAGCTTCAATTGATACGAGGCTACAAAGGAAGGGAACACGAAGCTTTGAGTCTTCCGAGAGAAATGTTGGCAACTATCACATTTTCTAACCAGTTGGGTTACATATTTGAAGAGAGTAGGCCACCAATAACCAGCTCTCAAAATCTTATGTGTTGTTACTCTTTTATCAAAGTGTCCTCCACAAAATCCCCCATGGAAATCAAAAACTATCTTAGGAGCTTCATCTTCAATTATGCATTTCAAGAGGACACCTTCAAGGTTCTTCCAAGCTAGCCCAAGGTCAATGATGATGTACTTTTGAGAAGCCAGCTTGAGGGATCTTTTCTGATTTTTACTTAAATGATCAGGACAACAAAGGTGTCTAAGGTAAAAGATTACATCCTTGTACCACTCAAAATTTACCAACTTTGCAAGAACATCTATCCTTTCTTCCTCTAGCTATTTCACTTGCACATTCTCGTAAGTTTCTCTTAGCCATGAGCCTAGCAAGACCCAAGCCTCTTACCAACTTTGTGGTTTGGATGTCCATATCATACTCCATGACTTGTTCACCTATCTACATCTTTTGCTTGAGACCTCCATCTCGATAAGATGTCTTTCACCATGGTGTGGGAAACATAAGTTATAACTTTTGAACTCAATATATAAGGCCTAAAAACTTTTGTTGCTTTCACCAAGGAAAATGCTTATTTTTTTATTATTGTATACTTTAACTCAGAATCTTGTAAAGCCTTGCTAAAGAAGGCAATAGGTCTCTCAACCCCATTCTCATCCTTTTGCATGTTTAAGTGCATCCTTAATTCCT
This sequence comes from Taxus wallichiana var. yunnanensis, assembly GCA_018340775.1. Classification (NCBI taxonomy): domain Eukaryota; kingdom Viridiplantae; phylum Streptophyta; class Pinopsida; order Cupressales; family Taxaceae; genus Taxus; species Taxus wallichiana. The sequence continues at coordinate 565,472,657 of CM031242.1, read as the reverse complement.
TCAAAATATTGAATGACAGCCTCCTCCCATTTGATAGCTTGGTCCTTCTTTAGCATGCTTGTGTTTGGAAGAGTCAACTCAGCAAAGTTGGAAACAAACCTTCTAAGAAAATTAATTTTACCAAAGAAAGATTATATGCCTTTCTTGGTTCTTGGGATAGGTACTTTGCGGTTCCACTCTCTCGGGGTCTATCATAACACCATCTTTTAACACAATGTGGCCAAGCAGCTTGGCCTTTTTACGCATAAAAATGACACTTCTTTGGATTAAGAGAAATGTCATACTCCTACATCTGATTAGCATCTTCTCCAAGTGCTACAAATGATCACCTCTCTGCCTTGAAACACGGTCACATCATCTTGGTAAAGCTGTAATGAACTCATTGATGTAACTAGCAAAATCAACATCCATTGCTCTTTGAAAAGTGGCACCAGCATTCATCAAACCAAATGGAATCCTAAAAAAAACATATGTTTCCCAAGGAGTAGTGAATGTTGTCTTAAGTCTTTCTAATTCTTTGACTACCACTTGATTATATCCAAAGAAACCATCAATGTAGAAAGCAATTGAGACCACTGTCACAAGTTGCAACATATTTTTCATATTTGGAAAGGGATAGTTGTCCTTCATGTATGCCTTGTTCATATTTTTGAAGTCTACACAAAGCTGATATCTTCATTCTTCTTTCTAACTAGCACAAGGTTTGCAACCTAAGATGAATATCTAGTGGGCTGAATAATACCTTCATCTCTCAACTTCTTTAACTCCTCTTGCATTTTCATGGAGAGAAGTGGATTAATTGGACTTTTCCTCTATCTGAATGGTTTGGAACTTGTTTCAAGAGGGATCTCATGTTGAAACAAGTCTTCTCTATATGCTTTTAGCTCTGAATAGGACCAAGTAAGGCTAGTCTTGATATTGTTTCAACAATTGGAGGTAGGACTATTTTTCTTCCTTGTTTAAACTATTGCCCAACCAAATTTTCTTGGTTTGTCCTTTGTACCCAAGTTATGCTCTTCCACATCCCTTGAGGTAGACATGTTTCTATTTATGATGCAATCAGCATTGTTAAAATTTGACTCAAGTGCAACAAGACCTCTAGGAATGGTGTTTGTTTTCAATTGGATGATATATTTTCCAAACAAAGTCTTTCTTCCTTCAGTAATACACACCATTAGCTCCCAATCAATATTCTGATTTGCAAACTCACCTTGGTTTTGCAAGAACCTTAACACTTGAGAATCATCATCAAACACTTGCCAATGCTTGATGTTGTCAAGGACAGTAGGCCTATTCAACACTTCAATGTTGTATTCACAATACAGTGAAATACTGCAATCTTCAAATCTTGACCCCAACACTGCCAATTTTTCAGCAGCGGCATTCAAAATTATATCATGGTGCATAATATTGAAGGAATCAAACATCTCAATTAAATCCCAAACTGCATGTTTGTACTGTTTCATATGCTGATTGTTTGTAGCATATAATTTTCTTATTTGTTTGACAACCAACTCTGAATCTCCCTTTGCAATGATGTCCCTGACACCATACTTCCATGCAATCCTCAAACCCAACAACAAGGCTTCATACTCAACAATGTTGTTAGTACATTCAAAATTAAGATTGAAGGAAAAAACAAATTCTTCCAAGCTAGGAGAAATCAGAATTACACTAGCACCATTTCCAAATTTGGAGCAAGCTCCATCAAATAGCAAGGTCCAAGGAGAACATACCTTATCAAGGCACTTTGACTAATCCATTTTATTTTCTTTTCCATCAGCAAAACCAATGAAATTCTCAGCATCTACATCAACAAACAACACTTCATAAGAAGCATTGTTGGGATCTTCAATTAGGTGCAACATCTTATTTTCACCATAAATTTTGACAAGGTTGCCCTCAATGGGAATGGTTGCAAAAGACATATCCATCTAAACACTGCCACTAACACTTGCAGCCTATTTTCTTGACAAAATCATACCCCATTTGGCAAGGCAGCCAATAATTACAACATCAAGTTTTAAATTATTTCCCGGATAGGCTGCAAGTTGCACTACCAAACCTTTCACACAACCAACCACCGGCACTTCCCTTGAATCCATGACAGTACACTTCCCATAGGTAGTAGTCACTTTGATATCCAACTCATTCATGACTTCTAGAGGCATGACATTACATGATGCACTGCTTGTAATCAAACATACAATTCTGAAGTAGCCTATCTTTTATGAGCAAAGTTGTAAAGAATAGATCAACATTCAATTAGGAAGAAACCAAGGATGTCCCCAAATATACCTCAGGTGTCTCTCCAAGATCTTCCACTGCTGGTGGTTTTTCAAGGTCAACAATGATTTGGAGAGGAGTCTTAACAACATTTATATTTCTGCTTGGGGTGATCTTCTCTTCTTTCAATCTCAAGTACTCAAATGCTCTCTTCTTATGCTTAGGAATTCTAAGCAACTCAATGATTGGAACACTCACTTTAATTTGGCTCAATACTTGGGCTATGTCATAGGGGACACTCTTTGGCAAAACAACATTGGAAGGGATACAAGAAGATTCATCAGATGGAAAAGGATTCTTGGCAACTTGGGCATGATGAGGACTGTAATTTTTGCTTGGGACAATAGAGCTTTTAGCAAGTGTTTCTTTCCTAGGAGCTTCTTTTGGAATGCTTGTGAGCAAGGGTGTTTTAGGTTTGGCTTGAGGCCCAACTCCCTTAACAACCTTGCTTCTAGTGTTATAATCTTTCTCTTGAGCTACAACAACATTCATCAACAATTATCTATCTTCCTCCAAAGGGATACCACCATCATACTTCTTGATCATCAAATCTCTCAAGTATTCAAAGTCATTGTTAGGAATTTCAAAAGCTTGCACTACATCAACTTCAAGAGCATGAGGGGAGAAATACTTGTACCCATTTGATGCAATCCCAAAAGGTAGCAGTAGTCCTAGCACTTATTACTTCAGTAGATGTTGCTCCTCCTTGTGAGCTTGAAGAACAGCCCACCATGCAAATATCATCATCAGTTCCATCCTCATTATCAGCTTCATCAACTTGTTGGTCCACGTCACATGGAAGATGAGGAAGAAAACATCTATCACACCAATCCATATCAGCAACTTCATCAACAGAAACAACCCTTGCAGTTAGAGGGGAACCAATCTACTTTCACGTGTTTGGGGTTGTCTGTTTTGCGGTTCCAACAGGCCCTTTACCCTTATCATAAAATCTCTACTCATTCCTATGGTGATTTCCAAATCTATCTTGTGTCTACTACCTAGGCTGACCTTGTGAAGTCTACCCAATTCCCTTCTCAACTCTTGCCAACTTGTATGAGATTTCTTTGACAGCCCCTACCAAATTTTTCACAACCTCTTCTAAATCAGCACCTTTTCTAGCTTGAGGTTTTTCGGGGTTTATCAATTTTACACCATATCTCTTGAGAGGTTCCGAACAGCCTTGATATTGTTCTCAATTTGAAGTGTCATGGTGAAAGCTTGTCTTAGATTGGTTGGGTTCTTTTCTCTTAGGTAATAAGCTGCCTTCTTATCAAATGCATCTGCATATTTGATTAAACAAGATTCATCACAAGGCCTCAAACCAACATGCGAAGTCTCCTCAAAGTTTTGTTAAACCTTGTGTTGAAGTCAGTATTGATTCATTAAGGTTCTTCTTGATATTCTTAAACTCAGATAAAGGAAATCTAGGATTAGTCTTGTCACCATATTGTAACCTAAATGCATTTTTCATTTAATTCCATGAATCAATAGAGTTATCAAGTAGAGCCTTGTACCAATCCCTAGCATCTTATTCTAGTGTATGAATAAACAACTTAATATACACATCTTCAAACTCTATCTCAAAATATTCCATCATATTATCAAAAAGTTTGAGATGCTAATCACCAGTAATAGCATTGTTACCTTGGAATTTTGGCAACCTATTTCTAACATCTTGTGGGACAATTTGGGTAACCATCCATTCCTCTAAAATTTATAGGACCAAAGGTGTTAACAACAAATGGAGGTCTAGGCTGAGCCATATTGTTTGGTGGGGGTGATCTTGGAGGTGAGACAAGTTGATGAGGAGTGCTATATCTTTAGGGCTCAAGAATGTGATTCACAAGACTGGTATTCTCTAAGTGTTGATTTTCTTGGAAAGTTTTCTCGAATTAAAACACAAAGGTGCAGATTGGAGAAGGAACTTACCAAGTACAACAAAAGGACCTTCACTAGCTGAGGCAAACAAATTTATGAGAGGATTTCTTGAATTAGAATCACTTGAAGAAGAGTGATAGTCCTCTACCAAAGGCTGATCTCTCTCACCAATGGCTATATCTTTGCCTGATGTCTAACCTTTAACCACTTTCCAAACTCTTCTCCCTTCCAACTCTAAATTTCTTGACTCTGAGAACAATTTCTTAGTAGAGTCTCTAAGGAAGAGAGATATTCTTCCTTCAAGTTTTACGAGAGGGTAGCGAGCACAAAAATAAATGAGAAAAAGCTTAAGACGCTGGTATTTTTAAGATCAAATCAGCATGGAGTCGCCACTAAGGAATTTCACCTTAGTTGTGAAAGAATGCACTAAAATAATTTGTCAAATATTTTCTAGCATTGAAAACCTTGCAAAGCCTTATAAATTAGACCTTCTTCTTCTTAAATCAATCAATCACAATGCACCCAAAGTGTATGAACTACTAGTAAATGGAAAAAGGGGAGACAAAACTTGAAACCCTTGTTTAAAAAATTTGCAGATCTAAAGCATAGGATGATATTTTAACAATGTAGCAGCTCAAATAATTGAATACACAAATGCTCAAACTCCTCAAATACTTCAAAAACACCAAGAAATTCCAAGAAGTCCCCAGCAACGGTGCCACTCGTGTTGGTATCCAAATTTGTTCTCCTTTTCAATCTGAGCAGCACCATAGATATGTCATGGAGCTTAAGGACATATTAGACCATGTTGTATGTCATTGGTAGCTGGGGATATGGTCTAGATGGCACTCAGGTTTGTGGAGAAATGGATAGCACTCCAATAGGACTTGATCTTGTCCTAGTTGTTTTAGGTTGTGCCTTGCAACCAAGGTAAGAGGACCTATTTTGTAACCTTGTAATGGTGAAGGAGGTGAAGATGTCCTTCTCTTTTCTTGGAATTATATGATGGAGACCTTGATGAAAACATGATCGACACCCTTTGAGATCTGAACTCTCATGAGTTTTCACTTCTCAAAATATGGGTATGTTCTCAAAACAAGCAAAGGTTACTAGAGACATTGGAAATCAGTCATTATGCATACTTTTACAAATGGATTTTGATCTTTTATAGGTATACAAATGCAAATTAGGGATAGTACATGATAGGATATTTGTTGTTAGATGATTTTTTGGTGGGGGATTAACAAGACAAACTGGAATAGATCAGATCTTTGGCAACCACTACAATCCTTGAACAACTATCAGATGAAATGCCTAAAATAATCAGGATGTTCTTTTAACTAGAAGAGGCACAAATGGAATCCCGAGTTGCACCCTTCACGCAAACTTTTAGAATTCACCAAAAATATTGAAGTAAATAACTCAATTAAACACAAAAATCCATGATCAAACCATGCCTAAGTTACCCCCAAAGGCTTACAAGAAATATCTGCAGTCAAGGAAGGTAAAGTGATTTTAAATTTGTTTATCTCTTTATCAGATGAAGGCTCTTCTGAACATGAGATTGAAAATGCCACTAAACTATCAACAAGAAATGGATATTTTGTGTGATTTCTAAATACTTTTAGTGCAAGATTGCAACAAGAACAATGAAAACTATTTGCAAGCATTTAAAAATGATAATAGACATCATATTACCCAAAGAAAACATAGATTTAATTCAAAACTTGTTAGATTCAACAGCAGGGGAGAGTTACATGAACAATCTCAAAGTTGTGTGATGGCTATACACTTGTAACCAACTCACATACATGAATTTCCAACACATGAGACATTAACCTGGTTCTTTGGTGGATTTTACAAAAATGAGCTTTCTCTTAGAATTCACTTGTGATTTTCAACTCCCTCTATTTACAAATTTCTTCAAAATGCACTATATACCCCATGCCACATTGGAGCTTTCTTTCCCAAGAAAATAATATGACATGGGATCAATTTTGTTATAACAACTCTTCATGATTCAATGAAAATGACATTAAAAAAACACTCGCATGTTGCCAGGTGTGCCAAAAAGATTAAATCATTACAAATATTTGGATCATTATCCATCTTGGAGGCATGTTTTTCATCATTGAGGCATGCAAACACCTCTTACTCATCATTTTCACCTTTTTACCCTTTTAAACTACCTCTGCAACTTTTGATTTTTTCATTTCACGTGCTTGCTTGGGCTAGGGAAAAAATTTACTTCAAAAACATCACAAGTCAAAGAATTAAGCCATGAAAATGATGCCAATGATCCTGGAAGGCCAAGAGGACACAAAATCACTATAAATTTGATGAAATTTGATGCAAAAACATGATTTCCAAACTTCTTGGAGCTCCCATGGCAGCCAAAACAAATGGATGCACAGTAACCATTGATCTTACATCAACCTTTAATATCAACCCTCCACGTGGAAGATGCAATCCAAAAATACGCTCAATATTACCTTTTTAAACTTTGGATAAGGTGGGGCACATGTCAAAAAATGATTAGATCGGGCCCATGCCTTTAAAAATGCATTTACGGCCTTTTGAAAATTTGGAAAATTTTGCCACCTTTCCCCGCCTACCTCTTGGGCCTGCCATGTGTCCAAAAACAATTGGGACCAAAATTGGGATCATTTTTACTTTTCCACATTTTTAAAAAATGAAAAAAATTGACTTTTTCTCCGCCTCCACCCTTGAAATTTGGAGCTGACACGTGGAATATGGTGGGCCCCATCAGATTGTGCTTCAATTATACACATGTTGACCTTTTTTGGAAGTTGGGAAAATTTTCATTTTTTGCCCCGTAGGCCCGCACCTCCGATTTTTCCCTTACCACGTGTCTCCTTGTGATTCGCTAGTGGGCCAGTGCTTCAAATTTTGATTTTCAACATTTTTGGAAAAAGGGAAAAATTTCCTTCCTGGCTCCACCGGCCCGTTGACCTGCCTTGCCCTCTACCACACATCCATCTCTCATTTGATGAGGACCACGGGCTTAATCTTCATTTTACTCCCTTTAAGCCAAGGGAAAAAAATTTCACTTTGTCTTTGCGGGCCCGCGCCTCCGAAACTATCCCCGCCACGTGGTACTCTTTTATTCACTGCGGATCCAAGTCTTCCTTTCTTCCTTCAAACCTCCCTTACAAATTTTTTAAAATTCACAAACTTCAATGTTGACCCGCACCCCCTTTTGACCTTTCAGGACATGTGTCCTCTCCTAATTTGTTGCAAATTTTTGGGCCAAAATTGACCTTTTATCCACTTTGCAGCCCACATTTCCCCTTGACCCTTCATGGACATGTGTCCTCCTATAATTGGTTGAGGGATTTTAGGCCAAAATTTACTTTAACCCTTTTGTGAAAAAGGAAAAAATCCCTTTTTCCCTCCGTGGACCCGCCGACCCGATCTCGCGCCATTGTGCCGCCACGTGTCCTCCTCGATTGGGACCAGGGGAAAATTGGTTTTGAAAATTTATAAAATTAGAGCCAAAAAATTCTAAGTCCTCCTACCATCCGCATCCCCTCGGCCAATGAAAACATGCCACATAGGCAATTTGGAAAAAATGGGGCCTCGGGCCCAAAAATGCCCCATTTTCTTGAAAAGGTAAAAAATGAAAAGTTAGAGTGCCTCCCCACCTTTCCTCAGCCAATGCAAATGCAACACATTGCCAATACCTTCTGAGGATGAATTTGATGGGAAAATGATGCCCGTCTGACCATCAAAACGTAAAAAATTCCAGGATGCCCTAGAATTCAATTTTTTCACCAAGGATGGCAGATTTTTGATTTTGAATCAACTAAAGCATGATTTTACAACATTTTCGACCTTGGGATGGGATTTTCAATTACAAACAATTATGAATTGATCAAATTTGATTTTTTCATGATCTGGTAAAGGGAAAAATGACATAGCTCGTGGAATTGGAAAAACTAGGGCACAAAAGGGGCAAACTTAGAATATTCCTTTCAAATTATGGCAAAACAACAAGTTTGTGAGCATTTTAAAGCATCCAACTAGAGGGGAAGAATTTTAGACCATCAATTCAAAGGGTAAAATTATTTTTGAGAAAATATGGACATGAAAAATTAGGGCACACTATGCAAACTCGAGAAATGGTACCAACACATGCCATCAGGATACCTAAAAAAGATACAAGGTTTGGATTGTGGATCTAATGCCTTGCATTTCTTCTTGGGAATCTGAGCCATAGCCTTGGATCTGAAGACTTGAAAGTGCTCAACATCAGGCTTGTGTCCAAACTAGGCTTCAAAGGGTGTCATCCCTCTTACTGCCTTATGTGGAACATGATTATGAATGTAACAAGCACAATTCACTACTTCAGCCCAATACTATGGAGGAAGGGACTTCGAGTGAATCATACAATTAGCCATCTCCTTTAGATTTCAGTTCTTTCTTTCTACAACTCCATTTTCGAAAGGGTTGTAAGCAACTATACACTCTAAAGTAATCCCCCAAAATTCTAGAAATCCTCAAACCTATTGCTCACATACTCACCTCCATTTTCGGTTTGAAGAACCTTGATAGACCATTCCGCTTGTTTCTCAGCAAGATCCTTAAAGTTTTGAAAAATCTCAAAGACTTTAGACATAAGCTTAAGAAAATATACCCAAGTATAACCTGAAAATTCATCAATGAAGGTTAGTATATATAGAGCTCTAGTGAAAGAAGGAGATGGAAAGGGGCTAGAAACATCACTATGAATAAGATCCAAGGACGAGTAGCTCTCCAAGATTTTCCCTTATCAAAGTTTTTTAGGGTGCTTTCTAAGGGTGCAACCCTCACAAAGACCTTTAGAAAACTTAACTCGGGGTAACCTATTGACCATTTCATTTTGGCTCAATTGTTCAAGGTAATGATAATTTAGATGCCCAAAACACTCATTTCATAGCTTCTGCTAACATCATTTGCATGAGTGAGCAAGGCATTGGGCATCAAATCCAAAGAGAAGTGGGAAAAGGTATATAGCCATGAACGGTGATCGCCTTTCCCTTAGCCACGGTGCGAAGTAAAATTTAAGCTCATGAATGATCGCCGAGCTAAGACCAAATTCCACTCACTTTCCTTCACCAAGGTGGGTGATTTGGTAAGTGATAGGATATTAGAGAGATTGGGAACACTCAACACTTGGTTAAATGTTCCACCTTCTATCTCTACCGATCCACTATCGGAAACCGACATATGAGTGTCATCACCCAACATGATTTGGGACATGCCACATTGTTCAATGCTAGATAATTCAACCTCTGAAGAAGCCATGTGGTGCGAGGCACCAAAATCAATAATCCAAGTTGATGATGGAGTTGATCTAGCTACGAGGGCCTTACCTTTCTTCTTTTCATTTTTAGACTCCTTTCTTTAGAAGACTCACCCTTCTAAGCATTTTTTTAATGATTCAAGAACACTTATTTTATTCTTCTCAAGAAACTGAGTTAAGTGATCAATTTGTTTCAAAAACAATGATGCTCATCGTGGCCATAATTCTTACAATAGGAGCATTTAAACTTTTCCTTCTTCACTTTAGGCTCAGAAGTCGAAGTGTTAGTGTTGGGCTTAGCAGGGGTTGGTTGGTCTTGGTTTCTTTCTTAGGTTGGTCCTTTGTTTCTTTCTTCTTTTCATTTTTCTTGCCCTTATTTGCCACAAGGGCATGTGACTTGGATTTTAGAGTCCCCATTTGAATGAGTTTGTCATGTTCTCGAATGAGTTGGGATGAAAAATTGTCAAAGGGGGCATTTTCCAAGCACTACCCAAGGCAGATTTCATGGCGTGGAAATTTGAAATGAAGACAGAGTATTCAAGACCTAACTTAGAAAGAATCGACAAGATCAATTGAGAGTCTTTCTTTTCCACTTTACATTCCTTTAGAAGTAGTCTAGTGTGGAAAAACTTTGAGAAGAAGGCCTGCAGGTTTTCAAAGTCACTAGGATTTAACCCTAGTAGTTCATTCTCCAACTCATGTGCTCTCATGTCATCTTACTTCCCAAACATATCATTGAGCATTTTCCATGTTGCATCAGGAGTCGAGGAAACTTTTGATGTGGAAGAGAAAGTTGGGAGAGACAGACATACAGAGAAGACCTAAGGCTTCATCACAATGCAGTTGAACCACTTAGATTTTTGGGTTCATCATTAGGTTCGGTCTCTAACCCCATGGTGACATGGTATAACCCTTTACTTTGCAAAACCAATATAATTTTAGATCTCCATTCAAATAAATTAAAAGGTGTGAGCACATTACTTTAGAGATATCCATAATGAAGAGATAGAACCAACGAAGGAAGAAGGAAGGAGAGAGAAAGGAAACAACCACCCCAGAACAATATCACACCCCCAAGTTAGGCACTTTATAGTTTAGTGCATTGATTACAATCAGATGCGACTGTGTGCTAAGAACCAGTTTGTCACTCACCTTGCAATCAGTGTAATAACATGTAAGAGTGGAGACAACAATCAAGTTTCATTGGGTGCAACTTGAGTTTGACACTGTAAGCAAGCACAAGAACGAGTCAAAGTTAGAAGGGGAATAGAAAGCCTTGTGAGAAATAGCATCTCACGTTGCACAAAATAATCCCTTTGCTGTAAGACTATGGTGGATGCGCTCACAAGTCCACAAGAAATAAAAGGGATAGAACAAAGATCAAGATGATTCAAAATTATCTGAATTAAGCAATACAAGACACCCCCCAAAATGTGACACTTTATAAAATAGTGTGTTTACAAAACTGATAATCCCATCATCTAGAGTGTAAAAACATGCAACTTTGACTAAAGAAGTTCTCAAAACCGAGCAATGAGTCAAAAGTTATAACAAAAAACAATTCCCACAACTAATGGAAAAATGCTAATAAGCCTGCAAACAGATTTAAAAAGTTCCCTAAATGCATGCAAAGGGTGTCGTATGTATGCTCATTGGAAATGACATCAAATTTTAGATAGGTTTTGTTTTAATTGTGAGGGGGGATTAGCCTCCTGCCAACCCCGGACCTCACCCTCCATCTTCGACACTCGAAGGAAGGATGAATAAAACAAGCAAAATACCCAAAATAAATTACAAGGCCAATTAAATAAATGTTTGTAACCTCAAAAAATTTTAAAAGGACATGATTAACTAATAATCAATCCTTTAAAATGGAAGGAAAGAGGCCCATGTTGACCAAGTGCTTAGAGAGAATGCAACACCGAGGAAGCCACCGAGTGGGAGTGGGAGATCCCGATGAGTTAGTTGGCACGGTCAGAGGTCAGTGAAATAGTCGCCGAGGTGCCAAAGTGGTGTAGGTGTCTGAAACGGAAATGTAACGCTAGAGCCACATGTGCAAGGTGTAACCACAGGTCTAGAAATCTCCAAGCAAGGCTGTCAGAAGATCCTCTAGTCGAGTTGGTGTACCATGCAAAGATCCACCTATACATTCACACCTAGCAAGAGAGGAGGATTGGAACCAAAGTGAGAACCACAGTGAACCAGGGGTCCATTCAAGTGACGATCGGATCTAAGCTTCCAAGATCCACCTCATAAATCGAGTGACAACCGCAGACAAGTTAAGGAAGCCAATCGATGCAACAGGATGGGTGAGCTAAGGAGAGCACGTGAAGATCGAGCAATCACAAGTAGAGGCTCAAGGCCAAAAATGGTGAGCATAAACGTGGAAAAGTTGAAAAACACCTACAAGTGTTTCTAATGTAGAGTTCCCTTTACAAAGCAAAGGAATGGGTGGTGAGGATTCTCGAGTGATGACGGTTGAGACATTAGTTTCAAATGGTGAATCCCACGATAAACAAGGTAAAACCAGATCCCAACGAGCAAGATCAAGACCACCACGAACATGCAGTCAAGGATCACCACAACCAATGCATGAGTATACTGATACAGGGGTATGATGTAGGTTACAAAAATGAATAATGCATAGCCGAGCCGTCAAGACAGAGTCAGGTGTAATACAAATTCCATTGAATTTTGAACAACAACCAATGCATGAGTACGTCGATACATGAGCAGGTAATGACGAATCACAACAATGAACCACAGGTCCACGCCAAGGAAAAACCAAGCTCACGAGTAGAGAAGTAATCACGAACTCAACAACATGATAAAGTAAACCAACCAAATACTTTCAAACTTGCAACTACTGAAACACCTTAACGCGAGGTGAGAAATACAATTCCAAAGTAATAATCAAAAAAACTTACACGAGGAAATAAGAAGAAACCAGAAGTAATAAGCAACCTGATAAATGAAGAGTGCATGTTTTACCGAAACCAGCTCTGATACCATGAAAGAGGGATTTGCGAGAACCAATGTCGAAAACAATGCACCACAACGAAGTTGCACTCCGATGGTAACGTCAAGCTCCAACACAATAAGAAATATTCGAACAATGGAAATAATATGCAAATAAGAAAACAGGTCTACTCATGCTCATAGATCAAAAAAGGAAGTACAAATAGGGGTGTTGTGTAACCCCCATGCCTAAACAAGGAAAGAATATCAATGATGCCACTGACGCATATGACACCACTAAAGGAGGAGTTACAATTCCAAATAAGGAATGTAACTCCTATGATGCACTGACACAAATGACAATGAAAAATTCTATGACAGAATCTAACACTTGTCATTTGACTTCCTAAGACCTATGAATCTCGCAAGGTGAGATGACTCACCAAGTGATATGGACAATGACTAGGCATGTCACACACACCAACAAGTATAAGATATAACTAGAGATAGATTCAGCTTTACCTTGATGTAATGAAGACAAAAATTAATATGTATCCTTAGGGACTCTATTGCAACAAAACTGAGCTAATAATGCATCCTCAAGTTCTACAAAATTACTTAAAGAGCCACAAGGAGATGAGTAAACCAAGAGATAGCATCACCAATAATACTTCTAGAGAAAAAATTAAGGTACATCTTATCATTGTCATAAGGAGCCATGGTTTTTGTATATTTCTTAATATATATGTATATATTTGAAGTACCATCAAATAATTTAAATGAATTCATTACAAAATTTATATGGAATGGTATTTGAAATATTCTACATGAAATAGGATTTATGTGGATAATATTAAAATCAACACCGGTATAATAGGCCCTTCTTTCTAGAGTCAATGTATGGACTTTTATTTATAACTCAGCTACAACATGAATGAGAGAAAGCACCTCTTGAGGAGGTCTAACATAATAACTTAAGGTTTCATTCAAAGTTTTCACCTTACCATTTATAGTATCCACATGAACAATTTTTCTATGTTTTTTTCCCTATCAATTAAATGATCTAGTACTAAAGAAACTAGTAAACTTAGAATATGGAGGGTTTATGGTACCTCAGATGTGATGAATGGATGTGGGCACAAAGTTAATGATAGATCCTGTTGCAACTAGATAAACCTGCAAACAAGAATCACTGAAAATGATATTGATTGGATAATAGATGTGAGGGTTTTACGAAAAAGTGACCCGGGAAGTGTTAACTTCCTCGGTGATGTCAACCCCTGTTTGGTTTAGATAAAGTGAAATAAAGGATGTAACGAGAAAAATCATGCGAGAGACAAGTATTATGAATCTGAAACAATGAGAGAACTTTATCTAAAGTAATTACATTAAATGACTATAAATGAAATATTACCTAATCTGGGTCCATGGTGACCAGAAGCGTGTAGAGGTCAATCGACAAAGTGACACGGGGGATGGATCTGGACTATGAGTTAAATATAGAAACCCTTCATGATCTAGATAGAATCTAGAAGTTGAAGAGGCTTGAGTATGATAGAGTCGACCTACTGAGAATGGATACGAGGAGCGGGCACCGAGAGAATGATAAAAGATTGCAACAAGGGAGGTTGGATGGCAAGTTGGGCCTGTGGATGCTGAAGGATGACCTATATAATGATCCCTAAGACATAAAAGTAGAGAAAAGGATAGAAATTAATGATTTGGATAGGTTGTTGGATAAAGCTGGACCACAGTCGATGACGACCAAGGAAAATCGATTCATTTGTAGAAAAATTAGATAGAGTCAAGGATAAATTGATAGAAAAGGGAAACCTCCAAGAAAAAAAGATGGAACAGAGGGCTGACAATGGAGCTCGAGTGTTATAGAAGGTAATATGAACTTGTAACACGATATACACAAACAATACCAAGATAATATGATAAATATAAGGTAAAGCACTACAAATGCAGTGATAAATCTCAGGACGATGATTGTGGGCAATGTAAGCATGCTGAAAGGATGTTCGGAAGCCCTGTGTATGTTTCGAGAATGCTCCAGCATGAGGAAGGATACTCAATTTTCCATAGATCCCGAAATTACATGCATCTCCCCCTGAATATAAATAAATCACTTAGCTTTATAGGGTCAACGATGAGTGGGCTAGGTCGTCACCGATTGCAAGGAAATTTTCCCTAACAGGAGGATTTTCTTCTTTTGTCATGATTTCCTATTTTATAAGGATATGATTGAGTGCTTTAAATCATGAAGAAAAGAAGAGGTTGCTTGGGGATAAGTTATAGGTAGTTAGGGTATAAAAGTAGATGGGATAAAATCTTTAGAAAATCAATGGGATGGATTTAATATAAAAAAATCATAAATAGAAGTTTGGTTAGGACAAGATAAAGGGTATTAATTAATTAATAAGAATAAATATTAATATGGATGGGATGATTGGGAATTTAAATTAAACTAAGGGATATGAATAAAACATGTGTATGCGGGCAATGGGCATAGATACCGAATTTAGGTGTCTACATTTTTCCCTTTTTGTTTAGTAGTTTAAGTAGGCAATTCAGGAGACAAAAATGATAAGAGTTGGATGAGGATTGACGAAAGGTAGATGATGAGCTCCCCCTCAAATGGGGGATCAATGATGCCGAATGAAATCGATGACATGTTTAAAAAAGGTAGATGTTAAATGGCAGGTGGGTAACTAAAAATGGGTAAAATGATTACCAAGACAAGATACCCCAGGAAAAAAGGATTAAAATATGAATAAAAACTATGGTGGTGACTCTAATATCACATCGGTAGAGGAAAAATATGGCCTGAACAGAGATGGGATGCAATGTTCTACAGACCATTGAGTGGGTGAAGATCACTGCAGTATGGATGCAAGTCATGATGATCAACGGGTCATAAGAAATCATCAAAATATGTGTAACTATATGTGAAAAGGTATGCAAAATCCTTCGTACACGAGGAATCGAGCGAATAGGTATGCATCCACAAGGGATGAGGATGAAAGGTATGGTGCCTAGTGGGACATAAGAAATGGCTGAGAGGGAAAAATGAACAAGTGAATGATGAAACAATATGCCCTAAAAGGGGAAAGCATGGCCATGAAGGAAAAAAGGGAAAAAAAATATGCCCCAAGTGGGGAAAGTATGGCCGTGAATGGAAAAAAGGAAATAAAATATTCCCCAAGTGGGAAAAGTATGGCCACAAAGGTGGACTTGATATGATTAATATGGTTCCCCAAAAAGGGCACGAATATGGCCACAAGAGTGGACTTGATATGATGAATGTAATGCCCAAAAGGGGAAGATGAATATGGCCTTGAAGTAAGACTTTGTGTGTGGATTAGATAAGAGTGTAACGTAAAATTCCCGAGGAGGGAAAAACTATGGCCTGGTAGGACTTTGAGAGTAGATTGAATGGAATTGGATGTTTAATTAAATGCCTGGATGATCAATGAATATGGCCATAGATGTGGTCTTCGAAGGGTAGATTGGAATAAAATGCCTGAAGGAAAAAGGTACATATGGCCATAAAGGAAAAGGAAGAAAGGAAAGATTGAATAAAATTCCCAAGGGGTAATAAATATGGCCTCAAAGGAGGACTTGAATGTCAAAAAGATTAAATAAGATCGGATGAGGTGCTGGAAAATATGCCTCCAATCGCATTGGAGGTAAACAAAGAGGGGATACGAGATGATGTAAGGCACATCCGACCAAAGCCGATGCTAGCAAGTAACCAACGATAGTTAGTTATATAAAAGATCATAAGGAAACAATGGATGAAATTAACTCATACACCAAATTTTGACATGAAAAAGAGGTTTGAGATGAACTTGTACATGGGAAGAGGATTCTCCAAAAGTGGTGTTCCCTAAAACTATGCCCCTGACTCTGGGAAGGGAAAGAAAAAGTTGATCAATGTGGGAAGCCTTCAAATGCCATAAGGAGTAAGCATCATTTGAGGGTATGGTATACTTTATACATAATATAGATGACAAGAATAGTATATTATAGTCGTCCTTTGAGGGATTGGTCTATTTATTTGATTTTGATTTTGATTTCATGATTTTCTTTTACTTTTTTCTTTTTTGCATGAACATCTATCCTTGAGGATCGTATGTTTTTGATAAATTTTATTTTGATAAGAGCATTCATAATTTTTTTTTATTTTTACATGGGGAAGAGTTGGGACTAGCTAAGTAGACCACTTAGGAGGGGAAGAATGAGTGTACAAGAGACACCCCTGGACCCTTTTGCATGGTTCCACTAGGTGAATAAGAGGGTGATGGATGCAATGATCACTGAGTTCTCACTAAAGGGGAGAACCTATCCATAAGGAATATGTTATGGGAAAAGCCATGGTTCCAATATTAAAGGTCACATGTAGGAAGTGACGGAAGACCACATAGTTCCAAATCATCACAATGGAAGATGAAGGAGGTCGAGATGGAAGAATGATCTAAGGTAATGACTAAGGGCACACTAGTAAATGTGATAACAATGGAATGGTCACAAGTGTAATGCATTAAGTGTCTCCACTTCCGGCTTACCGTGAAGGGAATCCAAATAATAGGCTCCTAACCCATACCTATGCATGATAATGTATGGTCTAATTCAGATTAGGGGAAACTTTATGTGTTGGCTCCCTTCTAGAGTGGTGAAATTATGATTTAAGTCACGATAAGATAGGATGAAATATGGGATGAGACAAACGAGAAAATAATGACAAAGTATGTTCTTAAAGAAGCAAAAAATATGTGCCCCTTAACAAGACAAAAATATGGTCCCCAAGGGAGAGATGAATATGACCACAATGGTGGATTTTGGATGAGAATCAATGATCCCTCAATGGAGAGAAAAATATGGCCACAAGAGTGGACTTAAAATGTGAATAGATGGATTAGATAAGATTGGATGAGATAATTAAGGTAATATGAATGAAAGGAGCTAATTGGATATCTATTCGTTATTAAAATGTAGTCCCAGCGTCATGGCCCATGAAGTTTTCCGATGGATCGAAGGATGAATGGATGTGCTTAGGATGTGAGGATGTGAGAGGGCTAGAAGTGAGTGATAGATGGTCCCCCAATGAGAGATATCACATTGCATTAAGTAACTTGAATGTGGATGTAGATGGATTGGAATATGTGGATGATGGAATAAGATTTTTAAGAGCACCAATGATAAATTTGGATTTTGGTGGGATAAATGATGGAGGATCGTAGGAATGATTGGTTGCAGATAAAATAGTGGATGGAGAAGGATGATTCTCTTGGAGGAGAAATTCATCCCTCTTAATAAGATCATGGATGATAACTTGGAGGGCCTTACAATGCTCAATGTCATGGCCCAAGGTACGATGATAGGCACAAACGTGATTGGGATTGAACCATGAAGGTTTCTTACTATGCGGGTTAAAAGATTTGATGGGTGGAAACATGATGGCAGATGTTTGGATTAAATGTCTAAGGATATTTGTGCAAGATCCAATAGAAGTAGTAAAGGGAAGATTACTCCTATGAGGTTGGGTAAGATATTTTGGCTTGGATTTAGGGGAAGGAGTGGATATAGATTGAATGGGTGAATTGGATATCTTAAAAGATGGACCAAATTTGGGAAGAGAGTTAGATTGCTCGAGATCAGAATTTATTATTACAAGGTGTCTTAGATGAAGGGATTGATCCTGAAATAGATGAGGGGTGCTTGGGACATATTTTGTAATGTTGGATTGTTGAGGAGAGATAAGGCTTAATTCCTTACGAGGGTGCATGGGAGACTTTTGGGGATGCTTACCAAGAGTCATAGATCTTGATTGAGATGGCTTACTCTTGGCAGGGATACCTACAATTTCAATCGGTGGATTTGAAGATGTAAGTGTAGGTTTGGGATTGGTTAGTGTAGAAGCAGTTGATTTTGTAAAGGAGATAAAATCCCCTTTTGTTTTTCTTGGTCCTTGAAGGAGAGGTGGGTGTCTAAGATAATATAATTTGAGTATGTTGATATATCAATGGTCCTAGTATAGTTCTAGAATAGGTTAACATCTTAGTATTGGATGGCTTTAGTTCAAGTTGACGAAATGTTCTTGAGGAATAGGTTGTTGTGTTGGACGGTTTAGAGGTGGAAATATCAAGTTTCTTGTAGAAACGTATAGGGGATTTTGAGGTAATGTACTAATGGTTGAAGGCTTTATTTGTAAGGGTGCATCCTTAGGAGGAGTGAAAATAATTTCTTCTGGAGGATCTAGAGGTGGTGTCACAGTTGGCATAGATGTAGGAAGCAGTATTTGTTTGATGGAATGTGGAGATTGATTTGATTGCATCAATGAGATAGAAGGATCATTTGAAGTTATTTGAAGTGTTTTCAAAGGTTCTTGAACAATAAAGGTGAAGTTGAAGAGGAAATGGGTGTTAACGTACTTTCAATAGTTGATGTGGGTACAAGCTCTTAAAGAGGTACTGGCCTCAATTCTAAGGATGGTATAGAAACTAGAGGTAGGGTGGATGTAGGTGAGGTATTCAGATCCGGTGAAGTAGATTTGGTGGATAGTGAAGTGAATATAACATTTAGCATAGTAGGATTGGATGTCTACGTAGATACGATTGGTGCGGTCTCGGGGAAAGTGTTAATGGGCTTACGAATGTGGGAATAATACCAATGGGGATCGATGTGATTGGCGATGAAGGAGGAGAAGTTGTAGGCTCTTGATCAAAAGTGTTTAAATTGTTTATAGTATTAACATTAGGTGTTTGAATTATGAGAGCAATGACGGCTTCGCTTGTTGGTGTATGGTTAGAAAAAGGTTGTTTAATGCCATCGGGGTTAGCTAGGTGAATCAGCAGAGCTATCTATTTAGATAGCCCCTTGATTTATAAGTTTTTGGATGTGATATTTGAAGGACTGAAGCTTCTTAATGTTATGACCTTTGACTTGATGATATTTACAATAGTGGGCTTCATGATACCAAATTCGCTTGGGTCACGAGTTGTCTATGGGTCATATGGGAGGAAGTTGGATGGAGCATAATACCATCAACATTTCAAATACCGAGCTATAGGATTCCCCCAACATGTTATAGTTGGGTGTTGGTCTCAAGGTTTTTTTGTCGAGTCCATGTACTAGACATGGGTGCAGCAGAGGAGTTGGCAACCCGCGGAATTGACCACACTTTTAGATTTATCATTATATGCAGATGGTTTGGTGAACTCAAATTTGGATTTTTTTGACTTAGGTTTTACTTAGCCTTGTTCAAGGGCACAATTTTCAATTTTACAAGCCATGGTGAAGGATTATTCAAACATTTGGCAAGATTAGATTTGCAACGTAGAAGAGATATGCTCCACATAAGAATGTGAGAAGATTCAATGAGTTCATCTTGAGGAAGAGTAACTAAAAATTGTCTTATAATGTCATGCCAACATGTGACAAAATCTATGATAGACTCGTAATCAGATTATCTAACAACATGTTTCACCATTTTCTTTATGGATTTGATGAAATAAATAAAGGTGTGGGCTAAGGAGGAATACCTATTGATATGGTCGGTTTAAAGGTAGTTGCGTGCGTTCTAATTTCTTGATCCAATGCTAACTATAAGAGCTTACTTTTGGCTAGGAGGAACTACCTGAAATACAAAAAGACCACAAAAGAGAGTTAAATAGTATATGACAAGTGGACTACCTAGCATATACTAGATCCGGGAAGTGTGATACTTCTAGAAGGCCATCAATCCACTATTTATAAATCAATATAAAATAAATTAAACATGTAAATAAAAGAATCTAGTGCTAGCATTCTGATTTGGGTGCCTCAAATTACTATCGGTTTAATCCAATTAAATACTAAAATGCTATGTAGGTAAAGGTTTTGGGTTGGGTTACGGGTAGCGCAGGTGGTCTGCAAGTCATAGATGATTCAGGTAAGGTTGGGTGAGATTTTGGGTTGTTTTGGGTGAGGTAATTAAGTTGTTGGTCTAGAACAGTATTATCAGACATAGAGAGTGACACCGGTTAGGGTGACCAATGTCGTTTTACGTATGAATGATACCAATTTAGGGTGATTGATATTGGTAACTGTGGAAAGTGGTAGGGAGTCAAGTGGAGGATGTTTGGGCTCTCTTCTATCTTAGAACAGAGAGTTGGAAAGGTCTCTATGGGACAGGGTGAGGTGATAGTTCCAAAATAGGTGTGGTAAGGTTTTGAGTGAGGTTTGGGGTAGGCTAAGGGTTTAGTTGTTAGGTTGGGTTGACAATCACAATTACAGATATCAATTGAGGAGAGTGATGTCGGTATAAGATCGACCGACCACGATAAGGGTTAACTGGTATCGTATGGATGGGAGAAGCTGGAAGATCTTGTAGAATGAGTTTTGGATCCTCTCTGTGATTACACAAAGAGTTTGGAGGGTGTTTTTTTAGGTCTACATAAGGGAGGTGGTTTTGGGATAGGTTTTGTGAAGTTTAGTTGGGGTGTGAGGGGGTGGTTGATAGAGAGAAAATTGAGGGATAGATCTAAGTAAGAATAGTGAATAGATGAAGGAAAATAAAGCATACAACTAAAAGTGACATAAAAGAAACCAACTTACTTGGAATTCATAAGGGTACTAAACTCCTGTAGTGTTGTAGAGGTGGTTGGAGATGTTAGTGATGGTTGATCGTTGAATGGTTCTCGGTGCTATGAAAGTGCTTCCTAGAATGCTACCGTGAATGCAAATATTGATGAGGGTCGTCAATCCTCATCATTAATAATGTCAATCTAGGGCTGGTATCTGATGGTTGTATGCATTAAGAGAAGAAGATCTTAGAAAGCAACTCCTTTAAACACAAACCAAACTTGCATAAAATAAAAGCACACATGTGGAAATTTAAATGCACACTTGCAGAAATGTAAACACACTTGCATAAAGGAAATCACACTTCACACTTGCAGGAATAAAACACACTTGCATAAATTGAAATTGTTGAATGGGAAATAAGAAAAATTAAATGAAACACCTGCAGGTTTACAACAGACTGAATTTTCACAATACGAAGATAAAAACAATACAACAGAATGAATTAAAGACAAATGAATAAACATAAACATAAATACAAAGATCCATCTTCCTTGGAATGAGTGGCCAGCTCATTCCTTGGAAGAGGATTTAAATCATACTTCTGAGATCTTAAAACTACATAATATTTGAGAGGAAAGAACAGATCTTTATTTCTTGGGAGAAAAGCATTACATATCTGAGTGTGGAAGGTTGCATTTATAATTTATGCGTCCAACCAAATCCTTATTTTAGAAAATACAATATGATCTTATCTTTATTCCAATCCTAACAACTAAGATCTCCATCTCCACAAAATATGGAGAGAGATATATTATTGAAGTCAAAGTTTTTCTCACTTATTTTAGTAAGATTTGCTCCCAAATCTTCTCCTTGCGTTTTCGGTAACAAGAATCATAATGATTTTATTTCTCTACATTATTAGAAGGAGGATTTCCCTCAAAATATGATTTTTACCAAATACCTTTCTCAGATTTTCCATTTGACTTTGCTATTTTTGACTGTGGAACTTTTGACACTTATCTGATACACTTTTTCCTTGGACTGCAGTTCACTAAAAGTTATATTTATCTTCATTGGTAAAACTGTTGCAAATCTGAATGATATTTTTATTAAACACATTGCTATGAACAAAAACCTCTCTCATATTTTCTGTTTGACTTTTTATGTTTTGTTTATAGAACTTTTAGCGCTTATTCGATACACTTTTCCTTTGACTACTGACTCACTAAAAGTTAGATATCTCTTCATTAGTAAAACTTGTAGAAAATATAAATGAGGTTTTTGTTAAAAAATTCTATGAAAAAAACCTCTCTCAGATTTTCCATTTGAATTTTTGCATTTTCGTTTATGGATCTTTTAGTGCTCATCGATACACTTTTCCTCTGATCTGCAACTCACTAAAAGTTAGATCCCTCTTTATTGGTAATACCTGTAGCAAATATGAATGAGGTTTTTGTTAAAAACATTTCTATGAACAAAAAACTCTCTCATATTTTCCATTGGATTCTCTGATCTTTCACAATTCCTCAAAAACTGTCAAAATATGCTTAGTTCCAAAACTAAGCCTGCGAGTTCCGAAACTAAGCCTGTGAACTTAAAACAACTATAAATTTTGCATACGATCTCAGATTGAGATGATTCTTTGTTTGAACTTGCATAATTTTTTGAGAGGAATCTGAATATGAAATAATATTTTAGTTTAGATATATCATCCATGATCAAATGCACTTTTCTCAATACAAGTATTATCTTTCTGTATGGCTTACATACATAAGACATTGCATCTCTTCCCAAATAATCAATAGGATTAGTCAAAAAAATAAATAAAAAAATATTTATAAAGAATGAACAAGATATATATTCTATATTATATCTTAAGAAAACTATAATTTCCTAGATTACATTTAAATCCACTTTCAAAGGTAACTGGAAGGACAAAATAATGGTAATTTATGGCCAATTTATGGCCTCATCAAATACCTTTTGCTCGAGTCTTGGTGTTGGCTATGGCTATATGGACGTGTGAAAGGGCTTTGGTTCTTGCTTGCATGTAGATCTCCTTTGTTCCAAAACTCGATAATGTGACCAACCTCCCAAACAAGGTTACCAAAATGAATATAAGGTAACCGCCAATGGTTTAGGGTGACCGGTGTCGGTTTATGGTTGACCAGTGTCAGTTAAGGTGGGAATTCGTAGGTTTACTAAAAATTCCAGATCTTAGAAAACTTTTTGGGCCTGCTCACTCTATCTCGGGAATGTGGTTAGAGGGATAATAGGCATATGATTTTAGTGTTACACTAAGTCTTAGTTCATTAAGGTAGGTATGACTAAGCCTTAATTAGTTATGGTGAGTGAATTTTGAGTCCTAGTAAAGGGGAAATATGCTAAAAATAGGTTTTTGGTGAGGTGGTGGGGTGAGGTGTCTAGGTGAGGTGGAAATTATTTTAATTAGGGTAATTAAATAATGAATATTGTGAGGATGAGTATCACTTTAATTATAAATAATTAAACTAATATTAATGTGGAGTAAAAGGGTCATGGTTAGGTGAATATGTTTGAGTTGGCTATTCGAAAAAGGACCAAGGGGAGTGTGACCCAATTTTGGTGTCTACATTTTGTTGCGTAGCTTGTATTAGTAAGTGACGTTGATAAAAATAGGAAGTGATTTCCCCATGTGTGGGTGAAGGTGATCCCCTCAAACCATGCACTGATGAGGTGAAATATGGAATCGGGGAGTGGTTTGATAAATTTGTAGGTGGGAAAGATAGGTGGGGAAGGGTTTGAGTACTATGGGAAAGGTTAATGGTCAACTCAAGTAATAGGTAATAGGTGGGGTCAAAATCAGGTCATGGGAAAAGGAAATCAAATGCACGCACATATATAGATTCGCAACACGGTTGAGTTGAAGAGCTTGCAAACTCTACATCATCCAAGCTCAATAGGTTTATCCAAGAAAGGGTGAAGTTATTCAGGTATCCAAGGTATAGGTTATGGTGCGGAAACATAGTGTAGGTCAAGTGTAGGAACATTTAGGTATGTTTCGCACACCAAAGGTTTGGTCAGGATAAACCTGCATGGAAATAGGTAAGGTATGGTTAATAGGCTAAAAAACATAGGTAACCACATTGTAAGGTATAACAAGTACATAACGTCAATGGCCACACCAAGTAGGCCAAGGTAAAGTAAAGAGGTCATGACACGAGGTAAGGCCAAGGTAATCAGGTAGACGCACACACACAGTTGTGGTAAGGTAGCTAGGTGGGAGAGCTCGCAGACTCCACATTGTCGACAAATCGATATAGTTATCCAAAAAAGGGTTGTTGAGGTCCGGTATCTAGGGTAGAGGATACGGTCTGGACACATAATGAGGTAAGATGTAGGAACATGTAGGTGTAGTTGGTACATCCAAAAGGTCAAGGTGTTGTTTGGGTAGACCACTTGATAGGTAGGCAAGGCAAGGTCATTGGGTTCACCAAAATGGGTAATAATGGCGTAAGGTGTAGTGTGTATATAGTGTTGAAGGTGCAAGAGGGTGCTGGTAGGTGGGCTAGGGTTGTTCGAGAGGAAGATATGAGGATGGGAGGGGAAAAAGGATGCCCCAAGGGTCAAGGGAAAGAATATAAGGTTACTTGGGTAATTGGTGGGGGTGAGGGAGGGTGATAAGTAATAAGGTCATGAGGGTGATGTGTAAGGTCAGGGTCAACATTGGGTTAGGTGGAAAAAGGTTATGGGTAAGTAGATGTGGTGCAATGTGGGGAAATGGGGTCAAAAAGGATAACCGACACCGGTTATGGAAAATTGATGTTAGTCTAGTGAAACCGACCATGGTAGACTAGGGCACACGACCAATGTCGGTCAAATTAAACCGACGTCGGTACCAAAGTCGAGGTAGGGTAAAAAATTAAAAATCTGTATGTTACGGATTCATTTGAACCTATCCACTTTATAGAAAATGCCAGAGAAAATTAGTTTTAGCATTTTCCATGAAGAGAAGGATGAGGTGTTGTACAATCTTTGAGTTAGAGGCATCGGGTGGAGGAGGTACGTGTATAGAGCCACGAGATCCTTGAGTGATTGGATTAGTTTAAGGACCGAGATTTTGATTGGAGGCATGGCAACAAAGTGGGTGGAGGTGTGAGAGATCTAGTAGTGGGGAGACCGGACATCCCGATGAGGAGGTGCTGCGTGTAGAGGTAGGATTTGATCCATTTGTAGTTTTGAATTAAATTGTTTAGGTAAAAATGGAAAGAATGGGGGGGTTTCAAAATTTTGAAAATGTGAGTAAAATGAATGGATTTGGGTATGGGGAGAGGCCATAGAGGTCATTTAGGTAGTAGAAATTATTGTGGGTGGGTTGGTTGGGTGTTTGGGTAGGTTTTAGGGCTGTTTTCAAATTTTAGAAAAGTTGGGGTGTGGGGTTTCGGTGTTTGGAGCCGAATCGAGACTCGGTGTCAATCAAGGGTGACTAGAATCGGTCGAGAATAAGCTAGAATCACTCATGGTTAGGTGATTGATGTTAGTCATGTGTGGTGATAGCGGTCAATAATGACTAATTCGATCGAAGAATGAATGGGGCAAGGCTAGATTGGGAGGGAAAAGATTGGGTGGAAATAGAGATGGGTAAAAATTGGGTAGAAGATGGATGGAAAGTGAGGTAGGAGGAAGGGGGTTAGGTAAGTGATGTCCTAGGTAAGGTAATATGGGGTTGGGGTAAATGGGTGTAGGGTAGATGATAGGTCAGGGAAGTAGGTATGGAATAGATAGGTGTGTGTCATTTTTGACATGGTTGAGTTGTATGGGTGTAGGCACGGCATCAGCTGACAATGCAGATAGATTCCCACCATTGTTGGGGGAGATATAACCTCATGTCACCACAAAGGAGTGGGGGCACATTCAAGTGGTTGGCCTAGTTGGCATCAGATGGTATAGGTAGATCCGATGGGATCATAGCCTCATGGTCACACTCATCGATAGATGGGATGCCGCGACCAACACTTTCCACTTACCTACCGGTGAGATGACAATCATCGTTGGAGGATGTCTACTGGATATTGTGATTTCCAATTGTTGGTGAGTCGGTGTATACAATGTCAACCAATGTGGCCTTCGAGGAGATGATCATTGTGTTCAGGGAGATGGCGACCGAGCATAAGCCTACTGCCTTGTATATTGGGTGATGTACGTATCTCACCCAGAGGAGACATGATTGGCAGTACTGATGATGGTTGTAGTGGGATGTTATGCTCTACCTGATTCAGAGGGTGGTCAATTTCCATGAGGTTTGATAGGGATATGGTGGAGGATCGGGTCTACTTTACTTGGGCACCTGCCTATTTGGTGCAGTTATATAGAGAGCTCTAGGGTTATTAGAGGATGTGCCGCTACGACCTATGTTGTACATTCATGTTGCATTGTTGGGTGTATGAGCACATTGTGATAGTGTGGCCATGAGGATTGCCAGTAGTAGATTGGCATAGAGGTAGATAGAGAGTAGGTTATAAGAGGTGGGTGGTAGCTGGGGATCACCAATGAGGTGAGGAGGTGACCTATGATGTTGTGCACTATAGGTAGAGGTTGGAGGGGCTTTATGCAATGGATATCGTATGGTGGCCATATGTGGGCTACCCCACATTTAGGGGTATGAGGTGGGAGCTACGGGGATTACGCTACAGTGGTGGATATAGGGTAGATGTGCTAGAAAGAACAAGATGATTCTAGTGGATAAAGTCTGGTGACAGTTTGGATTAGTCCAAGATGTGCCCCGCTTTATTATACAAAGTATCTCGAGAGGATGTGGAGAGGCCTTTGTCTCTACCTCACCCTACAGATCTAGCATGTTAGGTAGATATGTCGATGGATGGCCAAATTGATAATGAAGGAGTAGTGATGGGTATAGACAAGTAATGGGTTGCGAGTTATAAAGGCGGCACCTTCATGGCCGGGGCAGCCAAACTTGGCTATAGTGATAATGTAGAGATATGTACAAGTACAGTGACCACATTGGGAGTGTAGCTAATGTACAGGCACATGTAGTGACCTTGATGAGGCAGGTGACAATTTTATAGGGACCTATTAGTGTAAATCAGCAAAGCACCCCCTAAATGACCTTGAGATCTGCAAGTGAGAATTAGGTCATTTAGTGTGATTACACAACATGGAATCTCTTCCCCAAGTGTGGGACTTGCAAAAATGGGAAAAAAACTCTCCAGATTGAAAGGTTGGTTCCTCTACCCCTCTGATCAAATGTATGCATGAAATTTGTAGAGGTTTAACTCAAAATTCTACTCTAATTCTGCCAAGGAGACAAGGATAGAAAGAAAATAAGGTAAAACTAAACTGACAAGGTGATACACTAAAGGATTGGTGAACATCTATTTCTACAGATTGACATAGATTATAAAAGTGCAACACAACAAATTGCCAAAATTGTAATGAAGGATCAGGATAGAGCAAACAACAAAAGAAAGGATTGAAAATTCATTCACGAGCTTGCATTGTCATTTCCATTTTAAAGTACAAAGTGCATTATAACAAGGAGGTATAAAACATGTTGTAGTCCTAAAAAAGGTCTCGATATTCCACAAATTCACTTGCCAGGGTGAAGGAGGGAGCCTACAGAACATAAAAAAATCCAACCCTTTACAAATGAGCCAAATTTGGCTTTTAACAATGAAAACTCGAGTTCAGGAAGGAGAAATGCGGGAAAAATGAAATGAATGATTCAACCACTAACCAGATCCATCAAAATAGCATGGGTACCCTCAAAATTTCATTCCCAATTTTTTTGACCATGTTGGAGAAGAATGGAAGTCATCCGCATTCAAAATGGTGGTTGAATGTTAGCTCTATTCTTTTCCCCATGCAGAGGTGTTTTTCTCATTTTCTCTCACTAAACTCCAAAAAAAAAAATTGAAGATTCCATCATGTAGAAGACTTCAATATCTTTCCAATTACACCAAAATTGAGAAAAATTGAGCACCAGATTGAAAGATATGCCCCTCTCGAAGATTTAGGGAAAAGCTGGGGCAAAAATCGTGGTCGAGCGAAACCTAAAATTTTTCCCCTTTTTTGAATTTGGGAAAAATTCCCCAAAAATCTCCACACCCCACCACTCCGCTACCACATGTCGCATTCCCATTGGTCTGTGGGTTCAAATGGCCATTTTACACTTTTTGAATTTTGGAAAAATTCTAAAATTCCTCCGCACCCCACCGCTTCGGGACACGTGTCACCACCTTATTCACTCATGGGGATGTGCTCCAAATCTTTCCTTTGACACCGCTAACCACTTTGGAAAAAATTCCAATTTCTCCCCACACCCCTAACCTCTACCGAGAATAGGACACGTGTCACCACCTTATTCGTTGTGGGGATGCTCTCCAAATTTTGCCTTTGACGCCACAGACCACTTTGGCAAAATTTCCAAATTCTCCTGTGCCCCCACCTGCGCCAAGAATAGCACATGTTTCACCACCTTATTCACGGTGGGGATGCACTCTAAATCTTTCCTTTCCTCCTTGGTGGGCTGCAGGCCAATTCTTTCCTTTGCACCTTTTACTACTTTAGCAAAAATCCAAAATTTACTCCGCCCTCCGACTCCCACTTGATTTCATGGACACATGGCACACTTTGATTTGGTGTGGGCCTTAATCAAATTTCTTTCCTCTGTGGGCCTGCGAGCAAAAAAATTTCCTTTGCACCTTTTTTGACCACTTTTTCAACTTACTTCCTGCTGGTCTGATCTCCACCACCACATGGCACATTCTCATTCTTCCGCGGGTTCAAATCATTTCTTTTCCTTCTCCTTGGCGGGCCCATGGGAAAAAAATTTCCTTTGTGCCCTACCCACTCCTTGGCGATTTTTTCCAACTTACCTCTGCTGACCCACCATTCCACCACCACGTGGCACATTTTTATTGGTTGCGGACCTTCCCAGGGAAAATTTCCCTCAAAAACTCTGCCAATCCATAACTTGCAAAATACGAGGAGTTAGAAGGAAAATTTTACCTTTCTGGAAAGGTGAGAAAATTCTCTATCTGATGAAGCCATTTCCAAATAATTTTGAGTGCTTGAAAAGTGGAAAAATTTGACTGAGGCACAAAATAAGGAAGGATGAAGGAAAGTTAGCCAAAATAAGCAGGGGCTTATTTTGGATAACAGGGACATCGACATAGGGGCCAAGACATGATGGGGCACATATTGCCACTATGCAAGAATAGGTCATGGGTTTGTAGAACCAGCTTGTGGCATCACAAGCACAGGTATCCACCTTACAGGGTCAGGTGACTACGTTACAGGGGCATTTGGCTACTTCCTAGGGACATGTGGTGGTACATGTACCCACACAAGGTCAAGGACATAAGTTACAAGCATAAGGACCAAGGCCATCAAAAGCATGTCTTAGTACATAGGTGGCATCAAGGCCCAGGGTGCCTCCATAGATAGTATTGATGGAGTGGTTTAGGGATGCCCTAAATGAGGCATGTTATTATCAGGATCATTTAACTGTAGCTGGGATAGATGTCCCCTCCTATACAGAGCACAAGGTATAGTAGGCCTAGAGTGAGAGGACAAGGTCCCACACACATAGTGCGGAGAGCACAGGGGGTCAGCGATCCCATAGATAAGGTCAAGGTGAGGCCACCAGTTCACGTAGGTCGACCCGGCTTCCAGTCCAATGGGGGTGATACCTATAACTATGGTAGGTGGAGAAATGTTGGCGGTGGTGCTAGTGACGGGAGCAGAGAAGATAGGTGAGATGGACTGGATATCATAGGGTCAATGATTGATGTTGGAATTTTGATTATGATTTTTGATAGATACCGGCCTGCATGCCGAAGATAGTGAGGTTGTATATGAGAGTTTTGAGATTTTTTATCATATACCAGCCTGCGTGCCAAAGATGGTGAGGTTGTATATGAGAGTTTTGAGAGATTGATATTATTTTGTATCAGTGTATATTAGATGGATACACAGACTTTTATGATGAGATCGATGATTGTGGATGATGTACTTGTGTTGGAAAATTTGATTGTTAGTTGTATATGGATGGAAATTAGGTGTTTTAGGCATGGTGGAGTCAGGTCATAGGCATGGTTGAGTTAGGTTTGTTTAGGCATGATGGAGTCAGGTCACTTAGGCATGTTTGAGTTAGGTCATTTAGGCATGGTGGAGTCAGGTTGGTTAGGCATGGTGGAGTTAGGTATAGGCATGATGGAGTTAGGTCATAGGCATGGTTGAGTTAGGTCATAGGCATGGTTGAGTTAGGTTGGTTTAGGCATGATGGAGTTAGGTCACTTAGGCATGTTTGAGTTAGGTCATTTAGGCATGGTGGAGTCAGGTCGAGTTAGGCATGGTGGAGTTAGGTATAGGCATGATGGAGTCTTGTTTTTAATTTTGATTTAATGTCCAAGTTATTGGTAACATGGGAAATAAATGATGAGTTATATGTATGTTATGACACGATTTCCAAAATATTTGATATTATGGAAATGTGAAATGATTGATTGATTTTTATGATGTGAATCATGGTAGATATGTATGTTTGTATTAATTTCCAAGTGTTGTAGAAAATGGAAACTAAGATAGAATATGAATAGGAAAATGGAGGAAAATAGGTTAGGGTAAAGAGTGGCCGAGCTAACCTCCAAGGGCTCCATGCCCTAGGAGTGTTGCCTATATAGCCCCATCCAAAAGGGGCCTCATGCCTATGTATTTCTCCCATAATCTAGGAAAGAAGAATATGAGGTTGAGGAATGGGTTGGTAGGTTTTAGGCTTAATTGAGTTTAGATCATAGGTAAAGTTGATTATAGGTTGATTTTGGTGAAAGAGGAAATACGTAAAATATAGGTATCGATGGTCTAGTCCTGTATAGAATAATCAAAAATTAATGAGGAATATGAATGGTAAGAGGTGGTAAAAGAGCCACTTAATTGATAAGAACCCTAATGAGGCTACCATTCCCAAGATGATCTTATTAACTTAAGAGCCTAAAGGCATTGCATAATGGACTATCCTAATGGTGAATAAATTCACATGGTCACAAAATATCACCATTGCAGCAAGTCCCTCAAGTAGAGAGAAAATTAGGGTGAAAAGACAATGAGATGAAAGTGGGTGGTTTATCGTAACTTAGTGTACGACAACATGTTTACCTGGCAATAAACCTAGGATCAAAAATAGGCAAGTCCATGACAAAAAAATTATCATTTTCTTCGTTTGTTTGTTTTTAATAGACTGATTGATGTGGAAGTCTATATGGGATGAGTATATTATCTCCTTGAGGTCTTCGTGAATCTGATTGATGCGGGAATCTTTGAACATTTTATTGTATTTTTGTAATGACTTTATATAGTTTTCCTTCAAGGGAGTAGTCTATTTATAGTGGCAAGATAGAGAGAAGAGATGTCCCTTTTTAGGGAGTCATATTTTTCTAGAATTTTGACTCAAGGAGTTGAATCCCATTTTATTTTTAGACATTTTAAGTCATGGACAAGACTATAGAGGAATATTAGGTTCTTATTTAGAAGAAAAAACCATAGCACACAAAGGTTAACTATGAAAGAGGTGGTTTCGAGTGATGAACGACCATGGGATTCCATATTTAAAAATATGAAAATTATCCATGATAATCATGCTATGATTAGAGCCGTGGTACTCATATTGAAGATAAAGATGAAAGGTGATGGGTAATCACATGATTCTTGTTTAGTCGTTGATCCTCAAAAATGGGTAATATGGAAGGTGAACAATGCTCAAGGGACGAGCGGTCAATTGATCAGAAAGTGATATAGGACTTGATGTCAATAATAAAATGGTTGAAGATGTAAGGAATTGAGGGGCTCATGTTTAGGTTTACCTTCAAGTGAAGACAAATGATAAGCTCTTGATCCATAGGCATGGGTAATGATATAGGGTCCAAGCTAATTAGGAGAAAAATTTTCCCGTTTACTTTTCTCTTCTTTGGTTACATGTTGATTTTCCTTGAGGAAGAGGTCACCAACTTGGAAGGTGTCTTCATGGACACATTTTTCATATGCATGCTTGATACATTTTTGGTAGATTTGGATATGATCAAGAGCATTGAGATGATGTTCATCTAATAGCTCAAGTTTTCCTAAATGGTCCGACAAAAATCATCGTTATTGAGCATGTCTTGTAGTGTGATGTGGAGAGATGGAATCTAGACTTCGAGAGGCAAGACAACCTCGATCTTGTAGATTAGAGAAAAGGTGTGGTAGCGGTTGAAGTGTGAATACTAGTGTGATAAGCTCACAAGGAGAAAATAATGTGTGTATTCCAATCCTTGCAAGTATCGTCAATTACTTTCATATGAATTTTTTCAAGGTGTTATTGGTTGATTCCACTTGGTCATTGGTTTGTGGGTAATAAGGTGATGAGAAACTAATTTGAATGCCAAAAGCATCACAAAGCTTATGTAGGGTTTTGTGTTTGAATTGTTTTCCACTATCGGTGATGAGCGGTGAGGAACACCAAAGTGACAAATGATGTGATGGTTGATGAATTCACATATTTTCTAATCTTTTGTAAAAATGAGGGGAATGTATTCTACCAATTTAGTGTAATATTCAGTAACATTAATAATCTATTGATGGCATTGTGAAGAACATGGATTGATATCACCGACAAGATCCAAGCCCATTGATATAAAGTCCAAAGGTCTCGTGCGACCTATAAGGCATGACTAGGTGTGTGATGAAGATTAGCATGTTGCTCTCATTTCACACAACATTTGACATAGTCACAACTACTGTGATCACGGTTTAAGGTTGGCCAATAATATCCGGGGTGAAGAATGCATTTACCAACAACTAAACCACTAAAGTGGCCTCCACAAATTCCGTCATGAACCTCCTTGATAGTGGAGGGGATTTCAGAACTTGTAAGGCATCGTAAGAGAATATCGTTGAATCGTGCTTATAAAAGATACCACCCGTGATGACATAGTGAGAGACACTTTTAAGAAAGGAACGTTGTCCATTACAAGTGAGATCAGAAGGTAGAATGGAAAGGGAAAGATAGTCTGCAAACTGCTTATACCAAAGGTCACGTGGGTCAGGTGCAATGGTTCCAATGGAGTGGACCTCACGAGGTAAATAAGAGGGTGATTTTAACCTTTATATTGTGACAAAGATTTTAGAGTCAGCAGGTGAAGTAGGTATCTAAGAAGCCAAGCAGGCCATGGTGTCCACAAATTTATTGGTATAACGTGGGGTGGTTTGAAGTTCATAATGGCAAAAAGTAGTCAAACGTATGTCTTCATGATGTTTATACTTTTAAAGTATTTCATTACAACACTATTATATACCATTAACTTGATTTACAACTAGCTAAGAATCACCAAAGATATTGATTGACTTAACATCTAAGGCATAAGCAGCCTAGAGACCCAATACTAGTGCTTCATATTTGGTGATATTGTTTGTACAATCAAAATCTAGTTTGAAAGATAAAGGCATGGGTTCACCGCCAAGAGGAATGAGGATAACACCCATGCCACCCCCACGTTGACATTTGGAACCATCAAATAATAGGGTCATTTGGTAAGTGGTATTGTTCAAGGAGATGGTAGCAATGGATTTGTCTGGGAAATCAAAGTTAGAGGTTTGATTTCCAGAAAGAGGTGCGTCTGCTAGTTGGTCAGCAATGTTTTTTCCTTTGATAGACTTTTGGTGGGTGAATTCGAGGTCAAGGTCAGCAAGAAGCATGAGCTAGTGTGTAGCATGTTGATGTTGGTAGGGTTTGGAGTACATGTAATGTAAGGGGTCAGTATTGGTGATGACAAAGGTTTTTGGTTGATCAAGTAATGATGAAGCTTGGTGGTGACAAAAACTAAGGCTAAGCAGAGTTTTTTGGCATGGTTTTGATGAGGGTTGTCAATCCTCACCATTAATAATGTCAATCTGGGTTGGTGTCTAAATCTTGTATGCATTGAGAGAAGAAGATCTTGGAAATCAACTCCTTTAAACACAAACCAAACTTGCATAAAATAAATCACACTTGCTGAAATTTAAAGGCACACTTGTAGAAATAAAGGCACACTTGCAGAAATAAAGTTTGCATGAAATAAATCACACTTGCATGAATTTAAACACACTTGCAGGAATTTAAACACACTTGCATAAATTGAAATTGCTGAATTAAAAATAAACATAATTGAATGAAACACCTACAGGTTCACAACAAACTGAATTTTCACAATACAAAGATAAAAACAATACAACATAATGAATTACAGACAAATGAATAAACATAAACATAAATACACAGATCCATATTCCTTGAAATGAGTGGCCAGCTCATTCCTTGGAAGAGGATTTAAATCATACTTCGAGATCTTAAAACTACTAGAATATTTGAGAGGAAAGAACAGATCTTTATTTCTTGGGAGAAAAGCATTACATATCTCAATGTGGAAGGTTGCATTTATAATTCATGCATCCAACCAACTCCTTATTTTAGGAAATACAATCTGATCTTATCTTTATTCCAATCCTAACAACTAAGATCTCCATCTCCACAAAATATGGAGAGAGATATATTCTTGGAGTCAAAGTCTTATCTCATTTTTTTAGGAAGATTTTCTCGCAAATCTTCTCCTTGCTTTTCGATAATAAGAATCATAATGATTTTATTCCTATACATTATTGGAAGGAGGATTTTCCTTAAAAATATGATTTTTACCAAATATATTTCTTTTATTTTCCATTTGACTTTTTTGTTTGTGACTGTGGAACTTTCAACGCTTGTCTGATACGCTTTTTCCTTGGACTATAATTCACTAAAAGTTAGATTTATATTCATTGGTAAAACTTGTTGCAAATCTGAATGAGATTTTTGTTAAACACATTTCTATGAACAAAAACCTCTCTCATATTTTTGTTTGACTTTTTTGTTTCTATTTATGGAACTTTTAGCACTCATCTGATACACTTTTCCTCGTATTGCAACTCACTAAAAGTTAGATTTCTCTTCATTGGTAAAACTTGTAGCAAATCTAAATGAGGTTTTTCTTAAACACATTTCTATGAACAAAAACCTCTCTCATATTTTCCATTTGAATTTTTTTTTCTATTTATGGAACTTTTAGCGCTCATCTGATACACTTTTCCTCGAACTACAGCTCACTAAAAGTTAGATCTCTCTTTATTGGTAATACTTGTAGCAAATCTGAATGAGGTTTTTGTTAATCACATTTCTATGAAAAAAAACCTCTCTCATATTTTCCATTGGATTCTCTGATCTTTCAAAATTCCTCAAAATCTTCTTAGTTCCGAACTAAGCTGCGAGTTTGAACTAACCCTATGAGTTCAGAACTAACTCTGCGAGTTTTGGAACTAAGTCTGCAAGTTCCAAAACTAAGCCCTGTGATTTCTAGAGTGAACTTAAAATAGCTATAAATTTTGCATACGATCTCGGATTGAGATGATTTTTTTTTGAACTTGCATAATTTTTCAAGAGGAATCTAAATATGAAATCAGATTTGAGTTTAAATATACCATCCATGATCAATTCCATTTTTCCGAATACTAGCATTATCTTTCCTTTATGACTTGCATACATAAGACATTGCATCTTTTCCAAAATAATCAATAGGATTAGTCAACAAAATAGATAACAAAAGATTTCTAAAGAATGAACAAGATATATATCCTATATTCTATCTTAAGCAAACTATAAGTTCTTATATTACATTTAAATCCACTTTCAAAGGTAACTTGGAAGGACAAAATAATAGTAATTTATGGTCAATTTATGGCCTCATCGTGGTTTATCTAGTTTCATAGTCCAAAATGGTACTAATTATGTAATAAACCTCTTTCTCTCTATGTTGCTTGTCATGATGAGCAAGCATAGCATCTAAGGAATGGTCAGTGGAAAAAATGTATAGGTAAAAGGGTTGGTCATCCTTAGAAGGAATGAGCACTGGTGGTTGAAGAAGGTATTATTTTAAGGATTCAAAGGCTTTATGGCATTCATCATCCCATTAGAATGAGACATCCTTCTTGAGGAGATGATGAAATGGTTGACAGTGGTCAGAAAGCTACGAGATAAAATAACGAATAGATTGCAACTTACCTTGAAAGCTTCAAAGTTGAAAAATATTAGTAGGTCGAGGAATTTCGAGAACAATCTTCACTTTAGTAGGATCGACTTCTATGCAACGCAAATAAGTGATGAAACCAAGGATTTTTCCTTAAAGTACCACAAAGATGCACTTCTTAGGTTGAAGACGAACACAATACTGGATAAGGAAGTCAAAGATGACCTTAAGGACTATCAGGTGTTCGGCCCGATGTTTGGATTTGGAAATAATTTCATCTATGTAATCTTCCAATATGTGATGCGTGATGTCATGAAAAATATAATTCATGGCTCACTGGTATGTAGAAACATCATTTTTAAGGCCAAAATGCATGACTCGATAGTAGAAGGTCCCCCAAGGAGTGATGAAGGTAGTTTTCTATTGATCTTTTGGAGCAAGTAATATTTAATTATAACCCGGGAAACTATACATGAGTGATACCATTTCATGGCTGATGGTAAGATCATCTAGTTGGTCAATTCCCGGTAGGGGAAAATAGTCTTTGGGATAAGCTAGGTTGAGGTCACGAAAGTCCATGCAAATGTGGAGTCCCCTGTTTCTTTTGTGACATGAATGATTTTAGAAATCCATTGGGGATAGTCAATGGGTAGGATGAAGAAAAGCGAGAGAAAGCACTTGAATTTGTTCTTTGACTAGAAGAGAAATGAAAGAATACATTTTCCATAGCTTTTATTTTATGGGTTTGGCATTAGGAATGGTTACAAGATTGTGGACCACAATTTTGGGTCAATACCAGGCATATCGGCATAGGACCAAGCAAAAGCATTGCTATGGTCCCAGAGGAAAGAGGTAAAAGCTTCATTTTCAAAGCAACATCTAAGACTCGACCTATCTTTACAATGTGCGGGTCATCCTGAGTATTAATGTTGATTTTGATAGTTAATTCATTCAACATGGTTTGCTTCTCATAGGGTAACGATCGGTAATATAAGAATCTTCCGCACCCATATAGGTGAGGATAAACTCATCGTCGTACCCTTGAATGACGTTAATAGAAGGTGTATGGTCATCGATCATGTCGGGATATAGGAATTGAATAAAAAAGGGAGCCTCACCATCACATTAATAAGTTAGAGGTCCCAAGGAAATTATGTTCATGAAGAAAAAAATTGGGAGGGATAGATTTGGGATCTATGAACTCTACGGGTGAAGATGGTGACATTGGTGAATAGGGTGGAGAAGTTTTGTCTTCCTCAATGAGGTCGACATGGGCCTTCTTGGAAGGTGATGTGGAAAATCCAATGCCACTATGATCATTATGTTTACGGTTGGTACATGAAATGACAGTATGGCGACCTTGTTTGTAAAAACCAAATCTAGAGCCTTTTCATGCACAATATGTAAGGAAAGTGTGGGAGAAGTGGCGGTTAGTAAGGGATTGTAGGTCAGATGAAAATGGTCATGTTTGGGATGGAGGTTTGGGTGAATAAGTGGCAATATTAATTCCCCATATGTTAGATTAGTGTAAAGGTGGGGAGGACTGTAAGGAAAAACCTCTCCTACATGGTAGTCATAACTAGGGTGTTGGCGTAGGTTCCCATAATCTTGTGGAGTGAGGAATGTGTCGATATTATATAGGTGATACTCCCTAGAGTGAGGCATTGAAAAAAACCTTCTAAGGGATTAGTAGTTGATATGTGGGTGGCATGGATAGATGACTCGCTGGATGATTGGGAAGTAGGTGAGTCATTTGTAGAGGTTGTGGCAGCAGTAGGAATAAGCAAGGTTAAATGTGGGATAGATGGCAACATCATTAGTGGATGGGGTTGTGAGTGAAGGAGAAGTGGGGGTAGTGGTAGATTCCTTGACCGATACAATTACATCGTTGGGTCGGTACAACATGTTACAAGTTTTGAATGGTGATGGGTTGGAGGGGATGGTATAGTTATGTCCTTCATGCTCAACTTTGACACAACAAAGTGTAAAGTTGAAGGGATAAAATCCATGACACAAATCTAGGGTCTTTCAAGCAATAGGTTATACTATAATTCCCCTCTAAGACATAGAATAGTTTTAGGACGGTGCGAGGGCCTATGCAAACATGAAGGATAATGGTGCCAAGGGTGGAGGTAATGACATCGTTGAAGGAGCACAACATAGCAGGTTATTATGCATACAATTAGAAGGGATAAACATTTGATTATATGCATGGGAGGATATGATGTTAATGCTAGCACCACCATCGATCATGACATGTGTACGCATATGTTATCGATATAGACAGAAATGAATAGGGTGGGATCAGGGTCATCTAACTGAAGAGGTACAATCTCCTCATCAGAGAAGTTAAGGGTAGAAACTTGAGGAGTGGGCATGGGGGTAGAAGAAGGATATGATTTGGTTAGCAAGGCCACATGGTGAGGGGTAATAATGGAGGCCACTAGTGTGGGGTCATTGGGTAAAACTTCAATGGATTGTAAAACCTTGATAAGGGCTTGTCTGTGGGATTCAGATGTTTGAACAAGATCATAAAAAGACATCTTAAAAGGAGACTGATCTAATTGTTTTATCATTACGTGATGGGCAACCCCATCGAGTATAGTGCAGTATGTAGGTCTGCAAATGATGATTTTGGGTGTGGGTGTAAATGGTATATTGGGCACATGGTTGGTTAAAGGGCTAGTTGCTTTTTCTTTTCCCTTTTATTTATGAGCGCGGGTAAAAATTTGAACCATTAATCGAAGGGAGGGACGAATGGAGAAGGTGTAGGATCGGTGGTGTATTGGCATGATGGGAAAAAACCTATTGGGGAGAAAATCCTTGTGAAGTGAGCTAGGAACAATGACATTTAGGTGGTGATTTGGCTAATTCTCTAATACTGAGACCATGTTAATCTTAAATTTTGGAGGTGGGAAAAATGGTTGTGGGGGTGGAGATATTGACCCCTTTGAAAGGGTAAAGGATGATGATGTGTGGTGATAGGTGAAGGTGGAACATGATCCAATTCAAGAAGGTTGTCATCATTGAAGTTTTGTTCAGGAGGACAAAGTTAGAGAAGAACGGTATCTAGAGCCTTACAATTTTCTACATCATGTCTTGGCACGCGATGATAGACACAAATCTTGGTTTCATCAAACCCTTTTGGTTTGGGTTTGAGAGGATCATAAGGTCAAAGCATCGGTAATGTGATGATGGAAGTCTCTAAGAGATTAGTTAAAATTTTGGTGTATGACCCCGCTAATGGATCACAATGGGAAGTGAGTGTGGGTTTGGGTAGAGGTGTGGATGATCATGAGGGAAGAGGATTTATAGGAGGGGAATGGGTTGGTCTACTAGTGTGATAAGTGGTATGGTCTTATGTTTTACTAGCATCTATTTGGGTAAAGGTGGGGTAGAAGAGTGGTGATGGAAGGTTTGATTGGTTTGACTACCTTATTGGAGGGTAATGGATTCTTATCTTTGGGTTGCACCTTCTTGGGTAAAGGTGACATGGGAGTACAGGATGTAGAAGGGAAATAAAATGGTGGAAGAGGATGGGTTACCCATGGGGGAAACCGAGTTGCGATGGAGGTGGTTGGTAGAGGTTGGGTAGACAACATGGGTTGAAGTCATATAGGTGAGGTTGGGGTTATATTAACTAAGCAGAGGTATAGGTTGCAAGAATTGCATGGTTTAAGGTGAGGGAGTTTGGTTTTTGGGTGAATGAGGTGTAACAAAGGCTCGTGATGCAATAGTAGGTTTTTTAGCTTTTGACTAGCCCTAGGTAGGAGACTATTTGATCGGGGTAGATGGATGGGGCCCTAGAAGTGACGGAAAAGGAGAAGGTGACAAAGGCATGGTAGGCGAGACCAATGTATGTGGCTTAAAGGTTAGGTTTCCATTTTTAGCGGAGAGGATAATGTTGGTGTGGGCTTGGGAAGATGTGGTTAAGTCCAATTTGACTGGTGGGTGAGTAAGGTTGGATGTCAACATGACACCCAAGGTAGTGATGGGTCTAGATATAGATGAAGACATAGGTGTGGGTAGGCTTTAGGTTTTGAAATGGTTTTGGTCGTGGGTAAAGGTTTGGATGTAGGTAGAGATGATGAAGAAGAAGTTGTTTCAATAGGCATGGTCAGTGTTGATTTGGTTGCTGAAAATATATTTGGGTAGATTGTGGAAGTATCTTCAGACAAAATTTACATGTGAGTTGAAAAGGGGAGCTGCAGACATCCCAGAGCATGGAATTATCAACGTAATCCAAGCAATCATCCACCGTGAAAACAAGACTGTTAAAGAAGAAGATGGAGTTGGTTTGGTGGAAATCCCTATGAAATATGTCTATGAGACAGGGAATTGGCTAGCCTTAGACTCTATAGGTAAAAGAGCTGAGATCATGTCAATGGGGTTCTAGGATGTTGAGGGGGAACTACCCCCAACAGGTAGAGGTATGTCTGACGAGTCTCCCATGGGTAGGAAAGATAATAGGTAGGGGTAATGTAGACTTATCCCTTAGTGGAGAAGAAGGTGATGATGATTCTCCTGTGGATGGGAGAATAAAAAGTGTTGAATGTTTGGTAGGTTGTGAGGTAGATGATGAAACGGTATCGATAGAAGGTGTGGGTTCCTCCATGAGAGCAGGGGGAGATGAAGGGGACTCCTCTATGGGTGAAGGAGTAAAAGGGGTATGCTCCTCTATGGGTAGAGGGGCTCGTGCTAGAATTTCCTCAATAGATGAAATAGGTGGTATTTGAGGAATGGTTGGTATGATATCAAAAACTGTGTGGACTTCATGGACATTACTATCATTGGATGAAGGTTCACTATTTTTATTAGACGATGGTTTATGATTAGGGAATGAATTTTTAAAGATGTGCAAATTTTGATTTTCTAGCATGTTGGGTTTTCCATGACAAGGTCTCCATTATCTATCATCTCTTGGACAATGTTCTTAAAAGTTATGTAGTTACCATCGTTATGGCCTTTAATGCGATGGTAATTAGAGTAATCATGTTATTTACACCATACAGGTATAGGATGAGTAGGATCAAAACATGTATGAGGTTTTATGGGAGGAAGTGTAATGGCTCCACTTTAAGAAAAGTTTCCAAGATAGAAGAATAGGGCTCTCCAATCGAAGTGTAATTTTGTTACTCCCACTAGAGTTGAAAGGCAGACATGGGGAGAAAGACTAGAAGAAATTTGGGCTTAACTAAAAGGATGAGGTGGTCATGCCTTGAGGACTACCACATTGGTAGATCCTTTGGGATTTGAATAGTTACTTTGGGGTTTTGAAGATGAAGAAGAGTCATTTGATTTGAACGGGGTGTTCTTGTTTCATAATTAGATTTTCTTTTCTTCAATGGCACAAATTTCCAATTTTCGTGCAATGGTGAATGCTTCATCAAAGGTTCGGAAGGTTTGGACTTGCAGAGTTGGTGAGATGTGTCTGGCACAAGCTCTAGTGAACAACTTAATAAGTTCATTCTGAGGTAGCTAGAACGTCAATTGGTTAATAAGACTCAGCCAGTGGGCAACAAAATTTGTGATAGATTCGTCTTTATACTTTCTTGTTGAATAGAGATCAGTTATAGTTACTTTCTTGGTAACATTGATTGAAAAATGGTCTAAGAAATCTTGGGATACTTGATTGTAGGAATAAATGGAATGTCAAGGTAGTCCACTATACCAATCTAATGCGAGTCATGTTAAGGACATTGGGAAAGTTCATAGGAGCAAAGCGTCATCGTGGGCGATTAGTTAGTACCCAAAGTGGGCGATATGGCACGTGAAGGGGATCACTACCCCAAAGTGGAAGGCAAGTCAATTTGCAACAACATTACAAGGGCACACACATAGCTGGTATAGGAAGTACGACCCCTATCAAATAGTGGTAGACTACACTACATTAACAAATTCCTTCCTAGAAAAGTTCCATTTAGTGGAGTTTGAACAGACGAGCATCATCACTTTGAAAGAGATCCAGCAGGGAATGGAAAAGAGTGTGTAGGAGTATGATGCACAGTTTAAAACACTCCTGTCAAAACTATCATATGACATTCACCCTCACAACATGCTCAATGGATTTTTCAAGGGTTGATCACTCCATTTTGGAGGGCATTATCACATAAAACATTCACTAACTTGTGCGAGGCTCTAGAGGTTGCCTTATGCACTTTCAAGCGATTGGGATCATGGATACTAGTGTAAGCCCTTTTCTGGAGGCTCAAATCACTGTTATGGCCAAGCAGTTAGAGAAGCTTCCTATAAACTCTGCACATGAGACTCGTAGTGGTCTTTGGTGCATAGATTGTGAAGTAGAGGGGCATGCCAAGTATAGTTTCCCGAATTTAGTACGCACCATAGCAGTAGATTGTGAAATTTGTCATGGGGACCATGATGTGAGTAGATGTTCCTTTTACATCACGTAATCCGAGAAAAATGTGTCTTTCTACTATAATATCTATACCTCTAGGACCCATGACACTAACGATTGTAGGCTTATTGACCAAATCCATGAGGCCATTGATCATGGTGTGCGCTAGAGTAGCCTTGCTAGTAGTTCCAAGGAATATGATTGATGTTATGATGTACATGTGGATGGAGGGTGTGTGGGAGAGGTTTTCATGGAGGATTCCAAGGTAGCGATAGAATCGCAAAGGAGGGAGAAGTGAGTTCCCATAAGGAAACTGTTACTATGGATCTACAAAAAACATTACAGTGCGAGTGTCCATATTTATTGCAATGATCATTGTGTGGAAAGAATCATAAGTATGAGGATTTACCTCGGTTATTTGAGCACATGAGCCAATAGCACTGGAAGGACAAGGGCTCTAGGATTGTGAGTATAAATAAGGCTGACACACAGTGGATGCTTAGAGTGGCGTGTGAGTCAGGGTTAGAACCTGTTTTGGTAACAACACGAGAAGAGGTTGTGTACACCAAGGAGGTACCAAGGCAAATGACTCTAGTCTCAAGAGAAGAAGTGGTGCATGGGAAGTATCCAAACCCTTCCCAATAGAAGGAAGTGTATCAAGAGACAATGGATGTTATTCAGAGTTTTTAGGGAGAAATCCAGTGTCTAAAGGTGTGGACACTTAAAATTGGTTACTCAATTTAGTGTCCCTCTCATCCATTTACTTGCTTAGGTAACCTGGGAAATTTTTACGTCACCAACTATCCCCTTGGGATATTATCCAATTTGTGATTTAATCACTTACTCCAAATTTAGTTCATCCCATCACATCTTACCCATGAGTGATTAAATATTAAATATTTAATTACGCTTCTTCCCATGCATCTTAATCACTTATCCACCCCAAATTTATTCTATCTATGTATCACATCCATATTTGCTCTTCCCTAAGCGGGATATTTCCCGTAGTCGGAATAAGTCTTATCTTTCTCGAAATCGATCATTTTTGGCCACCTCGGGAGTCTTTTCCGCGATCGGCGCCAACCCATATGGTCGGCGCCGATTTTCTAGAGCGCGCCGATTAAAAAGCAAGCCCGAGCTCGTTTCTAGGGGACCAGAAAAAGAGACCACGAACGAGTGAAAAAGTGAACAGACGAAAAAGGAAGCACTTACGCACGAACAGAGAGCGAGAAAGATATAGGTTGTGAGAAAAAGAGATCTTTTTAGCATCAATTGTATCAAATTAGGGCAGATCCTGTCGAATCAATCCCTGAGAGGAGCACCATTACTCTGTCCCTGTCACTCAGCATCGCACACCACCATCTATCATCTGGTGACTCTGTTCAGTGTCTCGCCAACCG
Source organism: Taxus wallichiana var. yunnanensis (assembly GCA_018340775.1). Classification (NCBI taxonomy): domain Eukaryota; kingdom Viridiplantae; phylum Streptophyta; class Pinopsida; order Cupressales; family Taxaceae; genus Taxus; species Taxus wallichiana. The sequence goes on along the minus strand of CM031242.1, from coordinate 565,428,833 downwards.
GCACATCCAGTGAGACCACATTCACCTTCCAAGTCCCTGATTGATCGATCTGCCTCCAGTCGACGCCGATTCTACCCAGTCGACGCCGATCCGTCTCAATCGACGCCGATCTTAGTCAGTCGACGCCGATCAATCTCAATCGACGCCGATTCTACCCAGTCGACGCCGATTTCCCTGCAGATAGGTAAAAAGACACAGGTAACACAAATCCTGCATTATTTCATAGTTCCCTATTTTCTGTACTTTCTGTCTGCTGTTTAGATTCTGTCTTATTACTGCAATCAGAAAATCTAGCTTTTACTTACATCTTTTATCATGCATGCTTCTTTTCTTAATTGAAAACGTGGACTGACATCCGCCGAGGAAGCTTATCGCTTCCCGGACCCGCTTCTCGGGCAGTCCACCTAAATACCTTTTAACGTGGTCTTTTTCTGTCAAGCAATCGGTGTCTTGCAGGTTACTTGGATCCATTGTGCGAATTGCTCGTGTGCGCCCGTCTTATCTACATCGACTTCCTCATCCATCTACATCTTCATCAGGTATCGATTTTATTGGAGTTTTTCAGGGTTTTTGTGTTTAGTTTGGTGCATTAACTTGGACAGGTAACAAGCGCGAAATTCTTGATCTACATTCTGGCACGCCCGGTGGGACCCAACCAAAGTCCCTTATTGGTAAGTTCATCTCTTTGCTAGTTTTGAACATTGTTCCTTTTCTTCACTGATTTCTATCAGTCTTATTTGAGCATTTCATTTCATCATTTCAATCTTGCTTTTTATGCGAAATCGTTATCTTGAAATTTTTCTAGTTCCTTAAAATAGAAATTTTTCGTTTCACCATTATCTGGATATATCTTTCTGGATCTTGTTTGGTGTTTGCTTAACCTTTTCTTGCGGAGCACTTTGCTTGTTCGTGGGATTGTTCGAGGGGAAGAGCTCAACAACGCGCTTTTTGAAGTCCACACACCTTGGAGAGCTAAATCTACAGGTATTTCTCTTTTACGGTGTTTTCTCCTTTTAGGATTTCTTTGTCGGTTGCCTATCACATCCAAACACTTCAATTTTTGGTGCTTAAAAATAACTTAATCGCATTTGGGAAAGAATCTGTTTGACTTGTCTTCATCGAAATCAAACACTTCAATTTTAAGTGCTTAAAAAGAACTTTTTCTTTGTCATTGCTGCATGTTTTTCATCTAGTTTTAATTAGGCTGGAAAATTGATCAAAATCGGTAGTGACACTATTTGATTTTTATTTTTCACCCTTGCACACAAAGCCAAAATCACTAGGTATAAAGCATTTAAACAAAAATTCCTTCCCTGGCCTCGCCTACTTGGAAGTGATATCCAAGAGGAAGAGCCTACGCGGTACTCGGGCCGCGCTATAAATTCACGAAAGATTTTGGTATATATTGGCAAAGCACCCGACTCCCTTATCGCAGTGGTGTGTGAAGTGCGGGGGTAGGCCCCTATATCAAGCCACGTACCGGTCTTTTACTGAAGTGCCTTAGGACTCCTCACCAAACATTACCCAAACCATCCTTAGTTTGGCTATCTGAGTAGTTCCTGTTCTAAAAAGCCTTCCTTAACATTTTCTTTTCTTAAAAGCATCAAATTTAAAGGAGATAATCACTTGCTTATTTGCTTGAATTGTCTGTGCATTAGTTAGGTCAATCTTCTTTTCTGCGTGTTTATGACGGTTATCACTCGGTCACAATCTAGAAGAATGGCTCAACTGGTTCCTTCTTCCTCCGAGATCACCACTAGTGTGGAGGTTACAGCACCCCCCCAATCTTCCTCGGGACCACTGTTAGTTGGTTCCCCATCCTGGTCATATAATCCTTTCTATCAAGCCAAAGCAATCCCATCACGTCCAGCTTCCCCTAGTCCTTCGGAAATATCATCTGGCTCGGAGTATGTTCCCCGCGGGGATCCTGAATTCCAGGCATTCCTCGACCGCAATCCGATAGCCCTCATGGACTACCTAGTACACAAATCTATTCAAATATCTGATCAAGGACCACCAATCCAACAAGTGTACGATTATCCTCGTGGATCATCCCAAGCCTTTGTAGAGCAGTTTGCATCATCTCTCTTGTCTCGAGCCGCGGAGAAGGGCGAGGCCCCTATGCCCCCCTTTTCTCTTCCACCTACCATATCGACTAGTTCTCAAATAGTCTTACCTATTCCTAACACCGCAGTTACCTCGAGTATTCCACAACCTACTTCTGAGAAGTCTTCTGCCCTGGCTATAATGAATGCGTCTGCACACCCGCATATTGTTGTTAATTCATCTATGCCCTCCATCGTGTCCCAAGGTCAATACCTCTTCATGAGCCAACCCCCTCCGAATAGTCAGTTGGCTCCTACTTCTCGTCCTCTAGGGGGTCTTTCTTCCAATATTCCAGCAACTGTGACCTTCGCCCATCCTTTAACATCGGCACCCTTAATACCTAATCCGGCAGTAGAAGGCCCCTTTCAGGTCTTGTTCCCCAACATGTCCAATCCAACCAACACCCATGTTCCTCAATCTGTCCCGATCCAATCAACAAACATAGGAGTCCACCAATCACAGGCTCCATCCGTCACCCAACCTTTATTTTCTCAACCACTTATTATCTCACTGACCTTGCTATACACAAGTGCCTCACAAAGAAATACCCCACCGGTGTCACCGAAACACTGGTTATTCCTCTTATCATCCTATCCATCAACAGATGAATCCCCATTGACACCTCAACAACATCCACCACTTGCTTCTTATGTAGGACATACCAATGTACCTCCTCCTCAATCGGACGTGGTTCAAATTCTCTTCAAGAAAATCGCAGACTTGGAAGCCTCCACAAAAGGGGCTCGTCCTTCATACTCCTTTGAAGAAGTGTGTAATGAACCCATTCACCCTTCAGTGGCTTTTAAGCCTTATCCTCCCCAATGGGAACTTCCTAAATTTTCAAAATTTCATAGTCGGGAAGACCCTCAACAACATTTGCGAGCATTCAAACATGCTTGCTACCTCATAGTCCAGGATCAGGAGCTTATGCTCCGTACCTTTCCTATGTCTCTAGCAGGACCTGCTTTAGACTGGTACAATAACATTCCTCAACATTCCCTATTTTCTTTCTCTCAATTGGCCCAAATGTTTGTTGAAAACTTTTCAATAAATATCGCGCATAAGATCTCGATTACAGATCTTTATAACATTCGCCAATTCGATGATGAGTCTATTGCAGACTTTGTCGCTCGTTGGAGAGGGATAATCAACCAATTGTCTTTCTCCCTTCCTCAATCCCAACAGATCGAGTTGTTTACTCGATCTTGTGCTAATCACATTTCTTCTACTTTAAGGATCCAAACTTTTCATACCTTTGAAGAAGCCTTCACGATGGCACGCAAACTTGAATCTCGCGCCATTGAGCAAGGGAAGCTAAAACTTCGCTCTAAATCTAAACCAGATTTTTCTCGATTTACCAAACCAAATTCTTCCCCTTCTAAAGACAAAAATCAAGGATCCACCAACGCTATCATACTAAAAGCATCACGAGCCGACAATACTTCTAATCAAACACCACGAAGAGACCCCTCATCTTCTCGAAAAGGGACTTCATCATCTCGATCCTTCGCTCCATTGGGGGAATCATATGCCTCTATCTTAGAAAAAATGTTGGAAGTTCGCATGATCGAACTTCCCCCCATTAGGGATGTTGATGAAAGCCGAGAGCGTCCATTCTGGTATAGGGAAAATGATTTCTGTCCTTATCATAGAACCAAGGGTCATGACATCGAACGATGTCAGACTTTCAAAAATCTTGTCCAAAAATTCATTGATAAAGGCGAGCTCATTCTGGATAACCCAAATGCTCCCCCAAATCAGGCGCTCGATGTTTTTAAACAACCTTTTCCCAATCATGCCCCAAACCATAATGCTTCAGAGTCTCAAAAACCAAACACCCACACTATCAACTTCATCTCTACCGAAGAATCTTCTTCTGAAACCCAGCCATCTGCAAACGCATCAATCGAATCAGAACCTCCTTCCACTTCATCAATCACTGGAGTTCCACCATCTTCAGATAGCCCATCTTTGAATATTCCTACATTACTAAGCACGGAATCTTCTTTTTCCGCTCCTTTGTCTGACCTACCATCCATACCGAGCAAAGTGTCATCCTCATCTGTCTCATCTTGGACATTCTTTCAATACTCGAGGCGATTACGTCCCTTCGAGTTTCCACACTGAGCACATCCACTTCTGTTGCTCCCATTCCCGCTGCAACTATGTCCTTGGTAAATGTACCTATAATTGTGCCGACTTCGACGGAAGCGTCTTCGATTTTGACCCTTCCTATCTCTTTTCCTACAGTAGTTTCACCCATGATTACTGCATCAGAAGTAGTCCCTTCGCAAGGAACTGCTTCTTCATCACCCCCTTCTTCCATCACCAATGTTACTTCGCCTATTAAGGAAAAATCAAAAGAAGTAGCACCAACACCTATACACTTGGTTCCGGAACCTAAACCGAGACAACCAAAATCTAACATTACACCATCAGTACCTCCCCACCTGCTTCCTCCGAAAAGGTTACAATCACCTTATGCCGTTGAAGTTGTCACCATCCCTGAAAAAGGAAAGCCCATATTTCGGACCATCAAGACTCTTGGTGCTCTTCCACAAAAATCTCTCTCTACGCCTCATAAACGATTGGATTTGCCCGCTGAGAAGGCATTTTCTTCTACACACTTATCAAAGCCATCGTCTTCTTCTACAACACATTCTTCACCAATACCTCGGAAAATAGACTTACCTACTAAAAAGACGTCACCTCTTCTATCAGGATCATCATCTTCATTACCAAAAACCAAGGCACCCTATCTTCCTCCAATTTCACCTACTTTGGGAGCTTCTTCCTCTTCTAAACCGACATTATCTAAATCATCAGTACATTCGACCAAGCAACCCCCTTTGTCTCCAAAGACCGCAAAATTTGTCACATCTCCATCATCTTCAAAATCTATTTTAGGGGCTCCTCCTCCACCAAAGTCAATCATGTCTCACTTACTCCCATCTCAAGTGCCCAAGACTGCTCCTCCAAATGTCCAAACAAATAAGAGGATTCTAAAAAGAGCTGTTAAACCTAACATGCAAGTTCTTTTACCTCGGCGATCGGTTAATGTAAAAGAACCACCTTCATCATCTCTATCCTCCTCTTCGTCTACACCGGATTCTATACCGAAATCCTTCATCAACTTATCCAATCTTCATCCATAACCCTTCCTCCGATTAAACCTTATAACCTAAAAGAGTTAAACCTACGGTTTAACTCTGATCTGATTTGTGCTTACCACCGTACCCCGGGTCATGATACTGAGGGATGTAAAGCACTTCAAGCTGTTGTCAAGAACCTTCTGGAAGATAGTGACCTTTTGCTGGAGGAGGAGGAACGAGTACCTCCTGTCATCTTAGCCCCATCTGAGCCTCAACCATCCATTCGGACCTCTGGTGATTCCGCTCCACTTGATCTTCCTCCTTCTCAAATTGACACAATCCATATCGCCACCAGAACCCAACACTATGATAACCCATCTTCATCCTCAGCATCTCGACCACGGGTTGTCATTTCTGCAGCCCCTGAAGGCGTGTCTCCTTCCTCATCAGCCCCACGACCTAAGGTCTCTATTCGTGCTGCACCTCGGGCTCAAGTTCCCGTGTCTGTTGAGGAGAGTGTTATGAAACAACTCACCCAGGCTCCGGTCAAAATGTCTCTTTTTGACCTCATCCAATCTTCTCCACAACATCGCATGAGGCTCTAATCGATAATTTTCGTCGCATCGTGATGAATTCGAGATGAGCCTGACCCTACGAGTTGGTTGTTGGATTGAATAGACTATCAACCACCATTTCTTTTGAAGATTCAGAAATTCCTTCTCTTTCTTCCGAGGATTTGGAGGCTCCCCTCTTCATCACAGTCCAAATCAATAACACTACCTTAAAACGTGTTATGATCGATAGTGGAGCTGCACTCAACGTCATCTCCTCGCACACATTCGAACAACTTAAGTTACCAAAGAATGTGGTGTCACCCCCGCCCTTTGCCCTTCGATCATTTAACGATCAGCTAGCAGTTACTTTAGGAACTGTGGTCTTACCCATTCGAGTAGGTAAGAAGCTGCTTCACGAACTTTTCTACATTGTCGAAGGAAAATTTCACTATAATATGATCCTCGGACGCTCCTGGATTCGCACAATGCATTGTGTCCCATCCACCCTCCATCGATGCTTAAAATATCAATATGAGGGCAAAATATATAACCATCCAGGAGATCCTTTTCCTTCCGCACAGTGCGACATGACCACAAGATCTGCCCCTTTAAAAGAAAATGCATGTTCTCCTGACGGGGCCTCATCTTCTTCCATACCTGCAACTAAACTACCAAATTTACAAAATCTAGAAGAGACATTGCAGCGTTTCTCACTAGGAGAGCTTCCTCTCTTTTCTTTCGATGCCCATCTCAAACCTAATGAGTATGGTAGACCAGACAAACAACCTGAATATCAACCAGGTCTCGGTCGCATCGTCACCATTGGTCTGCCTAATCAACAGACTAATTTCATCTACGGTGGTCTTGATACGCCTCACTATCACCCAGATTCTCCTCCTAAGACCAAACCTTACTTAACAGGGTTTGATTATCTACAGAATCCCACGTTTGCAAAAACTTATCTATATCGATGCGCGTGGAAAGGTTTTGGCCTGGGAAAATATGAACAAGGTATACATGACCTCAAGTCCATTCCTACTCTCATGCCACATCAGAAATTTGGTTTAGGGTTTAAACCCCTTTCAAAAGCCACCGTCACTATTCTTGATGAGCCTCTTCCTACGGAAGAACCATCTTCCCCCACTAAATCAGAAGCATCACTTGATGTGGACGATGACATTTCCATCCCACCTAACTTTTTTTTTTTTTTTTTATCAATACCATTTCCTTAGGGCCGTTAGTCTATGAGACTAACAATCGGTCCGCTTCTATACCATTAATCTTCCCTGAAATAGTTGGAGACGATTCTCCCACTATCAACACTATCCACTGTGCGGATGATGATTCTGTCCTCACCTATCTGGGGGCAGAGGATTCATATCTCCCCAAAACTATTCCTTCTGACACGTCTACCCTTCTCAACGAGGCCACTATCGACCTTAATATAGGGACTTCTGAAGACCCTCGTATCATTAAGGTCGGCCAATCCCTTAATCCACAGGAATTAGGGGACTTTACCGCTTTTCTTTCCAAACATCGTCAAGCCTTTGCTTGGTCATATGAGGATATGCCAGGACTCGATCCCGATATTGTGGTCCACAATATCGTTACCCTTCCCAATATCAAACCAGTTAAGCAAAAATTGCGTAAAATGCACCCTAGAGTAGCCCTTCTTGTCAAAGAAGAGTTCTGGTAACTTACTCTCGGCTAACTTCATCCAACCCATCGATTATCCACAATGGGTCTCCAATATAGTACCAGTAACTAAGGCTACTGGGAAAATTCGAATTTGTACCGACTTCCGAGATCTTAATCTTGCCTGTCCAAAAGATGATTTTCCTCTACCTAATATCGACCAACTCGTAGATTTAACTGCGGGTCATGAGATGCTTTCTCTTATGGATGGTTTCTCTGGGTATAATCAAATCCTCATCGCACCAGAAGACCAACATAAGACTTCCTTCATAACTCCTTGGGGGACCTTTTGCTATCGTGTCATGCCTTTTGGTCTTAAGAACGCAGGAGCAACCTATCAACGAGCAATGACCTACATCTTCCATGATCTCTTGCACAAGACTGTGGAAGATTATGTTGACGACCTCCTCGGCAAGTCCAAACGTCGTCAGGATCATCTTTTCATCCTTGCACCTCTCTTTGAGAGGCTTATCCGCTTTTGTCTTCGTCTAAATCCATCTAAGTGTGTATTTGGCGTTCTCACTGGTAAAATTTTAGGTTTTGTCATTTCCATCAGGGGTATTGAAGTCGACCCCACAAAAATAAAAGCCATCCTTGAGATGCCTCCCCCGTCTAACTTGAAGCAACTCCACAGTCTCCAAGGGCGTCTTCAGTCAGTGCGTCATTTTATCTCCCAATTGTCGGACCGTTGTCAACCTTTTCACCATCTCCTCCGTAAGAATGTTCATTTTGAATGGGATGAGCATTGCCAAAAGGCCTTTGATGATCTCAAAGCTTATCTTCTTTCTCCACCCGTGCTTACACCTCCACGCGAGGGGGAGCCTTTCTATCTTTATATCTCATGATTGACCATGCTCGAGAGCCATGATCTACTTGCATCGGGACACTTGTGGTAAAGAACAAGCTATCTATTACATCAGTCGTACCCTCCATGAGTATGAGACACGTTACTCCGAAGCTGAAAAACTATGTTGCGCTCTCTTCTTCGCAACTTCTAAGCTTCGTCATTATCTCCTTAATCACAAAACTTATATTGTCACAAGTGTCAATCCACTTAAGACAATTCATGCAAAGCCTTATCACAATGATCGTATCACTCGTTGGCTCATGCTTATGATGAATTTGACCTCGAGTTTATCATGCAAAAGTCTATAAAGGGTCGGGTTATTGCGAGATCAATTAGCCGATACTCCTCTTAGGACACTCAAGACCCCCCGCTCAATTCCCCGATGAAAATATCCAACAAATTGATTTTGGTCCATCTCCATTTAAAGTAAAGCTCTTCTTTGATGGATCAAATGCCGAGGGGAGAGTGCGGGTTTCGTAATGATTCCTCCTTGGGGTACGCCTATCCCAGTTGCACACAAATTAAACTTTGAGTGCACCAATAATGTGGCTGAGTATGAAGCTCTTGTCTTAGGTCTTCAAAATGCCATTAATCTCGGCGCTCGTCATATTGACATCTTCGGTGATTCTGAACTCATCGTTAATCAGGTCACGGGTGTCTATCAATGCAAGAATGATATCCTTCAAAAATATCGTGACATCGTTCTTGCTCAACTCCAATCTTTTGATAAGTTCACCATCCAAGCCATTCCTCGCACTGCAAATCGATTCGCGGATACCATGGCCTCATTAGCCTCACTTATCCCACCTTTCACCGAAGACTCGCGTCTTTATGTGGCTGTACAACGATTAGACCAACCATCTCATCTTCAACAACTAACTTCGATCAATGCTGTCACAACCCATACTCAGGATGAGTGGTATCAACAGATTGTTGATTATCTATCTCATTCGATCCTTCCTCCAGATCTGACTTCCAATGGTAGAAGGTCTTTTGTCCAACGCGCCAATCGCTATACTATCCTAGGCGGGATTCTTTACAAACGCGGCTTTGATGGTATTTTGCTTCGATGCCTCAAAACCCATGAATCATCTAAAGCTATTCAGGAGGTCCATGACGGTATCTGTGGTGGACATTTTAGTGGCTTAGCTGTAGCCAAGCGCATTTTACGTCTGGGATATTATTGGCCTTCTCTTAATCAAGATTGTTGTGAATACACTAAGAAGTGCGTCAAGTGTCAGCAACATTCCAATCTCACGCACATCCCTAGTCGAGGCTTTGCGACTGCGGCGGCGGATTTGTGGCCTTTTCGCATGATGGGGTCTTGATCTTATTGGTCTCATCAATCCTCGTTCTTCAAAGCGTCATCATTCTATCATTCACTTGCTTGAGTACTTTACTAAGTGGGTGAAGCTATCCCTCTTTCTTCAACAAAGGCTAAACCCATAGTTGATTTCATCTATCAATACATCATTTGTCGCTTTGGTGTTCCACACAAGCTAATCACGGATAATGGTAAGTCTTTCAAGAACGCTGATTTGCGGAATCTCTGCAAGCGCTTTCAATATCAAGCTCAGTTTTTCTTCTCCATACTATCCTCAAGCTAATGGTCAAGCCGAAGCTTCCAATAAAACTTTACGTAGTATCCTCGTAAAGGTAACTAGTCGAGCCGGTAGGGATTGGCATTTACATATCCCTTTCGCTCTGGGCTTATCGGACTAGCATTCGTACTCCTCTAAGTGGTGCTACTCCCTTCTCTCTAGTCTATGGAGTGCAGGTGTCCTTCCTTTGGAAGTCCAAATCCCATCTCTCCGTGTTTCTCTCAGAGAATTTGTCTCCGATGAGGATTATCGTCAAAATCGTCTAGCACAACTTGAATTATTAGATGAGCGGCGTCTCAACGCTCTTGAACATCATCAAGTCTATCTTGAGCGTGTCAAACGTGCTTACAACAAGCACTTGCAACACCGTGACTTCAAAATTGGTGACCTTGTTCTTAAGGAAAATCAAAATGTCACTACACTCGAAAGAAGTCAACGTGGTAAGTTTGCTCCCAACTGGATGGGCCCCTACATTATCACTCATAAATATGGGTCTGGGGCTTATCGTTTATCCTCCATGGATGGTGTACCTGAAGCGGAACCTCTTAATGCCTTGCATCTACGGCCCTTCTATTGTTAAAATCTATCTTACACAAATCTAGTCGCAACTCAGATCTTCCATCCGTCCTAATAACCAGTCATCTACTTTCGTGGTGATTTGAAATTGTGTGGTTCTCCGCCTATTGCCTCGTTTACCTTAAATATGAGTATCGCGGCTCTACTCATTGCACGTTTCTTTTGGATATGTTCCTCCTCATGGTAGGAATACCTTAATCACCACTTCATCTGTCCCAAGTACTTATCTTAATTGGATCTACTCGGGGTATGAGTACATGTTCTTCTATGCTCTCTTCCCCTCCATCTGATCTATCTAGGTCTAAACTCAGCTTCTTCCAAAGAGTTTCAAAAAAAAAAAAAAAAAGATGCTATCCAAAAGATAGACTGATCCTTGAAGGACAGCTATCCATACATTATCAAGTGAATCAAAAAGAAAATAGACCATACCCTCGAAGGATGGCTATCATTAAAATTCAAAATACAGACCGCTCCCTTGAAGGACGGCTGTTTCTCAAAGAAAAATTCAAGGCTTCTTGTAATTAATCAGCCTTCCAGTCAGTTTATACACTCTTTAGCATCACTGAAAGACTTCCCGCATCGATCAGTCTTTCCATATCAAGCAAACTTCCCGCATTGATCAGTTTGCTTTTTCTGTCAAAGTCATGAAGCTGAGATTTAAGACCTTTTGTCGATCATATGGAGAATCCTATTTTCCTATCATGGACATGTATCCTGTCCCTTGTAAATTCCGACAAGATACTTACTTTTCTTTCCATTTCTATCCTAGATCTGGTTTGCGACTAGTTAGTGTCAGGTTTATTTTAATCTTATATAGGGCCTTGTATGCTTGGTCTTTCGGTTTCTTATCTGGATTTTATCTATGGTCGGTTGGAAGTCCGACTCATCATTTCCCTTCTTTTCCGAGTGTCTTCTCTTCTAAGTCACGGTTGTTTCCACTTACATCTTTGGCTCTTGCAAGGAGTATTCCCCATTTCTTTGTCTTGCATCCTGTTAAATTGACATTTCATATGTTAATTCAATCAAAATTTATCTTCTATCAAAATTCCTCTTATCTATCAAAACATCTATCTTTATTCATTTCTCATTAAAATTACATCTATCTATACATCAAACACATCTATCTATTTATCCATCAAAATATTTAAAATATGTACATCTAAGGTACATTATATCTAATCTATATATCAATCACATCCATCAATCTATCCACCAAAATGTACATCCAAGGTACATTATATCTATCCATATCTAATCCAAACATCAAACACATGTACATCCAAGTTACATCACATCCGTCTATCAAAGTTATATCCACATATCAATCTATCTAATCACATCTATTTCTATCATCTTTCAGTCTATACCTATCCAATCACATCTATTTTATCCTCTATCAGTCTATATCTATATCCATCTATCCATGTATATCCAAAATTAAAAGCATGAGTACAATTATATGACAAATAATGAATCTATATCTATATATACATGTGTGTCTGTACAAAAATGGATGGCTTCTAATCAAGCCATCTATACAATGCCTTCCAATCGAGGCTACATCACTATACAGATACAAAATCTATCAAATCTCTATATAGTAAAATCTGAAGCGTGGAGGACACTATCCCCTCCACCCTCCTCTGCACCTGGCTGTCTCTCCTGGCCGCCGCCTATCGAGCTCGATGCACCTGCTGCTGGAGGTCTCGGCCCACCTCGATCTCTCCCAGTACTCCCTCCACCTGAGGCTCCGCTCGCCGTAGCCGTCGCTGCTCTCCTCCTCGCCCCGTATCGAGGCACATCTGGGGCATGCTGCGCTAGGGCATCCTCGTAGTATCTCACCTCAGCGAGGAGAGATTGTTAGTATGTGCTCGGGCTCACGGTGCTGGTGCTCGTAAGCGATCTGCCGGTCTTTCTTTGCTGGGGCTCTTTGCATGGCTTTGGTGGTGCCCTCTCTAGGGTCGTACCACTGTGTGTGCGAGAATCGATGAGGCACCTGTCTCCCCATATTTGGCCCTGAGGGCCTCCCTGTGTCGAAAGTAGCGGTCCCTCTGCTGGATCGTTGTATCTCACTCCTGGCGAGCGGTGTCTCTCTCCACAATCAGGGCATCCCTCTCCTCCGTCAAAGCCCTGATCTCCTCCAGAGCTACCTGATGTGTCTGTGTGAGGGTGGCATGCTCTCCCTCTAATCTGTCCAGCGTAGCAGCTATATCCTCCTCATCAGCATCTATAGAGGGCGGGAGATGTCGTGGAAGCTCTGTGTCGTACCATGCTGCGTAGCCCTCATCCACCCAGCGTCATCATCACTGCATGCGTGGAGGGTGGGGCCTCTCTCAATGGGTCTCAGGGATCAAAATCGGCAAATCCGTCTCTCTGCTATCCGCCTATATGGCGTGTAGGTGGCAGATCTTCTGTCATACTAGGACAAAGCTGTCTCGATATCTGCATAAACGGGACTCGCTCCCACATATCCGGCCTACGGCCCCTGACCACCCGGCTCCGTCTCAGTGCTACCAAGTGGGCATCCTGACCAACCCATGTCGAGAATGCCCGATATGGTCTCCAGATGACCTGATCTGGTGTCAGCGTCCTGAAACGCTCAGAGTACCACTCGGCTGATCTACCTGTATCTCCTACGGCCATGTCAGCCCGCCATCTCTCGAAATCCATAGTCAACACCTCCCACTGATGTTGGCATCAAGGAAGCCCGGATGGCCTGATCACCGCTATGTGCTCATATGCCCAGCAATGGAGCACAAAGCTGACGTCAATCCCTGTCCTCCGGCCAGTGGTGTACATCCATAGCTCATGGTAAATCTGAGCTATCAGGGCATCGGTGAAGGCAAAAACCTGTCTGTACTGCAAGATGTCGCACACACAGTCTAATAGTAACAATGGGAATCTCCCACCTCCTGAGTCTGGCAGGGCAAAGTAGGAGATAGCCATCTGAATCAAGGCTATCCGCCTGCTCCGAGGGCTATCCTGCCTGTACTGTGAGGCTATCCTCACTGCCCCAGATACTATCTCTGAGTCATCTGCCCTATCTCTGTATAATCGCACTAGGGCCCTCTGCTGCTTTGCTCCAGGTGTGATCTCGATCAGTCCCGTGTGTCGGTAATCTGAGGATCCTGAATACATCCTCATGGGTGATCGTCATCTCACCCGTCCTGAACCAAAATGTGCACGTGTGGCTGTCCCACCGTCGCACTAGTGCCCGCATGAGCTCTACATCTCGTGGCACTCGTCTATAATATCGGAAGCCCCCGAGCCCGGCTAGCTCTAAATGCTGCCAGTCTGCATCTGTCACATCAGGGAGAATCGTCTCCAATAGCTCAGGAATGGCATCCCTCATATGAAGAGCCTCTCGTGCCTGCATCCACGACATCAAAAGCATAATTAGTCTCTTATTTTCATAACTCGCATCCTCCAAAACAATAACATCAAAAATAAAAAAGCAATGTTGAACATCTATCAGTCGGCGTCGATTTGTTAAAATCGGCGTCGTTCATTTCAGTCGGCGCCGATTAATACCAATCGACGCCGATCCAAAAACAATCGACGCCGATTAAACCAATCGGCGCCGACTGCCTGGCCGGACGTAAACCAGACCCTGGCCTCCCATGCACAAAAAAATCAAACAAAAAAAAAACAAAAAAATAATAAGAAAAGTGGGTTCAAGAATGACCACTTACCCCAGGTCGTGTCCTCCTGCGCTTCTGTCCGCTCCCAGAGGCTTCCATAGTGTTCAAAATCAAATTCTGACTTTCTCTGAATCAATCGTCACGTTGAAAATAAATCGTTTACGTTTTCCGTTCGCATATTTATATGTGCCTGGATTGGTCGGCGCCGATTTTTTGGGTCGACGCCGTTTGTTTTAGTCGTCGCCGATTGTTTTGGTCGCCGCCGATTTTTCATGTCTATTTGCCATAGTGTTGATGCTTGGCTTACTTATCTATCTGATCATTGTTGTGTGCTGAATCTTGCCTTTTGGCACATATTTTCGATATCACCATCTATTTCGGGTTTGTTCCCTTTGCGTGGAGCACTCGCTTTGTTTGGCAGCTTAGAGTTAAGCGGAGTGCGTAGGAACTAACGTAAATGCTGCTTTGTAGGACTGTCTAGTCGTCCCTACCAATGTGTCTCTCTTTAGATCTTGACTATTTGTAGTTCTCCTTACACTCATGGAGTCTCAGTAGGCACTAACGTCATCTCATGAGGAGACCGGCTAGTTTCCCTACCAATGTGAGTTCCTTAGGTTCTTTGCCTTTTTTTTTTTTTATGCGTCATCAATGATCGGATCTACTCTAGACATCCATTTGGGGCATCCTGCATTTTCATCTACCTCTTTCAAACTCGAGATTGTCTATTCTATCATCCATCCCATCCCTAGTTTGAGGGGGATCACATCACCACAAGTTCTTCTCTTCTTCCATTTCCTTGTTTTTGTCTCATAACCTTGCTTATCGCAAGTTACTTGACAAAAGGGGAAAAATGTAAACACTTAAAATTGGTTACTCAATTTAGTGTCCTCTCTCATGCATTTACTTGCTTAGGTAACTGGGGCAAGTTTTGCGTCACCAACTATCCCCTTGGGATATTATCCAATTTTTGATTTAATCACTTACTCCAAATTTAGTTCATCCCATCACATCTTACCCATGAGTGATTAAATATTAAATATTTAATTACGTTTCTTCCCATGCATCTTAATCACTTATCCACCCCAAATTTATTCTATCTATGTATCACATCCATATTTGCTCTTCCCTAAGCGGGATATTTCCCGTAGTCGGAATAAGTCTTATCTTTCTCGAAATCGATCATTTTTGGCCACCTCGGGAGTCTTTTCCGCGATCGGCGCCGACCCATATGGTCGGCGCCGATTTTCTAGGAGCGGCGCCGATTATAAAAGCAAGCCCAGAGCTCAGTTCTAGGGACCGAAAAAGAGACCACGAACGAGCGAAAAAGTGAACAGATGAAAAAAGGAAGCACTTACGCACGAACAGAGAGCGAGAAAGATACAGGTTGTGAGAAAAAGAGATCTTTTTAGCATCAATTGTATCAAATTAGGGCAGATCCTGTCCGAATCAATCCCTGAGAGGAGCACCGTTACTCTGTCCCTGTCACATCAGCATCGCACACCACCATCTATCATCGGTGACTGTTCGAGTGTCTCGCCAACTTCGGCACATCCGGCAGAAACCACATTCACCTTCCGAGTCCCACGATTGATCGATCTACCTCGATCGGCGCCGATTCTACCCGGATCGGCGCCGATCCGTCTCAATCGCGCCGATCTTAGTCGATCAACGCCGATCAATCTCAATCGACGCCGATTCTACCCAGTCGACGCCGATTTCCCTGCAGATAGGTAAAAAGACACAGGTAACACAAATCCTGCATTATTTCATAGTTCCCTGTTTTCTGTACTTTCTGTCTGCTGTTTAGATTCTGTCTTATCACTGCAATCAGAAAATCTAGCTTTTTACTTACATCTTTTATCATGCATGCTTCTTTTCTTAATTGAAAACGCGTGGTGACATCCACCGAGGAAGCTTATCGCTTCCCGGACCCGCTTCTCGGGCAGTCCACCTAAATAATTTTTAAAGTGGTCTTTTTCTGTCAAGCAATCGGTGTCTTGCAGGTTACTTGGATCCATTGTGCGAATTGCTCGTGTGCGCCGTCTTATCTACATCGACTTCCTCATCCATCTACATCTTCATCGGTATCGATTTTATTGGAGTTTTCGGGTTTTTGTGTTTAGTTTGGTGCATTAACTTGGACGGTACCAAGCGCGAAATTCTTGATCTACATTACAGCAGCACGCTTGGTGGGACCCAACCAAAGTCCCTTATTGGTAAGTTCATCTCTTTTCTAGTTTTGAACTTTGTTCCTTTTCTTCACTGATTTCTATCAGTCTTATTTGAGCATTTCATTGCATCATTTCAATCTTGCTTTTTTAGGCGAAATCGTTATCTTCGAAATTTTTCTAGTTCCTTAAAATAGAAATTTTTCGTTTCACCATTACCTGGATATATCTTTCTGGGTTTTCTTTGGTGTTTGCTTAACCTCTTCTTGCGGAGCACTTTGCTTGTTCGTGGGATTGTTCGAGGGGAAGAGCTCAACAACGCGCTTTTTGAAGTCCACACACCTTGGAGAGCTAAATCTACAGGTATTTCTCTTTTACAGTGTTTTCTCCTTTTTAGGATTTCTTTGTCGGTTGCCTATCACATCCAAACACTTCAATTTTTGGTGCTTAAAAATAACTTAATCACATTTGGGAAAGAATCTGTTTGACTTGTCTTCATCGAAATCAAACACTTCAATTTTAAGTGCTTAAAAAGAACTTTTCTTTGTCATTGCTGCATGTTTTTCATCTAGTTTTAATTAGGCTGGAAAATTGATCAAAATCGGTAGTGACACTATTTGATTTTTATTTTTCACCCTTGCACACAAAGCCAAAATCACTAGGTATAAAGCATTTAAACAAAAATTCCTTCCCTGGCCTCGCCTACTTGGAAGTGATATCCAAGAGGAAGAGCCTACGCGGTACTCGGGCCGCGCTATAAATTCACGGAAGATTTTGGTATATATTGGCAAAGCACCCGACTCCCTTATCGCAGCGGTGTGTGAAGTGCGGGGGTAGGCCCCTATATCAAGCCACACATCTTGGTCTTTTCTTGAAGTGCCTTGGGACTCCTCACCAAACATTACCCAAACCATCCTTAGTTTGGCTATCTGAGTAGTTCCTGTTCTAAAAAGCCTTCCTTAACATTTTCTTTTCTTAAAAGCATCAAAATTTAAAGGAGATAATCACTTGCGCTGCTTGAATTGTCTGTGCATTAGTTAGGTCAATCTTCTTTTCTGCGTGTTTATGACGGTTATCACTCGGTCACAATCTAGAAGAATGGCTCAACTGGTTCCTTCTTCCTCCGAGATCACCACTAGTGTGGAGGTTACGGCACCCCCCCAATCTTCCTCGGGACCGCTGTTAGTTGGTTCCCCATCCTGGTCATATAATCCTTTCTATCAAGCCAAAGCAATCCCATCACGTCCAGCTTCCCCTAGTCCTTCGGAAATATCATCTGGCTCAGAGTATGTTCCCCGCGGGGATCCTGAATTCCAGGCATTCCTCGACCGCAATCCGATAGCCCTCATGGACTACCTAGTACACAAGTCTATTCAAATATCTGATCAAGGACCACCAATCCAACAAGTGTACGATTATCCTCGTGGATCATCCCAAGCCTTTGTAGAGCAGTTTGCATCATCTCTCTTGCCTCGAGCCACGGAGAAGGGTGAGGCCCCTATGCCTCCCTTTTCTCTTCCACCTACCATATCGACTAGTTCTCAAATAGTCTTACCTATTCCTAACACCGCAGTTACCTCGAGTATTCCACAACCTACTTCTGAGAAGTCTTCTGCCCTGGCTATAATGAATGCGTCTGCACACCCGCATATTGCTGTTAATTCATCTATGCCCTCCATCGTGTCCCAAGGTCAATACCTCTTCATGAGCCAACCCCCTCCGAATAGTCAGTTGGCTCCTACTTCTCGTCCTCTAGGGGGTCTTTCTTCCAATATTCCAGCAACTGTGACCTTCGCCCATCCTCTAACATCGGCACCCTTAATACCTAATCCGGCAGTAGAAGGCCCCTTTCAGGTCTTGTTCCCCAACATGTCCAATCCAACCAACACCCATGTTCCTCAATCTGTCCCGATCCAATCAACAAACATCGGAGTCCACCAATCACAGGCTCCATCCGTCACTCAACCTTTATTTTCTCAACCACTTATTATCTCACAGCCTGCCTATACGCAAGCTGCCTCACAGCAAATACCCCACCCGGTGTCACCCAGAACACCTGGTTATTCCTCTTATCATCCTATCCAACAACAGATGAATCCCCCATTGACACCTCAACAACATCCACCACTTGCTTCTTATGTAGGACATACCAATGTACCTCCTCCTCAATCTGACGTGGTTCAAATTCTCTTCAAGAAAATCACAGACTTGGAAGCCTCCACAAAAGGGGCTCGTCCTTCATACTCCTTTGAAGAAGTGTGTAATGAACCCATTCACCCTTCAGTGGCTTTTAAGCCTTATCCTCCCCAATGGGAACTTCCTAAATTTTCAAAATTTCATAGTCGGGAAGACCCTCAACAACATTTGCGAGCATTCAAACATGCTTGCTACCTCATAGTCCAGGATCAGGAGCTTATGCTCCGTACCTTTCCTATTTATCTAGCGGGACTCGCTTTAGACTGCACAATAACATTCCTCAACATTCCTATTTTCTTTCTCTCAATTGGCCCAAATGTTTGTTGAAAACTTTTCAATAAATATCGCATAAGATCTCGATTCTGAGATCTTTATAACATTCGCCAATTCGATGATGAGTCTATTGCGAGACTTTGTCGCTCGTTGGAGAGGGATAATCAACCAATTGTCTTTTCTCCTTCCTCAATCCCAACAGATCGAGTTGTTTACTCGATCTTGTGCTAATCACATTTCTTCTACTTTAAGGATCCAAACTTTTCATACCTTTGAAGAAGCCTTCACGATGGCACGCAAACTTGAATCTCGCGCCATTGAGCAAGGGAAGCTAAAACTTCGCTCTAAATCTAAACCAGATTTTTCTCGGTTTACCAAACCAAATTCTTCCCCTTCTAAAGACAAAAATCAAGGATCCACCAACGCTATCATACTAAAAGCATCACAAGCCGACAATACTTCTAATCAAACACCACGAAGAGACCCCTCATCTTCTCGAAAAGGGACTTCATCATCTCGATCCTTCGCTCCATTGGGGGAATCATATGCCTCTATCTTAGAAAAAATGTTGGAAGTTCGCATGATCGAACTTCCCCCCATTAGGATGTTGATGAAAGCGAGAGCTTCCATTCTCGGTATAGGAAAATGATTTGTCCTTATCATAGAACCAAGGGTCATGACATCAAAGCGATGTCGGACTTTCAAAAATCTTGTCCAAAAATTCATTGATAAAGGAGCTCATTCGGATAACCCAAATGCTCCCCAAATCAGGCGCTCGATGTTTTTAAACAACCTTTTCCCAATCATGCCCCAAACCATAATGCTTCATGGTCTCAAAACCAAACACCCACACTATCAACTTCATCTCTACCGAAGAATCTTCTTCTGAAAGCCAGCCATCTGCAAACGCATCAATCGAATCAGAACCTCCTTCCACTTCATCAATCACTGGAGTTCCACCATCTTCGGATAGCCCGTCTTTGAATATTCCTACATTACTAAGCACGGAATCTTCTTTTTCCGCTCCTTTGTCTGACCTACCATCCATACCCGAGACAGTGTCATCCTCATCTGTCTCATCTTCAGACATTCTTTCAATACTCGAGGCGATTACGTCCCTTCGAGTTTCCACTACAGGCACATCCACTTCTGTTGCTCCCATTCCCGCTGCAACTATGTCCTTGGTAAATGTACCTATAATTGTGCCGACTTCGACGGAAGCGTCTTCGATTTTGACCCTTCCTATCTCTTTTCCTACAGTAGTTTCACCCATGATTACTGCATCAGAAGTAGTCCCTTCGCAAGGAACTGCTTCTTCATCACCCCCTTCTTCCATCACCAATGTTACTTCGCCTATTAAGGAAAAATCAAAAGAAGTAGCACCAACACCTATACACTTGGTTCCGGAACCTAAACCGAGACAACCAAAATCTAACATTACACCATCAGTACCTCCCCACCTGCTTCCTCCGAAAAGGTTACAATCACCTTATGCCGTTGAAGTTGTCACCATCCACGAAAAGGAAAGCCCATATTTGGACCATCAAGACTCTTGGTGCTCTTCCACAAAAATCTCTCTCTACGCCTCATAAACGATTGGATTTGCCCGCTGAGAAGGCGTTTTCTTCTACACACTTATCAAAGCCATCGTCTTCTTCTACAACACATTCTTCACCAATACCTCGGAAAATAGACTTACCTACTAAAAAGACGTCACCTCTTCTATCAGGATCATCATCTTCATTACCAAAAACCAAGGCACCCTATCTTCCTCCAATTTCACCTACTTTGGGAGCTTCTTCCTCTTCTAAACCGACATTATCTAAATCATCAGTACATTCGACCAAGCAACCCCCTTTGTCTCCAAAGACCGCAAAATTTGTCACATCTCCATCATCTTCAAAATCTATTTTAGGGGCTCCTCCTCCACCAAAGTCAATCATGTCTCACTTACTCCCATCTCAAGTGCCCAAGACTGCTCCTCCAAATGTCCAAACAAATAAGAGGATTCCTAAAAAGACTGTTAAACCTAACATGCAAGTTCTTTTACCTCGGCAGTCGGTTAATGTAAAAGAACCACCTTCATCATCTCTATCCTCCTCTTCGTCTACCGGATTCTATACCGAAATCCTTCATCAACTTATCCAATCTTCATCCATAACCCTTCCTCCGATTAAACCTTATAACCCTAAAGGAGTTAAACCTACCTGGTTTAACTCTGATCTGATTTGTGCTTACCACCGTACCCCGGGTCATGATACTGAGGGATGTAAAGCACTTCAAGCTGTTGTCAAGAACCTTCTGGAAGATAGTGACCTTTTGCTGGAGGAGGAGGAACGAGTACCTCCTATCATCTTAGCCCCATCTGAGCCTCAACCATCCATTCGGACCTCTGGTGATTCCGCTCCACTTGATCTTCCTCCTTCTCAAATTGACACAATCCATATCGCCACCAGAACCCAACACTATGATAACCCATCTTCATCCTCAGCATCTCGACCACGGGTTGTCATTTTTGCAGCCCCTGAAGGCGTGTCTCCTTCCTCATCAACCCCACGACCTAAGGTCTCATTCCAGTAGTTCCAAGGAATATGATTGATGTTATGATGTACATGTAGATGGAGGGTGTGTGGGAGAGGTTTTCATGGAGGATTCCAAGGTAGCGATAGCTGCAAACGAGGGAGAAGTGAGTTCCCATAAGGAACTTTGTTACTATGGATCTACAAAACATTACAGGTGTGAGTGTCCATATTTATTGCAATGATCATTGTGCGGAAAGAATCATAAGTATGAGGATTTACCTCGATTATTTGAGCACATGAGCCAATAGCCTTTGGAAGGACAAGGGCTCTAGGATTGTGAGTATAAATAAGGTGCCGACACATAGTGGATGCTTAGAGTGGCGTGTGAGTCGGGGTTAGAACTGTTTTGGTGACAACATGAGCAGAGGTTGCGTACACCAAGGAGGTACCAAGGCAAAGGAATCTAGTCTCAAGAGAAGAAGTGGTGCATGGGAAGTATCCGTACCCTGCCCACTAGAAGGAAGTGTATCAAGAGACAATGGATGTTATTCGAGTTTTTAGGGAGAAATCCGATTGTCTAAAGGTGTAGACACTTAAAATTGGTTACTCAATTTAGTGTCCCTCTCATCCATTTACTTGCTTAGGTAACCTGGGGCAAGTTTTACGTCACCAACTATCCCCTTGGGATATTATCCAATTTGTGATTTAATCACTTACTCCAAATTTAGTTCATCCCATCACATCTTACCCATGAGTGATTAAATATTAAATATTTAATTACGCTTCTTCCCATGCATCTTAATCACTTATCCACCCCAAATTTATTCTATCTATGTATCACATCCATATTTGCTCTTCCCTAAGCGGGATATTTCCCGTAGTCGGAATAAGTCTTATCTTTCTCGAAATCGATCATTTTTGGCCACCTCGGGAGTCTTTTCCGCGATCGGCGCCGACCCATATGGTCGGCGCCGATTTTCTAGGAGCGGCGCCGATTATAAAAGCAAGCCCAGAGCTCAGTTCTAGGGACCGAAAAAGAGACCACGAACGAGCGAAAAAGCGAACAGACGAAAAAAGGAAGCACTTACGCACGAACAGAGAGCGAGTGTTGGTGTGTGTGACTGTCCAGTCATCGTCCACATCACCTAGGTGAGTCATCTCGCCTTGCGAGAGTCATAGGTCTTAGGAAGTCAAATGACAAGTGTCAGATTCTGTCATAGAATCTGACATTGTCATTTGCATCAATGCGTCATAGGAGTTACATTCCTTATTTGGAATTGTAACTCCTCTTCTAGTGGCGTCATATGCGTCAGTCAATGTCATATGCGTCAGTGGCGTCATTGATTTCTTTCCATGTTTAGGCATGGGGGTTACACAGCACCCCTATTTGTACTTCCTATTTTTCGATCTATGAGCATGAGTAGACCCATTCTTCTTACTTGCAATCTTCTTTCCATTGTTTCGAATCTTGCATATTGCGTTGGCTTGAGGTTACCATCGGAGTGCAACTTCGTTGTGGTGCATCGCTTTTCGACATCGGTTCTCGCGAATCCCTCTTTCATGGTATCAGAGCTGGTTTCGGTAAACGTGCACTCTTCGTTTCTCAGTTGTTTATTACTTCTGGTTTCTTCTCATTTCCTCGTGTGCAAGTTTTTTTCGATTATCATTTTGGAATTATTGCTCACCTCGTATTGAGGTTTCAGCAGTTGCAAGTTAAGGTATTTGGTTGGTTTGTTTATCAATTTAAGTTCATATTTGGATATTTCTAGATCTTTGTGGCTGTTGTTTTCGGGTTATTTCTTGCTGGTTGTGTTCAGATTCAGCTGCAGGGTAAAAGAAGAGCTTGTTTTTGGCGTGGACTGTGATTACTGGTTGGGATCGTTGTTTTTTCTTCACCGGTGTATACTCAGACTATTCCGAGCTTCTTCCTCATCGCTGTGGTTCCTTGCTGTCTCAAAACATTTTTTGCAAACCTCTCACGTTTTTTGCAAAACCTCTCACGTTTTTGCCTGATCTCTCACGTTTTTGGGAGTCTACTCACGTTTTTGACCCTTGCTGCATTCCCCAGCTTCAACGTTCAACCTTCTATGACTTCCAGGTGTTTTTAACCTGTTCCAGGCATTTTTTCTATCTCTCGGCATTTTTTTCAAGCATTTTTGTCCAGGCGCTTTTTTCTATCTCTCCTGCAGTGTTTTTTTTTCTGTTTTTTTGTCCAGGCATTTTTGCACTGTCCTCAGTTATTTTTCTCTCCTTTCCTGCGTTTTCCCAGCTTCTCTGGCCGTTTTTCCCTGTCCTCAGGCGTTTTCTTTCAGCTGGCTGCATTTTTGCACGCTATTCTGGTGTTTTTGGACGGTTGAGGCGTTTTTTTGGACTGGCAAGGCGTTTTTTCCTTCAGCTGACATTTTTTGGACTGTTCTGGCATTTTCTTACAGTGGACAGTCACTGCATTATCTATTTTTACCTGCCTTTCATCCCCACGTGGCTTTCTCAGTCCGCTGCCAGGTAATATCTCTCTTAAAATACGTTTTTTATTCACTTTTAAAAAAAAAAAAAAAAACGTGGTTTCATTCTTTTTATCTTATCACTCTTCTAAAAAACGTGTTGTTTCATTATTTTTAAAAGGTATAAGGTAAAAACATTACATTTTATTGGCATTGTAAGTTTTTTGGCTTGTTTTATTAACCTTCCGTCGAGTGCCGAAGACGAAGGGTGAGGTCCGGGATTGGCAGGTGGCTAATCCCCCCTCGCAATACAAACAAACCCTACCTCAAATTCCGTGCCATTTCCAACGAGCATACATACGACACCCTTTGCATGCGTTTAGGGCACTTTTTTAATCCGTTTGCAGGCCTATTGGCTTTTTCCTCATCAGTTGCGGGAATTGGTTTTTGCTATAACTTTTGACTCGTTGCTCGGTTTTGAGCACTTCTTTAGTCAAAGTTGCATGTTTTTTTGCACTCTAGATGATGGGATCATTAGTTTTGTAAACGCACTAATTTTATAAAGTGCCGCATTCTGGGGGGGTGTCTTTGTATTGCTTTTTTAGCTCATTTTTTCTTGAGCTTTGTATTCCTTTTTTGTGGACTTGTGAGCGCGTCCGCCACAGTCTTACAACAAAGGGATTCTTTTGTGCGACGTGAGACGCTGTTTCTCACAAAGCTCTTTCTTCCCCCTCTTGCTTCTCTCTTTCTGTGCTTGCTTGCAGTGTTGATCTGTTGTGCCCTACGAACCTTGATTGTTGTCTCCACCATTGCGCGTTATTACGCTAATTGCAAGGTGAGTGACAAACTGGTTCTCGGAACACAGTCGCATCTGGTTGTAATCAACGCACTGAATTATAAAGTGCCAAACTCGGGGGGGTGTAATTTTGTTCTGGGGTGGTTGTTTCCTTTCTCTCTCCTTCCTTCTGCATTCCTTGGTTCTATCTCTTCATTATGGATATCTCTAAAGTACCAGTGCTCACACCTTTTAATTTCTTCGAATGGAAATCTAAAATTATATTGGTTTTGTGAAGTAAAGGGTTATACCGAGTTACCATGGGGTTAGAGACCGAACCTACTGATGAACCCGAAAAATCTAAATGGTTCAACCGTTGTGATGAAGCCTTAGGTCTTATCTGTATGTCCGTCTCTCCCGACTTGCTCTTCCACATCGAAACTTCCTCAACACCCGATCAAGCGTGGAAAACGCTCGATGATATGTTTGGGAAGCAAGATGACATGAGAGCGCATGAGTTGGAGAACGAACTACTAGGGTTAAACCCTAGTGACTTTGAAAACCTACAGGCCTTCTTCTCAAAATTTGTCCGCACTAGAATGCTTCTAAAGGAATGTAAAGTGGATAAGAAAGACTCTCAATTGATCTTGTCGATTCTTTCTAAGTTAGGTCCTGAATACTCTGTTTTCGTTTCAACTTTTCACGCCACGAAAGCCGCCTTGGGTAGTACTTGGACTATGCCCTCCTTTGACAGTTTTTCGTCCCAACTCATTCGAGAACAAGACAAACTCATTCAAATGGGGACTCTAAAATCCAAGTCACATGCCCTTGTGGCGAATAAGGGCAAGAAAAATGAAAAGAAGAAAGAAACTAAGGACCAACCTAAGAAAGAAACCAAGACCAACCAACCCCCAGTTAAGCCCATCACTCATACTTCGACTTCTGAGCCTAAAGCAAAGAAGGAAAAGTATAAATGCTCCTATTGTAAGAATATTGGCCATGACGAGCAACATTGTTTTCGGAAACAAATTGATCACTTAACTCATTTACTTGAGAAGAATAAAATAAGTGTTCCTGAATCCATTAAACAAAATGCTCAGAAAGGTGAGTCTTCTAATGCAAAGGAGACTAAAAATGAAAAGAAGAAAGGTAAGGCCCTCGTAGCTAGATCAGCTCCATCATCAACTTGGATTATCGATTCGGTGCCTCGCACCACATGGCTTCTTCAGAGGTTGAATTCTCTAGCATTGAACCATGTGGCATGTCCCAAATCACGTTGGGTGATGACACTCATGTGTCGGTTTCCGGTAGTGGATCGGTAGAGATTGAAGGTGGAACATTTAACCAAGTGTTGAGTGTTCCCAATCTCTCTACCAATCTCCTATCGGTTTACCAAATCACCCACCTTGGTGAAGGAATGCGAGTGGAATTTGGTCCTAACTCGGTGATTATTCGTGAGCTTAACTCGAACGTGCATTGTGGTGAGGGAAAGGCAGA
Organism: Taxus wallichiana var. yunnanensis; assembly: GCA_018340775.1. Lineage (NCBI taxonomy): Eukaryota > Viridiplantae > Streptophyta > Pinopsida > Cupressales > Taxaceae > Taxus > Taxus wallichiana. The sequence goes on along the minus strand of CM031242.1, from coordinate 565,402,849 downwards.
TCACCGTTCATGGTTGTATACCTTTTCCCACTTCTCTTCTGATTCGACGCCCAATGCCTTGCTCACTCATGCAAATGAGGTTAGCAAGTTATGGCATGAGCGTTTTGGGCATCTAAATTATCGTTACCTTGAACAATTGAGCCAAAACGAAATGGTCAATGGGCTACCCCGAGTTAAGTTTTCTAAGGGTCTTTGTGAGGGTTGTACCCTTGGAAAGCACCCTGAAAAAAGCTTTGACAAGGGAAAATCCTGGAGAGCTACTCGTCCCTTGGATCTTGTTCATAGTGATGTTTCTGGCCCTTTTCCATCTCCTTCTTTTACTAGAGCTCTATATATACTAACCTTCATTGATGACTTTTCGCGTTATACTTGGGTATATTTTCTTAAGCTTAAGTCTGAAGTTTTTGAGCTTTTTCAAAACTTTAAGGCTCTTGCTGAGAAACAAGCAGAACGGTCTATCAAGGTTCTTCGAACCGACAATGGAGGTGAGTATGTGAGCAACAGGTTTGAGGATTTCTGCACTTCTGAGGGGATTGCTTTGCAGCGTACAGTTGCTTACAGCCCTTCCCAAAATGGAGTTGCAGAAAGAAAGAACCGAACTTTAAAGGAGATGGCTACTTGTATGGTTCACTCGAAATCTCTTCCTCCACAGTATTGGGCTGAAGCAGTGAATTGTGCTTGTTATATTCAGAACCGTGTCCCACACAAGGCAGTAAGAGGGATGACACCCTTTGAAGCCTGGTTTGGACACAAGCCTGATGTTGAGCACTTTCGAGTCTTTGGATCCAAGGCTATGGCTCGGATTCCCAAAAAGAAACGCAAGGCATTGGATCCACAATCCAAACCTTGTATCTTTGTCGGGTATCCTGATGGCGTAAAGGGATATCGATTGTTGAACCCTACCACCCATGAGCTTTATATTGAGAGGAGTGTGAAGTTTGATGAGTCATCCTTGACTTCAACTTCCACTGAGGTCCTTTTGCCCACTGATTCAGATTCTGACTCTTCAGATGATGATGTTGTTGAGCGAGTTCCACCTCTCCCTGCTCCTCCCGATCCTCAAACTTCTGAGTCTTCTGATTCTGACAGTAGTGATGATGAGGACTATGTCCCTTCTCACTCAAGTGAAGAATCTTCCGACTCGGAGCCTGAGCCGTCGGGACCTCTTTGGGCCAGGAAAACCTTACAGAGTGCTGGAGATTTAGTTGGAGATCCTTTGGATGAGAGACGTACTCGCTCAGACTTCACTGGACCTCACTCCTTCTTCGCCTCTGCTTCCGATCCACCATCCTTCCATGAAGCCTCGGGATTCTGAGTGGGATTCTGCCATGGATGAGGAGTATTCCTCACTCATAAAGAATGACACTTGGGATCTTACCCTTCTTAGAAAGGAAGAAAACTGTTCGGTGTAGGTGGGTATATCGAACAAAGTATGGAGCTGATGGAGAAGTTGAGAAGTATAAAGCGCGACTTGTAGCTAAGGGTTTCTCCCAGGTAGTTGGGGTTGATTACTCAGAAACCTTTGCTCGGTTGCGAAGATGACTTCCATTCGACTGACCCTTGCCATCGCTGCCGCTAACAGATGGGAAGTCCACCAGATGGACGTTAAGAGTGCCTTCCTTCATGGGGACCTAGAGGAGGAGATCTATATGGAACAACCTCGGGTTATGTCCATGATCCATCCCTCGTTTGCAAATTAAAGAAGTCTCTCTACGGCCTTAAACAAGCCCCTCGGGCTTGGTATGCCAAGATGGACTCCTTTTTACTTGCATCAGGGTTCACTCGGTGTCACTCTGACCCAAATGTGTATATTCTGCGACAGGATGACTCCATGCTTATTCTTGTTCTCTATGTTGATGACTTGTTGATCACCGGTAGCTCTTCCTCTATCATTGATTCTATGAAGATCTCCTTGGCCAACAAGTTCTCCATGTCTGACTTAGGATTGCTTCATTACTTTCTTGGGATCCAGATTTCACAATCTGACTCGGGAATTATGATCTCGCAGCCTAAGTACTCTCTTGATTTGCTTGCTCGGTTTCACATGTCCATTGCAAGTCCTCACCTACTCCTTTTCTTTCCGGGATTAAGTTGGTTTCTGATTGCTCTTCCCCCTTGGTTGATGGTACCCTTTATCGACAGTTGGTGGGAAGCTTGATCTACCTTACTCACACTCGGCCAGATCTATCGTATGCCGTCGGGATCGTGTCCAGATTTATGCAGGAGCCTCATGAGCTGCACTTAAAAGCAGCAAAGCGGATCCTTCACTATGTTCGTGGCACTCACACAGATGGTATTCATTACTTAGGAGGGACTGAGATTGACTTGGTTGGATTTACAGACTCAGATTGGGCCGGTGATCTAGATCATCGGAAGTCTACCTCAGGCTACAGTTTCACTCTTGGTTCAGGTCCTGTCAGTTGGTCCAGCAAGAAACAGAACGCCATTGCCATATCATCGATGAAGCGAGAATCTGAGAGGGAGCGATTAACGCTGCCACCGAAAGTTGTTTGTTACTGAGGTATTATGATGAGTTTGGCATCCACTTTGGCGGCCTACCATTATCTACTGTGACAACATGAGCACTATCTCGATTTGTAGAAATCAGTTCAGCATCAGTGGACGAAGCACATTGAGATTCATATGCACTTCATACGGGAGCTGATACATGAAAACATCATCGACATACAGTATGTTCAGACAGCTGATCAGGTTGCAGACATTTTCACCAAGCCCTTCACTGAGGTGAAGTTTCTTCACTTGCGGTCTCTTCTTGGGGTGAGGTCTGCTGCAGCCGCCCATCTTCTTCGGGCTATATAGTCCTCCTTCTTCTCCTCTTCTTCTTTCCAGAAAGATGTTGTTTGTACATGGGCACCTTATCAGGCCTTTAGTTACCGGGGCCCATTGACACATCTTTCTTAGTTGTCTAGGGGAGTCTTCTTTTTCTGTTCTGGCTTACCTTGACCTCTTCCTCGGCTTCGATGAAGGGGGGGTGTTGGTGTGTGTGACTGTCCAGTCATCGTCCACATCACCTAGGTGAGTCATCTCGCCTTGAGAGTCATAGGTCTTAGGAAGTCAAATGACAAGTGTCAGATTCTGTCATAGAATCTGACATTGTCATTTGCGTCAATGCGTCATAGGAGTTACATTCCTTATTTGGAATTGTAACTCCTCTTCTAGTGGCATCATATGCGTCAGTCAACGTCATATGCGTCAGTGGCGTCATTGATTTCTTTCCATGTTTAGGCATGGGGGTTACACAGCACCCCTATTTGTACTTCCTATTTTTCGATCTATGAGCATGAGTAGACCCATTCTTCTTACTTGCAATCTTCTTTCCATTGTTTCGAATCTTGCATATTGCGTTGGCTTGAGGTTACCATCGGAGTGCAACTTCGTTGTGGTGCATCACTTTTCGACATCGGTTCTCGTGAATCCCTCTTTCACTGTCTGAATCAATCCCTGAGAGGAGCACCATTACTCTGTCCCTGTCACATCAGCATCGCACACCACCATCTATCATCTGGTGACTCTATTCCAGTGTCTCGCCAACTTCGGCACATCCAGCAGACCACATTCACCTTCCAAGTCCCTGATTGATCGATCTACCTCCAGTCGACGCCGATTCTACCCAGTCGACGCCGATCCGTCTCAATCGACGCCGATCTTAGTCAGTCGACGCCGATCAATCTCAATCGACGCCGATTCTACCCAGTCGACGCTGATTTCCCTGCAGATAGGTAAAAAGACATAGGTAACACAAATCCTGCATTATTTCATAGTTCCCTGTTTTCTGTACTTTCTGTCTGCTGTTTAGATTCTGTCTTATCACTGCAATCAGAAAATCTAGCTTTTTACTTACATCTTTTATCATGCATGCTTCTTTTCTTAATTGAAAACGTGGACTGACATCCGCCGAGGAAGCTTATCGCTTCCCGGACCCGCTTCTCGGGCAGTCCACCTAAATACCTTTTAACGTGGTCTTTTTCTGTCAAGCAATCGGTGTCTTGCAGGTTACTTGGATCCATTGTGCGAATTGCTCGTGTGCGCCGTCTTATCTACATCGACTTCCTCATCCATCTACATCTTCATCAGGTATCGATTTTATTGGAGTTTTTCAGGGTTTTTGTGTTTAGTTTGGTGCATTAACTTGGACAGGTAACAAGCGCGAAATTCTTGATCTACAAAAGGAGCGGTCTAGGTAGCAGAATCAAAGGAGGAATGTTGAGGCTCCATAGAAAGACCTAGATGAGGTCAAGGAAATGTGTAAAATGTAAAGGTAAGATAATATTATTCCCTTGCTTTAGGAGAATGGCTATGGGAGAAGATACCACACACCGGAGTAGAGTGCAAGAGGTAGGTATTTCATGCAAACCTCCCTCCTCATAGCCTTGACTATGACAAAGAGATCACATTAAATGCAGTTATGGATGGTTGGCTACTAAGCAACATATTGATTGACACGGGAGTAGAGGTCAATGTTCTTACATTGGATGTCTAGCATCAAATGGGAAGGCCCACATTATAGCCATATTTGAATGTGATGTATATGGAAAACAAAACTAAGGCAATTCCCATTGGAGTATTGAAGGATGCAGTGATCACCATTCAGGGGCCAAGTTTACTAGAGACTTTGAAGTCTTGGCACTCGCTAAGGCTAGATAATTTTCTAGCATTGCTTGGGTGCCCATGGTGCTATAAGAACAACGTTGACCTGAGGTTCAACAAAGGATATATCAATTTTGAGAACAAGGAAGAATGGGTCATCATCCCTTTGATGGATGGGAAGTCAGCACCTTACACTAAACCTTTGGGAGAAGAGGTCCTTGATATAATTTATGTGTGCTCCATCAGAGACCCGGAGATAATTCACCCTATAGAAGGAGTTATCCAATTTGAGGATGCCTAGTCTGTGAGTGATACAACAAGCATGGCATGTGACAATTGGGTGCATGGACCTATGAGTTAATTGGGTGATAGTTGAGGGGGTCTGTAACAAGATTGACCAAGGCACACTCACTCAAGCACCTAGGAGGAAAGAAGTTACCAAGTTACTTGGGAGGAGCATACCCTGAAATTTTCTTATGGGACATAAAAGCTCAGTGGAGGAGTGAGGATGAAATAAGGGGATTTTGAACTATGTGCTACTCAAGAATACAACACGGTGGTGGGCTACACACCGTAAGAGTCTTTAAAATGGCCCAAAGTGAGGATTTATTTCTCTGTCGATTCTCTCTAAAAAACGCGCTCTTTATCATCCAAGAATATCATGGAAAGGAGCCCACCTCGCTCCACATCCAAGCTTGTGAGAAGGCCTAGGTAGGAGGTGTAGAGGCCTTTCCACCATCATTATGGGTGCATAAGTTATATTCCACACTACAAGGTTGTGCGCACACATGGTATATCCACTCAAAAACATGCCGCCAGATAGGAAATTGGCAGGAGATGAAAATTGATCTCATCCAATCTTTTGAATATCGGAGCACAAAGCCATCTGTGGATAAGGCTTTGCAATTGATCAAGCACCTTACGATGGGGGATAATTCCATGGAAGAAGAAAGACTACTATATTTTCTAAGTGAGCCCATTTTAGAGGCACGCTTTGATGAGGATGAATCTAAGGAGATACAGCTTGAGCGCACATGCATAGAAAAGGAAAAGGGGAAGATGGTTTATGTCATAGATGGTGAGGAGATGGAAGGTCTAGATGTTAACCACTTTGTAGGTACGCGTGATGTTATAGATAGTGTTGATGAAATAACGCACTTACCATGAGCCCCTAAAAATGAAGAAGGTTAACATTGGGTCAGAAGAAGAACCCAAGGAAGCTATCATTGGAGACTATTGGTTGGAGAAGGATGTCTCAAAGATCATTGATCTATTACGTGAGTTCCAATATTTTTTCCCACGTGGGTATCATGAACTTAAAGGTGTCCACCATTCCTTAGGGGAGATGAGGATAAAATTGAAGGAAGGTGCATGCACGATCCGAAAGAGCCCATACCGAGATGAATCCCAATTTGTGCGTGCGGGTCAAGGAGGAGATAGAAAAAATGATAGCATCAGGAATCATTGAGGTTGTTGAAGAGTCAAAATGGATAAGCCCAATGGTCATCAACATCAAAAAGGATGGGAGGATTAGGATCTGTGTTGACTACAGAGACCTAAATGTAGTATGTGTCATTGATCCCTTCCTAACCTGTTTATTGAAGAAATCTTAGAGGGAGTGGCTAGGTGCGAGGTCTACTCTTTCACGAGATAGGTTCTCAAGGTATCATCATGTGAGGATTGCAAAGGAAGACCAGAGAAAGACAACTTTCACCACCGAATGGGGAATTTTTCCTATTCTTTCATGCCTTTTGGGTTGAAGAATACACCTACTATGTTCTCACGCATTGTAGTATGACCTTTGAGGACTTCATCCATAACTTTCTTGAGTCTATTTGGATTATTGTATTGTGTATGGTCTAGTCAAAGACCATTGTGATAACTTAAGACTAATGTTTGAAAGGTGTTGTGAGTTGAGAATATCCCTCAACATCGAAGTGTGTCTTTGCTACCCCATTTGGAACCTTATTGGGACATATCATATACAAGGAGGTCTTATTAGTAGATCTCTCCAAGGTTACGGTCATTGTGGGTTTAGGGGAGCCTTCTAGCAAAACATCATTTCGAATTCCTTGGGCATACGGGTTACTATAGGAAGTTCATCAAGGGATATGCCAAGATCACCACGCCCTTGGAGGAATTTCTTAGACACAAGAGTGCCTTTCATTGGGGAGAGGTGCAACAGAGGGCATTCGACACTTTAAAGGATAGGCTTGTCACCACACCCATACTCCATTTCCCGTTTGGGATAAGCCTTTCCATGTTCATGTGGATGCCTGAGTAGCAGGCCCGTTGGAGCGATCTTGGCACAACCTGGTGAAGGAATTATTGACCATCCCTTGTGTTTTACAAGAAAAAATTTAACATCTACTAGAACAAAATTACACCACTACCGAGCGCAAAGCACTATCCATGATCTACACACTACACAAGTTCAAGAAATATCTATTGGTAACACCATTTATATTCTACACGGACCACATGGCATTAAAATACTTGGTAAACAAGCTCATTCTACACTAGCGCATATGTCGATGGGTCCTACTATTCTAAGAATTTGATTTCATTGTGGTTGTCAAGTCGGGAAGAGTAATTCTAGACCTAATCACTTGTCTATAATTGACTCAGGAGAGGACGAGTAAAACATTAAGGATACCATGCCGGACACACAACTGTTTAGGTTGCGATGCATGCCCTCAAACTTAGAGGATATTGCGGTGTTTCTCAAAATAGGTGTGGCACCAGAAGGGATAAATGCATTAGAAAGGAAGAAGTTATCCATACACACTGCACCCTACATGTTGGTTAGTGGTGACTTGTACAAGATATGATACGATGAAGTGTTATCTTTGGTGCGTGTTAGAACTTGAGCGCTTGGCTAATATGGAGGAGGTGCATGGAGGAAGTGCAGGTGGACATTATGCAAGGGATGCCACTGCGTGCAAGATATTGCAAGATGGGTTATGGTAGGAGACCCTATATCAAGAATGCAAAGAGTATTGTAAGGCATGTGATCATTGTCAGCATCTTGGAAAACCAGGGCAGAGGGATGAAATGCCTTTGCACACTAATCCAAGTATAGAGCCATTTGAAAAGTGGGCCAAAGATTTTGTAGGCCCCATTTCACCATTCACACGTAGGATGGGATAAGACTATGTAATAACTTGCACGGACTATTTGACAAGATGGGCGAAGTAGCGCTGCTACCAAGGATTATACAAATTTCTACAACAACCGAGTTTCTATGGGAAAATATTATTACAAGGTATGGATTCTGTTGAGCTTAACAAGTGATAAGGGTATGCATTCCCCAATGAGACCATTAGGGTTTTGTTAGTAGAGTTCATGGTGTCTCATCATAATACTACCCCTTACCATCCGCAAGTAAATGGAACTACCGCGACATTTAATAAAATCTTGAGTGATACCCTGACCAAAATTTTTGACATTGGTAGACAAGATTGGGATGAAAAAGTATTAGTAGTTATATGGGCGTATAGGACAACTTACAAGAGGTTGAATAAATCTACACCATTCCAATTGGTGTTTGGCACAGAGGCTATCCTACTCATTGAATTCATGGTAGCGTATAGCACATGAAGGATGCTTGGCTGACAAATAAGTGCTGGAGGAAAGGATTGACAAATTAATGAAATTGTATGAGATATGATCATTGGCCATGTGGATTCCAAAGGATGGAAAGGCTAAACAAAAGGCATGGCATGATCGCCAAATAAAAAGCAAACAATTTGAGGTTGGGCAGATGCTATTGTTATATGATTACAAGTTTCTCCGCCATCCCAGAGAGTTGAAAGTCCATTGGTTGGGGCCCTATATCATCTTGGACATCCTTCATTCAGGCACGTGCCGGTTGAAAGCGTTAGATGGGACAAGATTTCTAGGTAATTTCAATGGGAGTAGGCTAAAGCCCTATTATAAATAAGTCTTCTTGGTGTTTGTAATAAGGTAGTATTGCCAGTTAGTTTAGAATTTCCCTTTATGCAATTTCCTTCTTGTGTTTCCCTTTCTCGTCATTTTTTTGTTGTTTGTTTTGTACCTTGGGCACCAGTAACCATAGTAATTTTTGAAAATTATGCATGCACAGATGACCACGCATCTGTTTTAGTGTGGGGTGGAGTGATGTGAAGTATAGGCCCGTAATACAAGTTGAACTGGCAATAGAAGTTGTGGTAAATGTCTGGATGATGGATACAAAGCGTGTAAGGATGAAGGAAGCACATGGAAGAAGAGGTGGATGAAAAAGGTTGGTGTTAGGAAAAGACTTCAGAGAAACCACATACAAAGGAGGAAGAAGTGCAGGAACAACACGAGGTAGGCGAGAGCAAAAATCAGGTGAATGACAGAATAAGTTGCCTTTGGTGTTGTTGACACACACGTAAGATTTTTACGTCGGGATGGATTGTTTACGCGCTGAAGGTTCTGAGAATGTTTCACACAAGATTGGGTGCATAATTGAAGGCGCATAAGATCAGCTTGGTGGAAAAAGCTACATTTAGTAGTAAGTGTGGTGGTAGGTAAAATAGAATTTAATGATGGAAAGAAGGAAAATCTATAAATAAGAATCTAGGCACTTCATTATTTTACCTTGTGTTTACAAAGTGAAAAGATCTCTCGCAAACTAGGGCATCCAAAAGCAATCGTGTAAAGAAAAATTTAAGAAATCTAAGAGGATGTGACTAGATTAGATTTGTAAACCAATAGGAAAGGAGTAAATGGGCATGGAGGAAGTTGTTGAGAAGCGTCATCTTGTGGAAGAATTGTTCCAGTTAGGGTTTGATGGCTAGGGCACGGTGTTAGGAGGGTTTCTTCACAAGATTGAGTCTTGGGGTTGGATAAAGTGGTAGAGCAGAGCAAAGAGAATATGCTTGAAGTGTAACCTAACCAAAAGAATGGCACCAAAGAAAGAAACCATCTCACCTAAAAATTACAAGGGCAAGGGAAAGGGGAAGAAAATAGTTTTTTTTGCAAGCACAAATGAAGAGTGGTACGTGGAGATGCAATACGGATGGGGTATTACTAGGGAAAGAATGGGAGTCTCATTTATGGAAAATGACTATAAGTGACTATAATCATCACACCAACACGACAAAAAATAAATGGCTTTGGAGTTGGTTCGCCCAACAAATAAGAGGACACCGGAGGGCATGCCCATATACAACGACGAAGTAAAAGTTAAATTGGAGAAGGAAGGGTTACTGTAACTTTATGAATGGTGCCTCTTGAGAAAAGATCACACCTCTTATGAATGGCACCCTACTTCAGAAAACCTGAGCACCTCTATTAGTGGTTGATGGTGCACGTTCACGAAGACCATTTCTATTTCACGAGGTGAAAGATGCGCATAACTCCCAGTTGATTTCCAAGTTCACAAGCCTTATCTATGAGGGGGATAGCATTGATGATGACCTAAGTGATAAGGACACCATCAAGGAAATAGTAGCCACATATTACTACAAGAAAGGATCACAATACTTTGACATCACAGAGATTCTAGACCCCGTGATGAGGATGGCCGCGCGCTTGGTAACCAAGCTCAATGATCAAGAAAGATGGACTCAAGTGAACAAGGCATGTCTGAATGTATGTCGGAAAATATCTGAGGGGACCATCTACAACTTGTCCGCTTTCATTGTGGATGAAATCATTAATAACGTGCAAGAAGGCAAGAAGATACTATTTGGCAATGTCCTCCTCACAATTTTTTTCTCAGAGATCGGAGTGCCCGATGGGCTGAAAAGGTTTGTTTGGGAGTATCTAGAAGAGGATCCATTGCCCATGAATAGGTTCTTGAAATACACTTATGAGACCATGACAGCCACTCACAAGGCGTGCTTAGAGAAGTGGTACAAGCGCATGAGGGATGCATTCAAGGAGGAATGGAGGATTCTAGAGTAATTACCCATGCTCGTAAAAGGAGAAGTAGAATTCATAGTGTATCAACACTTTTGCATTGGTAGATTTAGGTTGATAGATGAAATAATGAGCCCTTGGTGCAAGCTTCCCTTCTCCTTCACCACGAAATAATTCCAATCGGGGGTGAACAGGTTCAAGGAGGCCAACAGACTAAGGTTCGACCTTAGTGAGGTGGATCAAGATCACAGAGAGCTACGTAGGAAGTTGGTCTACCCCAAAAAGTGCACATACATGGAGATATATGTCTCCCACAAGATACAAATGATGAAGCTTGTAACATTTCCAATCGTTGGAAGGGCTGCACAAAGGATATACCTTCACATAAGGCCAAAATTTGAAAAGGGTGCATATTTGGAAAATAATGTATCCATCCCTAAAGACCCCGCGGGAAGGAAGAATTCCTCACCAAAGAAGAGGGAAAGAGAAGAGGTGTAGAAAGCACAAATTTTTAAGACTTCACAAGTGATGAGCATGCTAGAAACAAGCGTTAATCCTAGCACTTATGTGCAAATAAAGAAGTCCTTGGTGAAAGCAAATACTCTAGAAGAAGAAGCATCGGAGCACGATGAACCCATCACTCAAGAGAAGTCACTAAATGAGGAGGAAGAGGAAGTAAAATATCATGTCAGGAAGAAGCAGAAGGTGATAGAGGAGGATGACTCGGAGGGTAAAGAGAGCTTAAAGGCCTATAGAGGCCAAAGATATGATGATGATGATGAACTTGAGGTAGTTCAAGGTCTTCCTATATTCAAAGTACATGAATTAGAGGAGGAAGGAGAGGAAGAAGAAAATGAATACATCTTTGTCAGGAGGGAGAATGACAAGGAAAAGGAGGATTCTCAGGACAAAGGGGTAAGCGAAGAAGTTACAAAATAAAAAAGGACCCCAAGCCTCACAAAAGAACACGGGTAGACGATGTCGCAAATAAAGAATTAGAAAAAATCATCTAAGATTTGGTAGAGAAAGAGATGGAATGCAACATGGACATGGTGATGAAGGAAGCAGAGGAGGAGAGCATAGAAAAGGAATATGGCAGCATGGGAGGAGATCCTAGTTTGGCTATAAGCTTTCCTAAGGCCACGTGCATGGGGAGAAAGAGTGCAAAAGCATCACAAGTTCAGAGGATGGGCTACATTGATGATCCAAACAAGGTGTTGTGCATGTGCATTCAAAGCACCATACCAATGGAGCAACTCTTGGCTATGGCATCATTTGATGAGGAAGGTGCATACCCTCGGATGAGGAAAATGCTTTCTTGGGCATTTGAGTCCCACATCAACGAGCTGGAGTTTGAAGTAAGCTAAGGGGAAATAATGAAGGTACTAGAGTCAAAAGGAGATAACCCCTTGGTAAATGCTCAGAAGCTATTAGATGAGAAAATATGCAATGCGCTAAACAAGGTTTTGATTGAAGTAGAAGCCAGACTCTTCGGGAGGAATGACAAGGTGAAGTTCCTAGAGGAAGAACTAGAGAAGAAGGAAGAAGAGCTCGAGGAAAGAACCAAGGACTTAAAGCGGGAGGAACTAATCAGTGCTCAACTAAGGCGTGAGTTAAAAGAAGAGAAGGCAAGGGTGTGTGAGGTTTACAAGAAAGTAGAGATGATCACAGATGTCATTGTCTTGAAGCATCCAAATCTGACACCACTAGTGCAGAAGTATGGATCCACCCTAGAATGCCTAGAGGACTTGACCTGTGTCCTCACAATGGAAAGGCGACCAGTGGCCTTGGAATTTTCATAAGAGGCATCGACTCACAAAGAAAAGGATGATAAGATGAATGTCTTGGCAATTGTTGCTCAAGATCAAGAAATTCCTCACGATGTGAAAGTCATCACCCAAGTCGTTGAGGCCACCTATGAAAAATGCACCGATAGAGATAGAGTGACGAGCATTCTAGTTTCCACTCATGAAGTGGATCTCAAGGATTTCAAGAGAAGAACAAGGGGAATAGAGAAGAATGTGACAGAATTCTAGCTGAGGTTGAGAAGAAATCAAAGGCTATTGAGACCTTGTGGGGATCAATCAAAAACCAGCTCGAAGGATTTGTATCCCCAGATCACTCAAAGGATGGACGCGCTCGAGGATTTGGGCAAACAATTAGAGGGGATCATGGAAACAATGAATACCCAAGGAGAAGGGATACTCTTTGAAGAGATGAGCACCCTAGTCGGTGACCTCTGTCAACAAGCACGAGCGAGGTCGATACCTAGAATAAGTTGGATACGAGACTTGAAGAAGGATTTCCCTCTCCTCTTACTGAAGTAATCATAGTTTCCTCATTCTTTCATTCTTCCTCAAATTCCTCATTCCTTTATTCTTTCCCCAAAATATTCAAGGGTAGTCATTCTTTATTCATTGAGAAGGTGTTCCCGAGGGATGAGAATAGGCATAGTGTGGGGTGATGTTGGAACCCTAAAATATTGGCTAACTACAAAAAGGCTTGTGGGTGCATAAGGCGAAAGCTTGCAGGATAGGGTTTTAGGAGGGTTTTAGTAGAACCAGTGGCGTGCATGTAAGGCAGAGAAAATGTTTTAGGACTTAGCCATATTTGGCATATCGGTCGAGAACACGAGGAAAGCATGACCCGACTGCGCATGTGGAGTGGATAAGGTGCCAACCTAGAAACTTGGAGCCCATGAAAGGAATATACCTTGTGATAGAATATTCCAGAAGGTCATCATGGAAAAGGATGGAGAGCTCACATCTAAAGGAGCATGCTCCCATGGAGGACCACTTGGACACTTGGCACCCGATCTACAACTTCATAAAGGCATGGCGGTGTTTGTTGATGCTATAAATACAAGCGCCCGATAGAGAAGGAGATACGAGAGAATGGAAAGAGGCGAAGCTATGTAGAAATATTGTGAGATCTCTATGGGTTGGGTTTAGAGGATCTGTAGGAGTATGTTGTATCAAGGGGATGGGTCTGAATATTTTTCTTTGTACTATGAAGGGCTTAAGTCTAGTTCGATGTATGACATAGTTCTCGCACTATTATATATATTTTTATTGCCTTAGTAAATGTAATGTCGTTATCAAACGTAATTAATATGAATATATATGGTTCTAGTTTTTACTTATATCTGTATGGATCAATTTTATATATATTTCATATGAGTGGGTGTAAACCCTGTGCATTTCCTTTCTGTTATGATTCAGATCTATGTTCTGTAATGATTTTCTTATATGAATGAATACATTGGTCTAGAATCCCGTCTTTGAGCTCTAAGATGAATTTATGGTTCGTTTTCATTCTCTTTACTTAAGTTCCTATCATAAATAATGTATTCTCACATAAATCACATAAAGGAGGGGCTCGGCACCCATGCACGCCTCGAGTGAGCACCCAAAGACCCCGTTGGTTGATAGGTCGGTGCACATGGGATTTCCTTATTCTTTGAAATGGCATAACAAATGACTACATATGGGACAAAACATATTATGAGAGGGAAAGTTGGTAAATGTTTTGACTAAAAATCAAAATAGAGTGACCGAGACCGATTTTACTAACCAATGACGGTTAAGGGGTGACCGATGATGGTTAGGGGTGACCAATGACAGTTATAAGAACTGATACCAGTTGCGATAAGAAAACAACAATTTCAGCAAATGAGGTAGAAACTAATGACTATCGACAAGAAAGTTGTATTTGATTACTGTTAACAAAGTACAGAGAGTACAATGATACAGAGACTCTAAACAGAAGAGAAGATGAGATAAGTGTCCTTTGGGTAAACTAAACAAAAGAACAAGGAACTGACACTGGTTAGGTAAACTGATGATGATCGTTGGACCGATGCGATTCTTGTGAAATATGAAGAGTGAAAAAAAAATTGTGAATTTAGATTAGATGAATAATCAACCCAGAAGTCTAGGGATGATAAGATGAGGTCCTAACACACTCAGAGAAAGTCAGAATACTCCAACTATGATGATGGAGTGTGAAAGGAAAAATAAAAATGAAGAATCATATCCTCACACCTCAAAACACAAATCAAGAAAAAACTAAGAAAACATGTAGTCCTAAAGTGAATTTTATGTTGGTTTTAGCTTATGCTATTTAAGACTGACATGTGAATTCAGAATAGATTTTTTTGTTGGGAAGGCTTCCTACAAAGAAGGAAATTCTAAAGGTGAGGTTTCAAGTTATGTTTTGGTGGGGTTGGGTCGTTCTCGATGGGGCCTTTGAACAGAGATAACTAGCTGGGTGCCCATTGTCAATCCTCTGATCGTGTGATCATTGACATCTTCTTCTGGGTTAGATGTTGTTTAAGAAGATGTGTAAATTTTAAATTTGTGTAGTTTGGCAAGAGAGAGAGAGAGAGAGAGAGAAGCAAGTGCTTTTTACGGTTCAATTGTGTCAACCATCAGCTGGGAATGAATTCTAGTGTATAGGTTGCCCTCATTTTTAATGTGAGCTATAATGCAGTGAATCAAAATGCAATTCAAGTTTTTTAAACCCAAATTGAAATGTGATATTTGATGTAACAAGTGATGAATAGGAAGAGGGATTCTCTTTCACTAATGTAATGCAAAAATGAAGAAGCAATTCGTTTTAAGCACCAAATGACAAATTCCATTTAGACAATTAGAAGAAAGGAATATTACCAGGGAGAAGATTAAATGTGTTTTTTTCAAAAAGAAAGGAACACACAAGAAATTTTTCCCTATATGAATAAAATGCAATGAACCCAAGAGAGGGTGCCACTGGTATGCCAAAAATTTTCACCATTTTCTTTATGGATTCGACGAAACAAATAAGGGTGTGGGCCAAGGAGGAATACCTATAGTGATAGTTGGTTTAAAGGTCATTGTGTGCATTCTAACTTCTTAATCCAATGCTTGACTATAAGAGATTCCTTTGGCTAGAAGGAACTACCCGAAATGAAAAACAAGACCACAAAAGAGATTTAAATAGTATATGACACGGTGGACTACTTAGTGTATGCTAGATACAAGAAATGTGATACTTCTTAGAAGGTCGTCAATCCATTTTTATAAATTAATATAAAATAACTTAAACACATAAATAAAATAATCTAGTGCTAGCATTCTAATTTGGGTGCCTCAGATTACTATCAGCGTTGATCCAATTAAATACTAAAATGCTATACAGGTAAAGGTTTTGGGTTGGGTTGCAGTAACGCAGGTGGTCTACAGGTCATAGATAGAGTCTGGGTAAGGTTAGGTGAGATTTTGAGTTATTTTGGGTGAGGTAATTAGGTTATTGGTCTAGAATATTATAATCAGACATAGAGACCGACATTATTCAAGGTGACTGATGTCGGTTTAGGTATGACCAATACCGGTTTAGGGTGACCAATATCGGTAACTTGTGGAAAGTGGCAGGGAGTCAGGTGGAGGGTGTTTGGGATCTCTTTTTCTTGGAACAGAGAGTTGGAAAGGTCTCTGTGGGGGAGGGTGAGGTGACAGGTCCAAAATAGGTGTGGTAAGGTTTTGAGTGAGGTTTGGGGTAGGCTAAGGGTTGAGTTGTTAGGTTGGGTTAACAGTCACAATGAACGATATCGATTGAGGAGACTGATGTCGGTATAAGATGAACCAACCACGGTTAGGGTTAACCGGTGTCGGTGACTGTGGGGAACTGGAAGATGTTGTAGAACAAGTTTTGGGTCCTCTCTGTGATTGCACAAAGAGTTTGGAGGGTGTTTTGTGAGGTCTACGTGAGGGAGGTAGTTTTGGGATAGGTTTTGTGAAGTTTAGGTGGGGTGTGAGGGGGTGGTTGATAGAGAGAAAGATGAGGGATAGATCTAAGTAAGAACAGTGAATAGATGAAGGCAAATAGAGAATACAACTACAAGTGATAGAGGAGAAACCAACTTACTTGGAGTTCAGAAGGGTTATAAATGCCTGTAGTGGTGGAGAGGTGGTTGGAGATGCTAGTGATAGTTGATATGTGGAATGGTGCTCAGTGCTACAACATTGCTTCCCGAAATGATACCATTAATGTAAATTTCTTCTACTCATTCTTGGTGTTGGTTATGGCTATCTAGACATGTGAAAGGGATCTGGTTCTTGCTTGCATGCAGATCTCCTTTGTTCCAAAACTTGAGAATGTGGCCAACCTCCCAAACAAGGTTACCAAAATGAATATAAGGTAATCGACGACGGTTTAGGGTGACCGGCATCGGTTTAGGGTTGACAGTGTCGGTTAAGGTGGGAAATCCTAGGTTTACTAAAAATGCCTAGATCTTGGCAATCTTTTTGGGCCAACTCAATCTATCTCGTGGATCAAAATGGAATGTTATGTTTTAATGAGTGGGAATGTGGTTAGAGGGAGAATAGGCATATGATTTTAGGGTTGCACTAAGTCTTATTTCATTAAGGTAGGTATGACTAAGCCTTAGTTATGGTGAGTGAATGTTGAGTCCTAGTAAAGGGGAAATATGCTAAAAATAGGTTTGTGGTGAGGTGTCTAGGTGAGGTGGAAATTAGTTTAATTAGGGTAATTAAATAATGAATATTGTGAGGATGAGTATCACTTTAATTATAAATAATTAAACTAATATTAATGTGGAGTAAAAGGGTCATTATTAGGTGAATATGTTTGAGTTAGCTATTTGAAAAGAGACCAAGGGGAGTGTGACCCAATTTAGGTGTCTACACGGCATATAAGTCGTTGATAGTGATTTTACACGCAATATTAATCGAAAACTGATCTAGGAATAATTTTGCGAGATGGGTAAAGGAGAATAAGGAATGTCGAGGAATCCCATTGTACCAATCCAATGTTGAACTAGCCAAAGATATAGGGAAGGTACAAAGCATAAGTTCCTGATCATGTGTGATAAGGTAACATGTGTGTTTAAATGCATGGAGGTGTTGTTGGGGATCTTCCTTACTATTAAACTTGGTAAACTTGGGAAGCTCCCAATGAAGAGGGTAAGGTTTAATTAGAACCGATGGATGAATGGGTTCATTGCAAATTTTTTCGTAAGATAATGCAGCCTTGGGTCCTAAGGTAGCACCTCTAAACTAGCCAACCTATTCATTAGGACATGTATAGGATCGTTTGTTGTGATGATTGGTTGGGATTGTGATTGTATGGCATGAACAGTAGCTTGATAAGGTGGTTGATAAGTTTGTGGATGTGCATGTGTTTGGGGAATCATTTGATGGGGGTGAGTGTAAATCATGGGTTGTGATTGAAGGGGTGGTGGTTGAAATAATTTTTGTTGGGAGATAGACACATGATGTGACTATTGAGATGGGGAAATTTGTTGTGGTAAACGATGAGTGGGAATATGAGTGTTAAAAAGTTGAGACAGTTGGATAGGCATACTAGTAGTGGATGGAATAGAGATAGAATTGACATACAATGACGTGGGTGGAATAGGATCTACAAGCTAAGTAGATTGATAGGATCGAAAGGTTTTGGGAGATTTACGAAGTAAGAATTCATAAATGGGGCTAGAAGGAGGTTGAAATGCCTCTAAAGGAGTGGGAGATGAGGGTGTATCTGGTCTAGAAAGGTTGGATTGATGAGAGATATGAAGATTGGTTTCAAGATAAGGATGATTTTGGATGACATGGTCCTCAGGAAGCGAAGCCATGTTGACAAGGGGTTGGGCGACCAAAGATGTGGTCTCAAGCTTAAAATTTTGTTGGGAAAGATCATTAAAGGAAGGGGTATCATTAGATGGAGTGGATTTTTGTGCTACCTCGACTTGAGGAAGGGTAACAATAGGCATGAAATAGGTGAACATTTTTTATGTAATTTTTTAACAAACAAATCAAGAAACAAGTTTCTTATCAACATGATTAATTAAGAAATGTGAGAAAAATAAAAAAAGAGGTGGATAGCGAAGGTTCCTAAAATGGTAGTCTAAGGTTGGTTTCAGGATTGTTTTGGCTTGGAAGAGTCTCAAGTGGTTTCCTGTTGGGTGATGAAATCCCAAAAATTAAACCAAGTAAGTGGATGGCTTGATGTGTTAATTTGATTTTTGAGGTTGAGGTTGTGTGTGATAAGATGTGATATGCAGTAAGTTAGACCCCTGCTTAAACTAGGTGATCAAGCAGGATGTAAAAAGAATGTTCTTTTTAAGCTCAAAACAAAGTGTTATATTTGATGAGAACACAGACAGGAATGGGAAGTTATGATGCAAAAAGGAAAAAATAAGGAAAAGGCGAGGAATACCTAGATAATTATTTTCCTATTTATATGTACTTTTTATCGATGAGCAATCTAGGCCACAAACCCAACATGAGAAACCAATAAAGAGGAGCCACGATGCTTTGCGGTGTTAGTGGAAGCAGTAAAAGAAAAGAAAAAAGCAATAGATGCAAGAGATCACCTAAAGGGTGGTCCCACCGAGCGTGCAAGAATGTTTGTCTAGATTTGTGTTCCTATCAATTAAATTATCTAGTATCAAAGAAACTAGTAAACTCATAATATAGAGGGTTTATGGTACCTCAAATATGATGAATGGATGTGGGTACAAAGTGAATGATAGATCCCTACTACAACCAGATAAACCTATAAACAAGAATCACTAAAAAGGAGATTGATTAGGTAATAGATGTGGGGGTTTCCCGACAAAGTGGACCCGAGAAGTGTTAACTTCCTTGGCGGATGTCAACCCCGTTTGGTTTAGATAAAGTGAAATAAAGGATGTAATAAAAAAAACATGTAGAGACAAAAGTATTACTAAATCTGAAACAATGACAAAATTTGATCTAAAGCTAATTAGATTAAAATGACTGTAAATAAAAGATTACTTGGTCTAGGTTGACGGTGACCCAGACTATGTAGAGGTCGATCAATGGAGACACGGGGTCTAGATCGGATATGAGCTAAATATACAAACCCTGCAAGACCTTTATAGATTATGGAAGCTACAGAGGCTTGAGTATTCGGAGTCAACCTACATAATGGATCCGAGGGAGCAGAAATCAAAGAATGACAAAAGATGGCAACAAGGGGGGTTGGATGGAAATTTAGGCCTATGGATGCTGAAGGATGACCTACAGAATGATCCCTGAGATAGAAAAGTAGAGAAAATGACAGAAAGTAATGAATTGGATAGGTTGTTGGATAAACTAGACCCTGATTGATGGCAACCAAGGGAAATCAACGGTGAGTATATCAGAATTAGATAGAGTCAAGGATAAATGGATGGAAAAAGGGAAACCTACAAGAAAAAAAGATGGAATAAAGGAATGACAATGGAGCTCGAGTTTTGTAGAAGGTAATCTAAACCTATTGTTAGGGTTAGCACAAGGTTGTACAAAGAATATATCATATCTAAACATACATACAATGAAAGTGGATATTCTACTAGAATAATTATACAAAACAAGATATATAAATCAACACCAAATTTAACGTGGTTCACCTAGTGTGGGCTACGTTCACTAATAAACAAGCTAATTTATTATCCAAAACTTTGACAAGATATACAATTGAAGATTTACAATCTTCCACACCTCTCAGATGTACAATACTTTCTTTCACCCAAGCTTTTGCTTCTTCTCCAAGAATTATCTCTCTCACAATTATTCTCACAATAATCATCAACTTTTTCAAGTTCTTCTTAATTCTTACTTTTAAACCCTAGATTTCAAGCTTATATAGGCGTATACAAACTTAGGGAACTTATCCATGTAATTACAATCAATAGATATGCTTTAATACTAAAAATATATCTAATTCTCGTGAGTTAGTTAAAACATCCACACACAGGTAATCAACACCAGTTAGCCCTAATCGATGTTGGTTCCTCCTTTCGACCGATCTTGGTAATAGGTGACCAATTCCAGTCCCTCCATAACCGATGTTGGTTACTATGTTTTCCAACAAGTTTCATATTGCATGTTAATCTGAAGTAATTGATCTCCATAACTCAACAATCTCCCACTTGGAGATTAATTATTGTACCATAGATGTATAGCATCATTCTTAGATCCTTATCTTTTTTATTCCTCTTAAGGTCTCAAACCGAAGACCAACAAAAGTGGAGTGTAGATCCAACTTCTCCTTTACTAATGGCTTCGTTATCATATCCACAGGGTTTTCACTCATATGAATCTTTTCCAAATTCAACTACCCATCCTCTAATACTTGTCATATGAAGTGATACCTTAACTGAATGTGTTTCGTTCTTGAATGAAACATTGAGTTCTTTTCCAAATGAATTACACTATGAATATCACTGAATAATTTGCAATCATCTTTCTCCTTTCCCAAATCTTTCATGAACCTACTCATCCATATCATCTCCTTGCTAGCCTCTATAGCTGCAACATACTCTACCTCTGTAGTAGACAAATCCACAACCTTCTACAATCTTGAAATCCAGCTAACTGTTGTCCCACCTACTATGAAAATATATCTAGTAGTGCTCCTCCTACCATCCAGATCTCCAACCATATCCGAATCAACATATCCACATAATGAAATATCTAAACCTCCATAACATAACTACATGTTAGATGTCCCTTTCAAATACCTGAGTATCCATTGGATTGCTTTCCAATGCTCTTTACCTGAATTAGCCATGTATCTACTCACAACTCCCCTTCACTGTGTAATGTGCGGTCGGGTACAAACCATAGCATACATGAGACTCTCAACTACTGAAGCATATGGCACTCATGTCATGTATTTGAGCTCCTCATGTGATGAAGGACATTGATCTTTTCTCAATTTAAAGTGTCCAGCCATATTTGTACTAACAAGTTTTGCATTCAACATCTTGAACCTTTCTAACACCCTATAGATATAATCCTCCTCGAGAGAAATATAATTTCTTATTCTTCATGTCTTTGTGTATTTTCATGCCAAGGATTCTTTTTGCAGCTCCTAAATCCTTCATAGTAAATGTGTGAGTTAACTTTTCCTTAAGTTCACAAATGTCCCGCATACTAGGTCCTGGAATAAGCATATCATCCACATACAAGTAAGAAAATAATATAGCTCCCATTTTCAAGCTTCTTGAAATAAAGACAATGGTCGATTCACATCTCAAGTAACCATGCTCATGCATAAAACTAGAAAACCTCATGTACCATTGCCTTGGAGCTTGTTTGAGTCCATGTAGGTTGTTTTTCAACCTGCACACTAATTTTCCATTACCCTTGACTCCATACCCAAGAGGTTGTTGCATATAAATCTCTTCATCCAAATCAACATGAAGGAAATTCATCTTCACATCTAGTTTCTCTAAATGAAAATCCTCTACTGCAACTAAACTCAATACAATACGAATAGAATTCATCTTTACAACTAGAGAAATTATTTCACCAAAGTCAGTACCTACTTTCTATATAAATGCCTTTACTATAAGCCTTTCCTTGTATATTTTCTTTCCACCCTCTTCTTCCTTGATCCTGTATACCCACATGTTTTGCAATGTACTTTACCTACTAGTAACTTAACCAAATCCCAAGTCTGGTTTTGTTCCAAGGAGTCCATCTCCTCATCCATGTCATGTTCCCACTGGACATGGGTCTTATCCTGCATTGCTTCTTCAAAATTTTTGGTTCACCATTATCAGTCAATAATAAATAAATAGAGAAGGTGTAAATATTTATGGAGGTTTACTTATCCTTTGTGACCTTCTCATAGAAGTTTGGGGTACTGGAGGCTCATTCTAGACCTCCTGGACATTTGTATCCAATTTTTTCGGTGACCAATTCCGATCACCAGAATTGACATCGGTTCTTCTAACCAATGTTGGTTTGGATCTTCAGAATCGATATCAGTTTTGTTGAATGATGTCACCATTGATCAATCGACACCAATTCTGTAACCCTCGTTTCGGTATTACTTTTAAATGAGAGTTCATTTTCATTCACAAAATTCTCAACTAGTTTGTCCTTGGGTACCAAAATTTAATCCATGTACATTCTCTTTTCATTCCATTCAATATCACGACTCCTAATAATTTTAGAATTCTCTAAATCCCAAAAACAAAATCTGAAATCACCAGATCCATAACCAATGAAAGTGCATCTCTTGGATTTTGCATCCAACTTTTTCCTATTTTCCTTATCAATATGCACAAAAGCTTCTGAACCAAAAATTTAAGAAAAGAAAGATCTACCTCTTTTCCGGTCCAAGCTTCCTCTGGTATTCCTCCATCTAGTGAACTTGAAGGCCCATGATTAATCAAATAAATCGTTGTATCAACTGCTTCTACCCAAAACTACAAAGGAAATCCATAATGTATTCTCATACTTCTAGCATGTTTCATGATTTTCTTGTTCATTCTTTCTGCAACACCATTCTCCTATGGTGTTCTTAGAACCATTCTTTCTCTACATATCATTCATTCACTAAACATCATTGAGATCCTTTCTACAAAGTATTCACCGCCATTTTCAGATCTAAGGCACTTTAACTTTGAATTTGATTCATTCTCAACAAGGGATTTGTATCTTTTAAAAGTCTCAAAAACATCATATTTACATTTAATACAATAAACCCATACCTTTTTGTAGCATCATCAATGAAAGTAACATAATAATGGGATCCTCTCATGAGAAGCTACTTGAGTTGGTCCCCACACATTTGAGTGTACAAGCTCTAATTTCTGCTCTTTCTTAGTTGCCCCAACTTTGAGAAATCTCACTCTCTTTTGCTTTCCAAAGACACAATTCTCATAGAAATCAAGATCTAAATCTTTCAAATCTAATAACTTACTCTTAGCCTTTAAGATTGCATTCTTTTTTTACTCATATGGCCTAACCGATTATTTCACATGCATGCATCTGAATCTGAAATAGATAATGTAGAAAAGGAATCAGTAACATAGTTATATAAATATAACATTCCTACCTTCTTACCTCTTTCCAAAACAAAATAACCCTTGGTGACTTTCCAAGAGTCTATTGTGAATGTAACCATGCAACCAGATTCACCTAGTTTCCCTGTAAAAATAAAATTCCTCTTGAGGCTTGGCACATGCCTCAAATATTTTAATACCCATGTATTTCCATTTTGCAATTTTAGATGAACTTCCCTTTACCAAAGTAATACTACAAGGTTCATCATCACCCAAATAAACATGCCCAAAATTTCCTGGACATAATTTTTGAAATAACCCTTATTAGGGGTTGCATGGAAAGAAGCTCTTGAATCTAAAACCCATGATTCAATTCTATTATCTAAATAAATAATAAGAGCATCTTGCATTACTTCTGCTACAACAAGATTTACTTCTTTACCTTTGTCTAGTTGTTGGTTCTCTTTATCCTTTGACCAACAATATTTCTTTGCATGTCCTTTCTTTCCACATTTCCAACAAGTAATTCCCTTACCTTTGGATTTATATATGTTATCCCTTGACTTTGATTTCCCATTACTCTTACTCTTGAATCTCTTTCGCATGTCCCCGCTTTCTACATTCAAAGCATTCCCAGATGATGATTCCTTTATACTTTTCCTACGAATTTCTTCATTCAATATTATACTAACCACATTATCAAACTTCAAAATATTATTACACATGTTGTATTACTAACAACCATTATCAAGTTATCCCAACTATCAGGCAAAGAACATAAGAATAAATGTGCTTTCACTTCATCATCAAATGGTATATCAACCGATTTTAACTGATTTACAATAGATCTGAAATCATTCAAATAACTAGATGCAGATCCACCTTCATGCATCTTAGAACTAAATAGTTCTCTTCATCAAATAAAATTTATTTGAAGCACTAGGTTTTTCATATAAATTATCAAGAGACTTCATTAACCCTATCGTAGAATTTTCTTTTGTAATATTAGAAGTCATGAATGTTGTCAAACTCAATCTTATAGATCCCAAAGCATTTCTATCAAGAATCTTCCATTCTTGATCAGTCATCTTCGTAGGTCTATAATTATCATCCAACAGTAAATACAAATCTCTTTGATAGATATAATCCTCAATCTGCATCTTCAATAATTGATATTTTTGTCTTCAAACTTCTTTACCTTGTATTTGTTTTCTTATGTCTTATTTGTAGCTCCCACTCAATCAAAAACCCTCTTGTGAGTAAATCTGTCAACACATAAAACCCTCAAAAAAATCTCTAATACCAATTGTTGGGGTCCACACAAGGTTGTGCAGATAATATATCAGATCTAAACATACATGTAATGAAATTGGATATTCTACTAGAAGAATTATACAAAACAAGAGATATAAATCAACACCATATTTAACGTGGTTCACCCAGTGTGGGCTACATCCACCAAGAAACAAGTCAATATATTATCCAAAGCTTTGACAAGATATATAATTGAATATTTACAATCTTCCACACCTCTCAAATGTACATTACTTTCTTTCACCCAATCTTTTGCTTCTTCTCCAAGAATTCTCTCTCACAATTATTCTCACAATAATCAACTTTTGCAAGTTCTTCTTAATTCTTACTTCTAAACCCTAGCTTTCATGCTTATATAGGCATATACAAACTTAGGGCACTTAGCCATGTAATTACAATCAATAGATCTACTTTAATACTAAAAATAGATATAATTCCTGTGAGTTAATTAAAACATCCACACACAGGTAACCAATGTTAGTTAGCCCTAACCGATGTCGGTTCCTCCTTTCCTAACCGATGCCGGTCATAGGTGACCGATATCGGTCCCTCCATAACCAATGTCGGTTACTGTGTTTTCCAGCAAGTTTCATATTACATGCTAATCTGAAGTAATTAAGCTCTAAAACTCAACACATGTAATATGTCATACACAAACAATACCCAAATAATATGATAAATATAAGATAAAGCACTATAAATATAGTGATAAATCTCAAAACAGAGATGATTGTGGGTGATGTAAGCACATTGAAAGATGTCTGGAAGCCCTTTGTATGTTTTAGGAATGCTCCAAAGACAAGGAAGGATGCTCGGTTCGCAAGAGAGCTTGAAATTGCATGCATCTCCCCCCGAATAGAAAGAAATCACTTAGCTTTATAGGGTTGATGGTGACTAGACTAGGTCATCTGCTTTGATTATGGGGAAAGTTTCCCCAATGAGAGGATTTTTCTTATTTTGTCATGATTTCCTATTTTTAAGGATAAGAGTGAGTGCTTTAAAGCATGTAGGCAAGAAGAAGTTGTTTGGGGATGAGTTGTAGGTAGTTAGGGCATAAAAATAGATGGGAGAAAAGATTTAGAAAAGCAAGGGGATGGATTTAGGATAAAATCATCCTAAATAGAAGGTTGTTAGGGAAAGATAATGGGTATTAATTAATTAATAGGAATTAATTAATTAATAAGAATAAAGATTAATATGGATGGGATAATTGGGCATTTAAATTAAACTAGGGGAGATGGATAAAATATACACATGTGGGCAATGGGAATAGATATTGAATTTAGGTGTCTACATGAACACTATCAAGCATATGAAGATTACCGAGCTAGAATTCATATGATGATCGCATGAGATGAATGAGCTTGACCTCATGATTAGGATTTAAATGGATATCAACATCAACAATATGCAATGTAATCACACTAGGATATGTATCATCATGTGTGCTATTTGAAACTATAGGGAAATCAACATGCTCATTTTTTCTAACAATATCACTATGCACATTAGTATCTACAAGTGGAAGAGAAGAAGTACTAGTAAAAACATCACACTTTCTTGTAGGAGGAGAAAGAGAAACACAAGGTGCATCATCCACAACATGATCCATATCATAATTTTTTCATTCATGAGAAATAGAAATAATTGTACAAGAAACATCATTATTTTTACATTCAAATGGAACAATAGAAGTGCAATGGTTATTATGTGCAAGTAAACTAGAGATGCTACAATCAAGTTCATTATTTTTTCATTCAAGAGGAGTAAAAACAAAATCATTTTCATCTAATTAAATTGAAAAAGAATAATCTACATGGCATCATCATGGTTGTAAGTATAATGCATTAGTATTTCTTCATAAACATAAGGGAAACCATTAATATGTAAATAGAAGGAAAATCATGTGTATGTACACTAGA
The DNA here is from genome assembly GCA_018340775.1 of Taxus wallichiana var. yunnanensis. Lineage (NCBI taxonomy): Eukaryota > Viridiplantae > Streptophyta > Pinopsida > Cupressales > Taxaceae > Taxus > Taxus wallichiana. The sequence continues at coordinate 565,376,329 of CM031242.1, read as the reverse complement.
AATACTAACATCATCATCATAATCTAGATCAACTATGGCATTGGTGTCATGATCTACTTGTAGAGGATATTTATCATGGTCACTAATCTATCATGCAAGACTATACCTATGGTTTTCATGAGTGGAAATAGGTGGGAACTGAGTGAGGTCATCCAGAAAGGTGTCTCGAGGAGTATCTATAGGAGGTGATGTGTGGAAGCAAGGAGGATGGTCAGTGAATGGTTGACAAGCAGGATCTAAATCAACATCAAAAACTACATCATCCCTAAGGGAGTGTGAAGATGGAATGACATGTGCATCTACATAGTGTTATAGACTTGGTTTTATATGGATATTAACCATTATGCCTCGTAAATCTTGAAAATAAGACATGATCACACACAAGTAAAAATTACACACAAACTAAACACCCTAAGATAATACTAGGGTTTTAAAATCAGTAGGCCTAACCTATGGAATATTTGGCAATATACTAGATTATCTTAAGGATTCGATCAAATAGGGTTCACAAAAATGTATCAACCCTAATTAAAATTAATTAACTATGATGGTTAATAATATAGAAACTAAACAATAGATAATATGCTCAATGATTGTTTCACATCAGGTATACATGCATACAAACATAACAATCACTCTAAGGAAGAAACACAATAAATCAAATGTAGATTTAGGAAAAAGGTGTAGACACCAAATTTGGGTCTTACGACACACTTTACCCCATATCTCGTCCCGCAACCTAACCCTACCTCACCACCTAAAACCTTACACACCTAATGATTTATTAATTACCTTATAATTAATAAATCCACATCTTCAAACCCGCCACCTCACCATGACCTAGCCCTAACCCTAAACCAACCTAATTAAGACCTATGACTTGGTCCAGACCCACACCCATGACTCATTACCCCTCACCCGCACCAAAACAAGCCTAATAATGACTTGACCAAGCCCACAACTGATCCCTGGGAGAAAAGGAGGGAAAGATGGTTGTTTTACTAAAATTAGCCACTTTGACCTAACCGACATCGGTTCCTACTCGACCGTCGTCGGTTACGTAACCGCCATCGGTTCCCTGTTAATGACCTCCCCCAACCAAAAAGAAAGGATCCGAGATTCATTTGGGCAAGAAAAAGAGAAGTGAAACAAGCAGAAAAGGTTACAGAGAAGAGCATCGAGCCGAAGACTGCAACTGAGCAACTGGATCAGTTGTCACCCTCGTTCAAGCATTGGAAAAGACTGAGGATAGCTTCATCAGCTCACTTTCTAATACCGGATCATCCCAACTAAGCCTTACTATCGCCACCACATTCCTTGGACCTGTATCTTCATCAGGAACCAGTAAGTATTATCTTGTAGTTCTTTGTTATCATTTTACTTTAATTCATATTAAATGGGGAACTGACCACCTTCGAAAGGAAGTCTAATATTTCTTGGGCCTAAGGTAGTTCCCTCACTTGTTTTCTAACTAAAATCTAGTGGTCTTGCATTCTTATTTACAGGTAGTCCTTCCCAGAAAAAAAGGAGTTCTTCACAATCGATCTGATCTCTCTATGGTACGCGCACACCTTCCCAACATTCAATAGGTATTCCTCCTAGCCCTAACCCTTATCTATTTCTCAAGAGAATGAAAGGATAGAAGCAACTCTATTCCGGAACGAAATTCTATGCGAAACATTTTGGCACGCCCGGTGGGACCCATTTCGGGTTTCTTTCTTTCTTGCTTGCTTTCATATAGGGAGCATACTTGCTATTTGTTTCTACTAAATATTCACAAAATATTTTTTCATTTTGGTAAAATAATTTGTCTTGCTTTCATATCTTTGCATTTAGTGAAAGTCATCTTCTTTGCTTCATCGAATATCATTTTCGATTTGGGTTTAAAACACATGCATCACATTCTTGCTTGTTGTTTTTAATTCTAGTGAACGTAGATTAAGTAACAGGTCGTACACGTGGGGGTGATATCCATGGTATTGATGAGAAATTAATCTTACTCTCACTGCACAACACATACCAAATCACATCATAATCAATACAACAGCTCAAACCTCCCCCCTTTCCGTGGTATTCCTCCGCCCGATTGAGGTAGCCTTATGAGCCACAAAAAACTTGACATTTCCCTTAGGTCTCTTATTTAGGATTGACATCATCTGGCGTCTAAGGCATAAGCCCAAAGTGATTAAAACTAATCCTAAGGTTAGTCTATTGATTTGCTTGTGCATCTTGCTTGTTTTTAGTTTTGTTTCTCTGTCATACACTGTTTCAGTGATCACTTCAAGACAGTTTGGTAGGTATATTAAGCATTGTTATCCCCAAACCAGTAGCTTCTTACATCCTCTCTTTGCTTTCACAGTGACCGACACCGGTCCCATACTACCGACATCGGTTAACTGACCGATGCCGGTTACATTCTTGACCAACATCGGTTATCTGACCGATATCGGTTACTGTGTTTAACAGTTCTTGACACACCAACAACCTATCAATTCCAACATTTTGTTGTTGTTTTCATTCAGATTGATTAAATCCCTGTTGTGTCCTCTTTTCCATGGTTTTTATCACCCGGAAACAAGCAGCAGCCATGGTTTCACATGCCTGTTCCGTGCCTTTTCCTGAGTCACCCCCTTCGCATCCTATGGGGAATCCTATGGATACCAACAATTTTCCCAAGATCCCTGTAGGAGATAAGGAATTTGCCAAATTTTTGGATGCTAATCCTAGCACCGTACAATATTATTTGTCTCATACCCCTGACCATGCACCCGACGGTCAGCTCCTCGTTGGTATGCCTATTAGTATCGCCACTCACTTAGCCCCTTCCCCACCTAATAACTCCGCCTTACCATCTTCATCCTTAGCCCCGTCTCCCAGCTTAGTAGCTTCGGTGGTTCATACTGCACCGATTGGTTTTCCTCTGGTTAATCTGGGACCCCACATATCACTACCGTCCACTGCCCCTACCTCATCTCTCTCACAGGTTGCCTCTTTCATCACTTGCTCTCTGCCACCTATACACACGAGCTTTCCCTCACAAGTTCCGCCCACCTTTTCATTTCCACAAATTCATCCGGTGGCCTCAACCTCTTATATAGGACACCCTTATTCAGCTGCCCCAACACATTCATCCCCATTATCTTATCAACATTCAATCCCACCATTGTCTCGTAGCGGCTCTTGGACCAATCCTTCTCTATGTTTACAACGACAAAGCACCATCATCTAACCCAACCAATGATTTAATCAAACAGATGATGGACAAGATGTAAAATCTTGAGGCTTATATTTCAGGAAGTCACAACACCCTGACATATGAGCAAGTTTGTCGGGAGCCTATTCATCCTTCTGTCCCCCTTCATACATATCCTCCCCAATGGGAATTACCAAAATTTACTCACTTTAATAGTAAGGAGGACCCTCAACAACACTTGCGATCGTTCAGACATGCCTGCTATCTGATTGCTCATGACGATGCCCTACTACTCCGTACCTTTCCCATGTCCTTATCAGGACCTGCCTTGGAGTGGTACAGTGCTTTAACCCAGCATTCAATCTTCTCCTTTAACCAGTTAGCCCAATATTTCTTGGATCACTTCTCCATCAATATTTCCAAGAAAGTATCCATTACCGACCTCTATGCCATCCGACAATTTGAAGATGAGTCTATCGCAGATTTCGTTGGACGATGGCGGGGCCTCATCAACCAACTTACTTACGCCTTACCTCAGGCCAAGCTCATCGAACTATTTACGCGGGCCTGTGCTAAACACATTTCTCCCACCCTCCAAATTCAAACTTTCGCACCTTTGATGAGGCCTTTACTATGGCTCAGAAACTAGAGATTCGAGCCTTAGAGGAAGAGAAATTGAGGTTACGCAACAAAAGCTCAAATTTCGGACCCAAGACTCTACCACCAAACCCAACACCACCAATTCTCACACATCGGCTACTTGAAATCAAAGGGTGTCGTACACGCTGTGATGGTCAAATCTCAAGCACTATCTAATACCCAGCTGAAAGCCACCTATAAGTATAAAGCCGAGCCCATCAACTATACTCCCTTGGGAGAAACTTATGGTGTGATCTTAGACAAATTGCTTAAAGCAGGAGCTATCACCTTGCCTCCTGTTAAACCTCACTCCGGGTTTGATTCCACTCGCTATTCCTTCTTGGTATAAAGAAAATGACTCGTAACTTCCATCGCATGAAGGGACACGATCCACAGCTGCAAGATGTTGAAAAACATAGTGCAAGAAATGGTTGATGCAGGGGATATAACTCTCAACAATCCTAATGCCCCCGCTAATCGAAATTTAAAAATCTTCAACAAACCATTTCCAAACCATGCATCTAACAGTAACACAAATCAAGATACCTCAGTCGAGGAGAAGAGTGTGCATGAGATCCATGCGATTTTCAACTCCCAACCCAGGACTTCCATTGAGGAAATTCTGAATCAAGCTTCTTCACCAACGCAAGGACTTTTGCCCCCTTCTCCTTCATCAGGACGAGAGGATAGTCCCGCTATTCCTTTACCTATAAAGGAATTAACCACCCAGAGTTCTCTTCTCACAAATGAACCTTCTTACACCACATCCCTGCAAGATTGTGAGCGGATGTTATCTAACTTATCTATTTCCCAAACATCTCCTTCCACCACTCTTGCTGTAAAAGAAGAAGGCTCACCAATCCTTAGAAGAGAAACCTCTCGAACCGACATCACCAAACTCCTTAATCATGACGGATCCCCTCAAACATGCCTTCCTACCTATTAGTTCTTCATCACCTAAATCTTTTCAGTGACCGGTTGACCTCTTAACACCCATTGATACAGTGCCTCATTTACCCCCTGTATCACACCCACAGTGGACTGGAATCACAACCCACCTCTCTTCCATACAAAATTTCTTCTTCACACGTGAAGATTGTCATCCCTCAGAAGATAGACGAGTCCTATGGGAGTGTTTGAGTACACCATGCTCTACTCAAATGCAGATGACCGATCCAGACACCTCTACCATATACCCGAGGTGTTTACAAAAGCTCAAAATGCCTATGTCCTCATCTTCACCCCCTCATCTCTACCGAATACCTCATCCACCTCTATTAACCTAACCAAACCTTCCCCTACACTTGGGACTTCACCAATACCCAACCTAACACACCCACCTAAATGGTTAGATTTATCCAAAAATAAAGTCGTCCATCCACCTAGGAGACAGACCCAATCTCCTCAAGTCCAATCTATGCCTCTGTCACAACTAAAACCCTCACCGTCACACCTACCTTCTATATTGGGACCTCACCCCTCCACCTTGCCTCAATACATCATACCTCCTACGTTTTCTTTAAAATGACCTACACCTTCTGCACCCATACAGAGATCCACGGGTGTATCAACACCATCACCCCAAGTATCCTGTCCACCTACCAACCCTAAACAAACTCCATCATCAAAGGATTTGTTTGTTGTCACTCCTCTTTCCCCGTGGTTGTTTCCTACCACCACGTCATCTGTGGCCTCATCATCTAACTAGCTAAACATGACTTCTGCGCCGAAGAAGCCACGTTTAGTTAAATCCAATTATCAAAACCCCTTGTCTAAACCACCACCCGTACGAACCAACCATACCCAACCATTACCAAAACCCACCCAATCAATAGCCTCATCTTCCTCTGACTTTGACCCGCTCAAAGGATCTTACGCCAAGATCCTTGATATGTTGGTGGAGAATGCGACCATTTCCCTACCCCCACTCAGACCCTATGATCCATCTAAACCTCGACCTATAGGTTATGATGAGTCTAAAATCTGCGCTTACCACCGCACACCAGGACATGATGTGGAGGGATGCAAAGCTTTGAAATCCATCCTTCATCAGTCACCTATCTCGGATAGAAAGGTTAAGAAAGACAACTTACGAAGGGAGAAACCTTTAGCTTCAATCCCCTCTCCTATACCACCTGTCCCCGCCTCACCAAGATCTATCATTATTGCAACCCCACCTCTCGAAGACAATGACTTATCCCTACCATCTTCCTCCTCTCGTGTTCACGAGATCAACATGATTAGTATTGCTACTCGAGGGTAGAAAAACAATGGGAAAGCTAAAGAAAGCACACCTGCGGCCTCTCTTTCTCCATCCGCCATCCCGATCGCACCACCACCTAAAGTGGTTATTCGTGGACCTGCCTACCCCGTCTCTGATGGAGTTGCCCATCGTACCATGATCAAATAGCTTCACCAATCACCTGTAAAAATGACACTGTATGATCTCATTCAAACCTCTGAATCTCATCGACAAGCTCTCATTGAAATCCTTCAAGGGATAGAGGTCCTACCTAACGAAACCTTTCCGTTGCCTCCATCTTAACACCCAACCACGTTGCTTCTCTCACCAAACAATCTACCACTTATGTCCCCTGTCGACACAAAGCGCTGCTTTCCGTCGGTTTCTCTAAAGATGAAATTGTCGTCTTTGGTGTAGAAGATCCTGACCCTGCTCTTTTCATCTTGGCTTACGTCCGGGACATCCGAGTACATCGTGTTATGATTGACGGGGGTGCTAGCCTAAACATCATCTCTTCCAAAGCCTTCCAACAAATGAATATCCCTTCTAGCTGCATGTGTGCCAACCCCACCATGTTGCATTCATTCAATGATGCTATTACTTCTACTTTAGGCACCGTGATCCTTAACATTCATGTAGGGCCACGTACCTTACCCAAACTCTTCTATGTCCTTGAGGGATAATTCCAATACAACATGTTGTTAGGCCGCCCTTGGATCCGGGCTATGGGATGCGTTCCCTCCACCTTACATAGATGCATAAAATTTGAGTATGAGGGGAAGTCATACACCGTAAAAGTTGACGCTCCCCCCTTCAAAACCTGCAATATGTTATATCGCCCTAATGATGTGCTTGTACCAGTCAAGGCACCCATTCATCCAACCCAACCATCTACTTCGCCCACACCTCAACCATCCACCTTAGCCGCACCTACACCTTCAACCAATGAAACCACCACCACAAATACCACTTCCTTCCCCGCGGACAACATCCCAACCTCAGATCCCTTGGTAGATGTTTTTCAATGCCTTACACTGGGGGAGTATCACCTATATAACGTTAGCACTTTCCATACCCCACAGGAGTATGGACAGTTACATGTGCATCCTACCTACGACCGTCGTGTGGGGGAGGTGATCTCCTACGGACCGCCTAATTTCCGCACCAACCTAACGTATGGGGGTGTCGACGCATCCTCCGTTACCCCTGAACCTCCCCTTGGTGTGGTTCCCTTCCAATCTGATTTTCAATATCTAACAAATCGTCGTTTTGCCCTCACCTTCTTGACTCGCTGTGCTTGGAAAGGTTTTGGTTTCGGTCTTTATGAACAAGGCCGACATACAATCATTCCCGTGACTACACGCAAACACAAAGATCGTAGTGGTCTTGGATTTTCTGAAACACTTACACCAAAGAAACCTCATGTCAGTTGTATCGGAAGACAATGACATTACCTCTTCTGAACCATCATCACCTATTTTTCCATCTTCACCCACAGAGTCGATAGACCCGGAATCTATCCCTCCTAACTTTTTTTTTTTTTCGTAAATGCTATCTTCCTGGGTCCTCTCACTTATCAACGTGATAATGAAGACCCATCTTCTCTTCCCCTTCTGTATCTAGACATGATCGAAGAAGACTCGCCTTCAATTAATGTTGTTGAGTGCCAGGATGACGACTCCATCCTCACTTACCTTGGTGCGGACGACTCTTATATTCAATGCGCCTTACCATCTGAAACTCAAACCATGTTGAATGAGTCAACTATAGAAATCAACATCCACACAGAGGACAATCCTCACATTGTGAAGATCGGACAATCTCTTAACGCATCAGAACAAACTGCCTTCACTACCTTCCTCCGTGCCCGCAACCAAGATTTCGCTTGGTCCCCTACGTTGACATGCCAGAATCGATCGACATTGCTTTGTCCATAACATTACTACGAAACCCGACTCAAACCAATTAAACAAAATGAGAAAAATGCATCCACGCATTTCCCTCTTGGTCAAAGAAGAGCTTCAACGACTCATTTATGTTTCCTTCATCTTACCTATTGACTATCCTCAATGGATTTCTAAAATCGTCGCACATCACTAAAGCGATGGGGGACTTCGGATATGTACGGATTTTTCGGGACCTTAACCTCACTTGCCCAAAGGATGACTTCCCCCTACCTAGTATTGATTAACTTGTTGATCTCACTGCAGGCCATGAGATGCTTTCTCTCATGGATGGCTTCTCGGGATACAATCAAATTTTGGTAGCCCCGCCGATCAACATAAAACCGCCTTCATTACTCCTTGGGGAACCTTCTGCTATCGTGTCATGCTTTGTTTGGCCTTAAGAATCTTTGGTGTGACCTATCGGTGGGCTATGAATTACATTTTCATGACATTATGCACACTATCCTTGAGGATTATGTTGATGATCTTCTTGGAAAATCTAAACATCGCAGTGAACATCTCGATGTTTTAACCATTATTTTCGATCGCCTGTTACAATACTGTGTTCATCTTCAACCAAAGAAATGTGTCTTTGGTGTCCTTTCGGGAAAACTCCTTGGTTTTATCATCTCTTTGTGTGGCATTGAGGTTGATCCAGCAAAAGTCAAAGCTATCCTAGAAATGCCCCCACCCACTAACCTCAAACAATTGCGTAGTTTGCAGGGAAAACTCCAATCTATCCGGCGTTTCATCTCACAACTCTCGGATCGATGTCAACCTTTCCATCATCTCCTTAAAAAGGACATTGTCTTTCAATGGAGCGAAGAGTGCCACCAAGCCTTTGAGGCTCTTAAAGCCTATCTCTTGCAGCCACCCGTGCTTGTCCCACCTCAGGATGATCACCCTTTCTACCTTTACCTTTCTGCCACCGACCATGTTGTAGGAGCCATGCTCACACATCATGACTCTGAGCATCGAGAACAAGCCGTTTATTACATAAGTTGTACTTTTGTGGATTACGAGACTAGGTATACACATGTAGAAAAGTTGTGCCTAGCCCTATCATTCGTGGCCACCAAACTCGACATTACCTCCTGAATCACAAAACTTTTGTCATCACCAACGCTGACCCCATCCATTATATGTACGCCAAACCTCATCTAAACCAACGCATCACCCAATGGCTTATGCTCCTCACCGACCTCGACCTTGAGTTTGTACACCAGAAATCAATCAAAGGACAAACTATCGTCAGACCAACTCGTGGAAGCCCCTTTACCTGGGGAACAATTTACCAATTTTACTTTCCCTGACGAACTCATCGCAACTCTTTCACTCAGTGAGGTGTCGTATCCAATGACCCTCTTCTTCGATGGATCCAAATGCCAGCGTGGCGGAGGGGCTAGGCATTGTTCTCATTCCTCTTGATGTTGAACCTATGCCTCTTTCATTCCGGCTCGATTTCCCCTACACTAATAATAATACGCGTAGAATACGAGGCCCTTGTTTTGGGTCTCCAGGTTGTGTTACACTTAGGTGTAAAGTCTATTAACATTTTCGGTGACTCTCAATTGGTAGTCAATCAAGTTACGGGCATCTACCAATGTAAAAATGAGGAACTTCAAAAGTACAAACATTACGTGGATTCACTTTTGACCTTATTTACTCATTATTCTATCCAAACCATTCCCCGCTCAACTAATAAATTTACGGATACTATGGCTTGCTTGGCCTCGCAAATTCCTACCTCACCAACTGACTCTGACATATTTGTCTTGGTCCAACAACTCTTTTCCCCATCTTACTCAGTCTCGGATGTTTGTATGGTAAATAATGTATCTGCTAATTCACAGGATACCTGGTATCACCAATTTCATGACTACCTTACAACCTCTGTTCTCCCACCTGACCTTACTAGTAACGGCAAACGCGCTTTTCTTAAAAGTGTTTCTCGTTATGTCATCATGGGGGGACTCCTCTATAAACGTGGCTTTGATGGCATCCTCCTTCGATGTCTAACCGGCGCGGAGGTCACCTATACCATCCAACAAGTCCATGACGGAATTTGTGGTGGACATTTTAGTGGCCTTGCCGTGGCCAAACGGATCCTTCGCCTAGGCTATTATTGGCCTACTCTTAATAACTGACTGTTATGAATATGTTAAGTGTTGTGTTATGTGTCAACAACATGCCAACCTTCAACATACTCCTAGCCACCCGCTACAGGTTACACGAGATCTTTGGCCTTTCTCACAATGGGGTTTAGACCTTATTGGTGAGATTCACCCACCTTCTTCGCAACATCACCGTTGGATAATCATAACAACTGAATATTACACTAAATGGGTGGAGGCCATTCCACTCATTTCAACCAAAAAAGAAAAAATCATAGAGTTCATCAACCATCACATTATCTGTCGTTTTGGTGTTCCTCATCGCCTGATAACAGATAATGGAAAATATTTCAAAAATAAGTTGTTACAAGACCTTTGTGACAACTTTGGTATCAAACTTAGCTTCTCATCACCTTACTATCCACAAGAAAATGGTCAAGCCGAATCTTCTAACAAAACCCTAACCAAAATTCTCATGAAAGTCGTTAACGATTCTGGAAACAATTGGCCTGATCACATCCCCTTTGCCCTTTGGGCTTATCGTACCAGCATTCGTACCTCCACTAATGCCACACCATTCTCTTTGGTATATGGTACCGAGGTTGTCTTGCCTCTCGAAATACAAATCCCCTCCCTAAGAATATCTCTCCAGGATATTCTCACCAATGATGATTTCCAAGAGCGGTTAGCCCAATTAGAGCTTCTTGACGAGCGTCATCTTACAGCTCTTGACCACCTTCAAATCTATCAAAAGCGCATCAAGCATGCTTATGATAAGCAAATTCATGAGCGTACCTTTCAGATTGGTGATCTTGTCCTCAAAGAGAATCAACATGTGACCAAACTAGAAAAGAGCAAACGTGGAAAATTTGCTCCTAATTGGATTGGGCCTTACATTATCACTCACACTTATGGATCAGGCACTTACCATTTAGCTTCGCTTAATGGTAAACCTGAGCCTGAACCCCTTAATGCCTTGCATCTCGACCATTCTACTATTGAATTTAGTGTTACATCACTTCTTATCTACCTTGCGCTCGTCCCTTGAGCTCATTTACCACCTCATACAGTTTGTTTCATGCATCTCAAAGTAGAATCAACCTCACGTGGTTTGATCATCACCTCCTCTTAAAGATGCCTTCCCCTTTTTAGTCTGGTCCATGACTTAAAAGTATCAAAATAACACGTTCTCAATTATACAATTATGGGATATTCTTGAGTCAAACTTCCTGCAAAACTAGATGCTTCATGCCAAATGGACATCTAGACCTCTAAGTTATACATAGACTACTCCCTCGAAGGATAGCTATGTGTAAAGCCACATCTGCTATTATAAATAGACTGCTCCCTCAAAGGACAGCTATACACAAAAGCCACATCTGCTACTATAAATAGACTGCTCCCTTGAAGGATAGCTATACAAAGTCAGCCTCTATCAGAAGCTTCTCGCATTGATCAGCTTCGTGAAGACCTCAAGAACAACAAAATGCATATCCCATATAGACTTCCCGCATCGATCAGTCTATATCCAGAAAAATAAAAGCAATATTCAAAAGCACTTTTGAGTCATGGACTTGTCTATTCAGGTTTGGTTCTCTTTCGTCAGAATAATCACCTTATAACAAGTTCTCTGCGCCCCAGCTATACCATCCACCTCACCTCACCATTCTTCAAAACAACAAAACTCAAGGGACGTGACGTATATCCGATATATTGTGATTATACAACTCTTTTCACCTATCGACTTCTCACCTATGCAAGGTACCTAGGGATTCAAGCTCATCCTATGATAATACGTGATTTGTTTAGCTCTTTTCAACTATGGGACATTTTTGCCTCTTTTACCCGAATCTGGGATTATATGTTGACCTTAATCAGGACACGGTTCCCTTATGCTTGGGTAAGCTAACCCTCGCTTCACCTATACCTTACCAACTCCAACAACATTACCCTACCAACATCAAACTTTTACCAACCAACAAATTGCCTAAACACAACCAAATTGCCTAAATTCATCTCTCCCTGGTCCTAAGGGAGAACTACATCGGTCTGAGGCCCCTCCTTGCTTTGTGCAATGGGCTATGTAGGTAGCACTTAGGAGACATGGGGTCTCCCAAGGTTAGCTCGACCATCCCCTACCATAACCTATCATGTGTTGTTAAAATATAAATGATTTCACATATTTATATTGATAACACTCACCTTGGTCTTTTATCAATTCAAAACATTCAAAACACAAACATTCTTATTATTATCGTAAACTCAAATCAACATACATATTCAGTTTTATTTAGATGTTAAACAAATACATCTTCTCTATCATCGACGCGGTCGGCATCCTTATTTATTCTTCTACCCCTATGAAATTCACTTAGACCCTTGCGCCTCATCCCGAACCAGGTGGTGATCATGATCGTCGATGCCGCTCACCTGGCCTCTCCATCCTCAAAGGTGCCACTGCTATTGGTTCCTCCCACTGATCCGCCAATCTCTCCTATAACATATGAATACACCCTCTCGTGTGGAGGAATCTTGCCTCTAGTCTCTCCACTCGTGACTACGAAAATGCTAACAATCATGTTGTCTCATTCACCTGCGTTTGAAGCTGGTGAACTAAACCCTGTAGGAAATCTCTCTCCATTGTAATCACAGCTATGTCAGGATGATCGGCCCTCCGTGTACCTCGTAGCTCGCTACCCACCATAATCTATAAGCCTCTATCACTCCCGCATCCATTACTGCTGCGATCGGTTGATGTCTCTTGGTCCTTCAGAGGTGTCGGCCGGGAGGTGAGAATGTTGCCTCGGCATCGATCCTCATGTATGGTCTATAAGCCATGGGTATATCCTGAACAAATCCAAATTGTCGCCACACCGCGATCTAGAGGAATCCTCTCGTACTCACACCGGCTTGTGTCCCGCGATCCACCTCAATCTCTCTACACCCCTCAAATCTCCTCAACAGGGTCCTCCACTAATTAAACTTTACCTCCCGATCACCGGGCCTACCAATCACTCACTCCTCCACCCACCAATCGGCCCGACCCAAGGCCGCAACCAACCAATCGGCCTAACCCAAGGCCACACCAATTAAGTACCTCAACCAAGACCCACAATTTATGATTCTATCATGTAGTTGTTTGTTCCATCAAGCTCACCTGTTCATGTTTTAGCATAACTAGGATACTTGAATTGATCAGCCGACCAACATTGCCTAGACCAAGACCGTGCCGTTTATCTCAACCAAACCAACCATTTGGTACTGCCGAACATGCCTAAACGTTCGGTACCTTACCGTTATATCCCCTGGAGCTACTTCCTATGCCTTGGATACTAGGATTATATCAACCTTGTTTGGATAAACTATCGACCTTTGCCTATGAATTGCTTGTTTGCTCTTCAACTCGTGTACCCTGGTCACACTACTGCATTTCAACGTGCGTTGGCTTCTTTGAACTTACCCCACCATCTTACCATCATCTCATCATAATTCACCCTTTATCAACCCTATCCCTGATTTCACGTCACCTCAATCTGTGATAGATTTGAGGGGGATTACCTATACCCTTAACTAGGGCAACCACTTTTTATTTTTGTCAGTGCAGCTTTAAAATACAAGCTACATGACAACAAGGGGCAAATGTAGACACCAAATTTGGGTCTTATGATGCCCTTTACCCCGTATCTCATCCCGCAACCTAACCCTACCTCACCACCTAAAACCTTACACACCTAATGATTTATTAATTACCTTATAATTAATAAATCCACATCTTCAAACCCACCACCTCATCTCGCCACCTCACCATGACCTAGCCCTAACCCTAAACCAACCTAATTAAGACCTATGACTTGGTCCAGACCCACACCCATGACTCATTACCCCTCACCCGCACCAAAATGAGCCTAATAATGACTTGACCAAGCCCACAACTGATCCCTCGGGAGAAAAGGAGGGAAAGATGGTTGTTTTACTAAAAATAGCCACTTTGACCTAACCGACATCGGTTCCTACTCGACCGCCATCGGTTACGTAACCACCATCGGTTCCCTATTAATGACCTCCCCCAACCAAAAAGAAAGGATATGAGATTCATTTGGGACGGGAAAGAGAAGTGAAACAAGTAGAAAAGGTTGCAGAGAAGAGCATCGAGCCGAAGACTGCAACTGAGCAACTAGATCACTGTCACCCTCGTTCAAGCATTGGAAAAGACTGAGGATAGCTTCATCAGCTCACTTTCTAATACCGGATCATCCCAACTAAGCCTTACTGTCGCCACCACATTCCTTGGACCTGTATCTTCATCAGGAACCAGTAAGTATTATCTTGTAGTTCTTTGTTATCATTTTGCTTTAATTCATATTAAATGGGGAACTGACCACCTTCGAAAGGAAGTCTAATATTTCCTGGGCCTAAGGTAGTTCCCTCACTTGTTGTCTAACTAAAATCTAGTGGTCTTGCGTTCTTATTTACAGGTAGTCCTTCCCAGACAAAAAGGAGTTCTTCACAATCGATCTGATCTCTCTACGGTACGCACACACCTTCCCAACATTCAACAAGTATTCCTCCTAGCCCTAACCCTTATCTGTTTCTCAAGAGAATAAAAGGATAGAAGCAACTCTATTCCGGAACAAAATTCTGTGTGAAACAAAAGGATTCACTTATCGATTTGGACAACATTACCACCTCTTGATGGTGGAATCTGCGGTGATCTCACTTACGTAGATGACCTTTGTGGTCAGTAGACTAGTTGGATGACCTTTGACTATACTCTAGAGATATTTGGCTCTCATGAACGATCGCCTCATATAAGGCTCTGTAATAGCCCGCCTCCTTTGATGTACTAATAACATCATGCATCACATCACTCATACCTTTGCCTCTTCCATTTGGTGAATAACATCTCACTCAATTGTAATATGTTATAATTGTATAGCAAGGTGATCTCTCTCGTCGTCCTCTCGATGCACTGTTGTCTTAATCCATCTTTTTTTGTATTCCTCTCATCTATACATCTCTAAATGGTCTTCACGGTGATACAATAAATATCTCTCTTTAATACAATGAGTGTCCCTCTCTGTTGTAACTCATTATATTTGTGCTACTAGCTCAGCCATCGATGGCCACGAGTTGGCATTTGTGCCTATGGTTTTACCTATACACCCTAGTTCCATAAATCTTGTTCCCCCACATCCCCTCGGCCATCACCATCTCCTCCTCTTCCTATGGCTCCTACTTTCAGACTAGGTGACCTAGGTGGTGACAATGGGGCATGTATTGGTACTTGTAATGGTACTTATGGCTGAATAGGAACATGTAATAGAACTTATGCCACTGAATATACACACCCTACACTGTCCATATACCTATAATTGTGGACCCTATGGACCTTTTCCTATAACATAGCCTCGACCTTATCCTAGCCTAGTATACCACTAGCTTCTATTTGTTTTATCCCACCCATGGTTTTCGTCGTTATACCCACTATTATGGTTTCCTATGGGATAGTAATCCATATTGACATAATGTCTAATTATTATTGCATATTTACAATTAACACCATGATGAAAATGCATATAAAAGATTACAAAACAATAACAAGATTGCAAACAAACCCTATACACATGATAATTGATAGAAACCCTAATTATGAATAAGTCAAGATGATTACAAAATACCTGTAATAGGTCCAAAAATGAAGACAAAAGTTGAAAAAAGCCCAAAAATCAAGGTAAAATGAGCTAAGATAACAATTGAATACAAACAATTGATCAACAAAAGACAAACAATTTATTAATATAAAGACGAAGAATGAAACACAAACCCAAACTAAAAACAAAATGAATACAACAAAGCTAACAATGAGCCTAGTTAATAACATGATACTAGAATTGGTCTAAAAAAAACATGGAAACAAACCCAATTCAAAAAGAAAAAGAATACAACAAAGCTAACAATGAGCCTAGTTATCTTGCCACACTGTAATTAGTCAAAAACATGTATGAAAATTTAAAACAAGCCATACACATATATTAATAAACAAACAAAAATGATAACAATATTACCTACTACAAGTCAACATACAATAACAATGTAACATAATTTGTAATAGCGACATCTAACTACATCCCTCTAATGTGTTCCATAATGAAGAATAGGTAGATGTGAATGCCCCCAAGAAATGAGAAATTCAAGAGGATTGGATTGTACCAAAGAGAGGAGTAACTACTCCTCATGACACTCTTATTGGATCTCGTTGAAGTGTAATCTAAAATTGGATTGGGTTATTTTTCCAAGCAAGGATACATGTGAGGAAAAACTTGAGAACCAAATGTGCCCGAGCAAGGATATGTGCGAAAGGTGGATTAAGGGTCTTGCCCACAAGAAATGATACATGAAAGGGGTAAGAAAAACTCATAATCATAGTATAATATGGAATGATTATTAAGATTATAGCCAAATGGCAATATTGTTGAATTATGTTGACAATTGCTAAAATTTTGTGAAAACATTTCGATTGTTTTTCTAGTTTTTTTATTTTTAGGTTATTGATGGATATTAAATCTTTTTGAGATTTTGAATTTTTCTATTTTTTTTGGATTTTTGGTTTATATGTTTTTTGTTGGAATTTTTGCGCACCAACGAAAAGGGAAAAGTGTCCCCAAACCCTTTCAAACATTGCACAAATGATCAATCCCAGTGAATACCAAAGGACATAATCTGAGGAAGTAGGAGAACATGACTAATGGATCACGAGATTCACATCCTAACTAGAAGGAACACACAACACAAGGTGGTTTAGAATGAAGCAAGAAGTAAAACAACATGAAGGGATAAAACAAATGATTATTTTGATATGCCCCTAGCACTAGGGATACTCTTAGAGGATTTAGGAGTAGAACTTCATATGAACCGCATTTATGGGCTCTTTCATCTCATTTCCATTTTCATTGGATAGTTTATATGCTTCAAATCAAAACTTGGAAGTTACAATGTATGTTCCCAACCAATTTAGTTCAAACTTTCCTTAGTATTCTTCTAATTTTATATGAGCTCAAGTTCACCAATCTAGAACTATCTTTGTTTAATTATGTTATTGTAGTTCCATCTGAGTCGATTCGATACACTTTCAAGTGGTTCAAGGCACGTACACACATCTCATCTAAGAGGTCTAGTTCTGTAAGACATTCTTGGCGTTAATATTATTCATGCACCAATTGTTGGAGTGACACACGGAGGGAAGGGAGCTCAACTTCTATGGGTAATCTGATTTAGAACCATATACAAAAGGAAAAGGGAGTGGATTTAGTGGGATTGCAAAAGGAAGTTCGATAATCCCAAAGAGAAGGATAGAGATGTTTGTTCCAATTGTGATTGTGTTTATCAATGGTCTTATCCATATTGGTTTGATCATTTTATTGGAAACTTCAAATTTTCCTTTACACTATGGGTGGTAAGGAGTTTCTCGTTTGAGCTAGGTATAGAAATTTTTAGATAATTCCTTGACATTCTTGTTTTTAAAGGATGTACCATTATCTATAACAAGAGATGTATGGATCATGAAGAAAAAAATGATGTGGTTAAAGATGAATTTGGCAATATTTTACCTTATGACATAGGTGAGAGGCATGGCCTCTATCCACTTGGTGAAATATTCAATGGTAATGATTATGAAGGTGTGATCATCAGAGAATGTAGGATTTATTTCTTGACTAAGTCAAGCCTCCATCTAGAACTAGGCCATGGTAAAGTGATAGGTTGGAGGGCTTGTGAGGGTGCATGAATTATATTACCATGTCATTGGCATGCTGGTATTTCTTGAAAAAGTTACATGTGTTTGATTCCATAATGATCCAATAGTATCCCACGTACAATACATTTTTAGCTAATACCACGTTGTTTGTGTGTGCGCTACAAATTCCTACATGAACTTCAACTAGAGTTTTATTAGCTTCATCCTGATTGAGACATCTTAAGAGAGACCCATCTTAGCCTCTTTTGTACAAGGTGTCAAAGCAAGGATAGTATAGTGCATAGCACATTGTGATAAGGTTCATTTATTGGTTGAATTCATGTTAGCATGATAGTTTTTCCTTTGATGAAGGTATAAATGTCTTAATACCGGGGTTCTCGGGACTAACAATTTCACACACCGTGGTGGACTTCGAAAGATCATATGCGGGTACCAAAATTTATTGGACAAGAAATTCACTATGTTTGATTTATATAAAATACAAAAGGGACATGATAGTTGTCATGGCATTGATTGTTTTATTCGCATGCGAGGAACTTGTTCAAATGTAATTGTTTCCCAAAATAAATTCCTTGGCTATTTTGGAAACGTATAGTTCCATTCGAGCTCTGGCATCATCTTTTAAGGTTATGCGTGCTATTGCTCTTTTCTCCTTGGTGCAATTTGTATTTTTACGAGTTCTTCGTGCACACTCTCTCGCACTCTCCTTATTTTTTCCCTTCCTTTCACTTTCCTCCACATGTGTTTTACACGCTCACTTTCCTCCATTATATAGATGCAAGTATTTCTCCTTTCCCTTTCACACGTACTCCTTGCGCATTCGCTTCTTATATACTATTTGGTTTGCATCCTCTCATGTGCACTTGTGGTATTTTCTTACATCTTTTCAAGTCTCCATACATACACTCTTTTCCACTAACACATTCATCTTACACATTCTCTCTTGTGCTTCCCCTTTTCCTCTAAGCGAGCCTTTGGACTTCCCTTGTATATTTGCAATCTTACAAGTATGTTCCCCTTTCCCCTACCCCGTGCACCCTTTCACGCATGCCAATGGACTTATTTTTCATCCTTATGTAAACGTGGTCCTCTTCCTCTTGCTCCTGCACATGCACCCAAGAATATAACCTCCACACCAATCCAAGGTTGTCGCGTGTCCAACTTTTAAACTTAGCGAGATAACGTGTATTTGGAAGAACAAATAAAAATGTCAATTATGGTGAATCCTTGCAGAAAATGAATTCATGACAAGTGGTGAATGTTGAGCTTGCAATCAACCTACAAACTTCCATGACCGGTCGAGATAGTGCCACATGTTTGGCATCTTTGTCTTGTTTGTGGAACTTTAAATCACCATAACTTCCTCTACATAGCTCCAAATCATTCACAATTGGTCTTGTTGGAAATTTGTTGATGTGGGATACATTCTACACTCTTCAAAATATGATTTTTGTGGGATTTGGTAGGTAAAAATGGGAAAATGTGATTGATATCATTAATGTAGTTACTGATCGACTCGACCACCTAGATTTCAAAGGATATGGCCTCTTTCCTTATTCAAAAAGAAAACTGATGTGGGGAGGTGGATTTAACAAAACTCCATGCTCATTTGTAGATATCCAATGCTTCTTGTTAGTGGTTGAATCCTTGAATCTGATTTTCCCTCTCTTTTCCCTCCTTTTCTCTCCCCTTATTCTATATATTTTAAATTAATGGCCATTTGAAAAGGTTGGACCATCTTGGAATGCAAGGGTATTATTTAGAGTATTATATTTTTCTACATTTTGAGTTGCGGGCCTCGGATTTGGGTCACTACGTGTTTATTCTTGCCTCTTTCCTCCATTGTAATGGACTATGCATTCATTTAAAGTAATATAAATTGTGTATTGTGGTTATTATTTGCCCTTGCATATGGTTAATGCATCTACTTGCCTTTCTATCGCAATATTGGTATGTTGTGCATGTTTTATATCTCTTCAAGGTTTATTTTCTATTATGCTCCATGAAAGTGAGAGATTGAATGTTTTTCTAGATTGTGGCACATGTTTTCCCTTCCTTTTCTCATGCTCCCTCATTTTCAATCATTTTAGAGTGTCCCCCCTTGTTTTTGGTGTTATCACCTCCCCTTAGTTTAGGATTTCAATTTTATGCATTTCCTTCTCTCCCCTGGTCCCTTGGAATGTTACAAGTAGAATTAGATAGCTACATTTCCCTTCTTAGGAGTAGTTTTAGTAGTAGGAATAAGTAGAGGAAGCCACCCTTCTCTGGAGGTTTGTCTCAAGCACAAGACCCACAACTTGGAGACAGTCCCATATTGCCTCAAAGCCCTAGATCTTCATGACTCAAGTGCGGGAGCTCCAACGATTTTGGCACGCCTAGTGGGACCACATAAAAAAATTTAAATTTCATTCTTGCTAAGTATTTTTGCGTAACTTAGTAAGTTCTAGCCTTTGGAGGCTTGTTTCAACACATCCGGCAAGCTGTAATCTTCATATCTCGCTAGTTTCAAAGAAACAAGGTTTAGATTTTTCATGAGAAGGATTCAAACAAGACAGAGCACGGCAAGTGGTGAAGATTTTCCATACTTGGAGTTTTCTCCAAGGAAAAAAGAAGAGGCAAAATAGTACATAGATCTCCATCTCCCGTGTGCAGAGATCTTCTCGCTCCCCCTCTGGTAGACTCTTTTTACTTCGCATTCCTAAGACCCATTCTAATCATGGAGCATCATATAAATCTTTCCTTCATCGGTTTCAATGGTGGTAGTCCTTTTTAATCAATGTGCAACATTACGTACCAGTGGATACACTCGAAAAAATTCCTTTCTTCACTTGGTGATAATCTCATAACTCTTGTTGATCACATTCGAGGAAGATGATGTTGCGGGAAATATTCTAGCTCCTTCATTCAAAGATAGAGAATTTCAATGGTATAGAATTTTAAGACATGCCTCTATTCACAATTGGGATGAACTAGGCACTACTCTTTGCAATCAATTTGAGGATAAGGTGTTGTAAATATCTCCCTGGGGTAGATATAGACAAACAGAAGAATATGGAAATCAAAAAAACTCATAGCCCGATTTTTATTGCGTCCAATGTGACCCTTGGCGCGCAGTAAGAGGTGCACGACGAGGCAGGAAGGTGTCAACACGAAAATGGATGTTCCCTTGGTGCAGGTAAGAGGCGCACGACAAAAGGTGTTGACACGAAAATGGATGCACCCTTGGTGCAGGTAAAAGGCGCAAGACAGAAGGTGTCGACACGAAAATGGATGCGCCCTTGGCGCAGGTAAAAGGCACGACGGAAGGTGTCGACATGAAAAAGGATGTGCCCATGGCGCAAGTAAAGGGCACACTGACAAAGGATGTCGACACAAAAAAGGATGCACCCATGGTGCAGGTAAAGCGCATGTGAGAAGGTGTCGACACGAAAATGGATGTGCCTTTGACGCACCTTGAAGCGCAACATTCGAGCGCTAACAGAAGCGGACTTCGACCCAAATATTGGTGGCCATAACTTTTCATAGGGAGCTCGGATTCATGCAAGGTTGGACATTCTTGTTTTGCCCCTCCCTTCTTCTCTTTAGTAGGTGAATTTGTGGAGTTCGAACCTCCCATTAAAAGCTGTAATGCAACTTTGCCTCTTAGCATTTTATAGTGTGTTGTATCAATCTTTGGAGAAAATAATGCATGTCTGTGGATGATTCTCAACCCTCCCTATGTTCATTTACATCCTCTTGATCTTTCACTTTGCAAATCAAGTTATCTCTGTGCATGATCTTGCATTGCATTTTTATGGTTTGTGTTTATTGGCAAGACAGTGTTCTTCATTCCTCGGTGCATCACCTTTGTAGTTTAGGTTTTATTTTATGCATCTTCTTACCCTATCTCCTTGGAAAATTAGTTTAGATTTTTAGTAAACCCTCTGCATTTTTACGTATGCATCCGAAGCAGAGGAATAGGAACCGGCCTTCATTCAGAGAGCTTTTCTGTTTTTGCAAGGTCCCACACTTGGGAAAAGCTCCATGTTATGCAATCGCACTGAGAGTCTCAACCCATCGAGTTGCAGACATTCAGGGGTGTTGTGATTCACCATCAATAGTTTTGGCACGCCGGGTGGGACCAAGAGGTCATTCCACAAGATTTGAAGGAGTTTTCAAGAAATTTGGACTAAAAATTACAGGTTTTACAATTTCAGATTTTTCACCTTCCAGGCTGAACTTTGAAATCAATTTTCAAGGACTTAACTTGCTCAAAACAAGTCAAAATTTCACCAGTTGATAGATCGGGAATAATCTTCAAAAGGGTATTCTTAGATTTTTGAGATTTTGACTTTCAAAATTTCATGGTTTTTTGTGTTTCGGGGATTCGCAGCTGCACAACAAGACCCGAATTCGAATTGAAGACTGTATCCTCTGGGTCCTTCAAAGTTTTAAATTCTATTTTTAATATTTGTCAAGTTTGGTGTGTAACTTGGTAGGATCCAGCCTTTTAGAGGCATATTCAAAAGCACATCTGGTGACTCCATCTGGTAAATAACTCATTCTCTGAGTTGCAGACCACTTTTTCATCCATTTCCATCCATCTTTCTTTCCATCTCTTTCATTATTTTCCATTCCATGAAGTTGTGCAATCATGACTTCATTTCCATCATGGAATTCACATTTTCAACAACAGCAGTATATCACACCTCCAACATGTTTTACAAATCCTCCAAATCAGCATTTTGGTCAAATTCAAAATCAGCATGTCTACCCATATGAGCGGCAGTACCAAAGTCAGTTTGGTTGTGAAGCACATCAAGAGCAAGGGTATGCATGCAATGAAGACAATCAAATGGAAGATGCAGATTTTGTGGAAAAAATCCAAAAGATGGAGGCAAAAATGGTGCAATCAAGAGCAACAGCTCAAATGAGGGCTTTCAGAATTGGTTGTAGGACTCCTTGTCCATGGGGAGGCCCTTTTCCAAGACACTTCAGCCCTCAGGGGAAGTTGGAATTTATGATGAAGATGCTGCCCCAACTTGCACAATGGACATCAGAGATAGAAGCCTATAAAATTGGTGTTGAACAACCTTGTCAATGGGTAAGTCCTACACCATCATCTGGTTTTTCTCACCCCATCACTCAAGCAGCATCATCTCATTTGGAATTTCAAATTCTAAATCCAGTCAATTCTGACCCAGGAGTTAATTCCATTTCTCCATTCCCTAGTCTCCCACCACACCTCAATTCTTCTTTCCCCTTTCCTTCCAAACAGTCATCCCCTCCATAAGAGCTAACAGAAATACCCTCTCCTCCAAATAAACAAGAGTTTCTACCTCCTCCACCACCATGAAAAATTACCAACTCAATTGAGTTACAATCCACTTCTCCTCTTGCATTCCCAAATACATGTTGGGAGAATAAAAATCAGAATGCCAGTCAAGGAAAACAAAGAACAAAAAGAAAATCCAAACAAAGATAAAGAAATTCAAAGTCTGAAGAGTTGGGCTCTTAAATTTGGGATGAAAAAGATCCCCTTGATGGTTAAGCCTTCAAAAGAGGTTGGAGTTGGAGAACAAGTGGTGGTTAGGACTGATTTTGTGACAGTAGAAGAAGAGCAAAAAGAAGAAGCAGACCAGCAGTTAGTTTGCTCAGAAAGTAGTGTCCATGTTAGCATTCTATTTGAAGAGAATGTTGATTCAATTCAAGTTGCACAATCAGCCATGGAGGAAGAAAGCTCTGAAGAAGATCCTATAGTCCCAACTTGTCCTCTAGAGCAGCAGATTGAAGAGTTTGACTTAACGAACTTTGTGCTAGAGGAAGAGTTCTATCAAGAGCAGGATTGTCTTCAAGTAGTAGAGGAGGAAGAAGCTGCTCCAAATCCAAAAGAAGAGGAGCACATTCTAGTTGTGGAGGAGAAAATTGCAGATCCAAGGGCTTTGAGCACAAAGCAGGCTACAGGAGAACCTTCAGTTCTTCTTTCTACTTCATCTCTCTCAAGTTCTAGTGCTGAAGAAGAGTTTGATCTCTCAAACTCAATGTTGGAGGATGAAAGAAACCATGATGATCAAGTTACAGATCAAGAGGACACCATGGAGGAAGTTGAGCATTTGCAGCAAGACAACAATGAGGTAGTTTATCTGTCAGATTTGGAGGACTGTTTTGATGAAGAAGAACCAGTTGAGTTTCCACCATTCTTTCTTTCATCTTCCACGTCCCAAATACTTGAGCCTGTTGTCATGAAGGAGAGCATTCATTTGCAGCAGCCTGCATCTTATAGCAGCTCTTTGGAACCAAGATTGGAAGATTTTAATCTTTCATGTTCTTCATTGGAGGAAGAGAAAGGGCAGAAAGGTTCTACCATTGCTTCCACATCATCCATTCAAGAGGCTCTACAAGAGAACTCCATTCTTGGAGTTGAAAAACAGGGCAATGGGCATACTCAAAGGACCATACCTTGCCCAATCAGGTATTTGGCTTTATTGGAGCCAAAGGAGAAGTCACAACCAGTCATGCTTGCTTCTAAGCATGAGGATGAGTTACAAAGAACCAAGGATCAGTGTCATACCTCTCAATCAAATGCGAACAACTAAAAGAGGTATTGAATTTGCCTTCAGTTGATACCTTGATTATTTGGGTAGAAGACCAGCTTTTTGTTGATTTTCCACTCATCCAATCAGCCATGTTCAGTACCAAATCAGTTGCGTGGTTGCCAATTTTGAAGAAAGGAAGCTATTTTGCACAACTAGTTGCAGGGTTTGTTTAGCTCACCTCTGCTTCTAGTTAGAGTAGAGTAGGTAGGAGTGCTTTCAGTAAAAGAAGTGCTTGTGCACACTCTGCATGTTCCATTTGGAGCATGTATGATTTTCAGTTTTGTACATAGTTTTTGGTGTTGCTGGTTTTTCCTAGCACAATTCATTTCAGTGGCAT
Organism: Taxus wallichiana var. yunnanensis; assembly: GCA_018340775.1. Lineage (NCBI taxonomy): Eukaryota > Viridiplantae > Streptophyta > Pinopsida > Cupressales > Taxaceae > Taxus > Taxus wallichiana. The sequence goes on along the minus strand of CM031242.1, from coordinate 565,351,530 downwards.
TTTGGTGCAAACAACTCCAGGTTCAACGGGTTTCAAGTGGCTCAGAAGGAAGTTTTCAAAGTTCAAGTTGGTTTTAGGTTATTTCTTATGACTCCATGCCTAATGGATTGCTAAAAGGCCACTGATCTTCTACCTAGCAGGCAATTGATCCCATTGAGTCGCCAAATTGTTGTAAATATCTCCCCGGGTAGATATAGACAAATAGAATAATATGGAAATCAAAAAACTTAGAGCCCAATTTTTATTACGTCACCAATAGCCCTTGGCGTAGGTAAGAGGCGCACGGCAGAAGGTGTCGACACGAAAATGGATGCACCCGCCAGCACAGGTAAGAGGTGCATGCGAGAAGGTGTCGACACGAAAATGGATGCGCCATTGGCGCGAGTAAGAGCGCGCGGCGACGAAGATGTCGACACGAAAATGGATGTGCCCTTGGCACGGGTAAAAAGCACCACGATAGAAGGTGTCGACACAAAAATGGATGCGCCCATGGCGCAGGTAAAAGGTGCACAACTGAAGGTTTCGACACGAAAAGGATGCGCCCATGGCGCAGTAAAGCGCCACAAAGAAAGAATGTCGACACAAAAAGGATGCGCCCATGGCGCGAGTAAAAGCGCATGATAGAAGGTGTCGACACGAAAATGGATGCGCCTTTGGCGCACCTTGATAAGGCGCAACATTACGAGCGCCGACAGAAGCGAGACCACGGACCGAGATATTGAGCGGCCATAACTTTTCATAGGAGCTCGGATTCATGCAAGGTTGGACATTCTTGTTTTTCCCCTCCCTTCTTCTCTTTTGCGCAGTGAATTTTTGGAGTTCAAACCTCCCATTAAAAACTATAATGCAACTTTGCCTCTTGGCGTTTTATAGTGTGTTGTATCAATCTTTGGAGCAAATGATGCATGTCGTGGATGATTCTCAACCCTCCTGTGTTCATTTGCATCCTCTTGATCTTTCTTTGCAAATCGGTTATCTCGTGCATGATCTTGCATTGCATTTTTATGGTTTGTGTTTATTGGCAAGACAGGTGTTCTTCATTCCTCGGTGCATCACCTTTGTAGTTTAGGTTTTATTTTATGCATCTTCTTACCCTATCTCCTTGGAAATTTAGTTTAGGTTTTGAGTAAACCCTCTGCATTTTTACGTATGCATCTCGAACAGAGGAATAGGAACCGGCATTCATCTAGAGAGCTTTTCCGTTTTGCAAGGTCCCACACTTGGGAAAAGATCCATGTTATGCATCGCACCGAGAGTCTCAACCCATCGAGTTGCGAGACATTCGAAGTCTTTGTGATTCACCATCAATGAAGGAAAACAACATCTCCTTATTAGAACAACTCAAAACAATCAAGAGAGATCCTAATGAGCTCATGGTTGATTTCAATTTCATATTTCAGAAGACATGGGACATAATTCCTCTTCTCTTAAGACCAACTCCACAAGGTTCTTTCCTTTACTTCTTAAGATCATTGAATTATGATATTATTGTTATGATACAATCTATGGGTGTTATGCAATTGTCGTATGTCTATCCAATAGCCATTAGGGCTGAAAATTGTCAAATACAAATTAGAAAAATAGCCCCTAGATTACATATACCTTTGTTTCTTGAATTTCCTCAAGTTTCCCAACCTTTCATTGCTCCCATTTCTGAGGAAAGTTCCCAACCCATTGCCTCCACATCTTACTCTCCCTAAATCATAAAGAAGATGAGGAAATGAAAGCCTTGACTAGGAATTATTCTAATAAATTTATATCCTTAGAAAAATAACAAGCTCAATCATTTAGAAATTATCCTAATCAAGGGAAGCTTCTAGTCAAGGATTCAATCAGTGTTATCATCCCTTTATAAATCAATATAAAAATAAGATTTATAGGAAAAATAAACGAAAGGATAGATGCCAAGGTCAAAATCCACACCCCTCTCTTCAAGTAGTTGCTCTTGTGTAGCCTCTTCTTGCTCCTAGTTCAAGAAAAGCATTGGTCCCAATGAAAAACAATATTATTCGAGAAGTAGAGTGGTGTTTTCCTTGCAATTAGTACATTTACAAAAATTCTTTGTGCGTGCAAGCCTTCATGATTCATATTTCTTCCTATCAACATGAACCATCCATGGAAGCATGTGAACCTAGCAATGAAGAAGTGAAAGAGGTCAACTCCCTTATATTATTCAGGGTTGATGAATTATGCACAATGAATCAAGTTGTTGATAATTCTAATAGATTGTGCGCTCAAGTTGTTGACAACACAAGGTCCAAGAAGAGAGTTTTGGAAACTCTCGCATAGCCTTCATCATCTATCAATCAGTGATCTCCATATATAAAAGGAGGATGGTGTAATTGCATCCAACATTTATGCCTTTCTTGCTAGCACATGCGAGTCTCTATGCAAGGATGTTCCCGAGGTTACACATAAGCTTGTTTTAGCTAATGAAGCTCTTGTGCAACCAAAAGCACCTGTATGAGCCTTGGAACAATCAATAAAGGAAAATTTTATGCCCTAAATGCACAAGTCCATAGGCCTCCATTCAAAAATGTTGACCACAAGAAGAAGACAAATGTAAATGTCACAATGAGGTATGCTTTGGCTATTCCATCACATCGCGACCTCTTAGATGAAGGTCTTGCGTAGCTCTCTCAAGTTGATCTAGTTATTCAAAGAGCTCATGTTTATGTCAATATATGCAAGTAGAGGAGAAACAAGTAATAAATTTTGTGAAAACACCCCCCTTTTATATGTCCTTAATAGTATGAAAACATATTGTTCATAATTGCACGATTGATTCAGGGGCCAATACTTTTGTAATGCCTAGGAAAATTGTTGACATCCTAGGTCTAAGTATAGATTTGTTTCTAAAGGATTCTTGCAAATTGATGGCTCAACTATCAACATCCTAGGAGTCATCAAATATTTTGAGTTAACCTTTCATGATTGTCCAATTTTAACTATAACTCAAGATGTATTAGTCGTTGACTCACCTTGTTTGTTTTCCATTTGCTTATCAAGATATTTCACAAACTAAAGTGGGTGGCTACTTGTCTTGATTGGTCTCATATGATCCTAAGAACTATATATAGTCTTGTATTTACCATTCAATATGAGCTTGTCTTTTCCTACCATGTTGAGTCATATGACCCCTCTCCTCCCCACCCAAATTGTCTCATTCAAGGAAATCAAGAACAAGAGTCATTTTCAGAAGATCGGCCTATCCCTCCTTCCACACATGATCTTTTATTAGAAAAACATGCTAAGGAGCACTATGAATTTTATCCTTATGATACAACCGTGGAAATCGAACTTAAAACCTCTGCATTCATGAAGAAGAATCCATTTTTCCTACACAACCCAAGAAAAAAAAGGATAATTATTCGTGACTATGGAAAATGTTCTTTGATGGTTCTAGAAGTAGAAATGGAGTTGGGGAGGTGTTCTCATATTTCCTAAGGATCATAATTTTTTTATGCATAGGTTGTAGTTTGCATGTTCAAACAACATCGCGAAGTATGAGGCATTGGTACATGGTCTTCTTATTGTTGAAAGGAGACAAATTAAAGCCTTGCAAATCTTTGGTGACACTTGAACTAGTCATCCACCAAGTGAGAAATAAGTGTGCGACAAATAATAAGCTTTTAAAGTTTATAAACACATAGTTTAGGGCCTCTTGAAGAGATTTGATGCTCTCAATCTACAAGTGGTACCAAGAAAATTAAACAAATATGAAGACCGGATGGAAGCTCTAGGATCAAAAATTTCACCAGTTAAAGACTTCTTCTAAGGTAATCGACAAGAAGATCAAGGTTGTGATTAGAACATCGATTCGATAATGAAACCAGCTAGCAGTGTTTGATAGTGATGTACAAATTGTACAATTCATTCAAAATGAAGTCGAGATTTCCTTAAAAAAATTGATTTGCATGATAGCTATGGTGATTAAGTTATTCAGTTGAAGACAAAAAAAATTCCAAAAGGATTGGTCACTTTAGAGCATATTTTTAGTCTTGATGATGAGTTCAGAGAAGAAGAAAAGAACGTGATAGTAAAGCAATAAGACTACCATATACTTCCATGTGGTGAACTTGTTACACTAATCTCCCTCATTGTCTGTCATGTCCCTTTTTGAAGGATCATCTTTCTTGAAGATCTTAACCCATTTTTCTCCCCATGGGCCTAAGGAAGGAAGCAAGGGAGGACTTGGATGAAATTTTGTTGTTATTTAGGTAGTTATTTTTATTATTATCATGTATTGCTATTAGGAAGCCTAGCACTCCAATAAAAGAACTTATATAATTGGAAAATAAAGTATTTTGACTGTGAAGGCTCCAAATACAAATTAGATCATTAAAAGTTAATTTTTGAAAGGATCGGTCATCATTTGAATTGTAGCACCCCTTATTGTTATAAAAGTATGTCACTTGGCCATTTGAAGATTATGTTTTGGTGAATTTTCATATCTTGGTAAAGGTTTCCTTGCGAAGCACCTTTCCTACCTCTCTCAAGGACAAAAACCCTTGATTGAGGACTCTCTCAAGGATGAAAACCCTTGATTGAGGGCTTATGGAGGCCAAAAACCCTCCCACAAGGATTTATGTATGCAAGTTGGTTTGGAGAACAATAAATTATCATTTTCTTGCATGATTTATCTCTTTTGGATCAATAATATATTCATTTGAAGTGGAGCGACCCACTTGGGAGAACTATTTATTATGTGTTGATGATAAGTTGATCAATCTAAATTTATTATCTTATTCTCCATATTTTTAAAAACCAAGATCTCAAGTTTTGTGGATTTTGGAGGTGATTTACTATTTTTCCAAGCTTGTTGAAGTTCATTGGTTAAGGGTTTCCAAAATTAATTATTTCCAAGCTCAATTCTGATTTCTAACAGTTGGTTGTGTTTGATGAGGGTTTTTTAATATTCTAGCATAAGAATTGAAGTGTGTTAACAAGGTTTAACCCACATTTGAATGGTTTAACTTTTCCAAGGAGTTCGCTGCCCTAGGAAAGGAATCATTTGAAATTTGTAGAGCTGATATTAGTCATCTCATGTAGTTCACTAATCGATTATTAATTTTTACATCTTAACTCTTTTCTCATTTCAAGAGTCCCCCTAAAAAAGGGACATTACAATGGTATCAGAGCATTATGATCCCATCCTGTTGGGCAAAATAAAAATTTAAGTATGGGTTGCAATGATCATTGTAAGGAGATACAAAAGGATTTAATGGAAACCCTTGCCCTAATTAGGACAATCAAGGAAAAATTCACTCCTAATTCGTCCAAGGTTCTAGATTTGATGGCTCGCTATAGAGCTCTTTCGAGAAGGTTTGGGATGCCCTCACTTTGCGGTGTTCGTGGAGTTGGAAACAGAGAGTTAGAATTGGCACAAGGTCAAAAACCTAAACAATAAGGAAGATGTCAACACACCATAAGGACACCACACTCAAGGGTTTGGACACTACATGTGAAGAACGGTTTAAAGGTAGAAGTTTCTTAAGTTCCCATGACAAATTTTGAGCCCTAATTGTCATACAAATGATGGAGAAAATTACGTATGCATTTAGGAGGAGAGGAAGAACCTAAATTTCAGTTTAGTAAGAGGGATTGGGTAGATAACACTCAATTACAAACAAAAATTGAACACCTTTATCCTGTTGAGATGTCCTTAGCAACAACCAAAGAAGGAAATGGATTCATGAGGATGAAGATTTAGCCCTAATTCCCATTGATGCTCCGAAGGACAACATTATGAGGTAATTAATGATCATTGTTTGGTAAATACCAATTTTATTTTAGCATGTGATGAATTTAGGGTTGAAAATAGGCATGTTGAGCAAGAAGGTGAAGAGAAAGGGATGGTTAGAACCCATTTCCCAAATGGACATGATGATAGTAAGCTTGTTAGATGTCTATAACAACAGTCGATGAAGAACATAATGATGAAGAATTAGGCTTTGATAAGAGCCAAAAAGACATCCCAAACATAGGTGATCAAAGTGTGGAGATAGTGCGAAAGGGGAAGCTCCAATTATTGAAGAAACAAGGACCAAGAAGAAGGAACACCTTGATGTTGTCCCAAGGGGTAGTAGGGAAAGCACATTAAATGGTAAGGAGCACACGTTCCCTCTCATGCAACCTTCGAACTATGTGAAGACCATTTTATACTCATGGGCCAAGATGGAATTGGTGAGAAGTTAGTCCCCTTCTAAAGACCATGGTATGCTTGTCAAGGTAATTGTTATGGCTAAATCACCACACCCCTCAAATGGCCCGATTTCAGATGGGGCATTCGGTGTGATTGTCAAACATTGAGTTATCATGAAGTCTGGGACATTGCGAATCGGATAACTCTCTGGAGAAGGTCGGTTCCTACTCCTAACCTACCTGCCACTAACTACTCCTAATGTAGGAAAACTACTAACTAATCCTAATCTAATGCTTCCAAGGGGGGAAAGAAGGATTGTGTGAAAGAAACCTACACTACGAGCGGTGATACACCAAGAAAGGAGTGTTGATCACTTCCCCAACCTGCAAAACAATGGAATAGATGAACCTAGAAAGGGTGAACTGCACCACAAACTAAATTACATCAATACATCATTCCCGAATGAGCACAACACACCAAAATCATGTAATAACCAAGGAAATGCATGATTAAGCAAGCACAATGAAAGGTAAGATGAAGACAATAAACCATGAGAGGTTAAAGAGATCAACACAGACATAATCTTATTGCTCCATATGGATATACACAATACATTATTGTAGCAAAAAGAGGCATGAAGCCATTACAAATCTTGAGAGGAAGGCTTGAAGCCCCAAGAAGAATGGGGTGCATGGGAGGAGAGAAAATGACCAACCCTTTCACATCACAAACCCCTTACATTTTATAGAGGAAGAAAATGAGGAGAGAGAGAGGGAAGAAAATCTGAAAATGTACCCCAATCTCTGCAAAATCCATCATTGTCCTTATAGGAATCATGGGCAAGCCTGCAAATCCTATAATCCATTGTACTTTACTTTTTGGGGAAGAAAGGAAGCTCATACCTTCATCATTTTGGTAGGTGAGAAATCGGAACCATTCCTCTTAAAATGGTGGACTGTACTTCCACATTTTAAAATATTTAACTTCATTAAAATTAATAAATCCATTCGTAATTATGTAGAGGACACTGAGAGCTTTCCAAAAAGTCTGATTTTGTGCAAATCCAAGCTCTAAGTCAAAAGTTACTGACCATCCGAAGATGAGGGTGTCATAGGCAGATAAATGGGAGAGGTTGATCCGCCTTTTGGAGCTTTGACCCTGCATCGCACACTCCGAAATCTAAAATTTCAGACATTCAAGATTTGGAACTTGGATATTTCGACTTCCGAGATCGTTGTCACATTGTTCATCCAAGAATAGCTCGAGATTTCCAAAATTCAGAAACCTCGAAGTTTGAAATTTGGATTTTGGGTTTTGGACCTTTGTGCTTTCGGGTTTCACGGTTTCAGGGTTTCGGGAGTTCGGGTTTTAGGGTTTTGAGGGTTCAGGTTTCGGGGTTTCAAGGTTCGGGGTTTTGAGAGTTTGGGTTTCGGGGTTTTGGGTACTGTTCACGTACCTAGGTTCCTGAAACCTCTGGATCTCTGAAATTTGGAGTTCGGTTTTTGACTTTCGTGTCTCCCCTTTTGCGCTTCTTTCTACCGAGTTCCCAAATTTCACCTCGGCCTACCTCCAAACAACCTCACCTTCAAAGTCCGAATTTCAGACTTCGAAGCTCCTTCATTCCCGAACTAGCTCGAACTCCCGAGCTCCTTTGCAATGTGCTCGGCCCACTTCAACTTACTCGGCTCGAGCCCAAAATGTGAGCTCCCATGGCTGACTCGATCCTCCTATTTTCTCTGGCCAAGTGCGAGGTCATGTTTATGCGATTTCGCCGGAGGAAAAATCGATAACCGTAACCATTTCTTTTTTCCATTTGGATTATATCTTAGTTGATGCGCATGTGTATAGAAAAGAATTTTGGGTCATAATAGTGGATGCATTGAGGGTAACTCAAAAAAGTCTTTGAGGCCAAGGAAAGGGGAAGAAATTCTCCATGAAGGACCAAGGATAACAATTGGTGAAGTTGTATTGTTATCAACATTAGTCAAATGTGGAAGAATTATCAACATACTTAGCCATAGTAAAACCTTGTGCATGATTATCATTACTAGTTTGAAGGAGCTAAATGATAAAGTGAAGGTAAGTAACTCGGAGCTAGAAACAACTTAGATTTATTGTCTATCATTGTACCATGTCAAAAATATGGATATCATGACTAGGTGGGAAGGAATGATAACTATGTGCTCTTTCTTATGACTATGCCATGTTTTCACCTCCATAATCCACAAGAGCAATCAGTTTTGCAAGGAAACCTCAAGGATGACACTAGGGAAGAGCAAGTCCATGGAGGTAAGGTGACTTTCAAATATTTTGGAGTGCAAATTCTAACTCAGAAATTTGTAGTTGTAAGAAGGTTAGGGACAACTCGTAGACAAAAATGATTTCAATTTCATTTCCTACCAACATGCCAATGTAGTTTGTTTTTCACCATGCATAATTGGTCAAGTATGATGACTATGTTGCATTATTTTGTCCCATGATATTGTTGTATTTTTATCCTCATGATCGGTTTGCTCCAAGTGAAGAGAAGGTAAGAAGTGAATGGTGTAGCAATAGGTGCATGAATGCTTGTGTGCAATGTGAAAATTATTTTAGCTTTATGTGGGGTTGGTTCCATGGGGGCTTCAAAAAGGGAAGAAGGTCATATTGTGAGATCAATATGATTGGTAATCTCATTTTTGAGTGTGGGAATGACCCACACCTTTGCATCTTGGATTAGCATTTATACATGCCAACTTTTCTAGGTAATTGGTTTCTTTATTGGCCAAGGAGTAGTAATGCTCATAGATAATAGCACCACTCATAAATCCATCGAGAGGAGAACTTATAATTAAGCATGGGTTGAGTATGATTAACTTTGGAGACTTAATGTCACCTTGTCAATAATATTTTCATGCCTTGCAAAAAGAATATAATACAACTATCAAATCTCATACAAAGGTGCAAGGTATGTGATGTTTTTCTTGAAATTAAGCCAGCGGGATTTAGTGTTGTTTGTGGGATGCAATGGATTCAAATCTTGGGAAATGTAACCTCCACCACCATGAAGTATGATAGAATTTTTGGAATAAAATTAAAAATCCAAAATTCAAGATTTGGAGGATAGAGGATTCATGGAAGTAAAGTAATGGGAATTTCATTATGGTTCTTTTGTTCATATATCAGCTCATTGGAAGAACATAATTACAGTTGGGCATGCACAAATTTAGTAACCAAATAAATTTATAAAAGGATAATTTAAGTTGCTGATCATGGTGGTGAAAGTTAACAAGGTTAAGAAAAAGGGGGTTGAACTCTATCCCTTATCAGCGAGTCCAGGAAAGGTGGATTATAGTTGAGTTTGCAAACACAAGTTCGACAAGCAACATCATTGGAATGTATGGAGAAAGTTAAAAGATGCATGACTGATTTTTCTTTACAATCTCTCTTATATTTCATTTCAGTCATCATCTATTCTCTTCCTAAAGTGAAATTGATTATTTACAGTTGTGTCATTGATAACATGGATACATATCATCCAAACAAGCAAAACATGAAGTTTGATATGCATGAAAGGAAGCAGATCATCATGCCTTCAAAGCATGAGGGAAGGCGAATGAGAGAATATTTTTTCTTTAACCAATTTGTTTCATGTGCAAGCACAAAGAAGAAGGAACAAGTGAGATTCTTTTGGGATCCCGGTACGTGCCACTGCTTGAGGACAAGCAATTTCAAGAGGGGAGGATTGACATGTCCCTTTTTGAAGGTTGGTCTTTCTTGAAGACCTTAACCCATTTTTCTCCCTGTGGGCCTAAGGAAGGAAACAAGGGAAAGACTTGGATGACATTTCATTGTTATTTAGGTAGTTACTTTTATTATTATCATGTATTGCTATTGGGAAGCCTAACGCTCCAATAGAAGAACTTATTTAATTGGAGAATGAAGTATTTTGAACATATATGCTCCAAATACAAATTAGATCATTAAAAGTTACTTTTTAAAAGGGTTGGCAATCATTTGAATTGTAGCACCCCTTATTGTTATAAAAGGAGGTCGCTTGGCCATTTGAGGATTATGTTTTGGTGAATTTTCATATCTTGGTAAAAGTTTGCTTGTGAAGCACCTTTCTTACCTCTCTCAAGGACAAAAACCCTTGATTGAGGACTCTCTCAAGGACGAAAACCCTTGATTGAGGGCTTGTGGAGGACAAAAACCCTCCCACAAGGATTTATGTATGCAAGCTAGTTTGGAGAGCAATAAATTATCATTTTCTTGCATGATTTATCTCTTTTGGATCAATAATCTATTCATTTGAAGTGGAGTGACCCACTTGGGAGAACTATTTGGTATGTGTTGATGATAAGTTGATCAATATGAATTTATTATCTTATTCTCCATATTTTTAAAAGCCAAGATCTCAAGTTTCGTGAATTTTGGAGGTGATTTACTATTTTTCCAAGCTTGTTGAAGTTCGTTGGTTAAGGGTTTCCAAAATTAATTATTTCCAAGCTCAATTCTGATTTCTAACAGTTGATTGTGTTTGTTGAGGGTTTTTTAATATTTTTGGCATAAGAATCAAAGTGTGTTAACAAGGTTTAACCCACCTTTGAAGGGTTTAACTTTTCCAAGGAGGTTGCTGCCCTAGGAAGGGCATAATTTGCAGGTTGCAGAGTTGATATCAGTCATCTACAACAGCTCACTAATCTGATTTTTAAGTTTTACATCTCAGCTCCTTGGTCATTTCTTGAGTCCCCTATAAGGAACGTTGCATTGTTTTGTAAGCGGTTTGTGAGATATTGTTGTGGATGAAGCGGAGATAAATAGACATAAGGCCTAAGTAAACCTTCGATTGGAGACTCCAATGAGTAAGGTGGACCTTGTTGGTTCAACTCCTATTTTGGTATCCTTCAATGGCCCAATGTTTAAACTTGTCTTCTAAACCATTAATCCTCCTTGTGGCAAATTTTTGAATTCAAACATAGTGGTTGTTCAATGATATATTGAGAAAAGATAAATGAGTCCCCTATAGATACAAACTTCCACCCTAGAAGTCGTGACTCAATTTTAACTAACATCATAGCCTAACCATATAAATACAAACTTTCATCTTCAAAGTCACAATCAAATGAAGAGCAAAGGACAACAAAGATCAACGAGGGGGATAGGAAACTAAGAAGTATACTTGAAGCTAATGTGAAGGTGATGTAGAGTGGTACAAGGTGGTAGTAGGAAAGGAAATGCAACAATAGCCTCTCGTGATGTGCTACAAGTCATCTCACCCAATTCCTTGATGTATTCTTTATGACGTACATTCAAAGATATTAATGTGTTGATGAGTCCTGCAAAAGAATATGCTAGTAAACAAAAATAAGGTGTATACACACTTCCGAAACAAGGCGCCTTTTGAAGTATTTTTGGGTTACTTACCTATTAGTCCACTTGATCTTATAATGGGCCAGCAATAAGAAGTGGCAGGATGAGACTCGAAAGTGACAAAATCAGGTAAGTTTGTCAAGAGGATTAGACAAATCATCTCAAAGTACAAGGGCAACTAGAGAAGTCTCAAGTCAAGTACAAGACTAAAGATAACCAACACCAAAAAAGAGCATACACTCAAAGTAAGAGATAAGGTATGGATGTACTTTTGAGCAATGAAAGGCTTCATGGACAATCTAGGAAGCTTAAACCTCTAAGCTATAGGCCAATCACCATCTTGGAGCAATTAGGAGAGAATGCTTTCAAGCTTGATCTTGCACATTTCGTGAGTTGTACTTGGTAGAAAATATCAAGAATTTGCTCCTATATGAGCCATCAATGTTGGATGAAGAAGGGAAAATTCTACTCTATATGTCTTGGATTCACAAGGAGAATTGGAGAATGATGTAATGTTGCAGCGGAAAGTTAAAGAAACACATAGGGGAACACATGAATTTTGGCAAGATGGCGTCATGAGCAAGACACTAAAACAAGTAAGATGGTGCCTCAAAGAAAAAGTGGGAGGAGTGTTCTCACATATCCTCCCCTACTAAGCTTATGCTTCCAAACTAGGATAATGGAAACCAAACTACTTCTCCTTCCAACTAGAGCAAACCTAGAATTCACTCAAGAGCAAGGCTCTAAATGGAGTTATTTTTGGTTGGTGACAAAAACCTTGTTTCACTCAAGGGAAGGGCTCCAAAAGGAGTTTTTTTCGCTGGTGACAAAACCATTGCTTCATGCAAAGCGGCAATTGCTTAGCTGTTGGTATCTGCAAAGCACTGGTTACAAAGCCATCAGCCTGCATAAATCAATGGTTTCCCCTGTTGTGACCATACAGGTACAATAATGGCAAGGGATGGTGTCTCTTCTATTCCATGGAACTTAGAGATCCTCCGGTGCACAAAAGGGGCGTCCCTAAGCACGCTAGATAAGGTGTCCAGCTGGTTGTAGAAGGATTGGAGAAATGAGCAACGAGAAGAGGGAGCAAGATTGGCAACAAACTCTTGGTGATCCATCTTTGGCCATAATAAGATTGGCAAGTTATGCAATTGCCACTTCTAATTGGTTTTTCCCTATCTTGGGATTTTCCTAACCAACTCTTCTGCCCATGTTTTTCATGGTTCATGCTTGATGCTCATATTGTTTTTGGTCATGTTTCAATCCTGCAAGTACTGGTTATGTGCCTCCCACACCACACTGATTCTAAGTGCATTTAGCATTCCAAATTGTCATTTTGAAGTGAATTCAAAGTAGAACAACATTCTTGTCATTCTGTGATTTCTATCAAGTCATTGAATTAAGAGTTTACATATCACAGATGGCTCCAAAATCCTATGTTCAATTCTTTCTTGAGCAATGATTTTAATCAGTATATATCATAATTATAGAGGATAATGTGTTGATATGTTAGGAATGAAATATTTATCCTAATTAGTTATCAACTCTCAACATGACATGGAAAGGCCCTACAGTCCCAAACAAGACCTATAAGTATATCATTTTGGTGGGAAAACATACAGGCCACAAAACAAACACAACCTCAACCCAAAAACGAACTAAACACTCACCTTTGCAAAAGGTAAAGCTTCAATGGCTGCATGCACCTTACATTCTTCTTATGACTTGGCAACCTATAAATCTGATAGAATGTGACCTCAATTTTCCTTTTAGAAATGGTGAACAAACTACTATAGGTATCCTTTGGGCCTGTAAATACAAGGAGTATAGTTGCTTGGTCAAGTTTGAATCCCAAGATCGAATAGACTCTGAATAAAAATGGGAATGATTGATTTGATTAAATTCTAATAGAATTAGAAGTTTTTGTTGGTTTTTCATAGATAACTTTTGTATTCCAATCCAAAATTGTAATTATTCAAGCCCATTTCTAGGTACTGCTTTCTATCATTCCTTCCCACCTTAACTTTTTGGTCAGTAAAGCTATAAAAATTTACCACATCCCATTGTTGGATGGATTTTTAGTTTCCCTCAACAATGGCTATAGGTCAAACACAATAGGTGTGGGGTTCGCTAATAGAGTTGATCAATACCACTATGTTACAGTTTTCTCTAAAGCAAGGTTATGCATAAGATAATGCTGTAATTTGATAAGGGCGAAAAATGGAATAAGGTTAAATGGAGAAATGAGTTGGAAAAGGTACAAGGACAGATAGAATCAGGTAATTTGATATAAATCATAGGACAAGATATTTTGGTTCTTGCGCTACAACAGTTAAAGCTGATTCCCCATTAAAGTTGACAAAGCTCTTTCTCTGCGATGTCAAAATAACAACTCCACTCTAAACAACACCAGCAATCATAACATACCATCTACACCAACCCATAGCAGTCTAAAACATACCCCCAAAGACCAATGTGAACTGGTGTTGGGATAAACCAGTCGAATATACCCCCGAGGGAATTTCTAAACCAATCATGGGAGATGCGACAAGGTTAGCCTACCAAAGAACAGGTAAAAAGTTAGCTTCCTAATGGAATGAGAGAACCATATTTGAAGATGTAGATGCTTCGAATCCTAGCATTATGATCTTCTCGTAACTTCTTGTGAGCTGAGAGCTAGAAACAGATTTTGAAACAAGCTTGGAAGTGAATGAAAAACTTAATTTAAGGCCATTAGTGCATCATAGCCTATCACAGATCAGTGGCCTTCAACATTGCAGACAAGAAGATAAGTTTGAAATTAGGCTGGTGATATTTTCACTGCACTACTCATCATTCTCGCCAGAAATTGACAGTTACTCAAATTTCCAAGTGTATTACAATTACAAGGTTTTGAACAATAGGATTTGAATTGGATCACAAATTTTTTTTTTATCAATTAGATTGATGTAAACAGACTGGATTCATAGTTTACACTTCACATAACTAATATAGTGTTCTAAGACATTACTCACTCTTAACTACATGTAGCAGAACTGGACAAGCAGCAGTGCAGAAGTAGAATAGAGCCAGAAATTCGGCACATCTCAAATCCTCCTCATATACGACAAAAACATAAATTCAAGTATCCCAAACAGAAGGCAATTTATTTTTCCTTACATTTCTTCAGTGGTTTTGGCAATGTGGTGTCTCCGTCCAATAAACTCACAAGGGGACTCTAGGGAGGGTGATGGGAGGTCCAAATCCAGGACATTATGACAACATTTGGTGCATACTAAAAATAAGCAGACATTTGGGACAACTTAAACATCTGCTTTCTCTAGAAAAATCCTTTACATCTCCCTCTTTCATAACTTGGCATAGAACACATTTACCTCCTGATCCAGCAGATCCACGATGAGAGAGAGTAAAAGCAAAAGACATGCAACTTTCTTTCGAGGAATGTCAGTGCTAGGGTGATTATGTTGTGTACCTTCAAGATGTCTGTATTATTCTGGTCACAGTAAGACCCGTTATGAGTCTGACCTAAACAGAATTTTTTCAGTAATGGACTTCCGAAAATAATTCATTCAGGAATGAAATTTAAAAATGATCATTTTAAATGCAATCAAATTTATTTTAAGTGGATACTAGGTGTAGATATTACAGGTTTAACTATGCAAAGAACAGGTTAATATATGACCTGCCGTGACAATGAATGAACATATTATAGTTCTTAATTGAAAGTCTGAACGAGTTTATATCCTCGTTGAATGATGTAAAGATGAAGGGGAAAATCAGTTGGACAATATGGTTAAACAAGTAGTGGAAAGCAAGATAAAGAAAAAAAACAGGGCAAGCAAGACATGGAATGATACTATCCTCCAATTTATTAAGCTGTTAAGACCGGTAATGATCCGCTTTTGGCCCACAAGAACTTCGTGAGGATCTGCGCAATGGTTGATCTCTCTAAACTTTTATCACATTCCATCAAGGTGATTTCTTACAAGGGCAGCTGGTTTCAATATTTGAATTATGAAGGTCTTCCATTTTGCTGCTTCAAGTGCAATCAGGTAGGCCATCTTATGGTGCACTGCTCCTCTAAGACACGCACAGGATCAAGGCCGTCTCAGTCGATATTCTGAAAAAAACTAGCAGATTCGGCACAGCTCCTAGGAAGAAACCTGAGAAGACTACTGGCAAATTTCATGCCCAATCATTTGCAGCTGGCAGTAAGACAATCTCTCCCGAATTTCCTGGACTGCGGGCCTTTCTAATGCTGTGTCTCGCCCTCGGAAATAGGCAGATTCCGGTTTAGATCAACATCACAACAATTAGAAGCAATAAACAGCAGTCCTGTGGCGTTGATTGGCACTGCGCCTTTGTTTTTGGGGAAGGCCAGGTCACAGCCTCTTGTTAACTCTGTTTGGTCAAGATTCTTCTCAGGTAGCGGTAATGACAGGCTCTCAACAGATGGAAGCAGGTTTCAAGGAGCTGGGTATATGTAGTGATGAGGCAGAAAGGGCAGTCTTGTTTTCGGATCAGCGAAATGTGAAGTGGGCAGACTTAACCTCAGAACCACATAATTCGGTGTCTTGCTAAGATGCAGAGCATGATTCGGTGGAGAATCATTCTCACTCAGATGATGAGTTAACTTCGCTTGAGTCCCGATCCATTGCTCCAACTAAGGCCCCTTTATCCAAACCAAATTAAGGCACTCTGAGATGCAAAGGCACAAAATCAGAAGTGGAACGAATACAAATGAAAGTGATGATTGCCATCGATGGAGGCTCATGGTGGATGATGGATTCCTTTCTCTCTCGGAATAATAGGAGAGTGCTTGCCCCATCTTTGAGGGGTCTAGTTATAGGTAGGAAGTTAGCTAATTAGTCTAGATTTAAAGGCCCCTTCTGAGTTCTGGGATTGTGGTAGATAGTATTTCTGCGTCTCTTCTTTAGTAGCATGATGTCTTTGATCCAGGCCTATACCTCTTGTAATCATTTGAAAGAATATTTTCTCCTGATTTCTTTACCGTGAAAGGGATCCTCCAACCCTTATTTATCTATCACAAAAGAAATCAATGTCAAATACGATAATTTGAAAGTTTGTACAAGATTGATTCTATAAATTTGTCTATTTGGCCCTCTGTGCAGAACTATTATTCATAAATACATTGTAACTAATTTTCATTCTGAGTTCTGGGATTGTGGTGGATAGTATTTCGCGTCCCTTCTTTAATAGCATGATGTCTTTGATCCAGGCCTATTCCTCTTGTAATCATTTGAAAGAATATTTTCTCCTGAATTCTTTACCGTGAAAGGGGGACACTCCAACCCTTATTTATTTATCAAAAGAAAATCAATGTCAAATACGATAATTTGAAAGTTTGTACACAATGATTCTGTAAATTTGCCTATTTGGCCCTCTGTGCAGAACTATTATTCATAAATGCATTGTAACTGATTTTCGTTTTGAGCTGGTGAAACATAGTCAAACTCAACTCGTGATTGTAAGTCATGCATGTTATAATATTGTAGGGCTTGGTGAGCAGCGTGCACCCTGAACAATCCTTAGTCTCTACGGTGTTTTCCCCAGTGAAGACGCATTAGTTCACCCCTGCATGCCCTGTGGAGGTTGCAGGGCTTACCCATACAACATGAGCCTCTCTTCTCCGGGCACTTGAAGATACTACACTTAAGCGTGTTCTTAACTGAACATTAGAGTGCAAGATTTTACTCCCACACCATTGAGTGCCCTTCTCTCTTTTCCCATGAGTAAAGGTGGAAAGGTATAAGCATCATTACATGCTACCTTCTATATAGTTAATTTCATTATGAGAATGGTGAGAGTTAACTAGAGAAATTGTAATAATAGCTTAATCCCAATCAAAAAATTCCTTGTGGCAGGCATCTAATGAGCACAGTTACGTGGCATGGATGCAGATACAAGTACGAAAATTGGTATGTTATCCCATACAATATGAGAATTTTTTTGAAAACCTTGGATTTGATATGCATAAACATCAAGACGTTAATAAAGTATAAACACCATGATGTGAATTGTTTATATAAAGTCAATTTTTTTGTTACAAGCTATGTCTCAGCAAAGAGAACCGTGGTGAGTTTTGAGAACCAAAAGAACTGTTACAACAGCTTAATCCTATTTATAAATATTAAATTTCCTTGTGGCAGGTAGCTAAGTTGTAGGAATGTGAATACAAGCAGCAATACAGGTGTGACGCCCAATACAAGTATGGATTTTTTTTAGAAATCATTGGATTAATATGGCAGGATACACCATACATAACAATGCTTAAAACTAAATATGCTAAAAAGCCAAAAATCATACAGAATTCAAAACAGAAATTTCTCAACCAAAAACTCTCAAAATATGAACACAAGATAAGGGGGTGTGTGTGAGAGGGAGAGGTATTTTAACTTTCCATGTAATAGGAATATGTTCTTTTCAAGTTTTGCTTTTTGAGCTATGTTTTCCTTCTCTTTTTCAAATTTTCATAGGATATAGCTCAGATTTTCAGATCATTTGTATTCATTACATTTCCTGACTGTGCTTGGGTTGTATAGATACCCAAACGTCTTCAGTCCATATCTGGGGTATATCCATGGATATCCATTACATTTCCTTACTGTGCTTGGGTTGTATCAATACCGTAATTTCTTTGGTCCATATCTGGGGTATATCCATGGAGTATTTGTAGCTACCTTCATATTGAATATGGTTATTATGGGAAACAGTTGGCTGTGTCCAGTAACAAAGAACACGGGTACAAACCAGCAGGCAAAGACACCAGCCAAAAGATACATTTTGAGTGATTACAAGGCTCAGAACAAAAATTATCTTTATTCATGAAAATTGGCATACGGGATTATACCTTATTCTTGAATGCAATAACAAGTACAAATGAATGCCTATTATTAGTGTCATAAAGATTGTAAAATCCAACTGCAACTATCATATGAAGCAAAGGGAAAATTCTGTTACTAAGTTGATAGCAAGCTTTATCATTAACTTCTTTTGAGGATCCTCCACACATGTAATACTTGACGGTGACCATCAATTACTAGAAAGATTGGCCTAAAGATCGGTTTGTAATTTAAAAATGGAAGTAGATAATTTTTCCAGAATAAAACAACCAGCTAACCACTGAGCTGCTCTAATCTATAGAGAGTATCAAACTTCTGAGATGAATAACTTGTTCTAATGGATTTACCACAATGTAGTCTTAAGAAATCCTTTCTCGTAATAGGAGATCTCCTTATCTTGAAAAATCCTCTTCGAAATAAATCTGCCCTGAAAAAAACTCTCCTCCCTTTGGTACGATAAAAAACTCAGTAGAGACACTTACCTGTAGATATCATAACATGAGGAATATAAGCTTGATAACCGGTCCACCAATCATTAGAGTCATTCAACGGAAGAAGTAGCAGGTCATTCACCTGATACAGTAACAGAAACCAAAGGCAACAGTACTGCTAACACAGCATAACTGATGATATTTTCATCATATCTCACAACATCTAATAAGAGTATGCATCTCTAGGATTTGTCTTCAAAATTCTATCAGAGGAAAGCAGAAATTTGTTATAAAAACTAACAATTGAATAAAAGCAGCAATGTCTGGCTTGAGATAATCACACACAAACAAGCTAAATCCGAGAACCTGAAACTAACCATAGGTCAACCCCTTTGTCATGCATACCCTGACGATGATCATTGCTACTCATTTTATTTTTGAATCCTTCTAATCCGTTATCAACTGGGGTAAACAGACTCAATCAATCATACTAAAATTAAACCAGGAAAGTTCTTGAAACCTAAAGTTTAGCTTCAAAGCACAATATTCATCCAATAGAAACTGAAGAAATTACTCAAATTGACTGACAGCAATATTCTCATTATTAATTATTCCAATAGGAATCTTGCCATCTTCTAACGAACTCCGGAGGTGGCTTTCTTCTGTAAATATACCGTTGTGGCTACATTATATATTCCGACGCCCTAATCAAAAGTGTAAAATTGTGTACAAGAAAAATGCTTTTGAAATTTGAATCCAACATGATTCAGACCTCAACAGGGTGTGCTTGGTCTGTGCATAAAGAAAACTCCGTGTGGGCAAAGACCGCGCCATATACTCATCATACTTCTTTAACAGGACTGATTATTTGTTATACTGATCGCTTGATATAATCGACAAACAATCCCAATAGTCTTTCATGGTGTAGGATATAATTAAGTAAATTGATGTCTATCTCTGCTCATAGCCATTGCCAATAAACTTATCTGTGTTTAGTATAATCCCAGTGAACTTCTTGAGGAAGAGTTTGGAGGTCTGATCCTGGTGCCCCCAATGCCACTCCTCCGGCTTCTGCACGGGGTTAGATAGAATCGCAGCAGCCCATTATCAACATTGGTAGGAGAATAATGAATGCTTCTGCTCCGATCCAGCATCGTCTCTTCCTTTCTTTTCATATGCCAACTACTACTCTTGTTCCTCTGTGCATTGCTGTTGCTGTTGCTCCTGTGAATGATACTGCCATTGCTTCCCGTTCCACCATGCCTATTGCTCAAGTTATTGATATACCAACTCCTGGAACTAATGCTGCTATTGCTGAAGTAATCACCTTTACTTAAAGCCTTTCTTCCTCCCTATCCCACGAATCCGACTGACAGCCTTCAATGTCTCCTCCTCCTCCTTCATATCCACCTTCATACTTGCTACCACCGTGCTTCTGAATAAACCCCACATAGGACTAGTGATTGTTCTGCTCCAGGCCTTGCTCCATCTATGAGATTTTGAGACATGTTTTGGATCATCAGAGGGATTATGGAAGTTTTCTGAGCACTTTTCCGTGTGGGTCTTTTCCATGTCTGTTTCAATAGTCGTAGGCTTACTGTTATCGTCGTCCAATGCGGCAGGGGATACTTTGGTGGTATTGCCATTCCTAGTCTCTAAGGCCTGTACGGGCTTAGTTTCATCGGGTTTCATTTCATTCGGTATTTCTACTGCATTCTTCCTTCTCCTACGCGACAGAGATGAATCTGAGTAATACTCCCTGGTCTCCAATGATCCACCTGGCTGACTCTCCTCCTCGCCATCATGAAACTTGATGGGCTCTTCTGAAACTTGGTTTTCGAGCACCCAACGGCAGCAACAGCAGGAGGAGCAGGTTCTTCATGCACCACACCAACTGACGAGGCCACAAATTTCCCAAGCAAAACACCATCCCAAGAAGCCCTGGGCTCCTCCCACGAATGCCTTGAATCCTCCCATGAAGTCCTACCCATGTCAATAGAAAACCTTGGGTCGTCGTCACAGGAAGGCCTGGCTTCATCAAGTATTTCAGACCTGGTGTCCCGGGTCTGTGGATTCTGTGAATGATGTTGTTTATGGCGGTGCTTTCTCTTCCATTTCTGTATTCTTTTCATGACTATAGATGTCAGCCAAAACGATTTAGGCCTCTCCTTAGAATCACCACATTCACTGGCATTTGGGTTTGGGGCCTTCTTCTTGGTTTCATCAAGGTTATGGTTATTCTCGGTTACTTGCACACGAAACCTACTCTGCGTATCAAGATCTATGTGGGATTTTATTGTTCTACTGGAAGGATTGTTAGAGCTCTCACCTGTTTCAAAACTCTCATAGATTAATCTGCTAGGAGGTTCGGGCTCGGGCTCGGGCTCATGTACCGGTTGCTTTGAATGTATGACTTCAATCTCTGGTACTTTTACCACAGAAGCCCAACCATTCATCTCCATTGAGCTCGGTCCTTCCTCAGCTGGGTATCTCTGGTTCTGACTTCGATTGTCCTCCTCGTCTATTTGAAACAACGCCCACAGTGTATTTCTAACTCGAATGTCACAGGACTTCCTCTTGGGCTCGAGGGAACTGGCCTCATCAATCTTAGCCCTGGCCTGTGCTCTCCCTTCTGAGAAGGACTTGCTCCTTCTCAGCTGAGGTGGTCCATTAGAAGTTGAGGCTTCAGAGACCATGACCATCTTCTTTTTCTGAAGATTAGTCTTGGCCTCTGCAATGGTGGGTTTCTTAACAGTAACTTTCCCATCTGAAATAGGAAAGGCCTTTGCATGGCGGTCTGCTGGATCAACACAAGCCAAACGTTCCCTCAAACATGCTGCACAGACTCCTACCACAAACTCCCTTGGATGCCTCTGGCACCTCACAGCTGCACGGTTCTCCAAATTCATTTGAGCCAAGGCAGAATCATTCACTCCATTGAAATGTAATGAACTTATCTACTTATACTTCCTCTTCAAACTTCAGAAGTCAGAAGAAGAAAACCATGCCCAACCCACAACTCTAAATCTCTGCAGCCCTCACTTGCATCCAATGCAGACTTCAATCTATGCTGCATCACGCACTGAATTCATCTCAGTCCATGTCAATGCAACAAAAATTCATCCCCATGAGTAGCATATGCCTCAAAATACCAAAAAAAAAAAACTCAAATCTCAATGGCACCCAAAAGCCAACACCCAAAGTCCAGCAGATCTCTGCACCTCGGCCTCCTCTTACACACACCAATCCCGCTTCAATCTACACTGAACCGCACACTGAAATTCATCTCGATCCCACAGAGGCCATTCATTGCAACGACCCCCACTTTCCTCAAAACACCAATGACACTGGCATCAGACCATCATTCCTGAAATCCAATAACAGATAAATCTTTTTCATCAAGAATTTTTGTAACAAAATCCCTCTAAATACTGGTTTTTACTCCTTCCAATCAAAAATCCTATAATATTTAAACAAAAATCTCATTAACTGGCCCAGCAATCAATCAAACAACATGTTTGACACCCCCATCACCAAAACAAAACGCACAATTCACATCAAACAACAATACCACCATTAACATATCAGGCCACTCCTACAAGGTCACCATCACCATCACAATCACCAGAATCATTCCCCAACAGTTAAAAGACTCATAATACACACCACACCCCCACTCAGCAAGAAAACAACATATTCTTAAATTCATGCTCCCTAAAAAAAAAAAAAAAAAAAATTAGATCCCTTTCTTTTTTAATTGTCGAGGCATTTAGTGAATTCATGCTTACGTTTCTCTGCATTTTTATAATTTTTGTGGAAAATACCAAATTCCAGAAGGGCAGTCAATCCTCGGATTCTTGGTTCAAATCACATCCCCATGATGTCCCATCCATTGATTACCCCTGCCTTGCCTAGGGAGCCGTTGTCCACTACATACTATTTTACACCCATTATTCTTATTATTATTACACAAATTGACCCCATCCTACACATTTACCAAACAATTTGATCCACTTAATCAAGACTCGGAAGAAAATGCCATAAGGAAGCTGTGAACCCTATTGATCTGTAGATTCTTTGTGGAAAATGCATGCACTCTTGGGACAAAGAAAGCAACGTTCATGTGCCATGTTATTTGTATTACAACCATTGTAATAATAATACCAGTTTAGCCATCATTTAAAATATAAATAAAATGAATTTAAAGCATTTGATTTATATTACTTGAAATAGAAGTACATATATGTTTTAAAAAACACCCAAAAGCATACCTTGAGTCAATCAATTTCTCAAAACCTAAGAAAGTAAAGATATAAAGTCAAATGGTAGAGTCACAAAATTATAAGTCATTAATAAACAAGTACAATTAAGCAACATAGGTAATTAATCCTTTTGAGAGAGGAGGACTTGCCCTTCAATAATCACCAAGTGGGTGCTCATCATAGATGGGTTCCTAGCCATCTTTTTGTTCGGTTGTTTCTTTCTTGGTTGGTGAGATGATCGAGTAAGCCTCGATATCTTGCCCTACATATCTTAACTTGTATGACCATAGCCTACACAAAATGAAGCACCATCCGTAGGTGGCATCCAAACCTCCATGACCTTTGGATGGTGTTAGTCTACGAAAAGGAGTGGAGAAGGAAAAATGGTTTCGAGACTGTACTAACCTCTACCTCGGTCTCTACTAGCCTAGTCTCTTATCGACGACAGCCTACCTT
The DNA here is from genome assembly GCA_018340775.1 of Taxus wallichiana var. yunnanensis. Classification (NCBI taxonomy): domain Eukaryota; kingdom Viridiplantae; phylum Streptophyta; class Pinopsida; order Cupressales; family Taxaceae; genus Taxus; species Taxus wallichiana. The sequence continues at coordinate 565,328,018 of CM031242.1, read as the reverse complement.
GAGGAATCTAAAAAAGCGTACTTACAATGCAAGGTGTATTTCCCCTACTAGCCAATAATAGTGCGAAGGTGCTCCACCTCCAAAGCAACTTTCTTTACTTGAACCTAAATCGCAACATAGTGTTAGATATAGTAGTAGCCGACTTAACAATAGGAAATTCCTTTGTTGACTAGTCTTTATTGAAAATCATAGCACTTATATCTTTCCAAAGTTGAAAAGAATAATATCAATGTGGAAAATATGCGATTTGCTTACAATGATAAGAAGCACAAGAGAGTCCCCTAAAAGAATTTGATGGCACAAGAAAGGATTAAGTATGAAAGGTTTAGAAGGAATCAATCCAATTCCAAGTCTCGTTGAGAATGCACACATAACCAAGAAAATGTTTCGGTGACTCTATGTGGTCACAAGCACGACATAAAGACAACATATGGGAGAGGGAATTCCCATGTGAATAAGTATCCCCAATACAAAGACCTTGATATAAGATACATTAGGCAAATTGAGCTTTTAGGTTCCACCACTACTAAACAAATTATGTGAAATCTTCTACTCCAACAAGAAGAGGAACAATTGAGATTGAAATGCTTATTAAGCACCTCTTAAGGAGAAATGCTGAAGACAACCATCAATAACCAAATATGGGTTTTATCAAAGCAGAGGAGTGGAAGGGTGTCAATTCCAATTCTTCCACCATTGGGGGTGAGGGGGCTTGAAGGTCAATTTTAGGCAAGTTATCTTTAGTCACAACCATTTGGATTCCGATAATGTATTTAAAATATTGGTTATTGAGTCAAAATTAAGTTTGTGAGAGGGTCAAAGCATGCAAGACCTATTTTTTTGGTCATATATGTCAACAATAGTGTGAAATCATTTCACCAAGTGTTTGAAAGTTTTGATTATAGGGGTTTCAACAAGAGGGTAAGCATGGTGAGTGATAACAGGAGACCATCAAATAGACTAAGTGTTGATAAACAACCTTGTACTAAACTTGTCTCTAGACTAGATAAACCATGGTTTAATTGTTTACCAAGCTTGCCAAATTCTCTTAGCCATTAAATTACTAGTGTGTAATAGGGATATAATGGTTTAGTCTCGATCTAGCCTAATTACTAAGTATAATAATTAACAACTATAAAAGAGTGGTCATAGATATTCTAAATGATTCTGAATTATCATTAAGATTTGGTAATTGACCTTACTTGAATAGAATGTGACATAGAATAATTAGGGTTAAGGAGATAGAACTAGTTTGAATGTTTAGGAGGAATGGTAGAAAACTCAAAAGGTGTACAAAAGTGGATTAGATTATCTTCAAGCTACTTAGAAAATATCATATGATGAGTAGGCAATCTAGACGGTTTGTGGAGGTCAAACAATACAATCATTGAACCTATCTCGGGTATCTCATCACTCACTTGCTTTAGCCTTTATAGATTCACTTATGTCTACTTTTTCCGTATGTGACTAGATATGTGTTATGACTATATTTGAATTATATGGGTTTCTTCTTCACTAGAAAAACCTAACTCTTATGTTTCGACCGAAAAGGGGGTTAACAAACCTTTGGGAAGGAATCTCTCACCACACCTCTACTAATGTGTTGAGCATTGCACTACATACCGCTACTCAAAAGAGGGAATAGACCCATGTAGTTCCCCATACTATTATGATGAGATGCATGTGATATAATAAATGTAGACAGAGCCCTCGATCTTACCCTCGCACTTGGTAATAACTACTGATACATCGTTTTGGCTCACGATTGATCTAAGGTAACAATATAGATAAACTCATTAATTTAGTAGCCTAATATTGTGATAATGTTCTAATGAATTTGATGTTTCAATGTTTTCTCTTGATCTTATTAGTTTGAGTGTGATAGAGGATCCCTGGATGTCCATAATAGATCGGGGTGGATTTGTTTATATAGGTAACATTTCAATTGGTTTCCCACTCAACCGACCCAAAAAAAGTTCTTTGGTTGATGATACAATGTACCCAAATGATAAAGTGGCTATTAGAACATGGGAGGATAGGTTCATGACACATGGACACTACTAGTGACGGTATTATCCATGTCATACAAATATTTCCTATGGTAAATAAAAACATGCATAGATGGAGGGTGTTTGACAAATATTCAATTATAAACTTCTAGTGTTTCGAACAAAATAATCTAAAGAAGGTGGTTGGTAGTGGATACGGGTCATGAGAATAGAATGGGAAGGTGATCTAAATCAACCAAGTAATGTGTAATTGGTAGATATATTATGATAAGTACAAAATGTCATATTTGTAAGTGCTCCAACCATATTTCAGTACTACGAAAGCTTTATGTTTTAATATAGTGTTGACACATGCTTGATTAAAAAAATGAAAACCTTAAGAGTCTTGATCATAAGAGCAGTAGTGAACACCCCTAAATGTTTGTATCAATCCACACGATCTTGCAAATAATGTAATAATAAGGTGAAGATTAATGATCGATAAAGATGTGTAATATGAATACTGTGAAGATGTTTATTGAAACATTTTTATGAAATGAAATGTACATGATAATGACTATAATTGATTGGTTATGCGAATATTTTCGTTTGAGTTGCTGAATTTTGAAGAATGACATGGGAATTTCCTCCATCATGTTAAGTAAGTGTCGAGACTTAGATACTCCATGGGACTTTCTCACCCATGCCAAGTGAGCAATGAAATTGTGCTAACTTAATAGCCTTTCATGTAACTTGTGTGCTAACTCGATAGCCTTATATGTACCTTATGTGCTAACTTTATAGGGTTGGTTGTAGCTTATATTCTAACTTAATAGTCTTGCTTGTAGTATGAAAATATTCATGTAGATGAAGAAACTCCAACATACATTCGAATGATGCCTCTCGTAGTCTTATGGTAGTGTGATATGTCCCTCAACTTTATGGGATGTTGAGGCAAATTTAAAATTTATGGGTTGTTGAGGTTGATTTTCTAACTTTGTGCATGCGATTAATTTTTTGTGTCATTTGATATGTCTCGATCACGAGACTTTAATTATTTTTCCAACTAACTTTGTCAACTCTATGTATGTGTTATTCGTTGCATGACCCTATCAAACTTGAACCATATGATAAAAGTATTAAAAACCCCTACAACATTGATTGTATTATGATCTAAAAATGTGTGAAATGTCATTATTCTAACTAGATTCATGTGATTTCCTACAAAGTTTGTTTCAACTTCTAAATAAGCCCACAATATGCCCCTTTCTAGGGAGGGATGCACATGTGTATCATTCACATCAACAACGAATAACATTGTTAAACATTTATGCATAACAAGTATATATGGATAAACATGTTAAAGCATGAATTACAAGGTTTAAATAAAATTGGTGTGTGTGAGATATTATTGATATTGTATAAGTAAGAATCATGCATTGGTCCAAGAGATAAGCATATGTGAATATTGTTAGAAATATAAACAAATAATCAATGTAAAACACATCATCAATCTCATATAAGCATGCTAATAGTATGAAATGATACAACATGAAGGATCCTTTAACACACGTGACACCACATGATGACATAAACCACAAAATGACTACACACAACATGATGGGATATGTTATCAAATTTCCTTCATCGTCCATCTGAAATTAGATAACAAGTAGATTCTTGTTGTGAGTAATCAAGGTAGTTCTGAGAGTCTTGGACCGAATACGAAAGGAGTCAAGCCTCCATACATTTTGGGAGGGACTTAGCCAAATCACGGTGAGAAATTTGAGCACGGAATGAGTCAACTGGAAGCAAATTAAAGGAGTTGTGGGAGGTGCCATGTGTCGGCACCGTGCACTTTCAAATACGTAAAGGGAAGAATGAAATCTCAAAACCCCATGGGATTTCCACGTGGAATCAATGATAAGGGGCCCGCCAAGAAAAAGATCCTCATATTAATGGGTAACGAGTCCCATTGTTAACTCGAAGAAAAATAGAAGGATCTGTGGAGGACACCGCATGTCGATTTGGCACAATTCCAAAAGATATAAGAAAAGTAGAGACCTTGGGGATGCATTTGGCCTCTACGTGGAGCTCGGCGCGAATGGACTCCAATCTTGAAGTAGGTTGTAAAAGATTGGTGGTAGGTTAATGCCACATGTGAAGCAGTAATAAAGACCCCCTAGAAGTTTTAAATGCTCGATCTTTCAAAAGATTTGAGGGTGTATTCCTTAAAAGACAAACCCACTTGGGGAGGTGGTTGGAAAGTTGTTGAGAATGCATTGAATGAACATGGCTTTCATTCCTTCGAGGAAGATCATGGGGCAAGGTGTGAGACATATTTTGTGAATCTATTTATGTCACTTCATCTCATTTATTACAACTCACAAGTGGTTGGAGAAGTAGTTCCGCAATTTATCTCTTCTCTTCTTCTCGTTCTATATATTATAACTGCAAGGTTCATAAAAGGAGATATCAATAGTGAGTCATTTTTATCTTTGTCCCTCTTTCTTCTCTCTAGTAGGCAGGAACATGGAGCTCAAGCCTTCTTACTAAGGCTTTGTAATGGAATTTTTCTTACCTCTTACCTGTTGATTGTTGACTGTGCACAATTTTGGAGCAATGTGATATGTCCTATGATGCATTTCGTCCATCCTTTCGCATGTTTTTATCATCTTTAATAGCCTTTATTTTTTTGTTGGTATAAAGGTGCATATTTCAAATGTTCATTACATGTTTTGAAATCTATGCTTAATGAGTTTTGAATTGGTGTTATGCGTGAATCTACATTTGGCCTATGGTGCATTTTGTCCACCCTTTTTAGTACTCACCTTTTCCCATTTCAAATAGATGGATTCTTGATTAAACTTCTTCTTTTCGGTGCATCACTTTTATTAGTTTTGTGTTATGTTTCATTTTCCTTCTAACCCTCATCTCACACCATAAAGAAGATCTAGATTCTTTAAAATCTAGAGGTTACCTCAGGCACATGTCCCACTAACCTGAGGTATCCAACAACTCTGATGGTTCATCCGAAAAGATAATCATCAACAATTTTCCTGGCATGCCTAGTGGGACTGTTTGAAGCATTCTCTCATTTCATTGCATTAAGTTGGCATGTTCTTGGTGAAATTCAGCCTATGGAGGCACATACAAAGCACATCTGGTGACTCTGCGTGGTCCGAACAACCCATTCTCTAATTTTACAGACCTTTCTCTCATCCATCTCCATTCATATTTCTTTCCACGTCTCTCATTTTCCTTCATTCTATGAAGTTATGCAATCATGACTTCATTCCCGCAATGGAATTCACACTTTCAACAATATCATCAACCTCCAATAAACTTCACGACTTCTCCAAACCAGTAATATAACTAGATTCAAAGCCACTATGCTTACCCATATGAGCAATGCCAAGATCAGTTTGGCTACGGAACCTATCAAGGACACATGTATGCATATGATGACTATAGTCAAATGGAGGATGTTGGTCTACTAGAGAAGATCCAAAGAATGGAGGCATGCATGGTTCAATCTCGGGCTACAACAAAAATGAAGGCATTCGGGATAGGATGCAAGGCACCTTGTCCATGGGAAGGCCCTATTCCTAGACACTATAGCCCACAAGAGAAGCTTGAATTCTTAGAAGAAGTTTTTCCCCCACTTATGCAGTGGATCGAGGGTATTGAAACATATGAGAAAAGTGCGAGACAACCTTGTCAATGGGTAAGTCAATCACCAACTCTTTTTTTTATTTCCCCCTTCCCAAGCTCTACCATGTCATACCGCTCCAAATGATGAGTTCCCTCTCCATCTCCTAGCCTTCCATCCCACCTCATTTCTTCTATCCCTTTTCCTTCCAAACAGTCATCCCCTCCATATAAACAAGAAGCGAATCCAAATCCAAAATAAGAGGAGCACATGGGGATGATTAAAATAAATTCAGAGGATTTAAGTCATGAGTCAGATGAAGTTGCACATGATGAAAAATTTGCAAACTCAAAGACCATCATGCAAGGGGAAGAAACCTTGGCACAACAGGACAACGATGAGCTTGATTGCTTATCTAACTTGGAGGAATGCCTTGATGAAGAAGAGCCCATAGAAATCACAACCTTTGAGGCTTCATCAATAATTCCCCAATAAGAATAACCTGCTACTCATGACAGATCCCCTTGAATCAAATCCATAAGCTCTTAATGAAGATATAATCATCAAGGCTTTCCTTTGACACTATTTAGATACTGATCTTGCTACTGTTGATCTCATTTTGGACATTATTATGTTTTGGATTTAGTATGATGTGTATATGTTAGGTCATGGAGTATTATGGACACTATTATGTTTATTTTAGTATGATTGGTTAGATGTTAGATCATGGACTAGTATTGATCTGGATTCAACTATTATGATTAATGATTGTTGGAGACATTATTATATATGGATGATGATATACTGCTTGACATGGACAGGTTATTGATGTTGATTTTAGACATGTGACATTTGATATTATGAGTAGCTCTAGTATAGAGATTCAATGGATGATGACATAATGGAAAATTGAATTTAAAATGATAATGTTGAATTTTTGTATTGTTGTGATTTGGATTTGATAATTATATATTATTTATATCATTTTGAATGTCTGATGCGGCCACGAGGCCGAAGGAGGTATTGTTATTTTGTAGGTTGAAAATCACAACAATGTTGAGGGACTGGATACTAACCATATTGAAATTCCATGTGAAATCAACAAAGTCACCATGGCAACTATGTTATGAGTTTGTGTTGTGTTATGTTAGGATTTCCCATGGGGGATTTCCATTATTGTGACCATGGGATATAGGTTTTGTATTTATGTGTCCTTTTTTTAATTATTGTTGTATGTATTTTATTTGTAATGTGTTCCTTCTTTTAATTAATTTAAATATGATATTTTATTGTGAGAATCATAAAGTTAAATTTTAATTAAATAAATTGGGATGTGGAATGTAAGAAATAATGTTATTGTCTTGGTTAATAATTAAATTTGATTTATATTATGTATAACCATATGATAGATAAATAAATAATTATGTCAAAAAGTTTGTAATAAATGGAGTCATAGGCATTAATGCATTTGTAAGAGGATGTAAGAGATGTGAAAGTGATGTATAGGTTGAGTAAGTCTGATTTTGGAGTGTAGAACACTCCATCCTCTTTGAAATTCGGATTTGATCTTGGAAGCCAAAATTGGAGGCTTGTGGGACAAGTAAACTTGTCCCACACCTTAAAATCATCCACCAACCATGCCTATGGGTTGGGAGTAAATTTTAGTCTTTAGAATTAAAATTTGAAGTGACTATGTGTAAGTTTTTATTGCACTTCCCTTACAAATTTTAAATTCAGTCCTTGATAAAGCATGGGTTAATTTTGAGTGTGTAAGTTGCTTGTCATCTCCATTTATTGTGATTTATTGGTAAGCTGATTTTTCTCTTTTGGGGTTGAGAAAGAATGATGTGGCATCCCACTTGGAATCCACATCATCCTCTCCCCCCTCTCCTTTTAAATGGGAATTTCTTCTCTTGTTTGGGTTGTTGAAACTTTGCTCTTTCTCTTCTTGGGTCGAATTTTATTGTTGTTGGAGCTTGCTTTGTGGAAGGAGCTTGGAATTCTTGTTGCATGCATTCTTCTTGTTGTTTTGGAACTGCATTTTGAGCATTAAGGAACTACTATTTTGGAAAAAAATCTCCAATATGGAGAGGTAGGATCTGGCCTTCTTATATGCTACTTTGTTTTCCTTTTTCTTGCATACATTGTTGAATTGTGTTTGTGATTACTTCCTTGGCTGGTTGGGTAGAATGCTTAGGGCATGGTGTAGGAGAAGGCTGTGGGAATTTCATATGGGGGGTATAAGGGTTTTCCAATGACACTTGTTTTATTTTGGAGGGAGTTTTGGATTGGGATCCACCTAGAAAAGAAACCGCTTGCATTTCTTACTATGGGGGCATAAGGGATAAATTTTTTTTTTTTTTTTGGGGGGGGGGGGGGGGGGGCATAAGAGGGGTTGGGAGATATAAGGTTTATGGGTATGACTTGTTATTGGCGGTATGCATTTGGTGGATGCCCAATTTCCAAATTGGGAGGCATAAGGAGATTCCCCACAGTCCTTGCTCTTGTTTGGCTTGCTTGAAGAAGCCTTTTTGTTGTTTGAAATGTTTAAAATGTAGTTGGGAACTATTGTCTTGTTTTGGAATTGTGCATCCTGTTGTTCTTTGCATGTGAAATAAATGTACTTGTATGTGAAAGAAGCCTATGTTGCCATGTGTTGTTATTCATGCTCCATTTCAATATGGTTGGGGCTCGGGGGCCAATGGGGAAAGATGGCTTCTCCTTTCCCATTGGATGTCTTGGTTGGGTGGAGAGCATTGCCTTTCCCCCTTCCTTGTTGTGATCAAAGTTGCAAAGAAGAAGAAACAGGCATGCTGCTGTTTGGAGAAGAAATTATAGTTTGACAGTCTTTTCCCTTTGGAGAAAATTCAATGTAACCTTTCCCACTTCGAGTGGATGAGTGTATAAATGTTGTAATAGGAAGTTATTGTATTGATAGTAGATGTTTGAAGTTGAAATTGAGAATGTAAAGAAGAAGTATATTTGAGATCTATTTTATCTTGGAAAGAAAATGTAAATGTTATTCCATGCTTTGTAAATTGAAATTTGATACCAATTCAAATTTGAAAAGAGATCAATTGTAAAAGTGTTATTGAATTTTGAATAAAGGATTGAAGTAGTTTTCAAATTGTATTGTATGCTGGAATTGAATTGTTGTCAAGAAAATTGAGATTTCTGTGTTGGAAGAAAATACGTATGAGAAAGCTAAACTGTATTGTTCTCATTTGAATTGTGCATTCAAATTGAAATTTGAATTGTAATTTAATTTAGAATTGAATGGCTGTCTTAATCAATCGAATGTATTTGACTAAGCTTAGGAATCATATGCACATCCAAATTACCAAAAATTGATGAATAAATTTAAAAGAAACAGTTCACTATTTTAAACTCAAATATGACAATGCACACTTTAATAAAAATGAGCAGTTCAACTTTATACTCAACAATAAATTACAAAACTTGAAATTTATACTTAGGAAGACTTGAGGAATCCAAATTCACTAAAACAGTCAAGAATAAATCTCTAAAACTCAAGGAATTTCAATTCGGAGCTTGCACGGTCGTTTTTCCGTCAACTGTCAGAAAATTGCAAACTTGTATAAATGAACAAATTGACTTCACTAAAACACTCTAAACCTTCCCTAGACTAGTCCTCCATGTCTTTTGACATGTTGAGTGAAGGAGGAGTTCAAATTTAATCAAATTGATAGTTGGAAAAACTGCCAGTTTTAAATTTAAAGCCTGCAGATTGATTTCTTAAAATTGACCCTTAAAACTTCATCAAAATCCAAAATTGATGATTGCTATGCAAAGAGGACTCTGAGAGATTTCCGGAAAGTCCTTGTTTTCCCAAAATGGAGTTCCCTATCAAAAGTTATGGCCATTTGAAGTTTTTACTTCAAAATGGCCAACTAAAAATAAATCTAACTATATTAAAATCAAAATTTGAACTTTGGAAAATTTTCCCAAAAAGTCCGCCACCCCGCAAACCCTTCAACCAATCAAAAGTTGCCATGTGGCACTTTGGAGGGTGGACTCATCTTGAAAACTTAACTTTTGAAAAATTTCCTTGGGAAAATTTTCCCAATTTTCTCCACAACTCCGCGGCCCCGTAGCCAATCACGTGCTGACACGTGGCATGGGGGTGAAAGAAAATTTGAAACCTTAACTTTTTGCCTTTTGGGAAAAATTTTACTTTTCCCTCCGTGGCCCCGCACCCCCACAACCAATGGGGTGTTGACACATGTCCAAGTGGATGCATGGGCCCACGCGAGCCATTTGGCCTTTTAAAACCCTTTTGGCGCAAAACTTTAGTTCCCTCCGTTGCTCCACCGACCCGCGTCCAATCACCGGATGCCACGTGGCATTTTTGGTGATGAGGAGGAGGAAAGGAAAATTTCCTTTAGAAAACCTTAGGTTTGGACCTAGGGAAAAATTGAAAATTTTCCCCAACCAATAGCCTCTCGACACATGGCATGGGGATTTCCTCGGTGGAGGCGCGCCCAATTTTTCCTTTGGGCGTTTGGCCTAAATTCTCAAAATCCTTAAATGTTCCACCACTCTGCTCTTCCCCACACCAATTAGATGGTGCCATGTGTCCCCTTCGTCGACCCCCGGGCAGTGTGCAGAGGTGTTTTGTGCTTTGCACCTAAGGAAGGGAAATTTTCTCCCGAAAACTCCGCCGCCCCATAACTTGAGTTTTATTGGGAGTTAGGAGGACTTCTTTATATGGTTGGAAAGGTGAGAAAATTTCCTATCCAATGGAAATAATTTAGGAAAGTTTTGATGAATCTAGATGTGTGAAAAATTGGTTTGAATCCTGTAAGCTAGTTAGGGCAGATGGGAGTGAAAATTTACTCTCCTAACCTAAGTGAGGAATTTAATCCCTGGTTTTGACCTTGTGCTTGTTGTAAGATGTTGTAGAACCATTTCGTAGGTCAATCTTGTTTGATAACCTGAACTTGGTTGTGGTAACTATGACCTTGTAACCTTCGTAGCAAATGCCTTTAAAAAAAAAATATTCCATAATTTTCCTAGCTAAACCTAGTTTGTTTCTTGGTCTCAAGTGGTAGTTGAAGTGGGCATCACACTTGGTATCAGAGCAGTGGTTCAAAGGCTTGGACCATTGGGCACACTAGAAAATTGAGACTTGAAAAAAAAAAAAACTAGTAAACCTGTTAATCTAGAAAATAGAACTGATTGAAAATTGAACATGATAGTAAACTTAGAAACTGAAGAAGACTTAAAAGTAATGAACTAACTCTCACTTTGGTCTATGCAGGAGGCTCTAGACGGAGCAAGAGGAACATTCACAGAGGCTCGAGAGTCACCACCACCTCCACCACCGCCACCACCACCATCGGATCAAGGTGTAGCAGCCATTCTACCTCAGATTCTACAGACCCTTCAAGATGTTAATGCCGCTCTACACGGAGGATCGGTAGGAGGGCATTCAGGAAGACATGACAGAGTTACTTCCATTGAGGGACATGCACCTCCTCCACTCAGTGAGGAGCATAGAGGAGAGAACTCCCATGCAGAGTTAGTTAGAGAGGATTCACCACCTAGGAGACAGGGTGACAGAGTTCTAGAGCATAGAGAGAGGTCTTGGAGCCCTAGGCTTAGGGATGAGCTTGCAGAGAGGCCTAGAGGCCGACAGACCACAGCTGCAGATCACATCAGGGAGATCTTAAAGCTTAGGCCATCACACTACTCAGGTGATACAGGTGGATTTCAGGTAGAGGCCTGGCTAGTGAGCTTGAGCGGTTGCTTCAAGCTTTGTCCTTGTTCTAGCAACATGAAAGCTCGTGTTGTGATCCATTTACTGAGGGATGGAGCAGGAGTATGGTGGAGGACAGAGGAGCAGAAGATCCATGTAGATTCAGAGATAGTGACTTGGGAGCTATTTGAGGAGAGATTCAGGAGTAGGTACCTATCATGGAGGTTCATCCAGCAGAGGATTGACGAGTTCCATGACCTCCGACAGGCTACCCTTTCTGTAGTAGAGTATGAGAGTAGGTTCCTAGATCTACTTTAGTATGTAGATTATATGTAGGATGAGTAGGTGTGGATTCACAGGTTCATCCTGGGGCCTGAATTTGGACATTGGAGGGGTAGTTGATTCACTGACCACAGACATTAGCGGAGGCCATCGAGAAGGCCTATATTATAGAGGAGACTCTGGGGTAAAACCCAACAAAGGCTAGAGACCAAGTTAGGAGCTGCATTCAATAGATGTAGGATGGTAGATTGAGAGGTTCAACACCTCTCCCTCATGGTGGGTAACATTCAACATAGTCATCCTTTAGGCCATAATAGCAACAACAATAGTAGTCTCGCCCACCATATAGACCTCCACAGAGAGCTGATGCACAGAGAGGTCAGAGCATGGGGCCTCCTCCTAGGGGTCCCATCAGACACATGGTGGACTCTAGAGGCCACTGGAGCTCACTTCGCGAAGAGAGGCCACAACAAACTATAGCTGGATCATCAGGATCCACACCGCAGCTTCTAGGGCACCTACTGGGGGTGTAACTCCTTGGAGAGGATCAGGTGGTTGTTTTGGATGTGGAGTAGCTGGACATTTCTGGAGAGATTGCCCTCAGAACCCTAACAAGGGTAAGGCACTAGTTTTTGAGCTAATAGTTGGTGACATGGGATGTAGCCATAGGATCTATGTAGTGGTTGAGAACCGCCAGGCAGAGCACCAAACACATAGTCATTGAGACCACATGTAGCATTGGTGGTATTCCTATCTCTATATTATTTGATTATGGCTCTTCTGATTCTTTCATTGCCCCATCTTTAGTAGAGTGATGCAGCTAGTGGTAGTTAGGAAAGGTCATAGTTGGGATGTCGAGATGGCTTCTAGAGCCAAGATCTCTGTGGACTCCTTAGTTAAGGAGTGTGTAGTGGATTTGGGACCTTTCACCACCACCTCAGATCTCCGTATTCTTCCTTTGGGCTCGTATGGAGTTATATTAGGCATGGATTGGTTATCTGCACATAGGGCCAGGATGGATTGCTATCACAAGACTATAACTTGTGGATGATCTTGGAGTTGAGTCGGTGATTACAGGGGTCAGGAGACCCATTTCTATTCGTACCATTTCCGCTATGCAGCTTAAGTGGTGTGTGCGATGGGGTTGTCAGATGTACGCTATTACAGTTAGTGATAGGTCAGAGGATGGGTCTAGTGGACCATCGCTAGATGATCATCCCATCTTGAGAGAGTTTTTGATGTTTTTCCGGGGAGCTACCAGGATGCCACCTCCACGTGAGATTGATTTCCATATAGACCTAGTCCCAGGAGTAGAGCCTATCTCACGGGCACCTTATCGGATGACCACCGGAGCTTTGTGAGCTCAAGTTGCATAGCTTGAAGGCCTTCTAGAGAAGGGCCTTATCCATCCTAGTGTATCCCCTTGGGGTGCACTAGTGATTTTGTGAAGAAGAAGGATGGATCATCATGCGGTATGTGATTGATTACCACGGTTGAACAAAGTAATGATCAAGAATCATTACCCTCTTCCTCGTATTGATGACTTGTTTGATCAGATGAAGGGAGCCATGGTGTTCTCTAAGATTGATCTCAAGTTGGGCTACCATCAGTTGAGGATTTCAGAGGTGGACATTCATAAGACTACCTTCCGCACGAGATATGGGCACTATGAGTTCACAGTGGTGCCTTTTGGTTTGACGAATGCCCCTGCAGTGTTTATGAGTTTGATGAATGGGGTATTCAGAACCTTTTTAGATCACTTCATGCTCATCTTCCTTGATGAAATTTTGATATACACACACATGTGAGGAGCATGAGGGGCACCTTCGACAGGTTCTTTAGTGTCTTCGTGAGCAACAACTTTATGGGAACTTGGAGAAGTGTGCTTTCTTCAGATAGAGGTGCAATATTTGGGTCATGTTATTTCTGGGGAAGGTATCGCAGTCGATCCTTCCAAGATTAGAGCCATTATGGATTGGCCAAGCACCCACTATAGTGACCGAGGTGCACAAGCTTCATGGGTTTAATAGGATATTACCAGAGATTTGTTTAGGACTTCTCTTGGATTGTGTACACCCTATCACTTCCCTTCAGAGGAAAGGGAAGAAGTTTGTTTGGATGGACAGATATGAGTAGGCCTTTAGGACACTGAAGGAGTGCCTCACTACAACACCCATTCTTGCATAGTGCCAGATCCAAGGTGAGTTCTTTGTATGCACAGATGCTTCTTTGGTAGGGCTTGGGGGTGTGTTGATGCAGGATGGTAGGGTTATAGCTTTTGAGTCTCACAAACTCAAGGATCATGAGCTTAATTATCCTACCCATGACCTTGAGCTTACGGTAGTTGTGCATGCTTTGGTTAGATGGAGACATTTCCTTGTTGGATGGAGATTCACACTTAGGACAGATCATTTGAGTCTTCGCCACCTCTTCACGCAGCCCAATCTAAACGCTCGTCAACGGTTGGATGGAGTTGCTTTGTGAGTATGACATGGAGATAGAGCATGTGAAAGGGAAGGAGAATGTAGTAGTAGATGCTCTCAGCAGAACGGAGACATGTGACTATGGCCACTATAGTGAGTACAAATTTACAGAGTAGGATTCTTTAGTAGCTTCCTCTTGACAACTTCTACATGACAATATGAGCAAGAGATAGAGTCACAGAGACCCCTTGAAGGAAAGTTTGATGGTTTCACCTTGGAGGTAGATGGTCTTCTTAGACACAGAGGCAGGATATATGTTCCAGAGATGGAGGTTTGAGGTAGGACATCTTGGTAGAGGCACATCGTGCACCCTATTTAGCCCATCCTAGGGTGAAGAAGATGCACACTACCTTGCGACAGTTGTATCACTGGAGAGGACTTCATCGAGATGTAGCTCAATTTGTATCATGGTGTTTAGAGTGACAAGAGGGTTAAGGCTGAGCATCAACATCTAGAGGTCTTCTTTATCCTCATGCCATACCGGAATGGAAGTGGGACACCATTTCCATGGATTTCATTATTGGACTACCTATGTCGAGATATCACCACGATGCCATTATGGTCATGGTGGATAAATTGACAAAAGTAGCTCATTTTTCTCCAGTGAAGACCACCTATACAGCTAGAGTAGTGGCACGAGTATATTTGGATGAGATTGTTAGGTTACACGAGATTCGTGGAAGATCATTTGTGACCGCGATCCCTTGTACACTTCACATTTTGGACTACCATGCAGTATGTCCTCAGGATGAGGATTAATTTCAGCACAACATACCACCCTAAGACAGATGGATAGACTGAGTGAGTAAATCAGATTTTAGAGGATATGCTTAGGATGTACGTAATGGATCAGCAGTCTAAGTGGGAGGAGTACCTGTATTTAGTGGAGTTTTCCTACAATAATAGTTTTAGAGTTCTATAGGCATGGCTCCTTTTCAGGTGTTATATGGTAGAGAGTGCAGGACACCCCTTAGCTGGGATAGGTTGGAGGATAGAGTATCTCTTGGACTAGATCTTTTGCAGGACATGGAGCAGAGGTAGTGTTGATCAGCAGAGATTATAGGAGGCACAGGACAAGGTAAGAAGAAGTACATGGATCAACATAGGATTGATCATAGCTTTGACATGGGCATGAAGGTGTTCCTTCGTGTTAGGCCACATAAGAGCCCTATCCACTATGGAAAAGGTTCTAAGTTAGCTCCTCGATTCGTTGGACCTTTTGAGATCTTGGAGCGTATCGGCCCTTTGGCCTACCATCTAGCATTGCCACCTAGCTTGTCTCATGTACATGATGTGTTTCATGTTTCTATCCTTAGGAGGTACATTGCAGATCCTTCTCATGTGTTGGACTAGACATCATTGCAGGTGTAGGATCAGGGGCAGGTGACAGTGGAGCCCATCCGTATCATAGATCGCAAGACCCTGGGCCTTCGAGGCAAAGAGATTGATCAAGTGCGGGTGTAGTGGGATAGGTATGATGAGACTGCAGCCACTTGGGAGGATGCTACTATGTTACAAGTGTAGTTTCCACATTTGTTCCAGTGACTTCCGGAGGAAGTTGAGCCTAAGGGGAGGGGGATGTAGTGCCCACCCTCCTTTGACACTATTTAGATATTGATCTTGCTACTGTTAATCTCATATTGGGACATTATTATGTTTTGACTTAGTATGATATGTATATGTTAGGTCATGGAGTATGATGGACACTATTATGTTTATTTTAGTATGATTAGTTAGATTTTAGACCAGGACTAGTATTGATATGGATTCAGCTATTATGATTAATGATTGTTGGAGACATTATTATATATGGATGATGACATACTGCTTGACATGGACATGTTAATGATGTTGATTTTAGACATGTGACATTTGATATTATGAGTAGCTCTAGTATAGAGATTCATTGGATGATGACATAGTGGCAAAATTGAATTTAAAATGATAATGTTGAATTCTTGATATTGTTGTGATTTGGATTTGATAATTATATATTATTTATATCATTTTGAATGTATGAAGTGGCCATGAGGCCGAAGGAGGTATTGTTATTTTACAGGTTGAAAATCACAACAATGTCGGGGGACTGGAGACTAACCATATTGAAATTCCATGTGAAATCAACAAGGTCACCATGGCAACTGTGTTATGAGTTTGTGTGTTGTGTTATGTTAGGATTTCCCATGGGGGGGATTTCCATTATTGTGACCATGGGATATAGGTGTTGTATTTATGTGTCCCTTTTTAATTATTGTTGTATGTATTTTATTTGTAATGTGTTCCTTCTTTTAATTAATTTAAATATGATATTTTATTGAGAGAATCATAAAGTTAAATTTTAAATTAAATAAATTGGGATGTGGAATGTAAGAAATAATGTTATTGTCTTGGTTACTAATTAAATTTGATTTATATTATGTATAACCATATGATAGATAAATAAATCATTATGTCAAAAGTTTGTAATAAATGGAGTCATAGGCATTAATGCATTTTGTAAGAGGATGTAAGAGATGTGAAAGTGATGTATAGGTTGAGTAAGTCTGATTTTGGAGTGTAGAACACTCCATCCTCTTTGAAATTCGGATTTGATCTTGGAAGCCAAAATTGGAGGCTTGTGGGACAAGTAAAACTTGTCCCACACCTCTTAAAATCATCCACCAACCATGCCTATGGGTTGGGAGTAAATTTTAGTCTTTAGAATTAAAATTTGAAATGACTATGTGTAAGTTTTTATTGCACTTCCCTTACAAATTTTTAATTCAGTCCTTGATAAAGCATGGGTTAATTTTGAGTGTGTAAGTTGCTTGTCATCTCCATTTATTGTGATTTATTGGGAAGCTGATTTTTCTCTTTTGGGGTTGAGAAAGAATGATGTGGCATCCCACTTGGAATCCACATCATCCTCTCCCTCCCTCTCCTTTTAAATGGGAATTTCTTCTCTTGTTTGGGTTGTTGAAACTTTGCTCTTTCTCTTCTTGGGTCGAATTTTATTGCTGTTGGAGCTTGCTTTGTGGAAGGAGCTTGGAATTCTTGTTGCATGCATTCTTCTTGTTGTTTTGGAACTGCATTTTGAGCATCAAGGAACTACTATTTTGGAAAACAAATCTCCAGTATGGAGAGGTAGGATCTGCCCTTCTTATATGTTGCTTTGTTTTCCTTTTTCTTGCATGCATTGTTGAACTGTGTTTGTGATTACTTCCTTGGTTGGTTGGGTAGAATGCTTAGGGCATGGTGTAGGAGAAGGCTATGGGAATTTCATATGGGGGGGCATAAGGGTTTTCCAATGGCACTTGTTTTATTTTGGAGGGAGTTTTGGATTGGGATCCACCTAGGAAAAGAAACTGCTTGCATTTCTTACTATTGGGGGAATAAGGGATAAATTTTTGAGGGGGGCATAAGGAGGGGTTGGGAGATATAAGGTTTATGGGTATGACTTGTTATTAGTGGTATGCATTTGGTGGATGCCCAATTTCCAAATTGGGAGGCATAAGGAGATTCCCCATAGTCCTTGCTCTTGTTTGGCTTGCTTGAAGAAGCCTTTGTGTTGTTTGAAATGTTTAAAATGTAGTTGGGAACTGTTGTCTTGTTTTGGAATTGTGCATCCTACTATTCTTTACATGTGAAAGAAATGTACTTGTATGTGAAAGAAGCCTATGTTGCCATGTGTTGTTATTCATGCTCCATTTCAATATGGTTGGGGCTTGGGGGCCAATGGGGAAAGATGGATTCTCCTTTCCCATTGGATGTCTTGGTTGGGTGGAGAGTGTTGCCTTTCCCCCTTCCTTGTTGTGATCAAAGTTGCAAAGAAGAAGAAACAAGCATGTTCTTTGTTTGGAGAAGAAATTACAGTTTGACAGTCTTTTCCCTTTAGAGAAAATTCAATGTAACCTTTCCCACTTCGAGTGGATGAGTGTATAAATGTTGTAATAGGAAGTTATTGTATTGATAGTAGATGTTTGAAATTGAAATTGAGAATGTAAAGAAGAAGTATATTTGAGCTCTGTTTTATCTTGGAAAGAAAATGTAATTGTTATTCCATGCTTTGTAAATTGAAATTTGATACCAATTCAAATTTGAAAAGAGATCAATTGTAAAAGTGTTACTAAATTTTGAATAAAGGATTGAAGTAGTTTTCAGATTGTATTGTATGCTAGAATTGAATTGTTGTCAAGAAAATGGAGATTTCTGTGTTGGAGGAAAATACGTATGAGAAAGCTAAACTGTATTGTTCTCATTTGAATTGTGCATTCGAATTGAAATCTGAATTGTAATTTAATTTAGAATTGAATGGTTGTATTAATCAATTGAATGTATTTGACTAAGCTTAGGAATCATATGCACATCCAAATTACCAAAAATTGATGAATAAATTTAAAAGAAACAGTTCATTGTTTTAAACTCAAATCTGGCAATGCACACTTTAATAAAAATGAGCAGTTCAACTTTATACTCAACAATAAATTACTGAAACTTGAAATTTATACTTAGGAAGACTTGAGGAATCCAAATTCACTAAAATAGTCAAGAATAAATCTCTAAAACTCAAGGAATTTCAATTTGGAGCTTGCACGGTCGTTTTTCCGTCAACTGTCGAAAAATTGCAAACTTTATAAATGAACAAATTGAATTCACTAAAACACTCTAAACCTTTCTAGACTAGTCCTCCATGTCTTTTTGACATGTTGAGTGAGGGAGGAGTTCAAATTTAATCAAATTGACAATTGGAAAAACTACCAATTTTGAATTTAAAGCCTGTAGATCGATTTCTTAAAATTGACCCTCAAAACTTCATCAAAATCCAAAATTGATGATTCTTGTGCAAAGAGGACTCCGAGAGATTTCCGTAAAGTCCTTGTTTTCCCAAAATGGAGTTCCCTATCAAAAGTTATGGCCATTTGAAGTTTTACTTCAAAATGGCCAACTAAAAATAAATCTAACTATATTAAAATCAAAATTTGAACTTTGGAAAATTTTCCCCAAAAATTCTGCCACCCCATAAACCCTTCAACCAATTAGAAGTTGCCACTGTGGCACTTCGGAGGATAGAATCATCTTGAAAACTTAACTTTTGAAAAAAAAAATTTCCCAATTTTCTTCGCAACTTCGCAGCCCTGCAACCAATCACATGCTGACATGTGGCATGGCGGCACGAAAGAAAATTTGAAACCTTAACTTTTTGATTTTTGGGAAAAATTTTACTTTTCCTCCTGGCCCCCGCACCCCTGCAACTAATGGGGTGTTGACACGTGTCCGGGAAGATGCACGGGCCCGCGCGAGCCATTTGGCCTTTTAAAACCCTTTTGGCGCAAAACTTTAGTTCCCTCCGTTGCTCCGCTGACCCACGTCCAATCACCAAATGCCACGTGGTATTTTTGGTGATGGCAGAGGAGGAAAGGAAAAATTTCCTTTAGAAAACCTTAGGTTTGGACCTAGGGAAAAATTTGAAAATTTTTTCCCGCAACCAATAGCCTCTCGACACGTGGCATGGGGATTTCCTCGGCGGAGGCGCGCGTCTAATTTTTCCTTTGGGAGTTTGGCCTAAATTCTCAAAATCCTTAAATGTTCCACAATTTTCTCTTCCCCGCATACCAATCAAATGGTGCCACGTGTCCCCTTCATCGACCCTGCAGGCGCGTGCAGAGGTGTTTTGCGCTTTGCACCTAAGGAAGGGAAATTTTCTCCCAAAACTCCGCCACCCCATAACTTGAGTTTTATTGGGAGTTAGGAGGACTTCTTTATATGGTTGGAAAGGTGAGAAAATTTCCTATCAATGGACATAATTTATGAAAGTTTTGATGACTCTAGATGTGTGAAAAATTGGTTTGAATCCTGTAAGCCAGTTAGGGTAGACGGGAGTGAAAATTTACTCTCCTAACCTAAGTGAGGAATTTAATCCCTGGTTTTGACCTTGTGCTTGTTGTAAGATGTTGTAGAACCATTTTTATAGGTCAATCTTGTTTGATAACCTGAACTTGGTTGTGGTAACTATGACCTTGTAACCTTCATAAAGAAACACCTTTAACAAAAAAATTATTCCATAATTTTCCTAGCTAAACCTAGTTTGTTTCTTGGTCTTAAGTGTAGTTGAAGTGGGCATCACATCATTAGAGCCAAAGGAGAAGCCAACACCAGTCATGCTTACTTCATAGCATGAGGATAACCTTCAAAACCCCAAGGGTTAATCGCAACACCTCTAACCAAATGATAAGCATCTTGAGGAGGTATTCTTATTTGTTGATACCATGGGTAGAGGAGTGGAAGGTAATTTTTCAATCTTATTACAAGCCATATCTATTGCTAAATTAATCACATGACCGTGCTTTATAAAGAAGGGAAGTTATTTCTCTCTTCTTGTTTCAGGTTTTGTTTAGCTTTTCTAGCCTAGTTAGTGTAGGAGTAGGAGTAGATTTTCTTTCAATAGAAGAAGTGCTTTTGCACACTCTACATGTCTCACTTGAGGCATGTATGATTTATATTTTGTATATAGTCTTTGTCCATATTACTAGGTGGTATAATGCACCAACCCCCCAAAGTATTTTTTCAAGAGGGAGATCCACAATTACTTGTAACAATTGTAAGCTTCAAATCAAACAAATGCAGAGAAAATAAAATCAACTTGGGAGGAAACCTTGTTGACTCTCTCCGAGTGAATTATGGCGTGCAAAGATCAATTGTTAGCCCGATTCAGAATCCGCTCCATCCTCCAACCTTAAAATCGTAGTGAATGAGATTCAATCTCAAAAATAATTTTCTACTCTCACAAAACAATTTTAGAGTCTTCTTATGAGAGTTGAAAAGCACCAAGGATCGGTTGGCGGTTACTGGAAGGGCAATGAAACTTCAAATATTCCAGAACAAGGTTCAAACCAACTCATTATACTGATTCCATACCTAAATGAATAGATGCAGACGAGAGGTTTTTCCTAGTTAGCGTGGCTAATGGCCCCAAAGTGAGTCGCCAAAAATGTTATCAAATTTCACCCACTGGAATTAGATAACAGTGGTAGATTCCTACTTTGTGAGTAATCAAGTTAGTTCCGAGAGTTGTAGACTGAATACAAAAGGAGTCAAGCCTCCAATTTTTTTAAGGGACTTAGCCAAATCATGGTGAGAAAGTCAGGCCTAGAACAAGTCAACTCGAAGAAAATTAGAGAGAGTGTGGGAGGTGCCATGTGTTAGCCCAACGTAATTTCAAATACATAAAGGGAAGAATGAAATCTCAAAACCCCGTGGGATTTCCATGTGGAGTCAATAATAAAGGGCTTGCCAAGAAAAAGGATCCTCGTATTAATGGACAATGAGTCCCATTGTCAACTTGAAGAAAAATAGAAGGAGCCACAGAGAGGACGCCGCATGTTGATTTGACACAATTCCAAAAGATGAAAGAAAAGTAGAGACCACGGGATGTGCTTGGCCTCTACATGGAGCTTGGCGTGAATGGACTCTAATCTGAAGTAGGTTGTAAAATATTGGCGGCAGGTCAATGCCACGTGTGAAGCAGTAATAAAGACCCCCTAGAAGTTTTAAATGCTCAGATATTTCAAAATATTTGAGGGTGTATTCCTTAAAAGACGAACCCACTTCAAGGGAGGTAGTTGGAAAGTTGTTGAGAATGCATTGAATGAACATGGTTCTCATTCCTTTGAGGAAGATCATGGGGGCGAGTGTGAGACATATGTTGTGAATCTATTTTTGTCACTTCATCTCATTTATTACAACTTACAGTGGTTGGGGAAGTAGTTCAGAATTTATCTCTTCTCTTCTTCTCGTTCTATATATTATAATCTACAAGGTTCATAAAAGGAGATATCAAGAGTGAGTCATTTTTCTCTTTGTCCCTCTTTCTTCTCTGTTAGGGTAGGAACATGGAGCTCAAGCCTTCTTCTTAAGGCTTTGTAATGGAATTTTTCTTACCTCTTACTTGCTGATTGTTTTATTGTGCATAATTTTGGAGCAATATAATATGTCCTGTGATGCATTTCGTCCATCCTTTACACGTTTTTATCATCTCTAATAACCTTTATTTTTTTGTTGGTATACTGTGCATATTTCTAATGTTCATTATAGGTTTTGGAAGCTGTGCTTAATGAGTTTTGAATTGGTGTTATGCGTGAATCTATAGCTGGCTTGTGGTGCATTTCATCCACCCTTTTTAGTACTCACCTTTTCCCATTTCAAATAAAAGGATTCTTGATTAAAATTCTTCTTTTCAGTGCATCGCTTCTGTTAGTTTTGTGCTATGTTTCATTTTCCTTCTAACCATCATCTCATACTAGAGAAAAGATCCAACTTCTTTAAAATATGGAGGTTACCTCGGGGGTGCATGTCCCACTAACACGAGGTATCCAATGACTCTGACGGTTCATCTACAAACATAATCATCAACAGGATCCATCTCAAGATATTAAACATCTTGATTGAACATTTGAGGATGCATTGCCAAGAATACCATAACAACCACAAAAAAACATATACTATGTAACATCATTGATTCAATCATTGTAGCATAGAAAGCTATTCATAATCAAAGAAATAGTAAACTTTGAGTAAGCAATGCCAACACATATACATTAGTCATGTCATCATCAGTTAAAAACACAATATTATATCCATAACGATATATAGGAAAGAAGTATTTAAGTCTAATAAAAATTAGTTTTCTAATTAAGATTATAGCTACAATGTTTATGCTATGATATAGAATGGTAAATATAGTAAACACAATAAATATAGTAGACCTAAATCACGTGATGATAAATATATGATCAACACAACTTCTAAAATTTATACGAAGAGTGTGAACACTCAAATTTAGTAACATATCCTTTAACAATGAAAGGTTTAGCTTTTGTTCCTATACTAAGAATTACCTCAAATACTAAGCTTAATTGACATATCCTTCTCTATCTCCTAGGACTTTATAATCTTTACACACAACTCTATCATTCAAATGCAATATTAATTTTCCAAAGCAACAATTTATCCACGAGCATCAATCCCAAAATTTGGCTATGTAAACATTAATTGTTTTTGTAGACACCCTAATTCTACCACCTTCCTAATTCAATTAATTTCCCCATTCCATTTCCCACAAAATTTCATATCCAATTAATCAATGTTAGTTGATTAATTAACCCCTTTAAATCCCTAAACAAATATAATCCTCATTACATACTAAATATGCTCCATATTCATCCACTTGTGAACTTAATATTCAAATTTAATCCATTTCAATTCACTTGTGAATTTAATATTCGAATTTAATCTATAGTTATCCACTTGTGAATTTAAAATTCAAATTTAATCCATATTCATCCACTTGTGAATTTAATATTCAAATCTAATCCATGTCAATCCACTTATGAATTTAATATTCAAATCTAATCCATGTCCATCCCTCATGTCCCCCACTCACCTAATCAGATTTAAATTTCTAAATCATGATTACTCAAAAACGCCCAAATTAATCTCACCATTAGGCTATAAATATGAGCCTCCCCCTGTCTTTCAAAAAGAATCTTGAAATCATATGAGAGCTCTTGCACTCTTATGGCACTAAGAATCCCCTTATGTTTTCCTAATGTCTATGTGATCCATCTTTGTCCATCCAATCCATTATCCCCATAGCCTTGGTGAAAAGTATGAATCGATCGTTGCCACAATGAAATTTTTCTCATACGGACACGACGCACCTACACCCTTTGCAGTCTTGGGTTTCCTTCAACCCATATAGGTTTGATTTGTTTTGTTGTTATTTAGATAAAATTTACTTTTATCACCTTAGATCTAGCATTTCAATTTTTATTTACTTCAAATTTTGCATTATATCAGATCCATATCCACTTATTTTATTATATCTTTATCAAAACAAGGGTTGACATCCATCCTAGGAAGTTATTACTTCTTGGAACTGACTTTGTCATGAAATCATCTCATCTATCTATATTTGCATCATTTCATCTTATGTGCATCATTTCATCTTTCCTAGTTGACCATAATGCTATATTTAACCTTTAGAAGCATATATAAGGAAGTCAAATGCACTTTATAACTCACCTATAATTCTCATAAGCATACATTGCAAATTACTCTCCAAAATCTCTCAAGGCTCTCCTAAATCTTCCAAAATTACTTACACATCCTTTAGATCAACCACCACATAGGTTTGAAGAACTCAAACCAGGTTCAAGAGTCTAGCTTATTCCATTTCCAAGCATTCAAAGGTCTTGAAGCTATGTCATAGCAAGAACAAGCCACCCCAATAATCATCAAAAGTCTTAGGGGAATCAATTTTAGAATTTGAATCACATCACACCATACTACATTAGATACACTACTTACACACACTAGGATAAATACATGAGGTTTGATCCCACTCGAAGGGATGTAGTCTATTACTTGGATTAGTTTAGTAGGGTTAATCTCTGTGGTCAATCCAACCTCGCCCATACATGAATTTATGTTTTTATTATCTAATCATTTGATGAAGTTTGTTGTGGGTATTTAGGGTTTTCTATTTGTTGTAAGTCATTATAGGTGGTGTCACAGTGTGTGAACCCTAACAAAAAGAATGAAAACCATTTCTAGACCGCTTGATTAGAGGATTTTTCACACTTCATATGTTTCTGAAATTTCCATGAACTTATTCCTTACGGAAGAGCAAGACGAGAGATTCTTTGGCGGTGTATTGAATGCTGAAAATGTAGGTCGTATGTAAAAAGTTATTGCACGTTGAAATTTTGGTCAATCTGGAAAAAATATGGGACTATACACAAGTTAGAGATGACATGGATGTGTGCACACTTACCATGTGGACCAATCAAATTACAAAAAGTGGAAATGCGGTATTGGACAAAAAGGTGTTTTGTGCCTATGATATTTGACACTCGTTATCGAATAAGTGGGCCTTGTTATTTTCTAGTTGGGGGCCCTCAGCTAGCTCGTTGATGCACTCTTTTATAGAAGGGTGTCTTGGCCTCTGTTTCTTCATGTTACCATTATCAAGCTTATGTATTTGAATGCCCTTGTTATTCACCACACTATACATGTGAGATATTAAGCATTGTAATTTTAAATTATTACCATATATATTTAACACACCAACCTACCACTTGCCTTCATCGAGTCAACCCAAAACTTAGTTGACCTACCTAACTCTCGCTCAACTCCCAAGCTAGCTTATCACTCATCCCACACTATTCGCTCTCAAAGAACTCCCACTGACACCTATGTGTCAACTTATCGAGTCATACTTGGGCTACTACCGCCAACATCTACCAAACTTAGTCAACTTGTATACCGGACACTACGTGGAAATAAACGAAAAGCATCCAAGCCACTTAATTTAAACCACCACCCCAAATATAAACCTATCCATCCATGCTTATCTCGATCAATATGGGATATTTTCCCGCTTAATATATACATGGTTAGTGGAGGTTAGGGGTATCGACCCCTAACCATTCGGTTACTAAAAAAATAGTATCATTGGGATATAAGTGGTGAAAAATCCTATAAAAGGACGACTTGGCTCTTATACAAGCCAATGCTAATGACTATGTAATCCTCATAACAGGAAGTTTTAGAAAATTAATATTTTGAAACACTTAAGAGCTTTTTCACAACTTGGTGTAAAATGGAAATTTGTTAAGAATTCCAAGATGCTCCTTGTACATATGTTGTTTTCCCATTTTGGAGTTTTCTTGATGTTTTTTGAGGAATGGAAGTCGTTGGAAGACAAATAACTGAAGGGAAGAGCTTTTGCAAGTTCTTGAGGAAGGTGGAAGACGAACACTGAGCTTTACCAAAGTCCTTTGAAGGTATGGAGACATGAAATTATAGGTTTTGGATATGTTATTGTAAATTGTGAGTTTGATTATACTTATAGTTTTGGAAATTTTAATTGATCGATTCAAATGAACTCAAGGATGTAGGAATTTCCGAACCTCATAAATAATCATGGTCTCATATTTTTTCTTCTGACTTGAAATTTTGATTTTCTGATTTATTTATGTATTTAATTAGTAATAATTAAATTCAGACAAGCATATTTATCACTTTACAACATTTGTGAAAAATTAGTCAAATGGAAATATGAATGGTTTGATTGAATAATGAATAATAATGATTTTGGGAATCATTAAATCTAGTTCTTGATTAGTTGAAATTAGTTTTAAATCAGATTTTATTTATCTTTTGATTCATTTAAATAAAAAAGTTGATCAAGTTAAAAGATCATTTAAAACAAGTAAAACAATAAGGGGGTCTATTATCATTGACAAATAACGTTTTAGTATCATAGTTGGTTTCATTTAGTGGTTTGCTTTTAAATTATATTTTATATCAATTTAATTTCATCATATTTGTAGAATTTGTGGTTTGATATTTCATTTTACAGTTTACAGTGTTTTGGAAGTACAAGTGGTTTACAAATATCTATAGGGAAAGACTTTGAGAGAGAAAGGTTGGAAGAGTTGGAAAGAATCAACAGAAAAATTCAGGATGAGAATGTTTTCCTAAGATGTAAACTCTATTCCCTTGAAGAAAAAATTGAATGATTGAAATCAGAGTTAGAATCCAAGGATGAGCTCTTGATCAGATTACAATGTGGTGAATCGAAGAAGGATTTTATTTCCACTTTAGATGTAGAAACCATGACCGATGAGTGTACTATAATTTATTCACCATGTGATTCTTCTTCCTCCCATTTAGATTCAGATTCAGGTAATGGTTTTGGTTCATTTGAAAAACACACTAAAGGCATTGGATCTAGATTATTGATTAAAATGGGATTTGATGAAAGAGGTCTTGCTTAATAATGTCCAAGGTATGTTTAACCAAATGTAGGTAGAGGATCATCCTCATTTTTAAGGTTTTGTTTATCGTAGTATGGGAATGGAAATTAGAGAGTGCTCAAAGAATGCTAAAGGAAGACAAGCTTTCGATAGCAAGAGACTACCCCACTAGTCCCGGGAAGACTTGGTGCAGGAAAATGGTGATTCATCGTCACAAGATGGATTTGGTAAGAAATCACAGAGACGAGGTAATGATATTCCACTTCCTTGTTATCATCATCATCATAAGCATAAGGAAAATTGTAAAACTTTTGATCCATTCTTTCCATTTAAACAATATGGCTATGATATTAAGAAAATGTGGCATGCTTTTCCTTGCACTTTTTGTGGGTTTAATAACCATTATGTTGTGAGTTGTTAGAATGGAAGAACATTGTTTAATAAATTGATGCCTTTCATTAGAAACAAGGAAGGTGATAAAGACCAATCTCTCCATTTAGAGGAGAGAAATGACACACAAATTTCCTTTCCTAGATAGAGGAATTTTTGCACTCATTTTCGTATGAGTGGACATGAGATAAAAATTGTTGGAAACTTCATCCATCACACCATCAGAGTCATGGTAAGATGAAGATGGAATACATACCTATTACAAAGGTAAATGAATTTATTAATCCACCACTAGTTGATGAGTCAACCCAGGTATTAACCAAAGAAATAAAACCAACTAAAAAGGAAAATACATTTATATAGGTTGGTAAACAATTCCTTCATTTTATGTTTGCATAGCTAATGATTGTTGAATGACATGAAAATAATTCAAAGTTGTGGTTATATGGGTTCTGTTCAGTATCTTTGAAAGGAAAATTAACCCATGGTTTTAGATTTGAATATTTTTAGAGTCTAGATTTGCAAATGGAACTAAGAGACATGTTTATCATGCTCAACATCTTATAATTGAAAAATTTGAAACAAACTCCTTTGAATAATATTATTCAACTTTTGAGTTTCTAGAGTAGTTTGGATACAATAAATTAAAACTCATATTTTCATCTTTGGAATTTTTGACAACAATTTTAGTTTTTGGGCACATTGACGGTGTCAGTATTCATACTTTCATTACAACGTAATTGTTGTTTTGTGAATGTATCTATTTTTGGCATGTATATGTTAGGTGCATTTTAAGACCCATATTTTGGGTATGTTTATAACTATTCTCATAATGTGAAATATTGATATGGACATACTTTTAAATCACATGCTTTAGGGAAATAAATGTGATTTCTAAATATGGTAACAACGTTAGAGCACATTATGATCAAACATTTGCAATTGTAGTATTCTAGAAGTTTCACAGGTCAGTGGACATTATCCTAGTTGTTGGCTTTTGGTGTCTATATTTACTGATCTATATTTGGGTGAGATTGTTTTTGTAGATGATTGACAATGTCATAGTGAATCAGTTTGACAGTTTCCTTTTTGGAATTTGATTGTCTATTTTTAAGCTGATCAATTTTGTGATGGTAATTACAGTCACTATGGTTTGATAGATCTACAGGATTCAGTTAGACATTTTCCTATTATTGGAAATGGTTTGTCTTTTTAAACTAATCTAAGCTATTTGCAGAGATTAGCATATTAATAGGAAATTCAATTGGACTATAGCCTTTTGTGGCATGTAGATTTTCCATTTTTACATTGATCATTTGGTGATTTTCTTATCAAAAATTTGTAGTAAATTTTGCCTATAATGTTATTTCTATGGATCTGTATTTTTTGAGATGTAGGAAGATGATTGACAATTTCAGTGGGTGAAAACCAGATTTTTTCAACAAAAATCCTTCTCAGTGGGGAGGTGTGATATGGAGGATTTTTCACAACTTGGATGTTTCCAAAATTTCCCTGAACCTATTCTTTATGGAAGATCAGGGTTGAGATATTTTTGGATGTATATTGAATGATAAAAATGGAGGTCATATGCATAAGTTATTGCATGCTTAAATGTTGGTCAATCTAGTAAAAATATGGGACTACGTGCAGGTTTGAGATGACATGGACACGTACACACTTTCCATGTGGACCAATCAAATTATGACAAGTGGTAATGTGATATTAGAAAAAAGATTGTTTTGCACCTCTCGGGTCTTTGAAATGCATTATCAGACGGGTGGGCCTTGCTATTTTCTGGTCGGGGGACTCTCACCTAGGGTTGACACACTCTTTTTGTGGAGGGGTGTCTTGGCCTTCATTTCTTCATGTTACCATTATCAAGCTTCTGTATTTGAATGAATTTGTTATTCACCACACTATACATGTGGGATATTAAGCATTGTAATTTCAAATTATTACCATGTATATTTACCACACCAACCTGCTAGCTTGCCCTGCCATGTCAACCCAACAACTACCTCTGCTGACCTTCCTAACTCTATTCGACTCCCAAGCCACCTCATCACTCATCCCACATTGCTCATCCTCACTAACTCCCACCGACACATATGTGTCAACTTGCTTGAGTCATACTTGGCCAACTCCTTGCCAACATCCGCCTAACATATCCAACCCGTCTATTAGAGAATACATGGCAATAAACAAAATCAGCCAAGCCACTTAATTTAAACCGCCACCCAAAATATAAACCTATATGTCCATACTTATCGATCAATGTGGGATATTTCCCCCACTTATCATATACATGATCGGTGTAGGTTAGGGGGATCAACCCCCTAACCATTCGATTACTTGAAAAATAGACCTTTGTTGGGCTATAAGCAGTGAAAAAGCCTATAAAGGATGACTTGGTTCTTATACAAGCCAATGTTGATGACTATATAATCCTCATAACATTACAGCTTTAGAAAATGAAGATTTTAAGACACTTAAGAGCTTTTTCACAACATGGTGTAAACTGGAACTTTGTCCAAATGTCCAAGACGATCCTTGTGTATATGTTGTTTTCCCATTTTGGATTTTTCTTGATGTCATTTTGAAGTACGAAAGTCACTGGAAGATAAATAATCAAGCGAAAAGCTTTTGCAAGTGCTTCAACAAGGTGGAGGATGAACATTGAGCTTTTCCAGAGTCATTCAAAGGTCTAGAGACACAAAATTGCAAGTTTTGGATATATTATTATAAATTATGAGTTTGATTGTATTTACAATTTTGGCAATTTTAATGGATCGATTCAAATGAACCCGAGGATGTAGGAATTTCCTAACCCAAAAACAATTCTAGTGTTGTATTTTTTTCTTCTAATTTGCAATTGATTTATTTCCACATTTAATCAGTAATAATTAAATTAAGACAAGCATATTTATTAGTTTATGACATTTGTGATAAATCGGTAAAATGGAAATTTGAATAGTTTGATCGAACAATGAATAACAATGATTTTGGGAATCATTAAATTTAGTTCTTGATCAGTTGACATCAGTTTTAATTCAGTTTTAGATTTATTTAAATCACAAAAGTTGATGAAGTCAAAAGATTTTTGAAACAAGTAAAACAATAAGGAGGTCTATTATCATTGATAGGTCACTAATGAAAAGAAATGAAGTCACAAAGCTTCATATTTTTCCAAGACAAAACCATACAAAGTAGGAGCTTACCATGCCATGACCCAACATGATCAATATGGTTTCATACAAGAGCATTTTATAGGAATGGTCTCAATAAAGAAGCATCTTCGAGTTCATATAATCCATTCCATCATGTCTACATTCCGATATCACTTACATATCTCTTTGAACAACTAATTATTTATTCCTTTTTGTGGTTTACACTATTGTTTCAACGTTATATCATTTCTTATTGTATTAATAGCTATATTTTGGATTGTATGATTAATGTGGATTAATTTATTAGGGAAGTTCTACCTGTAACATACCTTGCATCCTTCCTTATAATATCATATATAGATTTTTAGGGTCTAAAAATTTGGAGGACTCGATCCTTTCTTGAATTCATTTCTTTAACTATAGTTTCCTTAGGGTTTATTTGTAGACACTCAAATTTAGTAATTTACACTTTGACAACCCTTAATTTGACTATGCACTCTTGCTATGATAACTACAACTTCATTGTTGATAGGGTTCTTCATCGAAATTTGAGTAAGCTGCGGACATTAGGAAGAAGCCTCCAAATTCTAGAAGAAGTCATGAAAGACTAGAACAAGCCACAAGAAATAGGATAAAGGCATAATAAAAAGAGGAAAGCCATGAGTACGCTAGAAAATTCGTGATACATTGAACGGAGCTGCAATACATTGAATGAAGCTAAAATACATTGAAGGAATCTATAGATTCTGACACAAAGCTACGAATCAAATACAATCTAAGTCAGAATGAGACAGAAGCCAATAGAGGCATGATTCAAAATAAGTGACTCTTGGAATATTTTGTATGAAATGTATTTATTGTAATTAATCCATTGTATATGTGTGCGCCATGAGAAATACATGAGTGAGTGCCATAAGAGAGATATATGATAGAAATGTCTAAGGAGTAAGATATAAGAAAATAATTACATATGTAAATGAGACTAATGTAATCAATTATGAGATATGAATAAAGATTTATGTTTTATAATTTTACATTATTTTTGTTCATAATTTAGAGTAGTTTACTTTTCTTTCGTACATCACTAATGATAGGTCAAAATTCTTAAATCTCACACCGTTGTTGAGGTTTTAGGTCAACATTCATTACCACTTACCACTTTATGAAGTCCATTATCTAGCTTGTTTATCCTTGAACACTAACATGCCAACACATCCCGAGAATACAATGCATAAAACTAATAGGGATACATCAATTTACCAACTCCAAGATTCATTTGGTGTATTCCTTGCTCTTGTTTAAGAATGTACATATAGTCCTAACCTACTTCTATGATCTTTGACCAACATTTCTTCCATTTACACTTTAAATTTGAAATAGTTTTTTGGGTCTTATACTTCATTTGGGTTGGCCTTTCTTGGATAAATCACCTATAACACCCTATATAAGCAAGTAAACATTACCTCATTTGTTAACCTAGAACTCCTGAGGTAATATATTAGAGAACTCTCTTCATAAACTTATTAAATGCATCCAAATACCCCTAAATCCTAGAATTACACATCTATAACCATTAGGTAAACAACCACATCAGATATGAAGCTACAAACAAGGTTAAAGAAGCCATATATCTCATATATGAGCATCTAAACCTCCTCTCTCTAATTTTTTAGAAAAACCCATGTCAAAGCAAACATGGTTTAAGCAATTTCCAAATTTGATTGATCTATCTAGATATCACATGGTAGATGGAGAATGATGTACGGTTTGAGGCCTCTTTGGAGTAGTGCTAACCTCATCAATGCACAAGGGTACCTATAACCCTTTTAATGTTTGTTTTATAGGATTCTTCATACATGGATAGGGTTTCAAATGATTATCAGTCCATCCATAGAGCCTCGCTACATGTGCAACAACTAGGGTTTGATAGTGATGATAAATCTAGGAAGATGATCAACCAAAAAAGTTACAAAGGATGAATAAGAGAATGTCCAATACCATAAAAAGGAACTAGTTCATACGACATAGTATTGACCGAGTTTTACGGTCCAAACCTAGGAAGATTCATAATTCCAAACTCTATTATGAAGGTTATTAAAGTTTAGATCTCCTAATTCCACAATTACGGTCCCATATCTCTTTAAAAACCATTTAAAATCAATTAAGTTCCCTCATACATCTATTTTGAGTGGTGGTGCAAATCAACTTGCAGCAATTAATATGATGTACATTGAGTTACATTCATTTAATTACCAGGAGCGTAGACTTGAAATACTTCTAGTGTTGTATGCACAGTTATAGTTGATCTAAGAGGTTGGAAAGGAAATAAACATCACATAACAATGTTGAAAGTAAAATAAAACTTAGACTTGGAAATGAACTATTGCTAAATGTTATCACTATTTTTTTTTGCAAATTCAGAAAGAAAATTGTTCCTAAGTAAATATGCATGAAATAAAACAATGGAGGGGATTTAGCAGACCTCAAGTGGACCCTGACTTAGGTGCTAATCCTTTCCTAATTCTGTTATTAAAAAATAAATAACAAAACTCAAATATTTATTAATTTGCATAGAACATTACATCTAAGAATCAAAAGATCGATTAATATCTTTCCCTTAATTCCAAATCTAATTCTTGAATTTCCTCTACTTATTCTCTGTTATAAGGCACCGCCTCTTTCCATTATACCTTATCATTTACATCACATGAGAAGAAGTAGAATACAAAAATGAGTCTTCAACAAAACAAGTTGGAGATATTCAAAAGAATAAGTGAGAGATCTTTAACAGAACAATTGAGACATTTGACACATGTTTGAAATACACAAGTGTTTGACTAATAATCAGTTCTTCACTAGTTCTTTATCAATGACCAAATCAAAGATTGATTTGTTTCCCATTTTTCCACGTTCTTGTTGTAACTACTTCTCCAATGGCGTGTAAGGACTTGAGTGCCATCACTTCATGTTTCAAAATATCTTCATAAATGTGGGCTCTTTGTTGTGAATGATTTCCTTATGTTGCGAGATGAGTTGTTGCGGACAAGTTCTTTAGCTGTAGATGAGTTACTGCGGACAGGTTCCTTCACTGCATATGGAAAATTACTTATAAATAAGAGTGGCATCAACACATAGAATCATCCAAATAATTTATTGGGATAATAAGAATAAATGCACACATAATATCACAAAATAAATACAATTATATATAACTATATTAATTAGTCATTATGCCAAAAGTTCATGGTTGTGATGGTGATTTTCAACAATGTTATTTAGAAATACATAGACATGACTACAATAGTATTATCAAAATATAAAATATGAGTTGTTATGAAAGTAATTTATACAACTCATCACACCCCCAAGCTTAAACACTTGAATTTCCTCATTCAAGAGCTTCATATCTTCTATGATGGAAACCGCATTCTCATCCGAATTCTATGTGTCTATATATTCCTTCTTCTTCGCTAAGAAATACCCACCATTCCCCATGAATATGTCCTAGAATGTTTATTTTACCCTTTGATTGATCGGTAAATTTCATGTCCAAGATGCAATTTGGAAATGAAATATTGGAGGATGATAAGATATAAGAAACCACTCATCCTCACATTCATTTGCTATTTCAATATATTTGTTCACCCTTCGTAACATTGGAAGTATATTTGGATAGGAGTGCATTTATTTCCTTTGGAGTATAATGGATAACTTTGTCCATCTGAATCTGCATGTCGTCACAACCTGAACTCCAAGTTCCCTAATCATGTTCTGAATTATGTGTGGGCATCCACCCTCATTTTCAACACTCTATCTCTAATTTCATCCACTTCTATATAGTTGTCATATTGTTATGAAATTTCACTTGTTGTTGTTTCCTCAGCTCTGAGTTATAGTGGTGTAACCTTCTCCAAATGTATGTATTCCTCCATTTGCTTAGATCTTTCCAATTCATTTGAAAAATAAGAAAATAGTGCTTTAACTTGTACATCCCCGATATATAGAATTGGGATCCAATCTATGTCATATGGAAGGTCGTACTTATACAAATATAGTTGGAATAAAAATTCTAGAGTTCATGTGTACTATGTTGATACAGAGTAAATAATTTCTTGGCTGATCTAATGTCATATATCATATCATAATTTATGCAAGTAAACTTTTGGTACAACATCTTTTCTTTTAGGTATATGACATAGAAACTTGATGGGGGTCTACAACTCAACATTTCAAATGCTACCTACATTATTTCCTCTTGTTTTTGTTTCAGCCTCTTAATCTCTTTGTCTTTGTCTTCCATTTCCTTCTTATGTTTAGAGATGAGGTCTTCCTTCTCCTTGTCCCATTTATTCTTAAGCATGTTAATGTAGGCGTCCATTTGCAACATCAGATTGTCAATATTGGGCCCCATAGTCTGTGTTCCCATCTCACTACAAGATGGTTTTTCAGGTTCCCTTATGATTTCATGAATAATAATTTGGGGTTACATTGGTTTTACATTTGCTTCTTACAGACTAGAATTTTGTGATTGTTGAACAACCTTCTCAATGATTGGTTCATTGACATTTGCAGATTAATTGATCTTGTTCACTTCCTCCTTCCACTACCCCTTCTACTTGCCTTACTTCATGACTCTCTACTTCATGAACTATTTCCTCATTTTGATTTAATTCTTCTTGCCCTTCCATTGGTTGTTCATGGTATTCGCCCTTGAATTTACGTGGGGGTAAGATCTCTATACTCTTGTTCTAATGGTTTAGGCTCAAAATTTTCTTCTATGGCTTCCAAATCACTATCCAATGAGATGGGTTGAGATTGCCTTGAACTGGAGGTTTTTTTCCTATACCTATTGGAGCTCCTAGTTTGTTTTGGAGAAGAATGAGTGGATTTAGAAGTGGAGGGTATAGTTTATTGTGTAGAAAAATGAGTAGATTTCATTTTGGGTTTGGATGTGGAGGTTCCAGGGAGGAAAATTCCAACAAAGATTCTCTCTAGTGAAATAGGTACATGGGTTTCTTCAGTGGAAGGAAAATTTTTAGAATTTGTGGGTTCTTGAGGTTGGGAAGAGGATGGTGTAGCCTCTGGCATATGTGTAGAAGAAATTTCAATGCTTCTTCTCTTTTTCCCAACAAGGTCTCAATATTTTCCACCCTCACAAAGTCATCCCATGATATCTGAGGATACTCCCTCTGCAAGGTGTGCTTAACCACTAGGGTTACTAGATAGTGATGTGACAATGCTTCCCTACCCCTCTGAACCTCTTTGCTCATTTTCTTAAGCATCTCATGCAAGAAATTTGGAACATTTACTTGATGATTTTTCTTTAAATAATTTAACAATTTGAAATGCATTGTGTTCAACCTTGAATATCTCCCTTCACTACTAAAGTATTTAATAAAACATTTGGTAGCTTGTTCCCATAATGGTTTAAAAGATATGTTCGAAAAGTACCTTGGCGGTCTGAGATGAACTCATCATCATTGTATGTAAATTCTCTTCTTACTGCTTTTAGGTTAGCTTTGTCTAGAACTGGCTCTCCCTAAGCTAGTAAACCAGTGACCTCTGCTAAAATCTCATCACTTACCCTGATGGTTAAACATTTTACCTTTGCCTCTCCATTATTCAAGGTATTTGAAAATTCTACCATAATTTCCTCATCAAAACCTTGAAACGATCTCTTGAAACCTTAAAACCTATTTAGAATCTATTAATACCTTGAAATTTTTGCCACAATAGAATCATCAAAACCTTGAATCATCAAATGCCCTCTTTAAATTTAATTAATCAATTCCTATTAATTAATTAAATTCCCATTTATCCTATCATTATCCAATCCTCATCAATCAACATTAATTAATTAATCCCCATTAATTAATTAATCATTTAATCTTTATTAATTCCCATTAATTAATTAATCCCCTTTTATTAATTAATTGGTGTCCACATCCTAATCTGGCCCTAACCAACCTTCTATTTTAGGATGATTTCATTCTAAATATACATCCTATGCATCCCTACACTTTTTCTAACCTATCTCCACTACCAACTCACCTACACCTCATCCTAAAACAACCTCTTCCCACCTAATGCTTTAAAGCATTTGACCAACTCTTAAAACAAGCCAAAATCATGTCAAAATCACAAAATCCCTTCCCTTTGGGAAACTTTCCCGTGATTAGCGGTGACCTAGCCTAGTCACCATCAACCCTATAAAGCCAAGCTCTCCCTTACCATTTGAGGGCGGAAAATCAAGTAATAAAAAATGAGCTACATGCATTTTTGATCTCCCTCATATTCGATCATTCTAGAATCAATTATAGACCTCTTAGATCTCTATGGAATGAGTTTACACCTCTCATGATCATCCCTTGTGAGCACATCATCATTTGTGAAATACTTTAATTTTTGTAGATTCATTTTATTATTGATTTTTTGGTACCTAACCTTTTATAGGAATAGACCAGATCACAAAAGAATTTGTAGCTTCATTCTCAACCTTCCTTTTAGATCCATACTTGTAGATTATTTTCTAGCTTTCCTTCCTCGGATTTTCCCAGTTCTTTCATAGTCATCGTCGATTCAAGCTGGTTTCGTCGACCCAACCGTTGCAGTTCTTACCTTTTTTTCCAAAACCTTCTCCCATCTCGTATGATTTTGTGCCTACCCCAAATTTCCAAAGCTCTCTTTTGATCCCTCTCGTGGCATTAAAATCAACTTATCTCGTACCTTGGTCGCCATCAACTAGGTCCCGATTCCCAACTTACCCTTTCTAGCCTTTGTTTTTCATCTTCTTCGGGTCCCTATTCTCTTAGATTCTTTCGCAAGTCCATCCTAGCATTTTCCATTTTTGGTGCATTTAGGTTTCATCCGATTCAGTAGGATCTACATATTTAAGCTATTTCTCCAAATCTACCTTCTAGGTCTCGTCAACTTACCTATACATAGTTTGGGTCATTGTCGACCTGACACTGTAATATTTAATTTTCTTCAATTAATTAGCTATTATCATTATCTCACAACACCCTCTGATTTACACAAGTGTGTGTGCTTGAGCTCACAATGTAACTAGGTAGCATGGGTACTATCTCCAAGTTGTGGGACTTGCTACCTGAGATAGACCACCAGAGAAAGTTGGTTCTTCTTCCTAATCTTAGTGAAAACTAACTCTACTAAGATGAAGCTACTAACTATCTCTATCCTACAATTTCCAAGGGATTAGGAGAGAGAAATAACATGTAAATGAAGGAAAACTACACTATAGAGGTGATACACCAAAAGAAGGGAATGAGGACAATCTCTAATGTGTGAAAGTGGAAGCAAAATGTAGATCAGAGAGGGTGATGATAGTTCTCCATAGTCTAACAACAACATTCACAACAAATTTTCATGCATACACAACAATAATATATCCTTACAAGAGCATAGAGTAGACACAAACTTCTGCAATAAGATTAGAGAGGCAAGGAGAATGTAAACAAACACATCAAGGGAAGATACATCCACAAACTTGCATCTATTGCTTCATTAATATGCACAGTCCAAACTATTACAAAGGGAAGGCCTAGATCACCATGCAAGGAGTCCACTATAAAGGCCTACAACACATTAGCTTCACAAAACCAAAATGATAGAGTTTTGCTACTCAAAA
This sequence comes from Taxus wallichiana var. yunnanensis, assembly GCA_018340775.1. Taxonomy (NCBI): domain Eukaryota; kingdom Viridiplantae; phylum Streptophyta; class Pinopsida; order Cupressales; family Taxaceae; genus Taxus; species Taxus wallichiana. The sequence continues at coordinate 565,289,892 of CM031242.1, read as the reverse complement.
CTATCCTCCTTTTACATTGAGCCCAAAACTTCAAATTATAGAATTTTGGAAGACAGAGAGAGAGGAGATGTAATTCCCGAAATCTACTTTCTAACCACTTGAAAGATGTTATAATTGTGCCCAAATGGTGATATATGACCTGCATAAGGCACCCCATATTATCCCATGACTTGCAACCATGAAAAATGTTTGTCCATGCCTCATTAAATGCTTCTCCAACCACTTTTCAACAACCAAACATAATTAGGATAATTTTCCTTAAAAATCACCATCAAAATTTCATCAATTTTTGCATTTCTTAATTTTTGTGTGTTGGCCTTGGAACTACGATTTTAACAAGAATAATTTTGCAAAAATCCTTGAAAATTGCTCAAGTTATGACCCTCTGAGTGTGAGCAACTATTTTGAGTTTGTAGGGATTTCTTACATTTTACGGGACTGAACATTTAATTTTTTGGATTTGGAGATGTTTATTTTATTTTCACCCACCTACCCTTACTAAAACTATTAAATCCAATTTTTTGGCGTAGAGGATGTCGAGAACACTTAAAATTCCAATTTTGTCAAAATTGGAGCTCCGGGTCAAAAGTTATGCCCATTTGAAGTTCAGGGTTAGGGTGTTCCACGTGGGCTCTCATAATCTGCAATACTGGCCTTTTACCCCCTTCACTTTGATATGTGGGTATTGCAGGTTTTCAGAGAACTCATGACACTGGGGTACAAGGGCCACTTGGGCCTCCAAACTCTGCTTCATCCGTGATGCACTGTCTCCTTGATGTGTGGTAATTTCACCTCCACAGGAACTCATGTCCCCACAACAGTGCTTGACTTCCCGAGCCCTGAACTTCCACCTTTTCGTAATACATTAGATCCACTTCCATTCCTTTGCAAATCAGGTAAATTGACTTTTTAGGGAACTTATGGCCTGATTTATCGCAAATCATTGTTACCTTATCATTTCAGACCCAAGTCGAGGACGGGAACCATAGTTCCATCCGCAGTTGTTCCACCCGTAGCCCTCAAACCATAATATAATAAAATAGGCCTTTTCCCCATTTCTCTAAAATTTTAGCAATTTTTACTAACTCCTTATATTTTTCTTGAATAGGCAAGTTAGAGAAAAGCAAGGGGGTGCCTCCAAAATCCTTTTTTGTGTTTTCACCATTTCTGCTTGTTCACGTTTAAATAAATTATGCAAGTTATCAAAATTCACCTTGGGTTAAATTTTGAGATAACATCAAATCTTAGATCAAATTTGTATGTACCTTACATTTCGCATATTTCGGATTTTACATTGTGTACTTCATATCCTGCATATTATCCAGCTTATTGCTATTACTTTTATCTTATCTTATAAAACACGGGGGTTGACATCCGCCAAGGAAGTCAAAATATTCTTGGATCCACTTAGTTGGGAATCCCCCGCATTTTTATATCTAATCAAAATCATTTTCAATCTTATTTGTAGATTTTATCCGAGTTGCAACATCAAATAATCAGCCATTTAGTGCTTGTATCAAACATCAAGCGTCTAAGGTAACATAAACACTCAATCATTTATGAGTTGCTAATTTCTTTAGTACCTAGCTAATTAATTTTATTATGAATGAGAAATTTGGAAAAAAACCTCCTTTCCTTGGTGGACATGGTTTCCTTTGAGCAACATAAAGCACTTTCCCATCCTCTGTTTCTATCATCCTAAATTTTAGTGAAGCCTCCTTTTCTTCTTCAATGCTGGTTACTCCTATGCATCTGCAGTCATGATTTCTTTCTTCTGCATGTATGATAGAACTCTATGAGTGTTGCCTCTACATCTTCCCTTTTCTTCTTGGCATGTAGAGCATCTAATTGAGTGGCCATGTCATTGACAATCTCCTGCTTCATGTTCTTAAACATGCTGAAAATATCTGACTTGGATATGTCCCCAATTGTTTTGGTAGCTGATCCACCTCTTGATCTTAAATTTCTTATCCTCTTCATAGTAGATCTTGAGTAATTCCTACAGGATTCATATATTTCTTCAAAGGTAGCTTTTGAAATTTCTCCTGCTCTAATTAGATCTAGAGCATCCATGTCCTCCTCACCAAGTCCCTTCAAAAAGAGTAATTTGAGAGATTCGGGAGGCAGTCTTGTGTGCCTTATCTTCTAAATGTAGAAAAAGAATCTTTCTAAGTTGTTTTCTTATGGTTCATCCTCCTTCTGTTCCATTTTTAGATTTCATCACCTCCTCTACTACTTAGTCGACAATATATTCCTGATACTTATTGAGGAAATTATCCTTCATTTGATCCCAAGTGGTTACGACATTTCTTCCTAAACCCATGAACCATCTCAAGGCTACATCCTTGAGTGTAATAGGAAATAGCTTCAATTTGTGTGCATCTGTGGTATAATCATAGCTCTTGCATAAAATGTCAAACTCAAATAGAAAAGTGTTTAGGTCTTCAGTTATGGATCCATGAAAATTAGGCAAGGATGAGGGAGAAATATTCTTCATAAAGAACAACTTCATCATTGTCGGTAATGGGAAACTCAAAGGTAGTTGCCCCATTTTGATAATTTTGGTCTAATTATTTTGCCATATTTGGCTACTTAGGAGAAAATTCATAACTTGCACTTGGAGGATGTTATTCTACTATCAAAACTTATACAGAGGAAGATATAATTTCTTCAGAATCTGATATGGAAACTTGTGCTACTTGTGGATTGGGTAAAAATATACCATGGGCATATCTCAGATGGTGCATGCATCAACTACTCAACTCACTCAACATATATTAGTGGGGGTATGGAGGTGAATTTCCTAAAACCTAAATTTCTTCTAAGAAATGAAAAACATCTCAAAAACCTTATAACTTGGCAATATCCCGGAAGCAAGTGCAACAATGGTGGTGCAAATTAACTTGTAGCAATTAGTATGTTGTTCATTAATCTACAATCATTTAATTATCAAACCAAGGGATATAGAATTTTAATAATGCCAGTGTTATATGCATAGTTATAGATATTCAAGAGGTAGGAAGGTAAATTGTTGTCACTATAATTCTAGAAATAACAATGCTTGGAAACAAACTAAATTCAAACTAGAAGTAAATACTAAATCTAAGGCAAAGCATGTGAAAATAGAAAACAAATAAGGGAATGGATTGCTGTTACTCTACTCATGCAATAAATCAAATCAACAAACAAAGGAGAGGGTTAACAAACTACAAGTGGGCCCTACCTTGGGTGCTAATCCCTCCTAAGGCTTGTGACTACAACTAATGAACATAACTCAAATTTTTATTACATTGGCATAAAGATTACAATTGTAAACACAACGATTCCTCTATATCTTGATCACTATTCTATGTTCTTTTTTAGATCCTTTTCCTAGCATTAACCTTTTCCTTTTATACATCTCATTACAATGAAGCATGGAAAAATAGAGTTCCATTAGGAGTTTTAATTAGATCAAGTAAAATATATTAACCAAATAATCTGGAGACTAGATGCATGCAACATAATTAATCAATAGGTTTTTACATATTAATCACATAACTTAAGTAACCGATTAGTTTGATCAACCAGTTCCTAAATCATGAATTAAATCAGTTAGTTCCTTGTTAAGTTGCAATGCATAATCAAATGTTGGAGTTGAGTCATCTCTTAGTTCTTATGTTGGAATTGTATTTTCTTCTTACCTTGATATGTGCAAGCTCAAGTGTGATGTCCAAGTTCCATGACCTTCTCATGATCATGAATTATTCATTTGTGTGACCTCCTTTGGTTACAGATGCTTTGCTATAGACAAGTGCTTTAATGCTGCATGTGAGTTACTGCAAATGATGCCTTCACTATAGATGATTATTTTTGGTTGCATGTGAGTTTTACATATACAAGTTTCTTACAACAAGAGGCATCACATGCATCATCAACAAAATATCTTATTGTAATCAAGAGAATAAATGTGTACTCACAATACCACAAAATAAAGCTAATTAGTAATAACTATATTAATAAGTATTCATGCCATAATGTTCAGGTTATAATGAAATGTCTCAAAGTATAACATGGGAATACAAGTGTAAGGCTACAAATGGCTCAACAAAATATAGAGGATGAGTTATTTAGAAAGAGAATTAAAAACTCATCAATAGTGATGATGAGGACTATGTCAATGTTGTCCAAAATAACCCCTTAGTTATTTTGACAACTTGTAGTTCCATTCTAGCTCGATATCAAGTTTTTAGGCTGCACGTCTCGGTTTATTTCCTTGATGCATATGCTTGGATGCGTTCTTCACGTACTCCCTTATGTGCCATTATTTATTTATTCCTTATGCTTTATCTTCCCTTCACTTCCTTCCGTGTTCTTCTACCCTTCTTTCCTAGGTCCCATGAACCTCCTTGCATGCACTCATTCCTCTTCCATTTTCTGCCTTTGTGCACTTTCCTTGTGCAATTTCTTCCATGCATCCTTGTCTTACATTTCCTTTCTTTCTTGCATACTTGTATATCTGTATAGATATTTACCATTTCTTCTTGTGCATCCTCTTGTGTGCACTTGTATACCTTCTATATTCTTCCTTCTTGTGCCTCCTCCTCTCACATATGCTCCAACCTACAACCTTTTACACCATTCATTATGTGTCATGTATCAATCCTTGGAACTTATTAGATGAATTGCACAACATGTAACCTATCGAACATTCCAGGTTGCATGTTGAGTCCTCATGGAAAAAAAAATGCATGACATGTGGTAGGAAAAGAAAAACAAAAGACGATCAGTTGAATCTTTCAAACTAACTGTGTCGTGACACATGTCTCACATGTTCATCTTGTCTTGTAGGTCTTAAAATCGCCATAAATTATGCTAGAGAGCTCAGATTATGATGTGACTGGTCTTGTTGGATAATTGCTGACATGGGCTACATATTGTAGTATTCAAAATCAATTTTTATAGGATTTAGTAGGTAGAAAATAAGAAACGTGATTAGGTCATTAATGCACACATTTAGTTGACTCAACCACCTAGATTTGATCAGATTTGGTCTCCTTCCTTCTTCCACAAGATAAGATTACATAGGAGGCACATTTGACAATGCTACAAGCACATTTATTGGAATTTATTGTATGTTATTAGTGATTGGATTTAAAAATATGAGTTTCCATATTTTCCCCTCTTCTTCTCTTCTCCTTGCTTCTATATAATGTAGAATAATGCTCATTTGTAAACGTTGGACCCTCTTGGTTTGCTAAGATCATTATTCATAGTAGTTTTCCTTAGAATTTTAAGTTTCAAGCCTTAGATCTAAGTCATTACATGTAGATCCTTTCCTCTTTCATCTTTGTAATCGATTTTGCATCACTTAGAAGTAATAAAATTTGTATTTTGTGGCTATATTATGCCCTATTTTATATTTTATTACATCTTCTTTCCTTCTCTTACATTGTCAATACGATGTGCATATTTCCTATCTCTTATAGGGATTTTTTTGTGCTCTAGGAAAATGAGTGTGTGAGTATTTTTTCATTTTGTGGCATGCATGCCTTCCCTCCTTATGCACATTTTCCCTTATTTGCACTCATCTAAAAGCTGTTCATTCCCCTGTTTTGGTGTTTTCACCTCCCTTTATCTTAGGTTTGAATTTTATGCATCTCATTTTCACCTTGGTCCCTTGGATTCATAGAGTATTGATATGTAGGTTCCTTTCCCTTTTAGGAGTAGAAATAGGTAGAGGAAGCTGACCTTATCCAAAGCTCTTTCTCAAGTGCAAGTCATACAACTTAGAGATAGTCCCATATTTCTTCAAACCCCAGTTCATCCTGATTTGGGATGGGTGCAATTTTGAGCTCCAATAGTCCCCTCTCTCTTAAGTGATGACTCAAAGGATTCTAAGATTGAATCTCCTCCTGGTCCTCGTTGGGATAGGAATACCTTATAGAGTGCTCATGATTGGATATGGGATCCTTTAGATGAGAGAAAAACTCGGTAAAATTTTCCTGGGCCCCATTCCTTATTTGTATTTTCTTCCAATCCCCAATATTTTTAGGAGGTTAATGGGATTCTTCGTGGGATTCTTCCATGGAAGAATATTCCACTCTCATGAAAAATCATAATTGGGATATCACCCCTCTTCCTAAGGGAAGAAAATGGTTCAGTGTAAGTGGATATATCAAACTAAGTATGGTACCAATCGAACATCGAAAAGTAGAAAGTGGGAATCATAGTTAATGGTTTCTCCCAAGTTCCTAGAGTTGATTATTTTGAGACCTTTTCTCATGTCACAAATATGACTTCTATTTGGTGAACCTATCCATAGCCATCACTAACAGATGGTATGTCCACTAAATGGATGTTAAGATTTCCTTCTTTTATGGTCACCTAGAGGAAGAAATATATATGGAATAACCACTAGGTTATGTCCAAGATTCCTCCTTGTTTAGAGACATATGAAGTCTATCTACCACCTTAAATAATCCCATCAGGCTTGATATGCCAAGATGGACTCATTTCTTCTTAATTTTAGGTTCACTTGGTGTCATTCTAACCCAAATGCTTACATTTTATGAAAAGATGAGTCCATACTTATCTTAGTTATATATGTAAATGACTTTTTAATAATAGGAAACTCTTCTTTCATCATTGATTCTATCAAGACTTCCTTATCCAACAAGTTCTTCATGACCAAATTTGGTTATCTTCACTATTTCCTTGGGATTTAAATCACTCATTTTAACTCGTGGATCACCATTTATCAAACCAAGAATGCCCTTGATTTTCTTATTAGGCTTACCATGGATCATTGTAAGCCATAACCCTCTCCCTTCCTTTCTAGAGTCAAGTTATTATTTGATTTCTCCACTCCCTTATTTGATGGTACCATTTATCATTAGTTGGTTCTTATATTGATCTAGTTAACCCACACTGGACCACATTTCTCATTTGTTGTTGGAATTGCATTTAGATTTAGAAAAGAACCACATGAGATGCATTGGAAAACAACTAAGTGGATTCTTCATTATGTAAGGAACATACATCAATGGTATACATTTCTTGGGGGACAAACATTGACTTGGTTAGATACTTAGATTCTAATTTGGCTAGTGATATTGATCATCAAAAATCTATCTTTAGATACAACGTTTCTCTTGGTTTGGGTCTTGTCGATTGGTGAAGAAAGAAACATAACACAATTATTATATCTTCTATAGAGGAAGAATATAGGGGAACATCAATGTTTCCACCAAATCTATTTGGCTACGGTGGGATTGACAAAGTTTTGATTCGGTTCAAACATCCTACCATCTTTATTGAGATAACCTTACCACTATCTCCATCTATAAAAAATTGGTTCAAAATAAATGGATATTAAGATACACATGGACTTCATATGGAATTTAATTTTTTTAGAAATCATTTATTTGTATTACTATCACATATCAAATTAGATTGTTGACATATTCACGAAACCCTTTACTGAAGCCAAGTTTATTCACTTACACTCACTACTTGAGGTTAGGTGTATTGCTGCAACACATCTACTTTGGGCTTTATAGTTCTCTTCTTCTTTATTTAAAAAGATTATAATTTGTAAATGGGTACCTCATCATGCCTAGTTTTAGGACCCATATGACACATATTTATTAGTTATTTTAGAGGAGTCTTCCATCTCTTATAAGTAGATGATTTTCCCATTGGGTTTTCTTCCATTTCTTGAGATACTTACTGCACATGGGTACCTCTTCAAGTATAGCTATCGGGACCCATTTATCTTGTTTCTTACCATGCCTCATCCCAATATTTTATTAAGGTGGGTGTTTGTGTGACAGGGTAGTATTCACATTTTATTTATTTATTACGTTAATTCCCCTCACCCATAATGATTCATCCTAATTAGGTGATTTATAGGTCTTAGATGAGTCATAAGTGAGTTATACGACGAATGAAATTTTTGCTATAGAATATGTCATATCTATCATTGTGTCATTTTCATATGGGAGTTACATTCCATTCTTGGATTGTAACTACCACTCCCATTTTGGGTTATGAAAAGTCTAGGCATGAATTTTACACAACAATCATTTTATGTACTTTTCATTTTTGATCTATGAGTATGAGTAGACCATTTTTATGTGCATAATTTCCTTGAGATATTGTTCTTGCTAATTACTTATAGTTCTTCACATTTTCATTTAGAGTACAACCCCATCATTATAGAAACATTCCATACTATTTTTGTACCCTCATTCACTTTCTTTTTCTTCTATATTTATATTTATGAGGTGTTCTTCTTTTTCACACATTTATTTTCTCTGCGGTTATGTGTTACGAGACATTCTCGGTTCAAACATTCCAATCAACTAAATATATTCATCTTCCTCAGTTCATCATTTTACTCCATTCTATCCCCTACTTTGTGACATATATTTATCCTATTTATTCTTTGTTTACTATTTCATCCCAGTGTTGTCCTTCGTGCAAATATTATATTTATTTTCTTTGGGGTATGAGAATTTATCGCCTCTCTCCAAAGTTACCACACTTGTAAGAGGGTGATTTTTTAAATGCCTCTTGATGTACGTGAGTGGGTTCTTATAATGTAGAGAAAAGTGTGTAAGTGTATGAGTTATATTGTATGTGCACATGGTTCAACGCATGGTTTTAATTAGTTTTTGATGTAATGCAAAGTGTTTATGATGAAAAATTGTATTTGGGTTACAAGGATTAGTAGATCTGAACATGGTATTATGGGAGTTCAAATATTTTTGATGATTATCTATGTTGAATGATTTCCTTATTATATGTGTTGTCATTTCTTCTACTTGTTATGTTGTATCTTCATTATGTTAAGATGATCATGTATGCTCTAACCACATATTGATAAATAACTAAAGAGGGACATGGTGATTATGCACGCTTTGGGTTAGTATTTAGAAATTTGTCAAGATAAAGTGCCAACTCGCCAAAATCAACATTGGTTAACAAAAAGACTACATTTTGGTTCTATTTCAGGGACCTCTTTTCATTCTTCTCTTCAAGATGTGGCGTACGTATGACATTCTGGATATCTTTGGAGAATATTGAGCTTTGGGTACATGATGGCTAGGATGCATTTTCTCAAAGATACAACACTGGACCAAATTTTAATGCACACAAATGGGTGGAAGATAACCTCTATGATTTATTGTATGAGATGTTCTTCTTGTTTTTTCTAGTAGAATTATACTAGTGGTTAGTGGCTTACGTGTAGAATAAGGGTGTAAACCTAGAAATAAAGCAAGTGTTGAGCTAGGACAAATATCAAACACTCTCTCGATTTAAATGCACTATGGACAAGTGTTGTAGATCATTGGTGGGAATGTGTGCTACATAGTTATACCTTGGAGTATGTAATTTCGACATACTTGTGCCCAGAGGAAGTAGAGTTCTAGATTTTTTGTGATCCAAGGGGATCCTATTTACACAAGACATAATTAGCTATCAAAATATTGATGATTGAACTGGGAATGGAGAAATTATTGATGGATGGCTAAAACCCCATCATGTGTAGTGGTAGGAAGCAGGTTTGGAAAGGATGACTTTGGTCCAAGTGAAAGAAATGGAAAGAGAAGAAAGACTATGTAGGTATAATGGTGAGTGAGAGAGGGAAGTTGAAGAGGCATTGAGACTGAGAGGAATGATGACAAGTAGTAAGGATGAGAACCCTTTAGAATGTGAGGGACTGTAGGATCATGTCTTTCTAGTATTGGGGAAGTGCAATAGAAGGACCCCTTCAACATCTGATGAGAGTGAGTCTAAGGAGAGAGTTATAAGCTGTTGGTGCGCATCTAACACATCCTCACCACCTGCCATTACACATGGTGTTTGGAATCCGGAAGTTGTTGCAGAATATCATCATAGTGAAGATGAGTAGGAAGACAATAAGATATCACCATGTTAGGTAGGAGATACGGAGTAGACATGTATTCGTCTTAACTTAGGAGGCACAACAAATTAAGGTAATGCATAAAGTTGCATAACAAGTTCCCATGTTTGGAACCAATTTGGTAGGTGCAACGTTAGGAAAAGCAATGGCACACTAGCCATTTGGAGTAATCCTATTGGTGGAGTTATATGAAAAATAGATGGTGTAAAGTTTAACACTACCATGGGGACGCAAGGTAGTACTTCTACATGTCCCAGTGTCATGGAATGTGGCTCAGGAGGTTCAAGACCTCCACCGAATGGAGGTAATCCTAGTGTAGGATTAGGTTTATGGTTTGGCTCGAATCAAGGACAAGGACCACAAACACAACAAAAGACCCCTTAGATCTTCTTGGAGATGTCTCTTCATTTTCATGAATATAGAGGTGTGGAAGATGCAGTAGAACATGTGCATAAACGTGAATTATTGTGGAAATCTAAGGGAATAATGGATCCAGATTAGAAGGTAACTTAATTTTCAACAACACTTCAAGGTCACATGTAAAGTTGGTATAGGAAGTATGATCCCCATCAGACAACAATGAACTATGATGCATTGTGAATCACCTTCTTGGATAAATTCCATATACCTAAGTTTGAACAATGAGCATTAGTGCACTAAAGGATATTAAGCAAGAATTTTCTTCGAGTGTTAGAGAATACAATGCATGTTTCGAGACCTTACTTTCTAAGATTTTTTATGATATCCATCAAATCTAGCATGCGCAATGGTTTGTAGGAGGCTTGTTGACACCTTTTCAAAGATCATTATCACACAAGAAATATACTAACTCGTGTGAAGCCTTGGAAGCAACACTACACCTTTGAAGAAGTTGGAAGTATTGAAATAGGTGAAAGTCTATTCCTTGAAGCCTAGATTGTAGAAATGGCCACGTAGTTAGAGAAGCTATCCACTAATTTAGCACATGGAATGCGTAGTGGACTATGGTGAACTTATTAAGCCCTTAAAATGACCAAGTACTTGAGGCGTAAAGGGTTGTGGCATGTAGAGATAGGGTGCAAAGGCACACATGGAAGTAACTTTAGGGGATGTGTAAAGGCTTGTGCTTAGGTAGGGTGGATTCGAGACTTAGTCACTTTTTAAAGAATGGGTAAAGCCGTGATAAAGGAATAGATGGAAAGGTGACTAAATTTAGTTATGGATAAAGGTAAAATATGAGAGACTTGTAGCTCAAGGAAAGGATATTCCAGGGCATCATTATGGTTATCATAACAGGATAAGGAGTTGAGTTAGTTATGGTTTAGCTGGCACCTGCATGTTGAAGATACTCGAGTAGGGAAAGACATGATGAAAATTGGCATGTCTTGGATAATGATGAAGCAGTTAGAGGAGATTCCTTCTAATTCCTTCTTATGTATTGTTTTGCATGGCAAGAAGTGTGAGTGAGTGTGTGTGTGTGCGGGAGGAAAAGAGTATGTATGTGTGTATGGAGAGTAAGAGATAAGAGGAGCATGGGTGTAATATCTGTAATGAAGCTATTGTAGAGAATATATGGGGACTCGTTGTTGTATTAGCTCCATTCATGGATTCTTTAATGTATTTGGCTACTGTAATGTTGATGAATCAATACAATGGGTTATTATAAACATATGAGTCAAAGATCCTGTTATGTATATTTTATTTTATGATTGCAGATCCAAACCCTTATGTTCTTGATGATGCTCATGGTTTAAATTTGTTTTCTTTCTATGATCATAATATTTCCCTTATTATTATGGTTCATCTGTATGTGGGTCTGAGTTCCTTTGTATATGTTATATGATGCATGTATATATGTCTGTGAATTACTCATCCATTAATGGTAAACATTCTTGCAAATATCACATAAAGGAGGGGCTCGGTGCCTATGTGCGCCTTGGGTGAGAACCTAAGACCGGGTGATAGGTGATGCACTTGGGATTTTAAGGGGTTAGGGGTAAATGAGACTACATTTTGGTTATGTTATGGGACATATTTTAAAGTTGTTGCAAGAATGGTGAGGGATGATAGAACACCTGACTATGGACAACATGGAAAATTGGCTTAAAAACATGGAAGATGAGTTTTCTCATAGATTCAACACTGGACCGAGTTTGATGCATGTAAATGGGTAGAGGAGAATCTATATCATGAGCTCTATGAAACCTTCTTTTTTGTTTTCTGATGGAGCTGTATGAGTGGTTATCAGAGTATGCACTAAGGAGAAGTTGGTTCTATTAACCTCACGTGTGGAATCAAGAAGATTATCAAAGGCTTCATGATGTTGATCTAGTTTGGAATCGTGTTGTTGATCATTGGTGGAAAGGTGTGTTGACTAGTTACATGTTGGAGTACATAATCTCCACTTATTATTTCCCGAGGTTGCTGAGTTCGAGTTCTTGTGAGAACCCAAAGGATATTTCTTGCATGCTTTACCTTTAGCCATCAAGATCTTGATCATAACTCTAAGTTTAGAAGCATTCCCCATGGCTAGCTAAAATCCCACTAGGCACGGAGAACAAAAGTGGATGTGGAAGGAGATGACTGATCCTATGATGGAAATGGAGAGAGAGGAGATGTGGCTCAAGTATAATGAAGCTTGAGAAAGGGAGTTGGAAAGATAATGTGAATTTGCTAGAGTGATGGATTTATGGAGGCAGACGTTTGGGAAGGATGTGAGGTTCATACAGAGAACGTGGAACCTGAGCAGTTTGTGATACCCCATCTTGGAAAGCGTGGGAGAGAAACCCCCTCGACTTATGGTGAGATATTGTTACATGGAGAAAGGAGAAGAATCATAGGCATGCATCTCAGCCCATCCGATGACAAAACATTAGCACTTAGTTTCAAGTATCTAAGACAAGTATTTCTAGTTTAGTTGGTGTTGGTGAACAAGTAACATCAGGTAGATACCATTTTACACTACACCCATCTATGATGGTGCAAACATTTATGGTGTTTGCAGGTAGTTTTTTTCTAGCACATCATTTGGGAAAGGTGCAGGTATAAAAATTTTGGGTATCGCATCTATAATAGGAACAAGAAACACATATGGGAGTGTTTTTACATCACATATCTTGTTGGTGCACGGTTTAGCACGATAGTGGGTCCGTAGAGTGCATCTCGCATCGGGCCCCTTACCTACTACAGGGGGAGGATTTGGTGGATCCAAAGGAATAAGAGATAGTGGAGTTAATGGATCTAGTAGATATGGTGGTGGAGGAAACACAAGAGGGAATCAAGGTCCTGGATCTAGTGGGCAAGGTCCACAATACCATCAACGGGTGTTTTATGAGATGTCACTCCACTTACCTGATTACAAGGGCGTTGAAGATGCCGAAGAGCATGTACAAAAGTGTAAAATGTTATGGTAGGCCAAGGGCATCACTGCCCCAGAGTGGAGGGTAAGTTAGTTTGTAATTACATTACAAGAGCGCATGCATAGCTAGTATGCAAAGTATGACCCCCATAAGATGGTGGTGGATTATACCGCGTTGTGTGATGACTTCTTGAAAGAGTTCCACATCACCGAGTTGAAATAGAAGAACATCAACGTGTTGAAGGAGATTCAACAAGGTATGGAAGAGAGTGTGCATGAGTATGACACATGTTTTAAGACTCTCATGTAAATGTTATCCTATGACATCCATCCATCACAACATGCTCAAGTGGTTCATTGGGGGACTGATAACACCTTTCAGATGAGTGCTTTCACATAAGACTTTCACGAATCCATGCGAGGCCTTGGAGGATAATTTATGCACTGAGGCCATTAGGAGTGTTAACACTAGAGTGAGTCCCTTTTTGGAAGCTCAAATTTCTTCCATGGAAAAGCAACTTGAGAAGTCAGCTACAAATTCAGCACATGAGACTCACAGTGGAATTTGGTGTATGGAATGCGAAGTAGAGGGACATAGAAAAGACAGTTGCCCTTGAAAGTTGGTGTGTGCCATGGCATTGGGCTATGAGATCTTTCATGGGGAGCATGATCCAATTAGATGCTCATTGCTTCATGCATGCGCTCCATAAAAATGTGTCTTGTTATTGTAAGATCTATACATCTACCACCCATGATACTAAGGATTGTAGGTTAATAGACCAGATCCATGATGTCATTGATATTGGTGTGACAAACTAAGATTATGAATGGTTATGAGGATGAGGGTCGTAACTATGAAGGAAACATGGATGGTAGTGGAAAAGGATTTCCCGAGGAAGAGAGGATTTCGAGGTTGTAATCATCGTGATGGAGGAAGAGGATACTTCCCCAGTGGAGCTTGTTTCAATTGTGGATCTATAGAAAATTATAAGTGTGAATTCCTAGACTTGTTGCAATGCTCATGGTGTAGGAAGAAGAAAAATTATGAAGAGTTCCTTGATTTAGATAATCACATGGTTAAGAATCAAAAGAAGTAGGATAAGGGTGCGGGGATGGTGAGTGTGAAGCGTATTGAGCTACTGTACATCCCTAAGGTGATGTCTGATACAAAGTTGGAGCCTATTTTGGTAACTACTCGCATTGAGGCTACACGTGTAAAGGAAATGCCAAGGTAAAGGCCTGTTATTACAAGAGAGGAGGTACTATATGGGAAGTACCCTAATCCTACCTACTAGAAAGAGGTGTATCAAGAGACTATGGAGGTGATTAGGAATATGCAAGGAGAGATTCAATGTTTGAAGGAGCAGTCACAGAAGTTGGAGCAAGTGAAGAATGTTGAAACTACTCAGAGGGACGTGGTTGATATTAAGGAGGTGTGTAAGATGCTATGCCAGGAGAACACCATTCCCTTGCTAGGAGAATGGTTGAGAGAAAAAGTACCGCGAATGGAGGTGGGTGCGAGAGGTAGATCTTGTAGGATAACTTACCCCCTAATATTCTGGAATTTGATAAGGAGATCAATCTGATTGTGGTAGTGGATGGATGGATTTTGAGTAATATTCTAATTGACACGGGTGTAGAAGTTAATGTCATCACTATAGATGCATGGAATCGATGGGGAGACCACCATTCAGAACCATCTTCAAATGTGTTGTACATGGAAAATAGGACTAAGGCCACTCCCCTTAGAGTTTTGAAGAATGCTTCCATAACTATCTAGGGAGTCAAGTTCATTGGGGATTTTGAAGTCTCGGTGCTTGTAGAGGTAGATAGTTTCCCAATGCTACTTGGGTGCCCTTGGTGCTATGCAAACAATGTTGACTTGCATTTCAATAAAGGCTACATTAGTTTTGAGAACAAGGAGGAGCGCGTGATCATTCCACTGACTGATGGATGGTCTGCGCCTTATGTGGAACCATTGGGTGAAGAAGACTTAAACAAGATATATGTGCACACCATCAGGGACCCAAAGTTCATTCAACCATCGAAGGAAGGGGTCATTCAGTGGGATGATGCACAATCTATGAGTGATACTACCAGTGTTTCTTGTGACAATTAGGAATGTGACACATATGATTTGATTGGGAGAGAGTTGAAAGGTAATGTGACTTGAGTAGTCAAGGCACATTTGATCAAGTGCCTAGGAGGAAGGCAGTTACCGAGCTATACTGGTGAAGGTAACCCTGATACCTTTTTACGTGCAATGGAGGTACATTGGACTTGTGAGATAGAGTGGAGGAATATGCTTGTTTATACCTTATGTGGGACAACTACACGTTGGTGGATGACACATCGTGATAATCTTATGGAGTGGCATGAGGTAAGGGTCATGTTCTCCATTATATTTCTGAGAAGTAATGCACCTACTAGGATACATGACTATGATGGGAAGGGGTCCACCTCATGCCATGTTCAAGAGTGTGAGAGGACATGGAGGGAAGGTCCGAAGCCTTTCCCCCTTCCTTGTGGGTGCAAAAGTTCTATTCCACCTTACAGGGTTGTGCACATGTATGGTATGTTTATTTAGAGTTGTGGAGACAAACAAGAAATTGGCAAGAGTTAACAACGAGTATTATTCAGACCTTTGAGTACTTATCTTCTAAACCATCAGTAAATGAGGCCTTGTAGGTGATCAAGTGCCTTACATTGGGAGATAGTGCCAAGATAGAGGAAATTGTATTAGAATTGTTGGTATATCTTGATATGGGGGCACACGTTAACAAAGAAGAACAAGATGAAGTGTAGTTTGAGTGCACCTTCCTAGAGAAGGAAAAAGGAAAATTGGTATACATGATTAATGATGAGGAAGTGGAGAACTTAGATGTTGATCATACAAAAGGTACGCATAAAGTATTAGATAGTATAGATGAGAAGGAACACGCCTACCACGAGCCATTAAAAATGAAGAAGGTTAACATTGGTATAAAGGAGGAACCCAAAGAGGCCATTATTGGGGATTATTGGATGGATCAGAGGTGTCAAAGATTATTGAGCTATTGCACTATTTCTAGGACTTGTTCCCACATGGGTACCATGAGTTAAAGGGGGTTCATCACTCTCTAGGAGAGATTCAGATAAAATTAAAGGAAGGGGCATGACTAGTTAAAAAGATGCATTATAGAATGAACCTGAATCTATGTGTGAATGTTAATGAGGAGATTGATAATATGATCACATCCGGTATCGTAGAAGCCATTAAAGAATCTGAGTGGGTTAGCCCCATGGTAATCAAAATAAATTATTTTGGGAGAATAAAAATTTGTGTTGACTATAGAGACTTAAATGCTGTGTGTGTCATTGATCCTTTCCCAACCTCGTTCATTGAGGAGATCCTGGAAGGAGTAGTTGGGCATGAGATCTATTCGTTTATAGATGGGTTTTCGGGATATCATTAGGTTCGAATTACCAAGGAAGACCAAGAAAAGACAACCTTCACCATTGAATGGGGAAGTTTTGATTCTACAATCATGCCTTTTGGACTAAAGAATGCGCTTGTTGTGTTTTCACGCATTGTGGTTCAGACATTTTAGGACTTCATTCATAAATTTCTCCAAGTCTACCTGGATGACTGGATGGTTTATGGATTAGTAAAGGATCATTATGATAACCTAAGGCTAATGTTTGAGAGGTGCAGGTAGTTGAGAATCTCTCTAAATATTAAGAAATGTATCTTTCTTTGCTCCTTTTGGCATGTTACTTGGTCATATCATCTACAAGGAGGGTCTATTGGTGGATCTGTGAAAATTTCTATAATTTTGGGGTTGGAGGAACCCACTAATTAGAGCGTAGTGTGTGGATTTCTAGGGCATACAAGATACTATAGGAAGTTCATCAAGGGCTATGCTAGAATTTTTAAAACATAAAGGAAAATTCCATTAGGGTGAGGTGCAACAGTGGAATTTGATACACTGAAGGACAAACTCACTACTACGCCCATCTTGTGTTTTCCCTCTTGGGATAGGCCCTTTCATGTACATGTGGATGCATTGGGGATGGTGATTGGAGTGGTCTTAGCACAACCTGGAGAAGGGATTTTTGACCATCCCTTGTGTTTTTCTAGCAGGAAGCTAACTCTAGTAGAACAAAATTATACTACCACAGAGCATGAAGCATTGTCAATGATCTACGCGCTGCACAAATTTAGGCAGTATTTGCTAGCAATGCCTTTTATTTTTTACATAGACCATATGGCCTTGAAATATTTGGTGAACAAGCCCATCTTGCAAGGGTGCATATGCCATTGGGTATTATTGTTTCAGGAATTTGAATTTACAGTTGTGGTGAAACCAAGGAAAAGCAACTTAGGACCTAATCATTTGTTGAGGGTTAATTTAGGTGAGGATGCACATAGCATTGAAGAAACAATGCTAGATGCTCATTTATTTAGGTTGCAGTGTCTCGCCCTCTGATTTGGAGGACATTTCCATATTTTTACGAATGGGTGTGGCACCCAAAGGAATGAGGAGCTTAGAGAAGAAACAACTTTTCATTCACACCGTGCCCTACATGTTGATTAGTGGAGACTTGTATAAACTAGGCTGGGATGAAGTTTTGCGTTGGTGTGTGCTTGAACATGAGCACAAAGCTATTATGGAGGAGGCCCATGGCAGTATTATAGGTGGACACTATGCTGGGAGAGCCACCATGCATAAGGTTCGATGGCTGGTTTATGGTGGGAGACCTTATATAAGGATTGTGTGAGTATGCCAACGATTGTGATCATTACCAACATGTTGGGAAGCCTGGGAATCATGATGAAATGCCATTAAGGCCTATCACCAGTGCAGAGTCATTTGAGAAATGGGAGATTGAATTTGTAGGCCCTATTTCCCTAGCCACATGAAGGATGGGTTCACGTTACATCATCACTTGCATAGATTATCATACACGGTGGGGAGAAGCGGAACCTATGAAGGATTGCATTACGCAACCACTGCAACTAGGTTCTTGTTGGAGAATATAATCAGTAGGTATGGATGACCATTGAGTCTAACGAGTGATAGGGGTACTCATTTCCTAAATGAGATAGTTAAAATATTGTTGGAAGAATTCATGGTGGCCCATCACAAAACTACCCCTTACCACCCACAAGCTAATGGGACAGTGGAAGCCTTTAACAAAATTTTGAGTCACACATTGACCAAGATTTGTGATGTTGGGAGAAAGGATTAGGATGAAAAAGTCTCTGTTGTGTTATGGTTATATCGATAACTAAAAAATCTTGAAAAAACAACACCCTTTTAGCTAGTGTTCAACTGTGAAGTCAGATTACTTATTGAGTTCATGTTACCCTCCTTGCATTACATATATGAGCTTTGGTTGATAAACAAGAACTTGAGGAATGTATTAATAAGTTGATGCAATGGATGAGAGACGTGTCATAACATGATGGAGTCAAAGAATTGAAAAGGCCAAGAAGAAGGCGTGGTATGACACAAAAAAAAAAAAAGAAGCTTAAAGTTGGGTAGATGGTTCTCTTGTATGATTAGAAGTTTCGTGCCATCTTGGGAAGTTTAAAGTACACTAGTTGGGACCCTATACTATCACTTATATACTTGATTCATTTGGATGGCATAATGTTGGCAAGTTTCTTTAATGGGAGTAGGTTGAAGCCCTACTATAAATAAGTCTTTGGTGTGTTTGTAAATAAGGTAGTATTTCTACATTAGCGTAGGATTTCCATTAATGCATTTTATTTTTATGTGTTTCCTTTTGTCATCTCTTTTCTTTGTCCTTTTTGTTTTGTGTTTTGTGCACATTGGTACGCTGGTAGCTAAATACATTTGAAGTAATTTCATGCATAGAGGACTGCACATAATTTTTGTGTGGGGTGGATTGATGTCTACATTTGAAAAAAATTGATGCGTTTCTAAGGAAGAAGAATGATTTGTGCGAGGAGGTGTTCAAATGTGTTCTTGTGCCATAATAAAGGTGTCTCAATGAAAAATATGAGTTGAGTATAGACCACGCAGAAGAGAAGCAATGATTGCACAATGTAACACGAGGTGGGCAGAGGCATAAGGGACTACTTAGTGGACATCAAAGAGGTTATGTACTTCTACATGGTGAGGCATGAAAATGAGATCCATGGCGGTGAAGTAGTGTTTGCGCGCGAGAAGGTTACAAATGTAGCATGTGAAGGGAAGTCGTGGAAGTTGACTTAAGTTATAAAATCATTTTATAAAAAGTTGACTTTAAGAATGCGTGGGTTAAGGACATTGAGGTTATGAAAAATTATAAATAGAGGGTAAAGGTAGTCATTTCAACTACTTTTCCTTAGAAAAATTTTGTGCTCCCGAGCTTGAAGTGTGATAAGGGTTTTGAGAAGAACGAGGTACTTGTCATGAACTAGTAAAGTTGTGCGTTGTGGCGTGATCTTGTGGTTTAGCAAGAGGGGAAGAAGATAGTAGAATAGGAAGGGGTTGTGTGAGAGAGAAGCGTGGAATTCGTCAAGCTCGGGCAAGATGAAGGAAAAGTTGGAAGCACCTAGGCACAGAGGAATGAGAGAGAAAAATAGAGATGACACCAAAGAAGGGTAGAAATAAGAAACCAGTGGTGGAAAAGGAAGAACCCGTGGAATTTTATTCAGAAATGTAGTACCCTCTAGGGGTTATTAAGGTAGAGAAGTGGAGCTCAAAGTTATACAGATGAAAAATCAACGAATTCAACCACAGAACCACCGACCATGAAAAATTGATGCGAAGGATTTGTACAAGGAGATCCCAGGTTAGATGAAAAAGGAAACCCTAAGGTAGATGATTCGGTGATGAGGGAGTTGCAGAAGACCGAGGTTTTGTAGTTTTCGGAGTTTCCATTTTTAAAACCCGCAACACTCTTTATATGTTTGATGTCGTGAGTGCATGAAGTCTTCTTTTGCTTTGCAGGGAGGAGGATGAGACTCATGAGAAATTTAATCCATATTGTAACTGGCGTGTGAAATGCTAATGGGGATATGGCCCTTGATTTGGGTGTCACTATGAAAGTGGAAGAGTTAGAAAAAAAAATTAAACTATGAGAAAGGGGAAGGGCTCAAGTTATTGCAGATCTTATAGACCCGGTGTTGAGATTCACCTCCCAACTCATTAGTTGCAAATTGGGAGCATCAAAGAGATGGAAAGACATCAACAAGAGATTCTTGTATGTTTCCTATAAAGTTTCTAAGTGGGCACACTACAATTTTGCACAATTTATTGTAGATAGTATCATTGAGGAGGTGTGAGTTTAAAATGAATTAGGAGAAAAAATAACTTAGGGGTCCATACTTGTTATTAATTGTATTCTAGGAAATCGGTGTCCCAGATGGACCAGAAGGGAACATGTGGGTTTACCCACCGGCGCACCCGTCTCCTGCTGTACAATTCAAGTAATTCACTTGTGATGGGTCCATCTTGAACACCTACAAGGCATGGATGAACAAGTGGTATGAGAGGTTACACAGAGCTTTTGAAAATGAATGGTGCATCTTGCACAAGCTACCACACTTTTTGGGGACCAGGTGTAGTTTGCTACTACACAATAATTCATTTGGCATGGTTCATGATGGCTAAAGGAGAATTAGGGGCATGGTGCAAACTTTCATTTGCATTCACTACTAAATACATGAAGTGTGCCATCAACTAGTTGAAGGACACACAATAGTTGACCTTTGACACGAGATAAGGTGGATGCCAATGTGCACACCATGCATACGACCTATAAATATAACTTGAGGCCAACATACGTGGATACCTTGAAGCCCAAAGTTTTGGATCTGTACCCATAGATCAATGTCACCATCAAGGGATACATCCACCGGGTATTTGTAGAACTACGTCTCAAGATGTAGGGAGGAGTTGAAGTAGAGATCAGTTCCCAAGGCCACGAGAAGCGTCAATCTCTCCAATAAAAGTGGTCCAAGAAGAATAAGTAGTAGAAGAAGAAGAGGGTGAAGGGATGTTGGAAACTTCTCAAAAGAGAAGATACTATACGCAACGAGGTAGCAATGGGGGCATAAGTACATCATAATTGAGCGGTCTTGAGGAATTGTAATCAAAGCATGATGAGGGTGAGTTACCTAAAGGAGAGGAGCCATAACGAGAAGAAGTAAAAGTACATGAGATTTCCAATTCGATACGAGAAACATGCTTAGAAGGAGATACCATAACCTTTAAGGAGGAACTAAAGACTAAGCTCGAGGTAGAAGAGAAGAGAAGGGCAAAGGAAGACACCAAGGCGGTGGTTGATGCGTGTGCCAAGGAGAAGGATCACTCTATGGAAAAGACAAAGGAGAGACCAACGCAAGGGTCTTCTCCTACACATCCCAATAAGCTAAAGGAAGAACATAAGGGGGAATACTTTGTCATAAATGAGGATAAAAGATTCACTCCAGGATCAAAGAAGCAATGAACAAAGCGCAAGGATGTAAGGAAGAAGTGGACGCCTATGTCCCCACATATGGACTTTGTGGATGATATCGTGAAGGTGTTGTTATCCAAAATTCACCCCCTAGGGTAAATTTGATAACATGCATCAGAATACTCAAGTCCCAGGAAAATAGATTGATTCAAGGCAAAAATCATGTTTCTAGGGTCCCCTCGAATTTTTTTCTAACTCTCTGTCTAAGAAGAAAGGAGCAAGTTATAAAAAAGGGTGAAAAAGTTACAAAAAACAAGCTTGGGCCAGAAAAAATCATGAAAATTGGCTAAGTCCTGGTCCAGGCGGCCCTTGGGACAGTTGGGACGTTGGGGCGCGAATCGGCCGAAAAGCCTCCAGGCGGTCCGCGAAGCAAAGGGACATCCAGGGCCGTGGGGATGTGCGGGACGCGAAAGGGTGAATCAGCCGAAGGTAAAAACAAAATTGACTAACTGCTGTGTAGAACAGGCTAGGACATCTGGGCCGCGAGGACGTGAATCGCACTGGATTGGACGCCAAGCAGAGAACTTTTTCTTTGGGATAGTTGGGACATAGGGACGCGTTGGACGACAAGAGCCGAAGGAGCCGAGAGCCAATCAAATCACACCACATGTCTTCATCTCAAAGAGGGATAGGGAAGCCTGAATTGGGTGGATCGAGAGAATTTGTCTTGGACGGTTTGGGACAACCGGGCCAAAGGGACACGAGGGACGAAAAGCCGGCAGGCCCGTGGACGAATCAGGAAACGCCATGTGTCACAAGGGAAAACGTCCAAAATTTCAAAGGGCAAGGTTTGAAGCATTGGCCTAAGCAAATAAAAAGAGGACATGTGTCCTAAGGAGAAGGGGAGTGTAGAGCTCGGGGAGGAATTAGAGAATTTGGCAAAAGTTTTGGCCAAAAACTAAAAGGTGAAGGATGACCCCATGCCCCTGTCCTCCAACCAGATCATGCCACGTGTCCCAAGTGGCGGGGACGCGGGGAAAAAATGGGAAATTTTCCAAAATTACAAAAAGTCAAAAATTTCAAGGAAAACCCGTGGGTAAGGGAAGGAGAGAGAATTTCTCATCCAATCAGCGCCCGACACGTGTCGTCCAGGTGGCGGAGCGTGGGAAAAATTTCAAAACCCATTTTTGTCTATTTTGTGCCCTAAATCTTCAGATCGCCATATCTTTTGATCCAGAGCTCAGATTTGCATGTTCTTTATATCATTGGAAAGCTTATAAAATTATCTACATGATTCTGGGGTCAATCTTGAATTTTGGTTCAATCTAGAGAGAGAAAGTTAAGAAACGGCTCTGACGCGTGTCCATGGCCAGAAATGACATTTCAAAGAACCAAATTTAATACAGAATGGGTCGCATTCTCCTCCAATTCGGTCAAAAATGATAGGGTATGGGTTTGTAAGGTCCCCATGCCATTTTAATGCATTTGAAGTCAATGAGGAATGGGTTCCCACATTTTGTACATTTTCTCTCTCCTAGGCTCGACCCATGCGATGTAAAAGCCAGATTTGGCTCATTTCTAAAGTGGAAACACTTTTGGCATAGCAATCTTCTTCTTTCACCTCCAACAAGTGATTGTTGCAAGAATCAAACCTCTTTAAAGACTGTAACAGGTTTTCCACCTCTCTAAGGTTGTAATGCAGTGGTTTTTGACATTGGAAATGATAATACAAACTTTGTGAATGGGTTTGATCCTTTGTTTGTATTATTTTCTTCATTTCGAGATCCTAAATTATATCTTATCTTTGTGTATGATTTTATGTTACAATCTTTGGTTTGTGTCTAGTTGCATGAAAAAAATATTCACCACTCCTTTTGGTGCATCACCATCTTTAGTTAGTTTCAATTTTTGCACTTCTATCCCTGTCTCCTTGCAATTTAGAGTAGGATTAGGATCTGAACCTCTGTAGTTGTGCAAATATAGATCTAAATCAGAGGATTTTGAGGAACCAGCCTCTAATCTAGAGATTCCTCTCTCAGTTTCACAAGTCCCACACTTGGAGAGAGGTTTCCATGTTGTGCAATCACACTGGATGCCTGAAACATCAACCTAGAAGCCAGATGTGCGTCCAGGGGTGCTGTGATTTTGCACTAAGAGTTTTAGCACACCGGTGGGATAGCTAGAGGTCTCATTTTTATTGCAGCAAAGTTGATGTGCATCTATTGTAATTTTCTCACTTGAAAAGAGCTATTATTTGCATATCCGCGACTCCAAGGGAAGAATCAACTGGTTTGATGAGTGTAGGCTTGAAAACTCATGAGAAGAGTCACCACAAGGTCAAGAGTTGGAGAAGAAGAAGTCTTTGTTTGAATATCGCAATTATCTCCAAGAAGAAGGCAAAGAGGAAGAAGGATTCAAAGGTCTCCATCTCCACCAAAAAGAACTCTCTCAACTCCTCACACTGGTAGGCCTTTCATTCGATCAACAAGGGTTTTAAGACCAATTAGAATGGCACAAAACAACCCCTATGTCAACTTCACAAAAGAGCCCACTTACCCTCAATGCACAACATCCAATTCCTATTGCAGCCTTTAAGAACATTCCTAATTCACTGGAGAAAATCAAACTACTCTAGGTGATCATGTTAAGGATATTGCTAGCCTTTGTGCAATCCATGAAATCAATGAAATGCAAGTGGCTGTCAAGTTACTGGCATCTTCATTCAAGGGTAAAGCATTGCAATGGTTTAGGAGCCTTGGAGCTAGTTCTATCATGAATTGGAATCAGTTGTGTATAGCACTTCATGAGCAATTTGGAGAAAAGGGAGACAACTTATCTCTTTTGGAGTAGCTGACAACCATCAAGAGAGCTCCCAATGAGCAGCTGACCGATTTCAACTTCAGATTTCAAAAGACTTGGGAGAGAATTCTAGTGGCAGTTAGGCCAACAGTAGAAGGTGCTTTTCTCTACTATCTCAAAGCTCTAAATTCTGATATTTCTATGTTAATTCAGTCCATGGGAGGCATAACTATCCCTATGGCTTATAGCATTGCCATTAGGGCTGAAAATTGTTTAATCCAAGCTAGCAAACTTGCCCCTAGACCTCCCATGCCATTGTTCCCAAGTTTAGAGAGTCCAAACACCAATCAAGCACCTAATTTGGCTCCTTCTCCCACTCCTAGAAATTAGAGTTCAAATGAAGCTTCCACTTCATCTCCAAGTGCCCCAAATGAGCTTCAAGAGGTCATGAAGCAATTGCAAAACCTAGGCAATGAGCTGGTTACTCTCAAGAGGCAGCAAGCCCAAGGTTTTAGACCTTCTTATCAACCCCAAGCTTAGCCTAATAGGTAGCCATACCAACCACAAAGGCCACCTAATCCAGTTGCAAATATGAATCAAACAAGGCCTCCTACCAATAGACCATTTCAGCGTTATAATCCGAATGCCATATCGCTTCTAAGGCATTGGTGCCAACACAAAACAACGTTGCCCAGGAGTATGATTGGTGTTTTCCATGTAATGAGCCTCATAACCAATCCATGTGCTTCAATGGTGCTTTGAATCAAGCATTAATGGTGACAACTACTGGTGTGGAGGGTGAGCGATCAAGGAAACACCAACAACAAGAAACATTCCAACAACAATCAGCCCCAAGTGGCACCACATTGGTAAATTGGCAAGCAGAGGATTTTGTGGCATGAACCAGGCAGTTTCTCAAGGTGTTGCAGCCAACACAAGGTCAAAAGGAGGAATTTGGGTGAAGAACAGCCATTGGCCCCAACCAATCCATGACCTTCTATGGTTCCACAAGTGGTTGGCAAACAAAATCCAATTTCAAATGCACAAGGGCAGCCAAGGATAGCCCCTAGGCCAACTCAAATGCCAACTGTTGCTACCCACATGCAAGGAGTGAATGTGCAAACCAAGGGACAACAAAGAGATCCTTCATCACCATTCAATATCATTGATCAGATGAAGAAGACAAATGTTAATATATCAATGTGGGAATCCCTATCTATCCCAGGCCAAAGAGATCTGCTGCAAGCTGCCATGAAGGACTGGCCAACTTCGAATCAGCAAGTTCAGATGCAAGACAAAGTGCTTACAAATGCTGCCCAGCCTGAGGGAAATCATGGAGGACAGCAAGGTAAAATGTTGAAGCCCCCTCCTTTCTATGTTTCATTGATCATTGGAAATCAGCTAGTGCACAATTGCATGATAGACTCAGGGCAAGTAGCTCGGTAATGCCTAAACAGATAGCTGATCAGCTAGGGCTCTAGTATGAAACAACATCCAAAGGGGTAGTGCAGCTGGATGGGACAGCAGTAGCAATAGTTGGAGTGATTAGAAACTTGAGTCTTACCTTGCATGCATGTCCAAACATTGTTGTTTTACAAGATGTATCAGTCATAGACCTTCCACCACTCTTTGCCCTTTGCTTGTCAAAGGACTTCACAGCCAAGATTGGAGGATATTTGTCTGCTGATTGGTCACACATGCTATTCAGAACGAGGTATGGAACTAAGGCTACAATCAGGTGTAAACCTATTGCAAACTTCCATATTGAGCCTTACACTCCAAGTCAGATTAATACCAATTTCTCAGCATTTGATCAAGAAGATCACCCAAGCACTGATGAAGCTGACACTAAGGTTAGAAGCATCCCAGATCTAACTCTTGATGAATAGGCAAACAAGGTACATGCATTTGATCCTTATCAAGAAGTAGAAGAATCTGAGCTAGGGGTCTATTGCATACACGAAGAAAATCAACCTATTCCTAGCATCACCAAGCCAAACCACAAAGATGACAATGAGGTATGGCAGCTGTTTTTTGATGGATCAAGGAGTAGACACGGAGCAGGAGGTGGAGCTATGCTTGTTTCACCTCAAGGAATAAAGTACTATTCAACTTTTAGATTTCAGTTTGCATGCTCCAATAACACTGCTAAATATGAAGCCTTAGTGCAAGGGATGCATTGGGCGGTAAAGAAGAAAATAAAGAACTTGCAAGTCTTTGGTGACAGTGAATTGATTGTAAATCAGGTCAAGGGACAACATGCTACCAAGAATGATCTACTCAAGTGCTACAAGAACAGGGTGTGGGACCTCATGGAATATTTTGAGGGTTTTGGCATCAAATCCATTCCTAGGAAAGAGAATCAAGCTGCTGATAGGCTTGCAGCAGTAGGGGCAGCCTTTGACATTGTGGAAAGTATTCAACAAGACAAGGTACAGCCAAACATCCATGTGATTGTGAGGCCTTCAGTGCCGGATAACAATGTTAGTTGGCAAGTGTTTGAGAATGACTAGAAAATCATCCATTTCTTGCAAGAAGAAGCTGAGTTCTCAGCCAAGAATCAAGAAAAATTGGAACAACAGTATGGTGACCAAGTAGTACAGCTGAGAACTAACAAGCTGCCCAAGGGACTTATCACTTTGGAGTCCATTTTTAATCCCAATGACCAGTTTAGAAAGGAGAAAGCAAATATTCAGGTCAAGAGAGAGGATTCAGTATCCATCTTGGTAGAAGAGAACAAACCATTGCAAATTGGAAGGATGATAACTGAGCAAGAAAGGTATGAGTTCATACAGCTGTGTCAAGAGTTCCCTGACGTGTTTTCTTGGAGCTATGAAGACTTGAAATGTTTCAATCCCAACTTAGCTCAGCATACCATCGAATTGGATCCAAATACTAAGCTGTCGGGGAAAAAAAAGACCAGTCAACCCACACATGGAGCCTCTCATGAGGAAAGAATTGGACAAGCTGATTGAGTTAAGGATCATATTCCCAATCAAGCATTCTAGTTGGGTTGCCAACTTAGTTCGAAAGAAAGAAGAGTGGAGAGATCGGACTATGTGTTGACTTGAGAGACTTGAATAGAGCCTCTCTCGAGGACCATTACCCACTCCCTTCCATGGAGCAAATCTTACAGGTTGTAGCTGGTTTAGAAAGGTTCTCATTGCTTGATGGCTACTCGGCTACAATCAGATTGTCATGAAGGAAGAGGACCGATTCAAGACAGCCTTCACAACCAAATGGGAAACTTTTGCATACGGGAAAATGACATTTGGGTTGTCCAACGCTAGTGCTACCTTCTAAAGGGCAATGAACATGGCATTCAAAGGTTTGATTAACAATGTGGTGCTGATTTACCTTGATGATATCACTGTTTTTTCCAAAAATGTAGCAGACCACCTCTCTCATTTGAGGCAAGTCTTCACAAGGTGCAGGAGATTTGGAGTGTCTTTGAATCCGACGAAGTGCATCTTTCTTGCACATGAAGGAAAGCTCCTTAGCCATATTGTCTCTAAGGAAGGATTAGCAATTCACCCGAGAGAGGGTTGAAGCCATAAGAGCACTACCATTTCCAAGCCACAAGAAAGCCCTTCAGAGTTTCTTGGGAAGGATAAACTTTGTTCGAAGGTTTGTCCTAGATTTTGTAGCCCTTGTCAAGCCCATCACCAAAATGTTAAAGAAGAGCATGGCTTTCAAGTGGACAGCAGAAGGCAAGGAGAGTTTTGAAGCAATCAAAGAAGCTATCTCTCAAGCACCAACTCTCATCAACCCGGACTTCTCCAAGGATTTCATCCGTATGCATTTGGAGGTAATGACACTATTTCTGCCATTTTGGTACAATCAGAACAAGGATAATGATGAGCAGCCAATTACCTTCTTCAGCCAGAGCCTAGATGACTATGAGGTGAGGTACTCTTTTATTGAGAAGCATGTACTTGCAGTAATCAGAAGCTTGAAGAAATTCAAGCATTTAGTCTCAAACAACAAGGTCCAGTTGCTGGTCTCACATGCTGGGGTTAAGGACTTCCTCCTTAACAAGGATTTGAATGAGAAAAGGGTAGGTTGGATCACCCGTGTCATGGAGTATGACATTGAGATCAAGATCACCAAGCTGGTAAGAGGGAAAGGATTGTGTGAGCAGCTGGTTTTGGGGAAGCAAAAAGAAGTATGCAATGAAGAAGAGGCTGTTTTGATCAGGTCAGGATAGCCATGAGCCAAGTGGCAATCAAGAAGAAGACAATCTGCCCCCACTCCTTGCTGGACTGAGATATAATGCACTTCCTAGGCACGAGGCCTATGCCTGTAGAGATGAACAAGACCCAAAGGAGACACTTGATTGCGAGGGCTGTTCCGTATGCCATTGTTGATGGAATTTTGTTCAAGAAAGATGTGAATGGAGTCTTCTTTGAGGTGCATTAGCACAAATCAGATTCAAAGTGAATGGAGTGTTCTTTGAGGTGCATTAGCACAAATCAGATTCAAAGGGTGTTGGAAGAGTTTCATGGTGGACCAGCTAGTGGTCATTTTGCACCAAGAGTGATAGCTCTAAAAATCATGAAGGCTGGTTATTATTGGCCTAAAATCTTCAGTGATTGCTATGCATGGATCAAGAGGTGTAAGAATTGTGCATTCTTCATAGGAAAAGAGAGACTTGCTGCCCTTCCATTACATCCAATCTTAGTTGACCAGCCATTCATGCAATGGGGTTTGGACTTCATTGGAGTCATTAATCCCAATTCAAGCCAAGGGCACAAATGGATTTTGACAGCCACGGAATACTTCACGGATGGATGACGGTAGCACTCAAAGAGGAAAATGACTCTAGCATCTTAGACTTTTATGAGGGGATAACAACTAGATTTGGTGTACCTGCTACAATAATCTCTGATAATGCATTGGCATTCATTGGATCTAAGGTGACTGAGTGGGCTGTCAAAAACGGTATCTACCTAAGCACTTCATCAAACTATTACCCTCAAGGTAATGGCGGACCGAGTCTACAAACAAGAACTTGTTGAGGATCATTAGGAGGACTCTTGGTGAGAATCGAGAGGTCTTGGCATACCAAACTGAAATCAGCCTTATGGGCTGATAGGATAACTCCCAAAAGATCCATAGGTAACTCTCCATTCAAACTTGTCTATGGAAGAGAAGCAATCTTGCCCATGTCACTTGAGTTGCCAACATTGGAACTCATGAAGCAGTTGGAGTTGCTAGAGTTTGAGCCCATGGAGGTGAGGTATGTAGAGTTGATGGAGCTGCAAGAGATCAGAAATCAGGCATCCCAAGCAATGGAAAAGGATCAAGCTTTGATCAAAAAGACCTTTGATAGGAAGGCCAAGGATAGATCTTTTCAGGTTGGAGATCTAGTGTTGAAATGGGATGTGGATAGAGAAAAATCGGGAAGGCATTCAAAATTTGATGCCATTTGGAGTGGCCCATACATGGTCACGAAGTGCAAAAACAACAATGCTTTCCAATTGGCCCCATTGGATGGCGAAGAACTACAGATTCTAGTAAATGGAATCTATCTCAAGCATTGCTTCTAGAGGGAAATTCACTACCTTGTAAATATTAGATTAGATTTTCATTCCTCCAAGTGCTTGTGCACATTGTTTTGTTGTAGGTTAGTTTTGTTTTCCCTAAGTGCTTTGGCACAACTTGCTGTCCATGGAGATGTTTTGCAGTCCTTGCTTCCATCAGGTGATATTCCATCTTCCTCCTTACACATTCTAAGTCAGTTGGGGTTCTAAACAGAATATTTGATGACTCCATGCCCAATGGACTGCTTCAGGCAACTGGTATCTTCTACCTAGCAGGTAGGTAACCCCACTGAGTCGCCAAATTGTTATCCAAAATTCACCCCCAGGGTAAATTTGATAACATGCATCAGAATACTCAAGTCCCAGGCAAATAGATTGATTCAAGGCAAAAAATCATGTTTCTAGGGTCCCCTCGGATTTTTTCTAACTCTCTGTCCAAGAAAGGAGCAAGTTCTGAAAAAGGGTGAAAAAGTTGCAAAAAACAAGCTTGGGCTAGAAAAAATCATGAAAATTGGCTAAGTCCTAGTCCAGGCGGCCCTTGGGATAGTTGGGACGTCGAGGCGTGAACTGGCTGAAAAGCCTCCAGGCGGTCTCACGAAGCAAAGGGACATCCGGGCCATGGGGACGCGCGGGACGCGAAAGGGCGAACCGGCCGAAGGTTAAAACAAAATTGACTAACTACATGCGAGACAGGTTGGGACATCCGGGCCGCGAGGGCGCGAAGGGCGTGAACCGCCGGATTGGGCAAAGCAGAGAACTTTTGCACTTGGACAGTTGGGACATAGGGATGCGTGGGATGCGAGAGCCAGAAGGAGCCGAGAGCCAATCAAATCACGCCACGTGTCTTTGCCTCAAAGAGAGGATAGGAAGCTGAATCGGGTGGATCGGAGGAATTTGTCTTGGATGGTTTGGGACAACCGGGCCAAAGGGACGTGAGGGACGTGAAAAGCCGGTAGACCAGCGGGCCGAATCAGAAATGCCACGTGTCACGAGGAAAACGTCCAAAATTCCAAAGGGCAAGGTTTGAAGCGTTGGCCTGAGCCAATAAAAAGAGGACACGTGTCCTGAGGAGAAGGGGAGTGTGGAGCTCGGGGAGGAATTAGAGAATTTGGAAAAAGTTTTGGCCAAAAACTAAAAGGTGAAGGATGACCCCGCGCCCCTGTCCTCCAACCAGATCATGCCACGTGTCCCAAGTGGCGGGGACACGGGAAAAAATGGGAAATTTTCCACGATTACAAAAAGTCAAAACTTTCAAGGAAAACCCGGGTAAGGGAAGGAGAGAGAATTGCTCATCAATCAGCGCCCGACACATGTCGTCCAGGAGTGGCGGAGCGGGAAAAAATTTCAAAACCCATTTTTGCCTGTTTTGTGCCCTAAATCTTCAGATCACCATATCTTTCGATCCAGAGCTCGGATTTGCACGTTCTTTATATCATTGGAAAGCTTATAAAATTCTCTACATGATTAGGGTCAATCTTGAATTTTGGTTTAGTCTAGAGAGAGAAAGTTAAGAAACAGATCTGACGCGTGTCATGGCCAGAAATGACATTTCAATGACCAAATTTAATGCAGAATGGGTCGCATTCTCCTCCAATTCGGTCAAAAATGATAGGGTATGGGTTTGTAAGGTCCCCCATGCCATTTTAATGCATTTTAGTCAATGAGGAATGGGTTCCCACGTTTTGTACATTTTCTCTCTCTGGGCTCGACCCATGTGATGTAAAAGCGATTTGGCTCATTTCTAAAGTGGGAACACTTTGTGGCATAACAATATTCTTCTTTCACCTCCAGCAAGTGATTGTTTTGTAAGAATCGAACCTCTTCAAAGAGCGTAATAGGTTTTCCACCTCTCCGAGGTTGTAATGCGAGTGGTTTTGACATTGGAAATGATAATGCAAACTTTGTGAATGGGTTTTGATCCTTTGTATTATTTTCTTCATTTCAGATCCTAAATTATATCTTATCATTTGTGTATGATTTTATGTTGCAATCTTTGGTTTGTGTCTATTTGCATGACAAAAATATTCACCACTCCTTTTGGTGCATCACCATCTTTAGTTAGTTTCAATTTTTGCACTTCTATCCCTGTCTCCTTGCAATTTAGAGTAGGATTAGGATCGAACCTCTGTAGTTGTGCAAATATAGATCTAAATCAGAGGATTTTGAGGAACTACCCTCTAATCTAGAGATTCCTCTCTCAGTTTCACAAGTCCCACACTTGGAGAGAGGTTTCCATGTTGTGCAATCACACCTTTGGATGCAGAAACATCAACCAGAAGCCGGATGTGCGTCAGGGAGTGTTGTTATTTTGCACTAACAGGTGTTGCATGAAATATTTCAAGGTAACCTCCCCATGGAGAAGCTACATGTGTGGGATATTTTGGATCAGAGTGGGGGTGTGATGAGAATAATGAAGATGATAAGATAGAACATGTATTGCCATGCGCAGAGGAACCTAAGTTCAAGGTCAACAATCACTCAATGGAGACTAGTCATCTGAAGAAGGAAGGAGAGACATACAAGTATTAGACCCAAACCACCTCACCGATGAGTAGGCATGTAATGTGATGCAAAATATTTCTTTATAGGTGGTAAGATGCAGCTTGGATATAGGGGAAGCTGTTCAAAAATTGGTTGTGGAAAAGAAAGGAAACGAGAAGGAAATAGAGAAATTGCACCAAGGATTAAAAGGACAGCAGGTGCGAACCAAGGATGTGTATGATCGGGTGGGCACCCTAGTTAAGAATATTTTTGGGCAATGTTCAGTGCTTGTAAGCTAGGTCAGGATAGACTACGGTGATGAAATGGGATATCTGGAGGACCTGGTGGGGATGTTCCTAGTCAACATCAAGTATGGCATAGGGCCTGCCATTGAAGAGCTTGCTAAGGAGAAAGAAAACAATAAGGATGTTGTGGAAGCCCTAATCACGAGTAGGAGGAATTAATATCCCAGCTCAAATAGGAAGAGCTATTAGTAGATAGGGGTTTTAACAACTACTAGAAGTGTGAGCATATCATTGACGCCCGGGTAGCAGAAGAGGAGGCAACCCTCAAGGCCTTGTAGGAAAAGGTCCCTACTAACAAGTCTTAGTGCACATAAATGATAGTGGACACCATAATGTAGAAGGATAAAATAAATACAAAACATGATAAGTTAGAGTTTTAAGTTAGCGAACTCTAGGAATCCATTACCAAACATATGGATGAGTTCGAGGGTCTGGGCGTGGAGTTGGTAGTAGTAATTTAGGAGTATAAGGGGAAGGTGGAAGAAATCACACCGGATCAAGTACCCGATATAGGAAGGAAGTGCAAGGGAAAGAATTAACAGAGCTGGAGGCATGGAAGAAGTTGAAGGGGGAAATAGATGTAGATTTCCTCGAGTTTCTTCAGTTGGTTTTGTAGGCGATAACAATGTAAGTCCTTTTTTCCTTAACTGATTTTTGGCTGACATTAGTGTGGGGTAATGTTGAGCCCCTAAAATGACCAAGTACCTGAGGCATGAAGGGTTGTGGCACGCAGAGATAGGGTGTGAAGGCATGTGTGAAAGTAAATTTAGGGGATGCGTGAAGGATCTCACCCAAGTAGGGTAGATTTAGGACTTAGTCACTTTTTAAAGAGTGGGTAAAGCCACGATAAAGGAACAAATGGAAAGGTGACCAGATTTAGTTTTGGATAATGATAAAATATGAGAGAGTTGTAGCTCAAGGAAAGGATATTCTAGGGCATCATTATGGTTATCATAACATGATAAGGAGCTGAGTTAGTTATGGTTTAGCTGGCACTTGCATGCTGAAGATACTCAAGTAGGGAAAGACATGATGAAAATTGGCATGTCTTGGAAAATGATGAAGCAGTTAAAGGAGATTCCTTCTAGTTCCTTCTTATGTATTTTTTTACATGGAAAGAAGTGTGAGTTTGTGTGTGTCGTAGGAGGAAAAGAGTATGTATGTGCATATGGGAGTCATAGCTAAGGAGAGCATGGGTGTAATATTTGTAATGAAGCTATTGTAGAGAATATATGGGGACTATGTTGTTGTATTAGCTCCATTCATGGATTCTTTAATGTATTTGGCTACTGTAATGTTGATGAATCAATACAATGGGTTGTTCTAAACATCTGAGTCATGGATCTTGATATGTATATTTTATTTTATGCTTGTGGATCCAAACCCTTATGTTCTTGATGATGCTCATGGTTCAAATCTATTTTCTTTCTGTGATCACAATGTTTCCCTTCTTATTATGGTGCATTTGTATGTGGGTCTGAGTTCCTTTGTATCTGTTATACAATGCATGTATCTATGTCTATGAATTACTCATCCATTAATGGTGAACATTCTCATAAATCTCACAAGGAGGGGCTCGACACCTCACGCGCCCCCAAGTGAGTGCCCAAATATAGGTGATTGTAATGCCTCTACCATGGTTGAAATATTTGCATTTTTTTGTAACTGAAGTTACAAACATTGATAGTTGATTTTTGTTTTGAAGACGGTGTACTCTTTAAAACTGATAAATCATGTTTGTTGTAGATGATATGTTTTATCTTCTAAAAATTGGATACTGATCATACTATGGCAATTTTGAATTGATATTGAGGTATTTCATATACTCTTCATGCTGAACTTTGAAATACATTCTATATACTAGTGAAGGAAATAAATTCAGTCTTATAAGAATATGCCAGTTCATTTCTAATTTGCAATATAAAACTACTTCTCGGTCAATTTCATTGCTAATACAAGAATAACCATACCTTGGATCAATTGTAGTGATCCAAGGCATGTCTATGATTCTATGATGTTTCAATCATTTTGTTAAGCGGTCAACATATTATATTACTAAGATGTCTTCATACT
Organism: Taxus wallichiana var. yunnanensis; assembly: GCA_018340775.1. NCBI lineage: Eukaryota > Viridiplantae > Streptophyta > Pinopsida > Cupressales > Taxaceae > Taxus > Taxus wallichiana. The sequence continues at coordinate 565,255,050 of CM031242.1, read as the reverse complement.
CAGGATTGCATTTTTGGGATCATTGGGGCATCCTGTAGCATATTAAGGATGCATCCTTCTATGTGATCTAATTACCTTGTTTTGATAACATTACTTAAGGTAATGTCATATGATTTTTGTAAGGAACCTAAATAATCTAAATGCATTTGATTATTTAATTTACCTTAACCTAAATTAAGGTGAATGTATTTAAAGGATATTAACTCCTAAAGGACTATCCTAAGTCTTTTGATATTAATTTTTCCTAAGCTATAATGGGAATTTTATAAGGTCCTAAGCTATGGTTAAAATTAATGCTAAGGAAACCTAACCTAGGTGGCATCGAACTAACCTAAGGGAAACCATGGTTGGCTTGGATGGAAAGTTAGGGGAATGGGCGGTGGTACCATTCCAAAGGCATATGGGAGATTTAAATGGATCAATAAATGTTTTGTTACCGCCAATTTTGGCTGAGGCATGGTTATGATGGAATTTACTAAAAATAAAACTTTGCTAAGTTTTAGTGAATGAATTTTAATGTTATTTGTAACTAACAATGGGATGGCATTGGTAGGAATTATTATGACCATTGGAAGTCGACTAACATTAATGAGCCTCGAACCTTGAGCAAAACCACCTAGAATTAGCAAGATGGGTTTTAATTAAAAGAAATGGTTCAATTTTTTGTGAATTCGTATTTTCAAGCTCCATGGCTCTACATGTAGTATTTTCATTTTTCAAACTATCAGTTTGATTCTGTTGCAAATTAAAGATTTCCATTACATGGTGGAAATAATGGCAAAAATGTATTTTGGAAACTATAAAGGAAAGATGGGGAAATTTTCAGAGGATTTGGTTGGAGTTTTTGGTGGAGATATTTGGTGGAAGCTTCAGAAAGATTTCAAGCATGGAAAAGAAACCAGAGCACTACTAGGCATGATAGGCTCTATCTCTTTAAAATAGAATGCTTTATTTAACAATTTAGAAAAAATAATTCTGCTATTTGTGAAAATGTTTGAAGATTTGGTTTCCTGTTTTGTGTGTTTTTTTGCTCTTCCCTGCTTCTGTGGTTTTCATGAAATTTACTGGGTTCTGGTTGTTAGAAATGACACTATATTTTTAGAATTCTGTTATTTGAGATTGGGTTTTAAATGGTTTGCAAAAGACTATTTTTGTGAGATATGAAACTGTGAATTATTATTTAAGTGAATATTTTATTATCGTGCTATTGTTGATATATCTCGTTATATTTTTCAATCTTATAGTGTTTGGTTATATCACTAGGCTCTAGGTTGAAGCCTTCCTTGAATTTTCTTGGTGATTCAGTTGCTTATGGAGCTTGGTATTGATAAAATAGTTATTTTTGTTGACTTATTAATGTGTGGTTCAGGCTTTTGATTTGGTTTAGTGATTAATCGTTTATGGATTAAAATATTGACTTCTCTTTTGTTATAATTTGGTGTGATGAGCTTTGAACCATTTTGGGTACTCTCAAAAGGGATATCTAGAGCTCTTGTCTGCAAGATTAATGAAGAGGGTCATTGATAAAGTTTCATGTCTCCCTTTTTAGTTATGTTTGTTTAGTTATTCACCCTTATCGGGTTGGCTTGTATTGGAAAGGGTGACTAGTAAATTTTCTTGCCCCTTTTCTTTAGTGGTGTATTGTTTTGTTATTACCCTTTCAGTTTGCTTGGACCTATATTATTTTGGGGCATCATTTGTCCCATGTCCTTTTGACTATAACTTTTGGATGTTCTTTTAAAGGCTCTTTTGAGCTCGAGATAGTTGATGAGTTCTTGGGTTTGATGACGTTGTTACGTAAGTGATTCTTGTATAAAATTTGGAGATTTTGTGGATATGGGGTCAACTGTTGATTCCAGAGGACATATTCCTTGGTGACTGAAACTTATCTTTAATATAATCGTATCTTCCTTGTAAAATGTCTTAATAGAGACTGTGCACACATTTTGGTTGGTCTTTATCAAGTTGGAAGTTGTGTATTTTTTTGTGAATGTTGTTAAGGGAGTTATATCCTTAATTTGAAACCTTGATCGTAATTGGTGAAGGTCATAAGATACACATTTTACCTTTTATGCGGTTCGGTTTTTATTATCCTGTAAGTTTTGGTTCGGTTTTTATTTTCAAATGTAGATTGACCCTCTCTAGTTCATGGTTTGATATGACTCTTTTAGTCGAATTGGTGAAATTAAATTATGTGGGTATTTTTGATTTAGATCTCTGTTTGATATGCTTGATAGACCTTTCTAGAGTTATTTAACTATGTGTTTTGAATCATCTTGTAAATGGGATAAAGTAACCCTCATGTTATAAGGTACTATGCGTATTTTTGGTTCATGATGAGTCCTTCTTGTTTAAGTGGCATCCTCTATGGGGTAGTGACAGGGATTTGGTTAGTGGAATTTATTATGACTGTAATTGGTTCATGCCAAGTCCTTATTGTTTTAATGGTATTCCCTTATGGATTGGTGATAGGGAATTTGTTAGTAATAAAGTGGATAATTATGGCTTGGTGATTTAATTCGAGACTGATGAGGATTAATCATGGTTTTTTTATTAATTCCCTTCTTTAATAGTTGGCTCCAATTTTAAATGTTATCATATTTGAAATGATCCTCACGAATGTAACATGGAATTAATTTTTGGTTTACTTAAATTCTTTTATGGACAATGGGTTCCTTAAGAGACTTAAATGACTTCTTTTCTATTTATGAGATTGTGGCTTTTGGGGTAGAGTTTTTAATGGTTCTTATTTTAGATACTTGGAACATTTTCATAATCAATGAGTGTTCCTTTTATGAAGTGGTTAGATAAAATCATATTGATTTAATGTCATAGTACTTATTATGCTTAGTTCTTGTGAACCGACTCATGCTAACAATTTTGTAGATGGAATTTTTGAAAAGTGAAGGGAGAAAGACTTTTAGAAAGTTGCATCTATTTTATCAACAAAGACATTTTCTTCATTCAAATGCTTTATGTATTGAAATGCTATTGAAAGGAACTTTTTGGAAAAACTACGAGGGTGTATCAAATTAGTTTTTGTACTGTTGATAAATGTTTTCTTAATAATATTATGAACTATTTATTAAGCTTGGAATGAAGTGAATTCTTTTTTGATAAATGAATTATTGCATAATGGTTTGTGATGACTGGTTTATTTATGAATCATATATGACTTAGATTTGATTAATATTCTTAAATATTAACATGCATGACTTGAGTGATGCTTAGATAAGGAACTATATATTTCTGAATCAATTAATCTTGGGGTAATGATTAGACTATGATGATTATGATATATAAATCCTTATTCGGAATTAGAAATAAGGATAGTATACTATAAATATGGATGTGGAATTCTTGTTAAAGTTATGCTCTTTATGTTTTCCAAATTATTCAATAGGACTTTAGTCCTTAATTAGGAAGAAGATAATACTTCCTTATCATCATTATTTAAGAATCAAGTATGTTATCCTTATGTTTGTGATAAAGTATAGATCATATTGTTGATTGGTTGTATGCTCTACTTTATGGAAATGTTAAATGGTAATTTGAAAGCTTATAAGAATTAGTAAGATGGTTTTAAAAATTATGATAACACTAAGTCTAATTAACAAGCTTTCAATCAAGATTGTTTACATTGTTAAACTAAAGTAAAGAGATTTAATGATCTTACTTACTTGATTTAGAATGAGATTTATTGCTTAATGAAATAATGGTTAAGAAATAAAGAGTTCATAAGAATGAACACAAAATTTATCTGCATACTTTCAACTGATGTAAAGAGTGCATTTAGATCCTTTCTATATGGATCAATCGTTCGAACCTAGTAGACCCCTAGGTATGATGAGCAATAATTAAATAAACTAATTAATAAGATGAAGGTTAATAAACTTTATGAATCTTAAGTATGTTAGTTCCATTAAAGGAACTTAGTAGGTTGTTGTAGAATAGATGATCTTTGTAGAGTACCCTCTTAATGATGGGAGTCATTATGAGGATATTGTGAAGCAGCCTCTACTCTTCAACAATCCACTTGGTTCATCTAACTCAACTTTCATAAGTGAAACTTCATTTTACAATTTTACTATAAACATAGATAGGCATATGGACAAGTGTAGTCATCAACTCATGTTGACTTAGGGTAAATAAAAACACCGAATCAACAAGATTCAATTCGAGTATGTCTACTTATCCTTAGTCATCATGAGTAGATTGCAACACTAGTGTATGTGAGCTATTCCCATTTAGTGTGAAAATTTGACTTGGATTTGGTTGACAGAAGTCAAGGAAGACCAATCTAGATAATAGATTGAGTGGGGTGAAAGACATATTCCTTTTGACGAGTATGCCATCTTGGAATGTAAACATGGTAAACATGTTTAAAAACTTTGGCCAAAGTATCACAAACTACTAGTTGCATTGTCTTATGTCACCTGGTCTAAGATTGCGAGATTTCATATGAGTATCAGTAATAGATACTCAGATAGGCTTCTTAGACAGAACACTTGAGTGACCTGTAATGGGTAAAGGAACCAAAGTATACATTGTATACACAAGAACAAGTTAAACATGAGAGATCAATTTAATACCAAGTCATGAAATGAGAGATTAGTGTTACATCGAGTCATTACAAATGTATATAGTTTTTGTTATGAGATGGACTAGCAATGGAATGTGTGTTTTGAATTTTATGAATTTAGAATAGAGAACATTATGTAATTTTTTTTCCCTTGTTTCTAAGTCATAAAAATGGATGTTACATTTTGGTATTAGAGTTGAAGGTTGCAGCTCTTGGACCTATTGAGTCCATATATGATAAAAAATTAATTTCTTGTTAACAAAAAATGGTTAGAACAAGGGGAGGTGCTACAAATAATCCACCTCCGGTGGGGAGGAATTACTTGCACAAAAAATTGATGAGATTCTTGTTGACCTGTTGGACACAAGAGATCATCTTTCTATACTTGAACAACAAGTAATGGGAAATGAAGAGGAGGAAGATGATGCTGATAATAACAATCAACCACCTCCAGGAAACAACACCAATGCTAGAAATTTGGGCATTGATAATAATAATGTAACAAATAATAATGCTGCAAATTCCAATAATAATGCTACAAATGTACCTAATCTTCCTGAAAATAAAAAGGCAAGATTGGCAGTTGAACTTACTAATGACATAAAAAGGATAATTCCACCAAAATTTTATGGCACTACACTAGGGATGGGGCTGAGGATTGGATCAATGGAATGGAGAAGTAATTTACAATAAGGAACTTCTCAAAAGAAACTAAGGCAATATGGAGAGCTTACCAACTTTCCCATGAGGCATCCTCTGGTGGGACAATCTGTAAGGCTGAATTGAACATTGATGAAACAAACATTACATGGGATCAGTTTAAGGGATACTTTAGGAAACATTGGCTTCCATAAATTTATTATGATAAAAAATGACATAATTTTAGAATTTAGTTCAAGGAAAGCTAACTATAACCGAGTACTGAGAGAGGTTTACCAAAATTCTTAAGTACGTTCCACAATATCAAATTGATGAAATTTTAGGATACACAAGTTCATTATGGGGTTGAATATTATCATTTGAGGAGAGGTAGATGTACATAGCCCAACCAACATGGAAGGGGTTGTAGAAAAATCCATAAGGAAAGAACAAAAATTGAAGGTAATTTTTATACATAAAGAGGAGAATCGAAAGAGAATTACTAACTCTTCTTCATCACTTGCACCTAAAAAGGTGGCATGGAAAAAGTTTGGAGTTAAAAACAAGTTTTCTTCGATAACAATAATAAAATAAGAACAAATAAACATGCGACGAACAATAAATTTTTTTGTAAAGAATAACAATAATGAAAAGAAAGCTTATGGAGGTCAAAACAGTAATTTCTATACCGAAAATAAGTTTGAGCCAAAAAGGGGACATGTAGGGGGATTTTATAACTGTGGTAAGGATAACTATACAAATTAGTACCCTCTAAAGAAAGATAAAAAAACCAACAACATAAGATACATGCCACAGTAGCTAATAAACAAGTTATGCCCATAGAAGTGCCAGGTAAATTATTTGGTACACTTGTTACTATACTTTTGAAATCTGGTGCTACTGAGAATGTTTCATTTCTAATAAATTAGCTGTAAAATTACAAAGAAAAATTGGAATAATGGAAAAATATTAGTCCTAAGAGGGATGCTTTATAAGCCTTGGCATGGCATTAACCAATGTGGCTTCATCTACATCCTTGCTACTTTTCCACCCCATTTTTGGGCTCACAGAGATATCTCATCCCCTTTCACCAAGAACTCGGCTCACTTGAGTTGATTATGTTTGCTCACCACATTGGTTAAATTGGACGAGTTGGTAAGTGTTGTCTCCAAATCACTTCACCACCTGAATGGCATGAAAATAAATCATGACATTGGGTGTGATTGGGACACATGGGATCACCTCTCAAGCTGTGGGACTTGGGCTTGAGGTGAACCTCCGAAGAAGGCCAACTTCCTCTTCCTAAAATAAACATAACACTACTTCTAATGCAAGATAAAAGGGCTATCCAGTCATATGCTAAAATTTCATGGGATTAGGGGAAGAGATTTGTAAGGAAATAAAACCTATACTAGAAGTGGTGATGCACCAAGAAAGGGTGTTGCTAGACAAATTTCCAGGCTGACCAATGAAGAGAGATGATCATGAGGAAGAATTACATGCATTACAAACCCACTTTTACATATAGTACTTCACTCTTTGATAAGCACAATGACCTCCAAAACTTGCAAGAGAAACCTTGGTTGCACAATTCTCTGAAAACATGATAGAGAGGCAAGTAGAAGCAATAAAAATCATGAAAGGACATACAAATGATCACAAAGCATAATTCTCATTACTTCAAGCACTTTGCACAGTGCACCATTACATCAGTGAAAAGGCATAGGCTGCCATTACAATTTTAGAAGAAAGGCTTGAAAGCCTACAAATCACAACATCTCAACTTGTGAAGAGAGGGGAAGCTTGGAAAGTGTCTAACTTGTCCAACTTGTATGACCTGTCAGAACCTACTAGTTGGAACTCTTTGGAATGAGTCTCCAACTTACATTTATAGAAGAAATTGAGAGAGAGGAGAGGAGTCATAAATTCCTCCCTAAATGGAAGGCACATGATGTATCACTTATTACATTTGGTTGAACCACTTGAAAAGGTTCCATCATGCATCATTAATACTTGTTGACATAGTCTTCTCAAAATTAAAATAATAATAATAAAAATTATTATTAAAAATACTTAAATAAAAATATTAATTTAATTAAATTACTTGGTTAGCCCCATGTTGACTAGTTTGTGGTGAGGAGGGAGGGGTCCATGAAGAAGAGACTAAAAATAAGTCCAACTTGGTGGTTGGCTCGCCGAGCCAACTCATTGAGTTAGGTCCGAGCTCCATCATTCATTGCATTGACCGAGTTCCTCCATCAAGCCATTTTCCTTTTGTTCATGATGTCAAGCTCTCTTCCAAACACTGATAGACTCACCACAACCAATGTGGAATCATCTATGACATCTCTGATTTGAAAATGCATGTTCATTGAATAGCTTAACCTAAACTCGACTCCACCCGAGTTATCCCCTCTTGTTGGTGGAGATGTTCTGCCTGACCTGAGACATGTGGAGGATTGTGCTCATACCACATGGAGAATTCATGCTCATTTAGGGGTGTCACGATGTCTCACTTCGAACCTATCCGAGGTGACATGTGGCACCCTCAGGTGGGTCCGTGATTTTCAATGCGGTGATAAGACCCCCTTTTAGACCATGACTATGTGGCGGGCTGGTACTTGTTGGGGACCACCTTTTGGGCTTGACCTTTGGAGATGTGCCGATTTGACACATGGCACCATCCATTGCCCTTCTATACTTAGCCGATTCAATAGCCGGCTCTATCCCCTTTTTGACTTCTACCACGTGGCGAGCCCGTGCTCATTTGGGGTCCCCACTTTGGATTATGCCCTTGGAATTGCACCGATGAGGCACGTGGAGGCTTCAGTGGCTCTCTGAATTTTCAACTACCGATGAGACATTTTTAGACCTTGGACATGTGGAGGGCTAGTGCACATTTGGGGACTCACTCTGGATTTTAACTCTAAAGTTACACCATTGAGACATGTGGAGGCTTCTTCGTTCCTTTTATACTTAACTGATTTGGGCCTTAAGAGAACAAATTATATGCGCTTCCTTGGTGGGTCCCTCATTTTTGACTCCACATGGAAGTCCCATGGGTTTTGAGTTTGAATTTTCCTCTCACTCTTGCAAATGCACCAAGCTGACACATGGTGCCTTCCATGAGTCCATTGCTTTGCCTTGAATTTTCAACGGCCGGTTCCACCTTTTTGAGTTCTAACCTCGTGGAGGGCCAGCGCTTGTTTGAGTCTCCACTTTGGGTCACGCCTTTGAAATTACGTTGATGAGGCATGTGGAGGCTTCCACTGACCCCTTTATACTTAGCTGATTTGGGCTTCGAGTGAACATTGTCTTTCTCCATTTTTTTCTGATTAGCTTATGATTCACTCTAGTTTGCTCGAGTGTCACCAACAATCCTCCATACGTGCTTTGATGCTCCTGATGACTCACCTGGTGAATCGACAACCAACTCGAGACTCCTCATGACTCACCATCCAACTTGGATCTCAGAAACCACTATCCCCAAACTCTAAACACCACAATCTCTGAACCCTAAAAGATAATCTCGAATCTTGAAAACAAACTCGAAATTCGAGTTTTGGATTTCAGAAATATTTGACTCATTCAATGTTTATGACCCCAAAATCTCTAAAATTTCAAAACAGAATTGTCTAAAAATATTTTTTGAAATAAAACTCTGAAAGCTCAACTCAACTTGGCTTACCTCCTTCCTGAGATCCTTTATTTTATGCCAAGTAGTGGATGGTTGTCTCAGGACATTTATTCTTTCAACAAGCTGTGAGTTCTTTTCTTGACCACACAGCTACACTTATAATTTTACATGTTCAGTGAACAAGCTTTTGATCTGAGCTACCAATAATTTCACAACTAGGATGACATCGAGTTCAATTGTCATTATGGCTAAGATTCATTGAGCTCGTCCTTAAGGCTTAGCTCGATCGAGTTATTCCTGGAGCTATGCATAGAGTTGACAACCGAGCTCTCTATGAGGGCCCAAGCTAGCTCCCCAACCTTGTCAAACACCATGTTCCAACTTTGATCTCGAGAGACTAATTCAAACATAAGCTTAATAAAATGATTTTAATTTGTATTAATGCACTTATATGTTGATTTAGGCTCAACTGAGCTATGTTTGAAGTTCCTTATTCTTATGTGCTTTGAAGATCCATGGAAAGGCACCATGAAGGTATAGAAGAACTCTGGAAATTTTATATACCAACTTTGAAAATTTTAGCTTGTAGACCCTTGTTGTTCATTTTTACCTAGGAAAAAATGGACAACATTTTTGGTGACCTCTCGAGGATGATTGACTGCTTAAGCATGATTCCGATAGTAGCCTTAAGTCATTCATTGGGCATGGAGTCAATTTTGAAATCCTTGAAATGATTTGGTCCTTTGTGATACATCCCGGAATGCTAAGCATGAAGTACACTGAATCTGATTAAGACTTGGCATCTATAGAAAAAAGTAGATCATGAAATCTTATGGAATATTCAAACCCTCTTTCTCCTTGACACCTTCTAATGATGCTACAATGTGCAAGAGTAACAAAACAAACAATGGAAAACAAAAACACATGAAACAATTGAAAACCATACATGCCCCAAGTGGAACCTACAGGGTGTGCATTACACTTATTATTGAAAGCAAACCTATACTACCCTATACTAACCAGGAGCACATGTGAGCTAAACAAACCCTGTAACTGGTTGTGCAAAAATAGCTCCCTTTCCTCACAATGGATTGCCATGCAAATGATGTGACAATGGACATAGCTGAGAATGTGAGTAAAAAATTGAAACAAGCCCAATTCTCCACTTGGTCTACTGAGACATCAACTGGAAAGAGAAAGAATTCCTCTTTTAGTTGCTCTACATTTGTCCTGTAGAAGCATTGCAACTGATCCTCATAATTTTGAAACTCATCCTCACACTTTGAAGTGAATGTGACCACCGACCTGTTACTAGTTATGGCTTCTCTTCTAGATTCAATGAAGCCATGTAATTGATAAAACATGGTCTAAACCGTTGAATATCCTTGCTTGTCTGAACTTCAATTTTAACAAGAAAGCCTTGCTGAAGACATCCTTGAAAAGAATGATAATCCATGAGATGATTTCCCTCTTGTTGCCCATTTACAAAAAAACTCTTCTCCTATATGAATGAATGGTACTAAATTGATGTCCTCTCCATTTATTTTTCCTTCTTTGACAACAAGAAGTTCATCCATGACATGCAATTACTTTGGACTCTACAAGCTCCAATGGAAACACTTGAAAATATCTGCAAGTGTTTGAAGAGTATTGCTCATATAGGAGTTTTGCTTTCATCTGAAGGAAAAGTTGTTCAACATATCTAACCTCTTCATCCCACATGAAACCTACAAGATCAAATCCTTTCACCTGTTATTTTCAGGACAATTAAGGGAAGTAAGACCTCCTTGGTTTCCTTCCACCATTACTTGTTCATCAAAAAAGTTTGACTTCACAATTGAAAGTAAGAAACTCTCAATAATATCATCTTCACCCAAAACCTTCAAAGTTGACTTAGTTTCTCCGCATGCTCCTCTCTTTCTTCATTCAATGAAAATTGTAGATGATCCAAGTCTTCCCATTCAAGGAGATAACTTGAAACTACAGGTGTTACAGAAGTGGGTATTTCTATAGGCTCTTTTGCATCCAAATACTCCTCGAATCTTACAGAAAATCTTCTTCTTTGTTCTCCGAATGTGCAAAGGGTTCAACCTCCCTTATGGTGTTTCCTAAATTATAAATTAATTCCCCATGACCTTTCTCATCTTCAAACATAAAATTTTCAAGATCAAATTCATCTAAGAAAACAAAGTTTTGAAAAGATGAAGAAGGGGAAGAATAAAACTTCTGCATGGTATAATCTATACTTGAAACTTCTAAGTCCATCATGGAAAGAATCCCACTATGATCAGTTTTTGTATTTGATGATGATGTTGGAAAGTCACTACAATGCTCCAAAAGTGATGTAATTTCTTGACGTGCTTGACAGGTAGGATCATTACACTCATAAGAATCAGCTTGTACACTTGAGAGTCTTTCTTCTTTAGCTTCCACATTCTCTTCTCCAATAGACTCTGCCACCTTTGGTGATTCAAACTCCTCTGATGGGATTGAGCCAATATGAATACTACATTCTGAATAAGTAGACTTGGTCCTCTTTGTTCAACTCTAGATTTGTTTCTGGTACAAAACTAGTTTGTTTTGCTTGTTCTTGAGCCTCAACTTTTGTAGAAGGTTTAGTCAGGAACGAAGTTTGCTTGATGTTAAGTTTTGCAGCCCATTTCCTCATATTATCTACATGCTCTCTTTTTCTATTCTCTTTGACCACATATACTCCTCCCTTTTTCTCATTTCTTGACAATGCTCCTCCCAAAATGGATTTGGGACCATAAGAGGAGGGTTGGGTTGGGATTTAACTGATTCCCTCACTGTTTGAGGAAGAGATTCATTATCTTGTCTTGATGGCCCTTGTAGAAAAGAGGGAACTTTAGAAGGATGAGGCATGGAAGATTCATGATGAAATGGAGGAATATGAAGTGAAGGAAAGGAATTCTCAGCAGGAGTAGTAACTGGAAGATTAGGGTCCTACGGGGTTTAAGTTAAAACTATATAGATGGAAACATAGGAAGAGGGTTCTAAGGTGGTAATGCAGGGGCATCCTATTGACATGATTGAATAACACTACGTTCATAAATTTCCCTTTTATTGATCCATTCTCCAACTTGAGTCATCGTCTTGATTATGAATTGAAGCTTTTGTTGAGGGCTAAGCTCACATGGTATATGGCCAGTCCATGGGTATGGAATTTTAAAGCCAATCTGGGCTACCTTCATCATTTCATTGATCCTTATTCATACCATGTTATGCTCCAACTCTCGAACCTTCTTCTACAAGTGATCCTCTTCAGGTGTGGAATAGATTCCAAAATATGCATGCCATTATTCTTTAGTAACCCCCATGTTTGGTGGATAACCAAATTGACCTGCATCTTGCTTATGTGAACATGCATGCTCAAACTAATATTCATCATGAAATTGGTTTGGAGGTGAATTGTAATAGCCTGAAGATGGAAAGAACTACCATTGTTGCAAGTGGGAGTCCCACTGTGGAAATGAAGCCATGATTGCACAACTTCATGAATGAGAGAAAATGGAAAGATATGGAAGAAAACTAGATGGAAAATGGATAAAATGAAAGTCTGCAACATAGAGAGTAGGGTACTTAGACCAATGGAGTCACCAGTTGTGCTTGGGTATACCTCCTAAGGCTGAAATTTCACTAAGAGCACAAAAAATAATGAAATGAAATGAACACAATACACACACCTATGAAATATGTGCCTCTTGTCCCCTTCAGGCGTGCAAAAATCAGTTGTCTCCAAATCAATGCACCCCCGAATGGCCTGAAAATGAATCATGACATTGGGTGTGATTAGGACACATGGGATCACCTCTCAAGCTATGGGACTTGGGCTTGAGGTGAACCTCTAAATAAGGCTGGCTTCCTCTTGCTAAACTAAAAAAAACACTACTTCTAATGCAAGATAAAGGGCTATCTAGTCCTATGCTAACATTTCATGGGATTAGGGAAAGAGATTTGCAAGGAAATAAAACCTATACTAGAAGTGGTGATGCACCAAGAAAGGGTGTTGCTAGACAACTTTCCAAGCTGGCCAATGAAGAGAGATGATCATGAGGAAGAATGACATGCATTACAAACCCACTTTTACATACAATACTTCACTCTTTGATAAGCACAATGACCTCCAAAACTTGCAAGAGAAACCCTAGTTGCACAGTTCACCTGAAAACATGATAGAGAGGCAAGTAGAAGCAATAAAAATCATGAAAGGACATACAAATGATCACAAAGCATAATTCTCATTACTTCAAGCACTTTGCACAGTGCACCATTACATCAATGAAAAGGCATAGGCTGCCATTACAATTTTAGAAGAAAGGCTTGAAAGCCTACAAATCACAACATCTCAGCTTGTGAAGAGAGGGGAAGCTTGGAAAGTGTCTAACTTGTCCAACTTGTATGACTTATCGGAACCTACTTGGTTGGAACTCTTTGGAATGAGTCTCCAACTTACATTTATAGAAGAAATTGAGAGAGAGGAGAGAAGGAGTCATAAATTCCCTCCCTAAATGGAAGGCACATGATGTATCACTTATTACAGTCGGTTGAACCACTTGAAAAGGTTCCATCATGCATCATTAATGCTTGTTGACATAGTCTTCTCAAAATTAAAATAATAATAATAAATATTATTATTTAAAATATTTAAAGAAAATATTAATTTAATTAAATTATTGGTGGGCCCCATGTTGACTAGTTTGTGGTGAGGAGGGAGGGGTCCATGAAGAAGAGACTAAAAATAAGTCCAACTCGGTGGTTGGCTCGCCGAGCCAACTCACCGAGTTGGGTCCAAGCTCCATTGTTCATTGCATTGACCGAGTTCCTCCATCAAGCCATTTTCCTTTTGTTCATGATGCCGAGCTCTCTTCCAAACACTAATAGACTTGCCACAACCAACACAAAATCATGTATGACATCTCTGATTCAAAAATTTATGTTTATTGAATAGCTCAACCTAAACTTGACTCCACCCGAGTTATCCCCTCTTGTTGGTGGAGATGTTCTGCTTGACCCGAGACATGTGGAGGGATTGTGCTTTTTTGGGACCTGCCTCTGGAGTTGATCTTTGAAGTTTCATCGAGCTAACGCGTGGCACCTTCTGCTAGCTCTACCTTGTTTAGACTTTTCAACATCCGGTTCTACCTTTGGGGCTCAGACCACGTGGAGACTTCGTGCTCATTTAGGGACTGTCCCTTGTGTCTCACTTCTGAAGTTGCACCGAGGTGACATGTGGCACCCTCCGTGGGTCTATGAATTTTCAACAACCGATAAGACCCCTTTTAGACCATGACTACGTGGTGGGATGACACTTATTGGGAGCACCTTTTGGGCTTGACCTTTGGAGATGCGCTAATCGATGCATAGTGTCATCTGCTGGCCCTTCTATACTTAGCTGATTCAACGGTCGGCTCTATCCCCTTTTGAATTCTACCACATGGCAAGCCCACACTCATTTGGGGTCCCCACTTTAGATTTTTCCCTTGGAATTGCATTGATGAGGCACGTGGAGGCTTCCGTGGGTTTGTAACTTTTCAATTGCGATGAGACCTTTTTAGACCCTAGACATGTGGAGGGTTGGCACACATTTGGGGACTCACTCCATATTTTAACTCTGAAGTTGCGCCATTGAGACACGTGGAGGCTTCCACCATTCCTTTTATACTTAACCAATTTAGGCCTCAAGAGAACAAATTATATGCACTTCCTTGGTGGGTCCCTCATTATTGACTCCACATGGAAGTCCCACGGGGTTTTGAGTTTCACTATTCCCTCTCACTCTTGGAAATGCACTGAGCTGACATGTGGTGCCTTCGCGAGTCATTGCTTTGCCTTAACTTTTAACAGTCGGTTCCACCTTTTTGAGCTCTAACCATGTGGAGGGCCAGTGCTTGTTTGAGTCTCCGCTTTGTGTTGTGCCTTTGAAATTGTGTTGATGAGGCATGTGGAGGCTTCCGCTAACCCCTTTATACTTAGCTGATTTAGGTTTCGAGTGAACACTATCTTTCTCCATTTTTTTCCAGATGATGATCTTGATCCCATTTGATTTTATTGGTGTCACCAAAAATCCTCCAGACATGTTTTGACGCTCTTGACAACTCACCTGGTGAATTGGCAACCAACTTGGACTCCTCATGACTCACCATCCAACTTGGATCTCAAAAACCACTATCCATGAACTCCAAACACCAAAATCTCTGAACCTTGAAAGACATAATCTCCAAATCCCAAAAACACGAAACTCTGAATTTTGGAGTTTCAGATTTCAGAAATATTTGACTCGTTCAACATTTTTGACCCCAAAATCTCTGAAATTCTAAAATAGAATTGTCTGAAAATATTTTCCGAAATAAAACTCCGAAAGCTCAACTCAACTCAACTTACCTCGTTCCCAAGCTCCTTTATTTTATGCCAAGTCGTGGATGGTTATCCCAAGCCATTTATTCTTTCAACGAGCTGTGAGCTCTTTTCTCGACCACCTGAGCTCCACTTATAATTTGACATGTTCCCTGGAGTGAGCTTCTGATCTGAGCTACCAACAATTTCACAACCGAGATGACATTGAGTTCAATTGTCATTGTGGCTAAGATTCACCGAGCTCGTCCTTAAGGCTTAGCTTGACTGAGTTATTCCTAGAGCTATGCACAGAGTTGACAACCGAGCTCTCTATGAGGGCTCGAGCTAGCTCCCTAACCTTGTCAAACACCATGTTCCAACTTTGAGCTCGAGAGACTAATTCAAACATAAGCTTAATAAAATGATTTTAATTTGTATTAATGCACTTATATGTTGATTTAGGCTCAACTGAGCTATGTTTGAAGTTCCTTATTCTTATGTGCTCTGAAGATCCATGGAAAGGCACCATGAAGGTATAGAAGAACTCTGGAAATTTTATATACCAACTTTGAAAATTTTGCTTTGTAGATCATCGTTGTTCGTTTTTACCCAGGGGGCAAAAATGGACAACAATAACCTTATCGCAGTTGGTTGGAACACATGTATGATGGATTAGTATGGTATAACTTGAATTAGCAAATATTAAAACATGGTTGTCCAAAAAAATTGACTCACCAAATTGGGTAACCCAACTCGGCTGATCCAAGATAAAATATAGTAAATCATCTCTAAAGGAGCAATGATCCATTTTTTTTATATATGCATTATTTAATTTTCCTCTCATCTTCAATTTAATAGGATTTAATTTAAGTTAATTCTTTGTTAAAATGAGAAAAATTTAATAATAGTGTATATTTTAGATAAAACCATTTTTAAAATTGAAATGATTTTACGACATGACGAGTAAGTCATCGTTATCGTCGTTTATATGAAAAACTAAAAAAATCACTCACATTTTGATTAAATACTATTATTGTCAAACTAATATATCATTTTTTTGATTATATGTTTGAAAGGACCTTTTTCAAAGTAAATTCATGAATTTTGATTACGAGGCTTAAACAAAGATAGGAAGATATTTTGAACCTTGATTGTTTTTAATCCTCATTATTCTTAATTATTCAAATTTATTTATGAAAAATGGGGTCTAATCATTTTACTATTGATAAATCTCAGATGTTTAATGGAAAAAACCACATCATTTTGAAAATTTGATTGAAGGTAGGATTCGTGGCTCATGCTCGGGAATTCATGAATAGAACCGAGAAGGCTCGAATAGAAGACAAGCAACTACAAACAACGTCGTTACATATCAACAAAAGGTGCAAGAAACGATGTCCATCATTTTATGGAGTGTGTATGATGAATTTCTCCTTCATATCGGGAATCAAGAAATTTTGAGTGAGGTTTGGACTCAACTGGAATCAATGCACAAAGGTATGATTATCGAAAATCATTAAATTAATTCTAGAACTAATGACAACTCCCATGAAGGGAGATGAAAAAGTAATTAATTATTTGGAAAAAATTAAAAATATTAAGTCTCTAGTTAGATGGATGTAAATGTAACTTAATTTAGGACAAATTACTTTACTTTATTATTCAATTGAATATTCATGAAAAATTTAGAAATTTCATTTCAATTTTGAATTCTAAGTATCAAACTAAACAAGACATCCTTGATTTGCAAACCCTTAGTTCTCTCCGATTTAGGAAGAGCAAGTCATGAAAAATTTTATTCAAAAGAGAATGCCACTCAGGCACTTCTTTCTCAAAATAAAAATAAAAACCTTTTATGTTCAACAAGAATAAAAATAATCTTTTAAACCTCCTAGTAAAGACACGAAACCGAGAAAACTTAAAAGCTAGTGTTGGGCCCCTAAAATATTGGCTAAGTACACAAAGGCCCATGGGCGCACAAGGCATAGGTTGAAGGATGGGTGTGCAAGGAGAAGGCACGCAAGGTAAGGTTCTAGGAGGGTTTTAGAAAGGCCGTGTTGTGCACCGAGAAGACAAGGTCTTGGGACTTAGCCATATTTGGCATATTAGGTAGGACACGAGAAAAGCATGACGACTACGAATGAGGAGTGGATAAGGTGCTAGCACTGGAAACATGATGCTTGATGAAAGGAATATTCTTAGTAATAGAGGATTCAGAATACCATCATTACAAGGAGTGGAGAGTTCGAGATCGATGGAGCATGCTCCCATGAGGACCACATTTAGACACTTGGTGCTGGATCTGAGGCTGTAGAAGGATGAGTTGGCACTCTAGGATGCCTATAAATACAAGCACATGGAGAAGAAAAAAATATAGATTGGATATACGGTAGAGGAGAATATAGAGAGTGGAGCTCGAAGAAATACTGTAAGAACTCTATGGGATTGGGTAGAGGCTATATAAGGGAGTAATGTATTAAGGGGCTGGGATATAAATTTTTCTTTGTATGGATGAAGGACATGATCCCTATTGTGATGTATGACTTTGGTTTGATCAAGTTGTGGTAGTCTAATGGATCCATTGAATGTAATGAGGTTACAAACATGAATGAGTATGAATGTAATTGATTGATTCATATCTATATCTTTTCATTTATGTTCATGGATGTTATGGAATAGATGTAAATCCTTATGTATTTTCCTTTCTGTATTAGTTCTATCTGTTATCTATAAGTACCTTCTATTTGGAATGAATACATTTTTCTAGAGACCATTCTCGAGCCCTATGATAATTTTATGTCTCATTTCCACCTTTATTCATTAAGTTCCGACATATATGATTGTTTCCCGGTTAACTCACATAAAAGAGAGACTTGGCACCTACACGTGCCTTGGATGAGCTCCCAAAGTGCCCATTGGGTGAAAGGCCCATGTGCATGGGATTTCCTTGTTCTTTGGTGGGTGTAAACATTACTACATCTTGGTTCCGTTGCCGGGACCTCTTTTCAAAGTTGTAGTGGGAAATGACATGCATCATGGTATGGATAATGAGTAATGATAAAATATCTAACTCTGGAGAGTGTTGAATCTTGGTTGAAGCACGAGAGGATGAGTTTGCTTAGAAATTCAATCTGGGCCCGAGTTTGATGCATTGAGGTGGGTAGAAAAGAATCTCTACCATAAACTATATGATTTTTTTTTTGTTTCCTGGTAGAGCTATATGAATGGCTCTCAACATATGCATCCAGAGAAATTTGGTTCTATAGAGCACATGTGTGGACACAAGAGGACTATAAAAAACTACATGATGAAGATCGACACTGAAACATCTTGTTGATCAGTGGTGGAAGAGAGTGTTAGGCCAGATACACTATGGAGGACACTATTTCCACATATTCTTGTCCGGAAGTTGCTAAGTTTGAGTTTTTGTGGGATCCCAGAGGATCATTTCTACATGTTATTCCTCTAGAAATGAAGATATTGATTGTTACCTTGAGTTTAGAGGCATTTCTAATGCATTTGGATAAACCGTTACGAGTGCTTAAGCAAGGAAGCTAGGGTGGAGGAAGATGAAAGATATTACGATGGAGAAAGAAAGGGAGGAGAGGCAAGGCGAAGTATAGTGAAGCACGTAAAGGGAGATTGCTAGACAACGTGAGGTTATAGGTGTGATGGATCTATGGAGGTAGACGTTGTGGGAAGGAGTTTAGGTTCACATGGAGGACATGGGACTTGAGCGATCTGTGCTACCCCATCTTGGAAAGCACGTAAGAGAGATCCCTTGCTTCGATGAGATTTCGTCACATGGAGAGAGAAGATTCGTTAGTACGCATCGAAACCACATAGTGACCGAACCACGGCACTTGTTTTTCTAGATCAACGAAGGAGTATCGTTGACCCGATTGAGTGTCAATGGAAGTATGCAGATCTATGCCCGGAGATAAAATTTCTCATTTCCCACTTCTATGGCTACACATACTATTCCAATATTTGAAGGAATTTTTGGACAAGGAGAAAGTACACAAGCCTTCGGTCTCACATCTGGGAGTGGCATGGGGTACACTAGTGGTAGTGAGGCATTATCAAAGCTGTCGATGTGCGGTTCAATGGAACTTTGGGGACCTTTGACACAATCACTATAGGACCTAGTGGACTGGTGGATCTGGTGGATCAAGAGGAATATGACACAGTGGATCTAATGGATCTAGTGGCTTATGAGGCACATGACCTAGAGAATCTAGTGGATCGGTGGCAAGGGAAACACGGAGGAAACAAAAGATTTGGCTCGGGAGGATAAGGGCCCCGATCACCTCCTCAAGTCTTCTTTGAAATGCCTTTACATATTCCAAATTACGAGAGGTATTGAAGATGTTGCATAACGTGTTCACAGTGTGAGCTGCTATGGCACACAAAGGGGATCACAACCCCAGAGTGGAAGGCTAGTTAGTTTGTAATGACATTGTAAGGGCATGCACATACATGGAGTTGGTATCTAAATTTGTTCTCCTTTTCGATCCCGAGGAGCACCATAGGTGTGTCATGGAGCTTAAGGACATATTAGACCATGTTGTATGTCGTTGGTGGCTAGGGATATGGTCTAGTCAGGCACTGTGCTCAGGTTTGTGGAGAAATGGATAGCACTCAATAGGACTTGATCTTGTCCTAGCTATTTTAGGTTGTGCCTTGCAACTAGGGTAAAAGGACCTATTTATAACCTTGTAATGGTGAAGGAGATGAATATTTTCCTCTCTTTGCTTTAAATTATATGATGGAGTCCTTGATGAAAACATGATCAACACCCCAGATCTGAATTCTCACAAGTTGTCACTTCTAAAAACATGGGTATGTTCTCAAAACAAGGCAAAGGTTACTAGAGACATTGGAAATCCCGATCTATATGCATACTTTTGCAAATGTATTTTTATCTTCGTGGGCATACAAATGCAAATCAAGGATAGTACATGATAGGGTATTTATTGTTTAGATGATTTTTGGTGGGGGATTGACAAGACAAACTGGGATATATCAGATCTTTGACAACCTCTACAATACTTGAAATAACTATCAGATAAAATGCTTCAAATAATCAGGACATTCTTTCAACCAGAAGAGGCATAAATGGAAGCCTAGGCAGCACTCTTCACACAATATTTGAGAATTCACCACAAAATATTGAAGTAAAGAGCCCAATTAAACACAAAAATCCATGATCAAACCACGCCTAAGGTACCCCAAAGGCTTACAAGAAATCTCTGTAGTCAAGGAAGGTAAATTGATTTTAAATTTGTTTATCTCCTCATCAGATGAAGGCTCTTCTGAATATGAGATTGCAAATGCCACTAAACTATCAACCAAAAATGGAGATCCTATGTGATTCTAAAGACTTTCAATGCAAGATTACAATAAGAACAACAAAATTTATTTACAGACATTTAAAAATGATAACAAACATCATATTGCCCAAAGAAAACATAGATTTAATTCAAAACTTGTTAGATTCAACAGCAGGGAGAGTTACATGAATAATCTCAAAGCTGTGTGATGGCTATACACTTGTAACCAACTCACATACATGAATTTCCAACACATGAGACATTAACTTGGTTCTTTGGTGGATTTCTCAGAAAATGAGCTTTCTCTCAGAATTTTCTCGTAATTTTCAACTCTCCTCCCTTTACAATTTCTCCAAAATGCACTATATACCCTATGTCACATTGGAGCCTTCTTTCCCAAGCAAATAATATGCCATGGGATCAAGTTTGTTACAAAAATTCTTCATGATTTAATGAAAATGACATCAAACAAAAAAACACTCGTAGGTTGTCAGGTGTGTCAAAAAGGATTAAATCATTACAAATATCTGGATCATTATCCATCCTAGAGGCACATTTTTTATCATTGAGGCATGAAAACACCTTTGACTCATCATTTTCACCTTTTTACCTTTTCAAATTACCTCTGCAACTTTTGATTTTGACATTTCATGTTTTTTCACGGGCCTGAGAAAAAATTACATAAAAACACCATAGATCAAAGAATTGAGTCATGAAAATGATGCCAATGCTCCTGAAGGCCAAGATGACACAAAATCATATAAAATTTGATGAAATTTGATGCAAAATCATGATTTCCAAGCTTCTTGGAGCTCCTCATGGCGGCCAAAACAAATGGATGCACAAGAATCATCGATCTCATCCACCTTTTAATAATAGGCCTCCATGTGGAAGATGCAATCCAAAACTAAGCTCAATATTACCTTTTTAAACTTTGGGTAAGGTGGGAAACATGTCAAAAATGATTGGATCAGGCCTATGCCTTAAAAAAAGCATTTGCGACCTTTTGAAAATTTGGAAAATTTTGCCACTTTTCCCGCCTACCTCTCTGGGCCCACCACGTGTCCAAAGGTGGGTCCCATTGAAACCATGGACCAATTCTATCAATTTTCCTCTTTTTGAAAAAAAAAAAAATTTCACAAAACCTCCATGGGCCCGGATGCTCGATCTCTTCCTTGCCACGTGGCACTCTCCGATTCACCATGAGGCCAAGCCTCCTATTCTACCTTCAAACCTTCCTGCAAAATTTGAAAAATTTAAAACTTACCGTGGGCCCACGCTCTTCCTTTGACTTCTTAGAATGTGCCACGTGTCCATCATGGATAGGTTGTGGAGGCACGCTTCCCATTTACACTTTAGCTCCTTTTGCCAAAAAGGCAAAATTTTACTTTGTCCCCGAGGTCCAAACCTCGCCTCCTCATACAAATTTCTTGCAAGCGGGAATGCGGACCATTTTTCAATTTTGAGATTTTTTCCCCAAAGGCAAAAAATCTCAAAAACTCTCAAAACCCCACTTATCCATTTTTCTTCCTTGGACACGTGTCACTTCTTGACTTGTTGCGGAGCTTCGGCCCAAAATTTGATTTTTACCATTTGAAGTTAAAAACTTCAAAGTCATTGCAAAAACCCACTGCCCCATCCTATCCTTTCCTAGACACGTGTCCACTAGGGATTGGCCGAGGGCCTTTGGGCCAAAAATTCACTTTATCACTTTGAGCCATAAAACATCAAAATTCTCCAAGTCCCTCCACCATCCACATGCCCTCAGACCAAAATATGTGCCACGTGTCCTCTCCCTATTCACTACGGGCCTTTGGGCCAAAATTTGTCTTTGAAAATTTTGCAAAATGAAATCAAAATTTCCTAAGGAAAGTCCGCCACCCACCAATCCCCTAGCCAATCAAAACATGCCACGTAGGCACTCTTGCAGAAGGTGGAGCCACGGATCAAAATTTTCCCTTTTGCCAAAATTTCAAAAAATGATAAGTTAGAAATATTTCCCGACACCCCGCCAATAGGAAACCACCACGTTGCCATTACCTTGCGATGATGAATTTGACGGGAAAATGACACTGTATGATCTCAAAATGTGAAAAATTCAAAGGATGCCCTAGAAATCAAAATTTTCAACAAGGATTGCAAATTTTTTTGATTTTAAATCAATTGAATCATGATTTGACATTATTTTCGACCTTGGGATTGGGAATTTAACTGCATACAATTTAGATTTGATCAATTTCAATTTTTCATGATCTGGCAAAGGGAAAATGACACAACCCAAAAATTGGAAAACCTAGGGCACAAATAAGAGCACACATGGATTTTTCTTTAAACCAGGAAAAACAACAAGTTTATGGGAATTTTGAAGCATTCAACTAGAGGGGATGAATTACAGATCACCAATTTGAGAGATAAAATGTTTTTGAGAAAAATTGGACATGAAAAATTAGGGCACACTATGCAAGCTCAGAAATGGCACCAACATCGGCTCTTGCTTGGGGATGGGCACTCCCAATGAGTGCCACAAGGACAAAATGTAGACCAAGTGCCAAAAACCATTGGGCAAAGGAGTCAACACGCAAGGCAGCAAAAAACCATAGAACCACCACCAAAAATGAACCGAGAAAACAACCAGAAAGGCTGCCAAAAAAAGGGAAAACCACACACCACAAAAAACAAAAAAAAAAAAAAACAAAGACTATACAACTGTAGAATTTGTGCATACCTCAATTTGGGGATTAATCTAAGAAACGTTTTAAATGCCTTCCATTAATAGGAAGATCCAGTAATTCTCCATCTAGATCTTTGAGAAAAAAGGTATGTTCACCAATTCTGATATCAATGGCATAAGGGCCCATCCATAATGCATCAAATTTTCCATGCTTGCCCTTGTCTTCATGCCTACTATCCCATAACAAGACCAGATCTCCAACATTGAAGGCTCTAGGAGTGACCTTCTTGTCAAACAATCTCTTCAATTTTTCTCTAAATCTGACATGCCTTTGATGGGATGCTCTTCTCTCCTCATCAAGCTCAATAATCTAATTGATCCTTGATTCATATGGGCCAAGCTCTTGATCTTCCAACTGTTGGGAAAACTGAAATGAAGATAATTGCAGGTGTAAGGGAAGCAAAGCCTAAGTTCCATACACCAATTCAAATGGGATTTTACCAAGTAGCTCTTTTGGGAGTTATCCTATCAGCCCAAACTGTAAATTTCAATTATTCACCCCATTTCTTATTGTTTTGTTTTAATGTTCTTCTAATGATCTTCAACAAATTCTTATTGCTAGACTCAGCTTGTCCATTCCCTTGGGGGTTATAGTTCAAAGAATAAGTTAGATTGATTCCATATTCATTGCACATTTCCATTAAAGGTTTGGCTTTAAAACACAAGGCATTATCAGCTACAATCTTGACTAGGACTCCAAATCTACATATGATTTGATTTAACAAGAAGTCCATTACCACTTGGTGTGTTTCCTTTTTAGATGGGATTGCTTCAACCCACTTTGTAAAATAATCAGTGGCTACAAGAATCCACTTATGGCCAGCACTAGAAGGATCTAAAATCTCACCAATGAAGTCCATCCCCCATTGCTTGAAAGGAGCCTCAATTGATACAGGCTACAAAGGAAGGGAACCTAAAGCTTTTAGCCTTCCAGAGAAATGTTGGCAACTATCACATTTTCTAACTAAATTTGGGTTACATCTTTGAAGAGATAAGGCCACCAATAACCAAATCTCAAAATCTTATGTGTTGTTACTCTTCAAAGCAAAGTGTCCTCCACAACCCCCCCATGGAAATCAGTAGTTATCTTGGGAGCTTCATCTTCAGTTATGCATTTCAAGAGGACAACTTCAGGGTTTTTCCAAGCTAGCTTAAGGTTTGTGATGATATATTTTTGAGAATCTAGCTTGAGGGATCTTTTCTGATTTTTATTTAAATGATCAGGACAGAAAAGGTGTCTAAGGTAAAATATTACATCCTTGTACCACTTAGAATTTACCAATTTTGCAAGAACATCTATCCTTTCTTCCTCTAGCTGATTCACTTCCACATTCTGCAAGTTACTCTCAGCCATGAGCTTAGTAAGACCCAAACCTCTTACCAACTTTGTGGTTTGGATGTCCATATCATACTCTTGTAGTTTTTTCACCCATCTACATATTTTACTTGAGATCTCCATCTCTGATAAGATGTCTTTCACCATGGTGTGGGGAACATAAGCAACAACTTTTGAACTCAATATATAAGGCCTGAAAACTTTTGTTGCTTTCACCAAGGCAAATGCTTGTTTCTCCATGATTGTATACTTTAACTCAACAACTTGTAAAGCCTTGCTAAAGAAGGAAATAGGCCTCTCAGCCTCATTCTCATCCTTTTGCAGCAAAACAAAAGCAATGGTATACTCAGAAGCAAAGGAAAATATTTGGAAAGTCCTCTTATAGTTTGGGGCTACTAAAATAGGTGCATGTTTAAGTGCATCCTTAATTCCTTCAAAAGTTTGAATGACAACATCCTCCCATTTGATAACTTGGTCTTCTTTTAGCATGCTTGTGATTGGAAGAGTCAACTCAACAAATTTGGAAACAAACCTTCTAATAAAATTAATCGACCAAAGAAAGACGGATGCCTTTATAGGTTCTTGGGATAGGTACTCTTGCTGATTGCTTCCACTCTCTCGTGGTCTATCATAACACCATCTTTTGACACAATGTGACCAAGAATCTTGGCCTTTTGCATGCCAAAATGAAACTTCTTCAGATTAAGATAAATGCCATACTCCCTACATCTGATCAACATCTTCTCCAAGTTCTGAAAATGATCACCTCTTTGTCTTGAAAATACAATCACATCATCTTGGTAAACTGCAATGAACTCATTGATGTAACCAAAAAAAGCAACATCCATTTCTCTTTGAAAAGTGGCACCAACATTCATCAAACCAAAGGGCATCATAACAAAAACATATGTTCCCCAAGGAGTAGTGAATGTTGTCTTAAGTCTTTCTGATTCTTTGACAACCACTTGATTATATCCAGAGAAACCATCCAATGTAGAAAGCAATTTAGACCCTGTCACAAGCTGCAACATATTTTCCATATTTGGAAAGGGATAGTTGTCCTTCATGGATGCTTTATTTAGATTTCTAAAATCCACACAAAGTTTGATGTCTCCGTTCTTCTTTCTGACTGGCACAAGGTTTGCAACCCAAGATGAATATCTAGTGGGTTGAATAATACCTCAATCTCTCAACTTCCTTAACTCCTCCTGCATCTTCATGGAGAGAAGTGGATTAATTGGCATTTTCCTCTATCTGAATGGTTTGGAATTTGTTTCAAGAGGGATCTCATGCTGAAATAAATATTCTCTATATGCTTTCAGCTCTGAATAGGACCAAGCAAGGCAATCTTGATATTTTTTCAAGAGTTGGGCATAAGACTATTTTTCTTCTTTACTTAAATTGCTGCCCAACCAAACCTTCCTTGGTTTTTCCTTTTTTCCCAAGTCATGCTCTTCCACATCCCTTGAGGAAGACATGTTTCTATTTATGATGCAATCAACATTGTTAAAATTTGACTCAAGTGCAACAAGACCTCTAGGAATGGTGTTTGTTTTCAATTGGATGATATCTTTTCCAAACAAAGTTTCTCTTCCTTCAGTCATGCATACCATTGGCTCCCAATCAATATTATGATTTGAAAAATCACCTTGGTTTTTTAAGAACCTTAGTAGCACTTGAGTATCATTGTTAAAAACTTGCCAATGTTTCACATTATCAGGACAACTGGCTAGTTGCACTTCAATGTTGTATTCACAATAAGATGAAATGGTGCAATTTCTAAATCTTGACCCCAACACTTCCAACTTGTCAACAAAAACATTGAGACCTCTATCATGATACACAATGTTAAAGGAATCAAACATTTCAATTAGATCCCAAACTGCATGCTTATACTGTTTCATACGCTGATTTTTTGTAGCATACAATTTTCTTATTTGTTTGACAACCAAATCTGAGTCTCCTTTGCAACAATATCTTTCACTCCATACTTCCATGCAATTCTTAACCCCAACAACAATGCCTCATACACAATAATGTTGTTAGTGCATTCAAAATTAAGTTTTGAAGGAAAAACAAACTCTTCCAAACTAGGAGAAAGCATAACTATACCAGCACCATTTCCAAATTTGGAGCAAGCTCCATCAAATAGAAAGGTCCAAGGAGAACCTACCATATCAAGGCACTTTGATCTTTCCATCTTGTGTTCTTTTCCATTAGCAAAACCAATGAAATTCTCAGCATCTACATCAGCAAACAACACTTCATAGGAAGCATTGTTGGGATCTTCAATTAGGTGCAACATCTTCTTTTCACCATAAAGTTTGACAAGGATGCCCTTAATGGGAATGGTGGCAAAATAAATATCCATTTGAATGTTGCCACCAACACTTGCAACCCATTTTCTTGACAAAAGCATACCCCATTTGGTAGGGTAGTCAACAATTACAACATCTAGTTTCAAATTCTTACCCGGATAGGCTATAAGTTGCACTACCAAACCCTTCACACAACCAACCACCAGAACTTCCCTTGAATCCATGGCAGTACACTTCCCATAGGCAAGCTGTCACTTTGATATCCAACTCATTCATGACTTCTAGAGGCATGACATTACATGATGCACCGGAATCAAACATATAATTGTGAAGTAGCCTATCTTTTATGAGAAAAGTTGTGAAGAATGGATCAACATTCAGTTGGGAATCAACCAAAGATGTCCCCAAATATACCTCAGGTGTCTCTCCAAGATCTTCAACTGCTGGTGGTGTTTCAAGGTCAGCAATGATTTGAAGAGGAGTCAACAACATTTACATTTCTGCTTGGGGTGATCTTCTCTTCCTTTAACCCCAAGTACTCAAATGCTCTCTTCTTATGCTCAGGAATTCTAAGCAACTCAATGATTGGAACACTCACTTTAATTTGGCTCAATACTTGGGCTATGTCATATGGAACATTATTTGGTAAACAACATTGGAAGGGAAACAAGAAGATTCATCAGATGGTGAAGGATTCTTGGTAGCTTGGGCATGAGGAGGACTGTAATTTTTTCTTGGGACAACAGAGCTTTTAGCAAGTGTTTCTTTCCTAGGAGCTTCTTTTGGAATGCTTGTGAGCAAGGGTGTTTTAGGTTTACTTGAGGCCCACCTCCCTTAACAACCTTTTTCTTAGTGTTATAATCTTTCTCTTGAGCTACAAAACATTCATCAACAATTATCTATCTTCCTATGAAGGGATACCACCATCATACTTCTTAATCATCAAAGCTCTTAAGTATTCAAAGTCATTGTTAGGAATTTCAAAAGATTTCACTACATCAACTTCAAGAGCATGAGGGGGAAGAAATTTTGTACCCATTTGATGCAATCCCAAAAATTTGCAGTTGTCCTAACACTTATTACTTTAGTAGATGTTGCTCCTCCTTGTGAGCTTGAAGAACAACCCACCATGTAAATATCATCATCAGTTCCATCTTCATTATCAGCTTCATCAACTTGTTGGTCCACTTCACATGGAGGATGAGGAAGAAAACATCTATCACACCAATCCATATCAGTAACCTCTTCAACAATAACCCTAGCAGTTAGAGGGTCAAGAACCAATCTACTTTCACGTGCTTGGGGTTGTCTATTTCCCCCTCCCATAGGGTCTAGCATATTGTCTTTGGTCACCCCTAGGATGATTTCTAAATCTATCTTGTGCTTGCTACGGATGACCTTGTGAAGTCTGCCCAATTCCCTTCTCAGCCGAGCTAATTTGTATGAGATTTCTTTGACACCCTCGCACAAAGTTTTCACAACCTCTTCTAAATCAACACCTTTGCTAGTTTGAGGTTTTTCAAGGTTTATCAATTTTACACCATCTCTCTTGAGAGGTTTCCCAATTGCTTTGATATTGTTCTCAATTTAAGTGCCATGGAGAAAGCTTGTCTTAGATTGGTTGGGTTCTTGTCTCTTAGGTAATAGGCTACCTTCTTATCAAATGCATCTGCATATTTGATTAAACAAGATTCATCACAAGGCCTCAGATTAACTGGCAGCCTTCTCAAAGTTTTGTTAAACCTTGTGTTGAAGTCATGGAATGATTCATTAGGGTTCTTCTTGATATTCTCAAACTCAAATAAAAGAAATCTAGGATCATTCCTATCACCATATTGCAACCTAAATGCATTTTTCATTTCAGTCCATGAATCAATAGAATTATCAAGTAGAGCCTTGTACCAATCCCTAGCATCTTCTTCTAGTGTATGAATAAAAAATTAATATACACATCTTCAAACTCTATCTCAAAATATTCCATCATATTATCAAAAAGTTTGAGATGTTGGTCACCATTAATAACATTGTTACCCTGGAATTTTGGCAACCTATTTCTGACATCTTGTGGGACAGCATTTGGGTAACCATCCATTCCTCTAAAATTTATAGGACCAAAGGTGTTAACAAAAATGGAGGTCTAGGGTGATCCATATTGTTTGGTGGAGGTGATCTTGGAGGTGAAAAAGGTTGATGAGGAGTGCAAGGTCTTTGGGGAATGAGAATGAAATCTTCAAAATAGATCTCTCTTAAGGGCACTCCTTCTTGATGATCTCTAGCAAATTTAAAAATATAGGAGCAGATTTAGGATCAAGCCTTTCAAATGCACAAGAAGGTCCCTCACTTGATGGGGAATTAAAATCAGTAATAGGATTGTCCGAATCAGATCCACTTGAAGAAGAATTACAATCCTCAATAACATGATGCTCACTTTCAAACTCAACAATAGGGATCTCCTTTCTTATAGTCAAGTCTCCAACAACCTTCCACACCTTTCTCCCCTCTAGCTCTAAGTTTCTTGAATCTGTAAACAACTTCTTGGCAGAGTCCTTGATGAAGAGATATCTTCTTCCTTCCAATTTTGTAGTTTTGAGCAACAAATTATAAATGATAGAAAGGTAAGACAATTGGTATTTTCAAGATCAAATCAGCATGGAGTCGCCACTAAGGAATTTCACCTTAGTTGTGCAAGAATGCACTAAAATAATTTGTCAAATGTTTTGCTAGCACTGAAAACTTTGCAAAGCCTTATAAATCAGACCTTCTTCTTCTTAGATCAATCAATCATAATGCAACCAAAGTGTGTAAAACTATTGGGAAATGAAAAAGGGAAGATAGGGCTTGAAAATTTTTTTCTTAAAACTTACAGATCTTGAAGCATAGAATGATATTTTAACAATGTAGCATCTCAAATAATTGAATACATAAATGCTCAAACTCTTCAAACACTTCAAAAACACCAAGAAATTCCAAGAAGTCCCCGATAATGGCGCCACTCATGTTGGTATCCAAATTTTTTCTCCTTTTCAGTTTAAGCAGCACCATAGATGTGTCATGGAGCTTAAGGACAGATTAGACCATGTTGTATGTCATTGGTAGCTGGGGATATGGTCTAGCTGGCACTCAGGTTTGTGGAGAAATGGATAGCACTCCAATAGGACTTGATCTTGTCCTAGTTGTTTTAGGTTGTGCCTTGCAACCAAGGTAAGAGGACCTATTTTGTAACCTTGTAATGGTGAAGGAGATGAAGATGTCCTTATTTTTGATTTTAATTCTATGATGGAGACCTTGATGAAAACATGATCAACACCCTAGATCTGAACTCTCACAAGTTGTCACTTCTCAAAACATGGGTATGTTCTCAAAACAAGGAAAAGGTTACTAGAGACATTAGAAATCCTGATCTGTTATGCATACTTTTGCAAATGGATTTTGATCTTCTATGGGTATACAAATGAAAATCAGGGATAGTACATGATAGGATATTTGTTGTTTAGATGATTTTTGGTGGGGATTGACAAGACAAACTGGGATAGATCAGATCTTTGACAACCTCTACAATACTTGAAATAACTATCAGATAAAATGCTTCAAATAATCAAGACATTCTTTCAACAGAAGAGGCATAAATGGAAGCCCAAGCAACACTCTTCACACAATCTTTGAGAATTCACCACAAAATCTTGAAGTAAAGAGCCCAATTAAACACAAAAATCCATGATCAAACCATGCCTAAGGTACCCCCAAAGGCTTACAAGAAATATCTGTAGTCAAGGAAGGTAAAGTGATTTTAAATTTGTTTATCTCCTTATCAGATGAAGGCTCTTATAAATATGAGATAACAAATGCCACTAAACTATCAACCAAAAATGGAGATCTTGTGTGATTCTAAAGACTTTCAATGCAAGATTGCAATAAGAACAATAAAATTTATTTGTAGGCATTTAAAATGATAACAGACATCATATTGCCCAAAGAAAACATAGATTTAATTCAAAACTTGTTAGATTCAACAAAGCAGGGAGAGTTACATGAACAATCTTCAGAGCTGTGTGATGGCTATACACTTGTAACCAACTCACATACATGAATTTCCAACACATGAGACATTAACCTGGTTCTTTGGTGGATTTTCTAGAAAATGAGCTTTTTCTCAGAATTTACTCGTGATTTTCAACTCTCCTCCCTTTACAATTTCTCCAAAATGCACTATATACCCTATGCCACATTGGATCCTTCTTTCCCAAGCAAATAATATGCCATGGGATCAATTTTGTTACAACAATTCTTCATGATTTAATGAAAATGACATCAAACAAAAAAACACTCGCATGTTGCCAGGTGTGCAAAAAGGATTAAATCATTACAAATATCTAGATCATTATCCATCCTAGAGGCACTTTTTTTTATCATTGAGGCATGCAAACACCTTTGACTCATCATTTTCACCTTTTTACCTTTTCAAATTACCTCTGCAACTTTTAATTTTGTCATTTCACGTTTTTCACGGGCCTGAGCAAAAATTACATCAAAAACACCATAGATCAAAGAATTAAGTCATGAAAATGATGCCAATGTTCTCAAGAGGCCAAGATGACACAAAATCATATAAGATTTGATGAAATTTGATGCAAAAACATGATTTCCAAGCTTCTTGGAGCTCCCATGGTGGCCAAAACAAATGGATGCACAATAACCATCGATCTCATCCACCTTTTAATATCAGCCCTCCATGTGGAAGATGCAATCCAAAAATAAGCTCAATATTACCTTTTTAAACTTTGGATAAGGTGGGACACATGTCAAAAAATGATTGGATCGGGCCCATGCCTTTAAAAAATGCATTTGTGACCTTTTGAAAATTTGGAAAATTTTGCCACTTTTTTCCCGCCTTGCCTCTGGGCCCGCCACGTGTCCAAAGGTGGGTCCCATTGAAACCATGGACCAATTCTATCAATTTTTCCTCTTTTGTGAAAAAGGAAATTTTTTTCAAAACCTCCATGCGGGCCCGGACGCTCGATCTCTTCCCCGCCACGTGGCACTCTCCGATTCACCATGGGGCCAAGCCTCCTATTCTACCTTCAAACCTTCCTGCAAAATTTGAAAAATTTAAAACTTACCATGGGCCCACGCTCTTCCTTTGACTTCTTAGAATGTGCCACGTGTCCATCATGGATAGGTTGCAGAGGCATGCTTCCCATTTACACTTTAGCTCCTTTTTGCCAAAAAGGCAAAATTTTACTTTGTCCCCGAGGTCCGAACCTCCACCTCCTCGTACAATTTTCTTTCAGCGGGAATGCGGAATGCATACAATTTTTCAATTTTGGGATTTTTTCCCCCAAAGGCAAAAATATCAAAAACTCTCAAAACCCCGCTTATCCATTTTTATTCCTTGGAAACGTGTCACTTCCTGACTTGTTGCAGAGCTTCAGCCTAAAATTTGATTTTTTACCATTTGAAGTTAAAAACTTCAAAGTCATTGCAAAAACCCGCTGCCCCATCCTATCCTTTCTTGGACACGTGTCCACCAGGGATTGGCCGAGGGCCTTCGGGCCAAAAATTCACTTTATCACTTTGAGCCATAAAACATCAAAATTCTCCAAGTCCCTCTACCATCCGCATGCCCTCAGACCAAAATATGTGCCACATGTCCTCTCCCTATTCGCTGCAGGGCCTTTGGGCCAAAATTTGTCTTTGAAAATTTTGCAAAATGAAATCAAAATTTCCTAAGGAAAGTCCGCCACCGCCAATCCCTAGCCAATCAAAACATGCCATGTAGGCACCTCTTGCAGAAGGCGGAGCCATGGATCAAAATTTCCCTTTTGCCAAAATTTCAAAAATGATAAGTTAGAAATATTTCCCGACACCCCCTGGCCAATAGGAAACCACCACATTGCCTTTACCTTGCGATGATGAATTTGATGGGAAAATGACACCTGTATAACCATCAAAACATGAAAAATTTAAAGGATGCCCTATAAATCAAAATTTTCAACAAGGATTACAATTTTTTTGATTTTAAATCAATCAAGCATGATTTGACATTATTTTCTACCTTGGGACTAGGAATATAACCGCATATAATTTTGATTTGATCAATTTCAATTTTTTGCATGATTTGGCAAAGGGAAAATGACACAACCCGCAAAATTGGAAAAACCTAGGGCACAAATAAGAGCACACATGGATTTTTCTTTTAAACCATGGATAAAACAACAAGTTTATGGGCATTTTTGAAGCATTCAACTGGAGGGGATGAATTTCAGATCACCAATTTGAGAGATAAAACATTTCTAAGAAAAATTGGACATGAAAAATTAGGGCACACTATACAAGCTCAGAAATGGCACCAACGCCTAGTATAGGAAATATGACCCTTATCAAATGGTGGTGGATTATACTGCTTTAAAGAACACCTTCTTGGTAGAATTCCACATCCCTGAGTTTGAACAGAAGAGCATCAACACCCTGAAGGAGATTCAAAAGGGAATGGCAAAAAATGTGCAGAAGTATGATGCATGGTTCAAAACCTTCTGTCAAAATTGTCATATGACATTCACCCTTCACAACATGCTCAATGGTCTTTTGGGGGGTTGATAACTCCATTTAGAAGAGCTTTATCTCATTAAACTTTCATAGACCCACGTGAGGCATTAGAAGCCGCTCAAGCGCTGAAGCTATTGGAAGTGTTGAGCACTGCATTAGCCCGTTTCGGAGGCTCAAATCACTGCTATGGCTAAGCAGCTAGAGAAGTTGTATGTGAACTCAACCCCTGAGACTCGCAGTGGCTTATGGTGTACATATTGTGAAGTAGAGGGGCATGTCAAGGATGGTTGTCATTGGAGGACAATACCACTATAATAGTAGACTATGAAATTTTTCATGGGGACCATGATGCAAGTAGATGTCCCTTGTTATAGCACATAATTCAGAATAATGTGTCTTGCTACTGTAAAATATGCACCTCTACAACCCATGATACTAAGGACTGTAGACTGATTGACCAAATCCATGAGGCCATTGATCATGGTGTGCACCATACTAGCATTGCTAGTAGTTCTAAGAATGATGATCTCCATTATAAGGAGCGCGCAGATGGAGGCACGCGTGGAAGGGGATTTTGTGGAGGATTCCATGGTTGCAATGGCTGCGGAGGAGGAAGAAGTGAGTTCCCATGAGGAACTTGTTACAATTATGGGTCCACTGAGACCATTATAAATGAGAAGGCTTTGACTTATTGCAATGCTCATGGTGCAGGAAGAAACACAAGTACAAGGAGTGCCCTGAGTTATTTGAGCACATGAATCAACAACACCGGAAAGACAAGGGCACTTTGTAATGGTAATTATCAAGAAGGTGTACATGTAATGGATGCCACAAGTGACACATGATGCGGAGCTTGGAACCTATTATGGTAACAACAAGAGCAGAGGCCACATGTGCAAAGGAAATACCAAGGCGAAGAACCTGGTTTCAAGAGAGGAATTTGTGCATGGGAAGTACCCACACCCTACCCATCGAAGGAGATATACCAAGAAACTATGGACATTATAAGGAGCTATCGGGGAGAAATCTAGTGTCTTACTGTGAGTAATCTATATAGCAGGAGCATAGGAGAAGTATTGAGGCTCCATGAAGGACATGGATGAGGTTAAGGAAGTATGCAAAATGCTAAGGCAAGAGATTATTATTCTCTTTCTAGAAGCATGGTTGAGAGAGAAGGTACAATGCACCGAAGAAGAGCATGAGAGGTAGGTCTTGCATGCAAACATTCCCCCTCATATCCTTGACTATGATAGGGAGATCACATTGAATGCGGTCGTGGATGGATGGCTCCTTAGTAATATCCTCATTGACATAGATGCGGAGGTCAATGTTCTCACCTTGGATACATGGCATCAAATGGGAAGGCCCACATTACAACCATATTTGAATGTGATATATATGGAAAACAAAACAAAAAAATTCCCATAAGTGTCTTAAAGAATAAACTATCACCATTTAGTGGGCTAAGTTTCTTGGGACTTTAAAGTCTTGGCGCTCACTAAGGCAAACAATTTCCCAAAGATTTGGGGCACCCATGGTGCTATAAAAATAATGTGGATCTTTGGTTCAATAAGGGGTACATCAAATTTGAGAATGAGGAAGAAAGGGTTATCATTCCCCTTGCAAATGGGAAGTCGGCGCCATATAGAGCCCTTAGGAGAAGAGGTACTTGATCAGATTTATGTGTGTTTTATTCGAGACCCAAAGATAATCCATCCTACCGATGAAGTTATCTAGTTTGAGGATGTTCAGTTGGTAAGTGACACCACTAGTCTAGCATGTGACAATTGGGCACATAGAACTTATGAGTTAGTTGGGCGACAACTGAAGGGGCTTGTAACTAGAGCACCTAAGGCGTGCTCGCTTAGGCGCCTAGGAGGAAGGAAGTTACCTAAGTATTATGGAGGGGATTACACTGAAACCTTCTTGTAGGAAATGGAGGCCTAGTGGAGAAACAAGAATGAAATAAGAGAGATGCTAAGCTATGTCTTACTTAGAAATGCAGCACGATGGTGGGTGACACAACATGAGAGCTTATCAGAATGGCACAAAGTGAGAATTTCCTTCTCTATTTGGCTCTCTTGAAGTAATTTTCCCACAATCATCAAAGACTACCATGGTAAGGAGCTCGTGTCTTTCTACATCCAAGCTTGTGAGAGAGCATGGAGGGAAGGCATGGAAGATTTTCCATCATCCCTATGGGTACACAAATTGTATTCTACACGCAGGTTGTGCGCGTGCATGGTACATCCACTTTGAGACATGCCACTAAATAGGGAATTGACAAGAACTAGTGTCCGATCTTGTCTAAGAAATTGAGTATCGTAGCACAAAACCATCGAGTGGGTAAGGCATTGTAGGAGGTCAAGTGCTTTACAATGGGGGATAGTGCAAAGGCAGAGGATAGGCTTGTAGAATTGCTAGGAGAGCCATGCTTAGAGGGAAAATTTGGTGAAGATGAGTCTGATGAGGTGCAGTTTGAGCACGTGTGCATAGAGAAAGAAAAAGGCAAGATGGTCTATGTCATATACGGTGAAGAGATGGAAAATTTAGAGGTTAACCATTCTCTAGGCTCGTGCGAAGTGATGGATAGTGCTGATGAAAGAACGCATGCCTACCATGAGCCCATGAAGACTAAGAAGGTTAATATTGGGTCGGAGGAAGAACCTAAGGAAGCTATCATTAGAGATTATTGTTCAGAGAAGGAAGTCTCTAAGATCATTGATATTTTACATGAGTTTGAGGATTTATTCCCACACAGGTATCATGAGCTTAAAGGTGTCCACCGTTCCTTGGGGGAGATGAGGATAAAACTGAAGGAAGGTGAACACCCAGTTAGGAAGAGACCATAGCGGATGAACCCCAATCTGCGCGTGAAGGTCAAGGAGGAAATGGACAAGATGATATCGTCAGGAATCATAGAGGCTATGGAGGAGTCAGAGTGGATAAGTCTGATGGTGATTAGTATCAAAAGGATGGAAGGATAAGGATATGCGTTGATTATAGGGATCTAAATGTAGTGTGTGTCATTAATCACTTCCCCACCCCGTTCACTAAAGAAATCTTGGAAGGAGTGGTATGGCATGAAGTCTACTCTTTTACAGATGGGTTCTCAAGCTATCACTAGGTGAGGATTGCAAAGGAAGACCAGAGAAAGACAACCTTTGCCACAAGTGGGGAATTTTCACCTATATGGTCATGCCTTTTGGATTGAAGAATGCGCCTCACTCTTGTGTTCTCACACATTGTTTCGCTCGGAATGTTTCGGCTTCCACGGGAATAGAGTTTCTTCTATCCTTTCATTCCTTTTAGAAACAGAGATAAGGTTAGGGCTAGGAGGAATACCCGTTGAACGTCGAGATGGTGTGCGCGCATCGTAGAGAAAGATCAAAGTTGATCGCGAAGAACTCCTTTTTGTCTTGGAAGGACTACCTGCAAATAAGAACACAAGACCACAAGATTTTGATTAGACAATAAATGAGGGAACTGCCTTGGGCCCAGGAAATATAAAACTTCCTTTCGAAGGTGGTCAGTTCCCCTGCTAATATGAATTAACACAAAAGACTGTAAAATATCAATTAAATTGCTTCGTTGAGACGGGTAGGGGAAAGGCTGATTTCTGGTTTTGAGTCACAATAACCGATACCGGTTGCTGATAACCGATATCGGTATGGTCTAGGATCTGTAGGTTGGTTGTTTTGTGGGGTGGTTGTGTTGTAGGGTAACAGTGTTGTTGGTAAGGCTAGTATATGAGTGATATTAGGTAATGAGATGGTGAGAGGTAAATGAATGATAGTTAGATGCAATGACACGTTGGGTAGTGGATCTAGGAATGGATTTATGGGGACTGTGATTCAAAAAGTCTAAGAAACGTTATTAAAGAGGACATGCAAGGTGTAACTTACTGGTTATTGATGAAGATGCAGTCCAGAACTCTGATGACAAAGGCAGAACTCAAGTGGGATGGCTTGACACACAGAAGATGAGAGATCTCCCTCTCGATGATCAGCTGAGTATCACAGGTTTCTGGCTATTCCGTTGCAATCTTGGGCTTGATCTCCTTTTGCTGCAACTCTCCTTGTCTCTTCACTCATCTCTGCTCGGCCAAGTGAAGATCCGAATGCTCTTGATCGCTCCCAATGATCTCTGTTGATTCAAAAATCCTTCGACCCTTGTTTCTGGTTAGGGGAGCCCATTTTACAGGGAACCGATGGCGGTTACGTAACCGATGGCGGTCGAGTAGGAACCGGCATCGGTAAGGAAAAAGTAGGCTATTTTTAGTAAAATAGCCCACCTTCCCTGCTTTTCTCCCGAGGGATTAGTTGCGGGCTTGGTCAAGTGACTAGAATGTCGGTTTTGGGTGTGAGAAAGGGGTCCTTAATCATGGGTGTAGGTGTAGACCAAGTTATAGGTCTTAATTAGGTTAGTTTAGGGTTAGGACTAGGTCACAATGAGGTGGCAAAATGAGGTGGCAGGTGAGGTGATGTGGATTTATCAATTACGAGGTAATTAATAAATAATTGTGTAAGGTTTAGGTGATGAGGTTAGGATACGAAATGAGATGCGGGTCACAAAGGGGTCGTAAGACACAAATTTGGTGTCTACATTAGCCCCTTATTGTCATGTAGCTTGTTTTGTAAAGCTGCGCGGACAATAATATGAAGTGGTTTCTCCTGTTAAGGATATAGGTAATCCCCCTCAAATCTATCACAGATTGAGAGAACGGGAAATCAGGGATAGGGTTGATAAAGGGTGAATGGTGTAGAGAGGATGGTAAGATGGTGGGGTAGGTCCAAGGAAGCAGACGCATGTTGAAATGTAATAGTGCGACTAGGGTACATGATTTGACGAGCAAACCGGCAATGCATAGGCAAAGGTCGATAGTTTATCCAAACAAGGGTGATATAATCCTGGTATCCAAGGCATAGGAAGTAGCTCCAGGGTATATAACAGGTAAGGTACAGGAACGTTTAGGCATGTTCGGCAGTACCAAATGGTTGGTTTGGTTGAGATAAACGTCACGGTCTAGGTCTAGGCAAAGTTGGTCGACAGATCAAGTCAAGGACCCTAATCATGCTAAAACACGAACAGGTGAGCTCGATGGAACAAAAAGCTACATGATGGGTGGATAAAAGTGTATGGTGTTGATTGTTGATGTTAGGCGAGGTATCAAAGTGGTACGGCCTTGGGTCGGGCCGGATGGGTAGGGTGAGGCCTGGGTCGGGCCAAATGGGGGGGAGGCCTGGGGTGAGGCCTTGGGTCGGGCCAAATGGGTAGGGCGAGGCCTTGGGTCGGGCCAAATGGGTAGGGCGAGGCCTGGGTCAGCCAAATGGTTAGGGCGAGGCCTTGGGGTCGGGCCAAATGGTGGGGCGAGGCCTCGGGGCCAAATGGTTCGGGCGAGGCCTTGGGTCGGGCCGAAATGGTCGGCCTTGGGTCGGGCCGGTGGTGGTCAGCCTGGCCTTAGGTGGGCCGGTGAAGTCAAAAACGGCTAAAGAGCAATGGAGCATATAGGCGATGTGGTAAAGAGGCAATGTGGTGGGAAAGGGAACGTAGTGAATAAGGGCAAAAAGTTGGGTAAAAAAAGGACAAAACTGATATCGGTTATATATGACCAGTACCGGTTAGATAACTGACGCCGGTTCCTTAGGGCATGATTTGACCGGATCGGTTCAATGTTAAAAACCTATAAAAAGAAAAATACGGCCGGTCATTGTCACTTTGTGAATTTGGAAATCAAATTAAGTTGTCTGAGGTGGAATATTGACATTGGTGTATTTATTGGCTGAGGTGGCACTAGTTGAGTGGAGAAGTGAGTTGATTGGCGGGCCCGAGTGAGGAGGAGGCAGTAGGTGATTGGCAGAGGACCCAGCAGAGGACATTTGGAGCCATGGCACAGCCAGGAGGAGCAGGAGGAGCTGGACCAGCTGGACCACCACCACCCATCCCACCACGACGACGTGTCGTCGTACCGGTAGGTTCAAAACCCTGCATTGTGTTCAGTTGATTGCATTATGCTAAATTTGGGGTTTTGGGTAGGAATGTATGTTTTTGATGAAATAAGTAATAAATGGAAGTGATTTGAAAAAGGGAGAGGGTAGATAGGTTAAGTAAGCC
The DNA here is from genome assembly GCA_018340775.1 of Taxus wallichiana var. yunnanensis. Taxonomy (NCBI): domain Eukaryota; kingdom Viridiplantae; phylum Streptophyta; class Pinopsida; order Cupressales; family Taxaceae; genus Taxus; species Taxus wallichiana. The sequence goes on along the minus strand of CM031242.1, from coordinate 565,215,463 downwards.
AAGGCGGCTGGGTGGGTAGATTTTTAGGGTATTTGGGTGGGTAATTTGGAAAAAAATGAAAAAAATGTAGGTGGGGGCTGCACGGGGTTCGCCCGGAAATTATATGATCGATGTGCAGGTCGCAAAATTTATGGACGAGGTGCTTTGTGTTTGGCCGGTGTGGGTCGGTAGTTGACCAAGCATCGGTGGGAAGAGGGCCGCAATCGGTTATCGGGGACCGGTACGATCTGGCCCGTAGTAGTGGTTGTTAGTTTTTATTTTTGGATTAAGTTAAGTTATTGTGTTGTGTTGAGTTTGTGGTGGTGATTTAGGTGTTGTTTGGGTTGGGATGGGGTGTTTTGGGTGTTGTTTGGGTTGGGGTGGGGTGTTGTTTGGGTTGGGATGGGGTGTTTGGGGTGGGTTGTTTTGGGTAGAAGAGGGAGGCGAATAGCGTAGAGAATAGGTGGGTAGAGGGGTGTGTTAGAGAGTCGTGGTGTGGCTAGGTGGAGAAGAAAAGGGGGTGTAGAGGGTTGTGGTGTTGTTGTTGTAAAGAGTAGAGCTAATGTTGTGGGTTGGTTTTGCAGGCACGTCAGCAGCTGACGATGCGGGACAGGATGCCCCCGCTGTTGGTGCGGATGCGACCACATGTATCCGCAGCACACTGGGTGATCATGCGTGAGGTGGGACTCGGCGGAGTCCAGCGATACAGAGCTATCGACAGAGATCATAGTTTGATGGTTGCCCTCATCGAGAGATGGGATCCGGTGACCAATGTGTTCCATCTCCCGACTGGAGAGATGACCATCACATCGAGGATGTATATCGCATCCTTCGATTACCTATGATGGAGAGGCCATTTTTCGTGTGGATGCAGAGACAGCCATGGATAAAGATCCTACAAAGTTTTGGGGATGCAATGCGCGCTTAGTGACATATCATACAGCGCGAGCATCGGTATGGTGATATGTACCGTGTGCACCGACATGAGACACGGCTTGCCGTGTCGATGATGATCGGATCACCCGCTTCGCCTCTCGACTTAGAGGGAGTCCGCTTTCCACGGGCATGATGGGGGTGCTTCATGAGATGGTGGAGGAGCACACTGTTATGCTTGGGCACCAGATATCTCAAAGTGCGCTTATACAGTGAGTCAGTGGGGCTATCGCCGGATGAGGCGATTCGGGATTTGTTCGACATTTTACTTCACTGTTGGGCATATGAGCACATCATATGCATCGACCGATCAAAGGGTTACCCCAGCAAGGCCACAGTCATATACGATACGGCTTTCGAGAGGTGGTGGGGGTCGTGGGATAGCCACGAGCAAAGTGCTTCAGTAGGCGGGACGTCGCCTATTATAGGCATTTATTAGAGGGCCTCGATGGCGGTAGACATCGTATGGAGACCTTACAGAGGTCATCACCCGCATGTGAGGAGCCCGAGTACAGCTTACGCTTGATCCAAGACACTTTCTCGGATAAAGCAGGACGGAGGCCAGAGAGTACGAGAGGATACCCCTAGAGAGGGTACGCAGCAGATGAGGTCGCGACAGACGAGCCACCTCCCTTCCCTCAGTACAAGAGGGATGATGTAGAGGCCCCACTGCCTGCACCACAGCCCGTGGACCCAGATTGGGTTGCAGAGAGGCCAGCAGGTGACGCGGTAGATGATGCTGGGTGTATGGGGGCATTCATGGTTTGGGGGCTGGTCGAGAGCAGCCGAGGGAAGACACCTGCAGCATGACTTAGACTGGCAAGCTGTGCAGTGATAGCAGAGCGAGATCATCTCGTGGGCAGTAAAGCTATTACAAAGGGCAATTGGCTTACACTACACACAGCACGTATAGGTGTCCTACAGGGGCAGCTAGCCCAGCAGTACAAACACAGCACGAGCACGTGCATGTGCATCACCACCAGCATGGCATGACCATAGCCCAGCACAGTGTATGATACCACCACGGCCACAGGCACCACCAGCGGCACCATCACAGGCACAGGGGGCACTGGTAGTAGGAGTCCGGGGACCAGCCCCAGCACCTACGGTGGCACGGGATAGATATATGGAGGCGAGAGTGGAGGCCCGGTACTATCAAGATGTTCTTGATGGTACCGGAGCTGAGTATCAGCCATATGCAGCTTATAGAGCAGAGACCTCCCATAGTCAGAGATCGCAGGGAGGTGCAGCCACAGCCGGCGTGTCTGTTACAGGCAGGAGGCGAGAGGCACCACAGGGACCAGCAGGGAGAGGTGCTGAGGGCGGTGGGGAGAGCTGAGGGATCCCTGCATTGTTTTTGTATATGGACATGGGCACCGTCTCATGAACTGCACCAGTTGTGTTGATAGAGGCCTGTGTGCCTACATTTATTCATTTATTCATTCATTTATTGTATACTGCCTCGCGAGCCGAGTACGGGTCAGATAGTTGATACGCCTCTGCGAGCCGAGTATATTTTTGATATGAGGGACCGCCTGCGAGCCGAGTCGAGATTATTGACATTTATTGCGGCCTACGTGCCGGCTTTGTTGTATTATGAGATCACAGAGGTCCCGATGCAGGCATATTATATATTGGAAATGTTGTATATGTGATATATAGATATGAGGATTTGACTCACATGCTGTGTTCAAAATGTTTTTAAGTATTTTGTCGATGGTTTGTGATATTTGATGTATGATAAGTTTAATTGACATGTTGATATATTGATGATGTTGATGTTTGTTGTTAATGGATGCACATATATATGGATCATGTTATATTATGAAATGTGGCATGTTTTCATTGCTGGGTTTGGTGACATTGTTATATATGTATCTGATGAGTTGGATCAAAATTGAATGTATGTATCTGATGGCTTTTTTTTTTTTTTTTTTTTTGATATCCGTAGTTGATGACTTGTTTGTTTTTGTAATAGAAATAGATAATGTTAATGAAATTGTAATGATATGTGGATTGGATGGACAAATATGGATAATGGTGTTGTTATGCAGGAAAAGAGGCGGGCACGATAAAAAATTAGGTAGAAAATGAAGAAAAGAACTATGTTTCAAAAAGGCAGGTGTGTAACCGATATCGGTTAGGTAACCGATGCGGTAGTTAGTAGACCGATATCGGTTATGTAACCGATACCGGTTATTTAGGTATGAGCTTTTCTAAAAATAGAAAAGCTAGGGTGGCAACTTAAGTTCTAATTTTGAGAGCCATGCAAGAAGTTAAATACGCGAACGCGACGCTTTTTGACGACTGAGACAGGTAATTGCATGAGAGATTTGAGTGATAAGGAGAAAAGAGACAGGGAAAGTGAATGTGATCTGAGATTCAGAAGGCAGAAAGGTGAATTTGAAAAGGGTGGTGATCATGGCAGAATGAGGAGAAGCATCCAGCAGGCAGGGACGAGAGGGAAGACAAGTGCCACCTCAAGCTGCTGCAACTCAAGAGGTAAACGTTTTGGTTGTGATTTGATTACTGCATGTTTTGTGAATAAGATGGGGGAGAGTAGGTGGGTAGATATGAGAAAGAAAACATGATAACAAGGGTTATAAATGAGGTGAGTGTTACGTGGTAGGTAATCAAGGGTTTCGGGTATGTCTGTGTATACAGAGAGGGATAAACGAGCAATTTATTGTCGTAGGTGGTTGTTTAGGCAAGGTGTATGTAATTGACAGTGACCGATACCGGTTAGGGGAACCGGTATCGGTTACTGAACCGTTATTTATAACCGATACCGGTTACTGGAGGAATTTCCAGAATGTGAGAAAAACCCTTAGGGATTTGATGGATTGAATGGTTGTTTGTTGTTTTGACGTATGCAGGCAGAGGCAGGGTTGAGGATGAATGATAGTGCCGGCCGTGTTGTCACTTAATCCGAGCGGATGTAACACCAAAGCCGGAATGGACATTGATAAATCGTTTGGGGTTAAGTGGAATCGCTATTATTCACGAATCGCACGTAACCATGCTATGTTGCAGGCGTTGATTGAAAGATGGAATCCAGAGAAGAATACGTTCTATCTGCCAACAGGGGAGATGACAAAGAATATGGAAGATGTGTTCCGGATTTTGAGACTCCCAATTATAGGAACACCAATATATCAGGAAATGCCTAGCACAGGTATGGGAAGTGATAACAAGCAAAGTATTTGGTCCATACGCACGTGATTTGACACAGTGAGGTTTGACATTTACGTATGGCATAATGTATGCAAAGCACACCCTGAGGAGACAAGGTTAACAGTGATATTAATGATAGCGGTAGGGTATTATGCATTACCGAGGGTGGATGGGGGAAGATTTCCAAAGGCATTGATGTGTGTTATTTGGGAGATGATAGAAAGGAACGTGATTTTGTATGGGCACCGCATATTTGGCGGAACTATACAGGGTTTATGGGCTTCAGTAGGTGAAATCACAGACGACATCTGGATTGTTCATACTTATTACAATCGTTGGGCCTATGAGCACATTGTTTGTGTGCAACCAATAATAGGCCGACCCATCCCAATCAGAGAGACCGAGTACGAGGTTGGGGTTCGCACGATGGGTCCAGACAGAACAAGAGGCAAGATCCCAGGCTGTGACGGGTGACATTGAGTATTACAGGCAGTGTATGGGAGAGGGTGACGATTTATCATGGATATCTCGCTGAGGCCTTACGGGAACTATATGGTAACAGAGAACATAGCTGAGGAGTTGAGGGGTGTAGAGCGATTGAGGTGGATCGCGGGGCACAGGCCAGGTGAGTATGAGAGGATTCCTATAGATCGCGTGCGGTGACAATTTGGATTTGTGCAGGATATACCCCTGGCTTATAGACCATATATGAGGATCGATGCCGAGGCAGCATTCTCACCTCCCCGACCAACACCTCCAGAAGGTCCTGAAGAGGTAGCAGCCGATCACAGGGTAATGGATGCAGGAATGACAGAGGCCTATAGATTATGGTGGGTAGCAGAACTGCGAGGTGTACGTGATCATCCTGACATAGCTATGATTACAGCAGAGAGAGATCGTCTGCAGAGTTTAGTTCAGCAGCTCCAAACGCAGGTGAATGAGGCAAGAGGATTGTTAGCGGTTATGCGGAGTCACGGGCGGAGAGACTAGAGGCTGAATTCCTCCATGCGAGGGAGCGTATTCATATGTTACAGGAGAGATTGGCAGATCAGTGGGCGGTACCAATAGCCGTGGTACCGTTGAGGACAGAGAGGCCTGGTGAGAGGTGTCGACGATCACGGTCATCACCTGGTGCGGGATGAGGCGTGAGGGTCTGAATAAATGTTAGCAAGGTATAAGAATAAATAAGGATGCCGACCTGCGTGTCGATGATAGAGAAGATGTATTTGTTTAACATCTCAATAAAACTGAATATGTATGTTGATTCGAGTTATGATAATAATAAGAATGTTTTCGTTTTGACTGTTGGTGTTTTGAAAAAGGATAAAAGAGGAATGTGATTAAATAGAAATACACAAAAATATTTATATTTACCACACATGATAGGTTATGGTAGGGGATGGTCGAGCTAACCTTGGGAGACCCCATGTCTCCGAAGTGCTGGCTACATAGCCCATCGCACAAAGCAAGGAGGGGCCTCAGATCGATGTAGTTCTCCTTCAGACCAGGAGAGGTGAATTTAGGTATGGTTAGGCAATTTGTTGGTTGGTAAAAATGTTGATATTAATATTGGTAAGGTAAGGTTGATGGTGTTGGTAATGAATTGGTGATGTTGTAAAAGGTATAAGGGAAGAAAGTTAGCCTACCCAAGTAGTAGGAACCATGTCCCGATTAAGATCAACACACAATCCTAGATGCGAGGCAAAGAGGAAAGAAATGCTCCGTAGGTGAAAAGAACTAAACAAACCACATAATAACGTAGAATGAGCTTGAACCCTAGGTACCTTGCAGACAGACGAGAAGTCGATAGGTGAAAAGAGTTGTATAATCACAATATATCGGGTGTACGTCACGTCCCTTGAGTTGAAACAAATGGTGAGGTGAGGTGGATGGTATAGCTGAGGTACGGAGAACTTATTACAAAGTGAGTGTTCTGACGAAAGAGAACCTACCCTAAATAGACAAGTCCATGACTCAAAAGTTCTTTTGAATGAGGCTTTTATTTTATTGAATTATAGACTGATCGATGCGGGAAGTCTACAAGGGATATTGATTGTATTATTCTTGAGGTCTTCACAAAGCTGATCAATGCGAGAAGCTTCTGAGAAAAGGCTGACTGTGCATAGCTATCCTTCGAGGGAGCAGTCTATTTATAGTAACAGCTGTGATTTTAGTGCATAGCTGTCCTTCGGGGGAGCAGTCTATATATGATAGCAGCAATAGTTTGGCATATAGCTGTCCTTCGAGGGAGCAGTCTATATATAATTTAGATAGCTAGATGTTCTTTTGGCGTGAAGCATCTAGTTTGGTAGGAAGTTTGACTCAAGAAAATCCCATAAGAAGGTGTTATTTTAATACTTTGAAGTCATGGACTAGACTAAAAAGGGGAGGGCATCGCTAAGGTGAGGTGAGAATCAAACTATGTGAGCTTGATTTTTATTATGAGGTGTAGGAAACAAAGCATATGTAGCGGTGAATGAGCTCAAGGGATGAGCAGTAGGTAGATAAGAAGTGATGTAACACTAAATTCAATAGTAGAATGGTCGAAGATGCAAGGCATTAAGGGGTTCAGGCTCAGGTTTACCATTAAGTGAAGCTAAACGATAAGTGCCTGATCCATACGTGTGAGTGATTATGTAAGGCCCAATCCAATTGGGAGCAAATTTTCCACGTTTGCTCTTTTCTAGTTTGGTTACATGTTGATTCTCTTTGAGGACAAGATCACCAACCTTAAAGGTACGCTCCTGAAGTCGCTTATCATAAGCACGCTTGATACGTTTTTGATAGATTTGAAGGTGATCGAGAGCTGTAAGACGACGTTCGTCAAGAAGCTCCAATTGGGCTAACCGCTCTTGGCGGAAATCATCGTTGGTGAGAATATCCTGAAGAGATATCCTGAGGGAGGGTATTTGTATTTCGAGAGGCAAGATGGCCTCAGTACCATATACCAAAGAAAAAGGTGTAGCACTAGTGGAGGTACGAATGCTAGTACGATAAGCCCAAAGGGCAAAGGGAATGTGATCGTGCCAATTTCTTCCGGACTCATTGACAACTTTCATGAGGATTTTGGTTAGGGTTTTATTAGAGGATTTGGCTTGTCCATTTGCTTGTGGATAGTAGGGTGATGAGAAGCTAAGTTTGATACCAAAGTTGTCACAAAGGTCTTGCAATAACTTATTTTTGAAAGATTTTCCATTATCTGTTATCAGGCGATGAGGAACACCAAAACGACAGATAATGTGGTGGTTAATGAACTCTACAATTTTTTCTTTTTTGGTTGAAATGAGTGGAATAGCCTCCACCCATTTTGTGTAATATTCGGTTGCTGTGATAATCCATCGGTGACGTTGCGAAGAGGACGGGTGAATCTCACCAATAAGGTCTAAACCCCATTGTGAGAAAGGCCAAAGATCGGGCGACCTGTAGGGGGTGGCTAGGAGTATGTTGAAGGTTGGCGTGTTGTTGACACATAACACAACGCTTAACATATTCGTAGCAATCGTTATTGAGAGTAGGCCAATAATAACCAAGGCGAAGGATTCGTTTGGCCACGGCAAGGCCGCTAAAATGCCCGCCACAAATACCGTCATGTACTTGTTGGATGGTATGGGTGACCTCCGCACCGGTGAGACATCGAAGGAGGATGCCATCAAAGCCACATTTATAAAGGAGTCCCCCCATAACAACATAACGAGAAACGCGTTTAAGAAACGCGCGTTTGCCGGTACTAGTAAGGTCAGATGGGAGAACAGAGGTTGTAAGGTAGTCGTGGAATTGGTGATACCAAGTATCCTGCGAGTTAGCAGACACCGTATTTATCGTACAAACAACCGGGGCTGAATAAGATGGGGCAAAGAGTTGTTGGACCAAGACGAAAATATCAGAGTCAGTTGATGAAGCTAGAATTTGTGAGGCTAAGCAAGCCATAGTATCCACAAATTTGTTAGTGGAGCGGGGAATGGTTTGGATAGAATAGTGAGTAAATAAGGCTAGAAGTGAATCCACGTAGTGTTTGTACTTTTGAAGTTCCTCATTTTTGCATTGGTAGATGCCCATAACTTGATTGACTACCAATTGAGAATCACCAAAAATATTGATAGATTTGATACCTAAGTGTAACGCAACTCGAGACCCGTAACAAGGGCTTCGTATTCCCGTATTATTAGTGCAAGGGAAATCGAGTCGAATGAAAGAGGCATAGGCTCAAGGCCGAGAGGAATGAGAACAACGCCGGCTCCTCCACCGCGGTGGCATTTGGATCCATCAAGAAGAGGGTCATGGATACGACTCCTCCCCGAGGGAAAGAGTAGCGATGAGTTCGTCTGGGAATGTAAAATTGGTAAATTGTTCCCCTGGTAAAGGGGCTTCCGCAAGTTGGTCTGCGATGGTTTGTCCTTTGATTGATTTCTGGTGGACAAACTCAAGGTCAAGGTCGGCGAGGAGCATGAGCCATCGGGCGATGCGTTGGTTTAGATGAGGTTTGGCATACATGTAATGGATGGGGTCCGTGTTGGTGATGATGAAAGTTTTGTGATTCAGAAGGTAGTGTCAGAGTTTGGTAGCCACGAATGATAGGGCTAGGCATAACTTTTCTACATGTGTATACCTAGTCTCATAGTCCACCAAAGTACGACTTATATAATAAACGGCTTGTTCTCGATTCTCAGAGTCACGATGTGCAAGCATGGCCCCTACAGCGTGGTCAGTGGCGGAAAGGTAAAGGTAGAAAGGGCGGTCGTCCTGAGGTGGGATAAGCACGGGTGGATGCAAGAGATAAGCTTTGAGAGCTTCAAAGGCTTGGTGGCACTCTTCGCTCCATTGAAAATCAATGTCCTTTTTAAGAAGGTGATGGAAAGGTTGACATCGATCCGAGAGTTGGGAGATGAAACGTCGGATAGATTGGAGCTTACCTTGTAAACTACGCAATTGTTTGAGATTGGTAGGTGGGGCATTTCTAGGATAGCTTTGACTTTAGATGGGTCGACCTCGATGCCACGCAAAGAGACGATAAAGCCAAGAAGTTTCCCGAAAGGACACCAAAGACACATTTCTTTGGTCAAAGACGGATGTAATATTGTAATAAAGTGATCAAAGATAATGGTTAAAACATCGAGATGTTCACTACGATGTTTAGATTTCCAAGAAGATCGTCGACGTAATCTTCAAGGATAGTGTGCATAATGTCATGAAAATGTAGGTCATAGCCCACGATAGGTTGCACCAAAGATTCTTAAGGCCAAATGGCATTACACGGTAACAGAAGGTTCCCCAAGGAGTTATGAAGGCGTTTTATGTTGATCGGCGGGGGCAACCAAAATTTGGTTATATCCCGAGAAGCCATCCATGAGAGAGAGCATCTCATGGCCTGCAGTGAGATCTACAAGTTGGTCAATGCTAGGCAGGGGGAAGTCATCCTTAGGGCAAGCGAGGTTAAGATCCCGGAAATCCATGCATATCCGAAGTCCCCCCGTCGCTTTAGTGACAGGTACGATGTTAGAAATCCATTGAGGATAGTCAATAGGCAGAATGAAGGAAACAGAAAGGAGTCGTTGAAGCTCCTCTTTGACCAAGAGAGCAATGCGTGGATGCATTTTTCTCAATTTCTGTTTAATTGGCTTGGAATCGGGTTTTAGTGTAATGTTATGGACAGCAATGTCAGGATCAATTCCTGGCATGTCAGCGTAGGACCAAGCGAAGGCTTGGTTGTGAGCACGGAGAAAGGTAGTAAAGGCGACTTGTTCTGATGCGTTAAGGGATTGTCCGATCTTCACAATGTGAGGATCCTCCTCCGTGTGGATGTTGATTTCTATAGTAGATTCATTCAGCATGGTTTGAGTTTCAGATGGTAAGGCGCGTTGAATATAAGAGTCATCCGCGCCAAGGTAAGTGAGGATGGAGTCATCATCCTGGCACTCAACAACGTTAATTGAAGGTGAGTCCTCTTCAATCATGTCTGGATATAGAAGGGGAATAGAAGAGGGGTCCTCATTATCGCGTTGATAAGTGAGAGGACCTAGGAAGATAGCATTTAAAAAAAAAAAAAGTTAGGAGGGATAGATTCGGGATCTATCGACTCTGTGGGTGATGAAGGCAAAATGGGTGATGATGGTTGGTAGGGGTGACGTCGTTGTCTTCTAGAAGACAACTGACACGAGGTTCCTTCGGTGTAAGTGTTCCTAGAAATCCGAGACCACTACGATCATTGTGCTTGCGTGTAGTGATGGGGATGAGCGTATGTCGGCCTTGTTCATAAAGACCAAAACCAAAGCCTTTCCAAGCACAGCGAGTCAAGAAGGTGAGGGCGAAACGACGGTTTGTCAGGTACTGAAAATCGGATTGGAAAGGAATCACACCAAGAGGAGGCTCAGGGGCAATGGAAGATGTGTCGACACCCCCATATGTTAGGTTAGTGCGGCAGTGAGGTGGTCCGTAGGGGATTACTTCCCCCACACGACGATCATAGGTAGGATGTGCATATACTTGTCCGTACTCCTGTGGGGTATGGAAAGAACTAACGTTATATAGGCGATACTCCCCCAGCGTAAGGCGTTGAAAAACATCTACTAAGGGGTCTCATGGGGTGGGATGTTAGTGCATGGGAAGGGAAGTGGTTTTTGCGACGGTGGTTTCATCAGTTGAAGGTGTAGGTGCGGTTGAGGTGGATGGTTGAGGTACATTTGAAGAGGACGGTTGGGTTGAATGAATGGGTGTCTTGATTGGTACAAGCACATCGTTAGGGCGGTATAACATATTGCAGGTTTTAAAGGGGGGAGGATCAGCTTTTACGGTGTAGGACTTCCCCTCGTACTCAAATTTTATGCATCTATGTAATGTTGAGGGAACGCATCCCATAGCCCGGATCCAAGGGCGACCTAGCAATATGTTATATTGGAACTCTCCTTCAAGGACATAGAAGAGTTCGGGTAAAGTACGTGGTCCTACCCGAATGTTGAGGATCACGGTGCCTAAGGTAGAGGTAATAGCGTCATTGAATGACCGCAACATGATGGGATTGGCACACATGTAGCTAGAAGGGATATTCATTTGTTGGAAGGCTTTTGAAGAGATGATGTTTAGGCTAGCACCCCCATCAATCATAACACGACGTACCCGAATGTCCCGGACGTAAGCTGAGATGAAAAGGGCAGGGTCAGGATCTTCTGTACCAAAGTCAACAATTTCATCTTCAGAGAAACTGACTGCCGCAGCTTGTTGTACAGAGACAGAAGTGGTTGGGGCAGTGGGTTGTTTGGTGAGAGAAGCAACGTGATTGGGTGTTAGAATGGAGGCAACAGGTAGGGTTTCATTAGGTAAGACCTCGATCCCTTGAAGAATTTCAACGAGAGCTTGTCGATGAGATTCAGAAGTCTGAATGAGATCATATAGTGTCATTTTTACGGGTGATTGGTGAAGCTGTTTGATCATGGCTCGATGGGCAACTCCATTAGAGACGGGGTAAGCGGGTCCATGAATAACCACTTTGGGTGGTGGTGCAATCGGGATGCTGGATGGAGAAAGAGAGGACGCATGTGTGCTTTCTTTCGCTTTCTCGTTGTTTTTCTGCGCTCGAGTAGCAACACTAATCATATTAATCTCGTAGACCTGAGATGAGGAAGATGGTTGGGATAAATCATGGTCTTCAAGAGGTGGGGTTGTAATAATGATAGATCTTGGTGAGGCGGGGACAGATGGTATAGTAGAGGGAATTGAAGCTAAAGGTCTCTCCCTTCGTAAGTTGTCTTTCTTAACCTTTCTATCTGGGAGAGGTGACTGACGAAGGATGGTTTTTAAAGCTTTGCATCCCTCCACATCATGTCCGGGTGTGTGGTGATAAGCGCAGATTTTAGACTCATCATAACCTATAGGCCGAGGTTTAGACGGGTCATAAGGTCTGAGTGGGGGTAGGGAAATGGTCGCATTCTCCACCAACATAGCAAGGATTTTGGCATAAGATCCTTTGAGTGGGTCAAAATCGGAGGAGGATGAGGGTATTGGTTGTGTGGGTTTTGGTAATGTTTGGGCGTGGTTGGTTTCAGACGGGTGGTGGTTTAGCCGAGGGTGTTGACACGTGGTTTTCACTAAACGTGGTTTCTTTGGCGCAGAAGCTATATTCAAATTGGTTAGATGATGAGGCTACGAGATGACGTGGTAGCGGAAACAACCACGGAGAAAAGGGGAGTGACAGAAAATAAATCCTTTGATGATGGAGTTCATTTAGGTTGATGGGTGGATAGGATACGTGGGGTGAAAATGTTGATATACCCTTTGATCTCTCGTATAGGTGCAAAGGCGAGGTCGCTTTGAAGAAAACGCAGAGGTATGATATATTGATGCAAGGTGGAGGGATGAGGTCCCAATATGGAAGGTAGGTGTGACGATGATGGTTTTGATTGTGATAGAGGCATGGATTGAGTTTGTCTCCTAGGTGGTGGGGCGGCTTTATTTTTGGATAAATCGAGTCGCTTAGGTGGGTGCGTTAGACTGGGCATTGGTGAGGTCCCAAGTGTAGGGGAAGATTTGGTTAGGTTAATAGAGGTGGATGGGCTACTTGGTATAGATACGGGGGGTGAGAATGAGGACATAGGCATTTTGAGTTTCTGTAAACACTTAGGGTATATGGTAGAGGTGTCCGGATTGGTCATCCGCATTTGAGTAGAATAGGGGTACTCAAACGCTCCCATAGGATTCGCTCATCTTCCGGAGAATGACAATCTTCATGTGTGAATTGGAATTTTTGTACGGAAGAAAGGTGGGTTGTGATTCCAGTCCACTGTGGGTGTGATACAGGGGGTAGATGAGGTACTGTATCAATAGATATTAAGAGGTCGATCGGTTGTTGAAAAGATTTAGGTGATGAAGGACTAATAGGCAGGAGGGCATGTTTGAGAGGGTCTGTTATGGTTAAAGAATTTGGTGATGTTGGTGCAAGAGATTTCTCATCTAAGGATGTCAAAAGGAGTGGCGAGCCTTCCTCTTGTGCAGCAAGAGCGGTAGAAGGGGACGTTTGGGAAATAGATAAATTAGATAACATCCGTTCGCAGTCTTGTAGGGATGTGGTGTAAGCAGACTCATCGATGAGAAGAGAAGTCTGGGTAGTTAACTCTTTTATGGGTAAAGGAATGATTTCACTTTAGCTTGATGGTGGTGAAGGAGGTTCGGACTCCTGCGTTAGTGGAGAGGCTTGATTCAAAATTTTCTCGATAGAGGCTTTTGGCTGGGAGTCGAAGACTGCATGGATCTCATGAACACTCTCCTCGGCTAAGATATCCTGGTTTACGTTACTGTTGGACGAGTGATTTGGGAATGGTTTGTTGAAGATTTTCAAATTTCGGTTGGCAGGGGCATTAGGATTATCGAGGGTTATATCCCCTGCGTCAACCATTTCCTGCACTATGTTTTTCAACATCTTGCAGTTTTCATGACTATGTCCTTTTACGCGGTGAAAGTTACAGAAGTCATTTTCTTTGTACCAGGAAGGTATAGCGTGGGTGGAGTCAAACCCGGAGTGAGGTTTAACAGGAGGCAAGGTGATAGCTCCGGCTTTGAGTAGTTTTTCCAAGATGACACCATAAGTTTCTCCCAAGGGAGTGTAATTGATGGGCTCTGCTTTGTACTTATAGGTGGTTTTTGGTGGAGTATTAGACGGTGCTTGAGATTTGACCATCACCGCGTGAACAACTCCTTTTGATTTAGAAGAAGTGGAGGTGTGAGGAGTGGTGGTGTTTGGTTTATTGGTAGAGTCTGGAGTTCGGAAATTGGGGTTTTTGTTGCGCAACCGCAATTTCTCTTCTTCTAAGGCTCGAATTTCTAGCTTCGAGCCATGGTAAAGGCCTCATCAAATGTGCGGAAAGTTTGAATTTGAAGAGTAGGAGAAATGTGCTTAGCACATGCCCGCGTAAAAAGTTTGATAAGTTCAGCCTGAGGCAAGGCATATGTAAGTTGGTTAATAAGGCCACGCCATCGTCCAACGAAATCTGCGATAGATTCATCTTCGAATTGTCGGATGGCATAAAGGTCGGTGATAGATACTTTCTTGGCAATGTTAATGGAGAAATGATCCAAGAAAGATTGGGCTAGTTGGTTAAAAGAGAAGATTGAGTGCTGGGTTAAAGCACTGTACCACTCCAAGGCGGGTCCTGATAAGGACATGGGAAAAGTGCGGAGTAACAAGGCATCATCATGAGCAATCAAATAACAAGCATGTCTAAATGATCGCAAGTGTTGTTGAGGATCCTCTTTACTATTAAAACGAGTAAATTTCGGCAATTCCCATTGAGGAGGATATGAATGAAGGGGGACAGAAGGGTGAATAGGCTCCCGACAAACTTGCTCGTATGTCAAGGCGCTACGACTTCCTGAAACAGAAGCCTCCAGATTTTGCATTTTGTCCATCATTTGTTTGATGAAATCCGTGGTTGGATGAGATGATGGTGTGGTTGTGGTAAACGGAGGCAAATTGGGCCAAGGGCCTCCACTAGACAATGGTGGGGTTAAGTGTTGATAAGGTATGGAGGATGAATATGTTGAGGCGACCGAATAGGGATGTCCCATATAAGATGTTGAGGTCACTGGATACGTGTATGGGAATGAAAAGGTAGGCGGAGCTTGAGAAGGAAAGCTAGTGTGGATAGGTGGCAGAGAGCAAGTCATGAACGGAGTAGTCTGCAAGAGAGATGAGGTAGGGGCAGTTGGCGGTAATGATATGTGGGGTCCAAGATTAACCAACGGAAAGCCAATCTGAGTCGTATGAACCTCTGAAGCTGTCGGATTGGGAGACGGGGCTAAAGATGCAGGAAGCAAGGTGGTGTTATCAGGCGGAGTGGGAGCTAAATGAGCAGCTATACTAATAGGCATACCAACAAGGAGCTGACCATCAGGCGTACGGTCAGGGGTATGAGACAAATAGTATTGTACAGCACTAGGATTAGCATCCAGAAACTTGGCAAAGTCCTTATCTCCTACAGGAATTTTGGGGATCTCACTGGTGTCCGTAGGGTTTCCTATAGAATGTGAAGGGGGTGATTCAGGCAAAGGCACAGAGCAGGCATGTGAAACCATGGCGGCGGCTTGCTTCCGAGTGATAACAACCATGGACAAGAGCACACAGTAAGGTTTCAATCTATCGAATGTAAACAAAGCTCTTAGAATGGTGAAATTGGCAGGTTGCTGGTTTGTCAGGGGCTATAAAAGACAGTAACCGATATCGGTCTGATAACCGATGTCGGTCACAGAACAGCCGACGTCGGTCAGCTAACCGATGCCGGTGTAAGAAGTCTGGGACAACAAGATATAAAAGGCTGCTAATTTGATTTTTAACAACGTTTAATACACTATATTCTGAGGTGATCACAAGAAACAGAGAAAACAGAACTGAAAACAAGCAAGATGCACACGCAAATCCAGAGACTAACCCTAGGGTTAATTTTAATTATCGTGGGCTTATGCCTTTAGACGTAGAATGATGTCAGAATCCTAAACAAAAGACTTAGGGGAAATGTCAAGTTTGTTTTGGCTTATAAGGTTACCTCAATCGGGTGGAGGAATACCGCGGAAAAGGGGGGATGTTTGAGCTGTTGTGTTAATTGTGAAGTGATTCGGTATGTGTTGTGTAGTGAAAGTAAGATTAATTTCTTGTCAATACCATGGATATCACCCCCACATGTACGACCTGTTACTTAATCTATGTTCGCTAGAATTGAAAACAGCAAGCAGTAATGCAATGCACGTGTTTTAAACCCAAATCGAAAATGATATTCGATGAAGCAAAAGAGATGACTTTCACTAATGCGAGATGTAAAAGCAAAGAAAGTTCTTTTATCAAAATAATACAAAACCTTGTGAATATCTTTAGAAGAAGAAAACAACAAGTATGCTCCCTATATGAAAGCAAGCAAGAAAGAAAGAAACCCAAAATGGGTCCCACCGGGTGTGCCAAAATGTTTCGCTCGGAATGTTTCGGCTTCTGGGAATAGAGTTACTTCTATCCTTTCATTCCTTTTAGAAACAGATAAGGTTAGGGCTAGGAGGAATACCTGTTGAATGTCGAGATGGTGTGCGCGTACCGTAGAGAAAGATCAGGTTGACTGCGAAGAACTCCTTTTTGTCTTGGAAGGACTACCTGCAAATAAGAACACAAGACCACAAGATTTTGATTAGACAATAAATGAGGGAACTGCCTTGGGCCCAGGAAATATAAAACTTCCTTTCGAAGGTGGTCAGTTCCCCTGCTAATATGAATTAACACAAAAGACTGTAAAATATCAATTAAATTGCTTCGTTGAGATGGGTAGGGGAAAGGCTGATTTCTGGTTTTGAGTCACAATAACCGATACCGGTTGCTGATAACCGATATCGGTATGGTCTAGGATCTGTAGGTTGGTTGTTTTGTGGGGTGGTTGTGTTGTAGGGTAACAGTGTTGTTGGTAAGGCTAGTATATGAGTGATATTAGGTAATGAGATGGTGAGAGGTAAATGAATGATAGTTAGATGCAATGACACGTTGGGTAGTGGATCTAGGAATGGATTTATGGGGACTGTGATTCAAAAAGTCTAAGAAACGTTATTAAAGAGGACATGCAAGGTGTAACTTACTGGTTATTGACGAAGATGCAGGTCCAGGAACTCTGATGACAAAGGCAGAACTCAAGTGGGATGGCTTGACACACAGAAGATGAGAGATCTCCCTCCCGATGATCAGCTGAGTATCACAGGTTTCTAGCTATTCCGTTGCAATCTTGGGCTTGATCTCCTTTTGCTGCAACTCTCCTTGTCTCTTCACTCGTCTCTGCTCGCCAAGTGAAGATCCGAATGCTCTTGATTACTCCCAATGATCTCTGTTGATTCAAAAATCCTTCGACCCTTGTTTCTGGTTAGGGGAGCCCATTTTACAGGGAACCGATGGCGGTTACGTAACCGACGGAGGTCGAGTAGGAACCGGCATCGGTAAGGAAAAAGTAGGCTATTTTTAGTAAAATAGCCCACCTTCCCTGCTTTTCTCCCGAGGGATTAGTTGCGGGCTTGGTCAAGTGACTAGAATGTCGGTTTTGGGTGCGAGAAAGGGGTCCTTAATCATGGGTGTAGGTGTAGACCAAGTTATAGGTCTTAATTAGGTTAGTTTAGGGTTAGGACTAGGTCACGATGAGGTGGCAAGATGAGGTGGCAGGTGAGGTGATGTGGATTTATCAATTACGAGGTAATTAATAAATAATTGTGTAAGGTTTAGGTGATGAGATTAGGATATGAAATGAGATGCGGGTCACAAAGGGGTCGTAAGACAAAAATTTGGTGTCTACACACATTATAGTGTAGGCCTTCCAGGATTTCATCCACAAGTTTCTCTTAGTGTACCTTGATGATTGGACCATGGATGGACTGGTCAAGGACCATTGTGATGATTTGAGATTGATGTTTGAAAGGTGTTGATAGTTGATGATATCCCTCAACATCAAGAAGTGTGTATTTACTACCCGGTTCGGGACCTGTTGGGAAACATCATATGCGAAAAGAAGGTTTCTTTGGGATCCTGCCAAAGTCACAATAATTATGGGATTGAAGGAACCTACTAGTAAAAACATAGTGTGTGGGTTTCTTAGACATGCGGGATACTATCACAAGTTCATCAAGGGGTATGTCAAGATCACCACGTCTTTAGAAGAGTTTCACAAACATAAAAGTGCCTTTCATTGGGGAGAGGCACAATAGAAGGCATTTGACACTTTAAAGGATTGACTTATCACTGCGCCCATACTACATTTCCCCTCTTGGGATAAGCCTTTCCATGTTCATATGGATGCCTCGAATGACCATTGGAGTAGTGATTTTACAACCTAGTGAGGGAATTATTGATCACCCCCTATGCTTTGTAAGTAGGAAGTTGACACTAGCAGAGAAAAATTACACTACGAATGAGCGTGAGGCATTGTCAATGATCTATGTGCTTCATAAATTCAGACAAAGATATCGATGGAAACTCCTTTTATCTTCTACACTAACCACATGGCATTAAAATATTTGGTGAACAATCCCATTCTACAAGGGAAAATATGTTGGTGGGTACTATTGTTCCAAGAATTTGATTTTACGGTGGTTATCAAACCAGAGGATGAGTAATTTCAAATTTGACCATTTTTCGAGGATTGATTTGGGGAGGATGGGAAAAGCATTGAAGATACCATGCCGATGTGTATTTGTTTAGATTTTAGTGCATGCCCTTAGAATTAGAGGATATTGCTATGTTCCTTAAAATGGGTATGAAGCCGAGAAGAGATGAAAAATTAGAGAAAAATGAACTAGCCATACGCGTCACACACCCTACATGTTGATCGGTGGAGACTTATACAAACTAGGGCGTGATGAAGTTTTACGTAGGTGTGTACTAGAGCATGATCATTTCACCATCACGAGAGGAGGCACACAAAGGAAGTGCAGTGGACATTATATAGGTAACACCACCACACGTAAAATATTAATGGTAGGATTGTGGTGGGAAAATCTGTATAAGGATTGCAAGGAGTATTGTAAAGCGTGTGACCATTGTTAGCACATTGGAAAGCCAGGATAGAGAGATGAAATGCCTTTGCACCCTATCCCTAGTGCTGAACCTTTTGAGAAATGGGTAATAGAATTTTTAGGCCCTATTGCACCAACAACGTGTAGGACTGGATCACGCTATGTAATCACTTGCATAGACTATTTGACAAGGTGGGTAGAGGCAACCCCAACTAAAGACTATACAATAGCTACAACAACAAGATTTTTGTGGGAGAACATTATCATGAGGTATGGATGCCCTTTAAGTTTAACCAGTGATAGGGGTACACATTTCTTGAATGAGGCCGCAAGGATCCACATTACGAGTTCATGGTGGCTCATCACAAAACTGCACCTTATCACCCATAAGAAAATGGAACCGTGGAAGCATTTAACAAAATATTGAGTCATACCCTGACAAATATTTGTGATGTCGGAAGACAAGATTGGGATGACAAGGTATCAATCGTATTATGGGCTTATAGGACAACTTATAAAAGGCTAAACAAAGCCACACCATTTCAATTGGTGTTTGGTGCGGAGAGGTGTCAACCTGGTTGAGTTCATGTTACCTTCTCTATGAATAATGTGCGTAGGAGGGCTGGTGATGAACAAGCTACTGGAAGAAAGAATTTACAAGTTAATGCAATTGGATGAAAGATGACCACTCGCTAGGTGGATCAAGCAGTAGAAAAAGTAAAACATAAGGCATTACATGATCATCACATTAGGAACAAGAAGTTTGAGGTTGGCCAGATGGTGTTGTTGTATGCTTCTAAGTTTTTGTGCCATCTTAGGAAGTTAAAAGTGCATTGGTTGGGTCCCTACACCATCTTGTACATCCTTGATTTGGGCACGTGCTAGTTACAAGTAGCTGGATGGGAAAAGATTTCTAGGACATTTCAATGGGAGTAGGTTGAAGCCCTACTATAAATAAGTCTTCTTAGTGTTTATAAATAAGGCAATATTTCAGTTAGTTTAGGATTTCCCTTAATGTATTTTCTTTTCTTGTGTTTCCCTTTCTCATTGTTGTTTTGTGTTGTGCCTTGGGCACCGATAATCTCATTACTTTTTGAAGGTTGTAACTGCGTAGAGGACCGCACATCATTTTAGTGTGGGGTAGAGTAAGGTGGAAGAACTTGAAGTGTGAAGCACTAGGAAGGATTGCATTAGAAAGCCTTTGATTGAATGGCCCTGTGAAGGAAGTATATGCAAGGAAAGGTGAAAAATGATGGTTGGTGTTAGGATAAGGCTACATTGGGGATCCATGTACAAGAGAGGAAGAAGTGCAAAAGAAACATGAGGTAGGAGAGAGAGAAAATCATGTAAAGGATGGAAGAAGTGCCTTCGGCACTATTGATGCGCATGTAAGAGTCTTCTGTCAGATGGATTGGTTGCGCGCCATAAGGTTGGAGAATTGTTCGCGCAAGGTTGGGTGTGTGAGTTAAAGCACTAAAGTTGGGTTTGTTTGAAAAAGATGCATTAAGTGTTAAAGTATGGTGGTAGGTAAGGTAGCATTTAATGTTACAAAGTGGGAAAAACTATAAATAGAAGGTTGGGCACTTCATTATTTACTTTACGTATATGAAGAGAGAAGCACTTTTGCATCATTACAAACTAGGGCTTCCAGAACTGATCTGTGTGAAGAAAAATTTGAAGAGTTTGAGCATGAGTAACTAGTTTGGATTTGCAAACCAGAAGGAAGGGATTTCACAGGCATAAGAGTAGTTGTGAGAAGGTACCATCTTGTGAAAGGATTATCCCAGTTAGGGTTTGAAAAACTAGGGCACGGGTTTAAGAAGTTTTCTTCACAAGTTTGAGATCTAAGGTTGGAAGGAGTGGAAGAGAAGAGTAACAAGAAGATATTAAAGTGATAAGATGACCTAGAAAATGGCACCCAAGAAACCAACTGTGTCACCCAAGAAGCCCAAGGGCAAGGGCAAGGGTAGAGAGCTAACAACAACCACCACAAGCATGGATGAGGAGTGGTATGCGAAGTGTAGTACTGTATGGAGTTTTACTTGGGAAGGAGTAGGAATCCCATTTAAGAAAGATGGTGGTGAGAGATTATAACCATCGCACAAACATAAAAAAGAAGGAATTGGTGTTGGAGTTAGTGTGCCCGACAAACAAAAGGACACCGTGGGGGTTTACCCATATATAGCGATGAGGTAAAAGTGAAGTTGGAGAAGATAGGGTTATTGCAACTCTATGAGTTGCCCTACTTTGGAAATATTGAGCACCTCTATCGGTAATTTGTTGTTACACGTGCATGAAGACCACTTTCACTTTATGGGGCACAAGATGCGCATAACCCCTCAGCTGATTTTGAAATTCATAGGTCTTATCTGTGAAGGAGAAGATATAAAGGATGACTTGTGTGACAAGGAAGAAATTAAGGACACAGTGGCCATGTATGTGTACAAGAAGGGGTCAAGGTATTTTGATATCAGGGATATCCAAGACCCAGTAATGAGAATGGCTGTACACCTAGTCATAAAGTTAAATGATCAAGAAAGGTGGACACAAGTGAATAAGGCCTGGTTGAATGTATGCAAAAAAATATCAAAGGGCACAATCTACAATTTATCAACCTTCATTGCAGATGAGATAATCAACAACGCACAGGAAGGAGATAAGATACTCTTTAGAAATATCCTCCTGAAAATTGTATTTTCGAGAGATAGGTGTTCTTGAAGTGGTAGACAAGTTTATTTGGGAGTATTCGGCTAAAGATCCCTCACCCGTGAAAATATTTGCAAAGTATACATGTGAAACAATGACAACCTCCCACAAGGCACACCTGGACAAGTGGTATAAGTGCTTAAGGGATGCATTCGGGGTAGAGTGGAGAATCCCAGAACAACTACCAATGCTTATAGAGGAGAAGCTAAGTTTGATGTGTACAATACTTCGCACAGGCGATTCAAGTAGGTGGATGAAACCATGAGTTCATGGTGTAAACTCCCATTCTCCTTCACCGCCCAGTACTTCTAAGTGGGAGTTAACAGGTTCAAAGAAGAAAAGAGACTAATGTTTGACCTTAGTGAGGTTGATCAAGACCACAGGGAGATGCGCAAGACACTAGTCTACCCCAAGTAGCATGCATACGTGCAAAATTACATAGCGCGTATGAAGTCGAATGATGAAACCCTTGACTCTACCAATTACAGAAAGTTCGTGATGCATGTATATCTCTGCATTAGGAAAAAGTTTGAGAAAGGTGCATACCTAGAGAATAATGTACCCATACTTAAAGATCCCACGGGTAGAAGAAAGCCCATGCTCAAGAAAAGGGAGAGAAGAAGAAAAATCACCAAGTGTGCAGGGCGCCCTGCCAAGTAAAGCGCGCCGATGGCAAGCACCAAACCTAGCACCTATACACACAGGAAGAAGTCCCCAGTAAAGGAGAAGACCCGGAAGAAGAGGTGCTAGAGAAACCCCTCGCCAAGGAGAAGTCACCAGAGGAAGTAGAGAAGGCTGGATCCCCTGTAGAAGAGTCACCTCTTAGAAAGAAGCATAAGATAGTAGAGGAGGCCGAATCGAAAGAGACCGAGAGGCGGAGGCCTACATAGATGAAAAGGATGATAATGATGAAGAAGATGATTCTGTAGAGGACCAAGAACCACTTGTTTTTCAGCATGCATAGTTTAGAAGAAGAGGGTAGAGAAGAAAAACATGAGTTTCTTTTAATGCATTCAAGGGTAGCTAGGAGGAGGAAGGCACCTAGGACATGGGAAGAAGTGAGGAGATTGAAATGTAGGAGTAGCGAACTCCAAGACTTACATAGGAGCAAGTAAACGAGGCGGTAGAAAAAGAAGCAACAAAATTCTAGCTATGGTTTCATTTGACGAGGAGGGCACGTATCCTAGGACAAGGAAGATGCTCTCTTGGGAATTTGATTCCCATATTGACGAGCTAGTGTTCAAAGTATACCAAGGAGAAATCATGCTAGTATCGGAGTCTAAGGGAGCCAACCCCTTGGTAAATGCCTAGTAACTCTCGGATGAGTAGTTATGTAATGCGCTCAATAAGGTTGCAGTCGAGGCTGAGGCTAGGCTCTTTGGAAGAAATGACAAAGTAAAATTTCTAGAGGGAGAGCTAGAAAAGAAGGAAGAGGAGCTAGATGAGAAGACTAAGGGCTTAAAACAAGAAGAGTTGATCAGTGTGTAGCTAAAGCGTGAACTAAGGGATGAGAAGGTGAAGGTGTGTGAAGTATACAAAAAGATGGAGTCTATCACAAGTGCCATTATGTTGAAGCATCCAGACCTAACGCCACCCGTGCAAAAGTATGGATCCACTCTTGAATGCTTAGAAGATCTGATGTGCATCCTCACCATGGAGAGACAACCGTTGGCCCTGGAGTCCATGGAAGAAGTGGCAACATGCTTGGTGAGGGAGGAAAAATTGAAAGTGGTAGCAATCATTGCTGAGTATAGCAAGGTACTTGCAGATGTCAAGATTACTACCCAATCTGCTGAGGCCGCATACGATAATTACGTAGACAAGGATAGAGTGGCGAGCATCTTGGTTGCCACTCACGAAGTAGAGCTGAAGGAGTTTCAAGAAAAGAATAAGGGAAATAGGGTGAAAAGGGACAAAATCCTTTTGAGGTCGAAAATAAATCCAAGGCCATTGAAACCTTAAGGGGTTCAATCAAAAACTAGTTGAAGGAACTATACCCACAAATCACAAGAAGAATGGATGCACTTGAGGACATGGGAAAACAATTAGAAGGGGTAGTTGAGACTATGAATACCCAGGGAGATGGGTTAAGCTTTAAGGAAGTGAGCACCTTAGTCGACGACCTCTACTAGAGAGTGCAGAATGAAGTAGATGCTCAGGAACAAGCTGGAGGCTGACCTAAAAAGGACTTCCCACTCCTTTTGTAGTAATAATTACCCTTCCATTATTTTATTCTTTCCCATTCCTTCATCCCCTTATTCTTACTCTTCCCAAATTCTTTCATTCTTCTGGAACATATTGTAATTCTTTACTCTTGAAAAGATGTTTCTAAGGGTGGAGAACATGTGAAGTGTGGGGTGATGTTGGGCCCCTAAAATATTGGCTAAGTACACAAAGGTGCATGGGTGTGAAAGGCATAGGTTGAAGGATGGGCGCGCATGAGGAGGAGGTGTGCAAGGTAAGGTTCTAGGAGGGTTTTAGAAAGGCTGTGTTGTGTGCCGAACTAAAGGTCTCGGGACTTAGCCTTATTTGGCGTATCGGAAGGACATGAGAAAAGCGTGACCGAAAATGAATAAGGATTGGATAAGGTGCTATCCTCGGCAATGTGATTGCAACATGATTCCCATGAAAGAAATATTCTTAGCGATAGAGAATTCTAGAATACCATCATTACAAAGAGTGGAGAGCTCGGATCTAATGGAGCATGCTCCCATGGAGGACCACATTCAGAAACTTGGCACCGGATCTGAGGCTTTGTAGAAGGATGAGTTGGCACTATGGGATGCCTATAAATACAAGCACCCATAGAAGAAAAAAAGGCAGATCGGATATATGGTAGAGGAGAATATAGAGAGTGGAGATCTAAAAAATCTGTGAGAACTTTGTGGGATTGGGTAGAGGCTATATAAGGGATTAATGTATCAAGGGGTTAGAATATATACTTTTCTTTGTATGGATGAAGGACATGATCCCTGCTATGATGTATGACTTCGGTCTGATCAAGTTGTGGTAGTCTAATGGATCCATTGAATGTAATGAGGTTACAAACATGAATGAGTATGAATGTAATTGATTTGGTTCATATCTATATCTTTTCATTTCTATTCATGGATGTTATGGAATAGATGTAAATCCTTATGTATTTTCCTTTCTGACGTAGTTCTATTTGTTATCTATAAGTACCCTCTATTTGTTATCTGTAAGTACCCTCTATTTGGAATGAATATATTTGTTTAGAGTCCGTTCGATCTCTATGATGATTGTATTTCTCATTTCCACCTTTATTCATTAAGTTCCTGACATAGATGATGGTTTCCCACTTAACTCACATAAAAGAGAGACTCGGCGCCCGTGCGTGCCTTGGGTGAGTGCTGCCTAGCGCCCGCCCGGGTGAAAGGTTGATGCGCATGGGATTACCTTGTTCTTTGGTGGGTGTAAAAATGAATACGATTAGTTTTGATAGTATATGTCATAGCTGTGGGAAATTTGGCCATAAGAAAGAATATTGTAAATTAAAAACAAGTCAAATTTCAAAAATAAAAAATGGAATAAATCAGATCAAAATCAAGATGAAAATGAAGAGAATAATCATAGAGCTAATGTAGTAACTCTATAAACTACATTTATTACTTATAAATGAAAATTATATGTTTTATTTGAATATATTGTTGAAAAAGGAGTTTTTTTTTCATTCATAATTAACTTAGATGGGTTATTGAAAATGAACTAGAAGTAACTATAACTGAAAACATACACAAAATGGCTTATATGTGTTTTAAAAATTTTCTTCATTTTTTTTGGTAGTTTATTCAAAATAGAACCATTGTTCCTTTTTGGTTTCGTAATATTGAGATCGTCTCTTTAGGATCATGTATGACATGGCTTAAATGTGTAAAGGGTGCTTACATGGTAAGCTATCACCAAAAACCCTTCCTCGAGTCATTTATTGAAGAAAACTTCACATAAATCCATGGGATGTGTCCACAATTAGTGGATCATTTTTAGTGAATATTGTGATTATTCTTGTATGATTTTATTATTTTCTTATATATATATTATCTATCAATATTATCACCTATTTAAAGGTATTATAATATATAATGTAGATATGTACATTGTTGATAAATCATTTGTTAGTATGTGACTAATAAAATATTATATATGCATATCAAATGACACTTGGGGATGCCTTTGTATTTGTATTGGAGATGCCCAATATTGATTACATCCAATATATATTTTACAAGAGTAATATGTTGAAAATTTTCAACTTATTTTATATGGTTAGTTGCTAAGCATATTGTTATATTGTTTGTTGTACACCTAGTGTTTAAATTTTACAGATGTTTAAAGTGAAATCAATAATGATTTATATTATGCTTATTATGATGTCTATATGAATATTATGACTCTAACCATGTTGATGTTGTGTTGGATATAAAATATACATTTGGATTTGTGTTCAATTTTTTTGGTGCATGTTCCATTACTTAGAACAACAAAAGAAACCAACAATCTCCATTTCTTCTACTAAGGTAGAGTAGAGAAGTGCAATGGAAGCAACAAAGAAGCCATGTGGCTAAAGCGACTGTTGGAAAAGATACACATGAAAGCTAAAGGAAGTATTCCTCTTCTATGTGATGGCTAGATTTGTATTGATCTTGCTAAAGAATCTAGTTCAACATCAGAAAATGAAGCATATAGATGTTCATATGCTCTTTATCCGAGAGAAGATCCTTTGCGGTGATATAGATCTCCAATACTACTTGTTTGAAGATCAAGTTGACATTATGTTTACAAGCCATTGCGTGTTGTAAAATACTACAAGTTTTGTGCAATGCTTGGCCTTTTTAGAGTTGTCATTAACGGGGAGTGTACATGGAAATTTCACCTCCTAATGGTGGTGGTTGATATCTCCTTCTCATCTATACTTCTACTCAATTGTAAAGTATTGTAAAAATGTATTTATGATCTTTGTAAACTTATAACTCTAATTTTACGATGTACAGTCCAGTGTGTTGCATCTATTTATAAAGGAGGTCTTTGTGTTATAAAATACTCTTAGAGATGCGTTTTAAAGAATTTTCCACGAGAAATTGTGGGATGTAGCCTCACAAATCTCGATTAGCCTAAACCATAACTTTTGATTTATGGATTCCAAATCCTTTTGTACTAAAAGGCAAGTTGAGCATGATGAAGGTGTTATAAATACTCCAACAATGATATGCTATCCTAAACCTTCTCTAAGGGTTTATGGATTTGTAAATCTTGTTGTACAAATAGGTAATGTTGGCATATGGTTCCCCACTTAATATTAAGGGGGAGTGTTAGAACATAATATTAAGTGTTAGTATAAACCTTAGTTTATAATTAAATAATTCGAATATTAATATTCTTAAATTTTTAATAAAAAATATGAGTTTATGATTAATTATTTTTAATTAAATCAAGGGGTATACCCCGTCATTTAGTATTCATAACCCTTGGGGTTATTTAAATATGGTCGTGGGCAATATTAAATTATGTGATTTTTAAAAATTCACTACGGGTAAATTTAGGGAGAGAAGTGAGGGAAGGAGATCTTGCACTGTAAATTTTTTTTCTCATTAATGGAAAATTATTCATTCATGGGTTTTTACCCCATTGGGGTTTTCCATGTTAAGTTGGTGTCTTGTGTACTTTTATGTTTATTTAAAATGTTTGGTGAATATTTATTTAATTTATAATTTATAATTGACATATCACACCTCGGAATTGACAGGTGGTAAAGCATTTGGCCCTTGCATCCAATTCATTTTTCAATTGTAAACATATACCAAAGGAAGAGTTTTACAATCATAATCTTGCACCAATGAAGGGAGATTATTCCGAAAAAACCTTGTCAAGAATGTCACCATGATCTCACACCATCCAAGTAATCTTTCCCCTGTGTGTAGCCCATTAGCGTAGTTTTGTTCCGTGTAAGGTTTCTACCACCATATTTCTCCTATCACCTTCATTGCACCACTTTTATTCCATCACACGCAAGAATGAATGAGGATTTACCTCTCCATTATACTTTGGTAATATGGTTTTACCCTATCACTTAACATGTCGCAACCTAATCATCCTTGTCACTCTTCCTTGAACTTCACAACCCACCATTTCGTAAGTACCATGGGACCAATTTTCACAATCAATGCTAATATTATCACCGATGGACTACATGTATTCCTAATAAAACACACCATCCTTTTATGGTTCCACATTTTCGAGGTCAAGCACCATACGTGCATAGATTTTTTGAGATATTCCTCATTGTTGGATTCTATAAAAAGAGCAATAATTGAATTATCCAATAGTATCACAACGCACTCCTTGTTCTAAAAAATGATATACCAATTTTTTAATTTTACGAGATAAATATATGATTAATTTATAATCATGAATTTATTAATTCCACGGATTATAGGTTTACGTGAATATGCAGAGATACAGTTTAATGAAATAAATATATATGCATAATAACTGTGTAAATTAAAATACAATAAATGTAAACAACACATAGCACAGGAACACTAGATTTATAGTAAGCAAAAACCCAAAGGTAAAAAACCCCACTCCAAAATAAAGCACTTCCTTTTATTAGAATTTTATATATGGATTTTACCCATAACTTCCACTTCTTCCTCGGTCTCACACAAAATAAACGAGTAATTCCAATGCAAAAATTTACTCTCGCAAATACATACATTAGATTGACCTTATTGATAATGCACAATACTTTCCATTAGATGTCTAATCTCATGAGGGATCACCCTATTTAAATAGAGTGGGTGAATTGGTTGCATCATTTCACTCTTATAATTAAATCAAAATGATTTAATCAAATGTGGAGACCGACTAAAGTTTATAAATAAACTTTTTAAACATGGGGCGTGAAGTGGTGGTCCACCTAAATGGTATCCCCACTTGAAATTATTTCCCCAAAATTGTTAAAGCACAATTTTGCATTATTAGCAAAACACCAATGATGTCATAGAAGCGTAGGGAAATTATATTCTTTAACTAACTCCAATACTTTAAAATCAACTTTAAATTTAACTACCTAAATAGTACTAGAATCATTCTTTAATACCCCAATGGGCATGGCCCTTGTCTTATTATCCATATACAACACATTTGAAGATGGCTGCAATTTTGGCCTTCCCATTTGGTTCCAAGCATCAAGGGTGATAACATTGAATTATGCACTTGTATCAATTAGAATACTACTTATCAACCATCCATTAACCACTACATCCAATGTGATCTCCGTGTCATACTCATGGTCATGTCGTGGTAAATTAGCATGAAGAATCTAGCACTCTCATTCTACACTTGTACATGACATCTTATCTCACAACCATTCTCCCAACAATGGTATGATGATGTTATCTTATCCGAACATTATGCATACCTATCTATGATCATCAACATCCTTTTGTGGTAGCTCAATACTCCTCACATGCTCCCTATCATGCCATCACTCTTTTAAACATTGTATTTTCCCTTATGACCCCTTGATGACACCCATGGTATCTTGATAAAATTAATTATGTTGGGATGCATTTTGATAATTTACATGCATGATTTATTCTCATATGATGAGAAACCTCACCTCCCCTTGCTCTCGTATGCATGTCACTTCTACATGCATAGTGACTAATAAAGGTTGAAGTTCAAGCTCAACCATCTTCTTAGGTACCCATTTCTCTTGCTTAGCATAACCTTGATCATAGTTGTACCCTTATCCTTCTTGTTGTTCTTACACATATGGGAATATAAATCTGGAAAATCTTCAACCTTATGTGTCTTTCCACAATACATGTAAACTTGGTTCTTTGGACACTCACATTGATAATGATCAAACAATCCACATGTATAACATGTCCCTCATGTAAACCTTCCTTGGCCACCACGAGATCTACTTCTATATCCACCTCTAAAACCTCCATTCCCATTATTGTGTGTTTCAACAGTCTCATCGTTCTTGCACCTATGAATTAATCTCCACACCGATCGGCACAATCCTCGCTTCACAAACCTCATGGATTTGATCAATCAGATGATAATTGGATGTGTCATGAGTATATACATCACATATTTTACAATATACAGAGACATTATTTTTCATCATGCACCGTATGAGTGGATAATTATGAGCATCATGATTCTTATGAAAATGTCATAGGTTGTTAACAACGTGCACACAATCCTATGTGGGAAGTTATCCTTTGAATGTCCTTCCACCCCAAAACAAGTATTACAGTCTCATTTACCCCTAACCCCTTAAAATACCAAGCACGCCGACCTATCACCGTAACATCCACTTTTATGAATTAGAAACAAGGGAAAAACAATATTACATAATGTTCTATATCCTAAATTCATAAAATTCAGAACACACATTCCATTACTAGTCCATCTCATTAAAAAAACCATATACAAGCTGTAATGACTCGGTGTAACCCGATCTCTCATTTCATGTCTTGGTATTAAAATGATATCTCATATTTAAATTGTTCTTGTATATACAATGTATACTTTGGTTCCTTTACCTATTATGGGTCACTCAAGTGTTATGTTTAAGAAGCCTATTCGAGAATCATTATCGATACTCATCTAAAATATCACAATCTTAGACTAGATGACATAACATAACGCAACCGACAGTTTGTGATACTTTGGCCAAAGTTTTAGAACATGTTTACCATGTTTTCATTCCAAGACGACATACTCATCGAAAGGAATATGTCTTTCACCCCACTCGATCTGTTATCTAGATTGGTCTTCCTTGACTTCTGTCAACCAAATCGAGTCAAAGTTTCACACTAAAAGGGAATATATCACATACACTAGTGTTGCCGTCTACTTGTGATGAATAAGGATAAGTATACATAATCGAATTGAATCTCGTTGATTTGGTTTTGTTTATTTACCCTAAGTCAACATGAGTTGATGAATACACTTGTCCATATGCCTATATTAGTTTATAGTAAAACTGTGAACCAAAGTTTCACTTATGACAATTGAGTTAGATGAACCGAGTGAGATGTTGAAGCATAGAGGTTGCTTCATAGTATCCTTGTAATGACTCTCATCATTAAGAGGGTACTGTAGAAACATATATCCTATGCCATTCTACTAAGTTCCTTTAACTAAACTGACATAATTAAGAGTCATTAAGTTTATTAACCTTCAGTTTATTAATTGGTTTATTAATTATTGCACATCATACCTAGGTTATACTAGGTTTGAATGATTGATCCATATAGAAAGGATCTACGGGAACTCTTTACATTAGTTGAAAGTATGTAGACAACTCTTTATTTCTAAAACATTATTTCATTGAGCAATAAATCTCATTCTAAATCAAGTAAGGTCATCAAGTCTTTTACTTTAGTTTAACAATGTAAACAATCTTGATTGAAAGCTTGTTAATTAGACTTAGTGTTATCATAATTTTTGAAACCATCTTACTAATTATTATAAGCTTTCCAATTACCATTTATCGTTCCCATAAAGTAGAGCATACAACCAATCAACAATATGATCTATACTTTATCACAAACATAAGGATAAAATACTTGATTCTTAAATAATGATGATAAGGAAGTATTCTCTTCTTCCTAATTAAGGACTAAAGTCCTATTCAAGAATTCGGAAAACATAAAGAGCATAAATTTAACAAGAATTCCACATCCATATTTATAGTATACTATCCTTATTTCTAGTTCCGAATAAGGATTTATATATCATAACATCATAGTCTAATCATTACCCCAAGATTAATTGATTCGAAATATATAGTTCCTTATCCAAGCATCACTCTATACCTTAGATAACTACTAAGCCATGCATGTTAATATTTAAGAATATTAATCAAATCTGAGTCATATATGATTCATAAATAAACCATTCATCACAAACCATTATGCAATAATTCACTTCATTCCAAGCTTAATAAATATTTCATAAGATTATTAAGAAAACATTTCTCAGTAGTACAAAAACTAATTTGATACACCCTCATAGTTTTTCCAACAAGTTCCTTTCAAGATCATTTCAATACATAAAGCATCTGAATGAAGAAAATGACTTTGTTAATAAAATAGATGCAACTTTCTAAAAGTATTTCTCCCTTCACTTTTCACGAAGTCCATCTACAAAATTGTTAGCATGAGTCAGTTCACAAGAACTAAGCATGATAAGAACTATGACATTAAATCAATATGATTTTATCTAACCACTTTATAAAAGGAACACTTCGAATATGAAAATGTTCCAAGTATCCAAAATAAGAACAATTAAAAAGTCTGCCCCAAAAGCCACAATGTCAGAAATAGAAAAGAAGTCATTTAAGTCTCTTTAGGAACCAATTTTCCATAAAAGAAGTTAAGTAAACCAACAAATTAATTCCATCTATGTTACATTCATGAGAATCATTTCAAATATGATAACATTTAAAACTACAACCAACTATTAAAGAAGGGAATTAATAAAAATTCATGATTAATCCTCATCAATATCGAATTAAATCACCAAGCCATAATTTTCCACTTTATTACTAACCAATTCCCTATCACCAATCCATAAGGGAATACCATTAAAACAACAAGGACTTGGCATGAACCGATTACAGTCACAATAAATCCCACTAACCAAATCCCTATCACTATCCCATAGAGGATGCCACTTAAACAAGAAGGACTTGGCATGAACGAAAAATACGCACACTACCTTATAACAAGAGGGTTAGTCTATCCCATTTACAAGATGATTCAAAACACAAAGTTAAAGAACTCTAAAAAGGTCTGTCAAAGCATAACAAACAAAGATCTAAATAAAAAAGACCAACATAATTTAATTCCACCAATTCGACTGAAAGAGTCATATCAGACCATGGACTATAGAGGGTCAATCTACAGTTGAAAATTACCAATCAACTTTGTACACCAAAAATTACAAGATAATAAAAACCGAACCACATAAAAGATCAAATGCGTATATTATGACCTTCAACAGTTATGATCAAGGTTCCAAACTTAAGGATATAACTCCCTTAACAATATTCACATCAAAATACACAACTTCCAACTCAATAAAGACCAACCTGAAATGCGTGCACATTATCTACTGAGACATTTTGCAAGGATGATACGATTTGATTAAAGACAAGTTTTGGTCACCAAGGAATATGTCCTCTAGAATCAAGATTGACCCCATATCCACAAAATCTCCAAAGTTTATACAATAATCACTTACATAACAACACCATCAAACCCAAGAACTCATCAACTATCCGAGCTCAAAAGAGCCTTTAAAAGAACAACTAGAAGTTACGGTCAAAAGTATGTAGGATGAACGATTCCCCAAAATAACTCTAGGTTCAAGAAAACCCAAAAGGGTAATAACAAAATAGTACACCACTAAAGAAAAGGGGTAGGAAACTTTACCAGTCACCCTTTCCAATACAAGCCGACCTGATAAGGGTGAATAACCAAACAAACATAACTAAAAAGGGAGACAAGAAACTTTACCAATCACCCTCTCCATTAAGCCTGTAGAGAAGAGCTCGAGATATCCATTTTGGTAGTACCTAGAACGGGTCAAAGCTCATCACACCAAATTATAACAAAAGAGAAGTCAATATTTCAATCCATAAATGATTGATCACTAAACCAAAGAAAAATCCTAAACCGCACATTAATAAGTAGACAAAAACAACTATTTTCTCGATACTCAGTTCCACAAGAAACTAAATCACCAACAAAATTCTAGGAAGGCTTCAACCTAGAGCCCAGTGATACAACAAAACACCATAATATTGAAAAATACAATGAGATATATCAATAGTAGCATAGATAATACAATATTCACTTAAACAATCATTCATAGTTTCATATCTTACAAAAACAGTCATTCACAAATCTTTTAAAACCTTATCTCAATGTATAACAAACTTAAAACAATACAATCTCGTTTCTAACAACCAGGACCCAATAACTTTCATGAAAACTATAGAAGAAGGGAAGAGCAACACAAAAAATAGGAAACCAAATCTCTGAAACATTTTCACTAATAGCAAAATTATTTTTATGAAATCATTAAATAAAGCATTATATTGTAAAGAGATAGAGCCTATCATGTCTGGTAGTGCTCCTAATTTATTTTCCACGCTTCAAACCTTTCTGCGAAGCTTCCACTGAAATATCTCCACCGAAAAATCCAACCAAATCCTCTAAAAATTCCCCCATATTTCCTTTATAGTTTCCACAATACATTTTTTGCCATTATTTCCGCCATGTAATGACAATCTTTAATTTGCAATAGAATCAAATTGATAGTTCAAAAAAATGAAAATACTACATGTAGATCCATGGAGCTCGAAAAATATGAATGCAAAATAAAACCAAACCATTCATTTTTCCCAAAAATTATCTTGTTAAATGCTAGGTGGTTTTTGCTCAAGGGTCAAGGCTCATTAATTCCACCCAGACTACCAGTGGCCCCGAAATTCCCACCAATGCCATCCCATTATTAGTTACAACTAACAGTTAAAATTCATTCACTAAAACTTAGCAGAGTTGTATTTTTAGAAAATTCCATCATAACCATGCCTCGGCCAAAATTGGCGGTAACAAAACATTTATTGATTCATTTAAATCTCCCACATGCCTTTGGAATGGTGCCATCGCCAATTCCCCTAACTTTCCATCTAAGCCAACCACAATTTCCCTTAGGTTAGTTCGATGCCACCTAGGTTAAGTTTCCTTAGCATTAATTTTAACCATAGCTTAGGACCTTAGAAAATTCCCATTATAGCTTATGAAAAATTAATATCAAAAGATTTAGGATAATACTTTAGGATTTAATATCCTTTAAATACATTCACCTTAACTTAGGTTAAGGTAAAGTAAATAATCAAATGCATTTAAATTATTTAGGTTCCTTACAAATATCATATGACATTACCTTAAGTAATGTTAAGAAAACAAGGTAATTAGATCACATAGAAGGATGCATCCTTAAGATGCTACAGGACGCCCTTGTGATCCCCAAAATATAAGCCTAAGTATGAAGACATCTAGGTAATAGAATATGTTAACCCGCTTAACAAAATGATCAAAACATAATAGAATCATAGACATGCCTTGGATCACTATAATTGATCCAAGGTATGGTTATTCATATATTAACAATGAAATTGACCAAGAAGTAGTTCTATATTGCAAATTAGGCAATGAACTAGAATATTCTTATAAGACTAAATTTATTTCCTTCACTAGTATACAAAATGTATTTCAAATTTCAACATGAAGAGTATATGAAATACCTCAATATCAATTCAAAATTTCCATAGTATGATTGTATCCAATTTTTAGAAGATAAAACATATCATCTACAACAAACATGATTTATCAGTTTTAAAGAGTACACCATCTTCAAAACAAAAATCAACTATCAATATTTGCAATTTTAGTTACAAAAGTAAGCAAGGATTTCAACCATGACAAAGGCATTACATACCTCCCCTCTAAAAATCATCATCATCTCGATGATTAACTTAATCCACATTCATATTCAAGAAAAATAATCATAATTATAATTCTTCTATCCACAAAATTTTCAAACAGAAACAAGATTTGCAGAAATTCAAGTCTTTCATAACTTATTACAACATCAAAATTGTTATCCCAGTACTAGAAAAATATAGTACCTGCCCAAAACTGGCAGAAATTAAAGATAGTTTTCAATCAAAGTATTTAATTATAAAAAAATCAGAATTAATTCTATTCAAACAGATGAGGAAAAGTAATTTTCATATCCTCAAGGTTTTCCCATGTTGCACTTTCTTCATTAAATTGGTCCCACTGGACCTTGCATTGACTAATTTCATGATTTTACAAGTACAACAAGAAATTTTCCAGCACTCTTATGGGTTCAACCATGATTATTCCTAGGTCTTGGACTTGCAAGGAATCCCAATTTAATACATGTGATAAATCTGAAACATATTTCTTAAGCAAAGAAATATGGAAAACATCATGCATTCATGCTAAGGTGGGAGGTAATGCTAAGTAGTAAGCTATAGGGCTAATCAATTCTACAATATCAAAAGCTCCCACAAAATGAGGTGATAATTTAGCTACCTTGCCAAAGGTAATAGATCTCTTTTTTATGCTTGACACGTAAAAAGACTGTTATCCAAAATAAGCCCATGCTTGTTTTGGTTAACTTGCCTTCATTCTTCCTTCCTTTTGCTGCAGGAAGATTTTTGAAACTTTAAAGCACTCAAAAGTTCTTGGAGATGGCTTCATCAAATAAGATTTTTCTTCCCCTTTCTAGAAATGTAAAGAAGTCCTCCTAACTCCTCATATTTTTTGAGTTATGGCTCGGTTTGCCCTTGGGCGGGTTCGTGGAGCTAAGGAAGAAATTTTTCCAAAGGAGATTGTGGGTCGGTGGAAAGCGGAAGACTTTTGATACTTAGTCTTTTTGGCTAAGAGGGCAAAAAGGTAATTTTTGGCCCGTGAGCCCGCAAAGGTGCAAAGGAAATTTTTTTTCCTAAGGTCCCAGGAGGACACATGGCCGCATATTAAGTAAAATGAGAAGGTGGAGGATTAGAGGAAATTTGGAGCTTAACCATTTTTCATTCCAAAGGGAAAAAGTCACAAGGTGACCCGCACTTCCGCTAGAGACCAAAAGTCAAAGTCAAAGTAGGAAGCGGAGGTCGGGCCGGTAGGAGACTTTTGAAAAATTTGCCCAGGCGGGAAAATTGGGTAGAATATTCTCCTGAGGCCACGTTGATCAATCGGGAGAAGGTGCCATGCGTCATTGGAGAAGTGGGGTGCATATATTTTTGGAAAAAATTCCCAATTTGAAGAAAGAGAGGAAAAGGGAGAATTTTGGCCTACGAACCCGAATTTTGCCCTAATTTTGCCATTTTTGCCCAAATCTTTAGAAGGGCATATCTTTCGCACCAGAGCTCGGATTTTCATGATTTTGGTATCATTGGAAAGCTGTTGAAATTATCCACACGATGGACTATTCAATTTTGATTTTTGGTGGGGTTTGGTGGGAGAAAAATGAAGAAATGTCTCTAGCATGGGAAAAAAATGCAGAACCGACCCCCAACCACCAAAATTGATGAAGATCTAGCACCGTTGGGAAGATCTCGGCCTCATCTATGCCATGGAGATCTGAAACTTTAAGTTTGAGGGTATATTTTGTGGGAGGCATTTAATAAGTAGTTGTTGAGCTTCGAACTATTTTCCCACTTCTCTCTCTGTCTCCCCCTGTGTTGAATCTATAAAATAGGGTCGAAACTCATTGTAAAGGGTTGGACAATTATTTCTTGTTTTGCAGACTCCCCTCTTCCCTTTGGCAAGTGAATTCGTGGAGTTTATCAGACCTTCCATTAAAATTTCATGTATTTATGCCTTGTGGCCATTTGTAACATGTTGTATCGATCTGTAGGGCAATAATACACACATGTGGGTGATTTTACCCCTTTTTTGTCTTCATTATTCTTAGTTGATCTTCTATTACAAGATTGGTTATTTGTGTTTGGCTATTGCATGTAAATTTATAGTTTGTGTTTACCAAAGCAAAATAATTGTTCATCACTCCTTTGGTGTATCACCGTTTTTACTTAGTTTTGTTTCCTTTTGCATCTTTTAACTCTATCTCCTTGGAATCTAGAGTAGGATTTAGCATTGAACCTCTGTAAAATTCATGCATACACCTAAATAGAGGGGTAAGAACCATCTTTCTCCGGAGAGTTTTCTCACCTTGCAAGGTTCCACATCTTGGAGAAAACTCAATGTTGTGTAATCACACTAAATGACCCAATTCTAGACTGGAAGATCGAAGGTCATTTAGGGGGTGTTGTAGATTTGCACTAATAGTTTTGGCATGCTTGGTGGGACCTTAGAGGTCTTCATCTTCATTACAAAAAAGTTGATGTGTAATTGTTGTAAGTTTCTTGCTTGAAAGAGCCTTGATTTGCACATTTGACGACTCCAAAAGGATAGAATCAACTGGTTTCAGCAGTCCAAGCTTGAAGATTCATGAGAAGAATCCAAACAAGGTCAAGGACCAGAGAAGAGGGATTGTTTAACTATCTATAATTATCCCCAGAAAGAGGAGAAAGAGGAAGAAGGATTCAAAGGTCTCCATCTCCACCAAACAGAACTCTATCAACTCCTCCACCTGGTAGACCTTTCATCCAATCAACAAGGGTTCTCAGGCTAATCAGAATGGCACAACCCAATCCTTATGTCAACTTTACTAGTAGCAGCCCACTTTCTCTCAATGCACAAAACCCAGTTCTAATTGTAGCATTGAAGAACATCCCATACTTTACTAGAGAAAATCAGACCACTCCTAGTGATCATGTCCAAGATATTGCGAATGTTTGTACAATCCACGAAATCCATGAGATGGACATTACAGTCAAGCTGCTTGCCTCTTCATTCAAAGGGAAAGCTTCCCAATGGTTCGGAGCCTTGAGGTAGACTCTATCCAAAATTGGAACCAGTTGTACACAGCTCTCCATAACCAATTTGGAGAGAAAGGGGGAAACTTATCTCTATTGGAGCAACTGACAACTATCAAGAGAGCTCCCAATGAGTAGCTAACAGACTTCAATTTCAAATTTCAAAGAACATGGGATAGAATCCCTTTGGTAGTAAGGCCAATAGCTCAAGGTGCTTTCTTATACTTTCTCAAGGCTTTAAATTCTAACATTTCTATGTTGATCCAATCCATGGGAGGTGCAAATCTACACCGTAGCTTACAACATTGCCATTAGGGATGATAATTTTTTTATCCAAGTTGGTAA
Source organism: Taxus wallichiana var. yunnanensis (assembly GCA_018340775.1). Classification (NCBI taxonomy): domain Eukaryota; kingdom Viridiplantae; phylum Streptophyta; class Pinopsida; order Cupressales; family Taxaceae; genus Taxus; species Taxus wallichiana. The sequence goes on along the minus strand of CM031242.1, from coordinate 565,177,299 downwards.
ACTTTCACCTAGGCCTCCTATGCACTTATATCTAGAGTTGGGAAGCCCAAGTACTACTCAATCACCTACTTTAGCTTCTATTCCCACTCCTAGAAACCAGATTTCCAATGAAACTTCTACTTCATCCTCTAGTGCCCCAAATGAGCTTCAATAAGTTATGAAACAATTACAAAATTTGGGTAATGAGCTGGTTACAATCAAGAGACACCAAGCTCAAAGTTATAGGCCTTCTTATCAGCCTCAAACTTAGCCTAATAGACAACCATATCATCCTAATATGCCACCCAACCCAGCTGCAAATAAAAATAAAGTAAGGCCTCCTGTAATAGACCATTTCAGCCCTATAACCCCAATGTTGCATCTAACTCTAAAGCCTTAGTGCCAGTGCAAAATAATATAGCTCAAGAGTATGATTGGTGTTTCCCATGCAATGAACCTCACAACCAGTCTATGTGCTTCAATGGTTCTTTGAACCAAGCTTTGATGGTGACAAAAATGGTGTAGAGAGTGAAGCAAGTCGAGAAACAAACCAACAACAAAGGACATCTCAACAATATATAACTCCAAATGAGACTACACTTGTGAATTGGCAGGCTGAAGATTTTTGTGGTATGAATCAAACACCTTCTCAGAGTGTAGCAGCTAACACATGGTCAAAGAAGAGGAATATTGGTGAAGGGAAGTCATTAGATCCAAGTGATTCACAACCTTCCATCACTCCACAAGGTGTTGGCAAGAAAAATGCAATTCCAAATGTGCAAGGACAGCCCAAGCCACCTTCTAGACTAGCTCAAATGCCATTTGTTGTAGCCCATGTATAAGAAAAGAATGTGTAGACTAAAGGGTAGCAAAGAGATGGTTCATCCCCATTTAACATCATTGAACAAATGAAGAATACCAATGTGAACATATCTATGTGGGAGTCACTATCCATCCCAGGAAAAAGGGATCTATTACAAGCTGCCATGAAGAATTGGTCAACCTCAAATCAGCTAGCTCATATGCAAGAGAAGGTACTCACAAATGCTACTCATCTGAGGGGAATCATGGAGGACAAAAGGGTAAAATTTTGAATCCCCCTCCATTCTATGTTTCATTGATCATTGGGGATAAACTAGTACCCATTTCCTGTATGATTGATTCTCGGGGCAAGTAGTTTTGTGATGCCCTAGCAGATAGTTGACCAATTAGGCCTTCAATATGAAGTTATATCTAAGAGGGTGGTGTAATTAGATGGGAAAACAATAGCAAAAGTTGGGGTAATTAAATATTTGAGCCTTACTTTGCATGCATGCCCTAATGTCACTATTTTACAAGATGTGTCAGTGATAAATTTTCCTCCACTCTTTGCCATATGTTTGTCAAAGGATTTCACAGCTAGAATTTGAGGCTTCCTATTTGCTGATTGGTCACACATGCTATTTAGGACAAGGTATAGAGCTAAGACCACAATCAGGTCTGAACCTATTATAAACTTTCATATTGAGCCTCATATTCCAAGCCCAATCAATGTCAACTATTCAAAGCATTTGATCAAGAGGATTATCCAAGAACACATGAAGCTGACACCAAAGTTGGAAGCATTCCAAATTTGAATCTTGATGAATGGGAAAGAAAGGTACATGATTTTGATCCCTACAAGGAAATAGAGGAATCTGAACTAGGAGTCTATTACATGCATGAAGAAAATCAGCCTCTTCCTAACATCACCAAGCCAGACCATAGAGATGACAATGAGGTATGGCAGTTGTTCTTTGATGGATCAAGAAGTAGACAAGGTGTAGGAGGAGGAGCTATGCTTGTTTCACCTAAAGGAATTAAGTATTATTCAGATTTTAGATTTCAGTTTGCATGTTCTAACAACACTGCTAAATATGAGGCTTTGATACATGGATTGCATTGGTCAAGGAAGAGAGGCATCAAAAACTTACAAGTCTTTGGTGATAGTGAGCTGATTGTTAATCAAGTTAAAGGACAACATGCTGCCAAGAATGACCTACTCAAAAGTTATAAGAATAGGGTGTGGGATCTCATTGAGGATTTTGAGGGCTTTGGCATCAACTCCATCCCTAGGAAAGAGAACCAAGCTGTTGATAGGCTTGCAGTAGTTGGAGCAACTTTTGATGTTGTGGAGAGTATCAAAAGAGATAAAATGCAGCCAAACATCCATGTGATTGTGAGGCCATTAGTGCCAGAAAATAATGCAAGTTGGCAAGTGTTTGAGAGTGACCAATAAATCATCAATTTCTTACAAGAGGAAGTTGAGTTCTCAGCCAAAAATTAGGAAAATTTGGAACAGCAATACGGTGATCAAGTGGTACAGCTGAGAACCAACAAACTACCAAAAGGACTTGTGACTTTAGAGTCTATATTCAATCCTAATGATCAATTTAGGAAGGAGAAAGCAAACATCCAAGTCAAGGGAGAGGATTCAGAGCCCATCTTAGTTGGAGAAGGCAAGTCACTTCAAATTGGTAAAGTGGCAACCGAGAAAGAAAGGTATGAATTCATGCAACTTTGCCAAGAGTTCCCGGATGTATTTTCTTAGAGCTATGAAGACTTGAGAGGTTTCAATCCCAAGCTAGCTCAACACACAATTGGACTAGATCCAAGTGTTAAGCCCATCAGGTAAAAATAGATACTAGTCAATCCACACATTGAGCCTTTCATGAAGAAGGAATTGAATAAGATAATAGAGGAAAGTATCATATTCCCCATCAAGCATTCAAGGTGGGTTGCAAACTTGGTTCCATTTAGAAAGAAGAGTGGAGAAATCAGGTTGTGTGTAGACTAGATATTTGAAGCAGAGCATTCCTCAAGGATCACTATCCACTTCCTTCTATGGAGTATATTTTGCAAGTTGTTGGATCTTAGAGGTTTTTATTGCTAGATGGTTATTTAGGGTATAATCAGATCATGGTAAAGGAAGATGATCAGTTTAAAAAAACCTTCACCACCAAATGGGGAACCTATGCATATAGAAAAATGCCATTTTAGCTGTCTAATGCGGGAGCTATTTTCTAAAGGGAAATGTATAAGTCATTCAAGGGATTGATCAACAAAATAGTGTTGATATACCTAGATGATATTACTATATTTTCTAAAAGTGCAACAGACCATCTCTTTCATTTGAGACAAGTGTTCCAAAGATGTAGAATATTTGGAGTATCCTTGAATCCCAAAAAATGCATATTCCTAGCTCATGAAGGCAAGATCCTAGGCCACATTGTTTCCAAAGAAGGGTTAGCAATTGATCTAGAGAGGGTTGAAGCAATAAGAGCACTACCATTGCCAAGTCATAAGAAGGCTCTTCAAAGTTTCTTGGGAAGAATCAATTTTTTTCAAAGGTTTGTTCCAAACTTTGCAGCCCTTGTCAAGCCAATAACTATGATGTTGAAGAAAAGTGTGGCTTTCAAATGGATAGCTGAAGGTAAGGAAAGTTTTGAGGTAATAAAAGAAGCTATCTCATGGGATCTAACTCTCATTAACCCAAATTTCTCCAAAGACTTCATCCTTTATGCATTTGGTGTGGTGATACAATTTCTGCAATTTTAGTACAACAGAACGAAGAAAATGTAGAGCAGCCAATTGCCTTCTTTAGCCAAAGCTTGGAGGACTATGAAGTAAGGTATTCCTTCATTGAGAAGCATGTTCTTGTAGTGATTAGGAGCTTAAAGAAATTTAAGAATCTATTTTCAAACAACAAGGTTCAACTGTTGGTTTCTCATGTGGGAGTTAAAGACTTCCTCCTCAACAAAGATCTAAATGAAAAATGTGTAGGGTGGATTACTCGTGTCATGGAGTATGACATTGAGATCAAAGTCACCAAGCTAGTCCGAGGAAAGGGATTGTGTGAGCAATTGGCCTTGAGTCAACCAATTAAAGCAAGCAAAGAGAAGAATGTTGTTTTGGTGCTACAAGATAGCCAAGAACAAAGAGATGTTCAAGAAGAAAATGGTGGTGTGCTCACTCCTTGCTGGACCCAAGACATAATTCACTTCTTACAAATAGGCCTATGCCCTCCAGAGATGAACAAAGCCAAAAGAAGACACTTTAGATTGTAGGCTATTTTGTATGCACTTGTTGATGGTGTCTTGTTCAAAAAAATATCACCTGGAGTGTTGCGCATTGGGATAAATCAGATTGAGAAAATTTTAGAAGAGTTCCATGATGGATCAGTGGGGTCATTTTTCTCTAAGAATGATAGCTCTCAAGATCATGAAGGCTGGTTATTATTGGCCCAAAGTGTTTAGTGATTGTTATGCATGGATCAAGAGGTGTAAGAATTGTGCATTATTCACAGGCAAAGAGAGGTTAGCAGCACTTCCATTACACCCAATCTCAGTTGACCAGCCATTCATGCAATGGGGTTTGGACTTCATTGGATTCATTGACCCAAACTAAAGCCAAGGGCACAAATGGATCATAACAAAGAATAACAAACTACTTCACCAAATGGAATGAGGTGGTGGCACTCAAAGAGGAAAATGAATCTAACATTCTAGACTTCTATGAGGGGATAACAACTAGATTTGGTATACTTGCCACTATAATATCAGATAATGTGTTGGCATTCATAGGATCAAAGGTAACTAAATGGGCTGTTAGAAATGGGATCTATTTGAGCACTTCATCAAATTATTACCCTCAAGGTAATGGCCAAGATGAGTCCACAAACAAGAATCTATTAAGGATCATCAAGAGGAATCTTGATGAAAATCAAAGGAATTGGCACACTAAGCTCAAATCATCTCTATGGGCTGATAGGATAACTCCTAAGAGATCCATAGGTAACTCTCCATTCAGACTTGTTTATGGGAAAGAGGTAGTCTTGCCTATATCACTTGAGTTTCCAACATTGGAACTCATGAAGCAATTGGAATTGTTGGAGTGTGAGCCCATGGAGGTTAGATATGCAGAATTGATGGAACTCCAAGAAATCAGAGAGCATGCAGCCCAAACAATGGAAAAGGACCAAGCATTGATCAAGAGAAGCTTTGATAAGAAAGCTAAGGCTAGAACTTTCCAAGTTGGAGATTTAGTGTTGAAATGGGATGCAGACCGAGCAAATCCAGGAAGGCATTCAAAATTTGATGCCATTTGGAGTGGCCCCTACATGGTCACAAAATGTAAAAACAACAATGCCTTCCAATTGTCTACATTGGATGGTGAGGAACTATAGATTCCAGTTAATGGAATCCATCTAAAGCATTGCTACTAGAAGGGAAACTTCTCACCTTGTACATATTAGCTTAGATTTTTTTCATTCCTCCAAGTGCTTATGCACATTGTTTTGTTGTAGCTTAGATTTACATTTCCCTAAGTGCTTTGGCATAGGTTTTTTTTCCCCAAGGATGCATCTTTTACAAATCATGTTCCAGGTCAAAGTAATTTTCTACTCTCACAATCTTCATCTTAGAGATTTTCTAATGAATTGAGAGTAACAAGCAGTTGAGTTCATGACTCCATGCCCAATGGATTGCTTCAAGTAGCTGGTCACTTCATCTAGCAGGCAGATGACCCCTCTGAGTCGCCAAAATTGTTATCCAAAATAAGCCCATGCTTGTTTTGGTTAACTTGCCTTCATTCTTCCTTCCTTTTTTTGCAAGTAGATTTTTTCAAATTTAAAGCACTCAAAAGTTCCTGGAGATGGATTCATCAGATAGGATTTTTCTTCCCCTTTCCAGAAAGGTAAAGAAGTCCTCCTAACTCCTTTTATTTTTTGAGTTATGGCTCACAGAGTTTACAGTGAAAAATTGCCTTAGGCGGGTTCATGGAGCTAAGGAAGAAATTTTTCCAAAGGAGATTGCGGGTTGGCAGAAAGTGGAAGAATTTTGATACTTAGTCTTTTTGGCTAAGAGGGCACAAAGGTTATTTTTTTCTTGTGAGCCCGCAAAGGTGCAAAGGAAGAAAATTTTCCTAAGGTCCGAGGAGGACACATGGCTGCATATTAAGCAAAGCGAGAAGCTAAAGGATCGAAGGAATTTGGAAGTTAACCCTTTTTCATTCCAAAGGGAAAAAGTCATAAGATGACCCGCACTTCCACCAGAGACCAAAAGTCAAAGTCAAAGCAGGAAGTGGAGGTCGGGCTAGCGAGAGACTTTTGAAAAATTTGTCTAGGTGGGAAAATTGGGTAGAATGTTCTCCTGAGGCTTGCGGATCAATCAAAAGGTTCCACCTGTCATCAGAGAAGCGGGGCATGGAGATTTTTTGGAAAAATTTCCCAATTTGAGAAAAGAGGGGAAAAGGGAGAATTTCAGCCCGTGAACCCGAATTTTGCCCTAATTTTGCCATTTTTCACCCAAATCTTCAGAAGGGCATATCTTTCACACCAGAGCTCAGATTTTCATGATTTTGGTATCATTGGAAAGATTTTAGAATTATCCACACGATGGACTATTCAATTTTTATTTTTGGTGGGGTTTTATGGGAGAAAAATGAAGAAATGTCTTTGGCATGGGAAAAAATGTAGAACCGACCCCCAACCACCAAAATTGATGAAGATTAGCACCATTGGGAAGATATCAACATCATCTATGCTATAGAGATTTGAAACTTTAAGTTTCGGGGTAGATTTTGTGGGAGGAATTTAATAAGAGATTTTTGAGCTTTGAACTATTTTCCCTGGTTCTTTCTCTATCTCCCTTTGTGTTGAATCTATAAAACAAGGTCAAAACTCATTATAAAGGGTTGGATAGTTATTTCTTGTTTTGCGAGACTCCCCTCTTTCCTTTGGCAAGTGAGTCCATGGATTTTATCAGACCTTCCATTACAATTGCATGTATTTCTTCCTCGTGTCCATTTGTGACACATTTTATCGATCATGTACGGCAATAATACACACATGTGGGTGATTTTACCCCTTTTTGTCTTCATTGTTCTTAGTTGATATTCTATTACAAGATTGATTATGTGTGTTTGGCTATTGCATGCAAATTTTTGGTTTGTGTTTACCAAGTAAAACAATTATTCATCACTCCTTTGGTGTATCACCTTTTTTCACTTAGTTTTTTTCCTTGTGCATCTTTTAACTCTGTCTCCTTGGAATCTAGAGTAGGATTTAGCATTGAACCTCTACAAAATTCATGCATACACCTGAACAAAGGGGTAAGAACCAACTTTCTCTGGAGAATTTTCTCACCTTGCAAGGTCCCACACCTTGGATAAAACTCAATGTTGTGCAATCACACTAAATGAACCAATTTTTGACTGTAAATAAATGTGAAGGTCATTTAGGGGGTGCTATAGATTTGTACTAATAAGAACTTTTCACCAAGTTCAAATTTCCTATCGACCCTTATCAGATCTGCATAATTTTTTTACCTATCAGTATCTTTCTTTAACCATTCACGTATTACTTTTACTTGTTGTTCCATTTTAGTAAGCATTTCAGGCCCAATTACCTCTCTATCTTCAATGTTATCCCAACTAATTGGAGTTTTGCACTTCCTTCCATATAATGCTTCAAAAGGTGCCATTTTTAGAGAGGAATGATAAGTATTATTGTAAGAAAATTCAACTAAAGGAAGGTATTCTTCCCATTTGTACTTTGTTGGTCCATACAAGTACATTCTTAACATATCTTCCATAACTTGATTTACTCTCTCTGTTTGACCATATGTTTCCGGATGGTATGCGGAACTAAAATTTAGTTTTGTTCCTAAGGCTACATTTAGTGTTTTCTAGAAATGAGATGTCATTCTAGGGTCTCTATCAAATATAATCAATTCAGGTACACCATGTAATCTGAAAATTTCATGCACAAATATTTTTGCTAAAACAAGTGAATCATCTTTAAGATTACCAAGTAATAAAATGTGCTACCTTTGTTAATTTGTCAACCACAACTAAAATAACATCATACTTTTTCTTATATATAGGTAGCTCTTAAAAAAATCTGTACTTATTACTTGCCATTTATATTGTGGTATGTTATGAGGGTACATTAAACCACCTAGGTGCATATGTTTAGCCTTAACTCGTTGACATTCAAGGCAATGTGCAACAAAATCAGTTATGTCTTTCTTCATCCCTTTCCAAAAATATTGTTGTTTTACATCAGCAAGCATTTTTGTAAAACCGAGATGTCCTGAGTAAGTTAATTATGAAATTCCATCATTAACTTTTCCCTTAACTCATTTTTGAGGGTACATACACTCGATTCTCATATCTTAAAATTCCTTCATTATCAAAATTGAAACCTTTGTATCTAGCATTATTAGGATCTGTAGCAAGCTCTATTTTTACTTGTTGAAAATACAAATCAGAATTCATGGTGTTCTTTACTTCATCTTGAAAATGAATTCTCAAAGTTACGAATGAGGAAATATGTTTCCTACAACTTAGTGCATCTGTCACTCTATTTTCTGTACCTTTAATGTAACTTATGTTAAAATAATATTGCGATAAAAATTCTTACCATCTTCATTGTTTTGCATTCAGATTTGGATGAGTGAAAATATACTTCAGCCCAAGGTGGTCAGGTTTTAACTCAAAAGGTCTACCTAAGAGATAATGTCTCTATACTTTAAGTGCATGAACTATGTAAGCAAGCTCTAAATCATGGGGAGCAGAATTCACCTCATGTAGCTTGAGTTTTCTACTTTCATAAGCTATAACATGATCATTTTGCAGTAGTATACCTCCTAGTCCTTCTCTGGAAGCATATGTAACTACCATAAAGCTTCCATTTAGATCCGAATAGTCAAAATAGGTGTTGAGGTTAGCTATTTTTTAGAGTTTTAAATGTTGATTCACATTTATCACTCCACACAAACTTTTGTCTTTCTTTTGTAACAAAGTAATTAGGGCAATGAATTTTGAAAATTCCTTAACAATTTTTTTGTAATAACCGGCAAGCCCCATGAAGCTTCTAACTTCATGTACATTTTTAGGTGTAAGCCATTCAGTTATGGCAGCAATCTTTGATGGATCAACTGCTATTCCATCTTTGCTTATGACATGTCCTAAATAATGCACTTTTATTTCATAAAAAGAACATTTTGACAATTTACCATATAATTTTCTCTTCCTCAAAATTTCAAGTACAATCCTTAAATGCTCATTGTGTTCTTCTATGCTTTTGGAATAGATAAGAATATCATCTAGGAATACAAGTACAAACCTATCCAAGTATTCTTGAAATATATTATTCATCAAATTCATGAAAGTTGTAGGTGCATTTGTCAAACCAAAAGGTAAAATAGTGAATTCATAATGTCCATACCTTGTTCTAAAAGTTGTTTTATGAATATCCTCATCCTTAATTCTCAATTGATGATATCTAGAATGAAGATCTATCTTTGAATAAACTGATGCACCATGCATATGATCAAACAAATCATCAATCCTAGGAAGTGGATATCTATTTTTGATTGTTGCTTTGTTTAACATTCAATAATCAATACAAAGTCTAAGTGTTCCATCCTTCTTTTCACAAATATTATTGGTGCTCCCTAAGGCAAGACACTCGGTCTTATCAAGCCTTTAGACAACAATTCTTGTAATTGTGCCTTAAGTTCCACTAATTCAATTGTAGTCATGTAGTAAGGTGCCTTGGAAATAGGTTCAAGTTCAGGTTTGATTTCTATTATGAAGTCAAATTCTTGTTTAGGTAGAAGAATAGGTAGTTCTTCCAGAAATACATCATTGAAATATCTTAACAACAAATAATTTTCCAAGAAATTACTACTTTATTTTTCTGTTTTTAAAATTTTTATTGCATATAACATGCAACCTTTGTTTTTGGCCTTCTTAAGCTACATAGCTGACAATTTTCTAACTAAAATTTCTTGTTTTACCCCTTAAATGTCTCTGTTGTTTTCTGTAGATCATCAAGGCATCTAATGTGTTTTTCAAAACAATCAACTTTTTCTTTATGTTCAACAAGCTAGTTAACACCAATAATGACATCATATGACCCCAAAGGAGCAACATAAAGGTCTACTTTAGTAGAAAAACTTGGTAATTCTAAAACTACTCCAAAAAGACATTTACTAACAGTATGGACAACATTATTACCATAATGAACACTCCAAATTCATGTTCCATTAAAGAATAAAAATTGAACATTTGGATTGAAGATGTACCTAAGGAGGTGATTATTGGTGATTACTAGTATCAAACGAATTTTACAAATAAAATTGAGATGTTGCACGAATTTCAAGATATATTTCATATAGGGTATCATTAATTAAAGGGCTTACATCCATCATTAGGTGGAATGAGGAATAAAATTAAGGAGGGTGTGTGACAAGTTTGGAAGAGACCTTAACAGAAAAATCCCAATTTGTGTGTCAAGGTATAAGAAGAAATTGATAAAATGCTTAAGTGTGACATTATTAAGCCTATTGAGGAGTCATAATGGATAAGCCCCATCGTGATCAACATTAAGAAGGATGGATGGATAAGGAATTATGTTGAATACAAAGTTCTCAATGATTCATGTGTCATTGATATTTTTCCCATGCTATTCATTGAAGATATCTAGGAAGAGTTGAAGGGTGCGAGATCTACTTGTTTATAGATGGATTTTCAGGATACCATTAGGTAAGGATTGCACAAAAAGATGATGATAATACCACCTTTGCAATGGAATGGGGATGATTTTTCTACATAGTTATGATCTATTCCCTGAAGAATATGTCAATTGTGTTATCGTGAATTATTGTGCAAACATTTCAAGACTTTATTTATAAGTTTCTTTAGGTTTACTTGGATGATTAGATGGTTTATGGCCTAATGAAAGATCATTGTGGCTATTTGAGATTGATGTTTGAAAGATGCAGGAAACTTAGCATCTCTTTAAACATCAAGATGTGATTTTTGCAACTCCTTTTGGTACTCTACTTGGACATATCATTTACAAATAAGGCTTGTTGGTGGATCCAACTAATATTTTTGTTATCCTAGGATTGGAAAAACCCATTAATCAGAGAGAAGTACATGGATTCTGGAACACACTAGTTATTACAAAAAGTTTATTAAGGGATATTAAAACATTTCTTCACCATTGTAAGAATTATTAAAAGCCAAAGGAAAGTGTTATTGGGGTGACGTGCCACAACAAGATTTTGATACCTTAAAAGAGAAGATAACTATCATGCCTACCTTTTACATCCCTTCTTGGAACAATCCATTTCATGTGCATGTATATGCTTCTAGTAAAAATATAGGAGCAATGCTAACACATCCATGTGAAGGTAATGTTGATCATCCCATATGTTTTGCAAGAAGGAATATGATGCCAACCGAGAAAAACTATACAACTATAAAGTGTGAGGCTTTTTCAATGATATATCCACTTCAAAAATTTAGGAAGTACTTTTTAGCCACACCATTTATATTCTACACTGATCATATGACATTGAAGTACTTGGTCAATAAGATGGTTTTGCAGGGGTGCATCTACAACTAGATCATTCTCTTCTAGGAGTTTGATTTATTAGTTATAATGAAGCCTGGTAAAAGTAATATGGGAGTGAATCATCTATCAAGGATTATCTCTGGTGAGGCCATGATAAAGGATAGAAGGATCATCTATCGATGCCCATTTGTTTAGACTAAACCATATGCTACTAGACTTAAAAGATATTGCAATATTATTATACATTGGGGTTGCACCTAGAGGTATGAAGACAATGGAGAAGAACAAAATTTCCATTCATGTGGTGCCTCACCACCTCATTGGAGGTGATATGTACAAGATGGGTAGAGATGAAATTTGCCACAAGTGTGTCTTAGAACATGAGAGTGAAATTGTAATGGAAGAAGTGGATAGTGGAATAGATGGTGGAAACCATGCATGAGAAACAACTATACGTAGGATATTAATTGTTGGTTTATGGTGGGTAATGTTGTATATGGATACCAAGGTATTTTTCAAGGCTTAACCATTTTTCGGTGGATAGGTAAACAAAGAAAGCGAGATGAGATGCCTCTGCACCCTATAAAAATTAAATTTATAGGCACAATTATACCACTGAAACATGGGATAGGAACATGCTTTATCATTACATACACATATTACTTGATAAGGTGGGCACAAGATGCACCTAAAAAATATTACACTCGCAACAATATCGCCTAAGGTTTTTATGGGAGAACATCATAAATAGGTATTTTTGGCCATTATGTCTAGTAGTTTTCATTGATGCCAAGGAAATTTATGGAAAAGGGTTTGAAGGTGTCATGTGAGTCTCCATGGGGTGTCTTTCAGTGTCAAACCTAAAGGTTGATTGGTAGTGTCATGTTTTGATGAAGTCTTATGGTGTTCTAGAGCATGGTCTAGTAGGTATGGTCATAGTTTAAGATATCCTAAGTTGGTTGAAGGTTTTTCTAAGGCCGATCATGGTTTTTATGATGTGAAAATTGTTTCTAAGTCTCTTCATTGAGTCATTAAGGTCATTTCATGAGTTTTCATGGTTGAGTCGGGTCATTCTAGGGCTATTCCTAGTCCTAGAACATACAAAATGAGTTAGAGCTATAATTGTTAGAGCTGATCAGTCTTGTTGAAGTATGGTAGGAGTATGGTGATGCTATACATGATGTTTATGAGGATTTTTCAGGTCTTTTATCAAAGTTATAATGATGTTTCATGGTCCTTGGGAAGCAAAATACTGAAGACAAGCTAAGTAAGCACATGTAAGTCACTATGGATGGAGAGTTTCAAGCCTATTTGAGAAATTTGGCGAGTTTGGAAAGCTATAGGATGTTTTCATGATGATTCATGACAATTTTAGGTAAAATTAAAGGATCTTTTCAAGATATGTCATTATTTGTAAAATCACATTTTGGAGAAGCAAAATCTAGCTCGAATTGGAAAATTCAGATGCTCATTGTGAATTGTGTGATTTGCATGGGACCTAGAGGTTTTGGGGGATGTATTTACAGTAAGCTAAGAATATTTTCAAATAATAATAAGGTTCTTTGATTGTCAAGTTTTTATGAACGATTGTTAAGATAATAAGTTGCTTTGAAACACTAACAAAACTCCCCTTCTAGAGTGAATTGAGATATTTACATTTTATGATATCCATAATGTCTCGAAAGAAAAAATTATACATCAAAGTTGAAGAGGATTCCCTGAGGATAATTTTTTTTTGGTTTTGTGTTCCAATTGTTGTGGGAAGAGAGAAAAATCCTAGTTTTGTGGGATTTTGTTGTTTCAAGGTTGAGATGAAGGTTTTAGGATGATAAGTGAATTGTTCCATAATCATTGTGAGGTGCTCTAAATATCCATGAAATTTTTTAGGTTTACTCAGTGGAGAAAATGGAATATACTGGTGCTCAAAGTGACCTTAACAATTTTTTTCCTTAAGGGCTAAAAGGCTAGTCTTATGCTTTGGAGTGAGTTTGATCATTTTGCATGTTGTAGTTATGGTTTCTCATCATGGATAGAATTTTGGAACCTAATATTATTTTTGAAGCTCTTGGTTTTATGTGGTGAAGAGGTTTTCAGTTGAAAACCTAATGGCCTAGAAATCCATAGGTGGCTTTCTTAAGAAGGTGATAGAAACAAGTGTGTTGGGTAAGATTTCTCCACATGCACTATTCATGTTAGTGCTTGTACATGTTGGTAAAATTTTATTTTAAGTTTTCTAGGTGGTGTTTGAGTTAATAATTTTATTTTAAGGTATGTGTGTATATTTCTCTCATGAGTGGTTCTTGAGTCTTAGAAGCTTGAAAGTGTAGTTGCAAAGATTGGCTTGGTTGGAGGCATTATATTGTGAGTTGGAAGATAGAGTAAGTTATTATAGAAACTAAACTCGATACCTTTCCAGTGATATATGTTTTGTCTCTTGATGAGTTGATTTGGTAGGTGAACCAAATTTTTTTGAAGACCTATTTTTGGGATCTTGAAGCTAGTTTGGAGAAGTAATAGGGATTGAGATGTCTAGAGGTCTTATGATTGGAGTTGTAAGAAAATGTGAGCTGTTTCAAAAACTATACTCTAATATATTTCCAATGGTATACTACTTGAGTCTCTGATTATGTGTGTTGTTATGTTAGGTTGGTCTTTCTTTACAACTAAATTTCTAGGCATTGAAGAGCTAGTGGGATTTGCATGCTTCTTGGTGAATTTCATGGAAAAGATGAACATTTTGATGACTTTTTATATTTGCAATGATGATGAGGACTTGTGTATTATTCATATAGAGTACCTTGATCCATTGATTTTTTTATGCTATTGGAGATTGTGATCCATTCACTAGTTCGTGGAAATTTCATTTTGAGCTTGTGTGAGCATCTTGGTGCTTGTTAGAGATGTCTTGACCTCTTACCACCTGCTTGGGTCATTTTATGATGTTTATATGATGTAGTTGTTATGTTTTTGAGTTTGTATTACCGATATAATTGGTCATGGTCAACCCAAAATGTGTTATGATCTTGAGTTGTATATATAAACATGTTTATTTGGTCATTTGTGACTAGTTGAGCCAAGGGAGAAAAGTGCAAACTAAAAGGGGTTGAAGGAGAGTGTTAAGGGGTTAAGAACAAAGATAAAAATACCTATGAATACCTAATTAAGTTTTAATACCAAATGTGCAAGTAAATTTTATAAGTTCACCCCATGAAGAGATGAGGGTTTGATAAGTTTGTGAGATGAACTTATCTCAATCAGTGTGTGATCAACATATTTTTAGTTGTCATTTTTCAAAATTTGTTATGGTGAGTCATATTCATAGGAGTCCTTTTTTGTGAGTAATATCAACAAGGTTTTAGGGGTTGGTTCTCCTTGTGGGTTGGTGCCTCACTAAATAAATCTCTTATGATGTGTAATATTCACTTAATTCCTTGCTTTGAGTAATATAAGAAATGGGTTTTCAGTGGGTTTTCTTCACCTTGATGGTTTCCCATTACATTTGGTGGCTTTTTTCTCTATCTTGTTACATGCACTTATAATTTTCCAATACAAATTTAATAAACTCACATGGTTCATGGTTGATTGGATGAATGTTTTGAATAATGAATGTATGTAATGGTAAATTAAGTTAAATTTTTGTAGGACTAATTCACCCCCCGTCCTATCAGTCGATTGTTATTTAACAACTAGTATCAAATATGGTCCTTGAGAAGCAATTTTAATCACTTGAAGGAGATCCTCAAAATACAAGCAATGTGGAAACCATCTTATGTTGAAGTTTCTCTAAGGAGGAAGTATGAGATAGCTAAGTCTCTAATCCATAAGTTACAAGATCATATCAATTATATGGAGGTTAAACATGTATAAGTCACCAAAATGATATAATCTCAAGTTGAAAGTATGTCTAAAACATTAAAGGACAAAGAATATTCTTGTATTAGGTATGGAGATAAGTTGAAAGGTTTGGGATATTATTTTGAAGATGATTCTAACATGTTGAATATGTATGAAAGGTTGAAAAATATCTATAAAGTTGTTGATGATATCTTAGAGAGTCAAAGGAATGTTAGTGACACAACAGGTCTAGGGTTCAAAGGAGAACATATAAAAATGATTATAAAGTTAGTCCAAGCTCTCATGTAAACATAAAGGTGACCAAGAAGGCTGATTCAATAAGGTTTAACCTTGTTAGACATCTAATGCTCTGAAGTATGGTTCTTCTTTCAATGGGTATTATTATTATTGCAATGGTTTTGGTCAAAGAGTTACAAATTACAAGAATAAGTTCTTAAAAAGTGGATCATCTTGGAATAGTGAAATATCTTTCAAGGGTCAATGTTACTCGTGTTATGAGTATGACCATATGGAAAATGATTGTAGTTGGAACTTTAGTGTGTATGATCCTAGAAGTTGGAATATCATTGTGTGTTACAACTGCCACAAACAAGGTCGATTGCAATTTTTTTATCAATGTAACTCCCAAAGAATAAAACTAGGATTAAAGTATTCAAAGGATGGGATATGAATGTATTTATAAGGAATATCATCCCAAGATTGAATCAAATGTAGGTAAGACAATCAAGGATGTTGAGTAAATAAACAAGGTAAAGGAAATTGATTCCAAGCCTAGTCAAAAGGAAATAAAGTTTGATGACCCTAATCTTAACAAGAAGGTAGAATATGAAGATGGTTTGAAGGATAAATGATCAAAGAAAGTCAAAGGAGAGACAAACACCTTTAAGTTACCAAATTATGTTGATAAGACCAAGAAGGAAGTAATCAAGTTTTTCAAGCCTAGTTCAAGTCATGGACTATTAGCCCTAATTGAGAAAGATCAAGTGAATGAATAACAACATGAGTATTCAACTGGTCTCCAATCAAAATATGAATGTCTTTAAGATGAAATTATTATTCCTAAAAATTAATCCAAGAAGAGTGAAGATATCTCATCCTTGAGATCATATGAGGCCTATATATTGTTTTAGTGATCTAATGAGCCTTGAGCATCTTCTCTAGGATTCTATAAGACATTATTCATCTGAAGGAAGCATAGGTGCATAAAAGTGAATCATCATCTTATACTACCGATCAAATCTTCAAGTGTGTATGCAGTTGAGGTATTGTCTTGTTCTGGATTTTTCTTGTCCAAGTAAAATTGTTTTCATGAATTTTTGTCAAATTTGATTCTCAAAATGTCCCATGTTCCGAGTTATTAACTTAATTCTTGAGTTTTGATCACCCAGGAGGATTTTTAGGTCTCATCATTCATGTTTTCATCTATGAGGAGTTGTTTCAAGGGTATTTGTAGTCTCATAGAAGTCTATGTTACATAAAGCTCATTCTTGGTATGGGTGTGGAATTATAATATAATAATGATAAAATCATAATGTTAGGATGTATAGGTTATTCTAATATTCCTAGAAGTCTTGAATTGAGTAAATATGGTCAATATCCTCATAATTTTTAGTGGACTATGTCATAGTGTTTGATCTATATTAGTCTAAAAAAATATCTTGATGGTTGTATGAAATATGAGAGCTTGATATAGAATGCAAATCCTTTATGAATAAAGTCTAACATCTTTGTGAAGAGATTGAAAGGTCTAAAAATAGATAAAGGTGTAAAAATTTGTCTTTTATGGATTGTCCTATTGTAAATAATTTCAAAATAATGTCATCATGTGTTGTCATATCATTTGTAAACGCATGATTTAGTAATTTCAGTGAATCCCGATCAATTTTTTTTTCATTTCATCTAATTACATCAAAATTATAACAATAATGTATCAAGGAGTTATGTGCCCTAAATCGGTGTTTCAAAGTCAAATATTTCTGAACATATATTGAGAAGTCATTAAATTTTTTTCACAATATCTGTAGAAGTTTATGTCTTGAGATGAATTGTTATTTCCCTTAGGGATATAAGTCAGCTGAAGTATGTGAAACATCAAACAACAAGGTTAATTGAGGATCCTTGAAGTCCACGATCTAATTCAATGTCTATGCTACAAGAAAAAGTTTTCATTCATGAGGAGATCACAAGTGTTAAGGTCATTTTACATCATTATAGAGAGTATAATTTGTGATGTGTCTTTAAGGAAGTATATGAATCATTCATCAAATAGATGTCAAATGATACAAGAAGAAAAAAATATGAAGATGGAAGAAAATTATATCAAAAGTGTCTTTCTTATGGTTTCTAGGTGTTTTAAGTATTATTGATCTTAAAATGGAGCAGCGAATGTATATGAAGATTGTGTAAATTTTGATGATGATCCAAGAAGAAGCCTAGATTGATGTTATAATTTTCTATTATATGATTGTCTTGAAGAGAATAAATTATTCTAAGAAGGTATGCAAGGGGAAGACAACCATAAAATGAGGATGTTGATCCGAGTCTGCTCCAATAATATTTCTAAGGTGCTCTAAATATTTTTTGATAGGGTCCAAGAATATCAAATGAAGCATTATCCCAGAAAGATAAGGACAAAGAAGTGTGAAGTCTTGAGATGAGAAAAGATGTGCTATAGTTTGAAAAGTCTGATATGAAGAAAGTTAGTTGTGTAAGGTTGACCTTTTCACATAATATATCTATCTAGGTATGTTTATGCTCTTTAATTAGTGATATGAAGGTGATTAAATGCTTTGAAGGTTTCTATCTATATTATTAAGCTTTGAAAGTTGAATATGTTTTATGAGACTGTGTATTGAGGATACTTGAAATGGAAGTTAGGTTTTTAATTCTCTTGTTCTTGTGATGAGTCCTAAAGATTCTTGAAGATATGATACATCAGGAACACAGTGTAAATTTTTAGAGTAAGGTCTGTAAGATATTTTACTAGTCATTATGTTAGAGTATTTTACTTCAAATTGTGTATTTTCAGAAGTTTCATGAGATATTGTTAAAATACATGACATAGATCAGTTCCATCTAAATATTTGTGAACAAGTCTAAGTTTAAAGTATGAGAATGATCCTTGTTGCAAGGTTTGTGAGGATGAGTTAAAATCAAAAGAAATGTGATTTGAAGATGAGAAGATATGAAGAATTGAGTGCTTGATAAAATTGTGAAATATAATCACAATAGGTGTACTACAAAGTTAAGAATGCAAAGGATTGAAGTTCACTTCATGAATGTAATTAAGGTATGAAGAACATCAAAATTAGTCTATATGTGAAATATGCATGTCTTCTTCGTGGAGTATAGAAGAGTGTGAAATTTCTTGAAGATCTTCAAGGTGTTTGAAATTTGGTTTAGGTGCTGAAAGTGATATAATTGAGCACAATTAAGAAAATGAGGTCTCTTATTTCCTAATGTCCTCCTAGAAAGATGGTTGCGGGGGTTGATCTAATAAGGTATGATTCCTATCTATGTACTTAAAACTAATGAAGGTTTGTGTATGAATAACTCAAGAAAAATACATCTATGAACATGATTACAAGTTGTGTATGGAAGCTTGGTATATCTCATACTAGAGTATAGGATGATAAAGTAAATTTGAAATCATGGATTGAATAATTAAATCCCGACAAAGGGTATGTGAATATGTGGAAGTTCATCATGAGCTAAGATATGTATTATTGAGTTCCTAACTATAAAATGGGTCCGTATGACTATATGGCATGTGTTTAGTGCATCATAAATTCTTTGTAGAGTCAATTGTGTCTTGAATCATGTATCAAGTCATCAAGAAGGTTGAGTGTAAAAGATGAAATGTCATACAAATATGATGTGATTTGATGAAACTATGCAAAGAAATCAAAATCTAAGGTAATAATTGTTTAAGCATATCTTGACAAGGTAGAGCTATATGTTGTAGAATGTTACAGTCCGTGAAGTAGGGGAAGATGTCAATATATTCTAACAATCTTATAATGTGTCAATGAGATTATTTAAGTAGAACTAGTGGCATGTGCTGGGTTTTTTGCAAGTATGAGTACAGGGGGCATACCTAATACTTACCGGATGTACTAACATAAAACATGACATAAACCACCGAGAAAATCTTTCAGAACTATGACATATGCTATAACTCATCTCCAATGCATGGTTATAAGGTATGATCCTTGATATTTGTTGTTTAAGCTAGAATGAGGTAGTATCAAGATGAGGGGAGCATTTAGAGGATGTTTTATATGCTTGTATTGATTCTACAACAAGAATAAGTTTGACTAAAATAGACAAAAAAAAGTTGTTTAGGGACTTTGGTCCTAAAATTGGTTTTGCAAGTGTTAGAGGCATATCTTGAGATTAAAAACATGATATAGAGCTAGTAATGGGAGTATGATAGGTTTGAAGACAAAATATGAGGTATTAGCTAGAGGGATCTATTTTTCATGCTTTTATCAGGTCTATGGATCATCATATGCTGCTATTGAAGTCAAAGAAGAGAAATTATAGTCCAAGGGGGAGTCTTTTGAGCAAGTAAGTTGAGTTTGTAAGTTTTTATCATTGTGTCATGTTATGTGTTGTCATTTTCAATGTCTATTGGTGATTTTATCTTTTTTCATAGATTTAAAATAGGAAAGAAGCATAAAAAACATGAAAATGAATTCTTGTAGGTGTGTTTGGTCTTGTTGGTTGCCATTAATAAAAAAGGGGATATTGTTGGCCATTGTGTCTAGTAGTTGTCATTGATGTTAATGAAATTGATGGAAAAGGGTGTGTAGGTTTAATGTGAGTCTCCATGGGGTGTCTTTCAGTGTCAAACATGAAGGTTGATTGGTAGTGTCATGTTTTGATGAACTCGTATGGTGTTTTGGTGTATGGTCTAGTAGGTATGGTCATAGTTTTATCTCTCCTAAGTTGGTTGAAGGTTTTCATGAGTTACATCATGGTTTTTTATAATGTGAAAATGGTGTCTAAGTGTATGCATTGAGTCATAAAGGTTAGTTCATGAGTTAACATAGTTGAGTCATGTCATTCTAGGCCTATTTCTAGTGCTAGAACATGCAAAATGAGTTAGAGGTATGATATTTAGAGCTGATAAGTCTTGTTAAATATGGTATGAGCATGGTGATTTTTATATGATGTGTAAGAGGATATTTATGTCTATTATCTGAGGTATAATGATGTTTCATGGTCCTTTGGAAGAGAAACAATGAAGACAAGGTAAGTAAACACAAGTAAGTAATTGTGGTTAGAGAGTTTTAGGTATATTTAAGAATTTTTGTGAGGTTAGATAGTATGAGGATGTTTTCATGACACTTCATGACAATTTTAAGTTCAAAGTGAAGAATATTTTGCAAGATATGCCATTTTTGGTAAACTAGGTTTTAGAGAAACAAAATCTAGCTTGAATCGGCAACTATAGACACTCGTTGTTAGCTATGTTATTGTTGTGGGACCCAAATATTTTTGGGGATGTATTTACATTGAGCTAAGAAGATTTTAAAAAAATAATGAGGTGGTTTTATCGTCTGGTTTTTATGAATGATCGTTAATAAGATAAATTGATTTGAAACCCTAGAAAAATCCTCCTTCTAGAGCAACTTGAGAGATTTGAATTTTATGATATCCATAATTTATTAGTGAGAAAAAATGATGTATCAAGGTTGAATAGGATTCCTCTAGGCACATTTTGGTGGTGGTTTGGTGTTCCAAATATTTTGGGAAGAGAAAGAAAAACCCTAGTTTTGTGGGTTTTTATTATTTCAAGGATGAGATGAAGGTTCTAGGATGAGAAGTGAAAATTTATAGAATCCTCGTGAGGTTCTCTAAATATCCATGAAAAGTTTTAGGTCGATTCAATGGAGAAAATGGAAGATACATGTGCTCAAAGTGACCCTACAAATTTTGGCCCTAAGGGCAAAAAGGCTAGTATTGTGTTTTGGAGTGAGTTTGATCATTTTTCATGTTGTAGCTGTTGTTTATCATAATTGATAGAAATTTGGCACCTGATATGATGTTTTTAATCTCCAAGTTTTATTTGGTGAAGTGGTTTTAAGTTGAATACAAATGGCGTAGAAAGCCCTAGGTGGCTTACTTGAGAAGGTGATAGAAACAAGTGTGTTGGGTAAGATTTATTCACATGCACTATGAATGTTAGTGCATCTACATGTTAATAAAATTTTTATTTAAGTGTTATAGGTAGTGGATGAGATTAGAAGTGTATTTGAAGGTATTTTTGCATGTTTCTCTTAAGACTGGTTCTTGATTCATAGAAGCTTGAAAGAGCAGTTTTAGAGATTAGCTTGGTTGAAGGCCTTCCACCACGAGTTTGTAGGTAAGGTACGTTGTTATGGAAACTAGACTTAGATACATTTACATTGATATATGTTTTATCTCTTGATGAGTTGATGTGATAGGTAAACCAACTCTATTTTGAATACCTAGTTTTGGGGTCTTGAAGGTAGTTTGGAGAAGTTATAGGATTAAGCTATTGGAGGTCTTATACTTGGATTTTGAATAAAATGTGAGTTTTTTTTATAGAAAATATACTTAGATACATTTAAAGTGCTATACTACTTGAGTCTTGATGATGTTTTTTTCTATATCAAGTTGGTCACTCTTTAGGACTGAATTTCCAGGCATTGAAAACCTAGTGGGGTTTACATGCTTCTTTTGTAGTTTCATGGCGAAGCTAAATGTTTTTATGATTCATGATATTTTTGATGATTTTGAGTAACTATTTATTACTTTTTTGAAGCTTCTTGAGTCATGAAAAATTTGTTTGGTGCTATTAGAGATCATGATCCATTCGCTAGTGCTTAGAAAGTGCATTTTGAGCTTGTGTGAGCATGTTACTACTTGTTGAAGATGTGTTGAACCCAAAAGACCTATTTGTATTGTTTCATGATGTTTATATGATGTCATTGTTATGTTTTTTAGTTGGTATGATTGACCTAAGAGGTGTTATGATCTTGAGTTGTGTATATAAGCATGTTTATTTGGTCATACGTGATTACTTGATCCAAGGAAGAAAAGTGAAACCTAAAGGGGGTTGAAGGAGAGAGTGTTATTGGGTTAAGAACAGAGATAAGAAGATCTATATTGACATGAATAAGTTTTAAGGCCATATGTGCAAGGAAATTTGATACATTCAACCCATGAAGAAGAAGAATTACGCGAGTTAAGAGAGAGAGAAGTTGGATGAGGGTTTGATGTGTTTATGAGATAAACTTGGATAACAATCAATTAGGGGATTAACATATTTTTAGTGGTAATTATTTTACAAAATATACTATAATGATTCATATTCATAGGAGTCCCTTGTTGTGAGTAATATCAACAAGGGTTTAGGGGTTGGTGCCTCAATAAAGAAATCTCTTCTTATGTGTAATATTCACTTGAGTCCTTGATTTGAGTAATATAAGCAATGGTGTTTAATGGATTTTATTCCCCTTTAGGGATTCCCACTTGTATCTTGTGTCTTGTGTCCTCTATCTTGTTGCATTCACTTGTAATTGTCAATACACACTTAATAAGCTCACATGGTTCATGGTTTATTGGATGAATGTTTTAAATAATGAATGTACATAATGGTAAATGAAGTGAAAGTTTTGGAGGATTGATTCACCCCCCTCAATCCATTATGATTCTAACAATTATGGTTATCCATTGAGACTTACAAGTGATAGGGGAAATAATTTCCTAAATGAGACAATAAGGATATTATTGTAAGAGTTTATGATTACAAACCATAAGACTACACCCTATCAACCATAAGCCAATGAAAGCTGTTGAGGCATTTAACGAGATCCTGGGACATACATTGAAAATTATGTGATGTTGGAAGAAATTATTGAGATGAAAACGTATTAGCTATGTTATGGGCATACAAAACAACTTATAAGAGGTTGAATAAGGCCACACCCTTTTAGTTGGTGTTTGGCATAGAGGAAGTTTTTCTGTGGAGGTTATGTTACCCTCCCGCTTATTGTGTGTGTAAGAGGATTGGATGATGGGAAAAAATAAAGGATCACATTGATAAATTGATTTAGTTAGAAGAGTGGTGTTCTATTGCATGATGGAGTCAGAAAATAGAGAAATCTTGATAGAAGTATTGACATGATAGGCATATTAAGAATAAGTATTTTGTAGTAGGGAAGATGGTGCTTTTATATGACAATTTTTTTACATTCTATCATGAAAATATCAAAGTGCATTAGTTGGGAACATTTGTAGTAAATAAGATATTGGAATCAGTGCATTTCAATTATAGGAGTTAGATGGCTCTATGTTACCCAAGAACTTCAATGTGAGTAGGATGAATCCCTACTATAAATAATCTTCTTTTTGGTTGTAATACACAATATTTCCATTTAGATTATATTTACCATTCTTTTCTATTTTCTTTGTTTTGTTATAATAAACGTGTTTAAATGTAGGAGATGATTAATCTATGTTATACTGATGCACACGAGTAATGCGTATGATTTTAGTGTGGGATGAAGCAGATACAAGCAGCACAAGGTAAAATGGGAAGTTGGTACTTTTGAGGAGTTGGTAAGTATGCGTGTGACAATGTGAGAGAATGGTGAACACCTGGAAAAATATATTGGTGTGTGGAAGATGGTGCTATGAATGGCTAGATATGGTGCAAAGGTACTTGAGGATGATGTTACTTGGAGGAATAATAATTTCTCATATTGGAAACCACGTGAGTAAAGGGCCACACAAAGTGTAATCCAAGGAAGTAAGTGAGAGGAAAACTACCGATAAGTGTCATATATGAAGAATGTGTATGGCACAAGGAGATCCATATGAAAGGATCTACAACTTGGGATGTAATGACACACTAGAAGGTTATGAATGTCATGTGTGAAAGAAAAAAGTGCAAGAAAAATAAAAATCACCTTTAAAGAAAAAAGTGGTGGTAGCGTGAGGATAAAATTCAGAAAACTATAAATAACAAGTGAGTGAATTCATTCTTACCTTGTCTTCGAGAACTTATGTGATTGAAGAGATAAATTTCAACCAAGTAAGAAGATAAAGTACAAAGTGAAGAGCGAACCAGAGAGCTAAGGAAAACTAGAGCTGCGTGAGTGTGCACATAATCTTGACATTGGGAAGCTCCTTGATTGAAGTGGTATTTGGTTTAAGGTTGAGAAAGCAAGACACAAAGATAGAGTTTTTAAGTGAAGATAGAGGGATATGGTTCAAAGAGCTATGACATGAGATTTTGGAATTTGAACTAGGGCACAAACTTGAAGTAGATAAAAGAAAGGGTTTGAGAAAGATAATTAATAATTCGACCTCGTAGGAACAAGAATTGAATAAGTTATTTCCAACATTTAGGACACAAATTTTTAAAATTTAAGGGTTTTTTTAGTTAAGAACATAAGAAATGGCACTAAATAGATATCCTAAGATCAAGAATAAGAATAATAACAAGAATTTTGTTGATGATGTGCCTAAAGATTGGTATTCAAAAATGTAATATCCACCAAAAGTGATAGTAGGGAAGCCATGGGTTTCACAACTAACCAAGTGCAAGATAAGTGATTATAATCATATAACACAAGCATATGAAATAAATATCCAAAATGATGTGTTGAGGGAATTGAGCCAAGAATGGAAGAAGGACAAATTATCCTCGATGAAAAGGTGAGGAAAGACTTGGAGAGTGTAGGGGTATTATAGTTATACGATTGTCAATACTTTGGGATACCTTCACACCTTTACTAGTAGCTTATGGCTAGAGTAAATGAGTAATTCTTCTACTTCATAGGTAGAAGAATACACATAACTCCATAATTGATTGGGAAGGTGATTGGGTTGTACGATAACAAAGTAGATATCAGGTTATATTTGAAGGATGATGATGTAGTCGAAGATGCATTTTTAAAACTATCAACGAGGGAAGCACATATTTAGTATTGTAACTATTACCAATCTAGGAACCATGGTGGGCTGTGCACCTAGTGAGTTGTAAGTTGGGAGGTTCGAGAAGTGGATGGAAGTAAACAATAAGTTCCTACATGTCATGTGTAAGATGGTGCGAAGACTATATAAAACATAGCTTTGTATATTACTAAAGGATTTTGAGGAAGCTAAGGCTTAGGTGAGAAAGGGTGAGAAGATATCTTGGGTGCCATTCTACTATTCGTTGTTTTCTAGGAGATCGAGTACCCGATAGTCCAACGAGACAAGATGTGGGTCTATCTGATAGAGAACAAGTCTCCCGCGTAGAGGTTTACAAAGTTCACTTGTGATGGAGCAATAATAGGCCCTTATAAGAATCCCGTTGAGAAATGGTTTAAGAGGATACATGATGCATTTGAGAATGAATGACGTGTACCAAGGGTGATGATGAATTTTTAGATAAATAGGTAGAGTTTGTGGTGCATCAACATTACTACCTTGGGTGATTCTTGCTTAGTAATAGAGAAGTTGGTATATGGTGTAAGTTGTTTGATTTCATAGAAAAGTAATTTTAGTCGTAGTAAAAAAATAAATGATGCGTGGAAGTTAAATTATAACACAAAAACGTAGATTCCGACTACCATACCTTATGCCAGGACTTATGTATATCTAACAAGGGCAACATATGTAGAGATGATAGAGTAAGATAACATGGACTTGAGCCCCATGACTGTTATAGTGGGTAAGCATGCCTACAAAGTATACATCTAGCTTAGGCCCAAGCTCAAGGATGGGAAGTACATCAATGTGTGAGACCTTCATCTACCGGATCCTCCACAAAATAAGAAAATAGTAGGAATTTCCAAAAGAAAGTGAAAAGAAATTCCCCTCAATAAGAAGAAGTAGAAGGAGGAAGAAGAAGAAGAATATGTAGAATAATAAGATTATGCCTTCAACGAAAGGAGAAGAAAGAAAATGTAGATGTAGTGAAGAGAATAAAGAAAGGGTGCAATCACTTCATAGGTGCCTAAGGAGTATACATCAGTAACATAAACCAAACCAAGTCCATTGAAGAATAATAAGATCCTGGTGAAAAATAAATCTTGAGTCATTTATGACGTTGAGGAAGAGGAGGAGGACTTGGAAGAAAAGGTAGTTGAGGAGATGGTGCATGATGAGGAGCATGCATAAGAATAAGAATAACTCAAGGAAGAGACCATAAAGGATGAACATGAAGATGCAATGTGTGACGTGTAAAAGGAGGAATCCAAGGAGGATGGAGAGAATGAGGTTGTGTGCATGGAAGAAGAGGGAAAGGAAGACAAAAGGAATAAGGGAAGATTTAGACAACTGCAGGAGGTGAAGCAAGAAATGTGTAGTTTAACATTGTGGAACAAATGCTAGAGAAGAAGAGTGTCGATGAAGGAAGTGATGGGAACCTCTAAAAGCACCCTAGTTGTCCTTAATGATCCTCAAAGCTATTAAGGACCATATTTCAATGTAAGGTGCCACCTAAGGACCTTTTGGATGGGAGATGATAAATGAAGTTAGGGACCTCTCAAACCAAGAAAATGTCATGGAATATGCAAACACACATGGAGGAGCTGAACTTTAAAGTGAGTAAAGAATCATACTCCAAGATGCTGCTGAAGAAATATCCATGAAATATCTTCTTTGTTATTGATCCCACAAAGCTATCTAACAAACAAGCCTGCAATACACTTAATAAGATGCCCACTGAGGTTGTAAGAAGAAAAATAGACAAAAAGGCCACAATACTGAATATAGAGGGAGATAAGGAGTGTAAATAGAAATAAATTTAGAATCTTGTGGAGGAATTGAGGGATGAGAAGAAGAGAATGATGGAAGCTTATGATTTAGTAGTCGATAAAGTTGTTACACCTACCTAGATTTGGTTGAACAAGTTCAACAAGAATATTCAACTGAATTGCACTATCTGGAGGACCTGGTGAGAATGATGTTGATGGAAAGAGGGAGTGGGAAATGTTGATGGTTGAAGAATTGGCCAAAAGAAAGAATAAGAATATAAAATAGTTGGAGAAGAGCATTACTGATTATGAGGCACCGATCTCGAGAATCGAAAGGGCCTCCAAGAAGGCATAACAAGCATTTGAAAAATGTCAGGATTTTGATCCAATTCTTAGTGCACACACCATAACTAAGGAGGTGGAGATAAAGAATATCCATACCACAACGAAGGACAATAATGCTAAGCATTAACATGTTATGACACATGTCGTGAATAAAAGAGAACTAATTAAAACTATGAAGGATAATTTTAGGGAATGGCTCAAAGAGATCCACCCAATGGTCATGTGTAGAATAGATGCTTTGAAGCTTGTGACCATAGACATGGTTGTGGTAGTAAAGGAATTGAAGGATAAGGATAATTAGGTAGCCCTTAAGCAATTGCCAAATATTTTTACATCAACGTTAGACAAGGTTGCTAGTAAGCTCACATGATGGAAAGAGCTAGAAAATGTAATAAACAGGGAATTTCCAGAGCATCTCCAACTACCTAAGGCCTAAATTTTGAGTGCTTGTGTGCATTATTGACTTGATTCATTGGATAAGGGCCCATATTCTTTATTCTTTTAGCCATTATGTGAAGGGGAATTCTTTGATTCATATTACTAAGGATGGACAATACTCCTAGTGTGGGGTAATGTTGGAGTGAAGAAATGGATAATTATTATCCAAGCACAAAGAACATGTGGAGAAGGGCTTGTGCAGGTTATAGAGAGAAGTAAAATATCAAGACAATGCATGTAAGTGTGCACACGGGAATAGGAAACATAGATAAGTTGATATACGATGGTGGGTGTAGCACATGAAAGTAGGTCATTTCACGAAGGCTCATGCATATGCACACAAAGTTGTGGAATTAGTGGTGTTTATAGTAAGGCTAAAAATAGGAAAGAAAGCAGGATGATGTGACGTGCAAATAAGGTCCAGAAATAGGAAAGTATATGCAAGGAAAGATAAGAACGGTGCATGAAGAAAACCTATTTATATGAATAAAGCATGGGTAAGGCTGAGATATTTATAGCTCAATCTATAGTTAAAGAAATATATTAAAAAGCATGCAATTTATGTTTAAACATATCTATTATTAGGAGAAACACATGTAAGCAGTGAAGGGAATGTCCCCAATGTGTATAAATAGGTGTAGCAATCTTGTAAGAGGGTTCCTTTTGTGAATGCCTCTTGATGTATGTGAATGGGTTATGATAATGTAGAGAAAAGTGTGTAAGTACATGTGAGTTATACTTTATTTGTGCATGGTTGTAATCAATTTATGATGTAATGCAAAGTGTTTATGATGGAAAACTATATTTGGGTTACAAGGATTAGCAGGTCGAAACATGGTATTATGGGAATTTAAATATTGTTTATGATTATCTATGTTGAATGATTTCCTTATTATATGTGTTGTATTTTATTATACTTTTTATGTTATGTATTCATTATGTTAATATGATCATGTATGCTCTAACCACATATTGATAAGTAACTAAAGAGGGATTTGGTGATGTGTGTGCTTCAGGTGAGCATTCAGACCTTTGTCTAGATGAAGTGCCAATGATCCCAACTCAACACTCGGTTAACAACAAGAATACATACTCTACACATATAGTAATTCATGTTTTCATAGCATTGTCATTGATATCAAAGAGTGATGTTGTCATAGTTGTCATTGATTGCATTGATTTCAAAAGGAGAGAGAAACATGAGTGTCTTATTGAGATTTCTTGATCTTGGTGATGGTGCATGATGTCTTGAGTAAATATGGTGACTTGTAGAGCTGATGTAGTTATTTGGTGATGCTAGGATGATGTCATGGAGTGTGTTAAAGTTCATTATAGGTGTTTAATGTGTTCCAAGTGATGAGAAGGTCATATTAAGTGAAACAAGCATTTTTCAGTGCTTGTTTTTGAGGCCTAGAGAGAAGAATGAGGCATGACATGGTGAAATGAAGTATGTAACATATGTGGGAGCATTTGTGTAAAAACCACTTTTTCACTTCAATTATAGGATTTTTTTATTTCTTACGTTATGCTTCATTGATTTAAATACCCATATTTTTAAACCCAACATAATATTAATCTCATGTTTCCATGTTCTAAATTCCCATAGCTTAGAACTAACATCATCTAGATCAATCCATCCTATAAAAATCATAAACCATGTGTAGCTGCATGAGAGTATATAGATACTACTTGATCCCCCTCAAAACTCGTAAGAGTGATTACACCAAGTGTATCATTTGGTTGTGTATACAAAGTATACTAGTAGTTTCTTCATCTATCAATAATAGTCAAATATTTCATTCTAAGTGTCTACATAGGTATATTTCATTGAATCCCATTTGGTATCCTACACTTAGATCCTTGGTGACTCGGGACAATGTAATCAATAGGTTACACTACTTTGGCCAAAGTTTCAGAGACATGTATGCCATGCTCAGTTCCGCAATATTACACTCATCATTAGGAACATGTCCATCACCTTATTAATTAATTTATGTTATCTATATTAGGACTAATTTTCTTCGTATCATTCACTTTCAAGCTGCTTATTAATTACAGTTTAGGACAATCTACATGGGAAAGTACCGATTTGTCAAATTAGGATAACTAAAGGGAAGTAAGCATCTCCGAAATGACTTTCATCATTTACGGGTCCGCTCCCTTTCCCATAGTCATCATAAGATGACATCAAAACTTAACCATATAATTATGCTACACTCATACCTAACACGTACTTGAATCCATGGCTTTACGATAGTTACGTTTAGAGGAGATTGGTGAGATATCACGTCATAGTAGTTGCTCTGTAGTAGCCAAGTAATGACATACACCATTAACTGGGTACTACACAACAACTAAGATGAGGTAGCCCACTGAGTTCTGCTTAACGAAACATCGTATCTTAATAAGTTTAATTAATTTAATTAATTCACAACTTTGCAATCCTTGCTAACCCACATTACTCTTGATGATAGGTGTTGTACCTAAGGATCTAACCGGATTTTCATAGTTGTCATTTACTTAATTAGAGATAGTACCTTATAACCTAATTAATTATAGGTTGTAGGTTTAAATATGCATAATGTATTATTCCCATAAATCATACTTTGATCATTAATCAAGTAAATACAGACAAGTATAGCATTCTTCTTATCAAGTTGTATAATAAGGGTAGTAATATAACATACATTCATCCCATTCCAACTATCTATATATTACTCAAATATGAATCCATAAGAAGCATAATAATATTTTGGTACACACTAATTATATTCCTTGTAATAACAACCATACATATCACTTTAAATAAAGTTAATACAATAAGCTTATATTATTCCATGTGTACAATACATTCATAATTGTATTAATATATTATATTCCATCATCTTAAATACAAATCATAAATGTAAATAGTATGATAAACTTCATTTCCACACCAATGTAATTTATTTCACTTTGAATAAATTAAATCTTCTTATTCATTTCCTTGAATCAAATACAACTAAATTGCCTAAGACAAAATATGTCTTAAAATTTCCCCTTCTCGTAATCGATACAAACCACTAGGCTAACTTAGCCTTTTATTAACCAAACAATACAAAAGTACTTAATTTATTGATGAATACAACAAGTAATATAATCAAAATTTCTTCAATCAAATGGAAAAATGTAATCTCTTAACTTCATTCATCTTTCACCTTTCAAGTAGTCCATCTACAAAATTGCTAGCATTGGTCGGGTTCACATGAATTGACACGATAAGAGCTATCTCCACCTCAATATTTTATGCTAACTATTATTTACATAAATGAAATGCTGTAATAGTTATGTCACTCAAGAATCTACTAGAAGTCCAAGAATATTTAAACATATTATGGTAATCACAATGTATTCATACTAATTGTTTCCCCCTTTTTCCTTCATTTAAATTACAAACAGTAGAAGCGTAATTAGTAGAAATCTTATAAGATGGCCATCTACACCAGCTTATTATATCAACAAAATATAATTCATCTCTACATCATCAAGACCTATTTCATATATACAAATGTATTAGTAATCCATCATTTTTACGTAATTCCACACACTTATCAATTTACTAATATCATCCTTTTTAATAGTGTTGCTCATTGTAACAAACTATTATTCATTCACTTATCTCTAAATAAAAACACACATATCAAATTACTATCATACAATAAGCTTGTAGATATCTTATATATGAGCTAATAGTTTACATTTCACAACAATGGATACCAATTTTGAATGATACTAAATCATTCTATACTTTGTACAAGCATCACTATAAGTTTACTATCATTCCAAGGTATTCAAATATCAGCCATACTTTAGATCTAGTTATGTGTCACTATTTAACAAAGTTGTCTAATTTTTGTACCACCAAATATAATACGAGATACTACCTTGTCTAACTTCCCGCTAACTTAGCCTATCTCACTTAATATTGTAATGATGGCTTATAAACATAACATCAACAGAAGACATTATTTCGATAAAAACAAGGTAATTTTTTTACCTTAAACCTTTCAAAAGTGACAAAAATAACAAATCCACCTTCACATTGAGACCAACCTTTACAACGTAGTCAATTTAATGAACAAAAAATGTGTAAAACACATAGGTAAAGTCTAACCTTACAAAAATCAATATTGATTTCATTCAACTTGTGCCCAAAATCTGGCATGAACTACCAACCAAAAGGAGAACATTCAATAGGAATCCAACCTCACCTCATAAATTTAAGGCATGTTAATAATATCTCTACAACTTGTTCTAATCGAAGGTAACTTCAACATCAACGATAAAGGTTCAAGGAGACAACCCAAAATATTCTCACCGGTTCCAAGGTTTCGGTCCCAACATGAACATATATTATAGTTGACACCCATGGTTATGGGTACTTACCTACTAACACACACACATCAAATGTATCTATAGATAACAACAGTAATAGTCCACCAAAAATAGTGAATGGAATGAGACACGGTCAAAATTTACCGCATTCAAATCGGAGATTTTACAACCAAAATAATGTGAGTTATCTAAGCACACCCTAGATACAACTTGTATACTAGAATCATCAATACTGGGAGATTAAATTAAGTATTTATCTAAGAATATACCCATAATATATTTTCTTAATTTCACGGTGAGTCGACCCTAAGAGATTCAATGAGAAAGCACCTAGATAGGTAAAATGAAAGATTGTAAACATCCTAATTCGAGCTTGAGAGCTCCCATAAGGAAAGAAATGAAACCCCATAGTTTTGGGGTATATCCTATTAATATAGAACTAGAAGCCACAAGGGTTTATATTTATTAATATATAAATATGTATATCAATTAAGCATATTTATAGCTCAATACTCATAACATTCGAGCACAATTCATGCACAAAATAGTGTTAGCTTGAGCTCCCGCTAATAATAAATACGAAAAAATAGACTACATGTGGGTAATCAATTCAATAATGATCCAAAAAACCCTAATGAAGGTATAACATGTCTTAAATAAAATCTAACCGAGTCAAAATATTCTAGCAACACACTAATTCATAGATCGAAACCATACACAACCAATAACTTCAAAGATCAACAATACCCACAATGTTTATTTTGAAGGAAATTGAAAATAACTAGGAGATATTTGCATAACAAGAAAAACCCCAAAAACCCAATGGAGAAATAACTATTGCAGAGTTTCATTTGTGTAAATAATAAATAGAATATGCCACTAATAGAGATATAAGGCCTATCATGCCTGTGGTGGAAGTTGCAACTTCTTTCTTTCTTTTTCTTTCTTCTCCAATCTCCTCGCAGCAACCAAAACTTGGAGTTGATCCAAAACCCACAAAGAATCTCAATATTTATTTATTTATAGATA
This sequence comes from Taxus wallichiana var. yunnanensis, assembly GCA_018340775.1. Taxonomy (NCBI): domain Eukaryota; kingdom Viridiplantae; phylum Streptophyta; class Pinopsida; order Cupressales; family Taxaceae; genus Taxus; species Taxus wallichiana. The sequence continues at coordinate 565,144,173 of CM031242.1, read as the reverse complement.
GAAATTTATCATTATCTAAAAGAGTAAATCTCATGCAAATATTCACAAACAAGTAGTTTACATGACCATAATATCTCAAGGTAGCTTCATGCAAAGTAGAGATCTTTGAAAACCATGAATCAAAACAACCAAACCAAAAAAATCTTCCAGCTTTATCAAACCTCACATTGTATGCCTTGAGGTTCATGGGGTATTTCAATGCATAATTAATGTCATTAATGCAGAGCCCAAAATATCTTTCCGTAAAGTTTATCCATACAACTTATTTTCCATTCAAATTTAGTGAAGCCCAACAAATAGTTGAACCTATAACTTATCTATTCCCACCTTAGCATGGTTGGGGGTCTAATTAAGGCATGCTTTAATGTTTTAGTTAATACAAATATGTAGGGTGGTGTCAATTCTCCCCCATAATTAAAACTTGAAAAAGATAAGTTCAATTTCTTATTGACTTATGATTTACTAAAGTGTACACATCCCACTCATTATAAGTTTAGATCTTAGGGTACTCAACATATTGGCCCCTTTTACGCTAACATATTATAGCCTAGACATTTAGTTTAGGCCTCCCATATGTACATCCATATGATAAGATTTTTTACAATGCTATTGCCTTTAGAACTTGGAATTCCATCTTTATATCTTATTTATTCAACCTGCCAAAAATCATCCCGTATAGGTTCATAAACTTATTATGCTTAGTTTTCCTTAGTATAGGCTTCTAATGCCTTTGTACCCAACCTTTCCAAGTTGAGATTTAAAGATGACCATTATAAGTCTAAAAATTACATGTTAGCTTGTCCCATAACCTTAGTCAATTAGTCTAGGGTTCAAATAAATATGGGTATGGTCCTCATACCTTTCCCCTTTAGTTCCATTCTCAAACCTGAATCATCCAATGAAACCACATTGTGCAGATCTATAGTGATGTAGGCTATAACTTGATGACTATAAACTGGGTTTATAAATTAGCTACATCACAAGGAAATTAGTATCATTGGAGCAATGCTTCTAGATTAAGATCATAAGTCATCATCAATATCATTCAATAATATGCCATTAGGTCAATATAAGACCTATCAACTCGACGCCTAAAACCTTAGCAAATAAAGCATATTACATTTAGTCCTCACATCAATCATGCATAATGTGATATAAAATCAAACATATATATTTATTTCAAGATGCAAATGAAATAATGAAACAATCATTTATTTGACATGTATGGAAAAAAACTAAAACCTTTGGCTTACAACTTATATTATGTAATCATGAACCAAGTTTTGTGGGGTTTGAAAAATTTCATCATGTGGATAGAGTGTAGGGACACTCAAAAGTGTCTCAAAGTGTAGATATGAGGAGAAGTCATGGTTTCTAGGTCTACACTAGACCTAATCCTTGAGAAAACATGCCCTAGTGAAGTGAGTTGGACTATTTTGAGCATGGAAATGGAAAGGTGATAATTCTAAAATGTGGATCGATTTTATATGATGATGTGGTCCAAGTTTTAGGTCCTATAATTCAATATTGTGTAAGATATGTGATTTTTATCTATAACGAGTTTCTAAAGGTGAGATTTTGAGCTAAAAGTTGACTTTCAAATGCTCATTGGAGAGTGTGTTTTTCTTGGTGACCCAAGATCCTAGGGAGAGTTGAATAGGTATATTATAAAGATTTTCCAAATGGAATGAGGTTGTTATATCATCTCGTGTTTGTGATAATAAGGTAAATTGGTTTTAAACCCTCTTAAAACCTTAGCTGAGTAAAGACTTGAGAGAAATTTATTTTAGTGGTAAAAAAATGATTCTTTTTGAAAATATTATGATGGGAGGTTGAACAATAATTTTCCATATTTATGTTGATGTAATTTAGAGGTTGTGACAGTATGTGAGCCCCACTTAAAAATTATCATTTCGGATATTTTCAGTTTTTGGAAAAATTGTCCATTAGACCATGTCACTAATTTAGAATTTATTGAATCATGTGAGTTATTATTCATGTCCATGATGGTTTCAGATCATGGTTGAGCTTCTAGGAGGCCAAGTGTGCCCTATTTTGCAAGAATGGTTTTTGGGTAGTTTGGAACAATCTATTTGTTGAGCCATTTTATAGGTGTTACAATACGTTTTGTGGCATAGTTTTAGTTTTATGATGACCACAAGATCAATATATTTCCAATGGTATATCACACTTGTGGTTTTGTTGAGATTTGAGGAAGTTATGGCCTGTTCTTTGAAGGATAATGTTGGAGTGCTTGGTTGTGCATGCTCTTGAGTGGCTTCATGAGGTGAGATGGTTGTTCTAGTATGTTTCATGGTTGCTAGAGGTTTTTAAAGGATTATACAACATGTCTAAGTATGTTCCATGATTTTTAAATTTTTTTTTCTATAATACTCCCTTAGTGGCAAGTTTCTTGTTTTGGTGTTTTAGGGCTTGTTGAGTCCTAATGGTGGTCTAGAAGGCTCTAGGTGATGTTGGTGACCTATATGGTCCTATGGGTGATATATTTAGACCAATTTTAAGTGTAAAGAATAAAAATATATACAATCAAATTATAATGTTCACTTGATCTAATGAAGGAAGAGGGAGAAAAGTGTGAGGTAGGAGGTTATTTGAAGGAGATGAAGAAGCTCCTTGTGATCTTGTTGAGAGGGAAATAATGTGGTGATGATTTTATAGAGAGAGCTCAGGTATGGGTGAGATAGGTCAGATGGTAAAAGCATCTTGAAGAAGAAGAATATGTGTAAGGAAATATAGAGAGAAGAGTGAGCTTCATAGAGTCATAATCAATCGTTGGAGTAACATTTCAGAGATGACATTCATTTCGGATGGATTTTTTTTGTGTTGAGTCATCTAGGGGTTGGTTCCTTTTTGTAGGGTTGGTGCTCCTTCTAAGGTTTGTGCCTCACTAAAGAAATATCTTGTGTTACATTATATACACAGAGTCCTTTTTGTAAAGTAATATATATATATATATATATATATATATATATATATATATATATATATATATATATATATATATATATATATATATATATATATATATATATATATATATAGAGGTTTAGTGGTTTTTCTTCCCCTTGAGGGTTTCCAAATTATATCTTGTGTCTTAGTGTTAATATGTTCATCTTGCTCATGTTTTTCTATGGTTTTGAATGCGTGATGAATGATGAATGGTTAAATTATAATTTATTGAATGTTTTAATGCTCAATGATTCACCCTCCTCTTAGTGGCTATGCTTCCAACAATTCAAGTCTACCCCAAAGAAGGATGAGATTTCCCATGGTATATGGATATCTCCATTTGGTTTAGTGTAATATTGATCATACTTTACAAGATAATATAGTTGTGATATTTCATATTTCGTCAAGGAAAAAATATTATATTGTGATTCTTCATCTGGGAATGGATTATTGGTGTTGGTTTCAACTAATATTTCCATGCTTGTGAACTACTCTATTTTTAATGTTATTCAGATTACAACACTATATTATTTTATTGATATCCAACTTTAAACCATATTTAAGCATCATGCACATATGGTGACATTGATTATTTTAGAATTTTATTGGGCTTGTGTTAAACCTTATTCATTGTGATAATAATAATAGAATCATTAAGATGTGCTTCCATCTCATTGGTTACTGTATTGATTTTCATATTGCCATCATATGCCCACTTCTTTCCGATCAACACTGGATAATATGTTTCATTAGTTTTTATATCAATAACCTCAAAATACCCTTTCAAATTAAGTCTCTTACCTATATCTTAACATCTTCCAATCAGCCAATTGGGTCTACTTTTTCATAGTATGTGAAGTTAAGAGTGATGAGAATATAAGTGGATCTTGGGATCATGTTTATTATGCTTCAAATCAAATACTACATCTTTTATCTTTTAACCTCCCAAAATCAAATACTATGTTTCTCTATTTTCACTTCTCCACAATAGGTTCTTTCCAATAGATATATGAGAAAGTTATATATGCTTTAGGATATTTACTATGTTCATGAGGTTCTACGAGTTACAATCGCTGCTCCTTGTTTTAATATTCTCATCATCTACTTGTAAATTTATGTTTTAATTTTCCTCATATTTCGCACATTAAAATCTCTACTATGGATTGAGTGGAACAACCCTTTAGCTTATTCATGTATAAATTTTTCCTTTCATGGGTATAGGTAGGTTTCCTTATATGTACATCATATTTAGGGTTTTATGGGGATCTCCACATTCTTCAATCCTTGTTCCTTCCTTTTTGTTCTAGTAAAATCTTGTAAAATACCAATTTTTGGTCACCGTATTGATCATCTTGATATTGTGTAGTTATTTTTCCATTCTTTGATTCTCAAGTGTGGGACAATCTTGTATAATATGCTACACATGTACCTATAGTGTGTGAAAAATACTTCTCACTTAGGATTTGATTGATAACTCCACGTAATGTTTTTTTGGATATCCATAAAGAAAAAAACATTTGTCCTTATCTCTATGGTTTGGGGCCCATCCTCCTTTTTGCGCACCATAGGGTCTCTATAGGGCATTCTAGTGTTGGTTTTAACCTTGATAAATTCTATATGGTGTTTTTTTGTTGATACATTCCATCTTGATTATTTTGTGTGGCAAAGGAGATGCTCATCCAATGTTATTTTGTAGATATAGTGGTGCCTAACTCCAATTGTCTTGTGGAGATTGTGGTATCCATTATGAGTTTGTATGTGGTAAAGAAGGATCCCAATATGCACTTAGTCATGAAGAGATATTCATATCTACTTTTGTAATATGAATATCCTTCAAATCCATCAAAGCCCTACATTATTTAGCTTCATGGGTCATGGCCTTGTAGTATGTACACACCACATTCTCGAGGATGTCTAACATAGTGTTGTAGCAGGGAAAAATGGAAAGATAATGGCCCCATAATCTACACACATCAAAATATTATTCTCATCCTCCTAGTTTTTTCTTAGTCGAGTAAATTTTAGTGAGGAATATTCGTTAATTCATGATTATTATTTTTTTACAATTTATATTTGGTAATTTTTAGGGTAAGAATTAGGACCAAGTTGCCTAAAGTTTCTAGGCACTACTTAATTTTAGGGTTCAGTTCTCCTAGAATTTACACCAATAGCCAAATATTTTAATTCAAACCGCCTTTAGTGTGAAATTGAAATTTGCCAATTTCACCTTCATATATATATACTAATTACGTATTTACAATTCCATATTTTTGGAGAGAAAAATTTCAAGTGGATAAATTGGTGGGTATCCGCCAATGCTTTGAGACTTTAGGTCCCTCTCGATTAAATGGTGGATTTCAATTTATTATGCATACATGAAATTAAAATATGTGGTGGTCTAAAGGATAGGGATCAAACATGAATACTCCATTGAACTGCGAGAAAAAGCTTGCAATTGCTTGCAAGGGAGAAAGTTTTTGAAGAGGTAGGGAAAGGAGTGGGAAAAAAGGAATGGGGGATTAATATTTTAGGTATGAAATTATATTCCTACTGAGACATTAATTAAATTACTTTAACACACACACATATAGAAATAAAATAATTTATTTACTTGCATCAAGACAAGGTAGAATTAGGAACGTAAGGTTTCAATAATTCTTATTGATCAAAGAACACTTGACAGAAAGCACACAAGAAGTCCACATGGGAAAGTATGTCATATTCAAAGGTGGGAATGGATAGGAGAACACACACGTAGAATGAAGTTCTATTTTCAAGACTTAGCCTATTTTTGTTCATGAACATCTATTTTTAGAGATGGCGTGTAGAGCACACAAATGAGGAAGAGATGTGCATGCCACATATTGACTATTTTAGGAGGATAAGATACAAATCACTTTGCATGGACATAGGCTGGAAATAGATCTACTACTGTTAGTTAACTACCATTAGTCTATTGTTAGTGCACTAGCATGTGTGGCTATTTTTGTAATGGCGTGTGGCTAATAATAGCATGTGACCTATATTGGGATTAGATAAGTGGTGAAGGGAAAGTCCCCACCCTTATAATTATATAGTAAACTATGTAGAAGATAGAATATATAGATCGCATAGATAGAGAGGTGTGTATACGTACATAAGGAGATTATGCTTCTAAATCTATTAAGCACATAGTACTATTATTGTAATGAAGCTTCTGTATACTTATTGATTTACTATATAGAGGATATTGGATGAATCTAAGTTTTATTTACGTGTGTATCCGAATCTAGTATGTTCCTAATTTCATCATGGTTAATAGTTAATTTTGTTCTCCCTTAGATATATATCTGGTATGCTTTGTAGAGTGATGTGTTAGTAATGGAATTGCATGTGTTAAGTCTTCGTCATGCTAACATCCTACAACACCAACCCTACAGAGGGACCTAGTACCTTTGCATGTTTTAGGTGAGTGCTCGGTTTGGGATGAGTGATGTGCCATTGTGTCTAGGGTCTTATTACTGAATTCTAGGCTACACCATTGGTTTTGTTTCAGGGACCTCTTTTTCATTTGTTTTCAGGATGGTTTGTGATGAAGACATATCGGTCGACCTTAACAAGTGTTGAAGAATGGACTCATAATTTAGAGGAAGAATATGCATGAAGATTCAATAATGGATCTGAGTTTAACACACATGTGTGGGTGGAAAAACATTTGTATGACAATTTATATGAGAGCTTTCTCACTATCTTTCCAAAGAGAATTGTACGAGTGGCTGATTTCTTATGCGTCTAAGAAGAATTGGAGGTATCACGCACTTGTCTAGACATAGGATTAGTTTAGGCCCTTTATGATACTGATCTAATTTGGAATCAAGCTGTGGATACGTGGTTCCATGATGTCTTGAATAGTTATATCTTGGAATGCTAAATTTCCAGTTATTTGTGTCCAGACATAGTTGAATTCTAGTTCTTATGATATCCAAGGGGTGTTAGGAAATAAGGGATAAAATATGTGGAATAATCCCTCATAGAATCACAACTGTAGAAATTAATATGCAGAAAATATTACAGATATAAAATAAAAGTGCAAAATAAAATAACACAATACAAAAAGATAGTATTTAACATGGTTCACCCAATTTGGGCTACGTCCACCAAGAATCACTTGCTCATATTTTATTACAAGCCACCACTCTCTCAATACAATACCTAAATATGTTTGGAGCTATGCTCAATAAACTCTCTGAAATTCAAACCCGAATTCAAAACACATATACAATGATACATGATACCTACCATATGCATAGAACCATATAAGTAGACAACTTCTTAAGTAGTTTTAGAAAACTATGGGTATCAAAACCATGGGCCAAAACTATCCTCAGTAAACCTATGGGTCAAAAATCTTACCCATATGAGAAAAGTACATTTCCCAAGATATCGGGCATGTTTTAAGGCCAATTTTATTTTTTGGGGCTATGCCCTTGAACCCTGCTATCGGGGCTACCGCCCTAGATCCTGCTCGTCAGGCCCGACCCGGCCTTGAACCCTGATGAGACAATTGTGGAAAGTATATAGTACTCTTAGTGTACAATCTTCAACACTTTCTCTCATGAAAACATGCTCCACAACCTAACAAGGGAGCTTACCTACAAGGCATTCCACTTTGGCGATCGGGATCGAGGCACGCGAGAGGGAGATAGAGAAGAAGTGTACCATTATAGAAAGTATGATGTTGATGAGAGAGATGGATCATGAAGGATTTGAAGCTCATGTAGAAGACATGGAGCTAGAGCATCATGGTAGGGTCCTTCCTAGGCCTCATACAGAAGTGCACCAGTAGAGACTGTCTGGGCCATAGGTGCACATTTGAATCCACTCGGTAACCTTTCCGTTGTGCTTGGTTTTCCAAAGATCTAGTATAAAAATTAATCAAAAAACGAGTTTGGGAAGTAAGAGAGCAAGTAAATCAATGGTAGGGAAGATGGCTTCATTGTTATATGGGAGTAATTTTTCAGGTGTATCATCAGCGCAGAATACAAGCACACCGATTTTTGGACTATCTTCTAGGAATGGTAACATTTCTGCAGATCTGTCAGTGGCACAATCTAGTTCTACTATTGGGACACAGGGAAGTACATCTTCTAGTCCAACACCAGCCACATGTTTAGGATCAGGAGGCATAGGTAGCTCAAGTTCTAGCAGATCTGGTGGTTCTGGAGGTAGGGGAAACACATGAGGTTCTGGATTAGGTGGGCAAGGTCTGCACCAACCCCAAAATATTTACATGGAAATGTCTCTTCATCTTCCAGAGTATAGGGGCATAGAGGATGCTGCTAAACATGTGCATATGTGTGAAATATTGTGGCGCGTAAAAGGGATCATGACTTTAGAGTGCAAGGAAAGATAATTTGCTACCACATTATAGGGATGTGCACACAAGCTGGTATAGGAAGTTTGACCCTGATCAAAATTGCGTGGATTATGCAACATTAAAGGATGTGTTCTTGAAAGAGTTCTATATTCCATAGTTTGAGTAGAAGAGTATAAGCACGCTCAAAGATATCAAGCAAGGCACTACTGAGAGTGTGTGCGAGTATGATGCCCATTTTAAAATGCTTCTATCTAAGCTTTCCTATGATATTCATGCAAGCCAACATGCATAATGGTTTGTTGGAGGATTGATTACACCATTTAGAAGGGAGCTATCATATAAGATGTATACAAATCCGTGTGAGGCACTCGGAGGTAGCCCTCCATGCCGAGACAATTGTGAGTATTGATACTTGGTGTTAGCCCATTCTTAGAGGCACAAATTGTAGCTATGACAAAGTAGTTAGAGAAATTATCAGAAAATTCAGCCCATGAAATGCACTTAGGGATTTGGTGTATAGATTGTGAGGTGGAGGGACACACCAAGGATAGTTATCCTCATAGGTCCATACGTTCATTGCTATTAGACTGTGAGATCTATCATTTGAATCAAGATGTTAGTCACTGTCCTTTGCTACCGCTCGCTATAAGGAATAACATATCCAGTAATTGTAAAATTTTATGGTCCACAACCCATGGTACTAAATATTGTAGATTGATTGGTTAGATCCATGATGCTATAGACATTGGGGTATGATAGACAAGTGTAACGTATAGTTCTAAAAACAAGAATGAGCACTAGGATCGGGATCACAATCGATCTGACTGTTCTATGACGGGAATGAGGGGCGTTTTGATGGAGGTCATGGAAGAGGATGTGCATATGAGTTTATGGTAGTGGAAGAAATGAGTTCCCTCATGGAACATGTTATACATGTGGATCTTGTGACCACTACAGAACAAATGAACCTATAATATTGCATGTTATTTCTGCAGAAAGAACCATAGCTATGAGGAATTCCCGGACTTATATGAGCATCCGAGTAAGCAACATAAATAAGAGAAAAAGGTGCAGGATGGTTATGATACAATGCGCTATGGACAATCAATGGATGCCCAAGATAGAAGCAGAATCTAAGGCACTACAAGTGAAGATCACGACCCGCACTAAAGTGGCATGTGCCGGGAAGCATTACATCGAAACCTACCATCACTAAAAAGGAAGTTCTTCATGCAAGGTTCCCATATCCCGACTATTAGAAGGAGGTTTATCAGAAACCATGGAAGTTCTAAGGAATATTTAGGAGAGATACAATACTTAAAGGAGTAGATGAAAGCATTGAAGATAGTCCAAACAAACATAGATGACTTAAGGGAAGTGTGTAAAATTTTGTGCCAGGAAAACATCATTCCACTGTTAGGGGATTGGATAAAAGGAAACACTCTATGCACAAGTACTAAGATTGGATGGAAGATCCTGTATGTGAATCTCCCCCCTCATAGCATGGATTATGACAGGAAATCACTCGAATGATGTTGTGGATGGGTGGCTATTGAGTAATATCTTGATTGATATAGGTGCGAAAGTCAATGTTCTTACCCTGGATGCATGGGTACAAATGTGAAGAGTCCCATTGTAGCCATCCTCTAATGTATTATTCATGGTTAATTGGACTAAGGCCACTCCCATCAAAGTTTTGAAGGATGCGTCCATTACCATACAAGGAGTCAAGTTCACAGGAGACTTTGAAGTTTTAACACTGGAAAAGTCAGATATCTTCCTAGCTCTATTAGGGCGTCCTTTGTGCTATGCAAATAATGCTGATCTTTGGTTCAACAAGGGCTATATCAGTTTTGAAAATAAAGAGGAAAGAGTTATTATCCCTTTAACAGATGGAAAATCTGTGCCCTATGTTGAGCCCTTAAGTGAAGAATATTTGAATAGGATTTATGTATGCGCCATCCGAGATCCAGAGATAATTAAACCAACCAAAGAAGGACTAATTCAGTGGGAGGATGCACAGTCTATTAGTGATACTACAAGTATTACTTGTGATAATTGGGCTCACAACACTTATGAGTTGGGAGGGTGTGAAGTAAAGAGCATATTTCATTGAGGCAAAAAATTGCGTTATATTAGGAGAATAGGAAATAACTCGGTACCTTGTTACACAGGAGAAGGGGATCCAATGGTATTCTTGCACACCATGGAAGAAAAGTGGATAGACCCACTTGAAATAAAAAATATGTTAGCATATGCACTATGTGGGACATCAATATGCTAGTGGGTGGTCCACATGAATAATCTTGTTGGATGGAATGAAATTGGGATTGATCATACTACTAGGTTCTTCAGGAGCAATGCACCTACTCAAATAAGTACTTATCATGGTAATCAACTTGTTCAGCACCACATTCAGAAGTGTGAGAGACTCTAGATAGAAGGGTAGGAAGCTTTACCACCTTTGCTATGGGTGCACCGGTTTTATTCCACTTTACAAGGTTGCACATGTGCTTGGTATGTATATGCAGAACTCCATAGAGAAATTGGAAATTGGAATTATTTAATCACAAGAATGGCCCAGACCTTTGAATTCTTCTCTACAAATCCTCCGGTAGAAGAAGCATTAAAATTCATAAAGCACTTAACTAAGGAAGACTCGGGAGTGCATTTTGGTGAAGAACCAAAGGCTGATGCAATATTACTTTAACACACTTGCCTTGAGAAAGAGAAAGGAGAAATGGTCTAATTAGTAGATGATGAGGAAGTAGATAATCTAGATATAAACCATTCAATAGGGAGGGGTAAGGTACTAGATAGTGTGGATAAGACCATGCACGCCTATCATGAACCTATGAAGACAAAGCTGGTGAATATTGGAATGGATACTGAGCCTAAGGAAGCCATAATTGGAGACTATTGGTCAGACTCTGAAGTGGAAAAAATCATAGAATTACTAAGGGGTTACCAAGAATTATTCCCTAAGGGGTATCATGAACTTAAAGGCATGCATGAATCATTAGGGGAGATGAAGATAAAGCTTAAAGAGGGTGCACACCCAGTTAGAAAGAGGCCTTACAGAATGAACCCCAATTTGCATGAAAAGGTCAAAGAAGAGATTGATAACATGTTGAAGTCTTGGATTATCAAGCCCCTTAATGAGTCAGGATGGGTTAATCAAATGGTGATTAGTATCAAGAAGGATGGATGGATTAGAATATGCATGGACTACAGGGAGCTGAATGCTGCATGTGTAACTGATCCATTTCCTACGCTATTCATTGAAGAAATACTAGGAGTTGCAAGTAAGTTCACAAAATCTATTTGTTTACAAATGGGTTCTCTGGTTATCATCAGGTTTGAATTACCCAAGAGGATCAGAAAAAGACTACGTTTACTACTGAATGGGGCAGCTTCACCTATATTGTCATGCATTTCGATCCGAAAAATGTGCCCACCGTATTTTCACGTATAGTTGTCCAAGTATTCAAAAAATTTATTCACAACTTCTTACAGGTATATTTAGACGATTAGACAGTGTATGGATTAGTTAAGGACCACTGTGACAATCTACACTTAATGTTTGAACAATGTAGACAATTGAGTATCTCTTTGAACATCAAGAAGTGCATATTTGCTACACTGTTTGGGATACTTTTAGGACACATAATTTGTAAGGAGTGTTTGTTGGTTGATCCAACAAAGGTTGGAGTCATTATAGGCCTAAGGGAGCCCGCTACCAAAGTGAGGTGAATGGATTTTGGGTCATACATGATATTAAAAACTTTTATCAAAGGATATGCCAAAGTTTCTGCACCATTAGAAGAGTTACTGAAAGGGAAAGGTATGTTCTACTAGGGAGAATAGTAGGAATGCGCATTTAAGACATTGAAGGAGAAACTTACTACCGCACCTATTCTACATTTTCCTTTGTGGGACAAACCATTTCATGTACTTGTTGATGCCTCTAGCATGGCCATTGGCGTAGTGTTGGCTCAATCTAGAGATGGAATTATAGATCATCCTATCTATTTTGCTAGTAGAAAGCTAACTCATGTAGAACAAAATTACATAACTACAGAGCACAAAGATTTTTCAATGATCTATGTACTACATAAATTCTCGCCAAGTACCTACTAGCTACACCATTTTTCTTTTATACATATCACATGGCATTGAAGTATTTGGTAAATAAACTTTTTTTACAAAGGCGTATATGTCAATGGGTGCTCTTATTTCAAGAATTTTATTTCACAGTTGTGGTAAAACTAGGAAAAAGTAATTTGGACCATACCATCTATCAAGAATACAATCAGGAGAAGAAGCATAGGAAATTGAGGATATCGTTCCAGATGCACGCTATATAAGGTTACAACGCACACCATTAGAACTAGAGGACATTGTTGTCTTTCTATGAACAGGGATGGCACCAAAAGGAATGAAATCCTTGGAGAAGAAACAAATTGTTGCACAAGACACACCTTATATGTTAATCAATAGGGATTTGTACAAATTGGGCCAAGATGAGGTATTGCACCATTGTATATTAGAACATGAGTGCACGATTATTATGGAAGAATACCATGGTGGTATTACAGGTGGCCACTATGTCAGTGATGCCACAATGCACAAGATTATACTTGCTAGACTATGGTGGGAGACCCTATATAAATATTATAAGGAATTTTGTAAGGCATGTGATCATTGTCAATGTCTTGGAAAACTAGGTCAACGAGATGAAATACATCTGAGATCTATTGTTAACGCAGAACCATTTGAGAAATGGGCTATAGATTTTGTGGGTTCTATTTCACCAGCTGTGCATAGAAATGGATCATGCTACATCATAACTTGCACAGACTATCTGACAAGGTGGGAAGAAGTAACACCTACAAAGGACTATACAATGGCTACAACAGCCCAATTTCTATGGGAAAATATTATTACAAGGTATGGATGTCCTTTGAGTTTGACCAATGATAGGGGAACACATTTTCTTAATGAGACAATCAAAATTTTATTGGATGAGTTCATGATTGCACACCATAATACTACACCCTATCATCCTCAGGCAAATGGAACTGCTAAGGCTTTCAACAAAATTTTGAGCCAGACATTGAGAAAAATCTGTGATGTTGGAAGAAAGGATTGGGATGATAAATTATCTATAGTACTTTGGGCATATCAGATAACATATAAAAGGTTAAACAAAGCCACACCATTTCAGTTAGTGTTTGGCGCAGAAGCAGTTCTTCCTATGGAATTTATGTTACCTTCTTTACGTATTGCATGTGCTAGAGGTCTTGTCGATGAGAAATCATTAGAAGACTAAATTTAAAAGTTAATCCAATTGGATGAGCAATGATCCATAGCACGTTGGATTCAAAAACAAGAGAAGGCCAGAAGAAATCATGGCATGACAGAAAATCAAGGATAAAAATATTAAGATAGGAAAAATGGTGCTCCTTTATGATTCTAATTTTTGCACCATCCCGGAAAACTTAAGGTACATTGGTTGGGGATGTATGTTATCACTTACATCCTTGAAACAGAGACACTTGTGAGTTATAAGTACTTGATGGAACATGGCTACCGGTTACTTCAACAGAATAGGTGAAGCCCTACTATAAATAAGTCTTCTTGGTGTTTGTAATAAGGTAGTATTGCCATTTAGATTAGGTTTTCAATTTTGCATTCCCTTAATGTGTTTCCTTCTTTGTTGCTATGCTTTTTCAATTTAGTTATTGTTCTTGTGTAATAAGCACGCTTGCGCACATGAAGCTAATTACTATATGAAGCATGTTTATGCGTAGAGGACTGCACATATTTTTAGTGTGGGGTGGTTGTCGATATCTAGGTACAAAACTATTGGGATTAAATGAAGAAAGGAATAAACTGCTATGGGTGCTATTCAAGTCAAAGGATTGCCTCTAAAAAGTGACCAAAGATGGAGATGGATGAAGGGATAATATAATGCGAGGTAAGTGGAGGCCATAAAAACTACCAGTGGAAGGTGCAGTGATGAGGTACTCAGAAAAGGAAGTGCGCTAAAGAGAAGTATGTGACTAGAGGGTAGGAAGGTGCGCTAGAAGGTTATAGCTGGGGCACAAAGATGTACCATGTGGAAAGAAAAAAGTTGGTCAATAAATGAGAGGACATTGGGTAGGTGAAGGAGCAATAAATGCATCAAAAATTTGAAAATCTATATAAGGATGGGATGCGAGTTCATTTTTACTGTTGTAATTAAGAGTATTTGAAAAAGAGCTAAGTGTGAAGAGCCAAGTGATCGAATTAAGGTGCGAAAGGTGTGTAGCCAGTCGTGATGAATAGGTCTGTGTGTAGAAAGAGCTTACGTCCTCGGTGGTGAAGGGTTTGAGCAAAGTAAGGTGACGGAGAGGAGCGAGGGTAGGTGATTTCACCTAGGGCATGCTAAATCAAGCTAGGTTTGATTCACACATTAAAAAAATCTAAGAAGCAAGTATTTATAAAGGTTTGCAAAGAAGAAATGACACTCAAGAAAGTAGTTACAGTAGGAGTGAAGGAAAAGAAGAAGGTGGTCATAAAAGAAGAAGAAATGACCCCGAAAGCAATTTTTTTGAAATGCAATATCTAGAGGGGGTCATCATAGGCTAGGAGTGGGATTCTCACATAAGGAGAAGCAAGGTGAGTGAGTAAAACCATCGTACCATAGAGAATAAGAAGGAGCTTGATGCCTTGCTGAATACAAAGATGAATAAATGCACAAAGGAAGACATGCCGGTGTATGATGATGTTAGCGAGAAGATATTTAAGAATATTGGATTTTTGTCATATATACGAGCTCCCTTACTTCAGGAAATATGAGCCCTTATACTAGTGGCTCATGAGAAGAGTGCATGAAGATTTTTTCTACTTTGCAAGACACATAGCTAGAATTTCATCTCGTGTCAATATCCATGGTAACATGATTGAAGGGCATAAGAGGAGATTTGAAGAATGATTTAATAGACAAAGTCACAATCTTAGAGACTAGAAAGGAGTGGGGTATACAAAGGGTCCACACAATATGGACATAGATAAAGCGAAGAAGTATCAAGTTGTGCAAATAATCGCACTTTTTTTTATGAAGCTAAATGACTAGGAAAGGTGGTCACAAGTGAACACCATGTGGTTGCATGTTGCGAGGAGGATGTCCGAAGGGGTAGTCTATAATATTTTAGGCTACATTGCAAAGATGATAGTCAAGGAAGCACACACAGGAGGAAATATCAGCTTTGGAGCTGTTCTATTGTCACTAGTGTTCATGGAGATCGGAGTACCTGATGGACCAAAAGAGAAGATATGGGAGTATCCCATGGAGCATAATTCATTAGAGGATCGGTTTAACAAATACCTATGTGAAGGATCTATGACAAAACCAGTCAAGCAAAGGGCTGAGAAGTGGTATGATAGGCTCGTGTGGCCTTTGAAGAAGAATGGCACATCCCCAAGGAATTGCCTTCGGTGGTTGGAAAGGTAGTTTAGTTCACTATATACCAACACTTTTGCATAGCGTGGTTCACCATGAGGGATGGAGCATGGAGCCCTTGGTGTAAGTTACCATATGCCTTCATAGCAAGGTACTTCCAGGCATCAGTACATAGGTTCTCAGACGCACGACACCTAACGTTCAATGTGGACAAGGTAGATTGTGACTACCACATGCTAAGGAAGAAATATGTGTATCCAGGACGGGGTGCATATATTGAAAGGATCATTTCAAATGTATTGAGCATTAAACTAGTAAGTTTGGCTATGGGAGGTGTACCTTCAACTGAAGCCCAAGTTGGAGAATAAAAAGTATGTGGAGAATGAGTTTGCACTCCCAGGGCCACCGAAGGGTAAGCATACCATGGAGAACATTCCAATGCCTAAGCCCACAGAGCCAATTGAAGTAGAGGATGAGCGTGAAGATAGTGGTGGTGTGGAAAACAAAGGTAGAAGACATCTCACAAATAAGGATAAAGTGAGCATGCAACTATACTACCTCAGCCACAAGAGGAGGATGCAAAGGACTTAGGTGTGGACCAAGGAGAGTGATGATTCAATAGGGTATTTAGGAGGACAAGGACCCAAGGTGATACTGCAAAAAATGTGCAAATAACCCAAACTCTCTCCAAATAAGGAGACAACCATGCAAAGGAGAAGGAAACTAAAATTGAATGAGGAGGTGGAAGAGTAAGAAGAAAGCGTGCCTAATTCTCCTACACCTACAAAGAATGTAGAAGGACAAAAAGATGAAGAAATGAAGGTAGGAGAAGAGGAGGAAAAGGGAACAAATGAGATAGCTACCGAGACTGCTTAGGATATGGAAACATAGGTCACAAATCTAGAAGCTCAAGTTCCTAAGAAGCCAAGGTCAAGAAGAACATGTGGGGAACACATTCCACTAGCCATGCGTTATGCTGAAGATACATGTAAAATTATTTGCGCATGTTTTCAGAGCGCACTGACACAAAAGGAGTTATATGGCTGGGAACTAATGGATGAAGATATGGCTATAGTGTGCACAAGGAAACAATTATCATGGTCGATGCACACACACATGGATGAACCAGATTTTGATGTGTGTGAAGAGTCATGCATGTTGAGGAGGTTGAAAAAGACACCTCAAGCTAGACACATAATAGTAAAGCCTATTGTTATGTTAGATGAATAGGTGAGCAATGCATTGGTAAAAGTCTCAATAGAGGTGGAAAGGTGGAATATGGACAAGGCTACCACAATTAGGGCACTAAGGGAAGAGATCAAAACTAAGGATGGGGAGATAGCGCGCCTAACGTAGGAAAGAGACTTAGTACGCAGAAGAAGAACTCTATATTTATCAGCATCATAGAGGAAATTGGTGATAATGTCATAAGAGCTAGGCCACACTTAGAGCCAAAGGTACTAAAGATGTTTCCTTCGGCAATACACTATGTAGGTACATTGGTGGAATTAGTGCTTGAAGATGAACCTCTATGCATGCCAGCACCAAAGGATCCAACACAAGATGCAAGAGTGAGAAAAGGATTCAGTGATGTGAAAGATTGCATCATATGAAGGGTTGCTGCAAGTGTTGCAGGAAGAAATGAAGAAGGTAGACCAAGCCTTGAACATCTGTACAACTCCCGAGGTGGTCATCAACATAAAAACCCTAGAGGAGAACAATGAGGTCTAGAAGGTGATGAAGGATGACACATTGGGCCACATAGAAAGATTAGCATTAGTTAAATAGAAGTGCGAGGCCCTGATAACAGCTCAAGAACCACACAAAAGTTAGCTAGAGGAGCTTGGGAAACTCATTATGCAGAAGATGGATTTGCTAGAGGGAAGGGTGACTGCAATGTATGACATTGTGATGGTCTTACAGAATGAGAAAGGATAAATTTTGAAGGATGAACTAGAGTCCATTGCTATGGACATTCCAGAAAAAGAAGAGGAAGCACTTTTTGAGTGGCACACCTTCGAGGTTGAGATAAAGGAGGAATATCCTGAATTAATTTTTTAGGTTGCAGAGGAAGAAACTGTAGGTTAAAAAAATTCTTTAATTCTTTCAATTCTTTCAATTCATCTATTCTTTGATTTGTTTTGGAGACAACCATTTCTGGGGTGGAAATGTAACTAGTGTGGGGTGATGTTGATAAGAGAACACTTGATAGGAAGCACACATGAAGTCCACATGGGAAATCAGGTCATATTCAAAGGCATGAATGGATAGGGAAAACATGTGCATGGATGAAGTTAAAATTTTGGGACTTAGCTATTTTCGTTCATGAAGGTCTATTTTTAGAGATGGCATGCATTAAAAAAATGAGGTAGAGACATGTGCACTAAGCATTGGCTATTTTTGGAGGATCGGATATAAAGCTCTTTACATGGATATAGGATGGAAATAGATCTACTACCTGTCGTTAACTATCGTAGTCTATTGTTAGCACACTTGCATGTGTGGTTATTTTTTTAACGACACGTGGCTAATAATAGCATGCGACCTATTTTGGGATTAGATAAGTGGTGAAGGGCATGTCCCCACCCTTATAAGTATGTATTAAACTATGTAGAGGATAGGATATATAGATATGTAGAGATAGAGAGGTGTGTATGCGTACATAAGGAGATTATATTCACGCTAAATCACATTACGCGCATACTACATCTTGTATCAGTAATGAAGCTTCTATATACTTATTGCATTTAATTTATCAAGGATATTGGTTGAATCTATGTGTTATTTCTTTGTGTATCGAATCTAGTATGTTCCTGATTTCACCATGGTTAATACTTAATTCTGTTCTCCTTAGATATAGATTTGGCATGCTTTGTAGAATGATGTGTTAGTAATGGAACCGCATGTGTTAAGTCTTCATCATGATAACATCCCGCATCAACAACCCTAAAGAGGGACCCGGTACCTTTGCATGCTTCGGTGAGTGCTCACTTGGGATGAGTGATGTGCCAATGTGTTTAGGGTCTTATTACTGAATTCAAGGCTGCATCAATTCTCTTATCAAAAGAGGAAAGAAACTCCTTTCTTCTTCATTTATGTTTTAGAAAAATTATACATAGCAAGAAATAGAAGAACATAGAGGAGGAGAATGGAGGAAATTTTTCTATATCTTTTACTTCACTTCAAGTAGTAATCTCTCCTTAATCATATAAAATTGAAAACCCTTAAGAATGAGGGTTTCACACAAATTCTAGACTTAAGAATGAATATTCATCTACCCCACATGACTTTTCATTTGTCCCCTTAGAAAATGTGATTTCTCATAATCCTAGGTTTAGAATTAAGTCCCCTTTTATTAATTAAGGGTGACTTATTACATTACAAACTAAAGTCACATTTAAATGAATAAGAAAAAATAGGAATAGGAAAAAATGAAAAAGTGCAACTCCCCTAATGAAGGAAAAGAACATGAAGGAGGGGGAGAGGGGGAAGAGAAGAGAGAGAAAGAGAGAGAAGGAGAGAGAACTATGATGATGAAGATTTTGATTTTTCCAATTATTCCTCGCTACCTGATTGATCCTTGCTAAGATCCATTAAAAATATTTCCACTCCCTTGAACTCTTTATTGTACCCGGTTGTTGCAGTGCTACGTTCTATGCTTGAGGAATGCGCATACGCATCGGGGACCGAAGCCCACCATCTGAGATATCATTGATGTTTTTTCTCTTTACAAACCATGAAGGATTTTTCTATGCAATGCTCAAAATTGTGGTTCTGATCTCATATAGATACTCTAATGTATTTTTATCATAGGAAAAGGGGTCCCTATCCTTTTTCTAAACATACTCCTCAAATGGGATCAATAAATCATGTGCGTAGAGTGTTATCACAAATGGTGGGAACTCCAATTTTTTTTTATCTAATGTTGATGTTTTCTTTCATCTTGAAGGTGTGATCCTCTTGAGTCTAACTTACCAAAGGCATGATTCAACATTTTGTATCAAGAGGAAAGGGTTTTTGCCAACAATCATGACAAGTCCTGGTATGGATAATTGAATACTTTTCTGATCACCAACACATGAGAGTGAGAATATACAATCTGCGTCACCAGTGGATAAAATTGGTCCCAATGTTAGTTTTATTTTTCCAATTCTTCCCTTATCATCCAAGACTTGTCTGTAGAGGCACACGTGTACTTATAAAATGAGATCAACTTTGGAAGAAGTAATCTTCCTTTCTCAATGATCATGATTATCCATTTTTCATTTCCTCATCCCTACATGGTGAAGGCTTATGTATTCTTCATGGAATCTGGATCAAAGCAACTAATTGGAGTAACTTCTTCAATTGAGAGTGATGATGAAGCATTCATATCTTTGAAGTGTTTGACATATGAGGAAAGTGTTTGTACTTGGTCTTCAAACTGATCAATTTTCACCTTATACTCTTGATTCCTTGCAAGGATGCGAGTAGAAGAATCCAGAACATGTGTGCATATCCTTTGTGAATGGATGAGCCTAGGGGAATGGTGCTCATTTTGTAGTTGTATGCTGTCATATCTTCAATAGTTTTGTTTATTATTTTATTTACATAATCATTAGCTATATGCATTGACACCTCATTTAGACATATCTCGAATGCTCACACAAAGTGTGCACATCTACCTGGTCCCTCCTTTATTATGCTTAATAGGATGTAGCATGCATGATCACCATTTTTTTAATCATTATAACCATGTCAAATTAGAAACACATATAATAAGGAAGATGGGAAATCTAAAAATATGCAAGATCAACTGAATCATTATAACACCATATTCAAACATGTAAAAACCATTATCCATCCACAATTATCCATAGAAAAATTAAACAATTACATAACATAGAAGTTGTTACTCATTCAATAAAATAGTGTGTAGGACCATGCACATGGTCATCAAAACCCTTAGATTTGTATCAAGACAACATACCTACTCTACACTCCAACTCTCTAACCTATGATGAACACTAAATCAATGACATACATTAGGTATATATAGGGGTTGGGAATTTCCCTTCACCACCCATGCATCCTCCTATTAATAGGCATGCTCTCAAAATAATAGGCATGCTCTCAAAATAACATGCATGCTTACATTCCTAAAAATAACAATGTGTATAAAGCTTGCATGCTTCTATAAAACACACTAATAACAGATTATCCTATTTATATAACTTTATTTAATCCTATTATTAGTTGGATCCATGCATGTGATTTCTTTTCCCTTTCTTGGCCGTCAAGTCTCCTTTTTTTCTCTCTAGTTCTAGATCTTTACTTGGGTGGCACTCTAACTCTATTTTTAGCATGTTCTAGAAAATTGGCTAAGTCCTTACTTTATCTCCTGAGTGCACAGTTCCGTGCACTACCCTATTTAACATCCACATGTTCCCTCCTACGTGATATCCTTACTCCACACGTACACATTATTACACGTAATCCTCTACACTTTTTACTCACTTAGTCTATTTCTCTAAAAACATTACCCCGCATTAGGTATGTTGTCTGCATTTCGACAAAACCAATTGAGAATATGCAAAAAATATTTCATGACTCAAGAAATGTCTCGGAAAAAGAATTAAAGAATCAAGTACCAGTCTTCTCGGGTGGAAGGAGCCCTAGAAACTCCTTATCAAAAATATTTTGTAACTCCCTCCATCCCTCCAATTCCTTAGTTTCCTTGATCGATGTTGCATCAAAAATAATAGGCACTTCGTAGGAGTGAGCTCATTAATCCATCCTTTGATATTTGTAATAATCTTCTCAAGTTGTGTAAACACATCATCAAGTGCATCCATCCCGCGTGTTACTAAGGGAAAGAGTTATTTTAATCTATCTTTTAGTGTAACTTTTAGAGTGGCTCATAGATCCCTCTTTTTATCCATTTCACCCAACATTATCTCCCGTAAAACCTCTTATTCTTCATGTTTCCCTAAAATAACTTTAACTCTACTTCTTCCCTCACTACCTATGCTATAACTACTTGATCAAAATCCTAGATTTTTTCAAAGATGAATTATACCCTTCACGTAGCATCCTTAGCCTATGTAACTAACACCTCATACTATCCAATATTTCATCTATCAATTCCTTATCATATTTATTCTTTCGACTAACTCCTCCGATGTTGGTCCCTTTAAATTCCTTTTCTCATGAGAGAGAATCTAAATTATGTGCTTTAGATAGTGCAACACTATTTCATATTCCTCCTTGGTATTCACAACAAGGCTAGGATATGTAGAACTCATAGTGTCTATAATGAACTCTTCTTTCTTGTAGGCTACGAGTGTTCTCCCCTTCTCTTATCTCAACTCCTATTTCAACTACACAATTGTTTCATCTCATGAGTTAAAAAGTAAGGAAGATGAGGAGTACCTTGATTATTTATAGATGTTGAACCCTATTGGTATAAATTATGTTAATATGCTTGAGGAATACCTCAATTAGAATTGTCGATGTGTTAGAGTAATCCTACGCCAAATGTGAATTGAATTTAGTAGGTTGAACAATCTTTTCTCCGAATTTTGATGACCCACCGATTTTTGGATCTTCTTCCTTCTTGATTGTGTATTCTCCAGCTCTAGGAGTAATATTCTATTGGGATCGATTTGAAAAAGGATCTTCATCCTTCCAATTTTGCAAAGGGGAGAGTTAATCAACAAGATGCATAGAATATTTGTACGGTATAACACAAATAAGGCCTTGTACCCTATATGTATAGATTAACTCAAAATTATTTTGGAAGGATAACTTTGCAACCTAAAAGATAAAGCTTTGTATACTGTATGAATTAAAAAAAAATTGGTTTCCAATCCCTCATTTATATTCACATAGGGTCAAGCTTTATGAAAATCTTGTTTGTAATTGGAAAATTTTGACAATACTTTACATATGGTTTATTTTTGCCTATTTTTAGCAAAGATCTAAAAAGGCATGTCTTATGGTCCCCTGGAAATGACACTAGTAAGTGTATTGGTCCTCAATTCTACACTCCTTGGTGGCCTGAAAATAATAATTTAGGGAAGGGGGAATGATTGGATGGTGGTAGATCAGGTGGTATGTCATTTTGTAGCTGAAGAGGGGTCTAAAAATTTCCTTAAGATCAAGCCTTGGGATGAATGAGAGGCACATACAAAGGATATGGCCTATTGCTTCTACTTTTGGTCGAGCTTTGAACCACGGTGAGAGGACCCAAAATGTAACTTGAATATAGAGGGGTAAATATATTATTTTTGCCTCTCAATTTGTTTCATAGATGGATAAATTTTGGATAAACATGGCCACGAATACAACACTCACTCTTACGAGTTGTCACAAAATATGTTATATATACGTAATGCACTAGACACCGACTACTATAGAAAACAAAGTTTGTTTTCTCTTTGCACTCTCTTGATTTGTAAAATTAAGGGTAGAATGCACCTTAAGTGATAATTAGAGTAGTGTAATAGTAAATAGAACGAATGGAAGTTAGTATGAAGGGGGTGATATTAATTATGGTAGTTGTAACTTCACAAGGGGGATTTATATGGTGAGATATTCCTTGTATTGAAGCATTTGACACTTAAAACAACATAAAATTATGGAAGGTACAGAAAACTAGATTAAGTAGTGATAGTTTCTACAAAGAAAGATTTGTATTCATTGATAGCCAACATATACAAAGTTTCAGCACAATCTATAAAATACTTGACACAAGAGCTCGTGCAAGCATTATAATAAATTATTTACTAGTTCTAATCTAGTACGTCCAAGATACACTTAAGAGATAAAAAAAATCACTTCGAAAAAATGGTTAGAGTAAGGATTTTACAATTAACTCCAATATTACAGAGTAAATGGTTACATTACAATATTGAGCTAATAACCAAAACACAACCATTAAGGATTGATCCAATGTACTAAAAAGAGAAGCAACAAACACAAGATGCAGAAGAAAATATAACTCATTAATCACAAATTTGATGTACAAAACCCATAACAAAGAAATTAAACTCGAAGTGGAAATATTTCATTCAGATCCTTAATTTGTTAACAGGGGAACGTAAAACAATTTCTCTCAATTTTTGTCGATGGTCGTACACTCGCAACCACCTTGACATAAAATTTTGGGAAACCAAAATCTATATGCATTTCATAAAGGAAACATGCAGTGTTCACAATATATCTCGACATGTTTAGAAATAGAAAGACTAATACCATTTGATCTCGAATACCAAAACTAACTCCCCTTGATATGAAGACAATCCCCCATATTTATACAATTATGATGAATTCTTATAATTTTATTTTTCCCCCAAAACAACAAGTGAATCTTCTCCCTATTCATAAAGAAAGATTTTTTTAATTAGAGTAGGAATGTCACTTGTCTAACTAAAAATATCCGATTTTATGTTAGTATTTTTGGTTTGATTCCATACTCGCATTACCACATATGTAAAAATAGTTAATTTAATTTTTCTACGTGCACTTGTGTCTTTTTTATTTTCTTATTTTCTCCCACCAAACACCATCAGTTCCTAATTCAAATGATGCCAAACTGAAGGGATTAAGCAGACCTTTCGGATGGGACTTTTTTCCATTTGGAGCTCTGGATTGAAATTTGTGGCCATTTGAAGTTTTTCCTATGGGGATGAACATGAGAGTGACACGGGATAGCTTTTGGTTGGCTTCAGGAATTGAATTTTTATATGAAATGTGAGGCAGTAAGAAAATTCCATGCACCATCTCCTCCTTTTATTTTCATTTACTTTATTTCCATCCATAAAACATGAGCCAATGAGGAAGTTCCATACTTTTCACAATGTCAGTCTTTTCTTTTACTTGTACTCACCACCGCAAAACATGAGCCAATGAAAAATGTCCACGCTACTTCATAATTTAGACTATTCAATAACATTGAGTGATTGCGATGAAACACGAGCCAATGGAAAAGCTCCATGCTCTTTACACTATCAAATTTTTGATAAACTTGATGAACCCAGTGAAACATGAGCCAATAAGCTCCACACTTACTTCATAATTCACTTTCATTTACAAAAACCTTATTAGAGTTTGAAGCCTTAAACCAATGAAATAGATCCACACATGTTTGCATTGTCACTTTGTCATAGTGAAAAGCATAAAAAAGTAAAAAAGTTCCATGATACTTCTTATTTTACTTTTATTTATAAGGACCTTGTTAAAGTGTGAAACATGAACCAATGAGAAAGCTCCACACTACTGGAAATGTCAGTCTTGTTAGAGTGTGAAGCATAAACCAATGAGAAAGCTCCACCCACCTTTGTGGTTTCGCAGTGTCAAGTTCTCTTTTTTGTGTTCACCTTTCATTTGTTTTGGGGTCGGGCCTTCGCATCACAACTTCTATCTAGGTAGACTTCATCATTGGCTTCATATAAATGTTTCCACGTATAGTACCTTGATCAATCAAACCACCGGACCTGAAATGCTATCAACATTGGTTGATTCCAAATACTTGAATTCCATGATACTTGAATGGATTAGAGAGGCCTGGAATCTTGCCATATGTCCTCTACTTTGTAGGTTTTTGAATTTCTTGGTGATGTAGATATTTGATGGCCATTTGAATGTCCCAACATTTTTTAAATGACTAAGTAAATTTTAAATTTTTCGTTTGGTGCCGATTTCTTTTTTTTTTCCTTTGCAAAATATGTAAACATATCCTCATCACCTATAAATCCAAAGATTTTATAATCTAATCAACCATCCATTAACCAATCATCGGGAAATTATTATGGTTCTAGTTGAAGAAACAAGCCTTGAAAATATTGTGGGTTTCGTACATAGATTCACAAAGATAAGAGATGATATTGAAAAGATTCTAGATTCATCTTAAAGTCTCAAATTTTGGTCCCATAGACTCTTCAGTCTCATGGACATCATTAAAATATTTCATTTCATTTCAGTCCTCCAATATTTCCAGTTGAATCCTTTCTTATTTTGATAGGGCACAAAATTTCTTACAAATTGATAAGTCTCCGTTACTTAAACTAAAATTTGAAGAAAGGGGAACAATATGAAGCTCACATAATAGTTGCATTTTGGGAGAGTCAAGGAAAAGACCATCTCAATCTAGGGTCTTAGATTAAGTACTAAAAGTTGATCCGCCGTGGATGGGCACCCCTATGGATGTCACAAGCACAAATACCGGATTCCTAAACCATTGGGTAAGGAGTTGGGAGACTAAAAATCCAAGGATTTATGAAAAGATACATTATATTCATACCCGAATATTGACATATCTCAAAACCTAGTCACTATAGACTAGACCCAAAAAAAGGGAAAAACAACACAAACTAGGGAAAAAAACTCAACAAAATTGTACCAAGCCAAGAACACAGATGTGGAAGAGCATGCAATAACAAGCCTCATAGGCTTAGGAGCATCAAGAGCAGTAACAAGCTCAAAGACTGGTAGATCAATGTCAGTGGGTACAAGAGAAACAACTGCAAGTGGACTAGGAGCATGGACATAGCTATCCACAATATGATGGTCATGTTGTAGGCTAGCAAGTTTTTGCTGCAAGGAGTGTATTAATGTATCCTTATCGTGAATGAGTGATTGTAGAAGAAAATTTCACTTTTTAAGCAATCTATTTTCTTCCATAAATTTTACAATATCCTCTTGAAGTCCACACACTTCAGAGAAAATCATATCATTATCAAAATCCATGATAGATACAAGAATGCAACTCCTAAAAGTTTAGGACGCGGGCTCAATGAAATTACGTCTACAATTGATTATAATGCATGTTACAATATGGCACTTTATAATTATAGTGCAATTCAAAATAAATATTTCCAATGGAAAGAGCACAAAAATAAGCACTTTTGTAAAAATGGCACTCAAAACCGAGTTATCGATCAAAAGATACAAGCTTTTCAATATTATGCTCTGTTATTTATTTTAGTTGCCACTAAAACAAAATAAACTATGATTTTTTTTGAAATAGCAACATCTCATGTACGACCATCCCGATACCCTTCCAAAAGAGGAAAGATATGTCCTTCCAAAACAACTCCCGTGCTTAAACTAAAAATGGTACACTCGCAACAAAAAATACCCAATTCAAATCTCGAAAAACCCAACAAAACCCAGAAAAATAATTCTGGTTTCCTTTCCGGATGGTGTGGATCTCGAGACGAACTAGTGTATTTCTCTCGCAACAAAAAAATGAAAAAATGATCGCTCTAGAAATGGCCAATTTTACAGTCAATCTTATGGTTTTTCCACCTTTCGGATCCAATGGAAGCCTCTGTTTTGCATAAAACTACATGCAACAACAAAATACAACCAAATCCCAAATATATGAATATACAAACAATTTATTTACAAAAAAACTTACGTAAAGATGTCAATAGCAATCTCCCGCTCCGATACTATAAAAGGAATGATAACCAGATCATACCAAGCCAAGAACACCGATGCTAATCAAAACCATGATCTATAAGGTGAAAGCAATTACTTAATAAATTTACATAAAGCTTTGCAAACAAATGAGCAACAATATCATATATTATTATGGAACTCAATGAGAAAGATGTACATATAGGAGGAGATAAGTGCAACTACTACCTAAATCAGTGGTGAAGAACTCCCACTAAATGATACTAGTAGTTAAGTTAACTCTAAAAGACTAGTAAGCTAACTTCACATAACTAAGAAGCTAACTCAACACAACTAGTAAGCTAACTCCATAAAACTAGTAAACCTAAGCAAGCTAACCCAACAAGTGTAGGGCTAACACAAGTGTAAGGATTATCCTAATATATAAATAAAATGATAAAATAATAACCTACACTAACAAAAATACCATCTCAATCTAGGGTCCTAGATTGAAAACCAAAATGGATCCTCGCTCACGGATGGGCACCCCCTATAGATACCACAAGAACAAATACGTGATGCCTAAACCATTGGGTAAGGAGTGGGGAGAGAAAAAAATCAAGGATTTATGAAAAGATACATTATATTCATACCATAACACTGACATATCTCAAAACCTAGTCATCAAGACCATACCACAAAAATGGTAAAAATAACACAAACCAGGAAAAAGTAACTCAAAGAAATTGTACATTGTACAATGATCATACCTAATCACTTGGCTTAGTACAAGAAATGTTTGAGATGTATGCAATTGATAAGAAAATCTAGTAAATGTCCTTCCAAGTCCTTCAGAAAGAAATTATGTTCTCTAATCCTAATATCAATAGAATAGGGTCCCATCCATAGGCATCAAACTTTCCATGTTTTCCTTTTTCTTTGTTTTTGTTGTCCCATAACAGACTAGGTCTCCGACATTGAAAAATCTTGGAGTGACCTTCTTGTCAAATATTTTCTTGATTCTTTCTCTGAATTTGAGATATATTTAGTGGGACTCTATTCTTTCCTCATCCAATTCCATAATTTGATTGATCCTTGTTTCATATGGACTCACCTCTTCTCCCTCTTCAAATTGATTTATGAACTGATAGGTGGAAATTTGTAAGTGCAGGGGGAAAAGGGCTTGAAATCCATAGACTAACTCAAATGGGATATTGCTAGTATACCTCTTGGTAGTAACTCTATCTACCCATAATGCAAACTTGAGTTGTTCACCCCATTTCTTTTTATTGGTATCTAGTGTTCTTCTGAGGATCTTTAGCAGGTTTTTATTACTTGATTTTTCTTGGCCATTTCCTTGAGGATTATAATTTTATGCATAATCCAAATTTATACCATACTCATGACACATTATTGCCAATGGTTTAGTTCAAGCTCATGGCATTGTCAAAAACTATCTTGGCAGGCACCCCAAATATGTAGATTATGTTATTGAGAATAAATTCCATGACTACTTGATGAGTTCCTTCTTGGTGGGAATGGATTCAACCCATTTGGTAAAGTAATCAGTAGATACTAATATCCATTTATGACCAACACTTAAAGAGTATGATATTTCACCAATAAAGTCCAATCCCCATTATTTGAATGGAGCTTCGTTAAAAAAGGTTTGTAGGGTAGGGCTCCAAAGGATTTCAGTCTTCTAGAAAAACAATGACAACTCTCACATTTTCTAACCAATAAGGAAACATCTTTGAACAATGAAGGCCACCAATAACTGCCCTTAAAATTTTATGGGTAGTATCTCTCCCAGAAAAATGAACTCCACACACTCCCCCATGAAATTATGCAATTAGTTTAGGTGCCTCTTCCTCAATGATAAATATTAGCAAAAATCCTTCTGGATTCTTCCAAGCTAGTCCATGATTAGTCAAAATATAATTTTTGGAAACCAGCTTGAGTGTCCTCTAATTTTTGTCTAAGTGCATAGGAAAATTCAAGTTCATCAAGTAATATACTATATCTTTATACCAAACTGAAGTGTTCACATTTTCATGGGGGTGTGGCCCATCTTCTTCAACATTGTGTATCTCCACCACCTACAAATTTCTATCTACCATCAACCTTGTTAAGCCCAATCCTTGAACCAATTTTGTGGTTTGAATCTCCATGTCATATTATTGTAATTTGTTGACTCGGATGACATATTTTACTTGACATATCCATTTCTAATAAAATGTCTTTCACCATTGTATGGGGTACATAAGCTATAAATTTGGAGCTTAGAATGTAGGGTTTGAAAAATTTAGTGGATTTCACTAAGGAAAAAGTGTGTTTTTCCATGATGAAATGTTTTAGCTCAGCTTCATGTAATGCTTTGCTAAAGAAGGAAATGGGATTTTCATGCTCCTCTTTATTCTTCTGTAATAAGATAGAAGTAATTGTATTCTCTGAGGAAAAAGAAAACATCTGAAATTATTTCTTATAATCAGGATTGGTTAAGATGGGGGAAGTCTTGAGTGCCTCCTTTATTCCTTTAAATGCTTGAATAACCCCTTCTTCCCATTTGATGATATGATCCTTTTTCAACATACTTGTGATGGGAATAGTAATCTTAGCAAAGTTGGAGATTAATATTGTTAAAAATTTACTTGTCTAAAAAAGGATTGGATACCCTTTTTAGACATAGGATAAGGACTTTATCAATTTCCTCCACCCTTTCAGGATCTATCATAACTCCTTCCGAGACACTATATGTCCCAATAATTTTTCCTTCTATACTCCAAAGTGGCACTTCTTTGGGTTCAATGAAATACCATACTCTCTACACCTGATAAATATCTTTTCAAGGTGGCCCAAATGGCCACCCTTGTGTTTAGAGAAGATAATTATATCAACTTGATAAACTACTATGAAATAATTGATGAAACATAAAAAGGCAACATCCATATTTATATGAAAATTTGCACCAACATTCATTAGTCCAAAAGGAATTACAACATAGACATATGTTCCCCATGGGGTAGTGAAAGTAGTTTTGAACTATTCTAATTACTTTACCACCACTTGGTTGTAACTTGAGAAACCATCTAATGTAGATAACAACTCATAACTTGTTACCTTTTATAACATATTATCCATATTAGGTAATGGATAATTATCCTTAAGATATGATTTATTTAGATTTCTAAAATCCACACAAAGCCTTATATGCCCATTCTTCTTTCTGACTTGGAACTAAGTATACAACCCATGAAGAGTATCTAGTGGGCTGAATTATCCCACCATCTCATAGTTTATTTAGGTCCTCTTGCATTTTGGTTGCAAGAAGGGGATTTACTAGCCTTTTATTTTCCCTAAAGGCTTGGCATGAGGCTCCAATGGTATCTCATGCTGAAACAAGTCTTCTTTGTAAGCTTTTAGTTTTGAATAAGACCATGCAAGGAAATCCTATTATTTATTCAACAACTTTGTATAAGCCTATTTTTCTTATTTTCTAATGCTACTCCCTAACTAGACCTTTCTTAGGCTTTGATAAGTTCCCAAGTTACACTCTTTAACATCTCTAGGTGCTTAGACATGTTTGTTCATAACTTGGTCCGCACTATCAAAATTTGACCCAAGGTCGACCAATCCTCTAGGAATAATATTTATCTTAAGTTGAATGATATATTTTCCAATGAGGGTATCCTTTCCTTCACATAATTCCACCATGGGTTCAAGATTAATGAGATGATTAGTGAAATCATCTTTGCAAGTTATAAACCTTAAGATTTGAACATCATCTTCAAAAACCTCGTCAATGTTGAAAGTTTTCAGAACTAATGGTCTAACTACTACTTCTAGTTCATAATTACAGTAAGGGTATCTTTGTCTCATTATCATAATAAGAAGCTAAGATAGCCAATTTGTCAGCTGGTGCATTCAAACTTATCTCATGATAAAGGATATTAAAAGAATCGAATAGTTCTATGATATCCCAAAATGCATGTTTATATTATCTCAGCCTCTAGTTTTAAGTTGCATATATTTTTCTAATTTTCTTTACAAATAATTCAGAATCTACTTTGACAACAAAATTCTTAATCCCATGCTTCCATGTAAATCTTAAGCCAAGGAATAAAACCTCATATTTAGCAATGTTGTTAGTACATTCAAACTTCAATTTGAAAGAGAAGTTAAAATACACCTAATTTGGATAATTTAGAACCGCTATAGCTCCATTTGCAACATTGGAGCATGCAACATCAAAATTCATGGTCCAGGGAAATTGACATCTTCATGGTGTGCATTAGCTATTAAGTTGTGGAGCTCATTTACTTCAGACTAGCATGCAATGTAAAACCTACTGAAAAACACAAGAACCATCATTGGTTATGAGGGACCAACATCTATCACCTAGGACCGACATCGTTAGGGAAAACTAACATCGCTACTCATGCGGGAGTGTTTTAATTAACTCTCAAGAATTAGATCTATTTTTAGCATTAAATTATATCTATTGATTGTAATTGGATGGCTAAGTTCCCTAAGTTAATAAACAATTATATAAGCATAAAAGTTAGGGTTTAGAAGTAGAGAATTAACAAGAATTAAGAATAATTGTGAGAGAGAGAATTCTTGGAGAAGAAGAAAAATCTTGAGAGAAAGAAAATACTGTACATTTGAGAGGTGTGAAAGATTTTAAATCTTCAATTGTATATCTTGTCAAAGCTTGGGATAATAGATTGGCTTGTTTCTTGGTGGACGTAGCCCACATTGGGTGAACCATGTTAAATCTGGTGTTGATTTATATCTCTTATTTTATATATTTCTTCTAGTATAATATCCAATTTTAT
Organism: Taxus wallichiana var. yunnanensis; assembly: GCA_018340775.1. Lineage (NCBI taxonomy): Eukaryota > Viridiplantae > Streptophyta > Pinopsida > Cupressales > Taxaceae > Taxus > Taxus wallichiana. The sequence continues at coordinate 565,112,180 of CM031242.1, read as the reverse complement.
TTGCATGTATGCTTAGATATGATATATTGTCTGTATAATCGGTGTGCTAACCCCAACAATTGGTATCGAGATCTTTTTAGGGTTTTGTGTGTTGATGATTTACTCATAGAGGGTTTTTTGATTGAGTGGGAGCTACAACAATGGTAGAAGAAAATAAATACAAGGTAGAGAAGTTTGATAGTTGAAATTATCAATTATGGAAGATGTAGATTGAGGATTATCTGTATCAAAGAGATTTGTATTTACCGTTGGATGAGAAGTCTAGACCTATGAAGATGACTGATGAAGAATGGAAGATTCTTAATAAAAAGGATTTGGGATCTATAATATTGAGTTTGGCAACATCTGTGGCTTCTAATATTACAGAAGTGACTTCTATGGTAGAGTTAATGAAATATCTTGCTAATTTATATGAAAAACCTAGTGCTTCAAATAAAGTTTATTTGATAAAGAAACTATTTAGTTATAAAATGCATGAAGGTGGATCTTCATCTAGTCATCGAATGATTTTCAATCTATTATAAATTAGTTAAAATTGGTTGATATACCATTTGATGATGAAGTACAAGAAATTTTATTCTTATGTTCTTTGCTTGATAGTTGGGATAAATTGATAATGACTATTAGTAATACATCATTTGCTAGCAATATTTTAAATTTTGATGATGTGGTTAGTATAATATTAAATGAAGAAATTCGTAGGAAGAGTACAGAGGAATCATCATATGAGAATGCTTTGAATGTAGAAAGCAGGGGCAAATAGAAGGATAGATATAAGAATAAGAGTAATGAGAAATCAAAGTCAAGGGATAGAAGATCTAAATCCATAAGTAAGGGAATTACTTGTTGGAAATGTGGAAAGAAAGGACATGCAAAGAAATATTGTTGGTCAAAGGAAAAAGAGGACCAACAACTAGAAAAAGGTAAAGAAGAAAATATTTCTACATCGAGGTAATGCAAGATACTCTTATTCTTTCTTTAGATAATATAATTGAATCACGGATTTTAGATTCAAGAGCTTCTTTCCATGCAACCCCTAATAAGGGTTTTTTCATAAATTATGTCGGGGCAATTTTGGGCATGTTTATTTGGGTGATGATGAACCTTGCAGATAACTAGAAATGGGAAGTTCATTTAAAATTGCAGAATGGAAATACATAGGTATTGAAAGATGTGAGGCATATGCCAAGCCTTAAGAGGAATCTTATTTTTGCAGGGCAACTAGGTTAAGCTGGTTACATGGTTACTTTTACAGGAGACTCTTGGAAAGTCACCAAGGGTGCTTTTGTTGTGGAAAGAGGTAAGTAAGTAGGAACATTTTATTTATCTTCATGTGTTACTAATTCCTTTTCCACGTTATCTAATTTAGATTAAGATGCATGCATGTGGCATAACTGGATGGGCCATATGAGTCAAAAAGGAATGAAAACCTTAAAGGCTAAGGGTAAGTTACTAGATTTGAAATATTTAGATCTTGATTTCTAGGACAACTAAGAAGGAGTATAAATTGGAGCGTATACACTCGGATGTGTGGGGACCACTCGGGTAGCTTCTCACAAAGGATCCCAATATTATGTTAACTTCATTGATGATTCTACAAGAAAGGTATGAGTTTATTGTATTAAATGTAAATTTGATGTTTTTGAGACTTTTAAAAGATGGAAAACCCCTGTTGAGAATGAATCAAATTCTAAGTTAAAGTGCCTTAGATATATTAATAGTGGTGAATATTGTAGTAAGGCTTTCAATGATTATTGTTCGATGAATGAGGTACATAGAGAAATAATGGTTCCAAGAACACCACAAGAGAATGGTGTTTGAAAGAATGAACAGACAATCATGGAACTTGCTAGAAGTATGAGGATACATTCGGATTGCCCTTGTAGTTTTGGGTGGAAGCAAGTTAATACAAGTGGTTTATTTGATTAACCATGTGCCTTCAAATTCACTAGATGGAGGAATACCAGAGGAAGCTTTCTTGGATCGAAAAAGAGGTAGTTCTTTCTTTTCTTAATTTTTTGGTTCAAAAGCTTTTGTGTATGTTGATAAGGAAAATAGGAAAAAGTTGGATGCAAAATCCAAGAGATGCACTTTCATTGGTTATGGATCTGGTGATTTTGGATTCCATTTTTAGGATTTAGAGAATTCTAAAATTATTAGGAGTTGTGATGTTGAACGAAATGAAAATATAATGTACAGGATTAAATTTTGGTATCCAAGGATGAACCAGTTGAGAAGTTTGTGAATGAAAATGAACTCTCAGATTTAAAAGTATTACCTACAGGGTTACACAATAATCGAGATTGGTTTACCCCTAACTGAAATTAGTCGATGAATTGGTATCGGTTACGTAAGAGCTAACATGGTATTAGTAAGAAAACTGATGTCGCTTATAGGTGATCAAAGTGCGGTCATCGCGATTTGGATACAAATGTCCAGGAGGTCCAGATTGAGCCTTCGGTACCCCAAAATCTTATGAGAAGGTCACAAAGGGTAAGTAAACCTCTAGAAATATTTACACCTCTATTTTATTTATTATTGACTGATAATGGTGAACCAGAAAGTTTTGAAGAAGTAATGTAGGATAAGACCCACGTCCAGTGGGAGCATGGCATGGATGAGGAGATGGAATCCTTGGAACAAAACTAGACTTGGGATTTGGTTAGGTTTCCAGTAGGTAAGGGACATTGCAGAACAAGTGGTTTATAGGATTAAGGAAGAAGATGGTAGAAAGAAAAGATACAATCCAAGGCTTGCGGAGAGGGATTTGTACAGAAATTAGGTATCAACTTTGGTGAAATATTTTCTCCTATTGTAAAGATGACTTTTATTTATACTATATTGAGTTTAGTTGCAGTAGAAGAATTTCATTTAGAGCAACTAGATGTGAAGATGACTTTCCTTCATGGTGATTTGGATTAAGAGATTTATATGCAACAACCGTTTAAGTATGAAGTCAAGGGTAAGGAGAAACCATAGTGTGTAGGTTGAAAAAGAGCCTATATGGGCTCAAGAAATATCTACGGAAATGGTACATGAGGTTTGATAGTTTTATGCATGAGCATGGTTACTTGAGATGTGAATATGATCATTGTGTTTATTTCAAGAAGCTTGAAAATAGGAGCTATATTATTTTGTTACCGTATGTGGTTGATATGCTTATTGTAGGATGTAGTATGTACGAAATTGGTGAGATTAGAGGAAAGCTAGATCACACATTTTCTATGAAGGATTTAGGAGTTGAAAAAATAATCCTTGACATCGAAATACACAGAGACAGGAAGAATGAGAAATTTTATTTGTCTCGGGAAGATTATTTCTACTGTGGTGTTATCAAGGTTCAACATGCATAATGCAAAACCAGTTAGTACACCTATGGTTGGACACTTCAAATTGAGTAAAGATCAATTTCCATCATCACATGAGGAAGTCAAATACATGACAAAATGCAATATACTTTAGTGGTTAGGAGTCTCATGTATGCTATGGTTTGGACCTGGACCGGACATTGCACATGTAGTGGGATTTGTGAGTAGATATATGGCCAATCCAGTAAAGAGAATTATAAAGTACCCAATGATACTCGTGTATTTTAAAGGGAAATCTAGCATGTAATTATGCTATAGAGGTTCATATATTTCCTTACGTGGCTATGTTGATTTAGATATGACCGGAGATCTAGATGGTATAAGGATCACTCTTTGGATATATTTTCACAAAGGTGGGATGAAAATTAGCTAGATTTCAAGATTGTAGAAGGTTGTGGATTTTTCTACTACAGAGAGGCAGAGTATGTTACAGCTATAGAGGTTAGCAAGGAGATGATATGGATGAGTAGGTTCATGAAAGAGTTTGGAAAGGAAAAAGATGATTGAAAATTGTTCAAAGTGACAATCGAGTGCAATTCATTTAGAAAATAACCTAGCGTTTCATTTGAGAATGAAATACATTCAATTGAGGTATCACTTCATACGGTAGGTATGAAGGATGGATAGTTGAATTTGGAAAAGATTCATACGAGTGAGAACCCCTGCAGATATATTAATGAAGCCATTAGAAAAGGAGAAGTTTGGGCTATGCTCCACTTCTATTAGTCTCCGAGTGTTAGACTTGAAGAGGAAGAAACAAAGTTAAGGAAGGATTTAAGAATGATGTTGTACATGTATGGTGCAGTAATTAATCTCCAAGTGGGAGATTGTTGAGTTGTGGAACTCAATTACTTCAGATTAGCATGCAATGTAAAACTTGCTAGAAAACATAGTAACCATCATCAGTTAGGAGGGACCGAAATTGGTCGGGAAAGGAGGAACCGACATCGTTAGGGACAACCAACATCGGTTACCTATGCGGGAGTGTTTTAATTAACTCTTGGGAATTAGAACTTATTTTAGCATTAAAGTATATTTATTGATTTTAATTTCATGGCTAAGTGCCCTAAGTTTATAAACACTTATATAAGCATAAAATTTAGGGTTTAAAAGTAGAGAATTAAGAATAATAGTGAGAGAGAAATTTCTTAGTGAAAAAGCAAAAGCTTGAGAGAAATAAATTATTCTTGTACATCCGAGAGGTGTGGAAGATTATAAATATTCAATTGTATATCTTGTCAAATCTTTGGATAATAGATTGACTTGATTCTTGGTGGACATAGCTCACATTGGGTGAACCACGTTAAATCTAGTGTTGATTTATATTTCTTGTTTTGTATATTTCTTCCGGTTGAATATCCACTTTTATTTTCATTTATTCTTAGGTCTAATATATTGTCTGTACAACGGGTGTGCTAACCCCAACATTAGCATCTATGAAATGATCTTAAAATCTACATTGCCTATAAAGTTACCCAAATCTGTATCAACAAACACTACCTCATAAGAGGAATTCATGGGATCCTCAATAAGATGGAGCATCTTCTCTTCTCTATGTAATTTGACTAACTTCCCTTCTAATGGTATAGAGACATAAGACATATCCATCCGATTATTGCCTCCTACACCTTTGGAAGCCTACTTTCTTGATAATAACATGTCCCATTTAGCAAGGAAGTCAACTATAACCATATTAATAATTAAATATTTTCTAGGATAAGGAGCATGTTGTACTACAAGACCTCTAACATACCCTATAATATGTACTTCTCTTGAATCTATGGCATAACATCTCCAAAATCTATTGTTTATCTTGATATGTGATTCATTCATGACCTCTAAAGGCATGATTTTACATGAAGATCCCAAATCAAACACATAATCTTAAAGAAGCCACCCATTGAAAATCAAAGTAGTAATGAAGGGATCCACATCTAATTTGGATTATACCAAGGATGTGCCTAAATATAACTCTAGGGGTTCTTCCATTTTCTTTGTTTCTTCCTTTATCTCAACTTCAGATATATTAGGAGGAACAACTACATTACTTGTGCTCCTCTCCTTGAAAACCATATCATCCTCCAGCCCCAAGTATTTATATTCTCTTCTTCTATGTTCATGAGTTCTAAGTAATTCCACAATTGGGAAAGTGATATTTATCGACTTAGAATTTGAGCGATATCATATATATAATAATTTGGTAGGGTTTTATTAGATGCTAGGGTGAATTTCTCTTATGATGGGATGCTATCCCTATTTTTGGGTAGAAGCAGAATTTCTTGGCATTGAAGATATAAAGGGTCCTTTGTCAAGCATATTTCTTTTAGGGATATCTTTGGGAATATTGGCCAAGAGAGGAATATTTGGCTATGGAGAAGGGGTTTTTAGCTTGAATTGTTTATTACAAAAGTGTTGTCACCCTAAAATTCCCCTCTTGTGAAAAATGAATTTGTATGTCCCAAGTGTTGTTACTCAGTTTTTAATCCCGCCCAGTTCCATTTAAAATTCCTCAGTCTGTGCATTTTGAAACATTTTTCTATCTCCTTTCATGGATGTGTGGAATTTATGAATATTTTTCTATGGCTATGGACAACATCAAGCCTTGTATTCCTTGCATTTATCTTTCTATAGGAAAAATATTTGATTCAGGTGCGAATGGTGGCATTTTCCCCTTCTTTGCATTTTTCTATGGTTGTCTTCCTGTAAAATTATTTTCCAGTGTCTACGGATACATGGTCACCTCTAATTGGATGTGGTGTGGCGGGTATTTTTATGAACTTGTTACTTTTGTTACATTTACAAAAATGTTGAATTACCCCCATGTCTCTCGTTGGATCCTGATTGACTTTTCAAAATTATGAAGTGGCAGAGAAAATTCTTACTTTGGCCCCACAAAGGGACATGTGGCTGTTTTCAAAAGTCAAAGTAGGGAGGTGGGTCATCAGAGCACTTTTGGAAATTTGGTTTTATTTCCAAAAGGGATTAAAGTTGTAAAATGAGTTGTGACTCCGGGATGGGAAAAAGTCAAATATCAATCCCGCATAAAATTCAAAGTGGGGAGGTAGATTGTCGGGTCACTTTTGGAATTTTGGTTTTGTTGCGGAAAGGCATAAAAGTTATAAAGTTACCTACAACCACGCCGATGCCTAAGAGAAGCCACGTGGAGATCCCATATCAAAAGTGGATGGGTGGGCCAAAATGTTCCAAAGTGACTTTTCTCTAAAAGGCACAAAATATAAAAGTTTTCCCCATACCGCTTCAGCTAAATCTCTCCCATGTGGATGGCTCAAATTCAAAGTTTGCAAAACCAGGATGAATGGCTGTGATATCATGCATCTACTTTTTCTGCTAGGCATGGAAATGGCTAAGGTGTTAAAAAAGTTAGAACGTTGGATTCTTGAGTCAATTAGCACCTCTCGAACTTCAGCTTGAGTGTTTCTTCTTCGAGATCTTGAAACACTTATTTTAATTCCTAATTAGTTCTTAATCTTTTGATTAAAAGAAGTCAGAATCTAAATGTAATGTTTTTGGAAGCTAGTTAGTGGGTTTTCTACACCATTGTTCAGAGTTGGATCCGACATTCTTGAAATGTTATAGATTCAAAATTAATCAATACAGAAGAATTTCCACTTCATTTCCATTTGCTATTCCTTCTTTCCTTGTCTGGAAACCCTTGGATCATTAATCTTTTATGATAAGAAACTTTGTGTTCTTGTTTATATGATTTCTAGAACTTTTTGTCCATGGAATTATATCTATTGTGAAAGTGAATGATTCTATTATACATCTCCCTTGATCAATACGTATAAGGTTATACTTTGCTATCTATATTTCTTTAAATTATTGTTATGTTCTTCCTCTCATCTCCTTAGTTCTTCTATTTTTTCACATTGATGATATTTCGGGCATAAAACATTTCAAAGTATTAGGAATCCAAACTTTGAAAGTTGTACATTTGTATATAAGATTTTTTGCTTGCTTTCAATAAGGGAACCCCTCCCATAAAGAGGAGGGACTTGTTGTCCCCTAACTGTGGTTTGTTAAAGTACTATTTTAAAACCCAACAGTTTTTGGTGACTCACCGGGATTTCCTTTCAAACTTATCCATTTGTAAAAGAACAACTTTAAGATCATTTTAAATCTAAAAAATCTAAGATATAATCATGGTAAAAAGGATCTCGGAATAGAAGATTCCCATTTTCAACTTCTGGAACAAAAAAACTTATCTCTTCTTCCAGTAAGAAGGAACAAAAGAACTCATTCTACAAGCACACCTCCTTTTAAAGACAAAAATTCCAAGAATAACATTCCTAAAGAATAACTTAGTCCTAATATTTGTGCTTTGATAATTTTTGGTGTTTCAATTCCCCTTCAATATTTTTTTCCAAAGATGGCAGCCCCTTTGCCTTAGGGACAATAGGTTGGGCCTCTTTCCCTTCCTAAGCCATTATATGAGTTACCTAGGGGTATCAAGATTTTTTTCCCAAATTCTGGGTGATGGGAAGGTTCATTTAGATGAACACATTGCAGCCTTCATTATTGCATGTGGGATTCTTGATGTTGAACATGAAGATGTCTATGTTGGGATTTTTGTGGAGACATTACAGACAATACTATTGATTGGTTTTATCATCTTCTTGTTGGGTCAATTACTAATTGGAACACCATGAAAACTCAGTTTGAGTAGCATTTCAAACCTGCTAAAGATGTGCATGCTCTATTAGCTCAAATATCTCATATCAAGAAGGAACCATTTGAGCCCATGAGGGAGTTTGTGGCAAAATTCAACAAGCTAATTCATAAAATTCCACAGAACACTTGTCCAGTGGATCAAATCCAAAAGTGATTCTTCCTCAATGCCCAGTTACCTGAAGTGAGTTATGCACTAAGGAGAGCTAACCTTACAACTCTGGAGGTTGATCAATGGTTAGCTATCAATGTTGAGGATGACCTGATCATGTCTAGTAAATTGAAAAGAGAACCTTCCAAGTCTAAGGAATCTTCTTCTCCCTCTCCTGGAGCCAACTCAGATCAGTTAGTGCAGAAGTTGGCAAATGATCTCATTTCCATTAAAAAGTAATTGGCTCAACATACTCCTTACCAAGACATTCCAAGGAAGAATTTTCAGCCTAGGAACTAGTTACCTCCTTCTCAGACCAGATTGGCTATTGAAGGCCCACCCATCAAGGTTCTAGTCAATGCAACTTGTGAAGTTCAAGAACCTGATGATGAGGAGTTTAATGAACTCTATGAAGAACTAGAAGAAGAGGTTGATGAAGAACTAGAGGAGCTTGGTGGATCTCAAGTTCATTTCCTTACCACTAAAGGTATGGATGACGAAGATGAATATGATGAAAGAGTGGTAGAGATGAATAGTGATTCATATGCTATTATGACTTGGGAGCAATAAAACAAAAAAGAAAAAGTTATGCAGCTTGTTAAGAAATCCAAGGAGTTTCCTATAACTATTTCAGTGATTGCAAGAAGAGGAGCTCCTATTCCCACTGCCTCCACATAAAAGGTGAGATGCTTCCTCCTTCTTCTACTTCTGTTTCCAAAAATTCTTGTCCTTCAAATTCTAAAATTGATAAATAAAAATTCTCTCAAGTTCCTAGCAATGATTCCCCATCCACCTCTTGATCTTTTGATATCATTGATCACCTCAAAAATACCAAAATCCAAATCTCAGAGGAAAATTTTTACGAGACTCATCCAAATTCTTTTGCTAAAATGGTAAAATTTGTCAATTCCAAATCCAAAGCCTCATTCAATACTTCTAAAGGTATTTTTCCCACTCCCTCTTCCTCACCTCAACCAAGCCTTGTGGCTACAGTCACTTCCCCTATTGAGAAAATTAAACCATTCTATGTGACTCTTCTCATAGCTGGCCATAAACTTAGTAATTATGTTATAGACTCAGAAGCATCAGACAATGTAATACCTGTAAAAGTAGCTCATGCTTTGGGCCTAACTCTAACATGTACCTCTGGTTCCTGATATTCCATGGAGAGTAGAGAAGTGCCTTTGGTTGGAAGAATTAAAGATGCACAAGTAGCTTTTGTTTCTTTGTCAAAGGAAATGGTCTTAGCCACTATTTTGGTAGCTGATATTTGTCCCTCATATGGTATGTTCTTTGAGTAGGAATTTATATAATGATGTAGGAGGTGAAATTTAGATGGATCCAAAAGCACAAATAATCTATGAAGATATAGGGCATGGTAACTATATGATTATGTCACAGGATGAGGCAAAAATTCCTAAGGGAGTGATTCATGATCCCAATGACATTTGAACTCGGTGTTTGATGGAAGATTCTCTTCACTAGTTCTAGAGCTGGTGTGGTGCTAACCTCTCCAGAGGGAAGATTCATCCTTTTTCATTCAAGCTTTGTTTTGAAAATACAAACAATATAACTAAATATGAGACACTCATATTTGGATTGAACATGATAAAAGAAATGGGAGTGAGGAATATTTTTGCTCATGGTGATGCATAATTGATTGGGAAATAGGTAAGGGATCTTTAACAAGTCAAGAATAGGATATTGAAACATTATATAAACCTTTTCTGGGATTCCATTGAGTTTCTTGATGCTTTCTTCATTGAAGCTGTGCCAAAAGAGAAGAATACTAGAGCTAATTCTCTAGTTGTCTCAGGATCTCTATTGATTCCTCACCCATATTTCTCTCAAGAGAAATTTACCATTGAAATGATTCATAGGCCCAGTGTACCAGATAATGCAAACAACTGGCAGGTTTTCAATGATGATCAACATTTGCTCTCTTTCTTGGAGCTTAAGGGTAATTTTGATCAATTGTATTTTGAAGGAAGTGAAGCTCTTCCTAGAGAGTATGTGCCCTCTAATGAAGATGACATTGAGGAAGAGATGGATCAGGATGGCTGTATAAAGTTGAAAGGTAATAAGATTCCCAAAGGGTTGGTGAGTCTAGAAGATCTGTTTGATAAGCATGATAGGTATATCAAATCTAAAGCTCCTCAAGGTGCTCGATAATTTACTGAGTGTGAAAAGGTTAATATTGGAAGTCATGAGGAACCCAAGATGGTGAATATTGGAAAATGCTACACTCAAGAAGAGAAGAAGAAAATAGTAAACCTATTAAAAAAGTATGCTGATGTTCTTGCCTATTCATATGTTGATCTCAAGGATTTCAGCCAAAGGAAATGAAAGACTTTATCACTTTGAAACCTGGGATCAAATCTTTCAAGACAAAACAAAGGAAATACAATCCCAAGGTTGTTGGCACTATTTTAAGATTATTTTACCTATACATCATTCAACATGGATTGCCAACATTGTGCCTGTCAGGAAGAAGAATGGTGAGATTCACATCTATGTGGATTTCAGGAATTTGAATCAGGCCTCTTTGAAAGACAAATATCCTCTCCCCATGATGGATCAAGTTTTGCAAACTGACACAGGATATGAGATGTTTTATATGCTTGATGGATTCTTTAGATACAATCAAGTGGAAGTCAGTACCCCAGATCAACACAAAACTGCTTTTACTACTCCTTGGGGCACCTTTGCCTACAAGAGAATTCCTTTTGGTCTTATCAATGTTGGTGCCACCTTTCAGAGGGAAATGGACTTGGATTTTGGCATTCTAAAGGGAAAGTGTATTGTTGTGTACCTTGATGATTTGACTATTTTCTCCAAAACAAGGGCATATCACTTTCAACATCTTGAAGCAGTCCTCTAGAAATGTAGAGAACATGGAGTTTCTCTCAATCCTAAGAAGTCTGTCTTTTGTGTTACTGAAGGCAAGTTGTTGGGGCATATTGTCTCCAAAGAAGGAATCAAGATAGATCTAGAAAGATTTCAAGAAATCCAATGATTCCTCTTCCCACAAGAAAAAAGGGTGTTCACTCTTTCTTTGGTAAGATAAACTTCCTGAGGAGATTCATTCCTGATTTTGTAGAACTAACTATGAGCATTGCTCACATGATGAAAGGAAAGAAAAACTTTATTTATACTTGAAGGTAAAGAAGCATTTGAAGGTATCAAGAAAGCCATTGCTAAGACTCCCATCTTAGCATGTCCTAATTTCAGCAAGGATTTTATCATCTATTGCTATGCTACAGAGAGTACCTTGGCTATTGTGCTAACTTAGAGAAATTCTAAGGATCATGAACTTCCAATTGCATTCATGAGCTATGTTCTGAAATATCATGAATTGAAATATACTATGATGGAGAAACATGCTTTTGTAGTGGTCAAAGCTGTCAAGTAGTTTCATTTTTATATTCTTAATTCTCACTCTGTTGTGCTTGTACCTGATACAACCATCAAGTCTATTCTTACACAACAAGATTTTGGAACTAAGAGAGGAAATTGGGTAGAAAAATTCCAAGAATATGACCTTGATATCAAGCTAACTAAGCTATTATGGGGAAAGGCTTATGTGAGCTTATTGTTGAAGGAGCTGATGTAGAATTGTCCAAAGAAGTAGTTGATGTTCCTATTGTCCTCTTCCTCAGTTCAATAGATGAATGGTATGCTGGTATTGCACATTTTATTACTTATGGAGAGTGTCCATCCCACTTGAGTGCCAAGGAAAAGAGAGCTATTAAGCTAAGGTATGCATAGTATGTATTATGGGAAAATGCTTTATTCAAGCGAGGCATAGATGGAAGATTCCTTAAATGTGTGGAAAAAGAGCAACAAAAGAAGTTGTTTTTAGATTTTCATGATCAAGCTTATGGAGGGAATTTATCTTCTACTGTCACTACCCATAAGATCCTTTGTGTAGGGTACTATTGGCCTACATTGTTTAGAGATGCATCAAAATGGGTAAGTGTGAAGCCTATCAGAATTTTATTAGGAGACCTAATTTGGTTTCTTTATCACTAAAAGCAATAGTTATTGATTTGAGCCTTTTCAAAAGTGGGGATTGGATTTCATTGGAACTATTAATCCACCTTCTAGTGCTAGGCATACTCACGTGCTAACTGCTATAGATTACTTCACAAAGTGGGTAGAGGCTATTCTATTCAAAAGCACTACTTCTGAGGTGGTGTGTAATTTCATCAAAGAGAACATCTTGATAAGGTTTGGGGTACCAAACAAGATTGTGACTGATAATGCTTCCAATTTTTATTCTTCTGAGATGATGGATTTCTGCTATGGCTATGGAATTTCCCTTGCTCATTCTTCATATTATTATCCTCAAGGGAATGGACAAGCAGAATCAACAAATAAGAATCTAGTAACCATCGTTCGGAAGCTTGTCAATGAATCTCAAGGAATTGGCACAAGAAGCTTTATGATGCTCTCTGGGTAGATATAATTACACCCAAAAGAGAAATTGGGATGTCTCCATTTCAAGTGGTGTATGGTGTTGAAGCTCAGCTGCCAGAATAAGTGGAATTACCAACCTTGCACTTAATGAAGGCTATTGAAGATTCAAGCTTTATCAGTTCCTTGGACAAGAGGATCATGTATCTCCAAAAGTTGGATGAAGATAGGTTGCAAGTTTTTGATAGAATCTATGCTTTGATCAAATGAAGGTGAAATATTTTTTTGATAAGAAGGCTAGACACAAATATTTTCAAGTGGGAGATGTTGTTCAGCTATTGGACAAAAGACATAAACATTGACAAAGCCACGGTAAGTTTGATTCTCTTTGGCTTGGTCCTTTCAAAATCAGGCACTTTGCTGGAGAAAATTATTTCTATTTGGATTATATGGATGGAACTCCTCTCCCACTCCCTTATAGTGGACAATATTTGAAGTTTTTCAAGTCCTAGGTGACTAGGCATCCCTTTTGTATATTATGTACGAGTGTTTTGTTTTTGGCTTTCCCTGTTTTGGTTTGTTTCCCTTCTGTGTGTGTTGTCTTCTATTTTGTGTTGCCTTCGACTCTATTTTCTTATAAGGCACTGGTCTACCTTCCTAGAGTTTTTCTTGGATTCTTGTCTTGCCTCGTTCCTTTGTCCAAGTCAAGTCATCCCTAGAAAGAGCCAACTGTTGTTGCCCTAAAATTCCCCTCTTATGAAAGATGAATTTGCATGTCGCAAGTGTTATTACCACGATTTTAATCTCATCAGTCCATTTAAAATTCCTTATTTTGTGCATTTTGAAACATTTTTCTATCTCCTTTCATGGATACGTGGAATTTATCAATATTTTTCTATGGCTATGGACCGTTTCAAGCCTTGTATTCCTTGCATTTATCTTTCTATAGGAAAAATCTTTGATTCAGGGCATGAATGGTGGCATTTTCCCCCTTCTCTGCATTTTTCTATGGTCGTCTTCCCATCAAATTTTTCTCCAAATGTAATCAGTAGATATTTGGTCACCTCTAATTGGATGTGGTGTGGTGGGTATTTTTGTGAACTTGTGACTTTTGTTACATTTACAAAAATGTTGAATTACCCCGTGTCTTCACTGGATCTTGATTGGATTTTCAAAATTATGAAGTGATAGAGAAAATTCTTACTTTGGCCCCGCAAAGGGACACGTGGCTATTTTCAAAAGTCAAAGCAGGGAGGTGGGTCATCGGAGCACTTTTGGAAATTTGGTTTTATTTCCAAAAGGGATTAAAGTTGTAAAATGAGTCATGACTCCACCGAGATGAGAAAAAGTCAAATATCAAGCCCACATCAAAATTCAAAGTGGGGAGGTGGATCATCGGGTCACTTTTGGAATTTTGGTTTTGTTGCGGAAAGGCATAAAAGTTATAAAGTGACCCATGGCCATGGCCATGCCGATGCCCAGGAGAAGCCATGTGGAGAGCCCATATCAAAAGCGGATGGGTGGGATGAAATGTTCAAGTGCCATTTCTCTAAAAGGCACAAAATATAAAAGTTTTCCCCAAACCCACTTCAGCTAAATCTCTCCCACGTGGATGGCTCAAATTCAAATTTTACAAAATCGGGATGAATGGTTGTGAAATCATGCATCTTCTTTTTATGCTAGGCATGGAAATGGTAGAGGTGTTAGAGAAGTTTAAACATCGAATTCTTTATCCAGTTGGCACCTCTGAACTTTAGTCGAGCATTTCTTCTTCGAGATCTTGAAACACTTCTTTTAATTCCTAATTAGTTCTTAATCTTTTGATTAAAAGAAGTTGTAACTGAATGTAACTATTTTTGGAAGCTATTTAGTGGGTTCTCTATGCCATTGTTCGGGGGTTGGATCCTAGCATTCTTGAAATGTTATAGATTCAAAATTAATCAATACAGAATAATTTCCACTTCATTTCCATCTACTATTCCTTCTTTCCTTGTCGAAACCCATGGATCATTAATATTTTATGATAAGAAACTTTGTGTTCTTGTTTATATGATTTCTGGAACTTTGTGTCCATGGAATTATATCTATTGTGAAAGTGAATGATTCTATTCTACATCTCCCTTGATCAATACGTATAAGGTTATACTCTGCTATCTATATTTCCTGAAAGTATTGTTATGTTCTTCCTCTCTCATCTCCTTAGTTCTTCTATTTTTTTGTATTGATGATCTTTTGGGCATAAAACGTTTCAAAGTATCAGGAATCCACACTTTGAAAGTTGTACATTTGTATATAAGCTTTGCTACTTTATTTCAATAAGGGAACCTCTCCCATAAAGAGGAGGGACTTGTTGTCCCCTGATTGTGGTTTGTTAAAGTACTATTTTGAAACCCAAAAAAAGGTTATACTCCTTTTCTTGAACAATAATAACATTCATTAATATCTTCCTATCCTCTTCAGAAGGGATTCCACCATCATATGTTTTGATAATTAAATATCTTAAATATTCAAAATCATGATTTGGAAGCTCAAATTATTGATCCATATCTCTACCAAAGCATTAAAAATAGATGGGAGGAGGGTACTTGACTTGTGCAAGCCTAAAATTCTGCATAGTTTTAGTATTTAATAGATCGAGTTGAAGTGGCTCCCGACATTTAATCTTTTGGACATTCCATCATACATATGTCATCATAACCAACTTCATCAGTAACATCATCATCTCTAACAATTTTCTCACAAGGGGAATGTGGAAATAAACACTTATCACACCATTCTATGATGTGATCTCCTTCTACTAATGATACCCTTACTATCAATAGATCTCGGGAGTGATTTATTCTTTTGAAATCTTACTTGCTATTTCTTGAACCCATACGTCATTTTCCTTTGTCATCATCCTGATGATCTCATTTGGGATGATTCCTAAATCTATTTTTTCCTTGGGCCTGGTGTTGAGTTTGAGGATTCAAAACTAATTCTTTCTCTACTCTAAAAATATTATATGAAATCTCAATGACTGCTCCAATCAACTTTTCAATCACCTCTTCTAATTCCACTACCTTAATTTCATGTGGGTTCTCCGGATTAATCAAATTGAAACCTTCCCTTTTTACGGGCTTCCCACCTACATTAAAATTATTCTCAATTTGGACAACCATAGAGAAGGCCACCTCAAAGTTCTAGTATTTTTTACCTTAGATAATAAGATGCTTTCTTATCAAAGGCATATGAGTATTTAATCAAGAAAAAATCATAATTAGGCCTTAGATTAATAGGTAGTCTAGTCAAAGTTTTATTGAACTTGGTACTAAAGTCTTGCAAATACTCATTAGGATTTTTCTTGATATTTTCAAACTTTGATAAAAAGAACACGAGGTCAATCTTCTCACATTTATGGAGTCTGAATGCATTCTTCATTTATATCCAAGAATAAATTGAATTTGTAGGCAAAAAATTGTACCATTCCTTGACATCTTCTTCTAATATATGTATGAATAACTTAACATAAATATCTTCATGCTCTACTTCATAGTCATCCATTACATTTTGAAAAATATAATATGTTGATCCCCACTTATGACATTATTCCCTTGAAATATAGGAAATATGCTTCTAATTTCATTTGGTACTTCATTAGGATAGCCCACCATTCCATTTAACCTTATTGGTATGTAAGTGGTAACTACATAAGGATCCCTTAGTGAAGGTTGTTCCATATTATTTGGTGGAGGTGTTTCAAAATAAGGATTGAAACAAGTTGGAGAACTAGAGGCCTCTAGGGTAGAGGAGTATGATCCATGAAATAAAAATCTCTCGGGGACTTAGTTTCATAAAATAGTATGTTCTTATAAGTTAACAAGAAAGTTGAGGAGTAGCTTTATTATTTGCAAATGTTGAACCCTCTTGGAATAAAGTATGTAAATAGGCTTGAGGACTACCGAATCGAGAGATGTTAGATGTGCTAGAGTAATCCTCCACCAAAGGTGGATCAAATTCAACAGGTTGAACAATGTTTTCTTCTGACTTTTGATCACTCACTTGGTTTCTAGATATGATTCATTATTGACTATGTATTATGTATTTCTAGGAGTAATCTTCTAGTGGGATCAAATTTGAAAAAGGATCTTCGTCCTTATATCTTTGTAAAGGGGAGATTTAATCAACAAGGTGTGTAAATATTTACATTGGTATAGATCATATTTTCTTTAAAATATGGCGCCACTACTAAGGCCTTGTACCTTAGATGTATATATTAACTCAAAATGATTTTGAAAGAATAGCTTCACAAAATGACAGAGATAAAGATCTACATACCTTTATCAAATTTCTAACTTTTCTAGTTATCAATCCCTCAAGTATATTCATAGAGGCTCAATATTGATGGAAAATTGTTTATATTTGAAAATTTTGGACAATACTTTATAGAATAGTCCATATTTTCCTAATTTTGGCAAATATGTATAAAAGCATGTCTTATGGTCCATGGAAACGGCACTTAAATCATGTTGGTCCTTAATTCTACACCCCTTGGTGAAATGACAATAATTATTTAGGGAAGGGGGAATGTTTAGATGGTGGTAGACTAGGTGATATGTCATTTTGTATCCAGGGAGGAGTATAACACTTTCCTTGGGATGATTGAGGGGCACACATAAAGGAGATGGCTTGTTCTGTTACTTTTGGTCATGCCTTGAACTAGGGTGAGAGGACCCATGATGTAACTTGAATGAAGAGGGGGAGATATATTATTTAATTCTCTCAATTATTTTCAATGATGGATCAATCTATGATGAAAATTACCATGAATACAACACTCACTCTAACGATTTTCCATAAAATATGGTGCATATGCTTAATGCACTAGACACAAGTTACTATAGAAAGCAAAGTTTGGTTTCTCTTTGCACTCTCTTGATAGTATAATTAAGGCTAAAAGGAACCTTCAATGATATTTAGAGAAACATAGTAGTAAATGGAATGAATGGGAGTTAGTATGAGGGGGTGGGATCAATTATGGTAGTTGTAACTTCACAAAGGGGGATTTATATGGTGAGAGATTCCTTGTATCGAATAATTTCACACTTATAGTAACTTTGTTATTATGGAAAGTATAGAAAATTAGATTAAGTAGTGAAAATTTATACAAAGAAATATTTTCATTCATTGAAGCCAACAGATGAAAATTTTCTACATAATCTCTAAAATACTTGACATAAGAGCTTGTGTAAACATTCTAATAAAGTATTTATTACTTCTACTCTAGTACACCCAAGATACACTCAAGAGCTAACAAAAATCACTTCAAAAAAATGGTTAGAGTAAGAGTTTTACAATAAATTCCAATATTACAAAGTAAATGCTCACATCAAAATATTGAGCTAATGACTAAATCACAACCATTGAGGACTGATCGAGTGTACTACAAATAGAAGCACTAAACACAAGATTGCAAAAAAATATAACTCATCAATCAAAAATTTGACATACAAAACCAGAAACACATAAATTAAAATCAAGAGGTCATATTTCATTTAGATGTTGAATTTATTCAAGGGAAACATAAAACAACTTCTCTCAATGTTTTTCAAAGGCTACACATTGTAACCACCTTAACATAGAAGTTTGGGAAACTAAAATCTATATGCATTTCACAAAGGGACATGTAGTGTTCCTAATTATATCTCTTACAATCTTCGAAATAGAAATACTAAGCCCCTTTGATCGAATACAAAAACTAATTATCCATGATATGAGGCAAGCCCCAATTAGATTTCCCCCTAAAACAAGTGAATATTCTCCTTGTTCACAAAGAAATATTTTTTTAATTAGAGTAGGAATATAATTTTTTAAACTGAAAATACATGATTTTTCTATTAGTTTTTTAGGATTGATTCCATGCCTTCATTGCCACATATACAAAAAATAGTTAGGTGATACTACCAGTGCAATTATGTATTTTTTATTTCTCATTTTCTCCTGAAAAATGCCATCAATTCCCAAATCAAATGATGTCAAACTAAAGGGATCGAGGATACCTTTCTAATGAGACCTATTTTGCATGATTTGGAGCTCTAGATCAAAATTCATGGACATTTGAAGTTTTTCCTATTGAGATAAACAAAAGAGTGACACATGATAGCTTTTGGTTGGCTTCAAGAATTTCCTTTGTATATGAAATGCATGCCAATAAGAAAATTCCATGTACCTTCACCTTGTCGACTATTATTTTACTTGATTTCCCTTCATGAAACATGAACCAATGAGGAAGCTCTAGGATTTTCATAATGTCGTATTTTCATTTACTCATACTCACCACCGTGAAACATGAGCCACTTTGAAAAATCTCTAAGCTGCTTCAAAATTTAGATTTTTCGATAACCTTGAATGATTGTTGTTAAATGTGAGCCAATGAGAAATATCCACACACTTCATATTGCCAGGATTTTTGATAACCTTGACTAACCCGAGTGGAACATGAGCTAATAAGGAAGCTCCACGCTTACTTAACAATTCAATTTCATTTACAAAAACCTTATTAGAGTACGAAGAATAAACCAATGAAATATATCCATGGAACTTTGTATTATCAACCTTGTCAGAGTGCGAAGCATAAATAAATAAAAAATTTCCATGATACTTGAAATTTACTTTTATTTATAAGGACCTTGTCAAAGTGTGAAACATGAACCAATGAGAAATCTCCATGCTACTAGAAATGTCAGTCTTGTTAGAATTTGAAGCATAAACCAATGAGAAATTTCCACACACCTTTGCGGTTTCATATTGTCTATTTCTCTTACTTTCATGTTCATCTTTCATTTGTTACGATATTAGGAATTTGCATCATGAATTCTATCTTTGCAAGCTTCATCACCGGATTCGTAAAGACGTTTCGACATATAGTGCCTTGATTGGTCAGACCACCCAAACTCAAAATGCTATCAAATTTGGTTGATTACACATACTTGAAGTCCAAAAACTTGAATGTCTTAGAGTGGCCTCAAATATTACCATGTGTCCTCTCCTTCACGGGAATTTGAATTTCTTGGCGATGTAGATATTTAATAGCCATTTGAATGTCCCATGATTTTTAAAATGGCTAAGTACATGTTAAATTTGTCGTTTGGTGCTGATTACATGTTTTTGCTTTTGCAAAAGATGTAAACATATCCCAATCACCTAAAAGTCTGAATATTTTATACTTTGATCAAAAAATCCATTAACTAGTCGCCAAGAAATTCTTATGGTTCCAGTCAAAGAAACAAGGCTTGAAAATATCGTGGGTTTCATGCTCAAGATTCAAAATAGAAGAGATGCTATTAAAAAGAGTCTGGATTCATCTTAAAGTCTTAGCTTTTGGTCCCATAGACTCTTCATTTTGGTGGACATCATTAAAATATTTCATTTCATTTCAGTCCTCCAATATTTTCATTGAGTCCTTTCTTATTTTGAGAGGGAAATTTTTTTCTTACAAATTGATAATTCTCTTTTACTCAGACTGAAATTTGAAGCAAGTGGAACAATATGAAGCACACATAATAGTTACATTTTCAGAGAGTCAAGGAAAAATAAAAACTCAATAAAGGGGCTTGGATTGAGTGCTAACACCACTAATGTTTGAATTCTACATGCATTTTCGTATAACATCTATCCACCTATAGTCTTTTATTTTACCAAACAGCCCAAGGCACGCTGGCACATCACTCGGCTAGAATCGAGCACTCACTGAAGCACACAAGGGTACTAGGTCCCTCTTTTATGGAATCTTTGTCAAGGACTTAGTGTGATGAGCACACACATAGATATATTCTAGATCCATAACAATAATGTAGTGATAACCCTAACCAGATCTAAATCATAACCATACGCAAGAATAACTTATACAAGAATCACGTTTATTTTTACCATACAAAAATCAATCATAGATGAGTCAAAACCAAGATCCAACCATAAAGATCCATTATATTAATTCATAAAACACAAAATATGAATACATACATAACAATGTTACCATAAGTCATGCACGCTCATAAACCAAAGAACACAACTCTATTAAAATCATGGCACTACCAATCTATGTAGATAATACACACACACACACACACACACACAGGAGTGGGGAATTTCCCTTCATTGCCTATGCATCCTCAAAATAGGCTGCATTTTAAGAATAACCATGTGCCACTATAAGGTAAATACAAAAGCATACAAGCTCACTAATAATATCAATTGCATATCTAATCCTATTAATAGACCCAAAATATGCATGTCGCTTGATATCCCACTTTTATAAAATAGCCTTGCTTCACCTCCAAGTCTTCATACTGATGCGTGACCCACACTCAACATCTATATTTATCCTCATCATGCAAAATGACTAACTCTTGATATCACGATTTCTTGGGCAAGCCCTGTTTCACTATACTTCATGTGCACACCTATGTGCCCTATGTCTGTGCACCCAATCCTTATGCGCCTTCATTACTTAGGTTGTAATTCATCATCCCAACATTACCCCACACTTGCTTCATTTCCACCCTCAGCAATGGGTAATCATGCCCTAACTTCTCCATGAATAAAGAATAAGGAATAAAAGAATATTGTACACAAAGAATGAAAGAATACATGGGTGCACTACCCTTCAGAAGGAAAAATCAACTCTGGATATTCACTTTTAATTTCTACCTATAAGTCATTCCAATCGTTGAGCACCTTATTTTTTTGTTAGGGATGTCTACAAGTACCCCATCCATCTCATCGAGGGTCATGTCCTTGCCATCATTTTGTAATACTCTAAGGATGTTGGAGAAACTTGATACCATCCCTTCTATCACATCCATCAACCATGTGATGAGTTTACCAATGTCTTTTATCTTCTTCTTGTGAGGTTCTTGGGATGCCATAAGTGCATCGAGCTTCTCTGCTACCAAAGTGAGCCTCTCTTCATGCCCAAGTGTCTCATATTGTTTTTCTACAAGGACTACATTCTCTTCCACCAGAGTCTTTGCCTTTACTATTACCTCAGGATCTACAAAGATGTTTAATGCCAAATCTACCCTTTTTAACTCATCTCGAATGTCTACAATAAATAATCAGACCTTCTTATCTTATGTGTGATGGTTGCCTTTTTTTTCTACCTGCTACAACATTCTTTGTCTTTGGCATCCATACTAGAACCTCATATAACGCCATATGAACTAGCATGCAAAACTAATACATAGTATATGGAAACCTCTTTACCACTTTATCTTCCAGATGTGGCCTTTTCTTCAAAATTTCATCACCTATCTACTCTACCATACTAAGCAATGCTCACACCTTCACCTTAGTTGTTTCCTTTTCTTCCATTAAGAACTTAATCTCTCTATCTTTATCCTTTATATCTTCTAATAGAGCACAAATATTTTCCACTTTATCAATGTTTTGGTGTATAACTTCTATATATACATTAGTCAATGTATTTCTTATCTTCTCATCCGACATCCGAGTCGGTTTGATTGTTACGTGGCGTGATTGCAAAAATTTCTTGATCTTCATAGAAACACAAGAATCCTCACATACATTAAAATTAGGGTCATACATATTATTCTACATACTTCATGAAAAATTCTTGTAGGTGTGTGTGGTGGCCATCTCTGAATCCATCAATTCCCAACCATAAAGGTCCTTGGGTTCTAAGGTACTTTGGAACCTAGTGCGGATGATTTTGGTAGGATCATTGATATACCATACTATAGGAGTTTCATATGTTTTTCCATCCTTCTCCTTTTCAGATCCCTTACCCTTAGGAATGTGCATGCCCCACATCAAGCATCGGTCCTTCACTGTTTCTATAGCAGGTAGGCACGCTGAAGGTTCACCCTTATCTTAACTTTCCTCTTCAACGATGTCATTGCCAAATTATTGTTCCCCCAATCCTCCTACATCATGTCTCAATTCTTCATCCTGAGGTTCCTCAACATCCTCGGTGTTAAGCTGGGGTCTTTGGCACTCTTTCATCTGATTTCTTTCCCTCATGATCTTGAGTAGGGATGTACCTGCAACTTTTCTTCTTTTCGGCTCTAATTTCATAGGAGAATTCTTATGAGACCTCCTTGGTGGATGTGATTACCCTACACTTATAGTCCTCTTCCTCTTTATCACTCTCATGTATTTTTTATCCTTAGGGCCTTCTCCTGAACCTACAATTCCTATCTCCATTATTACTTCCTCATATTCCTTTTGTAATGGAGGGGTTACCTTGCGCGCTCTTTTCTCTCCTATAGTGGGCTGCCTTCTTCTACTATGTTCCGTGCTGCCATTGTCTTCCTTTAATTCTTCGTTATCTTCTTCCTCTTCATCACCAAGGGGAAAAGTAGTCTCCTCATCCTATAGGCTGCCCACAGTATGTTTTCCCTTGGGAAATTCAAAGAGATTAAATTCATTCTCAACATATCTTCTATTCTCTAATTTGGGCTTAAGGTAGATGTATACATTAGCCTCTCCAGTCTTCCCAATTTCCAAGCTCATGGAATTAATATTAATATCATCTAAAATCAAATTCTCAATATAAGTAGACTTACTTGGATACATATATGTCTTCATGAGTGTATGGTAGTCATATTCTACTTTATCTACATTGAAGATCAACATGCGTGTGTTGGAAAAGTTATGTACAGATGCTTGAAAATAGCTTGCAATGAAGGCATATAGTAGTTTGCATAATGGAATCCAATGCCCATCCTTCATTCCAAAGCTCCCTATGTAAACAAGTGGTAAATAAAAATCGAGCCTCCTTGTACTTGTCTAATACTTTGAAGGAAGATCCTCAGGTATTCTCCATTCTTCTTCAAATACAACATGCAAGTGCTCATACCATAAATCTATCCTTTCGTTATAGGGTCCGCTCATGGATCCATCACATGTAAACTTTTCAAATTTGTCTGTAAGGGACATCTTTCCTCTCCGGGTATTGCCAAATTTTATCTTTAGGCCTGTTAGGATCACACAAAAACTTATCTTATCTTCTTGGTGCACCTCTGCGATGATGGTATCAACAATGAAATTATCTAAATTGTAAACGAGACCTTCTTTCATCTTCTTAGCAATGTGAAACCACATTGTGATCATTTATGACCAATGCTATTGATTATTTAGCTTGGTGAGGAGGTGCGCTACTTCTTGAGAAACATGGTAATTCTATAACTTACCAATATCCATTCCACACCCTCCCTTAACATAAGATAGCAATTTCCTTGTTGCTTCTACTCCTTCCTTTTCGTTGAGATCATTGTTGACCGAGGTCTTTAACCCTGTCAACCTCCTTATTAGGGCGTGGTAAGTCTCATCCACTAATTATTAAAATAAAATAAGTCCTCATGGATTCGGCTCATCAACTACTAGTAAAGCTTCTCTAGTTTTCTAAAGTAGGGGAGTGTGTAGAGCTGAAAAGCTCCCACTTTTATCAACCCGACATCGTTATAAACTACCATGTCATTTTCTGTTCGAAACAATATTTTTACCACCAATATTTTTTCTAATTCATCTTTATTTTCCTTAGTCCTATGATTGTAGTCACTTGCCTTAGAGCGTCAAATGTGTGACTCTTAATCACGACCCATGAAAACCCCTTCTAAATACCGCGTCTCTGAAAATAAACTTTCAGGGGTATCTTCAACTTTTGTTTCTACTTTCTTCTACTTTCTCCCCCTTGTAGTCACTCCAGTGCTAGCTTAGGTGTTATAGTGATGGTGAAATAATGTTCTTTCAAGTAGATTATTGCTCTATAACTCAAAACCCACGTTCCCTAGCTCAAAAATAGCATGCCCTAGCTTGAAATTGAACCCTAACTAACGATTTGCCTCCCGCATGCATTTGTTTTTTCTAAAACACTCTCTTTAATAGAGTTCCAACTAATCCCACATACAAATATGTATGGTTCAAGATCTTATCAAAGCTCTTTGTACTTCTCATATAACTTGCTCCTCAATTTTCTCGATAACTTCTGTCCCACAAGATAGAAATGATTTCACCAACCCACCTTTTATAACCTTTACTATTTTTTTGAATTTTTGCTCTCTACCTATAATCGTACTAAGCATTAAATGATTCCTCTTTCCTTTTTCGTGCCCAAGTCATAACCTTCGGCACTCCACTACTTCTCACCCATAGATTCCTTTCGCACACCTTAATGCCCAAAGTTCTTATCCAATGTTCCTTAACTCAAGTATTTTCTCATGTTGCAACATACCTCACATTATAGTGTGAGTCCATTGTTTAACACGTGGTTGTTATGAATGAAAAATTCTCTTTATCCATACCCTTAGTTCAAACACACCGCATAATATTTCTCAATGCATACCCATCTTCCAGAGAATGTTCAAGCTTAACCCATTTATCCCGTATATACTCCAACCCATAATAAAAGTATGTGTGGTCCTCTATGCATGAATTCAATAGATAGTATTAGCTTCTAGGCGTAAGCACACTTATTACAAAAAAAACTGAACTAAATTGACAAAACATAACAATAATGAAAGGAAACACATATAAAGGAAATGCATTAGAATCGAAACCTAAAAAATGGAAATACTACCTTATTATAAACACCAAGAAGACTTATTTATAGTAGGGCTTTCGTTTACTCTCGTTGAATTAACCGGTAAACGATGTCCCATCCAAAGGCTGTAACTTGAAAGTTCCTGAATCATGTATGTAAGTCACAACGTATAATACCAACCAATACAATTGTAGATTTCAAGAGTGGTGCAAGAAGTTGGAGCTGTAAAGAAGAACCATCTGCCCAAATTCAATATTTTTATCCTTAATATGCTTATCATGCAATGCCTTATTCGTGGCATTTTTTGTCTTTTGAATCCATCTAGCAATGGCGCACCTTTCATCCAATTGGATCATTTTATCGATAGACTCTTCAAGTGATTTCTCATCACCCAAACCTCTGCGCATGAAATACGCAAAGAAAGTAACATGAATTCCATTGTAAATTTTCCTTTGCACCAAACACCAACTAAAAGGGTATGGATTTCTTTATCATCTTGTAGGTTTTCCTTTATGCCCAAAGTACAACAAATACTTTATCATCCCAATCCTTCCTTCCAACATCACAGATCTTTGTCAATGTATGTCCCAATATCTTTTTGAAAGCCTCAATAGTTCCATTTTATTGGGGTGATAGGGTGTTTTTTATGGTGTGTAACCATAAATGTTTCTAATAATATCCCGATTATTTGGTTAGGGAAATGAGTGCCCCTATCACTTGTCAAACTCAATGGGCATCCATACCTACTGATAATGTTCTCCCATAGAAACCTTCTACTTGTAGTTGTCCCGCAATCCTTTGTATGAGGTGATTCTTCCTACCTTATAAGATAATCTATACAAGTTATAATGTAGCGTAATCCAGTCTTGTGCACACTAGGGAAATAGGAACCACAAATTCAATTTCCCACTTTTTAAAAGATTTTTCACTAACAATAGGCATCAAAGGAATTTCATCTCTATACCCAAGGTTTCAAAGGTGATGAAAATGATCACATGCCCTAACATACTCTTTACAATATTTATACAGTGTTTCCCACCACAAACCATCCAAAAATCTTATGCATGGTGGCATCCACAACATAATGTCCACCTAAAATACCACCATGAGCTTCTACCATAATAGCTTCACGCTTATGCTCAAGCACACACCAAAGCAAAATTCATCTCGACAATTTCTATATGTCTCCACTAATCAACATATAAGGCACGACATGTATGGAAAGTTGTTTCTTCTCTACAATGTTTATCCCTTTAGGCACCACACCAATTTAAAAAAGACAACAATATATTCTAAATCGAGGGTGTGTGGTTCAAGATGAATAGCTATGCATCTAGTATTGTATCCTTAATGCTTTGTGTTTCCTCTCCTTAATTAATCCTTGATAAATGATTTGGTCCAATTGCTTATACTTGGCTTAACCACCACTATAAAGTCAAATTCCTGAAACAACAGAATCCAATGACATATTTGCCCCTATAAAATGGGATTGTTCACCAAGTACTTCAATTTCATGTGATCTATATAGAATATAAAAGGAGTTTCCAACAATTATTGTCTAAACTTATGGAGTGCGTAAATCATGGACAAGGCCTTTTGCTCTGTAGTTCTATAATTCTTCTCAACTGGGGTCAAGCTACATCTTGTAAAGAAAATAAGATGATTAACAATCCCCTCAACAGGATGGGCTAATACAACACCAATGACCATGCTAGAGGCGTCCACATACACATGAAATGGTTTAGTCCATGAAGGAAAGCACAAAATAGGCATTGTAGTAAGCCTTTCCTTTAATGTTTCAAATGCACACTGTTGGGCTTCACCTTAATGGAAATTTCCCTTGCTCTTCAGAAATTCCTCCAAAGGCATAGTGATCTCGAGCATAAGCCTTGATAAATTTCTTGTAATAACCTATGTAACCCAAGAATCCATGCAACTTTCTCTAGTTAGTAGGTTCCTCTTGGCCCAAAATATCAACAACCTTAGAAGGGTCTACCAACAAGCCTTATTTACAAATAATATGTCCCAATAAATTCCCAAAGGGTGTAGCAAAAATAAACTTCTTAATGTTTAAGGAGATGCTTAATTTTCGGTACTGCTTAAACATAAGTCTTAAATTGTTACAATGATCTTTTACTAGCCCATAAACTATCTAATCATCCAAGTAAACCTACAAAAACTTATGAATGAAGTACTGAAATTCTGAACAACAATGCACAAAAATAGTGAAGGCACATTCTTCAATCCAAAAGGCATAACTATGTATGCAAAAATTCCCCAATCAGTGGTGAAATTTTTCTTCTCTTGATACTCTTTATAAATCCTCACCTGATGATATCAAGAAAATCCATCAATGAAGGAGTAGATCTCACGCCATGTAATTCCTTCCAATATTTATTCAATAAAAGGTGTTAGAAAAGGATTTATTACACATGCATCATTCAACTCCCTATAATCCACACAAATTATTATCCTTCCATCTTTCTTTATACTTATCATCATAGGGCTAACCCACTATGACTCCAAAATAATGATCCCAAATTTCAACATCTTATGAATCACTTCCTTTACCTTGACACACATATTGCGATTCATCCTATAAGGCCTTTTCCTAACTGGGTGTGCACCTTCCTTTAAATTTATTCTTATCTCGCCAAAAGAGTGATGTACTCCTTTCAAATCATGATAGCCTCTAGGAAATAAGTCTTGAAGTCACAAGTAGCTCAATGATTTTTGTAACCTCTGCGTCAGGATGTTAATCTCCAATGATGGCCTCCTTGGGTTCACGTATTTGTCCTAATGTTGACCTTCTTAGTTTTCATAGGGTTATGATACATGCACACTTTCTCATCTCGCACTATCTAATACCTCACGCGTAGCCATAATATGGTCAATATCTAGATTCTCCACTCTTCCTCATCAATTATGTAGACCATCTTACATTTTTATTTTTTCTAGGTAGGCACACCCAAGTTGTTCTACATCCATCTCTTCTTCTTCGCAAAACATGCCTCTAGTTCCGACTCACCTAGTAACTCTAGAATAAGATCTTCAACTCCGTGCACTATCTCGCTATAATCAAGAAATGCATAACTTGTAATGCCTCATGCACCAAAAGGTTTAGTAGAAAAATAGTCAAAGGTATGAATCATACCTATAGTCAGTTCTTGTCAATTCCCTATTTCTCCATTCAATTCCGCATAGACATACCATGCATGTGTTCAACCTCGCAAGGTGAAGTAGAACTTATGCAACCACAGTGAAGGTGGTAAGGCCTCCTTCCCCTCTATCCAAAGTCTCTCACACTTATGAACATGCTACGAAGCGAATCCTTCCCATGAAATCTACATGTCTATGTAGACACATTAATTAGAAGAAATCTAGTAGAGAAGGTGATTCTCACTTCTCACCACTCTAAAAGACCATCTTTGTGTATCATCCACTAGTGCATTGTTGTCCCACACAAGGTATACACAAGCATATTCCTTCTTTCCACTTGATCTATCCATTCGACTTCCATAGCATGTAAGAAAAATTCAATATTTCCCTCACCAGTTTATCTTGGTACCTAGTTACTTCCCAAATTCCTAACATAGTGTGGACAATTTACATGCATAACCGCACTATTTATCTCACACCCTAGCATTTCATAAGTCCCATGTGCTTAGTTGTCACAAGTAACACGATAGTATCACTCATACAAAATGCATCATCCTATTGAAGAAATCCATCCTTTGATGGCTCAAGTACCTTAGGATCTCTAATGGTGTGCACATAAATTCTATTTAAATCCTCTTCAATCAAAGGTTCTACATGGGGTGCAACTTTTCCATCTGTCAAAGGAATGATGATTTTCTTTTCCTTGTTCTCAAAACCGGTATATCCTTTATTAAAACGTATATCAACATTATTCACATAACACCAAGGGTGCCCAATAAATGCTAGAAAATTGTTTGCCTCTGTAAGTGCCAAGACCTCAAATTCCCTAGTAAACTTGGCCCCTTGTATAGTAATAATAACATCCTTTAAGACTCCAATGGGTGTGGCTTTAGTCCTATTTTCCATAAACAACACATTTAAAGATGGATGTAATGGTGGCATTCCCATATAATTCCACACATCCAAAGCAAACACATTCACTTTTCTACCTGTATTAGTAAAAATGTTACTCAATAACCATCTATCAACAATTTCATTGATTGATCTCTTTATCATAATCAAGACTATGAGGAGGTAGGTTAACATATACAATAAATCTTTCATGCTTAACCCAAAGACGTGGCATATTTTCCCTTAACCATTCCCCCAATAAAGGAATGATGTTTTCTTATTGCAACATCTTACAAACCTCCTTCAAATCATCAACATCCTTCTAAGGAAGCTCAACTACTTTTTCTGCTCCAACTTCCGTGACTGTTCTTTTAAGCATTGTATCTCACCCTACAAGTTTCTAATAACTTCCATGGTTTCTTGAAAAAATCCTTCGATGAGTAGGGTCTAGATAATTTTCATGCAATACCTCCTCTTTTGTAATAATAGGCTTTTACTTTGGAACCTACTGGTGTGCGTAGCCTCAACGCATGAAGTTACCAACACAAGAAATATCTCAGGATTAGGCACTACCTTTGGCATTCACTAATCTTCCATAGCGTATTGTACTCTAACCATTCCCACACCCTTATCCTGCTTGTGCTTCTTACTCAGGTGTTCATACAAATACATTCATTCTTCATAATTGTGATTCTTTCCGCAAAAGGAGAAAATAATATTATGAGGGCATTCATGCTTGTAATGATCAAGGAATCAACATGTATAAAAGGTTCCATGTGGGAATTCACTCCTTCCACCACCACAACCTTGGCCTTTGAATCCTCCATCATAAACTCTACCTATACCTCCTCCATCAGAGTGCCCTTCATTATAATTATGATTGTGATGCTCACCTTGTTCCTTAGAACTATTTGTAACACCGATCGACGTACACCAATTTAAATGGCATCACGAATCGATAAGTCAATATGTAATTATCTATATCATGAGTAAGTTATCTAATTAACTCTTGAAATTGATTGAAAATTAAATCTATCTATCACTACTCTACTGCCCACACTAGATTTCTTATTGATAACTATCACAAAAACTAGAAAACTAAGCGTAAGGGCTAGGTCGTCAAGAAGGATCAAATGTGCGCATACGTTCCTTGTATTTTTAATCGGTGCAATTTTATTTGAAGATGAAGAGGGTTCTCTACCATGCATACCCAAATAAGGGAGTATTGGATGCTTTGGCTCCAAGTATTCTATGTGAGATCCAAATCCTTCGTGATCCATCTCTCTCCATAACACTTTTCATTCTCGCAACATCATGTTGCTTTGTAAAATCTCTCTTGTACACTTCATTAAAGTTAATTCACATTTCTTCTCTCTACCTCTCGTGGAAAGGTCCTCCATATTTCAAAAACCTTCTCTTGCCCCCACGCTTGGTGGGGTTTAGCTAGCCATAGGACACTATTCCAAATCCAGGGTCATGATCAAGATCTTAATCACTAAAGGGATAACGCACAAATAAGATCCTTTGGGTTCACGTAAGAACTAGAACTCAACAACCTTTGGACATGAATAAGTAGAAACTATGTACTCCAAAATATAGCTATTCAAAACACCACTCCACTAATGATCTATAACATGTGTCCAAGCTAGATCAACATCATGTACAACCTGGACTTCTTCCTGCGTCCAAAAAGTTCTCTATAACTCCAATTTATCTTTGATGCGTATGCTACCAGCCACTTGTATAACTATATAGGGAAACAATAAAAGAATGTCTCATATAGTTCATGATATAGATTTTGTTCAACCCACACGTGTGCATCAAATTTAGGTCCAGTGTTAAATTGGTGAGCAAAATCTTTCTCTAAATTCTCTAACCAATCCTCAATGCTTTGGCCAAGGTTAACCAGTACATCTTCATCATGCAACATCCTTACAAATATATTGAAAAGATGTCCTAGGAATGAAACCAAAATGTAGTCTTTTATTTTACCAAACAACCCAAGGTGTGCTGGAACATCACTTAGCCAGAACTAAGTGCTCACCAAGTCCACAAGGGTACTAGGTCCCTCTTTTATGGAAGCTTTGTCAAGGAGTTAGCATGATGAGCACACACATAGATATATTCCAGATCCGTAACAATAATGTAGTGTTAACCCTAATTAAATCTAGATAATAACCATAGACAAGAATAACTTTTACTAGAATCAAGATTAGTTTTACCATACAAGAATAGTCATAGATAAGTCAACAACCAACATCCAACCACAAAGATCCATTATATTAATTACTATAAAAAAAGATGAATACATACATAATAGAGTTACCATAAATCATGCACACTCATAAACCAACAACATAACTCTATTACAATCATGATACTACCAATCTATGCAGATAATAAATATATATATATGAGTGGGGAATTTCCCTTCACTACCTATGCATCCTCAAAATAGGTTGCATGCTAAGAATAACCATGTGCCACTACAAGATAAATACAAAAGCATGCAAGCTCACTAATAATAGACTATCTAATAATATCAACTGCAGATCTAATCCTATTAATAGCCCAAAACTATGCATGTCACTTGATCTCCCACTTATCCAAAATAGCCTTGCTTCACCTCCAAGTCTTCATGCTAATGCATGCCCGCACTCAACATCTATATTTAGCCTCATCATGCAAAATAGTGAAGTCCCGATATCACGCTTTCTAGGTGCTCTGTATTTCACTATACTTCCATGCACACCTCCACATCCTATGTCCATGTGCCCAATATTTGTGCACCTCGCATTTAGGCTATATAATTCATCACCCCAACACCACCCTTAACTTGTAAGAACTATTGATCCCCGTCACATGTATAATCGGTGAATCTCTTCGAGAGGGAATTACTATCTAGAGGTAACTTCCACATTTTATCATTTGATGCATCAAAATTCCCCTATTTTTGAAAAAATGATCTAAAGGAGATTTCTCCCCAAGTTAATTTATCTCCAATGCGTGATTCTTTTGTGATTCCCTCAACAAAAAAGGGAGAAATGATGTATACGGTTATGTCTTCTATCTTCTCATGCAATATAAAGCCACCTCTTGTTCGGTTGAGTCCATTATTCTTACGCTCCCAAATTTATGACTAGATGCATGGAAAATATTACAACAGGCGGTAAGTTTGATGATGTCTATCATACAACCCCATCTTTTATACTTTAGAGTGATGGAAATGAGATCTACTCCAACATCCTCCTCCAAATCTATCTCTATTTGGGCACCTAAACTTGAATACCGGTGAATCTTCCAATCAATTGTGCGATGAGGTGCATCCTTCTACCCATAGAATAAAAATATTCCTCATGGACTCATGCCATTAAACATTAATAAAAATGCCTGAGCTTGCTAAAATAGGAAAACTCATAGAGTTGGAGAACCCCTACACTCTCTAAGTCATTGTACCTCTTGTCATCATAAATCAAATTTCTATAAGAAGTCCTCTTGTTTGTCTTCTATATTATCTCATTTCCTATTCCACTCGTTTGCATCGAGAAATGATTTTAGTTACTAACCTTTATTTTCATTATGTTGGACACCCATGCCTTCCCCATAATCACGCCCTCGGGAACTACATTTATGAGTATCATCCCTCCGACGCATCATTAACCTTGGGATTATTCTTACCTTTTCCCTTTCCCTTTGGTGAGATAATGATGCCTTCCTTGGTGCCATTCCTTTGTCTGCTCAAGGTTTTACTTCAAAATTCAAAATTTTGTACCCTAGGTTCCTAAAATAGTTTTCTCAACCATCCACATCAAATATTCTACTTTTTCCTCCTTACTTACTTCCAAACCTTGGTCCTCTTCAACCGAATGTGTGCCCTAGCTTCAATTATGCGTACCTATATTCTCGAAACCCTAACTCAAAGAATGTAAACCCTACTCTGGTGAAAATAAACCTTCACGCCTTCCTCAAGATCTAAGATTCCACCTAAAGGAGCTTCTTAACTCATCTGTGTACTTTCTCAATCTAAGTTTCTCAATTCTTCAAGGTTCTTCACAAATTCTAACAAGTTTGCACCAATGTGCACTCTTCAAATTCGCAAGGTAAGGTGAAAATAAACTCTCTCCAATGACCCTTTTATAGATTTCAAAATTTTTATCACATTTATTGATACTCACCTACCACCGTACTACATCTTTAAATAAACTTTTTATTTTACTGCACTTTTCTCTACCTTCTTCCACATGTGATAATCATAAGCTTCGGCATGTAACTACTTACGGGCTACAAACATTCTTTGCACGCACTTCCCTATGTCGTAATACATATTATTTTGTGTCATATACTAAGTAGCTCATCCTACTACTTCCTACCTCATGTTATAATGTGTGGCTTCTTCCCTGCGTGGTGTTCAATCTGATTTTTTTAACACCCAATCAATCATCAAGACTGCATACCTTTTCCTTTTTCTCGAGTACACTTTTCTTATTAGCATTCCAACTTTCTATTGTCACATTTACATCTACTTCAAATTTATCAAATACACCCACCTGGTTCACCCCACACTAAAATTATGCATGTTTCTCTATGCGTCATCTCAATAAATAGTAATCAAATTCCTTCGCGCAATCACACTTATTACAAAAACAAGTAAAATAAAAAAACAACATGAAAGGAAAATCTACTCCAAGTGGAAATATTATATTATTACAAACACCAAGAATCATGTTTAAAGTAGGATTCAAAGCCTACTCCCATTAAAGTAACTAGAAAACATGGTGTAATCTAATGCATTCTATTGACATGTGATTGAATCAAGTATCTAAGTTACTATAAAAGGTCCCAACCAATGCACCTTAAGCTTCCTGGGTGATGCAAAACTTGGATTCATACAAAAGGACCATCTTCCCAACTACAAAAGACTTTCTTTTAATGTGCCTATCATGCTAAGAATTTTGGCATTCCTTCTCAATTTTTAGGCTCCAACATGGAATGACACACCTTTGCTCATATAGTTGTATTAATTATCAATGTGCTCTTCCACAACCTTTTCATCTAAAAACCCACTGCATGCACAATACGTAGGAATGGTAATAAGAATTATATAGGTAGTATTATCTCTATGATAAACACCAAATGACAAGGTGTGGCCTTGTTTAACCTTTTATATGTTTTCTTGTAAGCCCAGTGTACCATTTATACTTTATCATCCCAGTCCTTTCTTCCAACATCACAATTTTTATAAAAGTCTATCCAAAAATCTTGTTGAAAGCTTCTGTAGTACCATTAGCTTGGGGATGATAAGGGGTAGTTTTATGGCATGCCACCATAAACTCGCCAACAAAATTTGATTGTCTCATTCAAAAAATGAGTTCCTCTATCACGTGTTAAACTTAATGGACAATTGTACCTACTAATGATGTTTTCCCAAAGGAACCTCATTATTGTGGTTGTATTACAATCATTCATAGGTGTAGCCTCCACCCACCTTTTCAAAAAATATATACATGTGATGATGTAGTGTTCTCCAGTCCTATGCATGGGTGGTGCAAAAGGTCCTACAAAGTCAACAACTCACTTCTCAAAAGGTTTCACACTCGTTATGGGTCACAAAGGAATTTCATCTCTAATTTCAAGCTTGCCAAGGTTTCTGAGAATGATCACATGATTTAAAATAATCCTTGGTATCCTTATAAAATGTTTCCCATCATAATCCGACTAGAAGGATCTTGTCCGTAGTTGTATCTCGATACATAGTGTCCTCCTGAAATACCTCCATGCTAGTCTTCTATAATTTCTTTTCTTCCATGCTCAAAAACACACCTAGACAAGACCTCACCTCTTCCCATTTTGTATAAGTTTCCTCTAATGAGTTGTTATGGAACAACTCAAATAGTAAGCTACTTCTTCTCCAATCTTCTCATCCCTTTGGCGCAAGTCTAGTTTGTAAAAATATGGCTATGTCTTCCAAATTGGTGGGAAGATGATTCAACCATAACAACTGTGCATCAGAAATAATGTCTTTAATATTTTACGCATACTTTCTAGAATTTATCCCTGATAAATGATAAATTCCCATGTTTCTCTTTCTTGGCTTTACAACAATCGTGAAATAAAAGTCATGAAACATAAGTAGCCACCAATCGATGCATCCTTACAAAATAGGCAAAGTGTGTTTTAGTATAATTCTACTCTCTGGTGTCAACTTCCTATTTGTAAATCATGTGGGAGGATCCATATTACCCTCTCTAGGTTGTGCCAAGATAGTGCCAATTTTCATACCATAGGAATCAACATGTACATGAAAGATTCTATTCTAGGAAGGGAAGGAAAAGATAAGAGCAATTAGTCACTATTTCCTTTAAGTTCTCAAACACTTGTTGTTGCACATCACCCCAATTAAATTTTTCCTTAGCCTTGAGAAATTCCTTGAGGGCATATCAATTTTCGCATATCCCTTGATGAAATTTCTAAAATACATAGTATGCCCCTAAAATCTATGCACCTTACTCTAGTTAGTACGTTCCCTTAATCGCAAAATCACAACAATATTAGTGGGATCCACCAAAAATCCATCCTTACAAATGATGTGCCCAAGTAATGTCCCAAAGGGTGTAGAAAAGATACATTCATTTCTTAATGTTAAGAGAGATGCTCGGTTGCCTACATCTCTCAAACATCACAATGATCCTTAACCAAACCATAGAAATTCCAAACATTGAGATAAACCTACAAGAACTTATAGATGAAGTCATGAAAAGATTGTACAACAATACATGAGAATACAATAGGCGCATTCTTCAATCTAAATGACATAACAATATATGAAAAGCTTCCCAATTTAGTGGAAAAGGTGGTCTTTTCTTGGTCCTTGTGCATTATGTGCACTTGGTGATAGCTTGAGAACCCATCAGTGAAAAAAATAAATATTGCACCTTACTGCAACTCCCTCAAGGATTTATTTTTTGAAAGGTGTAGGAAAAGGATCTATGACACACGAAGCATTCAATTCTTAGGTGATATAGAAAAATATTAATATGCCCATCCTTCTTGATGTGAATATCCATAGAGCTAACCAACTCAGTTTCCTCAATTGGCTCAATGATTCCAAACTTAAGAATTTTGTCAATTTATTCTTTCACCTTCATTCGCAAGTTTGGGTTCATCCTATAGGTCCCTTCCTAACCGGACATGTGCATTATTTAAGCTTGATATCCATTTCTCCCAATGAGGTGTGTAATCCCTTTAACGATGGTAACCTCTTGAAAAATAGTCTTAGAAGTCACACAAGACCTCAAATATCATTTCTACCTCTTTCTCACCTTAATCTCCAATGTTAGATTCTTTAGGAACATCTTCTATACCGATGTTTACATTCTTTGTCTTCTTTGGAGCATGGTATGAACATTCCTTTTCATCTGTAATTTCCAATACCTCACGCGTACTCTATTTATGGATAACATCCAAATTCTCCACCTCTTCATCATCAATCAGGTAGAATAAATCCCCTTTCTCTTTCTCTTTCCAAGAAAGGATCATTTGCATCTTGTCTGTCTCCAACATATCTACGCACCTCTCAAAATCAAGTTCTCCAAATAATTGAAGCATGAGTTATTTATCTTTTGCACTATCTCCCAATGTGATGTGCTTCATTATCTGTAAATATTCATGGATTTATAGTTTATTAGAAAAGTAATCAAAAGTGTGAACCATACCTTCAATCATATCTTACCATATTACCATTTATTTTGAGATTCACATGCACATACCACGCTCGTGCACAACCATTCAAAGTGGAATAGAAATTATGTACCCATAAATATGGTGGTAAATCTTCCTGACCTTATGTTAATTGTATATTATAGTTATGAACGTGTACCAAAGCTTGAGTCTTACCATCATACTCATATATATGTGTAGGCACATTGTTCCGAGTAAACCTTGTTGAAAAGGTGATTCTCACTTCTCACCATCCCAACAAGTTATCTTTGTGTAAATCCCACCAATTTTTTTCATTTCGGGCAACATATAAACCAAAACAATCCTTCAATCACCCTCATTCTTCCATTGTTCCTCCATGGCGCACAAGAATATTTCAAGATTTTATTCACTACTATACCTAGGTAACTAAGATTTTACCAAATGCCTAACCATGCATGGCCTGATCATTCTAGTTACTCTCCCCTTCATCTCATGCCCGACCATTTCATACATGCCATGTTCCTATTTATCACAAGCAACACTAGTGGTGTTCTTTGATGATTACATGTCTTCCAAAGTAAGCACACCATCTTTAGAGGGTTCTAAATTCTTAGGAATCCTATTCATCTCTTTTTCACTCATTGGGTTAGTATAGGGTACAACCTTCACATCATCTAGGGGTATGATCACACACTCATCCTCATTCTTAAAAATGATATATCTCTTGTTGAAGTGCAAGTCAACATTTTTCACATAACACTGATGGTGTTCAAATAAAGTTGGGAAGTTATCTGCCTTAGCTAACTCCAAGACTTCAATATCTCTAGTAAACTTGGCCCCTTGAATGGTGATTGAAGAATTATTCAAAAACCCAATAGGCATGGTCCTAGTTTTGTTCGCCATATAATTTTTTTAAGATGGTTGTAATGTTGGTCTCCACTTAAAATTCCATGCATCTAAAGTCAGGACATTCACTTCAGCACCTGTGTTAGTCAAAATATTACTCACCAAATAAACCATTAATCACTGCATCTAAGGTAATACATTTTTCATACTCAGGGTTTTATGGTGGTAAATTTTCATGGAGGATCTGTCACTCATGCTCAACTCTGGTGTGTGGTACCTTCTCATGCAACCATTCCCCAAGCGGTGGGATGATATTCTCATAGTGTATCATATTACATACCTCTTTCAAATCATTTACATATTTCTATGAGAGTTCAATGTTCTTCACACATTCTCTCTCACACACCTTCTACATAAAGCATTATATCTAACCTTTCAGCTCTATGATAACCCCTATAGTTTCTTAATAAACCTCCTTCTAATGGGAAACATATGGATACTTGGCATGTAAAAACTCTTCTGTTTTGATGAGTGGCTTGGCCTTAAGAGGCTCATGCACATGCGTTTCTTATACACATGTAGTGATAAAAAGGGTTGTAAGTCGGGATCATGAATATTATTTGGTATCCATTGATCACTCTTCACACACGGGGTTCATTCAGGCAATATCTAGCACGTGGGTTCATATTGAGGTAATTAAAATTAATAAAATTAAACTCAATATACGGTAGACATGAGGGGGTGAAAGGGTTTAATTTATTAATGGGCTAAAGGAAATAGAGGTTTACTTTTAATATAAAACTAAAACGCTTGAACCCTAGTTTTTAAACGTAAATACCTTAAAATCGCAAAAGGAGTGTGGTCATAAATTAAATTATAATCTCTTTTTAATAAATAAATCTAGATTCTTAACCAAGAAATAATAAGATGGTAAAAACTAGAATTGAGTATGCTTTTCAACACAAGTGATATTATTTCACCATCTTAATTATTTCAAGAACTATTGATAAATGCATAAAGCTTAACATATATAAGGTGACTTGTAATATGTATTCAATGGCTTCGAACTATCTTTCGAAAGGAAATGCATATTAAAAAAAATTGAGTGAGAAATATAATATATTTTTGTCTAATATATTGGGGTAGAAATAAAAAGGGGTAAATAAAATTGTAATTGAAAAATGGGTAAGGTACATGGAAAAAAATAGGGGTATTTTCATTCTAATAATATAACAGGAGGGGGTATTATCAATTGAATAATTAGAGGTAGAAACTAGAATTAAGGGTATTCTTTAATACCCTTCGAACGCAGGTGCTATACCATACTTTTACTAAGTGAATCCCCCGTGTTCACATCTACACTTTGATTATCCTGAAGTCTTACAACTTGATGGCTCAACAATCAACACTTTAGGAGTCATCAAGGACCTTGAGTTAACCCTCTATGAATGTCCAAGTCTAACCATAACTCAAGATGTGTCAATCATTGACCTACCTCCATTGTTTTCCATTTTCTTAGCAAGATATTTCACTACCAAGGTGGGTGGTTACTTGTCTTTTGATTTGTCTCATGTGCTACTAAGAACAAGGTATGATACCCAATTTACTATGCAAGATGAGCCTATAATTTCCTATCATATTGATTCATACAACCATTCCCTCTCCAAGGTAATTACTTCATCCAATAAGGCTAAGAGCAAGAAATATTTTTAGATGAGCAACCTGTTCCTCCCTCTATACCTAATATATTATTAGATGAGTGGGTCAAAGAACACTATGAATTTTATCCTATGATACAACTATTGAAATTAGTTTTTGAACACATTACATCCTTGAAGAAGAGTTTGTGTTCTTGTAGACACTAAAATTAGGTCACACTCCCATTTGGTCCTTCAACAAATAGGCACCCTTCATCACATTCACCTAGCCATAGCCCCTTCACCTCACTAGTATTAATCTAATTAAGTTAATTCATTATCCTCACCATATTTATTATTTAAATATCTTAATTTAGATAATATCCACATATACACTTCACCTAGACACCTCACCATGTTAACTCAACCTAAGACCTATTCTTAGTAAGTTTCCATAACTAACTAAGACTTACCCAAACCCTAAAAATCAATGCCTACATTCCCTCTAACCACATCCCCGCATGCTCACAAGAAGCTCCCAATCTAATCCATGGGATAATGACACAATATCCAAGGAAATCAGGAGGATCTCCCCTAAGTTTGGTACACCTAGA
The DNA here is from genome assembly GCA_018340775.1 of Taxus wallichiana var. yunnanensis. Taxonomy (NCBI): domain Eukaryota; kingdom Viridiplantae; phylum Streptophyta; class Pinopsida; order Cupressales; family Taxaceae; genus Taxus; species Taxus wallichiana. The sequence continues at coordinate 565,072,170 of CM031242.1, read as the reverse complement.
AAATCCCGCCTTGACCGACGTCAGTTACCCCTAACCATCACCTAAGGTTTAACACCATTAGTTACCCCTTTTAACCCAAAACAAACTTATTATCAATGTTGGAATTTGGAACCTGGAAGTTAGAAGAAAGAAATTTGATGAGAAAGAAGGAGATCTCAAAAGATAACGCATCTTTAGAGAGTCAACTCCAACAAGAACTCACATCCAAGGAAGGAGATTGAGCATCCTCTCCTGCACAGCCATCCTAGCCACATTTGGATCTATCTAAGAAAAGAGGAGCATGCATGCAACCCATGCAGAATATTTTCTTCAGTTGGTGATCACTTACAGCCTCCAAACCCATCATCAACACCTCCATCCTTCACACACAGATGTTCAGAAATGAAATCCAAGTAAGTGCAACATCATACTTTCCTGGTTATTTCATTTCATCATTATTTTATCATCCATTGTTTATCTTGCTCCCTATTGACCATCTCCAACACTTTTCATCTCCATAGACCCATTAAAACCTCACCAAAAACCTACTCCAGTCACCCATTACCTCATCCCGACCAACCAAAATCCTTTGTATAATAAAAAGGAGACCAAAACCCTGTTTTGTGACGTTCCCGAGATCTCACAAGATAAGACTGATTATACCTAACGCGATCAGTCACCCCCTAACCGACGCGTCGGTCTCGTGTTTTCCCACATAGCTTTGGACAAAGACCTATCCACCTGATTTCATTTCATCCTCACTCACCTGTGACCTACCCAAGACCTTTATCGACTGTAGAACCCAAAATTAACCATTTGACCTATGGATTCTATTCTAGCTTAGCCGGTTATATTAGATCTATTTTCTTATTGTATTTTTAAGTGAGATACCGAAATAATTTTAAAATAACAATAGGATTTACTTTGTTTACATAATTAATTTGTTTAAAACAGGTGGACTAATGACCATCTAGGAAGTATCATACTTCTTGGATCTAGCTTACACTAGGAAGTTCACTACCCATATTGTCTAATTCCTTCTAGTGGTCTTGTTTTCATTATGGGTAGTTCCTCCTAGCCAAAAGGAAGCTCTCACGATCAGCTATGGATTCGAAGTCATACACACGTAATAACCCATCAATCGACATTTGAACAGTATTCCTCGTACACCCGTTACCCTATCTATTTTGTCAACAATTCAAATAAACAATATAAGAAAAAGGTGAAACATTTTTGCACGCTCGGTGGGACCCATCTGGGGTTCCTTGCATTTAATTCATTCCTAGGAAAAATTGTGTGTTTGTTTCCCTTCTAAAAGCGTACACAATGATTTTCTTCCCTGTAATCCAATCATTCTTTCTATTTTCTCTAAAGGAAACTTTTCTTTTGGTGTATTTAAAAGGAATCATTTCTTCATGTTTTCTACATTTTAGTGAAAGAGCATCACTCTTCCTATTCATCTTATTGTGTCATTTAATTTTACATTTTCGATTTGGGTTTTAAAATCGTTGCATTTCATTCGATTTTATGCATTAGCTCACATTAAATGAGGTCAACCTATACATTGGAAGTCATTACTAGTGATGGTTGACAAATGAATCGTAGAAAAGAACTTCTATCCTTTTCTCTTTCTCTGAGTCTTACCAAACCACAAAAATTCAAATACATACATTCTTAAACAACATCTTACGGAAGAAGTTTGTAGGTGATCACACACAATCACGACACGGTGGGCACCCACTGCCGCTCATTGCTTTGTCGAGTCATACTTTAGAGTGAAGCCTGCCCCCACCATAACATTCCTGAAACCTCACCCTTTAGAACTCTTTCTTCATAGGAAGCCTTCCTCACTAAAAAATTCTATTGTTTTGTTTATAACAGTTAGTCCACATAAATAGCATATGTTGAACAAACATAATAGAATAGGCACTCTAGGAACGTTCTTTCTTAGTGTTTTGTTTGATTTACATTTTGAGGTGAGAGCTTTCGATCATTATTTTTGTCTTTCCTTGCACACTCCTAATCATAGCTAGTGTATTCTGACTTCGTCTGAGTGTGTTTGGAACATATCACCATCATTCCTAGAATTCTGGGTCTGATTCCACATAAAATTCTAATTCACAACCACTTTTTCTCATCATTGTTTCAATCTCACAGTAACCGCCATTGGTTACCTCTGACCGCCATTGGTTAAACTCAATCAATGTTGGTTCCAAGTCCTTTTGCTAACCTACTCAAAAGGACATTCTCACTTCACTTTCTTCAACTTTCCATAGTATCTATCACTGTCACTTTTCCCATTAACATTTTCCACGTCCCCAGATTTGGCATACTTGTAAGATTTTACCTTCTACTTCACTGTTTACTCACTGTCCATTTTCTACAGTGACCGTGTGTTACCCTCACCGACGCGTCGGTTTTCCCTAAGCGGCATCGGTTACCCCTGTTTCATATTCCACCCACCATTTTTTATGTCATTCATTTTTTTATTATCCTATTCACTGTTTCCGCTGTTTTCTCTTGTATCATTTACAGAGAAACACCCCCACTTGATCAATACTAGTTCACATGGTTTGAACCCGAAGACAAGAAAATGCCCTTGTGTTCCACGCCGATTACTAACCAATCCCACCTAGTCCTTCACCACCTTCTATTTTATCACTAGCCATGGATCCCATCCACCTACCAATATCACTCACTAGGAGATGAGGAGTTCACATGACTCTTGACCAAAACCCCTGTTGCCTTATAGTTTTAGCTCTCCCATTCGTCCACCCGAGACACCTCAAATTAGTTGATATACGGCATGCCCGTATCTATCCCCCTGACTCTCGCACCCACTTCTGCATCAACTCCATCTGGTTCAGTGTTGCCCGCTTCCACTTTACCCCAATCATTTTAGAGTTAGGTCTTATACCCATTTATGACATGCCACGTCTATTACCTCTATAAAGCACCCATTACATACACCATGCCCTCGACGATTACCCCAAACACAACCTCATCCATCCCTCATGTCTCACACATACCTGTAGCTATGTTTCCACCTCCAAAGTGTCGGTGACCCCTACCCCATTTTAGAACATAGTTCTTTCCATTCCACAATCACTAGCCCCTATTGCCACTAGGGTTACCACGACCCTTCCTCCCCCATATACATACTACCAACAACTTCCTGTTTCATCTATTGTTCATTTCGAGTAAGTACCCCCTATTTCATTTCCTTCTTCTCCACCACCTTATATGGCAGCCCCATACACTAGAGTGCCACACCCATTATACACCCAAAATCAACCTCATCATGCTATAGGAGGCATCCAATCATCACAACCCACCAATGACCTAATTAGATTGATGATGGATAAGATGCAAACACTAGAGGCATTGGTCTCCTGACTCCCGCAACTCTCTTACCTATGATGAGATTTGCAACGAGCCTATTCACCCATCCATTCCCATCCATTCATACCCCGTGCATTGGAAAATACCTAAATTCAACTGCTTCAATAGTAAGGAAGACCCACAACAACATTTGTGCTCATTTAAACATGGATGTTATTTGATTGCTCATGATGATGCCTTACTGTTGAGAACTTTTCCCATGTCCCTCACTGGACCTGCATTAGACTGGTATAGTGGGTTACCCAAGCACTCCATATTTTCATTCAATCAGGTAGCCCAAGCTTTCTTGGATCATTTTTCTATCAACATCGCCAAGAAAGCTACCATGACCGATTTACATTCCACATGTCAGTACAAGGATGAATCTATCACAAATTTTTTCACTCACCGGGTAGCACGATCAATCAACTTACCTTTCAATTGCCACAAACTGAACTCATCGAGCTCTTCACATGAGCTTGCACTGGCATATCTCCCCGACCTTGTAGGTCCAAACATTAGAACATTTGATGAGGCATTTACTATGGCACTAAAGTTAGAAATTCAACCTATCGAAGAGAAGAAAATCCAATTACGAAATAAAAATTTGACATTCAAGTCGAATGAAACCTCTTCTTCTTCTAAACCACCAACCAATTATTCAAAGGCTAAAGTTACCACTAACGCAGTGGTACTCAAATCCAGCCCAGCTCATCCATCCAATCAAGCTACACCTCATCTAATTTATCATCTGCTCGTGCTTTTTGATTCGGACAAGAGCAAAGTGAAAATATACACCAATTAGGGAACCTTACTCTTCAATTTTAGAAAAGCTTATCAAAGCTAGCACCATCACCCTTCCACCTATAAAACCACACACTTGTTTTGACCCTGCGCGCCCCATGTCCGCATGGTATAAGGAACAAGATTTCTATAATTATCACCGAGTGAAAGGTCATAGTGACGGCAATTGTATCACTTTTAAGAATATCATCCAAGAAATGCTCGAGAAATGTGAGCTAACTGTGGATAATCCCAACGCCACCCCCAACAAAAATCTAAAAATCTTTAAAAAACCATTTCCCAATCATGCCCCTTCATCCAATCAAATAGGTGAGACATCCACTCACGATGCCCATACTCGTGAGGTTTATGCGATATTTAACAAGGTACTGTTGCATCTCAATTACCTCACATCCCTTCCATAGAGGAAATCCTAGCTCAAAATCCTCCTTCCATGTCTCGAACCAACCATCACTATTCCTTCACCAATAGAAGAACACCCTTTATCTCCCGCATCATCTACAGAGGAGTCTTCGCGACATTGAGACCATCTCACCCCTAGCTTATCCACTTAGCGAACCTTTACCGCCATACCTCCTCCACCCCAGAGGGGCAACCATTACCTCCTCCACCCACAGAGGAGCACCTATCCATTCCTTCACTTATAGAGGCACTCCCATTATCCCTTCCACCCATCATAGACCCGGTGGGGATACCTTTATCTCTTGGCGAACATTCTCCATCCACTACCCGACATCCAATAGACCTGCTTTCAACTCTCTTACCCACGGAAGCTAAAGCTGATCAATTCCCCATCTCTAAGATGCATTTTATGGGAAATCCCATTAGGTCCTCACTAACTTCACCCATAGATGTGCCATTCTCATGTTTGGCTGATCACTTAGAGTATGTGGATAGAGATTTGTTATGGGGGCACCTCTTACTCCTGTCTCAACACAAATGTAGAAATCCCTCGATGACACCTCCACTATCTACCCAAGCACCTTTCCAACCATCAAACCACATACAACCACTATTTGCCGCAAACCCTTCCATGATATATGTTAACACTCACAACAAATCCTTACCCATAACCCGACCTATGCCTAAACCCAAACCCATACCCACAACATTTACCTCCACTAAACCTATTACCACTTTAGGGGTCACCCCGATCACCATCCTTACTCATCCACCTATTAAACTAGATTTAGCTACATCCTCCAACGTTAAAACAACATCTACTCAAACCCAAGCTAAAGAAACAAACTCATCAACCTCATACCCCTACCATCCTAACCACACCTGCACTTGTCCCATCTACCTTAAGACCTCAGCTACCCAATAGGGTCAAGCACCCCTCACCCATTCATAACCCAATAACACAACCACCCATTCCTACCTCACAAATCTCTAACCTACCTAGTCACACAACACGACTCATACCGCACCTGTAGCCTCTTTACCACCAATACCTCCTATACCTTTAGCCATTGCTTCACTACCTACTACACTTTAGTCATTGTCCTCACACCCCAAGCATGACCCGTGTCATCTACCTTCATAACACCCCCATTATCCCCATGGGTAAATTTCTCTCTTCCTCCATCTACTTTCCCTCATAGACCTCATACACCCACATCACCTTTACCTAAGAAGGTGCACCCCAAAAACAAAACCCCACTACCCCACAACAAGGTAGTCAAAACAAAACCACACCCTCCTACCCATCCATCTACTATACCCCTACCCAAATGAACCCGATTGATACCTCAAACCACACCGGCGCCTAAATCCATAGCTCGACCCCTTCCTACAATTCCAAAAATAATTCCCCAAAACCAACCACACCTACACCCAAATCCACATTTACTTCCCATTGTGATCCACTAGCAGGGTCTTATGCCAAAATTTTAACCAACCTCCTCGAGACTTCGTTATCACATTATCGTCACTCCAACCTTACGACCCCCTCAAACCCAAGCCAAAGGGGTTTGATGATATAAAAATTTGTGCATACCATCGTGTGTCAGGGCACGATGTGGAGAACTGCAAGGCCTTGAAAACTATCCTTATCCAATTGTGTCCACCCGAAACCAAATTCGATGATGATGACCTTGTTGATGAGGATCCTGCTTCACCTACACCAATTCCCACATTACACACTCAACAAACACAACCTCCACCCTCACAGCTTCCATAACCACACACAAAATTTGAAATTAACATGGTTCACATATGAGAACTTGCCACGCCACCACCTAAATTTTGCTATGCCCAATTGACCTCATAGGGATTTTCTCCTCCCGTAGGTTTTTTTCCTTCATGTCTTTATACCACTTACCCTACACCCTCTCCATTTGACAAATTCCCTCAAATCAACATGGTACACATCACTACACATGCACAGAAGGGTAAAGAAAAGGTAGTTGACCCACCAACCAATCCTATACCCAACATACCATCTACACCCATACCTAAGATAACTATCCGCAGCCCCACATACCCCATTTCTAATGGCATCACACATCGCACCATGCTCAAACAATTACACCAATATCCACTCAAAATGTCCTTATATGACCTCATCCAAACCTTAGAATCCCATCGTCAAGCCCTCATGGAGGTTCTTCAATCTATCAAGGTTTTACCCAATGACCCTACACCCGTAGCCTCCATTATCACACCCCATCATGTAGCCTCCCTTACCAAATTACCACCTTCATCCCCACCTCACCTTGTTCACCAAGTGGCCTCCCTTAGCTTCTTAAAGATAGAGATCTCGCCATACCAAAATCATGACCCGGACCCAACCCTCTTTATCTCTGTACACATTGATGACATATGGGTACACCATGTGATGATTGATGGAGGCACTAACATTAACATCATTTCATCCCATGCATTTGCTCAAATGCGCATACCTGACAATTACATGCACAAACATCCGGTCATGTTGTGTTCATTCAATGATGCTATCACCTCCACACTAGGCTTTATCATCCCGCACGTTTGTGTGGGCCCCGCATTGTTCTAGAATTGTTTTATGTTTCAGAGGGGGAATTCCAATATAACTTTTTGCTTGGTAGACCCTGGATCCATGTCATGGGTTGCGTTCCTTCCACTTTACATCATTGTGTAAAGTTTGAACATGAAGGACACACTTATACCTTTCTAGTTGACCCATCACCTTTTAAAAAATGCAACATGCTTTACTAACCCAACGATGTACTCATACCGGTCAAGCCATCTACTTCCGTAACCAATACCGCTTCACCTACACCTACACCCACACCTACCAAGTACATATGTTGCTTTAACCGCACATACCTCCTTCATGCCTACTACTCTGCTTTATAACCTCCACGGCTGACCCATTAGCTTCCCAATACATTAACACCACCTCCGCATTGACCTTTGACACATCGTCTATACCAGCTACCCACATACCAACCATTGATCCCTTGGAAGGTGTTTTTCAACACCTCACTGGGGGAGTATCGCCTATATAGTGTCAACACCTTCATTACTCCACATAAGTATGGAAGTCTTCACCGACACCCTCGCTATGATCACCATATAGGAGAACACCTCCTTTATGGTCCTCCTCATCTTTGTACTAGTCTCACCTATGGGGGACTTGATACTACCACCTACACACCGAACCACCATCACAACCCCGCCCATTTTCTCGTTGACTTCTAATCTTTTACCAATCACCGTTTCACCCACACCTTCCAAAGACCACTTGTGCATGGAAGGGTTTTGGTTTTGGCTTCTACGAGTAAGGTCGCCATACCATTATTCCATGTACCACCTGTAAAGATAATGACCGTAGTGGTATCGGCTTCCTTGAACCTCCTACCAAATAGGCCCGCATTTAACTCATTTGAGGACCTAGCCCTTCTCCACCTTCATCACCACTCTCACTCATCTGTGAGTCAATGGATCCTAAATCTATCCCTCCTAACATTTTTTTCATAGAAACTATTTCCTTGGGGCCTCGACTTATCAATGCGATGGCAAAGTCCCTTTCACTCTCCCATTCCTATATCCCGAGATGATCGATGATGACACACCGACCATTAACATCATTCAATGTAAAGATGATGAATCCATACTCACCTGCCTTAGTGTAGAAGACTCATATATTCATTGGTCATTACCCTCGAGATGAAAACCATGTTGAATGAATCGACTATTGAGATTAAAATTCATACTCGGGATGACCCGCACATCCTAAAGATCGGACAATCTTTAGATACTTTTGAACAGAAGCCATCACTTTCTTTCTCCAAGATCATAACCACAATTTCTCTTGGTCTTATGCAGACATGCCAGTATTGACCCCACCATAGTGGTCCATAATATCGTAACCATTCTCGATGCCAAACCTATTAAACAAAAGCCGAGAAAATGCACCTCACATTGCCCTTATCGTCAAAGAAGAGCTTCAAAAGTGTCTTCTTTCTGTTTTTCCTTCATCTTACCCATTGATTATCCTCATTGGATTTCTAACATTGTCCCTATTACTAAAGCAACAGGGGACTCACATTTACGTGGACTTCGAGACCTCAACCTCACCTCGCCCGAAAGATGATTTTCCCTTGCTCCGTATTGATCAACTAGTTGACCTTACCGTGGGTCACAAGATGCTCTTACTCATGGATAGTTTCTCGGGTTATAACCAAATCTTGCTTTCCCAAAAGATCATCACAAGACCACATTCATTACCCCTTGGGGGACCTTCTACTATCGAGTCATGCCTTTTGGCCTTAAAAGTGTTGGTGCTAAATATTAGCGTGTTATGACTTACATCTTCCATGATATCATGCATCGCATATTGGAAGATTACATGCATGATCTCTTGGAAAAATCTAAATTCCATGCCAAACACCTCGTAGTCCTCAAAACCATCTTTTACCACCTCATTAAATATTGTGTCCACCTTCTACCTAAAAAGTGTCTTCGCGGTTCTCTTAGGAAAGCTCCTAGGATTTATCGTTTCTTGCACGGTATATAAGTTGACCCTACCAAAGTCAAGGCCATTCTAGAAATTCCTCTACACACTAACCTTAAACAACTCGCAGCCTGTAAGGTAAACTTCATCCATTCACCGTTTCATCTCACAATTATCTCGATCGGTGTTAACCATTTCATCATATGCTTAGGAAGGATGCCTCCTTTAAATGGGATGATGACTGTCACAAATATTTTGAGGCCCTAAAACAATACCTTCTCCAACCACCCGTACTCATTATACCTAAAGACGATCAACCCTTTTACCTATACATATCAGCTACCGATCATTCCTTAGAGCCATGCTAGCTCATCTCGATGAACAACATAGGGAGCAGGTGGTTTATTACATAAGCCGTAATCTTTTAGACTATGAAACCCGATAAACTCACCCTCAAAACTTTTCTTAACCCTAGTTTTTGTCGCCACCAAACTTCACCATTACCTACTCAACCAAAAAACCTATGTTGTGACCAACACTGACCCTTTACACATCATGTACACTAAACCTTATCAAAATCAGCACACCGTGCGATGGCTTATGCTTTAAGATGATCTTGACCTCAAATTCATCCACCAAAAGTCCATTAAGGGCCAGGATATCACCAACCAACTAGCTGATGCACCTATTTCCGGGGACCAACCCTCTAATTTTTACTTTCCCAATGAGTCAATTACTACCCTTTCCCTGGATGAACCCCCTTACCAAATGACATTGTTATTCAACGGTTCCAAGTGTTAGCGTGGGGTGGAGCTGGTGTTATCCTCATCCCTCTGAATGGAGAACCCATGCCCTTGTCTTTCAAACTAGAATTTGAATGCACCAACAATATTTCCAAGTACGAAGCACTCATACTAGGTCTCCAGACCGCCTATGCCCTCGATGTTAAATCAATCCACATCTTTGGTGATTCACAATTGGTCATAAACTAAGTCAATGGTATGTACTAATGTCGTAATGAGATAATTCAAAAGTATAAACATCATGTAGACATAATTTTGACCACCTTTGATCGTTACACCCTTCAAACCATCCCACGATCAACCAACAAGTTTGCAGATACCATGGCCTGCTTAGCTTCCCAAATACCCACTTCCCCTACCGATTCCAAAATATTTATCACTGTATAATGCCTCCATTCACCTTCTTATTTACCTCATGATGTTTACTCAATCGGACTTGATACCCCGGAGCTGAGTGACCTTTGGTATAAACAATACTCTAACTACATTTCCCTCTCCATCTTACCTCCCGATTTCACCCGTAATGACAACACACCTTCCTTAAGAATGTCTCTTTTTCGTTATCCTGCGGGGACTCCTCTATAAGCATGGATTTTATGATATTCTCTTACGATGCCTCACAAGTTCTAAAATTCATTATACCATCAAGGAGGTTCATGATGGCATATGTGGAGGTCACTTTAGTGGCCTTCTCATTGCTTGCTAAGTGTATTCTTCGCCTAGGCTATTCTTGGGTCGACTCTTAACCATGATTGTTGCGACTATGTCAAATTCTACATGAAATTTCAACAACATTCCAACCTTCATCATACATCCAGTCATGCCTTACAAGTCACTCGTGACATTTGGGCATTCTCTCAATGCAGTTTGGATCTTGCCAGAGAAATAAATCCTCATTCTTCCCAATGCCATCAATGGATCATAACTGCTACCGAATACTACACAAAATGGGTGGAAGCCATGCCACTCATCTCCACAAAAGTTGAGAAAAGATGTGAGTTCATTAACCATCACATCATTTGGCAATTTGGTGTCCCTCATCGCCGCATCACTGATAATTGAAAACAATTTAAAAATAAAACATTGCAAAAAATTTGCGATGCCTTCGCATTCAACTTAGTTTCTCCTCACCTTATTACCAACAAACCAACGGCTAGGCCAAATCCACTAAGAAAACCCTCAATGAAATTCTCATGAAAGTGGTTGGCGATCTTTGGGAAGGATTGGCTCAAGTTTTTCCTCGTTACCTATGGATCGGATGCCTATCGTTTGTCCTCGCTTGAGGGTAAACCCAAACCTATGCCCCTCAATGCCTTGCATCTTCAACCATTCTACTATTGACCTCTAGTCCTAAATCACTATTTTATCTAGTTCATGCTCATCCCTTGAGTGCCATTTACCTTTTTCACACCTCAGCTTTAACGATTAAACAAGGATCATGGGATTACCCGTCACCATTTTTCCTTATCTTAAATATGTGCACCATGGCTCTCGCACATGACATGATTCTCATGGATACTTTTCATCTTCTTTTGATGAGATCCCATGGTTTTTCACCCTTACCTTCTCAACAAGAACCAAATGCTTCATTATAGTCTTGTCCATGATTTAAAAAGCCAAAAAAAAAAAAACAAAAAGATGAATCCCTCGAAGGACATCTTCCAAAATAAGGGATCAAATCCTTGAGTCAAACTTCCAATATAAAAGATGAATCCCTCAAAAAGACATCTTCCACCCTCAATTATCACTATAAGTAGATCATTGCTCCCTTGAAGGAAAGCTATAAAAATATCAAAAATCTCTACAAAGTTTTTCCAAAAAGAAGACTTTTTTTTCTCAAAATCAAAATTGAAGCTTCTCGCATCGATCACCTTCACGAAGACCTCAAGGAGACATATACTCATCCCATGTAGACTTCCCAGATCGATCGGTCTATTTACAAAGTCAAAAAGAAAATAATAATAATAAAAAAATAAAAATAAAAATAAGCTTTTTCATCATGGACTTGCCTATTGTGATCTTGGCTCTATTGCCCAAGGCATTCTAATTCCCATTTTATGACCCAATTACCAGCACCTCCTTACCCATTGTCTTTTCAATTCATACCTCAAGGGACCTACTGAACCTACGACATTTGGTGATCATGTGACTTTCATCACCCTTAGAATTATTAATCATGTAATGTCTTTAGGGTCTTCCATTCATTTACCCCATCTATAGATGTGTTTTATACATTTTGATCCTTGCCAATTGGGTGGCTTTCTTGCCCCCTCTTATCTTTTCTCTTCTTCATCACCTTTTGATCTTCTTATACAAGACTTAGTCCTCGATGCTTACCTTTTGGGGTCATCCTCCCCTTTCGCCATAGTCACCCTCACCTGCAACATTTTTACTATCATCTACCCCACCTATTAAACCCAAACCCATAACATGACCACAAAACCTACCAACTCATTTTCATCTTTTTCCCTAGCGTATGGGAGAACTACATCGTCTAAGGTCCCTTTTCGCTGGGACTATGTAGGTAGCACTCCCGTGGCATGGGCCCGAAAGGTTAGCTTGACCACTCTTTACCCTAACCCTCACCCAAACCGACCTAAACCTAAGGTTACCCGGTGCAGGTTTATCATCAACCGACCTCGGTTATCACTTAACCGACCTAGTCTCCCCTTGGTGGCATTGGTCACTATTCTTATGACCGATACTAGTCTCTACCACCGACATCACCACATCTTGGACCGACGTCGAGTCCTTTGGCCACCGTCACATGCCCGCCCCAAATTTCCAACCCTAATTTTTCCCTTCCTCGACATTCTACCCACCCAAATCCCTCTTTACACCCTTCATTGTGCCTACATTACCCTTTTTCCCTACCCCCTACCATTTAATATTACCTTTTCCCTCTCTTTTTCCCATTTTGAAATTCTTTCCCCCCAACCCCCCATTTTTTATATTTTCTACATTTTGCATCAAATTCACCAAAAATCACACAAAAAAAGATTCAAATCCTACCTGATCTCACTGCCACCATCGTGGTGGAACCTCCAGCCTCCGTGCCACTCCTCTCAAGCCCTCTCCAACCTCTGCCATCTTCAACGGATCAACCACTCCTCAACCACATGAACCATGCCACCTACTCTCATAGCCCCACCTCTTACTCAACCACTCTCACCTATGTGGCTTGCCAACCAAGCTCTCTGTTGTACTATATTGTCCTCCTCCTCTTTTCTCTCTTCTTGTCATTTTCTCCTTTTCCAACTACATAAATGAATTTTCAAACTGCGGGTTTTCAACTTTTTATACTCTACCCGACCCAACCGACGCCGTTAACCCTTGACCACTATCGGTCTTACGCTCTATACTACCACCGTCGGTTACCCTACACCGTCATCATTCATTTCAACCGATGTCGGTTACCCTGCATACTCATTTCCCTCACATTTACCTCCTTTTTCTTACCTCTTCTTTCTTTTGCCTCCCCTACACCTACCTGGACCACTTTACCTTCACCTCTAGCCCTCCACCCTCTTCAACCTCCTCGCATCCGCTATCGATGCCTTATTATTTTACCCCTACCTTGGCCTTACCCATGCCGTGATCTTGATATTTAGACCTGGACCATCGCTAGTGACCTTTTACTTCATGTGTTCACTATATCTTGTGGCACTATTACCCGTGTTGTTGACCTAATGACCTTACCTAGCCTATTTCGTGACCGTTTATCCTGACCCTACGTTTCGTGTACCGAACATACCTAAACATTCCTGCACCTAACCTACATTGTGTTTCCTAACCTTATCCTATACCTTGGATACCGGATTCACTTCACTCTCATTTAGATTAACCTATCGACCTTAGGACGATGTAGAGTTTGCCTACTCTTCAACCCGGTAGCGTCTGCATAATTTATACATGTGCTGTGTTTGACTGCTACTACCTTTGACCCTGACCCATTACCTAAATCACCAGAGTATACCTTTCAACCTCTTCCCTTGCATCCACTTAACTTTTCCTCACATTTATCTTTTATCAAACCACTCACCGCTTGACTGTTGGTTCGTCAATTCTGGTTTAAGGGGGATCACCTTCACCTACACATGGGGCAACCACATCTTATTTTTGTTAGCATCACTTACCAATACAAGCTATGCAACAAAAAGGGGAAAATGTAGAGACTAAAATTAGGTCACACTCCCCTTTGGTCCTTCGACAAATAGGCACCCTTCATCACATTCACCTAGCCATGGCCCCATTCACCTCACTAGTATTAATTTAATTAATTTAATTCATTATCCTCACCATATTTATTATTTAAATATCTTAATTTAGATAATATCCACACAAACAGTTCACTTAGACACCTCACCATGTTAACTCAACCTAAGACCTATTCTTAGTAAGTTTCCATAACTAACTAAGACTTACCCAAACCCTAAAAATCAATTCCTACATTCCCTCTAACAACATTCCCGCATGCTCACAAGAAACTCCCAGTCTAATCCATGGGATAACGACATAAGATCTGAGGAAATTAGGAGGATCTCCCCTAAGTTTGGTAAACCTAGAAAATCCCACCTTGACCGACATCGGTTACCCCTAACCATCGCCGGTTAAGCCGGACCGCCGTCGGTTACCCCTTTTAACCCAAAACAACCTTATTCTCAAGGTTGGAATTTGGAACCTGGAAGTTGGAAGCAAGAAATTTGACGAGCAAGAATGAGATCTCAAAAGATAACACATCTTCAGAGAGTCAATTCCAACAAGAACTCACATCCAAGGAAGGAGATTGAGCATCTTCTCCTGCACATCCATCCCAGCCACATTCGGATCTATCTAAGCAAAGAGGAGCATGCATGCAGCCCATGTAGAAGCTTTTCTTCAGTTGGTGATCACTTGCAGCCTCTAAACCCATCATCAGCACCTCCATCCTTCACACACAGACGTTCAGAAATGAAATCCAAGTAAGTACAACATCATACTTTCTGGTTATTTCATTTCATCATTATTTTATCATCCATTGTTTATCTTGCTCCCTATTGACCATCTCCAACACTTTTCATCTCCATAGACCCATTAAAACCTCACCAAAAACCTACTCCAGTCACCCATTACCTCGTCCCGACCAACCAAAATCCTTTGTACAATCACAAAGGAGACCAAAAGCCCATTTTGTGATGTTCTCGGATCTCACAAGAACCGGCCACTGGTTATACCTAACCGCATGATCGGTCACCCCGACTAACGTCGGTCTGTGTTTTCCACACGCCTTTAGACAGAGACCTATCCACCTGATTTCACTTCACCCTCACTCACCTGTGACCTACCCGAGACCTTTATCAGACCTGTAGAACCCAAAACCAACCATTTGACCTGTGGATTCTATTCTAGCTTAGCCGGTTAGATTAGATCTGTTTTCTTATTGTGTTTTTAAGTGAGATACCTAAATTATTTTAAAATAACAATAGGATTTACTTTGTTTACAACATTAATTTGTTTAAAACAAGTGGACTGAAAGCCATCTAGGAAGTATCATACTTCCCGGATCTATCTTATGCTAGGCATTTCACTGCCCATATTGTTTAATTCCTTCTAGTGGTCTTGTTTTCATTACACGTAGTTCCTCCTAGCCAAAAGGAAGCTCTCATGATCAGTTTTGGATTCGGAAGTCATACGTGTGCAACAACCCATCAACCAACATTTGAACAGGTATTCCTCCTACACCCGTTACCCTATCTGTTTTGTCAACAATTCAAAGAAACAATCTAAGAAAAAGGTGAAACAACCGCCTACTAGACTCAAATAAGAAAGTGATACAAATTATGGACTATGGAAAATGTATTTTGATGGTTCCAAAAATAGAAATGGTGCAAGCACGGGTGTTATTCTCATTTATCCCAAGAATGAGAAGTTATTTTCATGAAATGAATATAGTATGCATGCCCCAATAACCTAAATGATTATGAACCATTGGTGGATGTTATTCTTATTGTTGAGGAGAGATACATCAAGGCATTGCAGATCTTTAGGGACACCGAGTTGGTCATCCACCAAGTCAAAAACAAGTGCAAAACAATGTATAAGCTCTTAAAAGCTTACAAACATAGAGTTTGGGACATTTTGAAGAGCTTTGAATCTCTCAATATGCAGGTGGTGCTAAGGAAATTGAACAAAGAAATGGATCAGATGACAACCCTTGGTTCATAGTTCTCACCTACCGAGGATTTTTTTAAGGAAATTCACATCACATCAAGATGGTAGTTAGGCCATCCATTCTAGACAATGAAGTTAGCTAGAAAGTGTTTCACAGAGACACACATATTTTCTAATTCATCCAAAATGAGGCTAATCTCTCTTCAAACATTAAATATGACTTGCATGATAGATAAGGTGACCAAGTGATTCAACTAAAAACAAACAAGTTGCTAAAAGGACTGGTCACCTTAGAGAACATTTTCATCCCTGTTAATGAGTTCAAGGGTGAATGAAAATTTATGCATGCAACACTAGAAGACTGTTAGTTAGTCACATTTACGCATGGAAAAGAGTTTCTACATGGAAAAGAATGCTCACAAGATGAGAAAAAAACCTTCATCTTTCTATGCCAAGAATATGTTGACATCTTCTCATTGAAGTATAAAGACTGAAATGATTTGATCCAAGTGTTGCTATACAATCCATTGAACTTGATCCTAGTATCATGTTGATCGAGATAAAAAAGAAAAATCAATCATAAGATAGAGCCCCTTATGAGGAAGGATTTATCCAAACTCAATGAGGTAAAAAAATATTTCCTATTGAGTATTCTACTTGGGTGGAAAATCTTGTTCTAATGCACAATAAGAAAGGTGAAATCAAACTTTTACTTCATGTTGATTTTAGATATTTGAACAAGGTATCTATGAAGGATCATTATAATTTTACTATTATGGAGTAGATTATGCGAACGTGGTTAGTGCACAAAGATTCTCTATGTTGGATGGGTACTCGAGATTCAATTAGATCTTGGTTAAGCAAGAGGACGAGTTCAAAATAGTATTTGTGGCCAAATGGAAAATATATTCACGAAAGAAAATACCTTTTGGTTTATCAAATGTAAACAAAATATTTCAAAGAACCATGGATATTGAATTTAAAGGATATATAAATGAGTTCATCATAGTTTACTTTGATGACATAACTATCTTGTCAAAGCAGAGCATAGATCACATGATGCATCCGGAGAAAGTCTTTGAGATATGTAGAGAGTTTGGGGCATCTCTTAACCCCAAGAGTGTAACTTTTATGTTGCACAAGGAAAGATTTTGGGCCTTGTGGTTTCAAGGGATGATATTTCCATCAACACCGAGCGCATTTTTTTCCATATTTTCTCTCTCATTTCCAACACACAAAAAGGCCTTACAATCATTCCTAGGCAAAATAAATTTTTTTGGGAGGTTCATTCATAACTTTGTAGGTTTGATCAGGACCATCATCCTCATGTTCAAGAAGGACACATGTATTCAAGTGGACAACAAAAGGAAAGGAGAGATTCAACAAGATCAAGTAGGAAATTACTTGCACCCCAACACACATTAATGAAAATTATTCAAAGGATTTCATCCTTTATGATTATGGATCTGATGTTAGTGTTATTGCTATCTTGACATAAGAAAATGAACAATGACTAAAGAAGCCTATGGATTTATTCAATCAAAAACTCAAGGATTATGAATTGAAATACAATAATATGGAGAAACATGTCTTTGACATCATGCGTGTGCTAAATAATTTGAAAATTATGCTTGCCACACATCATGTCAAGGTATTAGTTTCACACTAGGGTGTAGTACACTTCATCATGGAAGCATAAATCAATTAAAAAGAGCAAGATGGGTGACCAAAATCATGGAGTATGATGTCACTATAAAATCCACTAATATTGTTAGAGGTAATGTTCTCTACAAGAAGTTTACTAAAGATATGCAAAATGAACAAGAGGATTCATTGTTTGAGTGAATAACTTCCGCATGTTGAATGAAAGCAGAATGAAGATCCTAGAAAATGCACATGGTTGGAGAATATGGTAACATTTCACTCTTCTAGGTCATACCCTCCTAGAATGAACAAAATAAAGAAATGAAATATGAGACTGGAATCTATTCCATATGTGTTGATTGATGGTGTTCTCTTCAAAATAAATATTGATGGTGTGTTGCTGAGATGTATTGATGGCACGTAGGTTGAAAAAGTGTTAGCATAATTTCACGATGGATTCTCTGGTGGAAACTTCTCTACCAAAGAAAGAGTGATGAAGATCACAATGGTAGGAAAATTTTTGCCTACCCATTTTTCATATGTGTACAAGTGGGTCATAAAATTCAAATAATGTGCTTTGATTGTAAGTAAGAAAAAATTAGCAAAGTGCTTCCTCCAACCTATCCAAGCGGATAAGCCTTTTGCACAATGGGGTATTGAATTCATAGGCATGATCAAACCTCCTTTAAGCATTGGTAATAAATGGGTGATGATAGCTTTATATTACTTCACCGCATGGAAAAAATATTTTGTGCTCAAGGAATCAACCGAGTCAGTCATCCTTGACTTTATCGAATGCATCATAACAAGATTTTGTGTTCCTCATACCATTATATCTGATAATGTAAAATACTTCCTTAGTACTAAAATTTATGATTATGTTCTTAGTCCTGGAATATAATTGAATACATATTCTAACTACTACCCTCATGGAAATGGCTTGGGAGAATCTACTAATAAGAACTTGATCAAAATCAAGAAGCGAACAATGAATATCAACTAGAGGTAGTGGAATACAAAGGTCTCGCACGTGCTTTGGGTAGAAAAAATCATGTTGAAGAAGGAAATAGGTACTTCAAATTACAATATTGTCTATTAAAAGGAGGATAGGATTCCTTTATCACTTGAGTTTCCTTTATTAGAACTAGCCCAATAGCTAGAAATTACGGGCATAGCCCAAAGAGAAATCAGAATGGTAGATTTGGTTGAACTTAAATAGTTAAGAAAATATGCCATGATTAGGTTAGAACAACATCAGAAATTAACAAAGAAGTGGTTTGACAAAATGATATACCTAAGAAATTCTAAGTGGGTGATTTGGTCTTAAAATGGGATGCTAATAGAGCTCAACCTAGGCACCATTCATAGTGTGATGGACTTTGGAGTGGTCCATATATCATAATTTTTGTAAGGAGGCTATCAAATTCTCTCATCTTGATGGAGCTATGCTACCAGTCAATGGGATTCATCTCAATAAATTTCATTAGTTTATTCTCTTGCATCATGTACATATTAGGATAGTTTGAATTCTTCCAAGTGCTCTCTATGCACAATATTGTTTGTACATAGTTGTTCCTCTCGCGCCCCCTCTCATGTGTTCTTTTGTTGCATTCGGGTGACATTTCAGTTGAGGTTATTCCAATGAGAAAAGAGGTAGTCTCCAGGATATTTTCCACTCTCATAAAATTAAATTCAAAACATCTTCATATAAGAGAATGAGTTTTATATTGGGTCAAACATTGTTTTCAAGTGACTTCAAGGTGCTTCTTTAGTTATAGATCAATTTTTCCATTTTTAGGAAGACTCCATATCTAATGGATGCTTCTAATCCTACCGATATATTTTATCTAGAAGGTATATGGCCCCGAAATTCACTAGACTATTGTCCAAAATAAGTCCCCTAGTTATTTTGACAACTTGCAGATCCATTTGGCTCGAGTTCAAGTTTTTAGGTTGTGCAGCTCTTGGTTCTACACTTTGGAACTTTTTCATGGTTACGCTTATTCACATGCACCCTTGAGTTCCATTCTTGATTTTTCCTTATGTTTTACATTCCTTTTGATTCCTTCCATGGGATATTACCCTTACCCTTATTCTACAAAATTCTTCCATTTCCCTTGCACGCACTCCTTACACATCCTCGATTCCAATAGTCTTTTACACAAATTCACATGCCTCGTGAAATTACCTTCCATTTGGCTAAGTCCTTGGAAAGCTTTCATGTGCATGACATTATTTATTGAATTATGTGTAATTATTTGTACGCATTCATCATTATTCCTTTCCTACCACACCTTTTTCTCTTACGCATGTGCTAAGTGAAATCTTCACGCTGATCATTTTGTGTCACATGGAACTTGTCGATGAAGTGCATGGAAGAAAACCTATCTAAACATGATAAATGTGCACCAAATCCTCACATCAAATGATAACTTGACATGTGGCAGAAAATAAAAAACAAAAAATAGTCACCAAACCCTTCAGCCGATTAGAGTGCACCACATTCCTTGCGTGTTCAACTTGTACTATAAATCTCCGGATCATCATAAATTTTGTGATAGAGCTTGGATTCCTATGCACCTAGGCTTGATTGAAAGCTAATGATTTGGGATACACTCTAGGATATTCAAAATATGATTTTGGAGGGTTTTGGTAGGTGGAAAACAAGGACACGTTAGTTAGGCCATTAATGCACACATCTATTGGACTCAACCACCCATATTTGATTAGATCCTTCTTTCTTCTTCCATAAGAGAAAAAGACATACAAAGGTGGATTTGAAATCCTTACAGTGCATTTATAGGCATTTACTGCTTACTATTTGTGGTTAGATCAAACAATATGATTTTCTCTCCTCTTTCTCCTCCTCTCCACTCTTTCTATAAATAGTTGAGCATTGCTTAGTGTAAAAGGTTGGACTCTCCTAGGTTACAAGAGTATTATTCCAAGTATTGCCTTTACATTTTGAGTTGGAGGCCTCATATCTGGTTTTCTACATGTGGATACCTACCTCATCCACCATTGTGATCGATTGTGCATCTTGGAAGTAATAAAATCTTTGTTTTGTGGCTATTCTCTAACCTAGCTCATTTTTATTGCATCTTCTTCCCTTTCCCCTTACGTTGCTCATTTTTTATGCATTTTCATGTCTCTTGCAAGTTACTATCTATTGTTCTCTATGAAAATGAATTCATGAATGTGTTTCATACTATGGCATGGTTGTATTCCCTCGTTGCATGTATTTTACCTCATTTTAACTCATCCAAGTCCATTCAATCCCCTCTTTCTAGTTCTATCACCTCCCCTTAGCTTAGGTTTTCCTTTTATACATCTCCTTCTCACCATGGTCCCTTGGAGTCTTATAGTATTTATAGGTATCTGCATTTCCCTTCCTAGGAGTAGTTCAACACTATAAATAGGTAGAGGAATTTGGCCTTTTCCGAGGTCTATCTCAAGCGCAAGTCCCACAACTTGGAGACACTCCCATTTTTCCTCAAATCCATAGTTCATCCTCATCTAGGACAAGTACAATTTTGAACTCCCATAGATATTTATTAAATAATGGGGCCTTAGGAGATATGTTCTGAGTAAGTTCCAACCCTTTAAAAGGTCTCAAGCTTCATGAGATCATACACTAGATATGAATCATTGTAAACTTCTTTGAGATAGAAACCTAAAGAAATTGGTGGTGTAGGTTGTCACTGATGATATGTCCCCAATCAATTCTCTGTTTGTCTTCTAAGATCATGAATATGAAAATATCCATCTAGTCTTGGAATTCCTTCAAGGTTTCTTCTCCCATCACCCGACTAAGAAGGATGATTGCATCTGAATAGATCGTGTGAAATTCACCTCATAGGAAAGACTTGGGCACTCGTGAAGGTTTTCTCACTTATTTTAACCATGAACCAAGAGTAAGGCCCTAAAGGTATGAGTCCATTTTGGTCCACTCTTTTGCTACAACCTCTTTTGAAATGATGGCCATATTACTCCAAATTGGGATCTACATTGAATGGGAGATGGCTTTAGGAGCAAGTATTGTTAGGGTTGAGCCATCATCTGCTCGAATGGTTCTAGTCTTGGGTTCATAGTGATAGAAACATGCCAAAACCAATTCCACACTCTACATTGAGACTAGATGTCTACCTACCACATACAATCTACTTGTGAAAACATTTTCCTCCATTGGCTCTCTCGGTCCTCCAAAAATTTAGTATTTGAGATCTTTGAGGTCCATGTGGGTGACATTATTGTCCCCCACAACTGAGTACTTAGAAGAGAGAGCTGAGACTAGTTCGAGGCCTACAAATTTGAACTTCATGGTTGAAACTGACACTTCTTTGTATCCGGAATGAGAGTTTACTATTTTTAGTAAATTGAATTTTTCACTTTTTAACCTTGATCACCTTGATCAACTTTTGTGTTCCTTTGAATGTTCTTTATACACAATGCCCTTGAAAATTTTTCCCACTTTGTGATACTTATCTATTTACAAAGTAAGTTATCATGTACTGAGACTTATTATTTTTGGAAAATGCCTTTCCTGACCTCATATTTTGATGAAATCAACTTTTTTGATATGGGTTTTCCCTATTTTTCTCACATGATTTTTTAGCTCAACCCAATGTTTGAAATGATTAGAATTTTTTTTTAAATTTAGGGTAATGAAATTAGGGTTTTCACACTTTAAAAAATCTGGTTACCATATGCAATTTAGTTCCTTGGTCTTTAAGGTGTTTATAAATGTGGAATAATGTAAAAAATCCCATGTTGATTCATGCACCAATTTTCAAGTTATGAAGATTTTCACTTTGTGGGTTACAGAGTCAATCTAATGAAAAATGTGCCAGAACCTTTAAAATTTGTGATTTTTTATGAAACTTCTCTCACCACAATCATGGGAACATGTAGGAATGAATGCAAATGAAAAATCATAGTGGAGGAATTTGAAAACATTTCACCGAGTTCAGGGTGAAAATGGAGAAATGAGGGGGAATGAAGAAAATGACTAATCATTGGATTTTATAGGCATGAGAGGGAGAGAGGAAGAGGGAACACATTTTTGACCCCCTTGTCCCATTTGGAATGGGATATGGGGACACCAAAAGTGTGCCTTAGCCATAGGGTAACACAAGAAACACATACACAAGCAAGGAGAAATGTGGAATGGGCTTAGTTTGAACACCTAGGGATGATTTTTGGTCATGTGAGGGACTTGGTGGGATCATGGTTAGGGGGCATTTTTTCCCCCTTTTCCCCTTGGAATTGAATAGAGGGACACCAAAAATGTGCCTTATCTAGGTGTTGACACTTGGCAAGCATGTGGATCGAAGAGAGGGGGCTCAAAAACTAGAGAAAAGTTCTTGATGAAGGTCTTCAGGGTCATATGATGAGTCCATTAGGCTTAAGGCGGGGGGTCACATTTTTCTTCTCCTTTTTCCCCTTGGAACGGGACAAAGGGACACCAAAAGTGTGCACCTTAGCTTGGTGAGGAAAAGTGTCAAGCATGTGGAAGTTGGAGTAGGGGATAGAAATTTGATTAAGGGTGCTTATCGAAGCTCTCTAGTTAGGGTTGAGGCTTGTCGGGGGTCCATGATTCTTAAGGTTGTGGGGGAACATTTTTCTGACCTTTTATATGCTTGGAATGGGATAGAGCTTGTACTTTGGAGAAGAGATTGAAAATGACATTTCTGAATGCTCCCAGATGAATTTTTAGGCACTTATTTATATG
Source organism: Taxus wallichiana var. yunnanensis (assembly GCA_018340775.1). Taxonomy (NCBI): domain Eukaryota; kingdom Viridiplantae; phylum Streptophyta; class Pinopsida; order Cupressales; family Taxaceae; genus Taxus; species Taxus wallichiana. The sequence continues at coordinate 565,048,739 of CM031242.1, read as the reverse complement.
ATTTTTACTAAAAATAGTATTTTGAGAAGGATGGGATGGGTATCAATGTATGATTCATATTTAAACCTCCTAAAATGTCCTTTTTTATTAAGAGCACCAGTTGTGCCTACAAATAATAAGTTTTGGAAAGAAATGAATGTTGTGAAAAATATGAGATTACCACCATATAAGGAATTAAGTAATATTTCCATTTATATATTTTTTGACCTCTAACTCATTTTGGAGATCCTAACACCATCTCCCAAAGCTCAAGTGCCTTTTCGCAGTGCAAGCTTCATTGGCCTTAAAAACTTGCTTTTTCTGAACTTGTTCCTAAACCGTGGGATCTTTCCAAAATATTCCTAAATTAATTGAAAAAGTATCCTAGCTCATGAATACACCTCCATGATAAATTTATGGCTTCCAATCCACCCCAAATAATATGCACTAACCTTAGAGAGGCTAAAAATAACCATTCCTAACTTTCCAAAAGATCCACCTTGAAATGGATTATCTTTAAATACTCCTTTTAACTTGTTTTATTCTTTTCCACACATGGGTGAGGGTTAGACCATATACATAGACACTTATATCGGATGGGGAAAGACCTGGAACATGGTATGGAATAACCTAGAGGGGTGTCGGGAAGGTTTGTAATGATTTTTTTAATAATAGGTTATAGTTGTCATGTTTTTAAGTGATTTTTTCCCTTGCAAAAAAAAAGACAATAGCTAACTCTCACTTGGGGAATCATTCAGAATCGAATAAAGTTAGGACAAGATGAGGAGAAACTCCATAATCTTATTTTAAAAATAGGACTAGTGCCTTATCCATTGGGCGTCATAAAGTCATTAGTAACAGATAGCTTGAAAGGAGTGCACACACACAACAAAAGGAAACAAAAAAACAAAAAGGGAAAAGGACACACACAATGAGAAAAGGGAAACATACACCTAAATCACCTATGGTACAATGTGGGGGACAACCCACTTTCATTGCTTGTATAATTTCAGATATTTCCCACCATGGGAAACTTGGACTATGTTCCATCTAGATACGATAGATAGAAAGAATTTTATCTATAAGTTTCACGAATTTGGAGTGGTCCAAGCCATAAAGAGTTGAAATTTCCATGGCTTCCTTTTCGTTGTCTTCACTTGTCCCAAAACATAACAAGGTCTCCAATTTTCAAGTCTCTGGCATTGACCTTCTTATTAAACAACCTCTTGAACTTTAATTGATGTGCTTTGATTCGGTCCACCACCTTGAAACTATCTTTCTCAATATTTTGAAGAAAAAAATTTATTTTATCAATAGAATCATGATATTTCCCATCTTCCTTGCTTGGAGCAATTTAAGTTTTGGTGTATCCATAGTGACTTGAATCTCTACCTCGATCTTGTAGAGAAATTTAAATAGAGACATACCTATTGCTTTCTTTGGATTTATTTTGTCCACCCAAAACACGTCGTACATATTTTTACGCCAATCACTTTTATTATCATTTCCTAGATTATGGACTATGGTTATAATATTTTTATGACTTGATTCTGCCTAACCATTCCCTTATGGGTAATAGTATGATGTGTGTGATAGAGAGATTCCATAGCCATAGAAAAAATCAGTCATATCCTGGAATAAAAAAGGTGGCATTGTTGACCATGATATTTTGAGAGATATTGAAATGAACAATGATATTATCTTTGATGAATTTACACATTGTTTCAGTATTGGATTACATTTTTGGGATGACCTCTACCCAATTTGTGAAGTAATCAGTTTTCATGAGCATGTGGGTATGATCTCTGCTTGAGTGAGGATTTATAACTCCAATGAAATCTAGACCCCACTGTTGGAAAGGATCCTTGATCACCACCGGCCTGAGGGGAAGCACAATGAGTTGTGGTCTCTCAATAAATTATTGACATGCTTCACATTTAGAGACCCATTCTTGGGCATCCAAAAAAATTTCGGACAAAAGTATTTACCATGGTGGATTTTTTTAGTTGTTACCATTTCAAAAAAATGTCCTCCACATGCTTGATCATGGTATGCCTTTAGTAACTTCTCTTGTTTCTCTTTGTCTATGCATCTCAGAAAGCATCCATCAAATCCCCTCTTGTAGAGTGCATGATTCCATATGACATATTTGGTTGACTTCAGCTTGAGGGTTATTATTTTTTATGATCAAGGTGAGGAGTGTACTCACCGTAGATCATGAAGTAGGTGATATCTGTATACCACTCATTTTTTTGCTCACAAAAAGGACTTGAGGAAAGTCCTTGTTGACACATTCACAACAAAAAAATTCTCCCATATAATTTTTAGTCACGAGTGTATCATCCTCTACAAGAAATATGCACAATCCATTTCCTCTGATTAGATTAGAAGGTTTGATCTCTAAGTCATATTCTTGGATTCTTTCCACCCAATTACCCCTTTATATTCCTGAATCCTATTTGGTGAGAATTGAATTGATGGCCGAACCTAGAACCATTACCACCATATGGGAGTTAAGAATGTAGAACTGAAAAATTTTTTACTACCTTGACCAAAAAATATGCATGCTTCTCCAGTTGATTATACTTCAACTCATGGTTCTTTAGAGGAGATATCATGAAGGTGATGGGAGATTCAACTTCATTCTTCTAGAATAGAATGGAATATATCCTACATTCAAAAGCATAGCAATACAAAATTAATTATTAATCAAATTCGGGGTGAACCAAAGTGGGATCCTTTGCTATTTATTATTTTATTTATTCAAATTTCATTTTTCCTTCCTTATTCCATTTGAAGTTAGCTTGTGGCTTCATCATGACAATGATGTGCTTAGTCAACTTGGTGAAGTCTAGGACGAAGCACTAGAGGAAGTTGAATTTTCTAAAGAAGGAATGTACTCCCTTTTTGCTTATTGGTAATGATATTTATTGGATGGATTTTATTATTTCTGGGTCAATATTTTTTCCTTCCTTGTTCACAATGTGCCCAAGGATTTTTCCTTTAATAACCCCAAATATGCACTTCTTAGGATTCATGGATATCCCATGTTTCCTACATCTAATGAGTACTTATTTGAGTTTTTGAATGTGGGATCCTCATTTATTTGAGAAGAATTTGAGATCATCTAGGAAAATTACAATATAATGCTTGAGGTATTTGAATGCTAGGTCCATTTATATTTGAAATGTTGCTCCCACATTGATCAAATCAAAAGGTATTTTGTTCTTTGCAAAAAGGTGCCACAAGGTGTTGTGAAGGTTGTCTTGGTTCTATCTTCTTCTAGAACTTCTATTTGATTATACCCCAAGAATCCATCTAGTAATGGGATTATTTCAGATCCTATGAATTCTTGTAAGCTATGATCCATGATTAGGAGTGGGTATTTATCTTTCAAGGAGGCTTGGTTCAAGTTGCGAAATTCCACACAAATCCTTATTTCCCCATTTTTATTTCACATCGGAATGATGTTTTCTATTCATGTGGAGTGGTGGATAGGAAATTTGATTCTTGAATTTAGCATCTTCAATACCTCTTCCTTGATGGTATCATTTATCTTTGAATTTTAGGGTCGTTACTTTTTCCTAAAATGCTTGGATTTTGACTTTAACAAAATAAAGTGGTGCATTTATCTATGCTAATTTTTTTGGAGTTAATCATAAGAATAAGCCAAGATGTTTGAATATTTCCTTAGTAGTGAGACAAACCTTCTTTTTTCTTCAGGAGAGAAATGTTTTCTGATCTTCACCATTCGAGGTTTCTCTATAGTGCCAATGTTTTATTTTTCAATCTTGGTTTGCACCATGAGGAATATTTTGTTATTTTTCTAATGAATCTATCATGTTTGTCAAAAATTTCTTCTAGTGATACCATTCCCGTTAGAATCTTGTTCCCTTTGAGTTTAATTACTGCCCCTAAGTCAAATCCTTCTATTCCTTCTTTTTCCTCTTTTGTTACTAACTCATGGTGTGGATTTTCACTTCACTCGTATAAGAGACTATTGGAATTGTCCCTTTATTCTAGGAAAGTAAGGAGTTGAATGTCATCCTTGAAGAATTGCTATTGTTTTTATTGTTCCACATGATTGGCTTGAAAACCATTTCGATAGTCACCTTGTCCTTATCAAAGAACATGTGTGAAGTCATAAATGAAGTTGAGACTAGAAGTAAGTTATAATTTTCATTCTACTTGGGAGGAATGGATTGAATGGAGAAATAATCAAAATATTCAATGCAATCCCAAACTCTATTTTTATAGCACTTGAATCTTGGGTTTTGACTTGATATTAGTATCTCACTTATTTGACTATCACCTCAAGTATACCAGAGACACTTGATATTCTTAATACCCATGAAATTAGTGGAATCCATTTCGATAATGAGAGCCTCATACTCTGCAATGTTACATTCTTTTCAAATTATAGCTTGTATGCAAATGGGAAGAATTCACCTAAGGGAGAGGTCAAGACAATGCCATCTTTAGACCCTACACTTAAGTGGATTCCATCGAACTCCATGGTTTATAGTTTATATTCTTCATCTTTGGTGAGGAGTGGAAAGTTTTCATCCCTTTCAAGAGGTGAGGAAGTAGTTCCCCATCTTATTTTATTGAAACAAGGTGTTTCATCTTGGGTCATCTGAATTTTAAACTACATACTTCACTTTTTACACAGGGATAAACTTCTTCATTTCTACTTTTAATGGAATGGCTGCGAAGGACCAATCCATTTGAATTTCACCACCTAGATCTTTGCATAAAATTATGCTTAACAACATACCAAAGGATGCTGAGATGTTTTCCATAAAGATTTTGATAAATACCTTCTTATCCGAGAAGTCCACCAAGGACACTTTTGCATATTTGATCCTTCCCACTAGCGACACTTCCTTAGATTCCATAAAGTAACAAGAGTCATTTTCTCATGTCATAGTAAGTCCTAAGGATTTTGAAAATTTTATGGGCATGACATATTCAGATGCTCCTAAGTCTATGATGTAATTGTTTAATTGGTAGCCTTTGATTAGGAGGGACATATAGAAGGGTTCTAATTTTTTCATTTTAGATGCATTGAATGCTAACATGTTCTTTGTAGGAGGTGCAGGTGGTGTAGGTAGGAGACCCTTAGGATTAGGATTTGTAGTGTTGGATTTTGGGCTACCACTCTTGATATGATTAAAAAACCTCTCGTATTGATCTCGGTGCACTTGCAAAAACTTAGTTTTAGAAATCTAATTTTTTTCTTGTTTGCATGTTCGATGTAATCAAATGGAGTTAACGCTGATGAGCTTAATGTTTCATGGATCATATATTTTTTCATTGTGGAGGAAATGCTACCTTGGGGATTGGAATTTTTAGTGGACAAGGTAGTGGGTTTGGAAGGAGGAGTGGTTGAGCCTAGTTGAGCATTAGAGGACTTTCGCAGACTGACTTTAGGTGTGGGATTACCTTTATGGCTAGATTTTGAGCTAGGGAAATACCATAGGACTTACTTATTATGGTTGTTAGCTTATTGTTTGCTATTAGGTCTAGTTTCTCCTTTCCTAACTCCATTGATGGCGGGGTGAAGATAATTTTCTCGATTATCTTATTCTATATAAATACCACTAGACGATCCTATTTTGTTTTCTTATTTTGAGTGGCCGATGAGAAGGAAACTCCCTAATTATACTTGAGAGAAAGTAAACATAGGGAATGAGAAGCTTAATGCCTCTTCATCATCATCATATTCTCCTCCTTAGTGGTATTCGATGAGACCATTATTAGTATTACCCTTGACTTTTTCAATATAAAAGATATTGTTTCCTTAATTTTCTTCTTATTTTTCTTCTATCTCCTCTTCTTCTTCTTCATCTACCTCTTCTGCATCGCATGTTTCATTGATTGGTGATTCCTTAAGGGAAATTCTATGGGGAGTAAGATTTATCCTTGTCCTATTCAGGATATTGGTATTCTTTGGAACATTTATCGTGGTGCTTTGGGAAAGTTGTTTTTTGATAGAAATAATCTCATTGGATAACTTTTGAACCATGGGATCTGTGGGAATGGATCTATAACTTTTATCCTTTTTATTTCCATTAGAACTATTCACCTTTTGAGACATAATTATATAATCCTCCATCTCAATGGCATAATATTTTTCTTCTTTCAAAGTTCTACGTTGGAAACTTCGAGAATGAACCCAACTTATGGTAGTTGAGAATTTATAATGAATATCTTGATGTTATCATATAAGGGCATAGATTATAGAGGTATCCTCTTTATTATCATGTTGTATCTAGCTATTAAATCCCTCATGCCTTCATTGGATTATTTCTTCATATATACTAATTGTATCAAGAGGTCCCTGATAGTATTTGGTAGATTTTAATATATCTTCAAAATAAGATCCGATATCATCCTAGTATGTGATTGGTCTAATAGGAAGGAGGTAGAACCATAATTTTTCTTTCTCCTATAAGGATTTTCCAAATATTTAGATAGAAACATCTTCGTGTTAGACTCGAGCACACTATAAGTGGTAATGAGTGTGGATACATGTTCTTCTTGGAGTTGTGAACCGTCTCCCTTGAATTTGGGAAATATTTTTCTTGAACCTTATGGAAATTTATGGAGAGGTTGTGGTAGTGTAAGATTTCTTATGTTCTGCCCCATGGCATGATTGGTTGAGGTCTCTCTTTGTCAACCATTATGGTTTCATCTTCTTCTTTGACCCTTACTCTTTCTTCCACTTTGGTTGTGGCTATCATTTCTATTCTCTCCCTAGGTATTGATTTCGATTCAATTTCCAATATTACTTCTACTTCATATCTTGCTTCATCTTCTACTCTTTCTTCAGCTTATGCTATAGTTTCCATGTAAGTAAAGTTTTCAAAATATTCATTGAGATTTGGAAATTCTATTTCCAATGGGTTTAAACCACTTGGACTACTAGTGAGAGTAGTTTTGGGACGAAGGGAGTGCGTTGAGTTTATGATTAACTCTTATCTTCTCTGCAGACTCTGTTAGAACTTTATGATTGACATATATGTTTTCATTGATGTCAAGTTGCATTAATGGAAAAGGGTTAATTGGTAAAGTGAGAAAGTGAGAAATATGAATATTTATTGGTAGTTTCATATCACATAGGCTTCATGATGGTCAAGGATGAGTTCTAAAGGAATTAATCAACTTTTGTGTAATTTAGACAAAAAGATAGCTGAAAAAGTATTGAAGTATCCGCCGAAGTCTTTAGGAAGCTGAAAAACTATAGAAGAAGTCACATAAGCTTAGTGAAGGCCATGAATAAAAGGGATGAAGCAATAAAGCATAAAGAAGCTAAAGAATGAGCCGCGAGTGAGAATGGTAAGGCCAAAGATGTGAAAGAAAAGATATAGAAGTAAGAATAGTCTGAAGGAAAATTCACGGGAGTAAGGAATTCTTGAGGAAGCCACACATAAGGGAAAAAGCCACAAAGAACTAGAGAATCTGCAAAGGATGGGAGATACCCGCAAAGAATGATAAAATCCACAAGTAAAAGGATAGAGTCACGGACATGGAACAAATTCATGGGAAGGAAGTGGAAAGAAGTAAAGCTATGAAACATTGCAAAAGCCCCAAGTAAAGGAAATCCATGGAAAACTAAAAATATGCCAAGAAAGAATAAATTCGCATGAGATCAAAGGAAAGTTCAGGATATAAAGGAAAAAGTTAGAGAAGTTAAAGAAAGTTGTGGATTGAACAAATATGAACTAGACAGGGCTCAAGGAAAATCAAATTGATTTAAACATGAACATGTGAGATTTTATTCTCCAAAATTGATAGTGATTTGATTGATTTGGTGATTGTGGCTGAGTATATGACTTGAGCTCCATGAATAAAAAATAAATCTATAGTTCCAGCTATTAACATTTAATGCTCATTGACTTTGTGTAAATACAGTTGCAGTTATCTATGTGATTCTTGATTTCAAGGAAGAATTAAATATCAGAGCAGAAAGTGACTACCTCATCTTGGTCATGTTAGAAATCCTAAAAATATGAGAAATTTATTTTAGGTATTGGCTCATAAATGGCTCCTAAATTCATGCATAGAAAATGAAAAATTCAAGATAAATATAGATGGAGTAAATCTAGAGTGTGTGACATGCATTTAATTGATTAGATTTTTAGTTGGTGGAAGAGATGAGTGCACAGAACAAATGAAGTGTTGAGAGTTTTGATTAATGATAAAAATAGAAACTCTATGCAATTAGAGGGTATTGTTCAAGTGAGAAGATGATGCATTCAAGCTAAAGGAGATACAAAAAGAAAAGAGAGAGGAAGGGAGTAGAGTAGATAGATGAAGTGAAGAAGATATATTATATGAGAAGAACATCGATGTGATAGATTGATCAAGCAAGAAGAGTTCAAATGAGTAAAAGAGAGTGACAAGTGAACACGAAAGATCTTGAAAAGTGATCATAATCTATTATGTAATAAATTTTGAAGCTAGATGATCAGAATTTTCATGGAAAAATAATAAGTCAAAGTTAGAGTTTAGCATATTCGGGGGGTCATGCCTCCTTGTGGGTAGGTTCTGTAAAAGATCAGTTATAGGTAATTAAATTAGGGGTTGGTTCTCTTTGCAAGTGGGTTATTACTAAAATTTCTTGAGTGGGTGCTTCAATTAGTAAAGTGGGTGCTCAAATGAAACCATTATATGCTTTGGAATTGGTTTTCCTAATAAATCCTTGGTTTCAAAGTGGGTTTTTATCCCGAAAGGGTTTCCCATTATAAATATTGTGTTTTGTTTTATTTTGTCTAGAATATGTTTACTTAATTTTTATGATATATTGCTCCATGATTATGAATTGAAATTGTTATGAAATTTTTGATCCATACTGATTCACCCCCAAAATCTCAAAGTGCTTTTGATCTCTAACAATTAGTATCGAGTGACGTACTTCCAATAGAAGCTTAACATCTTCAAGGAGATCCTCTCTTCACAAACATGTCAGAAAATCAGGCACAAGGTAATTTATAATTGTTAAGATCACCTCTATTTACTAGAATGAATTATGCATTCTGGAGAATAAGGATGAAGATGTATCTAATGTCACTTGGTTTTGATATCTAATAATGCATTGAGAAAGGATACAATTCTCTAATCACATCAATCACTTCTTCAACAGAAAAATCAGAATATGAATGCAACTCAAGAGAAATAAATGTCGATTCTATGTGGCCCGATTGAAACAAAATTTGTAAAAGTTATGCATTGCACAATAGAAAAGGAGATATGGACCAAACTTTAGATTATTTATGAAGGAGATGAAAAATTCAAGATAGAAAAGTTATAGACCTACAAAGCTCAGTTTGAGAATCTAAAAATGAAAGATGATGAGAGTATAACGACCTACATGCAGAGAATAGATGAATTTATTAATATGATCAGAGGCCTAGGTGAGAAGTTAGAAGAATATTTTATTGTTCAAAAGATTCTAAGATCCCTGACTAGCAAATTTGATGCAAAGGTTTCAGCTATAGAGGAATCCAAAGACATGAAGACTCTCACAATGGATGAATTATAGAGCATTATTTCAACATACGAGATGAGGACTATTAGATCCAAGACTACCAAGAAAGAGGTAGCATTCAAGGTAAGGAAATAAACCCAGTCTAAGTAAGAAAGAGATGAAACATTAGATTCGAGAAGATGAATTAGATAGTGAAAATATTGAAGTAGTTTTGGGGAGAAGGCGAAAAGAGGCTCAGGTAAGTATAAAGGAAAAATCCCTTTCAAATGCTTCACATGTGGACAAGTAGGTCACTTTTTTGTTAAATTTCCAAACAAAAATAAAGAAACTCAGTTTGAACATGAAGAGGACAATCATAAACACAAAAAGATATATACTAGCTATAAAAAGAAAAGTAGCAAGAATAATTTTTTTAAGAACAAAAGGAACTTTTATTCAAAAGAATAATCAAGTGAATTTGATTCAAGCAATTCAGGAAGATATGAAAATGTTGAAGATCAGTCTGAATGTTTTTTTATGGCCATGGATGTGTATGAAGAATGCAGATCCAAAGGAAAAAATACAGTTGACTTTCAAGACTCTGATGAAGAAGAAGATGAAGTAAATCTTGAAGTTGAACTAGTATGTGCTCTTGAATAATTGAGACTATGTAGAAGAAATAATAAAAATGAGGGCACATTAAAAGATTATGAAGAAAAAATATGTATCTTTGAGGAAATACAAACTATAAGAGAAGAATAAGAGGCTAATGAGCTCAAAGAGCTTGAAACTCAGCTAGAAAATATTTCAAACTCTTACAAATCAAAGGAGGATGAGTGCACAAAACTAAACTTAGAACTAGAGCAACTAAAATTTGAGATGGAACAAATGAGCAACAAGATGAGAGTGTATGAAAAGCTAGAGAAGAGTTCAAATGTTTTGACTGGTATACTAAGTGGACAACATAATACAAATGATAAGTCTGGGATTGGTTTCAAGGAAGAAAGTAAGGAAAAGGAGCCTGCAAAGAATGAAGGAAACAAGATTGCATCAATTCCAAGCACCTCTTCTATTGTAAATAAATAGTTCAGAAAATCCACTAAGAGAAGGACTACTGCTCCTAGAATCACCTATGCAATGAGGTACACACATTCTTTCTATGGTTATTGTTATTCATGTAATTAGTTTGGACATAAGGTTGCTAAGTGTAGAAAATTATGTAAAGGCTAGAGAAGAAACTTTGGCCTATAATGACTACAATGATGTCCACTACAATTATTATAAGAAAATAAATGAAGCATCAAAAATTAAACAAGAACATCCTAAAAAAAATAAATGGGTGTATGTTGTAAAGAAATATGGAAACAAGAGAAAAGATTCTTTCTTAAAAGCGTAAACCACGTTTCATGTGCAAAATGAAGAAAAAATATGGTATCTAGATAGTGGATGCTCCATTCATATGACATGTGACAAATTCATTTCTCTGTTAAACAATGCATCATGAGCTATTAGATTTGGTGATAAGAACTCAGAAAAAATAATTGGAAAAGGAACTCTGAGTCTAGATAATGGTAAAACAATCATAGAGAATGTCCTATATGTTGAAGGCCTCAAACACAATCTATTAAGTGTGATTCAAATGTGTAAGAAAGGATATAATGTGATCTTCCATGACAAAGGCTATGATATTATCAATGGAAAAATAGGAAATAAAGTTACAAAATCCAAAAGGAAAAAGAACAACATGTATGTTCTAAATGAGATAAAAAAAAAAAATGCTTCACGAGTAAGTTTGATTATAGCTGGTTGTGGTACAAAAGGTTGGGAAACATGAGCTTTGAAAATATTGTGAAACTAATCACTTAAGGATGTCTTAAACATATGACAAAAATTGTAAAACCAGAAGATACACTTTGCAAAGCATGCTTGCATGGTAAACAAACAAGAAGATCATTCAAGTCAAAAGAATACTCCACAACTAGACCTCTGGAGTTAATTCATACAAATCTTTTTGGTCCTACCAGAATTGAAAGATTATCAAGGTGAGGTGTATTTCATGTTGTTGATAGATGATTACACCAAAATGACATGGGTAACATGTTTAAAGAAAAAGTTAGAAGCTTCAAAAAGATTCAATAAATTCAAAGAACTAACAAAAATTGAGAAAAAAAGAAGATTAAATGCTTAAGATCATATAGAGGTGGATAATTATGAACTAATGAGTTCAATGAATTTTTTGAAGAACATGGAATTAAAAGAAAATTCTCAGCCTCCTAGAACACCTCAGCAAAATGGAGTTGTTGAGAGAAAGAACAATACTATGCAAGAAATGATGAGAATAATGTTGAATGAATCCAAATTACCGATAAATATTAGAGTGAAATGGTATACACAAGTGGTCTACATCTTAAACAAATCTCAATTAAGAGTAAATAGTGACAAGACACCTTATGAACTGTGGAAGAAAATGCCTGCAAACATGAAACACATAAGAGTGTTTGGAAGTAAATGTTACATCAAAAGAGATGAAGACAACTTGGGAAAATTTGATTCTAGATGTGATGAAGGCATATTGTTATGATATTTAGTATTCAAATGTGGCTTATTTGTACCTGCAATTAAATATTGCAGAATATTGTTGAAATCAAAAATGTAAAGGTGGATGAAAATCCAAAGTCCAACACTCAGTACAATAGCGATCATGAATAACAAAAAGATGATGATGAAATGGATAGTCTGCGTGAATAAGTAGATGAAGAGAAAGAAATGCCAAACTCCAAGGCACCCTCAAGGAAAGTAAAAAGGGACCATCCAACAAATCATATAATTGGAAATAAAGAAGGTGACATTCTAACTAGAAGAAGGATAAGAGATCAACAAAATCATGAAGATATAACACTCCTATCCATGGTAGAACCCAAAAGCGTTATGGAAGAAAGTAAGGATCAGCATTGGGTAGATAAAATGAATGAAGAACTTGATCAAATTGAAAATAATGAAACATGGGAGCTTGTACCCAGACCGCAAGACAAGAATGTAATTGGAACAAAATGGGTATTTAGAAACAAGTTGAATGAAAAGGAGAAGTAACAAGAAACAAGGCAAGACTTGTGTGCAAAGGATATGCACAAATGGAAGGAATTGACTTTGATGAAACATTTGCACTAGTGGCAAGGATGGAAGTAATAATATTGTTCCTAGCATATGTAGCTTACAAAAAGATCAGAGTGTTCTAGATGGATGTGAAATCAACCTTCCTAAATGGTTTTCTAAATGAAGAGGTATATATTGAAAAACTTGATGAATTTTCACTAACTGAAGATAAAGATTATGTGTGTAGGTTGAAAAAGGATTTGTATGGACTAAAACAAGATCCTAGAGCTTGGTACAGAAAATTGGATTCATACCTCATTGAGCAAGGTTTCAGAAAAGGTGTTGCTAATAGTAATCTCTATATCAAGGAAGAAGAAGATCATTTGTTGATTGTTATTGGATATGCGGATGACATTATTTTTGGAGGAGACTATGATAAAATGACATATGAATTTTCTGATATGATGAAAGAGGAATTTGAAATGTCTATGCTTGGGGACCTCTCATTCTTTTTGGGCTTACAAATCAATCAATTAGATCAAGGTATCTTCATATCCCAAACCAAGTATATCAAAGAAATGTTGAAATGGTTTTGGATGGTAGATTGTAGACCTATAGGAACACCAATGGAAGTGGGATGTAAGATGAGAAAAGATGAAAGCTCACCAAAAGTAGACAAAACCTTGTGTAGATCCATGATTGGAAGTCTACTCTAATACACTCGCATCACAACCAAATATCATACAAGCGGTAGGCCTAGTTAGAAGATTCCAAGAAGATCCAAGGGAAAAGAATTCAAGGCTGTCAAAATAATACTGAGATATCTCATGGGAACACTTGAGTATGGACTGTGGTACCCCAAAAGCAATTACTTAAACATAAGATCTTATACAGATTCTGATTGGGTAGGAAGTGTTGATGACAAGAAAAATACTAGTGGTAGAGAATTATTTGTTGGAAACTGTCTAGTCTCTTGGTTGAGAAAGAAACAATCATTAGTGACACTTTCAAAATGTCAAGCAAAGTATATAGCTGCCAGAATGTGTTGCACTCAATTTCTTTAGATGAAGCATACATTCAAAGATTACAAGGTAAAATATGACAATCCAATTCCCTTGTTTTGTGATAGTACAAGTGCAATAAGTGTCTCGAATAACCTTGTGTTCCACTCAAAGAACAATAATATTCAATTAGATATCATTTCTTGAGGGAAAAAGTGAATGAAAAGAAAATCAATCTAGAATATGTGAGCAAAAAAGAAGAAATTGCAAATATTATGACCAAGCCATTGCAAAGGCTAATTTTGAGCACTTAAGGAATGAATTGGGGGTCATTCTTGATCCCACCAACAACTAGAAGGTGTAAAGATAAGGTGAGGGAGCATTCTCAAGTAATATCAACTCCTAATCAGTGCCAAATAGTATCTCTACAAGGGGAGCTAAACTACTAGATCAAGATTATCAAAGTACACATTAGCTTAGGGGGAGCATTGTTGCGAGCATATCAGGTCATATGAATTAGAAGCATGTGCCAAGGGGAGCTTCTTAATACAACATAGATGGCCCTTTCTCATTATTGTCAAGGGGAATGAAATTGAAATTAGAAATGACCAGTCATATTGAAAGAGGGAGAGACACCTAAATTAGCCAAGTAATAACAAAAGGGGAGAGAAGATGAAAAGAAAAATATTCCAAGGGAGAGTTACAAAGTGTTTTCGGAAACCAGGTATGCAAGTATTATTTTTCCATCAAAAGGGTGTAGGTTTCTATGGTATTGAAGTGTTGAGGTGTTTCCATCAATAACAAAGGGGGATATTGTTAGACCTTTATCATTGTCATATGTGTTGTCATTGATGTCAAGTTTTATTGATGGAAAAATGGTTAATTAGTAAAGTGAGCAAGCAAGAAAGATGAAGGTTTATTGGTAGTGTCATCTCATAGAGGCTTCAAGATGGTCAAGGATAAGTTATAAGGGACTTAATCAGCTTTTGTGCAAGCCGCAAACATAAGGAGATAGCCACCAAAGTCTTGAAGTAGCTGCCAAAGTTTGTAGGAAGCCGTGGAACTCTAGAAGAATCCACAAAAGCTTAGTGAAGGTTGTGAGTAAAAGGGATGAAGTAGAAAAGAAAAGAAAAGCTAAAGGATGAGCCATGAGTGAGAATGATAAGGCCGCATATGTGAAGGGAAAGCCACAAAAGTAAGAATAGTTTGAAGGAAAATATGTCGAGAGTAAGGAAGTCTTGAGAAAGCCATGCATAAAGGGAAAATACATGAAGAACCAAAAAATCCACTAAGGATGGGAGATAGCCGCAGAAAGAAAAATAAAATCTGCGGGTAAAAGGATAGAGTTGTAGACATGGAACAAAGATGTAAGAAGGCGGTGGACAAGAAGGAAAGCTACAAAACATTGTAAAATCCACGAAGTAAAGGAAAGCCACGAAAAATTGAAAATATGTCAAGAAAGAATAAATCCCGCATATTAAAGGAAAATGTCGCGATATAAAGGAAAAATTCAAAGAAGCTAAGGAAAGTTACTGGATTAAACAAGTATGAATTGGACATGGCTTGAGGAAAATAAAATTGATTTAAACATGGACAAGTGAGATTTTGTTCTCCAAAATTGATGGTGATTTGATTGTCTGGTGATTGTGGCTAAGTATATGACTTGAGCTCCATGAAGAATGAAGAAATCTACAGTTCCAGCTGTCAACATTTAATGCTCATTGACTTTGTGGAAATACAGTTGTAATTCTCTATGTGATTCCTGATTTCAAGGAAAAATTAAATATTAGAGAAGAAAGTGACTCGCTCATCTTGATCATGTTAGAAATCCTAAAAATATGAGAAATCTATTTTAGGTATTGGCTCATAAATGGCTCCTAAATTCATGCATAGAAAATGGAAAATCAAGAAAAATATAGATGGAGTAAATCTAGAGTGTGTGACATGCATTTAATTGACTATATTTTTAGTTGATGGAAGAGATGAGTGCACTAGAGCAAATGAAGTGTTGAGAGGTTTGATTAATGATAAAAATATAAAGTCTATGTAATTATAGGGTGTTGTTCAAGTGAGAAGATTATTCATTCAAGATAAAGGAGCTACGAGAGAAAGAAAAAATATAGGAAGGAGCAGAGTAGACAAATGAAGTGAAGAAGATATACCAGATGAGAAGAGCATCATTGCACAATGATTGATTAAGAAAGAAGATTTCTAATTAGATGAGTAGAATATAATGAAAAGTGAACACAGACAGATACATAAAAGTGATCATAATCTATTATGCAAGAAATTTTGAAACTAGATTGTTAGAATTTGTATGGAAAATTAATAAGTCTAAGTTGTAGCTTAGCATATTCAAGGGTTGTAGCCTCCTTGTGGGTAGGTTCTTGCAAAAGATCAGTTGTAGCTGATTAAATTAGGGGTTGGTGCTCCTTGCAAGTGGGTGTTTGCTAAAATTTTTTGAGTGGGTGCTCAGAAAATCTTTAAGTGGGTGCTTGGAGTAGTGAAGTGGGTGCTTCATTGGTTGAGTGGGTGCTCAACCAAAATCATTATATGCTTTGGAATTGGTGTTCCTAATAAATCCCTAGTTTCAAAGTAGGTTTTTATCCCTAAATGGGTTCCTTCTATAAATATTGTGTTCTATGTTATTTTTCTAGAATATGTTTACTTAAATGCTTATGATATATTTCTCCATGATTCGAATTGACATTATTGTAAATTTTTTGATTTGTACTTGATTCACCCCCCTTCTCAGTGCTTGTGATCTCTAACAAGCTCTTCAAATATTGGATCAGGATTTCCTCCTTTCCTTATTGACTTGGTATATCCGTGATCAACTAGTTTGTAGACCTGGAGATGGACTTTAGCTCTTCTTTGTTGCACTTGTCCTTGTCTCACTCTTTCAATTTCTTTAGAATGTTTCTCTTATGTATCTAACACCCTAGTAGATATGAATTAGTGTGAACACTTTTCTCTATTTTACCAAAAAGATTCTTTCAATCGGGATAAATTATATTAGTGGATGTGGAAAAGTAATTTAGGTCTCTTGATAAGAGGGTTACCTTTGGGAAGATCCATTTATATGAGACATAGCACTCTATGACTCTTCAAATTCCATTGTTTTAATTTTTGGGATATTTGAGTTTTATTTTTATTTTCTTGTGATTTGTATTTTGGGTGCATAATTTTCCAAGTCTTCCCTATGTTGGGAACTAAAAATATTGGCAAGAAATTTTTTTAAGTGGAAAAATTGTTAGGTATTCACCAACACTCTCAAACTCTAGGTTCCTCTAGTTGAATGGTTTAGCTCGATTTATTATGTGTGCATGCATTTAAAATTTTTGGTTGCTTCAAGGTTAATGATCCAATAGGAACACTCTATTGAGTTTGCATCAAAAGCTTGCAAGGGGGAATTTTCTTAGGAGTAGGAAAAAGGAAGAGGGGATAAATATCTTAGGTAGAAAATCAAATTCTGTGAGACATTAATTAGAGTACTTCAACACAAATATATAGAAACAAAACAATTTCGTTACTTACATAAAGACCAGGTAGAATTAGGAACACAAATTTTCAATATTTCTTCTTCATTGATGTTTTGGAAAAATTGTATATAGTGAGAAATAGAAGAACATATAATAGGAGAATGGAGGAATTTTTTCTATCTATTTTTCTTTAGTTCAAGTAGTAATCTCTCCTTGAGCATAAAAATTGACAACCCTTAAGAATGGGGATTCCATCACAATTTATAGCCTTGAGAATGACTCTCTGTCTACTCCCCACATGACTTTTCATTTGTCCCCTTACAACATGTGAATTTTTCATATTCTTAGGTGTAGAATTAAGTCCCCTTTTAATAATTAAGGGTGGCTTATTACATTAAAAATAAAGTCACATTTAAATAAATAATAAAAAATAGGGATATGAAATAATGAAAAAGTACACCCCACAAATGAAGGAACATAACATGAAGGAGGAGGGGGAGACGTGGAAGAGAAGAGAGGGAAAGAGAGAGAAGGAGAGAGAACTATGCCTAAGAAGATATCACATATACCGATTCTTCCTCGCCACTTTATTGATCCTTGCCAAGCGCCACTGGAAATATTTCCACTCCTTTGAACTCTTTATTGTATTGAGCTTCCATAGGTCCTACGTTATCCATTTGAGGGATGCGAGACACAACTCGGGGACTCGAACCAACCACAAGGAATATCATTGATGTTTTGTTATTTGTAAACCACGAAGGATGTTTCTATGTAATGTTCAAAATTGTGGCTCTGATCTTAGATAAATACTCTAATGTATTTTCATTGAAGGAAAAGGGGTCCCCAACCTTTTTCTAAAAATACTCCTCAAATGGCCTCAACAAATCATCTCAATAGTGTTCTCATCAATGGCGGTAACTCTAAGAATTTGTGCTCTAATGTTGACATTGTCTTACATCTTGAAGGCACACTCCTCATTTGATTCCAACTCATCAATGGCCTAATTTAACATTTCATATTGAGAGGAAATATTTCGCCCACATGCATGACAATTCCTCAAATGGAGAATTGAATACTTTTCTGATCACCAACAGTGGGAGTGATCATCTCTATCTGCATCATCAATGGATGAAATTGATCCTAATGTTATTTTTATTTTTCCAATCCTTCCCTTGTCATCTAGGCCTTGTTTGCAGTAGTGCACATGTACTTATGCAATGATATTAACTATGGAAGAATTATTTTCCTTTCTCCATGATCATTCTTGTCTATTTTTCATTTACTCATTCCTACAAAATTAAGACATCTTGCATCTTAATGGAATCTGGGTCAATGCTACTAATTGGGGTAACTTTTCAATTGGTAGTAACAATGAAACATTCAGTTCCATGAAGTGTTACACATAAGAGGAGAGTTTTTATACTTGATCTTCCAAGTGATCAATTTTCACCTTATACTCTTGATTCCTTGCAATGATGCAAGTGAAAGACTCCTAGAACATGTGTGAATATCCTTCATGAGTAACCGTGATAAGGGAATGGTGCTCATTTTTTAGTTAACCGATGTCATCTCTTCAATAAGCTTGATTACCTTCAGCATGAATAATTCTATATATTGATTTCTCATTCTAGCATTGAAAAATCATGAAGTCGCTTCTACAATATTTTTCTTATTCCCTTGGTCAGGTGTTTATATCACCAAAAAATTAGGGACCATCACTTGCTGGAATGTATGAGATTCTTTTGTGATAATTTCCTTCATCCAAGGAAATATGTCATCTATCTTGGGCTCGGTAACTGACATGACCTTTGTCTCTTTCTTAGGGTGAGATGGTACATATTGTATAGAAGGAGTAGGAGTGGCAGTAGAGGTGGGAAAATATAGTGTTCTTTGAGAATATGAGAGGTGAAATTTCTCATTCTCTTTAAGTTATACTTCTACTACATGATCCTCTGTTGATCTAACCTTCTTATGCAATATCTTATAGTAGGGGCCTCTAAATCCACTTCTTTACGCTTTGAAATATCTTCATAATGGAATGAGGTTGAAGTATTATTCATGATATTCTATGAATATTGGTGTGATGCTTGTCTTTGATGGGTGGGGAAACTTCCCAATATGATGGAGGAAGCCTTCTTCTTTTTGAACTATCTACTCTCTTATATCTCCCATCTCGTGGACACTCTATGTTACATGTGGCTGAGGGGAATCCTCCATTATTTTATATTAAGGATCATACAAATTTTTGCCATCATCTTTAATTCCCTCTTCATACTAGAAAAACTTAAATCTCTTCATTTGTCTGACTATCAACCGCATATAGTATCTTTCCATGACATCAAATTCATCTATGAAATTCACCCAATTATCTTCAATCTATGGTACATGATATGACTTTGGGAGGTAGAAAGTGTGTAGATCAAATTGAATGTTGACATCTATCCTCGGTGTATATGAATACCCACTCGGGAATGCAAAGGAAGATTCCAGTGTGATGCTTCATTGACACTCTTGTAGGTGAAGATTCTAAGTGAGATGGGGAAGGAGACATTATTCCTTTTCTGGTTTTTGAGATTACTATGAACATGTACCATTTTTCTACAAATCTTGAAAAACATGATATTTTTGCTAAGATACTGAGGTAGTATGAGTAGATTAAGATAAAAAATGGAAATAAGGATGAATGAGAAAGTGGAAAATTGCTCAAATTATGACCCATACTTTTTGATCAAATAATTTTCTTATGGAAAAAATATTGAATGAAGGTTCCCCTCTAGTGTCCCAATGACAAACATAGTGAAGGAATCATTTACCCTCCTGAAGTGTCAATTACTCTCCTTTAAAACCAACAAAGGATATCTTTCAAATTTTGAGGATTGGGAGATATTTTCTTAGCAACTATAAACCCTTTGAAAGGTCTCAATCTCAAGAGAGCGTCACCATATCTAAATTCATTTTGAAATTCTTTGAGACTAATAGCTGAAGTAACTAGTGGTGCAAGTTGTCATTGATGATATGTCCCTAATTAATTCTTTGTTTATCCTCCAAGATCATGAATATGAAAAGAGCCATCTAGTCTTGTAATTCCTTTGCCATTTCTTCTCTCATCACCCAACTGAGAAGGATGATTGCATCTAAATAAATTTTAGCACTCGTGAAGTTTTTATCACTTGTTTCAACCATAAACCATAAGTGTGGCCCTAAAGACACGAGTCTATTTTGGTCCACTCTTTCACGTGTCCTCTTTTAAAATGATGGACATATTTCTCTAAATAAGGATCTGTATTAAATGGGAGATGGATTTGGGAGAAAGTATTGCCAGGGTTGAGCCATCATCTACTCAAATGGTTTTGGTCTTGGGTTCATAGTGGTGGGAAAATGCCAAAACCAATTCCACACTTTGCACTAAGACTAGATGTCCACCTGCCATATACAATCCACTCGTGAAATTTTTTTCCTTCACGAGCTCTCTCCATCCTCTAAATAATTAGTCTTTGAGATCTTCGAGGTCAATGTGGGTGACATTATTGTCCCCCATAACCAAGTACATAGAAGAGAGAGATGATATTAGTTTGGGGCCTACAAAATTTGAACTTCATGGTTGACACTGGAACTTCTATGTATCTTAAATAGGAGTTTTCTATTTTTAGTAAATAGAAAATTTTCACTTTTTAACCTAGGTCACCATCGGTTGTCTTTCTTTCGTTCCTCTTAATGTTCCTCGTACACACCTTGTCCTTGAAATTTTTACCTTTGTGTGATCCTTTTCTATGTATAGTAAGTGTTAATGTAGAGACTTACTATTTTTGGAAAGTGGATTTCATGACCTCAGATTTCAATGAAATAAAAATTTTTGATATGGTTTTTCCTCTTTATCTCACATATGAAGTTTTAGCTCAACCTAATATACGGGAACGATATGAAATAAAATTTTAAAATTTAGGGGCATGAAATCAGAATTTTCTCACCGTAAAAAATATAGGCCATACATGTAATTTCTTTCCCTTTGGTATTTAATTTTCGTAGAAATGTGGAAGAATGAAAAAAATCTCACATCGATCCGTGCACCGGTGTTCTAGTTATGAATATTTTCACTTCACGGGTTACAAAGTCAATCGATGAATAATTTATGCCCAAAACCTTTAAAATTTGTATTTTTAATTTAAAATTATCTCACCATGATCATGGGAACATTTATTAATTAATGCAAATGAAAAATTAGGGTGAAGGAATTCGGAAGTTTTTTTGCTAGAGTTGTGAGTTAAAATGGAGCAATGTTGGGGAATGAAGAAAATGACTAAGTGTTGGGTTTTATAGGCATGAGAGGGAGAGAGGAATGGGGTGTATTTTAATTCCATCCTTATACCATTTGGAATGGCATAAGGGGAAATTAAAATTTCTCCTTATCCCTAGGGTGACACATGACACACATGCACATGTAAGGAAAAATGAGGAAAGGGTTTAATTCAAGCACCCAAGGCTAATTTTTGGTCATGTAAGGGACCTGATGGTAGCATGGTGGGGGGGATGAATTTTTCTTCACCCTTGTACCCTTAGAATAGGATAGAGGGACACCAAAATTTTTCCTTATCCTGGTGGTGACACTTGGCAAGCATGTAGAGCGAGGAGAGGGGGCTCAAAAACTAGCCAAAAGTGCTTGATGGAGGTCTTTAAGCTCATATGAGAAGTACATATGGATTAAGATGGGGGTAATTTTTCTACCCCTTTTCCCCTTGTAATAGGATAGAGGGACACCAAAAATTTTCCTCATCTTGGTGAGGACAAGTTTCAAGCATGCGAAGTTGGAGCGGGGGCTAGAAATTTGATGAAAGGTGCTTATCGAAGCTCCCCATGGTCATGTTGGGGGTCCATGAGGATTAAGGTGGGGGAAATTTTTATGCCCCCTTTCTCCTCTTATAATGGGATATGGGGACATCAAATATATTCCCGAGCCTCATGGTGACATGTGTCATTGAAAAATATGGCTAAGGATGGAGCTTGTACCTTGGAGAGGAGATTGAAAATGACATTACCAGAGCTCCCAGATGAATTTTTAGGAACTTATTTATATGATTTTGACTATAAATAGTATTTTGATAAGGATCGGATGGGTATCAAGGTATTATTCAGCTTGAAACCTCCAAAAATGGCCTTTTTTATTGTGACCTTGATTGTACTGTGAAGAATGAGTTGTGGAAAGAAATGCACGGGTAATGTGAAAAATATGAGATTACCACCATGTATGGAATTTAATAATATTTCCATTGATATTTTTTTGACCTCCAACTCATTTTAGATCTCTTAGAATCATCTCCGAAGCTCAGTGCATTTTTGCAGACAAGCTCCTTTGGCCTTAAAAACTTACTTTTGTTGAACTTGTTGCTAAACTATTGGATATTTCCAAAATATTCCTAAATTACTTGAAAAACGATCCTAGCTCAAAAATACACTTCCTTGATGAATTTAGGGCTCCCAATATACCCCAAAGAATATGAATTAGCCTAAGAAAGGCTAAAAGTAACCATTCGTAAGCCCGCCAAAAGATCCACCTTGAAATGCATTGTCTTGAAATACTCCTTTGAATTTTTTTCTTATTTTCCACACATGGGTGAGGGTTATACCACATAAAAAGAATCTATATGGTTGGGGAAAGACCTAGCACATGAGATGGACTGACCTAGAGGGGTGTCGGGGAAGGTTTGTAATGATTTTTTTTTACCCTAGGGTATAGTTGTCCTATTTTCAAGTTATTTTTTCCCTTGCAAAACATAGGACAACACGTATGTAAATTATGACTATCAAATATTCTTCGTAATCTCTTTTTTCTTTAAAGATCAAGATCAACCTGGGTATTGTAACCGTTCATTAAGGTCTTTTTAATTATTATGGTATTGTATAACATACTTCTTTCCTCTATGCTATTGGTGAGTAGAATAGAGTATACTACCATCCAGAGGTATTTTTATGCTACCAGTAGGTAGCTTGTTCAATGCTATCATTTAGTAACATTGTGCATATTGCCATATAGTAGACTGTGTGTACTATATTGAAAATCTTCACAGTGTTAAGATTAAAAAAATTCACTTGGCATTTACATTTTTAAAAATATTATGGTTTAAATTGACCTATTTGAGAATTACAATTGGATATGTATAATGGACTCTATGAATAAAAAAAAAATTCAGATTAACTCAAAAGCAAAAGTATCCTATTAAACTATTTAAACCAACCTAAAAATGAGGATGCAACTTGCATCTACTATAAACATGATAACATAGGGAACAATTTTTCATTAAATTTTCCTCTATTTTTAATCGGTTTAAATTATTATTTTTATATATTTGTCATGATCAAAAAAATTTGTGTATGAATATAGAAACCCCTACTATTAATTTTATTTTTCATGAAATAATTAACTAAAACATATCCCCTAAATAAATAATTAACGAGTTTAGTAGATAAATATATAATTAATGATGACATGTTAGAGCTGGAAGAAAATATTCATTGCCAAATGTCTCTAATAGATGAATATTTGAGCGAAAATATTTGAGTAGAAGATGATATTGATAGTAATATTCAAAAAATAAATATGTGAGAAGGAAGAAAACTTCTGGATAGTTGGAAGGTCTTTTCAAATAGATTGGGCAGAAAAATATCCATTTATTGAACCTTTAGAGCTAGAAAATGGTAATGATAATCGAAAATAATGTAGATATACAATTTACATTGGAAATTAGGAAAATAAAATAAAGTGAAACAATTGAAAAACATTGTGGTAAATTATATGTGACAATCAAATAAAATGATGGAAAAATAAGAAGACAAATAGATTAAAAACTATGAAAGAATGCATGCATGTAAGATATGTAGAGGAGTATGAAAATGAGTAGAAAACTTATTGAAAACAAGTGGAGAAAGGAGGAAAAATTAATGTTAAATTTATAAAATCTATAAATGACAACCTTAAGGAAAAAATACATAGTTTTCAACTGTACTCTTCATTCTTAAAAAGGGAAAACCTAATGCATATTTTTCAGAATTTAATAAGTTGTTTACATTTAATGGGTTTCCTTACCTTCCATAATCACATTGGTTAGATAAAAGTGATTGAGAAATGGAAAAATGTATTGAAATGATTGAAAAGGAGGATTTTAAAGAGAAATTCAAGAATATAATTTGTATCTCCTTTCCATTGATGAGGTTACTAATAGTGGACAACACATATTGGGTTTTTATGTATGTTTATAATTTTAAGAACCACACAAGGAAACCTCATCTTCTAGTTGTTCATAAAATGAAAGAAAACTAAAATGCTGAAAAATATTTATTGAAGGATATATGTGGGTTATATGATTATTCAACAACTACAAAGCTTATATGTGTTGGTGCCGATGATGTATTAGTAATGTAGGGTCATAGAAGGGGTCTATGTGTCCACATATAAACATCAGTTGTGCCTTGCATGATTCAAATTCATTACATGGCCTAGATATTTTTTGCTTTCCAACTTTAACTTAATAACATGAAATAACAAAAACAAACTAACTCGAGAAGATGATGAGGTTTACCGATACTGTGGCTTGATGGATGTTGATTGTTGTTGGATAAAGCTCCTTATTATTTCCCGATCAAGAAACTTGTAGATATGAGACAACTAAAAAAATGGATTAGATAAATGGGATAAACAATTTTCGTGGAAAAGGTGAATTCTATGAATCTAAAGGAATTCCTTGAAGGATGTCACTGTTTTGATAAAATTAAGAAGATTGACAATAATGATAAATATATGTGAATGAAAAATATATATGAATGATAGATAAGAAGATTTAGAACTCAAGGTCAAAGGGTAGGTCCTATGCAACTTTAAATGTGGCCTAGGAAAGGGTGGATGTAATCTAGACAGACTCAAAGTAATCATACCAAAGTCCATGGTTTCTTATTGGATCTCATGGAGGAACTCTTCTCTGTCTTTGATGTTAGTGGAAAATTGGATTGCTCATAGTATAATTTTGTGGAATATGTTGTATTGTTCCCAAAAGAAGGGTTTTGAACTATTGGGAGGTTGTAGATGCTTGTAATTGGATGCAAACATCTAGGTACTTCCATAAAATAAATCCATTGTTGCATAGGACAAGTACAATCTAAAATATTGATAAAAATTAATACTAAACTAATAAATTAATTAAAATATGTAGATTAATAGGGATTTCTAGTGATTAAAAGGAATCTCGAGTGATCGGACATAATCGTGGGTGATTTAAGAAATCACAGAAATTACTTTGGAAATGATAAAAATTTTCTAGAATGAAAAACAAATCTTTTGAATGATTATTTTTATTGATTTTGATGTTTTTATGAAATACAAATGATGAAAAACATAGAGAAATACCTCTCGATGTGGAAATAAGCTAAAATGTGTCTCAAAATGCTAGATAGAGCTAATTGAAGTTGATGACCGATTGTTGAGTCTCTTAGGAAGATGATTGATAAAAAGATGACCAAAACAATGTGTGTTGCAAGAGCTTGAGGTTGATATAGGGATTTGATGATTTCTAGAGTGATGGATATTTTAGGTTGGGTCAATAAAAATTTCATGAGTGTGCAAAGGAATTATGAATATCCCTAGAGAAAAGCAAAAACTTCTTATTTATAACCGTTGGTAATTTGTTAGAATTAACGACAATCCAAAAATTTTGGGAAAACATTTAGAAGTGGTTAAAACCACTTCCTAAATAGTATTTTTGGTATATTGGCAAGGGAAAATGTTTTTAAAGAGGTTACACAAGTTGGGGAGGTTAGGAAGTTGGGGTAAAATGGGTTAGAGATGATTTAGAAATGGTTAAGTGGTTTTAAAGGGGTTGGAGGTAATTTGGGATGGGTAAATAGTAATTTATAAGGGCATAAAATTTTATTTTATGAGATGAGGGAGGATGACTTGGTATAATGATATAATGATAGGTTTTAATTAAATAATGTGTGTATTTTCCCCCTTTTTCTAGTAGTTTATGATAGTCAAACCTGCTGGACAAAAATGGTGTGAGATAGGTTGTTTTGTGCTTGGATGGGTGACCTCCCTAAAAGCGAGGGATATTTCGACATGACCCAAGTATCACTAGTTTGATTGAGTTGATTGGATAGTTTTGAAATGTGTGTTTCATTTGAAATTTCCCCAAGACAAGATATTGAAACAAGATGGGTGTTGTCAAGGAATCAAGGGATGAGGGAACCAAAGGGTTTTGTCTTATAAATGTATGATTCGTAGGGAGAAATGATATACTATAAAGACTAGCCAAGTATAGGGGAACAAAGGATTTTTGGCCTATAGATGTATGGATTACCGATGTTGAGGTTGTAAAATGAATCATGTGAAGAATTTTGTTTGTTCATTAGGATTTTGGGGTCCTCAAAATGAGGTATAATGAAGATTAATATGCTATGAAAATGTAATAATGTTGTTGAAAATATTTGTTCATGTTTTTAAAATGGTGGTTTTTGATAATTAATGGAAATTGAAAGTGATTCTTGGGGATTTTTGGTGATTTCAATGAATCATCGGTGATTAAGGAGAATCATCGGCGATTCTGCATGGTATAATCGATGCTTATAAATAGTTTATTTGGTTATAAAAAAATATTTTCACTATTTGATTTGTGAGTTTAGAGGTCTGATTGATTGATTGGAGAGTGATAATTGAGAAATGAGTGTTTAGGAGCATCGGGAAGGAAAACAAGCCCATTATGGCTGAGGTAGGTACCCTTATTTTTCGTTTTGTTTTTATTTATTTATTAATTTTTTTAGTGCCCGTATGGGGCACATTTTTGAAATCACGAATCACCGGTGATTTTGTTGAATCATGGGTGATTTAGGTGAATCACTAGTGATGGAGGTTTTTGATAAATTTGATAAAATATATATTAAAACTTATTCTAATCAATGTTTTTGTGTGTTGTGGATATAGGTGAAAGAAAAATTGACTATCAAAGATAAGATTCCAATGGTCTTGGAGTATGTGAGGGCTTGGATGTCAAGTGAGGAATGTTTACATTTAGACGAGTTGGGTTAGGGGGTGATACATCACTACGGATGCATCCACGGGAAAAGGGGATTGTTGTTAGCTCGATGGAGAGGTGGGATCCTACTACTTGCACTTTTTGGTTATCGATGGGTGAGATGACTATCACCTGGAGGATGTTCATGGGATTATGAGATTTTTTGTGCATGGAGAGGGAATATATTTGATTGATGATATAGAGAGGGCTGATGTGATGAGGAGATTATATGGGGATGATGCAAATGGTGTGGGGTTTGTAGCGGGTGGTTTATATTACTAGAATCTATATACTCTAGAGATAGATGATCATACTATTATGACCATGTAGATGATAGGGATCACAAGTTTTTCTTTTCTTGACTCTTGTGGTGCTTGGTTTCGTTGGATCATGGAGGGTGTAGTGGCCGACATGATGGAGTAGAGGGTTTTGTTTACATGGGCCCCTGCATTGCTAGCACATACCTACATGGAGCATTGGTCATGGAGTATCCAGAAGAGGTCCAAGATTGATATTTATTTTTATTACAGTGGTGGGCCTTTGAGAATATTTTCATGGCTCTCCTAGAGGTTTTCCATGGGGATACGGTGGCTTTCTAATGAGATTATTTGGGTTTATTTGGTGACATTATAATATGTTGGATGCTAGACCAAAGATGGAGTGATGAGTATTATAGACATGTCTTCTTAGGGTTAAATGTAGATGACATTAGGTGAAGACCATACATTTTATTTTTAATGTGGGGAGGGAGAGGATGTGTATCTTATTACCACTCAATAGGATCTATGGGTGCTAGGCCGTTGGGGAGGGGAGTGGTAGTTTATCCGATTTAGTCACGTCTTGTGACATTTTGGTTGATTTAAGATGTTTGAGCCTCCGCTATTATATAAACATGATGATGGGGATGTGGGGACTCCATTACTAGTGCAATAAGTGCCTCATTCTATGCCTGATGAGGAGAATGCCATGGGTTTCGATGATTAGGGAACACTAGTGGTTGTAGATGATGTTGTTGTTAGAGATGTATTTTCTCGCATGGTGGCGAGGCTCATCCTATTTGAGGAGGTAGATTGGTGCGGGATCATGTGGAGGGGATGCATAAGGAGGTGATGGAGATGGTGTTGATGATGGAGTTAGCGGTGGTGTAGAGAAATAATCTCTTAATGTTACTATTACATGATTAGAGGTTGAGAAGGTAGTGGAATTTGAATGGGATACTTTGTGACTGCCGAGAGGGATGGTTCGATTGTGCAACGTGATAGTTTGATAGGTGAGTGGGATGGATTGAGAGGTTATCGGATAGTCTAGGTTAATAGTTAGCGTAGGATGTAGCTAATTGATACCATTATAGGTAATTTAGTGATAGGTGTTGAGTTAGAGGCATCTAGTGCACAAGATAGTGGGTAGATGGGACCACTTGGTATGGTTAGCTTAGCTAATTACTAGTCAATATGTGATGAGATGGCCTATTATTAGGATATAGTGGTATGGAACCTACCTACTATGCTCTTTTATGTAACATATCTAGCTCAGAGAGAGCATGACCTAGTGTTAGTGTTGTGAGTGTGGGTCAACCACCTTGGGGTTTAGATGGAGGAGGGCCGAGTAGAGGTCTTGATGAGGGAGGTCCTCATAGAGGACCTAACATTGTGATGGTGGTGCTTAGGTGGGTAGTGTTCACAAGAGTAATTTTCTTATGGGTGTTTATTTTACCGGGTAGATGTGATATATTTTGATGTATACGACTCTTTATGAAGCCTTGATTCGATGTATAGTTTTTTATATACGGAGCTTTCGAGACTCTAGATGATTTATAGAGACATGATTATATATATATATATATATATATATATATATATATATATATATATTATGTGTGTGTGATGATGATTTTGATCCTTGATTCATGTGTTGATTTTTACGTGATGTGATTTACTTGTGACTATTATTATTATTGATAGTTGTTTAATGTATAGTTGTTTGAATGTTGATAATATATGGATGTTTTTACAAATGTTGATGTTGATAGAATTTTGATAGGTGATGGTGTTATTTATGTGTTATGAATGTTTTAACTTTAATGTGATCAAAATATGTGTCAAGATGTGTTTTACATATTGAATAAGAATAAAACGTGGAATGATTGCTTTATATTGGATTTGATAAATATGTTATGGGACTTGGTATACGTGAAGGTGATTGTAATTTTGTCCTTTAAAAAATGTTAACATGTGACTAAAAATGGGTAGTCATGCATATGATCTTAGGATAAATATGGAAATGAAAATTATACCTTCCTAGGACATGGGAAGGGTTGACACATGTAGGTTGCGTGGGAGAGTAGGTTCTCCTTTTAATGGTTTCATAGGAGATGCCCCAACTTATATATTTTATTTTTGATGTAAATTGATCGATGTGAGAAGTTTTCTTTGATGGGAAAGTTGATCAATGTAGGAAGATTTCCTAGGATGCTTTTTGATATTTGACTTTTTGAAGGTTGATCAATGTGGGAAGCCTTTTTACATCAGTATCCACCCTTCAAGGGAGTAGTCTATAGTTTGAAGTTTTGAATTTTTCTTAATCGTCCTTTGAGAGATCATTCTATGATTTTTGATAATGTAATTTTGACATTTGATAGTTATCCTTCAAGTGATCATTCTATTTTATTTTTATAAGATGCATCCATATATATTTTTAACTTTCTTTGAGCTGAGGAAAAACTCTAATAGACCATTTTGAGGAGGGGAAGAAATGTGCACAGACTACACATGTGCCCCATGATGTGTCTTCAATTGATACATAATGTGGATGGATGTAATGATTTTTGCATTCCCTGTTAAGAAGGAACTTGTCCATGTGAAAGATGTGATGAGAAGAGCCATGGTGATCATCTTTAAGGTATTCCAAGATAATAAAATGGATGGTTGGTGGTGAAAGAAGAAATTCAATATGACTACTATTATGATGGTCGAAATGTTAACAATATAAAGGTTACAAGTGTAAGGCATTCAGAGGTTCCACTTTAGGTTTAGCATCAAGGAAGGCTAGACCATAAGCTCTCAACCCATACTTGTGAGTGATGCCATATGGATCGATACAATAAGGGGAAAACTTTCCAAATTTACTCCTTTCCATAGTAGTGACATTTTGATATTCTTTGAGGATGATATCACTGATGTTAAAGTCATGTTATTTTACATGTTTGTTATACGTGTGCTTGATGAGCTCTTGATAGATATGATGATGTCATCTAATAATTCTAATTGTGCTAAAGGGTCTTGTCGATAATCCTCATCCGAGATGAAATCTTTGAGGGATACAGAGTGATGGAATTTGAACTTTAAGGGGTAAAATCGCCTCAAAGCCATAGACTTGAGAAAAGGGGTAGCACCGAAGGAGTACAACTAGTAATTTGATAAGCCGAGAGATCAAATGAGATTTGTATATGCCAATTATTGCCTATTCGTCAACAATTTTCATGAGGATTTTTAAGTATCTTATTAGAAGTTTCATATTCTCCATTTTCTTGTGGATAATATGGTGATGAAAACATTAGTTTTATGTTGAATGTGTCATAGATTTTATTAACGTATTTGTTCCTAAATGATTTTCCATTTTCACCGATGAGATTTTAGGGGATACCAAAGTGACATTGATATGTTGATAAATGAATTTGATGATTTTATTAGCTTTAGTAGATGTCAAGGGAATGGATTCTAACCATTTAGTGAAGTATTCAAGTAGTTGTGATGATAGAATGATGTTGTTGTGATGAACGAGGGTTAATAGTGTCAATGAGGTCTAACCCCTATTGTGAGAAAGGTTGTAGGTCTTGAGTGGGTTGTAGGGCTTGACTAGGGATATGCGTGAGATTGAAATTTTATTTTCGTTTGATGTATTTGATTAACGGTAGGCCACTAATATCCCATTCGAAGGAAACACTTGGCGAAAACTATACCATTGAAATTTCCACCACATATACCATTGTGGACTTATTGAATGGCTTTATTAGACTCATGACATTTAAGGCGTCTTAACAAGAGGATATCAAATATGTGTTTATACAAAATACCACCTACAATGATGTATTTGGTAACACATTAAAGAAATGATCGTTTAGTGTTTCTAGATAGGTTAGGAGGATTTTTTTATTCTAAAAGATACTTAAATGTTTGGGTATACCAAATTTTAGTCGGATTGTTTCCGATGATGTTGATATAAGGGAGTTCATTGTTTTGGGATGGTTGGTCAAGTCTATGGACAACAACGAACAATTTAGAGTTGTGTTTTGATAAAGGGATGAAGGATGCTATAGAAGCCATGATATTCATGAATTTTTAGGAGATCATGAAACTATTTGGATAGTGAATTGATCAAAGGATTATAGGAGGAATTCAACAATGGCTTTATATTTTTGTAGAATTTCAATTCTGCATTGATAAATTCCTTTAATCTAATTGATGGCAAGCTACAAGTCTTCGTAGATATCTAATATTTACACCTCGAGAATGACTATGGTTTGGAGACCCATGATTAAATATTCATATTCAGACATGTTATTAGTACATTTGAAGCTAATTTTAAATGATAAAGGGATATGAGTATAATGAGGTATAATGACAATACCAAGTACCTCCCTTATTGGCATTTGGATTCATCAAAGAAAAGTGTCATTTTGAGAGGTTAGTATTCTTAATCAATAATAGTGTTGATGGAATCATCGGGAATTATTCATGAAGTGTTTAACTATCAAGGAGAGGGGCCTCAACGAGCTGATTGGCAATGGTTTTTCCTTTGATATATTTTTGTAGGATAAATTGAAGGTTAAACTTGATCATAAACATAAGCCACCGAGTGATGTGGTCACTTTGTGATAAGGTTTGGAGTGCATTCTTGTAAGCGGGTTAAATATGGTAACAACACAAGTCTTGTGGTTGATTAGATAATGGTGTATTTTGGAAGTTGTAAATACAAGGCACAAAAAAAAAAATTAGGTTCAATATAATTGTCTAGTAGTCATGTAGAGTGTGGCTTATATAGTAAATGACTTGCTCACAACCCTGCTCATCTCAATGAGTGAGCATGACAATTAAGGAATGGTAAATTTTGGATATGTAAAGGTATAACGACTCCCCCTCATGTGGAAGTACGAGAAGAGGTGGTGATAACATGTATTGTTTGAGTTCATCAAAGTCATTTTGGCAGTTATGATCCCATTTAAAGTTTACATCCTTTTGAAGGAGGTGATGAAAAGGTTGACAACGATCTAAAAGTTGTGATATAAAGTGACGGATGGATTGAAGCTTACCTTAAAGGATGTGAATTTTTTTGAGGTTTGATGGAGAAGGAATCTTGATAATGGATTTGATCTTAGTGGGGTCTACTTCAATGCCCCAGATGGACACAATGAACCTTAAGATATTTTTGGTAAGAAAACTAAACATGCAATTAGCAGGGTTGAGGAAAATAAAATATTGAATAAGACAGACAAAAATGATGTCAAGGATAGCGAGATGATCCCTTCATTTCTTAGATTTCTATAGAAGGTCATCAACGTAGTATTCTGTAATTTTTTTGGATAAGATCATGAAATATGTATGTCTTATCACATAGATAAGTGGCACCAATGTTTTTAAGTCGAAGGAAATTATCTCGTAACAATGTTATGTTTATGGAGCCTGTTTTCATGTTAGAGTTTGGTACACCTTCTATGTGTTACACTTGGATATTTTTTTGGCGGTCCCGCTCGCCGGTGAGCGGGTCAAGGGGTTTTGGGGTGAAGCCCTGAAGCAAATTTTCATGGGTGGTTTATTAACCCATGGGTAATGGGTAACTGTTATGGGTTGTTTTTTGGGCCCATGGTTTTTCGGTACCCATTATTTTGTAAAACCACCTCTTTGGCTACCTATTGATGTACTTATAAATAGATGGACATACAATAGGATTTATATATGAGTGTGTTTTGTGAAGGTGAATAGTGTGTGTGAATTCAAGTGTGAATTCGGGAGGGTTTCCTGAGCGCAACTCCAAACAAGATTTGATTATTGTAATTGTGAAGATTGTTGGCTTGTAATAAAATCTGAACAAGTGTTCTTGGTGGATGTAGCCCACATTGGGTGAACCACGTTAAATATTGTCTTTGTGTTGCGCATTTTTCATTTCGTAATTCTATTCACACTTCTTATTATTGCGATCTTGAGGAATTATTCCACATTAGATATTATTAATTCCTAATAATTGGTATCGTAACTGGTTTGGTTTGTGAAGTGTTGAATCACAAGGAAATTTTTTAGCTTGAGTGGGAGCTATGGCGAGATGCTTTGGAAGATCTAGGGTTAATAAATTCAATAGGAAAAATTTCAGTCTTTGGAAGATGTAGATGGAAGATTACCTTTATCAGAAGGATCTTTATACTCCATTGTCTGAGAAGGTGAACAAACCCTCAAGCATGACAGATGCGGAATGGGATTTACTAGATAGGAAGGCACTTGGGAAAATCGATCGTGTCTTGCATCTTCGGTATTATTTAATGTTTCAAAGGAAAAGACTACAAAAGATCTAATGGATGCATTAGGGAAGTTGTATGAAAAACCCTCTGCCTCTAACAAGATATTTTTAATGAAAAATTTGTTTAATATGAAGATGTCTGAGAATAGTTTAGTAGTAGATCATTTAAATGATTTCAATATGGTTGTGAATATGCTAGCTTTGTTACAATAGAATTTGATGAAGAAGTTAGGGATTTATTAATTATGTGCTCTTTACCTAAAAGTTGGAATAGCACAGTAATGGCAAAGAAGCAACTCGGCCCACCTAACTCGAAGTTGAAGTTTGAGGATGTTGTAGGGGTGATTCTAAGCAAGGAAATGTGAAGAAAAATCTTTGGGGAATATTCTACTTCAGGGAATGCTTTGACAGTGGAAACTAGAGGGAGACAAAAGAATAGAGGAAACCCTGGAAAATCAAAAGATCAGGCAAGGTCAAAATTCAAAAGCAAGATTGTATGTTAGAATTGTGGAAAGTCTGGGCACGCAAAAAAGGACTGTTGGGAGCTTCGGGATAAGAAGAAACAACAAGAAGAAAAAAAGGAGGCAAATGTGGCATTGGGTAATGTACGCCATGATGCTTTGATTATTTCTTTGCATAATATTACCGAATCTTGGGTTTTAGATTCAACGGCTTCTTTTCATGCTACTCCACGAAGGCATTATTTTGTTGATTATGTTCAAGGGATTTTGGGCATGTTTTTCTTGGTGATGATGAGGCTTGCGGTATAGTTGGAAAAGGTTATGTTTAGGTTAATATGCATAATGGGAATACATGGCTATTGAAGGATGTCGAGACATGTGCCTACATCAAGGAGAAATTTGATATCAGTGGGGTAATTGGGAAGTGATGGTTATACTATGATATTTATAGTTGACTCTTGGAAGGTTACTATACGATGGAAAAGTGATAAGCGACTGTGGGAATCTACAAGTAACTCTTCCTCGCACCCGATCTCCCGAGGTCATGCCGAGAAAACCGGTGGGGATGGAATACATGTCAGATGTAGACAAACTAGTTGGGAAATCTTATGTCTTCGATGCGCACTAGTGGAATCTGTGAATCTAAGGCAAAGAAGGCCCTCCTAACCTAGAACTGGCATGATAGATCGATCAGTGAGGATGACTGCTCGAAGGCTCCAATCAATATCAAGCTCTAGCATGATCTAATCTATAGGTTGTGGGATACAAGGAAAATGACCTGGGATTGTTTCGTGTATATCTCCAAACAAGGTCATAAGATGGATGATGGATATATAGCGGATTCTACGGGTGATTATCTGGTCTAGTCCAGAAATCTTTAGCTTCATTAGCTGCTATGTCTAACATGGATAACTATGTGATAATGGTTGGTGGAAGTGGAGTGGATCTAAATACTAATGAGCGTAAACCAACATCAATGTCGGATTGACCTTTGGACTCGTTGGGTTGTGGGATTTGTGAATCACAACCGTAGATTCATGGTTGTTGTGGACCTGCTATGGTCATGTGTGGAATCAGTCCCTAATCCCTAATATCTAATAGTCATATGCCTTCTCGGCCTCTATGTTCAGAATTAACAGTTGTGCAATCTTTTTAGAATATCTTATAGGCATTCTTGCAACCTGAATTCATAAGCTAGTGTCTATGTTAGTGAGAATGTCTCCTGCATCTGGCTGTGGGACCAAAGGATCACAACCGAACATTTTCTCTCTTTCAGGCCCTTTTACAGTCATGTGGATAGTTATCTAGGGTAATATGTAGTTTGGATGGTTTGACCAAAACGTATGCACTTTTTCGTCTTCTATGTTTAGTCCTCTCAGTTGTGAGCTGATTTGTTCTAGGTCTACTTGTTGTTGTTTGGAAGAATTGGATTCTAAGGTTGTAATCTATATCAGTTATTTCCATAATGAGATTGGGTTGAGGCATGATTGGTTCAAATACGTATTCTCTGGGCTCTCTAGGTCCCGTGATTGTCATGCAAGAAGGAAATGATATAAATCTAACTAATGACAGAATAAATTAGCTACACAAGATATATCTATGTATATTCCTAAATCTGATTTTATTGATAAGCTCCGAACAAAATTTAAAAGAGAAATTTATCTAATATATCCGGTAATTAACAACTAAACTAATAACAAAATTAAAATAGAAAAAGCAATCGAGTATAGCTACTTGTCTCGTGTAGTTTGTAGATCTACTCTAAATAAATAGATAACTGATCTACTCTATTTGAAAGAATCTCAATCCTACCTCAGAAGTGAGGAGTGAATCATAGTTTCTTAGAAACTATCAATCCCCACAGCTTCCTTGGCAATATCAAAAGTAAAATTAATTGAAATGAAATGATTGGCTACTCTATTTGATATGCTTTAACTAGAACTTTGAAAGCTTGAACCTGGATTTTGTAGAACAGTGGCGAATCCGATGGTGTGTGGCCTTGTCCCCTTAGTGTGATCTCCTTGTTCTTTCATGCTCACGTGGATCCAGAAAAGTGTGTAATTCTAGCATCAACAGAAGTAGATATTGGGACAATAGCAACTTAGGATGCAGACTGAATACAATGTGAGTAGGAGAGGGATAGCGCAAGAGAACAGAGCTTGGATTATGTAATTCCTGGCGGGATTTATTACGAGTCATACAACATAAAACATCTAGAACCTGAAACTATCTTATTTGACGAGCAGAACCCACAACTTTTATGCCTTCCTACTGAAAATCAAACTATCCTACTCTAATTGATTGGATGAAATAATAACAGCACTTTGCACAAGAAGAATATGTGGCTTTCTAATAGCTAAACAACACTAACCATGCATACAACAAATGAAACTATGAATGCTAAGAAAAATTGAAAGGATAAGCTATTGAAATGAGAAATTCAGAGGAAAATTTGAGGGGCCATTTGCTTGAGCACAAGCTAGCTATTTATAGAATCCCATTTACCCAAAGGTGAAAACCAAATTGATCTCTTAAACCATAAACAATGCCAAAACACTAATCCAGGGAACCAAAATCATAAATACAAGAAAAGGCAGTGAAAAAGATGGTAAACGTTGAAAATTTACACGATTCACATTAAAAAGAGCATTCGGAAAACACATGAAGGACCTGCCTTCGACCAGGCGGCGGTCAAGAGATCACCGCCTGTGCAGGGGCAGCGGTTTCGTCATCAAGACCAAAACACAAAGGAAAGGAGGGGAGAAGAGAAAACAAAGCACACAGGGGCTAAGCGGGGCATGCGGGATGTTAACGCATGCTTGGAGAGATTTTTGGATTTTGAACACCTTGTGAGGAGACTTATATCATCGGTGGGGCTTGTGTGACATCGTCTCCAGCCGGTGTAGTACCCTTACAATTTTGGGTATGTACATATTACCCCATCGGAGAAGCATTTTAGCCATGAAGAGGAATAAAACGGTGGGTCCGAGTATGGTGGTCCCGAAATGGAAAGTTAGAAGTTATGCCTGATACATCCATGTGTCAAAATGACACCATCCAAAATTCCCACCACCTACAAAATGAAAAGAGAATTTAAGTGCAGATAGACAAAATAGATCAAAAAATAAACACTAAAATATTATGAAATGAGGACGTACCATTTTTGCGGGGATAAGAACTTTCCTCCGTTGGCGCTCCAAACCTGTGAAAAATGGGCATTCAAAACAAGTCAGTTATATATGTAAAAGTGGGCCCATTTTCCTATTCATTTATGCGTGTTGATTTGGTTGATTTTGAGATCTGGGACCCACGGTGATGGTTTCTTATGAGAGTATAGTCAAAAAGTTTGAGGTGAGATCATGATCATGCCTCCGTGAGTGGAACACCGACCCGTGAGATCACAGGTTAGTTTTTCTTGATTTACCGTTTTTGTCTTCAAAATGTTAAAATGGTGAAATCTTTGTCACAAGGGGGTTATTTTTGAAAATGTCAGTTTTAATAGGGTCAACTAGGGGGCACCTACTGGGTAGGCCTTGTTTGAATCAAAATGGTCTTTATTTTGCTTTTGTAGCTGTTTTTAGGGTATATGACCCGTGTGGGTTTTCGGGACACGATCGCCGCCTTGAGTAGGAGGCGGTTACGAGATCGCGCATACCGATCGTGGCGGCGATTATGAGATCCGCCCGATCGTGGCGGTGGTTACAAGACCGCCACCTTTAAGGTGGCGATTACATGAACCGCCACCCTGCTCAGGGTGGCGGTCCTACACAGAATGTAAAAATAACACTTATTTGAATTCATTTTTGCATTCTTAGCATCCTTATCTACTTTCATGATTTTTATAATGTCATTTGGATACTAAATTACTCGGTTTATGTGTTTTTGGGTGTATGCAGGTGAAGGAGGAGTACATCTAATGGATTCGGGAGAGGGAGTGTGATTGGCTTCCAGTAGTATTGGATGCCCTTTCTTAGGATGAGCAAGACACTCTTCAAAGGGCCAGTATATTGCGCATATCACGGGTCCCGCATGTTGCACCATCTAGTCACATACTTTGTGACTTATTTTCATATTGGGATGCTGATCGGAACACTTTCGATTACTGGGGTCCAGGGTGAGTGGACCATTACTTTGGAGGATGTTTACCATATCTTGGGGGTCCCGATTATTGGGAGATGGCTCACTCTTGAGACAATAGGGTCATGGGCTCAGACAACATAGTGGGCCTCATATATGGGAGATGCAGTTATCTCCACTGGTTCGAAGAAGGGGGTGAGGGTCTGATCTATTCCTAACCTGCCTATCCCCATGATTCGTCAAGCCATTATGGGGATCCTTTCCTCGAGATTGATCGGGGACAAGGGAGGAGACACCTTACTATATTGTTGGTCCCCCATCATTACACAGATTGAGGGGCACGACCAGATTTACGCCCGAGTATCATGATTTATACCGGTGGTCCATTTCGAGGGGTAGTCATTGAGCCATCCGACCCTATTATGAGCTGGGTCTATGAGCATTTCATCCCCTATGGGAGAGGTGTAGAGGTGGCAGATCCCGGAGTTGTGAGGGCAGCCAAATGGATAGACATGTCGGTGCTTAGAGCACCTCATCAGCCAGTCACCTCCTTGACCACTGATGACATGGAGGCCACACCTTATTAGGCCATGGTAGGTTTATGGGGTGAGGAGGCTCTTACTTTGATCTCTTGCTCCACCATAGGGCAGCTTGTGGATAGGATGGGGAGGGTGGAGATACATCCATTTGGTCGAGTGCCCTAGTAGTTTGGCCTTCCTTACGTGGGTATGCTTCCCTAGTGGTACCGGTATATAGATCAGTTCGAGAGACCGGGGAGGTCCTAGAGAGACCGTGGTTGGACGGTTGTTACTCCCGGTGTCCTCATTGTAACTAGGTAAAGACGAGCTCGAGGGAGATCCGGTGCTCCTTAAGCACCTTTACTTCAGATTGCCGTCGGTCCCCCATATAGCAGTGACAACCCCATTGATATAGACTCTAAGTCTAAGGAGTTCACAGGGGGGGAGATAGAGGAGGAGACCGAGGCTAAGGTCAATGAGTTTGGCAGAGAGAGGAGGACAAGAACCCTAAGTGGCATGACACTAGGATATCTTATAAAGGCGGAGCAGAGTGTGGAGAGGGTGACTCTGGTTTCAGAGGAGCCACTCTCTCAGGGCTTGGGCAGAGAGGATGAGTCCGTAGTAGGACATTATGTGGCCCCAGGCACAAGAGGAGTGCACCAGTCAGTGGCGGCATCTGTGGTAGGTGCCGACCCTAGAGATCCATCTTGGAGGCCCAGAGATCCGAGTGAGTTATCATCCTTCCTTTTAATGTTTGTTTCTAGTTAGGATTTCCTTAGTTGCTATCTTTCCTTTTGTTTATATTTGTTTCTATCTCTTGATTATTTCTAATTGGGTTTTTCTCCTTTGCTTGCAGAGACTGCTGATGAGTGGCAAGACCTGATTCACCGGGTATGCACTGATACCCTGATGATCCCTATGGAGAAGACCCGCGTGGAGCTGTCCGTGGATGCAGGGGAGCCTTCAGCAGCTGGTAGGCATACCGAAATTTTTCCCTTGTTTGGCATGTGGCTAGGATGGTGACTTCCCTCCGTACCGAGCTGGTAGGGTACAAGATAGCAGAGCACCTAATGAGAAATCACTCTCATGGTGATGCCATAGCTACTCCTTGGGATTGTGTGCCCTTTGTGCACTCAGAGCACCGGCGTAGCCGGAGTCCTAGACATGGGCGTGCACCCTCAGAGGGATCTCATAGGGGTTGAGAGGCCGTTTGGATCTCTTAGACTGTTTGTATGATGTATTTGTATTTCCGGGCTCTTTGAGTGTTTTGACCATGCTTAGCGCATGATAGCATTTATACAGAATTTTGATATATATATATATATATAGATTTTTGGCATCAATGTTCTTGTGATTTGTTTTCTTATGTAAACTATAATGTTGTTTTTATATGCCTTTCAGAATGTATGCAATGGAGAACAAATGATACAAATGTTTTCTTTCTTTTTGTATTTCGTGATGTTGATGTATGATAATGTAGACACAATGTGATTTTGAACTTTAGTTTCTTCAAGCAATTTTTGATACTTCATATTTGTTTTTGACAAAATGTGATGATAAACCGGTATGATGAGCAGATGAACTTGCCCCACTCCTATCTCCACGTAACTAGTAAGATGTGAGGGCTCATCACCAAGAGCTAGAAAGGGCACAAGTTATGAAATTTTTGAATGGTAGTGATGAGAGATAGACAAAGATTTGGTGGAACCAAATTAGGATGCTACAAACCTACTCTACTCAAGTGACTCCATAGTTTAGAATGCTACTTGCTTTGTAGTTTATCTAGACTTAGATCCGTAGATGGCCATATGGTTGACAAAATTTGGTTTTTAGGTTTTGAACTCTCTTGGAATTTTGGACATCTGATTCATTCATTTTTGACTCAATATTTCAAAGGTTCATTTGAATTGTTTGCTAAATACCTTCAATGTTTATTGTTAAGAGGACCATCCATACCCTGCCCCATGCTACTAGTCAGAAGTGTGGGCTTATCACCATGGACAAGGTATAGGTGAGTAAGGGCATTCCCATCCTTTCCCAACCCTATGTCACTAGTGAGAGACGTAAGCTCATCACCGAAGGTTGGTAGGGAAAGGAAATGTGTAAAATAAAATTTTCTGTTTGATCTATATTTGACTTGTTTATTTGAGCAAAATGTTAGTATGTTCTTACTTCCAAAGAGGTATGCATACGGGATAGATGTGACATGATGAAGCTTCTAGAACAAACCATAGGAAAGACACCTATCCTAGGGAGAAACCAAAAGTGAGAACAAGCATGCAGACCTTGGTATGGTTACCGTTAAGACTTTGTCATATCTAGCTTTGTCTGATGAAATTATTCAGAAATGGGTGATGTGACTATGAAAGTGAAGAAGTATGATTTGAATGATTATGTTAATACCATCAAAAGTTTGTAATGAATTGCTTTGGGAATAAGTTCCTTGATCACAAGATTTGTATGAAACAACGATTTAAATGAACCTAACTACATGAAGATGCAATGTAGATATAATTATATAGATAGTGTTGGTCACTTATGCATAGAATCATTTAAGGTGTAGGGAATTGACAGTTTCACCAAATTCCTCACCTTCTAGTGTGCATAAGAGATATGCACCATTTCCATAGTCCTTCATGACTTGGTATGGGCTCAACCATTTGGGCTGGAATTTCCTCCCTTCGCTGGTCTTTTTATCGATCTAACTATCTAGTCTTAGAACGAGATCACCTTCATATATGTATCATTCATAGACCTTCTTGTTATACTTCCAGAACATTCGGTCAAAGCATAGACTATGTGTCATTGTTAAAGATCTAACCTAGCTTGATTTAGGCTTTCTAGTTGGGAGAGATGTGTTTCTCTATAAGCGTCTTCATCTAGAATCCCTTGTAATGAGATGTGGAGACTGGGTATTTCAACCTCAAGTGGGAGAACTACTTCTGCTCCAAATACCAGCGAGAAAGGAGTTACTCCTGTTGGTGTTCTTATTGAGGTTCGGTGGGCCCACAAGGCCGGGTATAACTTTAAATGCCAATATTTTTTGTTTTCTTTCACCGTTTTAAGGAGAATGGCTTTCAATGTTTTGTTTGTTGCTTCAGCCTATCCGTTGGCTTGAGGGTAATACAGGGAGGCTGTATGATGGCTTATTTTAAATTTATTGCATAGTTCATGAACCTCGTCATTCTTAAAAGAAGTCTCATTATCTATGATAATGATTTGTGGGACACCGTACCTACAAACGATCTAGTTCAAAATGAACTTGGCGATCATGGAACCTGGTACAGTGGTGAGAGGCATAGCCTCTACCAATTTGGTATAATACTCGATGGCCATGATTATGAAGTTATGGCTGTCTATAGATGAGGGAGAGAATTTCCCTATCAAATCTAGCCCCCACATAGAAAAGGGCCATGGAGTAGCGATTGGTTGTAGAGCTTGTGCCGACATGTGAATCTCGTGGGAGAATTCTTGGCATTTATGACACCTGCGTACAAACTCTACTACGTCGTGTTCTAGAGTGGGCCAGAAATAGCCCATCCGATGTATTTTACAAGTGGTGGCATGACCACCGAAGTGGCCTCCACATATTCCACTGTGAAATTCGTGGAGAATCTTCTTGGATTCTTCTGTGTCAACACACCTTAGAATCATTCCATCGAAAGCCTTACAATAGAGCACTTGTTCTATAATAACATATTTAGCTACGATAATGTGTAACCGCCTTCTTTGTTGTGGCGTAGCACCTTCTAGATATGTATGGTTCATGATATAATTAATAATATCAGTATACCAAGGACATTCAAAGATGGGAGGTCTAGTTTAAACGTAATATATGCATTCATCATGAAAGTCTAAATTGACTAGATCACCTCCATCTAATGGGTTATTAGCTAACCAATCTGTTATGATTTGTCCCTTAACGGACTTTTGATTTACAAAAGTTAATTCAAATTCACCCATTAAGGTTATAAAGTGTCCAACCTTCTTAGACAAGGATCCTTGCGTGAGGAAGGTTCATAAATGGTTTGTTTTTACAATGACCCTCATTTCTTGATTTAGCATGTAATGTCTTAAGCGTTTGGTTGCGAAGACTATGGAAAGGCACTCTTGTTCTACTTGCTTATAGCATGTTTCATAATCGAGTAATGTGCGGCTTATAAGATAGATCGTATGCGTTCTCTCTTGTCATCATCTTCTTGAGCTAGCATAAAGACTAGTGAGACATTGGTATCTCATGAATATAAGATTAAAGGGCGGTTTGGTTTAGGTGACATTAGCATGGATGGTGACAACAAGAAATGCTTAATTGCTTCGAAAGTTTCATTGCATAAATCGTAAGTCCAATCGATACTAAAATATTTCTTGAGTAGATTGTTTATTGGATAAATGGCAAAGCTTAAATCTGGGATGAATCTTCGGATTGCACCGAGTTTCCCAAGAAACGACCTAATTCCAGATTCATCTAATGGTGGGATCATTTCAAGAATAGCCTGGATTTTGGTTGGGTCTACATCAATCCCTCGTGACGATATAATGTAACCGAGGAGCTTCTCTCCTATCACACCGAAAACACATTTTTTTGGGTTTAGTGTGACTTTGTATTCTATTAGACGTGAAAGAATGATGCGGAGTACTTCCGGGTGATCGCAATGCTTCCTGGCCTTGGCCAACAAGTCATCTACATAGGATTCCATGATCTTGTGAATAAGATCATGAAATATGTATGTCATTACCCACTGGTATGTAGCGCCAGCGTTCTTGAGACCGAATGGCATAACAGTGTAATAATAGGTTCCCCAAGGAGTTATAAACATGGTTTTAGCTTGGTCTTGTTGATATTCTGATTTGATGTATCTTGAGAATCCATCCATGAGAGAAAAAAGCTCAAAGCCAGCTGTTGCATCAAC
Source organism: Taxus wallichiana var. yunnanensis (assembly GCA_018340775.1). Taxonomy (NCBI): domain Eukaryota; kingdom Viridiplantae; phylum Streptophyta; class Pinopsida; order Cupressales; family Taxaceae; genus Taxus; species Taxus wallichiana. The sequence goes on along the minus strand of CM031242.1, from coordinate 565,005,187 downwards.
GATGACGTCAATGGATGGTAATGGGAAGTCATCCTTGGGGCAAGTTTTGTTAATGTCTCAGAAATCTATGCAGATGCGTATCTTCCCATTATTTTTTAGAATGGGAACGATATTAGATACCCACTGAGAGTAATCGACCGGCTTGATGAATCCTACTTGGAGTTTCATTACTTCTTCCTTCACCATGAGAGTCACCTTGGGTTTCATTGGTCTCGATTTTTGTTTAACTGGCTTTGCATCTGATTTGGTGACAAGGTTATGTACAGTGATGTGTGGTGCAACCCCTGTCATTTCTTTATAATTAAATGTGAAAGTTTTTTATGTTCTCTGAGGATTCGCGTGTGTATTTCTATCTCTTCTGGAGTTAGCAAAGATCTTAGTTTCAAGATCTTTGGTTCTTCCTCTGTTCCAATGTTAATATCAATTGTTTCTTTGATTAAAGAAGTGTTACCTTCTTCAAACTCAGGCGGGGCTGGAGGTAGTTCCAGATCGTCTCCATTCTCTACTGTGTATATGCTGAGTTCTTTTTGTGGGGGAAGCTCTATCATGGGATTTCCGAAGTAGGAAGATGAATGTGGGATTAAGGACAAATCTACCACGTGATGGGTGAGATGTAACGCTGCATAGGTGTTTAAGTAATCCAGAGTGGCTCTATCACTATAAACATGGTCTAAGATAGTAGAGTTGTTCTCAGCTATGTTCATTAAAAGAGGGTTTGACATTGTTTTCACTAACGGTTCAGTACGAAGGGATACCATGAAACAGGTATCTTCTAACTCACTGTTTGGGGTGAAGTGTGATGTTGAGGTTGCTATAGAATCCACAAGAGAATTTTTTCTCGCGGGATTGCTTTAATGGATATGAAGTCAATTTTTTTTCTCAAAGTTAATACGGCTGTTTTGTAGAGCTCTAAGTGTTCAGCTCTGGTCTCATACACCTCAGAGACTTGATTTTCTAGTAATTGTGAGTCTCCTAATACTCTGATGTCATTAACATCGAGCCTTTTAGCTATGATGAGGCCAAGGAGGAGGGCTTCATACTCCACGCCATTGTTTGTACATTTGAAATTTAGTTTAAAGGTGAATGGTAGGATCTTTCCCTCGGAGAAGTAAAGATCACACCTGCCCCAGCCCCATAATGACATCTTGCTCCATCGAAATGGAGAGTCCAATATTTAGTTGGGAAGATGGACATTGGGACATTTTCTACGTCACTTTCTTCTACTTCGGTTACTTCTACCATGCAAAGATCCTCTGCTTAAAGAGAACCTACTCCTAGGGTATATCCCATACCTATAGAATCAAATGGTAGGAAAATTGGTAGATCCTATTCTAGTAAGTCAACAATCTTCGTAGTAGTTCCTAATGATACTGCTTCTACAATGTTAGTCTCATCCTTGAGGGCTGGGATAGTCTTGATTAGGCTCATAGTCTCAAGATCTTTTGTAGGTATCAACTTTTCTTCTAGTTTCACGCTTGATCGGTTTATTAAGTTGGTTTGTTGGGAGTTCAAACTCGAGTGAATTCCTGGTCTTTTCCTTAAGTCAGCTAGGTGTATATCGAATGGTTTTGGATCGCCTTTGGCTATGAATATCTTCCTAAGTGCAAGAACCTTACTTATTGAAATAATGTAGAAGGGATTGGCTTCATACGGTGTATCCATGGTCGGCCGAGGATTATATTATAATTGGTTTCCCAATCTATAATATAAAACTCATCAGATTGTTTTGGGTCCTAAAGTAACTAGTAGTATTATAGTTCCAATCGAAGTGGCCTTAATGCTATCATAGCCTCTTAGGATATTCGAGTCATGGAAAAGTTTGTTTCTCCATACCCTAGCTTTTAAAGGAAAGAGAAGGGGACTATGTTAATTGCTTCCCCATCATCAACCATCGCACATTTAACATAATTGTTATAAACCCACACTTGTAAATGTAAATCCGGATCACTTCAAGCGTGCAATCTTAGTGTTTTTTGGCATTTTGTTTATTTCAAAAATAAACTCAAGTATCCCTATCCAGCTGCCCCGTGAGGGTGGATATCAAAGTCTATATGATTTACCCGTGTTTTTGGGAGGTGGAGTGATGTTAATTAAATGACCCAAACCTAATGCTTCTAAAAGATCAGCCCTGTGGGTAGGAGAGTTCTTCAATAAGTCCAAAAAGGAGATGTGAGAGAAGGTCTTCGTTAGGTCATTAATTAAATCATAGGCACCTACGGGTTTTACTAATATTTGTTGGATGTTATCTATCTCTAGCGAGTAACTTGGACTTGGCTGAGAGGAATACTCTCGTGTCCTTGTTACGGATTCTACGTGTAGTTCGGTGTCTAACTCTACTAAACCGACTATCTTAGGTCATGGATGACTTCCTAATTATGGTACAACTGGTGGATTTAGTGAAGTCGAGGCTTCATGATCATTATTTCCTATCATTACACCCTTGTTCATCCCATTTGGATTTAATTTGTTGTTATTGTGACTTGGGAGCGGATCGTTGAAGATCTTGAGGGATGCATTTTGAGGGGAAACTGCTCCCATGAAGGTGTTTGGCGCGCAGTGATGCAGATCTCGCTAAGAACATATCTATGAAAATTTGTCTTTGCTCCTCTGGAAAACGTTGCATGAATTTATTATATTCACGACACGTTCTAGTGTCATGGCCTTGAATCTTGTGAAAGCCATAATACAAGTTAGGATTGTAATTTCTAGGTTGCTTTGGTTTGGCATATATTGTGGTCCAAAGCTCGATCAAACCGTTGCCTATTAGGATTAAAGTTTTGCATTTGTTGTTTTTGGTTGGTTTTGATATCCAGTTGAGGTTTGGCTTGGACCCCGTGTCTAGATTCGCCATCGTTGTTTTTGTTGTTGTGGATGATTAAAATCCACCGTATTGATTGTTGGGGTAAAATTGTTATTTCGTTGATTGTTAGTCATTGGCGGAGTATTTATAACATTTTCCTTTTTAGCTTGGTCGATTACCCCATCATTGTTTGTGCCGTAATTTTTGTTAGGATTTTAGGTCCTTGATTGATGTTTGTGGTAGTAGGATAAGTCATAGTATTCTGGCTCGGGATGATTAGCCTCCCATTCGTTCCATACATCTTGCAATCGTTATCTATTTCCGCTTGATCTATTCGGAGAGCACTCTCAAGCACTTCATCGTAAGTCCTTAGTGGGAACTTTTGGACTTCTTCCTTCACCTCTCTATTGAGAGAATGAAGGAATAAATTGCATAATTCCATTTGGTCCATATTTGGAGCACTGGCCGAAGAATAAAGGACTGTACGCCATCTTTGGATGAAGTGAGCGACATATTCATTGTGTTCTTGCTTAATGTGCAAGAATTCCCTGATTCCTGTTCTCAACAGTTTGTTCATGTCAAATGCTTTAATGAACTCTGAAACGAGTTGTTTAAACGAATGTATTGATGCTTCAGGTATTCTGTAATACCAATCGAGGGTGATGCCCTCTAAGGTTTTGGGGAATATTTTGGCAACAACCCCATCCCAAGGGAGCAACTCTCGAATGGCTGTGGCATAGGCCTTGATATGTGCGTTCGGGTCTCCCTCCCCTTTGTATTTGGGCAAATCGGGAAGCGGTCTTGGAAGCATGACGCTTCATATGGTGAAATCTAAGGGCTCTTTCAAATATTCTGAATAAGTCCCTATCACGTAGGTTTCGACCATTGATGGTGCCTGCTGAGGGTGGAGGTGGAATGGGTTGTTGATACGGCGTAGCGTATGCATTTCTGGCAGGGTATAAGGAAATCCCTACGATTGAGAAAACATGCCAGAGAGGAGAACACATCTCCCGTGATGATTTGGAATACATGTTTAAGTATGAAGGAGTATTGCCTAGGAATGGATCATTTTGTACTAGACCGGGAGGTAACATATTCGCCACCGGAATAGTGTTAGAAATGGCGGTTCTAGTTGGTATTTTTTGTGAATACTGAGGAGGCATGCCCAACGTGCCTATTCCCGTGAGGAGGTCTACTTTGCTAGGATGATGTGGAGTATTGGAATTTCCGCTTGCATGAATTGAGATGTTTGACTTGCTTGAGAAAGTTCTAACCCTCTAACTTTTCTACTAAAGTTAAGATGACTTCATCCGTGAAGTCACGTATATTTCCTTAGTGGCATTTGTTGTATATTTTGAGGTTGTATAGGCATGTGATATCCCGCTATGAATTGATCATTTCCCATCCAAGTTTCACCGAGGGAATTTCCTATAGGTAGTGGCATGGAGGTGTTTTCTTGAAAAGAGACCTCAGGTCATGTTTATAAACTTCTTATAAGTGGGTATATACTGCTAGAGTGTTGTTCATTCCTGGTGTAACGCACTGAATGTTCATCATCTAAAACTAGGTATGGATATGATTTTTTGCTAATTTGTGGTCTAAGCAAAGACCTGAGGAGACGAACCAGATTCTCCTGTGAACATCATATTGTTCGAGCCTGAAGGATCTGTTTGTTACATTTGTGTGAGTTGATCCAACTCCTCTATTTGGAAAGACGAACTATATCTAGTCCTCGGAGGTGGAGCTTATGTTGATAATTGGTTATTTGAATAGTTGTCACCCCATACTAAGAGCGAGGGTGATGACTATCTATTCAGTTGAGCGTAGTATGCCTCAAGACCTAGGAGAGGTCTGCCATATGCATCAAATCTTGACATATTCGGGGGGTATATGAATACCCGCAGAATAATGGGAAAGAGTGAAGGTGGAAGAAAGAGGTAATAAAGAAAAGGGGAAGCACTTTGTTTTTCACGTCGGGTTCACCAATTTTGTTGGTGAAGCTGATGTGGGGGCTAAAGAGGTAGAGAATATGAAGCAGTTGTTTGTTTCACGTTGGGTTCACCAATTTTATTGGTGAAGATGATGTGGAGGCTAAAGAGGTAAAGAAGATGAAGTAGTTGTTTTTTTCACATCGGGTTCACCAATTTTGTATGATGGAAAAGTGACAAGCGAGTGTGGGAATCTACAAGTAACTCTTCCTCGCACCCGACCTCCCGAAGTCATGCTAAGAAAGCCGGTGGAGATGGAATACGTGTTAGATGTAGACAAACTAGTTGGGAAATCTTATGTCTTCGATGCGCACTAGTGGAATCTGTGAATATAAGACTAAGAAGGCCCTCCTAACTGAATCGACATGATAGATCGATCAACAAGGATGATTGCTCGTCAAACGATCCAATCAATATTGAGCTTTGGTGTGATCTAATCTATAAGTTGTGGGATATGAGGAAAATGACTCGGGATTGTTTCGTGTATATCTCCGGATAGGGTCATAATATGGATGATGGATACATAGCGGATTCTACGGGTGATTATCGGTCTAGTCTAGAAATATTTAACTTCATTAACTACCATGTCTAACTTGGATAACTAGGCGATAATGGTTAGTAGAGGTGGAGTGGATCTAAATACTAATGAGCGTAAACCAACGTCAACGCCGATTGACCTTTGGACTCGTTGGGTTGTGGGATTTGTGAATCACAACCGTAGATTCGTGGTTCCGTGGACTCGCTTATGGTCATGTGTGGAATTAGTCCCTAATCCTTAATATCTAATAGTTGTATGCCTTCTCGGCCTCTATGTTTAGAATTAACAGTTGTGCAATCTTTTCAGAATATCTTACAGGTGTTCTTGCAACCTGAATTCGTAAGCTAGTGTCTATGTCAGTGAGAATGTCTCCTACATCTGGCTATGGGACCAAAGGATCACAACCAAATGTTTTCTCTCTTTCAGGCCCTTTTACAGTCATGTGGATAGTTATCTAGGGTAATATGTAGTTTGGCTGGTTTGACCAAAACGTATGCACTTTGTCGTCTTCTATGTTTAGTCCTCTCAGTTGTGAGCTGATTTGTTGTAGGTCTACTATTGTTTGGAAGAATTGGATTCTAAGGTTTGATCTATATCAGTTATTTCCACAATGAGATTGGGTTGAGGCACGATTGGTTCAAATACGTATTCTCTGGGCTCTCTAGGTCCCGTGATTGTCATGTAAGAAGGAAATGATATAAATCTAACTAATGACAGAATAAATTAGCTATGTAAGATATATCTATGTATATTCCTAAATCTGATTTTATTGATAAGCTACTGCACAAAATTTAAAAGAGAAATTATCTAATATATCTAGAAATTGATAACTAAACTAATAACACAATTAAAACAGACAAAGCAATTGAGTATAGCTACTGTTCTCATGTGTAGTTTGTAGAACTACTCTAAATAAATAGATAATTGATCTACTCTATTTGAAAGACTCTCAATCCTACCTCAGAAGTGAGGAGTGAATCATAGTTTCTCAGAAACTATCAATCCCCACAGCTTCCTTAGTAATATCGAAAGTAAAATTAACTGAAATGAAATGATTAGCTACTCTATTTGATATGCTTTAACTATAACTTTAAAAGCTTGAACCTGGATTTTGTAAAATAGTGGCGAATCTCGATGGTGTGTGACCTTGTCCCCTTAGTGTGATCTCCTCATTCTTTCGTGCTCACGTGGATCTAGAAAAGCATGTAATGCTAGCATCAATAGAAGTAGATATTGGGATAATGGCAGCTTAGGATGCAGACTGAATACAATGCGAGTAGGAGAGGGATAGCGCAAGAGAACAGAGCTTGGCTTATGTAATTCCTAGTGGGATTTATTATGAGTCATGTAACATAAAACGTCCAGAACCTGAAACTATCTTATTTGATGAGTAGAACCTGCAAATTTAATGGCTTCCTACTGAAAATCGAACTATCCTACTCCAATTGATTGGATGAAATAATAACAACACTTTGCACAAGAAAAATATGTGGCTTTCTAACAGCTAAACAACACTAACCATGCATACAACAAACGAAACTATGAATGCTAAGAAAAATTGAAAGGTGAGCTATTGAAATGAGATATTCAGAGGTAAATTTGAGGGGCCATTTGCTTGAGCACAAGCCAGCTATTTATAGAATGCCATTTACCTAAAGGTGAAAACCAAATTGATCTCTTAAACCATAAACAATGCCAAAACACTATTCCAGGGAACCAGAATCATAAATACAAGAAAATGCGGTGAAAATAGTTGGTAAACATTAAAAATTTACATGAGTCACGTTAAAAAGAGCATTCTAGAAAATGCATGAAGGACCGCCGCCCTGAGCAAGGTGGCGGTTTTGTCATTGAAGACCAAAACACAAAGGAAAGGAGGGGAGAAGAGAAAACAAAGCACGCACGGGCTAAGCAGGGCATGTGGGATGTTAATGCATGCTTGGAGAGCTTTTCTAGATTCTGAACACCTTACGAGGAGACCTGTATCATCATTGGGGCCCGTGTGACATCATTGCGGGCAGTGTAGTACCCTTACAATTTTGGGTACATACAGTTACCAAGGGTGCTCTTATGGTGGCAAGAGGTACGAAGGTTGGAACCTTGTATTTATCCACCGATAGTACTAATAATTGTAATCTTGTGGCTTCAGATGTAGATACAACATTATGACACTATATGCTTGGTCATATGAGCCATAAAGGCATGGACATCATAAAGAAGAATTTTCCGGATATACGTAAACATGTTTGGATTTTTGTGAGAACCGCATATATGGGAAATAGAAGCGAGTAAGGTTTCTCAAGGTTGGACCTATGAAGAAAGAGAGTAAGTTAGAGCTGGTACATTCTGATGTGTGGGGACCAGCTCAGGTATCATCTCTTGGGGGTTTAAGTAATTATGTTACTTTTATTGATGATGCAACAAGGAAATTTTGGGTTTATTTTATTAGAAACAAATCTAATATATTTGATACTTTTTAAAATGGAAATCCTTGGTAGAGAGTGAAACAGGTCTTAAGTTAAAATTTCTCAGATTAGATAATGGAGGGGAGTATTACAGACAAGAATTTGATGATTACTATTCTAATAATGGAATCTGTAGGCAAAACACGGTTCCAGGAACCCCGCATCATAATGGGGTGTTAGAAAGGATGAACAAAACAATAATGGAACGTGTTAGGAGCATGAAGATACATGCAGAAATGCCTCTTTATTTTTGGGTAGAAGCGGTGAGCATACCTATGTACTTGATAAACAGAGGAGCCTCAAGTGCCTTGGATGGAGGCATACCTGACGAGGATTGGTACGGTAAGAAAGTCAATTACTCATTTCTTAAAGTATTTGGATGTGAGGTGTTTGTTCATATGACAAGGATGATAGGACCAAGCTAGAGGCTAAATCAGAAAAATGCACTTTTATTGGTTATGGTCATGATGACTTTGGATTTAAATGTTGGAGTATTAAGGACAAGGAAATCATTCGGTCTAGGCATGTGGTCTTTAATGAGAAAGTCATGTATAAGCAACAGCTTGTAGGAAAATAGGGAAGAATCCAAGAAATAATATGTAGTGGTAGAAGATCTTCTGGATGGGACAAAGTGACCCATGAATCGGTCAGAACCTAATCAATAGGAACCCCAAACTCCTATAGTGAGGTCTTCTAGGGTAAGAAAATAACATGAACATTTTTATCCTTCTCTTTATTATTTATTACTCATTGATAGTGGAGAGCCAAAGAGATTTGATGAAGCAATGCAAGTAGATGCCAATAAGAAGTGGGAGCAAGCCATGGATCAGGAGCATAAGTCTCTCATGGAGAACCAGACTTGGGATTTGGTGAAGCTACCCAAAGGCAAAAGAGAATTACAAAATAAGTGGGTGTACAGAGTTAAAGATGAAGAAGGAGGAAAGAAAATATATAAGGCCTAGTTGGTGGTCAAGGGGTTTGTACAAAAACAAGGTATAGATTTTGATGAGATTTTTTCTCCTGTAGTAAAAATGACTTCTATCAGAATTGTTCTTGGAATAGTGGCAGTAGAAGACTTTCACTTAGAATAGTTAGATGTAAAGACTGCATTTCTCCATGGTGATTTGGAGGAGGAGCTATATATGCAAGCACAGAAGGATATGAATTCAAAGGTAAAGAGGAGATGGTGTGAAAACGAAGAAGAGCTTGTATGACCTGAAACAAGATCCATGTCAATGGTATAAGAAGTTTGATAGCTTCATGATGGAGCAAGGTTATATTAGATGTCATTCGACCATTGCATCTATACAAAGAAATTTTAGGATGAAAGTTATATTATCCTATGTTTGTATGTTGATGACATGTTGGTTGTAGGTAAAAACATGTAGGAAATAAAATTACTCAAGAAACAGCTAAGTGAATCCTTTGATATGAAGGATTGGGGGTAGCAGACAAATCCTTGGTATGAGGATAACTCAGATAGGAAGGAACGGAAGCTGACTTTATCTCATGAAGAGTACATTAAGAAGGTATTGGATAGGTTTAACATGCAGGATGCTAAACTGGTTGGGAATCTTTTGGTAGGCCATTTTAAGTTATCAAAGGAGCAGTGTCCCAAGATAGAGCTAGTAAAGAAACCATATGTCCACGGTACCTTACTCATCAGTAGTTGGTAGTTTGATGTATGCTATGGTGTGCACTAGGCTAGATATTGCCCATGCAATGGGAGCTGTGAGTAGATTTATGAGTGATCCAAGTAAAGAGCATTGGCAAGCAGTAAAGTGGATCCTTCGATATTTGAGAGGGACCATGGGGACATTTTTGTGCTATAGTGGATCAGACACCACTTTACGTGGTTATGTAGATTTAGACATGGCTGGAGATGTAGACAATAAGAGGAGCATGACAAGTTATATTTACACTGTAGGTGGGATAGCAGTGAGCTAGATTTCATGACTATAGAAGTTGGTGGCTTTGTTAACCACGGAGGCTGAGTATGTTGCTGCTACAGAGGCAAGAAAAGAGATGATTTGGTTATAACAATTGCTTGAGGAGTGGGGCATAAGTAGGAGGAATGTAAGCTACATGGTGATAATCGTGAGTGCTATACACCTAGCTAAGAACTCTACTTTCCACTCTAGGATGAAGCATATACGGTTGAGATATCACTTCATCAGAAAACTTTGGAGGAAGATAAGTTGAAGTTGGAGAAGATTCATACGGTCAAAATCCTACAAACATGATGACCAAGGTGGTCACAAGGGATAAACTCAAGCTATGTTCAGATTTGGTTGGCCTTCATGGATGACAAGTGAAGGATTGAGAAGCTTGCTCGGTGGAAATCGGTCACCAAATGGGAGATTACTATGTTTATGGAGCATGTTTTCATGTTAGAGTTTGGTACACCTTCCATGTGTTACACTCGGATATTTTTTCAAGGGTCCCACTTCTAGTGAGTGGGTCAAGGGGGTTCGAGGGGTAAAGCCCTGAAGTAAATTTTCATGGGTGGTTTATTAACCCATGGGTAATGGGTAACCATTATGGGCTATTTTTGGGCCCATGGTTTTTTAGTACCCATTGTTTTGTAAAACCACCTCTTCGGCTACCTATTGATGTACTTATAAATAGATGGACATACAATAGGATTTATATGAGTGTGTTTTGTGAAGGTGAATAGTGTGTGTGAATTCAAGTGTGAATTCGGGAGGGTTTGTTGAGCATAGCTCTAAACAAGATCTGATTATTGTAATTGTGAAGATTGTTGGCTTGTAATAAAATCTGAGCAAGTGTTCTTGGTGGATGTAGCCCACATTGGGTGAACCACGTTAAATATTGTCTTCGTGTTGTGCATTTTTAATTTCTATAATTCTATTCATACTTGTTATTATTGCGATTCTGAGGAATTATTCTGCATTAGATATTATTAATTCCTAACAAAAGTAATGTCCCCCAAGGAGTAATTAAGGATTTTTTATGTTGATTTTCAGTGGCGATGAGGATTTGGTTATGACTAGTGAATCCATCCATAAGGGAGATAATCTCATGGCTAGCAATTAGATCAAAAAGATAATTGATGTTTGGAAGATGGAAGTCATCTTTAAGAAAAGTGATATTGAGATCTTGTAAATCGATGTACATACATAAATTCCCGAGGATTTGATCATAGGTACAATATTAGAGACCCATTGTGGATAATCAATAGGTATGATAATTTTGGTGAAGAGTAAATTTTGTAACTCTTCTTTAATGAGAAGAGTTATGTGAGGGTGCATCCTATGTAGAGTTTTTGAAAGGTTTTGCATTAGGATAAGTGATAATATTGTGGATGATGATTTTGGGATCGATACTCAAAGATATCACTATATTTGGATAGGAAGGTGGTGAAGTCTTTTAACTCCTATGGATCTAAAGATTGACCAACTTTAACTATATGAGGTTCTTGTGGAGTCCCTATGTTAACATTGATATTGGATTCATTGAGAAGTGTCAAGGTGTTAGGTGGTAAGGATTTATGAAGGAAATGATCCTTTGTTCCTATAAGGAGAGAATAGCTCAATCCTCTTGGCATTGAAGAATGTTAATGGTGGGTGAATCATCTTCTATCATTTCAAGCTAGAATGAGAGGAAGTGTCTCAGTACCATGATTATTTTTATAATTTAATGGTTCTAATGTAATATTATTGACTAAAAAAATTTAGGGGAATGGAAATGGTGTTATCAATATCCATTGGATCATCATGTGTAGATGAGGAGGATGGTTCAGGTTCTATGATAGATTTGGATGTGGTAAGTTTGGAGGATTCAGAATTTGGTTTCTCATAACCTATCATGTATTTTCTAGGTGGTTTGAGGTAATTTTAAATAATTAAGTTGTGGACGCCATGTTCATAATGCTTGAATCTAAATCCTTTCCATGTGCATAGATGGAGATACATCTATACAAAGAATTAGTTATATAGGAATTTGAAGTCTAAAATAAATGGCCTTGCATGGTGTTGATTAGTGGGACACATTGAGGGACAATAAATCCCTCTATATAAAATATTAGTTTTAAGGTGTGGTGGACCGTAGGAGATGACATCTCGACATTGGGTTCGTACATGGGTTTTTTGTCAAGTCTACCAAACTTGTATTGGGTGTGGGAAGTGAGTTGAGTGTGAGGAGGTGATACTCCCCTAGCAAAAGACATTACATAATGTCATTGAAGGAAGTGTCATCTAGTAATTTTGATGATGGAATGGATGAACTAGTGGAGGATTCGTCAGAGGATCCAAGACTTGATTTAGGAACAAGGAAATCATTTAGACAATACATCATGTGGCAATATTTGAAATGATTTGGATCTATAGGAAACATAAAGGTTTTACCCTCATGTTCATATTTGATACGTCGATGGATTGTTGATGGGATACAATGTATAGCGTGTATCCAAGGTCATCCTAGTAGCATATTATATTGGAAATATCCTTCTATTAGATAGAAGAGTTTCGAGATATTTTCAACACCAAATTTAATTGGTGGGATGACTGTACCCAATGTGGGAGTGATGGTGTCATTGAAAGCATAGATTATGGATGGTGTTTTGGTGATGATGGTATTAGGTAGGTAGTTGAAGTTTACTAAAGGCATGTTATGATGTGATGTTGATACTTTGGAATCGTTATTGATCATGGACATTTTCATAAGGGTATCATTGATTTACATGTTGATAAAGAGTGTAAGATCATGGCCTTCTCGGTTTTAATGATGGTATTTAGAACTATCAAAGGATGTAACAAGAGATGTTTTAAGAGTGCCTACTAAATATGTAAAAGTTTGTGGATCATTGGAGGGCACCGATATGGATTAGAGAACTTTAGTCATGGTTCATTGATGTGAAGGTCAGGTTTAGACCAACTTGTAGAGGGACATCTTGAATGGAGCTTGGTGAAGCTGTTTGATAATGATGTCTTGTATTGCGGTTGTAGTTTATGTGCAAGGAGTGGTAAGGATGGAATACTTAGTCTTAGCAGGAGGTTTCAAAGTAGATGACTCAAGGGTGAGTGGAATAGATACTTTAGACTTGTTTTGATCACATGTGTTAGGTTTATGGGGTATGTGCTTTAGTGGTTATACGTACTTACATCAATTTGATGCAAAGGGTTTTCTTAGAAGGATCCCCACTTTCGGTGGTTGTTGATGGTTCCAATGTGGCGATTGAGATGTTTTATGGGGTTTTTGATGTTGTTAGGTCCTGGAGGGAGAAGGAAGTTGTTAGAAATTATTTTAATAGTGGCATAGAGGGATTTGAAATCTTTTATAGAATGTCTCGGTGTGTGATGATAATCATAAGAGGCTTCAAAGTTATACCGGGAAGGTTTTAACCCCGAGACCCAGATGTAGTAAGAGGGGTGATGTTATGATAGATTATGAAGGATCCTTTTAAGGATCAATGTATAATGTCCTTTCAATGTGAATGTAAAATGAAGTGATGGTTATTTTTATTGGACATGTGTTGGAGAGGTCACTTTTGGTGTGTTTTCTTTGGATGTGTGTTGAGGAATAGTATTTAATTGTGTAATAGTGATTGGTAATTTAGATGAGGGATATGGCCCTAGGATGAAGGACAAGGGGTTTAATTTTTGAGTTCAAGCAGTGATTTGGAAATATGTTATGATTTTTTTCTTTTTAGATAGAGAGATGTGAAATCATGTGATTTTTTTGTAAGGTACGCAGAGATAGTGTTGGGCAACGTGACCATCCTATGAATTTTCACAATTTGTATGATGAGTTTCTTTTTTGAGGTTTTGAAGATCTTGTGGATGAATTAGATGTTGGTAAATTGAGTGTGGGTGATTTTTTTGTTTTCTATGGTAGGGATGATATATGTCCCTACTTCTATGGATGTTCGGTTTGTCATTTCTATGATAGAGCTATTGGTAGATGATTTAGATGTGTGTTTTATGTTAGGAGTTTCAAATGTTACGGGTAAATGATCTTTAATCATGTTGATAGTGTAATGGGATTGGATGACATTGGATTTTGTTTGGATGGTGGATGGGGATTGATTAGAAAAAGGTTGTTTAAAAATGTCTAGGTTTTGATTTTGAGGTGCATTTGGGCTATACAATTTTAAATGAAATTTTTCAATGAGATCTTGAAGGGAGTTTCTAAATGAATGACACCTTTCAGTTTTTTGGCCTTTGACCGTATGGTATTTAAAATAATAATTATCCTTATACCAAGAGGGATTTGAGACAAATGTATCGATGGTGCAAATGGAAAGAAGGGTGATCACATTGAAAACCAAGAGTTTATCAAATACTTCACTATAAGACTCACTGATAGGAGTGTAGTTTGGTTAGGGACAAGAGTGTTCTAAGGTCAAATGTTCTTTAGGAGTGGTTTTGACGATGACTATGTTGGATAATGATTTGGATTTTTTGTGACTAGAAGATGGTTTGGATGAAAAATTGAGTTTAGGTTTCTTTGACCTATGTTTAACCCTACCATATTCGAGAGTTTGGATCTCAAGTTTGCAAGCCATAGTGAAGGCTTTGTCAAACATCTAGAACGACAAGATTTGTAGTGTATATGAAATATGTTTGGCACATGAGTGAGAGAATAACTCAATCATCTCATCTGTGGAGAGAAAATTATATTTGGTTAATAACACCTCTCAAAGAGGTGACACAATTTGTGATGGATGCATACTCAAACCTGTTTGATCGTGTATAGGTTGGTGATAGTAATTTAATGTGTAATGTTGATTGATAAATGTTCTAGGAAAAGCTATGGGAGATTTATGAATGAGAACAATGAATATTGAGGTATGTTGTTATACCAATCCATGGAAGGGCCTTCCAAGGACATGGAGAATGTCGTCAACATAAGGTCATGGTTGTGTGCTATAAGATAACGAGCATGTGGGAAGACTTAGATGTGTTGTTGAGGATCTTCTTTGCTACAAAATTTTAGGAACTTAGGAAGTTCCCGGTGTGGAGGATATGCCTTGTATAGTATGGATGGATGGATGGGTTTGTTGCATATTTTTACATAAGACAATATGTTCTTAAGACCCATATAGGTGGCTTCAAGAATAGATATTGTGTTCATTAAAGCATGCAACGATTTTATTTGTGGTTTTTGATGAATGTTAGATGATGAAGGATTGGGTTAATTACATGAGAATTGATTTGGTTGTTGATTTGGTTCGGGATGTTATATAAAAGAGGGTTACTTATTGGAATTTTATAGATGGGTTGTGAAATTTGGATTTACTTGGTATTAGATGGGCATAGATGTGTTCATAAGAGGTTGTGATGGTTGAGGTATGTGTTGAAAAGGGGTGGATGTGTGGATGAATTGTTGATATTAATGTGGTATATGTTGGAAAGGAATGTAGGTATGCATGAGTGGTTGGGAAGGATGAGGTATGTGTTGGCAAGGAATATAGGTATGAGTGAGGGGTTGAGATTGCTAAGGTATGGATTGAGAGAAAGTAGGGATCATGGATGATTGTTGTGAAGGGGGTAAACAATAGAAATAGAACTTTTATTTATGGGGGTATCAATGTCGGGATAGATATAACTAAATTGTGGACAACTGATGTGGGTTGTTAGGAAGGAGTAGGTTTAGGTATACTTAATGGTATGTATATTGTACTTATAGGAGGATTCCGAATGGTAGAAGTGACTAAGGGAGATGAAATGGATGAGGATACATTGATATTACTTTGTGATGATGTGGATCCAGATGATAGATCTATTGATGATGTAGATTATTGATTAGTCATATCCTATGAGGATACCACATTAAGGACGAAAGTGATGACAAGAGGTGAGGACATGATATTAGATGTTTTTAACTCTCTAGTAGTGGGGTAAGGATGTACTTTTGGATGACCAGCTCATAGTAAGGATCTACAAGATGGAAGACATTATACGAAGTGTTGGATACAAGGGTTTATGGTCTACGTGTGAATGGTTGAAGATGAAAACCTTGAGAAACAAGATATGCATTGAGGGAAATGGGGTTTGAATCTAATATTTCAGAGAATATTGGATCCCCACTATCAAAGAAAAGGGGACTGGGTGGATCAAGTATTTCTAATTAGGCACATTGACTACTAGGGGAATGTGGAGGTTCATTATCTTCTGGTCGAGGTGATAGAGATGCTCGATGTTGATCGATTAAAAGTGAAGCATCCTCAATGCAGGTTTGAAGGTTTTCAATAGTTTTTCAGAATTTTTTAGTCATATTGTTAGGATTATGGAGGCGAGATTGGTGTATAGTAAGAACCATGGAAAGAAATAATCACATAAAATGACAAATGAATCTAGATTGTGGATTACAAACAATAGAAAAATCACACAAAATAATTTGTAATTATCTAGATTAATTACAAGAAGGTGAAATGTGAAAAATGGATAACATGGTCCTAAGAAATAGAAATATATGGATGGTTTCAGAAAATTTTAAAGGAAAGAGTCCTTGATATACCCCAGGTATGTGAGGCCCAAATATACGCTTTGTGTTGATATGTAGCTTGGTATTGGGGCCTACCCCTCACTTGAAGGTCCCAAAACAATAAGGAGTTGGGTTCTTAGCCAATATACCGCCCATCAATTATTTATACTGACTAGAAAATTGAGTCTTATTATCCTCTTGGTGATGAAATCCAAGTAGGTCCACCTGGGTAGGAATGTTTTGATGTAAGTTTTGTTTAATTTGATTTGGTTGTGTGTGGGGGAAGTGAAGTGGATGCAATTCGTTAACCTCCTAAATAGGCTATGTGATCAAATAGAACGAAAGGTTTTTCTTAAACCTACAAAGAAACGTTAATTTCAATAAGGACAAAAAATAAAATGTAATTCTTTGAAAGGAAAAGAAAAGAAGAAGATGTACTTATACAACACTTCCTTTTTAAGTTTTAAATTTTTTGTTTTTTTAGCACAACTACAACTTAGCAAGAAAAAACACCCAAGGTAGAAACCCGTGAGGTTTAGAAGGAGACCAAAAGAGAAAGAAAAATTGATGTTAGAGGTCGACTAGCTAAGAAATAAAAACAATCTACAAAGATTGTTGACAATTTACCGGAGTCGCTTTGGTGGTTCACCAAAATCATTGGTGAATTGACTGGATCGTTAGCGATTACAAAGAAGAGAACATAACGGTGAAAAATTAATTAACTTGAAATGAAAGAAAGGGGAAAAAGGTCCCACTAGGCATGCCAGAATATACCAAAGATTTTTTTCTTTCCAAATTTAACTTAATAAAATGACATAAAAACAATTAATTGACCTTAAAAGACAACGGGGTTTACCGATACCCACAATGATGGATGTTGATTGTTATTGGATAAAGATCCTACTTCTTTCACTAAAGAAGAAACCTGCAGATCATAGATAGCTAAAAAAATTAAATTATAAAGATGGGATAAACAAACTACTCAGAAAAAGGCCGATCCTAGGAATCCAAAGGGACTTCCTTGGAGGATTTCATCCCTTTTTTATACAAATAATTAGATTGACAATAATGATTAAGATATGTAAATGAAAAAGATATATGACCTGATATTTAATAATTTTTAGAAGTCAAGATCAAAGGGTAGGTCTTGTGTAGTTTCAAATGTGGCCTAGGAGAGGGTGGATGCAATATGGATAGACTTGAAGTAATCATACCAAAATTCCTCAGTTTATTATTGGATCTCATGGAAGAACTCAAACTGATCTTCTATGTCTTTGATTTCAGCATAAAATAGGATTACACATAGGGTAATCTCATGGAGGATGGTGTATTGTTCCAAAAATAATGGATTTTGAACTATTAGAAGGTCATAGAAGCTTGTAATAGGATGGGACTGGCAAGGTATTACCATCTAAAGTAAATCCATGCTTGCAAAGGACAAGTTAAATCCAAAATATTGATAATAATTGATACTAAACTGATAAATTAATTAGAAGATGCGATTAACAAGGATCATTGGATATTCAAAGGAATCGGGGTGATTGGAAAAAAACATGAGTAATTCAAGAAATCATTGGTGATTACTATGGAAATGATACTTTTCTAAAAATGATAAATAAATCTTTTGAATGATGATTTTTATTACTTTTGATGTTTTTGTGAAATGCAAATGATGAAGCAACACAACGAAAAACCTATTAATGTTTCAAAATAGGTTGAAATATGTCTTCAAATGTTGGATGGAGATAATTGAAGTTAATGAACAATCATTGATTCTTTTGGGAAGAAGATTGATAAAAAGATGACCAAAATGATGTGTTGTAAGAGCTTGAGGTTGATATATGGAGTTGATGATCAATAGAGGGATGGATATTCAGTGCTAGGTCAAAAGAAAAGTGCAAGAGTGTGTAAAGGAATTATGAATATCCCTAGGAGAAAATAAAAACTACTATTTATAATCTCTAGTGATTCGTTAGAATCGTCAGTGATCCAAGAATTTCAAGAAAACATTTAGAAGTGGTCAAAACCCTTCCTAAACAAGTATTTTTGAGTATATTAGTGAGGTAAAATGGTTGTAAAGATGTTATAGGAGTTAGGGAGGTATGGAAGTTGGGGTAACATGGGTTAGATATTTTTGTGGTCGATAATGTCAAGTGGGGATACCTTTTGGTAAAGCACCACTTACGACCCTTTATTAAAATTTTATTTATGAAATTATGTTAGTATTTCACAATTAAAAGAGTGAAGCGGTATGACCGTTTACCCATCCTATATATAAAGTAAGATCCCTCACGATATTGATATCTAAGAAAACTGAATCTAACCTAATGCTCAAGCTTTTTATGTAAGTGATCTAAATAATTGCTAAGACACTGGTCTAAAATTATCTCTGTGAGACAGAGGAGTGAAGTGGAAGTGTTTGGTTAAATATCCGATAAATTCTTAGTACATGCAATTCTTTATCACCGGTTTTTTTTTTTCCTTCGGTTTCCTCACTTAAATTTGGTGTCTTCTGTCTCTTTTAATTTCTGTTATTTTCTTTATCTCATATTATTTAAGATTTGTAATATGCTATGTTTAATAAGCTAAATATGTGTTTAATTTAATTGTACATCATAATCTATAATCTCTAGCATTTTAATGGTGGATCTATAATTGGTTAATTATACTTCCCATCATTTCCCCAACATCATTTTAGAGTGATGATTATGCATGTGTATGATTTATCTAGGAGATTTTAATTTTCTTGGGTGAATAAGCTTGAAGTTTATTTATGGATCTGCAAAGCCCTAATTGTTTTGTAGTCATCTTCGAGCTAACTAGGTTTAGAATTCTAATTCCTGCCAATTTTTTTTTTTGAAAATATAGATTAATTGGATGTTTAGATCGTGTTTGAGAAATTGTGTGCTTAGATCTATGTTTCTGCATCTTGATTCAGTCATTTGTAGTTTAAATCCATGGTCTATAAGTTTATTTTAATTTTCCACACCATATATATCAGTTATAGTTGTTTTTGATTGTGGATCCAAAATATCTCTTTAGATCCAATTAGTTCGTAGAATTTAAATCCGCCCCAACTTGTTAAATATTTATTGTTTGCTAGATCTATTTTTTGTGAAGACCAATCCAATCATTAAGTGCCAAGTAGCTTTGTTGTTTCATTCTTTGTTTAGATTTTGTCATTTTCTACGAAGTTATATGATTACGAAGCTTGATTAAATCATTTTTTGTGCCATATGGCTTCATATTGTCGTATTGTTTAATTCAAATTTTAGTCATGATACGAAAAGTCAATAAGGGAATTCCACATTTCTTCGTATTGTCATACTTATTTAATCTTTCCTCTGTCATTTGGAAATCGAATCCAATAGGAAAGCTCCAAGCCATTTTATACTTCATGGTGTCGGATGTTTGTTTTCTTGTTTCTATTTTTGTGAAATCCGAGCCAATACTATTGCTCCATATTTCACATTTTCAGTTTTTTATTAGTTATTTCTATCTTTGTGAAGGTTAAGCCCAAAAATTTCTCCAAGTATATTCACATTTCATAATTGTCAGTTATTTTTATTATGACAATGGATTATCCAATAAGAATTAGCCATCGTTTCAAATTTTTTAGTATTTTTCAGACTTACAAAAAATAGATCCATTACGAAGGCTCCACGTGTATCCAAGATTTGCTTTAGTCTTTTTGGTAGCACTGTGAAGTGTGAACCAATTGTATTCGGACACGTATATTAATTTTCCGCTTTGTCGGTTTTAGTAAGTGTGGACTCTTCCTTTTGGGGTGTCAATATTTTCTTTGGCTTAGTCACTAATATTGTGCCACATGTCACTTAGTTTTGGACCAAAAATTTATTTTAAAGATTGGCTTATTTTGGAGACTTTAAGTCCGGATAAAACAATCTATTTAAAGTTTGGCGAGAAAAGACGCCAAGTGTCTAGTCTTTAGTCGTTAGATTTTAGACAAGTGACATTGTTTGACTAAGTCTTTGCTTTTGCATTTTGTTTGTTTTATAAGTATGAAAAAAGTGACCCAATAATTCAACGATTTGTGTTTTCGATACTACAATTTATTTTTTCTATAAATTATCTTCGATTTATTTTTGCACTTGCAAATTACGATCTAATAGAAAAGAGACACGTATATTATCTTTTCATGGTGTCATATTTAAATATATTATTGTGTGTTATTATTTTTTTTTTTTTGCCGCAGATTTGATAACCTTATTCTGAGACCCGATAAGGAATTTATTTAATTTAATTAAGACTTTGTGTCTATTAGAGGATCTGTTAATTGATTAACTACTTAATTAATATGTACTATCAATTAATTATCTTTTAAGGACTGTAGCTCAATTTGGTATAAGCTCTATTAGCTTGTTTCTAAACTTGATCAAAGCAAGTTATTGTTAATTCATCCTGAGTTGTTTGCATTAGTTTAAGTAAAAGGAAGATCTCGTAGTTAGTTTTTTCCTCCATTTGGCTTCCTTGATTCATTTTTCTAGCTATGTTCTTATCTTGAAAAAAACATTCTATGATGCTTCTCATGAACTATCCTTTGCTTCTCCTAAGTTAGATCTTGATAATCCTTTTCCTAACACTATGGAAACAAAATTTTAAGTGGATTATTATCTTGATCTAGATATTATGGAGATTGAGGGGGAGTCATCTCAAGTTGTATTGCATCCCAAGATTCCTAAATGGGCTGAAATTCTTATTAAGGAGTATAATCATGTTATTATTATAAAGGTAACTCATATTCAACATACTTATCATGCCTTGATGACCCTTTATGAGGTTGAACCACAATATTTTGAAGAATCTTGTCAAGATGATAGATGGATTCAAGCTATGAAAGATGAATACAATGCTTTGATTAAAAATAATACTTGGGAACTAGTCCCTCCTCCTTCTAAGAGAAGCATTGTAGGATCCAGGTGGTTGTATAAGATCAAATATAACTCTGTAGGAGAAATTGACAAGTTCAAGGAAAGGATGGTAGCTTGTGGTTTCAATCAGAAACCTAGTCTTGACTATGTTGAGACTTTTTCTCCTATAGCTAAGATGAGCACTATTAGAATTCTTCTTTCTTTGGCTGCCCAATATGGTTGGGAAATTCACCAAATGGATGTTAAAATTTATTTTTTAAATGGTGACTTAAAATAATAAATCTACATGAGACAACCTAAAGGTTTTGAAGAACCTAGTAAGGAACTTTATGTCTGTAAGCTGAAAAAGTCTTTGTATGGTCTTAAGCAAGCTCCTAGAGCTTGGTATGCTAAAATTAATAGTTTATTTTAGGATATTGGTTTCACTAATTATTATTCTAATAATGATTTATTTTTAAGTTTGAAAATAATAATGTTATCATTATTGTCTTGTATGTTGATGATATTTTTAGTATTAACAATGATAGAAATTTAATTGTTAAAATCAAAGAAAGGTTAAAACATCATTTTGAAATGATTGATTTAGGTTTGCTAAATCATTTTTTAGGCATGGTTATATTTTAATACCATAAGCATATTATTGCATCTCAATCTTAGTATGTTGTGAATCTTCTTAGAATATTTAACATGATTGACTATAAGTCTATTTCCATTCCTATTGAATTTGGTGTCAAATTAGATCCTAAACCTGTTTGTGCTAAATTTGATCTTACTCTGTAAAGACAACTAGTTAGTAGTCTAATTTATTTGACTATTACTAGACTGATATTTCTTGTGGAGTAGGAGTATTTTCAAGATTTATACAAAATCCTTATGAGGATCATTGGAAAATGGTTAAAAGAATGTTTAAATATATTAAAGGAACAGTTAACTATGGTTTGTTTTATTCTTCTTGTAATGATGCACAATTATTTGGATATTGTGATTCCGACTATCTTTGGTGATGCTGTAAATAGAAAGTATACTTTTGGATTTTTTTCAATTTGGGTGTAGGTTTCATAACTTGGAGTAGCAAGAAACAACCAGCAATGTATATCTCTCTTCATCAAGTAGAGTATAAAAGTGTTATGGAAGCATAAAAGGAAGCTATGTGACTGAAAATACTATTGAATGAACTTCACATGGGCATCAAAGGGAGCATTAATCTTCTATGTGATAGCTAGAGTTGGATTTATCTTGCAAGAAATCCATTTCAACATCAAATTATAAATCATATTGAATTTCATATGCACTTTATTTGATAGAAAGTTTTGAATGGTGATATTGATCTCAAGTTCTGTTTAAATGAAGATCAATTTGTAGATATCTTTACAAAACTGCTTTGTGTTATGTGAAGTTTTGAAATTTTTATGTCTCTTTGGGGCTTTTAGATTTGTCATTAAGGGTGTTTTTGTATTACAATGCCACCTATTAATGAATATTTTAAAATTCCAATACTTCCTCCATTTTGCAATAAGTAAATGTTTCACACTATGTGAAGTTACTTGTAAATCCCAACGAAGCTTTAGTTATGGGTATTCCTTAGTTAATAAAGAGCTCTATAATCTGATGTAAGTATTCATATGTAAAGAATTTATCTTAATAATTTTAGTATGGGAAAATCTGTATGATTTATCTTGTTTGCATGTTATCCCGAATCACTATTGTTGATTTATGGATCTATAAATCCTTTTGTAGATAAAGGTAAACTTGGCATGACTTGTTTTGGTTTCCCCACTTAACATTAAGGGGGAGTGTTGGGGTTGATAATGTCAAGTGGGGATACATTTTGGAGGACCACACTTATGACCCTTTTATTAAAAGTTTATTTATAAACTTAATTCGTTCTTTCAAAATTAAAAAGAGTGAAGCGGTATGATCGTTCACCCATCCTATATATATATATATATATATATATATATATATATGAAGATCCCTCACAAGATTGATATATGAGAAAGCGACTCTAAGATAATGCTCAAGATTTTTATGTAAGTGGTCTGAATAATTGTTAAGACATTAGTCTGCAATTATCTTTTTGAGACCGAGGAGTGAAGTGGAAGTGTTGGGTTAAAGATCAGATAAATTCTTAATACAAAAATTTCTTTATCAATGGAATTATTTTCCTTGTGTTTCCCCACTTAAATATAGTGTCTTATGTCTCTTTTACTTTCATGTTATTTTCTTTATCTCATGTTATTTAATATTTGTAATATTCTATATTTATAATCTCCAACATTTTAATGGTTGATCTATAATTCATTATTTATACTTCCCATAGTTTCCTAACATGGTATCGAGATATGTTGATTATGTGTGTGTAGGATTGATCTAGGAGATTTTAATTTTCTTGGGTGAAGAAGCTTGAATTTTATTTATGGATCTACGAAGCCCTAATTGTTCCATAGTTGTCTTCGGGCCAATCAGTTTAAAATTCCATTTCTGCCCAATTTATTTTTGAAAATGTAGGTTAAATGGTTGTTTAGATTGTGTTTGATAAATTATGTGTTTAGATTTGTGTTTCTACATCTTTCTTTAGTTGTTTGCAGTTTAAATCCATTATCTATGAGATTATTTTAAGTTTTCATGTATTTATAGCTATTTTAGTTGTTTCTTGGTTGTGGATCCGAAAGTATTCTTTAAATCTAGTTATTTTGGAAATTATCAAATTGTTTTGATAGTAAATAACATTATTTTTTGTTAGATCTATTTTTACGAAGATCAATCCAATAATTAAGTTCCAAGTTGCTTTTTTGAGTCATTTTTTGTTCGAATCTTTTCATTTCCTATAAATTTTTGTTGCTGTGAAGCTCAAGCCAATCATTGTTCCCCTTCTAGCTTCGGGTTGTTAATTTTTTTATCTTTTTGTCAGTTGTGAAGTACAAACCAATGAAGACATTCCATGTTTTTTCACATTGTTGGGCTTGTACTATATTTCCTCTGTTAGTTATGAAATTCAAGCCAATAAGAGTGCTCCAAGTATTTTACATTGTCATTATTTTGTTATCTTGTCCCTGTCTTTGCAAAATTCGAGCCAATACGATTGCTCCAAGTAGCTTCGTATTTCACATTTTGAGTCTTTTTTTTCTTGCTTATGACATATTAGAAGTTTGATCTAATAGAAAAATGCCAAGTCTTTTCTATTTTGCATTGTTAGTATTTTGTTTTCTTACTTATGTCATTTGTGAAATTTGAGCTAATAGAATTTCTCCAAGTATCTTCACATTTCAAAATTGTCATTCTTTTTTATTGTGGAAGTGATTATACAATAATAATTAGACATCATTTTGCATCTATCAAGTATTTTCATACTTATGAAAAGCGAGCCATTAAGAAGGCTCTACGTGTGTCCAATTTTTGTTTTATTCTTTGTTGGTAGCAATGTGAAGTGTGAAACAATTTTATTTAGACATGTATATTAAATTTCTATTATGTCATTCTTTTATTTGGATCATCCACTAAGATTGTGACACATGTCATTTGATTTCAAACACAAAATTTAGTTTAAATATTGGATTATTTCAGAGAATTTAAGTCCACCCAAAGCAATCTATTTAAAGTTTGGCAGAAATCCACCAAGTGTTTAGTCTGTAGTTAGATTTTATACAAGTGGCATTTCTTGACTAAGAATTTGCTTTTTCATTTTGTTTGTTTTGTCAGGGTGCAAAAAAGTGATCCAATAATTTAGCAACATATGTTTTTGACTTTGCAGTCCTTTTTCCTATGAATTTTATTATGACTTGTTTATTACACTATGAAGTGTGAGATAATAGAAAAATGACACATATATTAGCTTATCTTCGTATCGAGTTTAAAAAAATTCCACATGTTTTATTGTTTTTTCGTTAGTTTTATAATCATGTTGTAGATCCAATAAGGCATTTTTTTATTTAATTAAGACTTTATATCCATCGAGGATCTATTAATTGATTGACTAGTTAATTAATATGTTTTTTCAATTAATTATCTATGAAGAAGGACTCTAGCTCGACTTGGTCTAATCTCAATTAACTCATTTCTAAATTAGATCAAAGCGAGTTATTGTTGATTCATCCCGATTTGTTTGCATTAGTTCAACTAATAATAAGATCTCTAGATAGGGTTTTTCCTCCATTTGGCTTCCTTGATTCATTTTTATGGCGAGATTTGTCTCCATTCCCGTCTCGAGCATTAAAAATGGCTATTTTTACTAGTTTTTATGGATAAGTCTTAGTTTTTGAATGGAACAAATTATAGCATTTGGAGAGTTTGATTAAAAACCTATTTTATGGCCAGGAATCTATGGGATCTTGTGAGTGGTGTGCAAAAATGACCCACTAGATGACAAAAAACCCCTGAAAATCTTAGCTCCTTCTCTTAGAGATGACAAGAAGCTCTGCACATCCTTTTACAAAGCATAAAAGATTATTTTTGATGCATATAGGCCATATGGACTTTCATGTTGATGCTTGGAAGAAATTAGAAACTATGATTGAAGGCATTCATCCGTCTAAGATGATTAAGCTAGTTTTAGATATTTTTACAACTCATATGAAAGGGGATGAGAAAATAGTTAATTGTTTAGCGAAAATTAAAAACATTAAATCTCTTCATCAATTTACTCCTCATAAAGTATGGAAAAATAAAAAAATATATATTTCTCACGTAAAATATTTGGTAGCCTTGATTCTATCTTTATTCATAAATTTAATAGGAAGAAGCTTGATCCAACCTCCCTTTCTTATATTTTTGCTAGCTATGGTTGTATAACTAAAGTTTTAAGAGTTTATCATCCTTTCAAGCATGACGTAGTAGAAAAGATGAATGTTCTTGTCTTGCAAAATATATTCTATGATGTTTCTCATGAACCCTTCTTTGCTTATCCTAAGTTAGAGCTTAATAATCCTTCTCCTCACAATATGGAAACAAGAGTTCAAGAGGATGTTATCCTGATCTAGATATGATGGATATCGGGGGAGTCATATTAAGTTGTATTACATCCCAAGATTTTTAAATGGACTCATAATATTGTTAAGGAGTGTAATCTTGTTATTCTTGGAAAGGTAACTCGTAGTCGCATTATTATCATGGATTGATGACCATCTATGAGGTTAAACCATACTATTTTGAAGAAGAATTTCAAGATGATAGATGGATGCAAACTATCAAAGAGGATTACAATACTTTGATTAAAAATAATACTTGGGAACTAGTCCTTCCTTCTTTTAAGAGAATCATTGTAGGATCCATGTGGTTGTATAAGACCAAATATAACTCTGTAGGAGAAATTGACAAGTTCAAGGAAAGGTTGGTAGCTCGTGGTTTCACTAAGAAACCTGGTCTTGACTATGTTGAGACTTTTTCTCCTGTAGCTAAGATGATCACTGTGAGAATTATTCTTGCTTTGGCTGCCCAATATGGTTGGGAGATTCACCAAATGGATGTTAAAAATGATTTTTAAATGGTGACTTAAAAGAATAAATCTACATGAGACAACCTTTAAGTTTTGAAGAACATGGTAAGGAAATTTATGTTTGTAAGCTTAAAAATTATTTGTATGGTCTTAAGCAAGCTCCTAGAGCTTGGTATGCTAAAATTAATAGTTTCTTTCAAGATCTTGGTTTCACTAACTATTGTTCTAATAATGATTTGTTTGTTAAGTTTTAAAATAATCATATTATCATTATTTTCTTATATGTTGATGATATTTTGATTACTAGAAGTGATAAAAATTTAATTGTTAGAATCAAATAAAGGTTAAACCAGTGTTTCAAAATGACTGATTTATGTTTGTTAAATCATTTTTAGGCATATTTATATTTCAAGACCATAATTATATTTTCACATCTCAATCCCAATATGTTGTGAATCTTCCTAGAATATTTAACATGATTTTGACTGTATTTCTATTTTCATTCCTATTGAATTTGGTGTCAAGTTAGATCCTAAACCTGATTTTGTTAAATTTGATGTTACTCTATATAAATAGCTAGTTGGTAGTCTAATTTATTTGACTATTACTAGACTTGATATTTCTTATATAGTAGGATTAGTTTCAATATTTATCTAAGATCCTTATGACGATCATTGAAAATGTAAAAAAATAATTTAAAAATATATTAAAGGAATAATTAACTATGGTCTTATTTATTCTTCTTGTAATGATGCACAATTATTTGGCTATTGTGATTTTAACCATGCTGGTGATGTTGCAGATAGAAAGTATACTTTTGGATATGTTTTCAAGTTGGGTGTAGGTGTCATCACTTGAGTTGCAAGAATCAACCAATAGTGTAAATATCTTCTACTAAAGTAAAGTATAGAAGTGATATGGATGCTACAAAGAAAGTTATGTGGCTAAAAAGACTTTTGTATGAACTACACATGAGCCTAAAAGGGAGCACTAATCTTCTATGTGATAGCCATATTTACATTAATATTATAAAAATCCAGTTCAACATTAAAGGACAAAGCATATTGAATTTCATATGCACTTTATTCAAGAGAAAGTCCTGATTAGTGATATTTATCTCAAGTTCTGTTCATCTGAAGATCAAGTTTTAGATATCTTTACAAAGTCATTGTGTTTTGTGCATTATTGGTCCTTTCAGAGTTTCCATTGAGAGGGAGTGTGCATGAAAATTTCACCTCTTAATGGCTGTTGTAAAATTCCAATACTTCCTCCATTTTGTAATAAGTAAATGTCTCACACTATGTGAAGTTACTTGTAAATACCAATAAGATTTAGTTATTGGTATGCCATAGTTTATAAAAGGATCGATAATATGATGTATGTATTCATATGTAAAACACTTGTCTTAAGATTTTTTATGGGAATACATATATGATTTCCCATGTTTTAGATGTTAGCTTTGAATCACTAAGGTACTACCGATTCATGTATCCGTAAATCCTTTTGTAGAAAAAGGTAAATTTGGTATGTCTTGTTTTATTTTCCCAACTTAACATTATGATTAAGGGGGAGTGTTAGGGTTAATAATTTCAAGTGGGGATACCTTTTGGTGGATCACCACGCACGACCCTTTTATTAATTGTTTATTTATAAACTTAAGTCAATATTTCACAATTAAAAAGAGTGAAGTGGGATGATTGTTCAATCATCCTATATATATATGACGACCCCTCACATAATTGATATCCGAGACACTAAATCTAAGCTAATGGTCAATATTTTTTATGTAAGCGATCAAAATAATTGCTAAGACACTAGTCGTAATTATCTCTGTGAGACCAAGGAGCGAAGTGGAATTATGGGTTAAATATTTTTTTAATTCTTAATACAAACAATGCTTTATTAGTGGGGTTTTTTTCCTTCAGTTTCCCCACTTAAATATAGTGTCATCTGTCTATTTTAATTTCTTGTTATTTTATTTAGATCATGTTATGTAAGCTCAGTAATATGCTATGTTTAATAAGATAAATCTTTGTCTAATTTAACTATACATCATAATCTATAATCTCTCGGCATTTTAATTGTGGATCTATAATTGGTTAATTAAACTTCTTATTATTTACCAAAATGGTATCGAGCTAGCGATTATGTGTGTACAAGATTGATTTGGGATATTTTAATTTTCTTGGGTGAAGAAGCTTGAAGTTTATTTCTGATTTTGAATCCCAAATTGTTTCGCAATCATCTTTGGGCTAACCAGGTTTAAAATTCCATTTCCCACCCGAATATGTTTTTGAAAATATTGGTCAAATGTCTTTTTAGATCATGTTTCTTCATCTTAATTTAGTCATTTGTAGTTTAAATCCATTTTCTACAATTTAATTTTAAGTTTTCTCATTTTTATAGTTGTTTTAGTTGTTTCTTGGTTGTGGATCCAAAAGAATTATTTATATATAGTTTTTAGGAACTTTTAAGTCTGCTCCAATAGTAAATAACATTATTTTTTTCTTAGATCTAATTTTACGAAGCTTGGTCCAATCATATTTTTATTTCTGCAAACTGTTACATTGCTGCACGAAAGCTTGAGCCAATAATTTTGCTCCATCTAGCTTTAGGTCTTCAACTTTTGGATCTTTTTGTTAGTTTTGAAGTATGAACCAATAATGGCATTCCATTTTTTCCGTTTTGTTAAGATTTTGTTGGCTTTCATCATTACTTGCGACATTCGACCCAATAAGAGTGCTCCAGTATTTTGTATTGTCAATATTTTTATCTTGTTCATGTCTTTGTGAAATTTGATCCAAAGTAGCTTCATATTTCACATTTTCAATCCCTGGTGTTTGCTTGTTTATGACATATGTGAAGTTTGATCCAATAGAAAAGTGTCAAGTCTTTTCTATTTCACATTGTTAGTCTTTTGCTTTTCTCGATTCTCTCATATGAAAATTTTTAGCCAATAGAATTACTCCAAGTATCTTCACATTTTTTTATTTTCAGTCTTTTTAATTGTGGCAATGGTTATCCAATAAGATCTAGCCACCATTTTACATTTTCTAGTATTTGTTAGATTTGCAAAAATCAAGCCATTAAGAAGGCTCCACATGTGTCCAACTTTTTCTTTAATCTTTTTTGGTAGCACTGCCAAGTGCGAACCAACTACATTTGGATATGTATATTAATTTCTTGTTGTTTCGGTCTTCGCAAGTTCCATACTCTATTTTTCGTGGTGTGAATCTTTGCTTTGGCTCATCCATTAATACTTGTGACACCCGTCATTTGATTTCTAACAAGAACTTTATTTTAAAGATTGGATTATTTCGGGAATTTGTGAGTCTACCCAAAGAAATCTATTTAATTTTTTGTAGAAAGCCACCAAGTGTCTAGTCTTTATTCAAGAGATTTTAGACAAGTGACATTGTTTAACTAAGTCTTTGCTTCACATTTTGTTTTTCTTGTCGAGGATCGAAAAAAGTGACCCAATAATTTAATGACACATGTTTTCAATTTTGTAGTCTTTTTTTCTATAAATTATCTTCTGACTTGTTTGTTGTATTGCGAAGTGCGAGCTAATAGAAAAGTGACACCTATATTAGTTTTTCACCGTGTTAGGTTTAAATATTTTTCCACGTGTTTTTTTTTTTCATCACGTTTTATAAATATGTTGTAGACTCAATAAGGAATTTATTTTATTTAATTAAGACTTTGTTTCTTTCATAGGATTTTTTAATTGATTAAATAATTAATTAATTAGTTAACTAATCTACTTTACTAATTAATTATCTTTTGAGAAAGACCGTAGTTCGACTCGGTCCAAGCTCGATTAGTTCATTTCTAAACTCGATCAAAATGAGTTATTTTTAATTCATCCCAAGTTGTTTGCATTAGTTTAACTAATAAGAATATTTGTAGCTAGTTTTTTTCCTCCATTTGGCTTCCTTGATTCGTTTTTATAAATATATTTGGACCTCCATTATCGTTTGAGCATTAAAAATGACTAGTTCGACTAGTTTTTTGATGGATAAGTCTCAGATATTGAATGGAACGAATTATAGCATTTGGAGAGTTCAATTAAAATCATGTTTTATGACTAGGAATCTATGGTATTTTGTGAATGGTGTGGAAAATCAACCTAATGGAAGACAAACAACCCCCGAAAATCTTGGCTCCTCTCAGAGATCACAAGAAGCTTTGTCTATTCTCTTTTGTGTTCTTCTTCAAAATAATTCCAGGATCCATTCTATGCTCCTTTATTATCTTTCCAAAGGTATTATTCTATTTGTTTAAAATAACAATTTTTGCTTCAAATCAACTAGTGCAATTAAAAATTCCTTGCACTTTTATAATGCACACTAAGCATTGTTTCCTAATTCTTCAAATCCGATATTTCAAATGCATTTCAAAAATTAAAAATATTAAAAAAATTGTAAATCATATTTGAACATTAATTAAAACTTACCAATGCCTTATCCCTTTCTCGCATTCACAATAAAAAGGCCCTTTTCTTTTGACCACATATTATGGTAGGCTTGTGCTTATGCATTTAAATTCTCTATTATGTTCAACATTATATCTAATACATCATCATTATAAGTATTTGTAAAAGACACAATACCAAACAAATCTTGATTCAACAAAACATCAAGCCTAGCTAGTCTGTTTGGAATCGAAGAATACAATAAATGTATTTTGGAGTGGTTTATTAAATTGAAAATTAATTTTTTTAATCAAAACATTAGCCCTAAACTCACATAATGTTAATTTTTATATATCCTTTTATAACTATCATTAACCATGGCTTGAAAATTTTCACCCAAATGACTATCAAGTGAAAACTATTTTTTTCATCATCATTTAAGGTAGTTTCTCCTAAATAAGGTGTGTTTGATCTTTGTTCTCTTGCTAGACAAGGTTACCTTATCAAATGAATCATATGTTGTGAATTGAAATTTCCATGGGCCTGTACCCCAATTTCAATCCTAATATATTCCTCATCTAAATAAATTTCATTCAAAACAAAAACACCCCATGAACTAGAAACATTTCCCACCAAAAATGTTGGAAACTCAGCTAAAAATATAAGGGTTTCCCTGCTTGAAGTTGGATTATTAAATGAAATATTTTTATGATTGCCCTTGGTCTATAATTTTTTTTGTGGTAGTGGCAGTGGTGGTATCTTTCTCCTCAAAGTAGAGGATGTATTTGGAGTGGGAGATGGAGGAGGAATTACAACAATCAATTGTATAAAACATGAGAAAATTGAAATTAAAAACATAATAACAATGGAATAATGTGAAATTATATATCATTTATGATTAAAACACATTACTTATTCACATATTTTGCAATTTGGATGCATATGGGGCCTTTTTAGTTGTGGTTATTGTTGAGGGATAGAGTGAAAAGACTGGGAGTGAGATTGGTACTATTACTATTGATTTAAACATAATTAACCATTAACAATTTAAGTTTATTAGTTTCTTCATTTAAAACAATATAATTTATAAAAAACTAAAAATAAATTAAAATTAAAACTTAAATGAGATACATACCCTACGGTAACGAAGATATATCTTGATCTCATGTTTCATCAAATTCATATACAATTCTTGTTGGAATAGCATGAGCCCACTGATATAAACCTGAGCTACTAGAGGTTGCTATAGCAAAGGAATGTAAAAAAATTATAAATGTTTAATGTATATTTATATGAAATTATATATATTTTAAACATATTGAAATATATAAATAATAAAAACCTATGATTAGTGGCATGGTGGATGTGTCAATTAGATGAGGAGTTAAGGAAATCCTCATCTGTTTCACTTGATAAGTGCTTATTTGTGGAGTGGTGTCCTTGGTTTGCTGATCATCTAAAACACTAACTAAATCTCTAGAATCTTTTGGGAAATGTCCTCTTATGACAAAGTGTCTCTTCTCGGTTATGGGTGTAGAAAGATCCCCTATTATAATCCAATATTGAACTAAGTATTAATTCTAAATATAATATATAAAATATTAAGAAAATTAATGATAATGATTAAAATGAAAATAATCATAAATTTTGGAGTTGGTACTGACCTCTTAATGTTATGTTGTTAAAGGCATAGTTGTAAGCCTTGTGTGGAGTTTGGTAGGAGAAGGGGTGCAACGTAAATTGTATAGAGATTCATAACATAAAACAAAAATAAAATTTGTGGAATTAATAGTAACATTGTCATTAATATTAATGCTACTTAGGTCAATTCTTAGCCAATAGGATAAGAAATTAAACAAGTCACACTATTGTCCACTAAGGGTGCACATGATATAAGTCAGGGATCAAAATGGAATATATGTATATCTACCCTACAATATAATTATGGCCTAGAAATATTGCACCATAGGTTGCAAAAACTGATTACTAAAATCCTTGGGGAATTGTTTGAAGGATTTGGGGAAACCTGTAAATGTAAGGAGACAAAATTTATAAATATTAAATAAGACACAAAATCAAAATTCCTAAAATAAAAAATGATATAAACAGTAATATGATTATTTAAAAATTAGTTACTTACCAGTAGCTGCATCAATAGATAATTTGTAATGAGACTCCAAATACTTGACATCTTCATCAGTCAAAATAGCCTTCATTGTGACAGGATCCACATCTTTGTGTGGTAGTCTTGTCAAATGTTGAATGTCTTTAGGGGACATTCCAAAGGATAGTGTGTGTGATAGGAGTTGAATAGTAAAAGTGAAAGAATAACTTTCATAGTTGTTAGAAGCTTGTTGATTGTTTTTATGTCTATTAGAAACTATATGCTTCAATCCATTTTGAAAATGAGTTGGGATCTGATAGAAGGGTGTATAATTGAGGAAATACAAGGATCTTAAAATATAACTTACAATTTTTTGGGTGTGCGTGTGGGCTCACAGGAACTTTGGAAATGACATTTCTTCTTGGCATTTTTACAATGAATGGAATAAATGTTCCTTCCTATTTGAACTTTGAATATGACCTAAATTAATTTTTGGAGATGACTTCCTTTTTGTATGTTAGTTGGTAGTGGACGGATGAGGCTAGTTTCTCATTTTTGTAGGTTGTTTCAATTTGGTAAAGAGATTGCATGAGTGAAAATGAATAGACATGATGTATTTATATAGGGAATTGAAGAGAGTACTACGGTCAAGTATCATTGGTATTTTCTATTGGAAGATAGAATTTAGGTTGATACCGGTCAACAACATGTGAAGTGCTACTAAGCGGTATCATGCATAATGCAACAGATCGGTAGTATATGCTGCTCGATCAATAGCACTTTGCATGCTACTGGGGCGATAGCATGCAAAATGCCAACGAATGATAACATTTTACATGATATTGGCTAGTGGTAGTATATATGCTACTAGCTAGTACCATTCGAGTATTGTCGGCTAATATAACTTTACATGATACCAGTTGGTAGCATTATATATGCTACCAACCAATAGACTTTTTGTATGGTACCGGTTGGTAGCATTATGTGCTACCAACCAATATAATTATGTTTCTAGCCGGTAGCATGTAAAATTCTACTATTGCAGCCACAACAAAATTTCCCTATATTTTACAAAAAATCTCCATCCCCACAAAACAATTTATCCAATTCACTAAATAGTTTCTACGCTTTTTCTAGAGGGAACCTTATAATTTAAAATGGTCTTAGTATAATCATTATTTTAATTTCCTTCCTCTTCGCACTCAAAACACCATATGATGACCCCATGTTTCTTTCCTTCTAATAGTTCCTCCAATCTACACATTATTGCATCTAATTTTACTTCTATTTTATAGTTAGAGGAGCTTATTTTACCATAATACTCAATATTTTCTACCTAGATAACCAATTTAATGGCCTCGATTTAGTTTGATACTTTGTTTGTGTAATTTTAAACCTGAATCTTATGGTGCAAATCCTCTAGAAACCATAAAACCTTTGTTGGTTTATCAAAATTAAAGTTGTCATTGTTCATTACATTAGATAACTTAATATCATTTACATAAATGTTTCTCTTATCTTATGCTTTGTTTCCTTTAAGTCCTAAATAGTTTCCACTAAAAATTATTTCTTTTAAATTTTTGAGTTAAAGCATTGCGTATGTTTTAAAAATAATGCACACTTAATTTTCTTGAATATATAGACTCTAAGGCTCTTTTATGTAATGATCCTACAAGTTAACACTTCATTGTGTTATCATTTGTAACTCCTTATACCCCCAATGCATATCAAAATTTAAGAGGAAATGTTTGGGGTCCGTAGTCCCATCATAAGGATGTAAACTTGCAAAAGGATTGGGGAGTTGGGCCATATTTCCCTAATCTTAGATGATTTCCATGTTAACCTTGTGTAGTATTATGACTTGAGCTTTATATTGGGTTTAATTATGTTCTTGGATAATTGGTACTCATAATATAAATTTTTCTAGCCTCATTATATTATGGTTTTTATTCTTGATTCTTCGGATTTGGAAGAATAACCTTGTATTTTTACTCATAGGACTATGGTTATTGTCTTCCCCACCACTTTTACAATTTCCTCTTAATGTAATCTTACACAAGAGAGGACTATGCAATGAAAAATCTATATCCTAGAAAAAAATTCCACCCTTATCTCGGGAGATTTTAATTGCAACTATGCTTGTGTTGCATATACTTGTCTTAATATCCTTCATAATCCTTTCAAGTTCTCAAATTTTTCCAAATTGTTTTAATAATCTCATGTGATCAATTCCTTGTTTGGCTTTGAGGACATATATCCTAGAATAAGGGTACTATCATCCTTTATGGTCCTTCATGGATTATGTTCTATTGCTCCCCTTCTAAATACAGTTTCTATATTTTCATAATACCATCGTCTCCTTTCTAGTTTTTCATATTTTAATGTTAACTACATTATAAATTTATTAATTTTCACTTATAGTTATATATCTTCATCTTTTGTCTATGTTTCCTTAGTTTGTTTCCTAGCTTCGCATTTGGAACTCATTCCTTATTTTGCACCCTCTTTTTCTATTTGGCTTTCTCCTTTAGAAATCCTTTCAATATCTTCAAGAGACTTCTTTCCTCCTTCCACAGAAACTTTACTTACCTTACCCTTACTCATAGTTGGATTTATACTCCCTACTGAGTTACTATTACCTTCTAATCTATGATATTGTTTGTATTCTCTTTGTAGTTTTTCTATCCCTCTATTATATTCTAATTTTTATTTTACAAAACCTTCAAGATTCCTCTTTAATTATATCCCCTTTCCCTTCATATTCCTCTTCTAGGGTTACATATCCTTGGAACTTAGCCATCTATTACATACTATGTGGTATTGACTCTATGGACTTTTCCACAACTAGCATCTTGACTTATAATAAACTTTCCTCTTAACCCAACTCGAAAACATGCTTCCAAAAAATCAAAAGAACAAAAATTTGGATATTAATTTTAGTTATGTACCCATCAATGGTGGTTTGCATCCAATGGCCAATAAAAAGGTCTATGGAACATCCAATTTATGCAACTACTCAATTTTTTTCCTCCATTCATTTGTATTCCTCTCAATGGTTATATCTAAAGAAATAAAATTATAACGATGATAACTTGGAAGCTAGTAGTTCATGTAACTCACACAAGATAAAGTCATAAATGTATCCATAAATATAATCCAAATGTATCTTTTTAGATAGTATTTATGTTGAAATCTCTTAAACTTCTGCAAGTTATTTCAATTTCTCTTGTAATCACCTTTCCACATCTCCTTTCCCCGATAGTCATTTAAAAGTTTTATGGTCTAGGAAAAATAATCATATTTAAAAGAGGTCCCTGAATTATGGCTTCAAAACATGCAACATGTTGTAGTCTAGGATAATTCATAGGTGTTTCTAAAATAAACTAAGTATCATTAGAACATAAATCAGTCAGAAATATCAAGAACAAAAAACGAAGTAATTAGAATTAATTGTAATTTCAATATAAACACATAAAATGAAAAGAACCTGAAATAAATTACTATTAGGATCCAAGATCAACCTTCTGTGCAATGTACTTACATAGTTTTATATAGAAAAACATGATTGATGAGGTGTCAATCCTTTCAAATTCTTATCGTACTTTAAGAGACTTCTCCTATTCTATATCTATCAATGTTATACTTTCTACAATTTGTTTTATCTAAAAATATTATTATACAAGATATTTTCGCAATCATACAAATTATATCCATGTCAGATTTCTAAGTCATTTACTGGTCCAAAATTAAAAAATTGTGTTTATCAATCTAGCGGCATTTAAATCTAAACTAACAAAATCATTCCAAGCCATTGTTCTTTATTGTCAATTGGTCAATTTTCCAAAGTGTTTTCATCCATATAGATATCACATGTTTGGTGGAGAAATACATGCATTTTAAGAAATATCCCGATTATTTTCAATGTAGGAGATGTATGGATTATACTTCAACACAACCACTAACCATATTATAAGGTTTTCTATTTTGTACAATGTGCCCCTACTTTCTTCACATAAATGGGGTCACTCTTAATATTTTAAAAATATATATTTTTGTAAATAAATGAATGTTAAAACAAATGAAACAAAAAAACACAAGAAGAGAAACAAAAATGATAACATAAAATTGAAATGAAAACCTCAAAATTGATTATTCATGGTTTTCACACTCCTCCGACATTATTTTCATGTTTATGTGATGCTTTTTATCCTGTTCTTGAGGATACCCAAGTACACTAGTAAATTTGATACATCTCTTTGGAATTAATTGGGTAACAAAACTCATTTTTAAATATCATTAAAAATTTAGTTTTTGATATTCTGTGATCCCATGTAAACTCACTTTATGAATAAATAAATCCTAATTTAAAAAATCTAATCATATGTTTTCGATATCCACATCCATATCCCTTTGTGTTTTAAATTTGGTGAAAACCCCTCATTTTAAAATGGTGTAATGGGTGACATTTTGTAGTTTTTAGGCTATCTTTGGATTTTATCTCCCCACTTCATTTTTGTTTTAAATTAATTTCACACTTTTATTTTAATTTTTTGAACACATATAAGAAAAGGAAACATAGAAAATATCTTAGACCCAAGTATTTTATCAAATTCAAGAATTTGAAATAGAGTTTAGATCCTATGTGGCATGAAAATAAGGGATTTACACACTCATCACAAACCATGAAGGTATTTTGTTCATGGAAAAAGTGGCAATTGAATAAAAATATAATTCCGTAATATCAAAGAGTGAGATATTTAGACACGTGGGCCAACCATGGTTTTTTTGGCCAATGGGTCACAAAATAGAAATAGCCTTCTAAGATCTTGATAACCTCGATAACCAAAGGGAACAGTGAGGTACCACATGGACCCTGTCACAAGCCTTCAAATTTGTACATGTGAACCAATCATGTGTGTATTGAAATTACTTAGATAAATATGAATATCATTGTAGCGCCCTGCCTCGGGACACCAGAAAACAACCTAAAAAGTTGGTAATATTTTTTTAAAGTGCGAACTAATGTTTCACCTAACCGTTCTCATTAAATAATTAAATTCTTAACGATAAAATTTTAACCAAATTGCTAAAACATTTGTTTCTAATTAATATTATTTATTTAGCTTCTAATAAGTTTCACACATTTAAAAAATAATATATCTCATTGAATAAATTCACCCACATGAGAAAATAACTACCCATAATTAAATTTCATCCCCTATTTAATTTGTTTATTCCCACAATATTTCCCATATCAAAAAGTGTGTTGGATTTATCTTGAGCCCTAGGATCATTCTAATATGGACCCTAGATTTGAAATTCTACCCTAAAATTTGTCCTAACTTACCTTTTTCTTTCTTATCATTTGAAAATTTCTTTCTTATTTTCCTTCTCATTTTGTTTTGTTTTTGTTTGGTTCTTCTGCGGGTGGAGAGCTATGGAGTTTTATTGGATTTGCATGCTAATGTTGAAGATTCAAACAATGTGAATACACTTTTCTTTATTTTTTTTTGCTGCATACATATAAATTTATATATTATTTTTATACATATTTATTTTTTTGTATGTTGTTATGGAAGTGGAATGGGTGGAAAATCTTGGAAAGGAAGGGCTATGTAGGGAGTGGGGGGGAGTGGTCGGCGCATAAAAGAAGGGCACGGCTATGGACGGATGGGGAAGTTGGGAACAGTGGTGGCACAACAGAAAGGAAAGGGGGGCGTGCCATGGGACGAGTGGGAAGGCGACAACGTGGAAGGGGTCGTGTGGAGGGGGTCGTGGGGGTTTGGCTGGGCAACAAAGAGTAAAGGAGGCCGGAAGTATGGGGAGAGGGGTTCGGCCCTCCTCAACCCCCTTGTTTATTTGTTAAATTTTGTTTTTTTGTTTCGTTTTAAAAAAATTTTATTGTTATATATATATATATATATATATATATATATATATATGGTATTTCCTACTATATATATATATATATATAATAATAAAAAAGATATATGTTAACATTTTATAAATAAATAAATATATCTAGTTGTTTATTAATAACACAAATAAATATAAATAAACAAATATACACACACACACACACACACATAAAATAAATATAATAGGTATAATGATTTTTTTTCTTTTTTTTTTTTGTACTTAATAAAAACAACTTCTAAATCTACTCATAAAAAGAACCAAACTTTCATTTCATTTATTTATTTTACCACAATTACAAAATGAACAAAAATGGCATGAAAGAAAGTATTTCCATTTAATATTATTGAGATTCAATGCTAAAAATTATATTTCATTTCCAATGTTTTAAACAAAACATATTTCAGATTTACACCCCAAATAGAATAACCAACAAGAAATATACCTATGTATCATTTATTTATTTATTTATTTTTGCAGAGATAAACAAGAACAAAACACATTCAAATTCTTTAAACCTTTTCAAATGTAGTCTAAATAACATTTATTTTCCAATGAACTTAACCTTTCTTCACAACAAGAGTTATATCAAGCTTTTACAAAAGAAGAGCATCTAATAAAAGCTTTCTTATCAAGAAGTTCAAAATCACTTTGCATTGCTTCATCAAGATACAAGGAACTACTCAAGAAAGGTACAATACAAAGCTCCTTTAAAAGGATAAATGGGATTGCTCAACTTAATCTTACTCAAGTTTAAAAATAATCTTCAAATACACAAGGGTATTTTATAACAAATGAAGTTTCCACCAAACCATAGTTTAGAGTTTTCAATGCTTCACAAAAAAATGATAGAACAAAGAAACGCCAAGATGCCACCAACTCCAACTTTGAGATCCAACTTCCATGTCTTCAAGCAATCCAAACAAGGAGAAAAAAAATTTTTTTACCACCCAACCATAGGCATCATAACATGTCTTTCCCAAGGTTGGGATGCATGCTATCCTCCCCCAAGCCCATAGGAAAGAGGACTACCATCCAAAAACTTGTACAAGAATGATGTGAACAACCAAAAATACATCGAAAAAAAAAAAAAAAACAAATAACCAAGACAAGACTCCAAATTTTACAAGGAAGAAAAAGAGGAAAAACCAAGTTCTACCATTAAACAAAGTGGAGAAGAGATGAAATAAACTCTCCAAAAATTATAAGTAATAATAGTAGCATAAAACCAATAACTCCATACCCTCCTTATTTCTCCATTTTCATACAATCCCTCCTTATTCCTCCTCCCTTTCACCAAATCCTTCTTGGAAGGATTTTCAAACCCCAAAGAGGTTTCCTTACCAAGAATGGGGAAGGAGATTCAATCCAAATGAATCACCTTCCCACCTCAAACCATTTGAGGGGAATAACAAAATCCTACAAGGCTTGTCCATCAAGCCTATATGGATTGAGAGGGAAGAAAATCCCTCTCTCTTCCCCCACAACTCCAAAACTCCACCATGCCATATGATGGAGGGAGTAAAATCAAATAACAATAACTACAAATCCACATATAACAACCATATTTCCAAGAAAATAAAAACTAACATCAAACATGACTACAACACATACAACAAAGCTTAAGAGCCTACCTCAAAGAAAACTCTCCAAAAAGTTTTCCAACTTCAATATTCTCCACTCCTTGACCTAAGCA
Organism: Taxus wallichiana var. yunnanensis; assembly: GCA_018340775.1. Taxonomy (NCBI): domain Eukaryota; kingdom Viridiplantae; phylum Streptophyta; class Pinopsida; order Cupressales; family Taxaceae; genus Taxus; species Taxus wallichiana. Next base: position 564,964,495 of record CM031242.1, on the reverse strand, counting down.
ACCTTTAGCTCACAATCACACAAACATCCAAGCAAGAAGTTCCAAAAAAAGTCCTCTTCATTTCCCATGAGATGAAATTTGAAGAGGAGCAAACAAAAATCCTCACAAATGAGGGGGTGACATGTGTCACCCCTCTCCTCCTTCAAGGTCAAAGATTCCAAAACAAAAGAGAGAAAGGGGTAAAGTGTCTTTTAGCCCTCTTCTCCCAAATTACCTAAATTGATAACAAAACAACTTAGTGCAACTTTTAACAAGTACTCTAACCCACACGCCTTACATGGATGTGACCAAACAAGAGGAAAAAAGGGAGGGAAAACTCCCTCTAGCCTTGGAAATAAGCCCCCCTACCTATTAGGTAGGGTCCAAGGGCTCATTTTTGTGTTAAGGGAACTCTCAAACTAAAAAGAGGTCCCTAAAAATGCCCAAAATAACCTAATTTTGGGTTTGGAAAAATTAGGCACAAGGTTAGAGGGTGTGGGGACCACCCAAGGGTTCACATGTGACCCTAAAATCTCTAAATTAATTACATCATTAATCTAAATCAAAAATTAATGTAAGTGGGGTCATTAATTCCCCAAAACACGTTAACAACACAAACTAACCACCTTAAGAAAAATTGATAATTACAAGACATATTACATTACAAATGAGGGTCACCCATGGTGCTCGAAACAATAATTCTAACATTAAGGCCTCACGCAATGAACAAGGCTAGGGCTTAGCCCATGGGCTGCTTGTGTAGGATTGTGTAGCTGGCCTGAATCCCACGTTCTCCTATGAACTGTCACCTGCACACTCATTGCACACATTAACCGTACCTATTTGATAAAATATAAATTAACTACTCAGTAAGATATCAACGAGTTCTAAACTAGCATATCATCTTTTTGGAAATCAAAATGTGAAAACGTGCACAATCATACTCAATTCACCATAAGTTAGTCACAATAATAAAATGACATGTATCCATAGAATCTCAACATGCAACTAACAGAGTATCCATCAATATAATTACGTTCCAAAAACAACATCATATCCATTAGTATCCAAGACATCATATGATAATGCGACAACATAGAAATTAAGCTAAATTGGCGCCATACGCCAAAATGTCCATACATGTCTAATAAGATCAAATCTCTAAATATAATGGCCAAAATATAACAATCCCTACTGAAACATGTCAATGAGTAAGGAAACAACAAGTAATCGAGATATAAAAATTGGGCACTACATCCCACTCTACTAGAATTAGACTTCCTCCGGAAGTCTTTGAAAGAGATAGGGATATCTAGCCCTCAAAGGTGTTGCATCCTCCCAGGTAGATGTTGTCTTATCATATCGGTCCCACTATATTCTAACACTGGTCTAAGTCTCGACCCTGAAGGGCCAACCTCCAGTGCTCAAGTATGCATACGGATCTAATCTCCACTTTGTCCTCTATCCTCTACATGTAATGCTTGACCAATCCAAAACATGAGAAGCATTAGGTACATATCTTACGTAGTACGGAAACATGAAACACATCGTGGGCCCGTGCAAGGCATGGTGGAAAATCTAGGTGATAGGAAACTGGACCGATGACCTCTAAAATATCAAATGGCCCCACAAAATGAGGCGATAGCTTAGAACCCTTTCCATAGCGGATCAGACTCTTATGCATAAAAACTCTCAAGAAGACCTTGTCACCCACCGAGAAATCACGATCAATCCTCTTGGTGTCTGCGTATATGCCTTACGGCATGCTCGGCCTACTCAAGATGTTATCTAATCAAAACAACCTGTTGCTCTAAATCTTGTAGATAAGCTGGTCCCAGGATAATCTTATCATCTAGTATGTCCTAACTCAAAGGTGTCCTACATGGTCGTCCATACAAAGCCTAGTAAGGAGCCATACCAATGGAACTATGATAGTTGTTGTTGTAAGAAAAATCAACTAAATGCAAATAATCTTCCCATTTCTTCTGTTGATCCATCACATACATTCTCAACATGTCCTCCAACACTTGATTAACTCTCTCTATCGTCCATCTGTCTTTGGATGATAAGATGAACTGAAATTAATCTGAGTGCCTAGAGTGGTTTGAAAGGAAGTCCAGAAAACTGAAGTGTAGATGGTATCCCTATCATTGATGATGGTCTTTGGAATTCCATGAAACCTAACAATGTCATCCATAAATACTTTGGCGATGGCTTGTGCATTATAGGTGACCTTGGTTGGCGAGAAGTGCGCAACCTTGGTCAACTTATCCATGGTGACCATAATGGCATCATGATGATAATAAGACATAGGAAGTTTGACTATGAAATCCATGGAGATCACATCCCATTTCCACTCGGGAATATCATGAGGGTGTAAAAGTCCTGCGAGATGAGAATGCTCTGCCTCAACCCTCTGACACTCAAGGCATCATGCAACAAAATATGCTATGTCCCATCAAAGACCTGGCCAATAATATAACTCCCTTAGATCAGCATGCATTTTCTTCACTCCTGGATGTGCCACATATGGGGCTCGATGAGCCTCTGTGAGGATGAAGCTATGTAGATCACCTGACTTAGGCACGTAGATGTTCATGTGGAACTGAAGTAAACCATCTATCTCTAAAACACACCTAGAATATCTACCCTCTAATGAACCCTGTGACTCCAACATCTGTCTAGCTCCCTCATAAAACTGTCCTCTGGAAGATGCTCAAGAATCCTGCCTCTCAAATCACTGCAGTGTCAATGAAGAAAGCATATGTCATCATCTACTAAGTGCATCTGCAACAACATTTTCCTTTCCTTTGATATATTGAACCTCCATGTCATACTCACATAGGAACTCCATCCAACGCCGTTGACAAGCGTTGAGGTTAATTTGTGAGAAGATATCTTGCAGAACTCCGATGATCTGTCCTCAAAATGAAAGGTCTACCCAAAAGAAAATGCCACCAATGCACCAGGGGCATGAACAACTGCTGCAAGCTCTAAGTCATGAGTAGGATAATTAAGATCGTAGTCCTTGAGCTTATGAGACTCTAATGCAATAACCCGACACTCTGCATAAGAAGCGCTCCCAAACCCTCTAGTGATGCATTAGTAAAAACAACAAAATTCTCTGTAGGGTCTGGAACTGCTAAGATGGGTGCCATGGTTAATCTTTCCTTAAGCAACTGAAAGTTGCTCACACTTTTCTGACCAATCAAACTTCTTCCCTTTCCTCTGAAGAGAAGTGATAGGGTGAACAATCCTAGAAAATTCCTGTACGAACCTACAGTAATAACCTGCTAAACCCATGAAACTCCTGACCTCAGTAACTGATGTTGGTGTTGGCGATCCATGATAGCTTTGTATCTTAGAGGGATCTACTGAGATACCCTCACCTAATATGATATGACCCAAGTATTGAATCTCTGTTTGAAAGAAGCTACATTTTTCCAAGTTCCCATACAACTTCTACTCTCTCAAAACCTGAAGTACCTGTCTCAAATGCTCCTCATGTTCCTTCTTGGAACGAGAATAAATCAATATGTCATCAAGGAACACTAAGACAAAGTGATCTAGAAATGTCTTGAATACCCCATTCATGAGGCTCATGAAGACAGTTGGGGCATTGGTCAAACCAAATGGAACAACTGTGAACTCATAATTCCCATAACATGTACGAAATGTTGTCTTATGAATGTATGCATCTGATATGTGCAACTAATGATATCCTAACTTGAGATCAATTTTGGAGAACAATCTTACTCCCCGCATCTGATCAAACAAGTCATCAATCCTAGGGAGCGGATAACGGTTCTTTATTGTGACCTTGTTGAGTTGTTTGAAGTCAACACAAAGACTGAGAGAACCATCCTTCTTTTTCACAAATATATTTGGTGCTCCCCAAGGAGATACACTAGGATGAATGAGACCCTTCTCCAATAACTTCTAAATCGAATCTTAAGCTCATGAAGCTCGGAGTCGTCATCGATAGGGTGCCCTAGAAACTGGTGTAGATCTAGGTACTAAATCAATGGTGAAATCTACCTCTCTGCGGGGTGGTAACCCTGGAAGCTCTCCTAGAAACACATCTACATACTCCCTCAAAACTACATGGTCATCTAAGGGTGAGTGCTCTGGAGTGCTCTCTAATTGGTCACTAATGGTGATAGCAAATAATTGACAACCCTTACGCATGCTCCGCTTGAGTTGCTTAGCTGAGATCATGCACAAGGAGATAGGCCTCTACATCCTTGATATCACAACTACACTCCCAAGATCATCCTGACACTCAATGACCTTATTTTTACATTCCACCTTAGCTCGATGAGCCTCGAGCCAATCCATACCCAAAACTACCTAATAGGATCTGAAAGGAATAACTCGGAGGTCAAGTGTAGTGGAGAAGGCTCCTAAATCAAGTACACAACTCTCCACATATGAGTCAAAGACAAGTTTAGCCCCAGAGGCCAACTCAACTTGCCAACTATCTAGTTGCCTAGCCACCACTAGCCCACACTGGTCCACTATAGAAGGTGATATAAAAGAATATGAAGCACCTGAATCAAAAAGTACTGAGATAGAAATACCTCACGATAATACCTGTCGTCTCGATGACTGTGGCCTGATGCTCATCCTGGCGGTTGTCAACCACTGCATATACACGATGGGCGCATCCTATGTCACCCACCATCTGCTCAGATCTAGTGGCTCTCTATGCATCCATGGTATTGGGTTTGTGCGGGCACATACACACATAGTGATCAGGAGACCCACAAATAAAACATCCTCCTATACCCCTCTGAGATGGGGTCCCTCCTGTACTACGGTGTCGATCCTACGGTCCTAACCCTAGCATCTTGTTGCATGTGAGTTAGTGGGCTGCTTTGAAGTACCCTACTGACTCCTATCCCCGACTCCACCAAAACCATCTCAAGAACCACCTCTCTGAAATCCCTATGTCTATCTAGCCCCCTGCTGCGGGTGGCCCTATTGTTGTGTTTATTGCTGCGGGTGTGGTGGAGCCCTCGTGGCTGCTGGCGGAGGCCAAAATCCTCCTCTAGGGGGTGGTGCAGTACCCCATGACCTTTGACTCTAAAAGGCCTATATCCTCTCCTGAAACTTGCTCTTGTTTCTATCACGGTGCTCCTGTGCCTTGGTCCTATTCTCCTCAGCTAAGTAGGCCTTCTCAATGGCCTTCTCAAGTGTGGGAGGAGATAACATCCTAACTACTCCTGTTATATCTGCATTAAGGCCTTGAATAAACTTGTTAACCTATAATTTCTCATCTTGTAGGTAATCCACATATTGCAGAAGATCTAGGAACTTGCTCTCATATTGCGCTATTGTGTCAGATCCCTGTCATAAGTCGTGAAACTCATCAATCCTCTTTTGCATGAAGTGCTCTGACATATAACGAGACCTGAATCACTCCTCGAACATCTCCCAGGTCACTATCTCTTGAGTCAGATGGAGCTTACACTCCTCATTCCTCCACCAAACGCCTATTATGTCTCAGAGGAGGTGTATAGTGAACCTTGCCTTGACGTTGCTCCCGTAAGAGTGCAAGACAAAGCAACTATCCAAGCTAAGGAGCCATGACTCAACCCCAAAGCCATCTGTAGAGTCGGTGTAGGTGGGTGGCTCAAGTGAAGAAGATCCCTAATCACACTGTCTATATCTCAATCCTGGCGATGTAGTCCAACATGTGAAAGGGGTCACCTATCCACAAATGGTCCCTCGAGGCTATGTGAGTGGCTACGAAAAATGATTCTACCCTCTCATGATGAACAGAAGGGCTACATGACCTCTCCCGCTTTGGTGTATCATGCTCTGGCGGCTCTGAATATGCATCCTCGCCTATTGGCTCCTCATCTCCCAAAGGTATCTCCTCTCTCGCCTCTTGCGGTGGTGGAAGACACTGCTCCACAACGCCTATTAGTTGCTGCAAGACCTCTAATATCTGAGGCCCAAATTCAGGTGTCGGTGACTCCCACGTAGGTGCACTATGCCCCAAACCTCTAGTTGATCGTCCCCTCTTGGGTGCCATCCTGTGCACGAGGTGAGTGAAGAAGTTATTAATTTAAAAATTTTAATGGTTGCGGATGGTTTTTAACTAATTATTTTTATTCATTTATTCAATTTAATGTTATTAAAATTACCATTAACTATTTTAATTAATTACCCAGAGTGTCTGCATGTGCGAACCTCGCTCTGATACCAAATGTAGTGCCCCGCCTCGGGACACCGAGAAAACAACCTAAAAAGTTGGTAATTTTTTTTTTTTTAAAGTGCGAACTAATGTTTCGCCTAACCGTTCTCATTAAATAATTAAATTCTTAATGATATAATTTTAACCAAATTGCTAAAACATTTGTTTCTAATTAATTTTATTTATTTAGCTTCTAATAATTTTCACACATTTAAAAAATAATATATCTCATTGAATAAATTCACCCACATGAGAAAATAACTACCCATCCTTAATTAAATTTCATCCCCCATTTAATATGTTTATTCCCATAATATTTCCCATATCCAAAAGTGTGTTGGATTTATCTTGAGCCCTAGGATCATTCTAATATGGACCCTAGATTTGAAATTATGCCCTAAAATTTGCCCTAACTTCCTTACCTTTTTCTTTCTTATCATTTGAAAATTTCTTTCTTATTTTCCTTGTTTTTCTTTTCATTCTATTTCTCTCTCTTTTTTTTTTTTTTGGTTCTTTGCAGGTGGAGAGCTATGGAGTTTTATTGGGTTTGCATGGTAATGTTGAAGATTCACACAATGTGAATACACTTTTCTTTATTTTTTTATTCCACACATACAAATTTATTTATTGTTTTTATACATATTTCTTTTTTTTGTATGTTATTATGGGAGTGGAAGGGGTGGCAGATCTTGGAGAGGAAGGGTTGTGTAGGGAGTGGGGGACAAGGTCGGTGCATGGAGAAGGGCACATTTGTGGACGGGTGGGGAAGTTGGGAACGGGGTGCGCAACAGAAGGAAAGGGTGGCGACGCGTGGGGGGAGAGTGGTGGCGGTGGGACAGGGGAAGGCGGTAGTGTGGAGGGGTCGTGACAGGTAGGGGTTTGGCCGCACAACAAAAAAGGAGGTCGGGAGTATGGGGAGGGTTCGGCCCTCCCCCGACCCCTTGTTTATTTGTTAAATTTTGTTTTTTTTTGTTTTTTGTTTTTAAATCTTCTTGTTACAATATATATATATATATATATATATATATATATATATAATAAAGATATATGTTAACATTTTATAAATAAATAAATAAATCTAGTAGTTTATTAATAACACAAATAAATATAAATAAACAAAACACACACACACACACACACACACACACACACACACACACACACATAAAATAAATATAATAGGTATAATGATTTTTTTTTTTCTTTTTTTTTTTGTACTTAATAAAAACAACGTCTAAATCTACTCATAAAAAGAATCAAACTTTCATTTCATTTATTTATTTTACCACAATTACAAGACGAAAAAAAAGTGGCATGAAAGAAAGTATTTCCATTTAATATTTTTTTATGAGATTCAATGCTAAAAATTATATTTCATTTCCAATGTTTTAAACAAAACATATTTAGGACATTCACCCCAAATAAAATGACCAACAAGAAATATACCTATGTATCATTTATTTATTTTTGCAAAGATAAACAAGAACAAAACACATTCAAATTCTTTAAACCTTTTCAAATGTAGTCTAAACAACATTTATTTTCCAATGAACTTAACCTTTCTTCACAACAAGAGTTACATCAAGTTTTTACAAAAGAAGAGCATCTAATACAAGCTTTCTTATCAAGAAGTTCAAAACTCACTTTACATTGCTTCTTCAAGATACAAGGAACTACTCAAGAAAGGTACAATACAAAGCTCCTTTAAAAAGATAAAAGGGATTGCTCAACTTAATCTTACTCAAGTTTAAAAATAATCTTCTTATACATAAGCGAGATTTTACAACAAATGAAGTTTCCACCAAACCATACTTTAGAGTTTTCAATGCTTCACACAAAAATGATAGAACAAAGAGAGGCCAAGATGCCACCAACTCCAACTTTGAGAGCCAACTTCCATGTCTTCAAGAAATCCAACCAAGGAGAAAAAAAAAGCTTGTTTACCACCCAACCATAGGCATCATAACATGTCTTTCCCAAAGTTGGGATGCATGCTAGCCTCCCCCAAGCCCATGGGAAAGAGGACTACCATCCAAAACTTGCACAAGAATGAGGTGAACAACAAAAATACATCCACAAAAAAAAGAAAACAAATATCCAAGACAAGACTCCAAATTTTACAAGGAAGAAAAAGAGGAGAAACCAAGTTCTACCTCTAAACAAAGTGGGGAAGAGAGGAAAGAAGTTCTCCAAAAATTATAACCAATAATAGTAGCATAAAACCAATAACTCCATACCCTCCTTATTCCTCCTCCCTTTCACCAAATCCTTCTTGGAAGGATTTTCAAACCCCAAAGAGGTTTCCTTACCAAGAATGGGGAAGGAGATTCAAGCCAAATGAATCACCTTCCCCACCTCAAACCATTTGAGGGGAATAACTAAATCCTACAAGGCTTGTCCATCAAGCTCGTACGGATTGAGAGGAAAAAAATCCTCTCTTTTCCCCCACAACTCCAAAATCCACCATGTCATATTATGGAGGGAGTAAAATCAATTAACAATAACTACAAAACCACATATAACGACAATATTTCCAAGAAAATAAAAACTAACATCAAACATGACTACAACACATACAACAAAGCTTAAGAGCCTACCTCAAAGAAAACTCTCTGAAAAAAATTTCCAACTTTAATATTCTCTACTCCTTGACCTAAGCAACCTTTGGCTCCCAATCACACAAGCATCCAAGCAAGAAGTTCCAAAACAGTCCTCTTCATTTCCCATGAGAGGGAATTTGAAGAGGAGCAAGTAAAACTCCTCACAAATTAGGGGTTGACATGTGTCACCCCTCTCCTCCTTCAAGGTCAAAGATGCCAAAACAAAAGAGAGAAAGGGGTAAAGTGTCTTTTAGCCCTCTTCTCCCAAATTACCTAAATTGATAACAAAACAACTTAGTGCAACTTTTAACAAGTACTCTAACCCACACACCTTACATGGATGTGACCAAACAAGAGGAAAAAGGGAGGAAAACTCCCTCTAGCCTTGAAATAAGCCCCCTACCTATTAGTTAGGGTCCAAGGGCTCATTTTGTGTTAAGGGAACTCTGAAACCAAAAAGAGGTCCCTAAAAATTCCCAAAACAACCTAATTTCGGGTTTGGCAAAATTAGGCACAAGGTTAGAGGGTGTGGGGACCACCCAAGGGTTCACATGTGACCCTAAAATCTCTAAATTAATTACATCATTAATCTAAATCAAAAATTAATGTAAGTGGGGTCATTAATTCCCCAAAACACGTTAACAACACAAACTAACCACCTTAAGAAAAATTGATAATTACAAGACATATTACATTACAAATGAGGGTCACCCATGGTGCCCGAAACAATAATTCTAACATTAAGGCCTCAAGCAATGAACAAGGCTAGGGCTTAGCCCATGGGTTGCTTGTGTAGGATTGTGTAGCTGGCCCGAATCCCACATTCTCCTATGAACTGTCACTGCACACTCATTGCACACATTAACCGTACTATCGATAAAATATAAATTAACTACTCAATAAGATATCAACAATTTCTAAACTAGCATATCATCTTTTTGGAAATCAAAATGTGATAACGCGCAATCATACTCAATTCACCATAAGTTATTCACAATAATAAAATGGCATGTATCCATAGAATCTCAACATGCAACAAATAGAGTATCCATCAATATAATTACGTTCCAAAAAAAACATCATATCCATTAGTATCCAAGACATCATATGATAATGCGACAACATAGAAATTAAGCTAAATTGGTGCCATACGCCAAAATGTCCATACATGTCTAATAAGATCAAATCTCTAAATATAATGTCCAAAATATAACAATCCCTGCTAAAACATGTCAATGAGTAAGGAAACAACAAGTAACTGAGCTATAAAAATGTGGGCACTACAATCATTAATAATGGAACACTAAAATATAGAGAAATTATCACAATATTTAAGTAAAATGACTTAGCCACTTTAAGGGGAAACCTACAAACCATATAATAAGACTCAAATGTTTCATTTGATGGTCATCTAATCTTTACTATCTCCTTGATATACCCTACTATGTTATGTAAAGAACCCGAGACCAACCTAATAAGCATATGAAAGCATAAATAAATATAATGTGACATGTTATGAGATATGAAAGGAATGATAACCAGATTGTACCAAGCCAAGAACACAAATGCTAATCAAACACCATGATCAATAAGATGAAAGCAATTCACCAGAATAACTTTACATAAAACCTTTACAAACAAATGAGTAGCAATATCATATATTATAATGGAACTCAATGCAATACATTGAGAATGGGCTTTGCTTAAATAGGCAAGGAATAACAATCTAAGAACTAGTCAAGGTCGTAGATCAAGCCATAAATCAAGGAAATAACTAGTCATCAAAGAACTAGTCAAAACCATAGATTTAGGAGAGAACTAGACATCAAAGATCTAGTCAATACCATAGATCAAGGAAAGAACTATACCTAACAACTAGATAATATCTCCTAATATCTAAATAAGATAAAAGAAATATCCACACACATGTGGGTGAGGATAAATACAATAAAGGTAAATAAGGTACCTAGGTGAACATGAGCTAAGGTAAATACCTACTCTAACACCACCCCCTTTTTTCTTTTTGACAAAAAAAGTTGTTTCATGAGATCATTCTTTTACCACCATAACACAATTTAGAATCCAACCAAACTTACATTTGAGTTTTATATACAGCGTGCATGAAAATATTTTATTTTTAAATGAAGAAAATGAGTTTCCTCATCATACACATAACATAGAATGTTTAGGCGAGCTCCCTGCGCATGAACACTAGAAAATACTGAACCAGCACTGGGGTATTTTCCCATTCCTTGAAATTAGATGGAATCCTATCGAGAACATCCTTGAAACTATGATCAAACCATTCCTCCTCCCTCGCAAGCACAGTCAACAGTTGTTGAAAGAGGGGTGCTTCGCAGGGTAATGTGATGCAGTCCGGGTGATGAAACCCAAACTCCTCAGCCATGTGAAGCAAGGTTTTAAACAAGGGACAACTCAAATACTTGGTGGGAATGATGAACCGCCTTCGTTCCACCATTGATTTCCCCACGTAGATGGGTGAGGCAACCCTTGGGCACATCTGCATGTAGGCCTGGGCTCCATTTCTTTAGATACGTAGTGGATCCGATTTTTCTTGGAGCTCATTTTCACCTCGGCCTTCTAAAATCAAAGTTGGGTTGGGCGAGAATGTTGGTGCCTGTGTAACCTCCACCCAACTGGTTTGCACCATTATAACTATTCACCGAATAGTTGGGAAGAGATAAGAGATGACAGAGAATCATGATCCAAGAAAACCCAAGGTAACAAGGCAAGGGCATGAAACCCGAAGAAGCGGGATCAACACCGCATAGCCGAGAAATGAATGATAACCATATCGTACCAAGACAAGAACACAGATGCTAATCAAACACCACGATCAATAAGATGAAATCAATTCGCTGAATAGGTTTACAAAAAACCTTTGCAAACAAATGAGCAACAATATCATGTATTATAATGGAACTTAATGCAATACATTGAGAATGGGCCTTGCTTAAATAGACAAGGAATAACAATTTAAGAACCAGTCAAGGTCGAAGATCAAGCCATAAATCAAGGAAATAACTAGTCATCAAAGAACTAGTCAAGACCATAGATTTAGGAGAGAACTAGACATTAAGGATCTAGTCAATACCTTAGCTCACATTCACCTAGGTACTTTATTTACCTTTATTGTATTTATCGTCACCCACTTATGTGTGTGGATATTTATTTTATCTTATTTAGATATTAAGAGATATTATCTAGTTGTTAGGTATAGTTCTTTCCTTGATCTATGGTATTGACTAGATCCTTGATGTCTAGTTCTCTCCTAAATCTATGGTCTTGACTAGTTCTTTGATGACTAGTTATTTCCTTGATTTATGCCTTGATCTGCGACCTTGAATGGTTCTTAGATTGTTATTCCTTTCTTATTCAGGAAAGGCCCATTCTCAATGTATTGCATTGAGTTCCATTATAATATATGATATTGCTGCTCATTTGTTTCTAAAGGATTTATGTAAAGCTATTCTGGTGAATTGTTTTCAGCTTATTGATCATGGTATTTGATTAACATTTGTGTTCTTGGCTTGGTACGATCTGGTTATCGTTCCTTTCATGGTATCAGAGCTGGAGATTGCTGTTGACATCCTGTCTGTAAGTTTTATTTTGTAAATAAATTCATTGTATATTCATATATTTGGGATTTGGTCATATTTTGTTGTTGCATGAGTTTTTATGCAAAACGAGAGGCTTCAATTGGATCGAAAGGTGGGAAAACCCTAAGATCGATTGTAAACTCGACCATTTCTAGAGGTAGTCATTTTCTGGGTTTTTTGTATTGTTACAGGGAAGCACAATGAGTTGCCTTGGGATTCATGTCGGGAAGAAAAGGGAATGCGGGATTATTTTTTGGGTATGTTGGACTTCTCGAGATCTACATAGGGTAATTTCTGTTACGGCGTATCTATCTCGGCTTGCACGAAGGAAGTTTTTCGGATGTTTTCTTTTTGGCTGGGGTCCATGGATGATGTGCACTTTTTTACTATTTCGGGAAAATCCATAGGTTGATATTTTTCACCCATTAAAATCCTTAGCCCTTGGTCATATGGCATGGTCATATGAGGGCTTAAAGATTTTGATTCCTACTAGTTGGTGCTTAACTTCAGCCCCCTTTATTTTTATTTGTGTGATGAAGGCAACAACAATTTATTTTGTTTTAGTGGCAACTAAAATAAATAAGTAGAGCATAATCTTGTAAAGCTTGTAACTTTTGATCGGTAACTTGGTTTTGAGTGCCATTTTTGCAAAAGTGCTTGTTTTTTCATGATCTTTCCATTGGAGTTATTTATTTTGAGAATTTCACTATAATTATAAAGTGCCAAATATGGAGGAGTGTTGTAATCAATTGTGGACATAATTTTGGATGAGCCCGATGTCCTAAACTTTTGGGAGTTGTAGTTTGTACCTATCATGGATTCTGAGAATGATATTCTTTTCTCTGAAGTATATGGACTTCAAGAGGATATTATAAAATTTGTGGAAGAAAATAGATCACTCAAGAAGTGAAATTCTCTTCTACAATCACTCATTCACAATAATGATACAATTATGAGGCTTGTTACTGAATGCTCTTCCACATCTGTGCCTATTATAGTACCACATGTTTTGTATCCTACTTTTTCACAGTTGCATGGATTTTTTGGGAAGCATACCACCGCATTTAGTTCTCACATGCTCCGTTCTATGGGTCTCACTAGAAAATTCATTGGTAGACATTCATGGGGTATTGTTTCCTCTATTCCACATGTTAAGTGGAATTCTCGTCATGACATTGATTTTCGAGAAGATACATCATTGCGAACACACATTGTGAGCTCATTTATTTGTTCACTCAATTCTTTTTGAGGATCATGAGAAACACATGAGTTATGCACCTTCACTCACACTTGAGAAACCTAAGAACATCACTCGTGGCGGTGACATAGGCATTCGTTGAGAGGAATCTATAGGTGTGGCTCCTCCACCATTCGGCCTCTTGCTCCACTTTCTATACCTTATGCATTGTGATGCTTCTTGTTTTGAGCATTTTTCTTTAGCAGGTGTAGTGTATCTCTCTTGTTTGTTGAGATATTTTGTATATGTATTTTTGACACTTTTGGCATGTTGATAATATCTCTTATGGGGGATCTATTCTAGTGCATTCTAGTGTTAGTTTGTTAGTGTTCGAGTAGTTGTTTTGACAACTCATACAGATTTGTAGTGTCACTCCACCCATTTAGTAGTATGGGAGGGTGTGGTGTTGATCATGCTTCTTCGGGTTTCGTGTCCTTGCCTTGTTACCTTGGATTTTCTTGGATCGTGACACTCTGGAGTTTGTGTCCTTGCCTTGTTGCTTTGGTTATTGTTCTTGGATCATGGCACACCTATTTGCAGTAGTTGATCAAATTATGTTTGGTGTTTTTTTACACTTTCGACATCACTCGTTGACAGTCTCCTTGTATGGAGCTATTCTGGTGAAGCCCAGTGTCAGTTGTTTTTGAGTTCTATGATCGAGCAGTGGATTCAGACCATAGTGCACACCAAAATTCTTCAAAGCATTGTACAAGTTTTTGAGCCGAGCTTCTTGGGATGCCTTGGAGTGGGTTTTTACTCTCTTTACTTTGTTTTTATTGGTTTTGGGTACCTCGTGGTGTCCCTTTTTTCCGATTCATTGCACATGAGTACCTCATCGAGGCCTAGTTGCGGGGAATCATACGTGGACGCGCCACTTCTATTTTTTCCCCTAGCTTCACTTGAGGGGGTGTTAGAGTAGGTATTTACCTTAGCTCATGTTCACCTAGGTACTTTATTTACCTTTATTGTATTTATCCTCACCCACTTATGTGTGTGGATATTTCTTTTATCTTATTTAGATATTAGGAGATATTATCTAGTTGTTAGGTATAGTTCTTTCCTTGATCTATGGTATTGATTAGATCCTTGATGTCTAGTTATCTCCTAAATCTATGGTCTTGACTAGTTCTTTGATGACTAGTTATTTCCTTGATTTATGGCTTGATCTATGACCTTGATTTGGTTCTTAAATTGTTATTCCTTGCTTATTTAAGCAACGCCCATTCTCAATGTATTGCATTGAGTTCCATTATAATATATGATATTACTACTCATTTTTTGCAAAAGGTGTTATGTAAAGCTATTCTGGTGAATTACTTTCATCTTATTGATCGTGGTGTTTGTTTAGCATCTGTTTTATTGGCTTGGTACGATTTGGTTATCGTTCCTTTCACTATCTCCTTGATATACCCTACTATGTTATGTAAAGAACCCAGACCAACCTAATGAGCATATGAAATCATAAATAAATATAATGTGACATGTTATGAGATAATTTTATCCACATGTCATTTATATATATCTCAATATATGATCTAGGACTAAGGGTATAACATGCATCTCCCTTCAAAGTAATATTATACCCAATGTTGACCATTTCATGATGCTTCTTCAAACAAGTGTAGTCCTTAATGTTGATGATCTTTAGGTGTCGATACAATAAATATTCCTCCTCACATTTGTATTTTCACTTTGTCTTGATTCTTCCACTTGATTAAATAATCAGTAATTTTTCTCTTCTTCACCCTCTTAATGTGCATTTTAGGAATTTCCACATGTTCCAAATTTATTTAGAATTATTTATCCATCGTAAATAACTTTATCTATGCTGAAAATGTTTGTATAATGAACTTGTCAAAAGATGGACTATTATCCGAAAGTGTAAAACTATCTTTGAGAATATATAATATCTCTTGTTCATGTTTTTGTGATCATTCACCAATCAAACCTTTGGTTGGATCTTTCTAGTTCAGATGATGGATGATAGTTGGAAGTTGGGATATTTTTTGGTAAAATAGTTATCATTCATAACAATTGAATAATTATCCACCCTTTCCTACAAATATGGTGATTATTTTTTTGCACTAAAAATAATTATGGCAAAGTGCGGGGCTCTTGATTAAGTGTATTTGATGAGACTTCATCCTTTGAGGTGAATTTACATTGAACCCTATTTAACCCAAACATAATTCCATTTGAAAAAAAAATTATGGATAAATCTTGGAAGTTCATTTCAACTATGCCTAAGGTTGTGAGCCATAAGACTTCTAAAACATTATCTGCTCCACCCATGGGAATAAAAAACATAGAGAAATCATTTGAAGTTTTAAACACTAGAATTTACCTAAATAATTAATTGTACCTCATTCATGACCTAAAATTTTGTAATTAGGAAATGAAACATTTTAAATGTGTTATTAACTCATTATTGATAAAATTATGTCTTATTTTAATCAATATTATTACCTTATTTTCCTTTAGAATACCCCTTACCTTAAGGGTATTTGTGGAGATAACACCTAACATTTCATGACAAGAAATAGTTAGTTGGATTTCTCCAAACCCTATTTTTTCCAACACTACTATTTTTGTTTCTTCATTTTTAACTTCATTGATAATGGAAACATAATTTTCATTACATTTGTGTCCTTTACATTATTTTCTATTACAATGGAAACATAATCCTTTTTCTCATTTCTTTTCAATTTTTGAATAGTCAATCTAGTATGTTAAGGTACTAATTGTGTTAGAACCATACTCTCTTTCGCTAGTGATATTCCTTTGTTTGATGAATTTATTTTCCTTTACCTAATAAAAAAATATCATGGATTCTCGATATCAAAATTGGATGAAGAATTCAAACATCAATTTGGATGTTATCCTTGATACCCCTAAGAATAGATCATCTAGATGATCCTATAAGATATCATCCACATGTAAGGATTGATTTTGGAATCATTGGATATAATATTTGAAAATCCTCATTTTTCAAAGTCTATATAGATGAAATAGTTATTTGTAGCACTATTTTTGTAATGTTTTTGGAGATCATCTATGAATATTGACCAAGTAATTAGGGATCCTTATTTTTATTTTTCTCGGACATAGATCTATACCAAATGAACTATTCTAGTTCTAGATACAAGAATGTGAATACCACCTTCGAACACTTGGAAATTCATACACATAAAAACTCTCTATTTTATTGATCTAAGTGACTAGATCAATACTATCAAATTTCCTTTTCTCCAATTTTGACATAATTTTTATACTTCCCATATTAGAACATGATGAATGTTGTGGTTGTGTTAAATGGGAGGTATGGTTGATGGTGTGACCCGACTAACCTAGTTAAGAGTTGGTGGCCTATAGTTGTATAATATAGATGGCTTCCATGAATTTTTATTCTATTATTTTTAAGCCAACATTAAGATCATATTTTTCACTACTATTGATTCGTATTGCACAACTCATGCTCAATATGAATTACTTTATGATCTGTTGAGGAAACCCTAGGTTTGAGGATTTAGTAAGTTCTCCTTCCAATTCCATATCCCAAGTATTTTTATAGAATTGGTATTACCTTTTCCTTTTCCTCTTGTTTATGGATGTGTTATGGATCTTTTTGGATTTAAGGCCAAGACTTAGGATTTAGGGTTTTAGATTACAAATGAAGTTTAGTTGAACATGTGGTAATGTAAGGAACGAACCTAACTAATTTTTGTAATATTTATGAATATCTAATAAACTTATTAAAATTATATAAATTTCATCCTATCGATTGAAATTATAAAAAAACCTAAAATGGATATAAATTGTGCACCTGATAGTTCAAATAATATTGAAATTTGGAGAGAAAATTACTATATTAATTCATACACTTCAATTAAAACATTGCAAAAACAATTTCCCACTAATTGGAAGATATAGGTGAATCTTATAAATTAGGATTTTTACCTAATTTTTTCCCAAATAAAAGCTTTGATACCACTTGTGATGAAATTAATTAGATAAATCTAAATATTAGAAGTACTAGAAAAATAAAATATAGACAAATGATCAAAATATTCAATTATAATGACTTAGTCACTTCAAGGGGAAACCAAAACCATATAATAGGACTCAAGTTCTTAGTATGATAATCATATACTACTTACTAGCTCCTATATATACCCTACCATGCTATCGAAAGTACCAAAGCTTACCTAATAATCACATGAAATAATAAATAAATATGATTTGACATGTTAAGAGATTATGTTAGCCACATGTTGGCTATATATATCCCTATATATTACTTAGGATTAAGAGCATAGCAATTTGAGATCCCAATGAAGAAACAAAGTCAAAGGAAAAGAGACATTGTTAAGGCTCTACAATGAGAAATCCATGGACTTAAACACACGAAACATTCATGAAAGTCATGTAAGAACCAAAATGAGATTACATTGGTAAGGGAAAATAACTAAGAAGTAAGAGAACAAATGTAAAGGGGTATCAATTTAAATTTAATGGAAAAATGAGAGGGTAAAAAGGGTAGGCATTCTCGAGAATTTTAGGAAGCCATAAACTTCATGATTCATCTCAAAATTATATAATACCATCCATGTTTGAAATATCTTGGAGATAAATTTTAGATGGTGTAGTTCCTAATAGGTTTTATAACATGAGTGAGGATTGGTTCATGCCTAAAGTTTCAAGAAGACATTTTTCACATTGTCTCTAGTTTACATATGTTCTTGTGACTGAGTTGGGATTATAGACACATTTTGAGTTTTGGTTGATTTTAAATGAACATAAAAGGTTCCTAATTTCACTTAATAGTCATAGAGAAGCCAAATTAGATCACAATGGGATCCAAACTTGGATTAGACACAAATATATTCACATGAGAAGTATTCATTATAAAAAGAGGCAAAAATGGTAGTAGAGGAGTTAAATGATTTGAGTTTTAGATTTGGAATGTAGGGTTCTATTTTTAAGATGTAGTTTCATGATTTTACTTTCTTGTAAAGTTGGTAGTTTTTGTTATGCTAAATTTATATCATGTAAAACTTAAAATTTAATTCATGACAACTAATCCCCCACTCAAAAATTCCTCCTTTATCATTATAAACCCTTTATCTAGCCATCATGTCCACTATGAAATTCTTATTCTTGTTGAGAGGACATTCTTACATGATTTTATTTATTTATTCATGTGTACGAAAGTATAACTAGGTGGATTGAGGAAGTTACTGAGATCCAAGGTAGAATAGTTTTCCCCGAAGGCATAAAAGGCTATTTTAAGCCATTTTACAACTAAGGAGTATCCTCAAAAGGTGATTGTAAGGGGAAAAAAACATCTTGAGGTTGTAAAGAGGAGTATTTAATGTATACATGACATTTTTAAGTAATATTGTGGATCCATATGATGATGGAAATCAATCAAGTAAAACAAGGTCATTGTGGGTGAAGGGAATATCATTCCTCAATAGAGAAAGTGGATTTTTCCTAAATGTTATGGGAGTTCGGGTGGATTTGGAAGATAAAAAATAGGAAATGTAAATCTCTTAAAATTCTCCAAATGGTATACACATCAATTTTGGTCTAAGACTTCAAAATATATGATAATATGAGTCATTGAAGCTACCCCTTTAAACCAAAAGTGGTTGTAATGGTATAAATTTGTGTTTTGGAGTCAAAATCATATAAGGTTTAGACCCTAAACTCCATTTTATGTTCCTGGTGCAGAAAAAGAACTTCTAGTGTTATAATTTCAAGTTGGTGCAATGACATCAACAAAGATAACAAGATTGAGAAAAATTTTCACCCTCATCTATCCCTTTACCCTTGTACTTGTTACAAGGAGATAATAGGTACAAGGAAATTTTACCCTATCAAAAAAACATGTTTCGTCACATAAAACATGTGACTTGAGCTGTCAGGGAAGCACAACTTGAAAAAGGTCATTTCCTCATGATGTGGACCCCCTTAGCACATTTTTGGAGGTTTTGTGTCAATTTTCACTTATCCCTTGGTGAAAGGGACATATATATATATATATATATATATATATATATATATATATATATATATATATATGTATATATATATATAAGAAATTTCACCCCCATGTTTGGATTTGTTTTATCACTTAACACTCGTCAAACATGAGTCCTAGGAAATATGCATACTTGCTCGAACTTAACCTTGTCGCCCTCCTAATGATGCATGAAACCATGGGGAAAAAATTATCTGATTTTTTTCTTTCCCTTTTTGTAATATCCAAGGGGATAAGAGGGACAAGAAAATGTTCTTCCATCTCTTATTCATCCCCTAAACACATGTAAGATCCATTTGCACCTCCCGGGAAATTTTTTTTAACCCCTCTTATCTCATCCTCATGCCACCATATGATGTCACATGTCAATATCTAGTGAAAATAAAAACAATTTCCCTCTTATACCCTCAGTACATTTCTATCCTATTTTTTAGGGTGCAACTCCACCTCAACCACCATCGACCTGGTTGAGCTTGGTGAGTCAAAAGTGAGTTAGAACTTACAAATAGAATGCAAGGGATTTAAAAATGAAACAATTAGAATAATTTCATATTTTTGAATTCTTTTAATTTTCCCACAAATCCCATTTTACAAAGACATGCTTATGAATTTTTCCTGAAACCCCAAGCTTGAAAACAAATTTTTGCTCATAACTCCAAAACCGTGCACCCGATCTCCTTGAAACTTCACCAATGCATTCCTTTTGAAAAGACCTTTACATTGACTGTAAAATCAACACCATTGATTCTTTGTATAATTTTTAGCAATAAAAAAATTTACATCCTCTTCACCTTCCTTTTCAGATATATAGAGTTATGGAAATGAAAAATCTCTAAAAAGTTAGAGTAAAATATCCCGAGAAAAACCTAAAATTTTGAGACCACTTTCATTCCATTTTGACACCTAGAGGTCTATTTTCTAAGAATACTAAGTTGTGACAAGTCCTCTTTGTCTACAAATAATAATTTTTAGAAATGAAAATTGCAAGTTAGAAATACTAAAAAAGTGATAATTTTAGAAACTTACTAAAAATAGAAAGTATTGAGATTGGGTTCAAAGTTTCCTTATTTATTCATTTACCATTTATCTCACAATTTTTCACATCATGAAGATTGAATACTTAGTCCTAGAACTAATTTCCACATTGAACACTGAGTATCCCAATGTGGGGGACAATGATGTAACCCATATGGACTTGGAAGATTTAAAGGAAAGAATATTGAATGAACCATGGGAACTAATGGAGGATAATATCTTCTTGAGTGGACTGTTTGGAGTAGGTGGTCACCCTCTATCTGTTCAAAGCATTGAGCTAGTCCTAGCCCCTACACAACACTATGATTCTAATTCCAAAACAATCCAGACAAATGATAACTCAATCCTTGCAGTTCTCATACTAAAGGGAATTTCTCATTTCCTAAAAATTACCACATGCAATAACATTGTTATCATAACTAGGAAATTTTCTTCACAAGAATGGGAGAGTATATACTCATACTTGTAAGCCCTTATAGTTGGTTTATGGCTTAAACAAAGAATGCATCCCTTTTATATTCGTTATAATTTTTCTAGGAGTGAGTTTTACGAAGCATAATTTTATGTTATTGTCCCCATAAATAGGGTGATGGGAAAAGAAACAATGAAGAACTTCTAAAATTGGATGGCTTAGTTCATTCCGGTGGTTATAGAAGGATACCAAATGGTAGACTATGGTAAAATCATAATTAATAACATTCAACAACAACTATTATAATTTCCCACCTCTAATAAGTTCATAATGACTTTTTTTCTGGTGTACACCCTCACTTTCATAAGACCTTTCTGAGATATATCCAATTCTCCTAATGTGCCACAGAAATCACTAGGCTACAATAAATATATACATCTCATAATTTGAGAGAGGAAACTTCACTATTCTAGAGTGAATGATGAATTCACCATGTGCATCATAAGGTTACTTGAATGATATCCCGAGAAACAAATTTCATAACAAGTATTTATATTGAGTGAAAAGTATGGAATTCACTTCATCAAGTCTACCACCTTCACCTACATAAGAGTTATAGGATTCGATCTTTCTCCTCACATGTTATCCCAAGTACTCGAGGGATAATATCATCATGTTTAAATTGTGTAGACTGTTGTCCCATATCCATACCGGACATAAAGAGTTTAAATAAGAAAGGTATGTACTTTCTTGTCTCCTTGGGAATCTACTCATACAAGTGTTTCAAATATGTAACTAACATTAAAACATCCTTTGATGATCTCAGTTTATATTCCTACATATCTTGATCTAACTTTGATTATAGGAAGAATCCAGAGACTTTCATCTTTCTAGGACTATATCATGTTCCAAAAATTTAGGATTATTGTGTTAACTAAAAAGATGAATTAGAGGTTAGAAAATGAGATTATATGTGAATGATAGTGGATTAGATGAGAGAATTCAAGTTTGATTGGTTTGTGGATGGAATAAAAGATGATGGGTCAGACATATTTGATCCTGAATATCAAGTGGTGTAATCTTCCCCTCTTCCTCCCACTCCATGGAACATTTGAGAGTTAGGTGACATCAAAGAAATAACCATGGTTTTAATTCAAAGGTTGAAGGATTAGTTCAAATGGAAGAGGGATTATTTCATTGAGTTTGGTGGTATTCTGTCTCTGTCTAGGAATTTTCTCACACTTCTTCTCTCAAGGTATCTAAGAACGATAAAAATCTTGTCGTTCAAAGGAATATTCTAAGAGGAAATTTGTAGAAGAAGAGTACATTGAAGTTTCTCCCCCTAGGAGGCTTCATAATAAGGAAAATAACATTAAAATCACATTGAGCCTATTTTTTTAAGAGATATCGATCCTTCATAGTCTCTTATAAATCCCCACAATCCAAGTGCTAGTTAAATCAGCTCATCTTAGGTAGACCGCGATTCCTTATCAATCACCTAAAAATTATCCTATCGCATGAATCGTGTCCACACCAGATGAAACCTTCCATTGGGTACAATATTTTCTTAAATGTGAATCAATAATGGTGTAGCAATCCACAACACCTAAATTTGAAGCTATCTCAAAATACATCAAGACTAAGAAAACCAAGAAAGTAGAAATAACTTCTCATTTCTTCATTGGGAATTCTGGATCTCAGTATGTGGAAGTTACACGATTGAAATTTGTAAAACACATGGGAGAAATGACATGATATGAATATGAGATAACTAGGATTTCTTTGGAAAATCTAAAAACAAGGGAGATGTACACCTATTCAAAGATTTTGTAGTCTTCTTACTTTACAAAAATAAAGAGAAGAAATAGAATGTGGAGAAAATTAAAGAGAACATGAGAACCTTGACTTCCTATGTACAATACTTCTTAGAACCTAATGTGGTACCATTTCCTTTAATAGAAGAAATATCTCCCATCAGTAGTTTTGATCCTTAAGTGATCAAGAGAGCTCAAGGGTACACCATGCAAGGGAGAGCTAATGAAAAATGGGTGGAGAAGATTCTAGAAAAATAAAAGGTACTACTACATGAGGTTCTCTCGTTATAAAAATTTCCCTTGCCACTTTTTCTAAGGTGAAAATAACCAAGGAGGATATTGAGAAATAAAATACCCATTAGGATAGTGTGTTCCCATTGGTTTATGAGATGAGTTGTCTTAATTCTCACTCCTTAGTGAGAAATAATGTATTCACTTCTATCTCGGATAATTTGTCTCTCGTGTGGTCTCACACAATGAGTGATAGATATGATATGATAAATGATGTTATCTCAAAACTTGAATCTTGTGGAGAACATGCATATGAGATATTGGAAAATTTCACCAATAGTGTGCAAAATCTCATATCACCTCTTCTCATAAAACAATCATCCTTGAAAGAGATCCTCAAGTATTTCCAAGATTTGGTGTAGAAAGAGGAAGGGGATCTATTATCTTTCAATGAAGATACTTTGTAATCCCTCACGGAAATTAGAGGCTCAATCTATAATACTATCAAATATCATCAAGTTTGGTTCAATTAATATAAAACCATTGGTGGTATTCTTAAGACTTAGATCAGTTCTTTGGGTTATGTTTTCACTTCATAGGAAGAGAAGGTAAGACTCGCATGAGTGAAAGGTGAGGTTTTCATTCTAGGATAATTTCCTCAGATTTATCCAAGAGTTGGATCTTCATCATCAGAATCTTCTTCATCCTCAAATTGATCACTCTTTTCTTCTCTCTCTTCTTCCCTCTCTCTATGTTCTAATTCTTCATTGGGAATGTACTTTTTGAATTTTTCATCTTATTCACTTAAGTGACCTTTTAATTTTACATTGTAAAAGTTCTCTTTCATTGATAATAAAGGGGCTTATTTTCATAAGAATATGAAAGGTCACAAGTGATAGGGATGTGAAAATTCATGTGGGGGGAGATGAAGAGACATATTGTAAATCTATATATTGGGGTGGATTCTCCATTCCAAGGGGTTGATAGCTATTTTTCTCTTACTATAAGAAATAATTTATTTCTTCTATTTTCTTATCTATGTTCCTCTACTTCCTACTTTCAACTTTGTAAGCATTGTAATCTTGAATAACTAAGAAATGGATTTATATCTTCAAGGAATAAATAAAATAAAATTTGTGTCTTTGATTTGTTAATCTAGCTATTGTTTACATAGTTTATTTATTCCTATTCAATGTGGACCTATTCCAGTTAATAACAGTGGAATTTTCAAGTTCCTATTCATTACATTAACCCTCCCTCTCTATATTCTTATCTCCCCTTCACCTCTCTCCAAAAAAATCCCTCTCTTGTATCCTCTACAATAAATTTTCTACAAGTTTAGTGGAGTATTCTTGTGTGATCCATTCTCTAACAAACAACTTGCTTTCAATAAATGGGAGCCTCCCATTCCCAAGAGGAGGGACCTAGTCCCAAAGCATTGGTGAAAAATCACTAATTTTCCCTTGCAAAAATTATTTCACCAACAGTTTTTGGTGCCTACCATGGAGTAGATTTTACTATTCTACACCCTATAAAGATCCACAAAATCATAAAAATAAGATATATGAAAGTTATAAACAATCAAAAATATAAAATCATAAATTTAGAAACTCATTTCTTAAAAATTCATTGTTGATTTCTACATAAACCTTTCTTTTTCCAAGCTAAAAATTCCATATTTCTCTTTGAAAAATATTTTACAAGCTAACGGAAAGAATATATATAAGATATAATTGAGAAAGTGGCCTAATTGACCATGCATTTGAGGAACAATAGTAAGCTGATTTTAGACTTCCTATTTTCCAAACAACAAGACAAGTTGGGCGATAATTATTTCTTGAATTTAACCTGAATTTCCTCTGGAAAAACCAGCTACAACACCGTTGGATCTCATTCCTCCAGAATAATAAGAATAATAAGAAGAATAAATCAATACACCTATTCCAAAGGGACATAATAAAAGCCCATTTTCCCTACCTCCTCCACTTCACGAGTTACGTATAGGTTCAAGGAAGAAATTACCCAAGTTCAAAGGGGATGGAAAACAACATCCAAATGAACACATTGCTACATTCATCATATCATGTGGTATATTAGGAGTTAAACATGAAGATTTATCAGTCCATTTGTTTATGGAATCATTGCAATAAGTTATTGTAGATTAGAGTTACTAGTTTCCATGGAGATTCATCACAAATTGGGCTCAAATGAAGGCCAAATTTGAGGTTAGATTCAATCATGTTGAAGATGCTCATGCACTAATTAAAAAATGATATTAGCTGAAAATGGAACCAAACAAGGCTATGAGGAACTTTGTTTACAAATTTAATAGATTTATCTACAAGATTTTGAAGCTATAAGGTCTACTTGAAGAAAACCAAATTAGTCTCTTAAAAAATGCTCAAATGCTAGATGTGGGATTCATCCTAAGAAGATCTCAACCTATTACCCTGAGTAAGGCTCAAGAACTTTCAATTGATGTGGATGATGACCTTATTATGTATGGAAAAAAATGTCACACAAGGATAAGGCTCACAATTCTAGTTTCGAGAGATGCAAATCCCTTTAGTATAAAAACTTGTTAATGATGCTCTATCTCTTAAAAAATATTTTTCCCAAAGCAATTCATACAGAGATTTCCCAAGGAAGAAATACCAAACTAAAAAAAAAAAAAAATTGGTGTGCCTCAAATTCTTTCACTTGAAGCTCCACCTATGAATGCCACTTGTGGGACATGTTCAGATGAGAATAATGAAGAATACTTTTCTCTAGAGGAAGAGGAGAAAGTTTAATTTCTCATTGAAGAGATAGGATCCACAGAAGTTGGTTTGTTTGAATATGCATCTTCTTCTGAAGATGAATATGAAGACTCTGTATATGAAAAGAACCATTCTTGTGTTGTCTTAACACGTTCCAAAACTCTTGGAAAATAGAAATCATCTAAAGATGATGAAAAGGAGAAGAAGGACCTCCAACTAATGACTCTAGAACCAATAATAGTAGTAACTAAGAGAGGTTCTCCTCTTATTACATCTTTAGAATTAGATAAGAAGAATTCTAAGTCTCCAACCTCTCTCAAAATATCTATATTTCTAGGTAAATAGAGCACTTCCACTCATTATAAGAATAGTGGTTCTACCTCTTCATCTCAAAATAGTAATTTAAAAATATTCCTCTACTAATCCTAAAGTAAGCCAACCTAATCCTAGTATTTCCAAGTAATCTAGAAAGTGCTTCTTATACCTTTGATATCATAAACCATGTAAAGAAATCAAAATTCAATTCTCTAAATCAGAATACCTACAAACTCACCCCGAACAGTTTTAAAAATTGGTCAAATTTATCGAAGGTAGTAACCCCAAATCAAATATGTCAAATAATTCTAAAGGATTATTCCCCACTCCCATATAAAAAAATCCAAAATATTTTATCTTTCTCCCCTTCATATACTATAAATATTAAGCCTTTTTATATTTCCTTGTTAATTAATGGGTACCAACTAAATAACTACATTATTGATTCTGGTACTTCTAACAATTTCATGCCTATTAAGGTTTCTATACACAATTTTTTATATGCGCATGGTCGAACACATGACTATAAAGGACTGTAATGTAGTCAACTTCTTTGTTATGTAATGCAATAGTGTTGATGATGTATAATTGTGTTTGGGTAGAAAAGATCACTATGTTTGAGTATGGGATTTTGGGAATTCAAGTGTTATTGTTCATATTGTATGTTGATTAAATTTCCTTATTATATGTGTTTTGGATTGACATGATTATGATATTTCGTTGTGCATGAATATTTGTTTGGTGTGAATATGATTATGATCATGCATGCTAACGTATTGATAAGAAAAGAAAAGGAGGGACTTGGTGGTGCGTGTACTTGGGTGATCTTCCGAGACTTGTCTAGATGAATTTCCAACATACATAGCTCTGGTTGAGTAGTAAAAAACTATATTTTTGTTACATTTTTGGGACCTCTTCTCAATTTTTCTACCAGGATGTTGCATTTAAATGGGGTTTCCATCTGTCTTTGGAGAACATTGAGTAGGTAGAAGACAACCAAAATGATTTTGCACAGAGATATAACACTATACTTGATTTCAATACATGAAATTTTGTGGAACATAATCTATATGACTTCTTATATGAGACATTATTCATATTATTCCCAGTAGAGTTGTACCAGTGGTTGGAAGCTTACACAAAAAGGGAGGTTTCGGCTTAGAAATAAATCTTGGATGTAGGAAGACTATCAAACACCCTTTTATTCGAAACGAACCAAACAATAAAGTTGTGGATGATTGGTGGGAAGGTGTATTGCATAGATATACCTTGGAATACACAATATCAACATATTCTTTCCCAGAGGAAGTAGATTTCTAGTTTTTGCGTGAGTCAAGAGGTTCTTATTTGTGTGCAATACCTTTAGCTATTAAGATCCTGATTATGGAAATGAGAATGGAGAAATACGTATGGAGAACTAAAACCATAATGTGCATAGGGGTGGGAGCATATTTGGGAAGGATGGCAAAGTGGCCCTGGTGGAAGAAAGATAAAGAGAAGAAATACGGTACGATAGAGGGTAGTTGATGAATGGATGAAGTGATGAGAACCCCACATAAGATGAGGGACCACACTATTATGTCCTCCTAAAATTGGTAAATCACAATAGAGAGACCCCATCAACCTTTGATTAGAGTGAGTCTAAGGAGAGAGAGAGAGAGAACCATAGGCACACATCTAACCTAGCCTAGCTACCATCCCTTGCACAAGGTGTTCAAAATCCAGAGGTAGTTATAGAAGATCATCATAGTGAAGGTGAGAAAGGAGGATCTCCATGTTAGGAAGGAGACACAAGTAGACATGTTTTAGTTACCAATCGGGAAGCGTGACGGACCAAGGATGTGTTCATGGTTTTATAACAGTCACCGGTGTTTGGAGTAAGTACTTTTGGAGGTATTTTTATAGGCACATCATGAGGACAAAGTGTTGGTGCGTAGACATTTGGAAGAAATCCTATAGATGATGCTATAACACAAATAGTTGGTGTCTAGTTTAGTACCAAAAGCGGGACATAAGGAAGTTCATCTCTTGTACCATAGGTCACAACGAGAGGATCAAGAGGATTAGGTTAACCACCTGCATGAAGGAAATATTGGTGGAGGTTCAATTTTAAGATCTAGGCCCATCCGGGGTAATGGTCACAACCATAATAACATACACAACAACCATAACAACCAAAATAGATGACACCTCAAGTTTTTTTTGGGATTTCCCTTCAATTTCCAGAGTATATAGGTGTGGAGGATGTTGTTGAGCATGTGCATAAGTGTGAATTTCTATGGAGAGATAAGGGCATAAAAACTTCTGATAGAAAGTAAAGTCAATTTT
Source organism: Taxus wallichiana var. yunnanensis (assembly GCA_018340775.1). Classification (NCBI taxonomy): domain Eukaryota; kingdom Viridiplantae; phylum Streptophyta; class Pinopsida; order Cupressales; family Taxaceae; genus Taxus; species Taxus wallichiana. The sequence goes on along the minus strand of CM031242.1, from coordinate 564,935,920 downwards.
CCACCACACTTCAAGGGTGCACACATAGTTGGTATAGAAAATATGATCCACATAAGATTGCGGTGGATTATGATGTGTTGTGCACTGCATTTTTGGCTGAATTTCACATTCCTGAGATTGAGCAATGAGTATTAGCATGCTCAAGGACATCAAGAAAGGATTCTCTGAAATTTTCGGGGAGTATGATGCATGGTTTGAAACTATCTTGTGTAATAAATCTTATGATATTTTGGGGTGATAATGTCAAGTGGGGATACCTCCTTGGGAGGACCACCACTTCACACCCCATATTATTTTAAAGTTTAATTTATTAAACTTTATTATGTCAGTCTTCCACATTTAAGAGTGAAACGACATGACTAATTCATTGAGATACCTCTTGGGATTGGACCAAAATATACATTGGTACCATATTGATACATAAGTGAGATAAGATCATATTGATTTATGATTGCGATCAATGTATTGATGATTGTTGTATTGTATAGTGCGAAAAACCATTATGTAATATTCTATGAGACCAAGGAGTGAAGTGGAAGTACTAGGTAAAATTTTTATATGCAATTATTAATACGGGGAAGTGATTTATTCTAAGTGGCGGTTTTTCCTTTGGGTTTCCCCACTATAAATATGGTGTTCTGTGTCTTTTAATTTATTGTTGTTTGATTTCATATCTTTATTATTACATTATGTAATATGTAAATATAAACATCTTAATCGATGATTAATCACTACATTTCATAATCTATAATCTTCAATAATTATTGTGGATTTATATACATTCCTTATAAATCGACATGGTATCGAGTTGGTGGTTATACTTGTGAGCTAGATCTGGATGTTTTTAATTTACAAGGTGAAGAAAGCTGGAATATTTTTGGATCTAGGAAACCCAAGTTGTTCCGCTTATTGACTTCAAGTTAAACATGTTCAAAATTCTATTTTTTCCCAAAAATTATATGAATATTGGTCGCTTAGATGTTTAGATCTTCTTTGTGCATTTTGTGTGAATAGATATGTGTTTTTACGACCCTAGATCTTTATTTTTGTTATTTATAGTCATCCGTAACTAGTTCAAATATTTCGTGCTTGTTTTATATAGTTTCTATAGCTATGGGTCTCATTTAAAATAAGTTCTTTTATTTTTGGTCTTATTTATGTTTAGGGGAGGACTTCAAATTTATTTATTTTTGTTTATCCCACAAGTTTTAGGTCCATAGTCTTATTTTCCTTGAAAAAGTGACGAATTGCAACACTTTTGTCCTCATTGACTTGTGGAATTTTTGCCACATGATTTCATTTTATTTGATTAAGGAGAGGACCAAAAAAAATTATTTCTAATACGGTTAATTCCATAATTCTAAATCCCCTCGATATTAAAAATCTTTATTTATTGCAAGTTCTATTTTTGAAATCTCAAGCCAATCATTAAGCTCCATATATCTTCACTGTTTCATATTTTTTATTAGTTCTTTTTGTCTTTGTGAAGTTTGAGCCAATCATTTAAAGCTTCATGTAGCTTTGTCGTGCTATAATTTTAATTGAATCATTTTTTCAGTTGCGAAGTATGAATTAATAAGGTTGTTCCATGCTCTTCACAAATTATGTGTATTATGTTGTCTCTTACTCATGTAAAATACGTTCCAATAGAAAATCTCCAAGTTTTTTCTTATTTCGCATTGTCTATACTTTTTTATCTTCTTCTGTCAATTGTGAAATATGATCTAATAAAAAAGCTCCAAGTATTTTCTTATTTTGCATTGTCAGTCTTTTGTTACTCATGTCGTGGCTAGCAACCAATAAGATTAAGCCATTGTTTTTAATTTTTATAAGACTTTTCGAGTTTTCAAGTTGCGAAACCAATAGAACATGTCCACATTCTTTCACATTTTATTTGTCCTTTGTTATAACCATGTCAAAGTGTGAAAAAGTGATCCCATAAGTTAACGACATGTATGTATGGTTTAACAGTCTATTTTTCTATTTATTGTCTTTGGACTTGTTTGTTGGACTGCGAAGTGCAATTTAATAGCTAAGTGCCATGTTTATATTGTTTTTTTCACAAGTTTTTGACTTATATATTTCAGCCGCGTGGTTCTTTGTTTGTTCACTGCATATTTTGGTTGACTTATCAACCTTTATTCTGAACTCGATAAAATATTGGTCTTAGTTTATTTTGTAGACTTCACATCTCTGTCGGGCTCATTAACTTATAAATTTTCCAAATAGTTTATGCGTGCCACCCACGCTATCTTTTATTAACTCCAAGTGTTGCCTCCTATTTCGACCATGTGTTTGTAAGAGTGGACTATATTTGCAGAATAAAATGCATGGAATAATGATATATCTTTCAATTCATTCCGGATTATTTACATAAGATGCAATTACAAATATATAGGCACATAGTTTCCTATAAATTAGGAAACTATTCTACTAACAAATACTAATCACGTGAGTTGTTTGTAATAACCAAACAACTCAACACACATTTGTTATTAGTTGTTTTATATAACAACTAAATAACAAATTACTAATATAATAATAATTACCAAATGTAATTATTATCTACACAATGTAAATACTAATTCCTAACATTCCCCCCCTTAGTGTTTACATGGTAGAAAAACATCCACACTCTCAACTGCAGTATGCTCACCCCTGTGGCATGTCGACTCTCGTGACTCATGACCTTGATCCAAAAGAAAGGCTCGCTCCTTCCATGGTTTTAAACAGGCTTACCATAAACCTTGATGTGACATGAACTTCATCAACTGTCCACCTCGTGTGGTTTTCTGGATCCTCCCACAAACCCTTTCAAGATCCAAGTGACTTACTTTGGTGCTACTGTTCACCACTATGCTTATACATCAGGGAATTATGTAGGAAACACAACTTGCATATTACAAAACCACATAATAGAAGAAATACTGAAAATATTTCACATTACTTCCTATAAGAATCGTAATGTTCTTAATCATAGTCTTTGTCATTGATCATTTGCCACTCGATCTCGAACAGATAGAAAAGCGCCACTTTGCCACTTTGGAAGCTTTCTTTGACTAAGTCATTTTGGGTGCAGAATGGGAATGGAACATTGGTATGTATTCCCCCCCACAATGTGAAATTCCACTCATATAGATACTGAGAAGCAAAATGCATCGAAGAACATACTCCTGAATGGATCTTGCTAGTTAGGTCTTCTTCACATGGTCACTAATGCTAGTGGACGTATTCTTCTAGTGACCATCTTCTAATGAAGTACGGCGGTCGAGAGGACCAAGTCGGTCAGAGGATCGCGCGGTCATCTCGCACTCCAACACAACTTTCTTTCCAACATCCATCAAATACCACACAAAACAGGAACACTGCAAACTGAAGCACATTGGGAAAATGGAAACCACACTGAAAATCATATACTCACACCATACATATGCCACCACAGCTTCTATGCGGCCCCGGCGTTGGTGACTGACGAGAGGTCATTGTTCGACCTCCTTCCTCCGATGCCTCCTTCCTCCATTTTTGTGGCTTTTAACTCAGCCAAATGAAAAATTTAAGCTCATTTGTTTCGACATTGAAGTTATTCTACCCCGTAATGTGAAACATTTTAGTTTTGAGCGTCGGTACAATCGATAATGCGTCCCACAAAATAGCCAAAAAATATGATATTTTTCAAAGTGGGTATTTTATCCCAAAATTAGAACCACTATAATGAGAATTAAAAAATAAACACCTTTGCTGAAAACGGTGCTCAATTTTGAGTTACCGTGCAAAAGTTATTGAGGTTACAATTTCCCGTAAATCGATCCAATTAAAATAAAATTGAATTGCCCTCAAAATTCAATTATTAATCAAAAAATATAGAAATATATATATATATATAATATATATATATATATATATATTTAAACTATATTTTTGCTAAATAATTAAAAAAAATTGACCAATAAGAAAAAACCTGTGTGTTGCATTTCTTTTACCGGATGTGCATTTCTAGCTACAAAAACGTCTGTTTGATAGCAATTTTGTCATATTTGCATGCTGAATCTGACCCTGATGTAAACTACAAAGTTGTGCGTATTTTTCTCATATTTTCAACCCAAAAATAATCGCCTCAATCCAATGTTTTATGAGGAAGATATGTTCATTTTACTGAACACTACTTGTTGTATTTTTTTGGACGGATTTTTGAATATTCTCTTTGGCCTCTTAAATCTTCTTGGCTCTCATAGGAATAACCTGCTCTGGTACCAAATGTAAGAGCTGGACTATATTTGCAGAATAAAATGCATGGAATAATGATATATCTTTCAATTCATTCCGGATGATTTACATAAGATGTAATTACAAATATATAGGCACATAGTTTCCTATAAATTAGGAAACTATTCTACTAACAAATACTAATCACGTGAGTTGTTTGTAACAACCAAACAACTCAACACACATTTTTTATTAGTTGTTTTATATAACAACTAAATAACAAATTACTAATATAATAATAATTACCAAATGTAATTATTATCTACACAATGTAAATACTAATTCCTAACAGTGTTTCTTCTATTTTCCAGTAGCATAGTTCTTTGTTTTATCGTCGTATTTTTTAAATTTGTTGAAAACCCGATAATCTATCTATTTTAATTAAATTTGAAGGAATTCACATTTTCCTAGGGATTTGCTTTATAATTTTCTAGAAATTTGACAAGTTTCTTTGTTGATTGCTTTGACTTTTACTGTGTTTACGTTTTCTTCAATTAAGTTTGATTTTGTTTTATTTAGTTGTTTATATGTAGCTCGATTGAGCTCACTTAGCTCATTTACAAGCTTAATCTTGATATTTTTTAATAACTCTCAAGCTAATCCTTTGTCACTCATCCTACCCTCGCTCCAGATCCTAAATTTATTAACTACAATTTATTTTGAGTGTTTCAATTGCATTAGCGAAATCTAATTGGGAGAACACCGGAATAGTGACACATTTCTCTCTTAAGCATTGGATTCATTCCAAGTGGAATCTAATTATTCCTCTACTCATTTTTATTAATTTAGTTTATTTCCTAAGTTGTTTTAGTGTGTTTTTATTTTTTTAAAAGTTGGTAATGCTAGTTTTTCAATGGATAAATCACAGTTATAAAATGGAACAAATTAAAGTATTTAGAGAGTTATGTTAAAATCATATTTCATGGCTAGAAAGCTATGTAATATTATAAATGGTGTGAAGACACGACCCACTAGAAGACAAGCAAAACACGAAAACCTCAACTCCTTCTCCCAAATATCTCGGGAAGCCCTATCAAGCCTATTCTAGACCATTAAAGATGGATTTCTACTGCATATAGGTCATATGGATTCTCTTGCATATCTTTGTAAAAATTAATCGATCTAATACAAAGAATCCATGAAATAGCTACACGACATGATAATTGAAATCAACAACTCTATATTATATTTTTATTATTCATTCACTATTTCATTATACTCCATTATATAGGAGATGTAAAATAACAATCCTTACAACAACATTTGTCTTCATGTACAACCATACACCCATATGGTTTCAACCTCTCACTAATATAATAATAAAACAATACTAATTGTTTTATTATTCTAACTTACTAACTTACCACATACTAACCACATTTTACATTTACTATTTACATTTACATAGTAAATGTACTTTCACTAATTTACCATAATAATAATTACACATGTAATTATTATTCACCCATACAAATGGAGCACTAAGATATATTTCCTAACATTCCCCCCCTTAGTGCGAACATGGGGAAAACCTGCCTTATACTTGCATCTGCTCATGATCTGATGATTTTACAGGATGATCATAAACCTAATGGATGGTTTTTCATAGGGTTGACCATAAACCGAAAATGATGGTTTTGCAACTGGTTTACCACAAACCAAAAGGGTGATGGTTTTGCATAGGGTTTACCAACAACCGAAAATGGTGGTTTTACAAGTGGTGTACCACAAACCAAAAGGGTGATGGTTTTGCATAGGGTTTACCAACAACCGAAAATGGTGGTTTTACAAGTGGTGTACCACAAACCAAAAATGAAGGTTTTCAAGTGGTTTACCTACAACCACATCATGATATGCCAAGTATTATTCTTAGCCCTCATCACATCTCACTGCAGGGAATAACATAGGAAATTCTATTGAAATCTGCTGCATATATAGAAAATACCAGAAATGTAGAAAACTAGAAATGGAACATTGAGATCATGTTCCCCCCTCAATGTGAAATTTCCTTTATTCTGCAAACCACAATAGGAACACTGCAACCAAACACTCTGCCATAAATACAAAGAAACAACAAGAACGCACTGTATAAAAAAATAATCACCATAGCTGATACGGCCCCGTCGTTGGTGACTGACGAGAGGTCGCTGAATGACCTCCAACCTCCTGTGCCTCCTTCCTCCAAGAACTTCACTTAGAATAGAAAGTCTTCAGAATTATAGTCAATTTCATCTGTTATTCGTTCATCTTCAGTTTCCCATTCTACAATTTTGCTTACATCTGTAGGTGCTTTTTCTTTTCCATCTACTATCCTCCATAGATTTTTATTCATTAACTGCATCTGGATTTTTACTCTCCATGTATGGAAGTTCAGCCCATTAAATTTATCTAATGGTATATCCATTTTATTGAATCTAAATATCCAAAAAAAAATTGAATGTAGATTTGAATTACCTTTGATTCTCTGATTTCTTCAAAAAACAACAGTGATCAATGTGTTGTATAGTAAATTACATGTTTCTCCCAAACTACAAACTGGGTTTTATTGAAATTTTTACTGTAGCTTCTTGTATAATAGATCATTCCACGCAAATTTTTTGGAGAAACCCAGATCGCAAAAAAAAAGTTACGAGATCTTATTCGAGACAGATTTAACCTGCTTTGGTACCAAATGTAGAAATTACTCTGATCTAATACAAAGAATCCATGAAATAGCTACACAGATAATAATTGAAATCAACAACTCTATATTATATTTTTATTATTCATTCACTATTTCATTACACTCCATTATATAGGAGATGTAAAATAACAATCCTTACAACAACATTTGTCTTCATGTACAACCATACACCCATATGGTTTCAACCTCTCACCAATATAATAATAAAACATTACTAATTGTTTTATTATTCTAACTTACTAACTTACCACATACTAACCACATTTTACATTTACTATTTACATTTACATAGTAAATGTACTTTCACTAATTTACCATAATAATAATTACACATGTAATTATTATTCACCCGTACATACAAATGGAGCACTAAGATATATTTCCTAACATATACATGGAAACAATTATAAACCATGCATGAAGGAAATCACCTATCAAAAATAATTAAGCTAATTATGGAATTGTTTACAACTCCCATGAAGGGGGATGAGAAAATTGTTCATTTTCTGGATAAAATAAAAAACATTAAAGCTTAGTTGGATTGATGTAATTATGAATTATTTAAAGATAAGTTTATATAATTCATTATTTATATAAATATTCATACAAATTTTAGGAACTATATCTCTATTCTTAACTCTAAATATCAGAATGAGAATGATCTGCTGATCTGGACACTCTAGTTTCTCTGTTAATTCAAGAAGAATGTGTAATGGAAATTTTTGATTCAAAAGAGACTACCTCTCAAGAATTGTTCTCTCAGAATTCTAAACCCTCTCATAAGAGAAATAATGTCAATCCTAATCAGAAATCTAACCTCAGATCAAAATTTAAACCCAATCCTAAATCTAATTTTGTTAGAACTAGTCATAATTTTAAAGTGAAATTCAATGGCACATGTAATAAATGTGGCAAGTTTGGTCATAAAGAGTCTGATTGTCGTGTAAAAACTGATATTTTTGTTAAAAATACTAAAAATAGTAAATTTAGAAATCAAAAGAAAGATCAGAATCAAAATCAAAATAAAAACCATGCAAATAATGTTGAGCATTATATTTCCTCGTATATACTGCTCTCTCAACTTCAAATGACAATGAATGGATCCTAGATAGTGGTGCCTCTAGGCACATGACCGTATTTCTAATATCCTCTCATATGTTGTAAAATGTGAGGAAAATATATATCTAGGAGATAATTCCATCATTAGATCTGAAGGTTGTGGGAATGTTAAATTGGAAAATGGAATAATTAGGAATGTCTTGTATGTTTCTAGTCTTATTTTCCCACTAAAAACCATAGGCGTGTTGGAAATTCATCTAGATGAATCTAAATTCTCACACAAAGCACACAAAGGTACTAGGTCCCTCTTTGTCACTACCTTACAGAGTGTTAGCATGCATATTCATAATAACCAAACTCAAAGTGCATATTCTATTCTAACAATCAGATCCATGAGCTCAATTTGGAAACACACATACTAAGTCAAACATATATATCACATAAGGATTAATACTAGATTCACCATAAAATAACAATGTGTAGATTAATACCAGCTTTTTTTGCGGTGTTTTTGCTATTTTGTCTTGTTTGGGTAGCTATTTTTGGTTACTTTGGGCTTCATTGTCACATTTGGATCCCGATCCTTTTCTCTTTGGTTTTCATTCCTATTCGGCTCCTAGGCCATCTTTTGTACTCAAGGGTATAGTCCCTTTCAAAAACTATTTGCCAATAATAAAAAAACAATGTGTAGAGACATAAACAATCAATATCCATCCATAATGATCCATTATATTAAATCATCACAAAACAAAGAAGCTAGATACACCATAAAGTAGCATAACTCTGTTATAATCCAAATCTCAACTCGAGAACCCACTAAATCATGTACAAATCAATACATATATATAAGGGTGGAGACTTGACCTTCACCACCCATGCACTCTAAAAATAGGCCGTATGCTCAAAATATCCATGTGTGCATATAAAGATAACTAAAGAAGCATGTAAGATTCGCCTAATAATAGATTATCTATAATTAACTCTAGATCTAATCCTATTATTATCTCAAATTCTACATGACTCTTGATATTCCACATGTTCCAAAAACATCTTTTTATTCATTCACAGAACTCCATGCATTAACCTATTCTTAAAAATTTGTTTGAACGCCACTCCAACTATCCACTGTCTATTTTTATCCTGTGGCTCAAAAGTAGGCTAAGTCCGGAGTATATTTTGACCGGGCACAAACCCCCACATGCTACCTATCCTACATTCCTTCATTCCTACCTCTCACACATCCAAAACGTGTGTGCACTACTTATAGATAACATACTTGAGGGTGCAACCTTACCCCACAATAATGGGATTGTCATCCCATTTCAAGCTTAAAATTTAGGAAGGAGATAAATACATTCAAGGCCGAAAAATAATCATTATACCCAAAAACTATCTATGCATGGGTCAAATAGAGTATATCTAGAAATTCTACATCTATCTCATGACCACATTTTCTCCATTCCTCTAACTCCTACAAGACCTTCCTAAGCGCAGCAAAGCCCTAATCCCTCGGTACTTGGTCAAGAGTAATTTCTTCAAGTTTTCTTATGAGATCATGAATTACCACTAATAATTCTATGCTCACACCCTCAATCCCATCCATATGGTCCAATATCATATTCATAGATTCACTTATTCACATATCTAACTTTTCCCTCTTTTTCCTTATCTTGTCTTTACGAGCAAAGTAGTTTCGCTATCACTAGGTGTCCTCAACATTGTTTTTGGTGTCTTCTCTAGAATTTTTTGAAATACTACTTCTTCATCCACCATCCTAGCATTAATAAAAGGGTCACACTTCTAACATATATTAAAGGCCATATCATATTTTGCGCTTTCTTACTTGATCCTAACAAACAATTCCTCTAGCTTAGTCATCCATGCCTAAACAATGACCTTGTTCTCTACTTTCTCCTTAATAATTTCTTATTCAGTAGGCCCGGTGCTACTCTTTATTTTCACTAAAATCATCCCCACTAATTCCTCTAGGTACTCCATTTCATTAACATAACCACATCTAGCTTAACTCACTAATAATGGGCACTATCTCAAAATATGCTTTTACTAACGTGCCACTCACATATACCTCCTTCATTCTTTTATACTCCCCTTGTAGACCATTCCTCAAGTATGTCCACCTCAAACTTGTTTCCCTTCTTATCAACAACCAAAGTTTTAATAGTGGCTCTCACGTCAAAATTCTAGTATACTACCTCTACCGCCATTTTATTCGGGGCATTGCACACTGCTCATCATCAAATGGTTTTAATCTATTGCCCTATACTTCTTCCCAGGATGTTTTCTCGGTGTTATAGTATAAATAGAGTGTTTTCTTACTTCAAATTCTCACTCCTTTGTATGGCTATGCAAACTCTAGCTTATCATTTTCCTCATGTGTGTCACTCCTCCATTCAGATTCATCAAGCCTCGGGCATGAAACTTGTTTATTGCCTGCACTCTAATAATTACCCCGTAATACCTTCTTAGGGTTATCCACATTGTCCATGTGAGGAGGATGAGGTGTCTAACACTTCCTCTATGCCTTTCTCTTCATCCTCTATTTCTTACGAGTGGGTATGCTCATGCTCTCCCCTAATCTTGTATCCTCCTTGATAATAAAAGTATCACCAGTATCTTTTTCTACATGCCCTTCCTCTTATACAGGTGTACTCTCTTTCATCGGGATCCTACTCATTTATTCCTCTTGTATGTGATGATCGTATTTTGTTTATCTCTCGACCTTTTCCTTTTCCATCTTATTTTCTCTTCAAGATGCTCATCTCTTCTCCATATCTCGATTCTTTATTTTCCTCTCTACTAGAGATAACTATGGATTTTATACACTCATTCTTTTCCTACTTCACACTCCCCAATTGTGAGGTCCTTGCACCACTACTATGTCAACAAGAATAGTACATCTTCCACAAGTGGTCCAAATTTCCCTCATCTTCATCACCTTCTTCTTTAGGGTCCTCTTCACATGCCATTTTTAATGGTGGTATAATTGTTCTTCCGAGATGTGGGAAGGGTGAATATGTAACATCCACCTCAAATCCTCCTTATATATTAGGTCTCGGTTATATAAAAACTCTACATATCGAACCCCTGATAGTGACATTGAGTTGAGGATGAAAGTCCAATGTATCAAGCTCTAACACTTCAAAGTATGTAGGCCTTATTTCCATACCTATAAGTCACACATAAGGTGTGTAAATATGAATCAACCTTATTTACATCAAAGGTCAACTTCGCATGTCTTTTATCATGTTTACTAAATACTTGAGGTATCGCCTTTTGAAGGAAAATGAAAGTTTGCACTAGGGTCCCATATCCCCCTTTACCATCTTGAAGTGTGCAAGACTGAAGTGCTGCATCACTACAAATTTTCTTTGTTCCCTAACTATGGTGGGAAGTTCATGTAGAACGCATCATTCATTCTCAAATGATCATCTTAACCTGTCATACCACTTATTCATTCATGCCTTGTATGTACTTGTGATAACCCCATCACAAGTGTATTATATGAATTGTACTATGGGATATGGTTGCAAGGGTGGGTAAACCCACATATTTTCCTCTAGTCCATCTGACACTCCAATCTCCCAAAACACTATGAGGAGTAAAATTGACCCCATAAAATTTTGGAACCCTCCCGATTCTATACTCATGATTCTTCTATAATCCCATTGGAAAAAAATACGTGATGTTGTAGTGTGCCATGTGTGCCATTCTATGTGCCACATACAAAAATATTTTATTCACATTCGTCCTTTGCTTGAAAGCACTTGATTTGTAGCTCACCGGTCAGAGGAAATCCTAGTCACAGGTCATCTAAGTCTACAATTAACATCACCCTACCACCCTTCTTATAGATCAATTATGTGGCCAACTATTCTATCTTTATGTTTTTGCAAAGATCCAATCGATATATTCTCCGTGATAAAGAGATCAGTAACTTGCTTAATCAACTAAGCAGAATCTTCATCCTTCTTCTAGTGAATTAGAAGAAATATTCGTCGTACCATCAACATTAACCATTGGTTCACATGTGCTTGCTTCGCAAAGAAGGGAAGCTTATATAAGTACAAAAATCCAGTCTTCTCTAGTTACCTTCTCACGAGTCATCGATCAAGGAATTTCCTTCTACATCTATTCTAGGAAGTACCTTTTCTACATTTGTACTTAAACTCTTCTCATGCTCATCTATTGTATGGTTATACTCACTTATCTTACACTTCGGGAGATTTGAATTCCATATTTCTAGCCTATGGACACTAGGGGATAGTGTATTTATAAATAAATTTCCTCCAGGGATTCCACCGTTACCACCTCCACCGTTTTCATCCTGAGATTTCTTTTTTTCTGGGGCCATATTTCTATGAATTAGCATGCCCTATGTTCTCTACTACATAAGATTCTCTAATACTCGAGTGTTACCAATCTTAACTACTGAAATTATGTGCAAACCCTTCTCTATGTGCCCTATTAGTGCTTCCAAATTTCCCTTCTAAAAGGATGTACACACAGCTCCATGCACTAATGTGGTTTTTGCTTACTTCGATATTCTTCACACTCAAACTCTCAGTAGCTTCTTTTCTCAAAGTTTTTATCGAAGGTAAGGTAGAAAAAAGTATACCTATTACCCGTAATTATACTTTTTCAATAACCCACAATGTCCGTTGGACCCACATTTTTAAGTCACTTTTTTAATAAAGTGCTTTTTCTATCTCGTGTTCACTTCCACATCTTCCTTTCACGTGATGTGGTCATAACCTTATAGCGCACTATACTAATTCTCAGCCATAGACCTCCTCCACGTGCGTACCTATGCCAAAGTACATAACCACTTCCTACATGTCGCTACCTACCTCATGTTATACTACATGATCATCTTTCCCACATGATATTTAATAAAAGTAATTTCCTTAAAAACACCCCTATCCACCGCATCTGTAAAACTAATTTTCTTTCATGCCATCCTTCCAGGAGATACCTATAAATGAGCCAACCTATAACAAGATGGAATCCAAACCTTCTCATCTATTTACTTGATCTACCCCACACTAAAAGTATGTATAGTCCTTTGTGCATGAATCCAATAGATATTAATCAGCTTCTAGCATGCAAGCATGCTTATTATAACAAAACACTAAACTAAATTAATAAAGCATATCAAAAATTAAAGGAAACACTTGAAAATAAATGCATTAATAGGGAATCTAATCTAAGTGGTAATACTTCCTTATTACAAACACCAATAAGACTTATTTATAGTAGGTCTTTAGCATACTCCCATTGAAATAACCGGGAAAATAAGTGCCATCCAACACCTGTAACTGACAAGTGCCTAATTCCAATATATTTGTTACTACAAATGGTCCCAACCAATGAACTTTCAACTTCCTTGGGTTGTGTGAAAACTTTGAATCATACAGAAGAACCATCTTTCTAACCTCAAATTCCTTATTTTGAATATGTCTATCATGTCATTCCTTATGTCTCACTTTTTTTGTCTTTTGGCTCCACCAATAAATAATGTGCCATTCATCCAACTGCATCAGTTTATCTATGTGCTCTTCAACAGATTTTTCATCATCCAATCCTCCTACACATGTAATACACACAGATGGTACCATGAATTACATAGGCAATAAAACCTCTACGCCAAACACCAACTGAAAGGGTGTGGATTTATTCAATCTTTTGTAAGTAGTCTTGTATGTAAAAAGTACAACAAAAACCTTATCATCCCAGTCTTTCCTTCCAACATCATATATTTTTGTTAGTGTTTATCCCATAATATTGTTGAAATCCTCAACAGTTCCTTTATCTTATGGATGATACGGTGTTGTCTTTTATTGTGCCACATAAACTCAACTAAAATAATTATGATGGTCTCATTAAGAAAATGAGTGCCCTTTTCACTTGGTAAGCTAAGCAGACATCCATACCTACTGATAATGTTTTCCCATAGAAATCTTGTTGTTGTAGTTGATGAAATTCTTTATAGGTTTCGTTTCGCCCAATGTGTCAAATAATATGTATAATTTATAATGTAGTGTGTGTCAGTCCTATGCATAGGTGAGGAAATAGGATCTACAAAGTCAATAACCCATTTCTCAAAATGTTCAACACTTGCAATAGGCATCAAAGGAATCTCATCTACAGATCTAGGATTCCTAAGGCAGCGACAATGATCAAAATCCTTGACATATTCTTTAATATCCTTATACAAATTTTCCCACCATAATCCAGCCATCAAAATCTTGTGTGCGGTGGCATCTCCTACATAATGACCTCCTGCAATTCCACCATGAGCTTCTTCCATTATTGCCTTGTGCTCATGCTTAAGTACACACTGGTGAAAAAAATCATCATAGCCTAGCTCATAGAAATATCCACCTATCAACTAGTAAGTTTCTCTATGTATTGTAAGTTGTTTCTTTTCTAAGGTCTTCATTCCCTCAGGCGCTGTCTAGTGCACAAAAAGACTGAAATATATTCCAACATGGTGGGTGTGAGATTCAATCTAAAGAGCTATGCATCTGACATTGTGTCCTTAATTCTTTGTGCATCCTCATGAGAATTTATTCTTGATAAATGATTAGGCCTTGAGTTACTTTTTCCTAGTTTCATAATCACTATAAACTGAAACTCTTAAAATAATAGTATCCACCTAAAAATGTGCCCTTGTAAAATAAACTTGTTGACCAAATACTTAAGCACCATATGATCATTGAAGAAAATAAATGGTGTATCCAGTAAGTATTGTATGAACTTGTGCAACATGTAGATCATGGAAAAATATTCACGCTCAGTAGTTGTATAGTTATGTTAAGCTAGTTTCAACTTCTTTGTTGTAAAAAAAAGAGGGTGCTCTGTGATTCCTTCTTCAGCTAGGCCAATCACCATCCATAAGAAGCATCCAAATGAACATGAAACAATTTTTCCCATGAAGGAAAGCACAAAATAGGTGTAGTGGTCAACCTTTCCTTTAGTGTTTTAAATTCTGCTATTGCACCTCACCCCAATAGAATTTTCCTTTGGCCTTAAATAATTCCTTCATGGGCGCGAAAATATTTGCATATCCCTTAATGAATTTCCTATAATAACCTATATGTCCAAGGAATCCACGCAATTCACTTTGATTGTTAGGTTATTCCAATCCCAATATCACAACGACCTTGGTTGGATCTACCAACAAGCCTTCTTTACAAATAATATGCCCAAGAAAAGTGCCAAAAGGTTTCACATAGATACATGTCTTAATATTCAGAGAGATGCTCAAATGTCTGCACCTCTTAAACATAAGCCTCAAATTGTCACAATCATCCTTAACCAAACCATACACTGTCCAATCATCAAGATACACTTGTAGAAATTTATGAATGAAGTCCTGAAAATCCTGCACAACAATGCATGAAAATAGTGTAGGTGCATTCTTCAACCCAAAGGGCATAATTGTATATGTAAAAATCCCCCACTTGGTGGTGAAATTTTTCTTTTCTTTATCTTCCTTTGTTATGTGCACTTGATGATAACCTTAAAATACATTTGTAAGAGAATAGATCTTACACCTTGTAACTCCTTCAAGGATCTCCTCCGTAAATGGGGTAGGAAAAGGATCAATAAAACATGAAGCATTCAGCTCCCTATAATCTATATAGATCCTTACCATCCCATATTTTTCAATACTGATAACCATAAGACACACCCACTCAGATTCCTCAATGGGCTCAATTATTCCAGACTTGAGCATCTTATCAATTTCTTCATTTACCTTAATGCATAGATTAGGATTCATCTTGTATGTCCTCTTCCTAATCAGTGCACGCCTTCTTTAAGCTTGATTCTCATCTCACCTAAATAAGGGTGTACTCCTTTTAATTCATGATAGCCTCATAGAAATAAGTCCTAAAAGTCACGCAGAGTTCAATAATCTTAGCCACTTCCTGCTCAAACCAATAATCACCAATAATGGCCTCTTTAGGCTCTGTAGATGTTCCAATATTAACCTTATTTTTATCATAGGCTCATGATAAATGCATGCCTTTTCATTTTTTGTGTCCATCACCTCACACGTACCTTCAAGTGTGGTTAACATCCATATTATTATCCTCATCATCATCATTTATTATGCACACCAGTTTACCCCTTTCCTTTTCTTCCCAGGTGTAGACCATTTCTTCTTCTTCAGTCTCTTCAAGGTCAAGGCACACCTTTAAATGCAACTCACCAAAATGTCCAACAGAATTTCCTCATCCTTCGCACTATCTCCCAAAGTAAGACACTTCATAATCTACAGTGCTTCATTAACCAAAGCTTTAGTAGAAAAATAATGAAAGTATGAATCATACTTAACGTCGTCTCTTACCAATTAACTATTTCCCATGTCAATTCTGCATAGACATACCATGCGTGTGCATAGCCAATTAGGGTGGCATATAACTTATGTACCCATAGTGATGGTGGTAAGGCCTTCTGACCCTTCATCTGAAGTCTCTCACATTTCTAGGCATGGTGTGAAGCAAAGGACTTCCCATTAAATTTGCATATCTATGAGGGTACATTGATCCTTATAAACCTAGTAGAAAAGGCAATTCTCACCTCTCTCCATTCCAATAGGTTGTCTCTATGTGTAGTCCACTAATGTGTTATTATCCGTGTAAAGTATAAACCAATATATTTCTCTTGTCACCCTCATTCTTCCACTGGAATTCCATAGCACAAAAAAATACATCAAGGTTCCCTTCACAAGTGTACTAAGGTACCTGGTTATGACTCAAGTGTTGAACGACACGTAACCTCATAACATGACTAAAAATATTCTTGATCTCTCACCTAACTACTTCATACATTCCATATGTCTAGTTGTCATAAGTAATACTTGAAGTATCACTAACTAAATGAGCATCATCCCACTATATCACTCCTTCCTTAGATGGCTCAGCTACCTTAGGGTCTCTGATTATACACATGTATATCCTATTCAAGTATTCTTCACTCAAAGGCTCAACATACGGGCAACCTTTACATCTGTCAAAGGTATAATGACACACTCTTCTTTGTTCTCAAAGATAATATACCCCTTTTTGAAGCAAAAATATACATTATTCACATAACACCAAGGGTGCCCAAGTAGGGCTAGGAAACTATGTACCTCTACGAACACCAACACTTCAAAGTCCCTAGTAAACTTCTATCCCTTAATCATAATAGTCGCATATTATAATACCCCAATAGGATTAGCCCTAGTTTTGTGTTCCAGATACAACACATTCAAAGAAGGCTACAATGGAGGTCTATCCATATGATTCTAAGCATCGAACATGAGTATATTAAATTTTGGACTTGTATCTATCTATAATGTTTCTCATAAGCCATCCATTAATAACCACATTCAATGTAATATCTTTTTCATACTCATGATTATGGGGAGGAATATTTTCATGAAGTATCTTCCTCTCACACTCATTACCTACACGTGGTAATTTTTCTCTCAACCAATCTCCTAACAAGGGGATTATGTTCTCTGGCATAAAATTTGACATACCTCCTTTAAGTCATATACATCCTTTTGTGGGAGTTCAACCTTCTTTTCTCATTCCATCATGCATGTGCCTATTCCTTCAAGCTCTGAATCTCTCCTTGTAGATTCTTGATAATGTCCATAGTCTCTAGGTAAACTTATTTCTGATGTTCAACATCATGGTACTTGGAATTAATCACTTATTTCTTTTTTATAGTCAACTTATACTTCAAATGTTCATAAGTGCGCACAACCTTTCCACATGTGGTAAATTATACTAGTTGTTATTCATAACTAATTCCAACAATCAACATCGATTGATATCCATACACACATTGTATCTTAATCATAGATACTCCCTTGTCTTTCTTGTGTTGCTTGCTCATATTCTCATAAAAGTATGAGCATTCTTCAAATTTGTGATGTTTTCCATACTATGAGAAAACTACATTCTAAGGGAACTCACACTAATAATGATTAGGAGATCCAAAAGTAAAACAAGTTCCTCTAGGAAATCCTCATCTTCCACCACTTCAACTTCAGCCTCTATATCCCCCTCGAAGCCTCTACTCCTACTATCCCCGTTATTGTGCCCTTCATTATGTTGTTCTCCTTATTCTTTATATCCACCTACTACACTAGTCGACACACACCTATCTCAATAGCCTCATGAATATGATCAATCACTTTGTAATTAATAGTATCATGGGTATGAGTTTTACAAATTTTACAATACATAGATACATTCTTCTAAATCATGCATTGCAAAAGATGACATCTAATCGTATCATGGTCCAAATGAAAAATATCGCAATATAATAACATGGTGCACACCGACTTGGGAGGAAAACTATCCTTGGTATGTCCTTCAAACTTACAATGTGTACACCATATTCCACTATGCATCTCATGAGCTAAATGAGCAAAGATATTTTCTAACTTTTTCACCATAGCTACACTTTTTCCTCTAAAAATGGACTCACTCCAGTGTCCACACTCCCAAATACCTCAGCATATAGAGCTTCCTCTAAAGCATCATATAGATCTAAAAGGTCTTATGAGATAACACCCTTTTAAAAGGATTCAACATCCCTCCAAAAAACCATTATGCATGTTGACTAGGGTGTATGTCATAAGAAAACTTTTACATAAAAGTTTTAAAATGTGCATCATACTCCTAAACACTTTCGATAATCCCCGATTAATTTCCTTAAGTGTGCTACTACTTTTCTATTCAAACTCAAGGATATGAAAATCAGCCATAAAATGTAGAGTGTAAAGCATCATAATCTAATGCATTCTCAGTGCGGGTCATACTTTCTATACCAACAATGAGCGTGCCCTTAAAGAGTAGTAGAAAATTGACTCACCTTCCTATATGAAGAAGTGATTCCTTTAGCACGCCATATCACTCACGCTTGTATCCATGCTCTTTAACATATTAAATAACTCTCTATTCTAGGAAGTGGAGGGACATATCATAATAAAATTTTTGATGTTGATGTGGGGGTTGCTAAATATGTGGGCCTTGTCCTCCAAATCTAGAACTAGAACTACCACTAATATTTCCTCCACCACTAGAACCACTTGATCTCGACCCTCTTAATCCATCGATCCTCCAAGTAGTGGGTGTCGGACCACTTTGGATGTACTTCCTTGCATCAAAAATTATTACTAAATCAAACTCCACGATCTGTGAAGCTATAGTACTTCCAGAAATTTTCCCAATGTTCTCGTGCACCCACACTCTATCCTGATGATGCACCAAAAAAATTCCTCCATTCGAGCCCCTAAATAACAAAGATTATGTCTATAATCCCATAGATAAATGTGTTGTCTGATGCATTTATGTATTCAAAGGAAAATGATATCTACATGAAGCTACTAGATTACCTACACTCACCTATTTATCAATAGTTACTTCTAGAACTCGAACACCAAGTGCAAGGGCTAGGTCTCGGTTGGGATCAGATGTTGACATGTGGTCCTTAGTCTTTCCTTCTCAAATATTCTCTTGTCGAAGGGATACTCTCTATTGTGCTTTCATAAGTGGGGGAGAGCCATATGCTCTAGCTCCACATCTTCTACGTGAGCTTCAAATCCTTCATGATACATCATCCTCCATAACTCCATAGACTCCTCAATCTTGTATTGCTTCACCAATTCCCTCTCCCATAATTCATTATACTTAAGCCAACTTTCTTCTCTCCACCTTTTTATCGCAAGATCCGTCATCTTTCACCACACCTACACCTAGCCCTGTTTGTGGTGGGATGTTTAGCTAGCCATATGGATAAGATATAAACTCAACACCACCATCAAGATCTTAATAGAAAAAGGAGTAGAGAGGATGTAATATCCTATGGGCTCACATAAGAATTCAAACTCAACAACTTCCAAACAAGAATACATGGACACGGTGTACTCTAAAACATAACTACACACAACACTAGCCCACCAATGATCTACAACACATGCATCAAATGTTCATCTAAATGAAACAAATCCGATACTCTTCCTACATAAAAATCCATGGTATCTAACTCTAGATTTTCTTTGATGCATACAAAGAAAACCAATCATATAACTCTATTGGAAATAAGCAAAATAATTTCTCATAAACATCATGATAATGATGTTCTTCAACCCATACGCATGCATTGAAATCAAGTCCGGAACCATATATTCACAAAAACTGATCTTGTCCGTCAATCACCCAATATTTAATATCTGCAAGATTCAACCGATGTTGCATCATCATGTAACATCGCAGTAAACAATTTGAAAAGAGGTCTCAGAAATAGAACAAAAATGTAGTCTTATTTTCCCACTCAAAATCCTATGCACGCTAGCACTTCATTCGGATGAATCGAATGCTCACTTGAAGCACACAAAGGCACCATGTACCTCTTTATCATTGTCTTACCAGGGTGCTAGCATGCATATTCATAATAAACACACTCAAAGTGCATATTCCATTCTAATAATCAGATCCATGAGCTCAATTTGGAAACACACATAATAAGTAAAACATATAGATCACATAAGGATTAATACCATATTCACCATATAATAACCATGAGTAGAGACATCAAAAATCAATATCCATCCATAATGATCCATTATATTAAATCATCACAAAACATAGAAGTTGAATACACCATAAGTATCATTACAAAGTCATGCGCACAAACATACCAACAGCATAACTCTATTACAATCCAAATCTCAATTCATAACCCTCTAAACCATGTAAATTAATACATATACATACATACATACATACATGCATGCATGCATGCATGCATACATACATACATACATACATACATACATACATACATATATATAAGGGTGGGGACTTTCCCTTTACCGCCCATGCACTCTCAAAATAGGCCACATGATCAAAATAGCCATATGTGTATACAAAGATAAATAAAGAAGCGTGTAAACTTTTCCTAACAATAGATTATCTATAATTAACTCTATATATAATCTTATAATTATCTCAAACTCTACATGACTCTTGATCTTCCACATGTTCCAAAAACATATTTTTCTTTGTTCACAATATTCCATATATTAACCTATTCTCAAAATGTTGCTTGAATTTCACTCCAACTATCCACTAAATATTTTTATCCCATGGCTCAAAATTAGGCTAAGTATGGAGTATATTTTTATTGGGCATAAAACTGCATGTGATGCATGTCCTTCTTCCATGTGTTCCTTCATTCTTGCCTCTTGCACTTCCAAAAATGTCACCCACCACTTATACATAACACACTTTGAGGGTACAACAACTCCTTAGTTGAAAAAAAAACCTTTTATCTTGCTCTCAGTTAACTAAATAAAACTATAAAGTTGTATTGCTGCAAGATAAATGGTATGTAAAAATGAACTTAGTAATGTTGTTGCATCTGGTATATAAAAAAATGGTTTATATATTTTTGATGGATTTGTTTCTAAATCTTACTTTTTTCTTCATCTAGAAATGATCTTCAACTTTGGCATGAAATTCTGGACATGTAAATTTCAGAATTTTGTATGAAATTTCTTACCTAAATCTTGTAATAGGTCTCCCTAAATTGAAATATGATCATGAAACATGTGAAATTTTCCTATGTGGTAAGAAACATGTTGAACCTTTTCACAAACATCATGATCCAAATTCCTCTCATCTATTAGAGTTGATTCATAGTGATGTGAGAGGTCCACTTGAATTTCCTTCTCTCAATGGAGCTTTGTATGTTGTATGCTTTATTGATGATTTCTCTAGGATGACTTGGTCTTATTTTATTAAGAAAAAGTCTGATGTCTTGTCTAAATTTCAAGAATTTAAAGCCCTTGTTGAAAATTCTTCTAATTTGAAAATAAAAAGAATTAGAACTAATAATGGAGGTGAGTATGTAGAAAAAAGTTTGATGAGTTTGTGTGTCATGTGGGATTTAGAGAGAATTGGCTAATCCCTATACCCCTGAGAAAAATGGTATTGCAGAAAGGAAAAATAAGACTATTTTAGAAATGGTTAGGACTATGATTCATGTAGAAAATGTGCCTACATTTGTATGGGTAGAAGAAATGAATACTACAATCTATATCCTTAATAGAGTTCATTCTAAATATCTTCATCGAAATACTCCTCATGAAGTATGGAAAAATAAAAAACTAGATATCTCTCACTTAATAATATTTGGTAGTCGTTCCTCTATCTTCATTCTAAAAGTTAAAAGGAAGAAGCTTGACCCAACCTCCTATTCTTGTATTTTTGTTGGTTATGGTTCTCAATTTTGTTTTTAAGAGTTTATTACCCTTTCAAGCATGATATATTTGAAAACAATAATGTTCATGTCTTGGAAAGGACATTGTATGTTGCTTCTTATGAACCCTCCTCTACCTCTCCTGAAATAGAGCCTGATAATCCTTATCCTAACAATATGGAAACATAAGTTCAAGAGGATGATTATCCTTATCTAGATATTATGGAGAATGAGGGGGAGTCATCTCAAAAAAAATTATATCCTAATATTCTTAAATGGGCTAAAAATCTTGTTAAATATTTTAATCCTATTAGCCTAATAAAGGTTATTCATAATCAGTATTCTCATCATGCCTTACTGACCCTATATGAGGTTGAACCAAAATATTTTAAAGAAGTATTCCAAGATGATAGATGGATAAAGGTTATGAAAAATGAATACAATGCTTTGATTAACACTTGGGAACTCATCCCTCCTCTTTCTAAGTAAAGCATTGTAGGATCCAGTGGTGGTTGTATAAGATTGTTTATACTCTGTAGGAGAAGTTGAAAAATTAAAGGCAAGGCTGGTAGCTCTTGGTTTCAATTAGAAACCTGGTCTTGAATATGTTGATATTTTTTCTCCGTATCTAAGATGAACACTTTGCTAGAATTATTCTTTACTTGGCTACCCAATATGGTGGGATATTTACCAAATGGATGATAAAAATGAATTTCTTAATGGTGTTATGAAACAAGAAATATACATGTGTCAAATTAAAGGATATTAATAACCTGGTAAGGAACTATATGTGTGTAAGCTGAAAAGTCTTTGTATGGTATTAAACAAGCTCTTAGAGCTTGGTATGCTAAAATTAATAGTTTCTTTCAAGATCTTTGTTTCTCAAACTATTATTATGATAATGATTTATTTGTTAAGTTTGAAAATAATCATATTATCATTATTGTCTTGTATGTTGATGATCTTTTGATTATTAGCAGTAATCAACTTTAATTTTTAGAATCAAATAAATATTAAAACAACATTTTGAAATGACTGACTTAGTTCTGCTAAATTATTTTTAGGTATGGTTATATTTAAGGATCATAAATCTATTATTTCATTTCAATCTCAGTATGCTACTAATTTACTTAGAATATTTAACATGATTGACTGTAAACATGTTTCCATTCCTATTGAAGTTGGTGTGAAATTAGATCCTAAACCTGCATGTGCTAAATTTGATCCTACTCTGTATAGACAACTAGTTGGTAGCTCAATTTATTTAACTATTACTAGGCCTTATATTTCAATCATGGTATATTTTATTCTTCTTGTGATGATGAAAAGTTATTTGGATATTGTGATTCTAAACATGTTGGTGATGCTACAGATATAAAATCTAATTTTAGATATGTTTTCAAGTTGGGTTCAAGTTCCATCACTTGGAGTAATAAGAAGCAATCAACAATTTATATCTATCTCTTCTACAAAAGAAGAGTATAGAAGTGCTATGGAAGAAGAAAAGGAAGCTATGTGGCTGAAAATAATAT
Organism: Taxus wallichiana var. yunnanensis; assembly: GCA_018340775.1. NCBI lineage: Eukaryota > Viridiplantae > Streptophyta > Pinopsida > Cupressales > Taxaceae > Taxus > Taxus wallichiana. Next base: position 564,912,094 of record CM031242.1, on the reverse strand, counting down.
TAAATGAACTACATATGGGCATCAAAGGAGCACTACTCTTCTATGTGACAACCGAGTTGTATTGCTCTTATAAACAATCCAGTTTAACATCAAAGGACCAAGCATATAGAAGTTCATATGTACTTTATTCGAGATAAAGTATTAAATGATGATATTGATCTCAAGTTATATTCAAATAAATATCAAGTTGAAGATATCTTCACCAAGCCATTGTGTGTTGTGAAGTTTTTAAATTTTCGTGCATTATTAGGCCAATAATATTTTCCATTGAGGGGAAGTGTGCATGCCAAAGCCACCTCTTAACAACCTATTGTAAACTTCCAATACTTCCTCCATTTTGTGATAAGTAAATGTTCACATTATGTGAATTTACTTGTAAATCCAAATGAAGCATTAGTTATGGGAATTCCTTGTTTTATAAAAGGATCCATAATATGATATAAGTTTTCATATATAAAGAACTTGTCCTTAGAATTTATTATGGGAAGATTTGTATGATTTCCCTTGTTTACATGCTGGACTAAATCATCATTGATGATTTATGGATTTGTAAATCCTTTTTTAGAAAAAGGTAATTTGGCATGTTTTGGTTTTTTCCCACTTAACATTAAGGGAGAGTGTTTGGGTGATAATGTCAAGTGGGGATACCTCCTTGGGAGGACCACTACTTCACACCCACTATTATTTTAAATTTTAATTTATTAAACTTTATTATGTCGGTCCTCTACATTTAAGGCTGAAATCCCTCTCGGGATTGGACCAACATATACGTTTGTACCATAAGTGAGATCAATCAAATTTTTAGATGACCGAGATCAATGTATTGTATAGTGCTAAAAACATTGTTTTGTAATCTTCTCTATGGGACCGAGGAGTGAATTGGAAGTGTTGGGTAAAATTTGTATATGAAATTATTAATACATGAAGTGCTTTATTATGAGTGGGGTTTTTTCCTTCGGGTTTCCCCACTATAAATATAGTGTTCTATGTCTTTTATTTTGTTGTTTTGTTTTTCATATATTGTTATTACATTATGTAATATGTAAATAAAAACATGTTAATCTATGATTAATCACTGTATTTCATAATTTATAATCTTTGGCAATTATTGTGGATCTATATGCATTGCTTATAAATCCAAACATGATATTCATCTGATCCAACATGCACAATGGTTCATTGGAGGCTTTATGACTACATTTGAAGGGCCTTATCACATAAAAAATTTACCAATTCATGCAAGGATTTGGAAGCATATTTGTCTTATTTGAAGTAGTTGTGAGTGCATACTTTGGAGTTATCCCTTTTATTGAGGCATAAATAACAACTATGGCTAAGAAATTAGAGAATCATGTTTCCAATTTAGTGCATGAGACATGTAGTGGGATATGGTAATCGATTGTGACATGGAAGGGAATACTAAGGATAGTTGTCCACGTAGGAATGTGCTGCATTGTTACAGTCGTGTGAGAATTACCAAAAGAATCATGATGTCTAGAATTTCCCCCTCTTGCAATGAAGAATGTCTCTATGTACTACAAGATTTATGATGCACATACCCATGATATAACTGATTTACACTGATTGGTCATATTCTCAAGGCATGTGAGACTGGACTATGAAATACCGTTATGGCAAGTAGCTCTTAGGCACAAGAATCCTAGCCTAATGGAAGGATAAATGATGGATACGGTGGATTATGAGGTGGATATAGGAGTAGAGGACATGGTGGTCAAGGAAGGTTCACACATGGGACTTGTTATACTTGTTGCTCCCTAGATCATTACCAACATGAGTGTCTCAAGAATCGGTATGTGTGTATTGTTGGAAAGCACACAAGGTTGAATATTTCCCAAACCTCTATGAACATATGTATAATATTAAAAATAAGGACAAAGGTGCAAGATGATCAAGGTAAAATGCACAAAGAATGAAAAATGGACACTATACGATGGAAAAGTGACATGCGAACATGGGAATCTACAAGTACCTCTTCCTTGCACCCGACCTCTTGAGGTCATGTCGAGACAACCGATGAATGTTGAATGTGAATGGATACAGAAAAGCTAATTAGGTAATCTTATATCCTCAATACACAATAATGGAATCTGCGAATCTAAGGTGAAGAAGGCCCTCCTAACTTGAATTGGTGTAATGGTTCATTTGGATATAATGGCTGTTTAGAGGCTCCAATCAATGTCGAGCTCTACCGAGATCCTATTTCTTGGTTGTTGGATACGTGGGAAGTGACCTATGGGAGCTTCATATATATCTCTAGAAAAGGTCATGAAAATGGTGATGGGCGATTTAGTGGATTTGTAGTTAACTATGGGTGATTTTATGGTCTAGCCCAGAAAGTATTAGATTGATTGGCTTCTATGTTTAATACGGAGAACTGTACTATAATATCTAGCAGGAGTGGTGAGGATCTAAATACCAGCATTTGTAAGCTAGTATCAATACTTAACTGATTTGTAGGCCCGTTGGGTTGTGGGACTTGGGGATCACAACTATGAGTTTGTGGTTGTTGTGGACCTGTTATGGTCATGTGAAGAATCAATCCCTTCTCCCAACTATCTAGTAATCATATGCCTTTTTAGTCTCTATGTTTAGAACTAGAAGTTGTATAATTTTCTCAAAGTACCTAACTAGTGTTCTGGCAACGTGAATGTGTAAGCTAGTATCTATGTCAATGAGGAGGTCTCTTGCATCATCTGTGGAACTAAAGGATCACAACCAAATGCCTATTCTATTTCAAATCCTTGTACGGTCATTCAGGTATTTTATCAAGGTAGTCTATAGTTAGGATGATTTGACCAAAATGTGTAAGCTTTGTCGTCTTCGATGTTTAATCCTCTTAGTTACTCACTAATTTCTTGTAAGTTTGTTGTTGTTTGAAAGACCTGTATCATAAGGTCCTGATCTATATCAACTAATGTCATGGGTAGATTTGGCTGAGGCATTATGGGTTCAACTATATACTCTCTAGGCTCTCTAGGTCCTATGATTGTCATACAAAATGATTCAACTTTTAACTAAAATTAATAAATTGATTACTAAAGAAGTATTTACACTATGCAAGCATTCTTCTATTTTTGTATTTTCAATGACACATTTCAATGAAATTGAAGAGCAGCTATTCTAGTATATTTATAAAATGGACAACTAATCTGGTAAAAGAATAAAAATAAGCAAATTAGCCTAGTATGGTTGTTTTCTGTGCGGTTGTGATTTTATCCTAAGTATCTAAGCAACTATATATTTTGAATAAAATGAATCTTTATCCTACCTCGAAGTGAGGAATGAATCACATGGTGTCTCGTAAACTATAAATCCCCACAAATTCACTCACGGTATTGAGAGAAAAATTTGACTGAAATTAAATAATTCACTACTCTATTTAATATGTTGTAACTAGAACTTTGATAGCTCAAACCTAGTGTTTACGAACAATGGTAAATCTAGTTGTGTGTGATTTCATCCCCTCAGTGTGATCTCCTTGTTCCTTCATGTCCTCGTGAATCTAGAAAGTGTGTATGTGATAGTATCAACGAGAAGATGGTATTCGAATAATGGCAGCTTTGGATATAGATCGAATATAATGCAACTAGGAGAGGGATAGCGTAAGTGAACAGAGCCTAATTATGCAATTCCTAGTCAGATTTATTATGGGAATACAACACAAGTGCACCAAGAGTTTTAGAATCTATCCTTGTGACAAAACAAAACCTACAACTTTAATGGATTCTAGTCTATAAATGAACCTATTCTATGCTAAACCGATTGTATGGAGCAAAGAATGGAACAAGAGGCGAAACAAGAAGATTGAATGACTTCTAAACAACAAAGGAAAACTAATAACTGATGCAAAACATGAAGCTAGTAGAATTCTAAGCAAGAAATTGAAAGACTGAATAAGAGAATTGAGAAGATGAGGGGCCATTTGCTTGAAAACAAGTTGGCTATTTATAACCAATGCATTTACCAGAGGGTAACTCCCATTTGAACTCTTTTACTATAAACAAAGGAAAAACACTATTACCAGGGAACCAAAAACATTAATGCAAGCCAAAGTGGTTGAAGAAAGTGTGTAAATTTGAAGATTTACGTTTGACGTGATTGTCAGAAGAATCTAGAAAATGTGAACAAAATTGTCACCCCTAACACGGGTGGCAGTCACGGGACCGCCACCCAAGAAGGGCAGTGGTTTCGTCACTGAAGCCTAAAATGCAAGAAATTAGGGGTGCAAAGGGAAAAAAAAAGCACACGAAGGCTGAGCGGGGCATGTGGGATACAAGCGTATACTTGGTGAGCCTTTCTGGATTTTGAACACCTTGCAAGGAGACCTGTATCAATATTGGGGCATGTGCAACATCGTTCCGAAAGTGTAGTACCTTAAAATTTTGGGTACATACATAATGCCCCTCAGAGAAGCATCTTAGCCATGAACAGGTGTAAAACGGTGGATATGAATATGGCAGTCCCAAAATGGGGAGTTAGGAGTTATACCTGACATGCCCGTGTGTTGGAAAGTCGTCTGCTAAGATCTTGCTACCTACAAAAATGAAAAAGGGGACTCAAGTGCAGATAGATAAAATAAATTGAGAAATAAGGCTGAATTGATATGAAAAGAGGACTTACCATCTACGCGAGGTTTAGAACTTACCTCCATCGGCACTCCAACCTGCGAAAGACATTCAAAATCAAATTAAGAGGGCTATTTATATAAAACGAAGTCATTTTACTATTCATTTACGTGGATTGATTTGATAGTTTTTGAGCTCTGGGACCCACGGTGACGGTTTTTGATGAGAGTATAGTCAAAATGTTCATGGTGAGATAGCGATCATGCCTCGAGAGTGAAACATTGACCCACGAAGTCTCAGGTTAGTTCTTCTCAATTTATTGTTTTTAAACCTAAAATGTGGAAATGATGAAATCTTTGTCTTGGGGGTCATTTTTGAAAATATTAGTTTTAAACATGTCTCTAGGGGGCTGCCCATAGGGTAGGTTTATTTTTAGTTAAAATGGTGTATTTGTTTGTTTTTGGGTATTTTTAGGGTATATGACCCGTTTGTATTTGTGGGACAGGACCGCCGCCCTATGCAGGGTGGCGGTTATGGGACCGCCACCTTAGAAGGCGGTGGTTATGGAACTGCCGCTCTGCATAGGGCGGCGGTCCATGACAAAAAGCTAAAACAAAGCTTTCTTTTATTTATTTTTGCAATTTTAGCATTTTTACATGTTTTTAATAGTTTTCCAATTGGATTTTAACACTAACTCCTTTTTTTGCAACGACTACGATGAGTGGCGAGACTTTATTCACCGAGTATGCACTGATACCTTACTTCTCCCCTCAGAGAAGACGTGCTGAAATTTCGTGGATGTGGGGAGCCTTGTAGTTGGTAGGCATATTGATGTTTTTGCCTCATGTCTGGCATGTGGCGAAGATCATGACTTCTCTCCACGCCGAGGTAGCTGGATATAGGACGGTTGAGCACTTGATGAGGAGGAGTCATTCTCATAGCAAGATGATAGCTACTGGTCATGACCGCGAGCCCTCAGTGCATTCACAGCATCGGCGTAGCTGGAGCCCTAGGCGTGGTCATGCACCCTCTGAGGGATCCCATAGAGATTGAGAGATCATTTTTGTAGAATTTTTCAGATATCTATATGAGTGTTTTTTTACTTTTCGAGCTCATTGAGCATTTTGACCATGCCTAGTGCATGATGGCATTGTATATGAAACTTGATATATATATATATCTTTTTGGATCCAGACTCTTGGTGCCTAGAATTTTGTGACTTGTTTCCACATGTGTACTTAGATGTTTTTAGAATACTTGTTTTCATGTTTTCAGTATGTATGCAATGGATGACAAATGATAACAAATATTGAGTAGAATGTTTCTCTTTTTTATGCTTTCGTAATGCTGATATGAGATGATACAAACATATGGTAGTACCGAACTTTTAAAATCTTTGGGAAATACTTGTAATTTCTTCTTATATTGGAAAAGTGTGATGAATGCATAGTGATAATGAGATGAACTTGCCCCAATCCCAAATCCATGCAACTAGTAAGATGCGAGGGCTCAACACCAAGAGTTAGGAAGGGCACAAGTTGTATGAGTTTGACCGAATGGAACGATGAGAGACAGAAAAACTAGTAACATAAACCAAATTTAGACCTACACACCTACCCTACTCAGAACTACCACCAGGCTTAGAAGGCCACTTACTTTCCAGTTTATCTAGACTTAGATTCATAAATGGCAACTTGGTTGAAAAAATCTGGTTTTGAGGATTTGATCTCTTTGGAATTTGGATATTTATTTTCCCTTAATAGAATTTGATTTGTGTTTTTAGCATACCAAGATTTGTTAATTTGTGTGATTGGACCCCCACACCCTGCCTCATGCCACTAGTAAGAAGCATAGGTTTGTCACCAAAGGCAGGATATAGGCGAGTAAGGGCACTTCCTTCCTTTCCCAACCTCGCACCACTAGTAAGACATGCGAGGCTTATCACTGAAGGTTGGTGGGGTAAAGAAGTGTGTAAAATAAAATATTTTGTTCACTTGGTGCTTTTGGTTTCATTTGATTTTGACATTTTTGATCTATGACTTTGGGATATCCTTTCATTCAAAGAGATTTAAGAGGGATAGATGTGACACCAAGAAGCTTCTAGAACAGACCGTAGGTAAGGATAACTTCACCTAGTAGAAAGAAAGAGAAAAGCCAAGTATGCAGGCCTTGGTATGGTTTTTGTCAATGCTTGTCTATCGAACTTGATGAGAAGATTTAAAAATAGTTGATGATGTTTGGAGAGATGTGATTTGAATGCTTTTGCCAATATTTTCATAAATTTGTAACAAGTTACTTAAGAGTAAGCTCCTGGACTACCATTTTTATGAAATGAGTGGACAGAATGAAACAACTAAATGACTAATGCAAGGTAGGTAGCTATAATGTCCAAGTGGTGATTCGATGTTTTATGCGTAAAACCATTTAATATGCAAGGAATTGACAGTTTCACTAAATTCCTCACCTTCTAGTATGAACAAGAGATACGCACCATTTCTGTAGTCTTTCATGACTCAGTATGGGCCCAACCATTTGGGCCAAAACTTTCTTCCTTCGCCGGTTTTCTTATCGATCCTAGCTGTCTAGTCTTAGAACTAGATCTCCTTCATATATTTCTTGCTCATAGAATTTTTTGTTGTACTGTCGGCACATCCGGTCAAAGCATAGGCTCTGTGCCTTTGTTTGGTGTTTAGCCTAACCTCGTCAAGGCTTTCTAGTTGAGAGAGGCGTGCCTCTCTATAAGCTTCTTCATCCAGAATCCCTTGTAATGAGATGCAATGACTGAGTATTTCAACCTCAAGCGGGAGAAGCTGCTTACGCCACGAACCCCGAGAAAAGGGTTTCTCCTATTGGTGTTCTTATTGAGGTTCGATGGGCCCACAAGGCTGGATATAGTTTTAAATACCAATCTCACTTGTTCTCCTTGACCATTTTGAGGAGAATAGATTTTAACATTTTGTTTGTCACTTCGGCCTGCCCATTAGCTTGAGGGTAGTAAAGAGAGGCCGTGTGATGGTTTATCTTAAACTTGCTACATAACTCATGGACTTCATCATTTTTAAAGGATGTGCCATTATCTGAGCTAATGACTTGTGGGACACCATACCTACAGATAATTTGGTTCAGAATGAATTTGGCAATTCATCGAACACAGTACGGTGGTGAGAGACATGGCATCCACCCATTTGGTAAAATATTCTGTGGCTGTAATTATAAACTTATGGCCATCAGTTGATGAGGGAGAGAATTTACCTATCAAGTCTAGACCCCACATGGAGAAGGGCCATGGGGTCGCTATTGGTTGTAGGGATTGTCTGGCATGTGAATCTCGTGAGAGAATTCTTGGAATTTGTGGCACTTACGTACAAATTCCACTGTGTCATGCTTGAGAGTGGGCCAAAAATAGCCCATCCAATATTTTTTTTTGAGCGGTGGCATGACCGCCAAAGTGGCCTCCACATATCCCACATTGTGATTCATGAAGAATCTTTTTGGATTCTTCTATGTCGACGCATCTTAGAAGCATGTCGTCGAAGGCTTTATGATAGAGTACCTGTTCTAAGACAACATATTTAGTGGTAATAATGTGTAACCACCTTCTTTGTTGTGATGTGGCACCTTCCGGGTATGTGTGGTCTATGATGAAATTGATGATATCAGTATACCAGGGACATGTAGAGATGGGAGGCCTGGTTTTGATGAAGTATATACACTCATCAGGAAAGTCCAGATTTACCAGATCACCTCCATCTAGTGGATTGTCAGCTAGCCAATCTACAATGATTTGTCCCTTAATGGATTTTTGGTTTATGAATGTCAACTCAAATTCACCCATTAAGGTTATGAAACGTCCAACCTTTTTAGATAAAGACCCTTGCGTAAGGAATGTTCGTAAATGATTTGTTTTTACAATGACCCTCATTTCTTGGTTTAACATGTAATGTCTTAAACATTTTGTTGCAAAGACTATGGCAAGGCATTCTCTCTCTACCTGTGTGTAACGTGTTTCATAATCAAGCAACGTTTGGCTAATGAAATAGACCACACATTCCCGTTTATCATTGTCTTCTTGAGCCAACATGCAAGCGAGCGAGACATGGGTGGCTCGTGAGTATAGGATCAAAGGGCGGTCTAGTTTGGGAGGCATTAGCATGGGTGGAGACAACAAGAAGCGTTTAACTACTTTGAAGGCCTCATTGCATTCTTCAGTCCAATCAATGTTATAATATTTCTTTAATATATTGTTGATTGGATGAATTGTAAAACTTAGATCTGGGATGAACCTGCGGATTGCACCGAGTTTCCCAAGAAATGTCGATTCTAGACTCATCCAATGGTGGGATCATTTCAAGAACAGCCCGTATTTTGGCTGGATCAACATCAATCCCTTGTGAATATATAATGTAGCCCAGAAGTTTTCCTTCTATCACACCAAACACGCACTTCTCTAGATTTAATGTGACGCCATATTCAATTAATCGTGAGAGGATGATACGAAGTGCTTACGGATGATCGAGCATTTCTTGGCCTTGGCAACAAGTCATCCACATATGATTCCACAATTTTATGGATAAGATCGTGGAATATATATGTCATTTCCGCTGATATGTAGCATTTGGCGTTCTAAGACCAAATGGCATGACAACATAGAAATAAGTTCCCCGGGGAATTATGAATGTAGTTTTGGCTTAATATTGTTCAAATATTTTAATCGATTATACCACGAGAACCCATCCATGAGGGACAACGGTTCAAATCTAGTTGTTGCATCAATGATAACGTCGATGGATGGTAATGGGAAGTCATCCTTGGGAAAAACTTTGTTAATATCTCGAAAATCTATGCAAATACATATCTTCCCATTCTTTTTAGGACGAGAGATGATATTAGATACCCATTGTGAATAGTCAATGGGCTTTATGAATCCCACTTGGAGAAGTTTTATTACTTCTTCTTTTACCATGAGAGCCACTTTTTGCTTCATTGGTCTTGAATTCTATTTAATTGGCCGCATCTGGTTTAGTGACAAGATTATGCACCACGACGGTGGTGCGATTCCTGTCATTTATTTATAGTTAAATGCAAAAGCATTTTGATTTTCTTTGAGGATTTGGGTGTGTATTTCTATCTCCTCCGTATTTAACGAGGATCCCAACTTCAAAATCGTTGGTTCTTCCTTTGTTCCAATGTTTATGTCAATAGTTTCTTCTATTAAAGTAGTGTTACCTTCTTCAAATTCAAGTGGGGTTGGAGGTAGTTCCAAGATTTCTTTATTTTCTATCTCGTATATATTGAGATCCTTCTATGGAGGAGACTCTACCATGGGATTTCCAAAATAGGAAGAGGAATGTGGTATTAGGGAAAGATCAACTATATGGTGAGAAACGTGTAGCTCTGCATAGGCATTTAGATATTCGAGAGTGACTCTATCATCGTCAAAGTGATCCATGATAGAAAAATCATCCTTAGCTTCTCCACGAGTCAGGAGTGAGTTTTTTGGTATTTTACGCACTAATGGTTCGTTACGAAGTGATACCATGAAATTTGTATCCTCTTACTCACTATTTGTTGTGAAAGGGGAAGCTAAGGTTGCTATCAAGTCTGCGAGAAGGTTCGATCTCGTAGGATTGCTTCACTTGATATGAAGTTAAATCCCTTACTTAGATCTAATACTTCTATTTTATAGAGTTGTAAGTGCTCAGCTCTAGTTTCATATACCTCAGAGACTTGGTTTGTAACCAATTGCGAGTCTCCTAGTACTCTAATGTTGTCGACACCCATTCTTTTAGCTAGAATGAGGCCAAGGAGGAGAGCTTCATACTCAGCCCGTTGTTTGTACATTCAAAGTTTAATTTAAAGGCAAAAGGTAGGATATTTCCCTCAGGTGAAGTAAAGATCACTCCCGCCCCATATCCAAAGTGACATCTAGCTCCATCAAAGTGGAGAGTCCAATACTTGTTTGGAAAAATGGATGTTGGGATATCTGTCATATCTATTTCTTTTGCTTCGGTTACCTCTACCATAAAAACTTCATTTGATGGAAGAGAAGCAATTCCCAGGGTGTGTCCCATACCCATGGAATCAAATGGTAGGAGAATAGGTAAGTCTTTCTCTAGAAACTTGACAATTTTTGCGGTAGTCCCTAGTGACACCATTTTTATAACATTGGTCTCATTTTTGAGTGTTGGAATGTCCTCGAGTTGGATTTGTAACTTCTAACTTTGTGGTGGGTATCAAATTTTCTTTTGGTTTTGAGTTAATTGGTTTGATGAGTTGATTTTTGGGAGTTCGAACTTGGAGTGAACACCCGATCTTTTCTTCAAATCAGCTAGGTGTATATCGAAGGGTTTTGGGTCACCTTGTGCCATAAATTTTTTCCCAGTGTAGAAATCTTATTTCTTGGAATAACGTGGAAAGGATTGCCTTCATGCGGTGTATCCATGGCCGACCAAGGATCATATTATAATTGGTTTCTGATCTATAATATAAAACTTAGTGAGGACTGTCTTGGGTCCTAAAGTGACTGTAAAAATATGGTTCCAATCTAAGTGGCTTTGAGGCTATCATAACCTCTTAGCATATTTCGTGTCATGGAAGCAGTTTGTCTCTCCATATCCTAACTTTTGAAGAAAAGTGAAGTGGACTATATTAACTACTTCCCCATCATCAACCATTTCTCGTTTAACATAATTATTGTAGACCCAAACTTGTAAATGTAAATTTGGGTCACCTCTTCATGCAATTAAAGTGTCTATTGGCATTTTGCTTATATCGAATATAAATTTTGTATCCCTATCTCGGCTGTCAGATGGATAAATGTCAAAGTCTACATGGTTTACCTACATTTTCAGAGGAGGAGTGATGTTGATTAAATGACCAAGGCCTAATGCTTCTAAGAGGGAAACTCTGTGGGTGGGAGAGTTCTTTAACAATTCCAAAAAGGAGATTTGAGAGAAGGTTTTAGTTAAATCGTTAATTAGATCATAGGCGCCTATGGGTTTTACCAACATTTGTTTCTTGTTTCTGGTCCCAATGGATAACTTGGAGTAGGTTGAGAAGAATAATCCCATGTTCTTGTTATGTTTTCTACGAGTAGCTCGATGTCTAACTCTACCAAACCAACTATCTTGGTTTGGGGTCAAGTTCCTAGTTGGTGTGCTATTTGGTGGATTTAATGAAGTTGAAGCTTCGTGATCATTGTTTCCTATTATGAGACCCTTGTTTATTTGTTAGGATCTATCTATTATTGTTAGAATAGTTTGGATCGGATCATTAAATATCTTGAGGGTGCATTTTGAGGGGGAAACCGCCCCGCATAAGCGTTTGGCGTGGGTACTACGAGAATTTGCTAAAAACATATCTATAAAGAGTTACTTTCGATCTTACGGAAAACACTTTGCACAAATTTATTTTATTCACGACAAGTCCTAGTATCGTGGCCTTGAATCTTGTGGAAGCCGCAATATAAATTGGGATTATAATTTTGAGGTTGTTGATTTAAAACTGTTGTGGCCCAAAATTCGATAAGGTTGTTGGTTGTTAGAGTTAAAATTTTGAGGTGTGGCCTTTTGTTTTGACTATGATATTCAATTTGGGTTTTGATTTGGACTTTGTGTTTGGATTTGTCATCATTATTGTTGTTTTTGTTGCCATGGTGGATGCTTAAAATCCACCACGTTGATTGTTGGAGTAAAATTGTTATTTCGTTGATTATTAGTAGGTGGTGAAATGTTTACAATGTTTTCCCTTTTAACTTGATCAGTTACTCCATCTGTTGTAACTCCACGGTTCTTGTTAAGGATCTTAGGTCCTTGATTAGTGTTCCTGGTATTAGGATAGGCCACGGTGTTTTGATTGGGAGTGGTTAATTTCCCATTTGTCCCATATGTCTTACGACCACTATCTATCACTACTTGGTCAATTCGGAGAGCACTCTTGAGTACTTCATCGTAAGTTCTTAGTGGGAACTTCTGGACTTCTTCCTTTATCTCTCTATTGAGAGAATTAAGGAATAAATCACATAGTTCCATTTGATCCATGTTTTGAGCACTTGCTGATGAATAGAGGATTGTACAACACCTTTGAATAAAATGAGCAGTGGATTCATTATGTTCTTGTTTAATATGTAAGAATTCCTTGATTCCGTTCTTAACAATTTGTTCATGTCAAAAGCTTTGATGAATTCTGACATGAGTTGTTTAAATGAGTGTATCGAGGCTTCAGGTATTCTGTAATACCAATCAAGGGAAATACCTTCTAAGGTCTTAGGGAATATTTTAGCAACAACCCCGTCCCAAGGGAGTAATTCCTGTATGGCTGTGGCATAGGCCTTAATGTGTGTGTTTGGGTCCCCTTCCCCTTTGTATTTGGGTAAATCAGGGAGAGGTCTTGGAAGCATAACACTTCATATGGTGAAGTCTAGGGGCTCTTTTAAATATTCTAAATAAGTCCCTACTGCATAGGCCTCGACCATTGATGGGGCTTGTTGAGGGGGTTGAGGTGGAATGGGTTGTTGATATGGCATAGCATATGCATTTGTAGGGACATAAGGGAATCCCTATGGTTGAACGAACATCCCGGAGAAGAGAACATGTCTCTTTGTGGTGACTTTGAATAAATGTTTAAGTAAGGAGGAACATTGTTCTAGTACAAGTTATTTGGTGCCAAGCCGGGAGGTGTCATGTTTTCAACTAGAGCGGTGTTTGAAAACGAGGTCCTAGTTGGTGTTTGCTATGGGTAACTATAAGGATTTTGAGGAGGCATGCTTAATGTGTCTGTTCCTGTAAGGAGGTCGACCGGACCGAGATGATGCGAGAGGGTTGGGGATTCTTTTTGCCCAAAGTATGAATTTTGGTTTGCTTGAGCAAGTTCCAACACTCTAACCTTTTCACTAAGGATGAAATGACCTCCATTAGTGAAGACATAGTGCTTTTCCTTAAGGGCTTTTGTTGTATAGCTTGAGGTTGTAAAGGGGTATGATACCCTGCTATAAACTAATTTTTACCTTGCCAAGCCTCGCCAAGGATATTTCCCATGGGGGTGTTTTCGTGGAATAGGGTATCAGATTTTATTTCTAAACTCCCTATAGGTGGATACATATTTTGGAAGCGTTGTTCACTTTTAGTGAAGTGTGCTAAGTACTCGTCATCCAAAAAGGGGAGTGGGTATATTGTCTCTTGATCGTGTTCTAAACAAGACCTAAGGAGATGAAGCGAATTCTCAATAAATGTCATATTGTTAGAGCCTAAGGGCTCTAAGCATTTTGTTGTGTTTGTGTGGTGATCAAACTCCTCAATTTGGAACAAAGAACTTGAGCTAGTTCTTTAAGGGGAGTTTGTGAAAAATTAATTACTTGAATAGTTATTAGCCCATGCAGAAAGCGAGGGCAATGGTTGCCTATTTGTTTGGCTATAACTTGCTTCGAGACTTGAGAGAGGTCTACCATATGCATCGTATCCTAACATATTCAGGGGGTATATGAATACCCGTAGAATAATGGGAAAGAGTGAAGGTGGATGGAAGAAAGGAATACAAAAAGAGAAATATTAGTTTGTTCACGTCGGGTTCACCAATTTTGTACGATGGAAAAGTGACATGCGAGCATGGGAATCTACAAGTACCTCTTCCTCACACCCAACCTCCGAGGTCATGTCGAGACAGCCGGTGAATGTTGAATGTGAATGGATACTAGATAAGCTAATTGGGTAATCTTATATCCTCAATATGCAATAATGGAATATGTGAATTGAAGGAAAAGAAGGCCCTCCTAACCTAAATTGGTGTAATGTTTCGTTCAGATATAATGGCTATTCTGAGGAGGCTCAATCAATGTCGAGCTCATGAGATCCTATTTCTTGGTTGTTGGATACATGGGAAGTGACTGTGGGAGCTTCGTATATATCTCCACACAAGGTCATGAAAGTGGTGATGGGTGATTTAGTGGATTTGTAGTTAATTATGGGTGATTTTCTAGTCTATCCCGAGAAAGTATTAGATTGATTTACTTCTATGTTTAATACGAGAACTACACTATAATATTAGGCAGGAGTGGTGAGGATCTAAATACCAGTGTTCGTAAGTGGTATCAATACTTAACTAATTTATAGGCCCATTGGGTTGTGGGACTTGGGAATCACAACTGTGAGTTCCTAGTTATTGTGGACCTATTATGGTCATGTGAATAATCAATCCCTTCTCCCAACTATCTAGTAATCGTATGCCTTTTCAGCCTCTATGTTTAGAACTAGAAGTTGTATAATTTTCTCAGAGTACCTAATAGGTGTTCTAGCAACTTGAATGCGTAAGCTAGTATCTATGTCAATGAGGAGGTCTCTGCATCATCTTTGTGGAACTAAAGGATCATAGCCAAATGCCTATTCTATTTTGAATCCTTGTACGGTCATTCGGGTATTTTATCAAGGCAGTCTATAGTTAGGATGATTTGACCAAAATGTGTAAGCTTTGTCGTCTTCGATGTTTAATCCTCTTAGTTACTCACTAATTTCTTGTAATTTTGTTGTTGTTCGAAAGACCTGTATCCTAAGGTCCTGATCTAAATCAACTAATGTCATGGGTAGATTTGGCTGAGGCACTATGGGTTCAAATATATACTCTCTAGGCTCTCTAGGTCATGTGATTGTCATATAAAATGATTCAACATTTAACTAAAATTAATAAATTGATTACTAAAGAAGTATTTACACTATGCAATAATTCTTCTATTTTTGTATTTTCAATGATGGATTTCAATGAAATTGAAGAGCAGCTACTCTAGTATATTTATAAAATGGACAACTAATCTAGTAACAGAATAAAAACAAGCAAAGTAGCCTGGTATGGCTATTTGCCTATGCAGTTGTGATTTTATCCTAAGTATCTAAGTAGCTATATATTTTGAATTAAAAAGACTCTCGATCCTACCTCAGAAGTGAGGAGTGAATCACAGTTTCTCATAAAATATCAATCCCCATAGCTTCCCTGGTGGTATTGAGAGAAAACTTTCGTCTAAAATAAAATAATTCACTACTCTATTTGATATGTCATAACTATAAATTTGATAGATCAAACACAGCGTTTCTGAAATTGTGGCAAATCCGGTTGTGTGTGATTTCATCCTATCAGTGTGATCTCCTTGTTCCTTTGTGTCCTCGTGAATCTAGAAAGTGTGTATATGATAGTATCAATAGAAGATGGTATTCAAATAATGGCAGCTTTAGATATAGATCGAATATAATGCAAGTAGGAGAGGGATAGCGCAAGTGAACGAGATCTTGATTATGTAATTCCTAGTGGGATTTATTACGAGAATACAACACAAGTGGAGTGAGAGTTTTATAATCTATCCTTGTGACAAAACAAAACCTACAACTTTAATGGATTCTAGTCTATAAATGAAGCTATTCTATGCTAAACCAATTGTATGGAGCAAGCAATGGAACAAGGCTGAAACAAGAAGATTGAATGACTTCTAAACAACAAAGGAAAACTAATAAGCGATGCACAACATGAAGCTAGTAGAATTCTAAGAAAGAAATTGAAATACTGAATAAGAGAATTGAGAAGATGAGGGGCCATTTGCTTGAAAACAAGATGGCTATTTATAACCAATGCATTTACCAGAGGGTAACTCCCATTTGAACTCTTTTACTATAAACAAAGGGAAAAAACTATTACCAAGGAACCAAAAACATTAATGCAAGCCAAAGTGGTTGAAGAAAGCATGTAAATTTGAAGATTTACATTTGACGCGATCATCAGAAGAATCTAGAAAATGTGAACAAAACTACCGCCTTGTGCGGTGGTGGAATTCTGGGAGGATTGCCGCCCTGTCTTGGGTGGCGGTCACAGGACCGCCGCCTAGGTAGGGTGGCGGTTTCATCACTGAAGCCTAAAATGTAAGAAAACAGGGGCAAAGGAAAAAAAAACATGTGGAGGCTAAGTGAGGCATGCGGGATACAAGCGTATACTTGGCGAGCCTTTCTGGATTTTGAACACCTTGCAAGGAGACTTGTATCATCATTGGGGCATGTGTAACATCGTTCCGGTGGTGTAGTACCCTATAATTTCAGGTACGTATAGACACCTAAAAATATCTAATCTGGAGCTTTAGCCTATGCTAGTTACTACTCGTGTAGAAGAAACATGTGCATGTGAGCCTCTTAAAGCAAAGCCCCTTATTAGGAGGGAGGATATTATGCATGTTAAGTAACTATATGTCACTCATCGAAGGAATTATACGAGGATAGCATGGGGGTAATAATATATTTGCAAGGTGAGATTCAAAGTGCTGAAGGAGGAAGGTACATGAAAGGGAATGCATAAAGAACATTGAGCTTCCACATAAGGATGCCAATGATTTAAAATAAGTATACAAGATGATGCGGTAGGATAACATCATCCCATTACGAGGAGAATGGCTATGCGAGAAGGTACCATGTGCTAGAGTTGAACGGGAGAGTCAAATCCTCCATGCCATTTTACCACCATAGAACCATGATCATGACAATGAAATCCCACTAGATGCAATGATTGATGGTTGGTTGGTGAGTAATATTCTAATTGACATAGGCATAGAGGTCAATGTTCTAACTTTGGATTCTGGAACCAGATGGGAAGACCACAATTACATCCATCTTCTAATGTGTTGTATATGGAAAATAAAACAAGGGTCATTCCTATTGGGGTGTTGAAGGATGATTCAATTAATATTTAAGGTGTGAAGTTTATAGGATATTTTGAAGTATTGGAACTTGTTGAAGAAGACAATTTTCTAAAATTTCTTGGCCATCCTTGGTGCTATGTGAATAATGCATACCTATGTTTCAACAAAAGATATATTAGTTTTGAGAACAAAGAAGAGCATGCTTACATACCCCTAGATAATGTGAAGGTTGCGCCTATATTTATCCTATGAGTGAAAAATATCTTAATAGGATATATGCGTGTATAGTGCGTAACCCGAGAGAACATAAAACCATCTAAGGAAGGCTTACTTCAGTGGGAAGCCACATAATCTATTGGTGAAAATTCTAGTATTGCTTGTGAAAATTAGACCCATGACACATATGAAATGGTTGGATGGGAAGTAAAAGGGAGAGTCACTCAGATGATTAGGCCACACATGATTACGTGCTTAGTCAAGACTCGTTACCCAAATATACCAGAGAGGAAAAACCTAACTCTTTCTTGCGCGCCATGGAAGACAAGTGGAAAAATGAGGGAGATAGATGGAATATGATGGTTTATAAATTTTGAGGATCAATAGTGTACTAGTGGGAGACACATAGAGATAATCTGTTGAGTTGGCGTGAGGTGTGGGTAGCCTTTTTTTGACAAGGTTTATGTGGAGTAATTTTCCTTCTCTTATACATGAGTATGATGGGAAGACTCCTACTTTGGTACATGTCCATAACTATGAGAGACAATGGGTGCAAGGCTAGGAGGCTTTACCACCATATATTTTGTTGTATAATTTATATTCAATATTGAAAGGGTTGTGCATGGGCATGGTATGTGCATGATGAGCTCAAATAAGAAACTGCAAGTTAGTGAGACATGACTGAAGGTATGGCTCACACTTTTGATTATTTTTCTAATAAACCACCCGTATGAGAGGCCTTATAGATTATGAAGTGCATCAAAGCGGGAGATAGTGAAAAGGCGGAAGAAATCATGGTCCAACTATTAAGAAAACACGATCTTTGAGGTGTGCGAGGATGTGCTGGAGATAGAAGAGATACAATTGGGTTGTGCATGGAAAGATAAGGGAAAAGGGAAGATGGTATACCTCATTGATGACAAAGAAGTAGAGAAATTGAATATTAGTCATATAGAAGGTATGCACAAGGTGATGGACTCTACAATTGAGGAGAACACATACCATGTACCTATGAATACTAAGAAGGTGAATATTGGCACTAAGGATGCACCTAAGGAGGCTATCATTGGAGACTATTGGTTGGAATCAGATTTTACAAAGATGATTGAGTTGTTGTGTGACTTCTAGGACCTATTCCCAAGAGGTTACCATGAATTGAAAGGTGTGGATCCTTTTTTGTGAGAGATGAAGATTAAGATGAAAGAAGGCATTTATCCCATTTGGAAGAAGCCTTATAGGATGAATCCAAACCTGTGCATGAAAGTAAAGGAAGAAATTGATAAAATTCTTAAGGCTAGAATCATTGAACCAATTGAGAAATCTAAATGGGTCAGTCCCATGGTGATTAACATCAAGAAGGGTGAACGGATCAAGATTTTTTTTAATACGGGGAACTCAACGCTTTATGTGTCATATATCCTTTCCCTATGTTTTCATAGAGGAAATCCTTGAAGGAGTTACATGGTGCAAAATCTATTCCTTTACTAATGGATTTTCAATGTACCACTAGGTGCGAATTACACTTGAGGATTAGGAAAATACCACCTTTGTCCTTTGAATGGGAAGTTTTACATATCTTTGTGATGTCATTTGGATTAAATAATGTGCCGGTGGTATTCAATTACATAGTTATGCAAGCATTTCATGACTTCATCCATAATTTCTTACAGGTTTATCTAGATGACTAGAGAATTTATGGGATTGTAAAAGTTCATTATTATAATTTGAGATTAATGTATGAGAGATGCATGAATCTTAACATCTCCCTAAACATTAATAAGTGCATCTTTGCCACACCCTTTGGAACTACTCTTGGGCACATCATATGTAATGAAGGATTTTTGTATACCCTAGCAAGATTATGGTGATTTTGGGACTAGAAGAACCTACCAATCAGAGTGAAGTGTGTGGATTCTTGGGGAATATTGGTTATTACAGAATTTTTATCCTAGGATATAAAAATATTGTTACACCCCTTGAGGAATTACTCAAGGCCAAAGGAAAGTTTTATTGGGGTGACGTGCAACATCAGGCATTTAAAACATTGAAGGATAAGCTTACCACCACACCAATCTTGTGCTTCCCTTCATGGAAAAAACCCTTTCATGTACATGTTGATGCCTCTAGCATGGCTATTGGTGCAGTCTTGGTGCAACCAGGAGAGGGTAATGTGGATCATCCCATATGCTTTGCAAGTAGGAAGTTGACACCAATAGAGTAGAACTACACAACCACAGAGTGTAAGGCATTATCTATGATCTACACATTTCACAAGTTTTGACAGTACTTGTTGGCCACACCATTCATCTTCTATACAGATCATATGGAATTGAAGTAATTGGATAATAAGCATGTTTTAAGCTAGTGAATACTCCTTTTTTAAGAATTTGATTTTACAGTCATAGTAAACCTAGGCAAGAGAAATCTAGGACCTGATCACTTGTCAAGGATAAATTATGGAGAGGGCATGAAGATAATTGAAGACACCATGCTAGATGCAAAATTATTTATATTTCATCATACGCCTGCTGATTTGGAAGACATTGTAGTAATTTTTAAGTAATGCACTTGCACTGAGAGAATGAAGACATTAAAAAAGAAACAAATTACTATTTTTAGGTTCCTTTATTAACTGATTGGAAGAGAACTATATAATATGGGTAGAGATGAGGTATTGTGCACATGTGTTCTAGAACATAAGCATGAATCCATTATTGAAGAAGATCATGGAGGCATCGTAATAGGACACTATACACACCCAATTTTTCATGTGCTACATTGTCGGAATAGTTTAAAATCCCCAATGATAGTTAATATATTTTCCAATGGTGTTTGAGTCCAATTTATTTTTTACAATATATATTTGCAGCATAGAATGATTCAATTAACCATTTCCATGCTTTTTCTACTTTCTGTTATCTCTTTTGCAAATTTTCCTTATCTCTTATTCTTTAAGTTCTGAGAACCATGCCGGTAGTTATGCAAGTGACACGATAGTTATGTAACCATTGGTCTTCCTTAAGAATTCGTTACGTAATCACCATGGTGGTTGCATAACCATCGGTTTTCACAAATTAGTGGTTTCGTGTGCTTTTTCCCAAGACTTTTCAAACTTCTTCAAACTTGATTTTAGCACACATTTCTTAACCAATTCGATTGTTCTAGAGCTCATTTGATGCGTACCAAATTATCCTTCCCTTCATGCTATTAATTGTGAGTTAACTACCTCTTCTTTGAGAGAGGTGGTTTTTTTGGCTAGCAATTGGCTTAGACCATTTCTCTACTTTTTCCCATAAGATCCAAGCTTCTATCCAAAGCATTGGTTAAATATTATTATTTTTGAATTACACTTTTATGTTGCTCATAATCCTCTTGAGAAATACATAAATAATCTCAATTTGATTTCCTTATTATTCTCTCACATGTGTCACATCTATATTACTTGCAATTCATTCCAACTTTGGTGTTTCTTTGTCATTTCTTCCACACAAGCCAACATAGTTTCCTGGATTCATTTGAAAACCAAATTGGAAAGAAGCTAAGGAAAGAAAACCAAGTTATGGAATTGTCACAACTCTAAAATTTCCAGGTCATGGATGTATTTGTATTCTTAAATATTTCTTTGTCTAAATTATATTTTATTCCATAATTTTGTATATTATACCATTTTTGTAGTTTTCCTTTATCCACACAAAGCTTCTACTGAAATTTGCTTCCCTGCCTATCCCTATGGGTTCACACGGGAAGTTCTTATGGAAGAATCTCCTCCATCGGTTTAGTGTTATTGTAATTTCCTTTCATTTTTGTAAGATTCCATAAATCTGTTATTTCTTTTGGGAAGTTTCGGGGGAAGAAAATATTCTCGAAGCTTTCCTTTCTTCCCATGAATCTAAGTAAATAATAGAGAAAATTGTAAATCTGTAGATACAAATTGGAAAAGTATTTACTTATTAGGATATATTAGATATTATATGCACAAGGTAATAACCACATCCAAATGTTTTCTTGTTTAGTTTTGTTAGTTTTTAATGTAGAAGCAATTTTAATTAATTAAAAGAAATTTAATTTTTCTATGTGTATTTCCTCTATTTTCCAAAAACATAAAAAATACAAAAACATATATTAAAGTAATTAGTTTCCTTATTTGTTTATTTCTTTCATTTAAATATTTGGAAATCATGAAAATAGTAGATTAGCCTTGCTTTTCTTGTTCAATGAGTTAGCTTTCATTTATATAATTCATCGACAACACATAGATTTAATTAATTTTGAGGAAAATTAATTGAATCATTTTAATCTAAATTTATTTATTTCTATTTTTAAATTAGGAATATAGAAATAATTAGAAAGGAATGAACACATCTCCCCATGTATTCCTAGTTGGATTAGGATTAACCTTTCCCTCTTGTGGTTACTTTGTGAGATTGTTTTTTCCTCTACTTTATTAATTTGAACATCCCACGTGACCATTCAAGGTCCTTAAAAACTAAGAGATTAACAAATATTGACATAGGTCTTAGAATCTTGGTTTTCCAGACTATACTTCTTCCACCTACCATTACCTCACTGTTGACAACCCTGAACATTAAAGTGGAAAATGCTTACGAGTTCTGTAAAATTCAAACAGTTCGAGATTAGACCCCACAATTCACCCATTCATCCTATTCACACTTCCACAACCTTGTTTGGAAAATTCTATGAGGAAAATGTAGGATAGTTCCCACACCTTCCTGACCCATTCGCAATAATTTTTATGAGCCAAATATTGTTGCCATTTACACATTACCATCATATTAGACTATTCCTTCTCACCCATAGAGGTAAGATAAGATTTTTTTCCCTTAGGAAAACAAGTATAATTAGTGCCCGTATAGAAAATTAGATTGCCTTGATCTTTCCTTATTCACATTTCTCTTAATCACCTTATATAGTTTACACATAGTCACTATCCATTCTACATTTTCTATCCCAACACAACCTTGGGAGCTCAAGTGCATGTGAAATTCATGTGTTGATTTTCAGTCATATAGAAACTATATAGGGAAGCTACTGCATGTAAGATCTTATTGGCTAGTTTATTGTGGGAGACATTGTATAAAGATAATAAGGATTTTAATCATCATCAAATATTTTAGAAGCACGGAAATAGAGATGAGATGACATTAAGGACTATAGCAAGTGTGGAACCTTTTGAAAAATGGGAAATTGATTTTTATGACCTATTACACCATCCGCGCATAGGACAAGTGTGTGCTACATCATCATGTGAACTGACTATCTAAATAGGTGGTCAAAGATTACACCTACAAAATATTGCAATGCGAGTAACAATAATGAGGTTCATTTGGGAAAGTATTATTAGCAAGTATTGATGTCCATTGATTCTAATGAGTGATAGAGGAACCCTTTTCCTAAATGAGATAACCATAATCTTTGTAGCATATTGTATGGTGGCACACCATAAGACTTCCCCTTATGACCCCATCTAATGGTATTGTTGAAGCTTTCAACAAGATATTCAGACCTACACTAACAAAGATATATGATGTTAGAAGGAAGGATTGGGATGAGAAGGTATCAACGATATTTTGGGAATATAAAACAACCTATAAGCGATTGAACAAGCTAACACCATTTGGTTGGTGTTTTTCTGGAGGCTATAATACCTATAGAATTTATGTTACCATTACTATGTATTGCGCACAAAGGTGGATTAGATGATGAACATGATGTGGATGAGCACATTGAAAAATTGATTCAATTATATGACTAGAATGTCATTGCGCATTAGAGCTAGAAGATAGAAAAGGCATGAAAGAAGGCTTGGCATGATATGTTCATCAAGAACAAGTCTTTTGTAATTAGAAATATGGTACTTCTATATGACTCCAATTTTATGTTCCACCTAGGGAAGTTTAAAGTCCATTGGTTGGGACCCTTTGTAGTGACCAAGATACTAGACTCAGGCACATGTCAATTACAAGCGATGGATGGCACTATTTTTCCAGTTATTTCAATGGGAGTAGGTTGAAGCCCTACTATAAATAAGCTTCCTTTTTGTTTTTAATAAGGTAGTATTTCCACTTAGATTAGATTTCCCTTTCATGTTTTTTTTTTCTTGTTTTGTTATAATAAGCATGTTTGTGTGTAGGAGATGATTAATATTTATTGAGTTAATGCGCATTAGAATGCACATACTTTTAGTGTGGGGTGAAGTAGGTGTAATTGCATGTGACAATTTCAAAATAAGGGGTTTTTATGTATAAAAATTAGGTAAGCACGACAGTAAAAGGAAAGTGTTATAGGTGTTGCATGTGCTTAGGAATGATGGTGATTGAAAGGAATTGCTCATATTGGAAAGCCACATGAGAAAAAGGCCATGTAATGTAACGCAAACGAGGAAACAATAGGAAATAATACTTATTATATAATGCATAGGAATATGTCTTACAATATAGGGAAGCACGTGTAAGGATGTTAGCTTGATCTTGGAAGTAGTGGTGCGCTGAAGGTTATTACTTGTAGTACGTGGAAGAAAGTAGGAAAAAACACAAAAATAGAAAAAATAAAATTTAATGCGTCATTGGTGTAGTGGTAGGTAAGGAGGAATTAATGCATAATTTCTTTGGAAAACTATAAAAGGAGCGTAGGTGAGTTCATTCTTACCTTGCATATTGAAGAGTTAGATTGTTTGGAAGAAGCGACTAAGTGTGAATTGTGTCTATGAATTACGAAGATCTTGTGTGAAGGAAAATAATAAGACGAACCAAAATAATATTACACACAGGATGGGTTTGGATATACTTCGGTGGAAGTAAGAGCATGAGAATAAGGTGAATGTTGATGACTACTAAGGAAAGTGATGAAGAGAACTCTTTAGAAGAGGTCACGCATAGTGGGGAGATGGTCCATTATGAGGAACTTGTTAAGGATAAAAATGAACATCATGATACAGCTCGATACACAACTCATGTGAGGAAGGCCCCAAGGGATAAGAGGAAGAGAAAGGATATGGTGAGCCACAAGCTGAGATGGAGGTAGTGCGCACCCATATGCAAAGAAGAAGATACCAACAAGAAAGTGTTGTGGAGGGAGGAGGAAGAAGGAGGAATTATTACATACACCCTAGATAAATTATATGGATGATCATACAAAGGTGTTGCAAGAAATATTCCATATCAAAATACATAGCAAGGACCTCAATGGATGAGAGGTAATTGATCTATAAGGAGTGACAATGCATACGAAGAAGATTATTTTTGGAGTATGAAGAATCACATGGAGGTTCTGAGTTTGAAATTAATAGCATATTTCAAGTGCAATATGAATAAATCAAGAGGTACATTCCTCATGACCACCAAAACCATGGATTTGACTAATGAGAAGGGCTAAAATGCTTTGAATAATATGGTAGAAGAGTTAGCATAAATAAATTTGGACAAGGTGTCCACCATAAAAGGGTATTCTTTGGAAGATAAGAAAGATAAAGAATAAGGAGTCCAAAACTCACGAGAGGAGTTAGCAAAGGCATAAAAGAGTGCAAAATATCCTTTCAAAAATACACCCATATTGTAAAGGTAATTAGTACATCACGACAAAAACTGGTAGATAATTCTTTGGATGAATATCCATATGAGATGCACTACTCAAAACATTTATTACGTATGTTTTTGCATGAGAATAAGTATGTGCGAGGGTTTATAGAAGAAGGTTTGGCAAGAAAAAAGAAGAATGAAGAACCGGTAGCACTAAAGATAGTTGAGTATAAGGTATTGGGCACCATGGTCAAGGATGTGATGAAGAAGGTAGGATGTGCGTTGAGAAATTTTAAGAACTTGATCCCATACTTAAAGCACACACCACTCGGGAAGAGATCAAGATTAAGAAAGCATAGGACACCAAGAAATATATTAAGGTTGGGCGAGAAGAGATAATGGCTAAAATTAAGTAGAGGTTGGACTTGCTTAAAGCCATGAAAGACACCTTTGAGACTAGGATTAAGAAAATTGGATCAGCGATTGCACATAAGGTGGATGTCTTGAAAGGGATGACATTAGAACTTACTAGAATTATTAGGAATTGAAGCAAAAGGTGAAGAAATGACCCTGACAGTGTCGAGACATTGTTGGATTGGTGTTGGAAGAAAGCGTAAAGGAGCTTGTAGCATGGGAAGTGCTAGAAAATATTCTTAACATGGAGTTCCTAGAACTAATCCACCCACCCGGGAATAATTTGAGTTTGTGCATAAAGAGATTTACATTCCTTGGTTTATCAAAAGGTTCTTTGGCCTTTTGTTTATTTATTATTTCATTCTTGAAAAGCATTATTTATTGACATATTGCCGAGGATGGATAATATCCCTAGTGTGGGCCAATGTTGGTAAGATAAGATTGACTAAGTATTAAAAGAGCACGAGAGGCTTACACATAAGGGTGAGTAGCACACAATGGGCATGTTAACATTGAAACATATCGAGTGTGTGAGGTTGTGTACATGTTGGCATAAGATCAAGTACTTAGCCAATTGTTCATAGACAAGGCTAAAAATAGAAAATTAGGGTTAGAGTTTCATTTAAGAAAATATCCGAGAAATAGATTAAATCATAATGACACGGTGGCCAAGCAAGGAGAAAGAAAGCACATGCAGAGCAAGGAAGAGAGTAAACACATGGAATGGGTCTAATAATAAGATTAAATTCTGATATATTATTAGGATAAGATGGAAAAATCATGCAAGATATTGTAAGCACACCTATTATTAGGAATGTGCAAGGAAGAGGTGAAGGGAAAGTCCCCACCATGTATAAATAGGCATAGAATCCTTGTATTAGATGGTCTCTAGTTGATACACCATTGATGGGAGTTCTAGACAAATGTACGTAGTACGTAAGAAATTTTATATATGCACATTGTCCAGCGCATGACTAGAAGAAACTCTAATGTAATTAGCTTCTTTATTATGTAATGAAACTATGTTGATTATGGATAATTTTGTTTGGGTAGCAAATATCAACGTGTAATCGAGTATGGGATTTTGGGAATTCAAGCGTTATTGATGTAGACACTAAAAAATACACCCCTCATATTTATCCAATTAAATATATTAACACCCTATATTCTAAGTCAAATCTCATCCTTATTCAATTAATTAATTAAATATGACAACATCCCATCATTATCACACTTATCTCATATGAATCCTTCTTTACAATTGTTAAATCCTACTCAACCACCTACAAATATTCCTAAAGGTCAACTATGGAAAAATCAAATCAAATCTAACCTATTTTGAAACCTCCTTAATAAACTCAACACGTCTCTAATAACTTAACAAATTAGCACCCCAAAACCCAAAAGAAAAATCCCTATTTTAGAAGTTGTTTCACCTATTTTCCAAACAAAACTCAAACAACCCAAAATCATTGGTGATTAAGGTAATCACCAATGATTATTTAAGCCAATTTTCTAGCTTCTTAGAGGGATTCAAATTCAATTCACAAGTTCTTTCTTTCCATTTGGTTTCACAGCATCATGTATATCATCACTGAGTACCAGAGCATTTGATTTATCACTTAGTAGCATTATCAACAATCATCAATAATTTTCAAGCAATTTTTTATCCTCTATGGATCCCCACTCCATCACCCCACCTGCAGATGATACCAGCTACCACGTCATCCTTTATAGAGGTCAGAATATTCTTTTAGCTTCACATAAAATTTCTAGGTATTTTGTCTATTTATTCATCTTTTTATATCATTTCTATGCTTACAATAGGTCTATAGTATTAAGTTTAAATCATTAAATATTTGAATTCATCAATCTATCATAAATCACCGAATCACCAACGATTTTCCTAATCTCCTGTGATTCTGTCATTCTACCTTTCTTCTGTAATTTTTATCATTTTTCATTCAATATTCCTTATATATCATATCATGCCTTTTTTACTAACATTTTTCTAAGCATGGATCAATGTTAGATGGAAATTGGTGGCCCTTCTCATGAAATCACTAGCATCCATTCATTTTTGATAGTTCGACACCCTTTTTACTAGGAACAATATGATATTTTACATATTCGACTTTGTGTGCCATCTATCACACTCCTTTAGATGAATTGGAGAACATTTTCGAGTTCACTAAGGAAATCCATAAATCAAGTATAAGACTATTGGTTCACTTACTTCAAATACATACTCATCCAATCCAAAATTATTTGGGCCACATACAAGGCTAAACAGAACTCTGCCTTTCAAGCTTGAGTTCGAGCCATAATCCATCTCTAATATGTCTCTTATCTATCTTCCATCTGCATTGTATCATTTTATCGTTTATATATCATCTATCTTGTATCAGTTTATCATATATCATTTATCTATTTCAATCCACTTAATTGTTTAAATAGTGCTGACATCCTTCGAGGAAGCCCTTTGGATTCCTAGAATCGGCCTTTACTGAGTAGCTCGCTTATCCATCTTTCTAATCATATCTTGTGTAGTGTCTTTGATCACAAGTTTACTTGAGCACAACATCAAGAATCGTCATTCAACATATATGGGTATCGTTAAATCCTACATCTTCCGAGGTCGGTATATTTCTATTTTCTTTCTTAGTTAATTAAATTTTAAGGAGTAAGAATATTTCTAAACATTTTGGCATGCCTAGTGGGACATCTTAATTCCCTTATTTCATTTTTTTATGGTTTTTATGTAGTAATCGCGGTGATTTGGTCAATCGCCAATGATTGAGTGAATCACTAGTGATTCAGTCAATCACCTGATGATTTTTCTAAATACTTTTTATTACTTTGCATTTTACCTTCTAATCACTATTTTTTGTTGTGTTTTTTGTTTAGTAACCTGGTTTTGTAGGTTGTTGTCTCTGGAGGCTTTTCTTGTTGGATTGCTTATCACTAAAACTAAAAAAATGTAAAAAATTAAAAAGGAATATTTATTAGAGCGAGTTCTAATCCTTCTTTTTGTTTTTATGTACTACATTTTTGCTTGTTTTCTCTCATCAAAATCAATCTGTCATTTTGGGCTTAAAACAAACAATTGCATTCTTCTTGATCACATAGTTTTAATTAGGAAAGTTAATTGATTGCATTCACTTTATCTTTCCCCCACACATAACCAAATCACTCAAAACATAAAACACGCATTTAAAAAAATTATTCCCAGGTGATAACTATTGGGATTTCATCACCCAATAGAGAAACTAACTCGATGTTCTGGACAAGTATAAACAACTATTTGTTGATATATTGGCTAAGCACCTAGCTCCCTTATTTATGTAGGACTGTGAAGTGAGGGGTAAACCTAATACTAAGCCCCGTACTACTAACAAAAAAATATTTGATCCTCACTTACCTTCGGGTATATCGAGGACTCAACCATAAACATACGTGAAACCAACCATAGAATTTCATTTCCTAGGAATGATGAAGCATTTTTCACATTTCACTTTTCTTAATTAAATCAAGACAATCCAAAAAATTATTATTTTTTGTTTTGTGTATTGTTTGTACTCAACCCACTTAGTTATTTTTCATTTTTAGGTGATTATGTGTTTGTTTACTATGGTACTTACTAAATAGCAAGCCGGTAATCAAACTTCAAAAAACATGTCTACACCATTTTCTACTCCATTATATATACTGTTATCAACAAAATTCTCTACACCATTACAACATCAAATCCCACTATCTTAACTAATCAAATCTACTCCTCTATTTGAACATCAACAAGCACAGGAAAAATTAGAAGAACAACATAATGAAGAAATATGACAACATTTCGTATCTTCTATACACTTTCATCATCATCAAACATCCCAAACAAAAGAGTTAGAACCACCATATTCTCATACCTCTCAATCAGGAATCTTCTTAACCTCTTTTCTTTGATTGTGGAGACCCTACTTTTAGGGAAATGCTAGATTCAAACCCTATTTCCTTTAACTCTATATCTTTTAGTTAGGGGTTTCTAACTCAAACCATTCATACCTGAACCACCTTCATACATCCATGATCCTTCATATGGTTTTGCACATCTTATCGATCCAAACCATCAACCCATTATCCAAAAAATATATTCATATTCACCCATAAGTCAACCTAAAACATAAAATGTTGAGTCTTCCATTCCTATTAGTCAACCCAGAACATCTAATATTGTGTGTTCCATTCTTGTTTTTATTCTCCACATGATCTTTTCTAAAGACACATCTACCAAATAATCTAGATCTTCACCTAATCCTTACACTAGTTCTACACGCGCCCTAAACAATACCCGGTGCTTCCATTTCTAACCCTCCAACATTTTCAACCATCCAGAAATCTCTAGTAAGTTTTGTTTTAATTTATATTATCATATCTTAGCCACCATATTCTCAACCGGTCAATACTAGTGCATCATTATTTCCATTCCGCATCCATTCCCTTAATCAATAATAGTGCCATCACTAGAACTCATCCTATTTCAGTCAATATTCTATACCACTTACCTCATAATATATACCACAACCATCATGGACATTAACCTCCATACAAAAATCTATTCATATTCAGAACATCCCACAACAAGCACCATCTTTAGCTACCTCTGCAATACCCTTCAAACAACCACCCACTTATTCACAACCTTTCACCACCACATCTATTCCACATCCTTTTCGGTATATTCAACAATCACAACTGTTCGTGTCTCAACTGCTTATAACATCCCTACAAAACATTCCCTACAAGAAAAACATCCTTTAGCAATATCGGACATGCTCAAAACCTAACCAGTTCTCATTTCAACTGGGTCATCCTCGCAGTAACCAACATAACTTGATCCTCTTCAAACCCTCATGAACTACATATCCAATCTTGAAGTTGCCTCATCAGGATCCAAGAATGTGCTCTCTTATGACCAAATTTGTAATGAGCCTATTCACCCCTCAGTGCCATATAAAGCATATCCACCCCATTGGGAACTTCCAAAGTTTATCAAATTTTATAGCAAGGAAGATCCCCAACAACACATCCATGCTTTCCATCACACCTATTATCTAATAGCCCATGACCAAGATCTCATGTTGAGGAATTTCCCCATGTCTCTCATCGGTCCTACCCTGGATTGGTATAATAACATCCCTCAGTACTCCCTTTTCTCATTTTCACAACTCACACAAATTTTCCTAGAACACTTCTCCATAAACATAGTCCAGTAAAATCACTATCACCAACCTCTATGCCATTAAACAATTTGAGGATGAGTCCATTGCTAAATTTTTTTCCTACTGGAGGGGTATAATCAATCAATTATCCTTCTCATTACCATAAAATGAATTGATTGAATTTTTTTGTCACTCATGTGTCAAGCACATCTCATGAACTCTAAAAATTCAATCTTTCCAGAAATTTGATGAAGCTTTCACTATGGCCCGTAAGTTGGGCCGTGAGCCCCAATAGATGATCGAGTTAAATATTTTCCTAGGAAATCACGCACCGAGTTCCCATCTAAGTCATCTTCTAATCCCAAAAAATCCAAATCATCTGCCAACACCATAGTATTTAAATCTTCTCATAAGGAAAAACCCACTATTGAGCGTTCCTTTCAACAATGTAGTTACACACCCATATGAGAGACTTATAATGCGGTCTTTGACAAGTTTCTCACTGCAAACATGATATCTCTTTCACCCATCGACATATCGATACATCCGTATTCATACCCTCTTTATATTGAGATAATAATTATTATAAATACCATAGGGTTAAGGGACATGACATCGAAAGGTTTGAACGTACTACAACGTCCTTCAAGATTTGATTGACAAGGGTGAGCTCCACTTAGACAATCCAAACACACCCCCAAATCAAAATATTGATATATTCAAACAACCCTTTTCAAATCACTCCCCATCCACCAATCAACCACAAACAAACACCATTCATGCTCACCATACTATCAACACCATCATAAAAACATTAGCCATCCCTGAGTCCACATCAAAACCTATTGAATATAAATCCACATCTGTAGAACCAACATGAGCATCTATTAAATCTAACCCCTCATCTACTAAGTCTTCATCGATACGAACACTACTTAAACCATTCTACTATCTTCATCACGTGTCACTCTGAATCCACATCCATGTCTTCTAAACCTCCTAAAGATATTTCCAAATATTCATTTAATAAACAATCCAAAATTACTTCTAATCTCATTATTGAAAATTAACCCTCCACGTCTAGTACTTCCACATATCCTGGGCCCTAAATTAAATAAGTCCCAAGGAAGAAAGAGCATTCATGTGCAAGGAAAAGAAGGTACGAAGGAGCTCAAGGAAAGGTGCGCATGACAAATGGTTAGTACATGGAAGAAAAAGAGGATTTGGGGATTTATCCTCATTTCGAAGGTGGTGTCGCAAGTGAAACACATGAGGGATCAAGTAGGTGTGATGAATGGATAAGGTGCTATCCTAAAGCCTTGGAGGTCAAAAAAATAATATTCCACACAAGGAATATTCCAAGGAGGATCATTATAGTTAGTGGAAGCCTTTGAAAGCTAGCATAAGCACTCAATCAATCATGGAGGACCACACTTCCACTTAGCATGTGATCTTCTCATGGGAGATAATATAGAGGTGGATACTGATTCTATTTAAAGGAGTGCTTGTGTCGAAATAAAAAGAGTTTGAGAGGCAGCAAAGTGCTACAATAATGTTGTCCCTAGGCATATATGTATGCACTCTGGTTTGAAAAATGGTTATAACGGGAAAGCATAGCTAGGATCTATTTTAAGAGTAGTTCTATAAGGTTGGAATGTTATTTCATGATGTATATGGTTTGAGACGACCCAATTCGATGTAATATGGCTACTGCAAATGGATTTAATCAATATATGGATTTTTTTATGTATTTGTGTCTCGTGGACCAAACCTAGTGTGCTTCATGTTATTCATGGTTAAGATATATTTTCATTATTCTGTTGTGATGTTTATGTTTATCTCATGGAGTGTTTATTCTTAGAACTATATTAACTAGTTTTGTATTAGGTTAAGTGCATGTTTCCTTGTTCTACAAACCTTTCCTCCATTAATGGTGGAATATTCTCACAAGCATAAAATAAAGTAGGGGCTCGGTGCCCATGTGTGCCTTAGGTGAAAACCCAACACTTGGGTGATAGGCCAATGCACTTGGGGTTAAGAGAAATATTAGAGGATAGCGGTAAATGAGACTACATTATGGTTTTGCTATGTTGGTTTTTAAAACAATACTTTATAGTAATCAATGATCGGGGGGAAAACAAGTCCCTCCTCTTTATGAGAGAGGTTCCCTTATTGAAAGTAAACAAAAAATCTTATATACAAATATACAACTTTTATATTGATGAGGACTTCGATACTTTGAAATGTTTCATACCAATATAGATTATCAATACTTAAGAGTGGAAGAACAAAGAAACTGAAAGGGAAGAACACAACAATACTTTCAGGTAATATAGATAGTAGAATATAACCTTATACGTACTTAGCAAAAGGAACACATAATAGAATCATTCACATTGGCAATATCTGATATTATTCCATAGACACAAAGTTCTAGAAATCATATCATAAGAACACAAAGTTTCTTAATATGAAAGATTGATGATTCATAAATTTCAAATGAGAATAGAAAGGACAGTGAATAAGAATGAGATAGAAGGGAAAATCTTATGTATTGATTTACTTTTAAATACATTTCAAAAGTATCAGGTCCCACCCTAACAATGGCATGAAGATCCTATTAAATAGATTACAAAGGCAGTTACATTCAGTTCCAACTTCTTTTAATCTAAATATTAAAGACTACTTAACAAATTCATTAATAGAGTGTCTTTAATCAATTATTACATCATGGGTTTTAAAACCCCAAAATAAAATAAGTGACTTAGGACTCGGGAGTAGAAACATCGAAGGAGGTTTAGAGGGACCAATTGTCTTAAGAATCCAATGTCTAAATATTTTCAATGCTTGACTATCTCGCATGCACTTTGGGATGGTAGTGTTGGAAGTGGCATGATTCCACATGCACAGACATTTCTCCATATCCTTATCAAACTTTGTTTTTCCATAAACTATTTGTTTTCCTCGGTGATTGTTTCACCTGATTCTAGAGTGTTTCTTTGAATATTGATGAAACAGATAAGGGTAAAGGGCTAGGAGGAATACTGTTAAAATGTTGGTTGTAGGTTGTTGCGCGTATGACTTCTTGATCCACAACTGATCGTGAGAACTTCCTTTTGGCTAGGAGGAACTACCTGAAATAGAAAACAAGACCACCAAATAGAAGTTAAACAGTATATGTAGTGGACTGCCTAGTGTATGCTAGATCTAGGAAGTGTGATACTCCCTAGATGGCTGTCAATCCACTGTTTAAAACAACTCAATGTTAACAATAAGGGAAATCCTATTGTAGTTAAAATGATTTAGGTATCTCATTCGACTACAATAAGTAGACTCGTTCACAACAGGCTAGGCTATGATTAAATCTAAAGGTCAAGGTCACCGTCGAAATCTTGGTACTATTCATGGTCTCAGTGTTGGGATGTTTTGGGTATTTGGTGGAGATTTTAAGCTTTGTTCTTGGTCTAAGGGTAAAAACATAGAGACCGACATCGGTCTGGTATGACCGATGTCGGTTTAGGTGAACCGGCGATGGTTGTGGGTAACCGGCATCGGTATGGTCGGGGTACAAGAAACTTAATAAAAACTTGGTGTGGTGACAGATCTGAGGATAAATGGAAACGGAAAGGGCAATAGAATGATATCTGTGTGAGTTTTAGTATACTCAAGGATCTCTAAAAACTAGGTATGGGCAGTTCAATGGTGTGGGAAAAGGAATGGTCAAGTGTGCATGGAGGTAAATGGTGGGATAATGGGAATGGGAGTAGAAATTGATAACAAAAGTAAAAGAGTCTACTAAAATGATAATAGATAAATGTTGGTCAACAAAGCACTTATTGTTGTATGAGCTTGATGATTTGGATGGAAATGGCATTTGATAAGATGTGTGTAATTTGGTGTGGTGATGGCACTTCCCAAGATGCTCTCGTGAATGCAAGTGGCTCTATGATTGCTTACGATACTAGTTTTGGATGCTCTTATGTGTGTACGAATGCTAGTTCCGCTTGTATGTAGCTCTAGTTTTGTCTCTTTCTCTCAA
Organism: Taxus wallichiana var. yunnanensis; assembly: GCA_018340775.1. NCBI lineage: Eukaryota > Viridiplantae > Streptophyta > Pinopsida > Cupressales > Taxaceae > Taxus > Taxus wallichiana. Next base: position 564,877,430 of record CM031242.1, on the reverse strand, counting down.
AAGATGTGCTAACCTTGAAATTAGGTTATTTTAGGGAATAAATGGTAAGCGACGATGGTTCCGAGTTAACCCGGTGGCGATTTAGGGTGACCGGTGTTGGTTAGGGTTGGATTTCCTAGGTTTTCTAAAATGGCAGATCCTCTTGATTTCTAGGATCTTGTTCATTTTCTCCACAAATTAGAATGGAAGCCTCCTTTCTAACATGTGGGAATATGGTTAGAGGAATGTAGGCTATGATTTTTAGGGTTTATGTAGGTCTTAGTTAGTTATGACAACATACTAAGAATAGGTCTTAGGGTGAGGTGGCTAGGTGAGGTGTATAGGTGAGGTGGTGGTGTGGGAATTATCCTAATTAGGATATTTAAGTAATAAATATTATGAGATCATGAATTAATTCAATTAAATTAATTAAATTAATATTAGAGTGGGGTGTAAGGGCATGGTTAGGTGAGTGTCTTTAAGGTGATTATTTGATGAGGGACCAAAGGGAGTGTGACCCAATTTTGGTGTCTACATTTTGCCCCTTTTGTTGTGTATCTTGTATTGGTAAGTGACGCTAACAAAAATAAGATGTGGTTGCCCCATGTGTGGCTAAAGGTGATCCCCCTCAAACCAGAGGCGATGAGGAAGAAGGTAGAATCGGTGAGTGGTCCGATAAAAGGTGAATGTGATGAAGAGGAAGGTGGGCGGGGGTAAAAAAGGGGTAAAGGTCTAATCGGGTAATCCAGGTAATGGGTCGTGGTCGAGCTAGTAAAAGTAAAATGCATGCACATGTATAAACTACAACACAAGATACCAAGGTTGAAGAGCGAGCAAACTCTACATTGTCTAAGTTCGATAGGTTTATCAAACAAGGTTGAGGTGATTCCTAGGTATCAAGGTATATGATATGGTCAGAAACACATCACAGTCGAAGTGTAGGAATGTTTAGGTATTTTCGGTACACCAAAGGTTGGATTAGGATAAATGGTCATGGAAAGAGGCAAGGTATGGTCGGTATGTCAATCAACACGGTATCAGTTCCATAAGGTATAGCGAACACATGAGTTCACATGTCACTAGAAATGTTCCATGGCCAAGTAACTAGGTCACATCATGGGTAGGGTTGAGGAATAGGTAAAATAATGAGTCCCTAAATGAGGATGAGGTGAGGTAGTAAATAATAAGGTCAGGAGGATAAAGTCAAGTGTCCAAGTTAGGTGTGGGTGAGGTAAAAATGAGGTAGGTCATCAAAGTAGGGCTAGGGGGAGGAAAATGACTACGTAGGATAACCAACGATAGTTTGAAGGAACTGATTCCGATTGCGATGGACCAACCATGGTAAGCTAGGGCACAGGAAATATGTCGATCAAGGTAAAACTATCACCGGTCAAGTCGGGTGGTTATTAAAAATGAAATTTCCACGTTTTCTGAGAATCATTTGTCACTTGCCAAATAGGATAAAATGAAAAGTGAGAGAGAAAAAGGTGGAAAGTGTCCATGCGGAATGGAGAGCTGAGTTAGTGAGCGGTGTAGTGGGTGATTGGCAGTGGATAAGTGGGTCCATGAGATCAGATTAACCAATTCAATTGGTTAGAGGTTATCTGGTTGATTAGGTGATGGCAGAGGCAGGAGAGGGATCGGGTGGACCACCGTGCAATAGCTTTGACATGCCACTATGGCAATGGTAGTGTGATGAGGTAAGAGTCAATCCTATTCTTTATTTTGTGTGTTAGATTGATTTAGATGTTGGGTGGGTAAAAATAGGTTTTGGGGAAATGAATTTTGAATTGAAGGAGAGAAAATCGGGTAAAATAGGCATGGGGGCTTAATTAGTTGAAGGGGGTGGGGAAGGGTGGAGGGTGGAGGGTGAATTTGGGTAGGATTGGGTGGGTAGAAGGGAGAAAAAGGAATTTTGTAGGAAGAAGGGGGGTTTGGATGTCATGGTTTTGGACATGAAAGTGGACGCATCGGTTGAGGGTTAGGCCGACATCAGTGGTGCGAACCGGTATCGGTCACGAAGAAGGTGACCAATGTCAGGTTATGGGGGACCAGGGTCAGTTAGGGGTAACTAGTACTGGTCATGATTTGGGGAGAAAGGGGCCAAAAGGTGTCCTAGGTTGGGTGGGTGAGGTAGGTAGGGGTAAGAAAAGATGTTTTGGGGAAGATCAAAACATAGGTAAAGGGTGAAAATAGGTAAGGGTGAATGATAGTGGGTTAGGGTTGGAGTGGGTAGATAGAAGATGTGATACAAAGGTAAGGAGGTTTAGGGAAAGAGAGGTAGGGTGGTAGGTATAGGTGAGGTGTTGAGTGAGATTGTGGTTATGATTAAGGTGAAATTAATGTGATGTTTTGTTGGATGCAGGTGAGAGATCAGTTGAGGATGCGAGATAGGGTGCCACCCCTTCTCTTGAGAGTTCGAGGTGTAGTATGTGAGTCAAGGAGTGGAGGCATGTCGCAGATGTGGGCCTGATTTATTCAGTTTTTATATATACCTATCTACATGCTAAAGAGAGTGAGGATGTATATGAGAGTTTTGAGAGATTTTGTTATATACACCGGCTTGTGTGTCAAATATATTTGAGAGTTATGTATATGGATACACATATTTGGATGTTTTTATTTATAGAGATGATGGTGATTTTGGCATGATGTATCTGTGTTGATAGAATTTGATTATTATGCATAGATGGATTCATGATAGGTGTGTTAGGCATGGTGGAGTCAGGTTATAGGCATGGCTGAGTCAGGTTGTGGTTTAGGCATGGATTGAGTCAGGTTTTGGCTTATGCATGGATGGAGTTAGGTTTTTGTTTAGGTATGGATGGAGTTAGGTTTTGGTTTAGGTATGGATGGAGTCAGGTTGGTTTATAGATGGTTGAGTTGAAATGGGTTGAGTATGTAATTCATTAATTTGTGTAATTAATGATGATATGGGTCGTGTTTGAGATGTTTTATAGTCACATGCATGATAATGGTAAAGAAATGGTAGACATAATGAATGTATGAATGATGATGATAAAAATGTGAAGCAATCTATTGTTTGTTTGGTTAAATTTCTAATTATTGATATAAAAAGGAAACTAACTAGGGTAGAATGTGATTTAGGAAAAGGAAAAGGGAATTGGTTAGGGTAGAGAGTGGTTGAGCTAACCTCCAAGGGCCCCATGCCCTCGGAGTGCTGCCTACATAGTCCTAGCGAAAAGGGACCTTAGGCCAATGTAGTTCTCCCATAAGCTAGGGAAGAATGTGAGGAGGTATGAGAATGAGTTGGTAGGTTATAGGCATGATTGAGTTTAGGTCTTTTAGGTATGGGTGAATTGTGGGCACATTGGTATGGGTGATTTTGAGTTGATTTGGGTGAAAGAGGAAAAATTACCCAAAGATAAGTGTTAAGGATCTAGGCTGTATAAGGTAATCAATACGTAATGAAGAAGGTTAAAATATAAGAGGAGGCAAGAAATCCACCTGATTGGTAAGGATCATAACCGGTGGGTCATACCTTAGATAGGTTGATGAACAGAAGACCCTAAAGACATTGCATGATTGATTATTCTAAAGGTGAAGAATAGTCACATGATCACCGAATGTCTCGGTTTCAGCAGGTCCCTTGAGGTGGTAGGAAATGAAGGTGCAAAGGGTGAGAAGGTGAAAAAAATGGTTATGTTATATGATATGAGGTAGCATGCCTTTTGGCAAGAGATCCAAGATCACGATGAGCGAGTCCATGACAAAATGGTTTTATGTTTTGACTTATAGTTGAAATAGACTGATCAATGCGGGAAGTCTATATGGGATGGGAAAATTAACTCCTTGAGGTCTTCGCGAAGCTAATCAATACGAGAAGCTTGATTCTCTTTTTTTCTTTTTTTTTTTTTTTCTTTTTTTTCTTTTTTTGAAATAGCTTTACATAGTTGTCCTTGAGGAGCAAAGTCTATTTATAACAGCGATTTAGAGAGAAAGATGTCCTTTTAAGGGAGTCATCTTTTATTAGAAGTTTGACTCAAGGAGTTGGATCCCATGTGAGGTATTTTTAAGTCATGGACAAGACTAAGGTGAATAATAGGATTCTTGTTCGAAAGCAGGTGAAATGACCATGGGATCTCATCTAAAATGTAGACAAAAAGTATCCATGTGAATCATGCCATGTGCAGCGTTGTGGTTAACATATTTAAGAGAAGATAAAGAGTGACAAGTACGCACATGATTCTTATTTAATCATTGGGGGTGGCATAGTGAAAGGAGGGAAGTGAAAAGTGCTCAAGGGACGAGCACAAAAAGAGGTAGAAGGTGACATAGGACTGAAATTCAACATTAGAATGGTCGAAGATGTAAGGTATTAAGGGGCTCAGGCTTGGGTTTACTGTCTAGTGAAGATAAATGATAAGCACCTGATCCATAAGTATGAGTCACAATGTATGGTCTAAGCCAATTAGGAGAAAATTTTCCCCATTTACTTTTTTCTACTTTGGTTACATGTTGATTTTCTTTCAGGACAAGGTCACCGACTTGGAAGGTTCGTTCATGGACACATTTTTCATAGGCACGTTTGATACGTTTTTGGTAAACTTGAAGATGGTCAAGAGCGTTAAGACAACGTTCATCTAATAACTCAAGTTGTGCTAAATGGTCCTGGAGAAATTCATCATCGTTGAGCATGTCATGAAGAGAAATATGAAGTGAGGGAATCTGGACTTTGAGAGGCGGGGATGATCTCTCTGTATCATGGACCCAGAGAAAATGTGTGGCAGCAATGGAAGTGTGAATACTAGTGCGGTACGCCCATAGGGTGAAAGGAATGTGTGTATGCTAGTCCTTCCCGAGTAAAGATCGTCAACCACTTTCAAGAGAATTTTGTTTAGGGTTTTATTAGTGGATTCACTGGTTGTTGGTTTGTGGGTAATATGGTGATGAGAAGCTTAGTTGAATACCAAAGGCATCGCAACGTTTCGTAAGGTTTTATTTTTGAATTGTTTTTCCTTATTAGTAATGAGGCGATGCGGGACACCAAAGAAACAAATGATGTGATGATTGATGAACTCACATATTTTCTCGGCTTTTATGGAGATGAGAGGTATGGATTCAACCCATTTGGTGTAATATTCGGTAGTGGTGATTATCCATTGATGTCTCTAGGAAGAATGGGGATTGATCTCTCCAACAAGATCCAAACCCCATTGAGAGAAAGGCCAAAGGTCACGAGTGACCTATAAGGCATGATTTGGGTGTATGATGAAGATTGGCATGTTGTTGGAATTTTACACAATTCTTAATGTATTCGCATAACAATCATGGTTAAGGGTTTGCCAATAATAGCCTAGGTGAAGAATACGCTTAGCAACAAAGCAAGGCCACTAAAGTAACCTCCACATATGTCATCATGAACTTCCTTAATGGTATAAGGAATTTGAGAACTCGTAAGGCACCGTAAGAGAATACCATCAAAGCTGCTATTATAGAGGAGACCACCCGGGATGACATAATGACATAACCTTTTAAGAAAGTCACATTTCCCATTACGAGTGACGTTGGGAGGTAAGATGGAGAGGAAAGATAGTCGAGTATTTTTATACCAAAGGTCACTCGGTTCAAGAGCAAGTGGTTCCGATAGAGTAAAGTGCACATGGTAAATAAGAGGGTGATTGGAGTATTTGTATGGTGATAAAGATTTTAGAGTCATTGGGTGAAGCGGGTATCTGAGAAGCCAAGTAGGCCATGGTATCTGTGAATTTGTTGGTATAACGGGGAACATTTTGAATGGCGTAATGGTTGAAGGTGGTCAAAAGTATGTCCACATGATGCTTATACTTTTGAAGTATCTCATTATGACACTGGTATATACCATTGACTTGGTTTATGACTAGTTGAGAATCACCAAAGATGTTGATTGACTTAACATCTAAGGCATAGGGCCTAGAGACCCAATATGAGTGCTTCGTATTTAGCAATATTGTTTGTACAATCAAAATCGAGTTTGAAAGACAAAGGCATGGGTTCACCATCAAATAGAATGAGGATAACACCAGCCCCACCCCATGCTAACACTTGGAACCATCAAAGAAGAGTGTCATTTGGTACGCGGGTTCATCCAAGGAAAGGGTGGCAATAGACTCATCTGGAAAGTCAAAGTTAGAGGGTTGGTCCCTAGAAATAGGTGCGTCGGCCAATTGGTCAGTGATAGCCTGGCCCTTGATGGACCTTTGATGGGTGAATTTGAGGTCTAGGTTGGTCGAAGCATAAGCCAATGTGCAAATCATTGATTTTGGTAAGGTTTGGCATACATGAAGTGCAAGGGTTGGTGTTAGTCACTACAAAGGTTGTATGATTAAGTAGGTAATGGTGGATTTTAGTGCCAATGAAAACTAAGGCTAAGAAGAGTTTTTCAGCATGGGTATATCAAGTTTTATAGTCCAAAAGGATATGACTTATGTGATAAAATGCCTTCTCTGTGTTGTTCATCGTGATGAGCGAGCATGGCCCCTAGGATATGATTGATGGCTGATATGTATAGGTAGAAGGGTTGGTCATCTTTAGGTGGAATGGGTACGGGTGGTTGGAGAAGGTATTGTTTTAAGGCTTAAAAAGATTTATGATAGTTCTCATCCCATTTAAAGGAAACATCTTTTTTGATAAGGTGGTGAAATGGTTGACAATCGATCGACAATTGTGAAATGAAATGGCAAATAGATCGCAACTTACCTTACAGCTACGGAGCTGTTGTAGGTTAGTGGGCGAGGGAATTTCAAGAATGGCCCTGACTTTAGCAAGGTCAACTTCTATACCACGTAAGGAGACAATATATCCTAGGATCTTCCCCGAGAGAACCGTGAAGACACATTTCTTGGGTTAAAGGTGAACACAATATTTAATGAGGTGGTCAAATATGGTTTTTAGGATTGCAAGGTGCTCGTAAGCAGTGTTTAGATTTGGCCAAGGGATCATCCACGTAACCTTCCAATATACGGTGCATGATGTCATGGAAGATGTAATTCATAGCCCACTCGGTATGTGGCACCAAAGCATTTTTAAGGCCAAAAGGCATGACTTGATAGCAAAAGGTCCCCCAAGGGGTGATGAATATGGTTTTGTGTTGATCCTCACGGGGCAAGCAAGATTTGTTATAACCCGAGAAACCATCCATGAGTGATAGCATCTCATGATCAGCGGTAAGAACAACCGGTTGGTCAATACCGATAGAGGGAAGTCATCTTTTAGGAAAGCTAGGTTGAGGTCACGAAAATATATGTAAATACAGAGTCCCCCTATCACCTTAGTGACGGGGAAAATGTTAGAAATCAATGAGGATAATCAATGGGTAAGATTAAGCAAACTAAAACGAGGCATTGAAGTTCTTCTTTGACCAGAAGAGCAATGCGAGGGTGCAGGAAAGAAATGATGGCTTCCTATTCAACATTATCTAAAGAGTGACCGATCTTTAGAATGTGCGGGTCATCCCGAGTATGAATTTTGATTTTGATAGTAAATTCATTCAACATGGTTTGCATCTCAGATGGTAACAACCAATGACTATATGAGTCTTCAGCACCATGGTAGATGAGTATAGATTCATCATCCCGACATTGAATGACATTAATGGAAGGTGTATCATCATCAATCATTTCAGGATACAAGAAGGGGAGAGAAGAGGGAGCCTCACCCTCGTGTTGATAAGTCAGAGGCCCCAAAGAAATGGTGTTTATAAAAAAAAAAGTTAGGAGGAATGGATTCTAGATCCATCAACTCTTTTGGTGAAGGTGGTGAAGAAGGTGGAGCAGTGAAGAAGGTGAAGAAGGGATGATGTTCTCAATGAGTTCAATTTGAGCCTTCTTGGTAGGTGGTTCAATAAAGCCAATACCACTATGGTTGTTATGTTTATGGGTAGTGCATGGAATAACAATGTGATGGCCTTGCTCATAAAATCCAAAACCAAAACCCTTCCATGCACATTGGTGTAGGAAGGTGTGGGTGAAACGGTGATTGGTGAGTGACTAGAGGTCGATAAAAATGGGAGGGTTTGTGATGGTGGTTTAGGTTTATAAGTGGTAGTATCAAGTCCCCCATAGGTGAGATTGGTGTGAAGGTGGGAGGACCATAAAGGATATGCTCTCCTATGTGGTGATCATAGCGAGGGTGCTGGTGAAGACTTCCATACTCTTGTGGAGTAAGGAATGTGTTAACACTACATAGGTGGTACTCCCCCAGAGTGAGGTGTTGAAAAATATCTTCCAAGGGATCGGTGGTCGATATGTGAGTGGCTGAGATAGAAGATGTGTCAAATATTGAATCGGAGGGAGAGCTAGCTAATTGGGAGGCGTGACGAGTTGGCCGTGGAAGTCGTAGCAATAGTAGGTATGAAGGATATAGGTGTGGTTGAGGTAGTCGTAACATTGGTGGGTAGAGGTGTATGTGAAGAGGAAGTAGTCATAGATGAAGATTCTTTAATGGGTATGAGCACGTCATTGGGTCAATAAAGCATGTTGTAGGTTTTCAAAGGTGATGGGTAAGCCAGAATGGTATAAGTGTGCCCTTCATGCTCAAAATTTACACAACGATGCAAAGTGGAAGGAACACAACCCATGACATGAATCCAGGGTCTACCAAGCAACATGTTGTATTGAAATTCCCCCTCCAAGATGTAAAATAACTCTAAAATAGTGTGGGGCCCACGTGAACATGGAGGATGATGGTGCTAAGTGTAGAGGTGATAACATCATTGAATGAATGTAACATGGGATGTTTATGTATGTAATTGTATCGAGTATGCACATTTGATCAAATGCATGGGAGGAGATGATATTAATACTAACACCCCCATCGATCATAACACATCGTACACATATATCATCGATGTGGACGAGAGATGAAAAGAGCTGGATTTCGGTCATCGGTTTGGTGTGATGTGATCTCTTCATCCGAGAAGCTAAGGGTGGCTACTCGGTGAGTAGGTGGATGTGATGCCAGCTAAAACAACCCACTTGAGACCCAAGAAACAACCTAGGGTTAATTAGGAAAATTACGGAATAATTGTTTTTATTAGAAGTGTCTACAACTAGGTTGTAAGACAACAATTGTCACTAAGAAATTCCAGAAAAATTTTAATCTGCTAGAACATACTTTTCTTTTATTAGCAATTATCAAAGGTCACAAGGTCCAAATTTTAGGGTTAAAAGTTTCAGTTAGGTTTAGGGGGTAAATTAACCCCATATCCACTCTCTAACAGGCTCAGAGTTTCAACTTAATTTTTATCACACTTAATGCATTCAAAATTTTCCTAAATCACTCCCATTGGATATAAAATCTTCTCACCTTTCTGATAATATAAAGAAGTCCTCCTAACTCCTTGTAAAACTCCAGTTATGGGCCGGCAGGCCCTAGGGTGAAAATTTTCCCAAAAGGGACACGTGTCGAGTGGGGAAGAAAGTCCATTTTTGGGTTGGCGGGTCACGGGGCAGCTTGAAATTTTATTATTGCATGGGAGGAAAAATGCAAATGGCACTTGCGTGCTCGCAGTCTACCAAGGATACGTGGCACTCAACTAGCCGAGTGGGGGAGAAAATGAGGGAAGGGTGGGTGATGGAAGAGTTTGAGAGATTTCATCGAGAGGGAGATAAGGGGAAGTTTGATGCACGGGCACACATACCCATGGAAGGAATTTGGCCGCGGGGTTTTCAAACATCCTCCCAATGACCAAACTTTCAAAAAAGACAAGGTTTTGAGGGTTCCACCCCTCCGCCATGCCATGTGGCAGCCTCTGATTGGCTATGAGCCGGTGGAGTGACAGAGTAAATTTTAAAAAATTTCCCAAACAAAAATTCAAATTTTTCTCTAAGTTTTCTAAGGGAAAATTTTGGGCCATAAGCCCGCCAGAGAAAAATTTTCCCAATTTTTCATGCCCAAAGAAGGAAAACTTCAAAGGGTCATAACTTTTTCTAGGAAGCTTAGTTTTGGGCAAAAAAAGAATTTTTGGAAAGCTCTCGACGCCCTCTTTGTACATAAATCATAAATTTTATATTTTGGTAAAGTTTGAGGGGCAAATTTTAAGAAAATGTTTTGTAGGATTTTTAAAATCAAACTGGTAATTTTTAACCTATAGATTTGGTTCAATTTGATCTTCTCCTTCACTCAACATGCCCAACAGACATGGAGAACTATTCTAGGAAGGATTTAGGATGTTTTAGGAAGGTAAATTTGCTCAATTGATTTCCAATTTGAATTTTTCCAACAATTGATAGAAACAAAGACTGCAAAATGATCTGTGAACAGTTTGGGCCAATTTTGCAATGTTTTCAATGATTTCCTAAAGTGTTTTTTATTAAAATGAGTTCATTGATATTATATCATACTAATTTTTGATGTTTCAAAGTTGATTATTATGTGCAAGCTCCAACTGTGCATTTTAAATAACTTATTTGCTAGTTTTAAATTTACAATGATAGGGATCAATTCCTAGAGGGTTGGTTTAACAATTTCATCTTCCATATATGCAAATTTCATCTTTCATCTAGGATAATACATTTAGTTGTTTTAATAAAACCATTCAAGATCAAAAGGCAATACTGAATTCAATTTTACACATTTCCAAAAGATACAAAATATTGTATTATTCTCACATACATTTCTTCCTTTCAAACCAGAGATTCCAAAACATTGATACAATCAGATTTAACTTAACAATATAGTTTGGAAAGAAAATTTCATTCATTAATAGATTTACAAAGTCAATTTTACAGCTCCTCTCTTTATTTCCTTCCAAAATCATTTATTGATTACATATTAGAGTGTTGCATTTTCTTCCACATTCTTTCAAGCAAAACAGAGTCTATAAATTTGTCACATTTCAAATTTACAACTTTCATGTCCTTCTTTCAAAATCCATAAACAAAGTATGTCGCTTTCACAATTTGAATTACAACTTTCATATCCAAATACAAACATCTTTCCTTCACAAAAATATTACAATTTCATTCACTTCAAGTGGGAAAGGTTATAAAATAATTTATTTCACAAGGGATAGCCAAAGCGTATTTTCCCTCTGCTCGAATAGCAACAAGAAAGTTTTACTTTTTCTTCCAATTTGATCACAAAAAAAGTGGGGAAAAGGCAATGCTCTCCACCCAACCAAGACATCCAATGAAAGGATAAGCCATCCTTCATCATTGGCTCTCAAGCTCCAGCCAAAATGTAATAAGAAATGGATAACAACCCATGGAAACAACAATCTTCCACAACACACATCATTCTTTCAACATGCATAATCAAATTAAAACATAGTTCAACACAAGATAATAGTTTACAACTACATTTGAAAACATTCAAATAGAACTCAGGCTTTATCATGCAAGCCAAGGGAGCAAGGACTATAGGAAAGGCTACTTATGCCTACCAATGGTAATTGGGCATCCACCTATAACAAAATACATAAATAATTCATCACACATATCCTTATTTCCTTATGCCCCCCACAAAGTAAGAAATGCAAGCTATTTATTTTCCATGGTGGATCCCAAACCCAAACTCCCTCCACAAGAATTCTAATGCCACTGGAATTCCCTTATGGCCCCCCACATGAATTCCCCATAGCCTTATCCTACACCATTCCTATGGCAGTCTACCCAAACAACCAACAAATAAACAAAACATACACCATTCACACAAACACAAAAAGAATTAACAGCATAAGAGAAGAGCTAAGCTCCTACCTCTCCATGGTAGCTTTTGTTTCCAAACAGCAAGCTTTCAATGCCAAAAATATAGTCCCAAAATCAGTAACCAACAAGCATGCAAATTTCTCCAAATCTTCTCCAAGCAAGAGCTCCCAAACAGCAAGAAAATGCACCCCAAAAGGAAGTATGCAAAAGTTCAACAACCCAAAACAAGGCAATGAGTTTGAATTTTATAGAAGAGGGAAAGGAAGAGGATGAGGTGGATCCATGTAGGATGCCACTTCACACATCCTCAATTCCAACACAAAGGTCAAAATTCCATTCTCCAAAGCACAATAAAGAGGTGGGTGAAAATATGACAAATTACTTGCACACTCCAAAAGCCCACACCCCAAAGGACTGAATTAAATAAAATGTAAGAAGAGTGCAATCAAAACTTGCAACATGATGAATAAAAATGCATTAAAAAGGTCTAAAATCAACCTTCCAACCATAGGTATGGTTGGTAAATAAACTTAAGAGGTATGGGACAAGTTTTACTTGTCCCATAAGCCTCCAAAAACAGCCCCCAAGGACAAATTCGAATTTCCAAGGAGGTGGAGTGTTTCATACTCCAAAATCTGACTTACACAACTCTTACACATCCCTTACATATTTAATACAAAGAGCCAACAACTTCCATTATTACTTTCTTATATCCAAATTTAATTTATTTAACTTTTGACCATATGTTTTCTCACATTAATCTACCACAATTTAATTAAATAAAAGAAAGGGACACATCACTAATAAAATACATACAAACAATAATAAAAAGGAACCACATTAATAAAATACACAAAACCCATGGTCACATTCAAAGGTGATTCCCCCATGGGAATCCCTAACAAAATGACACACACACACACACACACAAAACATGTTGCCATGGTGACCGTGTTGAATTCATCTAGAATTCCAATGTGGTTGGTCTCCAATCCCCCAATGTTTGTTGTGATATTTTAACCTACAAAACACAAATACCTCCTTTGGCCTTGTGGCCATATCAAAACATCCAAAATGAATATAAATATAATTCCAAAATCATCTATATAAATGAATCACAACAACATCGAAGTAACAACTATATCATTCGTAATTTAATCAACAACTATATCATCATCATATAATGTCCATTTTCTAGGTCTACTCACAATATCCAAAATCACATATTTGAATAACATTCAAACTATATCCATGTCAACTACTATATCGTCATCCACATATGAAGTGTTTCTTATAATCATCATGCATCATAACCAAATCAATATCAACAATAATCCATGATCAAATGTCTAACATCATACTAAATAAGAACTATAATAATGTCCATAATGTAATCAACAATATCAAAATAAACATCAAAAGGTGTCAAAGGGAAGTGGGAACTATAGTGGAGGTGTAGGAGAAGATGGTAATTTGTTAAGGAGGCTACATGATGAGGTGTAATAATGGAGGCCATAGGTGTAGGGTCATTGGGTAAGATCTCAATAGACTGAAAAACCTCCATGAGAGCTTGACGATGGGATTCTAAGATTTGGATGAGATCATACAGGGACATTTTTAGGGGGGATTAGTGTAATTGTTTGAGCATCACACGATGTGTAACCCCATTAGAAATATGATACGTGGGGTCGTGAATAGTGACTTTAGGTGTGGGTATAGATGGTACGTTGGGTATAGGGTTGGTTAGTGGGTTGGTTGCCTTTTCCTTGCCCTTTTCCTTCTAAGCACAGTAACAACGTGTATCATATTGATTTGAGGGGAGTTAGTAAATGGAGAAGGTGTAGGATGTGTGATATAATGACATGATGGGTAGAAACCTACGGGGGAGAAAATCCTTATGAAGTGAGCTGGGTGCAACGATATTTAGGTGGTGGTTTTGCAAGTTCTCCGATGAGCACCATGTTAATTTCAAATCTCGAGAGGTGGCTCTAGAAGTTGTGGGGGTGGAGGTCTTGGTAGCTGAGTAGGAAATGAAGGAAGAATTGGGGAAATTGGTGCTGGAGAAATGGGTTCCTCATCAAGAAGGTCATCATCATCAAAGTTTTCTTCAGGAGGACACAACTAGATAAGAATGGATTTCAACATCTTACAGTCCTCAACATTGTGCCCCGACACATAATAGTAGGCATAAATTTTGTTGTCATCAAACCCTTTTGGTTTGGGCTTGAGTGGGTAAATGCGGTCTAAGAGGGGGTAATGAGATGACAAAAGTTTCAAGGAGGTTGGTTAAAATTTTGGTATAGAATCCTGCCGGTGGATCACAATGGGAAGTGAATGTGGGTTTGGGTGTAGGTGCAACAGATCAGTATGCGAAGAGTCTTTGCAATATAGGGGGTTGGTCGAGCTATGGTTTTGGGTGCTTGTGTGGTCTTAGGTGTTGGTCGTATCTGCTTGGGTAGGGGCATGGTAGATGAACTGCAATAAAATGCATAGTTGGTTTGACTACCTTATTGGAGGATAGAAGATTTTTGTCTTTAGGTGGCACCTTCTTTGGTAAAGGTCATGCTAGTGCAAAATCACAACACCCCTGGATGCAGATCAGGCTTCTAGGTTGATCACTCAGGCATCCAGTGTGATTGCACAACATGGAAACCTCTCTCCAAGCGTGGGACTTGTGAAACTGAGAGAGGAATCTCCAGAGAAGGCTGGTTCCTGCTCCTAAACTACCTGCCACAAGCTATTCCAGTGTAGGCAAGCTAATCTAATCCTAATCTAACCATGCCAAGGAGACAGAGAGAGAGAGAGAGAAAGGAAAAGAACAAAAGCCTACACTAAAACAGTGATACACCAGAGAAGGAGAATGTTGGACATCTATCAAAACTGCCATGGGACAAAGAGAGGTGAGCAATGGGAAGGATGGACAGATGCATCACAGGCCCAAGGATAGATTTCACACAGAAAATGTCCCAAAACTCCATGAACACAGCTCCAAACCTGCAATGAACATTCAAACATGCACAAATACCTGCAATGAAGAGAGGCAAGAAGAGAACAAGCAAAAAAATGAGAAAGGATGGACAGATGCATCACAAAACGTTTTGTTGCTCCAGAAGTTTGCACAGAACATCATTTCAATAGTAAAAGGAAAAAAATGCCATTATAGAGCAGGGAGGAGGTTCGAACTCCATTTTCAACCCTAGAGAAGAAAAGAAGGGAGGCCGAGAAGAAAATATGAACAACTTGTTATCAAATGAGCCAAAATGGCTTTTTACATTGCATGGGTCGAGCCCGGGGGACGAAATGTGGGAAAACATGTAAGCCTATTCCTCATCGATCTGCAATGCATTAAAACGGCATGGGATACCTTACCAACCCATACCCCGCCATCTCTCGACTGATTTGGAGGAGAATGTGACCCATTACGCATTAATTTGGTCGCTGAAATGTCACTTCACGGCCGTCTTTGAAGAAGAATACGACCCATGTGCATTAAAGCGCTTGTTGAAACATCGCTTCGCCATGATCATGCATCGAGCTGTTTCTCAATTTTCTCTCTCAGACTGCAAAATTCGAGATTGATCCTAGAATCATGTAGAGAATTTCAACAGATTTCCGTTGATATAAAGAACGTGCAAATCTGAGTTCTGGATCGAAAGATATGATGATCTGAAGATTTAGGGCACAGAACAGACCAAAATGGATTTTGAAATCTTTTCCCGCGCTTTGCCACCTGGACGACATGTGGCAGGCTCTGATTCGCTGAATAATTCTCTCTCCTCCACATTTACATTGGGTTTGGGTAATGCCTTGACATGTGTTTGATGTTTGTGTTTTCCCGACACCTGCTTCCGCCGGTATTGCCAAGTTTTCCTTTGTTTCGGGTTCGGAAGTGTGACTTGCATTTGCATCGGGTATGGGAGGTGGCTCGACATGTTTTCCTCCCATGCTTTTCCGACTTGTTTCCCCAACTCCAAGACCCGATTTCCTTTGTGTCGGGCTTCTAACCCTCAGAACAAATTTCTTCCTTTGTCGGGTTTTCCAACCCTTCCGGCATGATTTTTTCCTTGTGGGCCCTAGCTTGGACACGTGGCACTATCCCATTGGTTTGGGTCAGTGCTTGAGACCTCACCCTTTGACTTTTGGACTTTTTCCCTTGTGACACGTGTCATGATCTGGTTGGTTCTCGGCCCTTTCGGCTCCTTCGCACCCTTCGCATCTTTATGTCCCGGATGTCCCAAACTGCTTGGGCCAAAAACTTCCGATCCACCCGAAATGGGCTTCCTCGTCCCTCATTTGGCCGATGACACATGGCGTTGTTTGATTGGCTTTCGGCTCCTTTAGCGATCTGCGTCCCGTGCGTCCCCTTCGTCCGGATGTCCGGTCGAACTTTCTGGTTGGGCGCGAACCGGCCGATTCGCGTCATCACGGCCCAAATGTCCCAATTGCTTAGGGTGTTTGTTCTCATTTCGGCTGATCCGGCCGGTTCGCGTACTTCACGTACTCTTGTCCCGAACTATCCCGCTTAGTAGTTAGTCATTTTTCTTCCTCTTTCGGCCGGATCGGCTTCGCGCCCACCGCGTACTTCTGTCCCAGATGTCCCTTTGCTTCACAGCCACTGAGGCTTTTCGGCCGATCCGCGCCTAGATGTCCCAAATGTCCCGACTGCCCCTAGGACTAGGACTTAGTCATTTTTTATGATTTTTCCTGGCTCAATCTACATGCTTGGAACTGCAAAACTCTGATGCATGTTATCGAAATTTACCCGGGGGTGAAATTTTGACAACAGTTTGGCGACTCAGTGGGGTCATCTGCCTGCTAGATGAATGATCAGTAGCCTGAAGCAATCCATTGGGCATGGAGTCATAAGCAAGCCTGAAAACTGATCTGAACTTTGAAAACTTCCCTCTGAGCCACTTGAAACCCACCGGACATGGAGTTGTTCTTACCAAAATGCCACTGAAACGAACTGTGCAAGAGCAAAACCAGCACAACAAAAACTATGTACAGAACTGAAAATCATACATGCTCCAAAATGAAACATGCAGAGTGTGCACAAGCACTTCTTCTGCTGAAAGCAAAAGCAAGCTAAACAAACCCTACAATTGGTTGTGAGAAATAGCTTCCCTTTCTCAAAAGTGGCAGCCATGCAATTGATTTGGAGCTGATCATGGCTGTTAGGATGAGTGGAAAATCAACAAGAAGCTGGTATTCCACCCAAATCATCAAGGTATCAGCTGAAGGCAAATTCAATACCTCTTTTAGTTGCTCTGCATTTGGATTGAAGAGGTATGACAGCTGATCCTTGGTACTTTGTAGCTCACCCTCATGCTCAGAAGAAAGCATGACTGGTTGTGACTTCTCCTTTGGCTCCAATGAAGCCAAATACCTGATTGGGCAAGGTCTGATCCATTGAGTATGCCCGTTGCTGTGATTTTCAACTCCAAGAATGGAGTTCTCTTGTAGACCCTCCTGAATGGATGGTGTGGAAGAAATGGTGAAGTTCCTCTGCCCTTTCTCTTCCTCCAATGAAGGACATGAAAGATTAAAATCTTCCAATCTTGGTTCCAAAGAGCTTCTATAAGATGCAGGTTGCTGCAAATGAATACTCTCCTCCATGACAGCAGGCTCTTGTGTTTGGAAGATGGATGATGAAAGAGAGAATGTTGGAAACTCAACCGGTTCTTCTCCATCAAAACAGTCTTCCAAATCTGACAGATAAACTGCCTCATGACTGTCCTGCTGCAAATGTTCAACTTCCTCCATGGTGTCTTCTTGATCTGTAACTTGACCACCATGGTTTCCTTCATCCTCCAACATTGAGTTTGAGAGGTCAAACTCCTCTTCAGTACCAGAACTTGAGAGAGATGAAGTAGAGAGAAGAACTGAAGGTTCTTCTATAACCTGCTTTGTGCTCAAACCCTTTGGATCTGCACTTTTCTCTTCCACAGCTAGATTGTGCTCCTCTTCTTTTGGATTTGGAGCAACTTCTCCTTCCTCCAATGTTTGAAGACAATCTTGCTCTTGATTGAACTCTTCCTCCAGCATGAAGTTTGTCAAGTCAAACTCTTCAGTCTGCTGCTCTAGAGGACAAGTTGGGACTGCAAGATCTTCTTCAGGCTTTCTTCCTCCATGGCTGATTGTGCAACTTGAATTGGATCAGCATTTCCTTCAAATAGAGTGCCAACATGGACACTACACTCTGAGCAAACTGATTGCTGATCCGCTTCTTCCTTTTTTCTTCTTCTTCGCTGCAACAAAATCAATTATGACCACCATTTGTTCAACCTTAGCCTCTTCGTAGGCTTAACCATCAAGGGATCTTTGTTATCCCAAATTTGGCAGCCCAAACCTTCAAGTGTCTGTCATTTCTTTTCTTTTGGCTCTTCCTCTTGTTGTCCTTGATGATTGATTTTTCAATTTCTTCTTCCCACATGGAATTGGGGATGCAAGAGGAGGGATAGGTTGAAATTCAACCTGATTTTACAATTTTTTGCGGTGGTGAAACCTCTTGTTTCTTTGGAGTGGAAGGTATTTCATTTAGCTCTTGTGGAGGGGTTTTGGATTTGGAAGAGAAGAGGGCAGAAAAACTGAGATGGGATGGAAGACTGAGAGATGGAGACATGGGATCAACATTTGGGACAGCAGATGGAGAGTTTAAAGCTTGACACTGCTGAGATGAAACAGATTGGGAAAGAGGAAAAGAAAAGGCATGAGAAGGTGTGCTTACTTGTTGGCAAGGTTGCTGAATACTCCTCTCATACACCTCTATTTCTTCAATCCACTTTGCAAGCAAAGGCAGCATTGCAATCATGAAGTCAAGCTTCTCCTGAGGGCTGTAATGCCTTGGAAAAGGTCCCACCCATGGACAAGGTGCTCTGCAACCGATTCCAAATGCTTTCATCTGTGCCTGAGCCCTGGACTGCACTATGTTTACCTCCATCTTTTGGATTTTTTCCAACAGACCAGCATCTTGCATCTGATTGTCTTCATTATATGCATACTCTTGCTCTTGGAAAGCTCCATAGCCAAACTGACTTTGGCACTGCTGCTCATATGGGTATGCATACTGATCTTGAATCTACTCAAAATGCTAGTTTGGAGGATTTGTAAAACATGTTGGAGGTGGAATATACTATTGTTGTTGATGTGAATTCCATGATGGAAATGAAGTCATGATTGCACAACTTCATGGAATGGGAAAGAATGAAAGAGATGGAAAGAAGGATGAATGGAAAATGAATGAAAATGAATGGAAAGGAAGATCTACAACTTCAGAGATGGGTTGTTGACCAGATGGAGTCACCAGATGTGTTTGCAAGTGCCTCCAAAGGCTGAAATCTTCACAGGAACACACCAACCTGCAAAAGATGAAGTGGAAGACCTCTAAGGTCCCACCGGGTGTGCCAAAACTGTTAGTGTAAAATCACAAAGCACCCACGGATGCGAGATCGGGCTTCTAGGTTGATCACTCGGGCATCCAAAGGTGATTGATTGCACAACATGGAAACCTCTCTCCAAGCGTGGGACTTGTGAAACTGAGAGAGGAATCTCTAGAGAAGGCTGGTTCCTGCTCCTAAACTACCTGCCACAAGCTATTCCAGTGCAGGAAAGCTAATCTAATCCTAATCTAACCATGCCAAGGAGACAGAGAGAGAGAGAGAGAGAAAGGAAAAGAACAAAAGCCTACACTAAAACGGTGATACACCAGAGAAGGAGAATGTTGGACATCTATCAAAACTGCCATGGGACAAAGAGAGGTGAGCAATGGGAAGGATGGACAGATGCATCACAGGCCCAAGGATAGATTTCACACAGAAAATGTCCCAAAACTCCATGAACACAGCTCCAAACCTGCAATGAACATTCAAACATGCACAAATACCTGCAATGAAGAGAGGCAAGAAGAGAACAAGCAAAAACGAGAAAGGATGGACAGATGCATCACAAAACATGTTTTGTTGCTCCAGAAGTTTGCACAGAACATCATTTCAATAGTAAAAGGAAAAAAATGCCATTACAGAGCAAGGGAGGAGGTTCGAACTCCATTTTCAACCCTAGAGAAGAAAAGAAGGGAGGGCCGAGCAGAAAATATGAACAACTTGTTATCAAATGAGCCAAATCTGGCTTTTTACATTGCATGGGTCGAGCCCAGGGGACAGAAATGTGGGAAAACATGTAAGCCTATTCCTCATTGACTGCAAATGCATTAAAACGGCATGGGATACCTTACCAACCCATACCCTGCCATCTCTGACTGATTTGGAGGAGAATGCGACCCATTCTGCATTAATTTGGTCACTGAAATGTCACTTCTGGCCGTGCTGAAGAAGAATGTGACCCATGTGCATTAAACTGCTTGTTGAAACGTCGCTTCTGGCCATGATCACGCATCAGAGCCGTTTCTCAATTTTCTCTCTAGAATGCACCAAAATTCAAGATTGATCCTAGAATCATGTAGAGAATTTCAACAGCTTTCCATTGATATAAAGAACGTGCAGATCCGAGTTCTGGATCGAAAGATATGATGATATGAAGATTTAGGGCACAGAACAGACCAAAACGGATTTTGAAATCTTTTCCGCGCTTCGCCACCTGGACGACACATGGCAGGCTCTGATTCGCTGAATAATTCTCTCTCCTCCACATTTGCATCGGGTTTGGGGAATGCCTCGACATGTGTTTGATGCTTGTGTTTTCCCGACACCCGCTTCCGCCGGTATTGCCAAGTTTTCCTTTGTTTCGGGTTCGGAAGTGTGACTTGCATTTGCATCGGGTATGGGAGGTGGCTCGACATGTTTTCCTCCCATGCTTTTCCGACTTGTTTCCCGACTCCAAGACCCGATTTCCTTTGTGTCGGGCTTTCCAACCCCTCCGACACATTTCTTCCTTTGTCGGGTTTTCCAACCCTTCCGGCATGATTTTTTCCTTGTGGGCCCTAGCTTGGACACGTGGCACTATCCCATTGGTTCGGGTCAGTGCTTGAGACCTCGCCCTTTGAATTTTGGACTTTTTCCCTGCGACACGTGTCGTGATCTGGTTGGTTCTCGGCCCTTTCGGCTCCTTCGTGCCCTTCGCGTCTTTATGTCCCGGATGTCCCAAATCGCTTGTGCAAAACTTCCGATCCGCCGAAATGGGCTTCCTCGTCCCTCATTTGGCCGATGACACATGGCGTTGTTTGATTGGCTTTCGGCTCCTTCGGTGATCCGCATCCCACGCGTCCCTTCATCCCGGATGTCCTAGTACAAACTTTTCTGCCGGGTGAACGGCGGTTCGCGTCATCACGGCCCAAATGTCCCAATTGCTTCCGGACTGTTTGTTCTCATTTCGGCCGATCCGGCCGGTTCGCGTACTTCAGCGTACTCTTGTCCCGAACTGTCCCTGCTCATCAGTTAGTCATTTTCTTCCTCTTTCAGCTCAGATCAGCTTCTCGCGCCGCCGTGTACTTCTTTCCCAGATGTCCCTTTGCTTCATGGGCCACCTGGAGGCTTTTTGGCCGATCCGCGCCTAGATGTCCCAAATGTCCCGACTGCCCCTAGGACTAGGACTTAGTCATTTTTTATGATTTTTCCTGGCTCAATCTACATGCTTGGAGGAATGCAAAACTCGATGCATGTTATCGAAATTTACTCACTGGGGGGGGTGAAATTTTGACAACAGTCATACGGGTGTACGAAATCTAGAGGAAAATCAAATGGTGGAAGAGGGCATGTTACCCATGGGGATAACCAAGGTCTTTGTGAAGGTAGATGGCATGAGTTGTGTAGGAGGTATGAGGGAAAGAGGACCGAAGTGTCATGGGTAGTGAAGAAGTTATCGATGGTATTAGAGGTATGGGTGGTAAAAATGTTGTAGGTATGGGCGTAAGTTATGTGGGGCTCTTGGGTATGTTATAGGTCTGCGACGGAGGAATGGGCTCTTTGTGTTTTTAGTTTCTTGGTGGGTGGATGTTTCTTAACCATGCTTTGGAAGGGCAAGGTCTTAAGATGGATGGAAGGGGTGAAGGTGATGAAGGTGTGATTGGTGAGGTTGGGGTATGAGATCTAGGGGATTGACTCTTGTTTGGGGGCCGGATTAGATTTGGTGTTAGTATTGGAGGATGTGGCTAAGTCTAATTTGATGGGTGGATGAGTAAGGTTGGTCATTGGGATGACCCCTAAGGTAGTAATAGGTTTAGGCTGGGAAGATGATATAGGTGTAGGTTTGGATGTAGAAACAAGTTGAGTTATGGCTAGAGAGTGAGTTGATCCATGAGTGGCATCGTGGGAGAATTTTTAATATTTGTGGTTGTGTTTGGTTCAAGTGGCTGAAATATTTTCGGATAGATAGTGGAAGTGTCAGTGAATGGCATCTGCATTTATGTTGAGACAGGAAGTAGAAGACACCCCCAAAGTAAGGCTCTATCCACATAATCTAGGTGGTTGGCTAAGCATGAGAATGGAACTGTTGTAGGTGAGGTTGATGTGGATCTAATGGTGATTCCCATAAAATGTGTCTTAGAAATGGGGAATTCACTAGCTTCAGCCTCTGTGGGTAAGAGAGCCGAAAGTAAGTCTACGAGGATCTTGGGTAGCTGATGGAGAATGGTCACCTAGAGGAAACAACATTTCTACTAGATCTTTGATAGGTGGAGGAGATGATGGGTGCTCCTCTGTGGGTGGAGGAGATAGACAAGCATCTTCCATGGGTCGGAGAGGTACTGCGGGTGATGGCTCTCTAGGTGGAGAAGCCAAAGGTGAAATGGTCTCAATGTTAACATAAGGCTCCCTCATAGGTGAGGGAGGAGTAAAGGGTGCTCCTCTGTGGGCGAGAGGAATAGGTGAAGTGGGTTTGTGTGTAGGTGGAGGACTTTGGGATAGGATTTCCTCTATGGAAGGAATATGAGGTAATTGGGAAGTGACTGGTGCATCACTGAAAATAGCATGGACCTCGCGGGTATGGCTATCATTAGTTGATGTCTCTCCAGTTTGATCAAAAGAAGGGACGTGATTAGGAAATGGTTTCTTGAAGATGTGTAGGTTTTTATTGGTAGGTGCATTAGGAATATCCAAGGTTAACTTTCCTTTCTCGAGTATTTCTTGGACAATGTTTTTGAAAGTGATGCAATTTCCATCACTATGACCTTTTACCCAATGATAGTTGTAGAATTCGTGCTCTTTGTACCACATGGGTGTGGGGTGAGTAGGATCAAAACCAAGATGTGGATTTATGGGAGGAAGGGTGATGGCCCAAAACTTAATGAGATTTTATAAGATAGAATAATAAGGCTCCTAATTAGGGTATATTTTTGTTGTTCTCGTCTAAATTGAAAGGTCGGGACAAGGGAAAGATTAGATGAGGGTTAGCTTTGATTTGATGGATGAGTTGGACCAGCCTTGAGTACCAAAGCGTTAGCGATTCCCTTAGCTTTTGAATAATTGTTCGTGGTTTCAAAGAAGAAGAGATATAATTTGACTTAAATGTCATGTTCTTATTGCGTAGTTGAATTTTATTTTCTTCAATGGGCTAAATCTCTAGCTTTCGTGCCATGGTGAATGGCTCATCAAAGGTTGAAATTACGCACCTACGGGGTTGGTGAAATATGTCTAGCACAAGCCCATGTGAAGAGCTCTATGAGTTTAGTTTGTGTTAGTTGGAATGTGAGTTAATTGATCAAGCTACATGAATAAGCAACAAAATCTATGATAGATTCATTGTCATATTGATGCGTAGAGTAGAGGTTAGTCATGGTAACATTCTTAACAACATTGATGGAGAAGTGATCCAAGAAGGCTTAGGCTACCTGATTGAATGAGAAGATAGAATGTCTAGGTAACCCACTATACCAATCCAATGCGGGCCAGTCGGGAGACATGGGGAAGGTCCTCAAGATCAAAGTGTCATCATGGGTGATCGGATAACAACCATGTTTGAAAGGCTGCAAATGTTGTTGTGGGTCCTCTTTTCACTCTTGAAGTGGTTAAATTTAGGCATTTCCCAATGTATGAGATATGGATGAATAGGAATGGATGGGTGTGTGGGCTCATTACAAATCCCATCGTAGGTGAGAGTGTTGTGGGTGCGAAACCGATGCTTTCGGTGTCCGTATATCTTGTCCATAATTAACTTGATTAGTTCGTTGGTAGTTTGTGATGGTTGGTCATCTCCTGTAACATAAGAGGGTTGGTGTTGGACATATGATGGGGGTGGCATTCTAGTATATGGTGCTACCATATAGGTAGATTGAGGAGGGAGTGAAATAGGGGGTACGTACCCAAAATGAATGATAGATGAAACAGGAGGCTGCTGATAGTATATATATGGAGGTGGAAGGGTCATGGTGACCCTAGTAGCAATGCGTCTTAAGGACTGTGGAATAGAAAGGAAAATGTTTTGAAAAGGGGTAGAGGTCACCGACACCGGGGTGGTTGTGTAGCTACGGGTATGTGTGAGACAATAGGCATGGATGAGGTTATGTTTTGGGTGGTTGGAAAAGGTATAGTGGATTTGGCGGGTGCAATAGATGTGTGGACATGGTTATAATAAGCAGGTATAGGGCCTAACTACGAAATGACTAGTGACAAGGGAGGTGCGGGTAGCACAGAGCTAGAGGGGGCTGACGTAGAAGTAGAAATGAGAGTTGGGGGGATAGATATGGGCATGTCATATATCAAATGATCCAAGGTGTCTTGAGTGGATGATTGGGAAAGATAAAAGCGTAAGGAAACAGGGTTTTGGTCAAGGAGTCGTGTGAAATCCTCGTCCCCCATGGCAATAGTGATAGGTTGGGTAGGATCCATGGGTGATAAAATAGAAGGTGGTGAAGGACTAGGTGGGAGTGGTTGAAAAATAGTGTGGAATATGAGGGCATTTTCCTGGCTATGTGTCAGCACCATGTGAAAAAGTACTGATGTGGTAGGACTACTTTTTGTGAATGACACAAAAATACAGCAGAGATAAGAGAAACAAGAAGTGGTAGGTGGATTAGGTATAAAATGTCCCTTTGTAAATTTAAACAATCTAACCGATTCTAGTTAGGAGTAAGCATGTGACGCCGGTCACAGGTAACCATGGTCAGTCGCTGTAGAAAATGGACAGTTTGTCAAAATAATGTAAAAGGCTAATAATTTGCTAGGTAGATAAGATGCTGATGGAATTTTCCTAGATAGTGAATATGATGAGTGTGACAAGAGACTCAAGAACAAAGAATGTGAAATAAGTGTCCTGTTGGGTAGGTTAACCAAAATAATGATGAACTGATGTGCCGGTTGGGTAAAACCGATGACTACGGTCGTGGGGTAACAAATGACAGAGATCTTTGGTGACACCGATTCTTATGAAATTGAAACAAAAATGAAGAAAAGGTGGTTGTGAGTTAAAATCAGATGTGGAATCAAACCTAGAATTCTGAGAATGATGAAAATAGGGTCCAGCACACTTAGATGAAGTGAAATACACCAACCGTGATGAGGAGCATGTAAAGGGGAAATAAGAAAATGAAAAATGTGTCCTCTCACCTCAAAACGTAAGCCAAAACGAAACACTAAGAAAATACGATCCTAAGAGTTCCTTTTCTATTATGTTTGTTCAACTTATGGTATTAAGGAGGTGAGTCGTGAACTTTAGAATACAATTCTTGGTAAGGAAGGCTTCCTACAAAGAAGGAGATCTACAAGGAGAGGTTTGGTGTGGTATGGTGGGGGCGGGTCGTCTTCAAGTATGACTCAACTGAAGTAGCAAGATGGGAGTACTGTCAATCCTCTAATCAGTGTAATCGTTCAAAAGTGTTCCCAGGAAAGATGTCATTTAAGAATGTGTATGTTTTTGAATTAGTGTAGTTTGGTAAGACTCGAGAGAGAGAGAGAAAGTTTGTTTTTACAATTCATTTGTCAACCATCAGCCTAGGAGTTACTTCCAACGTATAGGTTGCCCTTAATTAATGTGAGCTAATGTAGAAAAGAAAAACAAAATGAAGTTATTTTTTAAAACCCAAATTGAAATATTGAATTCAATGACACAAAAAGATGAACAGGAGAAGGGATGTTCTTTCACTAATGTGATATTAATGAAAGGAAAGAAATGTTCATTTTAAAGCACCAAAATACGATTGCTTTTAGACAATAGAAGAAGAGAAGATTCTAGGGGAGAAATTTTAATGTGAGAACCTTTTAGAATGGAAAAAAACATGCAAATTTTCACCTAGAAATGAAGAAATGCAAAGAACCCTAAATGGGTCCCACTAGGTGTGCCAAAATGTATTGTCCATGAACCACACAACAAATATAATAAAATCAAGGTCAAGTCCCCGCTTGAAAACTCAATCGTTTCACCCGATTCTAGAGCATTTCTTTGAATATTGATGAAATAGATAAGGGTAAAGGGATAGGAGGAATACCTACTAAAATGTTGATTGGAGGTTGTTACACATATGACTTCTTGATCCACATCTGATCATGAGAGCTTCCTTTTGGCTAGGAGGAACTACCTGAAATAGAAAACAAGACCACCAAATAGAAGTTAAACAATATTGCGGTGGACTAGCATATGCTAGATCCTGGGAAGTGTGATACTCCTAGATGGATGTCAATCGTTTAAAAAAACTCAATGTTAATAATAAGAGAAATCCTCTTTGTAGTTAAAATTATTTAGGTATCTCAAACTACAATAAGCAAACTCATTCACAACAAGCTAGGCTATAATAAAATCGAAGGTCAAGGTCCTGGCAGATCTTGGTTAGGTGCAGTTTGGGTTGTTTTGGGTTTTGGTGGAGATTTTAAGTCTAAGGGTAAAAACAAATATTAACTGTTGTTACTTTCTCCTAAGCATTCAAGTGTTGATTTGATTTCTAGTAAATGGATTTGTGGAAATCATGCTTGATAATAAATTAATTGCAGATCTTGGTGATCAAAATATTAATAGACTCTTTTATTTATTTCATGAATTATCACGGAATGAATTATACTGGTATTCATCAATAATATCTAGACTTGGACCAGAGGAATTGATCCAAGTAATGCTTTAATTTTGTGAAGTGATAAAATTAGATCACGAACCTGAACAGTCAGTAAGGTATGGAAGCATTTTAGTAAGTCTGGTCGAGTATGACTCAGCGATCTTGAGAAATGAAACGGTTCCCGATATCTAGTATATCCGGAAGGTCTCGATTAAAGACCGTAATAATTCATCGACATACAATCTCGTAATAAGAACAGAGTGGCTCTGTTTCTAGAAAGTATGATACAGTCTCTCCGAGTTTTCAGGAGAAGGACCAAACTGAATTACTAAGGGTTAGTAACCTAAAACAATAACCTAACCTAGGGGTTAGATTATTGTTAGTCTAACCTAGACCTAGGCTATGTGTTATGATCCTAAAATAATAACTAAGTGTAAAATGGTTAGCATGGTTATTACCCTAAAACTCTAACCTAAGATACTAACCTAGCTAACTAAGAGTTTTGGGAAGGGGCCTCAAGGGTGGCGAACCATGGGCGCTATTCTCTATGGCAATAAATGGGAAGGATAAGGATGAGGGACAGGCATATGGCGGAGGCTTAGGCGGCGGCTAACCTTGGCAGACTTGGCAATTACTAAGTTTGGAAATGAACTTGAGTTTTTGGATGGACTGTCGCCAATTTTGGCGGTCGGTGGGAGTTGAGATTAAGCGGGAAAATTGGTTTAATGGCATTTAATGTCAGGAGTCGAGCCGAGCTCGCGAATAAAGATGCAAACGAGAAGTGGAAGGTTTGTTTGGTGTATCGCGATTTTCGGTCTCTTCTCTCTCTCTCTGCTAGTTTACTGGTTCATCGCACCAGTTCTCTTTGAGTTGCATGGCGAGAATGAATTTCTCTGGCTCTTTTCCGCCATGGAGGATATATTGTAAATGGGACAAATAAATTTTGTTGGTCGTCAGTATTTGGGAAAAAGAAAAGGAAGTTTGAGCTCTTCCTCTGGTCTTCTTCGGAAATTCGATCAAAATACAGGCATGCTAGGCCCTATCCTTTAAATATTTTGCTGTCTTTCAAATGTCTTCATTAAAACAACTCTGTTCATTTGTTTTGTGAAGATTAGATGAATTTTCTATGAGATCTAGTTTGATTATTGGCACTGTATTTCTTCTGGTTCGATTTTTCTTCAAATCCGTTTGTTGGGTGTTTGTGGAAATCGAATTTTAACTCTACTTGTTTGTGCATTCTTCCTGGATTATGCATGAGAGGTATTTATTAACAATATGCGAGTGTTCGGCCTGTTTGGCGTGAGCCCTTGGAATATACCTATGCGTAGTATGAGACCACAGTATGTCTTTGTTTCGTGGTCGTTGATCTTGTTATAGAAACTGTATAAAATGATTTGGGTGATTACTGTAAGATTGTTGTATTATTCGTTTATTAAAAAAAAAAAAAAAACTCTGTCGTGGGATTTGTTGACAGCGACTAATGATACTTTCGGGTTTCATTTGTTTTCAACTTTTAGTTTGGAACAGGCAACTGTAGTGTCACCATAGTCTTTTCGACCTGGCGGAAGTTGTTTTCCTTGTTACCAGGTTAGCGGGATTACTTGCGCACTGTGTATATTATAGATACACCTGTACTTCGTTGTATTGATCCAATGGAGTCGATGATTGAATCGTAATTGCCTAGGAAGGTAGATTTATCCATAAGTTTTGTGAAGGGTCTTTTCATGAAAGCCTGGTAAGATGAAACAGGGCTTTTTGATTACTGTTATATTGAAATAATTGAAGGATAAAGACTTCCTGTGTATGCATTTTTATTTCATGTGAAAACTCTTCGAAAGTTTCGAAGCGGCCCAATAGATTCCCTTGCTTGATAAGGGTATTCGACTTGTTTTACTTGGTTGATGTTGATTGTTAACCATGAATGGCGTCTATTGATTTATCGGCCAATTTCTTGTACGTTGCTGTTGGGTTCAGTGGTTATGAGTGCAAAATCCTTAACAGTTACAGTGTAATATATATATATATATATATATATATATATACTAGTGTGACTTGGACGACTCTGAGGAGTCGATTGAATAATTCATTGTATATTTTGAACCAAATATAGTTAAGTTGTAGTGACTTAATGGATGAACATGCATTTCGATCTTGTTGAACCATTGGGATCCCTTCGTGTTTTTGGGATTTTGAGTTACAGATGTTTATGTAGACATGTATATCTTCAACCTGTGCAAATTAGTATAAAGCGACTGGCTGAGAGTAATTTATTGGCTGGTTATTGTTATGCTTGGTTGATGAATGACAGTATGAATTCTTATGCATTCGCTTGAATTGATACATCCGTTTGAATCATAGAACTTCTGGAAGGGTAACCAGTACTTCTGTCTCTTTCTGAATTCGACCCTGGACACTATTTTTTGTCATTGTTGAGATCCTTAGTTTGGATGACTGTTTCGTGTTTTGACCTTGTTAGGGTAAGTCGCGAATAACGCACCAAGACTTGCATGCTGCAAGGTAAGGATCGTTTGGTTGAATTCCTTTCCTTCACTTCAGTCCGATTTTGACTGAGCAAGAATATGTATGCTATGTTTCCTTCCATTTTGATCTGTCCGATCGACTGTGCATGATTTGGAAGTACCGTGTGGGCAACATAGCATAGTCCTTTGGGAAACCTTAGATTGTTGATGCAATAGTTGTTGTTTTCAGCGATACGCTTGTAGCTCTTGTTTTCAACTGGTGATAAGCCTTACTGTGTAAAAGGAACTAGCATTGGGCTTAGGATTGATACATGATTTGTTGATGTGTTAGTTGCTATACAAGAGTTTGCTGTGTTTCTGTTCTTAGTTAAACAGTGATCTTGTTTGCGGCTTGTCTAACTTGTTCATTTATATACTGGTTGACTGTTTTCATATGTGAAGGCAGTACAGTGATGAACTTATGTGAAAGGAAGTATGAATGGTTTGGTTCTTTCTCTTCCTTTATTTAATATTATTGATAATGGACTATCAGTGGGAAATTGTTTGTAACATATTGGTGGAATCCCGAATTGTTATGTTATTTCCTTTTTGGAGAATGAAACAATCTGACCAATGTTGTGATTTTGGGTTTAATGATTGTTGTGTGCATTCGTTCCTTGTTTCTTAATATTTGATGAAATATTAGGAAATGATTAAGACTAATTGTAACAATGATAGAGTTACATAATTGTAATCATTCTGTATTACAAGGGCATAGTCTGATTATGTTTACTTATGTGAATATCTGATCTCATTTAAACAGGGTGTTTAATGAAAACAATTGATGGATTGCAATTGTTTTAAAAGTTAGTGCTTATCATGCTCAGTTCATTGAACTGACTCATGTTGACTATTTTTGCAGATGGTTGCCGTAAGAGGGTAAAAGCAATGCAGATCTGATAGGCTGATCAGATTGTTTATTTGATTTATTATGAATTACAGCTTGATTTTATGGATGTACTATATGAGAAAAGATGTTTCTTTTCCGTTAGCATTATATCAAGTATGCTGTTGCATAAAATGTAATTGTACGAGTTTCGAAAGGAATGAAAATAAGTGTTTGATACTTATGTGTTGTATTCTATTCTGAATGATGAACTTCTTCGGTTTACGTAACGAAGAGGCATAGTTATCTTTGTATAATATGGATGCTTTTGTGATTGACAATGAAAGCTTGTAAGTAATTAGACTAAATTCTTATGAGTATTTAGTAGTTCTAGTTTGCTCTGGCAAAAGCAATATTGTAATTTAATTATTGTCTCTCTTGGGGATAGGTTAAAATTGAGCCTAAAAGATAACGCTAAACAAGTTGGATTGAATTACTAATCCCTAGTCCTAAGTATAACAGGACAATAGTAAATTGGATTCTAAATCATTTATATCTTTAAACTAAAAAGTATGATATAAATTCAGTTAAGAGAACTGATAGGCAATCAATGGAGATCAGATGGCATTCTCAAGCATTGGTTATGAGAAATTGTCCCGTTCTGTTGCTTTGGAATCAGGTGTATTCTAATGACTCCTTGATGAGAGCGTGACCGTAATACCTCTACCTGTAATGAGTCTTTTAGAGGAGGGTCGTCTTAAGACAAAGAATCCAGGGATTTGGAAAGGCTAACCTTAGGGAAAAGTCTTTAAAGTAATTTAATCTCTAGTGCGTAACGCTTGTTTTTGGGTAGATCTTCTCGAGGCGGATTTAAAGGATGACGACATAAGGTCGACTGCAGGGCTGTACCTCCGAGAAGATTAGGATCTTCTCGAAGTTACAACAATGCAGGTGACTTATGGCGACACCCTTTGCATTGATCGCTAAGATTTACACTTGATTTCGCACGAGTTACCTTGGGACCGATTAAGAACGTGGCCATGTTATAAGACTGCCTCGGAGATTTGGGGTATCATGACACACTGGTTGAATTGCAAGGTTGAACCAGTATGTCCTCATATCCCTAATCCTCGTAGGCATCCATATAACATTATCACCTTGTTAATCGCCTCCGAGTGATTCAAATTGTGAAAGAAAGGACCGATAAAGAGTCAAGTATAAGACATTCTATATAACATATGAATGGGGTGAAGGACGTATTCCGTGATCGACGAGTATGCCGTTAAGGAATACGAGACATGAACAAGATGTTTCAAATCTTTGGCCAAAGTATCGCAAGTCGCTGATTGCGTTGTCCTAATTCACCTAGTCTAAGGGATGAGATGCCGATGAATAATGGTAACAGCTTATTCAGCTTAGATTCCTCGACAGAGCATCTCAATCCCTGCATTAGGAAGAGAACCGCCGAGTATTGTGTTAAATAAAAACACTAACTCTTTTTACTCATGAATAGATCGGTAGATTACCGAGTCATGGAATGAATAGATCGGAGGTATTCCGAGTCATTATTTTGCATATGGGTCAGTTCTGTTATATAAATGGTTATTTGAATTGTGAGTTCTAAATTATGTATTTAGAACCAGTATGCAATTATCAAAAAAAAAAAAATTTGACTTGTTCTATTGTCTAAAATGAGGATGTTACATCTTGGTATCAGAGCTGAAGGTTGCAGCTCTTGGACCTATTGAGTCCATAATCGATAAAACCTGAATTTTCTTGTAATGTAAAAATGGTTAGAACAAGGGGAAACGTTGCAGTAATGCTCCACCGAAGGAGGAGCGGCAACAACCCGTAAATCGGATGAGATCCTCGCTGCCCCGATGGACACAAGAGATCGCTTGGCTGTATTTTGAACAAAGCAGTGACGGGAAATGAGGAGGATGAAGAAGCTGATAATAATAATCAGCAACCTCCTGAGGGCAATCCCGACACGGGTGTTGATGTTAATGCTGTGAATGCACCTGTGCAACCAGAAAATAAAAAGGCCCGATTGGCAGCAGAACTCACTAATGATATCAAAAGGATAAGTCCACCTAAGTATGATGGCACCACATTAGGAGATGGAGCTGAGAACTGGCTCAGTGAAATGGAGAAGTACTTTGCTATAAGGAACTTCTCAGAAGAAACCAAGGCAATATGGGGAGCCTATCAGCTTTCTCACGAAGCATCTTCGTGGGGATATTAAAAGTCGAGCTAAATATTGATGAGACCAATATCACTTGGGATCAATTTAAAGGCTATTTTAGGCAACGTTGGCTGCCACAACTTTTCTATGATCAGAAAATGACAGAATTTCAGAACTTGACTCAAGGGAAGTTAACAGTAACTGAATTCTGGGAGCGGTTTACAAAACTCCTCAAGTATGTACCCGCAAAGATCAAACCGATTTAAAAGTTCAGATACGGAAATTCATCATGGGATTGAATCCCGTGATAGGGGAGAGGTCGATGTTCACACCCAACCACTATGGAAGGAGTTGTTGAAAAGGCCATAAGGCAAGAATAAATTAAAGGCTATTTTCGCTCATAAGGAGGAAGTGCGGAAGAAGACCGCAAACCCTTCTTCAACCTCTCTCGCACCTTAAAAGGACCATGGAAAAAGTTTGGAAACAAGAGTAAGTTTCAGAGATAACAATAAAAAGCAAAGAAGAAATAAGCTCATTGGGAATGTGAAGGATAATTTTGCTAAAAATTATAATAATGGTCGAAGTCCTATGGAGGACAAATGTGACAATTATAAACCGGAGGCAACTTTGAGCCTAAGAAGGGACTCGTAGGAGGCTGCTACACTTGTGGTAAAGATCATTACGCAAATCGGTGCCCTTTCAAGAAGGATGATCGTAATCGCAAAGATAAGATACATGCCGCAAAGAGCTGACAAACAAGTCGAAAAGCAAGTGACACCTATAGAAGTTCCTGTAAGTTATTCGGCATACCGCTACTATTCTTTTTGATACAGAGCTACCGAATGTTTTATATCTAATAAACTAGCTTCTAAACTTAAAAGAAAAGTCGAAAAATGGATAAATCTTGACCGATAAAGATGGTAATAATTCTGTTCATACAGTGAGTATGTGTCTTTTTGGAGCAGTCCTTGACTTACCTAACTTTTCCACGGAAGTTGATCTCTATGTTGCACCTTTGGGATCGTATGACATTGTCATCGGTGTTAATTGGTTAGCTGATCATAAAGCAAAGGTAGATTGCTATGAAAAGAACATAGAATGTTTAGATGATCAGCTGGAATCAGTAGAGATTCAAGGTGTGAAACGAGAAATTTCAGTTAGAAAGCTGTCAGCTATGCAGCTTAAAAAGGCTAAGAATAAAGGATGTACCCTTTATGCAGTAAAGATATCTGAATCTGCAGAAGAAGATAGTGATTTCATGAAGCAAATCCCACTGTTACAAAGTTTCAGGGATGTTTTTCCTGAGGAATTACCAGGGTTACCACCCAAGAGAGAATTTGATTTTACTATAGAAATCAAGCCTGGAACGGAACCTATTTCCAAGGCACCTTATCGAATGACTACTATTGAGTTAGTCGAGCTAAAGGCTCAGTTACAAGAGCTTTTGTCTAAGGGATTGATTAGACCAAGTGTTTCACCTTGGGGAGCACCTGTGATATTTGTGAAAAAGAAGGATGGAACTCTGAGACTGTGTATTGATTATCGGATGTTGAACAAAGCAACGATCAAGAACCGATATCCACTTCCTAGGATCGATGATCTGTTTGATCAGATGCGTGGAGCAGCGGTTTATTCTAAGATAGATCTTCGATCTGGTTATCATCAGCTAAGAATTAAAGAGGAAGATATTCATAAAACGGCTTTCCGAACAAGGTACGGACATTATGAATTCACAGTTCTAGCCTTTGTGTTAACTAATGCACCTGCAGCCTTTATGAATTTAATGAACAATATTTTTCAAGAATACCTGGACAAGTTTGTACTTGTATTCTTGGACGATATTCTCATTTATTCTAAGAGCGTTGAGGAGCACAATGAGCATCTGAAGATAGTTTTGGGAATTTTGAGAAAGAGAAAGCTGTATGGTAAGTTATCCAAATGTTCTTTCTTTGACTCAGAAGTTCACTATTTGGGTCATGTCATAAGCAAAGAAGGAATCGCTGTAGATCCTTCGAAAATAGTGGCGATAACTGAGTGGCCTACACCAAAGAATGTGCATGAAGTAAGAAGCTTCATGGGTCTTGCTGGTTACTATAGAAAATTTGTAAAGGATTTTTCTAAGGTAATGCACCAATAACTTCATTACGTAAGAAGGATAAGAAATTCATGTGGAATGACAAGTGTGAAGCGGCTTTCAAAAGTCCGAAAGACCAAATTGACTTCTGCACCTATATTGGCTGTACCAGACCCTAATGGAAATTTTACAGTGGTAACTGATGCTTCTGGGGAAGGTCTTGGGGGTGTTTTGCTACAAAATGATCAAGTCATTGCTTATGAGAGTAGAAAACTTAAGATTCATGAGCTGAATTATGCCCCTCATGATTTGGAGCTTGCTGCCATTGTTCACGCACTTCAAGTCTGGAGACACTACTTACTAGGGAAACCTTTTGAGTTGAAAACTGATCACTTGGGACTGAAATATATTTTTACTCAGCCCAATCTGAATGCCAGACAAAGAAGGTGGTTAGAATTTCTATCACAATATGACTTTGATATCAGCTATATCAAAGGAAAGGAGAATAGAGTAATGATGCTCTAAGTCGTAGGAGGCACATTTCGCTCTTATAACATTAAGAACTCAGTTTAAAGACGAGGTAAAAAGTGCCTCGTAATCGATACATATTTTCAAAGAAGTAAAAAAAGCTGGGCCGCAGTAACCTAAAGATAAAAGGTATGAAGGTTTTCATTTAGATAATGAAGGAATCTTGCGTTATGAAAATAGGGTATATGTGCCTGTGCTGGATGATTTGAGAAAGAAGTTGTTAGTTGAATTTCATAATTCACCTTCTCCTGACACCGTGTATCACAAAAATGCTAGCTGATTTGAAACAGCAATACTTCTGGAAAGGTATGAAAAAGGATGTGATAAATTTTGTGACTCATTGTCTGGAATGTCAGCGGGTGAAAGCAGAGCATATGCATCCTGCTGGATTGTTGTATCCTCATAGCATACCGCAGTACAAATGGCAAGTAATAACCATGGATTTTGTACAAGGACTACCTATGTCCAGGAATAAACATGATGTTATCCTGGTAGTTGTAGATAAGCTAACTAAGGTAGCTCATTTCATCGCTGGAAATCTAAAGGATGATTCTCCAGTGCTAGCCAAGAGGTTCGTACACGAAATTTTCAGATTACATGGTGTACCTGAACTGATTATTTCTGACAGGGATCCTAGAATGACGTCAAGGTTTTGGCAAACGCTTAACGCAGCCCTAGGAACGAAACTAAACTTCAGTTCTGCATATCATCCAGAAACGGATGGGCAAACTGAGAGGGTAAATCAAGTGTTGGAGGACATGTTGCGAATGTATTGCATGGATCAACAGTATAAGTGGGAAGAGTATCTCCCATTAGTTGAGTTCGCATACAACAACACTTATCACTCATCTCTTAAGATGGCACCTTTCAAGCACTTTATGGAAGAAAGTGCAGAACCCCCGTAAGTTGGGACAAGCAGTAGAGGATAGAGTGGTAATTGGACCGTAGATTCTCACAGAGATGGAACAAGAAGTTAAGCTGATTCGTGAACGATTAAAGGAAGCAATGGATGACGTAAGAGCTATGCCGACCTTAAGCGGGTTGATAGAAAGTTTGAGCTTGGTGATAAGGTTTTTCTCGCGTGTTAAACCCAGTAAAGAGTTCTATAACTTTTGGCAAGGCTGCCAAGTTGTCACCACGATATGTGGGACCTTTCAAATGTTTCGAGATAATCAATCCCGTAGTTATCGCTTAGCATTGCCTCCCGCTCTATCTCGTATGCATGATGTTTTCCATATTTCTTTGCTTAAGAAATACGTTTCAGATCTGTCACATGTTTTAAATCGAATTCCTCGCAGTCCAAGACCCGTGAATAATCGTGGTTAAACCCACACGAGTGCTGGAAACTCACAATGCATTTAAGAAATCGTGATATACAAAGAATGTAAGGTCCAAAGGGGACCAGCTTTAACGAAGAAAGTGCAACTTGGGAAAACTCGGAAGAGATGAAAATTGCTTTTCCTTCTTCTTTTTTGCAATGTAATGAAATCATGCTGATGAAATACTTTTATGAACCGATTGTTTTTAAGTATTTATGAAAGCCTGATTACAGGCGTGACTTTATTCAAGGTTGAATAAAAGTGTGGTGACATTGATTTCTGAACCTATTAAATATGGAAGTAAACACATTGTTTGTGTACTAATAAATTGATTGACCGGAAGGTTAAGTTTAATATGTAATTCATCTCGACGATGAATCCTTTTAGAGGGAAGCATGTAACACCCGAATCGTTGTTACTTTCTCCTAAGCATTCAAGTGTTGATATGTGATTTCTAGTAAATGGATGTGTACCTCGATTCGGAAATCATGCTTGATATGTATTAAATTTCTTGCAGATTGCAGATCTCGATCGAGTCAAAATATTAATAGACTCTTTTATTTATTTCATTTTGTGACTCGAATATTAACTGATCACTAATGAATTATACAGTATTCATCAATAATATCTAGACTTGGACCGAGGAATTGATCCAAGTAATGCTTTAATTTTGTGAAGTGATAAAATTAGATCACGAACCTTGAACAGGTTGCAAGGTATGGAAGCATTTAGTAAGCTGGTCAGGAGTATGACTCAGGCTGATCTTGAGAAATGAAACGGTTCCCGATATCTAGTATATCTGGAAGGTCTCGATTAAAGACCAGGTAATAATTCATTGACATACAACTCTGTAATAAGAACAGGAGTGGCTCTGTTCTAGAAAGTATGATACAGGTCTCTCCGAGTTTTCAGGAGAAGGACCAAACTGAATTACTAAGGGTTAGTAACCTAAAACAATAACCTAACCTAGGGGTTAGATTATTGTTAGTCTAACCTAGACCTAGGCTATGTGTTATGATCCTAAAATAATAACTAAGTGTAAAATGGTTAGCATGGTCATTACCCTAAAACTCTAACCTAAGATACTAACCTAGCTAACTAAGAGTTTTTGGGAAGGGGCCTTTGAAGGGTGGCGAACCATGGGCGCTATTCTCTATGGCAATAAATGGGAAGGATAAGGATGAGGGACAGCATATGGTATGGAGGCTTAGGCGGCTAACCTTGGCAGACTTGGCAATTACTAAGTTTGGAAATGAACTTGAGTTTTGGATGGACTGCCGCCAATTTCGCGGTCGGTGGGAGTTGAGATTAAGCGGAAAATTGGTTTAATGGCATTTAATGTCTAGGAGTCGAGCCGAGCTCATGAACAAAGATGCAAACGAGAAGTTGGAAGGTTTGTTTGGTGTATCGCGATTTTCGGTCTTCTTCTCTCTCTCTCTCTGCTAGTTTACTGTTCATAGCACCAGTTCTCTTTGAGTTGCATGGCGAGAATGAAATTCTCTGGCTCTTTTCTCTGCCATGGAGGATATATTGTAAATGGGACAGCGAAATTTTGTTGGTCGCTGTATTTGGGAAAAAGAAAAGGAAGTTTGAGCTCTTCCTCTGGTCTTCTTCGGAAATTCGATCAAAATACAGGCATGCTAGGCCCTATCCTTTAAATATTTTGCTGTCTTTCAAATGTCTTCATTAAAACAACTCTGTTCATTTGTTTTGTGAAGATTAGATGAATTTTCTATGAGATCTAGTTTGATTATTGGCACTGTATTTCTTCTGGTTCGATTTTTCTTCAAATCCGTTTGTTGGGTGTTTGTGGAAATCGAATTTTAACTCTACTTGTTTGTGCATTCTTCCTGGATTATGCATGAGAGGTATTTATTAACAATATGCGAGTGTTCGGCCTGTTTGGCGTGAGCCCTTGGAATATACCTATGCGTAGTATGAGACCACAGTATGTCTTTGTTTCGTGGTCGCTGATCTTGTTATGAAACCGTATAAAATGATTTGGGTGATTACCGTAAGATTGTTGTATTATTCGTTTATTAAAAAAAAAAAAAAAAACTCGTCGTGGGATTTGTTGACAAATGACTAATGATACTTTCGGTTTCATTTGTTTTCAACTTTTAGTTTGGAACAAATCGTAGTGTCACCATAGTCTTTTCGACCTGGCGGAAGTTGTTTTCCTTGTTACCAGGTTAGCGGGATTACTTGCGCACTGTGTATATTATAGATACACCTGTACTTCGTTGTATTGATCCAATGGAGTCGATGATTGAATCGTAATTGCCTAGGAAGGTAGATTTATCCATAAGTTTTGTGAAGGGTCTTTTCATGAAAGCCTGGTAAGATGAAACAGGGCTTTTTGATTACTGTTATATTGAAATAATTGAAGGATAAAGACTTCCTGTGTATGCATTTTTATTTCATGTGAAAACTCTTCGAAAGTTTCGAAGCGGCCCAATAGATTCCCTTGCTTGATAAGGGTATTCGACTTGTTTTACTTGGTTGATGTTGATTGTTAACCATGAATGGCGTCTATTGATTTATCGGCCAATTTCTTGTACGTTGCTGTTGGGTTCAGTGGTTATGAGTGCAAAATCCTTAACAGCATACAGAATATATATATATATATATATATATATATATATATATATATATATATATATATATATATATATACTAGTGTGACTTGGACGACTCTGAGGAGTCGATTGAATAATTCATTGATATTTTGAACCAAATATAGTTAAGTCAGTAGTGACTTAATGGATGAACATGCATTTCGATCTTGTTGAACCATTGGGATCCCTTCGTGTTTTTGGGATTTTGAGTTACAGATGTTTATGTAGACATGTATATCTTCAACCTGTGCAAATTAGTATAAAGCGACTGGCTGAGAGTAATTTATTGGCTGGTTATTGTTATGCTTGGTTGATGAATGACAGTATGAATTCTTATGCATTCGCTTGAATTGATACATCCGTTTGAATCATAGAACTTCTGGAAGGGTAACCAGTACTTCTGTCTCTTTCTGAATTCGACCCTGGACACTATTTTTTGTCATTGTTGAGATCCTTAGTTTGGATGACTGTTTCGTGTTTTGACCTTGTTAGGGTAAGTCGCGAATAACGCACCAAGACTTGCATGCTGCAAGGTAAGGATCGTTTGGTTGAATTCCTTTCCTTCACTTCAGTCCGATTTTGACTGAGCAAGAATATGTATGCTATGTTTCCTTCCATTTTGATCTGTCCGATCGACTGTGCATGATTTGGAAGTACCGTGTGGGCAACATAGCATAGTCCTTTGGGAAACCTTAGATTGTTGATGCAATAGTTGTTGTTTTCAGCGATACGCTTGTAGCTCTTGTTTTCAACTGGTGATAAGCCTTACTGTGTAAAAGGAACTAGCATTGGGCTTAGGATTGATACATGATTTGTTGATGTGTTAGTTGCTATACAAGAGTTTGCTGTGTTTCTGTTCTTAGTTAAACAGTGATCTTGTTTGCGGCTTGTCTAACTTGTTCATTTATATACTCGTTGACTGTTTTCATATGTGAAGGCAGTTGATGAACTTATGTGAAAGGAAGTATGAATGGTTTGGTTCTTTCTCTTCCTTTATTTAATATTATTGATAATGGACTATCAGTGGGAAATTGTTTGTAACATATTGGTGGAATCCCGAATTGTTATGTTATTTCCTTTTTGGAGAATGAAACAATCTGACCAATGTTGTGATTTTGGGTTTAATGATTGTTGTGTGCATTCGTCTCCTTGTTTCTTAATATTTGATGAAATATTAGGAAATGATTAAGACTAATTGTAACAATGATAGAGTTACATAATTGTAATCATTCTCGTAGACACAAGGGCATAGTCCGATTATGTTTACTTATGTGAATATCTCGATCTCATTTAAACAGTAGGTTTAATGAAAACAATTGATGGATTGCAATTGTTTTAAAAGTTAGTGCTTATCATGCCGGGCCTCATGAATCGACTCATGTTGACTATTTTTGCAGATGGTTGCCGTAAGAGGGTAAAAGCAATGCAGATCTGATAGGCTGATCAGATTGTTTATTTGATTTATTATGAATTACAGCTTGATTTTATGGATGTACTATATGAGAAAAGATGTTTCTTTTCCGTTAGCATTATATCAAGTATGCTGTTGCATAAAATGTAATTCACGATTGTAGTTTCAAAGGAATGAAAATAAGTGTTTGATACTTATGTGTTGTATTCTATTCTCGAATGATGAACTTCTTCGGTTTACGTAACGAAGAGGCATAGTTATCTTTGTATAATATGGATGCTTTTGTGATTGACAATGAAAGCTTGTAAGTAATTAGACTAAATTCTTATGAGTATTTAGTAGTTCTAGTTTGCTCTGGCAAAAGCAATATTGTAATTTAATTATTGTCTCTCTTGGGGATAGGTTAAAATTGAGCCTAAAAGATAACGCTAAACAAGTTGGATTCAATTACTAATCCCTAGTCCTAAGTATAACAGACAATAGTAAATTGATTCTAAATCATTTATATCTTTAAACTAAAAAGTATGATATAAATTCAGTTAAGAGAACTGATAGGCAATCAATGGAGATCAGATGGCATTCTCAAGCATTGGTTATGAGAAATTGTCCCGTTCTGTTGCTTTGGAATCGTGTGTATTCTAATGACTCGATGAGAGCGTGACCGTAATACCTCTACCCGTAATGAGTCTTTTAGAGGAGGGTCGTCTTAAGAAAATGAATCCAGGGATTTGGAAAGGCTAACCTTAGGGGAAAGGTCTTAAAAGTAATTTAAACTCTAGTGCGTAACGCTTGTTTTGGGTAGATCTTCTCGAGGCGGATCTAAAGGTTGACGGCATAAAGTCGACTTCAGGGCTGTACCTCCGAGAAGATTAGGATCTTCTCGAAGTTACAACAATGCAGGTGACTTATGGCGACACCCCTTGCATTGATCGTTGAGATTTACACTTGATTTCGCACGAGTTACCCTGGGACCGATTAAGAACGTGGTCATGTTATAAGATCGCCTCGAGATTGGGGGTACACACACATGGTTGAATTGCAAGGTTGAACCAAGATGTCCTCATATCCCTAATCCTCGTAGGCATCCATATAACATTATCACCTGTTAATCGCCTCCGAGTGATTCAAATTTGTGAAAGAAAGGACCGACAAAGAGTCAAGATAAGACATTCTATATAATATATGAATGGGGTGAAGGACGTATTCCAGATTGACGAGTATGCCGTTAAGGAATACGAGACATGAACAGTATGTTTCAAATCTTTGGCCAAAGTATCGCAAGCTGCTGATTGCGTTGTCCTAATTCACCTAGTCTAAGGGATGAGATGCCGATGAATAATGGTAACAGTTATTCAGTTAGATTCCTTGGACAGAGCATTCTGAATCCCAGATTAGGGAAGAGAACCGCCAGAGTATTGTGTTAAATAAAAACACTAACTCTTTTTACTCATGAATAGATCGGTAGATTACCGAGTCATGGAATGAATAGATCGGAGGTATTCCGAGTCATTACAGTGCATAGTCATGGTTTACATTATATAAATGGTTATTTATGAGTTCTAAATTATGTATTTAGAACAAGATGCAATTATCAAAAATAAATGGTTATTTCTAAAATGAGGATGTGAGTGTCAATTTAAATTATGTAACCGGTGTTGGTATGGTCGAGGTACTTTGGGAAACTTAATAAAAACTTGGTGTGGTGATAGATCCGAGGCAATGGAAATCAAAAAACAAGGTCTATGTGAGTCTTAGGTATACTCAAGGATCTCTAAAACCTAGGTATGGGTAGTTCAATGGTGTGGGTGAATGTTGGGCCCCTGGAATGTTGGCTAACTATAAAAGGTGCATATGCACGCAGGTCCTAGTTGAAGAGAGGCATGCAAATGAAAAGGCACACTTGATAGGGTTTAAGAAAAGGGTTTAAGGAAGCTCATGGCATGCGTGGATAGAACCAAGGGTTCGAGACTTAGCCAAATTGGGTGTTCTGGATAGAACAATGGAAAAAACATGACCCGACTACGCATGCTATGTGGATAAGGTACTAGTACAGTAATAGGTTGGCCTAGGAAGGAGCATGTCTACTGTAGAAGCTTCTAGAAGTACATCATGGTGAAAAGTGGAAAGCTCGGGCTTGAGAGAGCATGCTCGCATGGAGGACCACATTTATACACTTGGCATCAGATCTGAGGGCATTGGAGGATGAGTTGGCAGCCTAAAGAGGCTATAAATACTAGCACCTACAAAGTAAACAGGAGAGAACAAAAAGAGGGTGGAGCTCTATAGAAATACTGTAAGAAATTTTTTAGTGGGTAATGGTATTTGGGAGAGAATGTATAATGGGTATGGGGATTACAAATTTTTCTTTGATAGCCTAGCTACATTAGTCTAGTGAAAATCATGACTGTGGTCTATTTCTCTATGACATTTTGTAATGGCTCCATGGATGTAATGAGGTTACCAGTTATATGAATATGAATATCAATGATTCTGATGCATACGTCTTTCTCATAGGTTCTCTTTCATTTATGTTTATGCTAAGTATGGATGCTTGTATACTTCTTTCTGTTATGGTGCAAGTTATATAATCTATTAAGTGCTTTCTGTCTATAATGACTGCAAGGATCTAGAGGCCGTTTTGAGCTCTATGGTTCTTGAATGTCTTAACCCCATTTAAATATCTTAAGCACAAATCATAGATGATGATATTTCCCACTAAACTCACATAAAAGAGAGACTCGGCACCCACGTGTGCCTCGGGTGAGTGCCCAACATCCGCTAGGTGATAGGTAGGTCACACATGGGGTACCTTTCTTTTGTGATAAGGGTAAAAATGACTACATCTTGGTTCCATTGTCGGGACCTCTTTTTGAAGTTGTAGTGGGAAATAGCATACAACATGATCTGTGTAGTGAGTAATGATAGAACAGTTAACTTTGGAAAGTGTTGAATCATGGTTCAAGAGCACGAGAGGATGAATTTTCTTAGAGATTTGGCACTAGACCGAGTTTGATGCACGTAAATGGGTAGAAGAGAACCTCTACCATGATTTATATGAAACATTTTTCTATTGTTTCCCAGTAGAGCTGTATGAATGGCTCTCAGCGTATGCGTCTAGATCAAGTTGGCATTATGGATCATGCATGTGGACCCAAGAAGATTACCAAAGGTTACAGGATGTAGATCTGACATGGACCCATGCTATGGATCATTGGTGGAAAGGAGTACTAGCTAGCTACACTCTAGAGTATGCCATTTCCACATATTCTTGTCCGGAGGTTGCTGAGTTTGAGTTTCTGCGGGAGCCTAGAGGATCATTTCTATGTGTTATCCCTCTGGAAATGAAGATCATGGTTATTACTTTGGGTTTAGAGGAATTTCCAATGGCTGGCTAGACCATTCCAAGTGTTGGGTGAGGGAGCTAGGGTGGAGGAAGATGTCAGATATTATGACAGAGAAGGAAAGGGAGGAGAGACAACTCAAGTATAGTGAAGCGCATGAAAGGGAGATTGCTAGATGACACGAGGTTGCAAGTGTGATGGATCTATGGAGGTAGGCATTGCGGGAAGGATTCGAGGTTCATGTCGAGGATGTGGAACCTGAGCAGTCTTTGCTACCCCATCTTGCCAAGTGCGTAAGAGAGACCCCTTCGGCTTATAGTGAGATTTTGTCACATGGAGAAATAAGAGTCATTGGCATGTATCTGAACCCACCCAGTGACAAAACCCTGATGCTTGGTTTTCCAGAACTAGGAAGGAGTATCATTAACCCAGTTGATATTAGTGGAAGTGACAAATCTATGCCTAGGAGGTACATTTTTCAATTCCCACTTCTATGGCCACACATATTCAAAGTATTTGGAGGATTCTTTAGATAAGGAGGTAGTATATAAGCCTCGTCTTGCATCGGGAGTGGCGCAGGTACAATAGTGGTAGTGGGGCACTATCATAGACCATTGGCACACAGTTTAGTGGAACCGTGGGGACACTTTACATGACTAATACAGGACATGGTGGATCAAGGGGCACATGACTTAGTGGACCTAGTGGTTCTGGTGGATCTAGTGGTTTAGGAGGCATAGGACCTAGTGGACTTGGTGGATCTGGTGGCAGAGGAAACATCGAAGGGAACCAAGGCTCGGCTCAAGAGAATAAGGGCCCCAACCACCTCCTCAAGTATTCTTTGAGATGTTGTCACACTTTTTAGATTCAGTAGAGGTATTGAGGATGCTACGGAACATGTTCACAAGTGTGAACTGCTATAGCGCGCAAAGGGTATCACAACCCTGGAGCGGAAGGCTAATTA
This sequence comes from Taxus wallichiana var. yunnanensis, assembly GCA_018340775.1. Classification (NCBI taxonomy): domain Eukaryota; kingdom Viridiplantae; phylum Streptophyta; class Pinopsida; order Cupressales; family Taxaceae; genus Taxus; species Taxus wallichiana. The sequence goes on along the minus strand of CM031242.1, from coordinate 564,833,089 downwards.
GTTTACAACCACATTGCAAGGGTGCACACATAACTAGTATAGGAAATATGACCCTCATCAAATAGTGGTGGATTATACTACTTTAAAGAATGCATTCTTGGTAGAATTCCACATCCCTAAGTTTGAACAGAAGAGCATCAACGCTTTGAAGGAGATTCAACAAGGAATGGTAGAGAGTGTGCGAGAGTATGATGTGTGCTTTAAAACTCTCTTATCTAAATTATCATATGATATTCACCCTTCACATCATGTTCAAGTGATTTTGGGAGGATTGATCATACCTTCTAGAAGGGATTCATCTCATAAAACTTTCATAAACCCATGTGAAGCGTTGGAAGCTACACTACACACCAAGGCTTTAGGTAGTATTGATATTGGTGTTAGCCTATTCCTGAGGCTCAAATTACTTGTTATGGCTAAGAAGTTAGAAAATTTATCTATGAAATCATCCCATGAGACTCGTAGTGGTTTATGGTGCACATATTGTGAAGTAGATGGGCATGTTAAGGATAATTTCCCTTGGAGGATGGTACGTGCTATGACAAGAGACTAAAATTTGTCATGGGGACCATGATGAAATTAGATGCCCCTTGTTACAGCGTGTAATCTGGAAGAATGTGTCTTACTAATGTAAGGTCTATACATCTACAACCCATGATACTAAGAACTATAGTCTCATTTATCATATCCATGAGGCCATTGATCATGGGGTGAACCAGATCAAACATTGCGGTAGTTCCAAGGGTGATGATCACCATTATGAGGAGCACGTAGATGGAGGCACACATAGAAGGGGTTTTTGACAAGGATTCCATGGTCATGGTAACCGCGGGGGAGGAAGGACTGAGTTCCCACATGGAACTTGTTTCAATTGTGGGACTACAGAGCATTACAAACATGAATCAACAACACCAGAAAGACAAGGGCACTACAATGGTCAGCATTAAAAAGAAAAACATGTAGTGGATGCCACAGGTAACATGGGATGTAGGTTGGAAACTAATTTTGGTAACAACAAGAGCAAAATCTGCATGCACACAAGAGATACCAAGGCAGAAGAACCTAGTTTCGAGGGATGAAGTAGTTCATGGAAAGTACCCAGACCCTGTGCGTCAATACGAGGCATATCAAGACACCATGGATGTCATTCAGAGTTTACAAGGGGAGATCCAATGTCTAAAATAGTAGTCTAGGAGGGATGAATAAGGAAGGAGAGTTGAGGTGCCAAGGGATGACCTGGATGAGGTCAAGGAAGTATGTAAAATGTTAAGGCAAGAGAATATATTCCTTTGCTAGGATCATGGTTGAGAGAAAAGGTACCATGCGCCCAAGGGGAGCATGAGAGGTAGGTCTTGCACACAAACCTTCCCCTCATAGCCTTGACTATGAAAAGGAGATCACATTGAATGTAGTTGTAGATGGATGGCTCCTTAGTAATATCCTCATTGACACAGGTGCGGAGGTCAATGTTATAACTTTGGATGCATGGCATCAGATGGGAAGACCTGCATTACAGCCATCTTTGAATGTGTTGTATATGGAAAACAAGACTAAGGCAATGCCCATCGGTGTCTTAAAGGATGTAGCTATCACTATCTAGGGAGCTAAGTTTACTGGAGACTTCAAAGTCTTGGCACTCACCGAGGCGACAATTTTCCAACACTCCTTGGGTGCCCATGGTGTTACAAGAACAATGCAAACCTTTGGTTCAATAAAGGGTACATCAGCTTTGAAAATAAGGAGGAGTGGGTCATTATACCCATAGCTAATGGGAAGTCGATGCCCTATACTGAACCTCTAGGAGAAGAAGTTCTAGACAAGATATATGTGCACTCAATTAGGGACCCAGAGATAATACATCCTACCGACAAAGTTATCTAGTTTGAGGATGCTTAGTCAGTAAGTGACACCACCAGCCTAACATGTGATAATTAGGTGCATGGGACTTATGAATTGATCAGACGATAGTTGAGAGGATCAGTAAAAAAAGTAACAAAGGCACGTACGGTCCCCGGCACCTAGGTTAGAAAAAAATTACCTAAGTATTTAGGAGGGGCCTTCCCTGAGATCTTTTTATAGGAGATGGAAGCTTAGTGGAAGGAGGAGAAGGAATGAAGAGGGATGTTAAGTTATCTCCTACTCAATACAGCGCATGGTGGTGGGCTACACATCAGGAGAGCCTTTTAGAATGGCGCGAGGTGAGAATTGCTCTCTCTGTCAGATTTTCTAGAAGTAACATGCCCACCATCATCAAGGACTACCATGGTAAGGAGCCCACCTCTTTCCATATCCAGGAGTGTGAGAGGATCTAGAGAGAAGGCATGGAAGCTTTGCCACCATCCCTTTGGGTACACAAGTTGTATTCTACACTACAGGGTTGTGCACACACATGGTACATACATTTTGAGACACACCGCCAAATAGGAAATTGGCAAGAGCTAACAACTAACCTCATTCAAATGTTTGAATATCGAAGTACCAAGCCATCAGTTGATAAGGCATTGCAAGTTGTTAAGCACCTTACCATGGGGGATAGTGCCATGGTAGAAGATAGGTTGTTGGAACTGCTAGGTGAACCAGGTTTGGAGGTGTGCTTTGAAGAAGAAGTAGAAGAAACATAAGAGTTACAGTTTGAGTGCACATATGTTTGGAAAAGGAGAAAGGGAAGTTGGTATATGTGATTGATGGGGAGGAAGTAGAAATCTTGGATGTTAGCCATTCTATAGGGACATGTGAGGTAGTGGACAATGCTGATACTTGCACGCGTGCCTACCATGAGCCCTTAAAGACAAAGAAGGTTAACATCGGCTCAGAAGAGGAACCTAAGGAGGCTATCATTGGAGATTACTAGTCGGAGAAGGAAGTCTCTAAGGTCATAGATCTGTTGTGCGAATTTGAGGATTTATTCCCACGTGGGTACCATGAGCTCAAAGGCATCCACCATTCCTTGGGGGAGATGAGGATAAAGTTAAAGGACGGTGCGTGCTCGGTCAGGAAGAGACCCTACTCGAATGAATCCCAATTTGTGCATAAGGGTTAAGGAGGAGATAGAAAAAATGATAGCTTCTGGGATCATTGAAGTAGTGGAAGAATCGAGAATGGATAATTCGATGGTAATCAACATCAAGAAGGATGGGAAGATTAGGATTTGCATGGATTATAGGGAGTTGAATGTAGTTTGTGTCATTGATCCTTTTCCAACCCCCTTCATTGAAGATATTTTGGAAGGAGTCACTGGGCATGAAATCTATTCCTTTACGGATGGATTTTGGGGTACCACCAAGTCCGGATTGCAAAGGAAGACCAAGAGAAGACAACTTTTGCCACTGAGTGGGGAATTTTTGCATACATAGTCATGCCCTTTGGTTTGAAGAATGTGCCTACTTTTTTTTTATGCATAGTGGTGCAAGCGTTCCAAGACTTCATCCATAAGTTTCTTCAGGTCTATTTAGATGATTGGATAGTGTATGGACTATTAAAAGACCATTGTGAAAATTTGAGGTTAATGTTTAAGAGGTGTAGGAAGTTGAGATATCCCTCAACATTAAGAAGTGTGTATTTGCTACACCCTTTGGGACTTTATTGGGGCACTTCATATGCAAATAGGGCTTGCTAGTGGATCCTGCCAAGGTTACAGTTATTGTGGGATTAGGGGAACCTACTAGTCGAGCACATTGCCCTGTGATTTATTAGGCATATAGGCTATTACAAAAATCCATTAATGGGTATGCTAAGATAGCCATGCGTCTAGAATAATTTCTCAAACATAAAAGTGCCTTCCATGGGGAGAGGTGCATCAAGAGGTGTTTGACACATTAAAAAATAGGCTTATCACCGCGCCTATATTACATTTTCCCTCTTAGGACAAACACTTCCATGTCCATATAGATGCCTCAGGAACCACCATTGGAGCAGTGCTTGCGTAGCCAGGTGAAGGTATTGTTGATCACCCTCTATGTTTTGAAAGTAGTAAGTTGACACCAACAGAGCAGAATTACACAATGACTGAGTGCAAAGCATTTTCAATGATCTACGTGCTTTTCACATTCAGCAGTATTTATTGGCAACACCCTTTGTATTTTACACCAACCACATGGCATTAAATTATTTGGTGAACAAGCCCATTCTACAAGGGCGCATATGTCGGTGGGTATTGTTATTTCAAGAGTTTGAGTTCACGGTAGTAGTGAAACCTGGGAAGAGTAATTATGGGCCTGATCATCTATCAAGAATTGATTCAGGGGAGGATGCGCAGAGTATTGAGGAGACAATGCTAGATGCACAACTATTTAGGTTGCAATGCGCACCCTCGGATTTGGAGGATATTGCAGTATTTTTAAAGGAAGGTGTGGTACCGAGAAGGAATGAAGGCATTAGAGAAGAAGTAGCTTGCCATACGTGTTGCGCCCTACATGTTGATCAATGGAGACTTATACAAGTTGGGACATGATGAAGTTTTGTGCAAGTGTGTATTAGAGCATGAGCACCTCGCCATCATGGAGGAAGCACATGGAGGAAGTGCGGGTGGGCATTATGCAAGTGATACCACCATGCATAAGATATTAATGGTAGGATTATGGTGGGAAACCCTGTACAAGGATTATAAAGACTATTGTAAAGCTGTGTGACCATTGTCAGTGCATTGGCAAGCCAAGAAAGAGAGATGAAATGCCTTTGTGCCCTATACCTAGCGCAGAACCTTTTGAGAAGTGGGCAATAGACTTTATAGGCCCTATTACACTAGCGGCGTGTAGGAATGGGTCACGCTATGTCATCACTTGCACAAAATATTTGACAAGGTGGGCAGAGGCAGCTCTAACTAAAGATTACACAGTAGCCACAATGGCAAGATTTTTGTGGGAGAACATTATCACAAGGTATGGATGCCCTTTAATTTTAACTAGTGATAGGGGTACACATTTCTTAAATGAGACCGTGAGGATCCTATTAGTAGAGTTCATGGTAGCTCATCACAAGACTACCCCTTATCACCCACAAGAAAATGGAACCGCAGAGGCATTTAACAAAATACTGAGTCATACCCTGACCAAAATTTGTGATGTCAGAAGACAAGATTGGGATGACAAGGTATCATCGTATTATGGGCTTATAAGACAACTTATAAAAGGTTGAACAAAGCCACACCATTTCAATTAGTGTTTGGCATGGAATCCATTCTGCCAGTTGAATTCATGTTACCTTCTCTACGAATAGTGCATGTAGGAGGGTTGGCTAATGAGCAAGCATTGGAAGAGAGAATTGATGAGTTAATGAAGTTGGATGAGAGATGATCACTCACCAGGTGGAGTCAGACAACAGAGAAAGCAAAGCAAAAAGCATGGCATGATCGCCACATCAAAAACAAGAAGTTTGAGGTTGGGAAGATGGTCTTACTATATGATTCTAAGTTTTTGTGCCATCCTGGGAAGTTGAAATTCCATTGGTTAGGTCCCTACACAATCTCATACATCCTTGATTCGGGCACGTGCTAGTTAAAAGTGCATTGGATGGAACAAAATTTCCTAGACACTTCAATGGGAGTAGGCTGAAGCCCTACTATAAATAAGTCTTCTTGGTGTTTGTAAATAAGGTAGTTTTGCTAGTTAGTTTAGAATTTTCCTTTATGCATTTCTTTTCTTGTGTTTCCCTTTCACGTTGTTGTTTTGTTTTGCGCCTTAGGCACCGGTAACCTTATTACTACTTTTTGAGAATTTTTGAGTACACGTGAGGACTGTGCATCATTTTAGTGTGGGGTGGAGTAATGTGAAGGAGAGCATGGTTAAAATTCCAAGGAAGTTTGTGTTGAAAAACCCAGTTGAATGGCCCTGTTGAAAGAGGTGCTTGGAAAGAAAATATGGAAAAAGGATGGTTGGTGCCAAGATAAAAGCTACTTTCAGATCCCACATACAAAGAAGGGAAAAGCACATAAGCAACACGAGGTAGGAAAGAGCAAAAATCAAGACAAAAGAAGTACCTTCATTGCTGGTTACGTACATGCAAGAGTCTCCTATCATGTTGGATTGGTTGTGCACTAGAAGGTTGGAGGATTGTTCGCACGAGGGTTTGGGCATGTGAGGGAAAGTGTTGAAGTCGGGATTTGTTTGAAAAAGCTGCATTAAATGTTAAAATTATGGTGGTAGGTGAAGGAGCACTTAATGCTTAAAAAGGGAAAAACTATAAATAAAGGGGTTAGGGCACTTCATTATTCACTTTGTGTATAAAGAGAAAGAAGCACTTTTTGCACCTTTGCAAACTAGGGCTTCCAAAAAAAACTGATCCATGTGAAGAAACATTTGGAGAAATTGAAGCGTGAGTAACTAGTTCGGATTTATGAACCAGGAGCAAAGGATTTCACGAGCGTAGGAAAAGTGGGAGAAGGCACCGTCTTATGAAAGGAGTATCCCAGTTAGGGTTTAAAGAACTAGGGCACGAGGTTAAGGAACTTTCTTCACAAGTTCTATATCTAAGGTTGGAGAGAGCGGAAGAACAGAGTAACATGGAGTGATTAAAGTAGACCTAGAGAATGGCACCCAAGAAACCAATTAGCACACCCAAGAAGGGCAAGGGAAAGGGCAAGGGTAAGTAACAAGAAACTAATGCATGCACAAATGAGGAGTGGTATGTAGAAATGTAGTACCCAGATGGAGTGTTGTTGGGGAAGGAGTGGGAGTCCCATCTGAGGAACATGTCTGTGAATGAATATAATCATCGAGACAAGCACAATCAAGAAGGAGATGGCACTAGAGTTAGTGTGCCCAACAAAAAAGGACACCAGAGGGTTTTCCCATTTATAATGATGATGTGAAGGTTAAGTTAGAGAAGGCAGGGTTATTACAACTCTTTGAGTTGCCCTACTTTGGGAAACCTGAGTGCTTATATCAATGGCTGATGTCACGTATGCATGAGGACTACTTCCACTTCGCATGGTGCACAAGATGCGCATAACCCCTTAGCTCATTTCACATTTCATAGGCCTCATCTGTGAAGGAGAAGGTTTGGAGGATGAATTGACTGACAAAGAAGTGATTAAGGAAACTATCACGCTTATGCATATAAGAAGGGGTCAAGGTATTATGATGTTGTAGACATTAAGGATCCGGTAATGAAGATGGTTATGCACCTGGTGTCAAAATTAAATGGCTAGGAGAGATGGACCTAGGTTAATAAGCCATGGTTGAATGTTTGTAGGAAAATTTCAGAGGGCACCATCTACAACTTGACATCGCATTCATCGTGGATGATATTATCAGTTGTGCGAAGGAAGGTGATAGGATCCTTTTTGGTAATGTCCTATTAACCATCATGTTTTTGGAGATCAGGTACGATGCATCAAAAAAGTTTGTGTGGGAGTACCCTGCTGAAGACCCCTCACCTACAAAGAGGTTTGAGAAATACGCTTGTGACACCATGAAAACTATGCACAAGGCATGCTTGGAAAAATGGTATACGCACCTAAGGAATGCGTTCGGGGTGGAATGGAGAATTCTCAAACAACTGCCAGTAGCCACCAAGGAGAAGTGGAATTTTTTGTGTACCAACATTTCTACTTGGGTTCAAACTATCAGATGAGACTTGGAGCCCATGGTGCAAGCTCCCCTTTACCTTCATGGCTCAATACTTCTAAGCGGGAGTAAATAGGTTTAGGGAGTCCAAGAAGTTTAAGTTGTACCTTGGTAATCTAAACCATGACCACAGGAAAATGTGCAAAGGGTTGGTCTACCCCAGTAAGTTCACGTACATGGAGCGGTATGTATCACATGAAGTTAAAATGACAAGGCCCATGACTCTTCCCATTGTAGATGGATCCGTGATGCGCATGTACATCTACATAAGACCCAAGTCTAAGAAGGGCACATATCTAGAGAACAAGGTATCTATACCTTAGGATCCAACTGGTAGGAAGAGACCTACGCCCAAACAGGAGGAAAAAGAGCTGAAAAGAAAATACCAAGTGTGGTGGAGACACAGCAATAGGTTCCCCTGGGAAAAGTGCCAGAACTAGTATGTACGCACATAAGAAGAAGCCCATAGTAAAAGAGAAGACTCTTAACCAAAAATCCATCAGACAAGGAGTCATTAGGAGAGGAAGAAATAGAATCACCTACACCGGAATCTCTAGTTAGGAAGAAGTAAAGGGTAGAAGAAGAGACTGTCTCGGAAGAGACTGAGAGTTTGGAAAAGTACATAAGAGAAAAAGATGAGAGTGAAGAGGACAAGAGTGGGGAAGAGGACCCCGAGGAAGGATCGAGGACCACCCATCTTCAATATACATGATTCAAAGGAGGAAGGTGGAGAAGAAGAACAAGGGTTCCAGTTTGTATGGCGGAAGGATAGCTAGGTAGGAGAAGGTGCCCAGGACATGGGAAAAGGTGAGGAAGCTAGCGCATAGAAGCAAGAGTCTCCAAGTTTTGTGTAGAAATAGACAACCAAGGTGGTAGAAGGAGAAGAGACCAAGAACATTGAGACCATGGTGGAGGACAAATTGGAACACAATGTTGAGCCAGTGTTGAACAAGGAGAAGAAGGAGAGTGCAGAAGAGGAACACGGCAGCACTAGAGGCCCCATTTTGACTATAAGTATACCTAAGGGTATGCGCATGGGAGGAAGGTGCATAGAGGGGGAGAGGCTAGAGATGGGTTATATTGATGACCCCAAGAAAGTGTTCCGTGTACGGTTCCAAAGTACCATTCGGTAGAGGAGCTTATAGAAATGTCATCTTTTGACAAGGAGGCTGCATATCCACGAACAAGGAAGATGCTCTCATGGGCTATAGAGTCCCACCTTGATGAGCCAAAGTTTGAGGTAAGCCACAGGGAAATAATAACATTTCCAGGACCAAGAGAAGACAACCCAGTGGTGGATACCCAATAGCTCTCGGATGAACAACTATGCAACACACTCAACAAAGTCTCCATTGAGATCGAGGCTAGACTCTTTAGGTGGAATGATAGGGTCAGAGATCTAGAAGGGGAGCTAAAGAAGAAAGAGGAAGAGCTAGCTACTATGACAAAGGAGCTAAGCTAGGAGAAGTTGATCAACACCCAGTGGTAATGTGAATTGAAGGATGAAAAGGATAAGGATGAAAAGGCTATAGTATTGAAGCATCTAGACCTAGCATCACCCGTGCAGAAGTATGGATCAGCCTTGGGATGCTTGGAGGATTTAACAAGGATCCTCACCATGGAAAGACAACCGCTAGCCTTGGAGTCTGTAGAAGAAGTTACCGCATGCCTAGAGAAAGAGGATAAGTTGAAGATCATAGTGCTCATCATGGAATACAACAAGGTTCTTGTTGATGTAAGGGTTGCTTCTTAGACTATTGAGGCCACGTACGACAATTGTGTGGATAGAGACAAAGTGGCAGGTGCCTTGGTCACCACTCATGAAGTAGAACTCAAGGAGTTCTAGGAGAAGAATAAGGGAAATAGGGAAAGGATAAAATCCTTGCCAAGGTCAAGAGGAAATTTGAAGCCATTGAAACCTTAAGGGGTTTAATCAAAAACCAGTTGAAGGAACTATATCCATGTATTACACGAAGAATGGACATGCTAGAGGATATAGGCAAGGAGTTGGAAAATCACTAATACCATGAGCGCACAAGGAGATGGACTAAATTTTGGGGAGGTGAGCACCCTGGTCGTGACCTCTGTTAGAGAGCACAAGAAGAAGTCATATGCCTGGAACAAGTTGGAGGCCGACTTGCAAAAGGATTTTCCTAGCTTGTTGCAGTGATTCCTTCACTCTCCCATTCTTTCATCCCCTTATTCTTGTTCTAAGGTGTAAGCCTGTTGTATTCTTTCTTTCACTAGAGAAGTGTTCCTGTGGATGGAGAACAGGCATAGTGTGGGGTGATGTTGGGCCCCTAGAATGTTGGCTAAGTACAAAAGGTGCGTATGCACACAGTCCTAGTTGAAGAGAGGCACGCAAGGACAAGGTGCGTAGGATAGGGTTTAAGAAAAGGGTTTAAGGAAGCTTCAGAGCGCACGTGGATAGAACCAAGAGTGAGAGCATGGGAATAGGAGTAGAAACCGATAAAAAAAATTAAAATAGTCTACTAAAATGACAATAGATAAATGTTGGTTAACAAAACACTTACGGTTGTACGAGGCTTGATGGTTGGATGACACCTGGTAGTTGATAAGATGTGTGTAATTTTGTGTGGTAATGGTGCTTCCCAAGATGATCTTGTGAATGCAAGTGGCTCTGTGATTTCTTCGACATCGGTTTGGTTGTGGATGCTCCGATGTGTGTACGAATGTTGGTTTTGCTTGCATGTAGCTCTAGTTTCATCTCTTGCTCTCGAAGATGCACCAACCTTGAAATTAGGTTGTTTTGGGGAATAAATGGTAACCGACGATGGTTCTAGGTTGATTAAAGTAGCCATTTAGGGTGAGCGACATCGGTTAGAGCAGGATTTCCTCGTTTACTAAAATGGGCAGATCCCCTTGATTTATGGGATCTTGTTCATTTTTCTCCATGGATTAGAATGGAAGCCTCCTTTCTAATAGGAGGTAATGTGGTTAGAGGGAATGTAGGCTTTGATTTTTAGAATTTAGGTAGGTCTTAGTTAGTTATGGAAACATACTAAGAATAGGTCTTAGGGTGAGGTGACTAGGTGAGGTGGTTGTGTGGGCATTATCCTAATTAGAATATTTAAGTAATAAATATTATGAGATCATGAATTAATTTAATTAAATTAATATTAGAGTGGGAAAGTGTAAGGGCCATGGTTAGGTGAGTGTGTTCAAGGTGATTATTTGACGAGGGACCAAGGGGAGTGTGACTCAATTTTGGTGTCTACAATGATAGCTGATTGGAGAGAGAAGACATCTTTCATCTTCCCTTTATACAATGACTCTTCTTTGAAAAGATCTTCCTGGTGAAGGTGTTAAACCGAGCATTGATCTTTTGAATAGAAAAATGATTACTTGAGGCCTCATTCTAGATCTGACAATGAATATCTTGGAAGGAGACAAAACAAAAATCTTGAAAGCTTCCCTTTTTTACCACATATTTTTTAGTTCTCCCACTGCTTCCTCTAAAACCTTGATCTTCCAATCAATACTTGAAAAACCTAGGATTTTGAAATATTATTCTTGGCTACATCAAATACTTTGCTTGCAAATAAAATCTTCTCATCTGTCTGGCTCATTGAATAGAGATCTTGAATACATTCACACCTGATCTTTAGTTATGTTTATACGCCACTAATTGTTATGGTGAATTTAAAGCGTAACTTAGAAACCTTCTCATATGACTTGAAGGCCTCTTTAATGAAGTTCAATCTAGCCACTATCATATCATCGAACAAAGATTTAATGGCCGGATCCAAGACCTTATCCTTTTCCAATAGAAATTTTACAAAATTTTAAAGAACTTGGTTATGTTCTTCCAATTGCTCCATAGTTTGTTTACCCTTCTCCACTCATTCAATGACTCTTGTCATAGTTCCTTTGAGGTTATGAACCTCACTCTCAGGTGTAGAATCCCCAAGTGGGATTCTCGTAAGCTCTAGATCGAAACCAAAAGATCTTCCTCATCCTTACCCACCTTAGGCTCTGTAATCTCCATGAACTACTAACCCCGTGAATCGACACTAGGCTTGATATGGTCTTTTCTTTCTTTTCCAGAGGAGGAGTAGTAATGAGCAAGGCGGCCACAACATCAAAATTGGGAACTACAACTTGAGAAGAAGACTTTCTTTTCTTGTTATCAATGAAAGGTTGAACCCAAAAAAGGAATAGGAAGAGATAGGAGTAATAGATCCAAGTGCAAGTGAGCTCATCGCACTCAATGTCCGCACTACGATGTCTCTAGTGAGGAAGTTGACACATTATCGAAAGATCCTTAGAATAAGTATCCATAAAACCTAGAGGTTCAATCATTTGACCTTCATTTTCTATCTCAAAAGATCTTGATAGGGTTTATTCTTCTTCTTTCATCTCTTTACTATCATCCTCACTCAAAACAACAATATTTTCTCGACCCTAAAGGGACCTCTCGGCTGCTCGAAAAGAACTTCTTCAAGATGCTCTTGTTTGATGGCTTTACCTTTCTTCAAGTATATATTTTTCGAGGAGGATGGAATATATTTTTCGTGTACCTTAATATTGGGCATAGGTTCTTCCTTCATAGGAGAATAAGTTTCTGTGAAGAATACTAGGCTTTGTTCATCCTAAAGACTTACATCTTCCTATCAAACCATAATTTGGTTCTCACAATAACAAGATTGATTACTTCCTTTAAATCATCTCTCTCTTTACAAACCAATCAATGGTTTTACAGAGGAGTGTGTTTAATAGACCTCTCATTCTCAATAGATTGCAAGTCATCATTGTCATCATTGAGTCCATCATGTACTTTATAGACATTGAAGTCTATGATTTGTTGAAGAGAAATTCTACCAAAGTACCTTCTCCCGGCTTCAAAATCATCTATGTAATCAGCCCAAACATCTTCAAAGTGTCAACAAGGTGATAGAATACCATCATAATATTCTTAGCAATGTATCATTTGATATGAAAGCAAGTTATTGGTTTGAAGTGATGAATAGTGATGGGAAAAATGGTTCTATCAATGTTCGGGCATCCAGGGTTGTCCTACATGTATAATCTCCTAGGGAGATAGGAAAATGAATGTCCAGAATCTTGTTATCTCTCGTAGGTTTAATGGAGCTTATCCAATTGCCTGCAAATCTCAACAAGAGCCATTTTATCATTATAGAACATAGGAAGCTTTAGAGGAAGACCTTCAAAATTAGCCATCCGGATATATGAGAATTTTCTGAATTGAGTTTAGAAGCTTCCATAGTCATATATCAAAGTATTTGCTTCGTCATAAAATCTCCTAGTAGTATTTCCTTCCAAGAGCCTCACAATGTACATAGTGAACACATAATTAACTCTCCTGAAATTATGATTGCTGACTTTGAGGGTTAACCGAGGCCGTATTCATATATGGGGCCATATTTTTTATCTTCAATGAAAGTGAGACCAAGCCATTTCCTGGATTCCGTAATGGTGTACATAAGGTAGGATGACATGTAGAATGTTCGAGTTCTGTGAAAATTTACCAATAACTTTGTTAGGTTTTCACAAATAATCTCACTCCAATTCAAATTCTACTTCCCCTCACAAATGATGTTAATAAAGGGACACATCCAAAAGTGAAAATCATTTGTAGAGGGAATTCCCATGATTCTAGCTAGAAGGGTGATGATGTCTGAAATCTCTTCATTGAAATCAACCCTGAACAATGATTTCAAAAGTTTGTATGCTCCTTCTTAGGGTTCTTCAATGAATATTTAGCTACCCTAGCCTTATATCTCTCACTATCTTGGTCAAATAGTTCTCGTGCTTGAGAAAGGGTGAGGGTATTGGCACCTTCCACCATTGGGATTCATAGGGAAATACAAATAGCTTTAGAATGTAATCACGTAATTACTTCACCATGTACATTAACAATTTCTTTGGATTCTAGATTAAAACAAGCTCCGCTATGCGAGAACGATATCAACACATTGAATAGAGATAGGAAAACCACCCGCAAATGTAATGCCACTATTTTTTATCATCGAGCGATGGGAGTAGGGTTATCACACCCAAGTCTACTCCAAAATCATCAAGGTCTAGATGTCAAGCTTCACTATCACCAATATTACAAAAGGAGGTTTCCAATGAGGAGAGGTGTTCATGCCAACGTGCCCTTGATAATTCATCTTCATCGTAACAAAGGTAGAGAGAAGATAACCTTTAATGGAGTATATCATAGTCTCGAAATAATCCCTGTAAGAGAAAATATAGAAACACAGATGCGGGTAATGACTTGATTTACACAAACGTGAATGGGAGGGAATGATCAAGAAAATATGAAAAGGAATGAATGGTTACCTCTCTTTAAATAGCCATGAGTTGGAATGAATGGAGAGATAAAATCATGAATGCACAACAAATGGCCTCACACCGACTCAAAAATCCAAAAGAAAAAAAAGCAAAAAAATTGGTCTAGATGGTCCATGGGACATTCAAACACAAGGGACATCTAAAGCTGAAATACCCAATCCAAGTGGAGTGTGGAAAATGTGGGTCCAAAGAGAATGAGTACCCATGGGACACTAGGACATGCAGGACACACGGAGTGAAAATACCCAATCCAAGAGGAGTGCAGAAAATGCAGGTCTAGAGAGCACAGACAATCCATGGGACACTGGGACACATGGGATGCATGGAGCTGATTTGGATGATGCAAAAAAAGTGGGTCCAGAGAGCACAGACGGTCCATGGGACATTGGGACATGAGGGATGCATACATCCGAAAAAATTTGATGAGTAGAGTAATGCGGTGAAAGTGGAAAATTGGTGAATAAGAGGCCCGAGTGTATCTGGGACACATAGGACACAAATATCCAACTCGGCCGCAAATAAAGTAGTGTGGAGAAAGTGAAAAATCGGTGAACTAGAGGCCCAATGGCACTTGGGACACAAGGGACAAAAATATCTGACTCAGTTGCAAAACACTAAAAATGGATCTAAAAATGAAAATTTCTAAATTTTTTAATTTCTCTCTTTACCAAAACCCTTCCAAAGGACACAGACTCAAAATTTTGGAAATTTGTCTCGAAAAAGGATGGAATTTTAGGGTGATGATAGTTAGCTCTTCTAGGGATGAATTGACTAGAGAGAAGAATGAGGAAAGATCAAGAACCACAATTTTTTTTTGGGAAAGTATACAAAGTTGCCTTATCCATTGGAAAAAATAGATTCAAAGAAAAAACACAAAAGGGAAGAAGAACATGGACACAAGGGAAAGACAAAATAGGACACTATACACAATATAGAAAAGGAATTTTCTAATCACCTAGGACTTGAACAACTTCAAATACTATCCATAGTATAGAAGTGGAAGAGAAGATCCATCCATGTAATCCAGATAAAAATAATTCTCTCCAACAAAGTTTCTTATCTTGAAAGTACCAATCCAAAGAGAATCAAACTTACCATGACTTCTACGAGGCTCCTGCATTTTGTCCCATATTAGAAAAATGTCTCCCACTTGAAAATCCCTTGGTCTGTTCTTTTTTTCAAATAAGCCTTCACCTTCTGTTGATGATCGAGAGATTCTATCAAAAACCTACTTTCTATCTTCATCCAACTTCGGAGATACATGATCCTCATGTCCAAGGAATTGATGAAACTAGAATCCTCAATAGCCACAATTAAGTAAAAGGTTGGAAATTCAATTACATTGGAAGCTAGGCTTTAAAACCATATACTACCTAAAATGTAGACATCCTAATAGCCCTCTTAGGTGCAATCATGTCTGCTCAAAGGGCATCATAGAGCTTTTTATGCCAATTCCTTTGAGATTCATCTACCAGCTTCTAGATGATGGCTACTAAATTTTTGTTGGTTAATTATGGTTACCCATTCCTTGGGGGTAATAATATGAAGAATGAGCAAGGGAAATTCTATACCCGTAGCAAAAATACATCAATTCAAGAGAATATAAATTAGAAGCATTATCGGGTTACAATTTTATTTGGTATTCCAAATCTTTCCAAGATATTCTCTTTGATAAAATTTCACACTATTTATGAGGTAGTAATTTTGACTGGAATAACTTCTACCCATTTTGTGAAGTAATCTATTGATTAGAACATGAGTGTGTCCAACACTCGGAATGTGGGTTGAGAGTTCCAATAAAATCCAATCCCCATTGTTGAAAAGGTTCTTCAATGATTACTGGTTTGAGTGGTAAAGCAACCAATTTTGGCCTCCCAACAAAATTTTGACAGGCTTCACACTTTCCTACCCACTTTGATGCATCCCAGAACAATGTCGGCCAATAGTACCCTACATGAAGAATTTTGTGGGAAGTAAGAGAGGATAAATTCCCACCATAGGCTTGATCATGGAAAGCTACAAACAACTTCCTCTATTGCTCTTTATCCAAACATTTAAGGAATCTTCCATCAATGCCCCATTTAAACAAAGCATTTTCCCACAACACATACTGTGTAGATCTCAACTTAACAACTCTCTTTTCCTTGGCACTTAAGTGAGATGGAAATTCTCCATAAGTAAGAAAATGTGCAATATCAGTGTACCATTCATCTGTTGAAATAAGAAAGAGAACAAAAGGAACATCAGCCTCCTCCATGGACAATTCCTCGTCAGCTCCTTCAGCAATGATTTCACATAATCCTTTACCCAGACTAGCTTTTTTGGCTTGATATCAAGGTCATATTCCTGAACCTTCACCACCAAATTTCCTCACTTGTTCTAAACTCTTGTTGTGTAAGAATAGACTTAATAGTTGTATTAGGTACAAATACAATAGATTGATAATTAAGGATATAAAAATGAAACTACTTGACAACTTTGACTACTGCAAAAGCATTTTTCTCCATCAAATTATACTTTAGTTTGTGATCTTTTAGAACATAGCTCATGAAGGGAATTGCAAGTTCACGATTCTTAGAGTATTTCTGAGTTATTATAGCGGCTAAAGTATTCTCAGTAGCATAGCAATAGATAATGAAATCTTTTCTGAAATCAAGACATACTAGGATGGGAGTTTTAGCAATAGCTTTCTTGATACCTTCAAAAGATTCTTTTCCTTCAGGAGTCCAATCAAAAATTTTCTTCCCTTTCATCATTTGAGAAATGCTCATAGTCAGTTCTGCAAAGTCTGGAACGAATCTCCTCAATAAATTTATCTTACCAAAGAAAGAGTGAACACCATTTTTTCTTGTGGGAAGAGGAATCTGTTGAATTTCCTAAACTCTTTTTGGATCTATCTTGATTCCTTATTTGGATACAATGTGTCCCAATAGCTTTCCTTCAGTAACGCAAAATATAGACTTATTAGAATTAAGAGATAATCCATGTTCTCTACATTTTTGAGAGACTGTTTCAAGATGTTGAAATTGATATGCCTTGTTTTGGAGAAAACAGTCAAATCATCAAGGTATACAAAAATGCATTTTCCTTGAGACTACCAAAAGCTAAGTCCATTTCCCTTTGGAAAGTGGCACCAACATTGATAAGACCAAATGACATCCTCTTGTAGGAAAAGGTTCCCCAAGGAGTAGTAAAAGTAGTCTTGTGCTGATCTGGGGTACTAACTTCCACCTGATTATATCTAGAGAATCCATCCAACATGGACAACATCTCAGAGCCTATGACAACCTGCAAAACTTGATCCATCATGGGGAGAGGGTAGTTGTCTTTTAGAGAGGCCTGATTTAAATTCCTAAAATCCACACAAATACAAATCTCACCATTCTTCTTTCTTACTGGCACAATGTTGGCAATCCATGTTGAATGATGTATAGGGAAAATGATCTTTTCTTTGAGTAATTTTTGAATCTCTTGGTAAATTGTATCAACGATCTTGGGATTGTATTGTCTTTGCTTCTGTTTGAAAGGTTTAATCCCTAGTTTCAAAGGAATATAGTGTTTCATCTCTTTTGGATGAAAGGATTTGAGATCATCATATGAATAAGCAAGGATGTCATCATACCTTTTCAATAGATTCATTGCTTTCTTCTTTTCTTCTTGAGTGCAAAATTTCCCAATATTTACCATCTTGGGTTCATCATTACTTCCAATATTGACCTTATCATACTCAGCAGATTGATGAGCCCCTTGAGAAGCCTTAGATTTGATGTACCTATCATGCTTATCAAACAGATCCTCTAAACTCACCAGCCCTTTGGGTATCTTGTTACCTTTTAATTTTATACAGCCATCCTGATCCATTTCTTCCTTAATATCATCTTCATTAGTAGGCACATATTCTCTAGGAAGAGTCTCACTTCCTTCAAAATATAATTGATTGAAGTTATCCTTAAGCTCCAAGAAAGAGAGAAAGTGTTGATCATCATTGAAAACTTTCCAGTTGCTTGCATTATCCAGCACACTAGGCCTATGAATCATCTCAATGGTAAATTTTTCTTGAGAAAAATATAGATGAGGAATCAACAAAGATCCTGAGATAGCCAGAGAATTAGCTCTAGTATTATTTTCTCTGGGGATAACTTCAATTGAAAAAGCATCGAAAAATTCAATAGAATCCCAAACAAAATTTATTTAATGTTTCAATCTCTTGTTTTTGACTTGGAAAAGATCTCTGACCTATTTCACAATTAACTTTACATCACCATGAGCACAAATATTCTTTACTCCCATTTCTTTTATCATGTTCAATCCAAGGATGAGAGCCTCATATTCAGTTGTGTTATTTGTAATTTCAAAATAAATCTTAAATGAAAATGGATGAATCTTCTCTCTGGATAGATTAACACCACACCAGCTCCAAAACCAGTGAAGATAAACTTCCATCAAACTCTAAGGTCCAAATGCCATTAGGATTGTGAATTACTCCCTTAGGAAGTTTTTCCTCATCTTCCGACATGATCATAAAGTTACCATGCCCTATATCTTCATAGAGTATTTGTGTTTTTGGGTCACCATTCTTTTTAATAATGTACTTATTCTACCTTTCTCGAAACAACCTTTTAATTTTTCCATTAATCGGGATTAAGGTGTGTGACTAGTCCATGTGGATTTCACCTCCCACTTCTCTACAAAAATTTCTACTTAGTAACATACCATATGATGGAGGAATATCAGCTACTAAAATAGTGTCTTTGACCCTTTTCTCTGGAAAAGCAACAAAAACTACTTGTGCATCTTTTATTCTTCCAACCAAGGGTACTTCTCTGCTTTCCATGGAATAGCAGAACCAAATGTACTTGTTAAATTTAGGCCCAAAGCATGAGCTACTTTTGTAGGCATCACATTGTCTGATGCTCCTGAGTCAATAACATAATTACTGAGTTTGTGGCCAACTATGAGAAGTGGTACACATAATGGTTCAATTTTCTCATTAGATGAAGAGACTACAAACACAAGAATTTGTAGAGATGAGGGAGAGGGAATGGGTAACAGACCTTTAGAAGTATTGGATGAAGTTTTGGATTTAGAATCGATGAATTTCACTACTTTGGAAAAAGCATTTGGGTGAGTTTGGTAAAATTCTACCTCGAGATTTGAATTTTCATCTTCTTAATGTGGTCGATGATATCAAAAGATCCGGAGGTGGATGGGGCATCATTACTAGGAATGAGGGGAAATTTGGGCTTATCAGGTTTAGGAATTGAAGGAAAATGAGTTCCAAAAGTGGAGGTAGAAGGAGAAGAATTAGCATTACTCACCTTTTTTGTGGAGGTAGTGGGAATAGGGGCTCCTCTTCTTACAAATACTGGAATAGTTATAGGAACTTCTTTATATTTTTTAGAAGGTTGTACCACTTTTCCTTCATGTACATTTTTTCCGAGTCATAATAGCATATGAATCACTATTCATATCTGCCACTACTTCATTGTATTCATCTTCATCATCCATACCTTCAGTAGTGAGGAAATGAACTTGAGACTCACCAAGCTCTTATTTTTCTTCATTAACTTCTTCCTCATGCTCTTCATAGTCTTCATTCTCCTCTCCATCATCAGGTTCTTGAACTTCACAAGTTACATTGACTGGAACCTTGATGGGTGGACCTTTAATAGCCAATCTAGTCTGAGAAGAGGGAAAATGATTCCTAGGCTGAAAATTCTTCCTTGGGATATCTTGGTAAGGAGCATGTTGAGCCAATTGCTTCTTGATAGCAATAAGGTCATTTTCCATCTTCTCGCACTAACTAGTTGGAATTAGTTCCTAAAGAAGAGGATGCTTTAGGCTTGGAGGGATCTTTTTCTAACTTACCAGACATGATTAGATCATCCTCAAAACTGATATCCAGTCGTTGATCATCCTCCAGAGTTGGAAGATTATCCCTCCTTAATGCATAACTTACTTCAGGAAACTGAGCATTGAGGAAAAAACACTTATGTATTTGATCTACAAGATGAGTGGTTTGTGGAATTTTGTGAATCAACTTGTTTAAATTTACCACAAATTCCCTTATCGGATCATATGAATCCTTCTTAATATGAGAAATTTGGGCCAAGAGGGCATGCACATCTTTAGTAGGTTTAAAATGTTGCTCAAACTAAGTTGTCATGGTAGTCCAACTAGTAATTAAACCAGCTGGAAGGTGATAAAACTAGTCAACGGCTTTATCTTGCAATGTCTCTACAAAGAGCGATAGAAACATCCTCATGTTCAACCCCAAGGATCCCACATGCCACAATGAAAGTTGTAATATGTTCATCTGGGTGTACCTTTCCATCACCTCAAAATTTAGGAAATTTTTTCCTATTTCCTCTGGGTAATTCATGTAATGGTTAACAAAGAGCAATAGGCACAACACGCTGTCCCCACAAAAATGGTGCTTCCATCCTTAGAAAGATTGATTGAAGGGGAACTATAACTCCTGCAAGTACTAGAGCATGAAGGTTAGGGCTTGCTTGATCTTGAGAACTACTTGGTTTAGGGACTCTATCTTTATTAGGAGGTGTGATTGCAGATCGAGTTCTTTTATCCTTTCTTTCCAAGGAAAAAGAGAAATTATGGCATAACAAAGTTGTTTGAAAATGTAAATATTCAACACCCAGGGTTTTTCGACCACATGTATATTTTGAATAGCCAGTTTTGAAGTTATTCGAAAGGGATACGTTAAAACAAAGTCCTCAAGAGAGTCACCAAAAACTATTGGTTTTAAAATAGTACTTTATAGTAATCAATCATGTCAGGGACAACAAGTCCCTCCTCTTTATGGGAAAGGTTCCCTTATTGAAATTAAACAACGAAGCTTATATACAAATATACAAATTTTATATTCATGAGGACTTCGATACCCTGAAATGTTTCATACCAACACAGATTATCAATACTTAAGAGTGGAAGAACAAAGAAACGAAAGGGAAGAACACAACAGTATTTTCAAGTAATATAGATAACAGAATATAACCTTATATGTACTTAGCAAAAGGAAAATAGAATAGAATCATTCACATTGGACGTATCTCGATATTATTCCATAGACATAAAGTTCTAGAAATCATATCACAAGAATGCAAAGTTTCTTAATTTGAAATATTGATGACTCATAAATTTCAAATGAGAACAGAAAGGACAATGAATAAGAATGAGATATAAGGGAAAATATTTTTTATTGATTTACTTTCAATTCTAATACATTCAAAAGTATCAGGTCCCAACCCCTAACAATGGCATGAAGATCCTATTAAATAGCTTACAAAGATAGTTACATTAAATTCCAACATCTTTTAATATAAAGATTAAAGACTACTTAAAAATACATTAATAGAATGTCTTTAATAAAGTATTACATCATGGGTTTTAAAACCCCAAAATAAAAGAAGTGACTTAGGACTCAAGAGCAAAAACATCCGAATGAGGTTTAGAGGTACCAACTATCTTAAGAATCGATGTCTAACTATTTTCAATGCTTCATCTATCTTCATGCACTTTAGGATGGTAGTGTAGGAAGTGGCATGAGTCCACATGCTAAAACACTTCTCCATATCCTTCTCAAACTTTGTGTTTTCTAGAAACTCTTTGTTTTCCTCGGTGATAGATGATTAGAGAGAGCACACATCTTTCATATTCTCTTTAGACATTAACTCTTATTTGAAAAGATCTTCCTTGATGAAGGTGTTAAACTAAGCCTTGATCTCCTAAATAGAAAACTGATTACCCAAGGCCTCATTCTAGATTTGACAATATATATCTTGGAAGGTAGAAAAACACAAATTTTGAAATCTTCCCCTTTCGCCACATATTTTTAGATCTCCCATCGCTTCATCCAAAACCTTGATCTTCCAATCAATACTGAAAAATCAAGGATTTTGATAGATTTTTCTTGGCTTCATCAAATACTTTTCTTTCCAATAAAATCTTCTCATCTATCTAGCTCATTGAATGGAGATATTGAATACATTCACACTAGAGCTTTAGTTCTTTTTCCAAGCCACCGATTTTTGTGGTGAATTTCATTGTAACTTAGACACCTTCTCATATGACTTAAAGGCCTCTTTAATGAAGTTCAATCCAGCCAATGTCATATCATCGACCAAAGTGCTTCATTGGCCTTTCCATAGGTAGTATATTTGTGAATATATTTGATGGTCCTGGACTTCATCTTTGATGAGAACTATGGGAGATGGAAGAGCAGCTAGTGGGGCCAGATCCAAGACCTTATCCTTTGCCAATATAAATTTTACAAAATTTTAAAGAACTTCGTTATGTTCTTCCAATTGCTCTATAGTTTTATTATCCTTCTCCACTCGCTCAATGACTCTTGTCATAGTTTCTCTAAGGTTATGAACCTCACTTTCAGGTGTAGACTCCCCAAGTGGGATTCTCGTAAGCTCTAGATCAGAAACCAAAAGATCTTTCTCCTCCTTATCCACCTTAGGCTCTGTAATCTCCATGAACTAATAACCCCGTGAATCGACACTAGCCTTGATATGGTCTTTTCTTTCTTTTCCAAAGGAGGAGTAGTAATGAGCAAGGCGGCCACAACATCAAAATTGGGAACTACAACTTGAGAAGAAGACTTCATTTTCTTATTATCAATGAAAGGTTGAACCCAAACAAAGGAAGAGGAAGAGATAGAAGGAGAAATAGATCCGAGTGAAAGTGAACTCATTGCACTCAATGTCTCGCACTCACCGATGTCTCCAAAGTGGGGAAGTTGACACATTTTAGAAAGATCCTTAGAAGAAGTATCCATGAACCTAGATTTTCAGTCATTTTACCTTCATTTTCTATCTCAAATAATGACAAGAGTTTCTTCTTCTTCTTGTATCTCTTCACTGTCATCCTCACTCAAAACAACAATATTTTTTACCCTACAGGGACCTCCGGCTTCTCCAAAATAACTTCTTCTTCAACCTTCTCTTGTTTGATGGATTTAAATTTCTTTAGGTATAGTTTTGTCGAGGAGGATGGAGTATATTGTTTGTGTGCCTCAATATTGGGCATAGGTTCTTCCTTCCTAAAAGAAGAAGTTTCCTGTGAAGAATATTAGGCTTTGTTCATCCTAAAGACTTGTATCTTCCTATTAAACCAAATTTTTTTCTCACAATAACAAGATTGATTACTTCCTTCAAATCATCTCTCTTTTACAAACCAATCAATGGTTTCTAGAGGAGTGAGTTTAATATACCTCTCATACTCAATAGATTGCAAGTCCTCCTCATCATCCTTGATTCCATCGGGTACTTTATAGATGTTGAAGCCTATGATTTATTGAAGAGAAAGTTTTCCAAAGTACCTTCTCCCGGCTTCAAAATCATCGTGTAATTAGCCTAATAATCTTGAAGGTCAAAGAAGGTGATAGAAGACCATCCCGAAAATCTTAGCAATGTATCCTTTGATATCAAACAAATTTCTAGGTTTGAAGTGATGAATAGTGAATGGAACAATGGTTCTATCAATTTTCCGGGCATCTAGGGTTGTCCTAAATTTATAATTTCCTAGGGAGATAGGAAAATGAATGCTAGTAATCTTCTTATCTCTCCAGGTTCGGTGGAGCTTATCCAATTGCCTGGAAATCTCAATAAGAGCCATTTTATCATTACTAAACATAGGAATTTTTAGAGGTGGACCTTTGAAACTAGACATCCTGATATATGAGAATTTTTTGAATTGAGTGTAGAAGCTTCCATAGTCGATATCAAAGTCTTTTCTTTCTCGCTTAATCTCCAAGCAATATTTCCTTCCAAGAGCCTCATAATGTACATGGTGAAGGCGTCATTAACTCTCCTAAAATTATGATTGCTGACTTTGAGGGTTAACTGAGGGCAGTATTCATATATGGGGGCATATTTCTTATCTTCAATGAAAGTGAGACCAAGCCATTTCCTGGATGCCACAATGATGTACATAAAATAGGATGACATGTAGAATGTTCATTTTTTTTAAACATTTACCAGCTTCTCTGTTAGGTTTTCAAAAATAAACTCACTCCAATTCAAATTATGCTTCCCCTCACAAATGATGTTAATAAAGGGACACATCTAAAAGTTAAACTCGTTTGTAGAGGGGATTCCCATGATTATAGCTAGAAGGGTGATGATGTCTAAAATATCTTCATTGAAATGAACCTTGAACAATGATTTTAAAAGTATGGATGCTCCTTCTTAGGGTTCTTCAACCAAGATTTAGCTACCCTAGCCTTATATCTCTCACTATCTTGGTCAAATAATGCTTATGTTTGAGAAAAGGTGAGGGTATTGGCACCTTCTACCTTTGTGATGCACAGGAAATACAAATAGCTTCAGAATTTAATCACGCAATTACTTCACCATGTAGATTAATACTTTCTTTGGATTCTATATTAAAACAAGCCTGCAAGTGAGCACAGTAGCAACACACTTAACAAATATCGGAAAACCTCTGCAAATGCAATCCTACTATTTTTTTATCATTTGACCGATGGGAGTAGGGTTATCACATCCAAGTCTGCTCCAAAAACATCCAGTCTAGATGTTGAGCTTCAGTATCACCGATGCTAAAGCACGAGAGGTTTCCAATGAGGAGAGGTGTTCGTGACCTTAATACTACATCTTCATCATAGCAAAGGTAGAGATAAGATAACCTTTAATGGATTATATCACATTCTCAAAATAATACCTTCAAGAGGAAATATAGAAGCACATATGTGGGCAACATCTTGATTTACACAAATGTGAATGGGAGGGAATGAGCGAGAAAGTATGAAAATTAATGAATGGTTACATATCTTTAAATATCCATGAGTTGGAATGAATAGAGAGATAAAACCATGAATGCAAATTAAATAGCCCTCACGAGAGACTCAAAATCCAAAAAGTGGAAAAAGAGTAAAAATGGCCCGAGATGGTCCATGGGACATTGGGACACGAGGGATGCGCAAAGCCAAAATACTTGATCTAAGAGGAGTGTAGAAAATGTGGGTCTAGAGAGCACATACGGTCCATGGGACATTGGGACATGCGGGATGCACAAAGCCAATTCGGTAGATGTGGAAAAAGTGGGTCCGGAGAGAAAAAATGGTCCATGGGATACTGGGACATGAGGGATGCGCAAACCCAAAAAATCTAATGAGTAGAGTAATGTGGTGAAAGTGAAAATTGGCAAACAAGAGGGCCGAGTGTACCAGGACACATGGGACAAAAATATTTGACTCACCACAAACAAAGAGAGTAGTGCGGAGAAAGTAGCAAATTGGTGAACTAGAGGCCCGACGACACTTGGGACAAAAGGGACAAAAATATCCGAATCAGCCATAAAATACTAAAAATGGCTCCAAAGAATGAAATTTTCTAAATTTTTGAATTTCTCTCTTTACGAGAACCCTTCCAAAGGACACAAACTTAAAATTTTGGAAATTTTTCTTTGAAAAATGAGGGAATTTTAGGAAGAAGCACAAGTATGAAGAATGCTCAAAGTTGTATGATCACAGGAGAAAGAATTATAAGGACAAAGGCTTAGGGTGGTGAGTGTCAGAAGAGGACCGACCCACAATGGATATCAAGGTTAGTGCTTAACTCGAGCTAGAGCTTATTTTAGTCACTACATGCACTAAGGCTACACGCACCTAAGAGAAACCAAAGAAAAGGCCCCTTATCACATGAGAAGAAGTGATACATGGGAAATATCTTGATTTTACCCACTAGAAGGTGGTGTACCAAGAAACTATGGAGGTGATTAGGAGTTTTTAAGGAGAAATCTAGTGTCTTAAGGAGAAATCATGCCAATTAGAGTAGAAGAAGAGTGTTGAGGTTCCTCGGTAGGATATGGATGAGGTTAGGGAAGTATGTCACATGTTGAGTGTAACATCCTCATTTTAGACAATAGAACAAGTCAATTTTTTTTTTTGATAATTGCATCCTGGTTCTAAATACATAATTTAGAACTCACAAATCAAATAACCATTCATATAACAGAGATAACCATATGCAGTGTAATGACTCGGATTACCTCCGATCTATTCATTCCATGACTCGGTAATCTACCGATCTATTCATGAGTAATAAGATTTGGCGTTATTATTTAACACTTCACTCTTGCGGTTCTCTTCCCTATTCTAGGATTCAGAATGCTCTGTCTAAGGAACCTAACTGAATAATTGTTACCATTATTCATCGGCATCTCATCCCTTAGACTAGGTGAATTAGGACAACGCAATCAGCACTTGCGATACTTTGGCCAAAGATTTGAAACATATCTGTTTATGTCTCGTATTCCTTAACGGCATACTAAATCAACTGGAATAATGTTATGTAGAATGTCTTATACCAACTTCTCGGTCCCCTGTTATCCCGCTTAATCACTCAGAATGGATTAGTAAGGTAACCACGTTATATGGATGCTCCCGAAGACTAGGGATAAGATGACATACTGGGTCAATCCTAATTAAACCAAAGGTGTCAAGATACCCCGAGTCTCCTAGGCAGCCATATAATGTGACCACATACCTAATCGGTCCAAAAGTAACTTCATGACGAGATCAAAGTGTAAATCTTAGCGATCAATGCAAAGGGTGTCGTCATAAGTCACCTGCATTGTTGTAACTTCGAGAAGATCCTAATCTTCTCAGAGGTACAACCCTGCAGTTGACTTGTGCCGTCAACCTTTAAATCCACCTCGAAAAGATCTACTTAATAATATACGTTAAGCACATTGAGTTTAAATTACATTAAAGACGTTCCCTTAAGGTTAGCCTTTCCCAATCCCTGGATTCCTCATCCTAGGATGACCTTTCTCA
This sequence comes from Taxus wallichiana var. yunnanensis, assembly GCA_018340775.1. Taxonomy (NCBI): domain Eukaryota; kingdom Viridiplantae; phylum Streptophyta; class Pinopsida; order Cupressales; family Taxaceae; genus Taxus; species Taxus wallichiana. The sequence goes on along the minus strand of CM031242.1, from coordinate 564,806,365 downwards.
ATAAAACCCATTACTCAGAGGAGTTATCAAGGCCAAGGTCTCATCAAGGAGTTCATAGAATATACATAATTCTAAAACAACGGAATTGGTCAATATCTCATAAATTTCTCACGAGATAGCCATCTGAACCCCATTAGATTTATATCAGTTCTCATAACTGAATTTAAATCATACTTATTAGCATCAAATATAAATGATTTAGAATCCAATTAAATGTTGTCCTGTCATAATCAGGACTAGGGATTAATAATTTAATTCAATTTGTTTAGCGTTCTGTTTAGGTATATTTTAACCCTATCTTCCAAAAAGACAGTTACCTAAATTTCAATTTAGCTTTTGATAGAACATACCGTAATCGCTAAACAATCATAAGAATTTAGTCTTATATTCATGTAAAGCTTACATTGTTAATCACAAAAGTCTCCAAATTATATAATAATAACAATGCTCTTTAGATCATTTGAACCGAAGAAGGTCAAACTATCAAGATAAGGATATAGACACATAAGTAACAATATCAATCTCCATTCCTTTCTTAACTAATCAAATACCTTTTATGCATTCAAGCATACTTGATACAATACTCAATGGAAGAAGAACATCTTTCCTCTTATAGTACATTTAAAGAAATTCAAACCGAAATTCTACTTAAAATCAAATCTAAACAATCGATCATCCTATCGATCCGCATGCTTTTACCACTTAGGGCAACCATCCTGCAAAAATAGTCAACATGGGTCGGTTCGATGAACCGAGCATGATAAGCACTAACCTTTAAAACAATTGCAAAACATCAATTGTTTTCATTAAACACCCCGTTTAAATGAAATCAAATCATTAAAACGTTAGTGATCAAGAAGAAAAATGCATCTAACCAACTATCCATCCGAATCCCAAGGCAACATCATCGACGGATTATATATTTAACATAATACAAAATTAACCTATCATGATTCCATCATCATGATAGAACAATTCCAAAGGTTAGATAAACAATTATTTCAACCTATACTTTATATCGAAGAGAAATAAACAAATTGTACATGTTTCCCTCTAAATTAGCTCATGAATGTACCGTCTTTTCAAAGGCAAGGCATTAACCTAATACTCATGCAAATAAATTAGTCGAGTCCCTCAATCAAAGCACTCTGTTTTGTTAAAACTTAAAGTAAAGCAACTACAGTACAGTAACCCTCTTGCCAAACAACGGTGTCTATCTACCAAGCAGACTCAGTATGACCTTGCGCAAGAAGCGACAGACAAGAAGATAAACATTGAAAGGCTTTTAGACACAAGGTCGAATTCAAAAGATCTCCTTTGTTATCGCATGATCGACCAAAGACTCATGATCATTTAAGCAATGACATTTCCCTAAGACTATGCGGAGGGATTTTTAAACGAAATCAAGCAACATGCACATCCATATCCAACTAGAATGTATTTAGAAAGAAAACATAACATAACATAACTTAGTCACTTCACGAACGCATCCGAGTTGAAAGTATGGTATTCACGACCTACTTCATAGAAGCCAAAATTCATGAAGTCAAGCTTATTAAAGAAAACCAACAAAGCCAAGAACGTTACATGTTCATACTCGTGCTTATACAGAAAAAAATAAAGTGACATAGATTACCATTCGAGGATTTAAAACTAAGTCCGGAAATAGTATTCACGATTTAGCTTTTCAAGAAGCCGATATACTGAGACATCTTCCCATACTCATGGAACCCAATGGTGTCGAAAACAATAGAAAACCCAAGTCTTTATTTGAAGCAGCTTACACTATTTATCTATCAAGAATTCAACCGAGTCCCAAAGAAAAAGATACGAGGATAAAAAAATAGTTAATGATTCTATCTATGCCAACTATGGTAAGCATTCAAAAATCAGGTGTAAGCAAATCAAAATACCGATTTCATAAAAAGGAATTCAATGAACCTCTTCAAAATTCTCAAACAAGCTTACACAGTAAGGAAACATAAATGTATACCTGTGAAGTCTGTACTCAAATTTCATTACAAATAACGAGAGGTCGTAATGACACATTTTACAAGATTCCTACAGAATTCAGATTATCAAAACTCAAGGATGAATCTATATCCTCAACAAAGTGGACCATAATATATGATTCATTCGAGAGGACTCCACAGAGTCGTTTCAATACAATAAATATATATATATATATATATATATCAATACTATCAATGGGTTGAATCCCCATAACCTCCACGCAAGGGAAAACAACTTCCATGGTGGTCGTAATGACTACCGTAACATAGTAGTTACCTCTTCCCAAACAACTATAAAATTTCATAACGAAACCTTACCGTAATCCACAACCACCGCTAAATAACAACCACGCAGAGCTTCCGAAAGAAAAGGTCAATTAACTGAACAATCAAACAAATGTCCTTCAGTATCCTTTCCGACAGTTCCACAACAAGAATTAACGAAAAGTATCCATCAACAAGCATTTCAATAGTCTGTACCCATTGAGAGAACAATCTACGGACTCACACAGAGCAGGCCTATCACATATACTTGCAATAATTTCGCATACAAAAGCCGAGATGCAAAACCCCAAAGAAATATAGCAACAGTTCGAATTTAATAAACACCCATCAAGGGATAAAAGAAAATCGAACCAAAGATGAAGATACAAGACCAAAATCACACAAGACAACCATAGAAAATCATCTATTTCCATAAATCATTTGAACATAGTTGTTCTAATGAAATCATTTGAAGAAGAGCAAGATATTTAAAAGTTAGGGCCTAACATGCCTGGGTATTTGCTCAAATCTCCGAAGTAGACCACTGAAAGAGCTCGGACTTTCTTTTCCTTTTCCAAGTTAGAGCGACCAACAAAATTTTGCTATCTCCATGACATATATATTTTCCTTTCCAGAGAAAAGAGCTAGATATGCTCATACTCGCCATGCAACACAAAGAAGACTGGTGTGAAGAACCAGTGAACAAGCAGAGAAGGAAAACTGAAATTCACGATAAGACAAACAAAACAACAACTTTCCAATTTATATGCCTTCTCGTGAATTCCGAGCTCGACTACCGAGCTCATTAATTGCATTAAATAACATAGAAACTGCCACCCATGGTTCGCATCCCCTCCATAGGTCCCCATAATCCTTGCCCAATAGTTAGGTTAGTAACTTAGGTTAGAATTTAGGATAACACCTAGTCTAACTTCATAGAACATAGATACTAACTTAGGACATTAGTTCTTAGCCTAGGTCTAGGTTAGATTAACACTAATCTAACCCCTAGGTTAGGTTTAGTTTTAGGTTACTAACATTAATAATTCCAGTTAGGTCTACATTCCGTACACTCAGAAAAAGACCTACAACATGCATTCTTGAACAAGGTTAGCTCCTGTTCTGCCTTTAGGCTACAAAATTGTATGAAACCGAATTATTACCTGGTCCACGATCGAGACCTTCCAGATATACTTCGATATTGGGAACCAATCCATTTCACATGATCAACCTGAGTTATACTCCGGACTAGCTTATTCAATGCTTCTAGACCTTGCAACCTGTTCAAGGTCTGTAATTTTAATTCATCACAAACAAACTTAAAGCAATACTTGGATCAATTCCACTGATCCAAGGCTAGGTCTTATAGATGGATAACTCTATGATTTATTCCGAGATTAGATTAAACTCATATACAAAATGAAAGAAATAAAAGAGTCCAATCATATTCGACTTAGTCAAAGATCTCGCAATCTGCAAAGAAGATACAAGACATATCAAGCATGATTTCTCAATCAAGGAACACATCCTTTTACAAAGAAATCACATATCAACACTTGTATGCTCGGGAGGAAGTAACAACATTCGGAGTGGTGTTACATTGAGGAAAGAGAAAATTATTCCCATGTTAGGAGAATGGCGAAGGAGAAGGTACCACGTGTTGGAGGAGGGCATGAGAGACAAGTTTTACATGTTGACCTACCCCATCACAACATTGATTATGATAAAGAGATCACACCGAATGCAAAGCTTGTTTATAGGTGGCTCTTGAGTAATATATTAATTGACACAAGTGTGGAGGTCAATGTACTTATTCTAGATGCATGGAGTCAAATGGGGTGGTCCCCATTATAGCCATATTCAAACATGTTATACATGGCTAACGGGACACGTGCCATACCTCTAGGGGTGTTGAAAGATGCATCCATTACTATTCAAGGGGAAAATTTTACTATAGACTTTTTGGTCCTAGAGCTTGCTAAGGCTGATAGTTTCCTAGCATTACTTGGGTGCCCTTGGTGTTATGCAAACAATAATGATGTGTTTAAATAAGGGCTACATCAGTTTTGAGAACAAGGAAGAGTGTGTGATCATTCCACTAACCAATGGATGGTCTGCATTGTATGTGGAGCCATTTGGTGAAGAAGAATTAAACAAGATATATGTGTGCACCATCCAAGACTCAGAGTACATTCATCCATCGAAGGAAGGGATCATTCATTGGGATGATGCATATTCCATAAGTGATACAAATAGTGTTTCTTATGACAACTGGGTGCATGGGACATATGAGTTAGTTGGAAGGCATCTGAACTATATAGAGACTTGAGTTGTAAGAACGCACTCAATTAGGCACTTAGGAGGAAGACAGTTACCATGGTACACTGGGGAATCCAACCTTGATGTCTTTCTATGTGAAATGGAGACCTAGTGGAAGTGTCAAGTGGAGATAAGGAATATTCTTACCTATAATTTACACAGGATAACAACACGTTGGTGGATGACACATCAAGATAATCTTCTAGAGTGGCATGAAGTGAGAATCACACTCTCTATTAGGTTTCTCCAAAGCAATGCACCATCTCAAATTTGTGACTATGATGGGAAGGGATCTACCTCATGCCATGTTCAAGAGTGTGAGAAGACTTGGATGGGAGGTGCAGAAGCTTTACCCCCTTCCCTATGGGTGCATAAGTTCTATTCCACCTTACAGGGCTACGTGCATGCATGGTATATTCATTCAGAGTTGCAACATCGACAGGAACTGGAAGGAGTTGATGGTGGATCTTGTTCAAACATTTAAATATTAGAGTACTAAGCCATCGGTGAATGAGGCATTGCAGGTAGTCAAGCACCTTACCTTGGGAGATAGTGTCATGGTGGAAGATAGGATTCTTGAGCTGTTAGGTAAAGTTGATTTAGGGATGTGCTTCATGGAGGAAGAATTAGAGGAATTACAACTTAAACATGCATGTCCTGGAGAAGGAGAAAGGAAATTTGGTCTACTTGATAGATGATGAAGAGGTGGAGAACTTGGATGTTGACCATACTATAGTGTTGGCGAGAAAAGGTTTTAGGTAGAAAAATTGTGGATTTCTTGCCAATGCTCTCTTAATCTAATTCCCTCTACTTAACAAAGTGCAGATTCTGTATATGAATGTGTGAGAAAATGTGGATTTCTATGCTAGCCTTTTGACTGGGGATCCATCAAGGGCACTCCACTGACCCTACGGAAAAGATAGCAATTTCTTACTAGGGAAGATTTTGTTTGTATAAAGGAAAGGGGAGTGAGAAATGAGGAAGGAAAACTAGTAAGAAATTTCATCACATGCATTCATGAGACAAAACAAATCTGCAAATAACAAAAAGAACAAATAGAATTTATTAATCATGAAGTATCAAGAAACCCCTTAGTCAAAGAAATCTTGAAACTCCATCTTCTTGTATTGATTGCTTACACCAAAGTTATACCTAGTGTGGGAATGGAAGAAATTTGAGAGTGGAGGAAAGTAGAAGAAAATGACTATCTCCTTTGCTTTCTCAAAGTAAAATGTACTCTTGAGTTTATAAGATCAATTTCCAACCCTTTGAAATGGGAATGGCATTACAATTTATAGAATGAGAGGTCACTTATCATCTACCCCTAATGGATTTTCATGTCCTTGTGCAATATAAAACTTTTTGAATTCCTAGGAGAATATTAACTCCCTTTTTATAACATAAAGGTGACTTATTACATTAGGAACATTAAGACATGAAAAATTGCAACCCCAATATGAAATTAGAATATTCAAAAGTGAGAGAAAGTTAGGGTGAAGAGGAGAGAGAAAGAGAGAGAGAATAAGAAGAGGAGATGTTGTTCCTGATGAAGTCTGTTGGTCCTCGCTGAAGGAAAGCTCCAAATGCAGTGAAACTATGAATCTTTGAAATCCTTACACATTGTGAAACTCCTTAAAATTAGCTCATGAATTCTTGCCAAGTTGAGTGAATTGTTCCATTGATGACCACAACTCCTAGCCTGTGTATGATATACCTGTGACCTAAACTATGTAGTGAGTGTCAAAAAACATTGTCCAGTTCCTTGAGATGATCATCCCTCTATGCCTCATTGTGCCAAACTTGCCCTTTGAGAACAACCTACTATTAATAGTAAGTTTCCAAATGGAAGGCTTACTATTTTTAGTGAGAGGTGATTTTTTCCTCTTCTCGACCATCATGATGTGATGAACTCCCTCATTCAATCTTATGCATACTGCCTTTGCTTTGACCACTTCTTGGGGTGACTTACTATTTTTAGTAAGAACCTATACAAGTGACTTACTATATTTAGTAACTGATCATTTTCACTATTTTCTACTATGGATAATCATTCTATATTCTTGGAGGTCTTCAATGCACGGTGCCTTTTCCATAGCCACTTTTGACAAAGACTTACCAAAAATAGCAAACATGTGGAGGAAAGCTTACTATTTTAAAAAAGTGGATTTCTAGTGCTTGGTTTGTAATGGATTCTATTTTTCTAGATTTGACTCATCATCACAATCACATCCTCTAAATTTCACATAATTTTCACATTAGAATGCTCGGGAAATAAAATTTAAAATTTTCACCTAAGGTGGCTTCAAGCAGGAACGCCATGGCAGCCATTAATGGAGCTCAAAATTTATAGGTATGGTTTTTTTCCCCATTTGTGATGAAAAAAACTCCATTATGATTGGTTTTTCATTTGGATCTCATGTGTAATTTTTTAGCTCGTTTCCATTATTGGAATGATGGGAAATCCGATGAATGTGAGTGCATGAAGTGAGGATTTAGTTGGAACAAATAATTCATAGCACCATTTTATCTCCCATTTTTACATTGTGATCATTTTGAAAAATTTGTAAGTCTTCAGAAGATGGCACCTTGATCTGACTTGTATCTTGTGAGATATGAATATTTCTCGATCGGGTGACTTCATGGTTATCTGGAAAAAAACCTTCATTTTCTTCCCATTCTTCATTTCTTCAACACTTTTTTCTCTTGATATTGTTGTGTTTTCATGGTGTGGAGAGTTTGGTGACCATGACAAAGCTGGTTTGGATCAGTAATGGTGGACTGGGTGTCTAGACAAGCAAGAACAAGGCCATGGCATGGTGAGAAGCTGTGAAGGAGAAATGAGGGGGAAGAAATGGCTAAGTGCGATTTGAATATTAAAAAAATATGCTCATGCAAGGGTAGGGAAACAAAATTCATGTCTCATGTCCCCGACCTCAGGGACATGAGGGACATCAAATTCCATGGTGAGCAAGAGGATGACATGTGTCCTCAATTCGACGGCAGGGGATTTGCTTGAAAAAACACTAGAAGCACTGGGGGCTAAAAGCTGGTCACGTGGATGACTAAAGGACTCCCATAGGTTCGGGTGTATTTTTACATGTCTTATGTCCCGACCTCGGGGACATGAGGTACATCAAATTCCACGGTGGTTCTAGAGCTAACATGTCTTCAATCCGACGACAGGGGAATTTGAGCTCCAAAAATGCACCTAGGGGCTGATGTGTCAAGTTTGAAGGTCACATGAGGGTCCCGAGTTCACATGGGGGTTGGGTGCATTTTTCCAAGATTGGTTTACCTTACCTCAGGGGACATTGGGGACATAAAATCCCACCTGGGCTCCCGGTGTGCCGACACGTGTCCTCCCAAAAATTGACTGACTCATGAACTGTCTCCAAGAGGGTAACTTGGAATGATGATAACTTGAGTGCCTAGTGGAATTTATTGGTAAAATTTTATATGATCCTAACTGGAAATGGAATTGGGAATCCAATGGTTGGGTCTCATGTCTTGATTCATCTTTTTGATCTCTAAAAAAATGGAATTGTGATTTGGTACTCCACTTGTGGTTGACAAAAACTACCTACAGACCTGATCCGCTAAAGTTTTGTGAAAATAATGATTTCACCATGATGAAGGGCTTGGAATACTATTTCCATTGATGTTTATTTTTACTCCTAACTCTATTTGGAGCTCCCAAAATCTTCTTTTGAATTTTAGTAGTTGTTTTAGGCATGTGTGTTGCCTAGGCTTATGAACCCTGCTTTTTATTCAAACTGCTCCAAGTCATTCAAAAATTCCCCAAACCTTCCAAAATAATTTCCATAATGTTATAAGGTCTTAAATTCACCTCCATGTTGAATTTTTCCCTTATGTTCTGCTCCAAGGGGTTGATCCAGTCCTAGGAAGTCAAGCGATAGCTCTTCCCAATACTACCAGAAGATAGCATCTTTTCATAACTTCCTAAAATCACCTAGGGATTAAATTGAATTTCCTAAATCACCTAAGGGACTAATTTGACATCAAATAGGAGGTGACCAAACTAACGTATTTGACCTGGGGTGCTTAGGAATGATAAAACATGAAAATTTCAGCACATGGGTATAGTTGTGGTGCTCGGGAATTGTCAAATTCACCTCCATGTTGAATTTTTCCTTCTATTCCACTCAGGAGGGTTGATCCAATCCTAGGAGCTCAAGTGATAGCTCTTCCCAATACTACTAGAAGATAGCATCTTTTCAAAACTTCTTAAAATCACCTAGGGATTAAATTGAATTTCCTAAATCACCTAGGGGACCAATTCGACATCAAATAGGAGGTGACCAGACTAACGTATTTGACCTGGGGTGCTTAGGAATGATAAAACATGAAAATTTCAGCATAGGGGTATAGTTTTGGTGCTTAGGAATTGTCAATTTCCTGTTGCAAATTTACACAACAAGAACTAGCTCTAGATTTGGGACATGGCATGGACTGATTATAGCAAAGACATGACATCGTAACTCCCATAATATCAAATTACAACATATTGACTACTAGTGCCTTATCCATTAGGACCTATGGAGTTGTGTCTAACCTATAACAAGAGAGAAAGAGAGTAAAGAAGGAAAACACACACACACACACACACACACACACACACACACACACACACACAAAAGATGGAAAGGAAACACACAACACACAATAGGAAAGGAAACATGCACAATAGAAAGGGAAACACACCTAGAAATCACCTATGGTACAAGGTGGTGGACAACCCACTTTCACTGAAGCTCTTTTCATTCTTTAAAAGTTACCCCTGAGTGGGCAACACCGAGTGATGTTGTTCTGCGAAGCCATTTACTAGTTCAAGAAAGTAACCTCCTTTCCTTAATTGTTTATGGAAGCTAGGTGCTTCCATGATTTTCCTTTTACTTTGTAGGAGTGAGTCCATGTGAGCTTCTTGATGCTTAGGCCTTCGCTTGGAAATTCCACTTCCTTCATATTATTTGAAATTTATTTCATAGTGTTAGTTTCCTTCCATGTTTATTCATACAACCGATTCTCCATCAAGCATCTCATCGCTGCCCCAAAGCCGATTTTTGTTCCAATTCCTTTGCTATTCTCGAGTTACTTTCTTTCTTGGGTCTATGCTCATTAACATCTTCTCTATGAGAAAAATTTGATTCATCCTTTATCTTTATTCCATTATGAGGTGTTTGAGTACTGACAGGAGGATCAAAGGTGAACTCACAATTGTCTTGTATGTCCATGGCACGAGTGAAGAGATCAAGAATCAGCTTCGGGTCTTCCGCAACTTCTATTGCATCCAAAATTTCTTGCTTGGAGTTATGCTTTGTCATTTCCGTAGCTCTTCTCTTGTACGCCTTTGAAGAATTTTTATTTAGCAGCTCAAGGAAACTATATAAAGGGATTATCTCACCATCTTGGGAATCGCTACACTCTACCGATCCTTCATTAAAAATATATTCATCTTCAAATTCCTCAAAACTTCTTTCTTCTATTTATTCATCATGGAAAGAACCTCCTTCTAGAAATGGGAAAGAAAATATCTTCATTTCGTCATTATATCCATAAATTGTTGGCTCGAGAGAGACGTCAGATTCCTCTTCTTTCTTTATTTCAACATGGCCAAATTTCACACTGGTTGAGGCTTCCAAATAAAATTCATGTTTTTCTTTCATATTTATGGCTTGCATCGGGAGTTCGAGACTAAGTTCGGGTCCTCGGTTTCTTCTGTGGCTTTCAGTAGTTCTTGTACAGACATTTCTTTCAAACCTTTCATAAGCTCATCACAAACTGACTTTGTCTCTCCATAGATGGCCTGATTGAGATCATCTTCATCCCCAAATGGGAATGAGAATAAATCCTCATCTTGGATAAGCATATAAGATGATTTTTCTTCTTGAAAATCATCAAGAATCATCTCCTCTTCCTCAAGGTTTGCATCATCTGACAATTTAGGCATGCCCTCTTGTAACTCGAATCTCCTCAATGCTTCTTAAAATTCCAAATCTCTCAAGAAGGCATGTCTTGACCTATCAAAATGGGGATATCCTCTTCCTCCTCGGTTTCCACAAAGTGATTCATCTTCCTTCCACCTTGATACAAGATGTTAGCTTCAGGGATTCTAGACTTTAGTACTATGTACCTCATCTTCTTCTCAAGAAGAAATTTCTCCATGTCTCCCTTCACTAGTATGGTTGTGGATGACCAATTCATATTAATTTTCCCTCCCAAGTCTTAGAAGAAAATTCTAATGAACAACAATTCGAACGAGGCTAGGATGTCTGCTACTAAAATCATCACTGAAACTTTCTTGTTTAGAAATCTGGCAAGAGCCACATGTGCATATTTGATCTTCCCTACAAGTGGGAATTCTTTTGACTCTAGGGAGTAACAAGAGCCACTAGGTGGATCCATGATAAGTTTTAGAGCTTTGGAAACCTTCATGGGCATGACATTATCCGAGGCACCCGAATCTATTATGCAATTGTTCAATACATATTCTCCAACAAGAAGGGAGACATAAAAAGGTTCAACCTTATCATTCTTTGATGCACTCAAAGAAATCATGTTCTGTGAGGGAGGTGTAGGTGGGTTTGGCAACATGCCTTTGGAAATATAAGTTACAAAATTGGGTGTTAGACTACTACTCCCGATATATCGATTTAACCTCTCAAATGTTTCAGGATGAGTCCGCAAATATTTGGTTTCAAATAATCTACACTTTGGCTTTGTTTGCATATTCTATGAAGTCAAAGGAGTAGATGCTAATAAGGGGGTGAAGGGGCTAATTTCTAATTCTAGATAGGCTTGGTAGTAGGATTTGATTTTGGGGACCTGGAGGGTATTTTGAAAGGTACACTAGGATCTTTTAAAGTACTAGATTTTACAGGATCAGATTTAGATTTAGACTTGGGAGAGACATCAGAAGACTTACTTGGGATTGCGGGAGCCTTCTTACTTGTTATGGGATTAGGCTCCAACAATTCATACTTCATGGAAGATGGAAGTGGGGATCCTTGACTAATTATTTTGTTTTGTGGAGTCACCACAAGAGGATCATCAACCTTCTTTTCTTTTGCGAAGTGGAGGGAGATGCTCTTTTCTTGGACTGAGAATGAGTGAATACCACACATGAGAAACCAGGTGCATCTTCTTTGTCTTCTTCATCACCTCTGGAATACTCACAAAATCTGATTTGTCTATCATTCTCAAGTTCATCAATCTCTAGGAAGTTGCCACCTTCACTTTCTTGTTCAAGCTCTTCTTCACTTTCTTGAAATCTACAATTTACGTTCACGGGTGGGGCCTCCAAGGCAAGCCTTTGGGGTGCTCCTAAAATTTTATTTGTATTGCTTCTTTGATAAGATACTTGTTAAAATAATTTCGTCTTCAAATATGTCATCTCATTCGCTAACTTTTGTAGTGATGGACTGGTTCTCTCATCTCTAGGATGTTGGGCCTTTCCCTTTCATGGATTCTTGATCTTTCCAGAGAGGATGAGATCATCATCAATTTCAATGGCTATCCTTTATGCTTCTACAATGTTCCTTGGTTGGAATCTTTGGAGAAAAAATCCTACTTCTAATGATTGAGCATTGATGAAGAATCTCTTGACATTATTTTGATATGGTGAATCATCTTAAGATATCCTATAATAAAACCATTTGAAATTAGCCACAAAGTCTATCATGGTTTCACTTTCTCATTTATTCATTTGAGAAAACTACACCAAGAGGTCCTAACATTATTCAGTTGATTTGAATCTTTCCTCAAAGGCAGTCTTGACGTAATTACAACTAGTGATGGATCTAGCAGGCAGGAAGTAGAACCATTATGCTACTTTTTCTTGGAGGGACTCCATGAATATTCTAACAACAACATCTTCATGTTGGACACCAAGAATTCCACTTGATTTCATGAAGGAATTTATGTGTTATTATGTGTGTTTTGTTTTTTAACCTTTGAAATTTGATAAGTTCTTGCGGGAACTTGTTGGTAGATCATGGAGAGGTGGTTCAAGAGCAAGAAGGCCTATATTCCTTCCCCATGGAACAATGGGTTGAGGTCTTTCTAATTCATTAGCCATCATTGTTTCTACTTATTATTACGTCCTTGCTTCTACAAATTATTCTTCAAACTCTTCTTCTTCCAAGAACTCAATGCTTAATGGTGATGGAAAAATGGGAGAATTTAAAGGGGGGTATCGACATGATTTTTGATACTATTTCTAGGTGAACTGCTCAAAGCACTAGATGGAGAGGAGGCTTGAGAGAAGAAGTGTGGATTATCTCTAATTCTTTCTTGCTGATTTTTCAAAGCCTTGAAATTTGAAACAAAACCGCCTCTTAATCTATTCAACTTGGTGTTTCTTCCTTCAACTAGCTTTTGGAAATCATTAAAGTGGGAATATGAAAAGCTATTGTGGAATATAAAAGGTTACGTGCAGGAAATGATAATGTTTCTTTCAGGAAAGGATTTTCATGAATTCTCTTTTTTTTTTGTATTTTGGGACCTTGTGGTCATATTTTGGATGCAGATGTTACTAAATTGGCCCCACGGTGGGTGCCAAAAATTGTTGGCAAGAAAATTTTTAGGTGGAGAAACTTGTGGATTTCTTGCCAATGATTTGGGAATCTAAGTCCCTCTACTTAACTGGTGTAGTTGTCGTATATGCATGTGCAAGAAAATATGGATTTTTGTGGTGGCCTTTTGACTAAGGATCCAACAGGGGCACTCCACTAACCCTACGGAAAAGCTAGAAATTTCTTGCTAGGGAAGAATTTGTCTGATGAGATGGAAAGGGGAGTGAGAAATGAGGTAGGAGAACTAATGTTATAGGTAGAAAATCAGATTCATGTGTACTCTAGTTAGAAATTTCATCACATGCATTCATGAGAAGAAACAACTTTGTAAATAACAATAAGAAAGAATAGAATTTATTGATCAAAAGTATTAAGAAACCCCTCAGTCAAAGAAAGCTCAAAACTCCTCCTTGTTGTATTAATTTCTTAAGCCAAAGTTGTACATAGTGTGGGAATGGAAGAAATTTGAGAGTGGAGGAAAGTAGAAGAAAATGGCTATCTCCTTTTCTTTCTCTAAGTACAATGCACTCTTGAGTTTACAAGATCAATTACTAACCCTTTGAAATGTAAATGGCATTACAATTTATAGCATTAGAGGTGACTTATCATCTACCCCCTAATGGATTTTCATATGTCCTTGTGGAACTTAAAACTTTTTGACTTCCTAGGAGATTATTAAGTCCCTTTTATAACATAAAGGGGAGGAATTACATTAGGAACATTAGGACATATGAAAAAGTGCAACCCTAATGAAAAATTAGAATATTGGAAAGTGAGAGAAATTTGGGGGAAAGAGAGGAGAGAGAGAGAGAGAGAGAGAAGAAGAAGAAGAGGCAATGTCGTTCCCGATGAAGTTCGTTGGTCCTCATTGATGGAAAGCTCCAAATGCAATGAAACTTTGAATCTTCAAACTCCTTCAAATTATCTCACAAACACTCACCAACTTGAGTGAAATGTTCCGTTGATGACCAAAACTCCTAGCCTGCATATGATATACTTGTGACCCGAACTATGTAGTGAGTGTCGAAAAACATTGTCCAGTTCCCTAAGATGATCACCCCTTTATGGCTCATTGTGTCAAAATTTCCCTTTCAGAACAACTTGCAATTAATAGTAAGTTTCCAAATCGAAGGCTTACTATTTTTAGTGAGAGGTGATTTTCACCTCTTCTCGACCATCGTGATGTGATGAACTCCCTCATTCTATCTTGTGTACATTGCCTTTACTTTGACCACTTCTTGGGGTGACTTACTATTTTTAGTCAGCAAATATATAAGGGACTTACTATTTTTAGTAGTGATAATTTTCACTTTTTCTACTCCGATAATCATTCGACTTATTAGAGGTGTTCAAAGTGCACACTACCTTTTCCATAGCCACTTTTAATGAAGACTTACCAAAAATAGCAAGCATGTGTAGGAAAGCTTAAATTTTTAGAAAGTGGAGTTTTGGTGTTTGTTTTGCAATGGAGTCAATTTTTCTTGAATCATCTCATTGTCACGGTCATCTCCTTCGAATTTCACATAATTTTTCCCTCTAGAATGCTAGGAAATAAAATTTAAAAAATTCACTTAAAGAATGGCTTGAGCAACAAGATGTCATGTTAGTCGTTAATGGAGCTCAAAATTTTAAGGTCTAGTTTTATTCCCTATTTTCAATGAAAAACAACTCCATTTCGATAGGTTTTTAATTTGGAGCTTGTGTGCAAGTTTTTAGCTCGTTTCCATTTCGGAATGATGGGAAATCCGATGAATGTGAGCCGGTGCATGAAGTTAGGATTTTGTTGGAACAAATAATTCCTAGCACCATTTGACCTCCCATTTGTTACATCATTATCATCTTGAAAAATTTGGAAGTCTTCAGAAGACGTCACCTTGATCTGACTTATATCTTTTGAGATATGAAGATTTCTCGATCGGGTGACTTCACGGTTATCTTGAAAAAAGACTTCATTTTCTTCTCTTTCTTCATTTCTTTAATAATTTTTTCTATGATATTTCTGTGTTTTCATGGTGTGGAGAATTTTTTGACCATGAAGGAGTTGGTTCAGATCAGTAATGGCAGACCAGGTGTCTAGACAAACAAGAACAAGGCCATGGCATGGTGAGAATCTGTGAAGGAGAGATGAGGGGGAAGAAATGACTAAGTGCCGGATTTGAATATTAAAAAAAATGCTCATGAAAGGGTAGGGAAAATTTTTCATGACTAATTTCCCTAACCTTAGGGATTTGAGGAACATCAAATTCCATGGTGAGTAAGAAGATGACACGTGTCCTCGATCTGGTGTTACGGGATTTGCTTGAAAAATACTAAAGCATTAGGGGATGAAAGCTGGTCACGTGGATGACCAAATGAATACCCATAGGGGTTGGGTGAATTTTTCCATGTTTTTTTCCTTGACCTCATGGACATGAGGGACATAAAATTCCATGCTTTTCCTAGAGCTTACACATTTCTTTGATCCGACGGCAAGGGAATTTGAGCTCCAAAAATGCACCTGGGGGCTGAACTGTCAAGTCTGAAGGTCACATGAGGGTCCCAGAGGTCACATGGGGGCTGGGAAAATTTTTCCAAGGTTGATGTACCTGACCTTAGGGACTTTGGGGACATAAAATCCATCTAGGATCCTGGTGTTGACACGATTCCTCTTGAAAATTGACTAACTCCTTAACTGTCTCCAAGAGGGTAACTTGGAACAATGATAACTTGAGCTCTTGGTGGAATTTATTAATGAAATTTTATATGATCCTGAATGGAAATGGAATTTTGAATCCAATGGTGGGGTTATAATGTATTTATTCATCCATTTTATCCCTAAAAATTGGAATTGTGATTTGGTACTCCACTTGTGCCTAAGAAAAACTACCTACATACCTAATGCGCCAAAGTTTTGTGAAAAATATGATTTCACCATCATGTAGGTATTGGAATAATATTTCCATTGATTTTTTTTTAACTCCTAAATCTATCTAGAGCTCTAGGAATCTTCTTCTCGAATCTCAATAGTTATTTTATGCATGTGTGCCGCTAGGCTAATGAACTTTGTTTTTTATTCAAACTACTCTAAGTATTTAAAAACTTCCCCAAACATTCCAAAATAATTTCCATGATGATCTAAGGTCTTAAATTCACCTCCATGTTGAATTTTTACCTTCTATTCTGCTCCAGGGGGATTGATCCAGTCCTAGGAAGGCCAGCGATAGCCTTTCCCAATCGCTGTAAGATAACATCTTTTCGTAACTTCCTAAAATCACCTGGGGAATAAATTGACTTTCTTAAATCACATAGGGGACCAATTTGGCATCAAATAAGGGGTGAATAGACTGACGTATTTGACTTTGGGTTCCTAGGAATGATAAAACATGATATTTTTGGCACAGGGTATAGTTTTTGTGCTCGAGAATTGTCAATTTCCCTATTGCACATTTACACGACAACATATAAGTAAAAAGAAGTTTTGGAAAAAGAATATGAGAAATCATGTTCCTACTATGAATCCTTAAAAACAAAGAAGGTTAACATTGGTACTAAACCAAATCCCAAGAAGGTTGTTAGTGGAGACTACTAGAAAGACCAGGAGGTTTTGAAAGTGGTGGAACTGTTGCATGATTTTCAAGATTTATTCCCACATGGGTACCATGAATTAAAAGGAGTACATCCATTTTTGGGTGAAATGTGGATCAAGTTTAAAGAAGGTGTGTGCCCCATCAGGAAATGACCCTACATAATGAACCCAAATTTGCGCATAAACGTTAAGGAGGAAATTGATAAGGTGATAGAATTTGGGATCATTAAGGCCATTGAGGAATCTGAGCAAGTCAGCTTGATGGTCATTAGTATCAAAATGGATGAATGAATAAGGATATGTCTAGACTATAGGGATCTCAATGTTGCATGTATCATAGATCCTTTCCCAACCCCATTTACTAAAGATATTCTGGAAGGTGTAGCTAGGAAAGAGATCTATTCTTTTATAGATGGATTCTCGGGTTATAACTAGGTGAGAATTGTGAAGTAAGACTAGGATTAAAAAACTTTCACCACTGGATGGGGAATTTTTTCTTATACGGTAATGCATGTCGGATTGAAAACTGTGTCTACTATGTTTTCACGCATTGTTGTGCATACCTTTCAAGACTTCATCCATAAGTTTCTTCAAGTTTACCGAGATGATTGGACAGTCTATGGGTTAGTAAAATATCATTATGAAAATCTACGGTTGATGTTTGAAAGATATAGGTAATTGAGTATCTCACTCAACATTAAAAAGTGTGTCTTTGCTACTCCTTTTGGCATGTTGTTGGGACACATTATCTGCAAGGAAGGCTTATTGGTAGACCTCGTAAAGGTTGTTGCTATAGTGGGATTGGAGGATCCTACAAGTCAAATCATGGTACGTGGGTTCCTAGGGCATATGGGGTACTATAGGAAATTCATCAAGGGATATGCCCAGATTTTCATGCCCCTAGAAGATTTATTGAAACATAAAATTAAGTTCTATTGGGGAGAGGTGTAGTAGAGGGATTTTGACACCTTAAAGGAGAATACTACTGGGACCATTTTTCATTTTCCCTCTTGGGATAAGCCTTATCATGTGCATGTTGATACATCACATATAGCGATACTGAGCAGTGTTGTCACAACCTAGAGAGGGGATTTTTAATCGTCACTTTTGTTTCACAAGTAGAGAAACATTACACCACGATGGAGTGCAAGGTACTATCTATGATCTATGCACTACACACGTTTAGGAAATACCTGTTGGCCACTCCATTTATATTTTACACGGATCATATGGTGCTAAAGTACTTGGTGAACAAGCATGTCTTGCAAGGACACATATGTCGGTGGATACTATTGTTTTAGGAGTTCAATTTTTAATAAGTAGTAAAAATGGGTAAAAGTAATCAAGGACCTGACCATCAATCATGGACGTGTAAAGCATCGAGGATGTGATAATAGATTAAAAAATGTTTAGATTGTAGCATGTACCTTCCGACTTAAAAGATAATGTAATTTTCCTATGGATGGAATTGGCGCTAGAAGAGATGAAGAACTTGAGAAAAATAAGTTGGCTATACACACCGCTCCCTATATGTTGGTTGTCGGAGACCTATACAAACTAGGATGAGATGATATTTTATGCCGATGTGTGTTGTAACATGAGTGTATTGCAGTCATGGAAGAAGCTCATAGAGGCATTACAAGAGGTCACTATGTTTGGAACACCAACACATGGAAGATCCTATTGGCGTGCCTTTAGCGGGAAATAATTTACAAGGAATTTATCACGTATTGTAAGGCTTGTGATCACCTGCTAGCACCTTGGTAAACTAGGGAATAGAGATGAGATGCCACCAAGACCTATTTCTAGTGCAAAGCCATTTGAAAAGTGGGAAATTGAATTTGTGGTCCCTATTTGCCCAATTGTGCATAGGATAGGTTCGCGCTACATTATAACTTGAAAAATTATCTTATAAGGTGGGAAGAAGTGGTTCCTACAAAGGATTACATGACAACTATAACAGCTAATTTCTTATGGGATAACATAATCAACAGATATGGATGTTCGTTGAGCTTAACAAATGATAGGGGTACACATTTCTTAAATGAGACTGTTTGAATCTTGTTGGCAGAGTTCATGGTGGTGCATCACAAAACTATTCCTTATCACCCTCAAGCTAATGGAACTATTGAGGCATTTAACAAGATATTAAGCCACACATTGACCCAAGATTTGCGTTCTCGAGAGGGAGGGACAAGAATGATAAAGTCTCTCTGATAATATGGACATATCACACAACTTATAAGCGATTAAACAAGGCCACACCCTTTCAATTGGTGTTTCGCACAGAGATAGTTATGCCTATGGAATTTATGTTTCAATCTATGTATTGTGCGTGGTGGGATTGGTCAATGACCAAGCATTAGAGGAGCGCATTGATAAGCTTATGGAGTTGGATGAAAGGTGAGCCATTTCTTGATGGAGTCAAAAATGGAAAAATCTAGGAAGAAGGTGTGGCATGATAGGAACATCAAGAATAAAAATTTTGAGGTTGGGAAGATGGTCCTTCTATATGATTCTAAGTTTCTATGCCATCCTGGGAAACTCAAAGTGCATTGGTTGGGGCCATACATTATCACTTGCATACTTAATTTGGGTGCTTTCCAATTAGAGGCACTTGATGGAAAAATGTTTCCTAGTTACTTTAATGGGAGTAGGCTGAAGCCCTATTATAAATAAGTCTTCAATGTGTTTGTAAATAAGGAAGTATTGCCATTTAGCCTAGGATTTCCCTTAATACATTTTCCTTTCTTTGTGTTTCCCTTCTTCGTCACTTTTCTTTATCTTTTGTTTAGTTTCTTTTGGGCATTTTTGTGCACTGGTATCCTATTCCTTTCTAAAAGGTTTTTATGTGTAGAGGACCACACATCTATTTAGTGTGGGGTGGAGTGAAAAAGAGAACTTTGAAAAAGGATTGGCTCTATGGGCTGGGCCTAGGGTCTACACCATAAACATGCGGGTTATTGCAGTAAGTACTGAGAGAAATGTTGGATGGTGGTCCTGGTTGTGAAGTTGAAGGCGCACAGGATGGAGGAAGGCATGTAACAAAAGTGTTCATTATCAATGAATGGTATCAAAATTATTTGAAGAAACCATGTAAAAGGGGGAAAATAATAGGAGAAACATGAGGTAGGTGAAGGAAAGATCTTGGTAAAGAACACGAGAGGTTGACATACTTCATCATAGGGAATGCTCATAATTTGTTTTTTTGTCAAAGAAGTCTTGCATGCCAAAAGGTTGTAAATTTTTTTGTATTTTTTTATGCGAGGAGGAAAAGTGTTGGACAAAATGCATAGAGGGATGTTTTGGAAAATTTTGAATTTATTTTTTCAAACATTGGTAGGTGGCATCGAGAATTTGTGCAAGAAAAATAAAAATATATAAATAGAATGTTAGGGTGAGTTATTCTTTTACCTTACATTTTTTTGAAGATTTTGCATTTGTGTTGAAGATATCTTGCAAACTAGGGCATCCTTGTAAAGAAAAATTTGTGGATATTGGCATGCATAATAGAGGATTCAACATATTTTTGAACCAGAGTGGAAAGGGAGTACATGGGTGTGGGCGAAGAAGTGTGTTTGGAGGATTCTTGTGGGTATTACGCCATCTTGTGGAATGAATGCTTTCAAGGTTAGGTTTCTGAGCTAGGGTATGTGATTTGGAGGATTTTTTGCAAAGGAGTAAAGCCACAAGACTTAGAAGAGTTAGGGAAAGAAGGAAGGAAGAGCTTACAAGGACTGGATGAGAAGAAATGGCACCAAGGAAGGGATCTAATGTTTCACAAAAGAAGAATCGAAAGAGGTGCAAAGCTCGGACTCGAGGAGATAAGGAGCATGAAAGGGTGATGACTCGAGGAGAGGAATGAAGAGCACAATGAAGGTAAGAGTCCCCTTGTTTATGATGTACACAAGTCGATGAAGAGAATAATGATGATGAAAAAGGCACCCATAAAAAATAAGGAAGTGAGGAAGTATACATGTATGCTCGAAGACCCCAACCCTAACCAGAGAATAGATATATGACACGGTAAGAGAGAAGGATGTGTGGTTATTATAAAACGATTCTTTGGAGCATGAGGTAGAGAGTAGCGAAGAAGTGCTAAAATAAACAAAGGAGAGTGAGCATTGAAAAGGAGTATGGGGGCATGGGTGGAGACCCTATCTTAGTAGTAATTTTCCCGAGGTAATGCACACAAGTGGAAAGGGCATAGTAGTGGTGCAAGAACATACCATTACTTACATTGATGATCCAAAAAGGTATTGCACACACGTTTCTAAAGCACAGTGCCCAAAAAAAAATCATTGATTGGTCTTATTTTGATGAAGAGAGTGTGTACCCATGCACAAGGAAAATGATATCCTAGGATTTGAGTCCCACGTTGATAGGCTCAAGTTTGAGGTTAATAGTGATGCATTGATGAAGATGCCAAATTCCAAGGGAATAAACCCTCTTGTGAATTCCCAATAGCTATCGGATGAGAAATTTTGCAATGCACTCAAAAAAGTGTTAGTGGAGGTAGAAGCAAGGATTTTCAGCGTAATGATAGAATAAGAGTCTTGGAGGACGAGATTGGGAAAAATAATGAGGAGATCATCAAGAGGGATAGGGAGATAAAACAAAAGGAATTGATCAATGTGTAGTTAAGGTGTGAGTTGAGGGATGAAAAGGAAAAGGTGCGTGAAGTCTACAAGAAAATAGAGGTTATTTAAAATTCCTTTATCTTAAAGCACCTAAACTTGGCCCCTCCCGAGAAGAAGTACGAGTTGAACATGCAATGCTTGGAGGACTTGATGTGCATACTCACCATGGAGAGGAAACCACTTTCCTGGATTCAGCAGAAGAGGTGATGGCACGCAGAAGAAAAAAATTGAAGATTCGGGGACAATAAATAGGTACTTTGAGCTCCTTGCCTCAATGATTATCAAAGCACAAATGGCCGGAGTTTTGTATGAAAACTATGGCGATAGAGATAAATGAGCAAGAATAATGGTTGCTACCCATGAGGTGGATCTGAATGAGTTTTAAGAGAAAATCAAGGGCAATAGGGTGGAGTGAGATAAAATCTTGGCATAGGTCAAGAAGAAGTCAGAGGCTATCAAAACCTTAAGGGTTTCAATTAAGAATAAACTAAAGTAATTATACCCCCAAGTCACTCATAGGATGGACATGCTTGGTGACCTTAGCAAGAAAAAGGAAAACATCACATATACACTGAATGCTAAGGAAGATGAGATAAGTTTTGATGAAGTTATCACATTAGTAGGTGATTTACTTCAACATGTGTAGGGTGAGGTAGATGCTTGGGATAAAATTGAAGCATCCATGAAGAAATACTTCCCACTCCTCATGCAAAGTAGTAGCAGGATCCCTCTATTCTTCCATTCTTTATTCAATTGTAGATTATTTCATTTCTCCCACTCCTTATTCTTTAGTGAAAGAGCAGAGTGTTTTGGGAAAGATAACACACGTAGTGTGGGGTAATGTTGGGCCCTAAATTGACTAAGTCCCAAGGTAGAAGGATTGCATGCGCATAAGGCAAGAAGGTAAGAAGGTGATCAAGGAAAGGCACATAGGAGGAATAGTTGGCACACGAAGTAGAAGAGAGTCCGGGGACCGAGCCGCATTTTGAAGGAGGTGTCATAGAGAAACACGTGAGCCTGAGTAGGTGTGATAAATGGATAAGGTGCCATCCTGGAGCTTTGGAGGTCAAGAAAATAATATTCCACGCATGGAATATTCCCAGGAGGATAATTATAGTTAGTGGAATCCTTTGCAAGATAGCATAAGCACTCAATCAATCATGGAGGACCACACTTCCACTTAGCATGCGATCTTCTCATGGGAGATAATATGGAGGTGGATACAAATTCTAATTAAAGGAGTGCTTGGGTATGAAATAAAAAGAGTTGGAGAGGCAATGAAGTGCTGCAATAATGTTGTTCCTAGGCATATATGTATGCACTCAGGTTTGAAAAAGGGTTGTAATGGGAAAGCATAGCTAGGATCTCTGTTTAGAGTAGTTCGTAAGGTTGGAATGTTCTTTCATAATGTATATGTTCCGAGATGACCCCTGTCTCGATGTAATATGGCTACTGTAAATGAATTTAATCAATATATGGAGCTTTGTTTTGTGTATTTTTGTCTATGGACCAAACCCTAATGTTCTTCATGTTATTCATGGTTTAGATTTATTTCCATTATGTATTTTGTGATGCTTATGTTTATCTCCTGGAGAATTTATTCTTAGAACTAGATACACTACTTCTATATTAGAGTAAATGTATGTTTCCTTGTTCTACAAACCTTTCCTCCATTAATGGTGGAACATTCTCACAAGGCTCACATAAAGGAGGGGCTAGGAACCGTGCGTGCCTCAAGTGAGCATCCAACACTTGGGTGATAGGTATGTGTGCTTGTCGTTAAGAGAAAGGTTAGAGGATAAAGGTAAATGAGACTACGTAATCCACACTTAGTTCATCCAAAATCAAAAATTGCCTCATAAACAATTTTTTGTTCAATTTTTTAAAATTACTTACTATACCTTCCCTTTAAAATATCGCTTTGGGGACCTCAGCCTTTTCTCATATCTCCTTCTAGAAAGGTCTTTACCATACCTAGTAGTTACCCTATCATTTGATTTCCAAATCCTACCTAGAAATCCTCCACATTGGGCCCTTGCCCCCCTCATCTGTCACACCATCTAAGACTCCTCAGTGAAAAACAACCCAACAACCCACAATCAAAGTATTACTTCCTATGAAGGATAAGATACACAAAAATTCATTACCATCCACATCTACACCTAGGGGCATTATGAAAATATCCTAGATGATCTCCCCTAGGAATCACTTATAATGTTATTTGTTATCCATTTTTACCCTTGGTAAAATGGACAACTTGAGAAAAATGGACTTAGGTAGTTGATGGAGATTCGGTGATGAAACGGAAGAGAAAAGGTAAATTTAATGGTTTTTAGCATTGGTATTCATTTAATGGCATTCCTCTCTCTATGGGCTTTAGAATTCCATACCCATTCAAAGAATTCCAAAAAGCTGGTTAAAATGGTAAAATTGGCTTGGGGGCACTTTTTATGTAATTTCTCTAACTCCCTAAGATTGGGAGTGTTTTAAACCATTTTCTCCCTCTTACCCCATTAAAATCTGATTTTTAGAATTGGAACATGAAGAGGAGGTCGATATCTTTCTATAAAGTTCAAGATCTCAAAAAATGAAGCATCTTGTCAAAAGTTATGGCCAATCAAGTTTTTGACCCCTCATTATTGCTTTCCTTTGTATTTTAGGATTTTGTAACTACTTTACTTATTTTAAGTAAAACAATATGAAATGAATGTAGGTAAGGGGAGAAAAAGTGAATAAAGTGTTGAATTTGAACTACTTTACTTATTTTAAATAAAACAGTAAAATAAAGTGAAATCAACGCAAGTAAGGGGGAGAAAAAGTGAGTAAAGTGGTGAATTGGAACTACTTTACTTATTTTAAGTAAAGCAATAAATTAAAGTGAAATCAACGTAGGTAAGGGGTAGAAAAATAGACTAAAGTGGTGAATCAACTCGATTTAGTTATTTTAAGAACAATAGTAAAGTGAAATCAACGCAAGTAAGGGGGAGCAAAATAGAGTAAAGTGGTGAATTTGAACTACTTTACTTATTTTAAGAAAATCAAGTAAAGTAAAGGGAAATCAACGTAGGTAAGGGGGAATAGAGTAAAGTGGTAAATCGGAACTAATTTACTTGTTTTAAGTAAACCAAGATGAAATCAACCTAGGTAAGGGGGAGAAAAAGTAAAATAAAGTGTTGAATTCAAATTACTTTACTTCCCTAAAAATAAGACAAGTAAAGCAATGTGAAAAGACCACCGAACTAAGAATAATTTAAAAATAGTAAAGTGGGGAAATTAAACTACTTTACTTCTTAAAATAATAAAACTAAATCAGTTGGAGATGACCAATGGTAAAGGTAGTACTAGGGGGTCGGATCACCACAGTAAAGAGAAAAGGCAAGAATGGACCTTGGTTTTCCCACAAAATTGTAAACTTCAAAACGCCATAAATTTTAGTTGGGAGCTCTATTTCATGCAATCTTGGACTTTCCGGAAAATACTCAAAGCCCTATATGCTCTAAAAGTTTTAGATTTCATATTTGGTGATGAAAGGGGGTTAAAATGTAATTTCTTCTTCTACACACCCATGCATAGTAACAACTATCTATTATCATTAAAGAAGAATGAATTCAATTTATTTGTCTACAAGTAAGAGTATAAAGGAGTGGGATTTCTAGGTGTTCCATGCTTCCTTCACATCACTAGTTTAGTTTTGAGTGCTAAGAAAGGCATGTATTTGCACTTTTCAAGTTTCTCTCTCTACTCTCCAAATTCTATAAATTGTAAAGGGTTGCATTATTGTAAGGTTGTTGGCATTCTTTCTCCCCATGCCCTCTTCTCCATAGTTGGGTTGTTGTAAATTTGGGGATTCAATCCTTCCTTATAAATATTTGTAATGGAATTTCTCACTTCCTCTTGCTATAATGGTGTACTGTGCATACTTTGGAGTAATGGAAATGGTGTTTTGTGATACATTTTTCTATCCTTTGTATCATCTTGTGTTGCTTTCACTTACCTCTCATCATGCTTGCAGGATCTGTGCATATTCTTGTGTCATTGCAGGATTTAGTTGTTTTGTGCTTACTTGGGATGGTGAAGTGTATGTGATTTGGTCTGTGGTGCATGTCCACCCTCTCCAAGTTCATCCTTTCTCCATTTTGTAGGTTGGGAAGAGTGTCTAACAACTCCTTTTCTTAGTGTATCACCGCTTCTAGTGTAGGTTTTATTTCATGTAATTTCTCTCCTTGTCTCCTTGGAAATGTTAGGATAGGTTTATATAGATATTTTATTGCATTAGGTTTAGTTTTGGCAGGTAGGATTGGGAAAGGAACCAACCTTCTCCATAGATCTATCCCATTTCCCAAAGACCCACACTTTAGGATAACTCCATGGTAGAAAATTACACCTATGGCCCACACACATGAGTTATTAGGGGTGCTGTAATTTTTGATAATAGTTTTGACATGCCTAGTGGGACATAATTGAAGTCATATATTTATTTGGAGTGTAGTTGAGGAATTTTTATTTTGCTGAGTTGATGTGTTCTTGGAAAAATAAGTTACATTTTTTAAGCCTTACAAAAATAGTAGTCAAAGTAATGTATCCCTAAATCACCGCAAAGAGAAGAAGAGGTAATCGGTGATATCACCTTACATTACTACCAAGTAATCAATATTCAAAACAATTTAGAAAAGAGGAGTAAGTAATTGCACTTCAAATCACCGATAAGAATAGGAAGTAAGTTGTTAAATTACTTCAAATAGAAAGTCTTTACTTCAAGTTATGTGAAAAGTAAGTCAATTACTTCAAAAGTGGAAGTCTTAAGTAGTTGCATTACTTTAAGTCAAGTAAAAAGGAAAGACTTACTTTAAGTTGTGAAAAAGAAAATACTTTACTTCACTCAAATTGAAAGACTTAAGTAGTTGCACCTCTAAGTTGCACTACTTTAAGTTGTTGCATTACTCTAAATTGAAAGACTTAAGTAGTTGTATTTCCAAACTCCACTACTTCAAGTTATGAAAGCACTTCAAGTTGTGTCATTACAAGGTGTTATTACTTCAAGTAATGTTATTACTCCAAGTCAAAATACTTAAGTAAAGAAAGTTCAAAACACTAACAAGAAGGAGAAGTAAGTTCTCTCCAAAGGACCAATGAACTAAAGGAAGTAAAGCAAAGTTGAGAAGACTGATTAAAAAAGGCAAGTAATGTTGTTTCTAAATAGCGCACAAAGGAAGAAGTAAAGTAAATCAAAAACATGGATAAGAGGAGTAAGGGTTAATTAATACATCTTCAAGAGACTGATAAGAGTAGGAAGAAGAAGTAATTTGTACCACAATCAAGATGCAACAATTGAAAAGACTTAAGTAATTGAGTCTCCAAAACCCAAACACATCCGGTGAATCCATTAATCCAAAAAACCCACTTTTTGGTCTGTATATCTCTTTTCCATCAATTTCCATTCATTTTTTCATCCATTTCCATCCATATCTTTCACTTTCTTCCATTCCATGAAGTTGTGCAGTCATGAATTCATTTCCTACATGGAATTCACACTTGCAAAGAACAATACAATCCACCTCCAATGCATTTATCAACTCCTCCAAATTAGTTTTATGATCAAATTCAAGATCACTATGCCTATCCATGTGAGCAATATCAGAATCAGTCTAGCTATGGAGCCTATCAAGAAGAGGGATATGCATATGGTGATAACAATTATGTGGAGAACAATCATTTACAAGAGACAATACAAAGTTTGGAGGCTAAGATTATGTAGTCAAGAGCTACATCTCAAATGAAGGTAGTTAAGATTGGCTTTCAGACACCTTGTCCATGGGTGGGCCTTTTACAATACATTACAACCTTCGGTAGTAGCTTGACTTCATGGTGGAAATGTTTTCGTTACTTACAAAATGGACCGTGGAGATTGAAGTTTATGATCTTGATGAAAGACAACCTTGTCAATGGGTAACTCCAACATCTCATAGTTTTTCCTTTTCTCCTTCCTAATCTATATCATTTCAGTAGTGTCATGAGTCTAGTTTCTTTCATGCTTCCCCTAGTGTGGAATCCCCTTCTCCATCTTCTAGTCTTCCATCTCATCTCAATTCTTCTACCCTTTTCCCTTCCAAGAAACCATCCCCTCCTTAGAAACAAGATGTTGTGCCTCTCCCACCACCTCAAACATTAGAAAAACTATTTGAATCCCAACCCACCCCTCCTCTTGTAGTCCCAAACCCATTTTGGGAGGAACAAAATCAGAAAATCAGTAGAGGAGAGGAGAAGATTGAAGAGCTTAGAAAAGAAGAATTGGCAAGAAACTTGAAAGAGTGGGATGCCAAGTTTGATATCAAGAAAATTCCCTTAATGGTTAAGCCTCCAGTGAAGGTTGAGATCCAAGAACAAAATATCAAGGATGGTTTTGTAATAGTAGTAGAGCAAGAAGAAGAAAGTGACGATCAACATTTTGTGTGCACCGAATGTAGTGTGGAACTATCCTTATAGAATTTTTTGATCATCTACCAGCTAAAAAATCAGTCAAGGAGGAAGAGAAAGAACCAACTCTAATTCTAGTTAAAGAGGAGAACATAGAGGAGAGAAATCAAATTTGGAGACATTGAATGAGGATGACATCATTAAGATCTTCTCTCTTTCATTTCAAGGATCTAATTTTTTTGTTAATGAATCCATGACAAAGGAGAACATCCAAGAAGACCTTGCTGCCCAAAACAATCCTCATGAGTAGCAAGTTGAAGAGTTTGATTTATCAAAATTCATGTTAGAAGAGGAGGTCATTCAAGACTAGTTCGATCTTCAAGTGGAGGTGGAATAACCCCTAAGTCTTAAACACATTGCAGTGGTCCACAGTGATTCCATTTGATGTCGCAAGTAATCAAATTGAGCCGTATATTGAAGAGTATTTACATGTGGTCAAGAAGGAATATAAAAGCAAGGATGATAGTTACTTCATACCAGTAATCAATGCAGAAGATCAATTGTTTGTAGATTAGCAACAATAAGAAGATCAGCTCATAGACAATTACCTTTTCCAAGAAGGATTCCTTATTGAAGTTAAAGCTCGAGCAATGGAAAAACTCATTAGTTCAGACCTTTCCCAATCAGGTGCTTTGCTTCATTTGAGCCAAAGGAGGATCCACATCTAGTCATGCTTACTTCCAAGGATTAGGATGAGTTTCAAAGTGTCGAGGATCAACTGTAATACTTCCTAGAACCAAATGAAGAGTAGCTAGAGGAGGTATTTGTCATGTTTTCATTCGATACCTTGTTGAATGGCGTGGAAAATCATCTTGTAGTTAGTTTTTCACTCTTATTTATAGTTGTGTCTAGTGCCAAATCATCCACATGGCTTCAAATATTAATAATAGGGAGCCACTTTGCATTTTCAAAGTGTCGGGTTTTATTTGAGTTGCTCATTTCTTTGGTTAGTGTAGGGTAGGAATAGGTTTACCTTCAAAGTGAAAAACATTCTTGTGCACACTATGTATGTCTCACTTGAGGCATGTATGATTTGTTTCTTTATATATAGCTTTATTTGTTGTTGCTCCAAGTAGTGCAATGCATCATGTCCTCGTAAGTAGTTGAAGCAAGAAGATCATCGTTTGCTGAAGAAGTTGCAATCATAAAAATATTCAAATACAAAGAAACTAAAACTATTTAAGGGGGATATTTTAATGATTTTCATTTATATGTACCTTCAAGAAAAAAATTCAGCTAGCTTCTAGTTCCTTTCAAGAAATCAGAAAATTAGCAAGTAGTCTTTCCAGAGATCCATCCTACTAGTGTTCCAAACATCATAACAAAAGGAAGAATCCACTGTTGTAGCACTTCCCAATTTGTTTTCCAAAGAAACATATTCCTACAAGTCCTATAGTTTTTTATCTTGTTAATAAAATCAGTTTCTTGTGATTCATGATTGGCAAGAATCAAATGTTGAGACAACGATTTGCAGATCGCAAGCAAGCAAAGTGCGATTATGACAATTTTTAAATGACTTAGAATGTAGTTTTTAAATTCAGATTAGTTCCAAGTTTATTCATATGAATCCATACCCAATGGATGCTTAAAGGTAGGTGGTATACTCCATCTAGCAGGTAGATGTCCTCATGAGTCATAAAATTGTTATCCATTTTTACCCCTTGGTAAAAAGACAACTTGAGAAAAATGGACTTGGGTAGTTGATGAAGCTTCAAAGTGATGAATCGGAAGAGAGCAAGTAAATTTAATGGGTTTTTAGCACTGGTAGGAATTTAATGGAATTTCCCTCTCTATGGGATTTAGAATTCCATACAAAGCCAAAGAATTACAAAATTGGTTAAAATGGTAAAACTGGCTTGGGGCACTTTATTGCAATTTTTCTAACTCCCTATGCTTAGGAGTTTTTTTACCATTTTTCTCACACTTAACCACATAAAAATATGATTTTCATGATTCCAACATGAAGATGAGGTTGAGATATTTCCATAAATTCCAATATCTCGAAAAATGGAGCATCTGGTCAAAAGTTATGGCCAATTGGGTTTTTGACCCTCATTACTGCTTTCCTTTATATTTCGAGATTTTGGAACTACTTTACTTATTTTAAGTAATGCAATATTAAATCAACATAGGTAAGGGAGAAAAAGTGATTAAAGTGTTGAATATGAAATTATTTAGTTATTTTAAGTAAAGCAGTAAAGTAAAGTGAAATCAACGCAGGTAAGGGGGAGAAAAAGTGAGTAAAGTGGTGAATTGGAACTACTTTACTTATTTTAAGTAAAGTAGTAAAGTAAAGTGAAATAAATGTAGGTAAAGGAGAAAAATACATTAAAGTGATGAATCTAAACTACTTTACTTATTTGAAGAAAATTAGTAAAGTAAAGTGAAATCAACGGAGGTAAGGGGGAGCAAAATAGAGTAAAGTGGTGAATCTAAACTACTTTACTTATTTTTAGAAAAGCAAAGAAAGAGAAATAAACATAGGTAAGGG
The DNA here is from genome assembly GCA_018340775.1 of Taxus wallichiana var. yunnanensis. Taxonomy (NCBI): domain Eukaryota; kingdom Viridiplantae; phylum Streptophyta; class Pinopsida; order Cupressales; family Taxaceae; genus Taxus; species Taxus wallichiana. The sequence goes on along the minus strand of CM031242.1, from coordinate 564,776,009 downwards.
GAGAAAAAGTAAATTAAAGTGTTGAATTCAAACTACTTTACTTCCCTAAAATAAGAGAAGTAAAGCAATGTGAAAAGACCACTGAACTAAGAAAAATGAAAAAGTAAAGCAAAGTGGGGAAATGAAACTAATTTACTTATTAAAATAAGAAAAGTAAAGTAGTTGGAGAAGACCAATGGTAAAGGTAGTAGTAGGGGTTTAGATCACCACAGGTAAGGAGAAAAATCAGTAATGGACCCTAGTTTTCCTATAGAACCGCAAACTTCAAAATGCCATAAATTTCAGTTGGGAGCTCCATTTTGCACAAACTTGGACTTTTCGTAAAGGTGTCGAGCCCTCTACACACCAAATATTTCATATTTAATATTTGGTTATATAAATGGGGTAAAAATGGTTTTTCATCTGTTTCACACCCATGCATAAGAACAACTACCTACCATGAGTAAAGAAGCATGGGTGCCATTTCTTACTCGTAAGAAATAGTATAAAGGGAATGGGATTTACAAGTATCCCATGTTTATTTCACATTATTAATTTAGTTTTGAGCTTTAAGAAAGGCATGCATTCATTATTTTTCAATTTTCTCTCTCTTTTCTCTAAATTCAATAAATTGTAAGGGGATGCATTATTGTAAGGTTGTTGGCATTTTTCTCCACATGCTCCCTTCTTCTCCACAATTAGGCTATTGTAAATTTGGGTCTTTGATCCTTCCTTCTAAATCTTTGTAATGACATTTCTTACCTCCTCTTGCTACAATGATGTACTTGTGCATACTTCTGGAGTAATGGAATTGGTGTTTTGTGATACATTTGTCTATCCTTTGCATCATTTGTGTTGCTTTCACTTTCCTCTCATCATGCTTGTAGGATCTGTGTATATTCTTGTGTCATTGTAGGATTTAGTTGTTTTTTGCTTACTTGGGATGGTGAAGTGCATGTGATTTGGTTTGTGGTGCTTGTCCACCCTCTCCAAGTTCATCCTTTCTTCCTTTTGTAGGATGGGAAGAGTGTCTAACAACTCCTTTTCTTGGTGTATCACCACTTCTAGTATAGATTTTATTTCATGTAATTTCTCCCTGTCTCTTGGAAATTTAGGATAGATTTAGATAGATATTTTCTTTCATTAAGAGTAGTTGTTGAAGGTAGGATTAGGAAAATAATTGGCCTTCTCCGGAGAGCTATCCCATTTCAAAAAGTCCAACACTTTAGGATAGCTACATGTTATAAAATTATATTGATGGCCCATGCACACACACATGAGTTATCATGGGTGTTGTAATTTTGTGATATCAGTTACCACCTCCCAAACCATCAGACCCACGAGGATGGAAACCTACTTCGTATGACTTCAATGTGTCTTGTGATTATCATTGGACATGAGGCCATTCCATAAAAAACTATAATTCCTTTCATCTAATCACTCAAAAACTTGAAAATCCGTCCTTCATTCCTAGTGAACCACATGCAACATTTTCATCTTCATATAAATCTAAAGAGCCCATGTATAAAATATCTCCCCATCAAGGTTAATTTTGTACACATAACCACTCGCTCACAGAATTACAAAATAGATCCATCTGAGCCTAAGAAAGCCAAAAAATTTGTAGCCATACCTCCACCTCAAGAATTATCCACTTCATTAGATAAACCTAAAGTATCTTGTTGAGTGTGGAGCTTAATTGCTTCACAGAAAACTTGTTTTTACATGTTGTTTTTTACAAAGTGATCAATATCAGTCAGGAAGTGACTGGAATCGGTTAGGTAGTGAGTGACATTAGTCAGTTATCAACCAACATGGGTCAGGAAGTGACCGACATTGGTCAACCTATGCAATGGTGCTTTGTTTTTTGGCTAAGAATTAGAATAAATATTTTTCTTTAAAGATGATTTCTTGATTGTAAAAGCATATTTAGTTTCCCATAATAGATATATATGCATGTATGCATTGTATGAGGGTATGAGAGAAGAAAATAGCAATTGTTTGCATGTTATTTTTCTTGGTGAGAAAGAAAGAGTAGCTGAGTGAGGGAAAATATTGAACATCCTGTGAGGTGTTGGAAGACAACAAATATTCATTATATTTCCTCTATAAAGCACTAAATAATAATATTGGCCATTTCTTGGTGGACGTAGCCCACACTAGGTGAACCATGTTAAATTTGGTGTTATCTTTCTCTTGTTTATTTTATCTTCTGGTTTATTTCCACATTCATTGCTTGTATGCTTTATCAAAATTTTAGATATTTGCAATAATGTAATATGGTTAAACCCAATAAATTTGGTATCGATATTTTTTGGAGGTTTTGTGTTGACAAGATTTACTCACAGAGGATTTTCTAATTGAGTGGAAGCATGGAAATGGAATAATATAGTAAATAACCGAGAAGATAAATTTCACCGTCATAATTATAAACTATGGAAGATGTAGGTGGAGGTTTTTGTATCGAAGTATCTATAGTTATCGTTGGATGAGCATACATAGCTAGTCACGATCACCGATGAATAATGGAAGGTTCTTGATAGAAAGGCTATGAGATCTATAAGATTGAGCTTGAAAGTAGCGGTGGCTTTGAATTTTATAGATGAAAAAAATAGGGTAGAGTTGATGAAATATTTATCAAAGTTGTATGAAACTCCTAGTGCTTCAAATAAGGTTTATTTGATGAAAAAATTGTTTAATTCTAAGATGCAAGAAGGTGGATCTGTATCTAATCATTTGAATGATTTTTGGTCTATTGTAAATCAATTAAAATCAGTAGAAATTTTGTTTGATGATGAAGTGAAAGCACTTTTATTCTTATGCTCTTTACCAGATAGTTGGGATAACTTGGTAATGGTTGTTAGTAATACAACATTTGTTTCTAAAGGTTTGAAATTTGATGATGTGGTTAGTGTAATCCTTAATGAGGAAATACAGGAAAAACTCAGGAGAAGCATCATCTAGAAATGCTTTAAATCTAGAATGTAGGGAATATCTAAGGAGATATCATCAAAGATCAAGAATAATGGGATATCAAAGTCAAGAAATGGTAGATCTAGATCTAGGTACAAAGATTTACTTTGCTGGAATTGTGGAAAGAGAGGACACATAAAGGAGTGTTGGTCTAAGGAAAACAAAGAGAATACATCGACAAAGGTAAAGAAAAAGGTAAAAAGGAAAATGTTTCAAGTGAGGTAAAGCAAGATGCCCTTATTATTTCTCTGGATAATAAATTAGAATATTGGGTTTTAGATTCGGAGATTCTTTCCATGCTACCCCTAATAAGGGTTATTTAAATTATGTTCAAGGTGATTTTGGACAAGTTTATTTAGGAGATGATGAGCCATGCAATATTACTGGTAAAGGTGATGTTCATCTAAAGTTGCAGAATGGAAATCCATGGGTATTGAAAGATGTGAGGCATGTTCCAAGCCTCAAGAGAAATCTAATATTTGTAAGGAAACTAGGTGAATCTAGATGTGTGGTTACATTCACAGATAATTATTGGAAGGTTACCAAGGGATCTCTTGTTGTGGAAAGAGGTAAGAAGGTAGGAACTTTATATCTATCTACCTATGTTACTAATTCCTTTTCTATGCTATCTACTATAGATTCAGATGCAACCATGTGGCATAATCAGCTAGGCCATATGAGTGAAAAAGGAATGTAGATCTTAAAGGATAAGGGTAAGTTATTAGATTTGAAATAATTAGATCTTTAATTTTGTGAGCATTACATATTTGGAAAGTAAAAGAGAGTGAGATTTTTCAAGGTTGGGTCAACAAAGAAGGAGCATAAATTGGAGCTTGTACACTCAGATGTGTAGGGACTAGCTCGGGTAGCTTCTATCAAAGGATCTCAATATTATGTGAATTTCATTGATGATGCCACAAGGAAGGTATGGATTTATTTTACTAAGCATAAATCTGATGTTTTTGAGACTTCTAAAAGGTGGAAAATGATACAAACTTAAAATCAAAGTGCCTTAAATCTAATAATGGTGGTGATTATGCGCAAGGATTTCAATGGTAATTGTTGAATGAATGGAATATGAAGAGAAAGAATAGTTCCCTTAACTCCACAAGAGAATGGAGTTACGAAAGAATGAATAGAATAATCATGGAACTCGCTAGAAGCATGAGGATAAATATTGGTATTCCTTTGAATTTTTGGTAGAAGCAACATATATAATATTGTACTTGATCAACCGTGGGCCTTCAACAACACTGGATGGTGGAATACCAGAAGAAGCTTGGTCTGGAAAAGAGGTATATTTTTATTTTCTTAGATTTTTTGGCTCAGAAGCTTTTGTGCATGTTGATAGGGAAAATAGGAAGAATTTGGATGCTAAAAAAGAGATGTAATTTCATTGGTTATGGCTCTAGTGATTTCGGATATTTTTTTGGGATTTAGAAGATTCTAAGATTGTTAGGAGTCGTGATGTTGATTGGAATGAAAAAATAATGTACATGGATTAGGTTTTGGTGCCTAAACATGAATAGGTTGATGATATTTTGAAGGAAAATCAAATTTCAGATCTAAAATAGACATCCACAAACACCGGCGTTAGTTCTATAGAAACCAATGAAGGTCAAGGCTAATCGGTATCGACACAAGATCAAGTTCAAAAAGACAACTACTGGAACCGGTGTTGGTACTCCTCAAACCGGTGGTGGTGAGACAAATATAATTAGTTAGTAGACAGAGGAACCGTGATTGATTACAAAACCACGGTCGATATCAGAGTCCGGTGTCATTCACTCGACAGAGATTGACACAAACATGCAACATGCATAATGAGCCCCAAATACCCCAGATCTCAGTGAGAAGGTCACAAAGAGTAAGTAGACCTCTAGAGATATTTTCACCTTCCTTTTCTTATTTATTATTGATTGATAGTGGTGAACTAGAAATATTTGAGGAAGAAATTTATGTAGATACCCAAATGCAAAGTGGGAGCATGGAATGAATGACGAGATGCATTCCTTGGAAAAAAACCCGGACATGGGTTTTGGTCAAGTTTGTCACGGGTAAGAAAGCACCGCAAAATAAATAGGTTTACAAGATCAAGGAAGAAGATGGTGGAATGAAAAGGTATAAGGAGAGGCTTGTAATAAAGGGATTTGCACAGTAAATAAGGTATTGACTTTGATGAGATTTTTTCTCTTGTTGTTAAGATGAATTCTATTCATATTGTTCTAAGTTTGGTTCAACTAAAGATTTTCCTTTATAACAACTTGATGTTAAGATGACTTTTCTTCATGGTGATTTAGAGGAAGATATTTATATGTAGCAGTTGCTTGGTTATGAAGTCAAGGGTAAGGAGAAACTTATGTGTAGATTGAAAAAGAGCCTATATGGGCTCAAACAAGCTCCAAGGCAATGGTGTTTGAGATTTGATATTTTATGCATGACCATGGTTATATGAGATATGAATCTGACCATTGTGTTTATTTTAAGAAGCTTTAAAATGGGAGCTATGTTATTTTGTTAGTGTATGTGAATGATATGCTGATTGCAGGATCTAGTATGCAGGATATTGGTAAACTTAAAGAAAGACTAGCTCACACATTTTCAATGAAGGATTTGGGAGATGCAAAGAAAATCCTTGGCATACAAATTCACCAAGACAAAAACAAGAATTTGTATTTTTCTCAGGAGGCTTATATCAATAAGGTGTTGGAAAGGTTTAACATGCAAGATTCAAAACATGTTAGTACACCTATGGTTGGACACTTAAAATTGAGAAAATATTAGTGTCCTTCATCACATGAGGAGGTTGAGTACATGGCACGTGTTCCCTATGCTTTAACAATAGGAAGTCTTATGTATGCCATGGTTTGTACGAGACCAGACATTGCATAGGTAATGGGAGTTGGGAGAAGGTTTATTTCTAATCTAGTTAAAGAACATTGGAAAGAAGTCCAATGGATTCTCAAGTATTTGAGAGGGACATTTGGCATGGAGTTATGCTATGGAGGGTTAGATACTTCTTTACGTAGCTATGTTGATTTAGATATGGCTGGAGATTTGGATGGTAGGAGGAGCACCACTAGATATGTTTTCATAGTAGGTGGAACAACAGTTAGCTAGATTTTGAGATTGCAGAAGGTTGTGGCTTTGTCTACTACAGAGGTAGAGTATGTTGTAGCTATAGAAGCTAGCAAGGATATGATATGGATGAGTAGGTTCATGGAAGAGTTGGGTAAAGATCAAGACGATTGTAGATTAAACAATGATAGTCAGAGCATGAACCATCTAGAAAATAACTTAGCATTTCATTCAAGGATGAAACACATTCAATTGAGGTATCATTTCATATGATAGACGTTGGAGGATGGGAAGCTGAAGTTAGAGAAAATCCATATGGATGAGAACCCTGCATGGATACGCTAATGAAACCATTAGTAAAGGATAATTTGGAGCTTCACTCCACTTCTATTGGTCTTCAAGTTTGAGACTTGAAGAGGAAAAAACAAGAAAAGGAAGAGGATCCAAGGATGGTGATGTACAATATAGTGTAACAATTTATCTCGAAGTGGGAGATTGTTAATTGTGGAGCTTAATTGCTTCAAAGAAATCTTATTTTTACAAGTTACTAGTTTTGACATAAAGGACTAAAGATCATCAAAGAAGTGACCAGAATCAGTTTAGCGTGTGAAGGCATCGATCTGGTAGTGACCAACATTAGTTAGTAAGTAACCAACATCGGTCAACCTGTGTAATGGTGCTTTGTTTTTTGGCCAAGAATTAGAATAAATCTTTTTCTTTAAAGATGATTTCTTGATTATAAAATCATAGTTAGTTTCAATAATAGATGTATATGCATGTATGCATTGTATGAGGGTGTGAGAGAAGAAAATAATAATTGTTTTCATGTTAGTTTTCTTGGTGAGAAAGAAAGAGTAGATGAGTGAGTGAAAAATATTGAACATCTTGTGAGGTCGTTGGAAGACAACAGATCTTCATTGTATTTCCTCGTAAAGAACTAAATAATGATATTGGCCATTTCTTGGTGGACATAGCCCACACTTAGTGAACCATGTTAAATATGGTGTTATCTTTTTCTTGTTTATTTTGTCTTCCGGTTTATTTCCACATTCATTGCTTGTATGCTTTATCGATTTTTAGATATGTGTAACATATGTAATATGGTTAACCCCAACATATCTATCTCTATATCCCATGAAACATATAATCAAACAATGTCACCCAAAGCCAAGGTTTCAATACTTGTGCACCACCCTCATCATCCACCTCAGTACAAAATGTAGTTATTAAATAGTTACACCAAGCTCCCATCAAAATGTCATTATACGAGTTGGTACAAACATCACCTTCCCATAAACAAGCCATGATCAAATTCATTTATTCGATTCCCATACCTTGAGAGGACCCTTCATATTTCACAAACTTTGTAGGAGATCTTAAAAGTGTCCACATACATATCATTTGAGCCATCTTAAATCCCCTTGCTTAGGCTAGAAGATCATGATTTTCCACTCTTTATCACCACCCAAATCAATGATGTCCTCATCAAAAGGGTCATGATTGATGGGGGTGCAGCCATCAACATTATATCATCCATTGTTTTCAATCAACTTAAATTATCTCCTTCCATCATTAGTCAAACTCCAGTTTTACTATGAGATTTCAATGACACTATCACACCCACATTAGGTATTGTTATCCTACAACTTAAAATTAGAGTTAAGACCTTACATGAACTCTTCTACATTATAGATTTGTTTATTTATAATCTTAGATTTGTTGTTTCTAATCTTAGTTCATGTAAGGTCTTAACTCTAATTTGGGAGAAGGTTTATTTCTAATCTTAGATTTGTTGTTTCTTGAATGGAGGTGAAGAGGTCTATCTAAAATGGCTACAAGTCCAAGTTAGATACCCTCCTACTAACCTACTATGAAGTTATGGATGCAAGATGGAGAAGTTTCAACAATGGAGGATAGCCAAGATCAAATGCCTATTAGCTTAGCTAATGCAAATGAGGTCTAATACCAATATCTCCAAATGTGAGAGAGATTTGTTATGAAAACAAGGTGTCAAGTTGAGAGGGAGGGGTGACCCTTCTATTTATAGTTTTCCAAATGGAAGAGTTTGAACTTTGGGTGCATGTGGGACTAAGTCTCAAAAATCACTTTAGGATTAGATTAGGATAAACATGTTTTAGGCTTAGTTAAGCTTGGTTTAGGCTAGTTAACTAGGGTTTAGGCTATTTAAACTTGATTAACAAGTGATTAGAGACTCATTGAGAGTTGGGAGGATCGGATAACCAATTGTGACTGATAGATAGCCTACAAAGCCAATAGAAGTGGTCTAGAGAGAACTAGGGAGGTTATGAATGGTTGAAAGGAGGAATGTTTAGCTAATAAGAGAGATATTAGCCAAATAAGTTTATTATAGGAGGAATACGATTGAGAAGGTGTCATAAATGGGCATCTAAGAATGGAACAAAGAATGGGGAATTAACGAAGTGTCATTAATCAGTTGGATTGGATGAAATTCTAAGTGTAAGCATATTTGAGGTTTCTGCAACCATATCCAAAAAACTATCGAAGACTATGTTGATGAGCTCTTAGGAAGTCAAAATCACGCAAATATCACCTCGACATCCTTGAATCCATATTTAATCTTCTCATTCAGTATTGCCTTCATCTCAATCCTAAAAAGTGTGTTTTTGGTGTTCTCACTAGAAAATTTTTAGGATTCATCATATCTATCTGAGGTATTGAAATTGAACTAGTAAAGGTTAAAGCAATCTTTGAGATGCCTCCTCCATCTAGTCTTAAAAAATTGTGTAGCATTCAAGGTAAATTACATTCCATCTAACATTTTATATCACAACTTTTTACCATTTCCAACCATTTCATTATCTTCTTCATAAGGATGTAGATATTCACTAGGATTTTGACTATCAGAAATCATTCAACAAAATTAAGAACTATCTCTTATCACCACCTATTCTTACTCCACCTCACAAGGGGGATCCATTTTATCTATACATATCTACTTCAAAACATGCTCTAGGAGCCATGCTCACTCACCATGATGACCAAGGTCGTGAACATGTCATATACTATATCAGCCACACACTCCATGACTATGAAACTCATTACACTGAAGCTGAAAAACTATGTTGTGCCTTATACTTTACCACTTCTAAGATTTTTCATTATCTTCTCAATCACAAGACCTATGTCGTCACTATCTTTAATCCACTTAAAACCATGTACTCTAAACCTTATCATAGTGACCATATAACTCGATGGCTAATGTTCATGACCAAATTTGACCTTGACCATTCTATGATCTTATAACAAGTTTGTAGACACCATGACATCTCTTGGAATACTCAACCCCTTGAAATTGAAGAATCAAAAGATAACAAGAAAATATATGTAATTATCGAAAGACTAGACCATCTCTCACATCAAAATCAGCTCCCTTATCTCAACACCATTAACGATAATCCAAAATACTTGTGGTATACTCAGATATATGACTATCTTGCTGAATCTAAAATCCCATCTAACTTATCATGTAACGATAAATGATCATTTCTTTAATGTGATACCCACTTTTTCATCATAGAAGGTGTCCTTTATAAACATAGTTTTGACAGTATCCTGTTAAGGTGACTTAAATCTCATGAATCAATCAAAGTAATTGAAGAAGTCCATGATGGTATTTGTGGAGGTCACTTTAGTAGAAATTCCATCTCTAAACATGTCATATAGATAGGGTACAAATGGCCTACTATCACTAGAGATCTGTTGTGCATATGTTAAAAAATGTGTCAAATGTTAACTACATTTAGATCTCATCCATGTCCCTAGTCAAGCATTACAACTCACTCAGGATTTATGGCCTTTCTCTCAATGGGGGTTAGACCTCATTAGTACTATCAATCCTAAATCATCTCAACAACATCACTCCATTATCACAACTATTGAATACTTCACTAAATGGGTTGAAGCTATCCCTTTAACCTCAACTAAATCAAGACCTATCACCAACTTCATATATCAATACATCATATGCCATTTTGGTGTTCCCCATAAAATTGTCATAGACAATGGAAAATATTTTAAGAATAAATAACTTAAAAAGATCTATGACACCTTCAACATCAAACTCATCTTTTCATCACCATATTATCCCCAAGAAAATGGATAGGTTGAAGCCTCTAACAAAACACTTGTCAAAATCCTTATGAAAATAGTAGATGATGCAGGCAAGAATTGGCATCTCCAAATCCTATTTTCTCTCTATGCTTATTGGATTTGTACTCCTAAAGGAGCTATGCCCTACTAACTCATCTAAAGATCTAAGGTTGTCCCACATCTCAAAGTTCAAATTCCATCACTTCGTGTATCCCTTACAGACTTCATCCCGATGAATAGTATTGCCAATACCACTTACCATAACTCAAATTATTAGATGAAAATTATCTAATGGCCCTTGAACATTATCAAGTTTTTCAAGAACACATTAAAAGAGCTTATAATAAACATATTAAAGAGCATGAATTTGAGATTGGTGATCTTGTTCTTACTGAGAAAATCAAAATGTCACTACATTAGAATGAATAAACGTGGAAATTTTTCCACTAATTGGATTGGTCCATATGTTATCACTCATAAGTATGGTTCAAGAGTATACTTGTGTTGCTTCCCTTGATGGTGAACCTGAAAAATAACCTCTGAAAACATTACACTTGAAGCCTTTCTATTGTTAAATGATTGATCATCATGACAATAGTTACATATAAGATCTTATCACTTCATAAAACTATCCCTCTTATTACAATAATTATTTGAAATCATGTGGTTATCTATCATTATCCTAAATATATGTTAACTATGAGCACCACGGCTATATTCATCACATATTTCACTATGGAAAAGTTCCTCCTTCACAGGAACCCCACAATCATTACATTCACCTACCCTATACCAACTAAAAACATGACATGGGACACATATGTGTCGATCATATATGTACCTTCTCCCCTCCTTAAAACAATCTATTAGGGTCTTTCGTTTAGTTCAAAAATGTATGTAAAATTCATTAGATGCTTCTTAGCAAAAAAATCAAAACTAAAATAGTGATCCCTTAAAGGAAAGATACCAGTTAAATTCATAGACCGATCCCTTGAAGGACGGATACTTATAAAAGATCAAGATCAAAAAACAAATGTAGAACATACCCTCGAGGGATGGCTACCTATGTAAAAAAATGGGCTTCTCGTATTGATTAGCCTTCAAAAAATTTAAAAGTCAAAACATCCTAGGAAAGCTTCCCACATTAATCAAATTTCCCATTATAGAAAACTTCTTGCATTGATCAGTTTGCATCAAAATTCAATATGTAAAGTTGGGGCATTTCTCTATGAACCCGTTGAAAAGGAGAACCCTTTTCCCACATTGATCTACACATACAAAACCCCTTTCATGTCCTAGGAAGGTACATTTATCTCATTCCACTTTTTACTAAATATCTTGTGTAACTACCTATTGATAATCTCATTTAAATTTCATTATTAAAGCTACAAGTGCAAGTTATTTCAAATGTATCGAATCCATAATAAGGAAATCATTCCTCTTTTATCCTATTCTATTAGTCACATTTATTTGGATAAATTATATCATAATATCACATTTTAAGTCGTGTTATACACAATCATTTAATCTCTACTTAAATATTCCATCACATTTTCATAAAAGTACTTAAATTTTTAAGTTAACATTTTCTACCTCTATATCTATACATCTACATTAAAACATATCCACATTTTTCATAATCCAATGCATATTAAATCACATAAATCATCCATCATAACACAAATAAATAAACCAAACCATCACCATTATATATAAATAAAGTCCAAAATACATCATGATCCAACTCATATAAAAATTCATACATCATCACAAATGTCATATCACAACATAAATATATAAAAATAAAAATGTCATAAACATCCAAGGCTTCTATGAGTTTTACATTAAATATATCATCAATGCATATCATCATCCAATAAACTAGAAGTCTCGAGGAATTCACTAGCATAGGCAATGTTGTCGTCTTCTCCCCTGGACACATATACCACCAACAACTCTAGTGTCCCCATTCAATCCTTCCTCACCATCGCCTCCTCTCTATGATCTCTACGATGGGTGACCCACACTCTCTACACTCACAATAGGGCATGCCACCTTCATGGAAAAATGATCAACATGTAATATAGAATTCATACAATCATGGATCACCATGTCAATATAGTACTGCAAATCTACCCATAGTGACTGATAATGGGTAATAGAAATTACCCTAGATGGTACAGTGCCTCCCTCGCCCACTATTTTGTGTCATCGTTGCTAACTTTGCATAATCCCCTAATAGAAATAGAAGACCCTATAATCCCCAAGGCCTTCTTTAGTGCATCCCTCTTCGGTGATATTTTCTCTATCAACTATAAAATTTGTAATCTGTGCTCTCGGCTCATCCCTCTCTACAATCAAAGCATCTCTAACCCCCATGAGATCATCTCTCTCTCTCTCTCGACCTCGCATCCCTCTCTCCGTCCACCATGACCTTCTTAATCATCACCTCTCGTAATAGCTGCTACAAAATCATTATCACCCTCCTCCTCATCATTCATCATCATCATTAAACACTTGGATCACCTCTTGTTCCCGTGATTCTCCCTCCACTTGAGCATGAAACCATCTCACCGATGTACTACTCAGTCCTATAAAAATATCTCAATGTACGGGTCCACTATGCTCTATACTCTAGAGTAACCTCTGCATCATCAATCAACTAATGTCACCATCATCGTTAGGGTCTATAGCCCCCTGATCCTCAAAAATGAAGAAAGGCCTCACCATAACTGCCCTCGAGGTATTTGTATCTCCATCCTCTCGTCTATACTGCACAGGCTCCTTGGGCACATCCTGAATCAACCCAAACTACCTCCTCACTTGATAAAAAAAAAACATCATACTCCCCGCTCTACAATCCTAGCCCCATATATCCTACTACATGCCCACCAACTCATCCTCACAACCAGGCCAATCATAAATATCTAAATATGGCCTCTAAACAACATCACCTATCTAAATCCCTATCAACAAATCTCTGTAAAAGGTATCCTTCTTCTTCTTCCCTTGTCCTTTTTCCTTCCACCACCTCATAAAACCAGCATACCTCTCACTAATACCCTATGTCACCCCTAATGGAAAAGCAATAAAAATATGCACGTACACCCAAAATTATAATAAAAATACAACATTAATCCCATACCGCTGCAAGCCTTCTAGGCCCATAACTCTCTAAATGTCTATGCAAGCAAAGTGGGCCCCCACTCAAAAATTGTGTGGCTCTCCATCATCTCTACCACTACACCTTTCATCATCTAGGGAATCTACCACCTCCTAAATTTGGTAAAGAAAAACATGAGATGGCCATCATCATCATGGTCATCATAGTATAACCATCCCTCCCAGGCTCATATAATGAATGATATGCAAATGCCCCTGACTCATATCTCACATGCTCTGCCTCATCACCATATAAATTTTGCATCATATCCAATATATTCACCTCACTAATGGTGTATATCCCCTCTCTGTAGATAGGAAATCTCATAATATGATGAACATCCTCTAAAGTGAGGGTCATCTCTCCAATGGGCAGCTAAAAGTGCAGGTGGAAGGATTCCACCACTCTAATAATGCTAGTATCAAACCCTTGCATCTATGAATCTATCTATAATCCCTCATACAACTAAAACCCACAACCTTAATGTGCTCCCAATCATCATCTAACATATCTTCCCTCACCTCATCCAAAATGAGCAGTATATGATCTCGGATTGTCAACTTCACATCCACCTACAAACAAAAACACATAAACAAACATTAGTATCATCATCATAAAATATATAAAACATCAACATCAACATCATCACCAAATTAGCACCAAAAACATTGAAAATATTCCCTAAAAATCATACTTTATCTATTAAAAATTCAAACTACCACATAACAGTTGAATCATTGGTGATTCACGTCAATCGCCTTGATGATTACATGAATCTTTGACAATTCTTGCATTTCCAAATTAGGGCATCCATACACCCCAAATACAAAAAAATATTATAAATAACCAAAAATCAACAAAAGCACACAAAAACTAGTCAAAAACCACTTACCTCTACCATAATAGGTTTGTGATGCCTACTCGATGAATCCATTGCGCTCAAATCTCAAATTTTCACTCAAATTCACTCTCCAAACATGTAATTTTCTCAGTTAAAATGAGCTTATCACATTGATCTTGGATATTTATAGCCCCAAATTGATCTCGATGCAATTTCTAATGATTTCCTTAATTGTCGTTGATTTCTCTGAAATCGCTAGTGATTCGTACCATTTTTGGCATCCATGCCCATTTTTATTCAATCATCACTTTTTCCATAGATGTGTCTCTTTCAAAGGACCCTAGTCCTTGAAATATTAAAAATCAAACAAACAAAATCTACCTCGGGATTCATCATATTTCTATGGGAGATGTGCCCTTTAGCCCCCATCACTTAACTTCACCATTTATTTATCCTACCTTTGTAGATCATATGTCTATAGGTATTGAGCCTTTTAGTTTCTCTATCATTTTATTCCTTAGTAGCACATCCTATTTCGATGCCCCTTAGACTGGAGAAACTCTTAGAACGAAACACATGACAATCCTATCCTATCACAAATGTCAAACTATTATTCCTCGCACTATATTACACTCACCTCATTTTGAGGGGGTCACCCATACAAATACAAACAACTCATCATTTTTTTCTAACACTTTGTTGTTAAACTACTAGACAAAAACAGAAAATGTAGACAAAAAAATATACACACCTTATGTTTATCCAAATAAATATATCAACACCCCATATCCTAAGTCAAATACTCATCCTTATTCAATTAATTAATTAAATATGACAACATCCCATCGTTATCACACTTATCTCATGTGAATCCTTATTTAGAATTGTTAAATCCTACTCAACCACCTAGGAATCTTCCTAAAGGCCAACTTAGGAAAAATAAAATAAAATCTAACCTATTTTAAAACCTCCTCAACAAAATCAACACGTATCCAATAACTAAAAAAATTATCACCCCAAAACCCAAAACAAAAATCCTTATTTTAGAATTTGTTTCAACTATTTTCCAAACAAAACTCAAATAACCCAAAATTTCCTTTGATTCGTAATCACCGGTGATTATTTAAGCCAATTTTCCATCTTCTCATAGGGATCCTCAACTTTAATTCATGAGTTCTTTCTTTCCATTTGGTTTCACAACATCTTATATATCATCACTGAGTACTAGAACATTTGAGTTATCACTTAGTAGCATTATCAATAATCATCAAGCATTTTCAAGCCATTTTTAGAGCCCCGTAGATCTACACTCCATCACCCCACTTGTAGATTGTGTCAGCTACCGTGTCATCCTTCATCAAGGTCAAAACATTCTTTTATCTTCATATGAACTTTCAAGGTATTTTTTTGTTTATTCATCTATTTTATATCATTTCTATTCTTTTTCAGTCTGTAATATTAAGTTTAAATCATTAAACATTTGAATTTATCAATCTATCACAAATCACCAGAATCACCAATGATTGGCCTAATCACAAGTGATTCTGCCATTTTACCTTTCTGCAATTTTTATCAGTTTTCATTCAATATCCCTTATCTGTCATATCATGCCTTTTGTTACTAACATTTTTCTAAGCATGGATCAATGTTAGATGGAAATTGGTGGCCCTTCTCATGAAATCACCAACATCCATTCCTTACTGATAGAATGACACCCTTTATACTAGGAACAATATGATATCTTGCATGATTTGACTCTGTGCGTCATCCATCACACTCCTTTAGATTATTTGGAGAACATTTTCAAATTCACTTGGGAAATCCTTCAAGCAGTAGAAGACTATTGGTTCATGTACTTCAAATACATACTCATCCAATCTAAAATTTCTTGTGTTACATGTGAGGCTAAACAAGACCTACCTTTCAAGCTTGAGTTTGAGCCATAATCTATCTCTAATTTGTCTCTTATCTCTCTCTTATATATCTTCTATCTTCTTTGTATCAGTTTATCATTTTTCAATTATCTATCTTGTATCAGTTTATCATGTATTGTTTATCTATTTCAATCCACTTAATTTTTTAAATAATGAGATGACATCTTTTGAGGAAGCCCTTTAGATTCTTGGAATCATCCTTTGTCAAGCAACTCACTTATCCATCTTTCTAATCATATCTTTTGTATTGTCTTTGATCACAAGTTTACTTACAGGAAAGGAGCTTGTACACATCTTGCATGAAGCGCAACAACGAGCATCATCAATCAACATATATGGGTATCATTAAACCCCACTTCTTCCGAGGTCGGTATATTTCTATTTTCATGTTTAATTAATTCAAGTTGAAGGATTAGGAATATTTCTAAACAATTGATCATGTTGTATTTTTTTTAAGTTTCCTTCGTATACTTGTTTCTAGATTAATGTGATTATGATGATTCTTTATGCATGAATGGTTATTTTGGTTTTGAATATGATTATGAGCACGCATGCTAATGTCTTGATATGTAAATAAAAGGAGGAACCTAGTGGTTGTGAGTGCTTGGGTGAGATTCCAGACTTATCTAGAGTAAGTGTTAGCACACATAGATCTAGGTGGGTAGTAATAGACTACAAGTAGAAAGGTGATTTTAGGTCTGTATATTTTGAAGGAAATGATACCCTCCGGGATTTTACTACTAATGATATTGATAGTGCTAGGAGCGATCAAATTGATGGAATTGGAGTGATTTATTTGAAAGGAAATAAAATTTGAAAGGGATTAGTTTCACAAGAGGAATTATTTGATAAGAATGATATGAAGTGTAATGCTTCCATGACCGCTTCCTCACTTTCCAAAGTGTAAAGGGAGGGGGATCTAAGTTCCCATATTAAAGTGTACGTAATCACATCAGAGAGTCACTCCCGTGGGATGCAAATTTGTATCTAATATTTTTCCCAAGAACCTTGAGGGGATTACTCTCGATTGGTACTACAGGATACTAGAAGCCTAGATCTATTCATTCAAGAAAATAATTTTCAATTTCATAAAGCATTTTGATATGAACAAAATTTTAAGGATAGGAATCAGATAATTCCTTTGTATCAAGCAAGAGAATAATGAATCCACCACTCATTTCATTCAAATATGGTGGAAAGTCCTCTATTCCTTAGCTAGCACTCCAAACATGGACCAAACAAAGCTTTGAAACTTGTTCCTCCATTATATTAATCGAGAAAGCAAGGAAGAGGTGAAAATTTTACCTCTTAGGAGCTATGAGGAGGTTTTAGAGGGTGCTCTCTTTATTGACCAAGTGGTAATTGATAGTGGCCAAAAAGACGTATGGCTGAAATGGGAGACTGGTCACTCCCTCTCACGGTAATTCAAACTACCTGAATGGTTCAAATGACAATAATCAAGGAACCAAAGTCCTCAATAAGAAATGTGGTGCTATAATGGATGGCGTAACTAACCAACCCAAGAAGCCAAACATTGTTAGCACCAATAATATGAATAATGGTAATAAAAATGACAATACCAATAATCAAAGGAGTTATAACTTCATTCCTTCCATTAATGCAATGGAATTTAGTAGTCCCCCTCCCCCACCTCATAAATTCTGGTTTAATACTCATGTGGATATCCAAACCAATATCATAACCAAGGCCAAAGGCCCCGAACTTCAACTTTAACAACCAAAAATAGTACAACAATAGAAACTATGGACCACAAAAGAACCAAAATCAAAGACCTCGTGACTATTATCCTAATTTGTATTGTGGTTTTTATAGGGTTAGAGGGCATAACACCTGTACATGTTGCAATTACAACAAGTTTATACAAAGACTTATAGAGGACCAAAGGGATCTCTTTTGACATGTTTTTGGCTAATCCTATGGCACCAATGCAAAACATTCACATGGGACCCATTTCCCCTCGAATTCTACCCTTGGGGTTTATAGATACCCCCTTCTAATGCACCCTAAGAACAAAAATCTCAATCTTGATGGAACTAATAATGGAGCGGCTATTGGAAATAATGATCATGAGGCATCTACATCTGCAAACCCTCTAGTCGCTCCCCCTTTAGATGGTCAAAATCAGACCAACATTTTGGGATTAGTAGAGCTAGAAACTAAACATGAATTTAACACACTAGCCCATACCCAAGATTATTCCTCACAACCTCTTCTGGTCTACCCCTCAATGTCAAAAAATACACTGATGGTTGTTAAACCAGTAGGGGCCTATGATTTAATCATGGATTTTACCAAGAACTTTTCTCACATTTACTTTTTGGATTTGTTGAAGAATTAAATTGCACATCAAGTGGATTTATTAGAAGCATTAGGCCTTGACCAATTAATTCATATCACCCTCCTCTAGAGGCCCAAATTAATCACATAGACATCAATTTCTATCCTCTAGGGAATCTCGAGAGGGATGTGAGGTTTGTATTTGACATTAGAAAGATGCTAACTGATGTTGAGTTGGCACAAATAGGTGATCATGTGTTGTACCTCTAGGTTTGTATCTACAACAACTATGTTAAGCGTGCAATGATAAACGACGGGGCTTCCGTCAACATAGTCCCTTTCTCGTTTCTTCAAAAGCTAGGCTTATGAGAGACCAATTGTTATTCAATGAGAAATATGTTGAGAGGTTATGATAGCCTCAAGGAAACATCCATTGGGACTATAGTGATTCTAGTTACCCTTGGAAAAAAGACTGTGTTGAATGATTTTTACATTATAGATTGGGAAACCAATTATAATATGATCCTCGGTTGACCCTCGATACACATAGTGAAGGAAATCCCTTCTACACTTTTCCAAGAGGTTAGATTCTGTATTTGGGTAATTTTTTTATAGCTTAGGGTGATCTAAATCCATTTGACATCCATTTGGACAATCTAAAGAAGAAATTGAGAGTTCATATGAAATTTGAATTCTGTCTAATCAATTGAACAAGCCTCAAGGTTTGAAACTTGATTCTCAGCTTGTTCATACAACTCGATTAGAAGCCCCTAAGGAAATTAAAGGGGTAAATCTTGATGAAAATAAAGCCGATGTAATAGAAATTGTATCAACAAAAATTATGTCTGAGATAGTTCATCTTTTAGAGAATGATTTTCCTATCATTCTTCCTTTTGATTCCTTGGGCATAGGCCATGCTCTTGGGATCGCTACTCTTCCTTGGCTGATGGCTTTGAAGAGATTTACATGGTTGAGGTTTCATAAGTTATAGAGAAATATTCCATGAATGTTTAAAATTCTATTTTCCCCAATAAATATTGGACAATTAACTATGATGGTCCAAAATACCATTACAATGTTGGGGCAGGGGTGATCCTTACTTCTCCAGAAGGGAGTGTCATTCCTTCCAGCTTTAGGTTAAAATTTGAATGTATAAACAATGTTATAGAGTACGAGGATATTTTTCTTGGTCTTATTATATCCAAGAGGATGGGTGTTAGGAATGTAAGAGTTGTGGGTGACTCCTAACTTGTCACTAATAAAGTCCTAAAAGCTTATGAGACTAGATTAGAGCACTTGCAACTCTACAAGAATATTTTCTTGAGCTTAGTAAACTTTTTGACTTCATTTCTATTGAATCCATACCTAGAGATAAAAACAATTTAGTTGATTAAATGGCTACTTCTACCTTCCACTTTTGTCCAAGCAAAATCTTGAAAGAAAATGAGTTTATGGTCTCGGTTCAATCCAAACCCCAGGTTTGAAAAGTGCAAACCAATGTGATTCTAGCATATGTTGAGGCCAAGAATGAGTCTCGTAACCATGGACTTTGCGGAGAATGATGAGGTGATCCTAGGATTCCTCAATGCATACACTGAAATTCATCTCGTGCACCATAAGAGAGGATTTTATCTTAATCCTTACCCTTCCTCTTATTTGGAGACCACATGTTGTATCCTTCCTCATCGAAGGGTCTTGAGATCTATGAGGTAGAGGAAGAAGAGCTGGAATTTCCTCTAGCCTCACCTGAGTCAAAATAGGGTAATGCCTCTTTGACTGAAGGGACCATAGATATAAATATAGGGACGGAGGAGGATCCTAAGATCTTGAATCTTGGTTCTTCTCTTACTCCAAACAAGACAGAGGCACATACAAATGTGCTCAAAGAACATTCAAAAGCCTTCATCTTTAGTTACAAGGAAATGATGAGAATCTCTCCTGATGTGGTGGTTCACAACCTCATTACAAAGCCTAATGCTAAGCTTGTGAAGTAGGATTCACGACCCATAAATCCAATGGTGGATTTAAGGGTTAAGGAAGAAATAATGAAGTTACTTTAGGTTTGTTTCATTAAAGCGTTGGACTATTTCACATGGGTGTCTAACATCATCCCAATCCTTAAAAAGAATGAGAATATACACATTTATATCAACTTTAGAGACATCAACAAAGCATGTCCTAAGCATGATTTTCCATTTCCTTTCATTGATGTCATAATAGATACAACAAAGGGTTATGAGTAATTGTCACTTATCAATGGCTTCTTTGGCTTCAATCGGATAAGGATATTTGAGGAGGATCAAACCAAGAGTACCTTTACTACTCTTTCGGGGACCTTTTGCTACACAGTTATGCCATTTGGCTTGAAAAATGTTGAAGCCACCTAATAACAAGTGATGACATACATCTTTCATGATCTCATTCATAAGATTGTGGAATATTACTTTGACGACATGATGGCTAAGGAGAGGAAGCATTGAAATGAACATGAGGTGCTTTGTATTATCCTCTCTCATCTTATCAAATACAATATAATGTTGAATCCAGAAAAGTGTGTATTTGGAGTGATGGGAGGTAAACTATTGCGTTGTATCATTTCTTCTTGAGGAATTGATGTAGATCCATAAACTATTCGAATCATTCTAGAGATGACTCCACCTTCGAAATATCGGGCATTAGGTCTTTTTTGGGTAAACTTGGGGCAATCCACATGTTTATTCCTGATTTAAATTGCATTGTCCATCCCATTAACAACTTGCTAAAGGATTGTAATAAAGAGTGGACTTCTAAATGTCATAAACCATTTGATTTAGTCAAATTTTTTTTTCTCATGTCACCACCTAAACTCATGTCACCCAAATTCAATTTTCTCGATATTATACTCTCAAGCCATTGAGGTCTTGCTAGTGTGCATGTTGGCACAAGTGGATGATGATAACCATGAGCATATCATTTACTTTATTATTCACACTCTACTTGACTAAAATACTTGTTACACATAAGTAGATAAAGAATGCCTGGAAAGAGTATTTGAAATGAAAAGGTTAAGGAATTATATGCTTACCCAGAAACGTGATTGATCATCAAGTATGACAAGTTACGAACATTTCTAACTCAAGGTTCCTTATCCAAAAAGGCTGGACATTTTTTTATATTGATGGGTGAATTTTAACTTACCTTCATCAACCAAAAGTTTGTCAAAGGAAAGATCATTACAGATTACTTGGCGAGACAATACGATAGATTTTGGAGACCTATTAGACCTATATTTCCCTGATGAGTGTGTATTTTATGTGGAAATAAAGCCTCCAATTGTTTCATGTCCCTGGTATTCTAACATCATTAATCATATTGTAGACCGTATGCATCCCGAGGGAGAAATGTCACAACAAAGGAAATGACTACATGGCATAGCTTCCAAGTATGCAATTTTAGAAGATGTGATCTATCGCATGAGATCCTTTGACATCATTCTTTTGAGGTGTGTAGATAAAGAATAGTTGGAAAATATTCTCTTTGAAGCCCATCATTAAGTCTATGGAGGTCCTTTGTTAATGAATATCTACAGCACCCAAAAATGACCTTCGATCTGCTGTCGCACTGGGTCATTTAGTGTGATTGCACATCATTGAGTTTTCTCCAAGGTGTGGGACCTTGTAATGTGAGAAAAATCTCTAGATTGAAGCTAGTTCTTACTCCTCTGTTTAGGTTTATGCATGAATTTACAGAGGTTCAATACTCATTTCTACTCTAAATTCAAAGGAGACAGAGTTGAAGATGCAAGAAAGGGGGAAAAAAACTAAGCTAAAATGGTGATACACCAAAGGAGTGATAAACTTATGTTTTGCAAATAAACACAGATCATAAGAATGTAGCACAGAACATGCACAGATTGCCAGAATATAATGAAATATTAGAAGACAATGATAAACACATGAGAGGATTAGAAAATCAATCACAGAACATACATTATCATTCCCAAGTTTAATACAATGCATTACAATGGAAAGGAGGCAAAAATATGTGTTGCAGCCTGATGAGAGGTCGAAACTCTACAAATCTACCTACTAAGGAAGAAAAGAGAGCTTGCAAGAGCAAAATGTCCAACATTACAATAGATTACATCCTTTGCATTTATAGCTGAAGAAAAGAGAGAGAAAACAAAGGAGGAAGAAAATCTGATCTTTTTCTTCAACCACCGCCATTAACCCTTTCAAATCAACCTGCAACCCATCAAATCGAGCTCCTCTATTTCTGTTTTGCGTGTTGGAGAAAAAATGATGAATTTGGTAAAACACAGCTCTCAAAACAATTTGATCTCATATTTATGGTGTGAGAAGACATTTTTATGGTTTTACCCCATCAAAATGAGCTGATTCTCCATCTTTGGTTAGTGGAAAGAGCTAACCATGGTGGATCGAGAAAAAACAACTTATTCAAAGCAATCTAATATGCATTAAAGGTGTGAAAGACGTTTTTAACATCTTATCCATTGAAACATACCAAAAAATGATGTTTTTATTCTTTCAATGCATAGAGGGGCCCAAGACCTTTTCAAAAAGTCTAATTTTGTTCAAATCTGATCTCTGGATCGAAAGATATGCCCATCTGAAGATTTAGGGCAAAAATAAGGCATAAATTCGATTCACAAATTTCGAGGCACGAAATTAGGGCACACTTGGCAATAAAATTGATTTTGAAAATGGTTCCATGGGTCAAATTTTGACCTTTTGTACTTTTAGAAAATTTTGTAAAAATCCCGCACCTCCACCACTCCAAGACACATGGTAGCTTCGGTTCATCGATGGAATCGTGAGCTCAAACTTTGTCTTTTTCCTTTTGATTTCTCATTGAGAAAATTTCCCAAAATTAATCTGCACCCCACTCTCTCGGTGACATGTGGCATCACCAAATTTCTTTGGGGAGGTGTGCCCCTATTTTCTCCTTCGCAGGCCTACGGGCTAAAATTTGACTTTGGGCATTTTAGCCAAAAGGGAAAAATTCCCCAAATCTCTCCATGCCTTGCCACTCCACCCTGACATGGACACGTGTCGGCTTCAAAATGATCCGTGGGCCCTTGGGCCAAAATTTTCCTTTGCACCCTTTGACCAAAGTTCCAAAAACTCCAACATCCCCCTGGTGTCCGCTGCTCCACCCTACCACGTGGCACCTTCTCATTGGCCGCAAGCCAGTCTAGGGAAAATTTCCCCAAAAAACTCCGTCGAGCCATAACTCAAAAATTACAAGAAGTTAGGAGGAATATTTTACCTTTCTAGAAATGTAAGAAAAATCTCTATATGATGGAATCATACCCAAGAAATTTTGAGTCCCTGAAGCATGCAAAAAATTCGTTTTAAGTACCAGCAAAGGAAAAGGAGGAGGAGTTAGCCAACTTTGGTTTCAGCTTCATGTGTGTTTGGATAATCCTCTTGATCAAAGGCTGAATAGTTGGCATTGATTGGGCTTGGAGTATGAGGATTTATGTGAAATTTTTCAATAGGTTTAGACCTAATTATGGCCTTGGCTCCATAACTTGTCCTAAATAGCATGTGTGACCAATTGGCAGATAGGTAGCCTCCAATTCTAGCTGTGAAATCCCTTGACAAATATATGGCAAAGAGTGGTGGCAAATCTATCACCAACACATCTTGTAAAACAAGGGTGGCATTGGGGCATGCATGCAAGGTAAGGCTCAAATATTTAATTACCCCAACTGTTGTTACTATTGTCCCATCTAATCACACCACCCCCTTGGATATGACTTCATATTGAAAGCCCAGATGATCAGCTATTTACTTGGGCATCACGGAACTACTTGCCCTAGAATCATTCATACAATTATGTACTAGTTTATCCCCAATGATCAATGAAACATAGAATGGAGGGGGATTCAAATTTTTACCTTGCTTCCCCATGATTCCCCTCAAGCTGAGTGGCATTTTTGAGTACCTTCTCTTGCACATGAGCTAGCTGATTTGGGGTTGACCAATTCTTCATGGCAGCTTGTAGCAGATCCCTTTGTCCTGGGATGGATAGTGACTCCCACATAGATATGTTCACATTGGTCTTCTTCATTTATTCAATGATGTTGAATGGGGATGAACCATCTCTTTGCTTCCCTTTAGTTTGCACATTCTTTTCTTGTACATGGGCTACAATAGCTAGCATTTGAGATGGTCTAGAAGGTGGCTTGGGTTGTCCTTGCACATTTGGAACTACATTTTGCTTGCCAACACCTTGTGGAGTGATGGAAGGTTGTGAATCACTTGGGCCTAATGACTGCCCTTCACCAATATTCCTCTTCTTTGACCATGTGTTAGCTACTACACTCTAAGAAGGTGTTTGATTCACACCATAAAATCTTCAGCCTGCCAATTCACAAGTGTAGTCTCATTTGGAGTTGTATCTTGTTGAGATGTCCCTTGTTGTTGGTCTATTTCTTGACTCACTTCACTCTCTATAGCAGTTTTTGTCACCATCAAGGCTTGTTTCAAAGCACCATTGAATCACATAGATTGGTTGTGATGTTCATTGCATGGGTAACACCGGTCATACTCTTGAGCTATATTATTTTGCACTGCTTTGGCACTAAGGCTTTAGAGGTAGATGCAACATTGGGGTTATAGAGCTGAAATGATCTATTGGCAGGAGGACTTACTTGATTTTGATTTACAGCTGGGTTGGGTGGCCTATTAGGTTGATATGGTTGTTTATTAGGCTAAGTTTGAGGTGATAAGAAGGCCTAAAACTTTCACTTGCCGCCTCTTGAGCGTAACCAAATTTTTGCCCAAATTTTATAATTGTTTCATAACTTCTTAGAGCTCATTTGAGGCACTAGAGGATGAAGTAGAAGTTTCTATTATCCAATTTTGCACACATGGCAAGATTGGACAATGGGGTCCTATCACGTTCAAAATGAAAAAAATAGTCCCAGGAACCCACCTTCGGTTATTATCGAGATGCAATAATTAAAAATAATTCTTAAATTGCATATGAGAGATCACCTAGTATCAAAAGGCACCCAGTTGATCTCAACTCAGTAAAGAGTTCGGGGTCGAGTTGATAGAGAACCCGGTGTCAAATTGATAGTCATCTCGGTAGAGACTCTCAGTTGTAAGAGCTCGATGAGGTCTTGTTAATGCAAAATATAGCTCGTTGAAAATTGACGAATGAAGGGAACTCTATAAGGATCTCGGTAGAGATCGATGCAGGCGGAAGTTAAGGCCGAGTCAGGGAGAGTCAAAGTTTGAGCTATCAATAAAGTCTCAATGAATTGGAAAGGTTCAAGCCACAGGTAAGGCGAAGGTAGAAATAAGGAATTTGACTCATCTTAGTGACTTGTTCATTTTGGAGATCATGTGGTGAGCTTCTTTTAGGACACGTTCTGTAGAGCTAGGGTGATTCAAACACAAGCCAAGGCATCAAGAGTGCCATAAAATGAATGGAGATCATTGCGTAAACAAAGATACGTGATGGAGCCCTATCGATGGGACTCATCGAGCATGATGGATAATTCAATGCAACTCGTTTCATGTGGATGCATTAAAGATAGTTTCTAGGCAAAGTCAACTCACTCAAAGTTGGCATGTAACAAGCTATCAAGGAAGTCAGTGAGTTTAGCGCACCTGCTCAAGCTAAACAATGTCGTGGAGCCTTGGGATCTCTCGGGAATATTTTTGTTTCTTACTGGTCGAATTGGCCAAATGATGTCTAGGTTCCGCGGTCAGTCTTCAACATGGGATATTCAAATGAGTTTTCCAAGGTAAATGTTGAAATGAAAAACCAAGACAAGGTTTCCACGATAAGAGGGAGTTTCAGGCCTTTGAAGCCGCGATGGAGATAATGTTGTGGCAAACCAATATGATATTTCCACACATGGGAAAAGTTCATGATGATTTCCAAGCGGGTTTCAGTTAATGGAAAACCAACACAAGGTCTCCGCGCAAAGGGGGGCCCCGAGTTTCATCTTGCCAAGAACGTGGAAATTTTAGAAAACATTGCCAAGCATGATAAAACCATGGCAAACCATAATCGGATTTCCATGAGTTGGAGAAATGAACACCAATTTCCAGGTGGAAGTGCTATGGTGGAGTGCCAACATGAAAGTTCTGCTCGTGGGATATTTTCAGCTCTTTGCCTAGTCGGATAAATAAATAAATAATGCCTCAACCCCGCACTAAGGTATTCATGAGTTATTTGCTTAAAATGGGAATCGAGAAGCCTAATGCCAAGTGGGTTTTTGTGGATGGCAAGCCAAAGAAGAAATTCCATGCGGGGAGATTTGGGGTGGTATGACCAAGTCAAGAAGTGGAAATTGGGAACCGACTTGCCAAGGCAATGTATGGAAAATTGGATTCATAAGTCTCGAGATCCCCACACATATCCTACGGACTTCCTTGATACAAACGCCATGCCAATTTGACTTGGCAAAAGGAGGATTTGGCATGGAACAGGGGATATTCAAGTCGGTTGAACCAAGGCAATTCAAACTACTTTTTCCACGCAGAACCTGTCAACTCGGCTATGTGGCTGAGCCGTTCTGTGGGATTTGAAGCTGGTATGCCGAGGTCAGAGATTTGACGATGGCAGTCCAAGCTGTTCACTCCGCGTAGGGGAGATTCAGGCAAACACTGCCAAGCGTGGAAATATTGGGATGGAAAACCATAATCAGACTTCCGCACGGGCCGTGTAAACAGGATCTGAGTCTTTGTGCGAGTCACTCGGAAGGTAAGTCGGGGAACGTGGGAATGAGATAGTTGAAGTGTTTAATAGGATTGGACGTGGTGGTCTAGCCTGGCCAAAATTGAGTATGACACGGAGATAGGTGAAGGAGGCTCCACACATTCTGCTTACCACGCATAACATCCCTGTAAACCCGTCTACATATCTTCAACTATTACAGACCTGCATTTCTAGGAATATGCTTTCACAAGAAAGAGATGCCTTCTCATGGAATACCATAATTGCAGCTTACAGAAGACATGGGTTTCCTCACGAAGCGTTGATACTGTTTCACCGAATGCAACAAATAGATGTCCGACCTGATCAGTTCGCCTTTGCCAGCATACTTCTCCCAACTCCCATTCGGGCTCTGAGCATTCGGTGGTCACGAGGCAAACTCCCACGCACCAGGCAGTTGATATGTTGCAGTATGGTAGAAGCCTTTTGAACGCTTCCAGCAAACAGGTTGTCCAACTGTGTTGTTATCTGTTCAGTATCGAATGCATCCTCAAATTTGGGATTTTCCTTCAAGATATTTTTATCAAAATCGATTAAGTGACAGTGAGAGTGTTACCAAGAGACCTGATGAAATTTATTACAAAGATTCTCTATTGAGACCTTACTTGTTTTACGATGTAACTCATGGAAGTGAATCTCATAGAGGTGGATCTGTTTCATATCAGAATATTCATGAAGCACAAATTGCTTTGCAATTATATGAGCATCTTCAATGAGTCACTAAGTTGGCAGGCATAAAGGTTTTTGTTGGAATTATCACACCTTACAAGCTACAGCTGAAATGTTTGCACCGAGAGTTTGATGTTGTCCTCAAATTTGATGAAGGAAAAGGTTTATATATCAATATGGTAGATGCCTTTCAGGGCCAGGAGCGTGATATAATCATTATGTCTTGTGTCGAGCTGCAAATCATGGGGTTGGTTTTGTAGCTGATGTTCGCCACATGAATGTGACATTAACACGAGCTCACAGAGCACTTTGGGTTATGGGAAACACAGCTGCATTGAAGCAATCTAGTAGTGATTGAGTTCAGTCGAGGGCAGATCTGCTCGATGTGTAGAGCTTGGTAAAACTCATGAGAAGCTCACCGATTCAGAGGAAATGGAGCCGGTAAGGATAAACAAGGCTCGATGGGAGTTATTCAGTGATGAAAACACTCGGGGCTCATAGAGACGAGTCGCAAGCTTCATGCGAGGGGAGGGACATGACGACAAGCGTGGTGCAGAGAGAAAATGAGCTCAGACGTCGATAGAATGAAAAGCGGGGTTCAAAACGAGTATCCCGGTCTATTAATAAAGACGATTCCGGAGTTTCAATGTGGAATTCAATACATTTGAGTTCATGTTCGATCAGTAAGACACGAGCGAAGGCGAACCAAATCACATGGAGCGATTCGGTCAATTAGGTGATAAGTACGAGTCGGCCGGGCTACGATGGAAATAACTCGGCACTGAAAGAGTTTCAAATGGAATTCACTGAGTCAAAAATCCTGTGACAATAAGGAGCTCATCGGTAAAAGAACTTGAGGGCTCATCAGAACATGTTTGTTTTAGTTCACCTCACATGGAGTGAAGAGGAACAGACGAGATGTTCTAGCAGTAACACCAAAATGATGAGGCTTAGGAGAAGTTGGCAGTCATAGCAAGTCGAATGGAGTCAGGCTTAGCTTGCTTTAAGAGTGTAGTAGGCGGATAGCCTAGTCTGAATCAAGAAGAATCGTGATCGAGCCACGCTGAATGAAGATCTCATTCAGGAATTGACAAGAAAACTAATCTTGTGGTGAAGTATTCACGGATTAAATGCCAAGTCTGAATCAAGAAGAATCATTGCAGAGCCAATTGAAAAATAAAGTGTGCAAGTGAGGTCGAAGAATTTATAGAAAATGGTTTGCATGGATACATCACAGAAAATGGTAAATGCTAGTTGAGCACACAAACGTGTAAGGATGACTCTAAGAATGAAGGCAGTGGAGCTCGGTACTTTACGCACGGTGAGGTATCCATAGCAAGCAAGAGGTTCAAATTGGAATGGCTCGAGGAACCGATCTAGGTGTCAAGTGCCTCGGAGGAAAGAATTCACCGCATAAGCCATCTGCATAAGCCTAAGACACGGTTCACGTCAAAAATGAGTTCGGGAGAAAGCTCGCATGAAAGATTCAGATAACCGAGTTGAGCCATTCGCCATTCACCGAGTGAGTCAGTCGGGGAACGCTTGGATGGGAACCAAGTCGAGTGAATAGCTCGAGCATACAACTGCTCAGTAATTCATTCTAATTAACTTTGTTTATTTCATCAAGCATTAATGCCAAACTGAAAATTCAAAGAGAGCTCGACAAGCTAAACTCGTGCCGAGTCACTGGTCGATAGAGATGCAAGCTCGGTTGTCAGCGAAATAAGTGACTTAGGATGAGCCGAGTTGCAGTCTGAGTGACCCGATGATGAGCATTAGAAGAGGTGAGAAGAGCTCGATGCAGATTGGGAGCTCGGTGAGTTCGGTATGTTGCTCGAAGCTCGTCAAGTTGGGATATGTCCAGACTCTATTCACATGGACCCCCCTCCTCTTCAAGTCAAACGGGTCAACAGGGGTCCCGACATTATGTTAATTAATTTAATATTTCTATTAAAATATTTTAATAATAATATTTATTATTATTATTTAAACATTTTATTTAAATATTCTTTTAATTAATTGAGAAGACTTGGTCATCAGGCAATTAATGACCCATGATGGAACCTTCTCAGGTGGTTCAACTAATTGTAATAAATACATCATGGGCCTTCAATTTAGGAATGTAATTATGACATTTCCTCTTCTTTCTCACATATTCTTCTATAAATGTAAGTTGGAAGCTCATTTCAAAGGGTTCCAACAGTTCAGACAAGTTGGACAGTTAGATATCTCAGGCGAGTGTATACTTTTCAAGAATCCTCTCTCTTCTGCAAGTTGTTCTTGTGTGTTGAGAGAACTTTCAAGCCTCCTCTTCAAGACTGTAATGGAAACTATTTCCTCTTCTGAATGTATGATGCATTGTGCATGTTATTGAAGCAATAAAAGTGTGTGTTTTGTGACTAATCTCGGTCCTTTCATCCTTCTATGCTTCTTTGTGCCTTTCTCATACTTGCAGGTACACTATGCAAGTTTAAGTTTCTATTGCAGGTTCTTGGAGTTCTGTGCTTATTGAGTGGTGGAGTATTGCATGCAGTTGAGTTGTGGTGTTTGTTCACCCTTCTTGAGTTCATCCTTCTTCACTGGGAAACTAGTATATTTCTTGGTCTGATAAAGTTTAACAAAGGGAACATGTCTCTTAGTTTGTGGTATCTTGTACCCTCTCTAAGTTGCAGTAGGTGAAGTTGACTTGTGGTGCACACACCCTCTTCAAATTAACCCTTCCTGAGTCTAGAAACACCCTTTATTTGGTGCATCACCATCCCTAGTATAGTTTCATTTCTGTAAATCTCTTTCCCTAAAACCCCATGAAAATGTTAGCATAGGACTAGATAATCATTTTTGTTACACTAGGAGTAGTACAACACTTAGTTTAGGAAGAGGAAACTGGCCTTCTCCGGAGGTTCACCTCGATCCCAATTCTGACATCTTGAGAGGTGATCCCATGTGTCCCAATCACACCGAACGTCCTATTCACATCCTGGCCATTCGGAGGGTGCAGTGATTTGGTGACAACAGTTTCATTTGAACTCTGGTTTCTAGGAGTGGGAATAGGAGCTAAAGTAGGTGCTTGACTAGTACTTGGGATTCCCAACTCTGGATATAAGGGCATATGAGGCCTAGGTGCAAGTTTACCATCTTGGATCAAATAATTCTCAACCCTAATGGTGATGTTGTATGTTGCAGGTATAGTTGCAGCTCCCATGGATTGGATCAACATAGAAATGTCAGAATTTAAAGACTTGAGAAAGTATAAGAAAGCACCTTGAGCTTTTGGCCTCACTGCCAATGAGATTCTATCCCATGTTCTTTGAAATATGAAATTGAAGTCTTTTAGCTGCTCATTGGGAGCTCTCTTGATAGTTGTCATTTTCTCCAATAGAGACAAGTTGTCCCCTTTCTCTCCAAATTGGTTATGGAGGGTTGTGCACAACTAGTTCTAATTTTTATAGAGCCTACCTCAAGGCTCCTGAACCATTGCTAAGATTTCCATTTGAATGAAGATGCCAACAATTTGATAGCAATTTACATCTCAACAATCTCATGGATTACACAAACATTAGCAATGTCTTGGACATGATCACCAGGAGTGGTCTGATTTTCTCTAGTAAAGTATGGGATGTTCTTCAATGTTGTAATTGGAACTGGGTTTTTTGGATTGAGAGCAAGTGGGCTGCTGCCAGTAAAGTTGACATAAGGATTGGGTTGTGCCATTTTGATTGGCCTGAGAACCCTTGTTGATTGGATGAAAGGTCTACTAGGTGGAGGAGTTGATAGAGTTCTGTTTGGTGGAGATGGAGACCTTTGAATCCTTCTTCCCCTTTCTCTTCTTTCTAGGGATAAATGTAGATACTCAGACAATCCCTCTTTTCTTTTCCTTGACCTTGTTTGGATTCTTCTCATGAATCTTCAAGCTTGGAATATTGAAACCAATTGATTCTATCCTTTTGGAGTCACCAGATGTGTAAATTAGGGCTATTTCAAGCAAGAAACTAATAACAATTGCACATCAACTTTTTTGTAATGAAGATGAAGACCTCTAAGGTCCCACCGGTCATGCCAAAATTGTTAGTGAAAATATACAGCACCCCAAAATGACCTTGAGATCTCGTAGTCCAGGTGGGTCATTTAGTGTGATTTCACAACATTGAGTTTTCTCCAAGGTGTGGGACCTTGCAAGGTGAGAAAACTCTCTAGATTGAAGTTGGTTCTTACTCCTCTGTTAGATGTATGCATGAATTTACAGAGGTTCAATATTGATTCCTACTCTAAATTCAAAGGAGACAGAGTTGAAGATGTAAGAAAGGGGAAACAAAACTAAGCTAAAATGGTGATACACCAAAGGAGTGATGAACTTCTATTTTGCAAATAAACACAGATCATAAGAATGTAGCATCAGAACATGCACAGATTGCTAGAATATAATGAAAGATCAGAAGACAATGATAAACACATGAGAGGATTGGAAAATCAATCACATAACATACATTATCATTCCCAAGTTTAATATAATGCATTACAATGGCAAGGAGGAAAAAATATGTGTTGCAACTGTATGAGAGGTATGAAACTCTACAAATCTACCTACTAAGGAAGAAAAGAGAGCTTGCAAGAGTAAAATGTCCAACATTACAATAGATTACATCCTTTGCATTTATAGCTAAAGAAAAGAGGGAGAAAATAGAGGAGGAAGTAAATATGATCTTTTTCTTCAACCACCTGCCATTAACCCTTTCAAATCATCCTGTAACCCATCAAATTGGGCTTCTCTCTTCTGTTTTGCATGTTGGAGAAAAAATGATGAATTTGGTAAAACACATCTCTCAAAGCAATCTGATCTCACATTTATGGCATGAGAAGACATTTTTAGGTTTTCCCCCATCAAAATGAGCTGATTCTCCATCTTTGGCAAGTGGAAGAAGGTAACCATGGCGGATCGAGTAGAAAACAACTTATTCAAGCAATTTGATACACATTGAAGGCGTGAAAGATGTTTTTAACATTTTCTCCATCGAAACCTATAAAAAATGATGTTTTTATTCCTCCAATGCATAGAGGGGCTTGAGACCTTTCCAAAAAGTCTAATTTTGTTCAAATCTGATCTCTGGATCGAAAGATATGCCCATCTAAAGATTTAGGGCAAAAATAGGGCATAAATTCAGGCACAAATTTTGAGGCATGAAATTAGGGCACACTTGGTGGAAAAATCAGATTTTGAAAATGGGTCCACGAGCCAAAATTTGACCTTTTTCACTTTTGGAAAATTTTCCAAAAATCCCCACACCTCTGCCGCTCCGAGACATGTGGTAGCTCCTGGTTCGCCAATGGAATCGCGGGCTCAAACTTCACCTTTTTCCTTTTGATTTCTCATTGGGAAAATTTCCCAAAATTTCCCCACGCCCCACTCTCCCGGTGACACGTGGCATCACCTAATTTCTTTGGGGAGGTGCACCCCTATTTTCTCCTTTGCGGGCCTGCAGGCTAAATTTTGACTTTAGGCAATTTAGTCAAAAGGGAAAAATTCCCCAAATCTCTCCGCGCCTTGCTACTCTGCCTTGACATGGACATGTGTTGGCTTCAAAATGATCTGCAGGCCCTTGGGCCAAAATTTTCCTTTGTGCCCTTTGACCAAAGCACCAAAAACTCCAACATCCCTTCGCATCTGCCACTCCACCCTACCATGTGGCACCTTCTCATTGGCCACGGGCATGTCTAGGGAAATTTTCCCCAAAAACTCCGCCGAGCCATAACTTGAAAATTACAAGGAGTTAGGAGGAAAATTTTACCTTTCTAGAAAGGTAAGAAAATTCTCTATCTGATGGAATCATACCCAAAAAATTTTGAGTCCTTGAAGCATGCAAAAAATTCATTTTAAGTACCAGCAAAGGAAAAGGAGGAGGAGTTAGCCAAAAATAAGCATGGGCTTATTTTGGATATGATCACTTTGGAGGGCATGTTGTCACTCAGAGAATTCATTGAATGGGTTATTTTTGGCTCACCTTAGAGCATGATGATGTAGAATATTTATGCAGGTGCCATAAATATCCAACATTATCACACAAGATACACATCCCTACTCGGCTCCACATTCCATTGTGACACCCTGGCCCTTTTCTACCTAGGGTTTGGATTTGATAGGTAAATTTTCTCCATTATCAATAGATGGAAAATTTTTATCATTATGACCATAGAATATTTCATAAAGTGGGTAAAGGTCATGCCTCTTACTATTGTACTTGGGTCTATGATCACCAAGTTCATTTTGAATCATATCATGTGCAAGTATGGAGTCCCATGGGTCATTATCTTGGATAATGGCACATCCTTTAAGAATGAAGAGGTGTATGAGTTGTGTTCATAATTCAAAATATCACATCACATAGCCTCTTTATATTACCCTCAAGCTAATGGATAGGATGAGGTGACAAATAAAACATTAAGGTCCATTCTCCTCAAAACAGCCAAGGAGAACAAGCATGACTGGCATTTAAAGTTATTTCTGGCCTCTTGGTCCTATAGGATGTCAATGTGAACACCCATGGGGGAAACCCCATATTCTTTAGTCTTCAAATATAAAGCAACATTACCACTCGAGGTAGAGTTACGTAGCCTCTACATATCCTTATAAGGTATCCTATATGAAGATGGGTATTAAGAGGCACAACTAGTTCAACTAGAAACCCTTGATGAAACTTGACTTAGAGTTGAACAGCGACATAGTGTTTATCTTTGACAGGATGTGTTGTCGGTATAACAAAAAAATTATGAGCATGAAATACACGTAGGGGATCTAGTTTTAAGACTCAATATCTAGATTGACAAAAATACCGGCGAAGGAATAAAGTTCGGGCCTAAGTGGTTAGGTCCATATCAAGTCATGGAGGACTATAAGAATGATGCATATCATTTTTCTCTTATCTTTCTTCTTATGAGAATATCAATTTTTTTTTCCAATGATCTAATTTTCGGATGATCCCTCTTGACTTATCTTGAGGGTGTCCTAGTGTCTTTCCTTTCTTCCACTTTATGTACTTCTTCATGTGGAATATCAATTTCTTCATCAACCTCTTATTTTTCATGATAGTCATTATGCTTTGAGTGTTGGATTTGATAGAATGAGACTCATCCACCTTTACATTTTTTCTTTCAATAATTTTTTGCACCCTTTTATTGTAGCATCTATAAGTTCGGCTGACTACTGAATAACCAATAAATATGCCTTCATCACACCTAGATTAAAATTTTCCCAAGTTATCTTCATTTGTTTTTATGTAACATTTACTCCCAAAGACTCTTATGTGTTTTACATTGGTTGGATTTTTTTCCGAGTTCATAGGGTGTTTTGTCGTTGTTTATTCTTAATTGGGCTCTGTTTAGAATGTACACCATTATGTAGACTACTTGACTCTAGTATCTTTCTGGAAGTTTAGATTCATTCATCATAGTTCTTACCATTTTGGTATAAATTTGTTCTTCCTTTCAACAACCCCATTTTGTTGAGTTGTTCAAGCTCTTGAGAATTGTCTTCTAATCCCATGTTCTTCACAAAGCTCACCAAAATCATTTGACAAAAATTATCCACATCTTTTTATCTCAAGAATTTTATTTTGGTGTTCTTTCATTCTCCACATGTGCCTTGAAGAATTTAAATTTTTCTATGGATTTTGATTTGTGCTTCAAGCAAGGTACTCATGTCATCCTAGTGTAATCATTTATTAACAACATAAAATATACATCTCATTATAAACTTTGGGTTCTGGTATGCTGTAAAGATCTGTATGAATCAATTCCATAGGTCTAGTGGTAGAATAATCTTTGGAATTGAAGGATATCCTCATTTTTTTACCATGTAGTTACCTTGCATAGTGTGTCTTCTCTGGTTTACAATCTTTTGCATGTGTCTCACACCACCCTTAGCACTTATTTTTACTAGGTTTTCAAAACTCATATGTCCCAATATCTTGTGCCACATCCAACTATAATCAACCTAACTTGTCAGACATTTTTCTTTATTTATTTCATTGATAACATATATATTGTTCTTGGTCCTTTTGGCTTTCATAACTTTATTTCTTGTTTTTCCATTTATAATATCATGACCTCTCCCATAGAATATCATATTATAAATTTTCTTGCACATTTGACTCACACTTAACAGATTGTGCTTTATACCTTCTACATATAAGACATTTTCTGTGATTTTTTTCCATTATCAAGCCTCAACATTCCTTTTCCAACAATATGTTTTGATTTATTATCGAAAAATATAACAACTCTTGATGCATTGTTTAACAGAGAGAGTGTTTTCTTTTTTACCCATCATATGACTAGAGAAATCACTATCTAGATACCATATCTTGTCTTTGTTTCACATAAGAAACGCGGTTTGCACTATTGAGTAAGAATCTTTTCTCTTGTTGGTGTCTTCCTTTACAACATACATAGAATTTATTTTGTTTACGAGGTTCTTATATATTTTTGAAGCTATATGACCTTTCTTGTGATATTTGTAGTGAACAACATTATAGTTCATTCTAGTGTATGGTGAGCTATAGTTTCTTCCATAGCCTCTAGTATATTTTCTACATTTGGCAGCTTTATGTCCAAATTGGTTACATGAAAACAATAACCATAGAAATAATGTGTATACCTCATAGCATAGGTGATTTTGGGAGCAGTAGTCTTCCTCTTTGTGGCTTTGATAACTTATTTATTTATAACAAGAAAAATTCTTGGAATTGAAGTACTCTTGTTTCCTTCCTTATTTGTAGATTCCATTTCTTTTACTTCTTCCTTTAAACCTATCCCTAATTTGTCATTTTTATCCCGTTGACTACTCATTATGTCAATTAGAACATTTGAGAACTTTTCTAGCTTCTCATACATTGTCAACTTGTTGGTAATTTATTCTAGCTTGGAATCTAGTCTCTCCAATTCTAAGTTCATATTTATGCATTCATGCTCCTTTGATTTGTAAGATTTGGAAATATTTTCCAGCTGAGTTTCAAGTTATTTGAGCTCATTAGTTTCTTCCTATTCCTTTAAAAATTTTCCTTTCTCAAAGACATGAATCTTTTCTTCATAATCTTTCAATGTGCATCTCAAATTTTAATTCTTTCTCCTACGTAGTTTCAATTCTTCAAGAGCACAAATAAGTTATGCTTCAAGATTTAAATTTTATTCTTCTTTTCATCGAGTCTTCATAATCAATTGCATTCTTTCCTTTTGAGTTGCATTCTTTAGAGACATCCATGGCCATAAACAAACATTTTATATTGAGCTTCATCATCCTTAATTTTAGAACTACATGGGTTGTTTGAATCAAATTAGATAGAATCTTCCTTTGAGTAGAAAATTCCTTTTGTCTTTAAAGGATTTATTCTTGCCATCTTTCTTCTTAAATTTCATAGTTTTTTTTTTGCATGTATGCCTTTGTTCATCATGATCAAAGTGAGTTTCTTTATTCTTGTGTGGGAACTTAGCTACAAAATGGCCTAATTTTCTACACTCAAAACATTTAAATAGAATTTTACCTTTATAATTTCTGAGCCTCTTCTTAGTCTTCTTATGAACATTTCTTCAATATTCTCATCATTAGCTTCATCCTCCGAGTCTGATTTTTTTTTCTTTTTGGATTGTTTATCTATCTTGGCTTTAAATGTTACTTATTTCTTAGTAAATTTATACTCTATTGTTCTCATCTCATATGCTAAAATAATGATTTGTAATTCATCCATTATGAGAGTCTTCATGTCTTTGGCTTCTTCCACAACTGAAACCTTTGCATCAAATTTGGAAGTCAGAGATCTTAGAATATTTTGGACTATAACAGATTCTTCTAGTTTCTCACCTAGGCCTCTAATCATATTGATAACTTCATCTATTCTCTGCATGTAGGCTATTATACTCTCATCATATTTCATCTTCATATTCTCAAATTGTGCTATGTAGGTTTGTAATTTTACTAGTTGAACCTTTGAAAAAACATATGCCGCAGACAATATAACATAGAATAAAAAATTTAGTTTGGGAAACCCTTTTGGGAGAAAAACCCACTTTAAAACCAAGGCTTTATTAGGAACACCAATTCCAAAGCATATAATATCTTGGTTTTAGTTGAGCACCCACTCAACCATTGAAGAACCCACTTCATTCTCTAAGCACCCACTTGAAGATAACTAAGCACCCACTTAAGCAAATTTTAGCAAGCACCAACTTGCAAGGAGCACCCACCCCTATAATCTAAGCACCCACTTAGAAATATAATATTACAAATACATTGATCACTTAGAATAAAGATTGCTTACACAATGGATTATGATCACTTTTTTTATTTATCTTTATGTGCTTTCTTTTTAAGCTCTCACATTCAACATTCTTTGTCACTTGGCTCCATCTTTCGATCTCAATCTAGGTTTCTAATTTTTGTGCTCTGTCACTCTCTTTGCACTCCTGAGTCAAACCCTCTTTATCAATGAATCAACCACACTAATTCTCTTCTCATTTGATATGATCTTTAACACTTCATCTATTTTTCTCTTCTCTTTCTCTCTCTCTCTCTCTCTCTCTCTCTCTCTCTCCTTCAACTTGAATGCATCATTTTCTCACTTGAGAAAACTGCATATTTTCATGCATTTTTGGTTTTTCTTTATAAAATCAACACACCCCAAAACTTCCTTGGTGTTTCGTGCACTTTGTCCATCTATCGCCTAAGAATATGGTCTATTAAATGCATGCAACAAACTCCATATTTATTCTCTCTATTATTGATTTTTCTATATTCAATACGTTACTTCAGGAGCCATTTATGAGACAATACTAAAATAGATTTATCATATTTTTAGGATTTCCAACTGATCAAGATGAGCGAATCCATTTTTTCTATGATATTTAATTTTTCCTAGAAATCAAGATTTTCATAGAGAATGTAACTACATTTCAAAAATTCAAAGAGCATTAAATGTTGATAGCTGGATCTTAAGATTTCTCAAATCAAGTTTGAGTTTTTCATGAGCACAAGTTATATATACATATATAATGTATAATCTTCCATTTGATATTTGGAATCATTATCAATTTAGAGAACAAAGTCCCACTTGACCAATATTCAAAATAATTTGATTGTTCTTGAGCCTTATCTAATCCATATTTGTCCATTATGTAGATTTTATTTTTTTTTGTGAATTTCTCCTTTTGTATTGTGGTAATATCCTTTGATCCACGACATTTATCCTTTCATGGAGGATTTTTTAGTTATCTACAGATTTCCTTTACTTCTCATGGCTTTTCAATCTTCCATGACTTTCCTACTTTTCTCGTAGCTTTCTCTAGTAGTTTGCAGCTTTATTCCATATCCGCGGCTATATTCTTTTACCTATGGCTTTTGTAGTTCTTCGTGGCTATCTCTAGTATTTTCATGGATTTTCTTCTTTATCCAGATTATTCTAGACTTCCCTTACTTCCGTGGATTTTTTTTTCACATCATGGCTTTTTTTTCACTGTTATGGCTTCATCCCTTTAACCATGGCTCTCACTAAACCTGTGGCTTCTTCCACTAGACTTTGGAGGCTATCTCTCATGTCATGTGGCTTTCAAAAAAAAATTGATTAAGTCCCTTAGAACTTATCCTTAATCATCTTGAATCATCGAGAGATGACACTACCAATCAACCTTCACATTTCTCTTACCAAGTATTTCTTGAACTACTTCTTGAAGCTTTTTACAAACTTGTTAACACCTTTTCCATACATGGTTGATCTTGACCTACACAACACTTGCACTATAATTTTTATACTTTTTTCCATCAATGTAACTTGACATCAATGACAACACTTAATAAAATGAAAAAGGTCCAAAAAAACCCCCTTTTTTCATTGATGGAAACACTCTAGAAACATACATTGAACCCTTGATGGAAAAATATTTAATCTCTCCTTTTTGTTTTTGTTTTTTTTAAACATTGAGCACCATTTTGGTTTTGATTTCTCCCTTTGACATGTATGACAAAGGGCCATCATTGTCATAATCATGAAGATACAAAAAATGGATAATACATGTTCTTACCTCAAGAAGCTCCCCTAGGCTCATGCTTCTTAGCTTTTTGGCACATTGTTTGCTTCATTTTCACATAATTTGATCCATATGACTTGGTATGCATGCAGTAATGCTCCCCCTGAGATTGATGCATACTTTAATGAAATGAGCTAGTAGACTAGCTCCCCTCACATGAAAGTTTTATTACTCGATTAGGAGCTGATATTGCATGAGAATTCTCCCTTACCTTATCTCCACACTTTCTAGTTTTAGTGGGATCAGGAATGACCCCAATTCATTCCTTAAATGCTCAAATGTTGCTTTTGGTAGTGGTTTGGTCATGATATCTACGTAATTTCTTCTTTTGTGCTCACATATTCTAGGATGATTTTCTTGTCATTTACTTGTTCCCTTAAGAAATGATATCTAATTGGAATGTGTTTGGTATTTGAGTGGAACACAAGATTCTTGGAGACACTTATAAGCACTAGTACTTATCACAAAAGCAAAGGAATTGGGCTATCATATTTTACCTTATAATTCTAATGTTTGCTTCATCCAAAGAACTTGAGTGCAACACATTATGGCAGCAGCTATATATACTCTACTTCACATGTTGAGAGTGCCATTGATGATTACTTCTTTCTCAACTAGGATACTAGCAATTTCCAACAAAGAATGCTCCACCACTTGTACTCTTCTATCATCAATGTTCCTTGCCCAATCAACATTTGTATATGCTTTTATGTTGAATTCATTTCTTTTGGGGTACCAGAGTCCATATTCAAGTGTTCCCATGAGATATCTTAGAATTATTTTGACTCCTTGAAGTGTGTTTCCTTGGATCTTCTTGAAATCTTCCAACAAGGCCCACAACCTACATGATATCAGGTCTTGATGCAATGGAGTAGAGTAGACTTCTATCATGGATCTATACAAAGTTTTGTCTACTTTTGGTGAATTTTTCCTCTTTTCTCATCTTGCATCCTACTTCCATTGGTGTTCCTATAGGTCTACATTCTTCCATCCTAAACCTTTTAAGCATTTATTTGATATATTTGGTTTGGGATATGAAGATACCTTGGTTTGATTGATTGATTTGTAAGCCTAGAAAGAATGAGAGATCCCCAAGCATAGACATTTCAAATTCTTCTTTCATCATATCAGCAAATTCATAAGTCATTTTATCATGATCTCCTCCAAAAATGATATCATCCACATATACAATGACAATGAGAAGATGATCTCCTTCTTCCTTGATGTAGAGATTATTATCAACAACCTTTTTAAACCTTTCTCAATGAGGTATGAATCCAATCTATTGTACCAAGCTCTAGGAGCTTGTTTAAGTCCATACAAGGCCTTTTTCAACCTACACACATGATCTTTATCTTTAATTAGAAAATCCATCAGGTTGTTCAATATATACCTCTTCATTAGAAAACCATTGAGGAAGGTTGATTTCACATCCATCTAGAACACTCTGATCTTCTTGTAAGCCATGTATGCCAGAAATAATCTGATTGCTTCCATCCTTTCCATTGGTGCAAATGTTTCATCAAATTTGATTCCTTCCATTTGTGCATAGCCTTTACACACAAGTCTTTCTTTGTTTCTTGTCACTTCTCCTTTCTCATTCAGTTTTTTTCTGAATACCCATTTAGTTCCAATCACATTCTTGTCCTTAGGTCTTGGCACAAGCTCCCAGGTTTCATTCTTTTCAATTTGATCAAGTTCTTCATTCATGCATCCACCCAATGTTGATCCTTGCTAGCTTTTGTACAACATTCTTGGGTTCTATCATGGATAGGAGTGTTATGTCTTCATGATTTTATTGATCTCTTAGCTTCTTCTTGTGAGAATTCACCTTCTTTTGTTTCAATGATCTGATTTGTTGGATGATCCCTCTTGACTTGTCTTGAGGGTGTCTTAGTGTCTTTGTCTTTCTTCCACTTCATCTACTTCTTCATGTAGACTATCCATTTCTTCATCATCTTCTTGTTCTTCATGACTATCATTGTGTTGAGTGTTGGATTTGATAGAATGAGACTCATCCACCTTTACATTTTTGCTCTCAATAATTTTTGCAACCTTTTATTGTAGCATCTGTAAGTTGCGTTGACTATAAATAACCAAGAAATATGCCTTCATCACACCTAGAGTCAATTTTCCCAAGTTATCTTCATCTCTTTTGATGTAACATTTACTTCCAAAGACTCTTATGTGTTTTACATTGGTTGGCCTATTTTTCCAAAGTTCATAGGGTGTTTTGTCATTGTTTATTCTTAATTGGGCTTTGTTTAGAATGTACACCATTGTGTAGACTGCTTCACTCCAATATCTATCAAGAAGTTTAGATTCATTCAACATAGTTCTTTGCCATTTCTTGTATATCTTATTCTTCCTTTCAATAACCCCATTTTGTTGAGGTGTTCTAGTAGTTGAGAATTGTCTTCTAATCCCATGTTCTTCACAAAACTCATGAACTCATTTGACCAAAATTCTCCACCTCTATCTGATCTTAAGCATTTGATTTTGTGTTCTTCTCATTCTCCACAAGTTCCTTGAAGGATTTAAATTTTTCTAGGCTTCTGATTTGTGCTTCAAGAAAGCTACCCATGTCATCTGGTGTAATCATCTATTAACAACATGAAATACACATCTCCTTAAAATTTTAGTTCTAGTAGGCCCATAAAAGATCTATATGGATGAGTTCTAGAGGTCTAGTGGTAGAATACTCTTTGGACTTGAAGGATCTCCTTGTTTTTTTTACCATGTAGGCAAGCCTTGCATAGTGTTTCTGTTGGTTTTACAATCTTTGGCATGTGTCTCACACCACCCTTAGCACTTAATTTTCACTAGATTTTCAAAACTCATATGTCCCAATCTCTTGTGCCACACCAATTGTAATCAAATTTACTTGTGAGACATTTTTCTTTATTTATTTCATTGAGAACATACATATTGTTCTTGGTCCGTTTGGCTTTTACAACTTTCTTTCTTGTTTTTCCATTTATAATATCATAACCTTTGTCATGGAATATCATATTATAACCTTTCTTGCACATTTGACTCACACTTAATAGATTGTGCTTTAGTCCTTCAACATATAAGACATTTATGTGATTTTTTCCATTATCAAGACTCAAAGTTCCTTTTCCAACTATATTTTGTTGAATTATTATCACCAAATCTAACAGCTCTTGATGCATTGTTTGACAGAGAGATGAATTTTATTTTGTCACATGTCATATGACTAGAGAAACCACTATCTAGATACCATATTTTGTCTTCATTTTGTACATGAAAACGGTTTGCACTATTGAGCAAGACTCTTTTCTCTTATTGGCATCTTCTTTACAACATACACCCATTTTTTTTTTGTTTAGGAGGTTCTTGTTTTTACTTGTTGAAGCTACATGACCTTTCTTATGATATTTATAGTGAACAACATTATAGTTCATTCTAGTATGATGAGTTATAGTTTCTTCCATATCCTCTAGCATATTTCTACATTTTGGTGGCTTTATGTCCAAATTGGTTACATGAAAAAAATAACCATAGAAAGAATGTGTGTACCTCATAGCATAGGTGATTTTGGGGAGTATTCTTCCTCTTGGTGGCTTTGATGAATTCTTTATTTATAACAAGAAAGGTTTTGGAATTGATGCAGTCTTGTTTCCTTCCTTCTTTGCAGGATCCATTTCTTTGCTTTCTTCCTTGAAACCTATTCCTTGATTTTTCATTTGTATCTCATTGACTACTCTAGTATACCAGTTAGAACATTTGAGCTCTTTTCCATCTTTTCATACATTGTCATCAACTTGTTGGTCATTTTTTCTAATTCAGTATCTTAATCGTTCCAATTCTGAGTTCATATTTGTGCATTCATCCTCCTTTGATTTGTAAGATTTGGAAATATTTTCTAGTTGAGTTTCAAGTTCTTTGAGCTCATTAGTTTCTTCCTCTTCCTTTAAACTTTGTCTTTTCTCAAAGACGTGAATTTTTTTCTTCATAATATTTTAATGTGCATCTCAACTTTTGATTCTTTCTCCTACATAGTTTCAATTCTTCAAGAGCACAAACAAGTTCTGCTTCCAGATTTACATTTTTTCTTCTTCATCAGAGTCTTCATAATCAACTACATTCTTTCCTTTTGAGCTACATTCTTTAGATACATCCATGGCCATAAACAAACATTCAGATTGAGCTTCATCATCCTCTTTTAGAACTTCTGGGTTGTTTGAATTAGATTCACTTGATTCTTCTTTTGAATAGAAATTCCTTTTTTCTTAAAGAATTTCTTCTTGCCATATTTCTTCTTGAAGTTCATTTTTTTATTTTGTTTATGAATTTCTTCATCATGATCAAGATTGAGTTTCTTTATTCTTGTTTGGGAACTTAGCTGAAATGGCCTACTTGTCCACACTCAAAACATTTAAATGGAATTTTACCTTTATATTTACTGAGCCTCTTCTTAGTCTTCTTACGAACATTTCTTCAATATTCTCATCATCAACTTCATCCTCTTGAGTCTGATTCTTTTGT
This sequence comes from Taxus wallichiana var. yunnanensis, assembly GCA_018340775.1. Taxonomy (NCBI): domain Eukaryota; kingdom Viridiplantae; phylum Streptophyta; class Pinopsida; order Cupressales; family Taxaceae; genus Taxus; species Taxus wallichiana. The sequence goes on along the minus strand of CM031242.1, from coordinate 564,731,626 downwards.
TTCTTGTTTGGATTGGGTTTCTTTCTTGGCTTTAAATGCTACTTCTTTCTTGGTAGACTTAGACCCTATAGTCCTCATCTCATATGTTGAAAGAATGCTCTATAATTCATCCATTGTGAGAGTCTTCATGTCTTTGGATTCTTCCACAACTGAAACCTTTGCATCATATTTGGTAGTCAAGAGATCTTAGAATATTTTGGACTATAATTGATTCTCTATTTTCTCACCTAGGCCTCTGATCATATTGATAACTTCATCTATTCTCTGCATGTAGGTTGTTATACTCTCATCATATTTCATCTTTAGATTCTCAAAATGAGCTCTTTGTAGGTCTGTAATTTTGCTAGTTTGACCTTATCATCTCCTTCATAAATACCTTAAACTTTGTCCAAATCTCCTTTGTGGTTGTACAATGCATTACCTTTACAAAATTTGTTTTAGTTAGGCCACATAAGATGGCATTCATGGCTCTTGAGTTGCACTCATACTTTGCTTTATCTCTGGAAGAAGTGATTGGCATGGTTGGAGGATTGTATCCTTTCTCAACACATTCCCAAATATCAAAACCAAGTGACATAAGATATGTTTTCATCCTTATTCTCCAGAATGCATAATTTGTTCCAGTGAAGAGAGGTGATCTTGACAATGATAAACCACCTTGTGCCTGATTTTCTACCATGCTTGTGAAGAGAGGATCTCCTTGAAGATGTTAAGCTTCTACTAAAAGGAACTCGCTCTGATACCAATTGTTAGAGATCAAAGAATGAGAGGGGGGGTGAATCAAGTGTAGATTAAAATTTTACAACAATTTCAATCCAGAATTCTTTAGTAGAGTGCAATAATATACCATGAGCATTTAAAAAACATATGTCCAGACAATATAACACAGAACACAAAATTTATAGTGGGAAACCCTTTGGGAGAAAAACCCACTTTGAAACCAAGGATTTATTAGGAACACCAATTCCAAAGCATACAATATCTTGGTTTTGGTTGAGCACCCACTCAACCTCTGAAGCACCCACTTCAGATTCTCCAAGCACCCACTCGAAGATAATTGAGCACCCACTCAGTATATTTTAGCAAGCACCAACTTGTAAGGAGCACCCACCCCTATAATCTAAGCACCCACTTAGAAATTTAATTTTATTACAAATACATTGATCACTTAGAATCAAGATTGCTTACACAATAGATTATGATCACTTTTCTTTATCTTTTGTGCTTTATATTTTAATCTCTCGTGTTCAACATTCTATGTTACTTGGCTCCATCTTTTGATCTCAATCTGGGTTTTTAATTCTCTCTCACTCTCTTTTCACTCCTAATTCAAATCCTCTCAATCAATGAACCATCCACACTAATTCTCATCTCATTAGATATGATATTTTAACACTTCATATGTTTTCTCTCCTTCGTTTATCTCTCTTTTTATATGTAGCTCCTTCAACTTGAATGCATCATTTTATCACTTGAGAAAATCTCATATTTAGCATAGATTTTTTTCTCTTTATAGATAATCAACACACCCCAAAACTTCCTTGGTGCATTGTGTACTTTTTCTCTCTGTCACCTAAGAATCTGGTCTATTAAATGCATGTAACAAACTCTAGATTTATTCTCTCTATATTCAGCTTGATTTTGCTATGTTAATTAAATACGTTACTTCAGAGCCATCTATGAGACTACCTAAAATAGATTTATCATATTTTTAGTATTTCCAACTATTCATGATGACCGAACCATTTTCTTCCATGATATTTAATTTTTAGGATTTTCATAGAGAATGTAATTGCATCTCTAAAAATTCAAAGAGAATTAAATTTTAAAATTTGGATCTAAAGAAGATTTCTCAAATCGAGTCGAATTTTCATGAGCACAAGTTCTATATATACAGATACAATGTAGGAATATTCCATTTGATATTCGAATCGTTATCAATTTCAGAGAACAAAGTCCCACTTGACCATATTCAAATCAATTTGATTGTTCTCGGGCCTTATCCAATCCTCATTTTTCCATTCCGCGACTTTTAATAGCTTCGTGACTTTCTCATTTTTATTGCAAAATATCATTTGATCCATGGAATTTCTCCTTTCATGGCATCTTTTTCAGATTATTTTGGATTTCCTTTACTTCTCGTGGATTTTGCAATCTTCGTGGATTTCCTTATTTTCCCACAACTTTCTCTAGTACTCTGTGGCTTTGTTCCATGTCTGCGGCTATATTATTTTACCTATGGATTTTTGGTTCTCCACACTATCTCTATTCCTTTGCAGAATTTATTTTTATCCGCAGCTTCTACTAGACTTCCCTTACTTCTATGGCTTTTCCTTCACATCCGAACTTCATCATTTTCTCTTCGGCTTCATCCTAACCACGGCTCTCACTAAACCTCCACAACTTCTACTATACTTCAGAAACTATCTCCTCATGTCCTAGGTTTTCACAAAAACTTGGTAGGCCCCTTAGAACTTATCTTTAATCATCTTGAATCATCTAAGAGCTAACATTGCCAATCAGCCTTCACATTTCTCTTGCCAAATATTTCTTTATTTTGCTTCATAAAGCTTGTTACAAACTTGTTAATAACTTTTCCATAGGTGGTTAACCTTGAGACACCTACATATAACTTGCACTATACTTTTTCCATCAATACAACTTGACATCAATGATAACACTTAAGAAAATGACAAAGGTCCAACAGACAAAAAAATTCATTAAACAAATAATACTACACTTATTTTCCCTACCAGGTCTTCGGTGATGTGCCCATGCTTCCAAAAATTAGCATGAGGCTAGCAAAGGAGCAAATTTTCCTTACTCACATGTGCCTTATCCTTGGTGATGATCCCATGCTTATTATTGGTGGCATGGGGCAAGACGTATGCGATCCTTGTAAATAAATTAGTAAGTTATAAGTAAGTCGAGAAAATAAAAAGAGGTTTGAGTCCTTTGAAATCATCATAAAATGATTTAGATGTATAATTTATATTAGATTTAACCAATAAAACTATATTTTTCAATCGGGAGCCCATTTATGGGTCTATGTCTAGTTAAACTTACAAGCAAGCTACATTTTAAACTAGTTAATTAGCCTTTCCTAGAGTTGAGTTGTAGTTTCCTAATTAGATCTATTTCAAAGTCTTATCTTCTTATCATTATTGTCATTCATCAAGTCATATAACTTGCATCCTTCTTGTCTCTCGGTGTTGATCCCTCACATATTATTGGTTGTGTGGAGTTAAGAATGGAGTGGGTTCATTTTCTTATTATATCACTATTCATCAAACTTGCCAATAAAATAGGAAAATCAAATATTGCTTGAAAATCAAAGTTTTAGTTTGTAATTTGTCCTCATATGCATCACATATATATAAAAAAAAACAAAAAAGAGATCATTCTATTCACGTATTTGCATCAATCATCATCTTACATAAATACATTCATAAAAGCATATAAAAACATCAGAGATTCTACACATATAATAGTACACAGATGAAACAAGTCATGAACAAGTAAACTCTTACATAAGATATCTAAGTAAAAAAGAAACATATATGTATATATATTTATATATATAAATTTTTTGTACAATATCATCACACCCTAAGTGTGGTCAAAATGCTCACAATGAGCATAAAATATATATATATATATATATATATATATATATATATATATATACAATAAAAATGAGCCAAAGAAATAAAGGCATATGACCTATCCCTCTCTATGTGATCTAGATGAAGCTGCACGGCTGGGATTCATATTGCTGATCCTATGATGAGAGTGAGAGCCTCCATGCCCAAACTTGTGAGAGTGACCATGAGATGAAGAACTAGGATATTTTCCAGGTGTTGGCCTCGCTACGAGTATGTTCTCACCGTTATCTCCTCTCGGACAATTGATATGCAACAAACTTGGTCCTCATCTTAGTCATATATCCCTCTACAATCCATGTTGGAGTAAACATGTTAGTGTGTCACCCCACCATGATTGGTTGCCCCGAATCCATGAGTAGTTTGTCTCGTGTCATATCCATGGGGTGTGTAAATCCATGGGGTGTGTAAAGGTATCCACGAGAGTATTGCAAATAAAATCTCGCCAACCCTCTATTGTAGTTGTAAAAACAAATAAAATAACGGTGAGTTAGAAAACGTTTCACTTACAGTTCTAGTCTAAGTAGTAGAGTCGAGAGAAGAGTATTTTTCTTACTCAAATCTCCTAGCCTCTAGGATGGGTCTACTAGTGTTGTTGGTGGTGATGGAGCTACCGTAGGCACCTTCTCTACTAAATTTTCCTCTAAGGCCACCTGCCATCAAAAACTAACTACTCATCCCCTCCTCATATGTTAGGGAGAGTACCCTTTGTGTGTAAAGTCTCAACCTTGGCCTCGGCCTTGGCCCTCACCACCTTGGAAGCATTTCTCATGGTCATCCACTTGGTATCGTATCCTCCTCATGTACCTCCTCCTTGGCCTCCTCCTCCTCCCCACTATGCGTGGGAGTAGCCTCATATGAAGAATCACCCCAACCTAAATGGATCTAGGCTATCCTATGATGTGTTAATCGGGATCCCAGGTGTAACAATAGTCCACTTGAGCTTTCCCTATGGGAAGCTCTAGCTTCTCTAATCCCCCTATATACAATCAAAAATATTAGGAGGGCATCAATGTAAGGTAACCCAAACTACTAGGGCACCCTCGAACTAGACGGACCTCCATGTTGTTGGTCTTGTCCACTAATCAGCGTATAGTAGTACGGTATGCCACCACAATAACGACATCCACATCCCATAGACCAGTCATGTCTTGGTACATCTATGTAACCATATAATTTGTAGTAAGTTTTACAACAGTTTGATGAAGCCCCTTTAGTGGGGCCATAAATGTCCATCTAGCTCGCTCTAATAGGCCCGGGATCAACTATCCCTAACACCCCTTTAGTAGGGTACTATGTGCTCATAGACCCAAATAGTCAACAATGTAGAATAAGTAAGGGATTTTTCCTTTAGTTGAAAAATCCTATAAATATCACAATATGTGGCTCCTAATATATCAATATCCCATGCGTGTGTGTGTGTCGTGTGTTGCTCTATACTTTGAATCATGGGATTCCAACAATAGAGTAACTTGTCCCCACCCTTGTCCCTAACCAAGCACATAGCCAAGATATTAATAATGGCCTTAGTTAAGGAAGGGATAGGGACAAAGGAAACTTAAAGTAACCTCATGCCATACTTGGCACTAGTATCGGGTACCAATCCTATGTAAGAATCCTGATTCATGAGACTATACCACTTATGTAGAACTAGAGATGGTCAATATCATGCACCGTGACGGGAACCCCTAGAATCCCTGTAGATATCCTCAAGAGTGATACTTAACTCTGCTTTGACTCTAGGAATCCGAAAGGTGTTTTAATTTTTTCCTAATAACTCAATATATCAACTAACAAGTAACCATGTGGTGTAACCAAAGGTTTCTTGGATATCCTCCATATCCCAACTCTATGCAACATATCCTTCTTAGCCTGAGTGAGGTAATACAAGATGGGAAGGAGCTAATCAAACTTTATATCCTTGCTCCATCTGATGTATGGACCCTACATTTACAAACATCAATAAAATAGAAAGTTAGAAACTTTCTATGCATAATAAGCTCGTCAAAAACCATAATAAAATAACACAAAAACCAATAAAAATCTTCACACTTGGTAAATTTTAGCCTCTACCTCAACAATTATGCAACTTCCCTCTATGCGGAGAAATGGTTACGCAATCACCGCAGAAGTTACACAATGTAGAGGGGTGGTTACGTGAATCGCCACTTGTAGAGCATCATTTCTTTCCATGAAGGGTACGCCATACCCTAGGACCTAAATACTTTTTAAAAAGAAAAAATACACCATTTTTAATGCACTAAAATCAATATCCCATGTGGCTCCCCCTAGTGAAAATTTTAACTACAAAATTAGCTAAAATAACCCCTAGGTTAAATTTTTCATATTTTTTCACATTATAGGTTAAAAATAAACAAATGCAAATGGCTCACATGTCTTTGAGCTGCTTCTCCTCCCACTAGTGGGGCTTCCATCACATCTAAATTCTCTTAGATTCAACTGTACACGTGTCCAAAATTGTCACGGGTGATCTAGAGCTCAAAAATATCTAAGTGGGTGACTGAAAATGATTTCTAAAAATATTGATTTTGGTTATATATAGCATTTTTACCTTTGTTTTGAATGTGTGTCTATTGCAGGATGGAACGTTGGCATAGGTATATTTCTATCCTTGTGGACATGGTAAGTCCTCTTATCATTTTATTTTAGTGTATTTTTCAATTCTACATTATATCCGCACTTAGTTCCCATTTTCTCTTAAGTGATAGTTTAAAATCCCTAATGATGATTAATATATTTTCTAATGGTGTTTAAGTCTAATTTCTCATTTACAGTATATATTTGTAGCTTAGAATGCTTCCCTTAATCATTTCCATGCTTTTCCTACTTTCTATTATCTCTTTTGTAGATTTTCCTTATCTTTCATGCTTTAAGTTACGAAACCATGCCGGTGGTTACGCAACTTCCACGACGGTTATGTAACCATTGATATGCCTTACGTGGTAATTGTGTAACTACCAAAGATGCAAAGACCGATAGTTCTGTGTAGTTTTTCGCAAGACTCTTTCACCATGTTATAAATGTGTGTCAACTTCTTCAAAATTTATTTTAGTGTATGTTTCTTAACTAATTCGTTTGTTCTTGAGCTCGTTTGATGCGTACCAACTAATCCTTCCCTTCATGCTGTTAATTATGAGTTAACTATCCCTTCTTTGGGAGAGGTGGCATTTCTTGGCTATCAAATGGATTAGACCATTTCTCTTCCTTTTTCCTATAAGAGCCAAGCTTCTATCCAGAGCATTGGTTAGAGATTAATGTTTTAAATTACACTCTTATGCGGTTCGTAATCCTTTCTTAAAATGCATAAGTAAGCTCATTTCTCTTTCCTTATTATTCTCTCACCTACATTGCCACAAGATTACTTGCAATCAATTCCAGCTCTAGCATTTCTTCAATATTTCTTGCACACAAGTCATCACAGTTCCCTAGATTAGTTTGAACACCGAATTAGAAAGAAGCTAAGGGAAAATAAACCAAAACAATTTCTAAGTATTTTCATAGTTCTACAATTTCCAGGTTGGGGATGCATTTGAATTCTTAAATATTTCTTTGTCTAAATTATATTTTATTCCACAATCTATTAGAGTATATAAGTTTCTGTAGCTTTCCTTTATTCACACAAAGCTTCTATTGAAATTTATTTCCTTCCTATCCCTATGGGTTTGCATGGGAATTTTCCGGAAGAATATTCTACATCTTTTTAGTTATCTGTAATTTCCTTCATTTTTGTAAGCTTCCATAGATCCTATTGTTTCTTCTAGGGAAGTTTCAGGGGAAGAAAAGATTCTAAGAAGATTTTCTTTCTTCCCGTGACTTTGAGGAAAGAATAGAGGAAATTGTAAATCCAAAAATACAAATTGGAAAAGTATTGATTTATTAGGATAGATTATATCTTCTCTACACAAGGAAATAGCCACATCTAGTTGTTTTCTTGTTTAGTTATGTTAGTTTTTAGCATAGAAGAAATTTTAATTAATTAGAAGAAATTTAATTTGTCTGTGTGTATTTCCTCTATTTTCCAGAAAGCATCAAAAATATAAAAACATAGATTAAAGTAATTAGTTTCCTTATTTTTTATTTCTTTCATTTAAATCATTGAAAATCACAAAAATAGTAGATTAGCCTTGTTTTTCTTGTTCAATTAGTTAGCTTTCATTTATTTAGCTTCGGAAACACATAGATTTAATTAATTTTGAGGAAATTAATTGAATCATTTTAATTTAAATCTATTTGTTTCCATTTGTTAAATTAGGAACATAGAACTAATTAGAAAGGAATTAACACATCTCCCCACGTATCCCTAGTTAGCTTAGGATTAACCTTTCCCTCTTGCGGTTTCTTTGTGAGATTTTTTGTTTCTTTTCTTTAGTAATTTACACATCTCACAATACCACTCAAGTTCCTCAACAACCAAGACATTCCGTATACATACAACTCATGAGTCCCACAACAAAACTCAGCTGATCTATTTATGGATATTGGCACGGGTCTTAGAATCTTGGTTTTCTGGACTACATTGTTTCCACCCACCATTATCTCATAGTTGAAATCCATAAATTTTAAATTAGAAAATGCTTATGAGTTCGTGAAAATTCAACCAAGTCAAGATTAGACCCCATAATTCACCCATTCATCCTATTCACACGTTTCCTCCCACACTTCCATGACCTTGTCTAGAAATTTCTATGAGGAAAATGCAAGATAGTTACTGGACCTTCCAAAACTTGTTATGATAAAAAAATTTGAGTCGAGATATTGACCGCCATTTACACGTTACCATCATCTTAGACTATTCCATCTCACCCACACAAGTAAGACAATATTTTTCTTCCTTAGACGAGTAGATTCCATTAGTACTACATGACGGGACATTAGATTGCCTTGATCTTTTCTTATTCACATTTCACCTATTCACCTTATATAGTTTCCACATATCCATCTATCCATGCCACATCTATTTTCCCAAAGACAACCTTGGGAGGTCGAGTGTTTCGAAAGTCACGTTCGATTTTCATCATATAAACATTATACGGGGAAGCTACTACATGCAAGATCTTATTGGTTGGTTTATGGTGGGAGAGATTGTATAAATATATTAAGGATTTTAATCACTATCAAAGAATTTGGGAGCCTCGAAATAGAGATGAGATGACATTAGGGCCTATATAAAGTGTGGAACATTTTGAAATATGGGATATTGATTTTTTATGACCTATTGCACCATCTCGCATAAAATATAGGTGTGTGTTACATCATCATGTGTACTTGACTAACCGACCATGTGGGATTAGGTTGCACCTACATAATATTACACCACAGTAACAATAGGGAGGTTCCTTTGGGAAAATATTATCAACATGTATGGATTCCCATTGAGTCTAATGAGTGATAGATGAACTCATTTCCTAAATAAGACAAGCAGAATATTATACTATAGATCTAGAAATATGACTATTTCAAATGCGTCTAAGGAAAATAAAATTTCACTTTTTTACCCTCCTACTTAGCCATACATCAAAAATTCTGAACATATGTGGATTGATGTCCTAGATCAGGACTATATGATACCTTCTTATTTAGCAATGATTGTAGTAAGAAACCATGTGAATGAAATTAAAGAAACATATATTATTTTTAATGAAAATTATAATATGGATCCATAAATAACCACTTTGTTGAAAAAAAAAAACCATTTTGGATCTAGAAAGAACCACTAAGGATACAAACATAGCCATACATGCTACTATAAAGTACAATAAGGCTCTAGAAGATGTTAATGATGAAATATATAATTATGCTCCTTTTGAACCACGTGTTGATGGCCATTATGTCTAGGTGTTGTCATTGATGTCAAATCCATTGATTGAAAAGTGTGTAGAGGTCATATGATTCCCCATGATTTGAAAAACAAGTTCAATTATGAAGGTTGATTGATAGTGTCATGTTTGGTGAAGTTCTATGGTGTTTTGGAGCATGGTCTAGTGTGCATGGTCATAATATGATTCCTCCTAAGTTGTTTTAAGGTTTTCATGAGGTCAAGAAAGGTCCATATGGTTTTTATATGTGTCTAAGTGTTTGCACATGGTCATCATGGTAAGATCATGGGTTATTGAGTTAGGTCATTCTAGGTGTATTCTTAGTCTTAGAACATGAAGAATGGTATGAAGGTATGAATTTTGGAACTGATTAGTGTTGTTAAATCATGGTAGAAACATGGTGATCATTTATATGACATGTATAATGACTTTTAGGTCATTTCTCATAGGTTTGGTGGTGTTTCATGATCCTTAGGAAGAAAGAAGGGAAAGACAAAATAAGAAAGCACATGTAATTCATTATGTATAGAGAATTTCAGGACTATTTGAGAAATGTGGTGAGATTTTTAAGTTATAGGGTGTTATCATGATGTTTCATGACAATTTTTAGGTCAACGTGAAAAATATTTTACAATATCTCGTCGAGTTTTGGTAAAACTAGGTTTTCAAGAGTGTGGTTTTGTGCTAAACATTGACCTTTTGATGCTCATTGTGAATTATGTGCTTTTCATGGGACCCAAAGGTCTTGGGAAATATTTTTCCATTAATGTAAGAGTGTTTTTAAAAAATAATGAGATGGTTTATTTTTCATGTTTTTATGAACAATAGCTAAGAAGGTAAAGTGGTTTAAAACCCTAGTTAAACCTTACCTCAATAGTGACTTGGAGGAAATTGATTTTACTAAGCCATAATTGATTAGTTTTAAAAAAGTGGTTATTTTACATTTTATAGGACTCTACATATTTCCAAATAGGTTTATTAGAGCTCGTGACAATATGTGGGCCCCACTTAAAAAGGAACATTTCGGATTTTTTCATTTTGTGAAAAATATTTCCATATAACCTAATGTCTAAATCACCATTTATAGAATCATGGGAGTTTTACTACATTTCCATGATATTTTAAAGTCATTTTTAATTTCCTAAGGTATAAATTATTCCCTATCTTTTATGATGGTCTTTGGGGTTGAAAAGGTAGTTTTGAGCAATTGCAGAGATTAACCTAGTTGAAGACCTTCCACTATGATTTGAACGTAAATGTAAGGTGTTTTGGAAAGCATATTCAGATACCTTTCTAATGGTATTTTTTTTTCTCTTAATGAGGTGTTTTGATAGGTAAAACAACTTAGTTTTGAATAACTAATTTTGGGGTGTTGAATCCGGTTTAAAGCAACTACAGAGTTTGAGTTGTTTGGAGGTCTTCCACTTGAAGTTGAATGAAAAGTTTAATTTTTATGGAAATTATAATCAGATATAATTCCAATCTTAGATTTCATGATCCATGATGATGATATTTTCTATGTCAAGTAGGCCATTCTTCATAACTGAAATTCTGGGCATTGAAGACCTAGTGGGGATTACATGCTTCTTGGTGAGTTTCATGGTGGAGTTGGATATTTTGATGCTTATTGATATTTTTGGTGATGATAAGGATCTCATTATAACTTTTTTAGAGTTTAAATATCCTTGAAAATTTTGTTATAAGACCTTGGAGTTGTTGGAGCATTCATTGGCACTTTAGAAGCTTGTTTTGAGCTTTCTTGTGTTCTTGGAGCTTGTTCATGATGTTGTGACCCATACTAACCCATTTGGTCCTTTATAGTTGTTTTTATGATTTAATTTTTATATTTTTGAGTTTTTTTCACCAAACTACTTGGTCATGGTCGACCCTGTGTGTGTTTTGGAGTTGATGTTGGTATATAAACATGTTATATTTGTCATTTGTGATCTAGTTTTGTAATGGTGAAAAGTGTGACCTAAAGAGGAGTGAATTAGACTGTTAAGGGGTTAATAACAGATATAATAAGACATATTATGACCTGAGGAAGTTTTAAGGTCACATATGTAATGAAAATTGATACGTTCATCCCATGAAGAAGAGAGACTAGGAGAGTTTGAGAAGAGCATGTTTTGATGAGGGTTTGGTGTGATTAAAGAGATTATGAGCTGATCTAGGATCACTATGAGTTGTGTGAGAATAATTTAATCAATTATCACTCATTTTTAGGTGGTTAATTTGGTTCTTGATCACCTTAGGGCATTTTATCCTCATTGTGGGGTTAGTGTCTCACTAGACTAGGGGTTGGTGCTCCCGTAGGTTTGATGCTCCTTGTGAAGTTGGTGTTTCACTAAATATATTTTATTTGAGTAATATAAGAATATTTTTAGTGGTTTTTCTTCCCCTAAAGGGTTTTCCACTTACATCTTATTTCTATGTGTTCTTTATCTCATGTTTTATGTTCATGTGAATGTATGGTGCACACCTAATAAGCTCTTATTGAATGTGTATGATTTAATGGATGTTAAAAAAATGGTAAATGAAGTAAGAAATTTCTATGACTTATTCAACCCACTATCATTCCATTTTTGTTCCAAAAATTGGTATTACATTTGGTCTTTGTGAAGCAAGTTTGACAACTTGAAGGCGATCTCTTCAAGCATAAGCAATGAGTAAGTATTCATATGTTGAAGTTTCTTTAAGGAAGAAGTATGAAATTTTAGAGTCCTTGATTCATATTCTACAAGATCATATCATTTTCATGATTTTATAGCAAGGTCAAGCCATCAAAAGAATGGATTCACAAGTTGAGAGAGTGACCAAAGCCCTAAAGGAAAAAGAAGAAGCTTGTTTTTGGTATGAAGAAAAGTTGAAAGCCATAGAATCTGATTTAGAAGGTGCATCAAGAAAATTAAAGTCATATAACAAGTTAGAGAAGATATTTTAATCTCTTAATGATATTTTAGAGAGTTAAAGGAAGCTACTGATAAGAAAAACCTAGGTTTCAAAGGAAAGTAAATGGAGAATGATGAAAAAGTTGGACCGGGTTCTCAGCGGTCGAAGGAGACAAAGAGTACTTGGTCTAAGAAGGTCCGACCCTATTATATAACATAATTCTATGAGTTATGGTGCTTCTTTTAATTCATATTGCTACTCATGTAATGATTTTGGTCATATAGCTAGAGATTGTAAAATAAGGTCCTAGGAATGGTGTAAATCTCTTCAAAGGTGAATGTTACTCATGCTAAGAGTATGGCTATAGAGATAAGGATTTTGGTTGGAATATATATGTATATAGTCCAATAAGAAAGAAGAATGTATTTTTTTGTAATTTTTATAGACCATCTCATGTAGCAATATTATGCTAAAGAAAGAGTATGTTCATCAAAAGGGTTGATCCTAAAGAAATAATCATGATAGTCAAAATACCTAATCATGGAGGTCAAACTAAGAAGGATGCTTCAAAATTAGAGGTTCTTAGTATTAATTCTGATCAAATGAAATATTTCAAAGAGGGGACTATTTCATTCAATATGGAAACCAAGTTCATTTATCCAAATTAGACCAAGGAGGTATGTTTTCTCTAAAAGAAAGATAAAACGTTGAGAAAATTCATATGTGTCTAATTGACATCTAGTCTCCAATACATGAAAAGTGGAGGAGGCTAGGTATGTGGGAAAATTCAATAGTTATAAGGTATGAACTATGATCTACCCATGAGATCTATATTAAGTAACCCTTGATATTAATAGGTGTCTTAGTTTTTAGATCCCATCTTTCATGTTATCATCCATAAGAAGTCTACTGTGTCATTATGAACCAAGTTCGTCGTGTTGAGTTGGAGTATACTATTTGTTTAATTTTATATTTTATAGAGCATATGTTAAGTCAGTAGGTCAAAGTATAAAATTTTGTACTAAGAAGTCCTCAAAAGATTGAAAAGTCTGTGATTAGTCAAAAGTTGTTTGAAGAGTGTCAATATTTATGATATTTATGGTATTCATTGAAGAGTAAAAGGATTTCATCTTGTGTAATTCTTAAGGTATGTGATCATTTCTCCAAGAAGATGTCAAAAATATCTTATATGTGTTTTAGAAGTATGAATATTATGTGTGTCCCTCATCTTGTGTTGTCATCAAAAGGTTGTTAGTACTCTTGGTTAAAGTGATATGGTTCTTCTAAGGTCTACACTTGAGGTAAAGTAAAAATGAAGGTTTGTCATCTTATCTAAAGGCCTATTTTTGAAGTCCCATTAAGAGGTCATGTTCTAGGTCTATGGTCTTCATAAGAACATGGTCTTGAAGGATAAAGGTATGTTATTATGTCAAAGTGTGTGAAGTTGTTACACATCCTCAAGGGTGTGATCATAAATAAGTTAAAGAGGTCATCTCTTGAGTTGAAGAGTGTCAAAATCCTACAATAGTAATGGTGTGTTTCCAAAGGTAAAAATTTGGTGTAAAATGAAGATTTATTTAAATAAATTGTTGATTATGTTTTAAGAAGGTTCAAGATGCAAATGTTGCTCCTCTAATAAGGTCTATAGGCCTTAGATAAATTTCATAAAGAATCAATACAGTGTGAATAGGGAAATTTGTATTTTCCAAGCCATCTTTAACCAAATTCATGAAGGTTTGTTGATATAAGAATATTTTCATTTAAGGGGGAGTCAAATCCATGTATTCCAAGAAGATGACTTGACCAAACATGTTATATAATGCACTTCAGGTCTCATAAAGGTTGTTTAGGTTTGTAGTAGTTTATATGGGATGTCTTGATGGTGTGTTAGGCCTAAATTGTAGAAGAAAACTTTGATGAAGTTAATAATATGATTAGAAGGTGTTAAATGACATCACAAAATAGAGTAGGGGAGGAAAATTCATGATTACATATGTTTTGGGATGTTATCACTACGTGATCTATGAGATGTTGAAGTAATGTTGCAGAAGCATGTATATGGGATCTTAGATCTGTAGAGTAGTCTTATACGGGATAACAGGATATCCAGATAGCCTTAAAGGTTGTAATTTCTTTAACAAGTGATTTGAAACTTGATGAAAGATCTGAATAAATTGGGCAAGGACATAAAAGTTAAGTTATGTTTATTTGTTTTTCACTAAGTAGATAGTTGTGTATCAACAAGAAGATTGCCTTGATTCTATCTAAGTATGGTGTTTTCAAATGTTATATGGAATTTCTTGAGTTGAGAAGGAACTTGAATTCCTATTATTATTAAGAGATGGATCTAGAAGTTTTGTAAGGAAAATATGTTTGTCTTTTTCATTTTGACTAGGTATAGTTATCCATGGAGGAATATAACAGTATGCCATAGGTTTATTGATCTTTGGTAACTTGTAAAGATGTTGGATGATGATTGGATAACTTATATTAGTTCTACAAGATGCTTGAAGAAAAGTTTTACATCTCAAGGGGAGTCTTGTCTCTCAAAACAAGGAAGACAAGTTTATTTATCGATTAGAGATCAAAAGGTGAAATATACTAAAATCATGCTTCACGGATGTGACATCTAGATTGTATCATGTTGTTGTAGGTAAGTAACCTCATTTTTGCATTGATGGATAGTATGTGGTAGTATAATGAAAGGAGAAACTACAAAATGATTATATATGTGCAATGCTTGATCCTAGAGCATTGATAAATTTGGCATTTCTTAACCGAGGATGACCTTTAGGGAAAATGATCCTAAATAGTGATATGATAGAAATGAGGAAGATCTAGTAGTTTTGGCATGCTTTTTAGTAGTACAAGGCTAGATGGTGATGTATTTTATATATGAATATAAAGTATGGTGGATATCTTCTCAGTGGGGAGTTGTTTTTAGGTCCATAGATCTTTATATATTATTATAAAAGATAAGAAGAATAGAGCTTAGACAAAAGGGGAGTCAATTCAAGTAATTAAGTGTGTTTTGGGAATTATTTATATTGTTTCTAGTCTTGTGGTATCATTTATCATGTTGTTTCATCATTGTATTATTTTTCATAAATGTCAATGGGGAAGAGTTGCATCGAGAAAAATGAAAAAGAGGTCTTGTAGGTGTTTTCATTTATGTTAAATCCATTGATGTAAAATGGTGTGTAGAGGTCATATAAGTCTCCATGACATGAAAATAAAGGTCAAATATGAAGGTTGACTGGTAGTGTCATGTTTGGTGAAGTCTTATGGTGTTCGGAGCATGGTCTAGTGTGCATGGTCATAGTATGAGTCCTCCTAAGCTGGTTGAAGTTTTTCATAAGGTCAAGAAAGGTCCATATGGTGTGCTATATTTGTGTAAGTGTCTTCACATGGTCATCATGGTCAGTTCATGGGTTGATATGGTTGAGTCAGGTCATTCTAAGCCTATTCATAGTCCTAGAACATGCAAAATGGTATGAAGGTATATGTTTTAGAGTTGATTGGTCTTGTTAAATCATGGTATTAGCATGGTGATGGTGTATATGACATGTATGATTATTTTCATGTCATTTATCAAAGGTTTGGTGGTGTTTCACGGTCCTTAGGAAGAAAGAAGGTGAAGACAAGCTAAGAAAACAATGGTAATTCACCGTGGAGATAGCGTTTTAGGCCTATTTGAGAAATTTGGTGATTTTTTCAGTTATAATATGTTTTTGATGATTTAAGATAAGTTTCAAGTCAAAGTGAAGAATATTTTGCAAGATATGTCATTTTTGGTAAAACTAGGTTTTCAAGAGTGTGGTATTGTGCTAAACATTGACCTTATGATTCTTGTTGTAAGCTGTGTCATTTTCATGTAACATAAAGGTTTTGGGGATGTTTTTCCATTGAGCTAAGAGTTTTTTTCAAAAAAAAATGAGTTGCTTTTATCGCTGAGTTTTTATGAACAATCATTAAGAAGGTAAAGTGGTTTAATACCCTAGTTAAATAGTGACTTGGAGGAAATTGATTGTACTAATCCATAATTTATTAGTTTTGAAAAATTTATAATTGGAGGTTGTATAGGACTCCTCCATATTTCCAATGAGGTATTTTAGAGTTCATGAAAGTATGTCGGAACCACTCAAAAAGGAAATTTTCTAGATTTTTTCAATTTTTACAAAAGATTTCCATTGAACCTAATATCTAAATCATTGTTTATGGAATCTGTGAGTTTTAATACACGTTATTGATATTTTAAGGTCATGTTTGAGATCCTAAGATGCAAATTATGCCCTATCTTTGATGATTGGTCTTTGGGGTTCGAAAAGGCAATATTGAGAAGTTACAAAAATTGGCTCAGTTAAAGGCCTTCACTATGAGTTGGAAGGAAATGTAGGATGTTCTAAAAATTAGATTCAGATAAATTTATAATTATATATGTTTTGTATCTTGATGAGGTGTTTTTACAGATGAACAAACTTAGTTTTGAAGACCTAAGTGCAGGGTGTTCAATCTAGTTTGGAGCAGCTGCACAATTTGAGTTGTTTGGAGGTCTTCCACTAGTATTTAAATGCAAAAGTGAGTTGTTTTGGGAAATTAGACTCAGAGATATTTCCAATGGTATATGAATTCAGCCATGATGATGATATTTTCTATGCTAAGTTTCTCATTCTTCAATCTAAAATTATGGTCATTGAATACTTAGTGGGGTTTACATGCTTCTTGGTGAGTTTCATGTTGAAGTTAGATGTTTTGATGCATTGTGATATTTTTGGTGATGTTGAATACCTATGTATGACCTATTTAGAGCTGATGGAACCTTGAAAAAAAAATTATAAGACCTTGGAGCTGTTAAAGCATTTATTGGTGCTTGAGAAGCTTGTTTTTGAGCTTGCTTGTGTTCTTGGAGCTTGTTCATGATGTTGTGACCCCTTTCGACCCTTTTGGTCCTTTGTATTTTTTTGATATAATGTTGATTTTGATTTGGGGTGACTAAAATACTTGTTCATGGGTGACCAAAGTGTGTTTTGGAGTTGATATTGGTATAGAAGCATGTTATATTTGTCATTTGTGAACTAGTTGTGTATGGGGGAAAAGTATGACCTAAAGAGGGGTGAAGGAGAGTGTTAAGGGGTTAAGAACATAGCTAAGAAGACATATGAGGACCTCAAGAAGTTTTAGGCTCAGATGTGTAAGGAAAATTGATACATTCAACCCATGAAGAAGATAGATTGAGCTAGTTTGAGAAGAGCATGCTATGATGAGGGTTTGAGGTGTTTAAAGAGATTATGAGCTGAATTTGGATCGTTGTCAATTGTGTGAGAATCCTTTCATTATTTATCACTCATTTCCATGTGGTTGAGTTGGTTTTTGATCACCTTAGGGATTGTAGCCTCTTTTCGGGGTTGTTGCTCTACTAAACTAGGGGTTCTACTCCTTGTAAATTTTTGCTTCACTAAATATCTTTTCTTTGAGTAATATAAGTAGAGTTACAGTGGTTTTTATTCTCTTTGAAGGTTTCCCACTTACATATTATGTCTATGTGTTATCTCTCTCATGTTTTATGTTCTTTTGGATATATGGTGCACACATAATAACTATTATTGAATGTGTATGATTGAATGGATGCTAAATCCATGGTAAATGAAGTACAAAATTTGTAGGACTAATTCACCCACCTAGTCCATTGTTTTCCAACACATGTTTGTCATGAAAAGAAAATGTCAAATGATTTTCATTTTCCTTTAGCTAGAGTCATGTCTACTAAAAATACAACAATCTTCCACATGTTGCAACCCCATTTTTTCCCTTTAAATTCTATGGTGAATGAAAACAAGCAATAAAAACTACCTGAAATTAAACAAGTATCTATTCAGCCAAGGAAACAATTGAGCATTGATACAAATCTAAATGGTGATCAAGAAGCTTAACTTATTAGTGTCTTGAGAGATCATTCCATGGCATTCAATTGGGATTATGCTGATATAAGAGGAATATTCCCTAAAAATTTTGCTCACCACATTTACATTGAATATGTTAAAGTAATTAGATAGCGACAATGTAGGATTAATCCAACACTCAAATATATTGTTAAAACTGAAATTTAGAAATTGTTGAAAGTTGGCTTTATATATCCTATATTTTATAGTCAGTGGGTGTCCCCACTTGTTATAGTTCCTTAGAAGAATAGTAAATAGAGAATCTATATATACTACACAAAAGTTAACAAATCTACAAATAAATACTATTTCCTTCTTCCATTTATAGATCAAGTTTTGGATAATTTAGTAGGAAACAAATATTTCCTTTTCTATATGGATTTAATGGCTACAACTAGAGCTCTACAACTCCATAAGATTAGGATAAAACCACCTTTACATGTCCTTAAGGAACATTTTCATGCAGAGTGTTATCATTTGGTTTGTACAATGCACTGCTACTTCTAAAGGAAGTTCTAGCTATTTTTTAGATCTTACTAATGATTGTGTTAAGGTGTATATGGATGATTTCTCATTCTATGGGGATACTTTTCAAGAATATTTGAATAATTTAAATAAATTATTAGCAATATGTGAGAAACACCAACTCTTCTTGAGTAATGAAAAATATTTAATTATGGTTGATGAAGTAATTATTTTAGGTCATTATATATGTGCTAAAGGTATTTAGGCTTATCTTAAGAAAATATAAATCACTACCAAAGCCTTTCTGTTCCAAAAAATTAGATTGATGTTAAGATAGTTTTAGGCCATATAAGTTTTATAAAATATTTTGGAAAAATTTCTACAACTATGTTCTCTTTACTCATAAAGGATTGTGTCTTTGAATGGAATTATGACTACCATAAAGCATTTGAATCCATAAATATAAATTGTCTATTTCTCTAGTTCTCATAGAATCCAATAGGGGAAACCTTTTAAAATCCATAGCAATACATCTAATATTGCAATGGGGTTGTACTTGGTCAAAAGGGTGAATAAGAACAAATTTATACAATCTACTTCATTAGAAAAAAATGATCCCTACAAAGAGGAATTACATCACAACCGAGAAAGAGCTTTTGGCTATAGTTTACTCTGTTAACAAGTTTAGGAATTATGTTATTGGATATAAAATATTTGTATACATAGATCATTCACCAATTAGGTATTTGATGAATAAGCTAGTAGTAGGGGTAGGATTTTTTTCCCCAAGGAAAATTTGTAATTTTATGACTTCATGTAAGGGTAGGATTATTAGATGGTTACTCCTTTTGTAATAATTTGATATAAAAATAATTTATAAACTATGGAAAGATAATTTTGTTTCTTATTTTATTTCAAGATTGAATGTTTCGGGTGAAGAAGAAAATGTTGAAGACCACTTTCCATTTGAACACATGTTTGCAATTTCAGCACACTCACCATGGTTTGTTGGTATTGCCAACTATCTAACCACAGAGAAGTTTCCACTTTATTTTAAAATTAAATGAAGGAAAAGATTAGTTAGAAATAGTGCCACTTATACATGGTGTAATGGAATTTTATTGAAGCGTGGTCCTTCTATGGTTATCTACATATGTGTTAGAGAATATGAAGTATATGAAATCATTAGAGCTTTCCATGATTAACTAGGTGGAGGACATTATTCAATTAAGAGGGAAATTCACAAAAATCCTTGGATTTGGATTCTACTAGCCTTCATTGCACATCAATGTCAAAAAATCCATCTAGAAATGTGATGCATGTTAAAGGATGGGGAAGCCTACTTTGTCCACTAAAATTCCTCTTAATCCTTAAATGGTTTTATGATCTTTTGAAAAATGGGGAATTTATTTCGTTGGACTAATAAACCCCCATCTTATGGGAAATAGTACCTAGTGGTGTGCACTGATTATGTTACCAAATGGGTAGAATTTTAAGACCTTCCTTTTGCTAATAAAGAATGTATAACTTATTTCTTCTACCACATGATTAAGTAGAGATTCAGAGCACCTAGAGACATAGTGTCTTTCCATGGACCTCAATTCATGTCTAACATTATTTTAAGTGTTTATAGGGATCTATCAGATCAAGCACTGGAATTCATCACCATATCATCCTTAGGATAATGGATAAGTTGAAGTTACAAATAGAGAACTAGAAAATATCTTGACAAAAGTTGTGAATGCAACCATAAAATATTGGGTACAAAATCTACCTGAGGTAGTTTGGGATTACAATACAACATGTAAAACTACCACTTGTTTTTCTCCATATGAACTTGTGTATGAGAAGAAACCATTGTTTCCTATAGAATTCAAAAAATGAATTAGGATTAATGTTACTCAAAAAGATATGATTCTCCAGCTAAATGAGTTAGATGAGATGAGGATAGAAGCCCACCAATAGTTTGCCCTCATCCACAATCAAATAAATATTTGGCATGACTCTCACATAAAGACTAGGATGTTTAAAGAAGGATATTGTGCCCTTTTTTGACTCAAGGTACCAACATTTTAAAGGAAATTTAAGGACTAGGTATTTATCACCCAATCAAGTGCAAAGTATCTATGATAATGGATCAATCATATTCTACCCATTGATGGAGATAGAATAACACTATTGGTGAATAGAAATAGACTAAGGTTGTATTAAAACCCTCAAAGAAAAGAGGAGTTTAAAAAATAAATTTAGTCCTAAGATGAACTTAATTTCATGGAAGAGTGTGATTTTTCCACCTTGGTGTGTTAGGTAGTTCACAACTTCAATAAAGGGAGAAAATTGAATTTTAGATGAAATTATTCTCCCATCTTACTCAAAAAATACTACATGTATGTATATATGCATGTATGTATATATGTATGTATGTATGTATGTATGAATTTTTGTATGTTTATATATATGTATTCTGAAAACCCAAAATAACAACATGTAGATAATAAAGGCATGTGTAATGAATTTCCTAACATTCACTCTAACCATAAGCCTTTTCAAATATAGGAATAGAGAACCAAAAAATAAGGAATATTTAATGAGATAAGGTACATTTATTCCCATTGCCTATGAAATTTTATTTATAATTCATCCCATGCAATTGATTTAATAAATTAATGAGCAAAAGGAGAGGAATAAAGTAGAAGTGATCATGGTATGATGAAAAATCAGTTAGGCATAATGATTGGCATGGATGACTAAAGGTAGTGACATCATGAATAATTATTTCAAGCATGTCGTAGTTAACTCTAGTATCCCTAAAGCATGTAAGATAATTTCACCACTCAATAACACTTGGAATTACTAAGTAACGCCTTATTAAATGAAGAGTTTGGTGAACAAATAAGTGCTCAAAAAATAATTGGTTATTGTTACGTGTAATATTCACTATTATTCCAAATATTTCGATGAGCCCTCCTAATTCCTATGTAAACCCCCATTTTTTTATGTTATCATTTTTCGCTAAGGATGATATTATTATTTTGTAATTAATACTTCAATATATTGTGAAAGAAAGTTTTGTTCATAACATTGTAATTTTCATCTTTTGTATGCTTCTTCAAAAATGCATTAAATGGATCTTTATGTGTATTAACAATGTGTTTTGAGATCATATCTTAATCCATAACATGAATTGTCTATGGAAATATGTGGAAATTTTTCAGTGCATTAGTGCAAGACTCACTTTGGATCACATTGCGGCTTGCGAATTAGCGCATGACTCACCTTAGCACTATCATAGGACTTGCTTGGAATGTAGGACTCGGGAAAATAAGGAAAATGACTTATATGGAAAGATGACGAGTTTATTTAGCTAGCATGTGAGTTGACATGGTGCGAAGGGCATGAAACATGGGCTAACATTTAATCCATCATGCGGCTTATGTGGATCATGCAGCTTGACTTAACACCGGTTAATTGAAGATGTGGAGAAGACCGAAAAAACAAATTATAATCATCATGATTATAAGAATTCAATGCATGATCTTTGACATATTTTGGCATTGATTAACCATCTCAATTGAGATTCAATTAAGGAATTCATCTATAGTTAACAAGATGAATTTGATTTAAGTGTGGCATGCACTTGTTCTTCCACAATTGTAACTCCTCAAACAATCAATTGTTTTCATAGAAATATCTTAGTTAAGTAGTAGTAGTTATTGCAAATAACATGTCCTCTTCTAGAGTGATAAGGAATTCTCTTGATATAAAAGAGCATTGGTAGTAGAATTGTAGAGTTAGTTCATTGATTATTGTAAAATAAATTCTTCTATTTCAATAAAGTGCATGATTCAAGGATAAATCGACTTGTGTGATTTACAATTCTAAACTAGATCAGAGGGAAGGAGAAAGGGCCACTCCTCCCTAATATGAAGGGATCATTTCTTATTTATTTCATCTCTGTTATGCATCATTTATTTTAATTACAATAATTTCATTACTTTTAGTATTTTTAATTCTGAGTTCAAAAATCCCATGTTCATTAAAAGACTTCATTTCTTTATTTCATTTAGCATAGTATTTGATTGATTCCTTTAACAAATAAGTACTTAGCATGGATTCAACCATTTCCTTTGTTTCAAATAGCCATGGACACCACCCTTGACTGAAAATCATGAGATGAATAAAGTGCTAGTACCAAAAATCTCATCACTTTTTGGCACCATTGTTGGGGATTCTTAAGGTATTGGCAAAAATTAAGGTACTAACTCAAGTACTTCTGGTAGCCTAATAACTTTCCATTTAGAAATATTTTTTCCATAACTCTTTCTTTTAAAATAAAAGACCTTACGGTGACATTATTTTTATGCTTTAGAGTATTGGAACAAAATAAATTAGTAGGCACTTATAGTGAGGAGTTTTTTCTTAGTATGATAGGATTTTATGTTTAGACCTAGAGACCATAGAGATAGATTTATTATAATTAATTTACAAAACCCCATTAAAACCAACCTACGAATAAACTTGTTCAACAAGAAAGGATGGCGATAGAGTGAAAAACCCCAATGGTGTAAATAATGAAAACCCTCCACTTGGAAGGACATTTACCTATCCTATAGAACTAGATCCTAATTATCGAGTCCCTATGAATAATATTGATCTGGAGTATTTTCAAGTGTTGGAAAGTTTCCTAAACCTCTCTAAACCATGACCATGTTGTAGATCATTATGAAACATTTTCGACAAGTATGCAAAACTCGGAAATGGAGTCGGATGCGAAGTTATCACAGTCAAAGATTTGGTTTGAAAACAGATCAAAGTTGGTCATTTGGTGAATCATGCATTGATACATGGAAGTTTGGAAAAGGTTTAAAAAATTTGTTTTCAAGCCTCAGGTATTTGACACGAAAACATTTTGGGCCCCACTATTTATTGGCTAAGGACCCTCACCAAGTTCAACACACTCTTTTGTAGGAGGGGTGCCTTTGCCACCTATTTCATATTGCCATTATCACATTTTTGATATTATATGCAATATATCTCTCTAGTATTCCCAATGTGGGACTATATTGGTTGGAGAGTTGAATTTTTACATTATATTGGGTCTATATTACATTTATCCAACTCAGGAAAGCTATTATTTAGCTCGGTGGGGTGATCAACTCCCCACCGAGTTGATCACATTTAACCTCACTATTCAAGCTTATCTATTTGGTCAGTTAAACTTATACATTACTAGGGATAAGCCTCTTATATGTCATGGAGTGGATATATATTATCTCAGTAGTTCCATATAACCCCGAAAAGTTAGCATTGGATGGTTTGAACACAGCTGGGAGGATCAAAAATACTCGGCAGATTATCCATATGGATCTGGGCTAACTTCACATATTACTCGGTAAGATCAATAACTAGGAGATTTCATTTAACTTGACATATAACTCGGTGGGAAGTTTAAATTATGCAGTGAAATAATGCATGGCAGATTTATATAGCACTGACCATTTAAAACCAACCCATCATACAACATGGGGAATAAACATAGCTCGTATCACCGCAGCCACATGCAAATAGTGTGGGCCTCCTATTTTTAAACCTCCCAATGTGCATCTCACTTTGAAATGTGGGATTTCTACCTACTTTGGAGGAAAATACTATGGAAACCCTTGACCTCATAGCTATAAATCCAATCCACTTAGAAACTCACCCAAAGGGCTCGAATGGCTATAAATTGAGCTCGTAGACTTTTGTAGAAGAAATGATAGGTCTGTGCAGGGGTAGTAAGGAGGCATTTTGATAAAACACCATTTTTGGAGTACTTCTACTCAAAACCAGATCTTGAGTTATAGATGAAAATTGCTCCGAATTTTGAGACAATCACAATGGTGTGATAATTTTCCTAATTTAGAGCTTTTGTGATGGATTTTTTAACTATTTAATTCATACAAAGGCGTAGATCCTAAGGGAATCACAACTGCAGGGTAAGTGCACCAAGTTGGGGGACAATTAAGTGGACATCAAATCCTGAATTTTACATTAAAAACAACAAAACATCAAATTTAGTCTTCTGCAGACTTGAACCATGCCAAAAAGTAAAAACTATGTCATAAAAATGGTACCATTGCGTAGGGGAGACTATTAGCTTTGTATAAATACTAATTTTAAAGTGAATAGAAGAGGATAAATATCATTTTATAATTTTTTACTAATAGTAGGTCTTTAAGACACTTTTTCCTGTGAATTTTTATGTCTACGTTTAAGACTGCAAAATTTGTTTCACTTATCAGAATGTGATAAAACTTATACCATCCCAACCATGGTGAAATTATATACATGTTCAAAAAAAAAAATTATTTGATTTCAATATTTTTTGATGAAGTTATGGCGGGCAAACGGAAAGTGCTCTGTTTTCTTTATGTTTTCATACCACTTTCACGGAAAAAATCATAAAAAATAAAATATTACTCAAAAAAATACAAAATAAAATCTATCCCAAGACAGATAGTGGCATATAACTTCTCACTAAAGGAAATATATATATATCAATTTTTGGTCATCCAAATTGTGGGCAAACGGACTATAATCTTATCGGCATTTTTATAAAAAAATACCAAGTCATTGAATTTTGAGTGTTTAGTATAGCTAATCTTGTCCATTTTTTACAAAAATTAGTATTTTAGAAACTAGATTCTAGATACTACGATTCATATTAATATAATTTTGTCTAATTTTGAGTGTATATATTGATAATAATCCCTACAAGTTGATATTATGTTGTTATTTGCAATATGATGTCCACGGATGACCCTATATTTGTCCATCA
This sequence comes from Taxus wallichiana var. yunnanensis, assembly GCA_018340775.1. Lineage (NCBI taxonomy): Eukaryota > Viridiplantae > Streptophyta > Pinopsida > Cupressales > Taxaceae > Taxus > Taxus wallichiana. The sequence continues at coordinate 564,706,014 of CM031242.1, read as the reverse complement.
ACTTCCCGCACTTACCCCGCAAATGAATCGGGGAAGGTGAGGGGCGGTTCTTGGACACTCCGAGTCCCTTGAAGTTCAAACAAATTTTTACAAGTTTTGATTCATTATTTATTAATTTTAAATTTTAATCATATTTTTAATTTGAATATTTTTAATGGATTGATTCTAAATGAATTCAAGGACGTAGGAATTTTGAATCCATTAAACAATCTTGTGTAGTTTCTAATTTTGATTTTCAGTTTTTGGTTACTTGCAAAAATTTAAGTTCATTATGTGAATGTGGATGAACAATTAATCGCTTTTGGAAAATTTGGAAAATAAGTTAAATAGAGATGATTTTTTGGGATCCAAAAATGGGTGTTAAATTTTTCCAACTTTTAATTGTTTTCACGGATCGTAAAATTTTAATTGACTTTCAAGGATTAAATACTCCAAAACTGATTAAAAATCTGATTTAGGACTGAATTCAAACTGAAATTTTAATTCCTTTTTTACTCAAAAATTCACTGTTTGATCGAAGCCCAAAATCATTGTTTCCCGATTTAAATGATTTTCTAAAGTTGTTCAAAACTGATTAATTATTCATTCACATTCACATAATGAACTTAAATTATTGCAAGTAATCAGAAACTAATAATCAAAATAAAAAATGACACAAGGTTTTTTATGGGATTCAAAATTCCTACATCCCCATGTTCATTTAGAACCGATCCATTAAAAAATTTCACATTGAAAATACAATTAACCTTTATAATTAAAAAATAATGAATAAAAACCTACAAAACTATGTTTCACACCTTCAAGGTACTCTCGATTGTCCAACAATTTCCCCTCACATTCCCGATTCACTTGTAGTTGTGTCTCCCTTAGAATATGTGCCTTCATATGACTTCAATAGTTAAAAATTCCATCACAAGAGCTCTAAATCTTGAAAATGATCACACCATCACGATCGTCTCAAATATCCGAGAAATTTTCATATATAACTCAAGATGTGGTTTTGAGCGAAGTTCTCCAAAAATGGTGTTTTCTCAAATCGCCTCCTTACTCTGCTACACAAACCTGTCATTTCTTCTACAAAAGTTTGAGCTCAATTTATAGCCATTCAAGCCCTTTGGGTGAGTTGGCGAGTGGATTAGATTTAGAACTATGAGGTTAGGGGTTTGAATCTTGCCTCCTACCCTTTTTTGTAGGATTTTCCTCCAAAGTGGGTAGAAATGCCACATTTTAGGTGGAGATGCACATTGGGGGTTAAAAATATTAGGTCCACACTACTTGCATGTGGTTATGGCTATGCAAGTAATGTTTTTCCCCAAGTTGTATAGTGAGTTAGGTTTTAACATATGGTGTTATATAAACATGTCATGCATTGTTTCACTACTTAATTTAAACTTCCCGATGAGTTATATGTCAATTTAAATAGGATCTCCCGATTATTGATCCTATCGAGTAATATGTAAAGTTTTCCCGGTCATATGGATAATCCACCGAGTATTTTTATCCTCCCAACTATGTTCAAGCCATCTAATGCTAACTTTTCAGGTTATATGGATATGTTGAGATAATATATATCCACTCCATGACATATAATGGGCTTAGCCCAAGCAATGTATAAGGATAATTGTCCAAATAGATAAGCCCGAACAATGAGGTTAAACGTGATCAACTCGGTGGGGAGTTGATCACCCCACCGAGCTAAATAATAGCTCACCCGAGCTAGATAAATGCAATATAGATCCCCTGTAATGCAATAATTGAACTCTCTAACTCATATAGTCCCACATTAGGAAATTTAGAGAGATATATGGCATATAATATCAAAAATATGATAATGGCAATATGAAATAGGTGAAAAAGGCACCCCTCCTATAAAAGAGTGTGTCAAACCTAGTTGAGGGTCCCCAACTAGTAAATAGCGGGGCCCACCAAATTTTCATATGTCAAAGACCGAAGGCTCGAAAACACATAATTTTAACCTTTTCACCTTTTTCCAAACTACCATTTGTCAATGCATAATTCACCAGTTGACCAACTTTGACCATTTTCAAACCAAATCTTTGACCTATGATAACTTCACGCATCTGGATTATGTTTCTAGAGTTATTCATACCGTCATAAAGGTATAAAAACACTCTACAAGTGTGGTCATGGTTTAGGGAGGTTTAGGAAACTTTTTGACACCTAAACATCCTCCAGATCACTCCCAACTAGGAATTCATTTTATCCACAAAAGTTGGTTATTCACCCATAAAACATGTTAACTCATCCTACATTGAAAAATCACATAGAAGAACCATAATTAACATTATAGGTTAATCAAATTGAAATAGTTGAATAGCTAGTCACATAAAAACAGATCAGATAATAACACCTAATTAATCTAGTGTTTAACTAATAAGTTACAACCATGCACAACTCTTCACACAATTGTGAACTGTCAAATCCCCTATAATGCCATTATAAACAAATGACGAGATAATAACCCATAATTAAGCTAGTGTTCAATTATCACTTTGTGATATGGGTGATTACAAAATTACAATTCCATAAACATAGATCAGTACCAGACATCTAAACCACCCATAATTAGGCTAGTGCCCATTGTCTATCTAAAATTATAACAATTGCAAATATTCACTATCTAGAATAATTAGACCATCAACACCCAAAAATAGCTATATTCAAAAACTAAATCTATGTGAATATGTCAATTCTATCCATACACATTGAACTGTAAAATGATATACCAAATTGTAACTGTGCTTACCCAAAATAGTGAGCTAACATATGTTGCAAATGATCACCAGGCATACCTACACACCATTTTTTTAGTGAAAATAATATATGCATTGATTGTAACCACATGGGGTAGTTACAAATACATGCCCTAAAAATAAGGGTCATCATGAATGTGTAATTACCCTGTGAAGACACAATAAATTTGTATATTACCTACAATATCAAAAAGGTGTCTAAAGACCTCGCACAATGACATTTAATAACAAGTAACTCAAAATGCATTCCAAAATTAGACTTTTAACACATGCCAATTGAATTTGCATCTGCTTTGCTAAAAAAGAAAATGGTATATTGTCATCCTTCAACACGTAAAAAGTTAAAAATATTAGTATTGTAAACCTGTCTCCCGATCCTCATACGAGATGACCCAATTTTCCAAATCTCAAAGAAAATATAAACATGGGAATTTTCCTTTCAACATACATCGGAAACCCACAAAATGCTTTAATTTTTTGCATGCATTCAACAATTACAACTATGCAAATGTAAATCTATCCAATTCACATGAGTTTTCATTTTCCATATTAAAATAGAATGGACTCATATGTGGTTTATCTATGGATAGATCCAAGGTTGATTCATTTTTAACTGATGGTTTAAAAACTTCTTTTACCTTATATACCAAATTTTTCTTACCATACATCGATGGCTTGTTGGATGAAGTTTCCAGTAGTTATCAACCTGATGTCCACTCATACGACAATGAGTGCAATAGTTCCTCTTTTCTCCTTCTTTTGGGGTGAGTAATTTTTTTATCATTTCTCTCTTGAAAGTTACAAGATTTTTTAAGCTCATTTGGAAAATACTTTTGCAAAAAGGTTTTCCTCTTCCAACAAAAGGCCACATAATGATTAGTACCTCCACAAAATGTGCATGGAAAGAATTCATCATCTTTTGTATATCAAACCCATATTGTTTTAAAAGAAAGAGTGGATCCTTAACAAATTTACCTTGTTTTCCATATTTATGATTATGATAAGAAATAGGAGGCAGAATTTTGTTACCTCTTCTCTGAATTTTCTTACCATTCCCAAGTTGTTGTGCTAGTGGGGTATTCACTTTTTGTTGGAATATCATCTTCCTTCAAAGCATTCTTGGAGGTCTCTCCAATATCCTTTCCCACACTAGAGTAACCCAAACATGCATAACGAGGATGATCCTTGACTGTATTGGGTTAGTCATTCCTTGGTTGTTCTTACCAAGGCCGATTCCGTTAAAACCCATTTTATCTAACAATTTAGATCCAATACCTTTAGTGTATCTTTCAAAACCACCAAAAGTAATATTACCTGAATCTGAATCTGAATGGGATGAGGAATCTAATGGTGTCATACTTACAGTAAATGCATCCGTCATGGTTTCGCATCTGTAGTCAAGGGCTTCTCCCCTTTCTCACCATTTTTCAATCTTTCCAAGAGCTCATCCTTGGATTGAATTTCCAGTTTCAACCAAGCATTCTCCTCCTCTAAGGAGAAATACATTGATCTCAGGAGAGAGTTCTCTTCTTGGATTTGGTAGTTAATAGCCTCAAGTTCATCCAATTTCTCCTATTTGGATGACTTTCCCATGATTTCCCATTTCCTACAAACAACTTGTATGTCCCAACAATACACACTGTAATAGAATATTATAAATCCCCAAATGTCTACACACTAAAAAATGAAATCACATAATCGAAGCCGATCCAAAGAATCTAACTACTACGATACCATATTTTTAGTGATATGGATGATTTTAGGGTATTAGAAAGTTTCTTAAACCTCCCTAAGTTTTTACCATGCTATAGATCATTTTGAGACCTTTCCAATGGTATTCAAAACTCTAGAAACAAAGTTTTGGTGCAAAAGATATCACAAGTCAAAGATTTGGTTTGAAAATGGTCAAAGTTTGTCAACTGGAAAATCAAATGTTGGCACGTGGCAGTTTATAAAAAGGCGAAAAGGTTAAATTTTGTGTTTTCAAGCCTCCAGTCTTCAACACACAAAAAATTGGTTTGACCCGTTATTTACTAGTGTGGGGACCCTCGGCCAAGTTAGCGCACTCTTTTGTAGGAAGGGTGCCTTTGCTACCTATTTCATATTGCCATTATCATATTTTTGATATTATATGCCATATATCTCTCTAACTTTCCCAATGTGGGACTATATGGGTTGGGGAGTTGAATAGTTTCATTCCATGGGGTCTATATTGCATTTATCCGGCTCGAGTGAGCTATTATTTAGCTCGGTGGGGTGATCAACTCCCAACCGAGTTGATCACATTTAACCTCAATTTCGGCCTTATCTATTTGTCTAGTTATCCTTATACATTGCTTGGGATAAGCCCCTTATATTTCATTGAGTGGATATATATTATCTCAGTAGGTCCTTATAACCCTGGCGAGTCAGCATTAGATGGTTCAAACACAACTGGGAGGATCACATATACTCAAATGAATTATCCATATGATCGAATCAACTTAACATATTACTCGATGGGATCAATAACTAGGAGATTCCATTTCACTCTACATATAACTTGATGGGTAGTTTAAATTACACAGTGAAACAATGCATGGCAGTTTATACAAGCACCGACCGTTTAAAACCAACCCACCATACAATGTGGATAAAAAAGATAGCTCGTGTGGGCCTCCTATTTTTAAACCCCTAATGTGCATCTCCACCTCAAATGTGGGATTTCTACCCACTTTGGAGGAAAATATTGTGGAAAAAGGTATCCGGTGGGATTCAAACCCCGACCTCATATCTCAATTTATAGCCATCTCATCCCTTTGAGTGAATTGTCCAATGGATTGGCTTTAGAGTTATGAGGTCAGGGGTTGAATCCCACCTCCTAACTTTTTTCCATGGGATTTTTCTCCAAATTCGGTAGAAATCCCACATTTCAGTAGATATGAACATTGGGGGTTTAAAAAGGAGGCATGCACTATTTATATGTGCCTACATCCATGCGAGCTATGTTTTGCCCCCAAGTTTTATGGTGGGTTGATTTGAAATGACCGATGCTTTATAAACCTAACACGCATTGTTTCACCGCATAATTTAAATCTCCCACTAAGTTATATGTCAAGTTAAATGGGATCTCCTAGTTATTGATCCTATCCAATAATATGTGAAGATGGCTCGATCATATGGATAATCTGTCAATTATTTGTGATCCTCTCGGATGTGTTCAAACCATCAATGCCGACTTGTCGGGTTATATGGACTGCCAAGATAATATATATCCACTCCGTGACATATAAGGGGCTTATCCCAAGTAATGTATAAGGATAACCTACCAAATAGATAAGCCCAAACAATGAGATTAAATGTGAATAACTCATTGGGGGTTGATCACCCCATTGAGAAAAATAATAGCTCCCCGAGTTGGATAAATGCAATATAGACCCCCGCAATGCAAAAATTCAAATCTTCAACCCATGTATTCCCACATTGGGAAATTTAGAGATATATATGGCATATAATATCAAAAATATGATAATGGCAATATGAAATAGGTAGTAAAGGCGCCTCCTACAAAAGAGTGTGTCAAACCTGGTTGAGGGTCCCCAACCAACAAATAGTGGGGCCCACAAAATTTTTCATGTGTCGAAGACCGGAGGCTTGAAAACAAAAAAATAACCTTTTCACCTTTTTCCAATCTACCACGTGTCAACATGTGATTCACCAGTTGACTAACTTTGAACATTTTCAAATCAAATCTTTGGCATGTGATAACTTTTGCATCCGAACTCGTTTCTTGAGTTTTTCATCTGTCAAAAGGTATCAAAATGTTCTACAATGTGGTCATGGTTTAGGGAGGTTTAAGAAACTTTCTAACTCCCAAAATCATCATCAGTATCAAATATATATACTTCAATTATGTGTACCTTCAAGGGACTAGTCTTAAAATATCCTTACCAATTCCTCTTTGAGTTTAAAGTCTTGTGTTAGAAAAATGACTACACCTCGAGACACACATAAATTAAAATTATTTCATCAAAATGTGGTGTAAGCCATATCTATATATAGGTTGTACCATTTATAGATAGGGGTGACATGTAAGCACTGGGTGGAAGAATCCTACTTTCTTGAATCAAGGAGGATATAGTTCTATATGGCTCGTATTTGGATAAGATATGCCTATCGGTTTCCATAGAGAACTCTAAGGGACCTCAATGTATATATATATATATATATATATATATATATATATTTGGTTTCCCCATCCCCCTCTCTACTATATCTCGTCTCCGTCATTTATATAGAAGGGGGCTTTGAAGGATGCAACCATGAGGTGGTTCATGGGCCAAACCCCAACTCCATTCATAGTTTCCTAGAGATGGAAACAATCTTCTTGGATAAATACCAAGATTATTGTAGAGTGAGGGACATAAAGGAAGAAATCCTTAGGATGTAATAAAATGAGGATCGAGTGTTGAGGACTATCTTGATCGATTCCTCTTTCTTCACAAGAGGTGTGGCACTGGTCTTGATATTACTCTTCTTACAACTCTAATACTTAAGGGATTAGATGAGGACACACAAGAAGCATTTAATCTTATGGGAAAAGGAGATATGAAAAAAATGTAATTCAATGACATCATTTAACTATGTAAGAACTACTCTTGGACTCACCCAAACCTTTGAAAATAGAAAGGAAAAATGGCCAATGGAGACATAACCAAATTAAGAGAGGAAATTACAAATCTAAGGAAATACCTCTTAGTTCAGCTTAATAAAATTATGGATAAGGATAAATATAGGAACATGGAGTAATTTTCCATATAATTTCCAGGATGTAGGAAAAACATGGGCTTAAGGTCTATCCCTTACATAAAACAAACACATGCCTTATCGTGATCTGAATCTTGCCACAAAACAATCTGGATTGTTTCTCTTGCTAAGAAATAATTTGAAATAGAACATTAAAAATAAAGTTGATTTTAATTATGTGGCTCAAAGGTAAGGAGGGAGTTTTTAATAAAATCATAGCCAGTCCTATGCACCAAAAATGCAATGGGTTCCAAACCATTAAAAATAGAAAGGAAAAATGGCCAATGGAGACATTTCCAAATTAAGAGAGGAAATTACAAATCTAAGGAAATATATCTTAGTTCAACTTAATAAAATTGTGCATAAGGAGAAATCTAGGAACATGGTGTCATTTTTCATATACTTTCCAAGATGTAGGGACAAACATGGGCTTAAGGACTATCCCTTAGATAAAATAAACATATACCTTGTATGTGAACTAAATCTTGCCACAAAAAAATTTGGATTATTTCTCTTGCTAAGGAATAATTTGAAATAGAACATTAAAAATGAAGCGGAGTTGAATTATGTGGCTTAGAGGCAAGGAGGGAATTTTCAATCAAATTAGATCCAGTCCTATGCACAAAAATGCAATGGGTTCCAAACCAATGGAACACACCATGGTCATACCCCCAACCTTGAGCTCAAAAATTCCCACATGAATGGATTCCCCAATGGAATGCACCACTAAATTATTATCAGCAACCCTGGGATCCAAACCCAAACATTCCACTGTTCCAAAATTTTAATCATCAATTCCAACAATAGTGGAATGTCCCCTAAGGACCGGTTCAACAATATTATAACCAAAGAAGACCATAGCGACAAAAATCCTTGTTGACTAGGAATACAATTGCTAACCCATCTAAACAACCTTCCCAACCACAAATTCTAACTCAAACTTTAGAAAACCCAAAAATATGAGGCAAGGTAACCCTACACACACCATAGAATTAGAAAAAATACCACTTTGTAAACTCTATGGACTTTAGAAATGTCTTGCTATGTTCATGGAAGATTACCTCAAAAACATCATATCCTATTATAGAAGAAGTCACTGAAGAAAAAGAAACACAACCTAATATTTTTATTTAAGAAACATTTGAACTAAACTAAGGAATTCACTTTCCTTCTAGACTATTAGAAAAAAGTAACATTGCAATCCGTGAAGAACCGAGTTAGATCTAATTCAAGGATTAAAAAAACTAAGTATTGGAATCCCTCTTTTATAGGCTCTTAGAGAAATTCCAGAATTGAATAAGGATCATCAAAGATCTCTATTTTAAAACTCAGTGTAGAAGGAAGAATCAGCCTAGAACAATCCATTTTGATGGAAAATTAGCTAACATATTGGAATGGTATTTCACCCTCAAAAATATGGGGACCCTGGGAGTCCTAGTATTATAGTTTGTATAGGAAATGTGCATATCCCAAATGTTTTAATTGACTTAGGGGTTGCAATAAATGTGATGGCCAGTGACACATTATCTCGCATTATCTCTCCCTCAACTGATATCAACTTCAGTAGTGTTACAAATGGTTAATCAATTTGTAGCCAAGCCCAAAGGAATCATAGAGAATGTGACCATAACCATCGAATCATGGGATTATTCAATAGATTATTTTCATTAAAATGAATAATAAAAATATTGGATATCTTTTGATCCTATAACGCCCTTGGTTAGCCAGTTGCATCTTGTATTGATTTTAGGATATGAAACGTGGTGATTATAAATGGACATGATTTAAAGAAGTTATCCATTTATCCAACTACAAAACCCTTTTCCATAGAGGATAAAAAATAATGGAAATATGATACAGATGAATCAGAAGATGTGGTTTCATCCTTGGACATGGTCATAATTCAAAATTGTGATCATAAGCCCTTTTCTAGATGTACATGAGTCTTACGTTGCAACCAATTAAAATAAAGGATGGCATGATGGATGAAAACAATCAACCTATAATATGTCCTTTTCACGAAACATAGATCTGATGGAGTGTGTCTTTCATGATATCACTACAATATATAGATTAATTCCCCATAAGTGCCCCTTGAATGCATTGTTGAGAGAATACCCTGTGGTAAATTCTCTCCACCTAGACACCAAGCAATTACCCATCTTCGGGAGGAAAAATATTGGAGATAATAGGTTGTTTACTAGTTAGGAGGAGTATACCTTATTCAAATTTGTATGCTCTCATCCTCAATCCTTTACTTGGGAATATTACAACATAAAGGGTATTCACCCCAAAGTATTTGTACACACCATATTTACATAATTAATTCCATACCAATCTAATGACCAAAAAGAAAGATAAACCCTTCCTTAAGGGACATTGTAAATTCTAAGATTGAGAAACTTCTTAGGGTAGGATTCATCCATCCAATTTCAGATAATTAGTGGGTTTCTCCATTAGTCATAGTGCCTAAATAAATGGAAAATAAAGGGTTTGTGTGGATAATAGGGATTTGAGCAAGGAAACACATAGAGATTATTTTCTCCCTTACCATTTATTGACTAAGTCCTGGATAATTTATTTAGAAAAAGAATTTATCATTCCGTGATGGGTTTAGTGGGTACAATCAAATCACAATAGCACCAAAGGATCAAGATAAAACTATTATTACCTGCCCATGGGGGAAAATTTCTTGTAGCGTATTACCTTTTGGATTATGTAATACTCATGCTACTTTCCAAAGAGTCATGTTACCAATCTTTTCTGATCTCACCCATGATTGTGTTGAGATTTACATGGATGAATTAACTACATATGGAGAAACATTCCAAACGGTAGTTGGGAATTTAGAAAAGTTACTCTCAAGGTGTGAGAAACATCAATTATCCTTAAATCATGAGAATTTTTTTATTTATGATGGAGAAAGGTATAGTCCCAGGCCATCATGTTTCCACTAAAGGAATCAAGCTAGATCCAGATAAAGTTAACATCATTGTAAAACTTCCATCCCGCACAAATATAACTAAAGTAATAAGCTTTCTTGGAAAGGTTGGTTATTATAGAAGATTAATTTCATATTTCAAAAATTTGGCTTCTCCATTGTTTTCTCTTTTAATAAAAGACTCTTGGCTTGAATGAATAGAAGTATGTCATAAATATTTTGACACTATTAAGGAAAATTTGACAAGCACCCTATTCTTAAGAGAACCAAATTGGAAGATTCCCTTCCACATACAAACAAATGATTCCAATAAAGCAGTGGGGGTTGCACTTAGACAATAATAGGAAAGAGAAGCAATGCATGTTATTTGCTACATTAGCAAAAATCTCTCCCTTGCTGAAAGGAACTACACTACCATAGAGAAGGAGTTTCTTGTAGTTGTTTATGCAATTAACAAGTTCTGTCATTACATTACAAGATATGAATTAATTTTTCATATTGATCATTCTACAATCAAGTATCTAATGAATAAACCTTTGGTGCATGAAAAAATTGTAAGGTGGATGTTGTGATTGAAAGAATTTAACATCAAAACTATTGATATATTAGGGAAATACAATGTGGTGGCTGAATTTCTCTCAAGGGTAATCAATTCAGGTATAGAAGATTAGGTCAATGATGACTTTTTCATATGAACATTTTTTTGCAATCTCAACTATCTCTCCTTAGTTTGCAAACATGGCTAACTACTTAGCTACATGGAAGCTCTCATCTTTCCTTACATATAAGCAAAGGAATAAATTGATTAAACAAATTGTGATATATACATGGACTAATGGAATGCTTTTCAAATGTGGACCTGACCATGTATTATGCATGTGTGTAGCTGAGGATGACATCTTTTACATTATTAGAGAAAGTCACGATGAATAATCAGGGGGAAAATATTCAGTCAAGAGGACTATCCACAAAACCTTAGAGTTGGTTACTATTTGCCTTCATTTTATAAAGGTGTTATGAATTATGTATGAAAGTGTGATCAATGTTAAAGGATGGGAAATCCAACATTCACATCGAGATGCCACTCCAACATCAAGTTCTTCTAAAGCCATTTAAAAATTGAGGATTGGATTTCATTGGACCAATTGACTCATATTCTCATAGAAAATAATACATCTTGGTGTGTACACACTTTTTACAAAATTTTATGAGATGTAAGATCTCCAATATGCAAGGGATGAGAAATTTGTAGAATTCTTATATGAACATATATTCCGGTGATTTTGAACACCAAGATCCATTTTTAAGACAAAGGATCATATTTTATGTCAAGAGTAATCAGTTCCTTTGTGGCAACATATCAATTGAGGCATAAGAAATCATCCCCATATCACCCATGGTCCAATGGTCAAGTTGAAATCACTAATGGAGAATTGGAAAATATCCTAACCAAGACTGCGGATACCTCAAGGTAAAATTGGGTCCAAAAGTTAGCGAAGCAGTATGGGATTATAACACCACTTGGAAGAAAACCACATGATTCACCCCTTATGAGTTGTTCTATGAAAAGAAACCAATCTTTGCTATAAAATTTGAAATCCAAACCTTAAGAACAATTTTTGAAGTGGGAATTGCATTATCGAAGCTCAATAAACAAGGATTATCCTCTTGAATGAGTTGGATGAGATGAGATTACAAGCACTTCATCAAATATAACTCATCCAACATCAAAGAAAAGTATGACATGATATTCATATCAAGCAAAGGAAGTTTCAAAAAGGATACTAGGATCTTCTATTTGATTCAAAGTACAAATACTTCAAAGGGAAATTGCAAACAAGATGGATGGGTCCATACCAGATTGAGGAATTATTCAACAATGGAACCATACAATTGATTCCTATTGATGGTGAAAGAAAGGTAATGTTGGTTATGTTAGGAAATAAGGGATAAAATATGTGGAACAATCCCACACAAAATCGCAATAGTAGAAACTAATATGCAAAAAAATATCACAAATCTAAAATAAAAGTGCGGAAAATAGAAGAACACAACATGGATATAGTATTTAATGTGGTTCACCCAATTTTGTCTACATCCACCAAGAATCAATTTCTCATATTTTATTACAAGCCACCTCTTTCTCTCAATACAATACCCAGATCTGTTTGGATTTGTTCTCAACAAACTCTCCTGAATTCACACTTGAACTCACAAACATCTACAATGTTATGTCTCCCCTACCATATACACAAAATAACATCAATAGGAAACTGCTTAAGAATTTTTAAAATACCATGGGTATAAAAACCATGTGCCAAAAATGTGTCATAAACCTATGGGCCAAAATACCACCCATATGAGAAGAAAATGTTTTACGAGGTACCGAGAACATATTTTGAGGCTAAAAAATGGTACAATACTTTTAGTGTATAATATTCAACACTTCCACACATGAAAACAAGATCCACAACATAACAATCTCCCAGTTAGAGACTGGTTTTCCTATGAGAAATCTTCTCAACCCTTCACTGTCATCCATGAAGACCAGCCAAAGTTGAACATAACTTTAGTTTCTTCCTTTTTACCCCCTTAGTCATCATGTCTATAGGACTCGGACGGTATGAATCTTCTCTACCTTAAAATTTTCTTCCTCCAAAGTTGTCCTAATGAAATGGTACCTTAACTAGATATGCTTTGTCCTAGAGTGGAAATTAGAGTTCTTAGCTAGGTGTTTAATACTCTAACTATCACTATGAAGCCTCCCTTACTCCCGCTTATTCCCTAACTCCTCAAGAAATTTATGTAGCCAAATCATCTCTTTTCTTTCCTCTGTAGCATCAATATACTCATCCTCCATGTTTGACAAAGCCACAAGTTCATGTATTCATGAATTATATCTCACTTTTGTAACACCTACAGTAAAAATACAACCTGTTGTGATCCTCTTACTATCTACATCTCCATCTATGTTTGAATCTACATAACCATGCAAAGTGGTGTCCAATCCACTATAGCACAAAATTGTCCCCATGTTCCCTCTTAAAGATCAAAGGATCCACTTTAATTCCTTCTAGTGATCTATACATAGATCACTAATAAATACTACTCACTACTCCTACCGCATGTCCAATATCAAGCCAACCATTGATGAGTAAGTTTCCTTGGACATCAGGTTTCTATATTTTTCTGTCTTGGTACACATCTCCTTTGATAACTTGAAATGGCCTTGAAATGAGTCCCAACTAGTTTATCATCCTACATATTAAACCTCTTCAAGACATTTTTAATGTACTCTTCCTAAGATAGATTCATCTTTTATTCCTTCATATCCCAAGATATCCTCATACCAAGTATTTTTTGGCTACCCCCAAATCCTTCACAACAAAAGAATCACTTAGCTACTTCTTGAGTACTTTTATTTCCTACATGTTTTTACCTATAACTAACATGTCATCCATATACAAACACATGATAATATAACTATTATGTTGAAATTTCTTTATATACATGCAATGCTTAGAATGACATCTAATGTAACCTTGATCCATCATAAAGCTATAAAATTTATTATACCATTGACATGGATCGTGTTTCAGGTCATACAAGCTCTTTTCAGTTTGTACACCATCTCCTTTTACCTTTGACCTCATATCCCTATAGGTGTTTCATATATAGATCATCCTCCAAATCACCATGGAGAAATTTAGTCTTTACATCTAGCTGCTCTAAGTGCAAGTCTTCTAATATCACTATTCCAAGAAAATTTCTAATAGAAGTCATTTTTACTAGAGGAGAAAAAATATCATCACAATTTATACCTTTTTTTTCGTGCAAACCCCTTAACCATTAACTCGGGCCTTGTATATTTTCTTTCCTCCTTCCTTTTCAAATATCTACACCCACTTGTTCCGTAATGTTCTTTTACCTTTAGGTAGCTTCACTACATCCCAATTTTGGTTCTCTATGAGAGACTAATTATCCTCATATATGGATTGTTCTAACTTCTTCATGACATCTACCTATATTGCTTCATCAAATCTCTCTAACTCTCTAATTTCGGTGAGTAATAAATAATTAAAAGAAGGAGAAAAATGTTCGAGGTGCTCTTCTTACCCTAAAATACATCCTCAATATGGGACTTTTTGGTTCCTGTTGAGTAGGTTCCTAAACTAATTCATGTGCCTCTTTCCCATCCAGAAGATCATCTACCATTGCATATTCTTTCCTTGATTATTCCCTGTTTTCTTGTAATTATTGCTTATACATAACTTTCTCATTAAAGACCACATCCCTAGATCGAATGATTTTCTTTTCCTTGATAATCCAACATTTATATCCAAATTCAACACCATTATAACCAATGAAAAATTATTTTTTATATTTAGCCTCTATCTTGGTCCTATCATTCTTATCAATATGGACAAACACCTCACATCCAAAGACTCTAAGAAATGAATAATCAACCTTCTTACCAAACCAAGACTCCTTGGGTATGCCTCCATCTAAGGCACTTGAGGGTTATTTATTTATCAAGTACATAACCGTACGCACTACTTCTACCTAAAAATAAAGAGGAAGTCATTCATGTAACCTCATGCTCCTAGTTCATTCTATTATTATCTTGCTCATCCTTTCTAACACCCAATTCTATTGTGGATATTTTTTTAACAATGGTAATTGGTTTTGTCATTGATGTTAAGTGGAATTGATGGAAAATTTGTTATTGGTGAAGTGCAAGTCAGTCAAAGGTTGATTGGTAGTTCAGTGGTGCATTCATGAAGGTTTTATATTGGTTTCGTGTGTGTTGCAAGCTTGGTCGAGAAGGTATGAATCTACCTGGAGGTATGAACATGGTTGGTAAACTTGGTACATGTGTTCTATAGGTCATACATGATGATTTTAGCATGAGAAAGATCTTCTAGAGTGAGTAACAGGTCAAATACTAGAATTTATAGTTATAATTGGCTCATTTGGGCCTATCTCTAGAGCCTAATGAGGTGTGAATTTTTGGTACAAGTCATGAAAATACCATGCAATAATGGGATCAGCCTAGGAATTTTTCTAAGGAATATTTGAAAAACCCCAAGGCTTAGTTTAGCTCCTAGAGGTAAAATTCAAAAATAAGCCAAAGTTGGCCTTGAGGTGATAGTACATGCTTTGAGGTAAGTGAGATAGGTTTGAATAGTACATGAAAAATTATTAAAAATAAACTCATGAATCATATAGAGGGTGAGTTTTTGTGCTCCATGTGAAGTTTCATCAATTTCTGAAGAGGTATGTGAAAGTTATGCAAGTTTGTCTAAAATTGTTTCCTAAAAAAAAGGAAAATGAGCACCCTGGGTTCTTAGCACTCAAAAATATTCAAATCTTATTAAAATAAAGCATTGAAGTAATTTTTTAATATCACTCCG
Source organism: Taxus wallichiana var. yunnanensis (assembly GCA_018340775.1). Taxonomy (NCBI): domain Eukaryota; kingdom Viridiplantae; phylum Streptophyta; class Pinopsida; order Cupressales; family Taxaceae; genus Taxus; species Taxus wallichiana. The sequence goes on along the minus strand of CM031242.1, from coordinate 564,690,100 downwards.
AGACTTAACTTTTACAAAAAAATTGAGTCAAATTGGCTGAGAAACAAGAAAGTTATGAATGTTTTTCTAACAAGTTGTTTCTCCATTTAGGTCTTCCTCTTATAGTGGCAGGCACAAAATTAATTGTTGTGACTCCAAACCATAAGTGCAAGTATATCCAAATATGTGTGAAATACTTGGTCTAATTCATATTGGTATACTTTGAGGTTCACCTTAGCTGATTACATGATACAGAGTTATTCCACCCCTTTAAAAGCCTATGCATGGTGTTTGGTGTGAAGATCTTCATGTGTGAAAATTGGAGAATGAATGGTGTCTACGTCAATTACCATTTGGCTAAAGAGGGGTTTTAAGATCCTTGATAAATATTGAGAAAATTATCTTTGATCAAGAATCCATCTTGAAAGGAGAAAGTCTTAAAATGCATCATCTCTTGAGCTTAAGTGAGCATATTGATGGAAAGCACTTGTGTCTATAAGTCATATGAACTCATTTCACCATGTCTAGGTGATTGAATGAAGTCCATGGTGAAGTTAATTGTATGTTTTCTATCTAAGGTGTCTTCTCCACAATATTTACATGCAATGGGAAAGAATGACCATCAACAAGAAGTGTCTTCTTCATAACATTAGGATTGTGATCAGTGTCATTGTATGAGAAGAAAAAGTAAAAGTGGCTCTTTGAAGAGTAAATGATCTTTATGATGAGGAACATGAGATGTACTATCAAGTTTTTTTTTTAGGTATCCTTCGTTGGAAATTTATTTAACAATCATCCCTTGACCTATGTACATTGTATCCCTAAATTCTAAGAGAAATTTGAATAAATTCAAACCATTTTAATGGTTGAAGGAGATGAAGATGGTTCTCAAAAAGCTACACCATGTGAAAGTTTAGAATTCCATCCAAATTTGAGAGAGAATTTTTTTTTTTATGTCTTTCATACAAAATATATCAAAAACAACTTTGTACTCATGGAAAATCACAAAAATTCAAAGTTATCTTTGTCTTGAGAATACAAAAGGTTTGCAAAATAAATTGAGAAATTTTATCTCGAGAATAAGAGAGATTTCAATGACATGACCTTTGAAAAAAATGTCCTCCATTTTTGTACAAGTTATAATCAATTTTTGATGAAATTCTTCAACAAGCATTCTCCAAATCACTATAAAATGGTTCCAGTAGTCATAGTAGACTTCAAATAATATTTGTTTGTGTTTTCTTTGGTTTTAAAGTGCAAAATTTCATAGAATTAATGGAGAATAGATAAATTCTTTGTGTTCTCAATATCAACTCAGTTTTGAATGCAATTCCTAGTTGTGAACAATTCAAACCTCTTTGCAAAGTCATTAAATGCTATGAAATGGCTTAACAACCTTGGAGTGTAGAGTGTAAAAACACATGACAACGGGGATAATAAAACATAATATTCATGTTTTGGGTCTCGGTTGATATATTAATTCCAAGGATGCTCAAAAAACCCTTGACATGTAAAATATGGTAAGTGTTACATCTAAAGGAGTTTTGAAGATAATCCTAATTCTTTAATTAGTAACTAAGTAGTCACTTTTTTAAATTTGTAGCATAAAAACTCTTGTAATATTGTTATAGGTTATTGATTGATCTTCTCAATATGGTGGAGAGTCATGGGTTATTATAACTCAAAAGAGAGAGAGCCTATGAAGTCTTGAATACTTACAAGATCATGTAATCTTCTCCAGCTCGTATCGAAATGTGAAGGGATGCATTTCTTGATCAAGAAAAGGGCTTAAGTACAAAATGCATTGAATGGAAGAAGAAGAAATTGAAGAGTTAGAAAATGATAGGGAATTTGAAATTGAAAAGTAAGGTGAATGAGATCGAGTCATAGAGATCTGTGTTGTAGGTTTGTGAAAGGAGATGAGAAGGTGAAAGGAAAAAATAGGGTAGGATGATAATCTACAAAAAGGTTGACTTTCATGATAAGTGTGTATGTTGAAAACCTAGTATATTGATCTCTCTATGAGCTAAGGATATAATATAAATGAAGAAGACATAATGAACATATTTGAAGGTTTTTTGAGAGTGATGCAGAGACTCAAGTTAAGAATCGAGTCCAAGGTCATAAAATTTAAGAACATTGAAGATGAAGAATTAATGTTCAAAAAGGTTTGAGTGAACAATACAGGGTTCAATCTACAAAACTATGTGTAAGTTATTGGAGAGTGTATAAAGAGTGATTCATCAAGAAAAAGTGGAAGTGGAGACAAAGGAATTGTTGATCTGAGATATAAAGCATAGAAATGAATACTTTAATATTATTTTCTTATGTATAAAATAAAACTATAAATTAGGTTACTTATCATACTATTAAATATGTACTTTGAAGTAAAAAGATGTGAACTTTTGAATAAAACTTGAAGCACGAGAGATATAGAAAAGACAGTACTTTGAGATTGATGATAGTGAGATGTAATGCTTGAAGAAACTACTAATACAAAGACCTTGAGGATGGTTGTACAAGTGAATGCATGATTAGGCTTGGAGACACCTATATCATACTTATGCATAAATATGACAAAGAAATATCAGAGGATAGTTGAGAAGAAGATTTGAGTAGGAAGGTGTGCTAATCTAGAGGTCATTATCAGTTGTGTAAGACAATAAACAAAATGTGACAACAAAATAAAAAAATTCTAAGTTATAGCTTAGCTTATAGGGGGTAAGACATCCTTATAAGTAGTAACTTACAAAAGATCAATTGTAGCTAGTTGAATTGTAGGGAGTTGAATCCTCCTTGTGAGTTGAAGCTCACTAAAGGTTAGTTGTTGCCAAACTGAATTTGGGAGTAAAGCAACTCCAGGTTGAGTAGAATCTCAACCATGAAATCAATGTAACTAATATAGGACAATTTGGTCCTAAGCCTAGTTCTTGGTTTCATTGGATTTTTTCCAGTTTGGGTTTCCCACATTAAAATATGTCTTTATATGCTATCCTATTATTTTCTTGTATTTTATTTCATGTGTTCATCATATCATGATTATGGAAATGAAAATTTCTCTAAAAATTTTATTATACATTGATTCTCCCCTCTTAGTTTCCAAATTTCCAACACATTCCTGGAACCATATTTTGCCTCTGGATTCCATTCTTATAAAAACAATAATCAAACTCATTATTGTAATACTCCCTCTAAATTTTACATAGTGATAAGAAAATGGATGGTAGTATACATACTCATCACTATAGGATCCTCTCGTTTAATTTTAAATTATGCTAGCCTCTTGCGTCCATGTCGGACCCCTATGGTCCGGTCTCGAGATTATGCTTGACCCTTTAGGTGGCCTGCCCCCTCATCCTCAACCTAAGGAATGGGAAAATTTGGTATTTGGGTCCCCTTTGGTGCCCCATTCTATCAAGATGCATCTTTCTATTTGTGATGAGACATTGTCTTTTAAGATCACTTCTCAAATCACCACCGGAGGACATCAAAAAATGGTCATGATTAAATTGGGATCCTTGTGGACCCCTTTAGAGTGCAACCATTCCAAATGGATTCATCATGTTTACCTTCATTATTAAGGAGGAGTTTTTTCATTGAATTCTTGAAGTTCCATGGTTTTTTTAAAAGAAGAGGCTTCTATATATGCAAATGGACTTGGGCTTCAATTTCCGCACATTGAAACCATGACCCAAGCCATAATTTGGGTTTGCCTTCTGAGAATCCCCCTAGATTTCTAGGATCCTATTGTTATTAAAGGTATTTATCTATCTATGGGTACTCTCATTGCCATTGATCAAGCTACTAATGTTAAAACTAGATTTATGCATGCACATTTTTCTGTTCATGTTGATGTTAGTGGCCCTCTACCCAAATCCATAGAACTCTTATCGTATTTTTTTGTATAGTCATATCCTATTAAATATGAATATATTCCCCAATCTTGCTTGATCTATAAGAGTATTGGACATAGGGCCCCAACCTAGCCATCTAAACCACCCCCAAACAAAAGAGCTCATAAATCTCTCCTAAGAAGAAAGGAAAATTTATCCCAAAAATTGTCCCTAAAGTTGGCACCTCCAACCCTTTTTCCATCCTAGAAGAGGGTGAAATTCTCGCTATCGATCCCCTTCTAAGCAGCGACCCTCATTTCCCCTTTATCCTCTCCTCCCCCTCTATTTCTTATTCATAGTCTGCACTCATTCTATATCCCCTGCATTCCCTCTGTGAGGCTCTTTCCTCCTTCCCCCTCTTCGCCAACCCATGTGCTCTACTTGGAGGATCCTCTTTCCTTTCCCTTACCATATTCTAAGGCCTCGAGGACATTAAAAGCCTAGAATAGACTCACTAGAAGAAAATTTAAGATAAATATTGATGTGGGAGCCAATAAACAAAAAGGAAGGCCCAAATCAAGAAAAGATTTAGCAGAATCAACACAAAATATTACACAAGGAACACAATGTATTCTCACCATGGAGGGTGGGAGAAAATAGATTTAAACATATCTAGATAATGAATATCATCTCTTGGAATATTATGGGACTCAATTCTCTCCATAATAAAGGATTCCTAAAGGATATCATATTGAATCACTCTTCGGACATCATCATGTTGCAATAAACTAAACTAAAGGATGACTGCAACATTCCTAGGTTATGGCCTTTTGCCTCCTTTGCCTCTCAGGAATCCTCTAGAAATTATGGAGGTCTTTGCATTCTTTGAACTCCCAAGTCCTTTATGGGGACTACATTATCAAAACTCCTCACTTTATGGGTATGTTCTTTCAAGAGATTGGAGTTGATATAGGTTGGATTGCTATCAACCTCTACACGCCTAATCTTGAAGCCAAAGGAAAACATTTGGAGAGACATACTAGAATTTAGAAACAGTTGTAAAAAAATCCTTGGCTCATTATAGGAGATTTTAACACCACCCTCTATCCTTATGAAAAACATGGTGGTGCTCTGTCAACTTTCAGCAGCATGGAAGCATTTGCAGATTTCATTAGGCAAGGTGAGTTTTTTTATATTGATCTTCATGGTGCTTCTTACACCTAGTCAAACCATAGGTTTGGGAAAAATCACATTCAAAGTAGTCTTGATAGGGATCTTGGATCAATGGATGGATTTTACAATTCTCTTACTTCTATCTTAGTGCTCTCCCAAGAGCTACTTGATCACAACCCTTTATTATTAAGTATTGACACTCTTCACAAGAGAAAAAATCATCCCTTCAGGTTTGATCTTGCTTGGATTCAGAATCACAATCTTGATAAACTTATTGAGAGATGGTGGAAGGTGAAAATACAGGGTACAACGATGTATAGATTCACTAAGAAGCTTAGTGTGGTAAAAAGAAGCTTAAAATCTAGAAAATCAAGATCTAGTGGGATATTTGTACTAGAAAGCAACAACTCTCTTAGAAGATCTTAGATAATGCTATTGATATTGAGAAAGTTATCATATTTTATCCTCTACATCATCTAGAATCCTCCCTACTAAGAGATTATCATAATACTCTAGATGAAGAGGAGGATTATTGGAGACAAAGATCTAGGGTGCTCTGGCTTCAGGGAGATCGAAATACAAAGTTCTTTCATGCTACAACTTCCAAACACAAAAGTAGAGATAAAATAAAGGAATTTATTTCCTTAAAAGGTAAAATGTTGAATTTTGAAGAAGATATTTCAAAGGAGCTAATAAATTTTTATTATAATCTTCTTCAAGAATAAGTCCCCAGGGAGAATGAGATGGTTGAGATCCTACAACACATTCCTAGGATGATCTTGGATGAAAGGAATAATAAGATGATGCATCCTTTCTCCATGGATGAAATTCATAAAGCCATTTTCACTATGAAAGGAGATAAATCCCCTGGTCTTGATGGTTTCCAAACTACTTTCTTTCAAATTTATTGGGAAATTATTAAAGAATGATCTCTTTGAGGAAATCAATGAATTCCAGAAGGAATGAATCTCTTTTGAAATAATGGAACACTACCTTCATTTCTTTGGCCCCTGAAATCTCTTGGCTCCAAAGTCTTTCTCCAAATTTAGGTTGATTAGTCTTTACAACACTTCCTATAAAATCATTACCAAAATGGTGGACGCTAGACTTAAGCCTTTTATGAACTTCCTGATCTTGGAACAACATAATGGATTTATTGGAGGTCCTTATATCCAAGGGGGTTCATTGATCTCATGAATCTATCCACTCGGTTCAACACACAAAAATAGCATGGATGATTCTCAAATTGGACATGTAAAAATTGTTTGATAGGTCAGTTGGTCTTTTCTTTTGAGAGTTCTAAAAAACTTTGGGTTTTGTGATAAGTGGTGCAGTTGGATACTTAATTGTATCTCTTCTACATATTTCTTGATCTTGATCAATGGTATACTAGAAGGATTCTTTAATAGCAACCAAGGGATCAGGCAAGGTGATCCTCTTTCACCCTTTCTCTTTATATTAATGGTTGATTCTTTAAGCCATGCTTTAGAAGCTGCTAAGTGGGCAGCTGTTATCTTAGGTATCAAGATCATGACTAGAACTCCTTCTGCTACCCATAGTCAATTTGTAGATGACACGCTTCTCATGGGTGCTGCCTTGGTTGTGGAAGCCAAAACCCTAAAGAATATTCTTGATGGTTACCAATTGGCCTTGCAGTAGATTATAAATTTCTCCAAAAGTTGTGTTTCTTTCATCAATACGCCACTCAGCAGACAAAGGAAGATTGCTGATATCTTTGGTTGCAACATTGTAGACCTTCCATCCACTTATTTAGGTCTACCCCTCTTCAAAGGAAGATAACTCAAAAATCTATGGATGCCTATTATAGAGCGTTATCAAAATAAATTGGCAGGCTGGAAGGGATCTCTCCTTAGTTAGGAAGGTAAGCTTCAACTGGTCAAAATGAATCTTCAAAGTCTTCCTATTTATTTTATGTCTTTACTCAAAATGCCTTCTTTGGTTGCTAATTGAATTGAGAAAATTCAAAAATGTTTTCTTTGGTTAGGACTAAAGAGAGGAAAAGAGTTCATCTAGTCTCTTGGAATATTGCTTGTAAACCTACCCATATTGGAGGTCTGGGGCTTCAAAGGATTGTTGATATGAATGAGGCCATGCTTGTAAATTTTGTTTGGGCGGTTTCCTCTAAAGATAAGGCACCTTGGGTTCAGCTCCTTATCAATAAATACCTCTATCCTCTAAAGACTTTCTTCATTCTGAAATTCCAAGGGCCTTAGCTATATGGAACTTAATTGTAACCCCTGCCACTACTGAGAGCTGGAACTAAATGGTGCTTAGGAAATGGATCATAAATTGACTTTTGGGAAGATTGGTGGTTTGGGGATAAGCCACTTGCACTTGACTCTTTCTGGGACCCTATCAAATCTCAACTCTCCTCAATTTAGTGGCAGAAAAGTAAATGGAATATATTAGCAAATATGATAATAAACCTTGCTGGCATATTCCTTTCTGGTCTGATTGTCAGAAGTATTCATTTGCAGCGTATAAAAGTCTATATCTGCTCTATCTTCTCGAGTATATCCCGTTCACCCTGCCGAGGAAAAACTCATTTTCCCCTTTCCCTCTATTTCCTTTTCTATCAAAGTAGCCTATCTCTCCAAACCCTATGCCCCTTGTGGCCCTCTACTTAATCATGTCCGGCCTTCTTTTGTTACCCCCAAGATTGGCTTCTTTTCCTGGCTCTCCTTCAGAGATGCTTTCCTTTCTGGTGAAAACCTCAAAAGAAGGGGTTTCTCTCTCCCCTCCCACTGTATTCTCTGCCTTTCGTGTTGGAAACCTTAGCTCATCTTCTCCTCCATTTTGCCCTTTCTCCCACTCTCTTTGGGGTAGATTATTTGATAATCTTATATTTTCTGGGTTTTTCCCTCCTCTCTCTTTTGATGCTTTCACCCAATGGTTTTCTCCTTTCACCCATCTTGTCTTATCCCTAACTTGGAAATTCTTCTCCCTCATGGTCTTTGGGGTATCTGGAAGGAAAGAAACAAATGTATCTTCAAAGAGCAAACTATGGATCTGGCCCAAGTCTTCAAGGGTATTGCAACTATTTTCCAAGAAAATCTAAACTACCTCATCTGGAAGAAGCACAATCAAAAAGTAAATTTTAGTGGCACTAAAAATGGTTTCAACAACTTGTCATTCCTTTTTGCCCATCCCTCTCTTGCGGCGAGATCAAGTGTGATTTGGTCCCTCCTCCTCTAGGATGGTTAAAGCTAATTATAGATGGCATTTATAAAGGAAATTAGGGAACTTTAAGGGGGTAGTGCCATTTTGAGGATACTTTGGCCTCCTTATGGATGCTACTACAACAAACTTAGATTTGGCACCAACCACCGCACTAACACTCTAGCGATTAAAGGTTTATAACTTGTTCTCATCATTGTTCAAGGGAGAATTATAGTGGAGAGTGATTCCCTCAATCTCATAAAAATTATGAATTCAAAGGAACTTGCTCAATGGACAATTTAGAATATTATAGAGGATATTAGGGCTCTGTAATTAAGCTTTCAAGAAATCAAGTTTCAACACATTTATAGGGAAGGTAACAAGGTTGTTGACTCTAGAAAACATTGGGGTTCTCACTGAGGAACAAAAGACTTGGATTGGAAACTTTCTGAGTAACATGCTTAGCATCATATCCAATGATCATCCTTCTAAGGATTAACATCTATTTGAGGCTTTTTTCTGGGCTTCATCTACACTGATAGAGATGATATCAATGTTAGAAAGATTAAGGATAACTCCCCCTATTTTTTGGTAGCGTAAATTATAATTATAATCATATGGCTATCAATGCATATCATAATTATGAGTGTTGGCACACATGTGACATAGCGGCTTATTCAATAATGGATTTTTAGGGTGGATTTTTATTAATTAATAGCACTCAATTACCCTCTGGTGGATATGTGTTACATTCTAGATGAAAGTATCACAAAAATCTTATTTATTTAGGGCCCATTTTTAAATCTTCTCATTCCTTGTCACTTTCAGAAAAATGGGGGTTGATTGAGAGAATCGAGCACTGTTTCTTGTTAAAAATTTAGGAGTGAGAAATGTTTGGGATATCTTATAGGACGTAGGCATTATGAAATTCATGGAGAGACTCTCAAGACACTCCATAAGAGTTTTATTAAAAAAATTAGCTTCTGGAAGAAAGGCAAGATGAAACTCAAGAACACCAAGTTCACCATCTCAACTAAATCCATTGATGTGGCCACGGGTCTTCCTTCTGTTGGTGATGTTTACTTCAATATATCTCTTAAGGCTGAAATGGCATATTTTCTCGACTTAGGGGAGAAATTACAGAAGTACCAATCCAGATATGAACGTGCCTCCTTGAATCGTCCTTAGGATAGAGTTGCGAGAGGTCATTATGCAATGATTCACTCTGGAAATTTGTTATAAATTGGTATTTGGGCCTCACCTCTTCCTCTTTTCACATCTATTCCATGGGGAAAAGGTAAAATTAAAGCCCTTCCTTTACCAATTTCTTGAATTCTCCATCAATTTAGCTAGGGAAGGAGAGGGTCATCTTCTTCACCTTGGCCTTCTATACCTATTGTTTCAAATTGTGGCTTCTCATGTGGAACTCTTGCATTTCCCTCCTAAGGTGGGTAAAGGTATTCACCATGCTTCGCATCGCCATACCCTTCTCGAGATATCCCCTCCTACTCCTCCTCCCCCCCCGTAGTTATCATTTCTGCAAGAAAATATCCTTTGAATCCTACTCTAACGTGTTGATTATCGATCATTCTTTTTATTTCTCTAAGTCTCCCCTTCCTACCCAAGATGTTTCTTCTATCTCTCATGATCTCTCTGTTGCTTCCCTTGAGGACCCCCTTACCTCGGTGGCTTCCCAAATGAGATGTACTTGGATACTACGGTTGATCAGTCTATTCCAAATGCGCTCTTAGGCTTCTCTTTTATCTAACCTGGATCTTCGGGCCACGAGGTCAAAGAATCTCCTAATGCTACTAAGGAAGATGTTGATATAATGGTTGAGGAAGAACAACAACTTGTGATGCCCCTAACAATGATGATTATATCTATATTGTAGCTATGCAACCACTTCAACCTTGTTTGCATAAACCTATCGACATTTTAAGAAGTTAAGTTTGCAAGCTCTTGATGTGGTACCATATCACATTCTATACGTGTGCGTGCATTAGATTTCCACTATCTATTACCCGAATCAAAATCTCCCTTACCTAAAATCCACCTACCCTTGTTTTCATCACTTACCTATTTATCAAACCACTCACCAACTCCATTTAACACCTCATCAGTTCCTAGTTTGAGGGGGATCACCTCCACCCATACTTGGGGAAACCTAACCTTCACTCACACATAGGGCACTAACTTCCTATTTTTTTAGTGTCACTTATTAATACAAGCTACGCAAAAAAAGGGGAAAATGTAGACACCAAATTTGGGTCACACTCCCCTTAGTCCCCTTTAATTAATTAACATAACATATTCACCTAACCATGACCCCCTACCCCACATTCATATTAATTTAATTACTTACAATTGAATTAATGTTCATCCTCACATTATTAATTAACTTAATTATTTTAATTAAGTTAATTTACACCTCACCTAGACACCTCACCATGGACTTATTCCTAGCCTATTAATTAACTAAGATTGAGTCTTTACTTATCTTAAACAATTGAGACTCTTTCAAACCCTAAAATTAAAGTCTTATTCCTTCTCCAACAACACTCCCACTTATCTAAGTGTCAACCCTCACTTGAGACCTGGATTAGCAATCAAGATCATACCAAACATAGTAAAGATCAGGCTATTTTTGGTAACTTGGACTAATTCACCCTAATCAATGCATGTTTATCCTTGACCGATGTTGGTCACCTAAACTACCATTGGTTCTCGTTATATATAATTTTACAACTCTTTACACAAGTTGGTCATTTAGTTTTGGGTAATTCTATTGCAATCAAGCATGAGTCTCAAAATCCATTCTTACATCCAAATGATGATGAAATACCATCTAGAATGCAACACAAGAAATAGGTTCTCTTCCAGAGCACTAGAGTATCAATGGGAACACACAAGTAAATTATCATGAACCGAACCGGTAATCACCTTGTCAATCAATCACCATCCACCTTCATTCACAAGATCTTCATAGAAATAAGTAACATGGTTTTCATCATCTGTTCTTACTTTACTATAGATCTTTTACTTCTTTCAATATTTCCATTTCTGCTATTACCCAGATATCTCCATCTTCCCACCAATCCACCTACCCAACCATTTCAATTCTTTCCACCTTTCTTAACCTCTTCCTCTACATTCCTAAGTCTTCTTAGCCATATTATGAGCCTAACCACACCTTCCTCACTCTCTATGCAATCACAAAGAGGCTAAAAATCATTTTTATTAATTTATCACCCATTTCCCCTACCAATATCGGTTTACCTTATTTCCATTGGTTTCATCCCTATACCGGCATCGATCACCTAACCGATACCGGTATCTATGTTATTTTACACCCTCAGACTAGAAAGCCTTCTATTCAACCAAAACCAACCCAGACCTCACCTAATCAGTCCCAGACCTTTACCAGACCTCTGAAAAACCTGCCCAACCCAAACAAACCTTTGGTTTCATTAGATTTAGTGATACATTTCGTATTTAACATTAAATATAGCATATTTTTTTGTATTGAGAAACCTAAATCATTGCATTACAATATGGCCTTTTATTTCAATTTCTTATTTACGTTAAATTAAACAATGGATTGACAACCTCTCTAGGAAGCATCATGCTTCCTAGATCTAGCATACACTAGGCAATCCACTGTCATATGTTATTTAATGCTCTTTTTTGGTCTTGTTTTGTATTCACAGGTAGTCCTTCCCGAAAAAAAAGGATTTATCTACGATCGGCTTGGATTACATCAACAACACACACATTTTACCTTCCACCTTTGCTTCGGGTATATCTCCTTAACCCCTTACCTTCTATTTATTTCATCTTAGAAAGCTTCAAATTATTGGTGAAATATTTTAGTGCAACATGTGTGTTCTCATGGATACTCCAATTCTGCGGAAGAGAGCACTGTTGCTTTTGCTACACTCGGTGGTGTGTCATCATTGTGTTGATGCAGGAATGGCTTTGATAATCATGTTTGATTGTAATATAATTACCCAAAATTGAGTGAGCAACCCATGTAAAGAGTTGTAAAATTATATATAAAGGAACTGATGGAGGTTTAGGTGATCGACGTCGGCCAAGGATACTGAAATCGGTTAGGGTGAATTAGTCCAAGTTACCAAAAATAGCCTAATCTTTACTATGTTTGGTGTGATCTTGATTGGCAATCCAAGTCTCAAGTGAGGGTTGGCGCTTAGATGAGTGGGAGTGTTGTTGGAGGAGGAATAGGAATTTTATTTTAGGGTTTCAAATAGTCCCAATTGTTTAAGATAAGTAGAGATTTAATCTTAGTTAATTAATAGGCTAGGAATAAGTTCATGGTGAGGTATCTAGGTGATGTGGCTAGGTAAGGTGTAAATTAACATAATTAAAGTAATTAAGGTAATTAATAATGTGAGGATGAACATTAATTCAATTATAAGTAATTAAATTATTATAAATGCGGGGTAATGGGTCATGGTTAGGTGAATACGTTATGTTAATTAATTAAAGGGGACTAAGGGGAGTGTGACCCAAATTTGGTGTCTACATTTGCCCCTTTTTATCACATAGCTTTTATTAATAAGAGATGTTGAAAAAAACAGAATTCGGTGCCCGGTGTGAGTGAAGGTTAGGTTTCCCTAAGTATGGGTGGAGGTGATCCCCCTCAAACTAGGAATTGATGAGGTGTTAAATAGAGTTGGTGAGTGGTTTAATAAATATATAAGTGATGAAAATAAGGGTAGGTGGGTTTTAGGTAAGGGTGATTTTGGTTTGGGTAATAGGTAGTGGTAGTATAACACATGCACACATATAGAATGTGATATGGTACCAGGTTGAAGAGCTTACAAACTCTACTTCATCAAAGGTTGATAGGTTTATCCAAATAAGGTTGAAGTGGTTCAGGTATCCAAGGTATAGGATACGGTCCTAAAACACAACCAAGAAAGGTGCAAGAACAAGCAATAGGTTTGTTCAAGGGCACAAAAGGTTAGGTCGGGATAAAAATCATGGTATAAGGAAAGGTAAGGTCATGAGGCTGGACAACACAAGTAACATCATCGCAAGGTATAGAGAGTAAGTGAATTCAATTGTCCCGATAGGCAAGGTTGGGTTGGGTGATTTATGCTTTAGGTCGTAGGTAAGGCCACATAAGGGGTGAAAAAATGCGTTAATTAATTGTGAGGTTGGGTTGTAGGTAATAAGGTCATTAGGTTGAGTTGTAAGGCTGGGTTCAAATTTTGGTAAGTTGAAAATGGCTTTGGTCAATCAAATGTGTCAATAAATAGTGTAAGGGAATCAAACAGACTAACCAATACCGGTTAGGGAAAACTGATATTGGTCAAGAGTAATTGATCACAATACACTAGGGAACATGAACGATATCAGTCAAGCTAAATCGACGTCAGTTAGGCTGAGGGTAGGGTAAAAACTAAAAATGTGTATGTTACATAATCATTTTAACCTTTCCACTTATAGAAAACCATAGAGCAAAGAGTTTTTAGCATTTTTCGTGGAGAAAAGGATGAGGTGTTGTACCAGACTAAGTTGGAGGTATCTAAGTGGTTAGAGGAGCTAGGTAGATGGGTCCATGAGATCATTTGGAGTGATTTTAATGGCTGGAGGACCGAGAGTTTGATTAGATGCATGATGACCGTAGTAGGAGGAGGCGCTCGACGTCCACCTATTCGAGAGACTAGAGGTACCAATAAGTACAAGGAAGCGTGTTGAGGTAGGAATCAATCCATATTGTGTATTTTTAATTAAAATTTGTGGTAAAATGAAAAAATGGGGTGGGGAATTGAAAATTTTAAATGAGGTTAAAATGAATGAAATTGGAGTGCTTTGCGGGAGGGTGCAATGTAGATTAATTAGGTGATAAAAGAAATTGGGGTTAGGTTTAGGCTAGATTGAGGTAGATTGTAGGTTTTTTTTTTTAAATCAGGGTGTGCGGGTTTTGCCTTAGGATGAACTTCAGAGAGGCGACGCCGATTAGGTATTGGTGACATCCGTTTGGCATACTAGCGTTGGAGGTTGAGATAGGTGATCGATATTGGTTAGAGTGACCGGTGCCGGTTATGGTGACCGATGCCAATCACTATGAAAAGTGACCTAGTTTATAAAAGGTTAAGTTATGGGGAAAGATGAACTTATAAGATAGAGAGGTAAGTATTTTTAGAGAAATGGGAGGTAGAGTAGAATTGAAGTAGGTGGGTTGAAGATATATATAGCTAGAAATAGGCGGGTATGGGTTAGGTCAAATATCGAAGGAGAGAAAGTGATGAAATAGAACATGGGGACTTGTGTAGGCTAGATAAAATGGATGATAGGTTAGCAAAATAGTTAGGAAATAGATAGGTAGGTAGAGTAATGTGGGTGTGGGGTGGGGGTAGGTAGGGGTGAAGCAATGAGTAAATTAGGTAAGTACTTGACATTGTTGAGTTTCATGGATGTAGGCACATCATCAATTGACGATGTGGGATAGGGTCCCACCATTATTGGGAGATGCGACCTAGTGTCACGGAGGACAAGTGGACTCATATGCAAGAGGTTGGATTGGTTGGGATCAAGTGGTATAGGTGGATCTAACAAGATCACAGTCTTATGGTTTCTCTCATCGATAGATTGTATGTAGCAACAACACATTACATCTACCCACCGGCAAGATGATGATCATGTTGGAGGATGTATACCGGATTCACAGAGATATTGATTGTTTGGGAGACCATTTATTTAGTGTGAGCGAGATGAGGATTTTTTGGCAATGATTACAATATTTAGGGAGTGGATTACAACAGACGTCAGATGGAGGTTTTGTACGCCATGGACATAGTTTTGAGACCATGTGTTGGTTTTCCTCCATATAGAGGTATGGTTTGAGAGTTACTAGGGCTATAGCTAATGAGGTGAATACGGGAAGGCATGCTTTGGAAAGAATTAGATGATTACGGTGGATAGTGTCGATATCGGTTTAGACTACATCAGGATGTGTTTCCACCATTCCCATAGTACTATAGAGATGATGTGGAGAGACCATTGTCTCAACCCCATCTTATAGATCCAAGAGGGAAGGAGGAGGTGTCGGTTGATTTCAAATTTGATGATGCTAGGACCACTATAACACATAGACAATGGTGGGAAGCACAATTAAAGGTAGCACCACCACGGCCGGGGTATCTAAATTTGGAAATCGTTATGGTTCGAGAGAGATGCACTACGAGGATAGGTGACTTCTCTAAGTGTACAATGATTGTGATAGCATAGGCACATGTGGCCACCTTGATAGAGCAAGGGACTAATTTACGAGGTCAGCTAGCACGAGGCATAGGCACAAGCTTCTACACATGCTCCCACAGGGGATAGAGCACAGTAGTAACTTTACAAACACATGTCACATGTTTACAAGGCCATATGACCATAGCCTAGTCACAGGTAATGAAATTATAGGCACAAGTATCCACATAGGTACCAACACATGAACCAGGATAGGGTCCTTGGTACAGGCATAAAGGCCATTATTTTTAGGGAAGAGTTCACGGAGTTGGAACTAGGGTGATGGCGCCACCCTAGATAGTGTCCATGGCTAGGTTTAGGGATGCCCTAAATGAGGCTTGTTATTATTAGGATAAGTTGATCATGCTAGTATTGATGTCTCATCATACGTTGAGCATAGGGTCTAGCAGACATCCACTTAGAGGACCAAGTCCCAGACTCATAGTTCAGGTAGCACATGGGGTCATCGGCCCTAGAGATAGGGTTAGGGTGAGGTTACTAGCTCTCATAGTTCAGGCCCAAATGAGGTCAAGGAGGAGGATATGGTGGGTTTACAGAGACCCCTGCATGGTGGAGAGATGATGAGTGGGTGGGAAATAGGGTGAGAGGAGGATACAGGTGAGAGTGGAGATGAGGGCCTTAGGTGGGGATGAGATATTTATGAGATGTGGCATTGTATTTTGATTTTGATATATATATATATATATATATATATATCATCCTATGTGCCAAAGATTACGAGATTGTACATGATATTTTTGAGATACTTTGATTATTTATCCCTGTGTATATATGTATTGATACACAAACACTCCCTTTATAAAGTTGATGATGATTATTGGACTAATGATGTATTGGTTTTCATTTCCATTATTATTGTTATATTATGGAAACTAGGTGAGTTAGGAATGGTTGAGTCTAGGTCATTTAGGCATGGTTGAGTTAGGTGTAGGCATGGTTGAGTCAAGTATAGGCATGGTGGAGTTAGGTGTAGGCATGGTTGAGTCTAGGTGTAGGCATGGTGGAGTTTGAAAAATTTCAAGTTATTGATTTTATGGAAATGATGTGTTGTATGTATGTTGTGTTTAAATTTCCAAGTAATTGATATCATGGAAATGTTAAATGATTGGTGTATGATATGGTTGAGGTTATAAAATGGTAGGTATGATGAAACAATGTATGATTTTGTGATATATTAATCTCCAAGTTATTGTGTAAATGGAAACTAACTAGGTTAGAATGTGAATGTAAAGGGTGAAAAATGGTTAGGGGTAAAAGTGGCCAAGATAACCTCTAAGGGCCCCATGTCCTAGGATTTATGCCTACATAGCCCGACAAAAAGGGGCCTCAGGTCGATGTAGTTCTCCCATAAGCTAGGGAAGAATATGATGGGGTAGATGAATGGGTCAGTAGGTTTTAGGCATGATTGAGTCTAGGTCATTGAGGCATGGTTGAGTGTAGGTTATTTTAGGCATGGTTGAGTTTAGGTTGAATAGGCATGGTTGAAGGAGAAGAAATCCTATAATGTAGGTGTCGAAGGTCTAGTCCTACTAGCAGAATCAATAAGTAAGAAAAGAGACGAATGGTAAAAGAGGTGGAATGCTTTAGAAGTGGCAAGGACCATAATGAGCATATTGAGGATGGGTTGATGAACTTAAACCCCTAAAGGCAATGCATGATTGATTGTTCTAAGGGTGAAAGAAGTTACATGATCATGAAATATCACATTTTGCGGCACATACCTTGAGTAGATAGAAGATAAGAAATAAATTCAGATGAGGTGAAATGGGTTGTTTAGCATAACCTTGTTGTGAGACAACATACCTCTTCTACAAGATACCCAAAACTGAAATAGGCAAGTCCATGATGAAAAAGTTGTACTTCTCTTGATTTTTTAATTTTCTTTTTGCTTTTGTTTGATAGACTGATCGATGTGGGAAGTCTATGTGGGATGAATAGAATGAATCCTTGAGGTCTTCGTGAATTTGATTGATGCAGGAAGCTTTAGAATATTTTATTTTTATTTTGCATAAATAGTATTCTTTTTGATAGACTATGTACAATATGGCTAGCTTTTTATAGTTTTCCTTTGAGGGAGCAATCTATTTATAGTAGCGAGATAGAGAGGTAGATGTCCTTTTTGAGGGAGTCATCTAGTTACAATAATTTTGACTCAAGGAGTGGAGTTTGAATATCCCATATATTAATTTTGAATTTCTTTGGACTTTTAGGTCATGGACAAGACTATAGAGGAGTATAGGCATATTTTATGAAGGAAAAACCATAGCACGCAAATGTTAACTATGCAAGAGTTTTAAGTGATGAAAAAACATGGGATTTCATCTTAAAAATAATGAAAATTATCCATGATAATCATGCTATGAGTAGATTTGTGATACTCATATTGAAGATAAGGCCAAAAGGTGATGGATAATCACATGATTCTTGTTTAGTCATTGGTCCTTAAAAGAGGTAGATGAAAGGAATGGGTACTCAAGGGATGAGTGTGTAATAGACAAAAGGTGATATAGTACTTGATTCAACAGTAGAATGGTAGAATATGCAAGGCATTGAGGGGCTCAGTTCAGTTTACCATCAAGAGAGGATAAACGATAAGCACCTAATCCATAGGTATGAGTGAAAATGTAGGGTCAAGCTAATTAGGAGAAAACTTGCCTTGTTTAATTTTCTCCACTTTTGTTACATGTTTATTTTCCTTCAGGATAAGGTCACCAAACTTGAAGGTTTATTCTTAGACACATTTATCATAGGCACGTTTGATACGTTTTTGGTAGATTTGAAGGTGATCAAGAGAATTTAGATGGTGTTCATCTATGTGCCAAACGGTTTTAGCAAAAATCATCATCGTTGATCATATCTTTAAGTGAGATACAAAGAGATGGAATTTGGACTTGAAAGGCAAGAAATCCTCTGTACCATAGACCAAAGAGAAAGGTGTGGTAGTAGTTGAGGTGTGAACACTAATCCAATAAGCCCATAAGGCAAAAGGAATGTGTGTGGGCCAATCCTTACTAGTATCGTCAACCACTTTCATAAGAAATTTTTATGGGTTTTTAGTTGATTCAACTTGGCCATTTATTTGAGGATAATAAGGTGAAGAAAAATGAGTTAAATGCAAAAGGCATCACAAATTTTTCGTAGGGTTTTGTTTTTGAATTGTTTTTTGTTATCAGTGATGAGACGGTAAGGAAAACCAAAGTGACAAATGATGTGATAGTTAATCAATTAACAAATTTTCTCATATTTTGAAGAAATTAGAGGTACATCTTCTACCCATTTAGTGTAATATTCGGTAGTGGTAATAATCTATTGATGAAGTTGGAAAGAATGAGGGTTAACCTCTCTGAAAATATCCAAACCCCATTGAGATAAAGGTCGAAGGTCTCGTATGACCTCTAAGGTGTGACTAGGGGTGTAATGAAGATTAGCATGTTGTTGACATTTCACACAACATTTTACATAGTCATAACAATCTTGGTTTAGAGTTGGCTAGTAATATCCAAGGCAAAGTATGCACTTAGCAATAGTGAAGCCACCTTTGAAATGACCTCCACAAATCATGTCGTGAACTTCCTTGATGGTGTATGGGATTTCATAACTTATAGGGAATTGTAAGAGGATACCGTCAATGCCACTTTTATAGAGAAGAACACCTTTTATGACATAATGAGAGACACTTTTGAGGAAGGCTTGTTGTCCATTACAAGTAAGATCACGGAGGAAGAATTGAAAGGGAAAGGTAATAAAAAACGCTTATACCAAATGACACGTGGGTCGGTTTCAATTTTTCCTACTGATTTAACATCTCAAAATATATAAGAAGGTGATTGCAACCTTTATACTATGACAAAAAAATTTGAGTCAAAGGGTGAAGTAGGTATTTGAGAAGCCATACAAGCCATGGTGTCCGTGAATTTGTTAGTGGAACATGGGGTGGTTTGAAGTTCATAATGGTCAAAGTTAGTCAAAAGCATGTCAACATAATGTTTATATTTTTGAAGTATCTCGTTATGATAATCTTGGTATAGACCATTTACTTACTTCACAACCAATTGAGAGTCACCAAAGATATTAATTTATTTAACATCTAATGCTATGGCAGTTTGAAGACCTAACATGAATGCTTCATATTCGGTGATGTTGTTAGTACAATCAAAATCTAGTCTGAAAGATAATGGCATAGGCTCACCATTGTCAAGAGGAATGAGAATAGATCTTGCACCACCCCCATGCTAACATTTGGAACCATTGAAGAATAAGGTCATCTGGTAAATGGTATCATCTAGGGAAAGGGTAGCGATGGATTCATCAAGGAAGTCAAAGATAAAAGATTGGTTTCCAAAGAGAGGTGCATCTACGAGTTGGTCAGCAATTGTTTTTCCTTTGACATAATTTTGATGGATGACTTTGAGATCTAGATCCTGTAAGAAGCATGAAACAACATGCGAGAACATTGATGTTGGTAAGGCTTAGTGTACATGTAATGTAAGGGGTCAGTATTTGTGACAACGAAGGTTTTATGGTTGAGTAGGTAATGAAAAATTTTAGTGGTGACAAAGACTAAGGCTAGGAAAAAAAATTTAGCATGAGTATATCTAGTCTCATAGTCTAAAAGCGTATGGCTTATATAATAAACCGCTTGTTCCATGTGTTGCTCATCATGATGAACAAGCATGGCACCCAGGGAATGATCAATGGCAGAAATGTAAAGGTAAAATGGTTGGTCATCCTTTGGTGGAATGAGAAAAATTGGTTGGAGGAGATTATTTTTTAAGGCATCAAAGGATTTGCAGCATTCATCATCCCATTTGAAGGAGACATCCTTTTTGAGAAGATGATGAAATGGATGGTAGTGGTTGGAAAGATGAGAAATAAAGCAAATGAATAGATTGTAACTTTCCTTGTAAACTATGAATTTGACGGAGGCTAGTAGGTGGAGGCATCTCAAGAATATCATTGATTTGAGGGGGATCAACTTCAATGCCATGCAAAGAAACAATAAACCAAGGAGCTTTCCCAAGAGAATAGAGAAGACACACTTCTTAAGATGAAGGTGAATGCAATATTTGATGAGATGATCAAAGACAACCTTAAGGAATGCAAGGTGTTTGGCCCAATGTTTGGATTTGGAAGGAAGATTGTCGAAGTAATCTTCCAATATGTTATGCATGATGTTGTGAAAGATATAATTCATAGCCCACTGATATGTAGCACCGGTATTTTTAAGGCCAAATGACATGACATTATAGCAGAAGGTCCCCTAAGGAGTGATGAAGGAGGTTATGTGTTGATCTTCCGAGGTGAGTAATATTTGGTTATAACCCAAGAAACTCTCCATGAGTGATAACATCTCATGGCCAGTGAGTGAGATCAACTAGTTGGTCAATACTAGGTAGAAGAAAGTTGTCTTTGGGGCAAGCTAGGTTAAGGTCGTGGAAATCCATATAAATGTGGAGTCCCCATGTCACTTTTTTTATAGGAACAATGTTAGAGATCCATTGGGGATAATCAATGGATAGAATTAAGGAAATAGACAAGAGTCATTGGAGTTCTTTTTTAACAAGAAGGGAAATGTGAGGATGCATTTTTCAAAGCTTTTGTTTCAGTAGGTTTTTCATCCTGGAATGGTTATAATATAATGGACCACAATATTTGGGTCATGTTTGTCTTCAAACTTGCACCCACATCTTGATCTGTAAGATCCGAGTTTTTGAGACCACAATTGAACCATCCCCAAGTTAGGTGGTACCTTGCACACTTGGAATGGATCTCTTGAGAAGGTCGGTTCCTCTACCTACCTCTAACCTTACTCCTACTCCTAATGCCAAAACAAAATCCTAGACTAAACATGCCAAGGGACCAAGGATAGAAATATGTGTAGAAAAGATGAAATCATAATCTAGGGAAGGCGATAGCACCAAAAGAAAGGTTCGATCTCTGTCCACAAGTAGAGAAGGAAACAAAGAGGTCACGGGAGAAGAGGGGGTGACATGTGCCATAGATCAAAATGCGGGATCCACCTTCCGGTGTGTGCAATACATGAACATGGGGACCTGAAAGTAGGAATATGCACAACATGCACGAAAATGCGAGACAAAGAGGTGAGCTGTAATAAAAATGAGAGAGGGAAGACAAGAGTTCCAAAAAAACATGATTTTATTGCTTAAGGGATGCATGGTCATTTACATTCATGGCAGAAATGTGAGAATACATTGTAAAGACCATGCCAAGTTCTGAGACCCATGAAAAGTCAGCCAACATTTTGGCATGGTGATGATATAATAGAGAGGGATCCATTTTCAAAAGTAGAACTCTGTTATTTATAGGAGAAGAAGGAGAGAAGAGAAGGAGAAAAAGAGGGAAACTCAGATTTAAATCTTCAACCACCAACAACCACATGTAAATTCCTATAAATCAACCTACAAGGCTATCAAATGTGCTTCCCCATGTCTATTTGGCATGTAGAAGAAGGAAGAAAGAAAGATCTAATTGAAATATGGTGGTTGAGGTTGATTAGATGTGTGCATTGATGATCGAAAGACATTTCCCTATTTTCTACCTACCAAATCCTACCTAAATCTGATTTTGAAAATTCCAACGTGTAGCTGATGTCAGCAGCTTTCAAATGAGACTAGGTGTATGGGAATCTGAGCATTGCAACAAAATTTATGGCTATCATAAGTCTTGTTACTCGACATGTAGTGACACATGGTGAGCAATGATTGGAATCGAGGAAATCAGCCAATTGTTCATCTAATTTTTGTTTTACGCCAAGTGTCATGAAGCTGGTTGGTTGTTAGGATTTAACACCATGTTGGTACACTTTGATAGGTTGAGTGTTACTCACTAAAGTATGACAAATGGTGTGGACGATTCTTAGTGTGGAAGAAGGTGTAAGGTGTGGAAGCAAGATCTAGGCACGTGAAAGAGAAATAGATGGAAGGTATGAGTGGAAGTGTGCTCAAAGGAGGAATAAGAAAATACTTACAGGGGACAAGTATGGGGAAGGGGTGCAAGCATTCAATTGAAGGAGGGCGCGTGATGGTAGAAAGAAAAGTGGTGTGCGAGGGAGCTTAGTATACGTAAGTGCTCAAGAGGAATGTCATGGACTTAACCATTTTGGAAGGCAATTCTATAGATTTGCACATAAGGAGTACACGACATGATAGGAAATAAATCGGGTGTGTAGAGATAAGGCATAAAGGGGAAATGGAAGGAGATAGTAGAATGTAGAGGGAGAAGAAGGAAGCTACAGAAGGTGCACATGGAAGAAATGTAATTGTGTCAAGGTGTCAAAGAACAATCTTGAGTGTGGGCAACGACTGAAAAGTGAAACATCGAGTCGAGAATAAAATATAATTTATCCAAATAACTAGGAGATTTATTTGGATAAAAGGTCAATACTAGGCATATCGATGTAGGACCAAGAAAAAGTGTTATAATGATCCCAAAGGAATGAAGTGAAAGCTTCCTATTCTACATCATCTAGAGATTGTTCTATTTATATAATGTGTGGATCATCATGAGTGTGAATGTTGACTTGATGGTTGATTTATTCAACATGGTTTGTGTCTTAGAAGGTAACAACTGGTGAACATAAGAATCTTCCACACTAAGGTAGGTGACAATAGACTCATCATCCTAACATTTAATGATGTTAATAGAAGTCGTGTCATCATCGATCATGTCAAGATACTAGAAGGGAAGAGAAGAGGGAGCCTCACCATCCCAATGATAAGTCGAGGTCCCAAAGAAATCGTGTTCAAAAAAAAAAAACTTAGGAGGAATGGATTTTGGATCCATAAACTATGTAGGTGAAGGTGGTGAGGTAGGTCAATGGGGTGGGGAAGGTTTATCATCCTTAATTAATTAGACTCGGACCTTCTTGGATGGTGGTTCAGAAAATCCGATACCACTATGGTCTTTATGCTTACGGGTGGTGCAAGGAATGATAGTATGGTGGCCTTGTTTATAGAAACCAAAGCCAAATCCCTTCTAAGCACAATGATGGAGGAAGGTGTGGGTGAAGCGGTGATTGATGAGATATTGAAGGTCAAAGAAAAATGTTCGAGTTTAGGAAGGTGGCTTGGGCGAGTCGGTAGAAGCATCAAGTCCCCCATACGTTAAGTTGGTGTGAAGATGGGGAGGACCATAGGGGAAAAATTATCCTACATGGTGATCATAGCAGGGATGTTGGCAAAGGTTACCATACTCTTGAGGAGTAAGGAATGTGCAATGTTATAAAAGCAATTCTCCCCAGTGAGACA
Organism: Taxus wallichiana var. yunnanensis; assembly: GCA_018340775.1. NCBI lineage: Eukaryota > Viridiplantae > Streptophyta > Pinopsida > Cupressales > Taxaceae > Taxus > Taxus wallichiana. The sequence continues at coordinate 564,666,378 of CM031242.1, read as the reverse complement.
TTAAAAACATATTTTAAAGGATCGGTGGTTGGTATGTGGGTAGCAAGAATGGATGAATCACTAGACGGCTAGGAAGAATAAGAATTGAATGTTTGAGAAGTAGATGGGTTGGTGATGGGTCAGTTTGTAGAAGTTGTGGTAGCAATGAGAATAAAGGAGTTGGTTTGGAAGATGTAGTGGAAAAAGTGATGGATAAGGTAGTGGTGAAGAACAGGCGGTAGTAGTGGTAGATTCCTTAACATGGATAAGGACATCGTTAGGTCAGTAGAGCATGTTATAGGTTTTAAATGGTGAAGGATCATCGAGATGGTGTATTTGTGTCCTTCATGTTCAAATTTTAAATAACGGTGTAAGGTGTAAGGAACACAACCCATGGCATAAATCCGTGGTCGGTCAAGTAACAACAAGTTGTCTTTGGAATTCCCCTCTAATACATAGAATAATTTATTACCAATAGGGGGCCCATGGATGTGGAGAATGATAGTGTCGAGGGTGGAAGTTATGGCATCGTTAAACAAATGTAGCATAACTGGGTTATTGTGCATGTAATTGGAATGGATGTGGATTTTTTGATATGCTTGGGAAGAAATGATGTTGATATTGGCACCTCTAACCATAATAACGTGTCAAACAAATATATATTATCAACATAGATGGAAATAAATAGGGTGGGGTCGGGGATCATCTCGCTTGGAGAGGTACAATCTCGTCATCAGAGAAACTGAAATTGGCTACTTGATGAGTGGTAGTGGGAGTAGAGAAAGGGGTAAAAGTGGTGAGAGAGGCCACATGATGAGGAGTGATAATGGTAGTAACAAGTGTAGGGTCATTAGGTAGAACCTCAATAGATTGTAGGACCTCAATGAGGGCCTAACAATGAGACTCAAGTTTGGACGAGGTCATACAAAGACATTTTGAGAGGAGATTGGTGCAACTATTTAAGCATTGTATGATGGGAAACCCTATCAGAAATAGGGTATGCGGGTCCACTGAGATGGTTATTTTGGGTGCAGTGCGAGATGGAATGTTGGCTAAAGGAGTAGCAGGTGATTTAGTTGTTTTCTCCTTTCCTTTGTCCTTCGGGATTTAGTGGCAACTTGAACCATATTCATTTGTGGTAAAGGAGAAGGTGAGTCATGAAAGGTGTAGTGGTAGGATGGGAAAAAATATGGTGAGGAATATAATGGTTTTGTGAAATAAATGTGGTGCATTGACATTTTGGTGGAGGTTTGGCTAGCTCTTTGATGTGAGACCATATTGATCTCAATTGTTGTAACATCCATTTTTTATGTCTTAGAAACAAGGAAATTTTTTTATATAATGTTCCCTGTTCTAAATTAATAGAATTGAGAACACATGTTCCATTGCTAATTGATCTCATAATAGAAAACCATATGCGAGTGTAATGACTTGGTGGAACACCGATCTCTCATTCCATAACTAGGTATTAGAAAAATCTCTCATGTTAACTTGTTCAAGTGTATACTATGTATACTTGGTTCTTTTACCCTTTAAGGGTCACTCAAGTTTTATGTCTAAGAAGCCTATCTGAATATCTGTTACCGATATTCATCTAAAATCCCATAACTTAGACTAGGTGACATAAGACAATACAACCAATATCTTGCAATACTTTGGCCAAAGTTTTAAACATGTTTACCATGTTTACATTCTAAGATGGCATACTCGTCGAAAGGAATATTTATTTCACCACACTCGTACTATTATCTAGATTGGTCATCCTTGACTACTATTAACCAAACCTGAGTCAAAGTTTCACACTAAACAAGGGAAACTTACATGCACTAGTGTGGAAGACTACTTGTGGTGACTAAGGGTACATAGACATACTCAATCGACTTTCATTGATTAGGTGTGTTTAGTTACCCTATGTAATGCCCACTTCTCTTTGACACCTTTTTGATACAAATCATAATACTACTGATTATATTATGAACATGATTATGGAATTTATTATAGTATGATGTTAAATGTTAGATCATGGATTATTGTTGACTTGATTCAGTTATGATGCATGATGATTAAGCTGTTGGACATGGTTATATGATGAATGTTTTCGGACTTGAGATATTTGGATATTGTGAGTAGACCTAGAAAAGGAAAACTATTGGATGATGATATAGTTGTTGATAAAACTATAAATGATATTGTTAGATTACTTTGTTGTTGTTGTGATTCATATATCTAGATGATTTTGGAATTTCAATTATATTTATAATATTTTGGACGTTCTGATATGGCCACGAGGCCGAATGAGGTATTTTTATTTTACATGTTAAAATATCACAACAAACATCAGGGGATTGGAAACCAACCACATTGGAATTCTAGATGAATTCAATAGGGTCACCATGGCAACTATATTTATTTGTGTGTGTTGTTTGTGTTAGGGATTCCCATGGGGGATCACCTTTAAATGTGACCAAGGGATTTTATGTTTTTCTTTTATTTGGTCTCTTTTGTTTAAATTTTGCAGGTGTTTTATGTGGTGCACTTATTTATGAGGGTTTTCAATCCTTGCTATTAATAATGTCAATCCGGGATGGTGTACGAAGGTTGTCTTTATTAAGAGAAGAAGATCTTGGAAAACAACTCCTTTAAACACAAACCAAATTTACATAAAATAAATCACACTTGTGGAAATTAAAAGGCACACTTACATAAATAAATTTTGCATGAAAGAAACACACTTGCATGAATTGAAATGCACACTTGCAAAAATAAAGACACACTTGCATAAATTGAAATTGCTGAATTGAAAATAAAGGAAAGAGGAAATTACACCTGCAGGTTCACAAAAGAAATTACATAACATAAAAAATAGAAATTTATAACAAAAGGAAAATTACAGAAATAAAGAAATAAAAATTAACACATTAATCCATCTTATTTGGAATGAGTGGCCAGCTCATTCCTTGGAAGATGATTTATTTCATAATTTTAATTCGAGAACTTGTAGAAAAAATTTACTTCCAAATATTGGAAAGAAAGAACAGATCTTGATTACTTGGGGAAAAGAAAATTACATATCTCAGTGTGGAAGGTTACATTTATAATTCATACATCCAAATAACTCCTTATTTTAGGAAATATAATCTGACCTTATCTTTATTCTAATTCTAACAACTAATATCTCCATCTCCACAAAATATGGAGAGATATATTATTGAAGTCAAATCTTATCTTGCTTATTTTAGGAAGATTTGCTCCAAAATCTTCTCCTTGCTTTTCGGTAACAAGAATCATAATGATTTTATTCTTCTACATTATTGGAAGGAGGATTTTTCTCAAAATATGATTTTGACCAAATAAATTTCTCAGATTTTCCATTTGACTTTGTTGTTTTTACTGTGGAACTTTTGACGCTTGTCTAATACGCTTTTCCTCGGACTGCAATTCACTAAAAGTTAGATCCCTCTTTATTGGTAATACCTATATCAAAGCTGAATGAGGTTTTTTAAACACATTTCTATGAACAAAAACCTCTCTCATATTTTCCATTTGAATTTTTGTTTCTGTTTATGTAACTTTTAGCGCTCGTGTGATACACTTTTCCTCGGACTATAGCTCACTAAAAGTTAGATCTCTCTTCGTTAGTAAAACCTGTAACAAATATGAATGAGGTGTTTATTAAAAACATTGTTATGAATAAAAACCTCTCTCATATTTCCCATTGGAATCTCTTAGTTCTCACAATATCTTAAAAACTATCATTCCATTGATGCAAGTTACGGAACTAAAGCTATCATTCCTTTTATGCAAGTTCCGAAACTAAATTTGTAAGTTCCGAAACTAAATCTAATTTGTCCATAAATTGAAAGTTCCATAACTAAATTTCATTCAATTGATACTAGTTCTGGAACTAAATATGTGAGTTCCGAGAACTAAACCTACGAGTTCCAAAACTAAACCTCCAAGTTCTGGAACTAACTCTGTGAGTTCCGCAACTAACTTAAAACAGCTATAAATTTTGAATGTAACCTCGGATTGAGATGATTCTTGTTTTGATCTTGCATAATTTTTCAAGAGGAATATGAATATGAAATCATATTTGATTTTAAATGTACTATTCATGATAAATTCCACTTTTACCAATACTAGCATTATCTTTCCTTTATGACCTGCATACACAAGAATTTACATCTTTCCCAAATAATCAATAGGATTAGTCAAAAAGATAGATAACAAAATATTTCTAAAGAATGAACAAGACATATATCATATATTCTATCTTAAACAAACTATAAGTTCCTAAAATACATTTAAATCCACTTTCAAAGGTAACTTAGAAGGACAAAATAATGGTAATTTATGGCCAATTTATGGCCTCATCATTGCCCCACACTTAATCTTATGCATATCCTCATGCATTACATTATTATCTCCTCTTCTTATATTCTTCTCCATTTTGAGGACACGTTCTTGTGGATCTTCTTCTACGATTTTGATTTCTTTCTTTTATAATAGGTTCTTGTGTGGATCTCCTTCTGTTACTTTTGATATTCTTTCTTTTACAACAGGTTCTTGTGTGGATCTCCTTCTGTTGCTTTTGATTTCTTTTCTTTTACAACAGGTTCTTATGTGGATCTCCTTTTGCTGCTTTTGATTTCTTTCTTTTCAACTAGGTTCTTGTGTGGATCTCCTTCTGTTGCTTTTGATTTTTTTCTTTTAAAATAGGTTCTTGTGTGGATCTCCTTTTACTGCTTTTGATTTATTTCTTTTACAATAGTTTCTTGTGTGGATATCCTTCTGTTGCTTTTGATATTCTTTTTCTTTTATAGCAGGTTCTTGTGTGGATCTCATTACGTTATTTTTGATATCTTTTATTTTCACAGGTTCTTGTGTGGATCTCCTTTTGTTACTTTTGACATTCTTTTCTTTTACAACAGGTTCTTGTGTGGATATCCTTCTGATGTGTCTCATATTTAGAATAAAAATTCATAGCTCATGCTTCTCCTTCTCTCCCACACCTAAACTCATGCATGTTGTTTATTTATGGCTGCCTATAAGTTAGACTCAAAAAAATTGATTGTAAAAAGGTGCACATATTTTTCATATGCGTAGGGGAGATATGAATTTTATCTTTCCTTCCTTGGAAATCTTTAAAAGTGGATCTAGTTGTAATAAAAACTTAAAAAAATATTAAAAATAAAATAGTAGAACAAAATAACTTGATCATACCTCTAGTTTTCTTTGTCATCCTATTGTTAACATGGTCAAATAGTGTTAAGAAGAAAGCCACTAGGTAGCTGTTGATTTTGAAGAAGAGACGCCTCCTTTTTCCTTTGATTGGTCAGCAAGATGGTTTTCCAATCAAAGTTTTTTTGCCTTTAACTTGTCAATAAGCTAGTTTTCCAATCAAAGCTTTTTGATTTTTTTGATTTTTTGCCTTTGATTGGCCTGCTAGTGGTTTTCCAATCAAAACTTTTTGATTTTTTTGCCTTTGATTAGTCAGCAAGCTAGTTTTCCAATCAAAGCTTTTTATTTCATTTTTTTACTGAAATGATAGCATGAGAAGGATTAGAGAAAAATTTGATCCATCATCAGACTATATTCATCAAAGTACAACTTGTGTAAAATAGGAAGCAATGTCTAAGATCTCATAAAAACTTTTTGCATACTTGGTAACTCCAAGAAGATTCCAAAAATTGTGTAGAAAATTTTAGGTCTTCAAAGCCCAACTTGAATTGTGCAATATCAGAATCACCATAGTAATCTTCAAAGCCTGGACTAGTGATCTCAGGAGATGGAGAGTTGTTAAAAGAGAAAGTGAAGGTATCCAGTGGGTCCCTCCAAAATTTGCATGCTCCTTGGTTGATACTATTGGTGCTCCAAAATATGCATGCTGATATCAAGAACAACTCTAGAAATTCTTATAGATATAGTCCTTATATGTTAGTATGTAAAAATTTCTTGCCTTGATATTCACAGTAATTGCTTCTTAATGTTATACAAGCATATACAAAAATGAAAAAATTGAAAGACATGAAAACAAATTTTTCTAATGGATCTAGTTCAGGGATTGAATTTTATTATGGGATGAAAAACTAATTTGGACATGTGGATTTATTATGAGTGGGTTTTTATTTTGGCTCTAATGAAATCCCTGAATATGGATGGAGTTAATTAGAAATGCTACCACTTCATTATTACAAACTAGATAAGCCAATTTTTTACTAAGGTTATGTGTAATAAGATCACTGAGCTATTAGTTGATACAAGGGGAAATGGTGGTGGTTATCAAAAATGGCATATGATATTTCATCAACTAGATCTACTTCCAGATTCAATATCATATTATACCATTTCCAGATCTGAATTATTTGTTCATACCATTATACCTCTTGATCAAACATCACATTCATTTTTCTTATACACAGAGTTAGTTTGTGGGGATATATTTACAATCTAATATTCCTAATTATAGAAATGAAATTTTAATCTACTTGCAGGAAATAAAAGTCTAAAGAAACTACTTACCAAATTCTTCCTGTCACAGAATTGCTAAAAGGTATTCTACTGTCACTAGAATATTCTTTTAGAGAACTCTGAATCTCCTAATAACACCATGTCCCTGGTAATGGTGCTAAAATGATGATGGTTTTTAATCTTCACCATTAATAATGTCAATACAGGTTGGTGTTCAAAGGTTGTATGCATTAAGAGAAGAAGATATTGGAAAACAACTCCTTTAAACAAAAACCAAACTTGCATAAAATAAATCACACTTGTGGAAATTAAAAGGCACAATTACAGAAATAAAGTTTGCATGAAATAAACTCACTTGCATGAATTGAATGGCATAATTGAAATGAAATTTTAATCTACTTGCGAAATAAAAGTCTAAAGAAACTACTTACCAAATTCTTCCTGTCACAAAATTGCTAAAAGGTATTCTACTGTCACTAGAATATTCTTTTAGAGAACTCGAATCTCCTAATAACACCGTGTCCCTAGAAACGGCACCAAAATGATGAGGGTTGTCAATCCTCACCATTAATAATGTCAATCCGGTTGGTGTCCAAAGGTTATATGCATTAAGAGAAGAAGATCTTGGAAAAAAACTCTTTTAAACACAAACCAAACTTGCATAAAATAAATCACACTTGCGGAAATTAAAAGGCACACTTGTAGAAATAAAGGCACACTTGCATAAATTGAAATTGCTGAATTGAAAATAAAGGAAAGAGGAAATGAAACCTACGGGTTCACAAAAGAAATTATATAACATTAAAAAACTGAAATTTACATCGAAAGGAAAACTATAGAAATAAAGAATAAACATTAACACATTGATCCATCTTCCTTGAAATGAGTGTCTAACTCATTCCTTGGAAGATAATTTATTTTATACTTTTAATTTAGAATTTGTAGAAAAACTTTACTTCTAAATATTGGAAAGAAAGAACAAATCTTGATTACGTGGGGAAAAGAAAATTACATATCTCGGTGTGGAAGGTTGTATTTATAATTCATGCATCCAACCAACTCATTATTTTAAGAAATACAATATGATCTTATCTTTATTCTAATCCTATCAAATAAGATCTTCATCTCCACAAAATATGGAGAGAGATATATTATTGAAGTCAAATCTTATCTTGCTTATTTTAAGAAGATTTCCTCCCAAATCTTCTCCTTGCTTTTCGGTAACAAAAATCATAATGATTTTATTCTTATACGTTATTGGAAGGAGGATTTTTCTCAAAATATGATTTTGACTAATAAATTTCTCATCTTTTCCATTTGACTTTGTTGTTTTTTACTGTGGAACTTTTGACGCTTGTCTGATACGCTTTTTCCTCGGAATGTAATTCACTAAAATTTAGATACCTCTTTATTGGTAATACCTGTAGCAAATATGAATGAGGTGTTTGTTAATCACATTTCTATGAACAAAAACCTCTCTCAAATTTTCTATTTCATTTCTTTTTGTTTATGGAACTTTTAGCGCTCGTCGATACACTTTTCCTTAGGCGTAGCTTACTAAAAGTTATATCTCTCTTCATTGGTAAAACCAATAACAAATCTGAATGAGATTTTTGTTACACACATTGCTATGATCAAAAACCTCTCTAATATTTCCCATTGGAATCTCGAGTTCTCACAATCTCTTTAAAAGCTGTCATTCCGTTGATGCAAGTTACGGAACTAAAGTTGTCATTCCTTGTATGCAAGTTCCGAAACTAAATTTACAAGTTTCGGAACTAAATCTGATTTGCCCACGAATTGAAAGTTCCAAAACTAACTATTATTCAATTGATACTAGTTTTGGAACTAAATCATGAGTTAGAACTAAACCTACGAGTTCGGAACTAAACCTCCAAGTTCTGGAACTAACTTTGTGAGTTTTGTAGCTAACTTAAAACAACTATAACTTCGCATGTGGCCTCAGATTGAGATTATTATTTTTTCATCTTGCATAATTTTTCGAGAGGAATCTAAATATGAAATCAGATTTGATTTTAAATGTAATGTTCATAATAAATTCTATTTTTCCCAATACTAACATTATCTTTCCTTTATGACCCTGCATGCACACAGACTTTGCATCTTTTCCCAAATAATCAATAGGATTAGTCAACAAGATAGATAAAAAAATATTTATAAAGAATGAAAAATATATATATCATATATTCTATCTTAAGCAAACTATAAGTTCCTAAATTACATTTAAATCCACTTTCAAAGGTAACTTAGAAGGAAAAAATAATGGTAATTTATGGCCAATTTATGGCCTCATCACTTACCCTTTCATTATTTATTTAATGTGGTGATAATATTGTAATTAATCATATTGTTTAGTTAATTAAATAAAATATGTCATAAGAATGTAATTAATAGAGTTGTTGGCTATGTTTTAAAGTGTTGTAAGAATGTGTAAGTAATGTATAAGTTAACTCTTGAGTGTGAAACACTCCACCTTCTTAGAAATTCGAATTTGTCCTTGGAGGATTTTTTGGAGGCTTGTGGGATAAGTTAAACTTGTCTCATACCTCTTAAATTTATTTATCAACCATACCTATCATTGGGGAGTTTAAATTAGACTTTTATTATGCATTTTGGGAAGACTTATTGTAGGTTTTAATTGCACTTTTCTTGCATGTTTTAATTTCATTCCTTTGGGGTGTGGGTTGGATTTGAGTGTGTAGGTGAACTATCATATTATTCACCCACTTATTTACTAAGCATTGGAGAATGAAGTTGAATTTTGGGGGTTGGGGTTGAGGATGTGTGATGTGGCATCCTACATGGATCCACCTCATCCTCTTCTCTTCCCTCTTCTATAAAATTTGAATTGTTTTCCTTGTTTTGGGTTGCTTCACTTTTGGAGACTTCATTTTGGGTGAATTTTCTTATTGTTTTGGGATCTCAAGCTTGGAGAAGTTTTGGAAGATTGTTGCATGCTTGTGTTTGGCTGTTTGGGATTGCTTGCATTGGGATAAAGCTTGTTGTTTTAGAACTTGGAACAACTCCATCATGGAGAGGTAGGAGTTTGGATCTTGAAATACTCTTCTTATATATACATAAATGTTCTTGTGTGAATTTTTGGTATATATTGTGGGTTATTGGGTAGATGGCCTAGGAATGGTGTAGGAGAAGACTATGGGGATTATTTTTGGGAGGTACAAGTGGTTTTAGGGAGGTATAATGCTTTGGAGGGAGTGGGAATTTGGGTTCCACCTTACAAAGAAATAGCTTGCATTTCTTTACTCGTTATGGGGTGCCATAAGAGGTTGGGGAGACATAAGAAAATGTGAGGAATAAGGGGTACTTGGGGGAGGCATAAGGGCATGATAGGGTTTTGAAATGATATTCATATATGTGTGTGTGGGGGGGTTGTTCTCGGTGGTGATACCCATTTTCCTCTTTGGGAGGCATAAGAAGCATCCCCCATAGCTTCTTGCTCCTTTGGCTTGCTTGATGAAGCCTTTGTATTGTTTGTCATGTTTTAATGTAGTTGTAAACTACATTCTATTTAGGACTGTGTTTCTTTATGAAAATGTTGCTTGTATGTTTGTGGAAGTCTGTTGTTGCCATGAGTTAGATCACATCTTTTATTGCTTTGTAGTTGGGGCTCAGGGGCCAATGAAGAAGGATGGATTCTCCTCTTAATTGGATGTCTTGGTCGAGTGGAGAGCATTGTTTTTCCCCTACTCCTATTGTAATCAAATTGGAAGAATGAGGAGTATGCATGTTGTTTTTTTGGAGCTAAGAAAAGACAGTTTGACAGTCCCTTGTGAAATGAAATCTCATTGTAACCTTCCCACTTGAAGTGGATGAACTTGTAAATGGTTTGTAATGGAAAGATGTTGTACTGATTGCAAGTTGTATATTGAAATGTAAAATATTTATACTCTATTTTCTATTTTGGAAAGAATGTGAAAGAAAGATACATGTTTTTGTATGTTGCATTTTGAAACCAAAGGGAAAGGAAGTTGTAAGAGTTCATTTAAATTAATGGAAGTGGTTTTTCTTTTCCATATGTTGTTATTCCATTGGAAATCTATGTTTAGCATTCACTATGAAATCCCTGTTTGAAAAGTGGTAAAGTGAAACATGTGAGAAGAAAATGTATTATTCTATTCTGTATATAATATATGTTTTGGAAGGAATAAAAGAAGAAAGGTTGTAATGTTGTATTTTGGAATCAATAAAGGATTGCATTACCTTTTTCAATCTATATTGTTGTATTGAAATTGATCATCCATTGTGTTTTGAAATCTCTGTTGAAAAGAAGAATTGCGTGTGAGGAAAAATATAATGCTCTGTTCTTAAAAAAAAAAGTTAAGATTGGAAATCAGAATTTACATTTTAGCCCGTAGATGGGTTGATTGAATCAACTAAATGTATTAGGCTAGGATTAGAATGAATTTCCACACTTGGGAGATGGAAAGTAATTAAATAGATCCTTTAAAAATTTGCCCTCTGTTTTATTCTTTCAAACTGGCAATTATCTAAACAAAAAATGCACAGATCAAACTTGTAACAATAAAATAACAAATTAAATGATTAAATTGAAGTAGTAGGCCCTAAACGAACTCAATTAGACAAAAACACTTAATGGAAATACTTCAAAACTTGGCAAAACCGAGTTCAAATTTTCCACTTTTGTTGTCAAATTTGTAAATTTGAATTGGAATTCAATCAAATAGATCTACCTCACAAAATTATCCTAATTCCTCCTAAGAATAACTCTCCATGTCTATTTGACATGTTGAGAGAGGAAGAAGATCAAATTGAATAAATCTCACAAGTTAAAATTTACCAGTTCGCACTATAAAATCTTGCAAGCCGTTTTCTTAAAATTGACCCCTTAAACTTTATCAAAATCAAAAATTAATGATCTCTATGTAAAGAGGATGTCGAGAGATTTCCAGACAATCCTCATTTTTCCCAAAACCAATCTCTCTATCGAAATTTATGGCCTTATGAATTTTTCCTTCCTTACCATCAAAAAAAAATGGGAAAATTTTCCTTGGCGGGCCCCATGACCCGAAATTTTCCCTTAAGCACTTAGGAAATTTTTGGGAAAATTTTCCAAATTTTCCCCTATTGCCCCGCCAGCCATAGCCAATTAGAGGCTACCAAGTGGCTCCATGGGGTGTTGGTGGAGGGGTGGACCCCTTTTTAAACTTACCGCATCTGAAAAATTTTGGGAAAATTTGCCAAGTTTTCCCCGCTGGCCGGCCGCGACTAATCAGGTGATGCCACATGGCGTCATGAGGCATCGGTGGAGGATCAAGTCCCTTTTACCTTTTTATGTTTCATAAAATTTTGGGAAAATTTTCCATGTTTCTCCCGCCATCCCGCTAACCCGCAACCAATCAGGAGCTACCACGTGGCATGAAGAGTCGGTGGAGGCGCGGGTCAATATTACCCTCTTAGCCCTTCGAGGCGTTCAGAAAAATTTCTCCCCACCACTTTGCTTTCCCTACATTGGCTTAGGTGATGCCACATGTCCCTTGTGGCTTGTGGACTTGTGATGAAATGATGGCTTTCCACCCCGTGCGGGATTTTTTTCCCAACGTCGCCGATGACCCGCTCTCCCTGTGTTGGCTTGGGAGGTTCCACGTGTCCTTTGTGGACTTGCGGACCAGCGGGTGCATGGACATAAAGTTATCTTTTGCCCCACATGGGAAATTTTCCAAAATTCTTCCCGCGGCCCTCAAACCACCCTTGGGGCAAATTTTCACCCCTAGGCCCGCTTTTGCGGAAAATTTTCACCCCAAGGCCCACCAAACCATAACTTGAGAAATATGAGGAGTTAGGAGCACTTCTTTATATCAATGGAAAGGTGAAAAAATTTCCTATCCAATGGAAATGATTTAAAGAATTTTTGAATGTGTTAAGTGTGAAAAAATCAAGTTGAAAACTTAATCTTGTTAGAGAGTGGGTATGGTGAGGAATTACCCTCTCAACCTAATTTAACCTTCTAACCCTAAATTTATGACATTATGACCTCTAATATTTTTTAATAAAAAGAAAATTATGTTCTATTGGATTGGAATTGTTCTAGAACTTGTTAGTGATAGTTGTTGCCTTGTAACCTAGTTATAGACTCTTAAAAAAATTATTCCATAATTTTTCCTAACTAATCCTAGGTTGTTCTTAGGTCTCAAGTGGGTTGTTTTTGCGGGCATTACACTTGGTATCAGAGCAGTGGTTCAAAATCTTGAACCATTGGGCACACTAGAAATATTGAGAAATGAAACTTAAACCTATCACACTTTTAAATCTAGAAAACAACTTAGTTTAGAAATTACATATTTTAGTAAATATGGAAATTGAATAAAACTTAGAAAGATGAACTAACTCTCGCCATGGTTTATACAAGAGCGCGGCCCAAGATGAGGGGATTTTCACATAGACCCAGACTTACCACCATCCAGATCATGCTATAGTAACCATCCTACCCTAGATTTTGTAGACTCTTCAAGATGTTAATGTCATTCTACATGAAGGATCAGTAGGAGGAAATGCAGCCAAACATGATAGAGTCCCTTCCATTGAGGGTCATTTATCTCCTCGACCCAGTGAGAAGCATAGAGGAGATAACTCTCATGTAGAGTCACCCGAGGTAGAGTCACCATAGAGGGGATAGGGTGACCAAGTTTCAAGACATAGAGAGAGGTATCAGAGCCGTAGGCATAGGGATGAACATGCAAAGAGACCTAGAGGCCATCAGACCACAGCTTCAGATCACATTAGGGAGATCCTAAAGCTTGACCATCACATTATTCTAGTGACATAGGTGGATTTCAAGAAGAGGCCTGGTTGGTGAGCTTGAGTGGATGCTTTAAGCTCTATCCTTGTTAAAGTAACATGAAAGCTTGTGTTGCGATCCATCTACTGAGGGATGGAGCTGGTGTCTGGTGGAGGATAGAGGAGTAGAAGCTCCATGTTGATTCTGAGACAGTTAACTAGGAGATCTTTGAGGAGCATTTCAGGAACAAATACTTGTCATAGAGGTTCATAAAAAAGCAAATAAATGAGTTCCATGACCTCCGATAGGCATATCTTATAGTGGTTGAGTATGAGAGTAGATTTATAGATCTACTCTAGTATGTTGGTTACATGCAGGATGAGCAGGTGAAGATTCACATGTTCATCTGGGGCTTGAATCTAGACATTGGAGGTGCAGTGTGGATCTATTGTTCACAGACATTAGCTAAGGTCGTCGAGAAGGCCTATATAGAAGAGGAGACTGGGAAAGACCCAGCAGGCTAGAGACCAAGTATGGAGCCACATACAGCAGATGTAGGATAGCAGATCAAGGAGATCAATACATCTTCCTCATGGTGGACGGGGTTCGACATAGTCATCCTTTAGACCCCCCGAAGCGAGTAGCAGCAGCACAACAATCCCGCCCACCTTATAGACCTCCACATAGGTTTAATGCACAAAGAGGACAGAGTATGGAGCCTTCTAGGGGTCCCATCGGGATGCTGAGGTGCCCGGAGAGAGCTCACTCAGTAGGAGCTCACCAACAGATACCTCAACAGACCACAGCTGGATCATCAAGATCCATACCACAAACCTCAGAGTACTAACTAGACCTGCTACACAGGGGAGAGGATCATGCAGTTATTTTGGTTATGGTATTACTGGAAATTTTTAGAGAGACTGACCACATAAACCTAATAACAATGGTAAGACACAGATCTCAGAGCCTACTATTGGTGATATGGGGCACAGTCATAGGATGTATGCAGTAGTTGAGAACCACCAGGTAGAACATCAGAGTATAGTTATTGAGACTATAGGTAGCATTGGTGGTATTCCTACCTCCATCTTGTTTGATTTTGGTTCTTCTAATTCTTTCATTGCACCATCTTTAGTAAAGCAGTGATACAGGTTGGTGGCAATTAGGCAGGGTCATAGTTGGGATGTTAAGATGGCTTCGGGAGCCAAGATCTCTGTAGACTCCTTAGTTAAGAAGTGTGTGGTGGATTTGGGACCTTTCACCACTACCTCGGATCTCTGTATCCTTCCTTTGGGCTCTTATGGAGTCATCTTGAGTATGGATTGGTTTTTTGCACACAAGGCCAAAGTGGATTGTTACCACAAGATTATATCTTGTGTAGATGATTTGGGAGTTGAGTCGGTGATTTCAATGGTCAGGAGACTTGTTTCTATTTGTACCATCTCTTTTATGTAGCTTAAGCGGTGTGTATGACGGGGTTTCTAGATGTATATTATTACAGTCAGTGACAGATCATAGGATGGGTCTAGTGGACCATCGCTAGATGATCACCCCATTTTGAGAGAGTTTGCAAATGTCTTTCTAGGGGAGCTACGGGGTTACTACCCCCACGTGAGATTGATTTTCATATAGACATGGTTCTAACAGAGCAGAGCCTATCTCACGAGCACCTTATCGAATGACCACACCCAAGACCTATGAACTCAAGTTGTAGCTTAAGGGCCTTTTGGAGAAAGGCCTTATCCATCCTAGTGTATCCCCTTGGGGGCACATAGGTGATTTTGTGAAGAAAAAGGATGGATTCTTACGATTGTGTATAGATTACCACCAGTTAAATAAGGTAATGATTAAGAATCATTATCCCCTTCCATGTATTGATGATTTTTCTAATCAAATGAAAGGAGGCACAATTTTCTCTAAGATTGATCTTAAGTCAAGCTACCATCAGCTGAGGATTTCGGAAGAAGACATTCATAAGACTTCCTTCCATACGAGATATGGTCACTATGATTTCACAGTGGTGCCTTTTGGTTTGACTAATGCCCCCGTAGTATTTATGAGTTTGATGAATGGGGTATTTAGGACCTTACTAGATCACTTCGTGCTCATCTTCCTTGATGAAATTTTGATTTACTCATGTACGCGTGAGGAGCATGAGGGGCACCTTTTCCAAAAATTTTAGTGTCTTGGGAGCAGAATCTTTTCGGGAACTTGGAGAAGTGTGCATTCTTTCAGATGTAGGTGTAGTATTTAGGTCATATCATTTTTGGGGAAGGTATCACCATTGATCCTTCCAAGATTAGAGCTATTTTGGATTGGCTAGCACCCACTTCTATGAATGAGGTGTGTAACTTGATGGGATAAGTAGGCTACTACCGGATATTTGTTCAAGACTTCTCTCAGATTGCACATCCCATCACTTCCCTACAAAGGAAAGGAAATAAGTTTGTTTAGTTGGATAGGTGTGAGTAGGCATTTAGTACACTAAAGGAATGCCTCACTACAACGCCTATTCTTTGATGCTTAGACCCACGGGGTGATTTTTTCATTTGCACAGATGATTCTTTAGCAGGGCTTCGAGGTGTGTTGATGTAGGAGGGTAGAGTAGTGGGTTTTGAGTCTCACAAACTCAAATATTACAAGATTAATTATCAGTTTCATGATCTTAAGCTTGGGAAGTTGTGCATGCTTTGGTTTGATAGAGGCATTTTTCTCTTGGTCGGAGATTCACACTGAACGAGATCACCGATTCTTTGTCACCTCTTCACGTATCCCAATCTCAATTCTCCTCAGTGGTGTTGGATGGAGTTTCTTTGTGAGTATGATATGGAGTTAGAGCATGTGAAAAGGAAGCATAATGTGGTGGCGGATGCTCTCAATAGATAGAGACATGTGGCTATGGCCTCCAAAGTGAGCACGATTTGTGAAGCGGGATTCTTGATACTTCCTCTTGACAGCTTCTACATTGTAGTTCAAGCAGAGATCGAGTCTTAGAGACCCCTCAAGGGGAAGTTTGATGGTTTTTCTTTAGAGGCAGATGGTATTCTCAGGCACAGAGGCCGATTTATGTTCCCAGAGATGGAGGCTTGAGGTAGGACATCTTGGTAGAGGCACATCATGCACCCTATTCAACCCATCCCAAGGTGAAGAAGATGCACGCCACCTTGAGATAGTTATATCATTGGAGAGGACTTCATAGAGACGTGGCCCAATTCATGTCACGATGTTTAGAGTGCTAGAAAGTGAAGGCTGAGCATCAGCATCCAGCTGGCCTTCTCTTTCCTCATGCTATACTGAAGTAGAAATGAGACACCATTTCCATGGACTTCATTGTTAGGATACCGATGTTGAGATATCACCATGACGCCATCATGGTCACAATTGATAAACTAACAAAAGTTTCTCACTTTTATCCCATAAAGACAAATTATATAGCTAGAGCGTGGCACGGGTATATTTGGATGTGATTTTAGGTTACGGGATTCTCGCGGAAGATCATAAGTGACCGTGATCCTATACACTTCCCATTTTTAGACTACCATGCAACATGCCCTCGGGACGAAGATTAATTTCAGATGACATATCACCCGAGACAGATGGGCCAGGACTAAGTGGGTGAATCAGATTTTAGAGGAAATTCTCGGGATGTATGTGATGATCGAGTAGTCTAGATGGGAGGAGTACCAAGACTTAGTGGAGTTTTCCTACAATAATAGTTTTCATATTTCTATATGCATGGCTCCTTTTAGGCTTTGTATGGTAGGAGTGCGGGACACCTCTTAGCGAGGATAGGCTAGAGGAAAAGGTTTCTCTTGGACTAGCTTTGTTGTAGGACATGGGGCGTAGGTGATTTTTATCGAGATAGAGACTGCGGGAGGCACAAGAGGAGCGAGAATAATTATGGAGATTAGCACTCGTCGATACACTTTTCCTCTAACCGTAGCTTACTAAAAGTTAGATCTCTCTTCATTGGTAAAACTTGTAACAAATTTGAATAAGGTTTTTGTTACACACATTGCTATGAAAAAAAACCTCTCTCATACTTCCCATTGGAATCCTTGAGTTCTCACAATCTCTCAAAAAATTTCATTCCATTGATGATAAGTTCGGAACTAAAGTTATCGATCCTTTTATGTAAGTTCGGAACTAAATTTGCAAGTTTTGGAACTAAATTTGATTTTTCCATGAATTAAAAGTTCCAAAACTAACTATTATTCAATTGATACTAGTTCGGAACTAAACCTATGAGTTCTGGAACTAAACCTCCAAGTTCTAGAACTAACTATGTGAGTTCCGCAGTTAACTTAAAATAGCTATAACTTGTGCATGTCACCTCATATTAAGATGATTATTTTTTGATCTTGTATAATTTTTCGATAGGAATCTGAATATGAAATAAGATTTAATTTTAAATGTACTATTCATGATAAATTCCATTTTTCCCAATACTAGCATTATCTTTCCTTTATGACGTGCATACACAAGACTTTGCATCTTTTCTCAAATACTCAATAGGATTAGTGAACAAGATTGATAACAAAAGATTTCTAAAGAATGAAAATATATATATCATATATTCTATCTTAAGCAAACTATAAGTTCCTAAATTACATTTAAATCCACTTTCAAAGGTAACTTAGACGAAAAAATAATGGTAATTTATGGCCAATTTATGGCCTCATCACTTACCCTTTCATTATTTATTTAATGCGATGTTAATATTGTGATTAATCATATTGTTTAGTTAATTAATTAAAATATGTCATAAGAATGTAATTAATAGAGTTTTTGACCATGTTTTAAAGTGTTGTAAGAATGTGTAAGTAATGTGTAAGTTAACTCTTGAGTGTGAAACACTCCACCTTCTTAGAAATTCGAATTTGTCCTTGGAGGTTGTTTTGGAGGCTTGTGGGACAAGTTAAACTTGTCTCATACCTCTTAAATTTATTTACCAACCATACCTATGGTTGGGGAGTTGAAATTAGACTTTTATTATGCATTTTGGGAAGACTTATTGTAGGTTTTAGTTGCACTTTTCTTACATGTTTTAATTTCAGTCCTTTGGGGTGTGGGTTAGATTTGAGTGTGTAAGTGAACTGTCATATTATTCACCCACTTATTTATTAAGCATTGGAGAATGAAGTTGAATTTTGGGGGTTGGGGTTGAGGATGTGTGATGTGGCATCCTACATGGATCCACCTCATCCTCTTCTCTTCCCTCTTCTATAAAATTTGAATTGTTTTCCTTGTTTTGGGTTGCTTCACTTTTGGAGACTTCATTTTGGGTGAATTTTCTTATTGTTTTGGGAGCTCATGCTTGGAGAAGTTTTGGAAGATTGTTGCATGCTTGTGCTTGGCTATTTTGGATTGCTTGCATTGGGATAAAGCTTGTTGTTTTGGAACTTGGAACAACTCCATCATGGAGAGGTAGGAGCTTGGCTCTTGAAATGCTCTTCTTGTATATATGTAAATGTTCTTGTGTGAATGTTTTGGTATATATTGTGGGCTATTGGGTAGATGACATAGGAATTGTGTAGGAGAAGACTATAGCGATTATTTTTGGGAGGCACAAGTGTTTTTAGGAAGGTATAAGGGTGGAGGGAGTAGGGATTTGGCCTCCACCTTACAAAGAAATAGCTTGTATTTCTTTACTCGTTATGGGGTGCCATAAGAGGTTGGGAGACATAAGAAAATATGAGGAATAAGGGGTACTTGAGGGAGGCATAAGGGCAAGGGCATGATATATATATTATATAAATGATATATATATATATATATATATATATATATAGATATATATATATATATATATATATTGGTGGGTTGTTCTTAGGTGGTGATACCCATTTTCCCCTTTGGGAGGCATAAACAAAGCAACCCCATCACTTCTTTCTCCTTTGGCTTGCTTGAAGAAGCCTTTGTATTATTTGTCATGTTTTAATGTTGTTATAAACTACATTCTATTTGGGACTGTGTGTCTTTATGAAAGTGTTGCTCTTATGTTTGTGGAATTTTATTGTTGCCATGAGTTGGATCACATCTTTTATTGCTTTTGGTTAGGGCTTGGGTTCCAATGAAGAAGGATGGATTATCCTCTTCATTGGATGTCTTGGTTGGGTGGAGAGCATTGTCTTTCCCCTACTCTTATTGTGATCAAATTGGAAGAATGAGGAGTATGCATGTTGTTGTTCTGGAGCTAAGAAAAGACAATTTGATAGTCCCTTGTGAAATGAAATCTCATTGTAACCTTTCCCACTTGAAGTGGATGAACTTGTAAATGGTTGTAATGGAAAGATGTTGTATTGATTGCAAGTTGTATATTGAAATGTAAAAGATTTATACTCTATTTTCTATTTTGGAAAGAATGTGAAAGAAAGATATGTGTTTTTGTATGTTGCATTTTGAAACCAAAGGGAAAGGAAGTTGTAAGAGTTCATTTAAATTAATGAAAGTGGTTTTGTTATTTCCATATGTTGTTATTCCATTGGAAATATTTTTTTAGCATTCACTATGAAATCCTTGTTTGAAAAGTGGTAAAGTGAAACATGTGAGAAGAAAATGTATTATTTTGTTCTGTATATAATATATGTTTTGGAAGGAATAAAAGAAGAAAGGTTGTAATGTTGTATTTTGGAATCAATAAAGGATTGCATTACCTTTTTCAATCTGTATTGTTGTATTGAAATTGATCATCCATTGTGTTTTGAAATCTCTATTGAAAAGAAGAATTGTGTGTGAGGAAAAATATAATGCTCTGTTCTTAAAAACAAGAGTTAAGATTGGAAATTAGAATTTAAATTTTAGCCTGTAGATGGGTTGATTGAATCAACTAAATGTATTAGGCTAGGATTAGAATGAATTTCCACACTTGGGAGATGGAAAGTAATTAAATAGATCCTTTAAAAATTTTCCCTTTGTTTTATTCTTTCAAACTGGAAATTATCTAAACAAAAAAATGCACAGATCGAACCTGCAATAATAAAATAACAAATTAAATGATTAAATTGAAGTAGTAGGCCCTAAACAAACTCAATTAGACAAAAACACTTAATGGAAATACTTCAAAACCTGGCAAAACCGAGTTCAAAGTTTTCATAGTCGTTTTGCTGTCAAATTTGTAAATTTTGAATTGGAATTCAATCAAATAGATCTACCTCACAAACTTATCCTAATTCCTCCTAAGAATAACTCTCCATGTCTATTTGACATGTTGAGAGAGGAAGAAGATCAAATGGAATAAATCTCACAAGTTAAAATTTACCCATTAAAATTTATCAAAATCAAAAATTAATGATCTCTGTGCAAAGAGGACATCAAGAGATTTCTAGAAAGTCCTCATTTTCCCAAAACCAAGCTCTGTATCAAAATTTATGGCCTTCTAAAGTTTTTCTTCTTTGGCATAAAAAAAAGGTAAAATTTCCTTAGCAGAGCCGCGGCCTAAATTTTCCCTTAAGCACTTAGGAAAATTTTCGGGAAAATTTTCCAAATTTTCCCCACTTCCCCACAAGCCGCGGCCAATCAAAGGTTGCCACATGGCACCACGAGGTGTTGGCAGAGGGGCGGACCCCTTTTAAACTCAACTCATCCAGAAGACTTTTGGGAAAATTTTCCAAGTTTTCCCCACTGCCCCACAACCAATCACGTGATGCCACGTCGCGTCACCAGGCATCAGTGGAGGAGCAAGTCCCTTTCTAATTTTTTATGTTTCAAAAATTTTTGGGAAAATTTTCCATGTTTTTTTTGCCATCCCACTAACCCTCAACCAATCGGGAGGCTGCCACGTGGCATGAGGAGCCAGTGGAGGCGCGGGTCAATTTTACCCTCTTAGCCCTTCGAGGAATTAATAAAAATTTCTCCCTTCCAATCCACTTTCCCCGTGTTGGCTTAGGTGATTCCATGTTTCCCTTGCGGCTTGCGAGACTTGTGGCACAATGTTGGCTTTTCACCCCACGTGGGAATTTTTTTCCCAAACGTCTCCCACCGCCCCACTCTCCTGTATTTGGATTGGGAGGTGCCACATGTCCTTTGTGAACTTGTGGACCCGCGGGTGCATAGGCACAAAGTTAGATTTTCTCCCCGCATAGGAAATTTTCCAAAATTTTCCCACATCCCGCCAAACCGCCCTTAGGGTAAATTTTCACCCCAGGCCCTTGAAGCTCGCTCTTGGGGAAAATTTTCACCCCAAGGCCCACCGGCCCATAACTTGAGAAATATGAGGAGTTATGAGGACTTATTTATATTAATGGAAAGGTGAGGAAATTTCCTATCCAATGGGAATGATTTAGGGAATTTTTGAATGTGTTAAGTGTGAGAAAAATCAAGTTGAAACCTTAAACCTGTTACAGAGTGGGTATGGTGAGGAATTACCCTCTGAACCTAATTGAACCTTCTAACCTTAAATTTTGGACCTTATGACCTCTAATAATTGTTAATAAAAGAAAAGTATGTTCTAGTGGATTAGATTTGTTTGGAACTTGTTAGTGATAGTTTTTGCCTTGTAACCTGGTTGTAGACTCTTAAAAAAACTTATTCCATAATTTTTCCTAACTAATCCTAGGTTGTTCTTAGGTCTCAAGTGGGTTGTTTTTGCAGGCATTACACCACAAGTCAACATGAGTTGACCAATACACTAGTCCATGTTTCTATATCTGTTTAAAGTAGAACTAACAACCGAATTTCAACTTATGTCAATCGATTTAATTGAACTAAGTGGGGTGTTTAAGCATAGATGGTTACATCACAATATCCTCGTAATGAATCCCATCATTATGAGGGTACTCTGCTGTAGTCCCTATATTACAACAACCAACTGAGTTCCTTCAACTAAACTAACATACTTATGAACATTAGATCATTAACCCAATAATTTATTATCTTGTTTAATTTATCATTAAGCAATGCACCTAAGGGTTCACTATGCACGATTGACCCAAAGAAGGGTACAAAGTGTAATTTTACACTAGTTTGAAGGTATGCAGATAAAATCTACATTCATGCATATGATCATTTTAATCTTAAACCATTATTTTCATTTATCGATAAATCTGAATTTGATATTAAATGAGTAAGATCATTAAGTTTTCCTGCTATAATTTATCATAGAAAACAAACTTGATTGAAAGCTTTTACATTAGACTTAGAGATATCATAAAGTCTAAATCTTTCTATTAACTCTTTTAAGCTTTATTATTTCCATTTATTGTTTGCGAGATAAGAAGCATCTGGCCAATCATCCTTTATGATTTAAGCATAATCTCCTAACAAGATAACATATACTGATTCTTTATTTAATGATAAAAGGAAACATCCTTTTCTTTCTTATTAAGTAATATTATCCTGTTATTGAAACCAGAAAACATGTGGTATAGTTTCATAATAAGAAAGCCACATTATTCTATATAAAACTATACTTATTCCCTTTTCTGAATAAATATTTATCAATCATAATCAACTTAGTTATACACCTTCCCAAAATGAAATGAAACGAAACTATAAGTATAGATCCTTATTCTTAGTATCATTTTATACCTTAGAATCCATTAAGCCATGCATGATAATATTTAAGACATTAATCAAATCTAAGTCATATATGACCCTAAAATAAGTTAGAAATCAACAGCCTTCACACAACAATTCAATTATCAAAAAGAGAGTTCACTACACCCCAAACTTAATAAGTATTCCATAAGTTTATAAGAAAACTTCTTTCATCATTACAAAAACAATTTAATACATCCTCATAATTTCTTCAACAAGTTCATTTCGAGATAATTTCAATACATAAAGCATCTGAATGAAGAACATGACTTCGTTAATAAAACAAATGTAACTTTTTATAAGTCTTTCTCCTTTCACTTTTCATGAATTCCATCTACAAAATTGTTAGCATGAGTCAGTTCACAAGAATTGAGCATGATAAGCACTATAATGTTAAAAATATGTTTTTATCTAATTATTTCATAAAATGAACCCTACTATTTAAGAAAATGTTCCAAGTACTCAAAATAAGAACAATAAAAGTAACCACTCAAAAACTGTCATGTCAGAAATAGAGAAGACGTTACTAAATCTATTTAAGAATCAATTGTTCATAAAGAAGTTAAATAAACCAATTAAATTTAATTCCATCCATGTCACAATAATGATAATCATTTCAACATGATAACATTTCAAACTATAACCAACTATAAGAAGAGAATTAATTAGAATTCATATTCTATCCTCATTCTTTTCAATTTATTTCACCAAGCCAAAGTTCTAAAAAATCACATCCACTTCCTTATCATTCAATCTAAAAGGTATCTAGGAACAATTACAAATTGACATGAATAGGATGTGTCAACACTAATCCGGCACTATGATAATTCTTCACCGGGAACTCCTCGTGTTATGATTATTTACTAATGCACAACCTTTAGTTTGGTGGATGTAATCTGGAAACACAACAACAAACATAACACAAGAATACCATAGACTATGATAAGAAGGAATGATGATAAATCTAAAATATCAGAGTAAATTATAATATTAACATGAAATTGTTACAATCTCACCCATGAGGTACTTCAAGTGTTATTGACTTCACTTGCCTTTCACCAAGACTATGGGAGAAACTTTACAATTACACCTCTTAATGGCTTCTTCAACACACCTTTAAACTGATGGCTTCCTTTGCACACTTCCTACAATATTTCTCACTACTTCCTTCTATGCTAAATGAGGGGGGTGGCCTCTTTATTTATAGACTTCTAGGCTTATCCATCTTATCTCTAAGATAGTATAAGAAATCCACTCTGAAGAATCATATTCCATACCTTAACTCTTATCTATACATGTAAGCTTATCTTTTAAGATAAGATAAACCTTATCGATTCACATGGGTTCCACATTTTTAGACTTTTACAAATAAAATATACAAAATATTTATGACCTCGCTCCTTGTCCTTATTACCAATATAATATTTCTAATTCCTAATCATGTAGGCACTACTTCTCTTCTTACCCCAACTTTGACATTTTAACATTCTTTGGACCACTTACGACAACTATTTACTTTTTACCACAACATTCCTATTGTACTTTTGACTATTGTCGTACTATACATTATTGGTGGCGTAAACGTACTGGCAGCACCGTTATCTTCTATTGGACGCTACTACTAATTATACTTAACAACATCATATTCCTAATACATACATTAATGAAATAGAAATTATGGAGGAAAATTTTAGTGTCGCGAGATCTACCACCATAGTACATCTAACCAAATCCCTGAAACCATCCATAAAAGGAAGCCATCAAAATAGAGATCACTTTACTAAAACCAAGTGTACTCATTATACATTCCTATAGGAGGATACTCTAATCAAGGAAAAGAAGAACCAACACAAGTTGGGAATTCAAAAAAGTTTGACTTAACAAAATGAACTAGTTTACAAAACCCATTTGTTCGTATCATAACAACTGAACCAAGAAGGGAAAAAGAGTTGAAACATAACCATGCATTTCAAATGATCAAGATATAGTCAAATGCATAAGTAACCCTTGCAAAAACTTAAGGATAATGAAAATCGAATAGTTCAAGGAACAAAATCACAATGCATGGTTTTTACTTAAAAAGATCAGTATTCAAATTTAAAGAATAAAAATTTCCTTTAACAATGATCATAGTAACTCACAAGTCTAATTCACACTGAAAAAAATTCACAATAAGAGCATTAACTACCACATAAACATTTCATTCCAACCCAAGCTATAACTCCATCTCAATGAGACATTGCAGAGATTAACATTCAATTAAATCATACAACATTCACCAAGTAAAATGTCTTCATAAACACTAATAACCTAGATCACAAAAATCTTCAAGATTGAACATGAGCATATATAACCCAAGATATCCCACTCACATCGCTTAGAAGAGTAACAGTTCTTCGAGAGAATGTTTATCAAAAGGAACAAAAGAATACAATTTTGAAATAATATACGGTGACGTAGAGTTTCCAATACTCAACGGAGTCTAAATTGTAGCCAACCTAAAAGGGTATTCATACAAAGTAAACACAACCAACAAGAGAGATTTTACCAGTCCATATATCCAAAATAGGTCCACCCATGAAGGGTGATAAACAACAACATAACATAAAAAGATAGAGACAGAAACTCCATCAGATACCCTCATAATATGCACTTACTAATGATCGATATATCATTATCGAGAGAACCCAGTATAGGTTGAGACTATATTTAAATAAAAAAAAATATCAGCAAATTAGTTACAATTAATATCAACCAAGTGACCAACAAACCAATGCGGAAATCACACACATGCTTAACAAAAATTGACCAAAATAATGTTGGTCAATACCCATTTTAACAACAAAATAACTGGTTCATTACCACAATCCTTAAATACTTTCTCCATAACCCTAAGCATTCATTTCACACCAATAAGTTACAAATATAAGGAGATTTACCTAACAGAGATAATATAACACATTCTTCTCTTGTCATTCGTTCGTAGTTTGATATATATATGGAAAACAAAAAAAAATTCCAAAAAAGAAAAACCTAGAATCACAAATAACAACCTTATACCATTGTATCACTTATATCCATAAGAAACCATAACCATAGGAAATGTCACGAAGCAAGAAGAAGAAAACAACACACAAGAACTATTCTTAAAGGCATTTTCATAAAGAGCAGAGTTCTATTTATGAAAAATTTTAAATAAAAGAAAGAGATCCTACTGAGATAGAGCCTATCATGCCTGATAGTGTTTCTAGATTCTCTTATTTTCTTCCAAAACTTCAAGCAAAGCTTCCACTGAAATATTTCCACCAAAAATGCCAAAACAAAGCCTTTGTAACTTCCCCATTTTCTTCTTATAGCTTCCATGCTTATATTTTGCTATTAATTCCACCATGCAAGGGAAAGATTATGCATGAAATAGATTCAAACATGAGGTTTGAAAGAATGGTAAACAACATGCAGAGCTCCAAAGCTCCAAAAATCCAAATGAAACAATAAAACCAAAAATAGTTTATTTTTTTCCTCCAACCTTTTACTGTTCCCCAGGAGATTTTTGCTCTAGTCAAGGATAATAAATTCCAACAGGACTATCAGTGTCCCACCCAAAATTTCCACCTTCACTAACCCAGTTGTTGGTTATAACTATCAATTAAAAACTTCATTCAAATGAAATTAGCAGAGTTGACAACTTAGCAATTTCCACTATTTTCATGCATTGTCAAAAGCAAGG
This sequence comes from Taxus wallichiana var. yunnanensis, assembly GCA_018340775.1. Taxonomy (NCBI): domain Eukaryota; kingdom Viridiplantae; phylum Streptophyta; class Pinopsida; order Cupressales; family Taxaceae; genus Taxus; species Taxus wallichiana. Next base: position 564,639,886 of record CM031242.1, on the reverse strand, counting down.
CGGGAATAGACTATTAAATGCCACATTTAAACCTTTAAAAATGCCTTTGGAATGGTGCCACTACCACCAAAAACTTTCCATCCATGCCATCCTAATTTCCCCTTAGGCTAGCTCAATGCCCTTAGGTTAGGTTTATATAGTATTAGCTTATAAACCAAGCTTAGGACCTTAGGAGTAATTCAATTTAGCTTAGTATAAATTAGTGTCAATGACTTAGGATTACCCCTTCCAAGAATTAATCATCACCATTAATAAAATCACCTTAACTTAGGCTTAAGATAAGATAAAAATCATAGGAACTTAGATTAAATTAGGTCCCAATAAACTAATCAACATACATTACCTTTTACGATGAATCAAAATGACGTTATTAGATCACTTAAAAGGGGTGCATGCTAAAGATGCCACCAGATGCCCCTATGATCCCATAGCAGCCTGGGTTTAGAAATCATATTTTATAACCAGCTTGATCAAATGATCAAAACATCGTAAAATCGAAGACATGCCTTGGATCATTGAAATTGATCCAAGGTATGGCTATTCCTGCATTTTGAAATCAAATAGACTAAAGCACAAGTTCAATATTGCAAAATAGGTAATGAATGAATTAGACTGAATTTATTTCCTCTCTCCGCATGCAGAACACATTAAAAATTTCAGCACAAATAATATATGAAATGATAATTATAAATTCATAATTATCATGGCGTGATTGTATCCATTTTTAGAAGATAAACAGATCATCTACAAAAACATGATTACTTATTTTAAAAGAGTACACCATCTTCAAACAAGAATCACTTATAAACATTTGCAACTTCAATTACAGAAGCAATCAAGGATATCAACCATGGAAGAGGCACTAAAAATGTTGAAGGAGGATAAAATGGGTGTGTAGGTGGAGATGGAGGTTGTTGAATAGGTGTGGGACAAGGTTGTGTGGTGATAGGTGAAGGCGGAATAGGGTCCTCATCTAAAATAACATCATTGTCAAAGTTTTCTTTGAGAGGACATAGTTGGAGAAGAATAGTATTAAGAGCCTTACAGTTTCCCACATCATGCCCTAGCACACAATGGTAAGTGCAAATTTTGGTATCTTCGAACCCTTCTTGTTTAGGTTTAAGTGGGTCATAAGTTCTAAGTGGTGGCAATGTGATGACAGAGGTTTCCAAAAGGTTAGCTAAGATATTGGCGTAAGACACTACCAATGGATCACAATGTGAAGTAAGCGTGGGTTTGGATGGAAGTGTGTGTTACTTTTGTGGGAGTGGCATCACTTTGGAGGTGGAATTGAAGGTTGAGTAAGTTTTACTATGTGTTTGGTAGATAGTATGGTTTTGGGTTTAGGTTGCACCTTCTTGGGTAAAGGTGTAGTAGGTGAACTATTTGTTGGAGGCGGTGTAGGTTTAACTACCTCTTTGGAAGGTAGTGGGATTTTGGGCTTGGGTTGCACCTTCTTGGTTAAAGGTGAAGAAGGAGTGTGTAATGTAGAAGGGAAGGAAGATGGCAGAAGGGCATGGGTTAGCCAATGCAATAATGGAGGTGCATTGAAGGAGGTGGTAAGAGGCAATGTGGAACAAGCTGGTTGAGGAGAAGGGAATGGCATGGGTAATGATGAGGATACAAGAAGTGGTGTAGGTATAGGAGGTAGAAAGGATGTAGGTAATGGTAAAGGTGTAGGTTGTGTAGGTAATTTGGGTGGAATAGAGGATCATGACGAGGAGGTGGGCTGTTGTGTTTTGGTTTACCTTGGGTAGGAGGCTGCTTGACCAAGGTTGATGGGTGTGGACCTAGGATAGATGGAAGTGGTGAAGGTGATAGAGGGGTAGTGGGTGAAGCTGGTGTATACGGCCTAAGAGGTTGGGTCTTCCTCTTATGTGGGGGAATATTCTTTGCGACGACTTGTGAGGATGTGGCTAAATCTAGTTTGACAGGAGGATGGACTAGGCTTGATGTTGGTATGACTCCCAATGTGGTAATGGATCTAGATGTAGAGGAAGATATAGGTGCAGGTAGGGTTTTAGGCATAGGAAAAAATTTATTTGATGGTAATGGTTTAGGTGTGGGTGAGGGTGATGAAGAAGGGTAGCTACAACTGGCATGAGCATGGCAGATTTGGTTGTCTGAAACCCCTTTGGATAGATCGTGGAAGTGGCATTGGACAACATCGCATTTAAGTTGAGACAGGCGGTCGAAGGCATCCCCAAATCCTGGGCTGTCAACATAATCCAAGAATTTGGCCAAATTTGAGAATGGAACTGATGTAGAGGAGGATGATTTTGATTTAGTAGTAATCCCGTAAAGAATTTCATTGAGACAGGGAAATGGTTGGCTTCATACTGCTGTGAGTAGAAGAGATGAGAGAAGATCAATATGATCCTGAAAGCCAGTGGAGAATTATCACCAACAAGAAGGGATGCTACTAATGGATCCCTTGTGGGTAGGGGAGAAGGCAAGGTGGATGAGGTAGGTTATTCTTTTGGTGAAGAAGAAGGTAAGCATGACTCTCCCATGGGTAGAAGAGTAAATGTACTGCGGGTTTGTTTTTCGAGGTTGAGAGGTGAGTGGGGAAACTGCATCAACATATATGGTGGACTCCTCCGTGGGTAGAGGAGAAGCTAAGGTAGACTCCTCCATGCATAGAGGATCGAGATGAAATAGGTTCCTCCGTGGATGAAGGAGCTCATGCAATAATCTCCTCGATAGATGGAATGGGAGGAAATTGAGAAAAAGGAGCTGGTATGATGTTGAAAACAACATGAACCTCAAAAACATTATTGTCATTGGTCGAAGTTTTCTAGTTTGGTTAGATGATGGGGTGTGATTTGGGAATGGATTCTTGAAGATGTGAAGGTTCTAATTATTCGGTGCATTAGGGTTATCCAAGACAAGATCTCCATTATCTAAAATTTCTTGGATGATGTTTTTGAAAGTTATAAAATTACCATCGCTATGACCTCTAACATGATGATAGTTGTAGTAATCATTTTATTTGTACCATGCAGGCACATGATAAGAAGGGTCAAAACCAATATGTGGTTTGACGGGTGGAAGAGTGATTACTCTGGATTTTAGAAGTTTTTCTAAAAATGAAGAGTATGGTTCCCCTATGGGAGTATATTTTCATTGCCCCCACTTGAAATGAAAATCTGAACGGGATAAAGGTTGGAATAAGTTTTTGATTGGTTGAATGGATGAGAAGGGATAAATTTCAAAACTACTATGTAGGGATATCCGTTTTCCTTAGAATAATTATGTTCAGGTTGGAAGAATAATATGTATCATTTTATTTAAACACAATGTTCTTGTTACGTAATTGTATCTTCTTTTCTTCAATGGCATGGATTTCAAGTTTTCATTACATGGTGAATACCTCGTCAAATGTGCATAAGGTTTGGACTTAGAGAGTTGGTGAGATGTGTCTAGCAAAATTTTGGTGAAAAAATCTATCAACTTCATCTGAGGTAATTGGAATGTGAGTTGGTTGATCAGGCTCCGCCTTGATGAGCAACAAATTATGTGATAGATTCATCTTCATATTGGAATGTTGCATAGAAGTTAGTCATTATGACCTTCTTTATAATGTTGATAGAGAAGTGGTCTAGAAAGTATTGAGCTACCTGATTAAATTAAAATATGGAGTTCCTATCTAGATCACTATACCAATCTAAATCTAGTCCCATCAAGGACATTGTGAATGTCCACAAGATTAAAGCATCATCATGAGTGATGAGATAACACACATGTTTAAAAGACCGCATATGTTGTTGTTGGTACTCTTTGCTATTGAATCGGTTGAATTTTGGTATTTCCCAATGCACAAGGTATGGATGAATCGAGAATGGACGAATGAATGGGATTTTTGCAAATCTCATCATATGATAGAGAGTTACATGAGCTAGAGACAAATAATTCTAATGTTTTCACCTTGTCTAGCATCATTTTGATAAGATCATTTATGGGCTATGATGATAGAGCACCTCTGCAGTATAAGGGGGTAGATAAGGTGGGTATGATGTGGACAACATTCCAGTATGTGGTGGTGTTGAGTATGAAAATTGTGATGAAGGAACATAGGATGGAATAGATGTGGAGGGAAAGTACTGGGTAAGAAGTAGATGAAATAGGGGTTGTTGGTGATAGGTGTAGGTAGGTGGGGTGGATGTAAAGAATCTCATAGAAATTAGAGGAAGAGACTGTGGGATGGAGAGGAAAAGGTTTTGGAAGGGAGTATGGGTTACTAACGCCGGTGGTGCTAAGATGCTGATAGGTATATGAGAAGTGGAGGACACAGATAGACCTATACTAAGGGTGGTTGATGAAGGCATGGTGGACATCATAGGGGTGACAGATGTTGAAGGTGTGATGGATTTCATAAGTGCAATAGATATCAATGATGTAGGGTCAAATTAGGAAATCAAAGGTGGTAATTTGGAAGAGTTAAGGCTACATTAGTAGTAGATGATGTAGAAGTGGGTGTGAGAGTAGGAGGAATGGACACAAGCATGTTGTATACAAGGTTCATTGATGAATTACGGGTAGATGAATGAGCAAGGTAATACTGTAGAGTAATGAGGTTTTGATCAAGGAGTCTCGTAAAATCCTCATCATCGGTGGGTATGGTAAGAGATTGATTGGGGTCCATAGGTGATAAGATGGAAGGGGGTGATGGGATAGGTGGGAGTGGCTAGTGGCCAGCGTGAAACATGAGATCATTGGCTTGTCTACGAGGTAAAATCATGTGACTGAAAATAGAACTAGTTATCTGAGCTTTTTGATGATGCAAAAAAATAAAAAAGTGGAGAAAAATGAATCTATAAAATGGGATTTGATCATTATTTTGATTAAAATATCAAAACATAGAGTCAACATCGGTTGGGTATCCAATGTCGATATGAAAGGGTGCTTGCTTCTTATCTCTAGACCAATGCCATTCACTAGGAGAAATGAAAGGTTTGTAAATCTGGTAATAAATGATGAAAATGAAGTGAAACTGGATTCTGAAGGTGATATCAAAGACTCAGAATTATATTGAAGTGACATAGGAAGTCATAGAAGGTGATAGGTGTGAATGAAATATTGTTTGGGAAAATGACCAAAATAGCTCGAACCGATAGTGATCGGTAAAGCGATGGCGATCAATGGTTTGATACCGATTATTGTGAAATATGTGAAAAGATGGAAAAAGTGAATTTTGGTGATTTAGATCAAATAAAAGGACCAACTCAGAAGTTGAGTATGGCAATGATTAATCCCAACACACTCAAAAATAGTCAGAATACACCAACTATGATTGTGGAGTATGTAGGGAGAGAAAAATGGAGAAAATAAACTCACACCTCAAAACAAAAATCAAGGAAAAGATAACAAACACAAAATCATATGTTGTAAATTTTATGTTGTGGCTTATGCCATTTAGGACTGACTTATGAATAGAATAGAGTTTTAGTTAACGAAGGTGCCCTATGGAAATTGACAACTATGGCTGGTTTCAAGTAAATTTTGGTGTGGTGTCCCCAATATATACTTTACAATACACAAATCCCTACTCTTATATGATGACTGGCCAAAAAACCTGTTGGATCCCACTATCAATCCTCTCGATCTGTGATCATTGATGATTCTTACGGGAAAGATTTTTATAAGAAATGTGTAGTTTATTTTTAGTGGTTTGGTATAGAGAGAGTGTGTGCAAAATGTGAGCTACGGTTCAATTTTTCAACCATCAACTAGTCATGAATTCCAACATATAGGTTGCCCAAAATTTAAATGAGCTATAATGCAACATATAAAAATGAGATGAAAATATTTTAAACCCAAATCCACAATGAAATTTGATGAGAGAAATAATGAATAGGCAAGAGTATGTCTTTCACTAATGCAATACAGAATAAAAAGAAGTGTTCTTTTTAATCCAAACTACAAGTTTCATTGAGACAAGTAAAAGAAGAAGAATATTTCCAAGGGAGAAGATTTAATGTGAACTCTTTTTCAAAAATAAATAAACACAATGATTCCCTAAGAATGAAAAATGAAAATAACCCAAATTGGTCCCCTTTGAGCATGGCAAAATGCTTCACCAAAAATTTGAATCTTTCTAGGATGAAACAAATAGAAGGTAAGTGGTTAAGGAGGAATACCTGTGAAGTGAAGGTGGAAGGTAGAATGCGTGTGTTGTTGATGTTATCCAAGCTGATCATAGAGAACTCCTTTTTGTTTGGGAAGGACTACATGTAAATACAAAAACAAGACCATAAAAGAGCATTAAATAGCATATGATAGTGGACTACCTAGCATATGCTAGATCCAGGAAGTGTGATACTTCTTAGAGAGGATATTAATCCATTGTTTAATTTAACATAAATAAGAAAATGAAATAAAAAGGTCCTATTGTAATGCAATGATTTAGGTTTCTCAATACAAAAAAATATGCTAGATTTAATGTTAAATACGAAATGTATCACTGAATCTAATTAAACCAAAGGTTTTTTGGGCTGGGAAGGTTTTTCAAAGGTTTGGGACTAATTAGGTGAGTTATGGGTTGGTTTTGGTTAATCAGAAGGCTTGCTGGTCTAAGGGTGTAAAATAACATAGAGACCGGTACCGGTCGGGTGAACAATGCCGATATAGGGATGAAACCGATGGCGGTAAGGTAAACTAACGTTGGTAGGGACAATGGGTGACAAATTAATAAAAATGGATTTTTAGCCTCTCTATGATTACACAGAGAGTGAGGAAGGTGTGGTTAGGCTTGTAATATAGCTAAGAAGACTTACAGATGCAGAGGAAGAGGTTAAGAAAGGTGGAAAGACTTGAAATAGTTAGGTAGGTGGATTGGTGGAAAGATGGAGATATCCGGGTAATAGCAGAAATGGAAATAATAAAAGAAGTAAAATATCTATCATAAAGTAAGAATAGATGATGAAAACAATGTTACTTAATTATTTCTATGAATATCTCGTGAATGAAGGTTGTTAGTTATTGATCGGTAAGGTTATTGGTTGTTCGGTGGCACACAACAAGCGGCAACCCGTGTGTTCCCATGGATACTCAATGTTCTAGAAGAGAACCTGTTGCTTGTGCTACACTCTAGTGGTGTGTCATCATCATTTGGATGTAGGAATGGCTTTTGAGACTCACACTTGATTGCAATAGAATTCCTCAAAACTAAATGACCAACCCATGTAAAGAGTTGTAAAATTGTATATAAAGGAACTCATGGCGCTTTAGGTGACCGACGTCATTCGAGGATAAATCGGTGTTGGTTAGGTCGAGATATTCCAAGTTACCAAAAATAGCTTGATCTTTACTATGTTTGGTGTGATGTTTATTGTTAATCTGGGTCTCAAGTGAGGGTTGGTGCTTAGATAAGTGGGAGTGTTGTTGGAGAAGGAATATGACTTTAATTTTAGGTTTTGAAAGAGTCCAAATTGTTTAAGATAAGTAGAAACTCAATCTTAGTTGATTAATAGGCTAGGAATAAGTCCATGGTGAGGTATCCGGGTGATGTGGCTAGGTGAGGTGTAAATTAAATTAATTTAATTAATTAATTTAATTAATAATGTCGAGGAGGAACATTAATTCAATTGTAAGTAATTAAATTAATATGAATGTGGGGTAGGGGATCATGGTTAGGTGAATATGTTATGTTAATTAATTAAAAGGGAATAAGGGAGTGTGACCCAATTTTGGTGTCTACACTATCCTTGAAAACTTCAAAGAGATTTCTTTGTCCTTAAAGCTTGGAAAGACTACACTAACGAAGACACTGGGACACTTTAGACAAAGATTATGTCAATTGCTCAATTTGGTCAATACCTTGGTGACAAAAATGCTTTAATGGATACAAAGAAAGCAGTCAATATCTCAAGAATATCTATGCTAATTAATAATAGCTCTTTTTCTAGTTACTACTTTTTTACTTCTCCTTTTGGCTTTATCTATGTAATATTTAGTAGTTTATCTTGCCATATGGGCTTGTTGTATAAAGGATGAGGGTTCTTACAAAACCCTTGTTTTACCCTATTCCCAAAAAATAATCCCCTCCATTATCTTACCTAATACATTTTACCTTAAGACTCATTTCATTCTCCACCAAGGATTTCCATTTAATGAAAGTATCAAATAGATCATATTTATTTCTAATACAATATACCCAAACTTTCTGGTTACATCATCAATGAAAGTAACATAATAATTTAAACCCCAAGAGATGATACATAATCTACCCCACACATCATAATGTACCAGTGCCAACTTACTCTCTTTCTTCGTAGGTCCAACCATGAAAAACTTTACTCGGTTTTGTTTCCCATAGACACAATTCTCACATAAATCCAAACCTATTTCGCAAATGCAGGTAAATTCTTCTATATGATCTAGATGCCCTTATGGCTCATATGACCGAACCTATAGTTCCAAAATTTTGTATCTTCATCGAAGCCACAATATTACATGCATTAGTACTACGGTGGATAAATACAAGGTTCTAACCTTCTTACTTCTTGCCACCACAAGATCACCCTTGGTAACCTTCCAAGAGTCTTCTCTAAATATCAAAGTACAACCATCATTTCCTAACTTCCTCACCAATACCGAGTTTCATCTTAATGTAGGCATATGTCGACATCCTTAAATAACCATATATTCCCATTTTGCATATTAAGTTGAACACAACCTTTTCATACTATGTTGCAAGGGTCATCATCACCAAGAAAAACATGCCCAAAATCCCCTTGAACATAATCAACAAAATAATGTCTATGTGGAGTAACATGGAAAGAAGCTCCCGAATCTAAAACACAAGATTCAAAAATATTATGCAAAGAAAGGATCAAATCATCATGGTAGACATTGCTTGTTTCCACATTCACCTCCTTATTTTCTTCATGTTGGCTCTTTATGTCCTAAACCTCTTAATAGTCTTTATTTACATGCTCGGGCTTTCCATTATTCCCATTTTTCATCTTAAGTTGAACATTTCCTTTTCTAACTATGTTGAAAGGATCATCATGACCAAGAAAAACATGACCAAAATCCCCTTGAACATAATCAACAAAATAATGTCTATGTGGAGTAGCATGGAAAGAAGCCCACGAATCTAAAAACCAAGATTCAACAATACTATGCAAATAAAGAATCAAAGCATCCTTGTAGACATTACATGTTGCCACATTCTTCTCCTTATTTTCTTCATGTTGTTTCTTCTTGTCCCAAATCTCCCAAAATTCCTTCTTTGCATGCCCAGGCTTTCCACAATGTCACCATACCATCTTGCTTTTGGATTTTGACCTTTCCCAAGCTTTCAATTTTCCATAGTTTCCTCTATTATTTTTTCTCCCTCTAGTTTCCACCATAAAATAATTCCTTGAAGTAGAAGATTCCTTGAATATTTTTATTTGCAATTCCTCACTTAGAATCACCCTAAAACATCATCAAACTTCAACTTTGAGTTGTTGGAACCAAGTTTCTTACCACCATTACCAGGATATTCCAACTCTCATGTAAGGAGCACAAAATTAATAAATCTGTAACTTCTTCATCAAATTATATTGTAACCAAAGATAGCATATTCACAACCACATTAAAATCTTTCAAATGATCGATACTAAACTATTCTCAAATATCTTCATATTAAATAAATTTTTCATTAAAAATATCTTGTTAGAAGTACGAGGGTTTTCATATAACTTCCTAATACATCCATGAGTTATTTCTTATTCTTCTCCTTTGAAATATTAAATAATATTGAAAATGCAAGACATAGCTAGATTGTCCCGAGTGCCTTCTTATCTAGAAAATCCCAATCCACATCCATCATGCTCAAGGGTTGTTACCTTTTTCAAGCGTGGAACATAAAGATCCTTATGATAAAGGTAATCTTCCATCTACATCTTCTAAAGATGAAAATTCTTCCTATTGAATTTATCAACCTTTGATCTTCCATCATATTCCAAATCTCCCACTCAAGCTAAAAATTTCCCTGTGATTCAACACTTCAACAAACCAATCCAGGCTCTGATACCAAATGTTAGGAAATAAAGAATTAAATGTGGAACAATCCTACACATAATCCCAATAGTAGAAACTAATATGCAGAAAAATATCACATATCTAAAATAAAAGTGTAGAAAATAAAAGAACACAATATAGAGATAGTATTTAACGTGGTTTACCTAATTTGGGTTTTTTCCACTAAGAATCACTTGCTCATATTTTATTATAAGCCACCTCTTTCTCTTAATACAATACCCAGATATTTTTGGAGTTGTGTTCATCAAACTCTCCTAAATTCACACTTGAACTCACACACATCTATAATGTTAGGTCTTCCCTACCATATGCAGAAAATCACAGCAATAGGAAACTACTTAACTTGTTTTTGCAATACCGTGGGTATTAAAACAATAGGCCAAAACCACCCCATAAATATATGGTTCAAAATACAACCCATATGATAAGAACACATTCCCTAAGGTGTCGGGCATGTATTTTAAGGCTAACAATGTAGAGAATGTATAGTAATTTTAGTGTAAAGTCTTCAAAACTTCCACACATGAAAATAGGCTCAACAACATAACATGTTAATGGTCATAGATTGAGGCTATACCAAAAGCTAGCATCAAAAGAGGAATTTAAAAAGATGCTACAAGAAAATGCATCCCTGAATTGTGTTGATAAATCTTTGCATATAATAAATGAATAATTTGTAGAAGATAACACAACACAAGAGATATTGGTGGGCTAAGATGCCCAAATATTCAATATATGTAGAATAATACACTTAAGTTAGGAAACACCATACAATTCTCCTTAATGAAGGAGTAACTCCACAATCTCCCAAGATGGGAATCCACTTCAAGGGGAACACCTCTAATATACCTATACCAAGTAGAAGAATCAACTCATACATCCATGACAAAAATAATAATGATACTCACATCCCTTATATAGACATACATTACTCTTAATGGATGGGTAACACCTAATCCCAACATAGGCCGACTCATTACCCAATATAACTAATTCCTATGTGACCCCATATATTATAAACATATAACTAACTAAGGGGATGTGTGCCACATATTGGCATATCCATCAACCCATATACATTATAATATCATATCCTAAGGTACATAACATTCCCTCCCTATTTGACATGTTTCATCCCTAAACATAAGAAGAATCCATATAATGAGTGTGCTTTATTTAATGCACACTTGTCACCATATCTCGATCATCCAATCACCCAAATGAGATGTTTGTGGGTGATTCTTCTCCAAACCTAATTCCATATTCCATTGTGATCCTATGATTCAATCCATGTTCATATGTGTTCCTCCTCGGCATCCATGCATATCCATAATAATTATTCTTTTGATTCCATGTCATATAATTTTTTCTCTATTGATTCCATATATAGCTATAATTATTGATCCTCTGCTTCCATGTATATCCATATAGATTTTTTCCTTCATGTTTCCTAGTATCTATCCATGATTTTTTCCTCTCATGATGATGTGGGTGTCTATATGGTGCAACCTTAGTATCCTCAACCTTTTCCTCAACTTTATTTTCCTCTTCCACCTTGTTTGTTAATTATTTTTCTCTTGAGTAGATGAATTATTTTTGTCTTTTTCATCATGTTCTTTAGCCTCTCCTTCTAAATCATCCTTATTCAATTCTTTACCCTCTTCAAATTCATCTTCGTGATCCATCTTTACATTACTTTTTTCCTTACTAAGTGAGATATCCTGTGATGTAATTTTCTATCTCTTGTACCATAACTTCGTGAATTTCTTTTACTCATTAATATTAATTGTTCCCAATATCTCTAAACAAGGATATCTAAGAACAATATCAATAATATCCATATCTAAAGAATAAAAACTGAATGTAAACATATTTATCCATAGAGAGCTTTAAATCTTCAAAAACTTGAATATTCTTACCATCAAATTGATATTTCTTGATATGCTTTGCTTGCACATGTAGATTTTGAGATATATCCATATAGATGAATTTATATTTTTGCTAAGGTTTATGGAAACAATTACCTTTTTCCTTTGAATGCACCCTTCAAACTAAAATATTGAAGCTTCCTTCCTTGGAGATGCACTATTTGAACTCGTATCTTGATCCACTATCTCTCCTTTTAAATCATGTGTAGCATCTTCAACATCAACATTTTCTTATTCTTCTAATTTTTCATCTTCCTCACTATTATCCATACATTATTCTTCTTCCTCCTTCTCTTTTTTTTTTTTTTTCCCATCTATCCATGAAGACTTGTTCAATTCCTCCTAAGACCAATTAGACCTTTCCTTTTCTAACTCAAAAAACCAAATTAGTACTGGGCCAAAAATCCAAAAATTGAAAAGCCAAATATATAATGGTGTAGAAAAAACTCCATAATTTATTCCACCTCCATAAAAATTTATCATCCTCAAGATCTGCAAAAAAACTAGGGTTTTTATGAATGACCCTTTTGATCAAAACTTATTCTATACCTTACGGCTAGAGATTAACCAAAAATCAGAAAATTGAATACAAAACCCAATAACATTTTTAGAGGTTTTCAAAAATGTAAAAAAATCGAGAAAAATTCCCAATATTGCAACTGTGGAGTAAATTTTTGAAAACCCATAAATCGAAATAGTTTCCTCAAAATTCCAATTTTTTGAAATTTTATGGGCATTACCTTTAAATTTATTAATATCAACCCAATTAATTTTAATACTTAATTCATCAAAATTAATAAGATATAGACAAAATCTTAAAATTAGTGTTTTAACCCCAAAACATACATATATTTATCAAAATATCTCCAAAAAATCTAAAAATTAGAAGGAAGATCACTTGAATAATGTATCCACACCCCACAAAAAATCACTAAAAATTACAATTCAATCTCTAGATATAGGTGGATCACCAACATTATGGTTTCATCCCACAAATTGCCGGATCGATGCTTTGATACCAAATGATAAGATATTTACATATAATAAATGAATAATTTATATAATATAACACAGTAACAAGAGATATTAGTGGGCCAAGATGCTGAATATTCAATATATGCATAATAATACCCGTAAATTAGGGCAACACCATCTGATGTTCCTGAAGGAAGGAGTAACTCCATAATCTCCCAAGATGGGAATCCACTTCAAGGGGACACCTCCAATATACCTCAACCAAGTATAAGACTCAACTCATACATCCATGGCATAAATCATAATGATACTCATATCCCTTTTACAAACATGCATTACTCTTAATGGATGGGTAATACCTAATCCCAATGTAGGCCGACTCATTTCCCAATGTAACTAATTCCTATGTGACCCCATATATTATAAACACATAACTAACTAAGGGGATATGTGCCACATGTCGTCATTTTCATCAACCCATATACATTATAATATCATATATTAAGTTAGATTGCATGTGTGGAAAAATTTTCTTTTTCCAATTCAATTCAAGGCTAAATTAGTTCTCAGCAAGAATAAATAGGAGATGGTTGAAAACTAGAGATGGAAGCCATCATCCTATGAAGTATTGGTTAAAAACATAAATGGTCATCATTCTGTGTGTGTGTGTGTGTGTGTGTGTGTGTGTGTGTGTGTGTGTGTGTGTGTGTGTGTGTGTGTGTGTGTGTGTGTGTGTGTGTGTGTGTGTGTGTGTGTGTGTGTGTGTGTGAAAATTTAAAAAAAAAAATGTAGGTGGCTGAAAACTAGCAATGGTGGTCACCCCCTTAATTGTGTAATCAATAAATGTGAGACAACATGTGGAGAGAGAAAAATGAGAATTAAGTGTTGCTTACCAGATTTGAAAAGTGATTAATGAAAAGGTATGTGCCATGGCTTCCCTTTTAAATGTTAAAAATTTTAATTATGAGGTGATAATTATTATGCTTGTGTGAAATGATGACTCCACCTTTTCCAATATGTTCACATGCACACCATATCTAAGTAAATCTGACACTCATTCCCAATTAATCCCTCTCTCATACCAAATTACTCCCCATGTTATCATTGTCTCATCACAATTGGTTAACCTTTACCCAATTTGTGTTGTTTTCATATAAAACCATTTTCCCTGTTTGTTCACATTTTCCATCTTTTTCGCTCCATTCTGCGCCACCACCGGTCCCATTATTACACTAACAAAGTTTCCATTCTTGCGTCATTTCTTTGCCATTCCTATTCTTTATCTCCTTCTAACCCTACACCATTCCTTGCTCTATTTTAAGTATCACCCATGGGAATTGGACTCCGACATGAACCAAAAAGTTTGGTTGAATTGCTCTCTGATAGGAAATTAGTAGCAATCTTTGAGAAAGTAGGGTGGTTATACTTCATGCTAGAATATGAGGAATTCAACCAAAATATGATAGAAGAATTCACAGTGAACATGGAGGAGGGATATTCAATCTTGAAAGGTAAGAAAATATTATTCAGCCCTTCTATAATTAGTGACATTTTTGGAATTCCATAGGAAGGAAAAGCTGGTTAATTTCAGAACCCCTACTTTGAAATTATTAATTGTTTTCCTATATGAAAGAAAGAGATATTAGAATTGGTTATTCACAATAAGGGAAAGCATAAGGGCTTAAAGGGGGGTAATTTTCCTAAGCCATTAGTGGATGTAGCTAAATGGGTGATTAAATACCTTACAGGTGATGGTCAATACGAGGTTATTTTAGGCCTTGTCTTGAGAATCCTCATTCACCTATGTCATGGTAAGGACAAATCCCAAAGAAAGGTTAATTTTCCCTAGTTTTTATTTGATTATGTCTCCTCTACTACTGATAAGGTTTGATGGGGTTCTTCTTACCTCAAATTCTAAGGCCTCATACACCTCATCTGCAAGCACCATTTCATTAAGAAATGACATGGGCTTGGAATGTGGGTTAAATTTCAAAATAATTATGCCCTTGAACCTTATCTTATTATAGTAAGAGATCCATCTACCTCGAGAAAGTCCAAAGAAACACCTTAGGTCATCATGGCCTACCCAAACCCTTGATGAACATCAAATAGAAAATGTTCCTTTGTTGGAGGAATAAGAATCATCTTACATCGTGCAATCTCTACACCAAAGGCCTTCTACTTCTCCACCCCACTCTATATCTCCTCCATGCCCTATCTACGAGATGTATATTTATCATACACAAATCATAATTAAAGAATCACCCATTCATGAAAAAGGAAAGAACCCATGTTTATAGGTGAACTGGTTCACATGTTGATTCTGATACAATCATTCCCCAAGTATTTTCTATATCTAAGGTCTAGTATGAGCTTTAGTATGATCAAGATAGAGTTTCCCATTTAGAACTTATTTTGCAAAAAGAGAGAAATTTTCTCTCAGATAAAGGAAAATAAATAATAGAAAATTCAACATCTCCAACTATCAATAGAGTAAATAGAAGTTTTTGTTGACAATTTATGTATGTATGAGAAAAATAGATAAGGTAAGGGTGAGGAGGAACACCTATGAATGAAGGTGGAAGGTAGAGTGCATGCGTTCTAACTTCTCGATCCAGTGTTGATTAAAAGAAATTCCTTTTTGCTAGGAGGAACTACCTGAAATGCAAAACAAGACCACAAGAGGAATATTAAACAATATATATCAGTGGACTACCTAGCGTATGCTAGATCCGAGAAGTGTGATACTTCCTAGATGGCTGTCAATCCACTATTTAATACAATTTAATACAAGGGATAACGTAAGAAAATAACATCCTACTGTAGTTGATATGATTTAGGTATCTCATTCAAATAAAAAAGTAAATGTAATCTAATGAGATAATATTATGATTCGATCTAGAGGTTAAGCGGGTAGCCAAGATGATTGGAGCAGTCGGGATTAGGTTTTGGGAGGTTTTGAGTTATTTGGGTGAAGGTTATGAGGTTTCTATTATAGGAGAATTACTAGATGCAAAGACGGATGTCGATCTGGTATGACCGATGCTTGTTAAAAGGAAAGCGATGATGGTTTAGGGTGATTTGGTGTTGGTAGGGTGGAGCTAATAGAAACTCAAAAAAATTGGTTTTGGTGATTCTCGTGATTGCACAAAGAATATATAGAGAATTATGAGGTTGATGACAATGTTGGAAATACTCAGAGATGTCTATAGTTAGGCATGGAGAACTAGTTGGTTATAGGTGGTTAGGTGGAGGGATTGACAAGAAGGTGAGAGGTGATGAGATACAAAGGAGACTAGGACTCCCAAACAGAGATAAAGAAATTGATCTAAATAAGTATGGAAAGATGCATATCCAAATGCACTTACTTGGACTTATAGGCCTATTGGTTGGATGGAGGTGATGGTTGATCCATGGAACTAGTGGTTAGTGTCGTAGTCGTGCTTCCTGGAACGTTACCGTGGATGCTTAACCTTCATATTAGTCTTGGTGTTGGTTTAGGATGTCTAGATGTGCAAGAGGGATCTAGTTCGTGCTTGCAAACAAATCTCTCTCTTCTCAAACTCAAATAATTCTTCCAACCTTGAGAAATAGTTAGCCAAAATGAATATAAGGTAACCAATAATGGTTAGAGGTGACCGGCATCAATTTAGGGTTGGTAGCGTCGGTTAAGGTGGGAAATCCTAATTTTTTTAAAATGATAGATCTTGGTAATCGATGCATCCTATAATTCACCGGTAAGACCCCGAGGCACGATGTCACATCACTTAGCCTAGACTAAGTGCTCACCCAAAGCATGCAAAGGTACAAGACCCCTCTTTAGGGTTGTTGTTACATGATTTTTGCATGATGAAGACATAATGCATGTAGTTCCATTATTAATACATCATTCTACGAGCATGATAGATCTATAGCTAGGGGAGAATAGAATTAAGTAATAACCATGATGAAATCAAGAACACACTAGATCCAATTACACACAGAACTAACACTTGGATTCAGCCAATATCCTTCATTATATTAAATATTACAATTACGAAGCTCCTTACGTAATAGTAGTATACACTCATGCACACGACAAATCTAGCAAAGCATAATCTCACTATACCCTACTTCTCACACCTATAACTATGCTCTCTTTTCCTACCTCCATGCATATTTTTTTACATAGTTTACTACATACTTATAAGGGTGGGGTCTTTCCCTTCACTGCTTATATAATCCCAAAATAGGTCACATGCTATTATTAGCCACGCACTTTTTGATCATAGCCCCACATGCGGGTGTGCTAATAATCGATTCTATTTAATTAAATGATAGTGATGACCCTATTATTAGCCCGCATCCATGTAAAGTGCTTTGTAGTTGATCCTCCAAAAATAGCTAATGTGTGGTGCGCACGTCTCTGCTTTGTTTGTGTGCTCTGCACGCCATCTCTAAAAATAGTCCCTCATGTGCAAAAATGGATAAGTCCTGAAATATGAGCTTATCCTTCGTGCACGTGTTTCCCTTATCCATTTGTGCCTTTGAACATGCCATATTTTCTTGTGTGCCTTTTGTTAAGTATTCTCTACTCAACATTACCCCACACTAATTGTATTTTCGTCCCTAAAATGGTTGTCTGAAAAATGAATTAAAGAATCTGAATGGAAAGAATAAGAATAAATCTATATGCATAAAAGAATGATGTTACCCGACAACTTCATCCACTTCAACCTAAGAAATTAATTCAGGATATTCCTCCTTTATCTTGGCCTCTAAGGTCTATCACTCAATGAGTGTTTCCTCTACTTTCCCTAGAATATCCACAGCAATGGATTCCATCTCATCTTTCTCAATCTCTCCTTTTTCATTTTGTAAGACCAATACAATGCTAGACATTACATTCATCCTTCCTTCTAGAAAATACATCTTCTATGTGATGAGTTTCCCAAGTTCATCTAGTCATCCCTTTTGTGGTTCTTGTCTTTGCTTACTAAGGGCCTCGCACTTATGTTTAACCAATGCTAGTTTTTCTGCATGGCCCAATGTGTCATCCTTCATCACTTTCTGGACCTCATTGTCCTCCTCCAAGGTTTTTATTTTGATGAGTGCCTCTGGAGCTATACATATGTTCAAGGCTTGAGTCGCCTTCTTTAGTTCTTCCCATAATGCTTGTAATAGTCCTTCATAAGATGAAATCTTTCTCTTCACTACATCCCTTGCCCTTTCTACCTCTTGCTCAGGATTCTTTGGTGTTGGCATTCGCATGGTTTCATCTTCAAGTACCAAATCCACCAAAGTCTTGACATAGTGCATTGCTGAAGGAAATTTTTCTAGTACCTTTGACTCCATATGTGGTCACACTTTCAGTACATTGTCCCCAATAGTCTCTGCCATGCTGATAAAGGCATGGTTCTTCTTCTATTCCAAATCATTTTCCTGGATCAAGTATGTTATTTCTGCATCTTTTGTTTTAATTTCCCCTCGCAGTGCCCTAATGGTTGTAGCCTTATCCATGTTCCTGCGAGCCACCTCTATGGAGACCTTTACCAATGCATTACTTACTTTCTCATCGGACATAACAATAGGCTTTATTGTTATGTGTCTAGCTTGGGGATTATTTTTCAACCTCCTCAACATGCATGACTCCTCACACACATTGAAGTCTGGTTCATCCATATGCGTGTGCATCAACCATGAAAGTTGCTTCCTTGTGTGCATGGTCGCCATATCTTCATCCATCAACTCCCAGCCAAATAAATCCTTTTGTGTCACAGTGCTATGAAAATGGGTGCGGACAATTTTACCTATGTCCTCAGTGTAGCCCATGATTGGTGCACTATGTTCCCCACTCATTCTCTTTGTTTTAGGCCCCTTAGGAACTGGGGCTCCAAGATTTGGAGTTTGTTATGACATACCCCAAGTAGTCTCATACGTAGCTTCTACTTGTCTCCTTTTCTCCTTCCTCCCCATCCTTCATTCCTTCATCTTTTGATTCCTCTTATGGCTCCTCCCTACTCTGTGTTTCCTCCTCATATTCAGGTGGTGTAGGAGACCCTGGCACACTTTCCTTGGATTCATCCACCTCTTCATCCAATTTCAACTTCCTTCTTCTTTTCTCAGTTGTCTCCTTCTATGGAGATAGTCGAGGTGACCTACGCACTAAGTGTGGAGTAGCACCTTGAGTCCTTGTTTTCTGAATACTCTTTTAAATTGGTGCTCTCCTTGAACTACTTCTGGATCGTCTCTTCCTACCCATGAGTTAGAATAGTCATGCACTCTAATTCCCTTTTATATGATGGCTACCTCCTCCTATGTTCCAAACCACCACTATCCTCATGCTCATCCTCTACTTCAATTGTCTCTATGGGCTTAGGCATTGGAATGTTCTCCATGGTATGCTTACCCTTTGGTGGCCCTGGAAGCACAAACTCATCTTCCACGTACTTGTTATTTTCTAGCTTGGGCTTCAGTTGGAGGTACACAAGTGTTGCTCTAATGTCTCTAGTAGCCAAACTTACTGGTTTTAATTTCAATACATCTGAGATGAGCCTTTCTATATATACATTGCATCCTGGATATCCATACTTCTTCCTCAGTGTGTGGTAGTCACAATCTACCTTATCTGCATTGAATGTTAGGTGGTGCATGTCTAATAACTTGTGAACTGATTCCTAAAAATACCTTGTTGTGAAGTCTTACGATAGTTTACACCATGGGCTCCAAGCCCCGTCCTTCATCATAAATCATGTGATACAAATATGCCGGTATACTACAAACTATCTTTGCCTTACCTACCACTAAAGGAAATTATGTAAAGATGTGCCATTCTTCTTCAAATGCCACATGGAGCCTATCATACCACTTCTCATCCCTTTGCTTGACTAGTTCATTCATCAATCCTTCACACAAGTACTTGTTGAATCGATCTGCCATGAGTAACTTTTTCTCCATGGGATACTCCCAGATCTTCTCCTTTAGTCCATCGGGCACCTTGTAACATCCTCATTTTTATACATTAGAACAAGTAAAAAAATTTGATAAATGCTTCACGGTTCTAAATACATAATTTAGAACTCACAAATCAAAACAACCATTCTTATAATGAGATAACCATATGCATTGTAATGACTCGGAGTACCTCCGATCTATTCATTCCATGACTCGGTAATCTACCGATCTATTCATGTGTATCAAGAGTTGGCATTTTTATTTTATCACATCACTCTTGCGGTTCTCTTCCCTAACTGGGATTGAGAATGCTCTGTCTAAGGAACCTATCGAATAATTGTTACCATTATTCATGGAATCTCGTCCCTTAGACTAGGTGACATAGGACAAAGCAATTAGCAGCTTGTGATACTTTGGCCAAAGATTTGAAACATAATGCTTATGTCTCGTATTCCTTGACGGTATACTCATCAATCTGGAATACGTCCTTCACCCCATTCTTTTGTTATGTAGAATGTCTTATACGACTTGTCGGTCTCTCCGCCCAAGTTATTCACTCGAAATGGATTAATTATATGGCAACGTTATAAGGATGCTCTTTAGAACTAGGGATACTCTGACATACTGGGTCAACCCTAGTTAACCCTGTGTGTCAAGGTACCCCGAGTCTCTAGGGGCAGCCTCATAACATGACCATGTTGGTAACCAGTCCTGGAGTAAAACTTGTTCGAGTTTAAGGAGTAAATCTTAACGATTAATGCAAAGGGTGTCGCCATAAGTCACCTGCATTGTTGTATCTTTGAGAAGATCCTAATCTTCTTAAAGGTACAACCCTGCAATCGACTTGTGCCATCAACCTTCAAATCCACCTCAAAAAGATCTAATTAACTTTAAGGTGTTACTTACGTGGAGTTAAAATTATACTTTAAGACGCTCCTTTAAGGGTAGTCTTTTCCCAACCCCGGGCTCCTCATCTTAAAATTGCCTTTCGTATTAAGACCCATTCCACAAAGAGAAGTTTAATAAGATTGAGGTCTCAACAAGGAGATCATTGTTTCACAATAATCCTAATCTATGAAATTGGGTAGTAACCCCAAGTCTTCTCATAAGATTGCAAACTTATCCCTTTTTGGGTTTATTCCAGATCTTTAAAACTGAAATATATCTTACTTATTAGTGTTAAGATATAGCGATTTTAAAAACATTCAGTACGTTGTCTTGACTTAGATCAAGGTTAGAGAGTAACAGATTACTCTTCCCGTTCAGCTTCCTGAAAGGGTTTATTTTAACCTTAGCTTCTCAAAAATCAGTGATCTAAATTACAATTAGCTTTAAATAGATCGTAATAGAACTACTAAACAATCATAAGTATTCAGTCACATATCCTTGCAAAGCTTACTTAGATAATCACAAATGTCTCCAAGATATACAATAATAACAATGCTCTTAAAAATCATTCGAACCGAAGAAGATCAATCCCTCATGATACGAATGCAACACATAAGTAACAAATACCTCATTCCATTCATTTCTAAGCTATACAAATACATTTTATGCATTCAACATATTGGATACAATACTCAACAGCAAAAGAACATCGTTCTTCAAGTAGTACATTTAGAGAATCAAATTGAAATTCATCATAAAACCAAATTAAACGATCTGATCATCATATCAGATCTGCGTGCCTTTACCACTTACGGAAACCATCTGCAAAAATTGTCAACATGGGTCAGTTCGGTGAACTGAGCATGATAAGCACTAATTCTTAAAACAATTGCAATCCACCAATTGTTCTCATTAAACAACCTATTTAAATGAAATCATTTATTCAAATTCCAAACATAAGTCAGGCTATTCATCTTATATGTTAGAGACTAAGAACAAATGAATACAACCAATCTAAGACAACAAAACTCCTACAAAATTGTTTTTAACAATTTCTCAAGGCAATTAAAACATTCAACAAGCTCACTGTCTTAATTCTTTTATCATCATAACACATTTCAATGGTATTGACAAGTATACCCATTTATACAGCAACACACATTTTATACCAGTTTCTCCATACAATAACTCAGTTTATTCTTGTTATGCCCCTACCATGGAGATCGCAAAAGGATGCAAGAAGAAAGCACACAAGTTTTCCTGTCTAGGAGAGAGAGAATTTTTCCTATTCCATTTACCATATACATCAACATATAAATTACAGTCAAGAAGAAAGAACAGGGTCCATCAGAATCCTAAATCAATAACATTCTGGACTGTACCGACTCCTTTAGTTTTATACATATTTATTTACGCCTGCGACTAAACAGTCGGGATTACCAGAAGAACTACAGTTCCATCTAAATCCAAGAAAAATCACCTGTAGCTACTAAACGATTCAAGAGTTCACGCAACAAGCATTAATAAATAATCCAACTCCAATAGGCTCAATAAAACTTTCCATATTATTCAACAAACATGAAAAATATCCAACGTCATCACCTGTCATGGCATAGCTAAGAGCTCTTTGTTTCAGTCGAACTTGAAACAAGATCACATTAAAATAATTAATGTTTCCATATGAAATACAGTGACATTCACGCAGAGTCAAAACACAATATGCACAGCTTCATTCAACTAAGCAAATCCCTACGATTATACAACAAGGTCTTAAATCAGAAGCCGAAATCAAAAAATAATAACCTCAACAAGATCTTCATAAAAGTCATCATCATAACATTATTTTCAACAAAGTTTCATCCAAGCTGAGATAATACGAATTCAGCAAGGACTCATATAGAGTCGAGTTTAAAAAGTAAACACAGCGTGGTCTAGATCAGTAGTCGAATTCATATGAAAACATTCAAGGTTTCCAACTAATTCAACACCAACAGTCTTCACAACTAAACTTCTACAGAAGTCTAAATACAAGATACATATTAAGGACTCCAACAGAGCCAATATCAATAAGTATTCACAACCAAGCTTATACAGAAGTTGAAACACTGGTTACATATCCAGGACTCCAACTGAGTCAATAACCACAGTATTCACAACTGAGCTTTATACAGAAGAGAAACACTGGTTACATATCCAGGACTCCAACTGAGTCAATAACCACAGTATTCACAACTGAACTTTATACAGAAGAGAAACACATAATATACGATTCAAGGATTCAAAAGGAGTCGAACCCGTGTAGTATTCACAATTAAACTTCGACTGAAGTAGAAATACAAGATACATATCAAATTCAAGAATTCCAACTATATCAATAACATACAGAATTCACGACTGAACTCCTACAGAAGTAGAAACGTATGTTACTTTTCAAGGACTCAAAAGGAGTCGTACCCATTTAGTATTCTCAAATAAACTTCTACTGAAGTAGAAAGATACTATCTATTTCCAAGAATTCCAACTGTATCAATCTCCATAGTGTTAACAACAAGGCTTCAACAAAAGTCTATACCAAGCAAGAAAGCATTTTTATGGACCCAACAGAGTCAAATTTGTACATTATCCTTGCAAGCATTTCTACGAAATCTAACCGAAATGCAAAACACAACAAGATAATTCAACTGAACGAAACAAAATGTACACCCAGCAAGGGTTCAACTGAATATTCGAACCAGCATGAAGATACAACAAACTAATTCATACAATGCTACCATAAAAACCAACTGGACCAAAAATCATCTGAACAAAGTTGTTCTAATGAAATCATTTGAAGGAAAGCAAGATTTTTAAAAGTTAGGGCCTAACATGCCTGGTAATGTCGCTTAAAAATCTGAAGAAGACCTCTGAAAGAGCTCGAGCCTTCTCCTCTTTTTCCACATTAGATTCAACAACAATAATTTGTTATTTCCATGCCTTATAAACTTTCCTCAACGAGAGAAAAGAGCTATTTATTCTCATAGTTGCCATGCAACACCAAGTAGGCGGTTCAAAGAACCCGGTGATCAAACAGAGAGAAAACCGGAGTGCATGGAAAACCAAACAAACAACTAGTTTTCCATTTTACATGCCTTCTCGAGCAATCCATGCTCGGAAATCGACTTCCTTAATTGCATTAACTCTGAAATTCCCACTCAATATCCATTGCCACCACCAACCGCCATAGTTGGCGATGGAAAAAAACAAACCAAAGACCATTTCCAGATTTGGCGACTCTTCCACGTCGAATTTCACTAGCTGTTTGAAACTTCCACCAAATCCCCTGTCCTTCATACTTATCCATCTCATTTAATGCAATAGAAACTACCGCCCATGGCTCACACCCCTTCATAGGTCCCTTTCATCCATGATCATTAGTTAGGTTAGAAACATAGGTTAGACCTTAAGGTGATACTTAGTCTAACCTCCTTAGCGCTAGGTCACTAACCTTAGAACATTTAGCTTATAGTTTAGGGCTAGGTTAGATTAGCACTAATCCAACCCATAGGTTATAGTTTAGGTTTAGGTTATTAACCTTAATAGAACCAGTCTAGGTCTAACAAATAGAATCGTTCAGTATAAGAACCAACAGATATACCTTCCCGAAATGGATTCAATCCAACCTTGATAATAAGCTAGCAATAAATATATCAGAATTTATTACCTGGCTCAAGGTCTAGACCTTCCTGATATTACGATATCGGGAACCAATTCATTTAACATGATCAGCCTGAGTTAGACTTCGGAATTGCTTATTCAACACATTCAGACCTTGCAACCTTCATAAGGTCTATAATTTTTGTTCATCCCGAATAAACTTAAAACATCTCTTGGATCAATGCCACTGATCCAAGGCTGAGTCATATAGATGGGTAAATCCACAATTCATTCGAAATCAGATTAAACTCAGGTCCAAAATGAAAGAAATAAAAGAGTCCAAGCATATCTTGGCTCAGTCAAAGATCTTCAAATGCAAAGAAGATACAATCTATATCAAGCATGACTTCACAATCAAAGGAACACATCCTTTTACAGAAGAAATCATATATCAACACTTGAATGCTCAGGAGGAAGTAACAATAGTTCAGGTGTTACACACCTCGATCTCTACAAATACGAGAGACAACATAGCCCCAAAATTGATCTTTCCTCTTGAATGTGCTTCTTCTATGATAGTTTCCACAATGTACTTTGAACTGTTGTATACTACCCCTTCAAACATCTTCTTTGCAATGTGCAACCACATGGTGTTTACTTGTTACCACCACTCTTTGGCATTTAGTTTTGTTACAAGGTGCAGTGCAACTTGCTTGCCCAACTGGGTACTTTTTCAACTTTTCTATGTCCATGCCATGCAAACCCTTGGTGTACCCCAGCTCCCTTCTAGTCTCCAAAATTGCAGCCTTATCTGTTAAGTCCTCTTTGAGGTCTTCACCAAGTAGCCTTCAACCCTATCACTGTGGAGATCAGTGCAGCTGAAATCCTTACTTTACATCTTGTAAAATAGAAGAAGTCTTCGTGTACTCTACTCATGAGCCATTGGTACAAGGGCTCATATTTTCTGAAGTAGGGGAGCTTGTATAACTGATATACTCCAATATTTTTCAATAACTTCTCCCTAACATCGTCATAGACCAACATGTCCTCCGTTGTGCGCTTATTTATCTTCATGTTCAACAGTGCATCCAGCTCCTTCTTGTTTTTGTGGTACGATAGTTATACTCACTTATCTTACTTCTTCAATTGTGGGAATCCCATTCATGGCCTGCTACTGACCCCTATGGATATTGTGTCTCTAAAAAATGACTCTCAAGGGCCATTTTTTCTTCCTCCATGACCACCGTCTTCTTTCCCATAACTCTTACTACAGCTACCTTCTTTGGTGTCATTTCTACCCTACAATCCTCTGAAAATACTCTCCTTTTGACTTTTGCAATGTGTAACTCAAACCCTAGCTCAAATATCCATGCCCTAGTGGAAATCACGTGCCCTAGCTCATTTGTAACATGTTTTCTTCACTCAAACCCTTCTCCTATGGGAAGAAAGCTTCTCCTTTACACAAACCTCCTTTCCATGTCTGGTTTCACACTCTTCACACCTCAACATGATTTCTCGGCTCTTCACACTTAGCTCTTTTCAAATTCTCTTAATCGCAATGGTAATAATGAACTCACATCCCATCCTTATATATATTTTCACACTTTTGATGCATTTATTTCTCCTTCACCTACCTAATGTCCTCTCATTTATTGACCAATTTCATTTGTTCCATGTGGTACATCTTCATGCCCCAATTATAACCTTCTAGCATGCCTTCCTACCCTTTAGTCACATACTTCTTCAACACGCTTCCTTGTGCTTGAGTACCTTGTCACTGCACCTTCCACTGGTAGTTGTTATGGCCTCCACTTACCTCATGTTATATTTTCCCTTCATTCATCTCCATCTTTGGTCACTTTTTAGAAAAAATCTTTTAACTTGAATATCACCCATAACAGTTTATTATTTTCACCTTTTAATTCCATCAGTCTTGTACCTAGATGTCAACAACAACCCCATAATAAAAGTATGTGCAGTCCTCTGCACATAAACATGCTTCAGATAGTAATTAGCTTCACGTGCGCAAACGCACTTATTACACAAACAAACCAACTAAATTGACAAAGTATAGTGACAAAGAAGGAAACACATGAAGGAAATGTAGGATTGAAAACCTAATCTAAATGGCAAAACTACCTTATTACAAACACCAAGAAGACTTATTTATAGTAGGGCTTCAACCTACTCCCATTAAAGTAATCGGGTATCCTTGTTCCATCAAGTGCTTCTTACTAGAAATCCCTTGTTTCAAGTATATGAGTGATAACATACAGTGCCAACCAATGTACCTTAAGTTTTCGTAGATGAGGTAAGAACTTAGATTCATAGAGAAGCACCATTTGTCTAATCTCAAACTTCGTATCCCTTTTGTTTTTCTCATGTCATGCTTTCTACCTAGCCTTTTCTTGCTTCGACTCTAATGTGTTATGGTTCGTCACTCATCGAGCTTGATTATATTTTCCATTTGTTCTTATAAATCTTTCTCATCAGCTAGACCTCCAGCGTGTGTGATACAAAAAGAAGCTAACATGAATTCCATAAGAAGAACGGCTTCTACGCTAAACACTAACTGAAATGGTGTGGCTTTATGCAACTCTTATAAGTTGTTCTATATGCCCAAAGTATAGAAAATACATTATCATCTTAGTCCTTTCTTCCAACATCACAATATTTTTTTGCTCAAAATCTTATTGAAAGCCTCAGCAATTCCATTTGCTTGAGGATGGTAAGGTGTAGTCTTATGGTGCGCAACCATAAACTCATCTAATAATATCCTTATTGTCTCATTCAAAAAATGTGTGCCCCTATCACTTGTTAGACTTAGAGGACATCCATACCATGTAAGAACATTTTCCCATAGAAACCTAGTTGTTGTATCTGCTATAAAATCCTTTGTAGGTGTTGCTTCTGCCCACCTTGTGAGATAATCTATGCAAGTAATGATGTAGCATGACCCGAGTCCTACATGCG
The DNA here is from genome assembly GCA_018340775.1 of Taxus wallichiana var. yunnanensis. NCBI lineage: Eukaryota > Viridiplantae > Streptophyta > Pinopsida > Cupressales > Taxaceae > Taxus > Taxus wallichiana. The sequence continues at coordinate 564,612,524 of CM031242.1, read as the reverse complement.
GCTGGTGAAATGGGTCCTACAAATTTGATAGCCCATTTCTTGAATGGTTATGCACTAGAAATAGGTCTTAAAGGCATCTCATCTCTTTTCCCTGGTTTACCTAGATGCTGATAATGATCACACACTTTGCAATATGCCTTACAATATTTATACAAGGTCTCCCACCATAATCCAGTGAGTAGGATCTTCCACATAGTAGCATCACCTACATAGTGGCCACCTGCAATACCACCATGAGCCTCCTCCATAATATCCATGTGCTCATGCTCCAATACACAACGGCGTAATACCTCATCTCTACCTAACTTGTATAGGTCACCGCTGATCAACATGAAAGGTGTCACGTGTATAGCAAGTTGTTTCTTTTCTAAGGCCTTCATTCCTTCTGGTGCCACACCAGTCTATAGAAAGATAGCAATTTCCTCTAATTTTGATGGTGTGTGTTTTAACCTATATAACTGTGCATCTAGCATGGTATCCTTAATTGCATGTGCTTCTTCTCCTGATTTGTATTCTTGATAGATGGTCTCATCTAGAATTACTTTTCCCTGGTTTTATCACTGTTTGTGAAATCAAACTCTTGACATAATAGTACCCATTTGCATATGCACCCTATAAAAAAGTTGGTTTACCAAATACTTCAATGCCATGTGATTTGTATAGAATACAAATTGTGTAGCTATCGAATCTTGTCAAAACTTTTGTAATGCATAGATCATCGACAAAGCTTCGCGCTATGTAGTTATGTAGTTATGTTCTACGGGAGTCATATTTATACTAGCAAAATAGATTGGATGATCTGTAATACCTTCTCCAAGTTGAGCTAACACCACATGAATGGCCATGCTAGAGGTGTTAACATGTACATGAAATGGTTGGTCCCATGAAGGAAAATGTAGAATAGGCACGGTAGTAAGTTTTTCTTTCAATGTCTCGAATGCAAACTTTTACATTTCTCCCCAATAAAACATGCCTCTGCCTTTCAAAGTTAACTCTTCTAATTGTGTGAAAAATTTGGCATATCCTTTGATAAAACCTAAAAATCCACGCACCTCACTCTAACTGGTAGGCTCCCTTAGGCCAATAATGACTGCAACCTTGGCTGGATCAACCAAAAACCTTCCTTGCAGATTATGTTTCCTAAAAGTATCCCAAATGGTGTAGCAAATATGCATTTATTGATGTTTAAGTAGATACTCAACCTGTCTACATCTTTCAAACATCAAGCTCATATTATCACAATGATCCTTAACTAATCCATACACCATCCAATCATCTAAATAGACTTGTAAGAAGTTGTGAATAAATTCCTTGAATGCTTGAACAACTATGCGTGAAAATACAGCAAGCGCATTTTTTAGACCAAAAGGCATTACAGTATAGGTGAAGCTACCCCATTCAATAGTAAATGTAGTCTTTTCTGATCTACGGGAATAGATTTTTCACCCTATAATGCCTTCTAGTATTTCCTTAGTGAATGGCATAGGAAATGGGTTTGTCACACATGCAACATTCAGCTCCCTATAATCCACACAAATCCTAATCCGTCCATATTTCTTGATACTGATCACCATTAGACTAACCCATTCTGACTCATGTAGGAGCTTGATAATTCTAGACTCCAACATTTTTTCAATTTCTTCTTTGACCTTTTACGCAAGTTGGGGTTCATCTGTAGGGTCTCTTTCTAACTAGGTGCACACCCTCTTTAAGTTTTATCTTCATCTCCCCTAACGATTCATGCACACCTTTAAGTTCATGGTACCCCCTAGGGAATAAGTCCAGGTAATCCCTTAGTAACTCCATGATTTTTTCTACTTCATAATGTGAATAATAGTCTTAATTATGGCCTCCTTAGGCTCATCTTTTAGTCAATATTCACCTTCTTTGTCTTCATAGTTTCATGATAGGCACGTATGGTCTTATCTGCACTATCCAATAACTTATGCCTACCTAGTGAATGATTTACATCCATATTTTCTACTTCTTTGTCATCCACTAAGTAGACCATTTTTCCTTTTTCTTTCTCAAGGAAAACATGTTTAAGTAGTGTTGCATCTACCTCTATTTCTTCAACGAGATGTGTTCCTGAGTTTCCTTCATCTAATAACTCCTAAAGGAGTTCTTCATCCTTGGCACTATCTCCCATAGTTAAGCACCTTATGAATTTCAAAGCTTCTTCCATTAGAGACTTTATAGAAAATAAGTCAAATGTATGGGTCATTTCTATAGTACAATCTTGTCAATTTCCAGTCTCTTTATGGAGTTACGCATATACATACCGAGGCATGCGCGCATCCTTGTAAAGTGGAATAAAACTTGTGCACCCATAGTGAAGGTGGTAACGCTTCCTATCTTGTTATCCATAGTCTCTCTCACTATTGGATGTGATGCTAAACTAGTTGATTACCATGACAAGTGCAAATCTACATAAGTGCATTGCTCCGATATAACCGAGTAGATATCGCAATCCCGATCTCATTCTATTCCATAAGATTAACTATTTGAACCACCCACCAGCATGTTGTTGTCCCACGTAGGGTATATGCTAACATGTTCCTCCTCTGAACTTGGTTTGTCCACTGTGCTTCCATGGCACACAAGAACACCATATGATCTCCCTCTCCGATGTAACAAGGTACATAGTTATTACCTATTCTCTTGACATAATGCAATTTTCTTCCTCTAGAAAATATGCTCTTTACTTCACACCCCACCTAACTCATAATTACTATGAGCTCAATTATCACAAGCAACACTTGTAGTATCGCTAATAGACTGTGTATCCTCCCACTGAATTATTCCTTCTTTACTTGGCTCAAGTATCTTTGGATCTTAGATGGTAAGTACATAAATCCTATTTAGATATTCTTCACTTAAGGGCTTAACATAAGGCACATATTTACCATCTGTTAAAGGGATAATAACTCTCTCCTCCTTATTTTCAAAACTAATGTAACCCTTGTTGAACCGAAGATCAACATTATTTGCATAACACCAAGGATGCCCCAATAGATTTGGGAAGCTATCTGACTCTACCAACACTAAAACCTCAAAGTCTCTAGTGAACTTGGCCCCTTGGATGGTAATGGATGCATCTTTCAAAACTCCGATGGGAGTGGCCTTAGTTTGATTAGCCATGAACAATACATTAGATGATGGCTGCAATGGGGGTCTCCCCATTTATACCCATGCATCTAAGGTAAGAACATTGACTTCCATGCTTGTATTAATCAGTATATTACTTAATAGCTACCCATCCAAAATAGTATTCAGAGTGATTTCCTTGTCATAATATAGGCTATGGGGAGAAGATTCACATGTAGAATTTTCCATCCAGTCTCAACACTTACATGTGGAATGTTTCCTTTTAACCAACTCCCTAACAGTGGAATGATATTTTCTTGGCATAACATTTTAAACTCTTCCCTTACGTCATCTATATCAGTTTAGACCGTCTCAAATACTTTATTTTTCTCCATCTTCCGTGATTTCTCTTTTAAGTATTGTATCTCACCCTAAAGATTCTTGAGAACTTCCATGGTTTCCTGATAAACCTCCTTCTGATAGGTAGGATTTGGGTATCATGCATGTAGAACCTCCTCCTTGGTGATGGTAGGCCCTGCTACTGATGCTTCTCTAGCATGTGCCACCTCAGTGCGGGTCATAATCTTCACTTGCAACTCTTCATACACTATCGCCAACTTAGACATCCATTGATTTTCAATAGTACGTTATATCCTAACCATCCCTGTAAAAAAATTCTTGTTTATGTTGCTTACTAATATGCTCATAAAAGTCCAAGAACTCCTCATAGCTATGATTCTTTCCACGAAATAACATGTAATATTCTAGGGACATTTGTGCCTATAGTGGTCGAGAGATCCACATGTATAACATGTTCCATGGGGAAAGTCACTTTTCCCACTACCGCGGCCTTGTCCTCCAAATCCATTGCGGTATCCTCGACATCTATCATGACCATCTTCAAAATGTCCTTCATTCGATTAGAGCACCCCCGATTGTGCTCCCATTTTTGATGCTTTTTCTTGCCCTTAGAATTATCTCGAAACTCCTGTCTCTCATACACCAATATCTATAGCATCATGGATCTAGCCAATTATTCAGAAGTCTTTCATGTCATGATTCATGGACCTACAAATTTTACAGTAGCTTGAAACATTCTTCCTTATCACCCATTGTAATAATGGGTAGTGGCTAACATCATGGTTTAAATGGCATATTTCACAATCCATCAAGCAATGATTGCCGATCTCTGCAAGGACAACTATCCTTGGTGTGACCTTATACTTCACAATCTATGCACCAAATCCTGTACATGTCGATGTGTTAAATTTGCTGATAGTTTCTCCAATTTTTTTCCATAGTTGCGATCTCGTGCTTCTAAAAATTGGCTTACTCCAGTGTCATGCTTCCAACTACTTCAATGCATAAGGTTTCTTCAAATGCTTCATGTGGATCGATCAGTGTACGTCTTATGTGATAATTCCCTCCTAAAATGTGTAATCAAACCCCCAACAAACCATTATGCATGTTGTCTTGCATGTATGTCATAAGAAAGCTTAGATAACAATGTTTTAAATCATGCATCATACTCTCTAACACTTTCGGTAGTTCCTTGCTTAATATCCTTGAGTGCACTTATAATCTTCTTCTCAAACTCAGGGATGTGAAACTCTTTAAGGAATGCATATTTTAAAGTTGTATATTCCACACAGTGTCGATCACGGTCAAATTTTCTATACCGGTTGTGTGCGTGCCCTTGTAATGTAGTGGAAAATTAGATTGTCCTACGCTCGAAGCTGTGATTCCTTTTGCATGCCATAGTTTTCACACATGCACATGTTTAGTAGCATCTTCTATGCCCCTATACTCTAGAATACAAAGAGACATCTCCATGTAAATATTCTAGGGTTGGTATGGACCTTGCCCACCTAATCTAGAACCTCTTGTGTTTCCCTTACCTCCAGAACCACCAGATCCACCGGAACTTGAGCTACCTATGCCTCCTGATCCCAAACCTATGGCTAGGGTTGGACCAGAAGATGTACTTCCCTATGTCCCAACAATAGAATTGAACTATACCCGATAGTCTATGAAGTGTTACCACTCCCAAAAGATAGTCTGAAAATCAGCGTGCTTGTATTTTGTGCTGACAATACACCTAAAAAAGTACTCCCATATAACAAAGAATTCATTTGTCTTTGCCATTATTGTACCTTTCATAAGACTCGCTCCTACTCTTCCACTACTTGAATTAGTTTGTTGACTGCTTGTTATACTAGATGTTGGAAAACCAAGCACAAGGGCAAGGTTGCCAGGTGGATTCAGATGCATTCCTATGGCCAAAGTCGTCTCTCTCTTGGTGTTCTTATACGTGAGGCTGAGGAGGGTTCCCTATCATGTTTTCCCAAATGAGGGAGTTCCTGAGGCTCGGGTTCCATGTCTTCTACATGAATTTCAACTCCTTCCCAAACTATCTTTCTCCACAATGCCATTTTTTCTATAACCTCTCATTGCTTCTCAATCTCCCTCTCACGCGCCTCATTATACTTAAGCCACCTTTCCTCTCTCTACCTTTCTGCCACTAGGTTTTCATCTTTTACCAAACCTGCTCCTACCCCGTGCATGGTGGGGTTTAGTTAGCCATCGTTTTACTCTCCAGATTCAAAGTTACCATCAGTATCTTGATCACTAGTGGAATGCCTTGCAGGTAATTTCCCCTTGGATATCGTAAAAACTGGGATTTAGCTACTTATGGACACAAATAAGTGAAAATTGAATGCTCCAAAATATAAATGTTCAAAACACCATGGAACCATGTATCCATAGCTCGATTCCAAATCAAATCAGCATCATAAAGGGCTTGAAATTCTTCTTACGTCTAGAAAAGTGCACGATACCTCCAATTCCACTTAGATGCATAAGCAATCAGCCACTCATACAATTCTACTATAAAGATAGTGAAAAAAATCTCATATAAACTATCATACATATTTTGTTCCACCCAAGTGCGTGTGTTAAACTCAGATCCAGTGTTGAACCGTTGTGCGTATTCTTCTTCCAGATTATGTATGCACTCCTCAACACTTGCTAAGGTCAACCGATATGTCTTCATCATGAACCATCATGAAAAAAATTGAAAAAAAGGTCTCGACAACAGAACCAAATGATGCAACCTAGATATCACCAGTAAGACCCCAGGCACACTGGCACATCACTTAGCCTAGACTGAGTGCTCACAAAAAGTACGCAAAGGTACCAAGAACCTCTTTAGGGTTTCTATTGCAAGATTTTAGCATGATGAAGACATAATGCATGTAGTTCCATTATTAATACATCATTCTACAGAGCATGCCAGATCTATAGCTAAGAGAGATTAGAATTAAGTACTAACCATGATGAAATCAAGAACATACTAGATCCAAATACATACAAAACTAACACTTGGATTCATCCAATATCCTTCATTATATTAAATATGAAAATTGTACAGAATCTCCTTACAGTAATAGTAGTATATGCTCATGCACATGAGATCTAGCAAAGCATAATCTCACTATACCCTAGTTCTCACATGCATAACTATGCTCTCTTTTCCTATCTCCATGCATCTCTTCTTACATAGTTTACTACATACTTATAAGAGTGGGGTCTTGCCCTTCACTAATTTTTTACAATCATAGTCCCACATGCGGGTGTGCTAATAATAGACTCTCTTTAGTTAGCGCGGTGATGAACCTATTATTAGCCCGCATCCATGTAAAGTGCTTTGTAATCTATCCTCCAAAAATAGCCAATGTGTGGCATGCATGTGTCTAATTTTTTTTGTGCTCTGCACGCCATCTCTAAAAATAGTCCCTCATGTGCACTGGCTTGACTAAGTTCATAAATATGAACTTATCCTTCATGCTCGTGCCTCCCTTATCCATTCGTGCCTTTGAACATGCCTTGTTTTCCCATGTGGACCTCTTGTGTGCCTTTTCTTAAGTATTCTTTGCTCAACACAATATTTTTGTCAGTTTTGTCCATTTTTCGCGGATTCCAAATGGGATATTGTGCTTAGATAAGCGGGTATGCGGTTAGAGGAAGAATAGGCATGTGATTTCAAGGTTGAAATAAGTCTTATATAATTAAGTTAAGTAGGAATAAGTCTTAGTTAAAAGTAAACTTGTTATGAATAGGTCTATGATGAAGTTTCTAGGTGATGTGGTGGGGTGAGGTGTCTAGGTGAGATGGAAATTCATTCAATTAAGGTAATTAAATAATGAATATTATGAGAATGGGAATTAATTTAACTATAGGTAATTGAATTAATATACATGTGGGCTAAAGGGGGAGTGTGACCCAAATTTGGTGCTTATATTTTTCCCCTTTTTGTCGCATAGCTTGTATTAGTAAGCGATGTTGACAAAAATAGATAGTGATTGCCCCATGTGTGGGTGAAGGTGATCCCCCTCAAACCAAGAATTGATGAGGTGTTATATGGAATCAGTGAGTGGTTTGACAAATGTGTAGTTGGTGGAAATGAAGGTAGGTGGGGAAGGGTATGAGTACTTTGGGAAAGGGTGATGGTCAACTCGAGTAATAGGTAATAAGTCAAGGTCAAATTGGGAATGGGTAATGGTTAAATCGAGTAATAGGTAATAGGCCAGAGTTGAATTGGGTAATGGGTAGCGGTTAATGGAAATCAAATGCATGCACACATATAACTTTAAAATTTACATCATCCAAGGTTGATAGGTTTATCTAAACAAGGGTGAAGTGATTCAAGTACCCAAGGCATAGGATATGGTCTAGAAACACAACATAGGTTAGGTGCAGGAACATTTAGGTATGTTCTGATATACCAAAGGTTTTATCAAGATAAACAACAAAATAGTAGGAAAGGTGTGGTTGTTAGGCTAAGACAATATAGGTAACAGCATCACAAGATATAATGAGTACATAAGGTCAATGGTCACACCAAGTAGGTCAAGTCCAGGTAAATAGGTCATGGCACAGGTAAGGCCAAGGTATAGGAAAATAAATGATTCCCAGAGACACAAATAAGGAAGCTGTAGGGGTAGTTTGAGCTCGTTGGTAGGTTTCCATCAATGTGGGTGAGGTCAAAGGGTATCTTTCAGTGAAGAGTTGAGGTCAAAATGGGAAAATAGGGTAAAAATGATAGTAGCAAGTAACCGATGTCAGTTAAAACTTAACCGACATCGGTTTGGTATGATGAATGTCAATCGGGTTAGGTAGGGTTGTTGAAAAGAAAAATCTATATTTTACGGATTCATTTTCATTTTCCAATTGTAGAAAATGACAGAGGAGAGGTGGAAAGTTGGAAAGTGAAAGAATGAAATGGAGAGTTGAGTTAGCGAGCCTCATAGCGGGTCCACGAGATCAGGTCGAGTGATTTGATTGATTCGATTGATTGCGAGGTGTGGAGGTAATTTGGTGATGGAAGAGGTGGGAGAGGGTTTGGGTGGACCACCAACATAGTGGTCGGAGTGTACCTATATCTTGCTATGACAGACCTTTGAGATGAGGTAGGATTCAATGCTCTTCTGTCATTTGGGTTTAAAAGAATGTTTTAAAAATTGGTTGGGTAAAAAGGGGGGTTTGGGTGGAAAATGAATTGGTATTCATAGGTAAAATGAATGGAATGGGGGTGGGTGGGAAGTCAATGTATTGTAAATAGGGGGGAATGAAGCTAGGGAAGGTTTGGGTAGGGTAGGGTAGGTGTTTTTAGGGTGAATGTGTTAATTTTTGAAAAGGAGGGTAGGGGTTTGAATATTTTGACGTCACAAAAGTGACCGATGTGATTAAGGGTTGGACGCGTCGGTGGGCCTTGGCCGGCATTGTTCAAGTATTAGGTGACCAATGCCGGTTATGATGGACCGATGTCAATCGACTCTAGGGAAAATTAGTCAATAAAAGAGATAGGGAGGAGAGAAAGATAGGGAATGAGATATAAAGGCAATTTTATTGAGGATGGGTAGGGTAATAGGTACAAATGGTACAAGTTGAGGGATGTGAAATTGGGGTGGGGAAAAAGGTAGTCTTTAGGGTTGGGATGTGGTTATGGGATAGTAAGTAGTAAGGGTCTTAGGAATACATTGGTTGGTTAAGAGATATGTTGGGTATGGTCAAGGCTTAACAATGTTTTGGTTTGTTACATGCAAACTAGGAACCAACTACAGATGAGGGATAGAGTACCACCTCTTTTGTTAATGTTACGATCAAGACTGAATGTAGAGGAGTGGAGGCACATGATGAATGTCAACCTAATTGGGATCCGATGCTACAGGAATATAGTTCTAGATCAGAGCTTGATGGTCGTACTCATCGATAGATGGGATTTAATGACCAATACCTTATGCCTACCGATGGGTAAGATCACTGTTACCCTAGAGGATGTATACAGGATCCTACGGCTATCTATAGTAGGATATCAAGTTTATTCTATTTCATTAGGAGTCTCAGAGGAGTTGATAGTGGCGGTGTTTGGAGAGGTGATGGAGGAGATGAGGTGTCATATCCTGAGCCTAAGTTATGGGGATATGTTCACGGCCCACCCTTAAAAGATGACGTCGAGTTTTCTTGATCATGGAGCGGTTTGTTTCTTTGCATTTCTATATGTAAAGGGTGGGATATTCCCATGAGCACGATGGGGCTTCTCCATGACATGACGGAGCATAGGACTTGTTTTCTTGGGCACTGGCATTCTTGGTGCGATTATACTGAGAGCTATGAGCCTATAGGAGGCTACGAGAGTTTTAGTTTGTGTTTTACCTTTCTTCTTCATTGTTGGTCATATTAGAACATTGTATATGAGCATCCGAGTTAGTTTGCCTTGGCACGATGCATTCGATGTGGGCTTGGTCTGAGTTGGTTATAGGCATTAGGTTCCTGTTAGGTGAGAGCGTAGGGCTGCAACGGTTGCCCATGATGTAGCACATTACAGGCATACACTAGAGGGAATATCAAGGGTGGATATCACTTGGAGGCCATATGTTGGATTTCCTTCATAGAGGCACACGGCCGTCAAGTTGGATGAGCTATAGCTACTTAGATAGATAGAGGGATGACGTGTCGATGAGTATGAGATGATACTCGTTGATAGGGTCAGACGACAGTTTGGGCTGCCCTAGGATGTGCCTCCACCATTCCCATAGTATAGGAGAGACAACATGGATAGGCCTATGCCTCTAACATATTTGACGGTGCAGTGCAGCAGGCGGGAGGATCGGTGGTGGACCATTGTATTGATGACTCTAGAGTTATGGGTAGATACAGGGTAGTGGTGGGCAACATAGCTACGAGGCATCACCATTGAGGCTAGGGTACCCTGAATTAGCCACCATTACGGTTCATAGGGACACATTACAGGGGTAGGTGGCTACCCTTTTGACATGTCTGGGAGTAGTGCAAGGTTATCTAATAGGATCGGAGGCACGAGGTTACCATGTTATAGGTGCGGGTGGTAGCCTTGCGAGGCCTAGGTGGCATAAGAATAGGTACCCACACAGGGTGGAGATGGTGATGGGGGACATGTAGCTGCCTTACATGTGCAAGTAGCAAGTTTACAAGGTTATTTGGCCACTACACATGCTCATATTGTGGCCTTACATGCTTAGATCACAATGTAGGCAACCTCACATGCCCGGGGATAGGGTCCTATATCACGGGCAATAGCGGGATAGGGTACCATGGTACATGGAGTAGGGAAGGGTTCACAGGTATAGGGGCCAAGGCCATCATTAGCACAACATAGCTCATGCAAGTTGTTATGAGGCTGATGGCACCACCACAAACATTGTCGATGGCGAGATTCGGGGATGCCTTTATTGAGGCCAAAATTACCAAGATCACTTGACAAGGTTGGAATAGATGTCCCCTCTTATGCAAAGCATAAAGCATAGTAGGTCTCAATTGAGAGGAAGATATCCCACACATATAGTGAAAATAGTAAAGGGAGTGCAGCAAGCCCCAAGACAAGGTCAAGATGAGGCCACTATATCACGGAGGCTTGACCTAGCTGCGAGCTAGGTAGAGGCTAGATCGAGACCCATGGAAGGTGGAGATATGATGGCGAGTGCCAAGCTAGAGGAGAGGAGGAGGAGACAAATGAGATCGACATGGACATCAGATGGGACAACAATTGATGTCTTTGTATATTGTCATTTTGATTATTTTTGATAAATATCAACTTATGTGCGATGATAGTGAGGATTTATATGAGAGTTTTGAGATACTTATATTATTTTGTATCAGTGTATATTTGATGGATACATAGACTTTCATAGTGATATAGATGATGATATTTATGGGATGAGTGATGTACTTGTGTTGTGAAATTTCTATTGTTATTTTTGTATGGATGGAAACTAGGTGGATTAGGCATGGTGGAGTCAGGTCGGTTTAGGCATGATGGAGTCAAGTCATTTAGGCATGATGGAGTCAGGTCATTTAAGCATGATGGAGTCGAGTCATTTAGGCATGGTTGAGTCAAGTCAGTTTAGGCATGATGGAGTCAGGTTAGTTTATGCATGGTTGAATAAGGCCGGTTTAGGAATGGTTGAGTTAGGTTGGTTAGGCATGGTGGAATCGAGTCGGTTTAGGCATGGTTGAGTTATATTGGTTAGGCATGGTGGAGTTAGGTCGAGTTAGGCATGGTGGAGTTATGTTTTTGGTTTTGATTTAATTTTCAGGATATTAGTGAGTATGGGAAAATGAATGATGATGAATATGTATGTTATGGTTTAATGTTCCAAATATTTTCTATCGTGGAAACATAAAAATGATAAACGGATGATCTGATGATGTGTTAAAAATGGTAGGTAGGTGTATATGTGTGTTAATTGATGTTTGTTTTAATTTCTACTTGTTGATATAAAATGGAAACCAACTAAGGTAGAATAAAAAATAGGAAAATGAGGGGGGAATTGGTTAGGGTAAAGAGTGGTCAAGCTAACCTCTAAGGGCCCCATGCCCACGGAGTGTTGCCTACATATCCCTAGCAAAAAGGGGCCTCGGGACAATGTAGTTCTCCCATGAACTAGGGAAGAATATGATGAGGTAGAGGAATGGGTTGGTAGGTTTTGGGGATGATTTATTCTATGTCATAGGCATGGTTGAGTTTGTGAAGGTGAAAATCTTTAAATTGTAGATATCGATGGTCTGGTCTTGTATAGGAGAATCAATAGGTGATGAAGAAACCAGAATGGTACGAGGTGAAAAAAGAGCTACCTAATTGATAAGAACCATAATGAGGCTACCATACCAAATATTGGATTATGAACATAAGACCCTAAAGACATTGCATGATTGACTATGCTAAGTGTGAAGAAAGTCACATGATCATGAAATGTCATTTTTGCATAAAGTCCCTTGAGAAGATAGGAAATTATGATGAAAATGAAATGAGGTGAAAATGGTCGGTTTTAGCCTAACTTGGTGTAAGATAGCATGCCTACTTGGAAAGAGACCCAAGATCAAAATAGGCAACTCCATGATGAAAAATTATCATTTTCACTTTTCCTTTTTTGTTTGGTAGAATGATCGATGCAAGAATTCTACGTGGGATGAGTATATTATCTCCTTGTGGTCTTCATGAAGTTGATCATGTGAGAAGCTTCTAATTATTTTGTTTATTTTTGTAAGGATAGTCCTTTTTATGATAGGCGTGTGTGCAGTATGGAAATCTTTTTATAGTTTTCCTTCAAGGAGCGATCTATTTATAGTGGCGAGATAGAGAGAAAAGATGTCCCTTTTGAGGAACTCATATTTTTGGTGGAAGTTTGAATCAAGGAGTTGAATCCCATTTTATTTTTGGACATTTAAGTCATGCAAAAGACTATAGATTAGGTTCTTTTTTAGAAGACAAAACCATAGCACACACGAGAGGTTAACTATGAAAGAGATGGTTTCAAGTGATGAACGACAATGGGATTCCATCTTGAAAAAGATGAAAAGTATCCATGAGAATCATGCCATGAGTAGAGCCATGGTATTCATATTGAAGATAAGGTTGAAAGGTGACGAGTAATCACATGATTTTTGTTTAATCGTTGATCCTCAAAACAAGAAACATTGAAGGTGAATGGTGTTTAAGAGACGACCCAAAATAGCGAGAAGGTTATATAGGACTTGATTCAATAATAGAATGATCGAAGATGCAAGGTGTTCAAGGGTTTAGGTTCAGGTTTACCTTTGAGTGAAGACAAATGATAATCACCTGATCTATAGGTATGAGTAATGATAAAGGGTCCAAGCCAATTACGAGTAAATTTTCCCCATTTAATTTTTTCCTCTTTGGTTACATGTTGATTTTCCTTCAAGATGAGGTCTCTAACCTAGAAGGTTCATTCATGGACACATTTATTATAGACACATTTAATACATTTTTGTTGTATTTTTAAATGATCAAGAGCATTGAGATGACGTTAATCCAATAACTCAAGTTGTGCTAAATGGTCCTAGCAAAAGTCATCATCGTTGAGCATGTCTTATAGTGAGATATAGAGAGACTGAATCTAGATTTCAAGAGGCAAGACAGCCTCGGTACCATATACCAGAGAGAAAGGAGTGGAAATAGTCGAAGTTCAAATACTAGTGTGGTAAGTCCACAAGCCAAAAGGAATGTGCATATGCCAATCCTTCCCAGTATCATCAACTACTTTCATAAGAATTTTATTGAAGGTTTTATTGGTTGATTTTTCTTGGCCATTTGTTTATGGGTAGTAAGGTGAAGAGAAACTAAGTTGAATGCCAAAAGTGTCACAAAACTTTTGTAGGGTTTTTTTTGAATTGCTTTTTGTTATCGGTGATGAGTCGATGAGGGACACCACGGTGACAAATGATGTGATGGTTGATGAATTAATAAATTTTCTTAGCTATTGTATAAATGAGGGGGATAGCTTCTACCCATTTAGTGTAGTATTTAGTTGCGGTAATGATCCATTGATGGCGTTGTGAATAATGAGGATTGATTTCTCCAACAAGATATAAACCACATTAAGAGAAGGTCAGAAGGTCACATGCGACCTTTAAGGCATGATTGGGTGTGTGATGAAGATTAGCATGTTGCTGGCATTTCACACAATGTTTGACATAGTCACAATAGTCACGATTTAGGGTTGGCCAATAATATCCTAGGCAAAGAATGTGTTTAGCAACAACTAAGCCACTAAAGTGACCTCCACAAATTCCGTTGTGAACTTCCTTGATGGTGTAGGAAATTTCAGAACTTGTAAGGCATCATAAGAGAATACTATCAAATCCACGTTTATAAAGAAGACCACCCATGATGACATAGCGAGAGACACTTTTAAGAAAGGCACGTTGTCCATTACGAGTGAGATCGGAAGGCAAAATGGAAAGGGAAAGGTAGTCTGCAAACTACTTATACCAAAGGTCACATGGGTCAAGTGCAATGGTTCCGACAAAGTTGACCCCTTGAGATAGATAAGAGGGTGATTGCAACCTTTGTATTGTGACAAAGATTTTAGATTCGAGTGAGGAATAGGTATCGAGAATCCAAGAAGGCCATGGTATCCACAAATTTATTAGTAGAACATGGGGTGGTTTAAAGTTTATAATGTTCAAATGTAGTCAAAAGTTTTTGACATGACATTTGTATTTTTGGAGTATTTCATTACGAAACTTGTATATACCATTGACTTGGTTTACAACTAGTTGGAATCACCAAATATATTAATTGATTTAACAAGTTATGATCATCCTCGACATATTGGATAGTCGAGTCGTGGGAATCCTTAGGTTAGTTGGACGTGCACCATAAGGTGGCCTCCAAATTTTAAAGAAGTTGGTTATTCTCTACAATGCGGGATGAGGGTTAGAAAGGTGAAATAAAACCTTAAAATTAACGGGGTGATGCACCAAGCAGAGCCTTCTAAGAAATAAATCAAGAACACAATTTGTCTAAGAAAGGCAAAATGGTGAACAACTAAAAGGGTGGACGAAATTACACCACAGGCCAAAGAAGATCACACAGAACACTACCTCAAACTACTTAAGCACAACTTCAAAGATAGTAACAACATTGTAGAGATGCACAATTTCTATATGAAAATAAAGGCGATCATAGACAACAAAGATATGCAAAGGATGGAAAAAATGCACCACAGCACATATTTATTACTCCAAAAAAATTATGCACATTATTACAATAAAAAAGAGGCAAGATTGCTATTACAAAACCTAGGAAGAAGGCTAGAGCTCTAAGCCTTTGCCTTTTACTGAGAGAGAAGCGAGACAGAAGAAAACCTGTGACTCTCTAGTTTGTTTTTTGTATGTTGATTACAATATATATAGTAGGAGGAGGAGGAGATAAGAAGCCATCCTTTACTCCTTTCCAACTGCTTTTAATTATGATAAATGGAGTGAAGTGGCAGGAACATATTTTTAGAGATCTTTCTCATGCTTTCCCATTATCTTCCCTTTCTGAAAAGTGAGAGTTGTGCCTATTTAATGCATCTTTAACTATTTTGTGACCGAATATTTTTAAATGGAATCATCCTTTGAGGAACATCCCTTTGGCTCTTTATTACATAACCAGATCTTCTAATCTCTTTATGCATTAGTTCCTAGGCTCATGATTTAAGAGGTGCATGTTTTGTCACTCTATTGGAATGACCCGTTGAATGCAGGTGAATAACTTGAGTATTCATAGGTTATCACTCTTTACATGAGACTATGCATTAACTTCATTACTGAAGTGACAAGCCAAATGACCCTTTACATCTGATCTTTTGAAAAAAAATTGAGCATTTAAAACTTACAGATAGGTCTCATAATCACTCATACGTGATACATGGCTTATCACCTTTTGTGACTTGCTTGAACCTGGAGTCCATTTGTTACAAGATCCACGTGGAAGGCCCACGCATCCTTGAGATTTCCACTTTTTCTTAGGGTTTTGGGAATGCATTGTATCGACACTTGGCATTGTCCATGAGTAGGCTATTTTATTCCTTTGGGCAAGTAAAGTACCCTACTACATATAATGTCAAAACCCCCTTTCGGGTGGGACCTTTATAGTTAGCTCCACGTGGAAACCCCACGGGATTTTGAGACTTTATTCCCTTCTTTGACTCTTGAAGTTGCATCGGTTGGACACTTAGCAACATCTATGAACTTTCTACTTTCTTTTTATTTGGTGAAGATTTGAATTTGAATGGGCTTCAAAAATGCAAGAGTCATCCTAGTTGCAGAATTTAGATAACATTCTAGTGACTCACTCGGACCATTAGCCTACTAAATGGAAAGAACTCATAATCTCCTGCTATCAATTGGGTCTGGAATTGTGCCTTAAATCCACTCTAAACCTATGCTAGTAGCACTTTTGGATGTTTCAGAGCCTCCATAGTATTTGGCTTATCCTTATGCCTTCCTACTCTTATAGTAAAACTTTGTAATTTATTTTTGTGAGAGTAGAAAATTGGAAAAAAAAACAGCCAAAAAAATCCCCTGACTGCTTTTAGTTGCTTTGCATTTGTTCAAATTGAAGCTTACAACCACCTCAGACAATCTGCAAATTCTCTGTGAGTCATAGTATCCTTATGGAATCTAGTTCCTCTTCTTTGGAGTAATATAAGCATTGGCCTATAAAAAGACAAAACATAAATGCCTCAAATGAGTCATGCAGAGTGTGCACAAGCACTTATTTTGCTAAAAGTAATCTACTCCTATTCCTAATCTAATTAGGTGGTAAAAGCTTAAAAAACCTGAAACATGAAGGGAAAAATAGCTTCCCTTTCTTATAAAGTATGGCCATACAATTAATTTAGATATAGATATGTCCTATAATAAGAGTGAAAAATTACCTTTCACTCTGCCACCCGCAAGATGATATCAGTGAACAGAATGAATACCTCCTCGAGATGTTCATCTTTTGGTTAGAGGTGTTGTTGCTGACCCTTGAGGCCTTGAAAATTATCCTCATGCCCTGAAGTGAGCATGACTGGTATTGAATTTTTCCTTGGTCTTGAGGAGGACCATTCTCTGGTGGGATTCATCTGACTCTCTGTTCATGCCCATTGTTCTGGATTGCATCTTTTGGAATGGGGCTTCCTTGCAGGATTCTTTAAAGGGTGTCATCCCTATCCTTTCCCTCCTTGTTTTAAGCATATTTGTCGGTGAATCCAGGCTCTTCGATTGAAAGTAAAATGCTTTCAATGAACCTTTTATAGATCCCTTGGACTAGTCCTAGGGGAGCTGCCATGAGCGGAAGGTTGCCTTTGTTGCGGGGTTGATGAAGTGGTCAAGGTTATTATTTCCATAGGCCCTTCTTCATTGAGGCATCCCCAAAATTTGATAAAAACTTGAGCTCATCTTCTTCCTCCTCTGTCAAATATTTTCACTTTTTTATGATGGTTTTTTGTCTACAAAATCTCCATCATGTGTGGCTTCATCTTGCAATATGAATGCCATTGGAAAAAAAAATCTAGGGGAGCTGCTTTGTGGGGAGGAAAAATAGAGGAAACATTTGCAACTTCTCTATCACTCAGCTTGTGATACAAACCTCCTGAGTTTGTATCACTTCTCACCATATGCTCCTCTTCTTTTGGATTTGGAGCCATTACTTGCTGGTGTAAGGGGTATAGCTACTCAAAGAAAGGGGAAGGGTGGAATGGGTGGCTTAGAGATAGAGAAGGGTATGATCCCTTGGTGGTAATGAATTCATGATTGCACGACTCCATTGGATGAAGAGAAATGGAAGACGTGGAAAGAAAGATGAGTAGAAATGGATGAAAGGGAGGTCTGCAAGCCTTTATAATGATTTTTCTAGACCATGTGGAGCCATTGGATGTGATTCGCAACTATATTCATATAACTTTTAACTTTATTAGGAACAAACTGAGTTGATGCAATGATAAAATGCTACTCGATTCATCCCACCAAGCATACCGGAAAACTATTAATGATCATCCTTGGCGGATTGGACCGTCGAGTCGTGGGAAACCTTTGCTTCTTGGAAAGTGTGCCCTAAGGTGACCTCTAGATTTTAAAGAAGTTAGTTCTTCTCGCAATGCACTATGAGGGTTATAAAAGTGAAACAAGACCTTAAAATTAACGAGGGCTATGTGTTGAATGAGCCTTGTAAGAAATCAATCAAGAACACAAGCTGTCATGCGAGAAAGGGAAAATTGTGAACGACTGAAAAGGGTGGAATAAATTGCACCACAGGCTAGAGAAGATCACACATAACACTACCTCAAACTACTTAAGCACAACTTCAAATATAATAACAACGTTGTAGAGATGCACCGTTTCTATATGAAAATAAAGGTGACCAGAGACAACAAAGATATGCGAAGGATGGAAAAAATGCACCACATGGCATATTATATCTCTCAAAAAAATGTACACAATATTACAATAGAAAAGAGGAAATATTGCTATTACAAAACCTAGGAAGAAGGCTATAGTTCCATGTCTATGCCTTTTACGGAAGAGGGCTGAGATAGAGAAGAAAACCGGTGACTCTCCGGTTTTTTTGTATGTTGATTACAATATATATAGGAGGAGGAGGAGGAGATAAGAATCCATATTATACTCCTTTCCAACTACTTTTAATTATGATAAATGGAGAAAAGTGACAAGAACATATTTTTAGAGATCTTTCTCACGCTTTCCCATTATTTGCCCTTTCTGAAATATGAGAGCCATGCCTATTTAATGCATCTTTAACTATTCTATGACCAACTATTTTTAAATGGACTCACCTTTTGAGGAACATCCCTTGACTCTTTATTACATAACCAGATCTTCTGATCCCTTTGTGCATTAGTTCCTAGGCTCATGATTCAAGCGGCACGTGTTTTTTCATTCTATTGGAATGACCCTTTGAATGTAGGTGAATAACTTGAGTATTCACAAGTTAGCACTCTTCACACGGGACTATGCATTAACTTTGTTACTGAAGTGACAAGCCAAATGACCCTTTACTTCTAATCTTTTGAAAAAGTCTTGAGCATTTAAAACTTGTAGATAAGTCTCATAATCACTCATATGTGATACATGGCTTGTCACCTTTTGTGACCTACTTCAAACCTGGAGTCCATTTGTTGCAAGATCCATGTGGAAGGCCTGTGCATCCTTGAGATTTCTGATTTTCCTCAAGGTTTTGGGAATGTGTTGTGCCAACACTTGGCATCGTCCGCAAGCATGTTGTTTTGTTCCTTTGGGAAAGTAAAGGACCCTTGCATATAATGTCAAAACCCCCTTTTGGGTGGGACCTTTATAGTTAGCTCCATGTGGAAACCCCGTGGGATTCTGAGACTTTATTCCCTCCTTTGACTCTTGAAGTTGCATCAGTTGGACACTTGGAAATGTCTGCGGGAGCTTGTTGCTTTCTTTGTGATTTGACTAATTCTTTTCCATTGGAAAAAACTTGACTCTAAATGGGCTTCGAAAATGCAGGAGTCCTCCTAGCTGCAAAATTTATATAACATTAACATCTAGAGAGATGGCGGTTTGAAGTCCTAATATGAGTGCTTCATATTCGGTGATGTTATTAGTACAAGAAAAATCAGATTTGAAATATAAACGCATAGGTTCACCATCAAGATGAATGAGGATAACACTTGCACCACCTCCATGCTGAAATTTGGAACCATCAAATAATAAGGTCATCTGGTAAGTGATATCATCCAAAGAGATGGTAGCAATGGATTCGTCTAGGAAATAGAAGTTAGAGGGTTGATCTCCAAAAAGAGGTGTGTCTCATTAGTTGGTTAGCGATGGTTTGGCCCTTAATAGATTTTGGTAGATGAAGTCAAAGTCAAGGTCTACAAGAAGCATGAGCCAACATGCATCATGTTGATGCTAGTAGGGTTTTGCATACATGTAATGTAAGGGGTTAGTGTTAGTGACAACACAATTTTTTTGGTTGAGTAGGTAATGAGGAAGTTTAGTGGCAACAAAAATATGGCTAAGTAGAGTTTTTAGCATGGGTGTACCTAGTTTTGTATTCCAAAAGGGTATGGATTATGTAATAAACAAATTTCTCCTGTGTTGCTCATCGCAATGAGTGAGCATGGCACCTAAGGAATGGCGAGTAGCATAAATGTATAGGTAAAAGGGCTAGTCATCTTTAGGGGGATGAGCACTTTGGTGGTTGAAGAAGGTATTATTTTAAGGCATCAAAGGCTTTATGGTAGTCATCATCCCATTTGAAGGAGACATCCTTTTTAGGGGATGATAAAATGGTTAGTAGTGGTTGGAAATTTGTGAGATAAACTGTTGAATAGATTACATCTTACCTTGAAAAGCGCAAAGCTGATGGAGATTATTGGGTGGAGGCATTTCGAGAATAGCCTTTACTTTAGCAAGATCAACTTCTATGACATGCAAAGAAAGCGATAAAACCAAGGATATTTCTTGAGAGAACATCGAAGACACACTTCTTAGGTTAAAGGTGAACACAATACTTGATGAGGTGGTCAAATATGACTTTAAGGATTGTCAAGTGTTCGGCCCGATGTTTGGATTTGGCAAGAAGGTCATCTACATAATATTCCAATATGTGATGCATTATGTCATGGAAAATGTTGGTACCCAAATTTGTTCTCCTTTTCAATCTGAGTAGCATCAAAGATATGGCATGAATCTTGAAGACATATAGATCATGATGTATGTCGTTTTGTAGCTGGGGATGTGATCTAACTGGCACTCAGATTTGTGGAGAGATGGATAGCACTCAAATAGGACTTGATCTTGTCCTAACTGTTTTAGGTTGTGCCTTTCAACCAAGGTAAGAGGACCTATTTTGTAACCCTCAAATGGTGAAGGAGATGAAGATATCCCTCAATTTGTGCAAATAGTATGAAAAGGCCTTAGGAAAATATGATCAACACTCCAAATCTGAATTTCACAAGTTTTCACTTTCAAATTATGGAGATACTTTCAATGCAAGGCAAGGGTTACTGAAGACATTTTGAAATCGATCATTACGCATACTTTAGCAAATGGATTTTTATTTTTGTGGGTATACAAGTCAAAACAGGGGTAAAACAGGGTAGGATTAGTTGTTTTGAATGATTTTGGGTGGGAGTTTAGATAAGAAAAACCAAGGTCTGCAGACTCTTTGAGGATTTCAGCAAAATATGGAGAAACTTAACAAGAAAGTATCAAAATGGTTAATCATCCCTTCAACTAGGATATGTGCATCAAATGGAGGCCCAGATCTACACTTTTCCACACAATATTTGATCATCTATCACAAAATATTGAGTTAGAATGAACCAATGAAGCATTTATCAATCACTATTTAATCATGACCTAAGGTGCACCCAAAGGTTTACAAACAATCTCTGAAATCAAGGAAAGTAAAGTGATTTTAAATTTTTTATCTCTTTATTAGATGAAAGCTCTTTTGAATGTGAGATTGAAAGTGCCACTAAACTAATCACAAGAAATGAGACCATGTATGATCAAGAGAGATTTTAAACACAATACTATGCAATAGGAGCAAGATACATAAATTGAAAAGATTACGAAACATAAGTGTATGTAAACTTTGCCAAGAGACAACACAAAATAATCCAGAAATGATCAAATTTATCAGTAAGGGAATGTTTCAAGAACAATCTCAGTGCTTTTGATGGATTTACAACTAAAACCAAATCAACATGATACAAATCTGATGTAAAAAAGGAATTATAAGTGGTTCTCAGGTGTTTTCTCAGAGAATGGGATTCTTCCCAGATTTTCCCATCAAATTTTTTGTTTTCTAGGATTTTTAAAACTCTTCCAACCCTTTGCATGAAAAATTCATGCAATATATAGCTTTCAATCTACTTTGAGCCTTCTTTCCCAAGAAATGAATATGCCAAAGGATCAAATTTGTTACAAAAATTCCTCATGATTCGCAGACAAGGATGTTTAACAAAACACATCCAAAAAGTTGCCAGTTGTCTCAAAAAGAGATGAATCATTGCAAAATTCACATCATTATCCATTTTGGGTGAAAAATTTTCATCTTCAAAGAAAAAAACCCCCTTCCTTTCATTATTTCATCCTTATCCCTCCAAAATTTGACTCTGCAACTTTTGGATTTGATATTTTACGTTTTGGATGGGTTAGGGAAAAAATTCATTTCAAAAACATCTCTAATCTTCAAATTGATCCTCAAAACCAATTACATTGGTCCTTGCAGGCACAAACGACATGAATTTGTCAAAAAATCGATCAAAATCGATGCAAAAATGCATTTCCACACTTCCTTGAACAAAAATGTCACCAAACTAAAAATGCACGATTCTGATTGATCTTTCTTTATCCTTTAATCGAGCTCTCCACGTGTCACAATGTGATTGGAAATGGGCTTGGGATAACTTTTTGACATTTTAACACTTTTGGAAAAATGTAAAAAATTTGACATTTTTCTCCGCCCCTCCGCCCTATGAAAACAGGCCTGACACGTGTCCCAAAGTGGGCCCCATTGGAATTGTGGCTCGATTCTTCACATTTCTACCTTTTTTGGAAAAAGGAAATTTTTCCAAATTATCCCCGTAGACCCACACCTCTAATTTTGTCCCAGACACGTGTCGGTCACTGATTGGCTGCGGGCTTGTGTTCCTCCTTTTGATTTCTTACCTTTATAGGATAAAAGCTAAATTTCCCACAAAGACCCGATGCTCTGGAATCCCTTCTTTTGATCTGAGCCATACACATGGCTCAATCATGACCATTGATGGAGCTACGGCCTCATTTTGCAATTTTAACCCTTTATGCCAAAATGGGAAAAAATCTCAAGTTTCCCCGAGGCCCGAAGTTCCACCTCTGACCCTGCCACGTGTCCACTCTGATTGGCAGCAGCGGACCAACCCTTTTCACAACTTTTGTTCCCTTTTGCCAAAAAGAAAAAAATTTCTAAGTCTTCTTCCAGCCTCCATTCCCTCCTTTGATGCAAACGTGACACGTGTCCACCTATGATTCACTACGGGCCTGCGCTCTCATTTCATACTTTAACTCCTTTTCACAAAAGAAATTTTTCCACCATGCCTCCGCACTCCCGCATCTCTACCTTTTGAATTTTCTAACTGCCATGTGTCACCCTCTGATTGGCTGAGGGCCTGCGGACTTGCGGGGATAATTTAGACCTTTTCCAAAACACACAAAATGCTAAGTTTCTCAAGCGAGACCCACCGAACGTTGTCCAATCACAAATGGCCACGTAGGAGAAGATTTTTGAGCTAAAATTTGATGGGCAAAGGATGCCCGTATGATTGTAAAAACATGCAAAAATTCCAGTGACACCCAAATCAATTTTTCCTTCGTGGGTGAAGAAATTTTCAATCAAAGGACAAATGGAAAGTGATTCAAAGTAATTTATGACCATGGCAAGGGATTTTTGAGGGCAAATAAGTATAAACGAACAATTTCAAGCTCTAAAGGCCGGGAAAACACGGGAAAAATGGTAGAGGCATTTGAACGGGCAAAATTAGGGCAAAACGCAGGGAAAACTTAGAGATTCCTTCAAAATGGTGCAAAAATGGAGAAAAAACAAACAACTCAAAGCATTCAAACGCAGATACAAGTTGTTTTTTCACCAAATGTGAAGGATGGGAGAATCCAAAGCCATTTTTCTCATAAACAAGGCAAAAACACACTTCTCCTTAGCAAATTAGGGCAAGGTAATGAGTTTACAAATAATCCAATGCACAAGAATGGAGCTACAACTTCACATCATCAATTTCATGAGGAAAAATTGTTTCAGAGAACAAAGAGCACAGGAAACATGGAAAAAGCAGTAGAGGATCAAAATGGGCACCAACAGAAAATATAAGCCATGGCTCATTGATATGAAGTACCAAAGCATTTTTAAGGCCAAAAGGCATGACACGATAGCATAATGTCCCCTAAGAAGTGATGAAGGTGGTCTTATGTTGATCTTCTGGAGTGAGTAATATTTTACTATAACCCGAGAAACCATCCATGAGTGAGAGCATCTCATGGCCGCCGATGAGATCAACTAGTTGGTTAATGTCACGGTAGAGGAAAGTCATCTTTGGGGAAAGATAATTTAAGTTCATGGAAATCCATGTAAATGCGGAGTTCCCCTATCACTTTTATGAAAGGAATGATATTATAAATCCATTAGGGATAGTCAATGGGTAGGATGAGGGAAACTGAGAGAAATCACTCAAGTTATTCTTTGACAAAAAGGGAAATGCGAGGATACATTTTCCAATGCTTTTGTTTTATGGGTTTGGCTTCAGAATGCTTATGATATTATGGACCACAATGTTTGGGTCAATACGGGCATATCAAAGCATAGGATCAAGCAAAAGAGTTGTTATGGTCCCAGAGGAAAAAGTAAAAGCTTCATGTTCAGAAACATCTAAAGATTGGCCTATCTTTAGAATGTGCATGTCATCTTGAGTGTTAATGTTGATTTCTATAGTTGATTTGTTCAACATGGTTTGTGTTCGAGAAGGTAACGACCAATAAATATAAGAATATTCCACACAAAGGTAGGTGAGTATAGAATCATTATCTTGACACTAAACGACATTAATAGAAGGTGTATCATCATTAATCATGTCAAAATATAGGAAGGGAAAAGAAGAAGGAACCTCGCCATCACGTTGATAAGTCAAAGGTCCTAAGGAAATCGTGTTCATGAAAAAAATAAGTTAGGAGGAATAGATTTGGGATCTATGGACTCCGTGGGTGAAGGTGGTGACATTGGTGAATGGGGTGGAGAAGGTTTTCTTCCTCAATGAGGTCGATGCAGCCTTCTTGGAAGATGGTGTGGAAAATCCAATGCCACTATGATCTTTATGTTTACAGGTGGTACATGGGATGACGGTATGATGGCCTTGTTCATAAAAACTAAAGCCAAAGCCTTTCCATGCGTAGTGATGAAGGAAAGTGTGGGTGAGGAAAGGAGGAATAGATACATGCATGTCATATACTAATTGTTTTGAGGATTCTCAAGTAGATGAGTGGGAAAGATAGTATTGTAAGGCCATAGGATTCTGATCAAGGAGTCTTGTAAACTCCTCGTTGCCGATAGAAATGGTGATAGGCTAAGTTGGATCCATAGGTGACAAGATGGAAGGAAGTGATAGGCTAGGTGGGAGTGGTTGAAGACTAGTGTGAAGTATAAGGGAATTGGTTTTGTTGTGAGTCAACACCATGTGAATTATTGTTGACACTGGTGGCTGTATTCTTGGATGACACGAGAAAGAAATAGGAATGTGATATAATAGATACTAGTAGGAGGATTTGGTCAATGTTTCAATTATGAATTAAAACAAGGAAACTGATGCCAGTTAAGATGATTGATGACAGTTGAGGGGACCGATGATGGTTATAGTAACCAATACCGGTTACTGTGGGAAAACACCAGTTTGAGAAAAAGGAGTAGAACTGATGAAAAATGAAATGGGGAAACTGTTCTTGACAGTGATACTAGAATGTTGGGAATATGAGGATGTCTAGATGACTTTAAATAGAAAAGATCTTGTAACCAACACTGGTCAAGTAAACCAATGACGATTAGATTAGAACTGATGACGGTCGTTGGACCGACACCGACATCCTGTGAAATCTAAATAAGTGAATAAAAATGGTTTTTTGAATTAAATTTGATGAAGAAACAACCTAGAAGACCTGAGGATGATAATATGAGGCCCTGACACACTCAGAAATAGTTGGAATACTCCAACTATGATGGGGAGTGTGAAAGGAAGAAGAAAATGAAGAACATAATCCTCATAACTCAAAACACAATTCAGGAAGAAAGCTAAGAAAAACACATAATCCTACTAGTGGATTTTATGTTACTTTAGCTTATGCTATTTGAGACTGACTTGTGAATTAGAACAGATGTTTTTGGTTGGGAAGGCTTCCTATGAAGAGGTAATCTAAAGATGAATTTTCAGGTTATGTTTTGTGAGGGTGGTCCTTTCTCTAAGTTATGGTAGACGGAAAAACCATTTGGGTGCCCACCGTCAATCCTCTTATTGTTGATGACTTCTTCCAAGTAAGGTCTTGTTTAAGAATATGTGTAAATTCAGATTTTTGCAGTTTGGAAAAGAAAAAGAAGAGAGAAATGTGCTTTCTATAATTCAATTGTGTCAACCATCGGTTGGGCATGACTTTCAATGTATAGGTTGCCCTCAGTTTTAAATGTGAGCTAATAATGCAGCATACATGGATGAGATGCAAAAAGTTTTATAACCCAAATTGATAGTTATATTCGATGTAGCAAGTGATGAATGGGAGAGGATTATTTTCACTAATGCAGAAAAAAGAAGAACAAATATTTTTAAATGCACCAAAAGAAATGTTTGATTTAAATAAATTAGAAAGAAGAAAAGATTAGTAGAGGATAAGATTTAGTGAATAAAAATTTAGAAAGGAAACACTTAAGATGGAACCTATATGAATAGAAACAAACCCACAAATGAGGGTCCCACTTTGGGCATACCAAAATTTTTCAACGACAAGTTACGTATGTATGAGCAAAAATATAAGGTAAAGGTGAGGAGGAATACCTGTGAATGAAGGTGGAAGGTAGAGTGTGTGCATTCTGACTTCTCCATCTAGTGATGATTGCGAGAACTTCCTTTTTGCTAGGAGGAACTACCTGAAATGTAAAACAATACCACAAGAGGAATATTAAACAATATATGTCGTGGTGGGTGCCTAGTGTATGCTCAATTCGAGAAGTGTGATACTTCCTTGATGGTTGTCAATCCATTGTTTAATATAATTTAATGCAAGGAATAATGTAATAAAATAACATCCTACTATAGTTTATATGATTTAGGTGTCTCATTCAAATATGATAAGAAAATCTGATCTTACATATAAGGTTATGATCAGATCTGGAGGTTAGACAGGTAGCCAAGATGACTGGAACAAGTCAGGATCAATTTTTGGGTGGTTTTGGTTATTTGGGTGAAGGTTATGAGGTTGTTGTTATAGGAAAAATTACTAGATGCAGAGACCGACGTTGGTCCGGTATGACCGATGTCGGTTAAGAGGAAACCGATGACAGTTTAGGGTGACCAGCATCAATAGGGTCGGGCTAATAGAAACTCAATAAAGTTTGGTTTTGGTGATTCTCTGTGATTGCATAGAGAATAGATAGAGAATGGTGAGGTTGATGATAGTGTTGGGAATACTCAGAGATGTCTAGAGTCGGGTATGGAGAGCTGGGAGGTTGTAGGTGGTTAGGTGGAGGGATTGATAGGAAGGTGAGAGGTGATGAGATGTAAAGGAGACTAGGACTCCCAAATAGAGATAAAGAAACTGATCTAAATAAGTATGGAAAGATACAGATCCAAATGCACTTACTTGTACTTGCAAGCCTAGTGGTTAGATGGAGGTGATGGTTGATCCATGGAACTGGTGGTTAATATTGTGGCCGTGCTTCCTGAAACGTTGTCATGGATGCTTAACCTTCATTTCAGTCTTGTTGTTGTTTTAGGATGTCTAGATTTGCAAGATGGATCTAGTTCATGCTTGCATGTAGATCTCTCTCTTCTCAGACTTGAATAATTCTTCTAACCTCGATAAAAGGTTACCAAAAATGAATATAAGGTAACTGATGATGGTTAGAGGTGATCGCGTCGATTAAGGCAAGAAATCCTAGGTTTTCTAAAATGACAGATCTTGGCAATCTTTTTGGCCAATTGTCTATTGTCACTGCGATCAAAATGGGATATTTCTCTTAGATAAGTGGGCATGTAGTTAGAGGAGGAATAGGCTTCTGATTTTAGATTTGAACTAAGTCTAAGTTAATTAAGGTAAGTAGGACTAAGTCTTAGTTAAAAAGAAACATGTTATTAATAAGTCTATGATGAAGTGTCTAGGTGATGTGGTGGGGTGAGTTGTCTAAGTGAGGTGGAAATTAGTTCAATTAAGGTAATTAAATAATGAATATTGTGAGAATGGGAATTAATTTAATTGTAGGTATTTAGATTAATATACATGTGGGGTAAAGGGGGAGTGTGACCCAAATTTGGTGTCTATAAGAAGAGGTAATCCAACAAATTCAGCATAATTTAAAGGAGAAAGAACAAAAGATTCAATTTATTTAATCTAGAACTAAAGATTTAAACACAAAACTTGTGCTCTTACAATGGGATAGGAAGGAGATAGAGTTTATACATACTATTGATCGAGTTAACTCAAATAGAATTTGTATTCCCTGGATCATTGTGTTGAAGGGTATGGTAAAATGGATGTGTGAATGTTACAACCTCATAGGAGTGGAAGAAGAAAATAAAATGTTGAAATAATAAAAGAAGATAATTCAAGATAATATTCTTCACATTTTTAGGTTGTATGACTAAGCCCATTCTTGCAGAGCACCTTCAAATTTTTATGCATTATTTCTACGGGAACAATTCTTCAAGTGGAAAGTTTCAAGAGTTTACTCCATGGAGTCTATATAAATTGATTATAGCAAACTATTTGTTTGAGAATATACTGATAGCAAACACAGTTGTCAAAAAATTATTATGTGAGTTTTATGTCCATAAGTTTCTTCTCCCGAGAAAGTGGAACTTCCAATTAATTTGTATGTTGGAGAAGTGTTGTTGAGGTCTTTTGTTTCCACCATGAGACATCAATCTGTATGGATATAGAAAATAAGGGAATATGTAAGAGAAGAAGTCAATGCAAACCTCTTAATGAGGCATGATCTCCTAATTCCAATTAGATTCTTTAGGAGATATCAATCACAGTCTACCGTTTGTAGCTTATGGACAAGTACAAGGTAAATATTATAGCTTGTATTATAGATGCTTAAAATTAGCATCGTTAATTTATATATCCATTTTTGCTTAAGTATCCACATTATCACATTAATATTATCATATTTAATCCTCTATCCTAAGTCTTATTTCTCCCCATTATATTTACTCCTGTAAATATCATTCTACAACTATAAAATCTTATTTTACTCCTCTTAAAACCACCCAAACCACTTAGAAACCAAAATCAAATAAAGCCAAAACAAAATAAACAACTTCTTAACCATTTCATAACCCCTTACCCATATAACCTCTTTCCAACACCCATCCTTCATCAAAACAACCAAAAATATCAATTTGGGAAGTAGCTTTAACCTTTTTCTTGTAGAAACTGGATCGTCGGCGATCCTACCAATCGTCGGTGATTCACCCAAGTCAATGATGACCTTATATAAATGAGTTTTGAGCCTTCATTTGAGGTTAGCTTGTAGCTAGACATTTCTTAACGACTTTACATTGCATTTTATTTGTATCATAGCCATGTCACGAGATCTATAAATTATCACAACAACATTCAAGAACATCAATAATATCTTCCCAACCTTTGAGTCATTCATATGTCTAGAAATCAACCTAGAAATCTTCTTCTCTCGAGTTAATATTATCTTCTAGTCTTCATTTATAAACTTTTATAAGGTAGGTTCCTTTCTTGTTACATTACTATCCCGTTTATTCATCATTTACAAGCTTTAATGAAGCTATCTTGTATTTTAGAAACTTGTACATTTCACAAAGAATCTTGGTGATTCTCCTAATCATCGATAATTGGCATTAAACACCTTAATCACCGATCCCTATCTATTAGATCATTTGACCTCTAATTATACCCTTCTAACATCCATATCTCAACATTCTCTCTCTACATGTGCAAGTGTCTACCCGGTCACATCAAGTTCCTTTGAGCCATCTTTAGCACTCTATCAGTTATCTCAATCAAATTTATCATCCTGCTCACCTTTATGAGTGCATAGCTATCTACATCCTTACTTCTTTGAGCCATTTTTTGATACCTAGACTCCCTTTGAATATCCTTGAATAGCCGTGTGTCAATCCCTTTGCATTTACATTGTTGGCTATATCATTTGTTTTATCATTTTATCTTATCATTATCAGATTGATTTCTTGAATGTGGATTGACATCCTTGCAAGGAATTCTATTAAATTGGGGGGTTAGCCTTTTCAATAAATCTACCATATATCTATATAACCCTATCATTTTTTCGAGTTTTCGGCATTGCAAGTAGCTTATCCATTAGAGAGAAGAATTTTTTCACACACTTGGATCCATTGACATCGTTCATCCATCAAGTATCAACATTCATCATCGCGGGTATCGGTAAACCATGTTGTCTTTCGAGGTCATTTTTAGTTATTTCATTTTATTAAGTAAAAGTTGGAAAGAAAAAACTCTCTGATACATTATGGCATGCACGTTGGGACCTTTTTCCATTTTCTTTCATTTTAAAATTAATTCATTCCAACTTTTAGGTTTCTGATTTGCAATCATTAATGATCAAGTAAAATCGCTAGCTATCCAAGTAAATCACCAATGATTCCTATGAATCACCAACAATCTTTATAGATTGTTTTTGATTTCTTAGTCAGTTAGCCTCTAACTATCATTTCTCTTTTTGTTCTTTTTTTTAATCGAACCCTCACATGTTACTATTTTAGGATCTTGTTTGTTGCATTGTAGCTATGTTAAAGAATTAAAAATTAAAAAGGAAGCATTTTACAAGTGTGTCTCTTCCCTTTCATTTTATTTTCAGGCATTAAATTTTTTTATGTTGCTTATTTTAGGTTTAAAACAAACCTTTCATGCTTCTTGATCACATATTTTAATTAGGAAGCCAATAGATTGCATTCACTTGATCTCCCCCACACACAACCAACCCACATCAAACATAAACTGCACGGAAACATTCCTACTAATTTGGAATTTCATAACCCAATAGGAAAGTCACCATGGTGTTTGACCACGTTATAAATTTAGCATAGATTTGGGCCACACATACCTTTAGGTATAGTGAGGACTCCAACCTTTAACAAACCTTAAACCAGCCTTAGAATGTCCATATCATTAGGTTCCCTTTGAGC
Source organism: Taxus wallichiana var. yunnanensis (assembly GCA_018340775.1). Taxonomy (NCBI): domain Eukaryota; kingdom Viridiplantae; phylum Streptophyta; class Pinopsida; order Cupressales; family Taxaceae; genus Taxus; species Taxus wallichiana. The sequence goes on along the minus strand of CM031242.1, from coordinate 564,581,616 downwards.
CTCTTCCTCCACATCTAAATTCTAACTAAGATAATTAAAATTCTTCTACTTTAATTTTCTATTACATTTGTATCTCTCTTAGGGATTTTTATGTCATCATCAATTAACAATCATTTAATATGGATCAACCCTCCACATTAGCATATTATTTTTCCCCTTTCGCTTCATTTTCACAATCATCTTTGATTGCTTCATCTACATCTTTTCATCTCAATAAATTTCAATACAACCCCTACATAGGGTCTAATTATTCCCAATCCCACTAACCTACCACATCCCACTTAACCTCGCTCATCACGACATATTCCTAGAGCCATTCAGGACCATCTCTTGTCCCTTATAGAACCTCTACTTTTCATCCAATCATAAAACCTATAAAAATTCCATCCAACAACCCTACGAACATTCTTCAGGTCCAGATTACTACCATACCATCACCCCTCAACCCATAACAAGTGTGTCCCATCAATAAATCCTTTCCATATCTCCTCCTTCATCACCATCTTATCAAGACCTTAACATCCCCCATATTTTATCCAATCAACCTATCTCAACTTCAATACCTCATACATCCCAAACCCATACACACATCCCTACTCAAGACCAATCACCCCCCCTCATCCAACAACAAGATAACATCTCTACATGTCTCCCCACATCCCTTTATCACAACCTAATTTATAATCAATACCTTCTCACACTACCCCTTATCAACCTCCACATAAAAACCATCAACAACATAACCATCTTACTCTCCACCATCATCAATCAAATCAACTACATTTGTATCCACATTCACATGTTAATTCCCTCATGTTTAATCCTACAAAGGATCCTATGCAATCTTTGTTGAACATAATATATAATTCAAAATCCACTACCATGGGAGCCAAATACATCCTTGCTTATGATCAAGTTTATAATGAACCCATCCACCCATCAGTACCATATAAGCCCTATCCTTCACATTGGGAATTTCCTGAATTCACCATGTTTTATGGCTAGGAGGATCATTAACAACACATACTAGCCTTTATACAATCGTGTTACCTCATCATCCACGATCAAGATATCATGCTTAGAAAATTTCTTATGTCACTATATGGAGTTTCCTTGGATTGGTACAACTCCCTCCCTCAACACTCATTATTCTCTTTCATGCAGCTATCCCTATTATTTCTTAAACACTTGTCTATCAAAATCACTCCTAAAATAACCATATCTAACCTTTCTACAATCAAACAATTTGAAGATGAATACATTGTCAACTTTTTCACTAGATAGTGAAGCATTATCAATCAATTAACCTTCTCACTACCTCAATCATAACTAATCAAGTTTTTTTCTATATCATTCTCCCATCATATCTTATCTACCCCTTCAAATCCACATGTTCTATACTTTTGATGAAGCCTTCACCATGGCAATAAAGTTATAAATCCAAGCCCTCAAAGAATGCCATCTCAATCCTCAATCTACACATGTCCCATTTGATTCCCCTAGGTCTTCCTACAAACTAGATGAGACTACCATACATGTTTCCATTTCTTGTCTTTATGATAAAACACTCTCAATAGATTTAGGCCATAAATATACTTTGTGCATCCTTTGAGTCACATCATCAACACTATCACGTAGGATCTTCCTCAAAAGGAAACCCCTTCAACACTTTGAAATGGCACTGGAAGACTCGAATCCCTGGATCTTCTTTTCAATAATCCTCATGTATCGATGTCACCTTTGTCTACAATCAACCACCTACTACCTCCTCACAACCTTTATACTTGACTTTGGAAATTGTTACAAGGAGTAACTTATAATCAAATATCTCGATTCCCAACCATCTTGTAAACTAATTGAAGAATTTGGTATCTCACACAAATGTAATCCTCCTCAATTATGTCTAGAGATAACAATTCTCTCATCTGAATCAGACCCAATCCTATCCGGGATCCTCAAATGTTATCAATCTGGAACCTAGTCTTAAATCAAACACTATATAGTAAAATCCCATCACATCCACGTCCTCACCATCATCATTTATCATGAGCCCATTCCTATATCTAAAGAAAACATTACAAAATAAAAATACACATCATCTAGGGTCTCAATCTTACCATCCATTTTAGGACCCCATCCTTTATCACAATCCAAATTTATCAATCTACGGTTCCACCCTCATCATCCATTTTTTTACCCCATACTTTATCACTATCAAAAATTATCCCATCTATAGTTTCACCCTCATCATACATTTTGGGACCCCATCCTTTATTACAATCTAAATATTCTACGGTTCCACCTTCATCATCCATTTTGGGATCCCATCCTTTATCTCAATATCATGTCACATAGTCATACCCTATCTCATCCATAATTTGTCCCTCCTCATCTATTTTGGGACCTCATCCATCATCCAATTTTATCAATCCCACATCCTATCCCATCCTTAGATTGTATCCTCTTTCTCATCAACCTCACAACATCCCTATGATGCTTCAACACCATACAACATCTATGAATCCATCGTAAATCAAAATAAAAATCCATTAATCAAAATCCCCCGAAAGGGACTTACATCAACATCCTATAAAGGCTTATAAAGACCTATCTCATTGTATAACCACCTATCAAAACACCCAATCCACATACCTAAAAACCTTCATGGTATGACCCAGATAAAACCGTGCCTACCATAGAATCCTAGGTCATAACATAGAGAGTTATAAAGTGCTTAAATCAATAATTCAATGAATCTTCTTCATCAATTATCTTCTCCCAGGAAGAATATCATCCTCGATCATCATTGATGCCATTTACACCTCTCCCCATCGAGTGTCTACAACGAAATCTATAGACAAGGGAGTCATCGTTTATCGGTATTAGCAACCCTCTATCAGATATATCTTCATCACCTTCCATTGAAATTCCTTCAATCTTGTCAAAATCTACACCCAAGTCACTAGAAGCTGTCCTCACCGACATCTACAAGAAAAGGGGATCATCTTCCATCAAATATTGGAAAATATTTCCCATATGGCTTCTTATCACCTTCCATTAAGATTCCCTCATTTCAAATCAATATGGTTTTCCCACTTGAAAAAATTAGAAATCATCATACATGAAGAAAAGGAAAACCCAAAGCTTTTTCATTTACCCCTACTCAATCATCCTCTCATATTTCATATATATTTTCAATGGCTCCTTTGTAAAGGTTCTGCATCCTCCTTTATTTACCATATACTCGATCTATCAACATTGAATCTTTCATCATCCTAAGATGAAAGACATTGTTCCTTTCGGTGCATGTTAATTTTATCCGAAACGTCACGCTAGAGGGTCTCCTCTCTACTAAGACTTTTGAAATTATTACCTTGCACACCTCCCCTAGTGAATCTTCACCAAACCTATCCTCTCAATATAATCCATATATCCTTAGCATATAAAGAGTAAAATGTGGAAAATTTTCTCATAGCTAAATCAGTCCATATATAATGGGTCAGGAGCTTATTGTCTAGCCTCCCTTTTTGGTACACCTAAAAAGGAACCTCTGAATGTCTTGCATTTGTGGCCTTTTATTGTTAACATCTTGACACTCATGATAGTAGTCACATCAAAGATTCTTCTTCCACCATCAACCAACCATTTTATCATAGTAATGATCTAAAAGTATGTGTTATTTTTTCACTATCCTCGAATCCTTAAAGATGAGCACCACATATATGTTCATCACATATTTCACTATGGACAAGTTACTCCTTAGTAGGAACCTCACAATCATTATATCCATCCACCTTGTTTATCAACTGAAGACATGTCATGGGGCACACATGTGTAGTTCGTGCACACATCTCTTCCCCTCATCAAAATGGTCTATTAGGATTTTCCCTCAACTCAAATAAAGTTAAAAATATTTATGGATTCATCTTATCAAAAATAATAGATTGATCCCTCAAAGGAAAAATATTCAAAAATCAAAATCATATTGTCAAAAATAAAAACATAATGATCCCTCGAAAGGATAGATACCTATAAAAATCATATACCAATCCCTTGAAGGATGAGATATCAAAATATAAATCAAAAATTCAAAATTGTAGACCACTCCCTCAAAGGATGGCTACCCATGTAAAAAGGCTTCCCGCATTGATCAGCCTTCAAAAATTCAAAAATCAAAAGCATCCTAGGAAATATTCCCACATTGATCATCTTTCCCATCAAAGAAAACTTCCCGCATCAATTAGTTTGGTTAAAAATATAAATATATAGTTGGGGCATCTCTCTATGAAATAATTGAAAGGAGAATCCTCTCTCTTACACAACCTACATGTGTTAACCCTTCTCATGTCCTAAGAAGGTACACTTATCACTTCCATCTCATATCTAATATCATATGTGATACTACCCATTGATAGTCATGTGTTATCACTTGTTGTAAAGGCCAAAAGAGTGTAAATGCCTTCACCATATTGATTCCCATCACATATGTATAAAATATAGTATAAAGCAATATTTGCACGTTTTATTCTTAACCGTGATTAAATCACATTTTATCAACATCCATCAACATATCTCATGAATAATATTAACACCTATCAATACTGATCATGATCACATTCCAATATTACCATGTTACATCAAAAACATCACATCAAAGTAAAAGCAATAATCCCACCTTTGTAGAAATATAAACTTTTGGTCCTTTGACCTCATCAAACCATCCTTTCTATCTTCCCTTGTTTTCGTTAAGTCATATTTTTATAGGACACTAACCGTTTGGTTCACCTATCACTTGACTTCCCAGCCTCATAAGCCAACCTTTGTAACAATAATAGTTTTAGGTCCATTGACCTCATCAAATTTTTCCTCCACATTGACCCTCTTTTGTTTCATATCTTGGGAATCATCTAACTCATCATAAATTCCACCTTTGTGACCAGATACTTTCACATCCTATCCTAAACACATGTTAGACCATTTTCTTGACCATCTTTGTAGTTTTGCGCATATTTTGATGTCTACCATTGACCCTTTGGTCCTACAGGATTAGTACATCCATACAACAGATTCCCTTTGGATTCTTTGTAGTAGTCTTTTGACTCACTAGTCTATAGGCCATTAACTTCACCTCCATTGAGGTCATGTTATGTTCCCTACCAATGTGTTTCAAAGGTTATTACCATGTTTAGCTTATGTTTTCGACATGGTCATTTCAGACTCTAGGTCTTTCTCTAGGGCATCATTTCTCATCTCTCATCTTTTTATCTTTCATATTTCATCCATCTATCTCTTTCAAACTCATGATCAATTCCCTTTTAGGTCATTAATACCTAGTTTGAGGGGATCACCTCATCATATAATTTTGTGTGTTTGACATCATCATATATCACATCCTATTTTTGTCTTGTGGTTTGCCTACACTAAACCACTTAATAAAAAGGGGAAAATGTAGACACCTAAAATTAGCACCACTAATTCCTATATACGCATTCACTTAAGTCTCCACATTATCACATCAATATTATCATATTTAATCCTCTATCCTAAGTCTTATTTCTCCCCATTATATTTAATCCTTGTAAATATCATTCTACAGCTGTAAAATCCTATTTTACTCCTCTTAAAACCATCCAAACCACTTAGAAACCAAAATAAAATAAAACCAAAACAAAATAAACAACTTCTCAACCATTTCATAACCCCTTACCCATATAACCTCTTTCCAACACCCACCCTTTGTCAAAACAACCAAAATCTTGATTTGGGAAGTAGTTTCAACCTTTTCCCGTAAAACCCGGATCTCTAGAGATCTTACCAATCATCGGCGATTCTCCCAGGTTGACGATGATCCTATATAAATGAGTTGCAAGCCTCCAATTGGGGTTAGCTTGTAGTTTTACATTTCTTAAGGCCTTTATATTACATTTTCTTTGTATTATATCCCTATTACAGAGCTAGAAATCATCACAACAACACTCGGAACATCAAAAATATCTTCCCCAACCTTTGAATGTCATTCATATGTCCATGAATCAACTCAGAAATCTTCTTCTCTCTTGTAATATCATATTCTATTCTTCATTCATCTACTTATATAATGTACGTTCCTTTCATGTTGCATTACTATCATGTTTACTCAGCATTTACAAGCTTTAATCGACTTTATCTCATATTTGAGCAACATGTACATTTCCACAACAATCACCAAAGATTCTCCTAATCTCCTATGATCATCCTCAATCATCATCAATCAACGTCAATCACCAAAAATTCCTTTCTATTAGATCATTTTACCCCTAATTCTACCCTTTTGACATCCATATCTCAACATTAAATATCACTCTACCTATACAAGTGTCTTCCTAGTCACATCAAGATCTTTTGAGCCATCCTTAGCACTCTATTTGTTATCTCAATCAAATATATCATCCTGCTCACTTTTTTGAGTGCACAACTATCTACAACCTTTCTCCTTTGAGTCATTTTGTGATCCCTAGTCTCCCTTTGGATCAGGTATCACCATTAAGTCATCACATAGCCATGGAATAGGCATCTCTCTTTTCCTTTGCATTGTTGGTTATATCATTTTTAACCATTCTATTTTATCATTATCAAATTGATTTTTTTAACGTGGATCAAGTGACCTTCCAAGGAAGTCCATTGAATTCTAAAGGTGGCCTTTTCCAAGAAATCTTCCATGTATCTATCTAATCCTATCATTTTTGGAGTATTTGTGCATCGTAGTAGCTTATCCAGTTGGAGAGAATAATTTTTCACACACTTGGATTTGTTGACATCGCTCATCCATCAAGTATCACATTTCATCATCACAAGTATTGGTAAACCTTTTCCACTTTTGAGGTCAGTTTTTTTTTGTTATTTCATTTTATTATATTAAATATGGAAAGAAAAAACTCTCGGTACATGTATATCAAACTTCAGAATTATATACTCCCGACATTTAATGTTAATTTTCTTGGTTGTTAGCTCGGGTATGGACTGATTTTAGAGGTATGTAAAGAGAAGGAATTTATTTCCCCACCTAACCTTCACTTTGGTTATTAAAAGGGTTAAGGACTGTACAAAATTATGTTAGAAATGTAAGAAAAATGGATAGGCATGAGATATAGACCTCCATTAGTAACAACACATGTGCCATGATGGAACACCACCCAAGATCACCCTAAAGCAAGTTACCAAACATGGAGAGATACGGTGGTAAATTTATTTACGTTTTGTGACATAAAGCAAGATGACACATGGCATACTTTTGCCAATGAATATAATTGTACAAGAATTGTTTGATAACTTGAATAAATAGCAGGAGGACTTGTTAAACCTTAAGTGTGGGGGAGTGATGAGCCCTCTTAATTCCTATGTAAACCCCCATTTTTATGTCATCATTTTACACTAAGGATGGTATTATCATTTTGTAGTAAAGAATTTAGTATATTGTGAAAGGAATTATTGTGAATATCCTTGTTTTGGGGTTTATCATCAATGATAAAGGGGATATTGTTGTAAAGTAGTGTTGTTATTGATTTCAATAGGTTTCATTGATTTCAAAAGGAGAAAATTACATGAAGGTTGATTGGTAGTGTCAGTCATTGATCTCATGTGTTGATTTGATGTTAAGTTGAGATATTTGGTCTAGTTATTTGGTAAAGTGGATTTTTTTGTAGTGATAGGAGGATTTTGTAGTGATTTCATGAAGTTTTTTGAAGACTCTTATAGGTAAATAAGAGTGGAAAATTCATGATGTGGTCTGCATGGATGGTGCAAGCATGGTCAACAAGCCTAGTCATGGCCTAGTCTGTAGGATGATGGTATGGAATGATGGTTCATAGGTATGTATCATCTAGCTATGCATTGTGAGAGTATATATATCATGAGGATGTAGTGTGCGAGACACTCACAAGTGTCTTAGAGTGCAGGTATAGGGGTAAGACTCCATTCTAGGTGTGTATCTAGACCTTGTCTTAAGCCCTAGTTGGAAAAATGAGGTGAGCATGTTTGATTTAATATTGGAGATGAAAAGGTAATATTTAATAAAGTTGTGTAAGGTTTTTCTAAAGGTTTTAGAAAATTTCCATGTGTTGGTTTTCATGATTAAGCAAGATATAGTATTTTTACCTCTACTTGAGCTCCTAGAAAGTGAGAAACCTTGCTCAAGAAGATATGTTTGATGCTCATTGGAAAGTTTGAATTATGCATGGGAGGATTAAATCTTCATGGTAGTTTTGGAAGGGTCCTAGCTCATTATTCTATGCATTATTCCATAGATTAAGAGGTGGAGCTTTATTAACAATTGTTAAGAAGGTAAGGTGGTTTTAAACCCTCTTAAAAACCTAGTTAGACAGTGATAGTTGATCATTATGGACCATAATGGATTGGTTTACCAAGTTTTATTATTTTATTTTATAAATGACTCCTCCATCTTTCTCCAGGTGGAATTTAGGTGTCTTGACAATGAGTGTACCCCACAACAAATTACAAGTTTTTGAATAAGTTGATATTGCTCTCGGGTTTTACATTGGACCAGTTGATTAAATTGTTTCTTGAGTAATTATGGAATCCATACTACATGTTTTAGGTCATTTCAAAAAAATTATTCCCTTAGGGGTTTTTCGAATTCATTCTTACATGACTAAATTTGGGGCGAGTTTTGGCAATTTTTGGTGGTTAAGTTGCGGAGGTGTTCTTAGGAACTTATAGTCCAACTAATGGTGTATAATTAATATTTTGATGATCCTAAGGTCATGATATTTATATCTATGTGTCATCTTTTCATGTTGATGTTTTTTTATGAGTGGTTGAGCTCCATCTTTGAAGACTAGTTTTTAAGTTACATACCTAGTGAGGATATTTGTTCTTATTGGTGGCTTCATAACATGAGATGATGGTTCAGATTTGTAAAATATTATATAAGGAATGGAATGGAATTAGAAAACATTTATAATTGGTTTCATATGTTTGGTGAAGGCCATGTAGGTCCAACATGACTTGAATTTGGTGAGAGGGCAGTTTGAATGTATTACACCTCTATGAGTTCTAATGAAGGAGTTTTGTTTTTACATGCTATTTCCGAACTAGGGTGGCTTAGGAATTATGTGTTCATTATTTATTCATTTTTTTAATTTTATTTTACCTATGATGGCCTACCAATATATTTTTTATACTTAATTCATGTATATAAGCATGTTCGTAGGCCTATTTGTTATTGTTGGGAGAGTATGGAAGAGGGAAGAGTATAGAGATAAAGAAGGTATTTATGACCATAAAAAGAGGGAAGAGAATATTGTATGAAGGGGTAAAAAAATTTGATCTATGGTGTTCAAGTACAAATGACCTAATCAGCTTGGTAAATAAGTTATTGTGTGAGTAAGGCTAGAAGGCGAGTTTTGAAGGAGTTATAAGAAAGGAGAGCTTAATTGGTGTCATCATCAATTGTTGTGGTAGCATTCCAGAGGTGAAAAAATTATTTGGATGAGTTTTCTTGAGTCATCTATGGGCTTGGTTCCTCCATGTAGGGTTGGTTCTCTACTAAATTTAGGGGTTGGTGCTTGTATAAATGAAAATCAACACGTGAATTTCAAGCGCACTCGACCTCCTGAGGTCATGTCAGGATAGCCGATGTGGAATGGATAGATAGATATGTAGAATATATATAAAGTGAAATAGGTGAAATTTTGATGAGGAAAGATAAAGGAAATCTAATATCTTGTACGGCCCTCTTGGAATATGCTCTTCTAAGGCGGTAAAAGCTTGTCTTACTTGCGTGGGTGAAATAAAATGGTCTAAGATGATGGTAGTGCATAAATGGAAATCAATATATGGCTCAAGAAATATGCTCGCAATGGTTTGTGGAAGGAAGGGAAACTCTCATGCATTTGCCTCATATAAATTTCCATATAATGTCATGGAAATACTAGAGGAAACGTATGAATAAGATAAGTGAGTAGATTATGGGGACTAGTTTCATCCAAGTTGTTTCCATGAAAAGTAATACACCTTTTTGGCTTCTTTGTTTAGGACTCACAATTGTGAGATGATGAAATGTTTAAGTGGTGAGGATCAGAAAACTAAGATTCTAAGACTCGTTTCAATGTTTTTGTGTGAGTAATATGCATTTAGTTACGGGACCTAGGGATCATATACTTTGTCTCTTGGTTATTGAGGACCCTAAATGGTCATATGGAATGTGTTTCAAATTATCAAACTAGAGAAGAAATAAACTCGCAAAGTATCCATTGAAGGCAAGGTTGATGTTAAAACCTAGACATGCTAAGAACATGTGGGGAATTTTATTACTTTCGGCCTAATTAAACTATGTTCCTAATTAACAAAATAGAAACAAGTAGATTTAAACTGAAATGATTAAATTACTTTCCTCGAATTAATTAAACCTATGTGTTGATTTTAGCTAATTAACAAAACAAACAACTAATTTAATAAATAGAACAAAGTTATTCTAATTTTTTTATTCTTTACAATTAAATGATAAAAGTGCAACAAATAAAGAAAACTAATTAAACTAATCTAATATTTTTGGAATTTATGTTTTCTGGAAAACAACACAAGAAATTGACATAAGAAACATGAAAAATACAATTTCATCTACAATACTATTAATGAGAAATAAAAAATAAATAATCGATGTGACTATTTATCTGTGTAGAATGGATCTAAACTACTCTAACAAAACAAAATATTTTTCCAATTTTTTTATGGATTTAAATCTTTTTTTCTACCTCAATACATAGGAAGAAGTAAAATCTTCTCAGAAGCACTTCTTCCTCTGAAACTTCCCCGATAGAAATAATGAAGATTGATTGAAATGGAATTACAATTGCTTTAAACAAATGCATGAGCTTTCCTCTAGACAAACTTCCCTTACAAACCCACAAGGATAGGCAGGGAAGCAATCTATCACTAGAAGCTTTGTGCAAAAAAATTGAAACTACAATAATGAATTAACTATTGAATTGATTTACCTACTCTATTCAAATTGTGCATACAAATGGAATAAAGAAATCAAGAAAGCTTAAGGAAAACCAAGTACATCCCCAACCTGGAATTTGTATAATTATGAAAAACCCAGTGATGGTTTACTCTATTTTCCCCTCAGCTTCTTTTCCAACTTAGTGCTCACATTCATCTAGGGAACTGTATTGGGTAGTATAGAATAAGTGAATAAGTTCTAGAGAAGTGGTGGGTTACGGGAAGTCCTGGTAGTAATGAGGGTAGGAGAATAAAAATGTAAGAGAACTAGCTTGATTGTGTATTCCTAGAAATATTACAAAAGCATAATGATGTAATTCACAAAAAAAATCTCCAACTAATGCTTCGGGTAGAAGCTTGGCTCTTATAGAACAATGGAAAGGAAATGGTCTAAGCCATTTGGCGTAGGACAAGAAATTTCACCTCTCTCAAAGAAGGGGTAGTTAACTCTAATTAGTTAGTAGGAAGGGAAGGAAAAGTTGATATGTATCAAATGAGCCCAAGAACAACTAATTTGACCAAGAAATGTGTGCTAAAAACATGTTTGAAGAAGTTGACACGTGTTTAGAATCCACCAAAGAAGGTTCGGAAAAGCGCACGTAACTCTTGGTCTATACGCAGAGGGGCGATTGCGTAACCACCGGTGCACGTGTAGAGGGGTGGTTATGCAAACGCCGGTGGTGGTTACACAACTACCTCTTAGGACAGACCAAAGACCGTGTAACCATCGGGAAGCTTCGTAACTTAATCCCAAATGCTAAGGGAAAAGCTATGGAAGAGATAAAGGAAAGTAAGAAAATCATGGAAATGATTAAGGGAAGCATTATAGGCTACAAATATATACTGTAAATAGGATATTGGACTCAAACACCATTATAAAATATATTAATCATCATTGGGGATTTAAAATTGTTCTAAAAATGTACCATGTGCAAAATTGGGTGCATACATATTGCTCGAGGATCATTCTAGCCATGAAGAGGCGTAAAACATAAATTTTGAGTATGGCATTCTCAAAGTGGGGGGTTAGATATTATACCTAACACATCTGTGTGTTGAAGTGATGTCAATCCAAGCTTCCCACCATGTGCAAGAGATAACAAGAATCAAGTGCATATATAATGTAGAATTGACAAAATATACTAAAATAAAATGACAAAAGGACTTACCATGTCCATGGGGATAGAAATATACCTACGCCAACACTCTAGCCTTGTAAAACGCACACACTTGAAAATAGAGTTAAAATGCACTATATATAACCAAAATCAATATTTCTAGAAATCATTTTCACTCACCCACTTAGAGATTTTTGCGCTCTAGATAACCTACGATGGTTTCAAGTGCGATTGCAACGACGTGATGGCAAAGCACAACTAGTGGTAGGAGCATTGGCTTAGAGATGAGTGAGTTATCTGCATTTATTTATTTTTAACCTAAAATGTGAAAAATATGAAAAATCCAACCTAGAAGGGTTATTTTTGATAATTTTTAGTAAAAATGTTTATTAAGGGGATGCCTAGGTGTATTTGACTTTCATTTTGTCAAAAATAGTCATATTTTTTATCATTTTGAAGCTTTTAGGTCATAGGTTACGATAGACCGTTTTCATATAGAATCGTCACTATGCGCAAGGGGTGGTTATGCAGCCACCACTCTATGGATAGGGGTGGTTGCACAACCACCATGGTGATTACACAATCACCACTCTACACAAAGGGTTGGTTGTATAATTTTTGGGGTAGTGGATAAAATTGACTAAGTGTGAAGATTTTTTTTTGTTTTTGTGTTGTTTTATGATGTTTTTGATGAGCTTATTATGTATGAGATGTTTCTAACTTGATCTTTTTAGTGTTTTGGTGAGTGTAGGCCCCGTATATCAGATGGAGTAGGGCTAGAGAGTGTGATTGGATTCCTTCCATCTTGGATTCACTCACTCAGGCTGAGAGAGAGATCTTACACAGAGTCGGGATATGGAGGATATCCCAGACACCATTGGTTGCACCACCTAGTTACTTATTAGCTAATTTGTTGAGTTATTAGGATGTAGACTGGAATACTTTCTTGTTCCCTAGAGTTAGAGGAGATTGGACTATCACTCTCGCAGATGTCTATAGGATTCTAGGGGTTCTGTTACAGAAGGAAGTTAACACTAGAGAGTACCACATCGGTGGTGGTCTCTCGATTGGGATTCTTACATGGGAGGGTACCGGGCATGGCATGAAAATACTATCAATTACTGTCACTCCTATCCCTGCCTTGTGCAAGGCCATCATTGGCATTTTATCTTCATGTTTGGTTGGAGACAAGGGTGGGGATAAGTTACTTTATTGTTGGGCCCCAATTATTCAGAGCATAGAGGAGCATGGCCGCATCTACACATGGGGCATTGACATACTTGGTACTACCTACCATGATCTATACATGGTTGTTCAACTAAAGGGAAAGGCCCTTAGTCATCCTACATTAGTGACAAGTTGGGTTTATGAGCTCGTGGTCCCCTACCAAAGGGGTGTTGGGTTAGCAAACCCGGGGACTATTAGATCAATTAGATGGAAAATCATGGCCCCATTGTAGGGGTGTCATCAACCTTCTCGCTATACTCACTAAAAATGACATGGTTTCATGGTCGTAATAGGACATGGTCGGCCTATGGGGTGAGGATTTCATTATTGTCGCAATATACAACACTATCACATAGTTGGTGGATAGGACCGGTGGGTGGAGGTCCATCTAATTCGAGAGGGTGCCCTAACATTTTGGGTTACCTAATATTAACGCCCTCTAGCACTTGATTATGGTTATATAAAAGGGGATTAGAGAGGATAGATATGCCTAACAGGAAAGCTCTCATGGATTATCGTTATACAGGGTCCTCATTGGTACACCACGGGTCGTCTCAGATTGGCTAGGCTAGAGGGTGATTTTACATATTAAGGCTACCCCCGTACATAGAAGGGATAAGGAGGAGGAGGCTGAGGAGGAGGGTGGTGGTGCTGATTAGGAGGGTGGTGATGAGGAAATACAAGAGGATGAGGGGGATGAGGAGACTGATACAGATTGGAGAGTCATTCGAGAGGCTTCCATAGCAGGTAGGGTCGAGGATGAGGCTGAGGATGAGACTCTTCATTTAGAGGAGCCTCTTTCACATGAGAGAGGAGGTGACAAGTAGTCTATTATAGGAAAATGAGAGGCTTTTAAGGATATTTTGGCCGAGAAGGTACCCATAGTGGCTCCACCACCAGCACCAACACCAGTAGATCCATCCTGGAAGCCAAGAAATATGAGTAAGTGACCACTCTTCTCTTGAATCTACTATTTAGAGTAGAAATTTTGGTTGATTAGGCACTATATTCTTTTTGGTTTTTCACAAAAATCTAACTCGTCATTGCTTTCTTTTTGCAGCAAAGAATCGCTAATGGATGGAAATATTTTATTCCTCGATCATGTTGACACATTTCTTATTCCAATGGGGAAGACATGCAAGGAGCTATTTACATATGTAGGGAAGCTATAGATGGCTACACATCACGCCGATGTATTTGCACTAGTCTAGCGAGCCGTAGAGATTCTTTCCTCGACAAGGACCGAGCTTCTTTGCATACCAAATGGCTTAGAGGAGACAAGTGGCTAGGTCATTACCACAATGATACTACTACCGGTAGGTTACTAGGCCCATCTCATGGTCACTCTCATCATTCTACTCGCATAGGCTCCCAATCACATCGTAGGAGTCACAAGAGGATTCCCACTACATTCCTTCATCTAGATGTTGTAGGGAGGGATAGGCCATAGGCCTTTATTTCTTTGTTATGTTTTTAGACACATATATTGATTTTTTTGGATTTTGTGCTCATTGCGAGCGTTTTGACCACACTTGTTAGTGTGATGGCATTGTATAAAAACTTGATTATTTATAAATGTGTGTGTGTGTGTGTGTGTGTGTGTGATTATTTTTGGCTCGGATATCTCGTATAAAAGTTTACTAGTTTGATCGGTGTACTCTTAGATGTGTAGAATCTCCAATGATTTTTATATGCTTTTATGAATGTATGTATGGATGATGATGATGATGCAAATGCATAACAGAATGATCTCTCTTTTTTTATTTTGATACATATGATGTACATGAGGACAAATTGTAAACTTTAAAACTTTGGTTTTCAAGAAATATTTGGTATTTCTACTTTATTGGAAAATTTGATGAGAATGATATGATAATAAAATGAACCCACTCCATTCTTAACTCCATGCAACCAGTAAGATGCGAGGGCTCAACACCGAGAATCAAGAAGGATGCAAGTTATATAACTTTGATGAATGAAATTAATGATATGAAGATAAGGTTTTGACAAAGACCCAATTAGGACACTACAACTCAACTCTAGGCAAGGCTAACTATCCAATTTAGAATGCAGTTTGCTTGCAATTTTAACTAGACTTAGACCCGTAGATGGCCTCCTGATTGACAAAATCTAGTTTTATGGATTAACTCTCTTATAACTTATGCATCTAACTCATTTTTTTATGATTACAAAGGATTTAAATAACTTTTCACTTATTAATTTGGTTACAACCTATTAACTTATTTAAAATGACCCCCATGTCTTGCCCCATGCAACCAGTAAGAAGCATGGGCTCATCATTGAAGACTAGTGAGGAAAATAAGTGTAGTTTTATTTGTAAAATGAAATTGTTTTTGTATTTATTGTTTCTTTATCTTTTTTTTAAAATGAATTTTAAACTTTTACTTGTGCTTTTGGGAGGGAAAAATTCCCCTAGCCTCAACCCCACACAACCAGTAGGATGTGAGGGCTCACCACCAAAGGTTGAATTAGGCGAACAAGTAATCCGGGTGAAATGTTTTAGATTGATTTTTATAAAAGATTTTTAGGAAAGATGTGACACCAAGAATCTTCTAGTACAAACTATGGGAAAAAATAACTAAGCTAGAAGCATCCATGAATAGAACTAAGTAGGTCTTAGTAGGATCAATGTCAAAACTTCATCTAGCAAGATGATAAAAGATTGAATAGTCTAAAGATGATATAATGAATAGTTGAAGAAGTATGATTAAATGTTTTCCAATTCTCAAAAAAATTGAAATTTTCTTGAAGAACAAGTTTCTTGTTTCACAATGTTACAATATGGTTATGAAAATGATATGTAGTGTGAATGTAGTAGTGTACATGTGGAAATGTAAATGAAGTATGCATAGACGCATTTAAGGTGAAGTGAATTGAGTGATTCACCAAATTCCTCACCTTCTAAAGTACATTGACGATACGTACCATTATTATAGTCCTCCATGACTCGATATGGACCTAACCACTTTGATCTAAAATTCCTTCCTTCGTCGATCTTTTTTCAATCAGGCTATCTAGTCTTAGCACTATATCACCTATGTGTATTTCATGCTTGTAAAATTTTTATTATCTTGATGGGCCATCTGTCGGTGTAAATTTTGTGTTGCTACTCAAAATTAAATTGAGTTTCATCGAGGATTTCCAATTGGACAAGTCGTGCCTCTCGATATGCGTCTTCATCTAAAATTCCTTGCAAAGATATGTGGAGGCTAAATAGCTCAATTTCCAGTGGTATGACCACTTCACATCTAAAGACTAAAGAAAAGGGATTACTCTCGTAGGCATTTTTACCGACATCCCGTAGGCCCATAAGGCCGAAATAGATTTAAATTTCACT
This sequence comes from Taxus wallichiana var. yunnanensis, assembly GCA_018340775.1. Lineage (NCBI taxonomy): Eukaryota > Viridiplantae > Streptophyta > Pinopsida > Cupressales > Taxaceae > Taxus > Taxus wallichiana. The sequence continues at coordinate 564,564,912 of CM031242.1, read as the reverse complement.
CACTCTTCTTCTCCTTAAATGTTTTAAGGAGTATGGACTTCAATTTTTATTTGTTGCCTCACCTATCCATTTTCCTGAGGGTAATATAAAGAGGGTGTGTGATGTGGGATTTTGAATTGTGAACACAACTCACGTACCTCTTCGTTCTTGAAGGATTTTCCATTATTAGAGATAATGACATGTGGGACTCCATACCTGCAAATGATCTAATTTAAAATGAATTTGGTGATCATATACCCAAGCACAGTAGTGAGAGGCATGGCCTTGACCCACTTTGTGAAATATTCTGTGGCTGTAATGATAAATTTGTGGCCATCGGTTGATGAGGGAGAAAAATTCCCTATCAAATCCAAACCCCAATTAGAAAAGGGTCGGGATGTACATTATGTATCTCATGTGTGAATTCTTTACATGTATGCCACTTGTGTACATATTCTACAACATCATGCTCTAAAGTGGGACAGAAATAACCCATCCGATGAATTTTTTAAGTAGTAGCATTCCCTATGAAGTGACCCCCACAGACTTCATTGTGGGCTTTGAAGAGGATCTTTTATTATTATTCTTCATCTACACACCTCAAAAGCATGTCATCGAAGGCTCTGTTATAGATCACTTCCTCTATAATTACATACTTGGAAGCTATGATGCTTAGCCACCACCTTTTTTGTGAGGTTATTCCCTCAAAATATGTGTGGTCCACAATGTGATTTATGATATCATAATAACATGGACAAGATACAATGGGAGGTTTTGTTTCCACGTAGAATACATACTCATCAAGAAAATCTAGGTCTACTAGGTCTTCACAATCTATCAGGTTATCTGCCAACCAATCAGCAATTAATTTTCCATTGACACACTTTTGGTTGATGAAGGTGAGTTAGAATTCACCCATAAATGTGAGAAAATGTCCATACTTTTTAGATAAGGCACCTTGAGTTAAAAAAAATTGCAGCTAGTCAAACTTCAAAATCACTTACATTTTCGGATTAAACATGTATTTCCTTAATCTTTTCATTCCAAAGATAATTTTCAAGCATTATTTCTCCACCTACGTATAACATGTATATAATCAAGAAGAGTGCAACTAATGAAATAAATGGACCATTCATGATTATCATCGTCTTCTTGAACCAACATGTGAGCTAACGATACTTCATTGGCTCAAGAATATAATATCAGAGGACGGTCAGATTTGGGTGGCATGAGTGTAGGTGGCGACATGAGAAAAAGTTTGACTGACTCAAATGCTTCATGAAATTTGTAATTCCACTCTTTATCACACTCTTTCTTTAGCAAGTTATTGATGGGATGGATGACGTAAGTTAGATTGGGAATAAACCTGCAGATTGCACCAATTTTACCTAGAAAATACCTAATGTTTGATTCATTTGAAGATGCAGTCATCTCCAGAACCGATCAAATATTTTTTGGATCTACATCAATTCCTTGAGAAGAAATGAAATACCCCAATAATTTTCCTCTTGTTATTCCAAATATGTACTTTTCTAGATTCAACGTTACACCGCATTCAATGAGACGAGAGAGGATAATGCAAAGCACCTCAGGGTGATCACAACACTTCCTTGCCTTATCTAGTAGGTCATCAATGTAAGATTCCACAATCTTATGGATAATATCATGGAAGATGTATGTCATTTCTCGTGTGTAGGTGGCTCCAATATGTTTTCAAGCTAAACAACATGACTGCATGCATAGCAAAAGGTTACCCAAGGAGTAGTAAAAGTAGTCTTAGTTTGATCTTCCTCAAAGATCATTAAGCGATTCTATTTGGAGAAGTCATCCATAAGTGACAAGTAACTCATAACTAGCTATTGCATCTACAATGACATCAATGGAAGGTAATTTAAATCCATCCTTAGGGAGGCTTTGTTTATGTCTCTAAAGTTGATACAAATGTGTATCTTCCCGTTATTTTTAAGAATGGTGTGATGTTAGACACCCACATGGAATAGTCCTTTGGTTTAAAGAAACCCACCTAAAGAACCTTCATTACTTCTTCCTTGACTATTAAAGCCACCTGTGGCTTCATGGGTCATGACTTCTACTTTACGGGATTAACATCGAGCTTTGTGATGAGGTTGTGAACTACCATGTCAAGAGAAATTCTCGTCATTTCCTTGTAACTGAAAGTGAAGGTTTTTTAATGTTATTTGATCACCTTTGTATGTGCTTCTATCTTGTCTAGAATAAGAGAGGAACCAATTTTTAAGGTCTTGGGATCCTCTTTCATCCCTATATTTATATCTATGTTCCCTTCGATCAAAGAGGCATTACCCTCTTCGAGCTTAGGTGGGGATGGAGATAGTTCTAACTCTTATTCTTCTACCTCATAGATCTCAAGACCTTCCGGTGAGGAAGAACACAATGTGTGATCTCCAATGTAGGAGGAAGGGTGAGATCTAATAGAAAATCCTCTATTATGGTGCATAGGTTGAAGATCAATGTATGCATTAAGGAATCCTTGGATTTCCCCATCATTCTCCACAAATTCCATAGTGGTAGGATCATTCTAGACTTCAATATATGCCCGAATCACAATTATTAGATTGAACTGAGACCATAAACATAGTTTCCTTTAGGATTTTGTTTGAACAAAAGCAAGATCAAGAAGTATCCATTTAATCAGCTAAGATGTTTTGTTCTCTAGGTATGGCTTTGATAGAAATAAAATCAAAACCTCTACCGAGTTCGAACACTACAGTTTTGTAGAGTTATAAGTGCTCCTCTCTAGTTTTGTAAACTTCTAAGACTTGGTTAGTGACAAGTTGGGGTTACCTAAAACTCTAATTTTGTTAATGCCCATCCTTTTTTCTATAATGAGACCATTAAGAAGATTCTTTTATTTTGCGGCATTATTCATACATTCATAGTTTAACCTAAAGGAAAAAGGCACGATCCTTCCCTTTAGAGAAGTAAGGATCACACTTGCCTCAACACCGAAATGGCACTTCACACTGTCATACTTGAGGGTCCAACAACCATTGGGGAAGATAGAAGTTTGATCATTTGTATAATATTCCTCCTTGACTTCTAAAGCCTCAATCATATAGATCTCATCAAAATGGTACACATGAGAGAACCAATCCCAAGAGCATGTCCTATGCCCAGGGAACCAAATGCGAGAATGATAGGAAAATAGTTCTCCAAAATATTAATGATCTTTTTTGTAGTTTTTGTCGAGACAGTTTCTACTACAATAGCTTTGATTTCACTAGAATCAACCTCTTCGATTGTCTTAGGGATTTCCAACTTTGTCGTTGGAACAAGCTATGACTTGGGCTTTGATTCTTGGGGCTTGTTCAACTGATTGGCCGAGAGCTTGAACTCAGTATGAATCATGTGTTTCTTCTTTAGGTTGGACAAATGAATTACAAATTTCTTTGGGTCACCCTGAGCTATGAAGACTTTACCTAGATGTAGGAGTTTGACCAATTGGAACAACATAGAAGGGATTTCCTTCATTCTTTGTATCCAAGGTCAATCGAGGATCATGTTATAGTTGGTTTACCTATCTATAATGTAAATCTCATTCAACATTCTTTGGTTTGAGTGTAACTGAGAATAACTATAGTCCCAATGGATGTTTCCTTGAGACTATCATAACCTCTCAGCATGTTTCACATTGAAGATCAATTGGTTTCTCCATAGCCTAGCTTCTAAAGAAATGATACAGGAACTATGTTGATGGAAAATCCATTGTCTATCATTGCACACTTGACATAGTTGTTGTAGATCCAAACCTAGAGGTACAATATAGGATCACCTCTTCATGCCAATGCATCTTCGATTAGCATCTTGCTACTGTCAAATATGAAACCAACATCACTCTTGGGCTTCCCCAAAGGATAGACCTCAAATTCTATGTGATTAACTTGGGCCTCCAAAGGATGAGTGATGTGAATTAAATGTCTAAGGAATAATTATTCTAATAAATGTTATCGATGCGTAGGAAAATTCTTCAACATATCCAAGAAGGAAATGTGAGAAAAGGTCTTGGTCAAATCTATAATTAAATCATAGGTCCCCATTGGTTTGGGAGCCACCAGTGTATCATTTGACATTAAGGGGTAAACCAGAAGAGGTTGTGAGGAATAATCTCGGGTACAAGTTGTTGCGTTAACCTCAAGTTCAGTCTCCAACTCAACCAAACCTATCATTTTGGTCTGATTCTAACTATCTAAAGGAGGAGCTACCAATGGGTTTGACAAGTGGATGCTTCGTGATCATTGTTTCTAGTGGGAGCTCCCTTGTTAGTTCTACGGGAATTGAGATTTATGTTCTTAGGGCATGTCATAAGAGGGTCTCTATAAACCCCAAGGTTATAATGTTGAGGGGAAATGGGCCCCATGTGAGTTTTTTGCATTGGTGTCATAGAATTTTCAAAAACATCTCAACAAAGAGGTGCATTTGGTCCTTGGGAAGTTGTTGTAAAAAAATTTACAATCACGGCATGTATAAGCATCATGTCCTCTAACCCTATGGAAACCACAATATAAATTAGGTCGTAATCATGAGGTCTTTAATTTTGGTTTTGTTGTGGCCCATAATTTCTATTGTTATTATGTTGTTGGTTGTTAAAGTTAAAGTTTGGGGGCCTATGGCCTTGGTTCTAGTATTGGTTCGGATAACACTCGGATATTGAATCAGCACTTGGTCTTAGACTGTTGAGGTGGGGGATAAAGAAGACTAAATTCCATCGTATTAATGAAGGAGTAAATTTGTTTCTCCTTTAATTTTTGTATTCACATTGTTGTTACCGTTGTTCATGTTACTAGCGTTAACAACATTTGGCTTCTTAGATTGGTCAATTACGCCATCGTTCGTAGCACCACGAGTTCTTATTTAGGACTTTAGGTCCTTGATTATTATTGTTTGAGTCATTAGGGTAGTTTGAATTGCCCTTAGAGAGGTTGACCAGTCTCCCATTTGATCCATGTAATTTCAAAAGAGAGACGAAGCCTCACGATTCTATTAATATTCGGAAAATTAAATACATGAGGAATTGTAGTATTTATAGATATTGGACAGTCATGTACAAACAAATAAATAAGTTGCACAGGTGCAACAATAACCACAACCGTGAATAACAATATGGTTATAGAAATATAACCAAATAACAATATACATACGAGATATCACAAAATGACAAATATAATGGTTATACTAACATAACCATGTAATAATTATAAAACAACTAATTACCTTAGTGAATTACTAATTACTAAAGGTAATAAATGCATAATTAACCTAGTTTACCTAACATTCCCCCTTAATTTTGCATTTCCTCAAGATATGAGGAGAGGAACTCTCTGAACAACTCAAATTTGTCACGTGCAAGTGACTTTGTAAATATATCTGCTCGTTGTTCATTTGTTGGACAAAATTAAAGTTGTATGTTGTGTTTCAAGACATGCTCGCATATGAAATGAACTTGTACCTCAATGTGCTTTGTTCTCTCATGAAAAACTAGATTGCAAACAAGTTTGAGAACACCTTCATTATCTACATACATGGTGGTAGGTTTTTCTTGTGGTATTCCAAGTCCTTCCAGTATGCAACGTAGCCATATCGCTTCACAGATAGCTTCACCTACAACACGATATTTGGCTTATGTGGAAGAGCGAGAAATAAAGTATTGTTTCTTGTTTCCCCATGATATCGGTCCAAATCCTAAAAATAATACAAATCTTGAAGTAGATTCTTGTCATCAATATTTCCAGCATGATCTAAATCCAAATATTTAGTCAAGAAGAATTGATCATTCTTCTTATATTCTATACCAAGATCTATTATTCCCTTAAGATATCTCAAGATTCACCTTGCTTCCTTCCAATGAAAAACTCTAGGTTCCTACATGAACCTGTGATAGATAGCTCACTGCAAAGATGATATCTAGTCTAGTGTAGGTCAAGTAAATGAGACTCCCAATCAACTATTGATAGAGAGTTGCATTTACTATAGGAGATGGCTCTAAACGAGATAAGCTGCAATATATTCTCCATAGGTGTAGATATAGATGTGCAATAAATCATCATGAATTTAAAAATCATTTTCTTGGTATACTTTTGAGAAATAAAGATGTGATTCTCTTTACGCCATAATTTCAATCCAAGACAGTAGTGCATGAGCACGAGATATGTCAAGTTAAACGATCGGTTGAGATATTTCTTCATTGCATCAATCATATTCACTGAACTACCAATGGTGACTAGATCATCTACATAAACAAAAACAATCAAAATCTCCCCCTTGATTTTTGAGGTAGAGATTGGGATCATATGGATTTATGACAAATCCACGTTGTACAAGATGCTCATCAATTTTGATGTACCACGCACGGGGTGACTTTTTAAGGCCATAAAGATATTTCCTGAGTCTGTATACCTTTGTTTCTTGACCAAGTATGACATATCCCTCAAGTTGATTCATGTAGACTTCTTGTAAATATCCATTCAAGAATACACTCTTTGCATCCATTTGATGGAATTTCCAACCAAACTGTGGAACTAGAGAAAATATCATCCTGATTGTTTTCATCTTATCTATGGGAGTAAATTTATCCTCATAATCAATTGCTTCTTTTTGTGCATACGCCTTTGCTACTAGTCTTTCTTTATACTTTTCTATGGTCCCATCTACTTTATACTTTATTTTTGAATATCCATCTGCAACCAATAGGTTTCTTCCCTCATGGAAGATTGATAATCTACCAAGTGTTATTTTTCATGGTGATTAATACTCGGTGTATGTGGCATCTTTCCAAGATTTTTTGTAGGGCTTCTGGACTATAGAGGGCCCATCAAATTCAATAACTCTACTCATCAAAGCAAAGTGTACTTCTTCTTGTGCTTTACTGCGAGACTTAGGTCCAGTGGTGGATGTACCCATTGGAGCATCCAATTTTACATCTCATATCATGTTTATATACCACTTGGGCATATGTTGAACTTCTCCCATGGGTCATGGTTCTATATGATCATCACCATCATCCTCATCATCACTTTCATCCTCTACGGGAACATCAGCTTTTGTTTTTAAAATAGGTGAAAAATCTACATCGAGATGAGGTTGGAGAAGGAGTATCTATTTCATTCTTCTCAAAAAAATCAACATCTCTGCTGGGGTAGACTTTCTGGTCTTTGGATCCATCAATCTATACCTAATATTCTCTTCACATTAGTCAATGAAGATGATTTTCTATGACTTCATATCTAACTTCTTCTTTTCTGTTTGGGTATGTGCATGCTAGCTTTGCACCCGAATAATCTAAGGTGTGCAACAGATGGTTTCCACTTCGACCATTCTTCATATGGAATTACTCCATTAAGAGCAACTATGGACACTCGATCAAAAAATATATACTTTTCTTTGTTGCTTCTACCCAAAATGTCATTGCTAGTCTAGAATCATCTATCATGCAAAGCACCATTTCCATGATAGTAAGATTTCTTCTCTTAACATGTGGAGGAGGCATTTGTTGATGAATCCCGTGAGCTTGTAGGTAGGATTTGAACTCATTACTGGTGAATTCCCCCTTGATCTAAGTGGAGAGATATGATGTGATGACCAATATCGTTTTCAACAACCACTTTGAAATTTTTGAAAGTCTCAAAATCTCACTTTTATTATGAAGACAATATATCCACATTTTTCTCGAGTAGTCATCAACACAATCATGAAGTACTGAAATCTATAATGACTCAGTTGCATCATACCGCAAAGATCAGTATGAACTAGATCAAGCTTGTCATGAGCTTGCAAATTACTCTTCTAGAATGAAGCTCTATGTTGTTTGTCTGCTAGGTAGTGAGGACACTTATTTGTATCCTTCTGGAGAGATGGCAATCCTTTTACCATGTTGTACCAGCAAAGTGTTTTGAGATACTTGAAACTGATGTGACCAAGTCTCCAATGCCACAACTATGCAGAGGTAGAATTCTTAGCCACAAGTTCTAATCATCTCTATGGAAAAAATCAAGTTGGAACATGCATCCCACATTGGAGGCTTTTGCAACTATTTTTGAGCCTCGTGATTTGTCTTGAATTAAACACATTTTCTTTCGGAATGACTATCAAAATCAATTTTCAAATTGTGATCTAGGAGTTGACTGATTGATAACAGATTCTTTGTCAACCCAGGGACATATAGTACATCTAATAATCTACAATTTCATGAACCAAGAGGTAGATAAATGTTCCCAATCCCCTATACTATGTATGAAGAATCATCACCTAACAAAACATGATTTTTCAAAGGTGTGTCCCTCATTGTGGTAAACTAGTCTCTGTGGTTGGTCATGTGTTGAGTGGCTCTGAATCAACATACCAGACATCACTAGATGACATGGAGGGTTCACTTGATTGATCAATGTATAAGAAGTCTTCATTATCTAAATGTTCTTCTTGCTCAACTATATTTCCTTGTTGATGGGGTTTTCTTCACTAGTTCCCCTTCTTTTGCCCTTGATTGTAGTTAGAATGTCCCTTATAAGATTGTTGATTTTGAGGTCCATAGTTGCTTGATGAACCTTTCTTATATGTATTAAACCAAAAATATTTTAACTCATGTCCTCTTTTGTAGATAGGACATTTCTTATTTTGTTGTTTGTCCCCTTATTGATGTTGTGTTTGGGAATTTTGAGAGGAATTAGGTTTGCCTTTTCCTTTTCCTTTCCATTTCGATGAGAAGATAGTGCATGCTCCTCTTCATCATATTTATTATACATTACTTCCTCTTGTTGCAGTAGGTTCACTAACTTGTCAAAAGAAACTTTCTGATCTAACAAGTTGAGTGTCATCACAAAAATGTGATATGAAGGAGGGAGTGCTCTCAGAAAAATGGGAACGAGAGTTGTATTAGTGACCTCCTCTCCTAGGGCTAGAAGTAAAGCCCTTAATTTTGCAACTCTTCTTAAGAAAGCTTCTATTTTATCATTTTTTTTTAACTTCAATGTGTGTAATTGACTCTACAAATTCAGTATGACATTCTTGTTCTTGGCCTTGTACACTATGCTCAACTTATCCCATGCTTCTTTGGCAGATTTGGCATCTTGAATGTGGGGTTGCACATCATCAAACACTACAAACAAGATTATCAGCTTGGCCTTCTGATTGGATCTATCAAATTTTCATTGTTGAGTTGTATCAGTTGTTGATCTGGTTACAGAACCATTCACAACATTCCAAATATCTTCAAACTCAAGTTGTGTTTTGATTTTTATCTTCCATGCTACATAGTTATTTCCTCTTAGAAATTGTGAATCTGGAAGAAATAACTTGGGGGCATTGGTGCCCATTTTACAGAAAAAACCTGAAAAGGGTAAGGCTCTTATCACTCTAGGTATATGGTCTCCCTATCTATAAACCATCAATTTGGTATCTTGAACATTTCTATATATGCACCCTTTCTATATACCCATTGGTACGTGGAAGAAGCTCACCCTTTCTATATACTCGGCAGTACGTGAAAGAGGCGTTAACATACATGAAAGAATCTAATATGTGGTACCAATATAGTACTAAAAGGGGTCTATGTGATTATTAACACCGCCTCAAAGAAATATCCTAATACACACACGTAAATTTGCTATATAGTTGGATAATTTCAAAGATTCGGATTTACGTCAGCAATTATTCACAGACGGGTGGGAGGTCTCAAAGTGTGTGAAGCTTGTATCTTTATTATTCCCCGTCGATTTAAAGGGTCGATGCCCGAGATGATGTTGTTGCGAGATATATTAGACGTTAAGTGCATTAGTAGTCATAACAGTTTTACCCGTAAGTTCTTCCTAGAGGTATTGTTTATACCGAACACTACGAATGAGATCCAAAGATCTCGTGAGTGATACAAAACCAAATTTTTATTATTTTTTATTACAAATATCTACTAGTTTTTAAGTAGTTACAATGGTTTACTGATTGAATATGACAACCTGCAAATTAGTACAATACACTGAAATATACAATTACATCAACAAATTTGAAAAATCGAATGGCAAGAAAAATTTTTTTTTGCGAGGCCCCGGTGGCCTCTAGAGCTCAATCTGACTCTTTATGTGAAAAACCACAAAAAAATCTTAAAATTCAGTTTTTAAGTACCTTCATTTGGAAAATGTTTCTCATAATGAAAAAATAAGTGATATGGAAGAAAAAAACATTTACCCTCCAGTAGGGTTTTCTCCGCTAAGTTTATGTGGGGGTTTAGCAATGGATATTGGATTTAGTGAAGGTTTCTACTATTTCTGTCATTGTATTTGGTGATTTTTGTTAAATAATATTCCAAATTTTTAAACACAATATGCATGGGATTTATTGTGGGTCAACCTCAAGACCTTCCCACATACAAAGTCTTGTCACCTCTTCCCTAGCCACTTAAGTGCTAATAACGCATTAATGTAATTTGCAGAAAATTTTATTTAAAAGAAATGAAAAAATATCTAACATTTTTTAAAGTGAAGTGGCTCCTTGTGGAAAATCCACGTGGCGATCATTGTATAGGTAGGTGGTTTATGGTTCCACTCAGGGCGGATCTCGAGAGCTTTAGGTATCTCCTTTTTGGTTTTCCACTGCTTATGTTTTTTATTTTACTTCATCTTTTTACTTTACGGAGTTTCTTTGGAGCAGTCTCTTGTTGGAGGTCTATGTGGGATCGATCAAGCTCAACCTCCAAAACATAGCTCGACCACTTTTTTATTTTCATTGTGATCATTAATTAGAGCAATGACCTCAGCTCACCTTGTATGGGCTCAAACACTTGTATGCATCTCGGGTCTCTTACAAAAGGTTACAAATCAACACGGTGGTTGACCAATGTATTTTTGGTCTGGTGGAATTTGAATTGCTCAATCCTTTCCAAATCAGCTTGGCTTGTAGAAAGAGCTCGGCCTCCAAATAGGTAATGCACAATGAACTCACTCAATGCAAGTTCACAGGATGGTAGGGGGTAGGGGGATCTATTAGGAGCTTGTATTCATTGTTTCACTACAACCATCCCAACTATGGGAATGGGATCAATGGAAGAGGATTCGGTGGGGGCTCACTTGGTGAGAGGTAGGATAATGTAGCTCGGTCACTTTGAAAAGGCTTGACTCGGTGGAGGAATTGTAGTTCAATGGTGTTTGGTCGATCCAATATCCCTAACTCTAAGTGTAAAACCTTTCAAATAGCTCAATATAGAGCTCTATGAGTTGGGTCCTCCAATACACTAGACACAACCAAAATTGAAAGTATGCTATTTTAGCATAAACTAAATTACACCTCTCAATTTAGAGGAAAACCCCTAGTTGGGGAAATTTAGATTTTTAATTTTCTACAACAAATTTTACGTGGTGCGAGGGGCACCAGGGCAAAAAAATTACATTCGAAACACCTTGAATGGGACAAGAGGTTGTGGGGAGGTAAGGATGGGGTTAGGAAGCTGCAGAAGGCTGCATGGCTCTCAATTGCTACAAATTCTTCTCCAAGATCCTCCATCTCTTTTTCTCTCTCTTTCACACCTTCTCTATTCACGAGTTCGAGATTAACCAACTCTAGTACCAAACCTAATTTCAGAAGAGGGATGGAAGCCTCATAATTGTATTAATATTCAGGAAAATCAAATACATGAGGAATGACTACAATATTTATAGATATTGGACATTCATGTCAAAACAAATAAATAAGTTGCATAGATGCAATAATAACCACAACTGTGAAAAACAATATGGTTATTGAAATTTAACCAGAAAACAATATACATATGGGATATCACAAAAAGACAAATATAATGGTTATGCTAACATAACCATGTAATTATTATAAAACAATTAATTACCTTAGTGAATTACTAATTATTAAAGGTAATAAATGCATAATTAACCTATTTTACCTAACAAGCCATACATTTTTCAGCTACTATCAATGGCCGCTTGGTCAATGGGGAGAGAACCCTCTAAGACCTCCTCATAGCTTCTAAGAGGAAACTTTTGGACCTCCTCCTTGGTCTCTCGGTTAAGAGATTAAAGCAACAAGTCACGAGCTCCATTTGGTTCATGTTTCAAGTGTTAGTCGAGGGTAGAGGACTTTCCACCACCTTTGAATGAAGTCGGTGATAGATTTATTGTGCTCTTTCTTGATATGAAGGAATTCTCTAATTCCTTGTTGAGATTTTGTTCATATCAAAATCCTTTATGAACTTAGAAAAAAAAATTGAGCGAATGGATCAAGGCTTCTAGTATCTTGTAGTACCACTCAAGGGCGATCACCTCAAGGATATTTCAGAAGATCTTAGCTATAAATACATCCCATGGGAGTACCTCTCATATGGAAGTTGTGTACGCTTTAATATGTGCATTTGGGTCCCCCTCCCCTTTAAACTTTGGAAAATTGGGAAGCGGTCGTGGAAGCATTACACTTCATATAGTAAATTCAAGGGGATCTTTAAGATATTCAGCATATGTGCCCAAAGCATGATAATCTACCATGGACGACCCTTGATGGGGAGGTGGAGGAAGAATAGGAGGCTGATATGGTGCAGCATAAACATTCATAGAGGTGTAAGGCATCCCCTGAGGCTGAGCATATGAGTCAAGAAAATAAAACATGTCCCCCTTACGGTGATTTAGAATACATGTGGAGATCACTGGGAACAATATTTTGGTACAAGGTAGAATGCACAAAACTAGGGAACATCACATTTCTAGTTGGAATGACATTTGAGAGCATACTCATAGTCGGTACCTCTAGAGGGTATATGTATGAAGTGTGAGAGGGCATGCCTAATGTGCTTAATCCGGTAAGAATATCCCTAGGGTTAGGGATATCCATGTAAACCATAGGAGGTGAAGGTGTCGAGGGCACATAACCAAAGATTTACACATGGTGGGAGATCTTTCCTTTCCCTGCAAAAGGTGTAACATGAGGTCATTGGGAAAGCTCTAGCTCCCTGAATCTATCCACCAGTGTCAAAATTACATCACCCATAGACGGTGTTGCATTTAGCTTAGGTACGTTACGAGTGCTGGGTTGGGAAGTAAAGGAACATGATGTCCTAATATTATCGATCCTTAGGAGGACACCCCTCTTTGAATATGTTTCATGTAGGATGAGGGGTAGCAGAATTGTTTTGAAGAATAACATCAATGTAATGTTGCATCTGGTCCAAAGACTGGTCTATTGGATTAAAGTGTTACTCACTTCGGGTGTAGCATGCCATAATCTCCTTATACGGAAATAAGTAACATGGGAGTGAATCAGATTGCATGTTGTTTTGTGGTCTAAACAAGGCTTGAGGATTAGACCCTTTCTCTTCTGTGAAATTCATATTGTTTGAGCCAAATAGCTTAGGTTATGGGTTGTACTTAGGTGATCAATCTCCTCGATCTTGACTAATGAACCATTGTTGGTCCCTTGAGGAGGAGGAGTGTGAGGGGAAGGTATATTAGATGAGTAGTTATCATCCCACCTAGATAGTGAGGGTGACTGTTGCATACCCATTTGGTAATAATATTCCTCGAGACCCAAAATGGTTTGGCCATATTCCTGACCCGACATATTTGTGGGGTGAATAAATACCAGAGAATAATAAGAAAGGAGAAGGTTGGATGAAATAAGGTAGAAACAGTGGAAATCAAAATAACTAGTCCTTCATGTCGGGTTCACCAATTGTTTTAGGATTGATCATCAATACGTGACTTTTAGGCACACTCGACCTCCCAGAGGTCATGTTGGGATAGCCAATGTGGAATGGATAGATGGCTATGCAAAATATATAAAAAGAAAAATATGTGAAATGTGGATGAGAAAAGATAAAGGAAATCTAATTTCTTGTACGGGAACTAATGGAATATGCTCTTCTAAGGAAGTAAAATCTTGTCCTACTTGCGTGGGTGAAATGGAATAGTCTAAGATGATGGTAGTGTGTAAATGGTGGTTAATATCCGGTTCATGAAAGATTCTTGTAATGGGTTGTGGAAGTCAGTGAAATTGTCCTGCATTTTCCTCATAGAAATTTCTAGAAAAGGACATGGAAATGTTAGAGGAAACATATGAATAGGAAAAGTGAGTGGATTATGGGGACAAGTTTCCTCTAGGTTTATTCCGCCAAAATTTGTAGACCTTGTCAGCTTCTTCGTTTAGGACTGTCAATCATAAGATGATGACAAGTGGAAGTGGTGAGGATCAGAAAACCAAGATTCTAAGACCCATGTCAATGTTTGTGTGTGAGTAATATATGTTTGGTTGTGGGACCCATGGATCATATACTTCATCTCTTGGTTACGATGACCCCTGAATGGTCATACGGAATGTGTTTCAAATTATCAAACTAGAGAATCAATAAACTTGCAAAGTATCATTGAAGGAAAGGTTGATGTTTAAACCTAGCCCAGCTAAGAACATGTGGAGAATTGTATTACTTCCCACCTAATTAAACTATGTTCCTAATTAAAAAAATAGAAACAAATAGATTTAAATTGAAATGATTCAATTAATTTCCTCAAATTAATTAAACACGCATGTTGTTTTTAGCTAATTAACAAAAGAAACAATTAATTTAATAAATAAAACAAATTTATTCTAATTTTTTGTTCTTTTCAATTAAATGATAGAAGTGCAACAAATAAAGCAAAATTATTTAACTAATCTAATATTTTTGGATTTTATGATTTTTGGAAACAATAGAAGAAATACGAAGAAATGTAATTGCTTCTACAATACTAATAATGAGAACTAAACAAATAAATAATTTGATGTGACTATTTATACATGCGAGAATGGATCTAAACTATTCTAACAAAACAAAATCTTATTCCAATCTGTGTTTGTATATTTAAATCTTCTTTTCTACCTCGGAGACACAGGAAGAAGTAAAATATTCTCAGAAGAACTTCTTCCTCTAAAACTTCCCGATAGAAATAAATGAAGATCTAATGAAGATTACAAATTAAAATGGAATTACAATTTCTTTAAACAAATGTAGGAGCTTTCCTCTAGACAAACTTCCCTTGCAAACCCATAGGGATAGACAGGAAGTAATCAACACTAGAAGCTTTGTCCAAACAAAATAAAAACTACAGTAATGAATTAAATATTGAATTGATTTAACTACTCTAGTCAAATTGTGCATACAAATGGTATAAAGAAATCAAGAAAGGTTAAGGAAAACCAAAGACATCCCCAACCTGGAATTTGTAGAATTATGAAAAACCCAGTGATGGTTTACTTTGTTGTCCCCTTAGCTTCTTTTCCAACTTAGTGCTCAAATGAATCTAGGGAACTATGTTAGGTAGTGTAGAAGAAGCAGTGAAGAAGTGATGGAGCAGTGGTGAGTTATAGGTAGTCTGGTAGTAATGCGGGTAAGAGAATAACAATGCAAGAGGACTTGTTTGATTATGTATTTCCTAGCAAGATTATGGAATCATAATGATGCAATTCATGACAAAAATCTCCAACTAATGCTTTGGGTAGAAGCTTAAATATTATAAAATAATGGCAAGGAAATGGCCTAAGCCATTTGGTAGCCAAGAAATGCCACCTCTCTCAAAGAAGGTAAGTGTTATCCAATTTCACCCCCACATGAGAAATGGACAACAGATCAGGTTGGAAGCACTTTGAAGATGCGAGTTGAGTTTACGAGAGGAAATTTTCCTCTTCTTGGTCTTCATTGAGTCCCAAGTTAAGACGATTGATAGTGGGGCCCACTTGTAGAGAGTAAAATTTAGTATTCATAAAGTTCCCAGTGCTATGAAGATCCATTAAGTCCATAAAATATAAGAGTTTGGAAGAATTATTAAAAAATTGTGCCTTCATTATCTATAGAGCCATCTAAGCTAAATCAATAGTAGTCGAGCTACTTTGGAAACAAACCAAGCTATCTATATTACCCACCAAGTTGTGGTCGAGCTAAAGAATTGGTGAGTTGGGTTTACCTCGACTAAGTTGGAAAATCAAGGTATGGGTGAGTTATTCATAGTTGACAAGATGCTCCATTGATCGAATTCGAGGCCATTCTTTGAAGACCTGTCAAGGAGTCTATGGTCGAGCCCCGTTCCCAAGTCAAGATTTTCCTTACGAACACCAATCTGCATGTTGGAGGGAACTAAGTCCCTAGATGTTCCACATAGGAAGAGATATTTGAAATAGCTCGTAAGGATAACAATATCCTTCTTCATTAGGAATCGAGTTATTAAAGAGTGTGCCGGGTTGTATTCATTAAGGGTTGAGTTGCAAAAATGAAGTATTTAAGTTGGTTGTTTAAGTAGTGATTCATTTTCATGGACAAGGCTCTCCACCTAGACCACACTAATACTTGCATGACAAGTTTAGTTGGCTATGTGATTTATTACATAAAGTGCTCGATCTATTTTAGCTTAGACCTCTAGCGAGTTGAGTTCATATACGAAGAGATCAAGCCATTGTGTTTAAGGTTGTCGAGCTCATGGTGAAGGCACTAGACACATCAGCGAGCTCCAAGAAATATAGTTATCACATGGCAAAGAAATCCAAGTCAGCTCGGTGAGCCATGGGAGCATGTGGGAGTTGCAAAAAAATTGTCCCTAAGGACATGACGGTCTTGGGCTTCACGTGTCACCAAAGTCCAAACTCGCCACACTATGCCTTATGTGGAAAATGTGGGAAAAGGGAACTTTGATGTCCCAAGGTGATTTGGGACACACATGACATCAGAAGCTGAGTCATCCATAGTATATGGAGTGTGAAAAAGGTAAGTGAAATCGGTCAAGTGACACATGGGACGCATGGACTTCCAAAACCTGATTTCATCAAAAACAGGTGAGTCAGTGGGTGGAGGTCAGTGTCAACAGCGAGCATTACAATCCAACGGTGATACGGGTGAACCAATGTGGGTGATGTGGGAGTTGGGGGCCCGATTGGTCTAGACCGGGTCACAATAAGTTCACGCAAGATAGCCAAACCCATAATGCAAAGTAAAGATGGCTCGCCGATATACATGTTGAGTTGGCTGTGGGGTCAAAAAAGGGAGTTCATCGATTGTTGGCAAGAAAATTTGTCAGGGAAAAATTGATGTAATTCTTGCCAATGCTTTGGGAGTCTAAGTCCCTCTACTTAATAGGTGCAGTTGTCGTATGTGCATGTGTGATGTAAAAATGAGTTTTATCCAGGTGGCCTTTTGGTTAGGGATCTAATAGGGGCACTCCACTAACCCTGTAGAAAAAGCTTGCAGATATCTGCAAGGGATGAATTGTCCAAGAAAGTAGGAAAGGGAGTGAGAAAGTTAGAAAAGAGAAACTAATGTTGCAAGTAGAAAATCATAGAATTGCATACACCAGCCAAAAATTTCATTACATGCACTTGAATTTAGAAGAAAAAAATCCGCATAACAACAACAAGACCAAATGGCATTTAATGAGCACAAAGTACCACTAAACTCCTTAGTCAAAAAAGGCTAAAATTCCTTCTTCCTTTATTGAAGCTCAAGCAGAAATTGTACATAGCATAAAAGTGGAAGACATTTTAGAGTAGGGAAAATGGAAGAAATTTTCTATCTCTTTTCTCTCTTCACAAGGATATCTCTCTCATGAATTCACAAAAAACAGCTCCAAAATATAAGAAGTCTAAGAAGACCCTCAAATGAGGTGCTTGCTACAATTTATAGAAGAGAAGGCAACTCTTAATCTTCCCGGTGACTTTTCACATACTTTAATCTAGCTTTAGACTGTTCATATTCCACTTAAATATTTAAGTCCCTTTTATAAAAACAAGGTGACTTAAAGTTTACATTATGTTTCTAAAGTCACTTAAAGTTATATTAAAAATTACAAACCTCAACGCAAAAATATAACATTGAAGAGAGAGATAGAGAGAGTGTTGGGTGAGGAGAGAAGACAAAAGAGAGAGAAATAAGAGGAAGAAGAAGAAGAGAGAAGGATGGGGAATTATGCAGAAGAATGAGTTAGTGCATTGGATTTGATATCGCTCCCTAACTTGTTTCCACCTTGTGCTCCGAGAAATCCTATCCCTCAAAGCTCCTTATTGAAATGAGTTGCTGCAAGTTCCACTTTATCAACATGAGGAATGTGAATGCAGCTCAAGGTATATGTCCATCCATCAACCACACTATTGATATCTTTGTACTTCTTGAACCATGATGATTTTTCTCTCGTGATAAGTGCAATAGAGGCCCGAATCTCTAAGAGGAAGTCAAGGGTACCCTTAGTGAAGGACAAAATGGATTGCCTACCTCTTTCTTGACATATTCTTCAAATGGACCAATCAACTCATCAATAGTTGTGTCCTCGCCCATTGCAGGTACTCCAAGTTTCTGAGTTTTCTAATTTATACTATCCTACAACTTGTATGTTTGTTCCTCTTTTTCCTCCAGCTTTGTGATGGCCCGATTGATTTCCTCAAACCTTATTGCTAAGGCCCTCACCCATACATGTGAAAAGTATTCTGAAGGAGTTTCAAAAAAATTCCTGTCGATCAACTCCTAGTGATGAGTGTTGCTCATTTCATCTACTACTAGACCCAAAGGTTCCTAATAGTCCCTTTCTTTCTCCAAGTCTTCCTTATTCCGCATCCTATTTGTTTTCGCACACATGTAAGCGAAGAGTTTGACCACTTCTTAGAGCAATGACTTCCCTTTTTCATAAATTGAGTTAATCCATTCATTATTCACTCACCCTTGCATTGTGAACTCGTGTGTCCTCTTAATGGAATCTGGATTGAAGTTGTTGATGGGTGCAACTTCCTCAATGGGGATTTTCGTGGCATTGGGATCAACTAGATGTTGCACATAGAATGAAAGAGTTTGTTCTGTTACTTTAGTTCATCAAAATTCTTCTTATACTCCTTATTCCTTACCACCATGTGAGCGGAAGATTATTGATACATGTGCAAATCCCCTTCATGAGTTTCCAATCCCAGTTAGATCATGCTCATCTCATAGTCATCTAGTGTCATCTCATCCACTTGGCTTGATTACCTTCATCCGAGATACTTCAATGTATTGATTACCCATTTCCCCATTATAGAACCATGAGGCCGTATGTGTGATATTTCTTGATCTTTTTTCTTTATCCAATGAGATAATCGTTGATAGGTTAGGGGCTGCCACTTGTTGCATAGTGTAGGTGTTAGGGAAAATTATTTCTTGCATCTAAGGGAACATCTCATCGGATTCAGGCTCAATGACAGGGGTACCAACCATTCCCTACTCTAGAGGAGGAGGAAAATCCTAAATGAGAGAGGTATGGGTGTCAACAAGAGGTGAGACCTCCTATGGTGGTTTGAAGATTGGGTCTTGAACCATGTGTTCTTCATCCATTTGTGCTTTCACCACTAGATTTTCTTCCTACATTTCTGTGATCAAGTCTTCCTCTTGTAGTGACGTAAATGAGTCTTCTTTTGGTGACTTTTTGTGAGGGGAGGTTTCCATTTCTGTGGCCTTTCTTTTCGAAACTTTCTCTAGAGTGTCTAGAACTAGAAGTCACCTCTAAAAATTTTGAAGATGATTGATGGGAGGATTGCTTCTGGCTTGTGGTTGTACCTCGTGATTTGATGGCCATGGTTCTCTTCTTCTGAAACCAATTTATGGTTCTCCTCACCACCTTCTTAGTCTTCTCCTTTATATCTCCTGATTCACAAACATACCAGTTGACTTGAATCAAAGGGGACATCTTGAGTACTACCTACTCAGGATCATACATATTTTTCCCATCATCATGCAAAATATATTCATACCAAGAGAACTTGAATTTATTTATTTCATCGACTGTCATCCTCATATGGTCCTTTTCCCACACTTCAAATTCATCAGCAAAATTGGCCCAGTAGTAAATCAACTTGTGGTTCATGTTGTAGTTTTGGGATGTAGAAAGAGTCAGGATCTTCTCAAATGTCAAAATTAGGCCTGGTAATGTAGGAATGAAAAGTCCAATGAGTGAAAGCAACCTCAAGATAAGATGCGTCATTTGAGCTCTTGCATGTGAATACCTCAAGAGAGATGGGAAATGAAATCAACTTCTTCTCCCTCTTTGCTAAGTTTTCTATTCACGTGAATGATCTTCCTACAGAGCTTGAATAATAAAATTTTGTCACTAAGGTACTTGGGAAGCCTTATAGAAAGCTTGGTTGAAGCCAACAACTTATAAGTAGGAGAAGCTTGAGAATTGTATTAAGTAAGAGCCATACTTTTTTATCAGGGATGTTTCTTGTGACAAAATCTTGGCCTCAAAATCACCTTCTAAGCTTCAGACCACATACATTGTGAATGCATCATTCACGTGAGTGAAATTCCTATGAATTTCCTCCATTACCATTGCGGAAGCTTCTCGACTACAAATACCTTGGCAGTAATGTTTTGTGTGAGGGCCAATCCTTTGAAATATCTTGAGCTAGCAAGGAAATAGACCAAGTAATAATTCATGTGAAACTTATTCATCATGGTTACCTAGAGTATTTACATATGGATATTATCACTAATGATCTGCCCCCAATTAATTCTTTACTTTCCTTCTATCACCGTCAAGATGAAAAGGCCCATCCAGTCTTGAAAGTCTCTTGTGCTTGCTTTTCCCATAACTCTACTAAGGAGAGTGATGGTATCTGAATATCCTTCTTGAAACTCACACCTTGGAAGGTTCTTAGCCATCCTTGAGGGTTTTATTCTTGTCTTTAACCACTAACCAAGTACTACCCCTTGCGCATATGCATCCATCATCTCCCAATCATGCCAAGCCTTGTCCTTTGAGATGACAACCATACTAGGTGATGTCGGGATTTGTAGAGAGAGTGAGATGGTTCTAGGACTAATGACCACCATTGTTGTACCATTTTTGGCTTGGATTGTCCATGTTTTGGGCTCATAGTGGTGAGAGCAAGCCAAGACCAACTCAAGGCTTTGCATAGACATGGGGTGTCCCTTGCAACTGCGAACAATATGCTCGTGAATACTTGATCCTCAATTTTTCCTCGCTCCTTGGCTTTCATATGAGATCTTAGGTCATTCAGGTCCATGTATGAGACATCATTGTCTTCTATCTCATACTCGTAGGTGAAGGGTTGTGCCGGATTCTGTCCCATCCACTTATGCTTCATGATTTCCTTAGAAAAAGTAACTTACTATTTTTAGTAAGTATGAAAAATCAACTCCCTCAAACCTCAATTGGATGTTGCGACTCTAATTTCCTCTTCTCCTTATGTTCCTCTCACCTTCTAGGATCAAATTTCTATTTTGGTAGGTGCTCATGGGACCACTTACTATTTTTAGTAAGTGTCAAAATTGGACCAAAAATTTTGTTCTGATGAATTTTCAACTACGGTGATGCATATCATGTGTTCAACGTCTCCCTCACAGTTCTTTTTTTTATGGCTTTTCCAAAATAGGATTCCCTATGCGAGAAGACCTGCTATTTTTAGAAAGTGGGCTTTAGGAGGTCAGATTGATATGTAAGAATTTTTTTCGATATGTTTTTTTCCAATATCGCCCCTCTGAAATCTTGGACCTACCCGCTCAATAGTTTGGGAGATTTTAAAATTTTAAATTTCGACTGGCAAAGCACTTCACGGACAAGGTAGCCATTAATGGACCTCAAAAATTACAGGTCTATTTTATTCCTTCATTCACGATAGAAATCACATTTTTATATTGGTTTTCACTTCTTGTGCTTAGGTGAAATGTCGTTTTAATCCAATCAATTTGAGAAAATCAAGTTTTTTTCTTTGTTTGTTCTAAAGAGGATTTATTCATTGTGAATTTTTTAAGACATGGGAGGAGGGTATGAAGGTGTTTTTCTGATGGTTTTTGATATATGATCAAATAGAAAAATATGATTAAATCAATCTGTGCATTTGGTTGCAACATCTCTTCAAAAATCTATTTTGGGGCAATGGAGATTTTCAAAGTTCTTCTTCATTCTTCGTTTCTTCTTCTCAGTTTGATGAAATATTATTCTAATACCTGCATATCACCAAGGGGTAGAGGATTTAATTTATTTAGAGAATATTTTTGAGATTTGGAAATGGTGGAGTGGTGGTAGGAATTTGCAAAGAAGTATGCAAAGAAAGATGTGCTTGAGGAAATGTTAGATGTTAGAAGTTAGAAGCGGGAGCAATATTTAAAAAATTGAAAAAATCACAGTAAGGAGAGAGGAAAAATTTCATTTCCCTGACATCCCTCACCTCAAATGGATGTGAGGGACATGAATTTTTTATAGTGCACCTCAGCTCGATATGTGGCGGAGATCCAACTAAAGCGGATTAAAGCTAAAAAATAGTTTTAAAGCACCGAAAGGGATGAGAAGTGGTAGCATGAGGAATATTGAGGCATCATGAGGGTTGGTCACATTTTTCAACCCTGAATTCCCTCACCTCAAAATGACATGTGGGAAATCAAATTTCACAAAGCATGCCGAAGCCTCCACTTGTCACGATCTGAGCAAGCGGGAGAATGAGCCTGACAAGCACCTAGGGACCGAACTCGGCGATCCTAAAGGTTGCATTAGGGTCTAGAGGGCTTATAGGGCCTAGGCACATTTTCTTGACCTTGATTTCCCTGACCTTGAGGGAGGTAAGGGACATAAAATTTTTGCAGCTCCTGGAGTGACATGTCCTCATCAAAATTTGGCTAACTCCCGAACTCGCTCCAAGAGGGAAACTTGAAACAGCAATAACTTGAGCTCTCGATGGACATTTTTGATGAAATTTTATATAATATTGACTGGAAATGGAATTATGAATCCAATGGTGAGGGTTTTAGGTCTTGATTCCTCCATTGTATCCCTAAACATTTGGATTATTTATCTTGTACTCCACATGTGCATGAGAAAAACTTCTTGTAGACCTATTTCTCCAAAGTGTTGTGAAAAAAATAATTTCACCATATTGTAGGGCATGGGATTCCATTTCTAAAGATGTTTATATTTTCACCTAACTCTATCCATAGTTCATGGAATCCCCTTTGGAAGCTCAGTAATTTTTTTGGCATGTGCACTACCTAGGCCTATGAACCCTAATTTTAGTGAAACTGTCCCAAATTCTCTGGATCCTTCTTGAATCTTCCTAAATCAATTCCATGATGTTCCCAGGCCTTTAATTCACCTTTTTCTATTTTGGATTTTTTTTCCACTCCATGGGGTTGTTCCAGTCCTAGGAAGGACAGTGATAGCCCTTCCCACAGCTGCCTAAAGTTTGCATTTTTCAATGAACTCCTAAAATCACCTAGGGGTTTTGAATTGAGTTTCCTAAATCACCTAGGGAATGAATTTTTAAAAATTGGGAGGTTACTATACTTGACTCAGAGACACTGGGGTGCCTCGAATGATAAAACATGAAAATTTTGGTACAGGGGTATCATTCTCGTGCTTAGAAATTGTCAATTTCCCTGTTGCATCTGATCCAGGCAAAGCAATTCTAGTGGCGCAACTTCCAGAGACCATAACTTTTGCACCGTAGCTCCGATTGACTCCGTTCAAAAGGCAACGGAAAGCTTGGAATGTGTAGAATGTGATGAGAAGGTGCAAACTTTTTTCGACAATGTTTGACCCCCGAAATCCGCGTTTAAGGGGCCCAAATTGTGATTTTTGTAGTGTTGTCTAAAAATAGTAAATTCTAAAAATAGTATGTTTCACAAAATTAGTGCACATGTAAGTCTTGGAAGATGAAACACCTCATCTCCCTCGAGACTGGTGACCTTCCACATCTTTCTAGGTGTCCTTTCGTATTTATAAAATTATTATAAATACATATGTAATCGGAAGAAGAGATAGACATCTCTTGCAGAGATAATTGATGTATTTGAAGTCTTTGAGTAATTTACATCTCTTTTCAGAGATAGTTGTTTTGCAATTCATTTGGCACATTTGTTAATCTATTCCTTAAGTCTGAAACCCCTCGGTTTTGGATCATGCACATTTGTACGACAACACCAACATAGACACATGGAAGTGTAAGCTATGGGGTTGAAAGCAGCGATGGAGAAAGAGCTTGGATTTCAAAATGTGACTCAACGTGAGAAGATACGAAGTTGGCCTCGAGCTAGGAAAGTATATAGTTCAACACGCATTAGGGATGATGACTTGGCATCCAAGGTAAGCCCGTCAATGAGGAATCAAAACCCAATGCAATTCAAAAGGAATTCACCATTTTTAGAAGACCATCATGGCACATGTAAATTTTCTTTCCGTATATACCAATAGGGTACTGGGGAGGTAGAGAAAGGAGAGTCATCTTAGTGAGCTATATGTCAAGATGGCTATGTTCATGTCATGTGTTAAAAACAATAACTTCCCTACTCAAAGCAAGAAAATTATGAAAAATCAAATAGAGCCCACCAAATTTAAAATATCAAATAATTTTAAATGATGATGCAAAACTATGGAAGGGAGAAGAAATAATTATTTCTAACCAAATATTAATTGCCAGTCCCATGAAGGCCAAGAAATGCCTAGAAAACCAAAACATCCACCTACACTCAGAAGCTCATATCTTGAGCAATTCTCAACAAAATCACGTAAATGAATACTCTTTGGAATCATGGCTCCAAGTCCATCGCACAAAAAAAAAAAAATAGGAATTGATGCATATTTTATGGATTATTTTAAGGAAAACTATTTTAGTTCAAGGAGATAGCTGGAAAGTGGTTCAAGAGGCATTTAATGAGCATGGGAAATCATTCTTTCACTGCTGCAGGTTATGGGACACCTTGAGATTGCTTTTGTAGGTCAATATTCACCAACTACACTCATTTATCATGACTTGAAATTGGTTTTAAACTGAATTTCAAGAATTTCATCCCCTCTCTATCTCTCTCTTCCCCAAATTCTATAAATTGAAGAGTTGAGCTCATTGTAGGAGGGGGATGATTCTTGTAACAAAACTCTTTTTTTTTAAACACCAATGTGTTGTAGGCCTTCATATTGGACTTCTTTCATGTTGATCTAGGCCTTTCTCTTGCTTTGTAAGTGAACTATGCATATTAATGAAGTAGTAGATGCAAATTTGTGGATGTTTTCTTCCCTTGTCTGTGTTTATTACATTCTTCTTTCCTCTTCATTTTATTTATAGGTGTTTTGTGTCTCTTTATGCTCTTGTAAGGTGCAATATTGTTGTGTTTTCATGGAAATGATGTTGTAAGTGTTGTTTTTAGACTATGGAGAACTATTTTCACCCTCTCTAATCAACATTTCTTCTCATTTCTACACATTGGAGAGTCTTTCCCATTCCCTTTTCTTGGTGCATCACCTCTGTTAGAGTAGATTCTTCATTTTCATGTTCTTTCTCTCTCCCTGGTCCCTTGGAAATTATAGGATAGAGATAGTCAATAGTTTTCTTTCATTAGAGTTAGCTTGCACTAGATTAGGAAGAGGAACCAGCCTTCTCTAGAGGTCTATCTCAAGTAGCAAGTCCCACAACTTGGAGATAGTACCCATGTTACCCAATCACACTACTTGCCTTAACACACTCACATGCTAAGTAAATAAGGGGTGTTGTGATTTGGTGATAACATTTCTAGCATGCCCATTGGAACATCATAGAAGTCAAAATTTCATCATTTAAGGGTGTTATACTACAGATTTGAATTGAAGATCATTTGCATGTGTGCAGTTCAATCTTTAGAGTAGACTTCATTTCAATAGGTTGGTGTGTTCTTATTGGAATTTCAGCTTTTAGAAGTATATAAAACACATTTGGTGACTCCATTTGGTTAAAACAACCCAATATTTGAAATTGTATACCTTTCTTCCATCCATTTATTTCCATTTTCATTGATCTTTCTTTCCATCTCTTTCATTTTCTCATGTTCTATGAAGTTGTGCAATCATGGCTTTATTCCCACAAGTGGAATTCACACTTGCAATAGTACAATCAACCTCCAATGAGCTTCACAACCCCTCCAAATCAACACTATGATCAAATTCAAAACCATTATGCTTACCCATATGAGCAATTCCAAAACCAGTTTGGCTACGGAGCTTATCAAGAGCAAGGGTATGCATACAATGACAATAGTCAAATGGGAAGTGCTGATTTGCAAGAGAAGATCCAAGGATTGGAGGCTAAAATGGTGCATTCAAGGGATATATCTCAGATGAAAGCATTCAAGGTTAGATTTAGGACTCCTTGTCCATGGGAGGGCCCTTTTCCAAGACATTATAGCCCAGAAAAGAAGCTGGACTTCATAGCTGAGATGTTTCCAAGGCTCACAGAGTGGATTATGGAGATAGAAGATTTTGTAAACAATGTTAGTCAATCTTTTCAAGGGAAATATATAGCATTTCCATCTCACAATCCCCTCCCCACTCCCCAATTTGTAACATTTCAGCCATAACCTCAATTTTCAAGCTTCTTGTGTATCGCCTCAAATATCAAATTCCCTTTTCCACCTTCTAATTTACCCTCTCATCTTAGTTTCTCTACTCTTTTCCCTTCCAAGCACTTATCCCCTCCAAGGACAAAAAAATATACCTCCTCCACCACCACAAAAAATTGCAAAATTTGTTGTAACCCAACCCATCCCTCCTCTTGCATCACCAAGTTCATCTTGGGAAGAAAACAGTCAAAAAACCAATCAAGGGAAACAAAAATAAAATTCTAATAATAAAAAAATGACATAATATTTGAAGAGGTGGGATCTTAAGTTTGGTATTGAAAATATTCCCTTGATGGTTAAGCCAAAAGAGGAGGCCAAAGTTGAAGAACAAGTGATATTCAAGTTTGGTTTGTAATAGCTACGAAGCAATAGGAGGAAGATCCTAATGAAGAAAATATGACATAGAATTTGAGAAGTTTGGCTCTTAGGTTTGAAATTAATAAAATCTCCATGATGGTGAAACCTACAAATGAAATCAAAGTTGGGTAACAAGCAATTAAGGCTTATCTTGAATCCAATGTTGCAGCGGTGGAGCCCCAGAGGAAGAGAGCTATGATCAATAATCCATTTGTTCATAAAGCAGTGTCCACATTGGCACTATCTTTTTAGATGATGTTTATCAAACACCCATTACAAAATCAGAGGAGGAAGGAGAAGAACAATCAGCTTCTAGTTCCATTGAAGAGGAGGAACTACAGGAAACTAAATCAGATTTAGAACCACTTAATGAAAATTAAATCATTGAAAGTTTCCTACTTTCATTCGAGAGAATCTGATTTAGTTGATGAATCCATGATAGAGGAGAACATTCAAGAAGACCATGCTGCCCCAAATGGTCCTCTAAAGAAGTAGACTGAAGAGTTTGATTTTTCAAACTTCATGCTAGAGGAAGAATAGGGTATTCGGGAGCAATTTGGTATTCAAGCAACAAAGGAGGAACTCTTGAGCTAACAATGTGTTGCGATGTAAATTGTAATTATAAAAAAATAAATTCATTAGATGCTGCAATCAATACTAGTGAGCTTCATATTAAAGAGGAGTTCTATGTTTTCAAGGAGGAAGGAAAAGAGCATGAATTTTTTATCTCTCTCTCATCATCATTCCAAAGGGTACATCATTTTTCTATAGATGTGTAAGAAGAAGAAGGTCAAGTTGTAGATAGCCCCATTTTTCAAGAAGGTTTGCAAGAAGACTCCATTTTTGGAGTTGAATTTCAAAGCAATAGGTACATTCGAAGGACCAGACCATGCCCTATTAGATACTTGGATTCATTAGACCTGAGGAAGGAGACAAATCCATTTATGTTTGCTTCTTAGCATGAGGGAGAGTCACAAAGTGCCAAGGATCAACAACAATACCTCTTGGAACCAATTGAATAACAACTAGAAGAGGTGTATGTCTTGTTTCTTATTGATACCTTGATGTATGAGGGAGTGGAAAGTCAATTTGCAGTAGGTATTTCACTCCTAACCACAGCTAAGCTTAATTCCAAGTCATCCATATGGTTGTAAATTATGAGGAAGGGCATTTACTTCTCAACACTAGTAGTAAGTTTTGTTTGAAGTTGTCCATTTCTCTAGATTGTGTAGGGTAGGAGTAGGTTTGTTTTCAGTAGAATAAGTTCTTTTGCACACTCTACATGCCTAAATTGAGGCATATATGATTAGTTATTTTGTATGTATCTTTTTCATGTTTCTCTAGGCGAGACAGTGAATCAAGTGTTCGGTTGTTGCGAGTAGGAAGATCATAGTTCCATGTAACCGTTGCAAAATTCAAATAAAAAATCTAGAGAAACTAAAATTAGTTAAAGAGGAAATCTTGATGATTCTCTCCAAGAATAATTGCAGCAAGCCTCTATGCCCTTGCAAACAGAAAAAGACCATCTAGTGACCCAAGTTAGAAATCAGCCCTAGCCTTCAGTAAAGCACACAAGGTAACATGCTTGAAATTGGAACTTTTAGAAGAAGAAAAGGAATCAAAATTTAATAGAGTTCCATGATGTCAAGAAAATTAGTCTTGTCTGTTCAAACTTGATAGAAATCAGATGTTGGGGTGACATTTATAGATGTTTGTCATTTAGCCTCACGGATCGCAATTGCGGGAAAAGGTGGAATTCAAGTTTTAAAACAATTTTCTACTCTCACAAAATAAATTTTAATATTTTCTTATGAGAGTTGAGGATGTAAGTAGCAATGTTTCAAAGTATTCTAGGTTCAAGATTTTCTAGAGTTGGACCAGTTCATGTTGATCATATAGACTCCATGCTCAATGGATAACTACTTGTGACTAGTCATTCTCAATTTAGCAAGCAAATGGCCCCACAAGTCACCAAATTGTTATCCAATTTAACCCCCATATGAGAAATGGACAACAGAGAAGGTTGCAAGAACTTCGAAGATGCAAGTTGAGTTTACGAGAGGAAATTTTTCCTCTTTTTGGTCTTCATTGAGTCCCAAGTTGAGACAATCGATAGTGGGGCCCACTTACAAAGGGTGAAATTCAATATTCATACATTTCCCCGGGTGTTATATCCATCAAGTCCATAAAATAGAATGGTATAGAAGAATTTGAAAAAAATTTACCTTCGGTGTCTCAGAGAGCCATCCAAGTTAAATCATTAGTAGTCGATATACTCGGAAAACAATTGAGCTATCTATACTACCCACCGAGTTATGACTAAGATGAAGAATTGGGCGAGTTGGTTTTACCTCGAATAAGTTGGTAAATCAATGTATCGACCGGTTTGTTCATGGTTGACAAGTTTCTCCATTAATCAAGAAGTCGAGCCCATTCTTTGAAGACTTATCGTGGCAATCTATGGTCAGGGCTCCATGCCCAAGTTGAGATTGGCCTTGTGAACACCAAGTTACATGTTGGAGGGAACTAAGTCCCCTAGATGTTCCACATAGGTAGATCTATTGAAATAACTCTACAAGGACATTAAACTCCTTCTTCGTTCGAGAATCAAGATATTAAAGAGTGTGCCATGTTGTATTCATTAAGGGTCAAGTTGTTAAAATGAAGGAGTCAAGATTCTTGTTTATGTAGTGAGTCATTTGCATGGATGAGGCTCGCCACCTAGACTACACTAAGACTTGTACGATGATCCAAGATGGCTATGCAGTTGTTTACATAAAGTGCACTGATTTGTTTTAGCTTAGAACTCTAGCAAGTCAAGCTCATATCCAAAGAGGTTGTGTCATTTTTTTAAGGTTGTTGAGCTCATGGTGAAGGCACTAGGCACATCAGTGAGCTATAAGAAATATACTTATCACTTGGCCAAGCAATCTGAGTCAGCTCAACAAGCCATGGGAGAATGTGGGAGTTGCGTAAAAAATTGTCCCAGAGGACCCAATGGTCTTGGGCTTCATGTGTTACCAAAGTCCAAACTCGTTGTAGTATTCCTTATGTGGCGAATACAGGAAAAGGGAGCTCAGATGTCCCGAGGTGAATTGGGACACACAGAACATCAGAATCTGAGTCGGTTGTAGTATATGGAGTGTGAAAAAGGTGGGTTAAATCGGTCCCGATTGGCACATGGGACACATGGACTCCCAAAACCCGATTTCACCAAACAATGAGCAAGTCAAGCGGGTGGAGGCCGATTCAATGGGAACTGTAGGTCATCGAAGATATGGGTACACCAATATGAGTGATGTGGTATTTGGGGGCCTAATTGGTTTGGGCCAAGTCACGGGGAGTTCATCGTGGGATAGACAAATCCACAATGCAAAGCAAATACAACTTGCCGATATACATGTTGAGTTGTTCGTGGGATCTAAACAAGGAATTCGTCGTCATAGACATGTGGAAGTGTAAGTTATGGGGTCAGAAATCTAGTGGCTAGAGGAAGATCTCGGTGTCGAAAATGTGACTCAACGTGAGGGAAAATTTAGTTTTCCTGAGCAAGGAAAGTATATAGTTCAACACGCATTAGGGAGGATGACTCGACATCCAAGGTAAGCTCGTCAACGAGGAATAAAAGCCTAATGAAATTCAAAATAAACTCACCATTTTTATAATACTATCGTGGCACATGTAAAGTGGCTCTCCATATAGACCAATAGGGTATTCGGGGAGGTAGAGAAAGGAGAGCCAACTTAGCGAGCTATATGTCAAGTGGTGGTTATGTTCATGTCATGTGTTAAAAACAATAACTCCCTACTCAAAGAAAGAAAATTATGGAAAATCAAATAGGGACCACCAAATTTAAAATACCAAATCATTTTAAATGATGATGTAAAACTATGGAAGGGAGAATAAATAATTAATTCCAACCAGATATTAATTTTCAGTCCCGTGAAGGCTAAGAAATGTCTGGCAAACCAAAACAGCCACCTACACTCAAAAGCTCATATTGTGAGCAATTCTCAACGAAATCACGTAAATTAATACTCATTGGAATAATGACTACAATCCTATCACACTGAAATCAAAAAAATCAAGAATTAATTCAAATTTGATGGATAATTTTAAGTAAAACTATATCAGTTCAAGGAGACATCCGGAAAGTGGTTGGAGAGGCATTTAATGAGCATGGGAAATCATTCTCTCACTGCTGCAAGTTATGGGATACCTTGAGATTTATTTTACAGGTCAATATTAACCAACTACACTCATTTATCATGACTTTCAATTGGTTGGAAAGCTAATTTCAAGAATTGCATCCCCCTCTCTCTCTTACCCAAATTCAGTAAATTGATGTGTTGAACTTATTGTAGGATGGGGGTGATTCTTGTACCAAAACTCTTTTTTTTTTTTGTTTTGGAACACAAATGTGTTGCAAACATTCATATTGGACTTCTTGCATGTTGATCCAGGCCTTTCTCTTGCTTTGTAAGTGAATTGTGCATATTAATGAAGCAATAGATGCAAATTTGTGGATGTTTTCTTCCCTTGTCTATGTTTATTGCATTCTTCTTTCCTCTTCATTTTATTTGCAGGTGTATTGTGTCTCTTTATGCTCTTGAAAGGTGCAATATTGTTTTGTTTTCATGGAAATGATGTTATAAAAAAATTTAGACTGTGGAGAACTGTTTTCACCCTCTCTAATCAACATTTCTTCTCATTTCTACACATTGGAGAGTCTTTCCCATTCCCTTTTCTTGGTGCATCACCTCTGTTAGATTAGTTTCTTTCATTTTCATGTTCTTTCTCTCTCCTTAGTCCCTTGGAAATTATAGGATAGAGATAGTCAATAGTTTTCTTTCATTAGAGTTAGCTTGCACTATATTAGGAAGAGGAACCAGCCTTCTTTGGAGGTCTATCTCAAGTAGTAAGTCCCACAACTTGGAGATAGTACCATGTTACCCAATCACACTACTTTCCTTAACACACTCACATGCTAAGCAAATAGGGGGTGTTGTGATTTGGTGATAATAGGATGTTAACTCTAATTAGTCAGTAGGAAGGGAAGGAAAATTTGATATGTATCAAATGAGCCCAAGAACATCCAATTTTACGAAGAAACGTTAAAAACATGTTTGAAGAAGTTGACATGTATTCAAAATACGCCAAATAAGGTTCTAGAAAAACTACACACAGCCATTGGTCTATGTAGAGGAGCGTTACACAACTATTGGGGTAGTTACGTAACCAATACTTAGGCAAACCGGTGATTGTGTAACTACCACAACAGCTCCTTAACTTAAGGCTAAAAGCTAAGGGAAAAGTTGTGAAAGAGATAAAGGAAAGCCAAAAAATATGGAAATGGCTAAGGGAAGCACTCTAGGATAAAAATCTATACTACAAATAGGAAATTGGACTCAAACACCATTGGAAAAGATATTAATCATCATTAGGGATTTAAAACCATTCCGAAAATGTAGCACATGTAAAATTGGGTATGTACAGTGCTCCATGTAGGGTTGGTGCTCTACTAAATTTAGGGGTTTGTGCTCTTTGTGGGGTTGGTGCCTCACTAAAATTAGGGGTTGGTGTTCCTTCTTGGGTTGGCACTCAAGTAAATTTGATTCATTATTATAATAAATATTTGTTTCAGTGGGTGTTCTTCCCCATGATGGTTTCCCTCTTAAATATGGTGTTCATGTGTTCTTATGTCTCATTTACATGTGTGGATGTTGTAATGTTTTGATGATTCATGTTAAGATGGTTTGCATGATTAAGTTGAATGAAATTATTTATGAATGTTGAGTTATAATTAAAATAAAGTTTTAATGTCAAAATAATTCACCCCCATTGGTTGTGCTTCCAACAGATGTAACATTCCTAAGAGCACATAAATAAGGAATGCCTAAACACATGTCACGTGAGATAAGAGTGGAGGCCACTAGAAATGGAATTTGTGTAGTATCTCGAGACAAAAATGGTGGTTAGAATAATATGTCCAAATTTGGAGTTAGAATCAAGTGTGATTTGCTTCTTCATATATTCTAGAGAGTTAATTATCTTGAGATTACATATATTATACTTGTTATGTAGAGAATCCAAAACATTGTGTTCATGGAATTGATTAATAGATGCATGAATATATAAAGTATCTCGAGACAAGAGCATCATCCATATTAGAGTCATCAAAATTAATAATCAGTGTAAAAGGTGGCATATGGAGAATAGTTCCAATCATTTCATCCAATGGGTGATCATAAGAAGGCAGAGGTGGTACTGCATGATGAACATTATGTACTTCCAAAGTAAATTTGTTAGTATTATTATTAAGAATTGAATCATTAAATATTTTCAACTTTGGATTATCATTAGTAAAATTAGAGGGTTTGGTGGGTTCATCCCATTTAATATTATTTATAAAAATAAGATCTTGTATAACATATCGAAGCTTGAAACATTAATAAGTGAGGTGACCGGTGCATCTATGATAGTTGCGATAAGCATCAACATTGAAATTATTACCATGAGACTTGCTCACATCAACCTCAAGTGGTGGATGGAGAGACATGACTTAAGTAATCATTTAAGCATAATGTGTGGAGCACAAGGTAGACGAGTAAATTAACTTTGTGTAGGTTGTAAATATAGCTCATTGGGTTGAACTATGGCATCAATATTGTTTTTAGTAATAGCCTTATTATTAGTAGCCTTGCCTTTGAATGTGGACTTGCTTGGAAATTTGGCATTAGATGTAGTAGAAGAGCTGGTAACATACTTAAGCTTATTCATATGTAGTAACTTGGCCTCACGTTCTTTGAGTGTATGACATAGATGATAAAATGAGGGGAACTTATTGAATATGAATGATTCTTGCAAAGGGGAAGAAATATTTGTGTGAAGATATTTTTAAGTTCCCTATTAGTCAAGATAATATTCATTTTTTAAGCATAGTTTCATAGAATAAAACATATTTAATGATTTTATAATAGATCTTTGGAGTACTTAGGCACTTGAGCATAAGAAAAATTTTCACCAATATTGATGGAAAGCTGTGTAAGAAATTGATTTTCCAAAGTAGTGAAATATTGCATAGAATGTGTTGGGAGATCATAGAAACCTTGTAAAGAGAAGTATTTCAAGATTCTAAGGAAATTATTTATAAGTAATATATCATTAGATGAATATTCAAATTGACAAACATGGAATGATTGAATGTGTTGTGCGGGGTCATTATTTCCATCATATATAGGAAACTTATGAGAATAAAACACCAAGATGAAAAAGATAAGAAACCACTTAAGGTGTAAGTGATTATAAAGCAATTGAGTAGAATCCATTGTATGAGAAGTATCAGATGCACCGTGTGATTGTAAGATTTTATCTTGTACAATATGACCAAGAGTTTCAAGAGCTTGTGTTCTAGAAGAAGAAACATGTGACCCATTATGATTTCATGTAGAACAACAATAGACATTGGAAAGGACATACAAACATTAGGTTTTGGGATATGAGGTTCCCCATAAATGTGGGCATTTTAGAAGTGGAAATGGTATATTTTTGTAAAGGAAAAGAAGGTGGAAACCTCTCAAAAATAGATTCCTCGTTGGATTTATGATCATGATGAGCTTGGAAGTGAGAAGAAACTTAATAATAGGATCTATGTGATGAGGATTTTCATAAATTTTTGCATGAAATTGGGGTATGAGTTCAAATTATACTTGGTCCATAGTGTTATCCTCTTCATGGTCATAATAATAATAATAATGTTCACTATTTATTTCCATGGTACCTTGTTACAGGATCAATCATAGATGGAATGTTATAGATAGGAAACGAAGAAGAATCCATGGGAGACAAACACTTGCAGTAGGAGGATAAATATCAAAATGTTCAATGTATTAATTATTAAGTTAATTACTACAACTAAAGGTCATAGGAAGGAAGCACATGAAAAATAAAATATGAAAATAATCATAGCCCAAGAGAGTAGAAGAATCTGAAGGAAACTAGGGTTTGAGCCAAAGCGTTTGATTCAAGATCTAGGCTCAACAAATTTTTACATCCTTTTTCAAATTAATAGATTGTTACAGTATTGCAAAATAATAAGAAAGGAATGTAAGGTTCATTATAGGGGGTTATTTGGATTAATTAACTTCCAACATTAACAATAAAATATTATAATAATGCATTAATACTTGTAAATAGTGATAAAAATATGATATAAGCCTAAATACACAAATTTATAAGTGTACTTAGCTATACAAAATGCTTTTAAAAAGATATAGGTGCACTAACTAAGAAAACTAGGAGTATTGAACTTAGACATGTTGTGATCCTAAGATTGTGATTGGAAACTCCCATGGTATGGAACTATATAGATCTTCCAAGATTGACTATATAGTCCTCAAACTATTGTATGGTCTTAGACTTGTTGGGAGTTGGGTTTGACAGCTTATTGTACCCTTTGGTGGTCTAGAAAAATGTTTCGTTATCAAACCATAAGCACCACACAATCTCAAAATCAGTTGAATTGAACTCAAACTATAACCATGAGTAGGAAACCCTACAAAAAGGTTAATGTTTGGGTTGAAGTGCAATCTGTTATCTGAAATTTCCCCTTTCGGGTAAATTTGATAACTTGCACTTTTATTTTGGCTTAGGCAAGGTTAAAATAATAAAAATTC
Organism: Taxus wallichiana var. yunnanensis; assembly: GCA_018340775.1. NCBI lineage: Eukaryota > Viridiplantae > Streptophyta > Pinopsida > Cupressales > Taxaceae > Taxus > Taxus wallichiana. The sequence continues at coordinate 564,529,527 of CM031242.1, read as the reverse complement.
AGAAAATTAGATTTAGGGCACTTTTCTCTCCTTTACATACACCCTCAACTCCATACTCAGCAAAAAAACAGTTAGAAAAAATGGAAAAAATGGAGAAAATTACATACTCGCAGTGTATTATAGAGGTAGTGAAGGTTTTGGGAACTAAGGTTGCACGTGGAACTAGTTCCTCTAGAACCAATTCCATACGGAATCATTTGAGCCTCAATAAAAGTTTTTAGAGAAGATAATAGTGTATTGTGGGTTGGGGGAAGTTTCATGTACCAAAGCGCCGGGAGGAACAAGTTCCACGAGAATAATAGTTCCTTGAATCACCCATTGATCGAATTGAGAGTGTGTTGCAAGGAATTATTGTGTAGAGGGAACCTTTTGCGGAGGAACCAAGTGAAAATGGAGCAGTTCCTCCAGGAGAAGAGTTCCCCATATCCAATGTTGAGCCACAACACAAAGGGAAGTGAGCACCAAAGGATGGAGCAAAATCGGTGCTTTATGGATATGCAAATAGCGTGACAGAACTGGGAATGGTTCCCTTGGGGTAAAGGTTCTCCAAAAAGTGTTGAAGCTACATTGAACAAAGGTGAGAGTGTTTATATAGAGTAAAGAGGGTGCGGGAGAACCAAAGGAAGGCAAAAATAGTTCCACAAAGGGGCTAATTCCCCAAATCACCCACCCAAAATGAGAATCAAGAGGAATACATGCAAAGTGGATCTTAGAGGTACAAATGGAACTTTTCCTCGCTTCTCTTTGTTCCTCGAATCTTTGATCCACCCTCAAGCCAAAGGATAAAATTAGTTAATTGTGCACTATAGCAAAACATTTGGAACCCATGCTCCTCTCCCGACCCCTTGGACCCGCATGGGCATAACTTTTCCCGGATGCTCCAAATTTGAAAAATTGGATTTTTTGAAAGGTATTTTCATGACCTCCATCATGATGACAAAAAAATAGAGTTAGGTGAGAGTAGGTGAGAGAAAATAGGAAAACATATCTAGCATTAAAATATGTAGTTCCATGTTGTTCAACAACCAAATATGGTGAGATATGGTGCCTTGGCTTCTCCAAAGAAGCAAGCGCCATCGAGAATGGAATTAGAAGACTTCCCATACCCCTTTTCAAAAATTTAATGCATATTTTTGGTGGGTGAAAGAAGATATTTGAGTTCCCTATATTTTTCCTTCTCTCTCTCTTTCTCATTTCTATATATTATAAAAAGAGACTCATTTGTAAGGGTTTCTCTATGTATAGTGGTACGAGGAGAATTTGAGTATAGACTAGATAGATGTTTTGTTCGAACCTACTATAGACACCTAAAATATGCTTACACTTAGCATTTCCTCCAATTCAACCAATTAACGACACTTCGTTAATTCCCCACTCTTCGCTCCATTCTCGGATTCCCATTTGTAACACCTCTTTTGGTCATATTCCTCCTATAATCAACTTATTTGGCTAATATCTCTCTTATTATCTAAACATTCTTCCTTTCAACCATTCAGAACCTCCCTAGTTCTCTTTAAATCACTTCTACAAGCTTCCTAGGCTATTTATCAATCACAAATGGTTATCCAGACCCCTCCCAACTCTCAATGAGTCTCAAATCACTTGATAATCAATTTTAACTAGCTTAAACCCTAGTTGACTAGCCTAAACCAAGCTTAACTAAGCCTAAAGCATGTTTATCCTAATCTAATCCTAAAGTGCTTTTTAGACTTTAGTCCCACATGTACCCAAATTCCAAACTCTCCTAAGTGGAAAACTATAAATACAAGGCTAAGCCTACCCATTCAAACTTACAACTTTACATAACACAAAACCAAAACAAGCCTAAGAAAGATTTGAGATCTCATTTGTATTAGCTTTAAGCTAATTAGACATTTGATCTTAATCTTACCTCCTCCATTGACCTTGAGCTAACACCTCCATTTGCATCCTTAAACCAAGTTTTAAGTAATATGGAGAGAACCATTGGCCTTGAAGACATTAATGGTGAGACTCCATTCTTGAAAGCTTGAACACCATAAACAACTAATCACACTTTGATTGCTAATTTGATCTTTTTAGGTTCAATTTCTTAATTAAGTAATCTAAAGAGTAGAGAGTAGTATATATGCTAGGTTTTAATGTTTTTGTCAAATTTATGATTTATGTATAGGATTAACTCTTGTTTAGCTCTTATCTCATGGTGCATGGTTGAGTTTAGTTAAGCTTTGAGGTTCTTTAGCCTCATTTCATAGCTTTGCAAATTTCCATTGCATATATTTGGCTTCTAGTGATGGTACAACTGAACGCACTAGTTGCTCATTCTAGTAGAAGGGGGTAAAGTAAAGTTGAGATACTCCCAAATTAGTCAGCGTGACTCTTTGGGAAAATCGAGTTCACTCCTAGACAACTTATGACACCTAGTTGAGAGATCTTATTAGGGAATCCATTCTATCTTGGAGCCCACTTTTCTAGTCCGTTGTCATGTCAAGCCATCACGAAGTGACGACTCACTTGGAGTCTGAACCTTGTTTCTCGAACAAGGCAAAGATCCCACGTAAGTTTGAGCTAAGTTTATTTCATCACAGAACTAAACGACGTCTCACTTAGCTCAGTTTCTTTCTCACCTTCAGACGAGGTGAAACTCTGCCCAAGTGGTGCTTAGTTTATTTTCATCCTTTTGATCTATACCCTTGCATTCTCGCTTCCCATTTGGAGTGAGAAGGAAGCATACCTCATGAGTCTTATCAAAGATGGTATTCACCACTTTTTTTATTTACACCCATCAATTTTTGGGTTTGGGTTATTAAATGTCTAAAGTGCACAAGTACATTTTTCATATCTTTGATAGTCCTTTGATCTTGATTTCAAGATCATCATCATAGTTAGGATTGATTCATCAATTGATCTCCCTTTGACATGTTACCTTGTTCACATTATCTCGACACAATTAATATACTTATGTCATTTTACGATCTAAGTATTTGCATTGTAGCATTACGCTACGCACATTTTTAGCACATCCTTAGTATACCTTGACTTGGTTTAAATTCGAACATTGCTCCAAATATTGACGGGTGTCACTTAATTTTTTGTGTGTCATTTCAATACCACTTTTCCACTAGTATCTCACTTCTTCGTGAGTCTTGATTAATGTGTCTAATTGGTGTGGTTACGTAGCTTACATTTGTAAACCTCACCCTTTAACATTTAGGCCTTGTTGGTTGTTGAACTTGTCGTGGTATCCTTTGATTGGGAGTCGCACTTACGTTTTGTTAATACTTATACCTTGTTCATTTTGAACTTGACTTAAGCATTAACATTGTGTTGATCATCTTTGCATCAAACTGTCATTGAGACACACATTTACATAGGCAGTATTTCCTTATTGATTAACTTTGTGTTTCACACTTGTATGATTGTTCCTTGTGATTACACATCTTTCTGGTGTAAAAACACCTATGTGCATGCGTATCCGTTGAAACAGGCACGTATCCATCATTCTAGGCATGTATTCATCATTATTACTATTGTTTTTTTCACTAGAGCACGTATCCGTCAAATTGTGCGTGTATCCATTGAAACAGGCACGTACATGTCATTAAGGGGCACGTATGCATCAAACTATGTTCACTACCAATCTTCCGGAGGCCATAATGTTTTCTCCCAAACTCGAAACGACTCTATTTTTATTGCGTTGGAAAGGTATTGAAGTGAACTACACAATGGAAACATAAAATTAGGATTTTTCCTTACAAAAAAATTTATGGTTTACATTATTAGATAACTAGTCATTTTCTAACAGTGATTGTAGGCTTCTTTTGGGTTATTTAACTAACGTAGTCTAAGTGTTTCTCTTTTTTAGTTAGAAAGGGCTTTCATGAAGTGTGTATGCTCTCTCCTCGCACCTTCTAGGTGATCTTGGGGATCAAAAACACTTCTAGGAAACCCTTTTCCACTTTCAAACACACTTATTTTACATTCCTAATTGGGTTAACCTTTCAAAGTTGGTTAAAAATGAACTCTATCTTTTGCAAGGCACACTTACAAGTATTTTTCCATAAAACTTATTTTATTGGAGTTTTCACGTTGTGTATGCTCTTCCTTCATGCCTTTTGGTGATCTTAGGAATCAAAACAACATGCAAGCTTTTTTTTATATCATGATCGGTTGTGGAAAATTACTAACTCTTCGCATATAGGGCCTAAACGCTTGTCAAAGAAAGGAGGAGTCAAAACAAAACATGAACCCACTAACATGTGTTTTCATATAGGTTTCCAAATGGTGTGCTACTTAAAACCACATTAAGTTAAGCAAGATAAAAAACACACCATTTCACTTCACACTATATTGTAGGTTTATGGAAAAGGGTACATCCCTATCTGCTCAACTAGAACATAACCCTTTGGTATAACACCTTAAGCTACAACAATGGGGGTGGTTCCAGGAACCCTAAAGTAATCCACTATTGAGTAACCTCATGGATGAAATAGGAAGCACTCCGCTTACCCACTTGACTAGTTTTGCATTGTGAGTTAGAGTTAAAGTTGTTTGTATTGCGACCCCAGTGTGACATGCAAGCTGAACTCACTAGTTTCTCATTGTAGTAGAAGGGTGTAAAGTAAAGCTAAGATAATCCCAAATCAGTCAGTGTGACTCTTTGGGAAAATCAAGTTCACTCCTAGACAATTTGTGACACCTAGTTGAGAGATCTTATTAGGAAGCCATTCTATCTTGGAGCCCACTTTTCTAGTCCGTTGTCACATCAAGCCATCACGAAGTGATGACTCACTTGGAGTCTGAACCTTGTTTCTCAAACAAGGCAAAGATCCCACGTAAGTTTGAGCTAAGTTTCTTTCATCATAGAACTAAACGATGTCTCACTTAGCTCATTTTCTTTCTCACCTTCAAACGAGGTGAAACTTTTCCCAAGTGGCGCTTAGTTTATTTTCATCCTTTTGATCTATACCCTTACATTATCGCTTCCCATTTTGATTGAGAAGAAAGCATACCTTGTGATTCTTATCAAAGATGGTATTCACCACTTTTTTCATTTACACCCATCCATGTTTGCGGCTGGGTTGTTAAACGTCTAAAGTGCACAAGTACATTTTTGTATCTTTAATAGTCCCTTGATCTTGATTTCAATATCATCATCATATTACGATTGATTCATCAATTGATCTCCCTTTGAAGTGTTACCTTGTTCGCATTGTCTCGACAAAATTATGTCATTTTTTTATTAAATGTGATCTAAGTATCCATTGTGGTCGCATTACGTTGTACATTAGCACATCCTTAGGATACCTTGACTTGGTTTAAATTCAAACATTGCTCCAAATATTGACGGGTGTTGCTTACTTTTTTGTGTCATTTTGATACCACTTTTCCACTAGTATCTCACTTCTTCGTGAAGCTTGATTAATGTGTCCAATTGGTGTGGTTACGTAGCTTACATTTGTAAACCTCACCCTTTAACATTTAGGCCTTGTTGGTTGTTGAACTTTTCGTGGTATCCTTTGATTGGGAGTCGCACTTACGTTTTGTTAATACTTATGCCTTGTTTATTTTGAACTTGACTTAAGCATTAACATTTTGTTGATTATCTTTACGTCAAACTGTCATTGAGACACGCATTTTCATAGGGAGTATTTCCTTATTGATTGGCTTTGTGTTTCACACTTGCATGATTGTTCATTGTTCCTTGTGATTATTCATCTGGAAAAATTATTTTCTAGGAAAATCCTTTCTGATCTCATCGATATTATGTCATCACGATGTCTATTTTCCTTAGACCTTATTCAAAAAATCACGCACACATATCAATACTTAAAAATTTCTAGTTGGATGTCATTATGCTTCCCTAAATCGACATGTCACTTCCTTCCCTTTGAAGGAATTTGATCACACTATCTAGGTCTATGAATTTGTACCTAAAAGACACCAAAAATGACTAATTACTGTGCGGTTCCTCACGCTTACGATAATACAGAACCAAGTTTTAGGTATTCACATAAAAATATTCCCATTATGACTAAGCCTCGTTTGGTTCTTCGCTAGAGGGCCCGAACAGGTACTCTGTTCCCCACCTTCAGCTCATATTCGGTGGTATGGTTTGAATGCTTTTGATCCAAATTATTATTCATGTTCCCCCACCCTTATTCTTATTCAGATCCAAACTATTGTTCAGATTCCCACTCTTCTTTTGAAGATTCAGATCCCAACTATTGTTCAAATACCCCTAGATCAAATCTTAAATCATGTTCCTCCCTTCCTTCGCAGGACCTTTATTCCAAATCACCTCAACGACGTCTTCCTCTTTTGAAGACTTGTGCGACTCCAAGTTTCATCGATTAAACATATAATTCGATTCTTGAGTCATGGTCCTCCCTTTCTTCACAAGAATTCCTTCATCAGTCACCTCAATAACCCCTTCCTCCGTCGAAGAGCTCCACGACTCAGATTCCCACTAGTCAATTATCCAATTCAAATCCTACATCGCAACATAATGGATGGCTATATGATCCTATTTTCTCTTCCACATTAAGTCATATTTTAGAAAAACAATCTAAGACCAGATCTAAATTTTCCATTCATGATACGCTTGCCTCCAATCCTACTTCCTCTCTTGAGTCATCTTCTTCTATCAATCAATCTTCCCCGCTTATCGGGTCTATTTCTTCTAGTCAACCTTCTATGGTCAAAGAACAACAACCTCTACTGATTGATTTCTCTCAGAATGAAGGAACAATTAGACTACATGAAGATATCCCTCTAGAGGATTACAAATAAGGATTCTTTCTGGAACTCAATACACTCAGTATGGGGAGGAAGAAATTGATTCATTTTATCAGAACGTAAAGGAAGATCCTAAATTCATGGAACTTGATTCTTCTTCTATTATTCCATCTTCACCTTCCCTAAGCAAGCTAAGATGTTAGGGTCTAGCATTGATCTATGGCCTATCTTCTCATTACCAAATCATTCCTTATCTATCATCATTCCTCAATCAAAATCCCACCTTGGGTCACCGTTGAGTAGCCCATCATCTTCTTCTATCCTAGAACCACTTTCGGGTAGCCCTCCATTTTATACTTTTGGTTCAACTCCTGGTAGCCCATTACTTTCTATTATTGGGCCATGTCCTAATAGCCCTTCCTCTTCTATCTATGGGACCCTCGGGTAGTCCCTCCTCATCTATACTTGGGCCACACCCTAGCAACCCTTCATCATATTCTTTTATTCTTGGGCCATGTCCTCGTAGCCCAACTTCTTCCATCCTAGGGCCATATTCTAGCAGCCATTTTTCATTTTTTATTAGTGGCTTACCTCCTGATATCCCATCCTCTTCAAATTCTTGGGTCGTATCCTTTTCATACATCACATATTTCTTCTATCAATGGTTGTGGCAAGCCCGTGGTAATTTCTCACATCAGTTCTAAACATCCACATTCAATTTTTTCTCCTTCTCGAGACCATACAAGTCATGCATCAACTTATAAGAAACCTAAACAGGTTCATTATCAAGCTAAGATCAAAACTTCCAAGAGCTCCAAAGCTCCTAACAAATCAAATGATCTTAAGGTTAAAAATCAAGCGTGATTCAAGAACACAAACCAACGTAACCATCAAGTATGGCACAAAGTGCATAAACCTATGAATAGGGAACTCAAGCTCCCACATGAACAATCCTTGTTTTAAGATAAATCACAGTCATTTGTTGAGTATGAGCTCACCTTGATCATTGAGATCAGGGATAACATGACTCTTGATAAACAAACGCACCTAGTCTCCCTTATTAAGGAAGTCACAAACATTGTTGTTGGATCTTACCACATAAAGTGACTCTGTTGTTCCCACCTTTCCAAAAACTATCAAAAATATAAAAATCAAATCAATTCAAAAATACAAAAAAATGAGAAAACATAAACAAAATCAAAGGTACAAAGATCAAACATTGCAATCAGGTATTGTGTACACATGGATGTTTCTTTCTTCCCTTCCTTGTTATTCTTCTACAAGTCTTCCTACCATTTTCATCCCTTCGGTGATATTTTGGTTAGCCTTTTCGCATGCATTTTGTGACATTTATCTCTATGGTATCTATTTGACCTTGGTATTTCATCACCTTGGTAAATTAAAGAACAACTGACCTCTTAGAGATCCTATCACATTCAACATCTAATAAACTTGTTGTGAAGAACTTTTGGACATATTTGATACTAGCCAATGTTGTCATCACAATCACTTCTACCTCCTTTCATCAGCCATTAGTGGTTCTTAACCCCTTGTCAAACAAGAGATCTGAAATAAGTTTTAGAAATCAAAAGAATCAAAATCAATCAATCAAAAGCTAAAAGCTACAAAGTAAAAGTAAATTGGTGTATTACTCTCTCTTGGGGTATTTCCAATAATCTCTACTAGGGATATGGATGCTGAATGGTAGTAGAGAAATGTTGCGATTAGAATCAAATGCATCTCTATCGGGGATATGGATGCTTGGGCAACGGTGAGTAATGTTTGGTTATCCTTCCACCCTTCATTCACAAATCACCTATCACCTATCAAAATAAATTATTCCTACACATTGGCTAGCATGTCTTCACTTGCTTATCTATCAAATCTTCACTTAATTAGGTAATAAATTCTATGTGCACACACTAGATCTCTATGAGTAAACCGGATTAGTATGTTACCAAGTGTCTTTTTTTGGAACTTTTTTAGACTCTTACTCTAGTCTGTATCTTGTCTCACGATTTGTGCCTTTAGCTAATCGTTTCTTCATCGTGAGGCTTGTAAGTTGCATTCATATCATTCAAATCGGTATTCTACTTCATTCAGAACATCCATGTGTATAATATTTACTTTTTTTCCATGTTTACGACACCTTTGTCACCTTTCACAAAAACAATCTTCTCCTTCCTTTCTATCATGTGCTTTTATGCCATCTTACGCTAGGGGCATCCTTTCTCCTTCCCAACACTTCATTAGTTTATGTTCATCATCATGTTGAACTTATTCATATTGGCCTTGATCCCCCATTCATCATTAGCGTGTGAAGAGTTTGCCTTTGAATACTCCCACCTAATGTTGGGGAATTTTCGCATCTTCACTTTCTTGCGCATGTGCATGGCATTCTTCCCTTGTACATCCCATCTATCGTTGGGGGCATCCATGTTTCTTTGTCTTCCTATATATAGTTTCAAAAAACTTTCAAAATCACCAAAACATTCAAATATGTTGGAAAAATCACAAAAACATTCAAATATGTTTCAGAAAACTTCTAAAAAATTGAAAATCATCCTACAAAACGTCGTTCTTTGGTTCTTGCTTGTTCTCATCATAAATGACTCGCGGATCATCTTGATCTACCTCCATCAACAAAAGCTAAGTTGCTTACCATGTTTGTACTCTGGGGCACAATGAGTTGTCTGGTACTATTTCATAGTGCACATTGCTTTATCATTGGACCCAAGTGTCCTCCGTTATTCCCCTCACATGTATCCTTTCTTGGGGCACCGTCATTAACCCTTGTCGTTAATTCGAATAGGTTAGAACTGAAGCTTGATAACAAAAACATTGTACTTATTTCTCTGTTAGGTATGGCTTGTTTACTTTCTCGTATTGCATTGCATTATGTATGTTACATGGAGTTAGGCATCTTTTACTTTCTCGTATTGCATTGCATTTTGTATGTTGCATGGAGTTGGTGTTTTTAAGCAATGGACATTTGTTCGTATATGGATTTTCATGTCATACTACAATTTTGTTCATTCTTTTTTATAAGGACCGATGATGAAGATCATTAGCAATATGATGAAAAATAAATTTTTTTAAAAGGCACTGGATGGATGTTAGCTCATTCCCCCTTCCTCATACTCCTTTTCTTCTATATCCCCTTTCTTCTTTTTCACACTATTCTTTCTTTTGTTCTCTTTCTATCATCTTTTCGATCGTCGATCGAGTTCTTCCATCACCCCATCAACAATCAAGGGGGCATCCTTCATTCTACTCATTTTTCTTCTATCCATTCAAATTTTTCTACTTGTTTATGCTTGTCTACTTTCTTTGAAGTGACGTCACTTATGTCACCCCAAAGAGGGGAAAATGTAGACACCTAAAATATGCTTACACTTAGCATTTCCTCTAATTCAACCAATTAACGACACTTTGTTAATTCCCCACTCTTCACTCCATTCTCGGATGCCCATTTGTGACACCTCTTTCAGTCATATTCCTCATATAATCATATTATTTGGCTAATATCTCTCTTATTAGCTAAACATTCTTCCTTTCGACCATTTAGAACCTCCCTAGTTCTCTTTGAACCACTTCTGTAGGCTTCCTAGGCTATCTATCAATCACAAATGGTTATCCAAACCCCTCCCAACTCTCAATGAGTCTCTAATCACTTGCTAATCAAGTTTAACTAGCCTAAACCCTAGTTAACTAGCCTAAACCAAGCTTAACTAAGCCTAAAGCATGTTTATCCTAATCTAATCCTAAAGTGCTTAGACTTTAGTCCCACATGCACCCAAATTCCAAACTCTCCCAAGTGGAAAACTATAAATACAAGGCTAAGCCTACCCATTCAAACTTACAACTTTACATAACACAAAACCAAAACAAGCCTAAGAAAGCTTTGAGATCTCATTTGTATTAGCTTTAAGCTAATTAGACATTTGATCTTAAGCTTACCTCCTCCATTGACCTTGAGCTAACACCTCCATTTACATCCTTAAACCAAGTTTTAAGTAATATGGAGAGAACCATTGGCCTTGAAGCCATTAATGGTGAGACTCCATTCTTGAAAGCTTGAAAACCATAAACAACTAATCACACCTTTGATTGCTAAGTTGATCTTTTTAGGTTCAATTTCTTAATTAAGTAATCTAAAGAGTAGAGAGTAGTATATATGCTAGGTTTTGATGTTTTTATCCACGTTATGATGTATGTATAGGATTAAATCTTGTTTAGATCTTATCTCATGGTGCATGGTTGAGTTTAGTTAAGCTTTGAGGTTCTTTAGCCTCATTCCATAGCTTTGCAACTTTCCATTACATACACCTTTAAGTGCTTAGTCTCTAAAAATATAAATAAAAATTGCTCATGTCTAAGAATTGAAAACTCTTCATGTAATGTATTATGGTCTTACATCCTTTTGTGTTATTTTGGACCTATGTGTAGTGGGGTTCTATAACTTATCTTTCCCATCACTTGTATATAAATATGTTTGGTGTATGTCACTCAATAGTACACAACCTATAATTACCTATAATAATTAGAAACCTTGGATACTTGCAATATCCTTTATCATAACATTACATTAAAAAAAAAAGAGAAATTAATGTGTGGGTGACGTTAGATTACCATCGAAAATCAACCTTGTAATCAATTCTTATGTTTCACTACATACCCTCGAGAAAGATCAAGTCACATGTAGTTCTCCTAGTGCAAGTGCAAGTAGTGTATGCAATCTAAGCCAACCTCCTATATTGTTCATCATGTCTCTTGAAACAAAGATAGTGGGAAATATAGAATAGAGAATATAACTAATATGGTAGTAGTGTGATGTGATGTGCTTCAATTTGCTAGACTAAACCTTTTGTCCCTTGAAGACGTTTGAAAATTCTTAAAATGACTCTCTTGATAAAACATGTCTTTAGGACCTTTGATTACTTGGAAATTGAGGAAGGTAGACCCGTTGACATAGTTGGGTGCTTCATACATGATGTAGTGGCTGCTTTAAAATATGTGCGGCTACTTTACTTTACAGAGATTTAGGACATCATTGAGTTCTTTTTAATGTTGATATTTTCAATAAGATCTTCTTGAGAGTGTCATGTGAGTCATGAAGTGCAATCAAATTTCTTATATAGTTTTATGTAGGTTAAACATTTGCATTAAGGTTGACCTCTAAAGATGAAAAGACACACATAAGATATTCAAATTGGAAAAGGGTCATTATATTGAAGGGTGTAAGATTGTCAAGTTGCACAGATTATACTCCATTGTGGCCCTAAGTTATATGGTTTCCTTGAGGCAAAGAGTGATGAAAAATATCTAGTTTAGGAATGATATCGGGTTGAATTACCACTAGTTAATTAATATTCTTCGAATGAATGACTTGCTCACCTTTACACATGGCTATGTCATTCATTCGAAGAATATTAATTAACTAGTGGTAATTCAACCCTAGATATCATTCCTAAACTAGACATTTTTCATCATTATTTGCCTCAAGAAAACCATACAACTTAGGGGCCACAATGGAGTATAATCCTATGCAACTTGACGATCTTACACCCTTTAATATAATGACCCTTTTCCAATTTGAATATCTTATGTTTTCGTTTCATCTTGAGGTCAACCTTAATGCAAATGTTTATATATATATATATGACTTTCTCACCTTTACACATGGCTATGTCATTCATTCGAAGAATATTAATTAACTAGTGGTAATTCAACCCTAGATATCATTCCTAAACTAGATATTTTTCATCACTCTTTGCCTCAAGGAAACCATACAACTGAGGGCCATAGTGGAGTATAATCCTGTGTAACTTGACTATCTTACACCCTTCAATATAATGACCCTTTTCCAATTTGAATATCTTATGTGTGTCTTTTCATCTTCGAGAGGTCAACCTTAATGCAGATGTTTAACCTACATAAAACTATATAAGAAATTTGATTGCACTTCATGACTCACGACACTCTCGGAAGATCTTATTGAAAATATCAACATTAAAAAGAACTCAATGATGTCCTAAATCTCGTAAAGTAGTTACACATATTTTAAATCAGCCACTACATCATGTATGAAGCACCCAACTATGTAAAAGACACACATAAGATATTCAAATTGAAAAGGGTCATTATATTGAAGGGTGTAAGATCGTCAAGTTGCATAGGATTATACTCCACTATGGCCCTAAGTTGTATGGTTTCCTTGAGGCAAAGAGTGATGAAAAATATCTAGTTTAGGAATGATATCTAGGTTTGAATTACCACTAGTTAATTAATATTGTTCGAATGAATGACATAGCCATTTGTAAAGGTGAGCAAGTCATGATATATATATATATATATATATATATATATATATATATATATATATATATATATATAGGGCTTAGAATGTGATAATTTGTTTTAACATGGGAACAAAGCTAAACTTTTCATTGTTAAAAGATAATTTATTAAATTTGAGTATCTACACATAAAAAGGTTGGTCGATATCACCAACAAATTCAAACAAATGAATCATTAATAAAAATTAGTTAGATGGAGTGTTTCATTGGGTGAGATATTTAATTTAGCATCAAAATATTTTTATTAATTATTTAAGCTTTGGTTTATAAGAATATTTAACTATTATTGATCTTCAAGGAATTTTTTTGTAGTGGTTGATTTATAATTATTTTCTATTCAATTCTATCAAATTTATGCATCTTAAACTATGTATGTAATGCATATGACACATCATAAATTAAATAAGCTATATTTTACATGTTGGGAATTTTTTAAAAGATGTATTTTCTTCAACTTCTATTAAATTGTTTTGTATGGTTTTATTTCATATTATTTTAGCCAATCACTCATGTGATAACTTAACATTATATATGTCAAGTTTGTATTTTTCATCGGATACTCACTAAGATATAATAAAGATACAATTGCTCATTTTTAAATATCTTTATTGCACGCCTTATTACCTTTCTCAAAACTAAAAAAATGAAGTGTTAATTTCTTATGTACAAAATAAGCTTAAAAATAACTCATCTCATTGAATTTTCCCCACATAGACAATTCATCACATTTTTATTCATACTAATTTTCTTATACCATTGGTAATATTTTATATATTTAGATATTATGGATTCCCCATCCATCGGTAGTTCCTAAATTTTCCAAGATCGTGTTAATGGTATGAGACCTAATAATGTAGTCCCTAACTTGGATCCGATGATGTGCATTTGTAATAAAGTACATAAACATATTTTCTTCATATACACCTAATCCATAGGGTCTCACTAAAAATACAAGTCTTTCAACTAAATTTTGCAACTAAACCACACCTCTAAGGTTGTTAGGGTTATTTTGAAGAAAATTTCTAATACTAGATATTTTTATTTGAGCTTTAAATTTTTATTTCTTAGATTTTAACAAAAATTATGAATATTTATCTAATTTCCTTTAAATTTTGTGTATCATAAAAATAAATACATTTGGTTTTTAGTTTAGATAGTTTTTCAAATTTCCACAAGGTTTTGAGTTTTAGAAAAAATGAATTTTAAAAAAATTTAAAAATATAATTTTATCAATATTTGTCTTTGAAATTAATCTTCATGATCAAATGACATATTTACGTAGGAATTTTGAAACAATTATCAATTAAGAAGTATTTGTTAATAAAAATACCTATAAGTCCTCCAATCATTTTAGAATTTTAATTAACATGTATAATAATCATTATAAAATACACAAAGAAAAGTAGTCCAAAAAAGCATAGATATGAGATTAAAAAGACATTAACCTTTAGATCCCAAATTCCCTAGCTATATTTTGTATTAGAGTTCAAGTCCTTAGTGTAGTTGGTGCCAACAAGAATTAAAGAATATATTTTTCAAATCCTTGGTCTAGTTGGTGTCAACAATATTTTGCACTTACAATGTCTTTTCTTTGTAAATGTTTTAAGAAGCTTGCATATTGCATGAGTAATTACACTTCTTGTGACCCCTTTCCAATATAAGATTTATCAGCACCATTATTTCCATAAAACAATCATATTTAATAGGAAAATGTTAGCCCACTTTTATAGGAATAATTACATACATATAAAAGTATTTAGTCTCTTTTGTAAAATTTGTAGATACTAATTGGGAAACGCAAATAAAACTAGTTTGCAAAGTTTGCCCCGAGAGGCAAAATGATTTTAAAACCATACTACAACCTTGTAAAATTAAATAGAAGATAGTAGATAAACATGGTATTTTCTTATAACAGATTCCCTTTAGTAGCCCCCTATTCACGAAGAGAGATTATTGAAAGGGTTTGTTGCACTTGGTACCTTTGAGACAATATTTTTAGTTTTGGTTTTAGGATGCCAAATAAAAAGTGCATATCTTCCAAACTTTAGTATCACCAACAATATTGTATGGTTGTGATATTTGGGGACCTGGACATTGTTTAGTAAGCGTTTAGTACCAATAGAGATCGATTTGATAAAGTTCTTATTTTCATGTTATCTAGAAACTTGCGACCAAGAGGGTCGCTTCCATATTCATTAATTTTTTGAGTTTGGCATCCATCCACTTCATATTTCAACTATTTTCCATGTAGTGATGTTGTTGCATAGAGTAATATGTATGGAAGATACATAATAACTGGTATAATAGGTATCCATTCAAGGCTCTTCAATCATCTTTGAAATTATGTAAACAAGGAATCACGAGCACTTGGTATGCTTAATATATATCTTTCCTACACACAATTGGTATTGATATCAATCATCTTCCTCCTAGTATTAATTTTTCCATTAATGTTCCAAATATGTTGAAAATAGATATTCATAGAGGCATTAGGTACAAAATCTACAAATCCTACATAAAATCAACTTGGTGAACCGTTAGAACCATTATTAACAAAAATACATCACTTTTTGGTGCATTATCCTCAAATATAATATTGATATATTATTCATCCTAAATACTTTGACTCTCTTTTAGTTTGTGGTTTCCTTAAGATAAATTTCATGTATGTTCTCACTCAATTTGCATGGAGACATCATTTTATTTTGCAACGTAAATACATATGCAAACTTTGAAAATGAATCAAAATCATAGGAGCATTTTGTATTTAGGAATCCTTTGTATTATGGGATTCATGGTAGGAATTATTGTCTCTTTAGAAGAAATCAAGGCTCTTTATGAAGTCTTATTCATTATGAGCATCAATTACATATGTAGCTCTATTCATTAAAGAGATCACCCAACATGGATATGGTCTCATTAAGGTTCATCAATACAAATCTTTACTTCATGGTTGAACTTCATATCTTCAACCCAAATTTTAGAGATACAAATAGGCCCACCATCTCACTCATAGGTCATGATTTATCAAAGTTTTATCTCATTTATCTCCTCTATGTTCTTTGAAATGTACTTTTATTGTAGTCCTATGAGCATGTTATAGTTATTTTATAAAAATATAGTTAGAAGCGAATGGTACATATAAGATCCAGAAAATCATAACCAAACACATTACTTAACATAATGTGTGTGTGTGAGGGTGGGGAGGTGGTAATACATATCCATTACACTCGATATTACATGTATATTTATAAATATTTTAATCATATCATAGTTTATAAAATTTTACATTAAAACAACCACATAAAATAAATTATCTTTTATATAACATCCAATAAGGTCATGATTGTGTGCTAAGTGAATTTGAGGGAATGGAAAAGACAATTATTATGTACACTTAAATCTATAGAATTGTTGTCCAGAAAAATTACGATGTTTATCCTTCAATAAAAAAACTCATACATCTAATAAAATATATAAACTAATATATTTACATACATAAAATTACAAATATTATAATCAGTACATAATTAAGTGCTTAATAAATGTGTCTTTACAAATTTAAATATAATTTAGTGTATAATCATTATATGATTTATAAAATAGTAAATTAAGAGAATCAAACAAAAAATTGTTTCCCATACAACCTCCAATTTACTTATGTGCTTAGTAATGACATCTTAAGTATAATTATTATATAATTTATAAAATATTAAATTAACTTGAGTGTTTAAATATGGAAGTCTAAGGTTGGTGCAGATGTTCAAATGCTTAATTGGAATTGTTAATCACAAAAATCCGTCAAAAGAAGCGCGCGAAAATTCTCTACACAACCATCGCCTTTGCCAACTCAACAGACACGTAGATCTCCGTACGCATGAGCTGGAGTGTGAGGTGTCCAAAAACCGAGTTTTCACGGTGCGGACCAAATCTGGTGAATGTAACCCCCACCGGTTACTATATTCGATGCCACTTATGACACATTAACTCACTGTTTATGGAGGACTGCGAAATCCACGCATAGGGATATGGTTGTAATAAATGGTTAAGGCGCCGTGTCAGGGAAGCAAACGACATCAAGATGTGTTGTACGCGGATTCAATGCTTGTTCTTCATGGCGCCACCTACTCCCAAACCGCCTCCAGCTGATAGACTGTATACCGCTCGAACCAGCAAAGAATGCAACAAAACAGTGGAAGCCATCGGACCAGGAGGGGAATGTTTACGGTTTTGGCGTGATAATTTTCTTCTTGCGACTTCACGTGTTCATGCTTACGGTTACGGCGTTGGGAGCTACTCATACTTGCGACTTCTTTCTTCAGCAATAACTGGAAGTTTCAGTTATAAAGTATCTGATCTGCCATCTTTAATCTTGTCGTGGATGCTTCAAGACAGGTTTCGTTCTGTACAATGTTCTGTTCTTAGTCATTTACTTCTTTTAGACAAACCCTCCTTAGTCGTTTTAAAGTGAAGTTCAATTTACTTTGGTGGTTTTACATATTGAAAACTGACAGTTTTTTCTGTACGCGTCTTGCAGTGGTGGGGAGGAGCTTGTTCGATTGACGGAGAATGATCCACGCAGATGCAGACACATTCCTTCAAATGTGTTTATCAACACATCAAATGAGCTTGGAAATTGTTTGATTCTCTTCGAATATTAACAGTCCATTCGGTTCTAATAGGTGAGGTTTTTACCCTCACTGAGGCAGTGATAGAAACAATTACAAATACTTCTTCTGTACTGGTAGATTGTGTTATATGTCTTCCTAGTTACGTGATTCCTTCTTGCAAAGACTTAAACTCCTATTGTTTCTGAAAATTACAATATACTGAACATTAAAAAAAGCTGGGTGATCCAAAAAATGTGTCAAAAGAAGTGCGTGAGAGTTGAATCTTTTTACTTGTTGAATTTATATAAAATATGTCAAAATAAGCGCGTGAGTATTGTATCATTGTATCATTGTAGCATTCGATTGTGCTCAAGTGAGCGTGCTCAAAGTGTGATTTTTACTCTCACGTTTCCATTCTTGTATCTATGTACACGGACGCTTCCATTCTTGTATCTATGTACAGAGGTTAAGGACGTACTGATAGTATAACGTAACGTTAGCCAGGCCACATAAGTATTTATATATATTTCTCTTTATTGCCCAGAGAATAAGGTTTGTAGCTGTCCTCGTCTTATCTCTTCATGCCGATAATCTGTTTTAAAGAGATTACATTTTATCTCCTCTACTTCTTGATCACTCTTAATGGAACTTGTGCATTTGGTAGCGTAAAATTTGGTTTGATCCTTCCCTTTTCCTCTCTCGACACAATTGTAACTGCATATTTCTTGAACCTCAAAGCAACAGGCACATACCCATTGTTTGATATACATTATACTTGTTGAATGAATGTAATAACAGTTCAGTGGTTCTCTAAAATCTGCACCGACAAGTATGATGCCACGACCATTAGTAAGGTTCCTATAAGAAGATGACCACCTACTGATCACTGATACTGTAATTGAATGTAGCTGCCTTTGTAATCTGATACTGTAATTGAATGTAGCTGCCTTTGTAATCTGATACTGTAATTGAATGTAGCTGCTTCGACACATTGTAACTCAGCTATCCTAGTCTGCTATACTCAATTTTTTTGGATTTCTGTTTATTGCCCAGAGAATAAGGTTAGTGTCTTACTGTATGAGAGGGGATCCAGTCCCGGTGCACCCAAACTTTGGGACACTAAACTGAACATTTAAAAAAACCAGGTAATCACAAAAAACTGTCAAAAGAAGCGCGTGAGAATTCTCTACAGCCCCATCTCCTTCGCTGTTTTCGACAACTGTGAAATCCACGCATAGGGATATGGTAAGTTTAACAACAAAGCTGCCTAATGTTTCGGCCTGAGAATTTTGTGTGTGGGTGTTTACACTGACCACCTCTGTGTTGGGAGCTAGTCATACTTCTGAGTGTACTTCTGTTTTCTTTCTTCAGCAATAATATCTACTTGAAGTGATATTTTAACTTTGCTTCCTTCAAAACTAGAAATAGTCATTTGAATCTTGCCGTGGATGCTTCAAAAGAGGTTTCGTTCTGTACACTGTTCTGTTCTTAGCCATTTACTTCTTTTATGGTAACCCTCCTTAGTCGTTTTAATGTGAAGATTGGAAAATTGTTCATATTTAAAGGTAATCAAGGGGTTAGGCTCCTTGAGCAATAAATGAAATGGAGTTGATTGATTCAAACTACACTAGTATGAGATCGATTTATAATCGGATAGGATTTATAAATGAATATATTTCAATCATAGTTGATAAAAGCCTTCGAATGTTACAAGAAAGTCGAAGAGGCTGATTTGTCAAAGGACATGGCAACCCCTATTATTAGTAACTGATTCGTATAATTTGGTGATTTTACATATTAAAATCTGATAATATAATTTGTACTTGTCTTGCACTGGTGTTGTTATGCTTGTTGGAGTGACTGATAATGGAAGTGCAGATGCTTGTTGTTATCAACACATTTTTTAGTTTGGCAATTGTTTGATTCTCTTTGAATATCTACAGTCCATATGCTTCCAGTAGGTGAGGTTTTTACCCTCATTGAGGCAGTGATAGAAACTATTGCGTATTTCTCTTTTCTACTTGTAGATTGTGTTATTGGCTTCTGTGTGTTACTTTAATGACATTTACCATTGAATGTTACTCAGTGTAATTTTCAGAAACAATAGGAGTTTAAATCTTTCAAAAAGGTTATCACATAACTTGGAAGACATATATATTCATTCAGTAAACATTTCCATTGTCCATTACAAAAACATGGCCATACAATATACTTGGGCCATATAACTACTACTACTATATTGTACTTTTTAAATCGAAAGGCCAATTCCACACATCAAAAATTCAGCCCTCAAAATTAAATATTAACTTTCGAAAATATCATTTCCAAAATCCGAGGAAGGGCGGCGTTGAATCTGCAGTTGAGGTTGAAGCTGGGGTGTTACTTTGCAATTGCCTCCCAATGTTGACATCCCTCACAGGCGTAGTTGGAAATGGATCAGAACTTGGAGAAGCATTCACTCCGACTGCAGTATTATGTGTTGAAACTGATAAAGGGCAATGTATGCCCATTAATTCTCTTAGCATTGGGTGTTGATCAGGAAAAGGATTAATTGGACTGCTCAATCTCCTTTTCCTTTCTAACTCTCTTCTTGCCTTCTCAAACTCCTTCTCCTTTATCTCTTGATCCCTTTGAATCCTTTCCTGTTCCTTTCTCTGTTCCCTTTCTTGCCTTTGAATCAACTTTTGGTGCTCCTTTGTTTTCCTTCTATATTCTTTTTCAATCTTTTCCTGCTCCTTCCTCTCCCTTTCAACAATTCGTTCAGCCTTCTTCTCTTGGATTTGTTCCTTTTTTCTTTGCTTTAATTCATCTATTTCTTTTTTTCTGTTCTCTTTCTCAACCAGAAGCTCCATGTACTGATCTGCGGTAATTAGTAGAGATTCCCTACTCAATCTTATACCAGAAGCACTATTTGACCTTGATGATTCTCTAACCTTTTCCACAGGGAGTTTCAAGAATCTACCAAGAGTTTTCTGTCCTTGGTTTGCCTCACAAGTTTGGTTCGAATCTGCCCCTAATACCCCTGCTACCTCTAACTGTGAATCTGCATCATTATCTTCAGGTTGACTGCCAACATAGTAGTGCACCAAATCTGAGTCATGAAGTACTGTTGGTTGAGAGGGTAAAGAGAGGCTGACCTCTTCATTATTGAAGTTCAAGTTGACACCAAGATTAAGAGCTGCTTCTTTCATCCAATCGGGAGGGCTTTCTTCTGTGGGCAAAGATAGTGATTCATCGATTTGATTAATTCTGTTTGGAGTTTCCAATTGTTGAGCAACACATTCATTTATATTTATCTCCATCTGCTGAGGTTCTGATTCTTTCTCCAATTGTGTGTTAGGCACCATCTGAGCATCTTCACTTTCCTCTAAATCAACCCTAGATAGATGAAGCATATTTTCTGCTGCACCAGCATCATCTTGAAAAGATGTGTCAAATGTTCTGCTTGGTGCCATGTCTTCATCCAAGGCATTGGGATTAAGAGGCCATATCCCTGTTCTTTTGAATCCTGATTTAATGTTGCTAGGTGTAAGAGCCATTCTGAATGCTTTGCTCCCTAACTCTGCTAATTCAGCCCTTTTCACATCTATCCCATGGTTTGCAACTATCCATTTGCGTCTCTCCTCCTTGAAGTATGTTTTGAATGGAGCAAAGACACTCACATCCAATGGCTGTAATTTATGAGAGGTGTGTGCAGGCAATGTTAATAAATCAATCCCCAAACTCCTGGCTTCTTGAATTGTCCCCAAAGCAACATGTGAACCATGGCCATCAAAAATTAGTAAATGCCTATTGGTAGGAGACACTCCACCAGGTATAGATGATGCAAAGTGATGTAACCAGTTCATGAATAAATCTTTTGTCATCCATGCATGTGATTGTGTGTTGCCATGCAAGCTCCGGGCTCACTGACTGCTGATATAATTTTCTAAATGGCTCTTCCCCTTAAAAGATAGAATCCTGGAATACTTTGTCCGGCAGCATTTACACAACACAATATGGTAATCCATTCTCTGCTTTTTGGGATGATATATGGCACACTCCTACTACCCCTTTTAGCAAGCACTCTCATACCGCAGTTCCTCCCTGCTTGTAATCCAGTTTCATCACAATTCCATATTCGGTTTGGTCCATATGGGTTGGCCTCATAAGCTTTAGACAAATTAATGTAGAAGGGGCCCGACATGATTGATGGCCTCAAACACACTGCTCGATCCTTATCAAGGCCTTCAGCTGTCCTTAATGTTAGATCCGGGTGTCTTTTTTTAAAACCTGCCCACCATGACTTACCCGGAAAACCATCCGTGAATGGGTTAGACCTTGTTTCGCAGATTTGTGCCACACATGTCTTAAGTTGTATAATTTCTAACCCATGTCCCATGTCAGCCATTTCATGACACCAACTCACTATCTCCATCTCTTCTTCTTCTGTTAGAATTGTTGGTGGACCCTTTCTTTTAGTGGTGGTAATGCCCATTAGCCAAGAAGTAAGGGTGGTTGCTGGTATACCCCATTTTTTTGCAGCAGCGCGTGTAGAGTATCCATAATCTTCAACATCTTTCATGGCATTATTCATATCAGACTTGTTCCAATCAGATCTTGGCTTTGACACATTTTGTGTTGAAGGGCTCACTCTTATTGCTTGGACATTTACTTCTTCATGTGGTGTGTCATTGGCATCTTGAGGTGGGGTATTGATAGCCTCTTCTTCATGTTCTTCACTTGGCGGAAATCTTGCTCCCCTAATTTTGGCACATGCAGGTCTTACTCTTTTTGGAAGCTGCCTTCTCCTCATGATGTCAATAAAAACCTGCTAATATAGTTAAATTCACCAAACCGATGTAACTTACAACAATGAGATATTCAGCATATTGAATCAACAAACGTAATTCTCAAGTGCAGCCATTTGATATGAGTGCCTATGTTCTGAGCAATGGATACTTCAAAAATCAAAGGTAGATGAATATTCACAAGTAATTCTGAGCTAAATTAATGAAACTGTATACTTTATGCTGCCTCTAAATGTAGATGAATATTCACAAGTAATTCTGAGCTAAATTAATGAAACTGTATACTTTATGCTGCCTCTAAATGTAGATGAATATTCACAAGTAATTCTGAGCTAAATTATTGAAACTGTATACTTTATGCTGCCCAAGTAATTCTCTACAGCCCAATCTACTTTGCAAACTAATTCATGTAAGATGTATATCAACAAGTAATTCCAGTCTAAAGTAATGAAACCTGCAGATGTATGTGTACATGTAGATTTATATTTACAAGTAATTCCAGGATAAATTGAAGAAATATGTATATATATACTTACAAAAAATTACATGTTAGATGCATATTTTATGCTGCCTTTTCATGTAGTTGTATATTTAATGCTTCATTTTCACGTAACTGTATTATTTATGCTGCCTTTTTTGTCGTTGTATATTCTGTAGATGTATATTTAGATTCAGATGTGTATTCTGTAGATGTATCTTTACAAGTAGATGTATATTTCTTATATATCTATTTGCAAATATAGAGCCTTTCCGTAATTCAGCCTGGAATTTCTTGTAAATATACGTCTACAGAACACACAGCTACTTGTAAATATGAAATACAGGTTTCATTAATTTAGTCTGGAATTACTTGTTAATAAACATCTACATGAAAATTAGTGGTTGTTTATTACTACCATATACCTATGTGTGGATTTCGCTGTCCTCGGAAACAGTGATTGTTTTAGTGATAAGTGGCAGCGAATACAGTAAACGGTGGGGGGTTCTACTAACAGCTATTGGTCCGCACCATGAAAACTCGGAATTTGAGACACCTCACACTCCAGTTCATGTGTACGGTGATCTGCGTGTCAAATGTGTTGGCAAAGGAGATGGGGCTGTAGAGAATTCTCGCGCGCTTCTTTTGACGGATTTTTGTGATTACAATGTTTTTTTTAATGTCCACTATAATCCGCCAAAGTGTGGGTGCACCATGACTGCCTCCCCTGCCATAGAGCCTTTCCGTAATTTAGCCTGGAATTTCTTGTAAATATACGTCTACAGAACATACAGCTTCTTGTAAATATGAAATACAGATTTCATGTATTTAGTCTGGAATTACTTATTAATATACATCTTACATGAAAAGGCAGCATAAAGTATGCACCAGCAGGTGGAACATACATCTACTCGTAAATATGAAATACAGATTTAATTAATTTAGACTGGAATAACTTGTTAATATACGTCTACATGAAAAGGCAGCATAAAGTATGCACCAGCAAGGGGATACATACTTTGACTGTATAAATGTGAAATACAGTTTTCATTAATTTAGACTGGAATTACTTGTTAATATACATCTTACATGAATTAGTTTGCAAAGTAGATTGGGTAAGAGATTAGCAAAGTAGAATTCTCAAGCTCAAGCTTCTTTTGTGATTTTGGGATCATCAGGTTTTTTACAGGCTCCCCTCCCATATGGAGATTGACAATAAAAAAAAATTAAAATTAAATGAATGTGCATCAATATAAGAACAGAGTTGAGAACTTACTGTATGTGGCACTATGATGTGGAATAACGATTGATTATGGCGGCTTGAAGGTAATTGTCATGCACTAGCAAAATAGCTCTAACTGAATAAAATTTGGAGCGAGTTGAGGAACTGGATTTATAGGAGATATGAAAAGTGTTGTAGTTGAGTGATCCTTGTGCTTTTTTTGATTGGGTAAAATTGGTTGATCCTTGTGCTTGTTTTTGATTGGGTGAAACTGATAGGGGTGGATCAAGATTTATGATATTTTATTTCAATACTCATATTTGAAGTTCAATTTGATTTGATTTCTCATTTCAATTCAATGTTTGTTTCTTGAGCCTCACATTTGTTGAAAATATGCAGGTACATAATTTATGGGAGTAGCTGGTATGGAAAATGGTGAGAAAGTTAATGCTTAAAAGACAACTTGTATTTGAAAATGGTGCACTTTGGACTTCTGCTTGTGAGAACCTGGCCCAAAGTGTGTGAATGACAAGACCTTTTACACAGTAAAATGGGAACTTAAATTATGTGAAAATTGACATCAAATTGATATGATGATGTGATATCAATTTTGTATAGGGATGAAATACAATTATATATCCTTGTATTAAATACATGTTGACTTTAAATTTGGCAAACATGGAAGTATAATATATGTTATTTTATGTTTAAAAATGATATTGACTATTCTATTGTTGACAGATTCATGGTTGTACATGAAAAGTGACAGACACATCAGTTTTGAGGATACTTTGTACATTTATAGGATAGTATTCATTCCATTATTAATATTTTTTGTGCAAAAACTGGAGGCAAATATGTCAACTACCCTCACCACTTCTCCCTCTCTTTTGTAATTCAACTTTATTATATACAAAAGGGAAAAACAAATTATTGTTTATACAAATTTCTAAATACTTCTCAACTTAATAAATTACTAATTTATAATTAAATATATTTTATTATTATTATTTCTTTTAATTTTTAGAACATACCGTGTGTTGACAAAAGTTGAGTTCCCACACAAACGAACCATATGCTCTTCCATGGATGAAATGACTTTTTCGATACGAGCAAGACTTAGGCTAATATGACCAATCATGTACATACAAGTGGCTGGTGTTAATACGACCAATCATATACGTGCAATTCTTTAGAGTGATTTAATATATATATTATAAATACCTTTAGAAACGAGGTGACATTTAATCACCCCAAAAATTGGTTTATTCTTTCCTTGTCTCATGCTCTTTCAAAACAAAAGATTAACATAGTTGTTGAATATAATTTTGTAGAATATTATAGACCTAGAATGAGTTCTAAACTATGCTTTTTATAAGGAGATATGACCAAAAGTAGGTATAAGAAAGTTGCAATTAAGAGTAACAATGTATGCTTGCACGTTTATCCATTAAAAACCCCTAAAGAAAAAGAATTAATATTTTAAAGGTATGTGTGCACACAAGAATAGGACAAACAAAAGATATTGGGATTTGCCTTTAGGAAAATGGATGCCATTATAAAAATGGAATAATATCAGATGATAAGGGTAACTTTTTCCTCAGTCTGGAGATATGCCTCATTCAAGATGGTTTTCAATGTGTCTTCCAGTTATTTTTATAAAATTGAAATAATGTTAATTTAATATAAAGATATGTGATTATGTGTGGACTTATTGATTGATGTTTTAAAATTATATATTATGATTTATCATGATGAAATGAATTTTTTTATGAGATATGATTCGAAATATCAATTAAAGAATCTATGGTCAATCAAAAAATCTTTACATAGATTTTTTCATGATTGATTACCATATGCGATTAAAAACCTTGATCAATAAATCTACAAACACTATTTCTACCAATTACACTTTCTAAACCTAATTTATTCAAAAATAACTCGAACCAGACACAAAGGACAGCGAACCAGAGCGTCCCCTTATCTTTAATTGGGACAATTATGAGAAACATTTGCCATATATTCTCCTTTCCAGTGCAAAATCTAAGAACAATGGATGAAATGACATATCCATCAATTTAAAGAGACCCCACAAGATAGAATATGGTTTTCAAAATGGGCCCCCATGGAACCTAAGTCTACCCCCAACAAATAAAAAAGTGTTAAATTGTTCTATACCCTTTCTTTTGTTCAAAATTCCCAACCCTCTCATAATGGGTCATACTTAAGTGGACAAAAATATGGCATAAATATTTGTGTACCTTAATAAAGGACTTTGGAGAATAAAACATTTATAAAATAATCTTTGATATTTTTAATTCATGTCAGGGTGGGCCCGGCACGAATCTTATTTTTGTATCTTTTCAATATTCGCCTTTACGGTCCCCTTCCACCTTTGATTGTCCCGCATTGGGCCATGTGACCACGAGCTCAATCTTTTTCGACCGCAAAGAGCGGCGCTAAACGCTGCGCTAGCCCCCACCCGCCGAAATGTGAGACCCACCACGTGACCGTAACGTCAAAAGGAATTTAATACGGTTGACTAAGAACAAGTACGTCGTGTGTTGGTTCCGGCATGCATGGGCGACATGTCCCCATGCATGGCATGTGTTTACGTACATATGATGCGCACGCTTGCGAGCCAAAGAATTAGGGTTTCAAAATTAGTGCGTCATCATTACATGCACATGATGATCACCCATACATTATATTTCATTTTCATTTTTGGCGTGCTCAAGTAAATACGAACACTGGACATTCATATTATGACTTTTTGAACATTGGACATTCATATTTATAAATTAATATGAATTTACCATATAAATTAATTGAAACTTTATTTTTAATTTGGGTTCGGGTTTTATGATAATGTAAAAGATATTGTTTAGTCATCCATTAAAATTCTAATTCTCAAAAATACTAATAAAGAAGCATTAAGGTTGGGATCGTGTCCTAAATGAATTAGGTATAATGGAATCATCGGTCCCATCCATCAAAGTTCTAATTCTCAGAAATACCTATAAATAAGCGTTAAGGTTGGGATCCTGTCCTAGATGGATTTGGTAAAATGGAACCATCAATACTTGATAGCGAAATCTAAGAATTTTGTGCACCTAACCGGTGCAAACATTGAATTCAATCAAAAATAACATTTAGTTTATCCTTCATCAATAAATAATATTTTTTATTTTTTATTATTCTTTTGTTTGGAGTTATATATTTTATATGAGAATGATAATTCAATGGTTAGTTTAAATGGTTGATAAGTTTTTCACTCAAGGTGAACTTAACTTGTGTTGCTTCTTATAAGAATCAAAGTGATTCCATTAGTTATTTCAACCATGTTCATATTTGATGGCTATGGTAACTTTTCGATTAAGTCGGTGCGTAAGATGCAAAAATTATAGAAATTTTAACTCATTTTTCAATTTTATTTATAATGAGGGATTTGTACTTTTCTTTGTTAATGCAAACATTCGTAATCTTTAGACTATTATGTTTTGTTTATACGATATAAAAATGATTCACGTAATGAGGAAAGTGGTTTTACACTAATAATGCACTACGACTAACCACAACACATTGGAATCAATCTAAATAGCTATGGATCAATATATCATACCGAATTACATAAATGAATGTTCTTAATATACTTGAATTATTCTATGAGTATAGGAACTTAAATAATTGAAATGTTAGGATGAATGGTGGTTTTACATGGATACATTTTTTCACAATTTCAAGGGACAATCATCAAAATGAGAGAGGGGAAAAACATGTCTAGAGAATAAAGTAACCAAACCTATAAAATCAACAAAAATAAAGAACCTTTTCTAGAACCATATTACTTATATGAAAATACCGAACCGTACTAATGTCATCCTAAAAATAGTTAGATGGTGAGAAACTAATTTTACGACCATGCTTGTCTACATTACGGATTTGAAAAGTTTGCACACTTTTAGAATTCATTCTCAATCACTAGGAACCTTCTCTCATTCCTTGAAACCCCGATATGACCGCAATACCTTAGAAAATTGCAAAAGTTGCAGGGTTAATCGAACACATGTTATTCCTCCATTATTATCATGTTTTATGATTTTGAACAATTTGGAAAATAACACACCAAGTATAATGTAGTTCATGTTGGGATTTTATTCCTTTTTTCATCTAGTTTACGACTTGGTGTATGCCCCCAAGCACATACCCCAACATTTACAACTTGCCTTACTACCATATCATTTATGACTTTCACTCTAAGCGCTCACCTAAAGCACATAATCTTATCGAGCCTTTGTTGGTTGGGGAAGTGGGCTATGAATCCCATGAAGCGATCTATATTGATATTCAACATCTTGAACCATTATATACATTCACTAGTTAGATAGAAGAAAACGTTATTAAGCAACCGGGAGTTTTATCCATTGTACATCAAACCTCATAAGAAACTAAAATACTCAACATAATATATATATTTAATTAACACAAACATGTGGAACTAACCTCCTATCAATAAATTATCTCTAACCTCCTTTCTACACCTAAAGGACCTAATGGTTCCTTATTTAGAAAATGTAATAGGTAGGTAGTAGATGGTTGTTGGAGGGGTGACAGATGGGAGCTCTAGTACTTGAAATTT
Source organism: Taxus wallichiana var. yunnanensis (assembly GCA_018340775.1). Taxonomy (NCBI): domain Eukaryota; kingdom Viridiplantae; phylum Streptophyta; class Pinopsida; order Cupressales; family Taxaceae; genus Taxus; species Taxus wallichiana. Next base: position 564,500,712 of record CM031242.1, on the reverse strand, counting down.
AGTTCAAAACACTTAGAAATATACATTTGGAACTTAGCTTGACATTGATATCATTCAAGAACGGATGACTAATCAAAGTGTTCTCATATTGTTTTCCATGTCTTAAGTCCAATGAGACCTCAACTATTCTTTATCTCATCTTATCAAAAATGACTAAACACTTTACATAACTCATCCATGAGACCTACACCTATCTCAACATTGATTCTTTGGCCACCCTAGATAGTTTCATCCATCAAAGAGAGGTTAAACCACAAACCTGTCCTAGTAGTTATGAACTCATCCCTTCCACTTCCAACAATTATAGATTCAAATGCACAAGTTATCATACTTGGATCAAGTGGTACTTTTGGGACAATTGAGTTTGAAATAATTTGAATGGTCATCTATATAAACACATCTACCCTAAACTATTAGGGGCATCTATGGATTCTCTATTTCACCTACTCTAAGAAGGAAAGAGCCCAAAGCACTAAAACTTATATTCCTTAGAGCACACATATATATTGTTTTGTTAGATTGACCTCGAGTCAAAACTAAAGTATCAAGTGCACATTGTTGAATGTGAGGAAAGGTTAATGGCTTAATCTTCAAAATATTTTATTATATGTCACATGAGTCTTATTGTAGTGTTGGGAGAAGTATGTATGGCTTTATCCGTTTTTAGAGGATTAGTACATAGTGTTACACTCATCACATTTGTGAGGGTGTGGTGAGGCCCAAAGCCAAATTAAAGGTCGGGAGCGCCCTAGGCAATAGTTTGAGTGGGCGCCCTCCTCAAAAATTTAATTAATATTTTTTCCATAAAGTAAATAAATAAAATATGTCTATATTTTTGTATTTTTAAATTTACATCATGGTCATAATAAAATAATAATAAAAATATATTATTAAATTATCACATAAGGATGAAAAATATTATGTGGATGGAAAACATTAGTCATAGGAGATGCTCATAATGCAAAAAATACAATATTTTATACAAGGCTTCTTACAAGTCTGATTTAGCCATATCAAGTAGGTGACATGAACTCTATCCTAAAATAAAGCACCATTTTTTTACAAAGAAACAAAAACATTTATGTAGCTCCCATGGTTTTGTGAAGAGTCATATTTGGACCTCTACTAGATAAACTAGCAACATTATAAAAAATACATTAACCTTTTTGTAGAACAAATTACACACCTACATAATCTGGAGCTACATCAAAGAATGAGAAACAATACCAAAAAAATCATGTGCTTATAAATATGTGATATTTTCTTTTACTTGCAAAAATATTACAAAACGTTTTTATGTGTATGCATGAAATTTATGTTACTATACAATAATATCTATAAATGAGTTGATCAATATTAAGTCTTTAGAAAAATTATTTTAAAGTTAAGTTCTAAAATTAATAGATAAAAAGGAAGTTTTTAGATTCGGGGCCCCCACTGATTTGTTGGCGCCCTAAGAATCGCCTAGTTTGCCTAAGGCTTAATCCCCCTCTGGTGAGGTCGGGTCGGGCTTGAGCCATTACTAACCCCCTTTTAGGGTTACAAATGAGGAGGATCCATATATCAACATAGGACAACGATCACACATAAATAAGTCCAAAATCAAACTTCAAAAATAGGTGAACTAGATCCCGAATGCCACATTCATCTCGGATCCCAAAGGATAAATTCTTAGTTTTAGCTTATTTAATAAACTATACACAATTATAGGTGATTAAAATGCACTTTTAATATAATTGTAATTGAATATGTGGATATTTCACCCATTGGTGTACATCTATGCACATTTATTACTAGAGAAGAGTATCAACTAAGTTATTAACTTGGTTGAATTCCACTATCAATAAATTAAAGTAAAATTGATTTGCAGAAACTACTCTCCAACCTTAATAATAAAATTTACTTATTTTTATAAGAGCATATATAGCTAATGTTAGTGGATAATATTGTGGAAGAGAGTTATTTTTACTTAACTAATTCAACCAAGAGCTTCTTAGTAAAAATTTGGTAGTCATGCTACCCTTGGTAAATCGGTGTTATGTATTTACTCTCGGCTTTCATTAATTTATTACATAAGTATGCTTGTGGATGTTTGTCTTATGGCTATTTACAATGATGCTTAAGAGTACTTTCTACTATAATATGGTACCAAAGTAATATAACCTTCACCTCATACTCCATGTCACTTTACAAATAGAATATGCAGTTCTTCAATATTTTTCTACATGTACCCAAATTAAATTTACAGTTTTCATAAATATTTCTACATGTATACAAATTTATTGTATTTTTCTATGATTTTGTACAATTACTATTTATATTTAGTGGCCTACTATAATTAACTAATCTTATGCTCTCACATTACCCTTCATGGGATCCGGGTTAATAAGAAATTGGTGAAGAAGGTGGGTTACTTAGGGTTTATATCTAGGATTTTTAAATGTACCTTAGGTAAAACCATGTTGTGATGGTTTAAAATCTTAGGAGTTGTCATTTTGGGAAAGTGGTTATTAGTTCTACCTGAGTTGTGGTGTGAGGAGTGTTACCTCAATGATTAAACCATTAAATTACTCAATGTACAAGTTTTAGCTTCCATGTACTTCACGGTATATAGAAAGTGCCTAGAATTGTTTCTTTTTAGCAATAAGCCTTTAAGCTATTTGTTTATGTGGTACACTAGTAAGTGGTTAGCCCTAATAAGTTACTCTCTATATACCTCAAATATGAGATAGTGTAGCTACATGAACGATTGAATCCTCTGTATTGTTTACACCCTATATATATGAGAAATGTGATGTGCAAAATATATAAAATGTAAGGGTTTGTTATAGGGGGTTATTATAAATTAATTAATTTACAATTAACCACGCATAATCATAATAACACAATAATACTTATAACAATGATAAATAATATAATGATAGCACAAAAATATAAGAGAAAATAAAGACATAGATATACAGAGTGAAACAAAGGAGATTTGGATGTGAAAATAGGGTTAACAAACATATATGAACCTAAAAAATGTTTCATTTTTAATACTTTAGCTAGAAACTATATTTTTCCAGGAGCATATGGTCCTACCCTTATTTTATACATTTCTTACCTCTTCTTTATATTCGTATACCTTATTATAGTGAGGTTCTATAACTTTTGTGATCTTCACTTGTCTAAAAATCATAGTCATTATTTGTCACTCTAGCTCGCACAACCTCGAGAAAACTTATAATGACCTACAACAAGTGGAAACACTAGATACCTATAGTAGTACCCTTCGTCAAAGTATTAGATAATAAAAGTAGAAATCAATATGTGGGTCAAGATGGACTAACCTTGGTGGTCACCCCTTTCGAACCAATCTAAGTGTTACACTACATTCCCTCAAGCGAAATCAAGCCTCGTGTAGTTATTTTAATGATTAGTGTAATGCCCTACTCTATCCAATCAAATCAAAAACTTGTCCAAAGTCCCTTGGTGATTTTTGGGTGTATTCAAATTATCAACTCTATTACCATTATAAGTGATTATCGAGTTGTGTGTGTGTGTGTGTGTAAATAAGGGAAAAACCTTGGATGGGATGGTTGAAGTGTGGAGTGAAGTATCAAGCTTGTTGAATCTCGTTAATAGATTGTATGTGGATACTCCAAATATAACTCTAAATGGAAGTATGTTTGTGCTACGAGAAATGAGGATGAATGATGTGTTTGATTATGAGATCCTTAATCAAATGGACAACATAATGGTGTGTGCAATTGAGTGGAAATTTGACAACATTGCAAATGCCTTCAGCTTCCAAAGATGGAATTGTGAGGAGATGAACATCTTACTTATAGCTGAAGGAGAGGCCATGGATTTAGGATCAATATTTGATCGAGTTATAGGTGAATGAATGTATTTTCCTGATTTAGAATGTTGATTGAGTCTGTGTAGGTTGCTTGTTTGAATAATAATTAAATAGGATTTTAATTTGAATGGTTGGCTCTTGAATTATTCAATTGTATGTGTAATTTAGCTTCATCTTTTGTCCAAAGGCCCTCGGTGAAATTTTTGGGTGTATTCAAATTATCAATTTGAACTACCATTATAAGTGATTATCAAATTATATACACATGCACACATATTGTAAACAAGGGAAAAACCACGTATGAGATGGTTGAAGTGTGGAGTGAAATACCAAGCATGTTGAATCTCGTTGATATATTGTATGTGGATGCTCCAAATATAACTCCAAATGGAAGTATATTTTGCTACAAGCAATGAGGATGAATTATGTGATTGATTATGAGATCCTTGATCAAATGGACAACATAATGGTGTGTGTAATTGAGTTAAAATTTGATAGAGTAACACTGCAAATTCCTTGAGCTTGCAAATATTGAATTGTGAAGAGATGAGCCTCTTATTTATAGCCGAAGGAGAGGCCATGGATTGAGGATCAAGATTTGATTGAGTTGTAGGTGAATGAATGCATTTTCCTGATTTAAAGCATGTTAATTTGGTTTGTGCAGTTGGCTTGTTTGAATAATAATTAAAGAGGATTTTAATTTGAATAGTTGGCTCTTGAATTCTTCAATTATAAGTGTATTTTAGCTTCTTTTTTGTAGGGTTTTTTATCAAAAAAATTAGCACCTTAGGATTATTTGATGATAGATCCCTACTTTTTGCTAACATGGGACCATCTCTCAAGTTGTGGGACTTGCTACTTGATATGGACCTCCGAAGAAGGCTGACTTCCTCTACCTAATCCTAATGCTAAACTACTCCTAGAAGGGAAAATGCAACTAACTAATCCTAAACTAACCATTCCAAGGGACCAGGGAGAGAGATAGAGGGTTAGAGAGATGCATGGAAATGAAATCCTACACTAAAAGAGGTGATATCACTAGAAAAAGGGGGTGGGACGCTATCAAATGCATGAAAATGGGAGAAAATGGAGATGGAGAGGGTGGAAAGAGCACCACAGACCACAACAACATTCAATTCACCTATTTCATAAGTGTAACATCATTCAAGCTTGCAAAGAGAACAAGAGATGCAAAAAAATACTTACAAATATGAAGAAAGGCAAGAGAAAGAAATAAATCCAAGCTAGGGCAGTGAAATAACCACAAACTCAAATTGTATTGCTTTATATTGTTGTACAAGTACATCACATTGAAGAACAAAGGCATGGATTCATCTGTAATGCTCAAAAATGAGGCTTGGAGCTCCAAAATCTACCCAAAGAATCGAGAATAGGGAGAACAACATCTAAAAAATGTCTAACAACCAAAAATGAGATCTCTTTTACAATATATAGAAGAAAGAGTGAGATAGAGAAGAGGGAACTCGAATCCAAATGTTCTTTGCCTTGTTGGAGAAGAAATCTACCCATGCCTCCATTAATGCATTTTTAACCGTCTCGAGATGTGTTCATTGAATGTTGGACATATTTTTCTTACTTTTCCCCCACCAACTCTACCTACTTCTAATTTTTTATGGTTTTGAGTGTAGAGGAGAGAATTACAAATCCAAGGAGTATTTGTTAGATTTGGTGCATATGGGAAAATATATGTCCATGTGGGTTTATGGAGTAGCTCTGCTCGAGAGAACCAAGCTCCCATTACTTCAAGCTTGATCTAGCTCAAAACCCACACTACTCTCCTTCCTTTCTTCTTACTTCACGGGTTTGCAACCCTACTTTACTTCATCCACTTCCTTGTTCTCGCAGGTTTATAGGGTTGTTTTACTCACTTTTTGAAAGGAGCATTACTTCACAATAATGTTGAGGTCAAACCCTACATTACTATTCCTTCTTGCCCTTCTTTGTGTAATTTTCAGGTTCATATACTCCCCTCACTACCTTGTTTGGTGGTTTTCATCCTTGCTTTACTTCGGGTTTTAACCCCTCACTACTTTGCAATAGTGTTGAGTCGAATCTCCACATTACTTCGTGCTTCACCATTCTCTACATGATTTTATAACTACTTTACTTCGAGCCTTTGAAAGAGCATTATTTTGCAATAATGGCACATTGAAATTTCACAAAGATTCTTTCCTTTTTGTGGGATTTTGGAGGTGTTTTGCTTATTTACTTTATGAAGTAAAACAACTTCATTTTTGTGAAGTACTCCCTGCTTTATTCCTTTTCTCTAATATTTTGGAGTTTCTTTACTTGAGTTACTTTTGAGAAGTAAAACAACTATATAAACCCGCCAACTTCCCAATTTTAACCATTTTTGTAAATTTTGGGCTAAGTGTTGAACTTTTGGATACTTTGGAGAAGGGAAATGCACCAAAATGGCTCTAAGTGCCCAAAATCATGAAAATTATCCAAATGTCCAGATCCCTCATTAAAGCTCCATCAACTACTCAAGTCTAAATTGTCAAGTTGTCCATTTTTGCTAGGGGTAAAAATGGATAATAATTTGGTGATTCATAGGGGCATCTGACTACTAGATGAGTTGATCAGTTGCCTTGAAGCATCCATTGGGTATGGATTCACCGGTAATCATGAAAATGATGTGAAACTTGAAGAACAACCCCTAAGATTACTTGAAGCAATGTTGTTTGGAATTATAGCCAATATGTTATTGCTCAATTGACCATCCACATTATGAAAATCTTCTTAACAAGGTTTTATGCTAGTGGAAAATTGCTTGAATATGAAATCTCTTCTTTCTTTCCTCTGCAAGTGATCGTGGGTTCATTTTAAGAGACCTCCTAGAAAAGACTAAATGAATGCATCTAAAACTTGTCTCAAATCTGATTTTTTTGCCAAGTTTTGAAGAAAACTAAACTCAAGCTTGGCAAAAGATGAAGTGTTGTAGAATTCTAGAACATATGTTGATTTGGAGTGCACTTAGAACTATTAAAACCCTGCTCTTTCCACCATGAAAATTGATTTTCCAGAGATGGATTATGCGAGAGCAACAAACACCACAAAAACTATGTACAAAAATGGAAGATCATACATGTTCCAAGTGGAAACATGTAGAGTGTGCACAAGCACTTCTTCTACTAAAAGAAACCTACATACTCTACTCTAACCAGAGAAATGAGCTCATCGAAAAAATCGTCAACAAAATCTTTGTCATGTATCTAGAAAGGAGAAATATCTTCCCTTCCTCACAAATTGGGACCATGTAACTGATTTTGCAATGAACATGGTCATATTGTTGAAAAAGGGTGAAAAATTGACTAGAATTTGGTTTTCCACCCATTCCACCAAGGTATCAACTAGAAGAAAAAGAAATACTTCTTTTATTTGCTCTACATTTGGTTTTAAGAGGTATTGCAGCTGATCCTTGGGAATTTGAAGCTCTTCCTCATGCTTTGAAAACTAAAGCAAAGCATGAGTGTTGGTTATAAAACTCTTTCTTTGGCTCTAAGGAAGCTAAATATTTGATTGGGCACAATATGGAAGATCCTCTTGATTTGCCCATTACTATGAAAAAAAAACTCAATCCTCACGATGGGGGTTAGAACACAAGGTTGACTAGAACATATTATATATCAAATCTAAGCATACATGCTACAATAAAATTAGATATTATACCAAAAAAAATATACAAAACAAGAGATATAAATCAACACCATATTTAATGTGGTTAGCACAAGGTTGTACATATTATGGGATACATCCACCAAGAAACAAGTCAATCTATTATCTAACGCTTTCTGAAGATTTACAATCTTCCACACCTCTCAGATGTACAATAATTTCTTTCTCTCAAGCTTCTTTTTCTTCTCCAAGAATTCTCTCTCACACAATTATTCTCACAATAATAATGAATTCTTACAATCCTCTACTTCTAAACCCTAGCTTTCATGCTTATATAGGCATATACAAACTTAGGGCACTTAGTCATGTAATTACAATCAATAAATCTACTTTAATACTAAATTTAGATCTAATTCAAGTGAGTTAAATAAAACACACATGCAGTGAGGTAACCAACGTTGGTTACCCTCAATTGATGTCGGTCCCTTCATAACCGATGTCGGTTATTGTGTTTTCCAGCAAGTTTAATATAGCATGTTAAACTGAAGTAATTGAGCTCCACAACTCAAAAATCTCCCACTTTGAGATAAATTACTGCACTATACCTGTACAACATCATTCTTGGATCCTTTCCTTAGCTTTGTTTCTTTCTCTTCAAGTCTCAAACTTGAAGACCAACAAAAGTGGAGTGTAGCTCCAACTTCTCTTTTTCTAATGGATTTGTTAGCATATCTGTAGGGTTTTCACTCGTATGAATATTCTTCAGTTTCAACTTCTCATCCTCTAATACTGTCATATGAAGTGATACCTCAATTGAATGTGTTTCATTCTAGAATGAAACATTGAGTTTTTTCCAAATGAATTACACTCTGATCACTGAACAATTTACAATCATCTTTATCCTTTCCCAACTCTTCCATGAACCTGCTCATCCATATCATCTCTTTTCTAGCCTCTGTAGCTGCAACATTATTTACCTCTGTAGTATATAAAGCCACAACCTTTCGCAATATTGAAATCCAACTAACTCTCGTCCCACCTATCGTGAAAGTTTATCCAATAGTGCTCCTTCTACCATCAAGATCTCTAGCCATATCTAAATCAACATAGTCACATAAAGAAATATCTAAACCTCCATAGCATAACTTCATGCTAGATGTCCCTCTCAAATACTTGAGAATATATTGGAATGATTTTGAATGCCCTTTACCTATATTAGCCATAAATCTACTCACAACTCCCACTTCTTGTGTAATGTATGGTCTGGTACAAACCATAACATACATGAGGCTCCCAACTGTTGAAGTATATGGTACTCGTGTCATGTATTTGACCTCCTCATGTGATGAAGGACATTGATATTTTCTCAATTTGAAGTGTCCAACCATAGGTGTACTCACCAGTTTTGAATCTTGCATGTTAAACCTTTCCAACACCTTATTGATATAAGCCTCTTGAGACAAATACAATTTATTTTTCTTCATGTCTCTATGTATTTGCATGCCAAGGATTCTTTTTGCAGCTCCTAAATCCTTCATAGAAAATGTGTGAGCTTACTTTCCTAAGCTCACCAATTTCCTGCATACTATATCCTGCAATAAGCATATCATCCACATACAATAACAAAATAATATAGCTCCCATTTTCAAGATTTTTGAAATAAACACAATGGTCATATTCACATCTCAAATAACCATACTCATGCATGAAACTATAAAACCTCATGTACCCTTTGTTTGGAGCTTGTTTAATCCCATATAGACTCTTTTTCAACATACACACTTTGATTTCTCCTTACCCTTGACTTCATACCCAAACGGTTGTATATAAATATCTTCATTCAAATCACCATGAAGGAAATTCATCTTCACATCTAGTTTATCTAAATATAAATCATGTACTACAACTATATTCAATACAATACATATGGAAGTCATTTTAACATGAGAAAATATTTCACCAAAGTCAATATATGCTTGTTAGAATTTGAGGATTCTAATAAATACGGATTTAGTCAACTTACATGTTACATAATGTTATAATAAATATTTAAATATAGATTACATCATAACATAAGTAAATAAAGAAATATTTATAGGAAATAAATAACACAAGTGACACAAGTATTTATAGTGGAAAACCTCAATAAGGTAAAATCACTTTGAAAATAACATTTTACTTCAAAAACTTATTTTACATCCAAGTAAGATCATCTCCTCCTTTAAAACCCTATTTACCAAGGATAAAACCAAATCACTTGATTTGCACACCTTTGATATATTTCTCGAATATATCAAAATGAGACCTAAAGTCTTTTTATATAAGGTGATTGAGTATGTCTCCCTTCCCACCTTTTCAACCTAAAATGGTTGACACATACACCTAGGTTTATAATATTTAATATTAGAAATATAATCATTTCATGATATTAAATATTTAACCTAAATTATATACCTAGTTTAGCATATTTCATATTATTAAATATTAACATATATATTAGCAATAGACCCATATATAATAAGGGTTGGCGGACCACTTAATCATTATGTTCCAACACTCCCTCTTAATGTTAAGTGGGATAACATAACATATTCCAATTGATTACCTACTCGTGGTACACTACAGATTTGTAATCCTTAAACCATAAAGGTTTTAGGCTAGCATATAGGTTGAAAGAATTATAACACCTTCATCATACTCAATTTACCTTTTGGTACAAAAGGATTTAGAATTCAAAGATCATCCCATGATTAATGGCTAAGTATGATTTGTGAGTTTTACATATTCTTACGAGTTCTCATAAAAGGTTATTGAACCCAAACATATAGGAGTCTTTTACAACCAAGAACCTCCTTAACAATATGCTTGTCTTGGATGTTTACCAAGTAAACTCAATAGAACTAAATATTTTATTGAAGATCGCCTTTAAGATCTTTCTTCTAAAAAGAAGTCGAGGAGGTATACATGCTTGAAGGTCTTTTACACTTTCTCAAAGGTCTTTTACAAATGCCCAAAGTATTTTTACAAAAATCAAGTTCCATTAGGAGGTGATATTGTCATGCACACTCCCCCTCAATAGAAACTCTAAAAATTCAAGCTTTTCACAAAAGTGACAAAACTTTATAGTACTCAGAGACTTTGTGAAGATGTCAACAACATGCTCTTCAATCAACATGAACTTGAGATTTATCTCATCACTTTACACCTTCTCATGGGTGAAGCGTATATGCATCTCAATTTTCTTTGTCCTCTAATGTTGAACTAGATTCTTAATCAAGAGTAATAAAACTCTGACCACCACATAGAAGATAAATACTTCCTTGTGTATCTCTACCAATAATAGTCGTTGCACCACATAGCTTCTTACTTCTTCCATTTTACTTATCTACCTCAATAAAAAAATGGAGACTCTTGATTATATTTTTATTCTAAGTAATGGTTCCTACACCAAAAACTTGAACACATATCCACTATATTTTATAACAAAACATCAAGTATGGTTAGAATCACAAAATCCATATAAGATAGTATTTTCATTCTTATTATAATACAACCCATAATTGATTGTTCCTTTCAAATATTTAAATTTTTTTCAAGATTTCAATGATCTCTAAAAAAGTTCCTACATAAACCTTGAAGTAATTCATTTTGTATAAGAAATATCTGATCTAGTTATAGTTAGATAAATCAAACTATCAACTAACAACGTATATAAAATAGGATCAACATTTTTCATATACGATTTATGATCAATATTTATTCCAACTTCCATTGAAATAGAAAATGGTTTACAATCAATCATAAGAAACTTTTTCAATACAATAGTTGCATATTGTGTTTTGAAAAAATAATAGAATGAAATAAAATCATACAAATAACATAATGTGAGATTCATTTCAAGTACTACTTCAATTTCTTTTTAATCCTATGAATTAAATCGAATTGTCACTAGACAAGTAAATCATCAACATATATATATATATAATGATAATATGTGAGCCTTATTTCTTAATGAATATATCATTGTTAGAAGAACAATTAATAAAACCTAACAGTTTAAAGAAGGCTTGTTTTAAACCATACAAGGATTTCTCAACTTACAATCATAGTTTTCTTTACCAGTTTATTCAAATCCTTTAGGTTGAAACATGTAAAGTTCTTCTTTTAAATTACAATTCAAAAAAGTATTTTTCTTATCCATTTGGTAGATTTCTCACCTAAATTGAGTAATAATTACAAATAAGGCCCTAACAATACTCATTTTAGTTACATGAAATGTCTCAACATAATCAATACCATGTTTCTGAGTGAAACCTCTAGCAACAAGTCTAGTTTTATATTTGTTAATACTACCATCAACATTATATTTTACTTTATATATCCACCTAGACCCTATAATACTTCACGGCTAAGGTTCATACAAGGTAATTAATGCATGATACATATGATGGCTTTTGGTTATTTTCCTAAGGTTAATAAGATTTGAACTTTCTAACATAGATTGAGCCCAATTTAATTTATTATCTAGGAAGATAAGAGTTTCAGAAACATCTAGCATCAAAACATCATCATGACCATTTACTAAATCAGAATCAAAACCATTATTTAGAAGCATTTAATGAAGTAACTTCAAGAGAAGAAAACAACACATGTAAACCTTTCACTAGACTATATCTATACATTTCATATAAGCTTCGATAATTAACATGTCCTAACCTTTCATGCCATATTTTTGAATTATTCAAACTCGAGATATAAAGTAAGATGCGTAAGAAGAGAAATCATCAAAAATATATAGATAATTCCTTCAGCTATTATACTCTCATTACTATCCTTGATATACTAAGTATCCTTCATGCATGGATTCTAGTTATGTCCATACCTCTTTCGAATGTTCGATATTACCAATGTATAGAAGGTACTCATCGTTCACATTGCATTAAAAAAGTATCTTACATTCATTGCAAGAATATATTCATGTTATCTACGATTGCTTGATGATCGGTGGGAACAACCTCGATCCGAAACAATCGTCCAGAGTTTCCTCGCCATAAATTCTATTTTGACCCAAATGTTGTAGTTAGTTTCATTCAGATATGAGTTTTGTCAAGACAGAAATAGTTAGACGTCATTATTTTCCTAAACCTGTAAAACACACCCCATTATAATATACAATGTACCACAGAGTTAGATACATATTTATCGATAAAAATAACACTTTTAATAGAATCAAATCTAAATTTTACAAATCTAAAGAAACTATTTGATCATAACTAATTATGTCATTACAATGCATACTAATTAACCTCCCATGATCAAAATAATAACCCGCATTATAAAGGGCTCTACATTATACCCCAAATTTATATAAAAATATTTCTGACCATATAGAAGTGAAGAAGAGACCCCTAAGAATGCATAACAACTTCAAATTTATGAAAAAATTAATGTAGACAAAAATCGATCAACTTAAATTTGACGTCTAAATGACCGTCATAATGGCATTTTTTTGTCTATCGTGACGGTCATTTAATTGTCAATTTTAACACAATTAAAGTTTCCTAGAACCTACAAGATTAAATTTGACGTCTAAATGACCATCATATTGTCTTATGTTTGGTCTACCATGACGGTCATTTGACCGTCAAATTTAATGAAGCCAAAACTTGTTGTGTATTTCCAGAATGTGAAATTCCATAATTTCTTCTTCTGTATAATATTAGGGAGGTTATATTTTAACACATTATAATAACCTATTATAATTTATAATGTAAAATATATACATTTTTTATTAAAAATGTATATAATTTATAAATTGAAAATAAAAAAACATATAGTTCATAAAATTATAAACTATAATATATTGTTTTATATTAAAAACACATAACCCTTATTAAAGGGGTTTAAAGGACATAGACCATGTTAAAATAATTTTACCGAGTGCAAGTAAATTTATGAAAGTATAGATTAACTTGCATATTTTACGAGAGGGGACAAGTAATTTCACCCCACCAATGAAATAATTTGAAATCTCTATTTTCATGAACCTTGTCTCCTCCCTTCATTTATTCTTAATTTTACCCGCACACATTTAAAAGTATGGAAATATTATAAAATATTTTATATAATTCTTGTAAGCTAAAAACTTTTAAACTTTTATGTGGCTATAACTACCAATATTTTAATAACTATTTACCGGACTTCACATGGACCACCAATAAACTAGCCCCCTTTTTAATTCTCCTTTTATATTTGAGAGTTCCACATTTATACATGAGATATTATCTCATTTTATTCTCCACTCCCACTCTTATATAAAGAAACCTTTAAATAGATTTATTTATATAGTTTTTAAACTATAATATCTAAATGAATGGGGCTGCCCTCTTATATGGATAATATAAATGGTTAGGAACACATGTTAGGTTTTATTTAATAAGTATTAAGATTTAAAAAGTAATTCCTTCATGGCCAAAAAATAAACATGAGCCCCTTACTAAAAAAATAAGCACTTTGATTTTATTTTATTGAAACATATATAAACCAAATCTAATAAAATTTATATTTTAAGCGAGTTTAAAATAACCATATGTATAAAATATGATTCAAAATTGGGTTTGTTTCTTTTTTTTTTAAACTATATACACCTAGATTTATAAGTTAAGTTTAAATATGATTTAAACTTAGGCTTAGAATATGGTCTGCATTGACTCTTCCTCAATCCCATGTAATTTTAATATGGTATAAGGATTTTAATATATAGTTTTTTTTTCAAAACTATATAAATTTTAATATGATGTTTATATAAATTATTATATAAAACGTATTATATATATATATATATATATATATATAGTTTTCAAATTATATAGGATATAGTTATAGATTAACTATAAACTATAGTTTTTCAAATCAAATCCTTTTAAAGGGGACCAAAGAACATGAGTATGAATTTACCTTCCGAAATATTTAACTCGCAAACATTTGAAATTATTAAAAAAATGAAATTTATTTCATATAGTAATAAATCCTTTCTTTTACGTATGTAACTTTCATGCGGGTAAATAATTGAAGCCCCCTTCACACTGTGCACACATCAATCTCCAAACAAACATTAATTCCATATAATTTACAAAATGTAAATGAAATTAAGAATCATATCATATTACATCTTCCCCTAAAAAAATTAGGGATTTAAAATTGAAAAACCCCTAAAATTTTTTTCTGAGAGTTTAATTGCACAAATATTTAAAGGAAATAAATAGCACAAGTGACACAATATTTATAGTGGAAAACCCCAATAGAGTAAAAACCACTTTGAAAATAACATTTTACTTCAGAGAACTTATTTTACATCTAGTAAGAACACCTCCTCCTTTGAAATCCTATTTACCAAGAGTAAAACTAAATCACTTGATTTGCACACCTTTGATATATTTCCCGAATATATCAAATGAGGACCTAAAGTCCTTTTATATAAGATGATTGGGTATGTCTCTCGACCCACCTTTTCAACCTAAAATGGTTGACACATACACCTAGGTTTATAATATTTAATATTAGAAATATAATCATTTCATGATATTAAATATTTAACCTAAAATCTATACCTATGTTAGCATATTTAATAATATAAATATAAATATTTCATATTATTAAATATTAACTTATATATTAGTGATAGACCCATATATATTAAGGGTCGGCGGACCACTTAATCATTATGTTTCAATATTACTTTATGTGTAAATCCTTTTACTACAAGTCTTGTCTTATATCTTTTCTAACCACCCTCTTCTTCCTTGATCCTGTAAACCCTCTTGTTTTGCAATGTTCTCTTACCTACTGACAACTTAACTAAATCCCAAGTCTGGTTTTGTTCCAAGGAGTCCATCTCCTCATCCATGTCATGCTCCCACTACACGTGGGTCTTATCTTGCATTGCTTCTTCAAAAAAATTGGCTCACCACTATCGATCAATAATAAATAATATAGAGACGGTTTAAATCTTTCGGAGTTTTACTTACCCTTTGTAACCTTCTCACAAAATTTAGGGTCTTGGAGGCTCATTCTCGGACCTTTTGGACATTTGTTTTCAATTTTATAATGACCGACGCCGGTCACTTGTAGAATCGACGCCGGTTACGCTAACCGATGTCAGTTTGGCTCTTCTATAACCGATACATGTTCAACTAAGTGATGTTGGTCGGGGTCAACCGACATTAGTTACTATGTAACCATGTCGATATTATTTTAAATCGAGAGTTTATTTTCATTCACAAAATTCTTAACCGGTTCATCCTGGGTACCAAAATTTGATCCATCTACATTCTCTTTTAATTCCATTCGGTGTCACGACTCTAATATTTTTAGAATTCTTTAAATCCCAAAAACAAAATCTAAAATCACGGATCCATAACCAATGAAAGTGTATCTTTTGGATTTCGCATCCAACTTTTTTCTATTTTCCTTATCAATATACACAAAATATTTTGAACCAAAACTTTTAGAAAAGAAAGATCTACCTCTTTTTTTGTCAAGCTTCTTTTGGTATTCCTCCATCTAGTGAACTTGAAGGCACATGGTTAATCAAATAAACTATTATATCAACTACTTTTTCTAAAAATGCAAGGGCAATCCAATATATATCCTCATACTTCTAGCACGTTCTATGATTGTCATGTTCGTTATTTCTTAACACCATTCTCTTATGGTGTTCTTGTAATCATCATTTCTCTATGTATTCCATTCACTAAACAATAATTATTGAAAACCTTGCTACAATATTCACCGCCATTATCAAAATCTAAGGAACTTTAACTTTGAATTTAATTCATTCTCAATAAGTGATTTCCATCATTTAAACGTCTCAAGAATATCAAATTTATGTTTAATACAATAAACCCATACCTTTCTTGTAGCATCATTAATGAAAGTAACATAATACTGGGATCCTCTATGAGAAGCTACTTGGGCTAGTCTCCACACATCCGAGTCTACAAGTTCTAATTTCCACTCCTTCTTAGTTGCCCCAAATTTAAAAATTTTCACTCTCTTTTACTTTCCAAAGATAAAATGCTCACGAAATCAAGATCTAAATCTTTCAAATCTGATAACTTACCCTTAGCCTTTAAAATTTGTATTTCTTTTTGAATCATATGGCCCAATCGATTATGTCACATGCATGCATTTGAATCTGAAATAGATAACACAGAAAATGAATCAATAACATAGGTAGATAAATATAACATTCCTACCTTCTTACCTCTTGCCACAATAAAAACACCCTTTGTGACTTTCCAAGAGTATGTTGTGAATGTAACCATGCAACCAACTTCACCTAGTTTCCCTGTAAATATGATTCCTCTTGAGGCTTAGCACATGTCTCACATCTTTCAATACCCACATATTTCTATTTGTAATTTTAGATGAAACTTTCCCTTTACCAAGAATACCGCAAGGTTCATCATCACCCAAATAAACATGTCTAAAATTACACTTTGGACGTAATTTCTGAAATAACCCTTATTAGGGGTTGCATGGAAAGAAGCTTCGAATCTAAAACTCGTGATTCTATTCTATTATCCAAAGAAAGAATAAGAGCATCTTACATTACCTCTGCTGCAATATTTGCCTCTTTATTTTCCTCTTTACCTTTGTCTGGGTGTTGGTTCTCTTTATCCTTTAACCAACAATCTTTCTTTGCATATCCTTTCTTTCCACATTTCCAATAGGTAATTCCCTTACCTCACGGATTTAGATCTGATATCCCTTGAATTTGATTTCGATTATTCTTACTCTTGGATCTCTCCTTCTACATGCCTCTGCTTTCTACATGCAAAGCATTTCCAAATGATGATTCATTTGTACTTTTCATGTGAATTTCTTCATTCAAGATTATACTGACCACATCATCAAACTTCAAAATATTATTAATAGATGATGTATTACTAACAATCATTACCAAGTTCTCCCAACTATCAGACAAATAACATAATAATAAGAGTTCTTTCACTTCATCATCAAACAAAATATCAACCAATTTTAACTAATTTACAAGATCGGAAATCATTCAAATAACTATATGGAAATCCACCTTCATGCATCTTAGAACTAAATAGTTTCTTCATCAAATAAAAATTATTTGATGCACTAGATTTTTCATATGAATTAGCAAGAGATTTCATTAACTCTACCATATAATTCACTTATGTAATATTGGAAGCCATAGATGCTTTATCAAGATCAATCTTATAGATCCCAAAGCCTTTATGTTAAGAATCTTCCATTCTTCATCGGTCATCTTCATAGGTCTAGAATTTTCATCCAACAAGTAAGAACAAATCTCTTTGATACAGATAATCCTTAATCTGCATCTTCCATAATTGATAATTTTGGCCATCAAAGTTCTTTATCTTATATTGTTTTTCTTCTGCCATTGTTGTAACTCTCACTCAATCAAAAAACCCTATGTGATTAAATCTGCCAACTCATAAAACCCTCAAACAAAGCTCGATACTAGTTGTTGGGGTTAGCACAAGGTTATACATATTGTATATCATATCTAAGCATACATGTAATAAAAGTAGATATTATACTAGAAAAATTATATAAAACAAGAGATATAAATCAACACCAAATTTAACGTGGTTCACCTAGTGTGGGCTACATTCACCAAGAAACAAGTCAATCTATTATCCAATATTTTCAGAAGATTTACAATCTTCCACACCTCTAAGATGTACAGTACTTTCTTTCTCTCAAGATTCTCTTTCTTCTCGAAGAATTCTCCCTCACATAATTATTCTCACAATAATCATAAATTATTACAATCCTCTACTTCTAAACCCTATCATTCATGCTTATATAGGCATCTACAAACTTAGGGAACTTAACCATGCAATTACAATCAATAGATATGCTTTAATACTAAATTTATATCTAATTCACGTGACTTAAATAAAACACCCACACATAGGTAACCGACGCCGGTTAGCCTAAACCGATGTCGGTTCCTACTTGTCTGACCGATGATGGTCATAGGTGGTGATGTCAGTACCTTCATAACCAATGTCGATTCCTTCATAACCGATGTTGGTTATTGTGTTTTCTAGAAAGTTTAATATAACATGCTAAATGGAATTAATTTAGATCCACAACTCAACAAATCCCACAATTGGGATCTTTATGCAGACTTTCTTCCTAAAGGTGTTTTCTTGTAAGCTGATTTGTGTCTTACTTTTCCTCTACAAGCAACTCTTCCTCTACCTTGATGACTGATTTGGTAATGGTGTTGTCATATCTTTCTTCCTCCTCCTTAACATGAAACTCCTCATGACTGGTTACAACATCTAATGGAGTTCTTGGTGAATCACTACAACTAGTTGAAGCTTGTTGCTCACTTGGGAGTTTCTCCTCCTCAGCTTGAAGACCAAACTGATCTGCATGTCTGATTTCCTCATCCAACATAAATTTTGAAAGGTCAAACTAATCAATTTTCTTCCCTTGATGACTATTATGGGTAGCAGGTCTTTTTGGATGCTCTCCTCCATGATAGGTTCATCAACAAAATTAGACTCCACAAATGAAAGAAAGAAGCTTTCAATGATGTCATCTTCATCTAAAGTCTTTGAATCTGATTTATTTTCTTCCATGTGCTCCTCTTCTTATGGATTTAGAGTTTATTTCTCTTCCTCTACTGATTTTTCAATTTATGATGGATCAAAAAAATATGAGAAGATGGTGCCACCATGCACACTACACTCAAAACAAAAGGAATGTTGATCATCTTCTTATTGTTCTTTCTCTTGTTCATTTTCAAAATCAGCCTCCACCTTGTGTTATTTAATGCCAACCTCTACTAAAGGCTTGGCTAGATGTGGTATCTTATTGATGTTGAAATTTAAATCCCACTCTCTTAGATTTCTTGGGAGTTCCTCTCTGTTATGATCTTCAACTTGTTTCCCTCCTTGAATAATATTTTTATTTTGTTCCTCCCAAAATGGGCTTGGGATTGCAAGAGGAGGGTTCGGTTGGGTCTCAACTAATTTTTGCGTTGTTTTTGGTGGAGGGAATGTTTTGCACTTTCTTGTTGAGGAGGGGTTGAGGTTTCGTAGGGAAAAGCGCAGAGAATTGAAGGTGTGATGGAAGGAAAGAAGATGGAGGAATGTGATCCTTATGGGGCAAAGAAGAAAGCTATGGATTTTAACCTTTGGCTTGGGTGGTTGATAAGGCATAGGCATTGGATACTGACATGGAAAATGTTTAGGAACATCCCATTGACAGGGTTATTCAACCTTAGATCCATTAGCTTCTAATGCTTGCAATGAAGAAATGAAACCAACCATTTGAATGAGAGATTCACTCATTACCTCAAGCCTTTGTTATGGGCTAAGCCAACTAGGTATAGGATCTCCCCATGGACAGGGTTACCTAAAACTAGGTTTTCTAGCATGCAAGATTTGTATTTTTCCCTTGATAGCTTGAAATATATGCTCTATTCTTTGAATTCTACCTTCAAAATCTTCATCTCCAGGTGTAGAATGCCCTCCAAAATCTGCATACTCCTACTCTTGAACAACTCCATAGCTTGGTGAATGACCAAACTAATTTGCACTTGGATCATATGGGTATGCATATTGATTTTGATTTTTCTCATAAATCTGATTTGAAGGTGTGATGTAATAGCTTGGAGATGTATTTTAATGGAACTACTCCTATTGCAAATGGGAATCCCATGCTTAAAATGAAGCCATGATTGTAGAACTTCAAGAATGGAAGAAAAAATGGAATATATGGAAAGAAAAATGCATGGAAAAGGAAAGGGGAATAAGTCTCGCAACTTAGAAAATGGGTTTCTTGGATCAGCAGAGTCACCAGATGTGTTTGAAAATGAGTCTTTGCAGATTTTCGGGACTACTCTACTTCATTGCTTTGCGAGTGCCTTTTGGTTTTCTTGACTTTAGATATTCTAGTGAGCATTATTTCACAATAATGCCGCTTCAAATCTCCACACTACTCCACACTTTGTGGGCTTTGGGAACCACTTGAATTATGGGGTTACAAACCCCTGTTGCTTTCCAATCAGCCTTAGCCGCTTTCCCGCATTTCTCCACTCAACTTTGCTTCTTTGTGTGATTTCGGCCTTGCTTTAGTTTAGATTTGTGCTTGATCATTAGTTCGCAATAATTCCAAGTAACATTTATGGATTACTCTTTCTTTAGCCCTTTTCTTCATGGAGTTTTACACCTTCTTTACTTGGACCTATGAGTGTGCTTTGCTTAGTAGTAATGTCGGGTCACATTTTTGGGCTATTCTTCAACTCTGCGAGGTTTTGGGAGTTGCTTAACTTGTGGGTTTTGGGCCCCTAACCTGCTTCTCAACAAACACGATTCATTTTCCCACACAACTCCATCACCTTTATTTCCTCTTTGTAAGAATTTTGACTGATCAATCGCTTTTATTTTCTTGGAGAAACAAACCCCACTTTTTTTGCAGCGGTTTCCCAAGTAACTCCTTTTCTTTGCAGGATCTCAAGGTTCCTTTACTTCTTTAAACTCACATTTACTTATTGTTGTAGAGCCTCCAAAGGCTATAATTTTATCAAGAACACATCAACATGGCAAATGATGAAATATAAGCTTTCAATGCTTGTCCCATTGCGCATGCCAAAACAATTATCACAAAAAGTAGCACCATTAGATTATCGATAATAGATCCCTAATTTTTGCTAACATGGGATCATCTCCAAGTTAGGAATTGCTACTTGAGATGGACCTTTAGATAAGTCCGACTTCTTTACCTAATCCTATTGCTAAAATGCTTACGGAAAGGAAAATGTAACTAGCTTATCCTAAACTAACCATTCCAAGGGTTAGGGGAGAGAGAGTGTGTAATTCCTCTTCTATGAATGATATCTTTACCAGCTTCTTTAACTAAAATTTATAAACGTTGATATATGACTTCTATTCTGAGACAGTTTACTCTCTTGACTAATTGATCATATTTGTTGTTGATTAAATAGTTTACCTTCTAACTTATTTGAAATCATAGTGTATCATAATTATACTAATGTTGAATTTTATCCATATGCTCATTATGTTAAGTTGGAGGTATAATCTGTATAAACCAGATTATTTGAGGTAAAGGTTGTTCTATGGACTATCTTTGGTAAGATACTTAAGTTACATTATTTAATCGAACTATTGTTTATTCATTGCTAATGAAGGGATAGTCATACCTTGGATCAATTCCAGTGCTCTAAGGCATGCCTTCAATCGATATGATGTACGATCATTTTTTTAGTCTGATTGACTTTGTCTTAATTGCAAACATGTCATCTCATCCAGGCTCGAAGGAAATGATGTCATTGGAGAACCTAATAGCATCTAGTGCATACACTCTTTCAATGAGATCTGATTACTTTGTGATGTTTGTGTATGTTAGTAATGTTCATGATTAATGTTTTAAGTTAATATATGTTAGTAGTGACCTAACAGAAACTACACTATGGTGATAATTATTCTTGGTGTAAACCTAACTATCCTAGATGCATATTATTCTAAGATAAGATTGGATGTATTCTTGGTAATGGGATTCTAATTCCTAAACTACCTAGAGGAATTCATTAATATCCTAATCTAGACTAAGGTTGGCACTATTTAAAAATGGACCTAAACCTACGTGGGACTTAAACCTAACCTAGACTATGACTCTGGTTACATAAAACCTAAGGGTTTGAGTGTGGTTTATTGGGCACCAAACCACATTATACTATAAAATTTAAGGGCATTCAATGAGGTAATGTACCACCTTAGAAGGAAGCCAAAATAATATTAGTGGGCATCAAACTCCAGTTAGCCTAATGGAATTTTTACATGTTTTTGAACATTTAGTTGTTGCTAAAAATAATTGTCTCTTTAGGGAATAAATGGACAAACTGGAAAATCGTCTCCGGCATTTATTGATCTCGAAAAGTAGAAAACCACCTTGGGAAACTCCAAGATGGAATGGAGGAAAAGAAAGAGGTTTGGTTTGGCCATTCACTTTGGTCATTCGATCTCAATGGCTCTCTACATGTTGTTTCCCCATTCTTCAAACTGCTAGTTCGATTTAGTTGCATTCTTAAATTTTTCTTTACATGGTAGAAATAATGGAAGAATTTAATGAGGAGGATATAAAAATGAAGGAGGAAGAGATTATAGGGTTCGGGTTGATTCTGTCACAAAGTTTTCATGGAATTTATTGTGAAATTTTGCAAGGGAAGTTTAAAAGCTTGAATGATGAGTTAGCGAGCACTACCAGGAATGATAGGCTCTAACTCATAACAATAATTTGTTTTGTTTAACTATTTTCATGAAAATAAATTTCATAGTTAATGAAAATGTTTCGATCTTGGGTTTCGTAGTTGGTTTTTTTGTTTTTGAGTTTATTCGTTTGAAACGATTATGCTTGCAAATATGGGTCGGTGAACGGTTTTGGAATGATTTTACTATTATTTTGCAACTGGTTGATTATTTACAGTTTAATATTGTTATTTTCTTGATGGATTTGGTCAATTTCATCAACTCAGAAAGCAAAATGAATTAGTCACTTTGGTTATAAGTATTATTGTTGGAATATTGTTTTTATATGATTAATATGGATCTACGAATGGTATGCATATATATTGCATTTATTCTTGCTACTGTTTGCATACCAACGGTTATATGTAACCCTTTTGGTGTTACGTTGGAAGTTATGGAATTTAGGAATGATACATGTATGAAATGGTGATGTGGGTGTATTGTTGGTCTTTAAGTTTAAAGTTGAAAATTAGATTGCTTTTGGGTTTGTGAGAAGACTTGGTGTAGGTTCTTATATCGGACTCGTGTAGGTTCTTATATCGACTTATTAATCATTCTTTCGTTGATCACAGTTAAGAGATTTAAAGAAATTGATAACCGTTTAAAACCCATTTTGGGTGTGCTTTATTTTTATTGATTGTTTGAATCCTTTCTAGGTTAGTATTTTAGTGGGTTTGTTGGTTCACCATTTAATGGTTTCTTCAAACTCGGGTCATTAAAATGACCCCCCGCAGTTGTAATCCTTGATTTATTTGGAATCCTTTTGTATTAAACTCGGAATCTATTTGTATTCTAGTTTAGCTTTTCAAATTGCTAACTGATATATGGGTGGTCGAGTTCTTTGAAATACATCGAACTGGTTTTAGGGAAGTTATTCTTTGGATTTGTTGTGAACTCATAAATCCTACAAGTTGGACCCATGATCTTGTTGTTTTTAATGTGCCTTGGTCCATCATATTGACGGTAGTTGGTCATTCGATCTTTTGTAGATTTTGGAATAGAAGTTGAATGTTGATTCAACTGTAAGTGGTTTCACTTTTAGTTTTGGATCTGAAGGGTTATTATGACAGTTGGCTATTATATTGTTGTGGTTGATTAACAATATTTCACTATCACACGATGAAGGGATAATGAAATTTATTTTGAGTCTTTAATCGAAGTCTCATTTGGTCTTGGTGAAGTCACTAACGGTTAAATTATTCAGTCAAACTCCTTTTTCTTATCATATTATTTTCAACCCAATTTATTTGAAACAATGTCATTATCAGTCCTTAGATAGGAAATTAGTGGCTTATTAGTGGAAGGAAATATCCTGATTGTTATAGTAAGTTGTTGGTGATAAAATTTTGGGTGGAAAAACTTGTGTATTTCTTACTAACGCTCTAGGAATCTAAGTCCTCTACTTAACAGGTGCAAATGCCATATATGCATGCACGTGAAAAGGTGGATTTTTGGTGGCCTTTCGACCTGGGATCCAATAGGGGCACTCCACCGACCTTTATGGAAAAGCTAGCAATTTCTTCTAGAGAGAGGAATTTGTCTAAAAGTGGGAAAGGGAGTGAGAATTGAGATAGGAGAGGTAATGTTGTAGGTAGAAAACCATTTCCCGCATACACACTAGTTAGAAACTTCAACACATTCATTCATGAGAAGAAAACCCCTGCAAATGGAAACAAGATGAGATAAGATTGCGAACTCAAAGTTTCTAAAATATCCTCATCAAAGAGGCTACAAACATTTTCTTCTTGTATTGATGCTTAAAAAAATTTGTACATAGTGTAGGATTGGAAGAAATTTGAGAGTGGGGGAAAGTAAAAGAAAATGGCTATCTCTTTACTTTCTCTAAGTAGAATGCACTCGTGAGTTTACAAGATCAATTTCCAACCCTTAGAAATGGGAATGGAGTTACAATTTATAGATTAGAATATGACTCTTCATCTACCCCCCAATGCCTTTTCATATTTCCTCACACAACTTAAAACTTTTAAACTTCCTAGGAAACTTATTAGTCCCTTTTTATAACATAAAGGTGACTTATTACATTATGAACATTAAGACATATGAAAAAGTGCAACCCCAATGTAAAATTAGAACATTTGAGAAGAGAGAGAAAGTTGGGGGAAAGAGGAGAGAGAAAGAAGAGAGAGAGAAGAAGAAGAGGAGACATCGTTCTTGATGAATTCCATTGATCCTCGTCGATGGAAAGTGCCAAATACAGTGAAACTTTGAATCTTCGAACTCCTTGCACACTATGAATCTCCTTCAAATCAGCTCATGAATGCTTACCAAGTTGAGTGAACTATTTCGCTGATGACCGTAACTCCCATCTTACGTATGATATACTATTTTTAGTGAGAGGTGATTTTTGCCTCTTCTCGACCATCGTGATGTGATGAACTCCCTCATTCGATCCTGTGCACCCTACCCTTGCCTTAACCACATCTTTGGGGTGGCTTACTATTTTTAGTAAGCACCCATATAAGGGACTTACTATTTTTAGTAAGTGTTCATTTTCCCTATTTTCTGCTCTAAATGCTCATTCTGACTTCCTCATGATCTTTAATTCTCATTACCTTTGTCTTATCTTCTTTTGATGATGACTTTCCAAACATAGCAAGTCTATATAGGAAAACTTACTATTTTTAGAAAGTGTGTTTCCAATGCTTGATTTGTGACGGAACATAATTTTTTGGACTCGTCTTGTCATTATGATCACACCCTCTAAATTTCACATAGTTTTTTCATCTAGAATGATTGGAAATAAATTTTGAAATTTTGACCTAGCGAAGGGTTTTTGAGCACGAAGCTACCATGGTGGCCATTAATGGAGCTTGAAATTTGCAAGTCTAGTTTTTATCTCTGTTTTCGATGAAAATAACTCCATTGCAATATTTTTTTATTTGGAGCCCATGTGCAAGTTTTTAGCTCACTCCTATTTCCGGAATGATGGGAAATCTGACGAATGCGAGCCGGTGCATGAAGTGAGGATTTTGTTGGAGAAAATTATTCTAGGCACCATTTGACCTCTTTTTTATTGCATCTTGATTGTCTTGCAAAATTTGAAATTATGAAAAATATGGCATCTTGATCCGACTTGTACTTTGCAAGATATGATGAGTTTTTGATCGGGTGGCTTCGTAGTTATCTGGCGAAAAATCTCCATTTTCTCTTCATTCTTCGTCATTTCACTCCATTTTTCTCTGAGGCCTACATATTACTATGAATTCATGGTGTGGAGAGTTTATGTGGCCATGGAAGATCTGGTTCGGAGAAACAATGGTGGACCGGGTGTCTGGACAATCATTCACGGAGCCATGGCAAGGTATGAAGTTGTGAAGGAGAAATGAGGGGGAAGAAATGGCTAAGTGTCGGATTTAAATTTTTAAATAAATACACATGGAGGGGTTGGGTGTATTTTTTTTCCTGATTTCCATGACCTTAGGGATGTGAGGGACATTAATTTCCATGGTGGTCAAGGTGATGTCATGTTTCCTCGATCCGACAACAGGGGATTTGCTTGAAAAATACACATGGGGGATGAAAGTATGTCACGTGGGTGTCCAAAAGACTTCCCATAGGGGAATGGGAGATTTTTTCAAGGTTTTATGTCCCTCACCTCATGGAAATAAGGGACATTAGTTTTCATGGTGGTCCTAGGGATGACACGTGGCATTTGATCCGACGACAGGGAATGAATGCTCCAAAAATGCACTGGAGGGGCTGAAAGTCGGTCACATGGATGTCTAAAAGGATCCCCATAGGGGGCTGGGAAAAATTTTCAAGGTCTTATTTCCCTCACCTCAGGGACATAAGGGACATCAGTTTCCATGGTGGTCCTAGAGCTGACACGTGGCGTTTGATCCGACGATAGGGAATGGATGCTCCAAAAATGCACTCGGGGACCGAATCGCCAAGTCTCGGGAGGTCACATGAGGGTCCAAGAGGTCACATGGCAGATGAGAAGGATTCAAGGGTTCTAGGATCACTTTTCCAACCTTGATGTCCCTAACCTTGAGGGACTTCAAGGACATAAAATCCCACCAGGATCCTGGAGCTGACACATGTCCTCCTAAAATTTGGCCAAGTCCTGAAATTGTGACAGTGATAACTTGAGCTCCCGATGGAATTTTTCAAAAAAAAATTATATTATCCTAATTTGAAATGGTATTTTAGATCCAATTTTGGGGTTCTTATGTATTTATTCAGCCATCTAATCCATTAAAAAGTGGAGTTTTGATTTGAGAATCTACTTATGCCTGAGAAAAATTGTCTGCCAATCATATGCGCCAAGGTGTTGTAAAAAATATTATATCACCATCATGTAGGTCTTTTAATTATTTTTCCTTAGATGTTTTATTTTACTTCTAACTCCATCCGAAGCTCCCGGAATCTTCTTCTAAAGCCTAGCAATTGTTTTAGGCCTGTGAACTACTTAGGCTTGTGCACCCTATTTTCACTCAGACAGCCCCAAGTCTTTCAAAACTTCCCAAAACCTTCCACAATAATTTCCATGATGTTCTAAGGTCTTCAATTCACCTCCATGTTGATTTTTTCCTTCTGTTCTACTCCGGGGGTTGATCCAGTCCTGGGAAGACCAACGATAGCCCTTCCCAATACTGCCAGAAGATAGTATCTTTTCATAAATCCCTAAAATCACCTAGGGGGAATGAATAGACTTCTCTAAATCACCTAGGGGGATGAGATAAAATTATTTAGGAGGTCATTTGGACTGACTGGATAAACCCGAGGTGTCTTGGAATGATGGGACTTGAAAAAAATTAACACTAGGGTATCGTTGTCGTGCTTGGAAATTGTCAATTTCCTGTTGCACATTTGCATGACAACACAAGTCAAATTTGATTATTGCTTATATTATATACTCATTATTTAAATGTTTCTTCTTGCTTTCTCGATATTAATAAGTATAGAGGTCATCTGCTGAATTTATACCCACCTTATATAATACATTTTTCTTATTTGACTTGTAAGATAAATGATTACTATGGTGCGTTGAGGTATTACTTAGTTTAGTATATGATACTCCTAAATTTCTATCTCAAATTGGAAAAGTAAATTATAATTTAGCTTAATTGGTTATTTAACCTTTAGTTATAATGATATTTGGAACTTAATGATGTTTTATATGATTTCCTTTCTTTAATGGAAATTGTGACTTTCTGGCATAAGGGTTGTTCTTTTTTGAACTTAGAATAATTTATTTAATAATTGAAGTTCCTTAGATGAAATATTTTAGATAGAAGCATGTTGTTATAACGATTTAGTACTTATCATGCTCAGTTCTCATGAATTGACACATGCTAACAATTTTGTAGATGGATTTCGTGAAAAATGAAAAGAAAGACTTATAGAAAGTTGCATTTGTTTTACTGATGATGTTCAATTATTTTGGATACTTGTAAGTGTTAAAAGTTATGAAATGATTTTGTTATGAGCCATGAAGGCCTAGTGCCATTATACATTGTAATTGTTGAAAAATGATATCATTTTATGATTGAAATGTTTATGAAATACTTATAGATATTTGAGTAAATCAAATTCTGCCTTGTCAAATTGACTTGTTGTTTGGTTAAGATTTGTAAGATAAATGTATTTTAGTTATATTCTATGATGATTTGATATGTAAATCTATGTCAAAGTATATATGACATAATAGATAACTTTGGGTTATGAGCGGAATAAGTGGGGAACTATTTTATGGAGTCCTTATTCTAAAGTTATAATGGTAAACTACTTAAATTATAATTCTGATAAATTTTACTTTACTAAGACCGAGAGGATAATGTATTACAGGCATTACAATTATTATTGTATCCCTTATCAGAGTTGAACCAAATGAATGTTGTTTGGAACTAGTAAATGAAACTATAAGATCCTAAGTGGATAAAGAAGGAACTTACTTATCTTAATTAACAATGAACAAGGATATGGTCTTTATCATATGTTGATAGTTATATCTAAACCTTGTTAGATATTAAATATATTTAATTATGAATCAACACATGACAAAGTGGAAGAATAATAAGGATATAGTTATGATCCTTAACTTATATTGATAAGTTGAATCTATAATGTTGAAAAGGAAAGTGATTTATTTAAAGTATGAACCAATATATGGTAAAGAGAGAAGATAATAGGAATATGATAAGGAAGGGAATTAAATGATAAGGTAATCATTAAATCAACCTATTAAGTTATACAATATGATTTGTACTATTAGATAAATTTAATAAAAAGACTTGATGATGTTCTTCTTACTTAAATCAGATTGAATTATAAGGCTAAATGAATGAATGGTTAATTAATAATGAGTTCATAAACATGAATGCAGAATTGATCTGCATACCCTCAATTGGTGTAAGGGTGCATTACAATTCCTTTCTTAAAGGATTTATCATACAAACTTAGTTGATCCCCTAGATATGATGCGTAATGTAAATTAAATTAATTAACAAGTTACAATTTAATTAAACTAATGCCTTGTTAAGTATGGGAATTACGTTAAAGGTACTTAGTGGGATGTTATAGTATTGTTGTTGCTGCATGCACAAGACCAACTTAATGATGAAATTCATTAGGTGGATACTATGAAGCGCATACAGTATGCCTCAATATCCTAATCAAACCCTCTAACTCAACTGTCATAAGTGGAACTTTGGTTCACAATTTTACTCTAAACTGAGATAGGCATATAGACAAGTGTTGTCGTCAACTTATGTTGACCTAGGGTGAATAAACACACCTGAATTGACGAAAGTTGATTCAAGTATGTCTATTTATCCTTAGTCACCACAAGTAGATTGTCACACTAGTTTATGTGAGTTATCCCTATTTAGTGTGAAACTTTGACTCGGAATTGGTTGACAAAAGTCAAGGAAGACTAATCTAGATAACAGTTTGAGTGGGGTGAAAGACATATTCCTTTCGACGAGTATGTTGTCTAGGGATGTAAACATGGTAAACATGTTTAAAACTTTGGCCAAAGTATCACAAATTGCTGGTTGTGTTGTCTTATGTCACCTGGTCTAAGGTTGAGATTTCATATGAGTATTAGTAACATATACTTAGATATGCTTCTTAGATAAAGTAACACTTGAATGAACCGTAAAGGGTAAAGGAACCAAAGTATACTTTGTATACAAAATAACAAGATATACATGAGAGATCAGTTTAATACCGAGTCATGAAATGAGAGATCGGTATTACATCGAGTCATTACAGCTGCAAATGGTTTTCTTTTATGTGATGGACTAACAAAGGAATGTGTTTTCTAAATTATATGAATTTAGAACAGGAACATTATGTAAAAAAAAATTACCCTATTTTTGCTGGTTGGATATTTTGTTAGCCCAAAATATGAGGTTCAACCATAGTACACGGGATTAAATCCCTCCTCAAAGACAGGTGAGGCAGCCTGTTTATTACTAATCTAAAACACAACAGAAATAATATATACAATATCCACACTATTCTAACCATTGGGGTTGGGATACAATCCTAAAATCCATATCAACACGAGATGGAGATGTTATAACTTTAGAAATAGAATGGGTTAGAAAGGAAACTATTACAGATGAAACAAAGCGGGAAGGGAATGAGAGGAATGTATTTTCTTTCAAGAAAACACAGATCAAGAAATACTTATACAAGTTTTAGATAATGAGTGTAATATTCAAAATGATTAAAATAATCAAGAACACTAAACAAATAATAGCTTAAGATCTTGGACATAAGAACAATCTCTCAAGATAGATGAATCCCACAACACAAAGTTTGCAAAATAACACTTGTTTCTATTCCTCAATGATTAAAAAGAAAATACAATTTTTTTCTTCTTCTTCACAATAGCTCTTAATATTCTAAAAATATCTCTCTGGAATGCATAAGCATCCCTTATTTATAATAGAGAGAGCAGAGAGAAAATAGGATAAATCCTAGAAAATAGTCATTTAACGAGATTCCTATTTTGCTTGACTCTCACGCAGGAGAACAAGTCAAAATTTGCTTCCTATGTGATGAAACAAAATGAAAAAGACATGACAATTTCTTGATAGAAATGACATGAAACATTATGCTTATTCTACTTCGTCGTCCTTGTCTTCCTCCAGTGAAGCTTGCTTGTCACAAAATTCTTGGAACTTCTAGATTATGCCCTACATCTCAGCTTCATCTGGTGCACTAGAATAATCACTTAGAACCTCACAAGTTTCCTGAGTGTCACTTGCGTTGCCAAGAAGTTTCTTCAATCTCTTGTTGAGTTTCCTTAGTGATTCCAAAACATTCTCGATCCTTATGAACTTATCAATGGTTGTTAGATTGAAGACGGAAGCTAGTTCATGCTGAATTGATTCTTGAATTTGTTTATAGAGATCATCAACAGGTAGAATATTTGAGCTTTCATCAACACCTTGGTGAAGATCCTAGACAACTCCTCTTCTATGTCATTGGTGGCATCAACCAATTGATCTCTAGATTCCCTCAACTTATTACAAGCTTCACTAAGAATCTTTATCTTGAATCTGATGGCTTTGGCTAGCTGGAAATGCTTATCCCCATGCGGAATGATTCCTTCTTCCATTAAGATCCGGGATGGAACCTATTTCAGTGCATTGAGAGCCTCTAAAGTTAACTCAAGGTTCCCGACTTCCTGTGAAAATTCATCATCCATTTTTTCGCCATCCTTCTTTATTTCCTCCAAGGATTTATAAACCTCCATTGTGTCATCAATGACCTCTCTTCCTTGTAGGAGTAGCCTCTGAATCCATTCATCAACCATTCTTCCCTTCTTGTTGATATTTTCAATCATAGGTACCAATGAGAAATCGAACCTGATAGGAGTAGGGGTAGAAGATGATGGTGTTGAATGAGAGGGCTTTCAAATTTTGAGCAATAATTTCGTTAACTATTCAACTTTCTCCTTTAGCTCATCTCTGCTCACCTTCATTTCCCTCAGCTTCTGGCATAGCACATTCATGGCATCCTGCACATCTTGTTGTGCTCCTTCTGTTGTTACCTTTCCCAGATCAACCCTTGTAATCTGATAATCAGTAACCGCTATATCCTCCTTGGTTTTGTCGATCATGGGAGTGGAAATCTCTGCAAAATTATGCCCTGAGGCATCCACTAAAACCCTTGAAACCATTTTGGGTTTCTTGGCAGATTTGGCAGGAGAGGCCTTGAGTGAACTGAAATCGAAGGATGGTAGGGGAACTACCACCTTCCTCTTCCTCAAAGTCTGATCAACCAACCATTGAGGTACAATGGAAGAATTTTCTCCTATCGGAGGTGTTATGGTTGTATCTATAGGTGGAGGAAGGTTTACTTGTGGAGTAGTGATGAGTGCAAGTGTGGTGACTGTGGGGATAGATTCAGGGAATGAAGGTGCAGAAGGAGGAGGCATTTCTATGGCCATCTTAGGTCCAACAGAGAGAGGTGAGAGATCAGAGAAAATGTTGGCCATGGCTGATGAGAGTGGCGTAGAAATATGAGATGAGGAAGATTGGGAGAGAGGAGGTAAAGATTCTAAAGTCAAAGCTTGAGAAGCAAGAGAAAGACTTACCTCTAATGAGAAATCATCAAAAGGAGAAACAAGAGGTTGACCTACCTCTTCTTCTGAAGGAAGTTTTCCTTTTCGGTGGAGGAGGTGAATCTAGTACCTCAACTGTTTATGAAGGAGTGGCAGATGCTTCGGCTCCTTTATTTTCTCCCCTTATGACAAACTTAAATTTAATCTGCCTCTTGGTAGGGCTTTTATCCTCTTCCCTCTCTCCCTTGGAGGGTCCCGCTTCTAAAGTAGCTATTTTTGAAAAGCACTTTTCCTTATAGCTCATTCCCCAAGAAATGATCCTTGCCTTCGTATGGACAAGAGTCTTAGCAACTCTCTCAGTGATAGAAGATTTTTCAGCAACAGACCAATCAATGGCTAGGAATCCAAGTTGGTCTCCATCTGACTGTTTGTACCTAGTGTCCAAAACACTTTCATTCTCCATGTGCCTTTAGGGATATCAGCCAGATCTAACATCTGAATTTCTTCAAGTGTTAGTTTGCTATTGTCTTTTCTTTGGATGACAACTTCATCCCGAAGATCAACCCAGATATCTTCCACATTGGGCACATGCAGGTACAAGGTTCCATATGACTTGAGGACTCCTCTGATGTCGAATCCTACCCTGAGCTTCATATGTTTCTTCAATTTGTCCTGAAGCTCATACACCACGTTCTTGGCCTTAACCATGGTAGAGCATGTATACCTTCTAATGGAAATAGGGAAGGAGATGGTGGCTTTGTGCCTGCTTTGTTGGAATTTGTGAAAATCCAACAATTGTCTGGCTAACTCCATGAGGATCAATTTTTCACCCAAGAACCTGGGCAAATGGAAAGGGTTACCCTGGAACCTCACCACCCGAAGATAAGTAAACTTATTGAATTACAAGAAAATGTAACCCCATTTTGACACTTCAGCCCATGCTTCATCAGAAACCCTTCTCTTCCTCAGATCAGGATCCAACCTACAAATGTTTTCATAGAAGAAGGCATCATTCACTCTTCTATATTGGTCTTCAGACCCTTTTATTGTCAGTTGAGGGAAGTATCGATATATGTGTTCCATTGCTCAATTTCCCTTTACATCTAGCCCTGGGTAGTTCCTCATTCCTACTGCTGCATAGGTGACATATGACATCATATAGAACTTTCTAGTAGATAAGACTGTTTTCATTTAGGAGTCTATTTCATCACTTATTAGGCTACCCCAATCAATCCCTTGGTCATTCTTCTTTATGATGACCATGAACTGGTACATCCATCCTTGGAATTCCTTTGACTCTGGGAGCCCAAATAACCGGCTCAATAGGGTGATGATATTAATGACTTCAAGAATAAAATCACTTATAGGGACCAACTTATGAAGCCTAGAAACAACGAGCTTAGCCTTGATCAAGAAATGCTTGTTTACGTGCTTGATGTAGTCTTCCGATATTTGTCTAGTCCTTTTATGTTGATTTATGGTATAAATCAACATACTCCACAAATTCAGAAACTTTAGGAGTTGATCGAAATAACCTTCATCTAATTTCACTATAGACTCTCCGCTTGATTTCTCACCGAGTGGGAGGCTAATTCATAGTGGGAAGTGTTATCCAAAATGTGCCCCCGCTCATTTTATGGCTAACTCCCTTTCATCTTTCCTTCTCTTGTGCCTAGACATATTATTTTGATTTTTAGGCACTCAAAACCTTTGGAAATGACACCATTGGATAGAGCTCTTTCTCGCCTTTCCGTAAAGGTAAAGGTTTCCTCCTAACTCCATGTATTTTTGAAGTTATGGCTCTCGTGGAGTTTTTTGGGAAAAGTTTCCTGAAAGGCCACGGCCAATGAGATGCCACCACGTGGCACCTAGAGTGGTGAGAGCGTAGGGAAATTTTGGAAAATTTTCCAAATGACAAAAAGGTGCAAAATTCAAATTTTTGCCCGCCAACCCGATTTGGCCCCTGTTTTCCCCTAAAACTTCAAATGGCCATATCTTTCGATCCAGAGCTTGGTTTTTCACGTTCTTTATATCAATGGAAAGCTGGTGAAATTCTCTACAATATTTTGGGCTCAATTTTGCATTTTGATGGAATTTGGAGAGAGAAAATTGAAAAACGTCTCTGGCACGTGGTGATGAGCATAAATGACGTTTCAACCACCGTTTTTAATGAAGAATGGCTCGTATTCTCTCCCAAAGATGGTTAAAAATGTCAGGGAATGGGTTTGTAAGGATGCCCATGCTCTTTTGAATGTATTTTGGTCAATGATTGAACCTCTCCCATGTTTTCCCGCATTTCTCTCTCCTGGGCTCTCGCCCTTGCACTGTAAAAGCCAGATTTGGCTCATTTTCAAAGTGTGGAACATTTTTTGTGTATTGCAGGTCCCCTTTCTCACCTTGGAAGTGATTTTAGTGGAATATCAGACCTTTTCTAAGAGTTGCAACTTTATTTTGCCTCTCAGGTGTTGTAATGCAAGTGATTTTGATGATTAAAATAACAATACAACCTCTGTGATTAGTTTTCATCCTCTGCCTGTGTTGTTTGGTTAATTTATGATCCTTCATTACAATTATCAGTTTGTGCATGAGGTTCTTTGTTGCATTTTTATGGACTGTGTCAATCTAGCAGAAGTAAAAAATGCTCACCACTCCTTTGGTGCATCACCTATTAGCATTAGTTTTAGCTTTTTTGCATTCTCTATCTCTGTCTCCTTTGGAATTTAGGGTAGGGTTAGGAATATAGACCTCTGCAACTTGTAAGTGATAAATCTGACCAGAGGAATTGAGGAACCAACCTCTAAACTAGAGATTCCTTTCTCATTTTGCAAGTCCCACACTTGGGGAAAGGATTCAATGTTGTGCAATCACACTGGATGCTAGTATGATCAAACTAGAAATCTGATCAACATCCAGGGGGTGCTGCTGATTTGCCACAACAGTTTTGGCATGCCCGGTGGGACATAGAAGTCTTCATCTTCATTGCAACAAAATTGATGTGCATTTGTTGCAAGTTTCTTGCTTTAAAAGAGCTATAAATTGCACATCTGGCGACTCCAAGGAAGAAGAATCAACTGGTTTTAGCAGTGCAGACCTGAAAACTCATGAGAAGAATCACTACAAGGTCAAGAGTTGGAGAAGAAGAGGTGTTGTTTGAATATCTACGTAATTATCTCCAAGAATAAGGCAAAGTGGGAGGAGAATCCAAAGGTCTCCATCTCCACCAAATAGAACTCTCTCAACTCCTCCACCTGGTAGGCCTTTCATTCAATCAACAAGGGTTCTAAGGCCAATCAGAATGGCACAAAACAACCCCTATGTCAATTTCACTGGCAGCAGCCCACTTGCTCTCAATGCACAAAATCCAATCCCGATTGCAAAGATTCAAGAACATTCCATACTTCACTCGGAGAAAATCAGACCACTCCTGGTGATCATGTTAAGGATATTGCTAACATTTGTGCAATCCATGAGATCAATGAGATGCAAGTTGCTGTCAAACTGCTGGCATCTTCATTCAAAGGGAAAGCTTTGCAATGGTTTAGGAGTCTTGCCTCAAGTTCTATTCAAAATTGGAATCATCTATGTATAGCCCTCCATGAGCAGTTTGGGGAAAAGGGAGACAACTTGTCCCTTTGGAGCAAAATGACAACTATCAAAAGAGCTCCCAATGAGCAGCTGACTGATTTTAATTTCAGATTTCAAAGGACTTGGGAGAGAATTCAGTGGCAGTTAGGCCAACAACAGAAGGTGCTTTTCTTTATTACCTTAAAGCTTTAAATTCTTATATTTCTATGTTAATTCAATCCATGGGAGGCACAACTATCCCCATTGCTTATAGCATTGCCATTAGAGCTGAAAATTGTTTGATTCAAGCTGGCAAGCTAGCTCCTAGGCCTCCAATGCCATTATTTCCAAGTTTAGAGAGCCCAAGTACTAGCCAAGTGCCTAATTTAGCTTCTATTCCCACTCCTAGAAATCAGAATTCAAGTGAAGCTTCCATTTCATCTTCTAGTGCCTCAAATGAACTTCAAGAAGTCATGAAGTAATTGCAAAATCTAGGTAATGAGTTGGTTACACTCAAAAGGTAGCAAGCTCAAGGTTTTAGACCTCCCTTCCAGCCTCAAGCTCAGTCCTAACAGGCAGCCATATCAACCTCATAGACCACCCAATCCAGCTGCAAATATAAATCAAGCAAGGCCTCCCGCCAATGAGACCATTTCAGCCCTATAATCCCAATGCTACATCTACATCTAAAGCATTAGTGCCAATACAAAACAATATAGCTCAAGAGTATGATTGGTGTTTCCCATGCAATGAACCTCATAACTAGTCCATGTGCTTCAACGGTGCCTTGAATCAAGCATTAATGGTGAAAACAATCGGTGTGGAGGGTGAAGGTAGTCAAGGAAATAACCAGCAACAAGAAACATTCTCCAAAGCAATCAGCTCCAAATGATACCACACTTGTAAACTAGCAAGCAGAAGATTTTTGTGGCATGAATCAAACGATTTCCCAAAGTGTTGCAGCCAACACAAGGTCAAAGAGAAGAAATTTGGGTGAAGAATAGCCATTGGCCCCAAGTAATTCATGACCTTCTGTCACTCCACAAACTATTGGCAAACAAAATGCAATCCCAAGCACGCAAGGATTGCCTAAAACAACCCCTAGGCCAACCCAAATGCCAGTTGTTGCTGCCCATGTGCAAGGAATGAATGTGTAGGCCAAGGGACAGCAGAGGGATACTTCATCTCCATTCAGTATCATTGATCAGATGAAGAAGACAAATGTAAACATATCAATGTGGGAATCACTATCTATCCTAGGCCAAAGAGATTTGCTACAAGCTACCATGAAGGACTGGTCAACTTCAAATCAGCAAGTCCAAATGCAAGAGAAGGTGCTCACAAATGCTACCAGCCTGAGGGGAATCATGGAGGACAGCAAGGTAAAATATTGAAGCCCCCTCCATTCTATGTTTCATTGATCATTGGGAACCAATTAGTACACAATTGCATGATTGATTCCGGGGCAAGTAGTTCAGTAATGCCCAAGCAAATAGTTGATCAGTTGGGAATTCAGTATGAAACCATATCCAAAGGGGTGGTACAATTGGATGGGACAGCAGTAACAACATTGGGGTGATTAAAAACTTGAGTCTTACTTTGCATTGCCTGTCCCAACGTGGTTGTTTTGCAAGATGTCTCAGTAATAGACCTTCCACCACTCTTTGCCCTATGTTTGTCAAGGGATTTCACAGCTAAGATTGGAGGTTACTTGTTTGCTGATTGGTCACACATGCTGTTCAGAACAAGATATGGAACCAAAGCCACAATCAGGTCTGAACCTATTGCAAACTTTCACATTGAGCCTTACACTCCAAGTCAGATCAATACCAATTGTTCAACATTTGATCAAGAAGATTATCCAAGCACTGATGAAGCTGACACCAAGGTAGGAAGCATCCCAAATCTAACTCTTGATGAATGGGCAAGCAAGGTGCATGATTTTGATCCTTATCAAGAAATAGAAGAATCTGAGCTAGGAGTCTATTGCATACATGAAGAAAATCAGCCTATTCCTAGCATCACCAAGCCAAACCACAAAGATGACAATGAGGTATGGCAGTTGTTTTTTGATGGATCAAGGAGTAGACAAGGTGCAGGAGGGGGATCCATGCTGGTTTCACCTCAAGGAGTTAAGTATTATTCAGCTTTTAGATTTCAGTTTGCATGCTCTAATAACACTGCTGAATATGAAGCCTTGGTGCAAGGACTGCATTGGGCAATCAAGAGAGGAATAAAGAACTTGCAAGTCTTTGGTGACTAGTGAGTTGATTGTCAACCAAGTCAAGGGGCAGCATGCTGTCAAGAATGATCTACTCAAGTGCTACAAGAACAGGGTGTGGGACCTCATTGAAGATTTTGAGGGCTTTAGCATAAAATCCATTCCTAGAAAAGAGAACCAAGCTGCTGACAGGCTTGCAGCAGTTGGGGCAGCCTTTGACATTGTGGAGAGCATTCAAAAGGACAAGGTACAGCCAAACATCCATGTGATTGTGAGGCCTTCAGTGCCAAATAACAATGTAAGTTGGCAAGTGTTTGAAAATGATCAGCAAATCATCCATTTCTTGCAAGAAGAGGCTAAATTCTCACCAAAAATTAGGAAAAGTTGGAGCAGCAGTATGGTGACCAAGTGGTGTAGCTGAGAACCAACAAACTACCAAAGGGACTTATTACTTTGGAGTCCATTTTCAATCCTAATGATCATTTTAGGAAGGAGAAAGAAAACATCCAAGTGAAGGGAGAAGATTCAGTGTCCATCTCAGTAGAAAGAGGCAAATCACTCCAAATTGGTAAGATGACAACTGAGCAAGAAAGGTATGAGTTCATACAACTTTGTCAAGAATTCCCTGATGTGTTTGCTTGGAGCTATGAAGATTTGAAAGGTTTCAATCCCGAGTTAGCTCAACACACCATTGAATTGGATCCAAATACTAAGCCCATCAGGTAGAAACAAAGGCCAGTCAACCCCCACATGGAGCCTCTCATGAGAAAAGAATTGAATAAGTTGATAGAATCAAGAATCATATTCCCTAT
Source organism: Taxus wallichiana var. yunnanensis (assembly GCA_018340775.1). Taxonomy (NCBI): domain Eukaryota; kingdom Viridiplantae; phylum Streptophyta; class Pinopsida; order Cupressales; family Taxaceae; genus Taxus; species Taxus wallichiana. Next base: position 564,461,744 of record CM031242.1, on the reverse strand, counting down.
CAAGCATTCTAGTTGGGTTGCCAACTTGGTTCCAGTTAGAAAGAAGAGTGGGGAAATTAGATTGTGTGTTGACTTCAGAGATTTGAATAGAGCATCTCTCAAGGATCATTATCCACTTCCTTCCATGGAGCAGATTTTACAAGTTGTTGCTGGCTCGAGAGGTTTTCACTACTTGATGGCTATTCAGGGTATAATCAGATTATGGTGAAGGAAGAAGATCAGTTCAAGACAGCCTTTACAACTAAATGGGGAACTTATGCATACAGGAAAATGCCATTTGGGCTGTCCAACGTTGGAGCTACCTTCCAAAGAGCAATGGACATGGCGTTCAAAGGTTTGATTAACAACATAGTGCTGATATATCTTGATGATATCACTGTTTTTTCAAAAAATATAGCAGACCACCTCTTTCATTTGAGACAAGTGTTCCAAAGGTGTAGAAGATTTGGAGTCTCCTTGAATCCTAAAAAGTGTGTTTTTCTAGCCCATGAAGGAAAGATCCTTGGCCACATTGTCTCCAAAGAAGGATTAGCAATTGATCCAGAAAGAGTGAAGCCATAAGAGCACTACCATTGCCAAGCCACAAGAAGGCCCTTCAAAGTTTCTTGGGAAGAATAAATTTTGTTTGAGGTTTGTCCCAAATTTTACAGCCCTTATCAGACCTATCACCAAGATGCTAAAGAAAAGCATGGCTTTCAAATGGACAGTAGAAGGAAAGGAAAGTTTTGAAGCAATCAAAGAAGCCATCTCTCAAGCCCCAACTCTCATCAACCCGGATTTCTCCAAGGATTTCATCCTCTATGCGTTTGGAGGTGATGATACTATTTCTACAATTTTGGTACAAGCAGAACAAGGACAATGATGAGCAACCAATTGCTTTCTTCAGCCAAATCCTGGAGGACTATGAGGTGAGATATTCTTTCATTGAGAAGCATGTTCTTGCAGTAATCAGGAGCTTGAAGAAATTCAAGCATCTAGTTTCAAACAATAAGGTCCAATTGTTGGTTTCTCATGTGGGAGTTAAAGACTTCCTCCTCAACAAAGACTTGAATGAAAAGAGAGCAGGTTGGATTACTCGTGTCATGGAGTATGACATAGAGATCAAGGTCACCAAGTTGGTCAGAGGAAAAGGACTATGTGAGCAGCTGATTTTGAGCAAGCAAAAGGAAGCATGCAATGAGAAAGAGACTGTTTTGAAGTTGCAAGACAGCCATGAGCAAGGAAGCACTCAAGAGGAAAATAATGGTGTCCCCACTCCTTGCTGGACCCAAAGTATAATGCACTTCCTAAGCACATAGGCCTATGCCCTCCAGAGATGAACAAGACCCAAAGAAGACACTTCAGATTGCAGGCTGTCCCATATGCCCTTGTTGATGGTGTCTTGTTCAAAAGAGATGTGAATGGAGTACTGCTGAGATGCATTGGTACAAATCAGATTCATAGGATGTTGGAAGAGTTCCATGGTGGACCAGCTGGTGGTCATTTTGCACCAAGAGTGACAGCTCTAAAGATCATGAGGGCTGGCTATTATTGGCCCAAGATTTTCAATGATTGTTATGCATGGATCAAGAGGTGCAAGAATTGTGCATTCTTCACAGGTAAAGAGAGGCTAGCTGCCCTTCCATTGCATCCAATTTCAGTTGACCAGCCATTCATGCAATGGGGTTTAGACTTCATTAGAGTCATTAATCCCAATTCAAGCCAAGGGCACAAGTGGATTTTAACAGCCACAGATTACTTCACTAAGTGGACTGAAGCAGTAGCACTCAAGGAAGAAAATGAATCTAGCATCCTAGACTTCTATGAGGGAATAACAACTAGATTTGGTGTACCTGCTATAATAATATCAGATAATGCATTGGCATTCATCGGGTCCAAGGTGATTGAATGGGCTGTCAAGAATGGGATCTACCTAAGTACTTCATCAAACTATTACCCCCAGGGTAATGGCCAGGCTGAATCTACAAACAAGAACTTGTTGAAGATCATTAAGAGGACTCTTGATGAGAATCAGAGGTCTTGGCATACCAAATTGAAATCAGCCTTATGGGCTGATAGGATAACTCCTAAGAGATCTACAGGTAACTCTCCATTCAAGCTTGTTTATGGGAGAGAGGAAATTTTACCCATGTCTCTTGAGTTGCCAACATTGGAACTCATGAAATAGTTGGAGTTGTTGGAGTTTGAGCCCATGGAGGTTAGATATGCAGAATTGATGGAGCTCCAAGAAATCAGAAATCAGGCATCCCAAGCAATGGAGAAGGATCAAGCTTTGATAAAGAAGACCTTTGATAGAAAGGCCAAGAATAGATCCTTCCAAGTTGGAGATCTAGTGTTAAAATGGGATGCAGACAGAGAAAAACCGGGAAGGCATTCAAAATTTGATGCCATTTGGAGTGGCCCATACATGGTCACAAAGTGTAAGGACAACAATGCCTTCCAATTGTCTTCATTGGATGGTGAAGAACTGCAGATTCCAGTCAATGGGATCCATCTAAAGCATTGCTACTAAAGGGAAATTCTCCACCTTGTAAATATTAGCTTAGGTTTTCATTCCTCTAAGTGCTTGTGCACATTGTTTTGTTGTAGGTTAGTTTTTGCTTTCCTAAGTGCTTTGGCACAGGCTTGTTGTTCCTGGGAATGTGTTTGCAGGCCTTGCTCCATCAGGTGATATTCCATGTTCCTCCTTGCAACGTTCTAGTCAGTTGGGGTATCAGATAGAAAATCAGGTGACTCCATGCCCAATGGATTGCTTCAGGCAACTGGTAACTTCATCCAGCAGGCAGATGACCCCTCTGAGTCGCCAAAATTGTTATCCAAAATGTGCCCCCTGCTCATTTTGTGGCTAACTCCCTTTCATCTTTCCTTCTCTTGTGCCTCAGACATAATATTTTGCTTTTCAGGCACTCAAAACCTTCTGGAAATGACACCATTGGATAGAGCTCTTTCTCAGCTTTCCAGAAAGGTAAAGTTTTCCTCCTAACTCCATGTATTTTTGAAGTTATGGCTCAATGGAGTTTTTGGGAAAAGTTTCCCCTGAAAGGCCTGCGGCCAATGAGATGCCGCCATGTGGCACCTAGAGTGGTGGAGCGTAGGGAAATTTTGGAAAATTTTCCAAATGACCAAAAAGGTGCAAAAATTCAAATTTTTGCCCGCCAACCCGATTTGGCCCTGTTTTGCCCTAAAACTTCAAATGGCCATATCTTTCGATCCAGAGCTCAGTTTTTCACGTTCTTTATATCAATGGAAAGCTGGTGAAATTATCTACAAGATTCTCGGGGTCAATTTTGCATTTTGATGGATTTTGGAGAGATAAAATTGAAAAACGTCTCTGGCACGTGGTGATGAGCAGAAATGACGTTTCAACCACCATTTTTAATGAAGAATGGCTCGCATTCTCTCCCAGCATGGTTAAAAATGTCAGGGAATGGGTCTGTAAGGATGCCCATGCTGTTTTGAATGCATTTTGGTCAATGATTGAACCTCTCCCACGTTTTCCTGCATTTCTCTCTCCTGGGCTCGTCCCTTGCACTGTAAAAGCCAGATTTGGCTCATTTTCAAAGTGTGGAACATTTTTTGTGTATTGCAGGTCCCCTTTCTCACCTTGGAAGTGATTTTGGTGGAATATCAGACCTTTTCTAAGAGCTGTAACTTTATTTTGCCTCTCAGGTGTTGTAATGCAAGTGATTTTGATGATTAAAATAACAATACAGCTCTCGTGATTAGTTTTCATCCTCTTCCTGTGTTGTTTGGTTAATTTCGATCCTTCATTACAATTATTAGTTTTGCATGAGGTTCTTTGTTGCATTTTTATGGACTGTGTCAATCTATAGAAGTAAAAAATGCTCACCACTCCTTTGGTGCATCACCTATTAGCATTAGTTTTAGCTTTTTTGCATTCTCTATCTCTGTCTCCTTTGGAATTTAGGGTAGGGTTAGGAATATAGACCTCTGCAACTTGTAAGTGATAAATCTAACCAAAGGAATTGAGGAACCAACCTCTAAACTGGAGATTCCTTTCTCATTTTGCAAGTCCCACACTTGGGGAAAGGATTCAATGTTGTGCAATCACACTGGATGCTAGTATGATCAAACTAGAAATATGATCAACATCCAGGGGTGCTGCTGATTTGCCACAATAGGAAGTGCAAGCTAGGATGAATTCAAGGCATTGAGCTGATATTGGAAATCCTGCTACAAGAGGGAGACCACTACCAGCTATCGACTTCATCCAAGAATTCTGAGAAGAATCCTCAATTCTCTTCCAAAAGTCCTCCATATCTATATTACTGAGGTCTATGTCCCAAATTCCATAATTATAGCTTATGTAGGAGGAAGAATCCATCTTCTGATACTTATACTTCATCTTTCCTAACTTATCCTTAGATTGGTGGGGTCCAACATGAGGAGTCTCAAAGAATAAATGCCTTGATGATTTCTTGAAGAACAATCGGGCTTGAAAGCTTGTTGAATAGGTGCATAGACCCGCCACACTATTTGGATTTTGAAACTTGAAAAACACCTTTGGAAACCCAACAGAATGAAGTGTATGTCGGAAGTTAGGACTTGTCGAGCACTGATGAAAACCCGACACACTGTGGAAATGAGGAGGTGTCAGAAAAGTGGAAAACCCTGACACACATGGCAAAACCTAGAGGATTTCGAGCAGGTAGAAATACCCAACAAACTGCAGATCTAGATGGATGTTGAGCACCTGGAAAAACCTGACACAAGGCAGAAAGATCAAGATGTTAAACACCATGCAAAACCTGAAACAAGTACATTGGGTTTTTGATTTGTCAGAACATGAAAATTTTCCACCCCATGATTACTTAGGAATTTTTAGAATCATCTTGAAATCCACAAGTTACAACCTATGAAAAATAAGTAAATAACTTAGGGGTAAATTTCAAACAAGAGCCTTCATGGAAAAAGACAAGAAACAAGGAAAACAACCCCAAAACCCTAAAACAATAAAGAAGAAGGAAAATAAATGAAAACCCCAAGAAAACACTTCACAAATAACCCAAAAAGATTCTAAAAGAAAGAAGAGAAGAATACCTTCAACTAGATTGAAAAATGATCCAAAATGGCTGGCGAAATCAATCGGGAAGCTCAATCGGGTTTGGAGGTAGAGGAAGCATCAACGAAAATCTAACGCAAAGCAAAAATGAATGGTAACAAATGACGTGGAAAAAATGACTATTTATAATAACCTAGCATTAATTACACCTCATTTGACACATGTGTCATTGCGCTGCATTAACTGGACATTAATGGCATGTCATCATGCTTGGAGCATCCAAAACACGATACGAGGATTTGATTCGGTTTGGGTTTTGATAAACATGAGACATGATGCATGATTTTTTAGATGCTTCTAAATCTCTAAATCCAGACACAAAGGCTTTATTCAGGTTTTGGGTTTTGGGAAACAAATGACAGGAAACATGCATTTGGCAAAGCATGTTCCGATGCTTAGAAGTTAGAAAACCCAACATAAAGGACTTATATAATTGGGTTTCGGTTTTGGGAAACATGAGAAATATAACATGTAAGAAACATGTTTTCATGTAATGAAAAACGAAAACTTGAAAATATCTTTCAAAGGGAATATTTAAGAGATTTTTCCAAAATTTTCCTATGATTATCTCATTTTTAGTTGGAATCACTAAAACTAGATAACAAATAGCTAGCTCACTTGGGTCTTTCTTTGAGACATCAAAGGAAGAGAACTCATGTATAAAAAATATTTATCCATTGGGCTACAGAGTCTGGAGAAGAAAACCAAAACAAACAAACAAACAAACAAATAAAGCAAACAAACAATAGAAAATAAATTATAATACAATGCAAGAGAATCTTACATTACTGATGAAACAACTTTAGATCTTGACCACTAAAAGGTAGAAGGAGCAACTCTCCATCAAGATATGAAAGACAAGCTATTTTCATCGTTCGGTGATGGATTTTGAAAGGACCTTTCCATTCATCGAACTTGCCATGCATCCCTTTCCCTGTTCCTTCTCTTATCCCAGAGAAGTACTAGATCTCATATCGGAAATCATGTTGCTTTGATTTTTTTCAAATATCTTTTTGAATTTTCTCTGATGATCTGTAATGTGATCCACCACCTTGCTCCGTTCTTCTTCTAGCCTGACTAGGTACATTATCCTTTTCTCAACATAACTTTGAAAAGTTTCAGCCTCAATCGCTTTAGCCAATCGTAAGGCTGGGAATTCTACAAAGATATTAATCTCAACATTAATTCCATACAAAACCTAGAACAGGGACATTCCAATAGCTTTCTAAGGATTAATCCAATTTGCCCATAATGCATCATACAACGCTTTGTGCCATGTCTTCTGATTCTCGTCGACTAGCTTTCTGATTATGGCCACCGGGTTTTGTTGCTTGATTCAGCCTGACCATTTCCTTGGGGGTAATAATTAGATGAATGAGCCAATGTGATCCCAAATCCATAGAAAATTTTTTGTCAACTCATGTGATGAGAAATTGGAAGCATTTTCAGTAACAATCTTGTGAAGTATGTTGAATCTAACAATTATATTCTCCTTGAGAAAGTTACACATAGCTTTGGAGGTTTCTGTTTGATTGGCATGGCTTCCACCCACTTGGTGAAATAGTCTGTGGTGGTGAGCACATAATTATGACTGGGAATTGAAGGAAGGATTCATTACTCCAATGAAGTCAATTCCCCATTGGCAAAAAGGTTCTTCAATTATCACAGGCTTCAAGGGGAGAGCTGCTAGCTTAGGATGACCAACGAAATGTTGACAAGCTTCACACTTAGCCACCCATTTTGTTGAATCTCAAAAGAGAGTAGGCCAATAGTACCTAGCCCATAAGATCTTGTAATCCATCACGAGAGGAAGATAAATTTCCTCCGCATGCTAGATTGTGGAAGGATTCTAGCAACCTTATCTGCTGAGACTTATCAACACAACACAGGAATACACCATCAATACCCTTCTTGTATATACCATTATCCCAAAGAATGTATCTTACAGACCTTAAGTAATTGTCCTCTTTTATTTTTGGCTTAAATGTGGGGAAATTTTTGTAAGTTAAAAATAAATCAATATCTGCATACCATTCATCGGTTGTGCTTACAAAAAGCACCATGGGCAGTTCTGAAGAAGTATCTTTAGTCTCCTTGCATTCTATCTCAGAATTTTTTTCTGTGATCAATTGGCACAAGCCCCTTCCCCATACCAACTTGGTAGGTCTGATGTTCAAGTCATATTCTTGGAATTTGGCTATCCATTTACCCTGTTGACTACCCAACTCTTGTTGAGTCAAAATGGACTTAAATACAGTATCAGGAACAAGAATGAGAGTGTGAGAACTCAACACATAATACCTAAAATGCTTCACTTCTCTCACCACTATGTAAGCATGCTTTTCAATTTGTGACATCTTCAATTCATGTTCCTTTAGTGGGCAACTCATGAAAGCAATGTGAGCTTCGATTCCTTCTTTGTTCTCCTGCATCAAAATGGCTGATACTATATGTGCAGAAGTGTAGTTGTACATGATGAAATCCTTCTTGAAGTCTAGGCATACCAGAATAGGAGCATGAGCAATTTCTCTTTTGACTTCTTCAAAAGCAAGCTTCCCTTCAGTGCTCCATCAAAATGGATTTTTACCTTTCATCATCCCAAGGATATCCTTGGTTTTATTAGCAAATTCAGTATAAATCTTCTTAGGAAATTGACCTTTCCAAAGAAGGAATGCACCCCAATTTTACTTGTAGGAAGGGTAAGGCTTTGGATGGCTTTCACCCACTCTGGGTCGATCTTTGTTTTGTCTTTAGTCATAATATAACCCATCAACTTACCTTGTTACTCGAACATGGAATTTTTAGGATTTAATGAAATCCCATGACGCCTACACCTTAAGAGTACCTACTCCAAGTGATCATAATGATCACTTCACTTCTTAGAGAAGACCGTCAAGTCATCCAAATATACAACTATGAATTTTCCCATCAAATCTCTAAAAGCTAAGTCCATAGCTCTTTAAAACATGGCTCCGGTGTTAATCAAACCAAAAGGCATCCTCTTGTAAGAAAAGGTCCCCATGGGGTGGTGAATGTTGTTTTATGTTGATCTTCAGCAGCTACCTCAACCTGATTATACCTAAAAATCCATCAAGCATGGATAACATTTCTAATCCAGTGACAGTCTACAATACTTGATCCATGATAGGAAATGGGTAATTGTCTTTCAATGAAGACTGATTAAGGGTTCGAAGTTGGAAAAAATCCAAATCTCACCATTCTTCTTTCTGACGGGGATGATGTTAGCAACCTAGGTAGAATGATGGATTGGGAAGATAATCCTTGCATCTAACATCTTTTGAATTTTTGCAAGAATAGTCCCTGAGATATTTGGATTATAATGCCTTTGCTTCTACCTATAGGGTTTGACATCAGGTTTCAAAGGGATGCTATGTTGCACATCCTTGGGCTTGAAAGACTTCAGATCCACATAGGACCACGCCAAGACGTCCATATATCTCTTCAAGAGTGCAGTGAATCTTCCTTTCTCCTCAGGAGAACAAAATTTTCTGATGTTTACCATTCATGGTTGGTCAGAAGATCCCAGATTAACTTGATCTACCTCTGACGAGGAAGCACCTTCAGCTTGCCTTTTATCCTGAATAAAATGGTCATGTTTGTCAAACAGACCTTCGAGAGAAACCAATCCCTTCAAAATATTATTGCCTTTGAGCTAGATGAATTCACCATCAATCTCTTGATATGAATTCAAGATGGACTCATGAAAAGCTGATTCTGATCCTTCAAAATAGAGCTCGCTAAAATTATCAGCTTTCTCAAGAAAAGACAATACCGTTGATCATCATTGAACACTTTCTAGTGTGCTAAATTATTTGGAACACTTGGATGATACACAATCTCAATGGTATACGTGTCCTATTTGAACTTTGGGTGAGGAAGGAGAAGAGATGTAGACACGGCTAAAGAATTAGCTTTATCGTTGTAATCTCTCAAGACTACCTTAATGGAAAAAGCATCAAAGCATTCTATGTTGTCCCACACCTTGTTCCTGTAATGCCTTAGGTGATCATTTTTCACCTGATAGATCCCCTTTACTTGATTTACAATCAACTCAGCATCTCCCTGCACTTTAAGATTTTGGATTCCCTTTTGCCTTGCCATTTCTAATCCCAATAATAGAGCTTTGTATTCGGTTGTGTTATTAGTATTGTCAAACTATAGCTTGAAGGTGAAGGGAAAGATCTTGAAATCTAGAGATATAAGAACCACACCACTCCTGATCCAGTAGTTGAACAACTCCCATCAAACTCGAGGGTCTAAATAGCATTAGGATCTTCTTCCTTGATTTCTACAGAAGGCACCTCCGATGTCATGAAATAATTTCCCAAGCTTGCATCTTCGAAGAGAATTTGAGCCTTGGGATCATCTAATTTAGTAACTAGGTACTTCGCTTGTGCTTCAAGGTGGAGGACATGAGGAAATCCATTTACTAGAATTTTAGCTTTGGTCCAGTCCATATTGATTTCTCCTCCGACATCTTTGCAAAAACCTCTTCCTAAGAGAATGTCGTAAGCAGCTAGGATATCAGCGACCAGGATAGTCATTTTTACTCTCTTTTCAAGGAATGCGACAAATACAAACTATTTATCCTTGATTTGGCCAATCAATGGGACTTGCTTGGTTTCCATGGAGTAACATCATGCATAAGATTTAGTTAAGGTAAGTCCAAGTGCATGGGCTACTTTTGTGGGCATCACATTATCAGAGGCTCCTGAGTCAATTATGTAATTGCTGAGTTTAAACCCATTTATAAGTAAGGACAAATAAAATGGTTCAATCTTTCCTGAAGAAGAAAAAAAGCTCATATTATTCTGAGGTAAAGGTTGAGTGGGATTAGGAAACATGCCTTTTGAAGATGAAGGGATAAAAACCTTGCTTCTAATGAATTTGGAAAGTTTCTCAAATTGCTTGGGATTTGACTGGAGGTACTCAACTTCTAACATTTGGATTTTAGTTTTCTTTGCATGATCGATAATGTCGAAAGTGGTATATGAAGGAATGATGGTGGGCTCAGTTCTAGTTATACTAGTCTGAGCCGAGGCACTGGTCTTGGGGGCAGGAGAAAGAGAGTTAGAAAAAGAAGTTACCTTTTTAGTTGTCTCTTTTCAGTTTACGCTGAGATAGGAGAGCCTCTTTTAGCCATAACCACGGGAGCTTCTTTACCCTTCTCCTTAGAGCCTTCAACTCGGCTTTCTAGGGTTCTAAGATTGAGCTCGAGTGAAGACTGCAAATGACTGACCATCATGTTCACATTGGTCTTCCTCATATTCCAAGTACCTAATGTTGGAGTCACAGCTGAATCATCAAAAGACTCATCAACATATCCTGAAGCTTCAAAAGCTTTGTGAGAATCTTGATCTTCTAGTTCTTCATCTTCCTCAACTATTTCCACTGTTGCATTGACAGGAGGAGCTTTGATGGCTAGCCTTGTTAGAGTAAAGCAGTCAACCGATTCCTATCTCTTGTGGGAGCGCCATTGGTATTGTTGAAATTCCATCTAGGAATATCCCGATAAGGAATGTTGGTCACTGTTGAGACATCTGCTTCTTCAAAGCAATCAAGTCATTGGCCATCTTCTGAATCATAGGGTCAATAGTACTTTGAGAAGAACTCTGATTTTTAGGCTTAGATGACTCTCTTCTGATCTTCCCAGCCATAATGAGATCATATTCTATTTCAGTGGTTGTAGCTTGAGCAGTAGCCAAATCAGGGATAACAAATCTTCTTAATAAGAAGCTCACATCAGGGGGCTGAGCGTTGATGAAGAAACACTTTTGATTCTCAAGAGTGGGAATGGCTAGCACTGGAATCTTCCGAATCAGTTTGTTGAATTTTGCCATGAAGTCCCGCATAGGCTCATGAGACTCCTTCATATGTGTAAGTTGTGCTAACAAATCATGAGAATCTTCAGCTGGTTTGAACCTTGCTTCAAATACAAATCTCATGGTATCCCAGTTGGTAATGCATGCATTTGGAAGATGGTAGAACCATTCTACTGCCACACCCTATAATGTCTCAATGAAGAGTCGAATAGAGACATCTTCATGAGCCACTCGAGGATGACGCATGTGACAAAGAATGAAGTGATGTGTTCATCAGGGTGCTTGCTTCCCATCACCGTTGAACTTAGGAATATTCTTACGAGATCCATGTGGTAGATCATGCAATGACAGAGTTAGGGAAAGAGGACCAATAGCCACACCCCAAGGCATAGGTTGTGCTACCATTCTTCTAAATGAAGTGCGTATAGGAATCTAAGTATCAAGACAGAATAATGCACGGCAGGTTATAGAAGCTTCTTGTTCTTGAGGAACCCGAGTTCTTTGGATAGGTAAAGAACTTCTTGCTCGGCTAGATGCAACACTATTGGGGGAAAGTCTGAAATTGTGTTGTTGAAGTAGATCAAAGAATGGATCAGTTTCACCCCTAGCTCGGCTTGACCGAGTGAAGATTTTTCTAGCCAGCTTGAACCGGAAAATGGATCTACTGAAAATAAGGCAAATACGGAGTCGCCAGACACCAATAGGATAAGCTTTAGTCTTATCAATTTGTATTCCCTAGTGGATTCACCAAAACTTATTAGTTGGATATTTTGTCAGACCAAAATATGAGGTTCAACCACAATACATGAGATTAAATCCCTCCTCAAAGACAAGTGAGGCAACCTGTTTATTACTAATCTAAAACATGATAGAAATAATATATACAATATCCACACTATTCTAACCATTTTAACACGAGATAAAGATGTTACAACTTTATAAATAGAATGGGTTAGAAAGGAAACTATTACAGATGAAACAAAGCAAGAAGGGAATGAGAGGAATGTATTTTCTTTCAAGAAAACACATCAAGAAATACTTATACGAGTTTTAGATAATGAGTGTAATATTTGAAATGCTTAAAATAATCAAGAACACTAAACAAAGAAAAGGTCAAGATCTTGGATGTAAGAACAATCTCTCAAGATAGATGAATCCCACAACACAAAGTTTGCAAAATAACACATGTTTCTATTCCTCAATGATTAAAAAGAAAATACAAAGTTTTTCTTCTTCTTCACAATAGCTCTTAATATTCCAAAAATTCTCTCTCTGGAATGCATAAGCATCCCTTATTTATAATAGAGAGAGCAGAGAGAAAATAGGATAAATCCTAGAAAATAGTCATTTAACGAGAGTCCTATTTTGCTTGAATCTCACACAAGAGAACAAGTCAAAATTTGCTTCCTATGTGATGAAACAAAAATGAAAAAGACATGACAATTTCTTGATAGAAATGACATGAAACATTATTCTTATTCTGCTTCATCGTCCTTGTCTTCCTATAGCGAAGCCTACTTGTCACAAAATTCGTGGAACTTTTGGATTATGCCCTACATCTCAGCTTCATCTGGTGCACTAAAATAATCACTTTTGCATTGCCAGGAAGTTTCTTCAATCTCTTGTTGAGTTTCCTTAGTGATTCCAAAACATTCTCAATCCTTATGAACTTATCAATGGTTTTCAAATCGAAGACAAAAGCTGGTTCGTGTTGAATTGATTCTTGAATTTGTTTATAGAGATCGTCAGCAGGTAGAATATTTGAGCTTTCATCCAACACCTTGGTGAAGATCCTAGATAACTCCTCTTCTATGTCATTGGTGGCATCAACCAACTAATCTCTAGATTCCCTCAACTTGTTACAAGCTTCAATGAGAATCTTTATCCTGAATTGATGGCTTTGGTTAGCTGGAAATGCTTATCCCCATGCGGAATGATTCCTTCTTCCATTAAGATCTAGGATGGAACCTGTTTCAGTGCATTGAGAGCCTCTAAAGTTAACTCAAGGTTCCCGAATTCCTGTGAAAATTCATCATCCATTTTTTCGCCATCCTTCTTTATTTCCTCCAAGGATTTATAAACCTCCACTATGTCATCAATGACCTCTCTTCCTTGTAGGAGTAGCCTCTGAATCCATTCATCAACCGTTCTTCCCTTCTCGTTGATCTTTTCAATCATAGGTACCGATGAGAAATCGAACCTGATAGGAGTAGGGGTAGAAGATGACAGTGTTGACTAAGAGGGCTTTGAGAGCTTGAGCAATACTTTTGTTAACTATTCAACTTTCTCCTTTAGCTCATCTCTGCTCACCTTCATTTCCCTCAGCTTTTGGCATAACACATTCATGGCATCCTGTGCATCTTGTTGTGCTCCTTCTATTGTTGTTACCTTTCCCAGATCAACCCTTGTAATATGATAATCAGTAACCACTATATCCTCCTTGGTTTTGTCGATTGCAGGAGTGGAAATATTTGCAAACTTATGCCCTGAGGCATCCACTGAAACCCTTGAAACTTTTTTGGGTTTCTTGGTAGATTTGGTAGAGAGGCCTTGAGTGAACTGAAGTCGAAGGCTAGTAGGGGAACTACCACCTTCCTCTTCCTCAGAGTCCGATCAACCAACCATTGAGGTACAGTGGAATAAGTTGCTCCTATCGGAGATGTTATGGTTGTATCTGCATGTGGAGGAAGGTTTACTTGTGGAGTAGTGATGAGTGTAAGTGTGGTGGCTGTGGGGATATATTAATGGAATGAAGGTGCGGAAGGAGGAGGCATTTCTATGGCCATCTTAGGTCCAGTAGAGAGAGGTGAGAGATCAGAGAAAATGTTGACCATGGCTGATGAGAGTGGTGTAGAAATATGAGAGGAGGAAGATTGGGAGAGAGGAGGTAAAGATTCTACTGATCAAAGTTGAGAAGCAAGAGAAAGACTTAACTCTGATGGGCAATCATCAAAAGGAGAAACAAGAGGTTGACCTACCTCTTCTTCTAAAGGAATTTTTCCTTGTTCTGGTGGAGGAGGTGAATCTAGTACCTCAACTATTTGTGAAGGAGTGGCAGATGATTCAGCTCCTTGCTTTTCTCCCTTCTAACAAACTTAAATTTAATTTGCCTCTTGGTAGGGCTTTTATCCTCTTCCCTCTCTCCCTTGGAGGGTCCCACTTCTAAAGTAGATATTTTTGAAAAGATATTTTCCTTATAGCTCATTCCCTAAGAAATGAGCCATGCTTTGGTATGGAAAAGAGTCTGAGTAGCTCTTTTAGTGATAGAAGCTTTTTCAGCAACAGACCAATCAATGGTTGGGAATCCAAGTTGGTCTCCATCTGACTATTCGTAACTAGTGTCCAGAACACTTTCATTGTCCGTGCTTCCTTCAGGATATCATCTAGATCTAACATCTAAATTTCTTCAAGTTTCAGTCTGTTGTTGTCTTTTCTTTGGATGACAACTTCATCCTCGAAGATCAACCCAAATATCTTCCACATTGGGCACATGCAGGTACAAGGTTCCATATGACTTGAGGACTCCTCTAATGTTGAATCCCTCCCTAAGCTTCATATGTTTCTTCAATTTTTCTTGAAGCTCGTGCACCACATTATTGGCCTTAACCATTGTAGAGCATGTATACCTTCCAATGGAAATAGGGAAGGAGATGGCGGCTTTGTGCTTGCTTTGTTGGAATTTGTGAAAATCCAACAATTGTCTGGCTAACTCCATGAGGATCAATTTTTCACCTGGGAACTGGGAAAATGGAAAGGGTTACCCTGGAACCTCACCACCCAAAGATAAGTAAACTTCTTGAATTGTAAGAAAATGCAACCCCATTTTGACACTTCATCCCATGCTTCGTTAGAAACCCTTCTCTTCCTCAGATCAGGATCCAACCTGCAAATGTTTTCATAGAAGAAGGCATCATTCACTCTTCTATATTGGTCTTCAAACCCTTTTATTGTCAGTTGAGGGAAGTATCGATATATGTGTTCCATTGCTCGATTTCCCTTTACATCTAGCCCTGGGTAGTTCCTCATTCCTGCTGCTACATAGGTGACATATGACATCATATAGAACTTGCCAGTAGACAAGACTATTTTCATTTGGGAGTCTATTTCGTCACTTATTAGGCTACCCCAATCAATCCCTTGGTCATTCTTCTTTATGATGACCATGAACTGGTACATCCATCCTTGGAATTCCTTTGACTCTGGGAGCCCAAATAACCGGCTCAACAGGTGATGATATCACTGACTTCAAGAATAAAATCACTTCTAGGGACTGACTTAGGAAACCTAGAAATAACTGGCTTAGCCTTGATCAAGAACTTCTTATTTACGTGCTTGATGCAATCTTCCTAATCTTTGTCCTAGGCCTTTTGTGCTAATTTAAGGTCTAAATCAACATACTCCACAAATTCAGAAACTTTAGGAGTTGATTGAAATAACCTCCATCTAATTTCACTATAGAATCTCCTGCTTGATTTCTCACTAAGTGGGAGGCTGAGTCATAGTGGGAAGCACAAGCCAGGATGAATTTAGGGCATTGAGCTGATATTGGAAATCCTGCTGCAAGAGGGAGACCACTGCCTACTATCGACTTCATCCAAGAATTTTGAGAATAATCCTCAATTCTCTTCCAGAAGTCCTCCATATCTATATTACCGAGCTCTGTGTCCCGAATGTCATAATTGCAGCTTATGTAGGAGGAAGACTCCATCTTCTGATACTTATACTTCATCTTTCCTAACTTATCCTTAGATTGGCTAGGGTCGACATGAGGAGTCTTGAAGAAGAAATGCCTTGATGATTTCTGGAAGAACAATTGGGCTTGAAAGCTTGTTGAACAGGTGCACAGACCCACCACACTATTCAAATTTTGAAACTTGCAAAACACCTTTGAAAACCCAACAGACTGAAGTGTATGTCGGAAGTTAGGACTTGTCGAGCATTGATGAAAACCTGACACACTGTGGAAATGAGGAGGTGTCGGACAAGTGGGAAAACCTGACACACATGATGGAACCTAGAGGATGTCAAGCAGGTAGAAATACCGACACACTGTGGATCTGGATGGATGTTGAGCACCTGGAAAAACCCGACACAAGGTAGAAAGAGCAAGATGTTAAACACCCTGCAAAACTGAAAAAAGTATATCGGGTTTCTGACATGTCAGAACATGAAAAATTTCTGCCCCATGATTACTTAGGAATTTTTAGAATCATCTTGAAATCCACAAGTTACAACCTATGAAAAACAAGTAAATAACCTAGGGATAAATTTCAAACAAGAGCCTTCATGGAAAAAGAGAAGAAACAAGGAATACAACCCAAAACCCTAAAATAAGAAAGAAGAAGGAAAATAAATGAAAACCCCAAGAAAACACTTCACAAATAACCCAAAAAGCTTCTAAAAAGAAAGAAGAGAAGAATACCTTCAACTATATTGAAAAATGATCCAAAATGGCTAGCGAAATCAATCGGGAAGCTCGATCGGGTTTGGAGGTAGAGGAAGCATCAACGAAAATCCAATGTAGCAAAAATGAATGGTAACAAATGATGTGGAAAAAGATGACTATTTATAATAACCTAGCATTAATTACACCTCACTTGACATGTGTGCCAACTTCCAGACAACTAGACATTAATGACATGTCATCATGCTTGGAGCATCCAAAACCCGATACACAGGATTTGATTCAATTCGGGTTTTGGAAACATGAGACATGATGCATGATTTGTTTAGATGCTTCTAAGTCCTGAAATCCTAACACAAAGGCTTCATTCGGGTTTCAAGTTTTGGGAAACAAATGACATGAAACATGCATTTGGAAAAGCATGTTCCGATGCTTAGAAGTTCTGAAAACCTAACATAAAGGACTTATATAATCGGGTTTCGGGTTTGGGAAACATGAGACATATAACATGCAAGAAACATGTTTTCATGTAATGAAAACCTGAAAATATCTTTCAAAGGGAATTTTTAAGAGATTTTTCCAAAATTTTCCTATGGTTATCTCATTTTTAGCTAGAATCACTAAAACGAGATAACTTGATTTTCTAAGTCATAAATGAGGATGTTAGAGAGAGGATTAGAGAGATTCATAAACATGAAATCCTACACTAAAAGAGGTGATATCACTTGAAAAATAGGGTTGGGACACTCTCAAATGCATGAAAATGGGAGAAAATGGAGATAGAGAGGGTGGATAAAGGACCACAGACCACAAAAACATTCAATGCACTGGTTTTATAAGTGCAACGTCATTCAATCTTGCAAAGAGAACAAGAGATGTACAAAAATACTTACAAACATGAAGAAAGGAAAGAGAAAGAAATAAATCCAAGCTAGAGCAGTGAAATAACCACAAAAATCAAATTTTATTACTTCAAATCATTGCACAATACATCACATTGATGAAAAAGGGCATGGATTCATCCTGCAATGCCCAAAAATGAGGCTTGGAGCTCCAAAATTTTCCTAGCAGTGAGAAGAAGGGAGAACACCATCTAAAAATTTCCAATAGCCAAAAATGAGATCTCTTTTATAGTATATGGAAGAAATACTAATAAAGAGAAGATGGAACTTGAATCCCAATGTTCTTTGCCTTTACTGGATAAGAAATCCACCCATGCCTCCATTAATGCATTTTCAAATGTTTGGGACATGTTCATTGAATGTTGGAGATGTTTTTCTTGATTTTCCCCCACTAACTCTACCTACTTCTATTTTTTTTGGTCTCTAAGTGTAGAGGAGAGAATTACAAATCCAATGAGTATAACTTTGTTAGATTTGGTGCATGTGGGAAAAGATATGTCCATACAAGTTTATGGAGTAGCTCTACTCAAATAACCAAGCTCCCACTACTTCAAGATTTGATCAAGCTCAAAACCCACACTACTCTCCTTCCTTTCCTCTTGCTTCATGGGTTTGTGACCCTACTTTACTTCCTCCAACACCTTGTTCTATGGTTTTATGGGATTGCTTTACTCACTTTTCGAAATGAGCATTACTTCACAAGAATGTCAAGCTCAACCCCACATTACTCTTTCTCCTTGCCATTATTTTTATGATTTTTGGGTGCCTTTACTCTCCTCACCACCTTTCTTGGTAGGTTTTTGGCCTTGCTTCACTTGTGGCTTTGCGACCCCCACTACTTCACAGTAGTGTTGAGTCGAATCTTTCACATTACTTCATGCTTCGCCCTTCTCTGTGTGATTTTATAACTGCTTTACTTCACGCCTTTGAAAGCGCCGCTTTTGTAGTAATGGCACATTGAACTTCCACAAAGCTTCTTGCCTTTTATGGGATTTTGGAGGTGCTTTGCTTATTTACTTTATAAAGTAAAGCAACTTTGTTTTCACGCATCACTCCATATTTTCTTCCCTTTTTGTAGGATTTTGGAGTTGCTTTACTTAAGTTACTTTTGAGAAATAAAACAGTTGTGTAAACCCACCAACTTCCCAATTTTAACCATTTTTGCAAATTTTGGGCTAAGTGCTGAACTTCTAGTGACTAGAGAAGGGAAATGTACCAAAATGGCTCTAAGTGCCCTATAGTCACCTTTCCTACTCCATGTAAACCCCAAGCACATTGACACATCACCTAGCCTATACTAGGTGCTCACCCTAGGCGTGTGAGGGCGATGAGCCCCTCATTTGTGTGAGCCTTGTAAGAATGATTCACCATTAATGGAGGAATGTTTGTAGAAACGAAACATGTGCATTCATTCTAGCATAGAAAAAAAGAAACTATATCTAAGCACAAATGCACCATAATGTAAAAGTAAATACTACAACATCACAAAGAAATCAGATTTGAACCATGAGCAATATGAAGAACACTCAGATTTGAACCCATAAATATATATTCATAATAACCCATCATATTCATTGATTCACAACTGTTTACAATAGCCAAATTACATCAAAAGGGTCATAGTAGACTGAATACATTATGAAATAACACCCTAGCTCTATAAAATGACTCTTCTCAAAGGGTTTTATCCATTCTCTCTCCTATGCACCCATAATATCGCATGCCCTTCATCACACATATTCTTCCTCCTACATCACCTCTCATTTCATCGTATCCCTTCACATCCCCATAAACATATGTACCTACATTTATACACACCTCTTTCAGACCCAATCACATTCTTAAATAGAGTGGGATATCTCCCCCACCGCCTCAAGATTACTAATGAGTAGACCACATGCAACAGGGATCATGCTCCACCATACTCAAGTGTCTATGACAACTAGCTAAAGCTATGATTAATTTCAACTTTATAGCTCCTTAAGCACAATGATTAACCCTTGATTATTCCTTGGAATATTCTTATCTTGGGCATTTGTAAGTATTCATGTACTAACCTTATCCACTTACCACGCCTTCCCGCATCCTCATGTGTTTTCCATGTAACACCATATTCCATAATGTAGCTAAGTCCTAGGATCCTCTTCTGCTTCCATGCACCAACCTCCGTGCTCTCCATGTTTACTCAAGCCCTTCACTCAAATTGAATTGTTCAAACTATTCACACACACTTAGTTCTTCTTGCACGCTCTTCTCCATGTGCCTTCTTCCTACCTTTCCTTTCGCATGCGCTCATCCTATGCTTCAGGACTTATTCATTTGGGCTCAACATTACCCCACACTAAACATGTTGTCCGTCCTAAAAAAATCTGATCCAACAAAGAATAAAGAATGGAAGGAAATAATAACCTGTATCCAACTTACGCCAAAGAACAAAAGAATTTTGTTACTGTTGTACAAGGATTGGGAAAGTCTTATTCAAGGATGCTTCAATCTCATTCCAAGCATCCACCTCCTTCTATGCATGTGTAAACAAATCCCTATCAACATGTTGACTTCATCAAATGTCAACTCTTCACCCTTAGCCTTCAGTGTATCAACAATATTCTCCATTTGCTTGTTAAGGTCGTTCAACATGTCCATCTTATGTGTAACTTGGGGATACACTTCCTTTACCTTATTTTTAACAGAGGCCCTTAAAATCTCAATTGCCTCAGATTTCTTCTCAACCTCTACCAATATTTTGTCACATTCCGCCCTATTGCCCTTATTCTTGGCCTAGAACTCCTTCAGATCTGCCTCGTGCATAGCAACCAACACACTTGCCACTCTGTCTCTATCTTCACAATTGTCGTAGACAACCTCAGCCATGTGCATTGCGGTCTTTACTGAAGCAAGGAGTTCAAAGTAACAAGTTATGGTTTCCTCAATCTTTGATTTCTCATGTTCTTTCTGTCACGCCATAACTTCCTCCACTAACTCCAATGTAAGTGGTTACTTCTCCATCGTGATTAAGCATGTCAAATCCTCCAGGCAGTGGAAGGTGACTCATACTTCTGCTCAAGGGGGGATAAATCTGGGCACTTCAAAATAATGGAGTCTGAAATATTCTCTACTTTCTTGTAGGCTTCGCGCACCTTCCCCTTTTATTCTCTCAACTCATCCCTCAACTACGCAATTATAGACTCCTTTCCCTTTATCTCCTTGTCCCTCTCTCTCTAATTTACACGTTCTTCTCCTCTAACTCCTTATCTAATGCTTTGATTTTTTATTCCTTCCAAAAAATCATTCTTCAATTTCCACAGAAACCTTTTTCAATGCATTGCATGTCTAATCATCAATTAGTTGTTGTGAATCCACAATGGGATTTACCTCCTCAGAGTTCAATGTATCTAGCAATGCACCTGCATTGACTTTGAATTCTGGTTCATTAACATGGGACTCAAAAGTCCATGACAACACTATCTTTGTCAAATGATGACCAACAGAAGAGTTGTTCTGAAGGCACCGTGCTCTAGAAATGCACACGTAGGACCTTGTTTGGATCATCCTCGTAAGTCATTACGGGCCCTTTAGATGTTGTTGTTGTGCCCTTACCACCTATGTGCACTCTTGTCTGGAAATTGACTACTAAACCTATCTCTCCACCCATGCTTCCATACTTATCCTTTTCTACTTCTCCCCGCATTGCGCTCCACCTCATGCTCTACCAAGTCCTTGATGATGCCCGCCACCTCCTTCTCCACTGTGTCCTCTAATTTTTCACTAGACAGGTGTGGGGTCTCATGTGCCTTGGTCCCCACTTCTTCTTCACTTATTTCTCCCTCATGAGCACCCTCCGAGGATTCATCCCTCTCCTCATCATATTTGCGTACATTGTATACAAGTGGGTTCTTTCTTCCTCATGCTCCTTGTCTTCCTCCTCGGTCTCATTACCCTTCATGCTCTCCATCCTCTCAGAGTTTGAACTCTATGCTACCTTCTACTTCTTTTTCACTAGAGATTCCTCTATCACTGGGGACTTCTCCTTCACGGAGACTTCTTCCTCCAAGTATAAGTGCTCGTATCCATGTGCAACTCCTATGCTCATGTGGTCTAAACCACATGCGCGCTCGGTGCCCTACTTGCTGGAGTTTCCTCCCTATCTCTCTTTGTCCCTTTCTTCTTTCCAGCAAGGTCTTTAGGGATGGAGACATCATCCTCAACATATGCACCCTTCTCAAACTTTGGCCTTAGGTGTATGTACACCCTTGTCACCATTTTCCTGCAAGTGGTAATGTTATGGGCCTTAGCATATGTATGTCATGGGAGACATACTTCTCTACATATGCCCACTTCTTAGGATACACCAATGTCCCGCAAAGCACGTGGTGCTCCTGATCTACTTCACTTAGATCAAATCTTAGCTTCTTGGCCTCCTTAAATCACATTAGCTGCGCTCTTAAAATATTGTGTTGTGTAGAAAAAGGTAGTTTTGTAGCATAGAATCTTGGTGTCATCTGTCAAAGTGAACTTGCCAATGTAGAACTATTGGTACACTGCAAATTCAACCTCATCCTTCACCAAGGCTGGACAGTTGTTCTGGAATTCTCCACTCTTCTCCAAATTCATCATACATCCACTTATACCACTTATCCAAGTGCACCTTGTAAGAAGATGTCATTGTTTCACAAGTGTATTCCTCGAACCTCTTAGCTAGGAGGGTTCTCATCGGAGTTACTCCTAAACGTAGCTTTCCGGCCCATCGGGCACTCCAATCTCTAAAAATACAATGGTAAGAAGAATATTACCATACATGATTTTATCTCTGTCACACGCGGCATCTATGATATCCTCCACAATGAAGGCCGAGATGTTGTAGATGGTCCCTTCTGAAATCTTTCTGCAAATGTTTAACCATCTCTTGTTCACTTGCATCCACCGTTCTTGTCCATTCAACTTGGTGAGAAAGCACACAGCCATATTCATAACTGGGTCAGTGATCTTGGCAATATCGAAGTAGCACCCACCCTTCTTGTATTCATATGCCTTAGTTGTTTCAATGATAACCTCCTTATCACCCAAGTCATCATCCAATGACTCTCTCGTGTAGATAAGCCTAGTGTACTTAGAGATCAATTGTGTAATTATGCACATTCTCCTTCCTGTGAAGTAAAATTAATCCTCGTGCATGCGTGACATCAGTCCATTGGTATAACCTTTCAGGTTTTCCAAAAATGGCAAACTCATAGAGTTGTAAAATCCCAACCTTCTCCAATTTCCTCTTCATGAAGTCATCATACACTAGTTTTTCATCTTTTTTCTTTCTCTTGTAGGGAGAACAAGATCCAATGCCATCTCTTTCTTGGTTGTATCTGTCATATGGTTATAATCACTTATAACCATTTTACGTACATGAGATACCCAATCCATCCCCAATAAAACACCATTTGGGTATTGCATCTCCACATACCACTCTTCGTTAAAACTTTTTGATGCGACTGGTTTTCCCTTGCCCTTGCCCTTCTTGGGTGAAACGTTTGATCCCTTCCTTGGTGCCATTTTTCCTTGTCATTTCCTAACTAATTCCTCTTTATGTCTTGCTTTCTTACTACTCGATCCTTCAATTCTAATCCCTATGCACAACTTCTTTGAACCCGTGCCCTAGTTTCACAAACCCTAACCTAGAAACCCCTTCTTCCACCAGACAATGTAAAAACTCATAGGAATCCTTCAAACAACCACTTCCATGCATGCCCATGTACTTTGTTCCAATCTAGTTCACAAATATGTCAAATTATTCACTTCACACACAACTTTCGCAGATTTCTCGTAAGGATGACCTAGTTCGCAAGAGCTCTTCAAAAATAAATGCAAGGTGAAAAATAACATATGTCCAACTCCCTATTTATATTTTTCTAATTTTTCCCGCATTAATTTTTGTGCCACCTACCACCATACTTCCACATTAAATTTGGATTTTCCAACACTTTCATACCATGCATTTTTTCTAGCGCTTCTTCTTCTACATGCACACTCAAGTGTAACCTCCTCATCCTTTTCGTGTGCCAAACTATATCGACCATAGACCTTACGTGCACTCTTAGTGCCGAAGTCCATCTTCCTCTATGTCTTAAACCTAGTTTTCCCTACTACTTCCTACCTCAGTTTGCTCTGCATGTTCATCATTGTACGTGGTTTTTATAAAGCTTTCTTGACACCATTTCATCTCTAACCCTTATCACCCCTATTACGTGTGTTCCTTCTCAGATATCCCATGCTTATGTTTTTCTCTCCTGGGCCACCAATCAACATTGCTCCAACCATGTGTCACTTCTACATTCTCTCGCACTCTCCTACCCCACACTAAAAGTATGTGTGGTCCTTTGTGCATGAAAACCTCTTTAGATAGTAATTGGCTACAAGCGTGCAAATGCACTTATTACACAACACACCAAACTAAAAGACAAAGCATAGAAATGATGAAAGGAAACACATATAATGGAAAATGCATTAAGGGAAACCTAAGCTAAATGACAACACTACCTTATTTACAAACACACAAAAGACTTATTTATAGTAGGGCTTTAGCCTACTCCCATTGAAGTAGCCAAGAAACCATGTTCCATCAACACTTGTAACTAAAAAGCACTTGAATCAAGTATATGTGTTATAACATACGGTCCCAACCAATGCACTTTGAGTTTCCCAAGATGGCACATAAAACTTTGAATCATATAGAAGAACCATCTGCCCAACCTCAAACTTCTTGTTTTTAATGTGCCGATCATGCCATGCCTTCTACCTAGCTTTCTCCATCTTTTGACTCCACCTAGCAATGGATTACCTTTCATCCAACTTCATAAGTTTGTTTATGTGCTCTTCAAGTGCTTGCTCATCAGCCAACCCTCCTAAGCACAAAAATGCAAGGATGGTAACATAAATTCAACGAGTAGAATAACCTCTACATTGAACACCAACTGAAAAGGTGTGGCCTTGTTCAATATTTTATAAGTCATTCGATATGCCCATAATACTATAGAGACTTTATCATCCTAGTCTCTCCTTCTGACATCACAAATCTTAGTCAATGTGTGGCTCAATATCTTGTTAAAGGCCTCAAGTAATCCCATTAGCCTGAGGGTGATAGGGTGTAGTTTTGTGATGGGCCACCATAAACTCTGCCAATAAGATTCTAACAATCTCATTCAAGAAATGAGTACCCCTATCACTTGTTAAACTCAATGGGAATCCATACCTATTGATTATATTCTCCCATAAGAACCTAGTTGTTGTAGCCATCATGCAATCCTTTGTAGGTGCCACTTCTTCCCACCTCGTAAGATAGTCTATACAAGTGATAATATAGTATGAACATGTCCTACGCATGGATAGGGAAATAGGGCCTACAAATTCAATTGCCCATTTTTCAAATGACTCTACACTAACAATAGGTCTTAACGACATTTCATCTCTTTGCCCCGGCTTTCCAAGGTGCTAGCAATGGTCACAAGCCTTGCAATATTCTATACAATCCTTATAAATTGTCTCCCACCAAAGGCCTGCTAATAGGATCTTGCACGTAGTCACATTTCTGCATAGTGACCACTGCAATGCCACCATGAGATTCTTCCATGATTGTAGTATGTTCATGTTCCAACACACACCGACACAAAACCTCATCTTGGCCTAGTTTGTATAGGTCTTCGCTAACCAACATATAGGGCGCGACATGTATAGCCAACCGCTTCTTTTCTAAAGCCTTCATTCCTTCAGCACTACACCCATTCATAAGAAAACAACAATATCTTCCAAATTAGAGGGCACACGTTGTAATCTAATTTTTTTACATCCGACATTTTGTCCTCAATTCTCTATGCATCCTTTCTTGAATCAATCTATGATAGATGGTCAGGTCCTAAATTGCTCTTTCCTGGTTTTACTATGACCGAAAATTCAAACTCTTGAAATAACAAGATCCAATGGCATATGCACCCTTGCAAAACAAGCTTGTTTACTAAGTACTTGAGCACCATGTGATCTATGTAAAATATAAACGGAGTGGCCAATAAGTACTGCCTAAATTTATGTAGCACATAAATCATCGATAATGCTTCATGCTCTATTGTTGTGTAATTCTACTCAGCTAGAGTTAATTTTTTGCTTGCAAAACACAAAGGGTGATCAACAATCCCTTCTCCAGGCTATGCTAACACTACTCCTATTTTCATACTGATGCATCAACATGCACATGAAAGGGCTTGTCCCATGAGGGAAAGTGCAAAATGGGTACAATAGTAAGTTTCTCCTTTAATGTGTCAAAATCCACTTGTTGTGCCTCACCCCAATAGAATTTACTCTTATGTTTCAACAACTCTTCTAATGGCACAGAGATCCTGGCATAGCCTTTGATGAATTTTCTATAAGTAACCTATAGGATATAAGAATCCTTGCACCACGATTTGGTGGTAGGATCCTCCAATCCCAAGATAACAACAACTTTGGCAGGATCTACCAATAAGCCTTCCTTGCAAATAATGTGACCTAGCAATGTGCCAAAAGGAGTAACAAAGACACATTTCTTAATGTTTAGAGAGATACTTAACTACCTACACCTCTCAAACATCAATCTTAAATTTTCACAATGATCTCTTACTAACCCATACACTGTCCAATCATCTAGGTAAACTTGCATAAATTTATGGATGAAGTCTTGAAATTCTTGCACCACAATACACGAAAAATATAACAGTGCATTCTTAATCCCAAAGGGCATAACCGTATAATAAAAACTTCCCCATTCAATGGTGAAATTAGTCTTCTCTTGGTCTTCCTTCACAATCCTTACCTTGTCATAACCTAAGAATTCATATGTAGAAGAGTAGATCTCTCATCCTACTACACCTTCCAAGATCTCTTCAAAAAATGGGATTGGAAAAGGACATATGACACATGTAGGATTCAAATATTTGTGTTTTACACATATTCTTATCCTCCCATCCTTCTTGATACTAATCACCATTGGGCTCACCCATTCAGATTCTTCAATTGCTTCAATGATTATGGATTCTATCATCTTATCAATCTCCTCTTTAAATTTTATGCGCAAATTTAGATTCATCCTATAAGGTCTCTTCCTAATCAGGCACACACCTTCCTTCAACTTAATCCACATTTCTCCTAATGAGTGATGAACTCCTTTTAACTCATGGTACCCATGTGGGAATAAATCTTGGAAGTTACGCAACAACTCAATTATCTTTGAAACCTCTGGTCCATCCAAGTAATCTCCAATGATAGCTTCTTTTGGCTCTGATTTTGTACCAATGTTGACCTTATTTGTTTTTAAGGGCTTATGGTAAGCATGTGCTTTCTCATCTACACTTTCCAAGACTTCACGTGTACCTTCCGTATGATTAACATCTAATTTTTCTACTTCCTCATCATCTATCAAGTACACCAACTTTCCCTTTTATTTTTCCAAGAAGGCATGCTCAAACTATTTCTCCTTCCTCAAAGTGCACCTCTAAGCCAAATTCCCCGAGAAAATCTAGGATTTAGTCTTCAGCCATAGAAAAATCTCCCAAAGTAAGGCGCTTGACTACCTACAACACCTCGTTCACTGATGGCTTAGGACTTAGATACTTAAAAGTTTGAATAATAGTTGTCGTCAACTCTTGCCAATTTTCACAATCTGACGACGTAGATCGAATGGATGTACCATACGCACACACAACCCTGCAAGGTGGAATAGAACTTATGCACCCATAGTAAGGGAGGTAAGGCTTCCGAGACTACCATCCAGGCTCTCTCACATTCCTGAATGTGGAATGAGGTGGATTCCTTCCCATCATAGTCGTGTATTTTAGATGGTGCATTACTCCAGAGAAACCTAATAGAGAACGTGATTATCACTTCACACCACTCTAGAAGATTGTCTTAATGGGTCGCCCACCAACATGTTGTTGTCACACATAAGGTATAATTTAGCATATTCCTCTTTTCTACTTGACATGTCCACTGGATCTCCATTGTACGCAAAAATACATCAGGGTTACCTTCCCTAGTATAACTTGGTAACTGTCTTCCTCTCTCAGGCACTTAATCGAGCACACTCTAGCCACTTGAGTTACGGTTCCTTTACTTGTCTTCCAACCAACTCATATGTCTCATACACCCAATTTTCACACATAATGCTAGTTGTATCACTTATAGATTGAGCATCTTCCCACTAAATGAATCCTTCTCTTGATGGATGAATAGCCTCGAGGTCTCTAATGGTGTGCACATAGATTCTATCTAGGTCCTCTTCCCCTAAAGGCTCTACATAAGGCACAGACCTCCCATCTATTAGTGGAATAATGACACACTCCTCTTTGTTCTCAAAACTGATGTATCCCTTGTTAAAGTGAAAGTTAACATTATTTGCATAACACCAAGGGCATCCAAGTAATGATGGGAATTTATCTACCTTGGCAAGTGCCAAGACTTAAAAATCCCCAGTAAACTTAGCCCCTTGAATGGTTATGGAAGCATCCTTCAAGACTCCGATGGGCATAGCCTTTGTCCTATTCGCCATATACAACACATTTGAAGAGGGTTGCAATGGAGGCCTCCCCATTTGATTCCATGCATCCAAAGTAAGGACATTGACCTCTGCACTTATGTTAATTAGTATGTTTCTTAGGAGCCATCCATCAACAACCACATTCAGCATAATTTCCTTGTCATAATCAAGACTGTGAGGGGGTAGATTAACATGTAAGACCTACCTCTCGCACTCATCTCCCACATGCGGTACCTTTTCTCTTAACCACTCTCCTAACAGAGGGATAATGTTTTCCTAGCATCATCTTACACACTTATCTGACCTCATCCATGTCTTTCTGAGGAACCTCGGTATTCTTCACCTATTCTAACTTCTATGATTACTATTTTAAACATTGAATATCTCCTTCAGGCTCCAATCACTTACATGGTCTCTTGATAAACCTATTTTTGATGGGTCGAATCAAGATATTTCCCATGTAACACTTCTTCTCTTGTAATGAGTGGCCTCTACTTTGGTACTTCTCGACACATGTAACCTCAGTGCATGTAGTTACCAAAATAGGTTCTAACTCGGGGTTAAGCACTACCCTAGGCATCCATAGTAGGTCAGTTCTCTTCACACTAACCATCCTTGCACCTTTGTCCTTCTTCTAGTTTTGGCTCATGTGGTCATAAAATTCAAGGAACTCCTCATACTTGTGTTCTTCCGCACCATGAGCATTGTAGAAAATATAGACATTCACGCTTGTAGTGTTCAGTAGATCCACAATTGTAACAAGTCCCACAGGAAGTCACCCCTTCCTCCATGACCACTACGACCTTTGAATCCTCTGTGGAAACCTCTTCCTTGACCTCCTCCATCTACGTGCCCTTCATACTAATGACCTTCACCCTTAGAACTTCTCCCAATGTTAGTCTGATGCACACCAATATCAATGGCATCATGGATTTGGTCTATCAATCGGTAGTCCTTCGTATTGTGAGTAGTGGATGTACAAATCTTACAATAAGAAGACACATTCTTATGGAGTGTGCATTGTAACAAAGGGAATCTACTTGGATCATGATCCCCATGACATATTTCACAATCTAATGACATGACATGCACTGACCTTTGAGGGAAAATATCCTTTATGTGTCCTTCCACTTCACAATTTGTGCACCAAATTCCAATGCATGTTTCATGAGCTAAATTCATAGATAATTTTTCAAGTTATTTTGCCATGGAAGAAATTTGTGCTTCTAAAAATGGGCTTACCCTAGTGTTAATGCTTCCGATAGCCTTAACGTGTAGATTAGCTTCCAAGGCCTTGGACGGATCCATGAAAGTCTTATGGGAGAGCACTCATCTGAAAGGCATTATCAATCCTCCAAAAAAATAGTAAGCATGCTACTGAGGGATGGATATCATAAGATAGTTTTGACAAGAGAGTCTTAAATAGTGTATCATACTCCTGCACACTCTCTGTCATACCCTATTGAATCTCCTTGAGTGCATTGATGCTTTTCTACTCAAATTCAGGAATATGGCATTCCACCAAAAAGACATCATGCAACGAAGTATAATCCACCACCGTCTGATGTGGGTCATACTTTCTAGTACCAGCTATGTGCACACCCTTGTAATGTGGTTGCAAATTGACTTGCCTTTCACTCCAGGGTAGTGTTACCCTTAGTGCATGGTATAAACTCACACTTGTGTACCATATATGCAGCATCCTCAACACCTTTGTAATCAGGTAAATGTAAAGACATCTCATAAAACACTTGCTAAGGTGGTTGAGGTCCTTGTCCACTAGATCCAGAACCTTGGTTCCCTCTTGTGTTTCCTCCACCACCAGTGCCACTAGATCCACTAGCTCCTATCCCTCTAGATCCACCAAATCCTCCTCCTGTAGAAAGAAAAGGGCCCAAGCAGTTTTAATCTACATCCCTACCATTGTGTTAAACTGTGTGCCAACAATTTATGACATTGAACCACTTCCAGTTGTGATACCCAAACTCGTGTACCCACACCTTGTCCAAATTATGTGTCTGACAGGATTCCACCAAACACCAAAAATTTCTATGCAACCATAGATGGATGTAATGTAAAATGATATCTACCTGATGTTGTTTGCTTACCAATGCCAACCAAATTAGAAATACTTGTCTCAGAAATTGGGAAACTAAGTGCAAGGGTTTGGTTACATGGTGGGTTTAGATGTGTGCCTATGATTCTTCTCCTTCCTTCATATGATGAGCTCTCATCAGAAGCGAGGGGTTCTTCTCCCGTGCTTTCCAAGATGGGGTAGCACAAGCTAATCAGTTCCACGTCCTCCGTATGAATGTAAAATCCTTCCCTGCAACATATGCCACCATAATTCCATCGATCCTGCAACTTCAAAATTTTTACCAATTCCTCTCCCACACTTCATTATACTTGAGTTGTCTCTCCTCTCTCTCCAATTCTGTCATAGGATCCACCATCTCACACCACACCAACTTATGTGCCCCATGCCTAGTGGGAATTCAGCTAGCCATAGGAAATTCCTACAAACTCAAAGTGATGATCAAGATCTTGATGGCTAACGGTATAACGCGTAAGAAATATCCTCTTGGTTCTTGCAAGAACTCGTAACTCAACAACATTTGGGCAATAAAGTGTATAAATTACATACTCCAACGTATATCTAGTCAACACACCAATCCACCAATGATCAATAGCACGAGTCCAGTCATATCAACATCATGAAGCCACTAATAATATTCTAGGGTCCAAACATGACGTCAATAATACCAACTCTTCCTCAATGCATACGCCGACAACCATTCATATATTTATACTAGAAAAAAAAAAAGAATGTCTCATAAAGCTCATGATACATATGATCCTCTACCCATTTACGCACATCAAAATTAGGTCCAATGTTGAATCACTATGCAAACTCATCCTCCGTGTTCTTAAGCCAAGTCTCGATGTTGTCCAAGGTTAAGCATTCTATCATCACGCACACCAATCTCACAATAGATTCAAAATAGGTCTCAGAAATAGAACCAAAATGTAGTCACCTTTACCTACTCCCTTTAAACCCTAAGCACATCAAAGACATCACCCAACCTTGATTGGGTGCTCACCGAGGCGTGTGAGGGCACCGAGCCCCTCCTTTATGTGAGCCTTGTAAGAATGCTTCACCATTAATGGAGGAATGTTTATAGAAATAGAAATACATGCATTCATTCTAGCATAGAAGTAAAGAAACTAGATCTAAGCGCATATGCACCATAATGTAAAAGTAAATACTACAACATCACAAAGAAATCATATCTGAACCATGAGTAATATGAAGAACACTAGGTTTTAAACCCATAAACAAAGATATTCATAACAACCCATCATATTCATTGATTCACAATTGTTTACAGTAGCAAGTTACATCAAAAGGGTCATAGCAGACCGAATACATTATGAAATAACACCCTAGCTCTACAAAATGACTCTGCTCAAAGGGTTCTATCCATGCTCTCTCTTATGCACCAGAATATCTCGTGCCTTGCATCACACATCTTCTTCCTCCTACATCACCTCTCATTTCCTTGCAGCCCTTCACATCCCCATACACATCTACACCTATGCTTACACACACCTCTTTTTCGGACCCAAGCACATTATTAAATAGAGTGGGATCTCTCCCCCACCACCTCAAGATTACTCATGAGCATGCCACATGCAAGAGGGATCATGCTCCACCATACTCAAGTGTCTATGCTAGCTAGCTAAAGCTATGATTAATTTCCACTTTATAGCTCCTTAAGCATAATGATTAACCCTTGATTATTCCCTAGAATATTCTTCCTTGGGCCGCAAGTCTTCATGTACTAACCTTATCCACTTATCACACCTACCCGCATCCTCACATGTTTTCCATGCAACACCATATTCCATAATGTGGTTAAGTCCCAGATCCTCTTCTACTTTCATGTGCCAACCTCCATGCGCTCCATGTTTACTCAAGCCCTTCACTCAAACTGAATTGTTTAAACTATTCATGTACTTAGTTCTTCTTGTGTGCTCTTCTCCACATGCCTTCTTCCTACCTTGCCTTGCATGCACACTCATCCTCTACTCTAGGACTTAGTCATTTTTGGGCTCAACATGCCCAAAAATCATAAAATTACACGAAATCTCCATATCCCTCATTAAAGCTCTATCAAATACTCAAGTCCAAATTTTCAAGTTTTCCATTTTTCCAAGGGTAAAAATAGACAATAGGGTTCTAGAACTTGAGTGAGTGAGCTAGTAAAGTGGAGATGAGTGGATATTTAGCTTTTATTTTATTTAAATAGCTAATTAAATTAGTCAAGGTGTGTAAGTGTATGTTTTATTAATTAAATCATTCTAATGTGATGTAGATGAATATGATTAATTCTAATGGGGCGTGGATGAATAGATCCAAACAAGTAATGAGAAAAGAATAGTGTGTATAGTTAGGTTTTTACATTTTCCCCTCTTTAAAGTGTTATTACAAAGTAATAGAATTTTAAAGATAGTAGACATATGTAGATTAGTGAGTGGATGATAGGGAAGTGTGGTAGATTTTCTGATTTACCCTGGTGAAGCATTTGGATGCCCCAACGAGTCTAGATTATGTTAAGGGAGTACCCCTCAAGAGGATGGGTGATGCAAAAAAATGGTTGATAACCACTTGATAGGAAGGAAAATAAACTACCTTAAGAAAGATGAGGAAAATGGGCATAAAAGATGAGAAATGGAGGTGTCAAGGCCAAAAATAGGGTTTCGTCAAGGTAAGAAAGGTCAGAAGAAGGGGTTAAATAGAAGGGTGGGAGGTTAGAAAATCTTATTGGTCATTTTTTTATTAGAGTCTTTTGTTACCCTAAGATATTTTTGAGCTTTAAGATTATGAGAGAGATGGCATAATATCCAGCATGTTTTCATCACACTGATCGGGTTTTAAGAGTTTGGGTGGGGTCCTAACAATGATGGATTGATGAGCATAGAAAAAATGAATTAATGTTTGACATTTATTTCTTGGTAGAGGTTGAAGAAATTGAAAAGGTAATGCTTGCGCAAGGAAGTACCTTCAATATCATAACCCACAAAGTGCACTTACATAGGATGGCTTTGCTAACATGAAAGTGAGATTGTTTGCATAGAAATATGTGTGCTAGCATAGTAAAATTTTTATCATATGAATTAGTGCGATAGCATGCAGAAAAGTTCCCTAGCATGAAGTGAATCAATGTGAAACTGAATGTGCTAGCATGAAAATGAGTTCACTAGGGTTAAAACATGTGCGTGAGTTTAATATGAGATGTGCTACTTTATGAGATAGTGAAATAGGTTAGTTGTAGAAGATGAGACAATAGTGAAAAATGATTTGTAAAGGACTAATGAAGTAGTGTAATATGTGCAGGAGAGATTATACGCCTTGGATGTGCAAAAGAGATATTCATGATTATGATCATTCAAGAGATAGATGACAATTTCGTGAGTGGAGAGAAATGTGTGTGATACCGGAGGTGTAAAGATTGGAACACATAAAATAGATTCCATTCATTAGATTGGATCACCGATTTTTAACTACATTAGTAGAGTGATGGCATAGTGAGTCCCAAACATTCACATTACCTACCAAGGAGTTTTTTGTGACACTAGAGGATGTATACCACATATTGAGGGTGCCGATGTAGGGTCATTTGATTCAGTGGGAGAGGAGTGCAACATAGATCTAGGCACGAGACCCAACTATTGTTTGGAGTAGAGGAGATTCATGAAGAGGGTATGGTGGTGCACCTTATAGAGTGCATACAAGATGATGTGTTAGTGAGACTTCCAATTTACTTGATGGCTCTTATTAGTGGTTACTTGCTTCCTAATAATATTGGGATGCATTTTCAACTTAGATTGATTAGTGTGGTAGTAGAGCTAAAGGATTCAATGATATTGTTTTCATGGCGTCGTGCATACTAGCTTGTCTATACGAGAGACATGCATATGGTGGTGTACATATGTTAGAGGATTTTGGGCCCAATGACACTATTATAGATTTAGGCATGGTACCATATCACATTAGGTTAACCGGTGGGGATACTAAGATATAGACATCCAAAAGATCCATTAGTATGTGAATTGTAGATAGTAGGTGGTAGTTTGAAAGGTCACCGAGGAGATTTCACATTTTACATATGAGCAATGGATGATCTATAGTTTCAACTAATTATATGGATGCCATATAGACTTTATAGATGGGTGACAAACGTGGTAGATTTGGGGATAGTTGAGATAACACATTACATTATTTATAGCCGATCATATACCATTGAGCAAAGTATAGACCTCACAAGGTTATGCAAAAACTCGAGTCATACATGATATTCTTGAGGAGATCATTGGCATGCATCGGTAGCGTAAGATACCACGTATTTTGGGCCACACATCAAGTAGAGCATAGAGAGGGCCAATTTTTAGGAGTGTTAGCACATGTATGGGATACGTGAGAAGACATTGTGGATCCTAATGTATTAGCTGGGTATGTAGCATGGTGAAAAATATATTACATGTTCATTTTACCACCCCTTAGCGGTGATGACCATAGGCGTAACACACAAATTATGCTTTAATAAACTAAGGGATTTTTAAAACTATTTAATTAACTTGATGCCTTCAATGATTATCAACACATAGTAGATTAATCCAACATACTAATTAAATTTCTAAAATCCATTAATTTCATGTTGTAATGTTTAACATCATTACTTAGATCAACACTAAGTAATCTAGCATTAATTAATATTCTAGAATCCATCTAATAACATCATAACCATGTGCAATCAGTAAAGTTCGAGTTAGATCTACCTGATCCCCTTTATCAACACTCTTTTGAGTGTACATAATTATTATATCTACTACGATATCCTTAATCATCACTTTATCTAATTCTACATAACTTATATGTAATTGGTTAACCATTTTATTTAGGTCTAAGAACTAATGCAATTCCAAGTGTCCACCTAAAAATTAGTTTACTAAGTTTCATCTGGTATCTCACACCATTTTATTGAAACTCGATGATTTGAAAATGTAACTTGAGTTAGTATACTACTTAGACCAAATATTTCAAGCTATACTTTTCATGCTTATTTTTCGTGATCACACATAAATCACTCGAAACTTTTCCCATCCCCACATTGTCATTCCACACGCTTATTTATATTCTTTTTCGTTGTCTTAGTATTAAGTTTACAATTAACCATTTTAATTTATTCATTTCCAAAAGGTATGCTTTCATCCTATGGATAGGTTAACTAAGTTTCATGATGATATCCAAATCACGATAGAGGTATGCAATGATCTCAACGAGTCATTGGATAAAGTATGTACCTTCTTTTGTGTGATCATCAACTATATCAATCTACAATCATTAATTAGGTTTAGTCAAGTATAAGACTTAAAATATACACTTTAGTTTTCCTAAGTCAGGTATGAACATTTGTATTATTTCATGTGTTCAAAATGTACCTTCGTACTTTGTTCCATATCATCATAATACTCTCACCTTTGAAGTACAATGACATCAAGTATGATCTTACGATGATAACTTAAAAGTGTAAGTTGTTGCTATTAAAAGGAAACAGTATGTATCTTGTTGTTTCATACATACAAAATGAACATTTATCATCATGTTAATATATGTTTAATGATATATATATATATATATATATATATATATATATATATTCTATTAGATTAGGTATTAACCTTAGCTCATGTTCACCTAGGTACTTTATTTACCTTTATTACATTTATCCTCACCCACTTATGTGTGTGGATATTTCTTTTATCTTATTTAGATATTAGGAGATATTATCTAATTGTTAGGTATAGTTCTTTCCTTGATCTATGGTATTGACTAGTTCTTTCCTAGATCTATGGTATTGACTAGAACCTTGATGTCTAGTTCTCTCATAAATCTATTGTCTTGACTAGTTCTTTGATTGTTATTCCTTGCCTATTTAAGCAAGGCCCATTCTCAAAGTATTGCATTGAGTTCCATAATAATATATGATATTGTTGCTCATTTGTTTGCAAAGGTTTTATGTAAAGCTATTCTAGCGAATTGCTTTCATCTTATTGATCGTGGTGTTTGATTAGCATCTGTGTTCTTGGCTTGGTACGATCTAGTTATCGTTTCTTTCATATTCATGTTTAAGAAAGGTACACTTAACTTGACACACATCATTTGTTAATGATTAGAAATCAAAACATAACAATGAGATATCATTTATTATGATTATCTCTTATTGTGTTATCACAACATTAGGTTATTATTTAAAGTTTATATGATTAATCATTGAGTTTATGATTAATAAGTGTAAGTATATCATTAATTTTTCATCATATGAAATAAATAACAATTGTAACTTTATAGTGTTGGGTATTATAGTAGTATTTTTCGTTTTATATATCTCATCTTAATATACATCAATAATCAAAACATAATGAAAGCAAGTCATCATATTGTACTTACAATATTTCATTCATAATATATCGTAATTTTGGCATTATAACATTTTTGTAAAACACAAATACATTGTAAAAACAACATCATATATTCATATAATGGAGGTTAAAACCTTGTTATTAAAGTACATAATGATATTGTAATCGAATAACAAAATACAACAAGCCTTTAAATGCCTTATTCACTTGTGAAGTAATACTTTTTCCTTTAATCAAATACAAGTACATTTATTACATCATATAAATCAATACAATATCAATCAAGTATGATGTAATCCATATTATTTACCCTTTCGTATTACTTTTCAAAACCTGTAATATGAAAATAATAATTTATACATGGTCACTCAAAAGAACTGGCATAGGTTACACATCTCTTAATCTAGTTATCATATTATGAAATAATTGAACATTTACTTGCATGATTTAATGGAAATAAATCAAGTATCATTTATAGAAAAGCTTATAAACTAAACCAAGTGATTCAAGAACATTAAATAAGTTCCTTTCATGGACAACTTGTATAAATTTCCAATTCATTAAAACTCAATATAGAATTGTATCTTAAGCACATGGCATAGCTAACAATATATTTTCATTAACAAAAAAATAGCTAATGTATATAATTACAATAGTCATTTAACAATCTTATTTGTTAATAAAAATAGAAAAAGAAGACAATATTTTTTATGCTAGATCTCTAGATTTGTATAAATAAATTAAGTAATAATTAATTGAAATCAACACATGAAATGAAAACTACAGAAGATAGAAACCAAATGTAAATAGAATGGAGCAATTTCTATTGAATATGAGAGGGCATTTTTAACAATTGCTTTCTCCTAAAATCACGAAGTCAAGTCTTATCATTTATCCCCCGTATCTCTCCTTTATTCCCTAGTCTTACTCCTAATCCCAAGATATTCTCACACATTCCTATCTCTATGAGTTGTGCATGACAACTAATTTTGCACACTCACATATTATTTAAATATTAAATAATATTAATATTCAAACCATATGTTCACACTATGAACACTAATTTCCTAACATTCACCCCCTTAGTGTGAACATGGGTGAGTTTTGTCTAGTACCTGCTCATGTTCTACAATACGATGGTTTTCAAAGAGTACCATCAACTCCAACAAGTTTTCTAGTGGAACCATTAACCACTATGTATGTGATTTTCTAAGATATTCACAAAATCTCAAATTGGTTTTCTAGTGGACCACCAACCACTCTCATAGCAGCGTACACGTTTCCCCATCCATATTTATCAAAAGAGAACAAAATATAGGAAAATATGTTCCTAATTATGAACAGGAATTATCCATCTATTCTTATTTACTACCACACATGTTAAAAGCAAACACACAACTGAAAATGAAGTCACCATATCAAAATGCGGCCCCATCGTTGGTGACTGATGAGAGGTGTTGATCACCCTCCTTCCTCCATTGCCTCCTGCCTCCATCGTGATGATGCTAACTCAGTCGAATTTGTCTTTGAGGCTCATTTTACAATTCTATTAGGTGTCGGTTTCAACCAATAATGAAACCTTATAATAATAATCAACTTTATATCTAACCAAAATAATAAAACATATCAAAGCTTTATTGTCGGAAATCACTCACTATTTTTTTACGAAATGCCAAAATTATTTCTAAAATTTATCTTAAATATGAATTGGTTTTGTAATTTTTTGATAAGTTTCCTATAATACAAATAAACAAACCAAAAAAATTCAAAAATTCTGAATCTAGGGTTTTGAGAAAAATGCAAATTACCAGTCATTTGTTTTAAAGATCAGAATCCAGAAAATGGTGATGAAAGCTTCAAAACTCTCATATTTGCATTCAAGAGGCTACATTTTGTCCTACAATGACTCTCATAACTCGTCCTATCCTGATCTAATACCAGATGATGCTAAATCTCTAGATTTGTATAAATAAATTAAGCAATAATTAATTGAAATCAACACATGAAATGAAAACTACAGAAGATAAAAACCAAATGTAAATAGAATGGAGCAATTTTTATTGAATATGAGAGGGCATTTTATACAATTTCTTGCTCCTAAAATCATGGAGTCAAGTCTTATCATTTTATCCCCATATCTCTCCTTTATTCCCTAGTCTTACTCTCAATCCCAAGATATTCTCACACATTCCTATCTCTATGAGTTGTGCATGACAACTAATTTTTCACACTCACATATTATTTAAATATTAAATAATACTAATATTCAAACCATATGTTCACACTATGAACACTAATTTTCTAACAATTTTTCCTCCTTTCCCAAGCTTTCAAGATATTAACTCAAACTCAAAACATTTCCACAACATGCTTCTCTTATCAAGAGTTTCTTTCTAAACTACTAGAGCCAAAAATAAAAGGATGGAAACATTATGCTAATTACCTCAACTTTACCATATCACACAAACAAACATTTACTTCAACATTGGTTCAAAGATCAACGTCACTATTGATCATACACCTAACATTTTCCCAATAAACTAATATATTTCTGATGGTCATAATAAGAATACCAACATTATCTTATTCCAAAGATGAAGCAGAGCATTCGATTCACATCCAATTTGAGTCTAAGTTAACATATAAAATAGTTTAATAAACCTCTATATTATTTTCCCACTTGGTCCTTTTATGTTTAAGTTAAATATACGGGAGTAGATAAATAAATCATAACTACACATGCATCAACTATCAAGAAATTTGTTATGAGATACTCACAATATAAATGTTTTGTTATGCTAACTATAAGGTTAAATAACCGCCATCACCCATACCCATTTCGGTATCGAACCGAAAACATGAAAGTTCTATTTTTGTTCAAGATACTTTCTACCAAATTTTAACAAATTTTCATTCAACTAAACTATTTCCCAAAATTTACAAATCATGGTGAGATCCCATTAGATTATATAATAGTCATAACATCAAATGGAAGTAAATGGTTATTAACAAAA
Source organism: Taxus wallichiana var. yunnanensis (assembly GCA_018340775.1). Classification (NCBI taxonomy): domain Eukaryota; kingdom Viridiplantae; phylum Streptophyta; class Pinopsida; order Cupressales; family Taxaceae; genus Taxus; species Taxus wallichiana. The sequence continues at coordinate 564,422,468 of CM031242.1, read as the reverse complement.
CATATATATCATCTTTTCATAGAGAACATGATGAACACAAACCGTTCAATTTAGAGTATTTAATAGAAAACACATTTTTACCTAACTCCATTTGCAATGATAAAGAATGTCTTTATAACCATTACTAAACAGGTTTAGATCAAACCCTTTATCCATTCACACATAGGGAGCTTAATTCTTATATTTCAGTGAGAAAAATCACCCGACTATTCACGCATTCCACAATAAAAACTCAAATGCATTAAGCACCCAAAAGCTAATACCTAGGTTGATCGACTCGGTACCATCCCGAAGTCCCAAAATGGGTTACATACAAAAGGCTTGTAACCACAAAAATGTATTTGAGTTTTGGGTTTATATACACACACCTGGTTGTAAATAAACTCCAAGGCCTTTGAACTTTAAAATAAATCCTTGCAAGTTTAAGAAAAAAAGGGAAAAAATCACTCGAGAAAATACCCAAATGTTTCAAAATAAAATAACCAGCGTAAGAGAGATGTAAACCATGCTTTATTTTTATATTTTCCCTACAACTTCAATACAAATCTCCTTAGGTTTATTTACAAAGTATCCTAAAACTCGCTCCAACAAGACTAAAGAATTTCTAACCAAATTTATATATCGATTACACCCAAATAAAAACATCTAACTTAATAATGGAATATCAAAAATAGTTTGATGGCTATAAAATTCATGCACGAGTTCAAAATACAACATCAAAAAATAAAGAAGAGCCAACAATAGTTTTACTACAAATAGCTTGAAAACCTTCCATGCATGGTTTCCCAAAAGCGGCTCAACCAAAAACAATGCAAAATAACCATAGTGAGATTATGCATGCAGAGTAGCTTCTTGGGGAAGCTTTGATATTTCCAAGGAATTTAGTGCTCATTAAGTTCTAGCAGAGCCATGTAGTAACCTTAATTAATTTTCCAACTTTTCCCTCCAAAATTAGCAATGGTGAGTATTGAACAGCCCAAGATTTTAACAAACGAAATTTTAACCTTTTCTTTTTGCATGGTCAATCGACCAAACTAAAACCATAATAATTATTAACCTTTTGATATGAAGTATGGTCAAAGATGATAATAATATTTATATTGTAATGCCTTCAACCATGGTCTTATACCATACTAAAAATCAAACATTTTCATAGTATTAACCTTGTTTTCATCACCTATGGTCTAATACCATGTTTGATCTAAAATTAGATATAATTTTGACAACAAAGAAATGACTACAATAATGTCATCCATTCAGGGTCCATGACCATATAATGTCATCATATATAATGTTCAAGCCTTCCATATTTAAATGGTAATATTAACACTCCGAGGTGTTAAACCCAACCTCATCAACACATTAAATGATAAGTGGATTATGAAAATAACACGTTTACCTTATCGTAGACCTTAAACATTTCAAAGCACCCAAATGAATATTTTTGTAATGCATTATGGTCCTTGACTGATATAATCAAACACTTGTAAGATTAGTCATTTATCAATACATAAATCATTATTTCTTGATAACGAAATGATGCAAATATAACCAAGAAATACATTACTGTTGCATAATTTAACATTATTAGCAAGCCATTAATTCTAGCAAGTGAGATGTACCAGTATATCAATAACAGTTACAACAATAAAATAGTACATCATGTACCAAAATCATCACACACAACAAGGTAAAGTAATCTCATATAACAAAGTGAAACAAGAATAAGTTATAAATGTTAAGTACTTTACAAACACTAAACGACAAGCATTGCTGTGTGGTTTCACATGTGACTACATGTAAGTGTGTATATCCTTTTAGGATATACATACACATGTGTAGTTGCATACTCAGTTATGCAACATGGATTATCCCCCTACCTTTGTAAACCACTCCTCATTTTACAACTTATCCTTTTGGCGAAATAGAATGAAAATGAGGGATATGATATCAGGGATAGAAATAATAGTGAGGGTTATGGTACATCAAGGAGGTAGGAGAGGGAGAGTCTAATGGGGCCAAGGAGGAGGATGGGGAATTAGAAATATCCATACATAGGAACATGTATATGTACCCATATAGATTTAGGCATAGAGACGAGAGACATGGATAGATGTAGGGTGCCCAAGCATAGGTGGGACATGGTTTAGATGTATAGGGTGCACAAGTTCCAGTATCATCACAAAGGGTATCTAGTATAGGATGAGGAGTTGATGGGGATGAAAATGGAGTTGATGGCTAGGGATATGGGGGCAAGTTGACATGTGGAGCAACATTCCATGAGTATAGATTCTAGGTCCATCATTAGAGCTCTTTGGAATCCATGCCCAAAGAGTCACATCTATACAAAAAATAGATGCCTCTCTCCTTTTTTCCAAATCATGAAAACACAACTGGACTGGATGAGAGTCTAGTTATAACAAAGGATAGTGGATTTACAAAATATGACAGTTGAGAGGGATTTGGCTCATCATTTTTCCAAGGCCGGTGGGATGGAGGATATCTTATGGGATTTACTGACAGCTACCCACAATGTGGGTTATTACAGAGGTTTGTGTAAGGTAGTTGTCTTAGAGAGTCAAAGAGCTCCAGGATATAGCCACAAGATATGGAAAGTTTGGGGAGATTAGTTAGATATCATGGAACAAATATACTATATTAGTTCGGATGCAACCTCCGAGGTAAGGAGGAGATGGATCAAGCGAGTCAAGGAGTCGGGGGAGTCATGGATGACTCTTTGTATGATATATATATATATATACGCCTCATGATGAAGGCATATTTTTTGTATATATGTTGATTATGGAACTTTGATGTATATTCATGTATATGGAATTATTTTGGACATTGTACATAGACATTTTATTTTATATAGATGATGATTATGTTATTAATTTGAACATTGTATCTTGTTTTAGGGATGGATAGTCATTTGATTTCATTATTATGGTAAATGATGTGATAGATATGATATTGATGATGATGTGAGTGATTTTTCTCATAGCTTGAGCTTCCATTTAGATATTGTACTTTAGAGCAACCTATTTTTCTATTTCACAACATAGTTTACATCATGATTATTAAAGAACCATGAAGAGTAACTCATTATGTGCATAAACACACACACATAGTAAACAAAATATAAAAAGTAAAACAACCCAATATACATAGTAAATGTATGCATCATGGCTATAAATGAACCAAGATGATAAAAAAATACTTGTAATTGGTCAAAAGAAAAATTAAAGTTAGGAAGAAAAAAAAACCAATATATACAAGTAAATGTATGCACTATGGTCATAAATGAACCAAGATGATAACGAAATATGTGTAATTGGTCAAGAATTAACTAAGAATAGAAAAAATGCAATCCAACTATAAATAAAGACAATTGAATATGCCCCTAATGTGTTCCATAATGATGATTGATTTGATTTGGATTTCCCCTAAGCAAGGATACATGCAAGGGGTAAGATTGGATCAGTGAAGAGTAATACTCTTGTTGGATCCACATTAAAGATTAATTTTGAGATCAAATGGTTCATTTCCCCAAAGAAAGGATACATGCAAGGGTGAGAATAAGAGTCAAGATTTCCCCAAGCAATGATACACACAAGGGATAGGATTTATTTGACTTTCCCCAAGCAAGAGGATACATGTATAGGGTAAGATGACTCATTTTAATAGTCGTAAAATAGTTGGAATGATCACTAGGATAGGAGTTAAAAGTTTAATTTTGTTAATTGTGTTGATATTTTGGGATATTTTGTCATTTTTATTATTTTGGTACTATTTGGAAGAGTACCTCAATGTTTGATAGTTGTGTGAATATTTTGAAGTTTGTGGACAATGTTAGTCCTTTTTTGACTAATTGGTGACATTTTTTGGATAATAATTATTTTTTTGGAATTTTGATGATTTGGATTTTTAAGGATTTTTGGAATATTTTTTTATTTATTTTTGACTTGGTAAAAGGGTGCACTTTCGAACTCATGTTCAAACAATTGTAAACATTTCATTCCATTGGAATAATGTAGATGATATAGTGATAGGATGTCTAACTCCACTCTTGACTCCACATAACTAGTAAGATGTGAGGTATCAACAATGAGAGCCAAGAAGGACGTGAGACAAAGGAGATAATGATATGAAATGAAGATGATGGATGCAAAGACACAAGGTGTAACAATGGTCCATTTGGGAAAATGTGACTCATCTCTAGTCAAGATTATCTAACCAATTCCAAGATGATTTCACTTTATAGGTTTTGACTAGACTTAGATCCATTGATGGCCTATTGATTGACAAGATCCGGTTGAAGGACTTTTTGTCTCTCTTAACATGAGAAACTAAATTGTTTCTTTGGATTTGTATGATTAAACACTTTTGATTCAGATTGTCTGAATTCTTTCTTTTGTTTGATTTATGGAGTGACCCCTAAATTTTTCCCCATGCCACCAGTAAGAGGCAAGGGCTCAAACACCGAAGACAAAAATAGGTGAGTAAGGATACCTTCCTCCTTTCCCAATCTCACACTACTAGTAAGAAGTGTGGGCTCAACACCAAAGACTACAAAGGACGAAAGGTGTAATAATTTATATTTTTGTATTTTTGATTGATTTTTCCTTATTTTTTGAATAGTGATTATTTGGAAGAAACATTTTCCCTCAAATATCAACCTTATGGGACTAGTAGGACTTAAGGGATTAACACCATAGACTAAGATGGGTGGGAAAATGACTGGGTAAATAATTTTAGTACTTTTTTAAAGAGAGAACTTCTTTAAAAGGAGGATTTTCCACCAAGAAGCTTCTAGACAAGAGTATAGGTAAAAATATATGAAATGGGAGAAACCATAACAGGGATGAGATACACAATACCTAATAGGAACAAGATTACCTTGTGTCTTATAGGTGAAGAGTGTGATTTTTGATGATGTAATGATTGAGATATCTACCAATGGATGAAACAATTAAAATTATTTGTACAAGTGGCCTCCCCAATGTAGAGAGTACTTGTGGATAAGAATTTTTTTCTTCTACATTTTTTATTTTCAAATAGCACTTTGATGAGGGGTTAGCTATGAGAGATCTATTTTTATTTTTTCACTTTTTGATTTTTTGTGGATTAGGATTTGCAATGGACTCATCATTTAGGAAGAGATCCATGGTTATGAGATTTTATTGGTCTTAATTTATTATACTTGGGTAGACGAGGTCCAAGTCAATGATGTGAATGGAAATATTTTTGATGAGTAGGTTTGTATCAGCTAGATCATTCAAAAAAAGTTGTGTGGATAAAGGTAATTTGTAATTGACATTTTGGAGGTCATATTCTCCAATACCTTTGTCAATGATATCCCATGTAGGTGGAGTAGTAGATATAGATGATTGATGTTTGAATAGGAAAATAACGCCAATGTAGTTTTTATCTCGTGAAAATGATGTGGGAGTGAAGGATTTATCTGTTGGTGTGCCTCCAAGACATCTTGATGTAGGAACATCTGTATATATTCAATTTTTGGCTTGAATAGGCTTAGTAGGGTGTCTTAGGATGTTTAGAAGGTATTTTAGTCTATTTGGACCCATGAATTTGTAATAAGAGCTCATATGGAGTTTTCCCTCCAAAATGGCTCATTTGAATATTTAAATGGTATTTGAGTCATGTTAGTAGGTTAGTAGGTTTAGTTGTTAGTTTAAGGGGAATAAATGATGTATGAGAGACATAAAATGTGTGTACACCTAATCCATGTCTTAACTAGACCCTATACCTTACTTGGTTGGGCTAAGCATGGTTAGGTTAGTTGGTTTCTCAATCTAACTACCTACTCTTCTCATAAAAGACAAATGTATTCAAATGAAAAAGGGGAATGAGAGGTTGTTGAATTTGGTGGAGGAAGTAGAGAGGGAGAAGAACTCTGTAATTGAGCCAAATGGCTCTTGAAGCTCTGCAAATTTCATGATTATATCTAATAAAAGCTTCATTTTTGTGTAAAATTGTGTTTGAATGCATATTTGAGTACTTGTGTGTGTGGATCACATTCTTGTTTGTGAATATTTGAATTATTTATGATGTCTAGGGTTTTTTGAAGGTTGTATACAGGTACAAAATGAAGGTACATCCATTATGAGGGCTTGGATTGAAGCAAGAAGAAGAGATGTTGAAGAAAGGACAGTCATAAACAAGTGTATGTCTTTAAAACCCTTAAAATAGTGATTCGGTACAGTCATGATAAATTTTTATTTCCACCTCCAAATGATCTAAAATTTGGAGTGTAGAAGGATGATGACCTTTTTTAAATCGTTTTTGAACCATTTTTCTGTATTTTATATTTATCCGGAGTTGTGATGAAAACTCAAACTAGACCCTATTATGAGAACACAAAATCATGCTCTAGACCTAGTAAAATGAGTATAACTAACGTTTTTAAGAAGATAGGTTCTGAAATTTAGAGGGTAGAATAATGAAAAATAATTACAAGTGGGTTATTAAGGATATTTGGATTTGATAACTTTACAATAAGTTATTCATGACAGAAGTTTCGATATAAATAAGAAATTTGGGACAATCTTGTGGGTTTTGGTGCATTTTGGCAAGTTGACCATTCTAAATTTGTGTTTGTTGATAAATTTGGTGTTGTATAAGGATAATTGCAAGGTGCTCTGCATCACATATTAACATTTTTGTAGAGAAAATATTCAATGTTTATCTGTTGTTGTCAAGCATGCTTTTGATTTTATGATTAGTGACAAATGACTTAATGTATAAGAAATTGATGTTTATGATGTTAGAATTCAAAAGGTCATGACGAAAAATGATAAGATTGGATTATTTTATGACATATTTACAATTAAATCTTTAAATGGTTGTGTGTAGATATCCTTAGAAACACACACATTGTGGAATGCGTGAATAAGGATATCTTGAAACGTAGGCTATGTTTTAGTCAAATCCGTGAGAGGAATTTGCGTTGATGTCTTTGATAATGTTTGAAAACGTAGTAAGAATTAGGTGAAGATTGTGCATTGGGTGGTTGTTGTGAAACAACAGTGGATTTAGGATTGGAAATTTGAGGTATTGTGGATGGTGTCCAAACCTACTTTTGTAATGTTGCAACAACAAGATTATGGGTGTCGGGTTTGATGGTATCCTCCTTATGAGGCATATGATCTAATGATGAAATGATATAATCAAGCTCATCCTTGTTTGATTATTGGCCCTTGTCTATATATTTTTAGTTGTACCATGAGTTGAAAAGGGGTATTTAAATACTTTTAATTTCTTATTTGGCATTTTTGTATTGTTTTCGACTTCAATATCTCATATATTACGTAAATCTCGGATATATTGGTGGATATTTGAACAACAATCCGCAAGATGGTCATTGATGTGGTGGTATTCACAATATTCATTTTTCTTACCACATAGATTTTGGTTAAATTTTTGTGAAGGGTCTTATGAGTGGATAGTTTATCATTTTAGCATCTGTTAATTGATGGAGTACACTATATATACTTTCTTCGAGGGGTGTGAATTGAATTTTTTTGACTTCACACATAGTAGTTTCTTGACTAGGGAGTATGATGGCTTGATTAATTGATTATGATTGGGGGTTTTGCATGTTTTGGGCATGATGAGAATCAATTATCCTTTCACTTATAACATTTTTATTTCGATTAAAGATTTCATATTTATCTTGATTTTGGGGGTTGTTGTTATTATTGTTATAACATTGAGCTTTCGAAGGAATTTTGATGAGGCCTTTATCAATAAGGGATCTCTCTATTTAAGTTCATTTTTTGATGATTTATTTGAATATGCTTAGATAATGAATTTGTATTTGGAATGATAGTTCGAATTAATATTTGGTATGAAAATTCTTTCCAATTTTTTTTCAGGTACTAAGCAAGGAAATCAATTTGTGATTCCTTGCCATCTTTGAAGGAAGGAGGAGAAATTTTCATTGTTCCTTTGTTTTATTTTGCAAAATTCTTTCATGGTGATTTTTTTGACATCTCATGATTTTTTTCTAAAAATCATTTGTTTGATGTGTTACGTGTGATCACCATTTGTTTAGTGAAACCAGTGTTTGATTTGATCAAAGGTTAAAACTATGTTTTGGATCGAATTATTCTATTTTTTATTCGATTTGGGATTGATTTTAAAGTCTGTTAGGACTAATTTGATGAAATATTTTATTAAATTTGGATAAATTGAATACCCAAATGATAAGACTCTTGATTTGATTTGGATTTATATTTTTCTTAAAGTTGGATAAAGTGAATATCCGAATGATAAGAATTTTTGTTTGATAGGGTTAAATTTTCTTGGATTTGGATAAAGTGAATATCCAAAGTATAAGATTTGAATTGGGTGTGATTTGATATGCTTAATATTTTAATAAAGTGAATATTCAACATACAAGACTTGGTTTTGATAGGATTGTGTTTACTCGGATTTGGATAAAGTGAATATCTAAAATATAAGATTTATCTTTGAAGGGATTTTGGATGTGAGTATTCAAAGGATAAGATCTAATTTTAATAGGACTTTGGATATGAGTATCCAAGGTATAAGATGTATATTTTTATAGGATTTAGATTTTTGGACATGAGTGTCCAAAGGGATGGGTTTGATTTTGGTTTGGTAGAACAAAAGTTCTAATTACGAGTGGATTTTGAAAAAATAGTTTTGATCTTTGATTGGATTGGAATTTTTTTTTTGGAACACAACTTCTAATATCAAATATAATGTAAAATAAAAATGTTAAAAAAAAGTGTTTGTATAAGCCAAGTTTTGTGATAGTAACTTTGATGTAACCTTTCTTGTTTATAAACAACAAGCAACAAGTATGATATTTTTTTAGATCATTTTGGCTGTAAGAGGGTAAAATCTATCAGGTAATCAAAAATAATTTTTATGAAAAATGCAACAAATAGAATTCCATAAATTAGTAGATGCAAGGATCTTATCTCTCCAAATACATGCATCTTTCGATATATCCAGACCTGATATACCAAATCTATATGGGGACATAAGTGGTAAGAGAAACCCTTGGAATATTGAAAGAGACTCACTAATCATTACTAACCCACTTAGAGGATTGAATCACCACTCCAATGCTAGGCTTTGTGAAAATGTGGTGGGTGATGGGGGAATGATATGTGAATGGTGTTCTTATTTCTCCCGAAGAAATTACAAGAGGATGCCACAGAAATTTTTGTTACAACTATATTAGGCATATACTCCCAGTAGTCCCAATCACGTTAGCTTGACTGTAAGTGGGGGACATAGGCGAGGAAAGCATCAAATGTTGTTTTGAGACTAAGTCTCAAGTGCAATGTAAAGAAAAATGAATTGGTACATGGTGGTGAGATCCATGTCACGTTTGTAGCTAAGTGGTGATGAAACCCACATCGCTACGTGAAAAAATAATTATGAGATGATTACAAACAATTTTGTTTCAACTTTGACGAAAATAAATGTGAAAAATGACAAGAGAAAGTAAAACTATACATGAATTGTTTTTTTAGAAAATATTAAAACAACTTTGACAAAGGAAACCTCCATATAGACTAATTAGTAGTTTTTATTGTTTTTATTTGATAAAGGCTCCTCTAAACAAAGCGGTCCAATATAAAATGGATTAGTATTTTTTCTACAAGAAAAATTTAGGAGAAAAGTTTACAATAAAATATATTTTCTATTTATGATTCTCAAGATCGTCTAAAGATGCAAGAAGATAATATCTGAATTTTGGTCATGAAAGAAAATAAGATGATTAGCACAACAAATAATAAAAGAATCTCTACTAATTTCGATTCTCAAGATCAGCCGAAGGAACAGAGAAGAGCATACATGGATTTGATTTTTAAAAAGAGAATGATAGAAAGGGAAAAATTAAGAATATTATCTCTAAACATTTTTATTTTATAAATAAACATGAAGAAAAATGTCACAACTTCATAGAAAAATAACAAGGAGAAACATTCTAGAAATTTAGAAAAATGAAATTTTGTTAATGCTAGTGAAACTACTTTAATACTAATGCATCTACTTTCACTCTAATGGAGGTAACACAAACATACTTGTAATCATACTCAAATTTACCTTCAATGAACACTAGTGCAACCAATTAAACACTAATGTAAGGACATAAGTGCTAACAAAGGTTACACTAGTGAATCTACTTTCACAATAGTGCATCTACTTTCATGCTAGTGCATCTAATTTCACACTAACACAAGTTTGCAAAAGGGGTTAGAAAACTAAAGAAAGAAAGGTGCAAAAAGTTGAATGGAAACACACTTAGGTAATAAAAGAATAATACATACATTGTAACAAAAATGTAAAACCTATAAAATAAATGTAGAAAAATAATGCTAATGCAAATTATGGGCTAGGCTAGTGCACATAATAGAATGGAAATGCATATCACCTGCACCCACACAAAAAATAATAGAATATGGCCAAAATGACTGTTTTTTGAACTACTCTCGAACCAACACTCACTAGAAGAAATGCAAATTTTTCAGCAACCTATAATCACTTCAAGAAACACATAAATGATATTATAATGAAAAAAAAAAACAAATGAGAAAGTTTGGGTCCCCTTTGGGCATGCTAGAATGTAAACAAGAGAAAAACTTGGAGTAAAAAAGAATGAAATAAAAACCAAATCGTTCCTTTCGTGTTTTCTTACAACCTCGAATGAGATGGATGAAGCATGAAGTGAAGTACCAATATTTTTTAATATCGTTGATAAATTGTATGTGGATGCTCCAAATATAACTACAAATGGAAGTATGTTTATCTATGAGAAATGAGGATGAATGATGTGTTTGATTATGAGATCCTTGAACAAAAGGACAACATAATGGTGTGTATAATTAAGTGGAAATTCAACAAAGTAACACTGCAAATGCCTTGAGCTTAAAAATATGGAATTGTGAGGAGATGAGCCTCTTATTTATAATTGAAGGAGAGGCCATGGATTGAAGATCAAGATTTGATTGGAGTTATAAATGAATGAATGCATTTTCCTAATTTAGCATGTTTATTTGGTTTGTGTAGTTGGCTTGCTTGAATAAGAATTAAATAGGATTTTAATTTGAATAGTTGGCTCTTGAATTCTTTAATTGTACGTGTAATTTAGCTTCCTCTTTTGTAGGGTTCTAGAACTTGAGTGAGCTAGTGAAGTGGAGATGAGTGGATATTTAGTTTTTATTTTATTTAAATAGCTAATTAAATTAGCTAAGGAGTGTAAGTGTATGTTTTATTAATTAAATAATTATAATGGGATGTAGATGAATATAATTAATTCTAATGGGATGTGGATGAATAATGATCCAAATAGTAATGTGCAAAGAGTAGTGTGTATTTTTAGGGTGTCTATAGTTGTGTGTGTGTGTGTGTGTGCAATGCGCATGTGTGTGTGTGTGTGTGTGTGTGTACTATTAAACAATTAAGAAATTAAAATAGAGTTCAAATGAATGAAATAATGTAAATTAAAAAATAAAAAATATACATAAATAAATGAATAGAAGAAAAAAATTAAAAATAAGGGGGTGCATTGGTGGTGGAAAAGTCATTAAGGAGGTCGGAGGATGTTGGTGGAGAATTGATGGTGGGTGGTGGAAAGAATGGAGAATGAGAAAGACTTTTTCATTGTTGTAGTTGCAGTGCCTCGAGTACGAAGAGGTGTATTAACTATTTGATATAATGTCATAAGAAATGTTTTCTCTTGTGAAACAATGATTACAAGCTACACATAAAATGGATATATCAAAAATGCATTAGAAACTTACAAACAAGTGTAGTAAATAGGCGTAAAGCCAAACTCTACAACCTTTGACAACATCTCCATGCACTGTACTAAAGTGGGAGTGTTTGAAATAGGGAATGGAAATTCACCAATGCATTTAGAAAGGATATTTATGTTCCATGTTGTAGCTTCAATTTTTTTGGGTGCACAACTATCTTAAGAACTTGGGTTTTTGGTCAAATTTATACTTGATCTAGACACCCAACAAAGTGTTTGGACACTTTGGTAAAGCTTGAAAGAAATTTAGTCTCATGGGGTGGACACAACCCTATAAGATTCAATTTTTTTAATTAGTTGCATTGGTGCATGTGAACAAGGTCATAAATAATTCATTGGCATGGACATTTTGTTGTTTCAGTGCCCAACTGGATTAAGGGAGCTCTAAACTTTGCCATCAATGTGCCATTGTAAGTTGTGGTTATTACATGGATTTGTTGCTACATTTTAACAACTTGGAAGTATTGGATACCCTAAGGAAGCTGTTATCACAAAATTACAGCACCCTCTTATTTGTTAGCATATGAGTCTACTGGGAAATCGGTGTAACTAGATAACATGGAATTATCTCTAGGTGTGGGACCATGAACTTGAGATAAATCTCTAGAGAAATTTAGTTCTTCTTCCTAATCTAATGCAACAACCACTCCTAAATTTTGGAAATACACTTATCTACCCCTAATCTATCAATTTCAAGGGACCATGTAGAAGGAAAGAACATAAGAATGAAGAAATCCTACACTAAGGAGGTGATAGCACCAAGAAAAGGGGTGTGAAATATCCTGTTGAGGGAGAAAATTGAAGGAAATGCAGTTGAGAAATCCCATAATAGATTTGACACAAAGATATCAAGAAATGCATTTACTACCAAATCTCCATGATAAACAACAACAAGAACCTGTAAATGAAATAAAACATGCACAGAATAGAACAACAGTAATAAAGAGGAAAGGGGAGACAAGAAAACAAATGTAAGGGTTGAGAGAACACCACAAACACCAATTTTATTACTTCATAGAAGTTACACAGTCCATTACATCTATAAAATAGAGGCACCAATACATTCTATAGGTCCTATGTGAAGGCTTACATCTCAATCAAATTGAGAAACAAATTTTAATAGTTTCCCTATGTCCTAAAATATCTCCCTTCTCAAATGAGAAGTGTTTACAATATATAGAAGGAGATGGAGAAGAGAGAAAGAGTAAAACTCAGATTTCATCTCCCATCCACCAAAAAATTCATTAAATGGTTTGAAAAAGGCATGGGCATCCTTACAAATTGATTCCCCCATTGTACATTGCTTCTAGAAGAAGAAATGGGCATCATACTTCATTAATGTTGGTAGTTAGGCTACCTAGAACTGTACTTTTCATGCTAGATAAATTTCCCTATTTTTAGCCAATTTACCCTCACTTAAATTAATAAATCATATTTACATTACATATAGGATGTTGAGATCTTTCCAATGATATAAATTTTACAAAAAACAAAGCAACGGGTTAAAAGTTATGACCATTTTAAGTTCACAAAAAAACTATTGTTTTCCTTTGTTGCACGGCTTTTCCTTTGTAGCGTGGTTTTCCTTTGTAGTTGTTGGTGCCATTTTTGATCCTGCAATCTTTTGCCCTAATTTTCCTTCATTTGTGTGCTCTCAAACGTTTTTCTCTCAAATGTTGTGGTCTCCAACTTTTCTCCAAATCGAATACCTTGAAATGCTCACAAACTTGTTGTTTTTCCCCAATTTGAATGAAATGGCATGTGTGCCCTTTTTTATGCCCTAATTTTTCCAAAATATATGGGCTCTGTTGTTTTTCCTTTTACCTAATCGTGGAAGTTTAAAATTGATTGATTTGCATTGTATGCCTTGAAAATCCAATTCCATGATCAATAATGCTTTAAAAACATGTTTCAGTTAGTTTAATTTCGAGAAATTTGTCATCCTTACCAAAAAAATTGAATTCTAGGGCATCCCTGGCATTCTTACGTGTTTTTGATGGATCAAATGGGAGTCATTTTCCCATTAATTTCATCTTCATCATTCTAGGGCATTGTTGGCAATTTCTATGTTTCTTTGAGCATCCTTTGCCCATCAAATTTTAGCTCAAAATCTTCTCCTATGTGGTCGTTTGTGATTAGACAAGGTTCGGTGGGTCTGCTCAAAAAACTTAATGTTTTTGTGTTTTGGAAAAAAGTGCAAGTTGCCCATGCAACTCCATAGGCCCCAGAGGAGGTACACGTGTCGCAGGCAGAGTGAAGGCGGATAGGCGGGTCTTTTTGTGCCTTAAGACATTTTGGAAAAAAGAGTTAAAGTACAAATAAAATGCCTAAGGCCTACAACAAATCATAATGGAACACATGGCGGCTTTATAGTGCATGCCCATAGCGAAATAGAATGGAACACGTGGCGGATTCAGAGCGTAGGCCCTCAGCGAATCAGAGGTGGACATGTGTCATATTTTCATCAAAAGCGGGATGGAAGGCTAGCGAAGGACTTAGAAAAAAATCTTTTGGTGAAGGGGAGAAAAAGTTGTGAAAAAGGCTGCAGTCTATCGGGCCAATCGGGGAGAGGACACATGGCAAGATCAAGGGCAAAAAGGAGTGTAGGCCCTTTGGAGGAAAAAAGGAAATGTTTCCTTTTTGGCAAAATGAGTTGAAGTGGTAATTTGAAGCATGACTCCACGAGTCAAAGGGAGACACATGGTATGGCAGGATAGAATCGAGAGGTGTGGGAGTGTGGAGGAAATGTTGAAAAAAATTCCTTTAGTGAAAAGGAATTAAAGTATGAAGTCAGAGCGCTTCCCCTCAGCCAATCATATGAGGACACGTGTCTTGTGGGAGGGCGGACTAGCGGAGGAAAATTGAAAAATCTTACTTTTTCTAAAAAAGGTGGAAATGTGTATAATTGAGTCATGATTCCAATGGGGCCCACCTTATGCCACGTGTCAATGCTAAATCTAAAGGGCAGAGAGGCGGAGAAAAATGTCAAATTTTTACATTTTTTCAAAAAGTGTTAAAATGTCAAAAGTGATCCCAAACCCATTTCCAATCGCATTGTGACATGTGGAGGGCCTAGATTGAAGGGAGAAAGGCAAATCAATGGTAACTATGCATTTTTCAGTTTGGCTGCCATTTTTGCTCCAGGAAGTGTGGAAATGCATTTTTTGCATCGATTTTGATCAAATTTTTGGCAAATTCATGTCATTTGTGCCTGCAAGGACCAATGCAATTGGTTTTGAGGATCAATTTGAAGATCAGAGATGTTTTTGGAATAAATTTTTGCCCTAACCCATCCAAAAACATGAAATATCAAATCCAAAAGTTACAAAGTCAAATTTTGGAGGGATAAGGATGAAATAATGAAAGGAAGGGGGTCTGCATGCTTTGAAGATGAAAAACGTGCCTCCACAATGGATAATGATGCGAATTTTGCAATGATTCACCTTTTTTCAAAACACCTGGCAACTTTTGTTGCAAATATGTTAAACATCCCTGTCTGTGAATCATGATGGAATTTTGTAACAAACTTGATGTTTGGCATATTCTATTCTTGGGAAAGAAGGCTTGGATGTAAACAAATGTTATATAATGCATGTTTTTTGACATGCAAAGGGTCAGAAATTGAAAATCACGAGAAAATTTTGAGAGAAGCTCATCTTCTGAGAAACCCTCCAAAAACTCGGTTAATGTCTTTTGTGTTAGATCTTCATTCATGTTGAGTTGGTTACAAGTGTATAGCCATCACACAACTCTAAGATTGTTCTGAAACTCTCCCCTGCTGATGAATTTAACAATATTTTGAATTAATCTATGTTATTTTGGGCAATATGATGTATGTTATCATGTTTTGAATGTCTGAAAATAGTTTTCCTTGTTCTTGTTGCAATCTTGCATTGAAATCTTTAGGAATTACACAAATCTCATCCTTATTGATAGTTTAGTGGCATTTACAATTTCATTTGTCAAGAGCTTTCATCCGGCATTGAAAATAAGGAGTTTAAAATCACTTCACCTTCATTTATTGATAGATATTCTTGTAAACCTTTGGGGTACCTTAGGCATGATTTGATCAAAGATTTTGATGTTTAATTGGGTCCTTCAATTCAATATTTTATGTTGAGGTCTCAAAGATTGTGCAAAGAGTGCAAACCTAGGCCTCCATTTGTGTATCTCTTCTGGTTGAAAGAACATCCTGACTGTTTTGAAGCATTTTATCTGATAGTTGTTCAAATGTTGTAGAGGTTGTCAAAGATCTAGCATAGTCAAGTTTGTCTTGTCAATATCCCACCAAAAATCATTCTAAACAACTAATCCTACCCCATACTACCCTTGTTTTTACCTATATACCCACAAAAGATAAAAATCCATTTGCTAAAGTATGTAGAATAGATCAGGATTTCAAAATGTCTTCAATAACCCTTGCCTTGCATTGAAATTATCTCCATAATCTGGGAGTGACAACTTGTGAAAGTCATATTTGGAGTGTTGATCATATTTTCCCAAGGCCCCTTCATACTATTTGCACAAATTGAGGGATATCTTCATCTCCTTCACCATTTGATGGTTATAAAATAGGTCCTCTTACCTTGGTTGAAAGGCACAACCTAAAACAATTAGGACAAGATCAAGTCCTATTTGAGTGCTATCCATCTCTCCACAAATATGAGTGCCAGTTAGATCACATCCCCGGCTATAAAACGACATACATCATGATCTATTTGTCTTCAAGCTTCATGCCATATCTCTGATGTTGCTCAGATTGAAAAGGAGAAAAAAATTGGGTACCAACACTAGTGGCGCCATTGCCGGGGAGTTGTTGAAAATATTTGAGATATTTGGATACATGTCAAACCCTGGTAATGTTTCTTACAAATGTTGCATGCAAGTACATTATTGAAGCATCATTTTATAATCAGATTTGTAAGGATTAAGTGAAGATATAAGTTATGCCTATAATTTTATCAGTTTCTAACAGTAGTTACACTTCATTTGCATTTGTGGTTGATAAATTCAAGAAAAGGAAGGTCTGATCTATAAAGTTTGGCAAGATTTTCAGTGTTGATAGGTATTTGACAGAGTATTTTAGTGCATTTGCACAACTAGGGTGAAAATCCTTAGTGGCGACTCCATGCTGATTTTATCTTGATAAATACCAATGTCTTAGCTTTTTGTCATTTATTTTTGTGTTGCTAATCTCTACAAAATTGGAAGGAAGAAGATCTCTCTCCAGAGGGACCTAAGTAGAAAGTTATTTCAAGAATTGGGAAAGACATATTTAGAGGAGAGAAAAGTCTGGAAGGTTGTTGAAGGTCGACATCGTGAAAAGGAATATCCATTGGTGAGAGAGATCAACCTTTAGTAGAGGATTATTACTCTTCTTCTAGTGATTCTAATTCAAGCAATCCTCTCATAAACTTGTTTACCTCAACTAGTGAAGGTCCTTCTGCTGTACTTGGTGAGTTCCTTTTTCAAACTGCACCTATGTGTTTCAATTCTAGTAAAAATTTCCAAGAAAATCAGCACCTAAAGAATACCAATCTTGTGAACCACATTCTTGAGCCCCAAAGACCTCTCACTCCTCATCATTTTGTTTCTCCCCAAGATCACCACCTCAAAATCATATGGCTCAGCCTCCCCCTAGACCTCCATTTGTTGTTAACACCTTTGGTCCTATAAATTTTAGAGGAATGGTTGGTTATCCTAATGTTGTCCCACAAGATGTTAGAAGTAGATTGCCAAAGTTCCAAGGGAATAATGTCATAACAAGTGATCAGCATCTCAAACTCTTTATTAATATGATGGAGGACTTTGAGATTGAGCATGAAGATGTGTATATTAAATTGTTCATTCATACACTAGAAGAGGATGCAAGGGGTTGGTACAAGGATTTGCCTAATAATTCTATTGATTCATGGACTAAAATGAACAATGTATTTTGATTGCAATATGGTGACAAGACTGATCCTAGGTTTCTATTATCTGAATTTGAAAATATCAAGAAGAACCCCAATGAATCAGTTCATGACTTCAACACAAGGTTTAACAAAACTTTAAGAAGGCTTCCAGTTAATTTGAGGCCATGTGATCAGTCATGCTTGATCAAATATGTAGATGCATTTGATAATAAGACAGCCTATTACCTAAGAGATAAGAACCCTACTAATTTAAGACAGACATTTACCATGGCACTTCAAATTGAGAAAATATCAAAGAAATTGGGAAACCTCTCAAGAGAGATGGTGTAAAATTGTTGAACCCTGACAAGCCTCAAGAAAGAAAGAGTGTAGACTTAGAGGAAGTGGTGAAAATTTTGGCAGGGGTCGCCAAGAGATTTCCTACAAGTTGGCAAGAGTTGAGAAGGGAATTGGGTAGACTTCACAAGGTCAGCAAAAAGCACAAAACCATGACATATTTTCCAGTCATCCTAGGGGTGATCAAAGGGTAGATGATAGAGGGAAAGGACCCATGGGGTCTGCAAATAGACATCCTCAAGCACGTGAAGGAAGAGTGTTACCTGATCCCCTAACTACTAGGGTTGTTATTGTTGAGGAATTTTCTGATATTGATTGGTGTGATAGGTGTTTTCTGCCCCATCCTCCATGTGAAATGGACCAGCAAGATGGTGAAGCTAATAATGATGATGGTACTGATGATGATATTTGCATGGTGGTTGTTCTTCAAGCTCACAAGAAGGAGCAACATCAATTGAGGTAATAAGTGCAAGGATAGCTGCAACCTTTTTGGGATTGCATCAAACGGGTACAAGTCCTTCTTCCCTCTCATACTCTTGAAGTTGATGTAGTGCAAGATTTTGAGATTCCTAACAATGACTTTAAATAATTAAGAGCTTTGATGATTAAGAAGTATGATGGTGGTATCCCTTTGGAGGAAGACATACAATTGTTAATGAATGTTGTTGTGGCTCAAGAGAAAGAGTATAACACTAGGAGAAAGGTTATTAAGGGAGTTGGGTCTCAAGCCAAACCTAAAACACCCTTGCTTACAAGTATTCCAAAAAAATCCTAGAAGAGAAGCACCTGCCAAGAGCTCTGTTGTCCCAAGAAAAAATTACAGTCCTCCTCATGCCCAAGCTGCCAAGAATCCCATGCCATCTGATGAATCTGCTTGTCTCCCTTCCAATGTTGCCTTTGTCAAAGAATGTTACCTATGACATAGTCCAGTATTGAGCCAAATCAAAGTGAGTGTTCCAATCATTGAGTTGCTTAGGATTCCTAAGCACAAGAAGAGAGCATTTGAGTACTTGGGATTGAAAGAGGAGAAGAGTACCCCAAGCAAAAATGTAAACGTTGTTGAAACTCCTCCTCAAATCATTGCAGACCTTGAGACACCACCAGCATTTGAGGATCTTGGAGAAACACTTGAGGTATACTTGGGGATATCTTTTTTTGATTCCCAATTGAATGTTGATCCATTCTTTACAACTCGATCATAAAGGATAGGCTACTTCACAATTATATGTTTGATTCTGGTGCATCATGTAATGTCATGCCTCTAGAAGTCATGAATGAGTTGGATATCAAAGTGACAATATCCTATGGAAAGTGTATTACCATGGACTCAAGAGAAGTGTTGGTAGTTTGTTGTGTGAAGGGTTTGGTGGTGCAACTTGCATCTTATCCTGGGAGGAATTTAAAATTGGATGTTATGATTGTTGATTGCCCTGCCAAATGGGGTATGTTATTGTCAAGAAATTAGGCTGCTAATGTTGGTGGAACTGTTCAAATAGACATGTCTTTTGCCACTATTCCCATTGAAGGCAGCCTTGTCAAGCTCTATGGATAAAAGAAGATGTTACACCTAATTGAGGATCCAAACAATGCTTCTTATGAAGTATTATTTGTTGATGTTGATGTTGATAATTTTATTGGGTTTGCTGATGGTAAGGAGCACAAGATGGATCAATCAAAGTGCCTTGAATAGGTAGGTTCTCCTTGGACCTTGTTATTTGATGGAACTTGCTCCAAATTTGGAAATGGTGTTGGTATAATTCTGATTTCTCCTAGCTTAGAAGAGTTTGTTTTTCCTTCAAGCTTAATTTTGAATGTACTAACAACATTGTTGAGTATGAAGCCTTGTTGTTGGGTCTGAGAATTACATAAAAGTATGGTGTTAAGGACATCATTACAAAAGGATATTCAAATATGGTTGTTAAAAAAATAAGAAAACTATATGCTACAAAAAATCAGCGGATGAAATAGTACAAACATGTAGTTTGGGATCTAATTGAGATGTTTGATTCCTTCAATATTGTGCATCATGATAGAAGTTTCAATGCTGCTGATAATAGGTTGATAGTGTTGGGTTCAAGATTTGGAAATTGCACCATCTCACCTTATTGTGTGTATATATTAAAGTGTTAACTAGGCTAGTTGTCCCGACAACATCAAGCATTGGTAGGTGTTTAATGATGACGCTCAAGTGCAAAGGTTCTTATAAAATCAAGGTGAGTTTGTAAATAAGAATATTGATTAGGAACCAATGGTGTGTGTGACTAAAGGAAGAGAGACTTTGTTTGGAAAGGATATTATCCAATTGAAAACTAACACCATTCCTAGAGGTCTTGTTGCACTTGAGTCAAATTTTAACAATGTTGATTGCATCATCAATAGAAACATGTCTACCTCAAGGGATGTGGAAGAGCATAACTTGGGCACTAATGATAAACCAAGAAAAGTTTGGTTGGGCAGCAATCTAAACAAAGAGGAAAAACAGTCCTATGTCCAACTATTGAAGAAATATCAGGACTGTCTTGCTTGGTCTTATTCAAAGCTGAAAGCATACAGAGAGGACTTGTTTCAGCATGAGATTCCTCTTGAAACAAATGCCAAGCCCTTTAGACAAAATCAAAGGCCAATTAATCCACTCCTCTCCATGAAGATGCAAGATGAATTGAAGAAACTGAAGGAGGGAGGAATCATTCAACCCACAAGGTATTCATCTAAGGTTGCAAACCTTGTGCCATCAAAAAGAAAAATGGAGATATCAAACTTTGTGTAGACTTCATAAATTTGAATAGAGCTTCATTAAAAGACAATTATCCTTTGACAAACATGGAGAACATATTGCAGTTAGTGACTGGATCTAAATTTTTTTCCACCTTAGATGGTTTCTTGGGCTACAATAAAGTTGTTGTCAAGGAGTCAGAAAGGTTTAAAACTACCTTTACCACTCCTTGGGGAACATATGTTTGTGTAAGAATGTCTTTTGGTCTCATGAATGCTAGAGCTACCTTCCAAAGAGCAATGGATGTTGCTTTTTTGGTTACATAAATGACTTCATTTTAGTTTATCAGGATGATGTGACTGTGTTTTCAAGGAGTAGAAAAATCACTTTCATCCTGGAAAGAATGTTGATCAGATGTAGAGAATATGACATTTCTCAATCCAAAGAAGTGTCATTTTGGGGTGCAAAAGGCCAAGCTACTTGGTCATATTGTTTCAAAGGATGGTGTCATGATTGACCCTGAGAGGGTAGAAGCAATCAAGCAAGGTTCCAATTCCAAGAACAAAGAAGGGCATCCAATCCTTCTTTGGGTAGATCAATTTCATTAGAAGGTTTGTGTCTAATTTTGCTGAATTGACTCTTCCTATTACATGCATGTTAAAGAAAGACCAAGTTATCAAATGGGAGGAGGTTGTTATTCAAGTCTTTTGAAGGAATCAAAGAGGCATTGAAACATGCACTGTCTTGGCAGCTCCGAATTACAAGAAGCCTTTCCAAATCTTCTCTTTTTCTTCTGAAAATACTATTGCATCTATTTTGTTGTAAAAGGATGAAGATGGGGCTGAGAGGCCTATTTCCTTCTTTAGCAACGATTTGCAAGCTGCTGAGTTAAAACACACAATCATGGAAAAACAACCATTTTCCTTGGTGAAAGCAACAAAGGTTTTCGTGTCTTATATCTTAAGTTCAAAAGTTTTTACTTATGTTCCCCACACCATGGTAAAAGACATCTTATCAAAGATGGAGATCTCAAGAAAAATATGTATATGGGTGAACAAACTATAGGAGTGTGACATATACATCCAAACCACAAAGTTGGTAAGAGGTTTGGGTCTTGCTAAGCTCATGGTTGAGAGTAACTTGCAGACTGTGGAAGTGAATGAAGTAGAGGAAGAAAGGGCAGATGTTCTTGAAAAATTGGTAAGCTCTGAGTGGTACAAGGATGTAATCTTTTATCTCAGACACCTATGCTTCCTTGATCATTTAAATAAAAATAAAACAAGAGCCCTCAAGTGGCTTCTCAAAAATACATCATCGCTGACTTTGGGCTGGCTTGGAAGAACCCGAAGGTGTCCTCTTGAAAAGTGTAACTAAAGATGAAGCTCCCAAAATAGTTGTTGATTTCCATGGGGGAGTTTGTGGAGGATATTTTTCTAGAAGGGTTACAAAACACATAGTTTTTAGAGCTGGTTATTGGTGGCCTACTCTTTTCAAAGATGCAACCTTGTTGGTTAGAAGATGTGAAAGCTTCCAGCATTTCTCTGGATGAATGAAAGCTTTAGAGGCTCCCTTCCTTTGCAGCCTGTATCAATTGAAGTTCCTTTCAAACAATGGGGAATGGACTTCATTGGTGAGATTTCAGACCCTTCTAGTGTTGGAAATAAGTGGATCATTGTAGCCACAGATTACTTCACCAAGTGGGTAGAAGTAATCCCCACCAAGAAAGCAACACACCAAGTTGTTATGGACTTCTTATTGAATCATCTCATATGCAGATTTGGTGCGCTAGTCAAGATTGTTGCTGATAATGTCATGTGTTTCAAAGCTAAGCCCTTGATGGCAATGTGCAAGGAGTATGGAACCAATCTGACTTATGCTTCAAACTATATCCCTCAAGGAAATGGACAAGTTGAGTCCAGCAATAAGAACTTATTGAAGATCATTAGGATAACCTTACAGTTGAACAAGAGAAAATGGGGTGAACAACTAAAATTTGCAATCTCGATAAAATCACCGCCAAAAGAGCTACTGGTAAGAGCCCATTTGAGTTGGTGTATGGAACTCAAACTCTACTACCCTTACATCTACAATTATCTTCATTTTAGTTTTTTCAACAACTTGAAGATCAAGAGGTCAGTCCATATGAAGCAAGGATTAATCATATTGTTGAGTTGGATGAAGAGAGAAGAGCATCACACCAAAGGCATGTCATATTTAGAGAGAAGTTGGAGAGGTTGTTTGACAAGAAGGTCACTCCAAGGGCTTTCAATATTGGAGATCTAGTTTTGTTATGGGATAGCAAACATGAAGATAAGGGAAAACATGGTAAATTTGATGCATTGTGGATGGGCCCTTACTCCATTGATATCAAAATTGGTGAAAATACCTTTTTTCTCAAGGACTTAGATGGGGAATTGCTTGAACTACCTATTAATGGTAGGAATCTAAAGCATTTCTTGGATTAATCCCCAAATTTGAGGTATGCACCACTTGTATAGTGTATATTGTTTGGCTTTTGCTATGTTTTTGGTGTTTTTTCGGTTCGTGGTTTGCCTTGGTGTGTGGTAATCATTTTTGTCAGTTTCTTAGCTTGTTTTTGGTGGCTTTAGCTCATAACTCTGTTTTCCCAATGGATTATTTTGGCACTTGGTCTACTTTTGTTCTTGTGGCACTCACTGGGTGTGCCCATCCCCAAGCAGGAGCCGATGTTGGTGCCATTTTTGATCCTGCAAGCTTTTGCCCTAATTTTCCTTCATTCCGCGTGATCTAAAATGTTTTTCTATCAAATTTGGTGGTCTCGCAACTTTTACCTCTAGTAGAATACCTTAAAATGCTCACAAACTTGTTTTTGCCCTAATTTGAATGAAATCAAAGCATGTGTGCCCTTTTTTGTGCCCTAATTTTTCCAAAATCTATGGGCTCTGCCGTTTTTCTCTTTTACTCAATCATGGAAGTTCAAAATTGATAGATTTACACTTGTATGCCTTTGAAAATCCAATTCCGTGATAAAAAAATGCTTTAAAAACATATTTCAATTGGTTAATTTCAAGAAATTTGTCGTCCTTAGCAAAAAATCCAATTCTAGGGCATCCCTAGCATTTTCTATGTTTTGATGGTCAGACGGGTGTCATTTTCCCATCAATTTCATCTTTAGCATTGTAAGGCATCGTTGGCAATTTCTACCTTTTTTTACGATCACACGGGCATCCTTTTCCCATCAAATTTTAGCTCAAAATATTCTTCTACGTGGCCATTTTTTATTAGACAGGTTGTCAACAGGTTTGCTCAAAAAACTTAACATTTTTTATGTTTTGGAAAAAAGTGCAAGTTGCCCCCATAGCTCCACAGGCCCCAGAGGAGGTACACGTGTCGCAGAGGAGTGATGGCGAGACATGTAGGTCTTTTTATTCCTTAAGGCATTTTGGAAAAAAGAGTTAAAGTAAAAAGAAAATGCCTAGGGCCCATAACGAATCGGAATGGAACACGTGGTGGCTTTGCAGCATGTGCCCTCAGTGAATCAGAGGTGGACATGTGTCATGTTTTCATCAAAAGTGGGATGGAAGGCTAGTGAAGGACTTAGAAAAATTTTGCTTTTTGGTGAAGGGAAGCAAAATTTGTGAAAACGGCCTATCGACACTAAAATTTTCCTCCGTAATTTCTATTTCATTAATGTATGTATTAGGAATAGGATGTTGTTAAGTATAATTTAGTCATAAGTAGAAGCATTCGATAGAAGATAACGGCGCCATCAAATGCGGTGCCACCAATAATGTGGAGTACGGTAACAGCCAAAGTACAATAGGAATGTTGTAAAAGTAAATATTTTTCGTAAGTGGTCCGATAATGTTAAAATGTCAAAGTTTGGGTAATTAGAGCAAAGAGGGTCTACATGATTAGGAATTAGAAATATTATATTGGTAATAAGGAAAAGGAGTGAGGTCATAAATATTTTGTATATTTTATTTATAAAAAGTCTAAAAATGTGGAACCCATGTAAAATGATAAGGTTTATCTTATCTTAAAAGATAAGCTTACATGTACAGATAAGAGTTAAGGTATGGAATATGATTCGTCAGAGTGGATTTCTTATCCTATCTTAGAGATAAGATGGATAAGCCTGGAAGTTCTATAAATAGAGAGGCCACCCCCCCTCATTTAGCATAGAAGGAAGTAGTGAGAAATATTGTAGGAAGTGTGCGAAGGAAGCCATCAGTTAAAGGTGTGTTGAAGAAGTCATTAAGAGGTGTAATTGTAAAGTTTCTCCCATAGTCTTGGTGAAAGGCAAGTGAAGTCAATAACACTTGAAGTACCTCATGGGTGAGATTTGATTTCATGTTTAATATTATAATTTACTTTGATATTTAAGATTTTTCATCATTCATGTCTTATCATGGATCGATGGTATTCTTGTGTTATGTTGTTGTTTTGTTTCAGATTACATCCACCAAACTAAAGGTTGTGCATTAGTAAATAATCTAGCGAGGAGTTCCGGTGAAGAATTATCATAAAGGATTGGAACCTTTCCTAATAGGCCGTTGGACCGTCGAGCCAATCAGAGAGGACACGTGGTAGGATCAAGGGTAGAAGGGAGTGTGGGCCGGAGGAAAAAAGGAAATGTTTCCTTTTTGGAAAAATGATTTAAAGTGGTAATTTCAAGTGTGACTCCACAACGAGTCAAAGGGAGACATGTGGCGAGGGACAGAATCTGAGGTGCGGGAGTGCGGAGGAAATGTTGAAAAATTTCCTTTGGTGAAAATGAATTAAAGTATGAAGTCAAATCACTTCCCCTCAGCTAATCATATGAGGACACGTGTCTTACGGGAGGGTGGAGCGGCAAAGGAAAATTGAAAATTTTGCCTTTTTCCAAAAAAGGTGGAAATGTGTATAATCAAGCCGTGATTCAAATGGGGCCCACCTTGTTCCATGTGTCATAGCCAAATCTCAAGGGCGTGAAGGCGGAGAGAAAATGTCAAATTTTACATTTTTCCAAAAGTGTTAAAATTTCAAAAGTGATCCCAAACCCATTTCCAATCACATTGTGACACGTGGAGGGCCCAGATTGAAGGGAGAAAGGCAAATCAACGGTAACTATGCATTTTTAGTTTGGCTACCATTTTTGCTCCAAGAAGTGTGGAAATGCATTTTTTGCATCGATTTTGATCAATTTTTTGGCAAATTTGTGTCATTTGTGCTTGCAAGGACCAATGCAATTGGTTTTGAGGATCAATTTGAAGATCAGAGATGTTTTTGGAATGAATTTTTCCCTAACCCATCTAAAAACATGAAATATCAAATCCAAAAGTTGTAAAGTCAAATTTTGGAGGGATAAGGATGAAATAATCAAAGGAAGGGGGTCTCGCATGATTTGAAGATGAAAAATGTGCCTCCACAATGGATAATGATGTAAATTTTGTAATTTCACCTTTTTGAAACACTAACAACTTTTAGTGCAAATATGTTAAACGTCCCCATTTGTGAATCATAATGGAATTTTGTAACAAACTTGATGCTTGGCATATTCTATTCTTGGGAAATAAGGCTTGGATGAAAATAAATGTTATATAATGCATGTTTTTTGACATGTAAAGGTCAGGAAATTGAAAATCACAAGAAAATTTTGAGAGAAGGTCATCTTCTGAGAAACCCTCCAAAAAACCTGGTTAATGTCTTTTGTGTTAGATCTTCATTCATGTTGAGTTGGTTACAAGTGTATAGCCATCACACAACTTTGAGATTGTTCTTGAAACTCTCCTGCTAATGAATCTAACAAGTTTTTGAATTAATCTATGTTATTTTGGGCAATATGATGTCTGTTATCATGTTTTAAATCTCTACAAACAGTTTTCCTTGTTCTTGTTACAATCTTGCATTGAAATCTTTAGGAATTACACAGATCTCATCCTTATTGATAGTTTAGTGACATTTGAAATTTCATTTATCGAAGAGCTTTCATCCGGCATTGAAAATAGTAGTTTAAAATCACTTCACCTTCATTTGTGACAGATATTACTTGTAATCCTTTGGGGGTACCTTAGGTGTGATTTGATCGAGATTTTGATGTTTAATTGGGTCCTTCAATTCAAGATTTTGTGTTAAGGTCTCAAATATTGTGTGAAGAGTGCAAACACCTGGGCCTCCATTTGTGTATTTCTTCTAGTTGAAAGAACATCCCGACTATTTTGAAGCATTTTATCTTATAGTTGTTCAAATTTTGTAGATGTTGTCAAAGATCTGCCATAGTCAAGTTTGTCTTGTCAATATCCCACCAAAAAATCATTCTAAACAACTAATCCTACCCCATACTACCCCAGTTTTTACCTATATACCCACAAAAGATCTAAATCCATTTGCTAAAGTATGCGAAAGTAATGATCAGATTTCAAAATATCTTTGGACCCCTTTTCTTGCATTGAAATTATCTCCATAATTTTGGAGTGACAACATGTGAAAGTCGATTTGGAGTGTTGATCATATTTTCACAAGGCCCCTTCATACTATTTGCACAAATTGAGGGATATCTTCATCTCCTTCACCATTTGATGGTTACAAAATAGGTCCTCTTACCTTGGTTGAAAGGCACAACCTAAAATAGTTAGAAGGGCAAGATCAAGTCCTATTTGAGTGTTATCCATCTCTCCGCAAATCTCAAAGTGCAGTTAGATCACATCCCCGGCTATAAATTGACATACATCATGATCTATTTGTCTTCAAGCTTCATGTCATATCTCTTATGCTTCTAAACTGAAAAGGAGAAAAAATTGTGTACCAAAACATGTAGCACGGATTTCCTTTGTAGCATGGATTTTCCGTTATAGTTTGGATTTCCTTTATAACATGACTTTTCCTTTATAGCAGCTTTTTCCTTTCAGAGCGCAACTTTTCCTTTCAGAGCGCATATTTTCCTTTATTGCATGAATTTTCCTCATTTTTCACTAATTATGGGTTTCTTCAAGCTCAAGAAAGGAGTTAAATTCCTTAAACCATTTTAAGTTCCCAAAACATGAAAAATTCCTGAAATTATATATTCTCTATGGGAACTCCATGAATCACTCAAGTCTAATTTTCCAAGTTGTCCATTTTTGCTAGTGGGTAAAAATGGATAACAATTTGGTGACTCATGAGGAAATATGCCATTTGCTAGATGAATAGATCAATGGACTTGAGGTATCCATTGGGAATGGAATCAACCTCGATAACTTGAAATATAATCTAAACTTTAAGAACAACCCCCGAGACCACCTGAAGTGTTGTTTGGGCTTGAATGATCTGTTTCTCACTCGAATATTCCAGCTTATCATAAGAAATTTTCTAAATTTTGTTTTATGACACTGGAAAATTGTTTCAACTCTAAATTTCCCATCATTCCCCTATAAACTGATCTGAAGAGATAAAAGAATGTGAAAATTGAAACCATCTCTAAATCTGATTTTTTAGTTTCTCTATATTTGAGACTTCTTGGGGATTGCAATTGTTCCTTGAAACCTTGAACCTCTTCCCCAAATACTTCCTCTGCAACCCCATGAATATGTGCAAAGAGACCATCCAGAAGCAATAAAACCTGTTCCCAAGGCACTTAGGGAAAGGAAACCTATTCTAATAAAAAAACATTGTGCTACAAGCACTTAGAGGAATTAGAAATCCTAAACTAATATGTACAAAGATCATAATTCACTTTAGTAACAGTGCTTGAGATAAATTTCATTGACTAGAATCTACAACTCTTCTCCATCCAACTTATACAATTAGAAATCATGGTTGCTCTTGAACTCCGTGATCATGTAGAGACCACTCCATATAGCATAAAATTTAGAGTGCCTACCTAGTTTTTTCCTATCGTCAAGTATCCCACTTCAGTACCAAATATCCTTCTTAGAAGCTCCTGGATTTATCTTTCTTGTCAAAGGACCTCTTGATCAAGGTCTGGTCCTTCTCCATGGTTTACACTGCTTGATCTCTCATCTCCTCCAACTCCATGAGTTCTCGCATATCTAACCTCCATGGGCTCAAACTCAGATAATTCCATCTGCTTAAGAATATCAAGTGCTAGAAATTTGAGATATATGGTCATCCTAGCTTCTTTTCCATAGAATAGCTTGTAAGGAGAGCTACTTATTGACCTCTTTGGTGTGATTCTATCATCCCACAAGGCTGATTTGAGCTTGGTATGCCACATTCTCTGATTTTCATCTAGAGTCTCGATAATCCTCAAGAGATTCTTGTTTGTAGACTCAGCTTGCCCATTACCCTGGGGGTAATAATTAGAGGAGGTGCTTAGATAGATCCCATTCCTAACAAGCCACTCAAATATCTTGGTGCTAAGGAATGATAAAGCATTATCTGATATAATAGTGGCCATGACACCAAATCTGGTAACAATTCCTTCGTAGAAGTCCAATATAATAGACTCATTTCCCTCCTTTAGTGCTACTACTTCGGTCCATTTGGTGAAATAATCCGTAGCTATGAGAATCCACTTGTGCTCTTGGCTTGAGTTTGGATTGATGACCCCAATGAATTCCAATCCCCATTTCATAAATGGTTGATCAAATGAGATTGGGTGGATTGGTAGTGTTGTTAGCTTCTCTTTGCTTCTAAAGAATGCATATTTTTTACATTTCTTAATCTATGCATAGCAGTCACTAAACATTATGGGCCAATAGTAACCAGCCTTCATGATATTGAGGGCTATTACTCATGGAGAAAAATTACCTCCAGCTTCCCCATCATGGAACTCATGTAGCACTTTCTCAATCTAATTTGTTGCAACGCATCTCAAGAGAACTCCATTCACGTCCTTTTTGAACAAGATGCCACCAACTAGAACATACAAAATGGATTGGAGTCTAAAATACCTTATTTTTACTTTTCTCAACTCTAGAGGGCATAGACCTGTTTGAAGGAAATGTATCATATCCGGGTCCAACAAGGAGTGGGTGTACCATCTGTAGCTTTTCTTGATCATCTTGGAGCACTAGGACAAATCCTTCTTCATCTTTTGACTCAACATGCTGATTAGAAGCCAGTTGTTCACATAAGCCTTTACCACATACCAATTTGGTTACCTTAATCTCTATATCATACTCCATGACATGAGTAATCTAGCCAACTCTCTTCTCATTCAAGTCCTTGTTGAGGAGGAAGTCCTTAACTCCAACATGAGACACTAACAATTGGATTTTGTTGTTGGAGACCAAGTGTCTAAACTTCTTTAAGCTCCTTATAATAAAGGACATATTTCTCAATGAAAGAGTACCTCACCTCGTAATCTTCCAAGCTCTGACTGAAAAAGGAAATGGGTTACTCGGATCCTTCCTTGTTTAGCTACACCAAGATGGAAGAGATTGTGTCTGAGCCACCAAAGGCATAGAGAATGAAGTCTTTGGAGAAATATGGGTTAATGAGAGTTGGATCTTGGGATATTGCATGTTTGATAGCCTCAAAAATCTCCTTTCCTTCCACTATCCACTTGAATTTAAGGTTCTTCTTTAGCATCATTGTTAATGGCTTAACAAGAGTGGAAAAATTAGGCATGAACTTTCGACAAAATTGATTCTCCCTAAGAAGCTTGAAGAGCCTTCTTGTGACTTGGAAAAGGTAGAGCAAGGATAGCTTCAACTTCTGGATCAATTGTCAATCCCTCTTTAGACATAATGTGGCCTAAAATATTTCCTTCATGTGCCAATAATATACATTTTTAAGGATTTAAAGATACTCCAAATTTCTTGCATCTCTTGAACACTTGCATGAGGTAAAAAGGGTGATTTGTTGTGTTTTTAGAAATCACTGTGATATCATCAAGATAAACAAGAACCATCTTGTTAATCAACCCCTTGAACTCCATGTCCATAGCCCTATGAAATTTTTCTTCAAAGCATTTGATAATCCAAATGGAATATTCTTATAGGTGTAGGTACCCCATTTTGTGGTGAAGGCTATTTTGAACTGGTCCTCCTCTTTCACCATGATTTGATTGTAGCCTGAGTAGCCATCTAGGAGAGATAACCTTTGAACCAACAATGTTTTTGCTAATTGTAAGGTTTTTTCCATGGAAGGAAGTGGATAATTATCTTTGATTGAATCTCTGTTCAATTCCAGAAATCCACACACAACCTGATTTCCCCATTTCTTTTCCTAACCAGCACAAGATTTGTAACCCACGATGAGTGCTTGATATAAAAAATAATACTCGCCTCAATGAGCTTGTTCAATTCCTTCTTCATAAGAGGCTCAATATGAAGGTTCACTAGCCTTTTTTTTTTCCCTAATGGGCCAATCTTAGATCAAAGCCTCTCAAATCCTCATAACTCCAAGAAAATATATCTGGAAATTCTTAACAAAGTTGAATGAAATCATATTTTTCTTGATGAGTACTTACTTTTCCAATTTGGATCACTTTGTATTTTCTAACCAAAATTGGTTCTGAATATTTTCACCCTTTACCCGAATATTAGATTTTTCATTCTAGAACTAGTCATTGGGGGTTAATATTGACTCTAGAGTTACCAAACCCTTTGGTATTTTTTTTGTTCTCAGCTGGACTACTTGCTCCCCATATTACCTTTCCAATTTGTCTTGATTCTTTGAGAGAAATATTCCTCTTCTTGTAAGAAGTTGATGATTTATTAGTGATTCTCAAGCACTTGCAGACTAACGTTGTTGTCCAGAATAGATGGTCTCACAACCTCTTTGATATGAAGCTAATTTTGATCCTTCTTGCTACTTTCAACCATGTAAAATGTTACTCCAATTGCTACAATCCTATCCACAACATCATTTTTCTTCCTTGGTATGGAATCAATGTTGAATGACTCAAATTCCTCTATGAGATACCATACCCGATGTTTGTAGCTCTTAATAAGATCACTCTTATCAACATTAATCCCTCTAATCTGATTTACAACTAGCTCGCTATCCCCAAAAACTTGTAAATTCTTGATACCTCTTTTTCTTGCCCAATGTAATCCATGGATTAATGCTTCATACTCAGCTATGTTATTGGAACAATTGAACTAGAATTAGAAGGCTAGGTAGTACTTGTTACCTTTGAGAGATATAATCATTTCTCCTCATGTTGTACCTTATTTTCTCCTTGAACCATTAAAGAACATTTTCTAGA
This sequence comes from Taxus wallichiana var. yunnanensis, assembly GCA_018340775.1. Taxonomy (NCBI): domain Eukaryota; kingdom Viridiplantae; phylum Streptophyta; class Pinopsida; order Cupressales; family Taxaceae; genus Taxus; species Taxus wallichiana. The sequence continues at coordinate 564,390,567 of CM031242.1, read as the reverse complement.
CTTCATTTTCATCTTTGTCATTTGGTTTGGTGATGCTAGGAAGAGGTGTGTTTTCCTCATGCAAGAAATAAATACCTAACTCAACTTCTTCCATCTTCCTATAAGGATCGTAACCATGTTTCTTTTTTTTCATTCATCTAATTTCAAATCTATAATGCCTCCAACCTTGATATCTATCTCAGAGTGTTTGGGAAATCTTCTTGATCAAAAGATGAGAAATTCGAATTGATTGGGCTTAGTACGTAAGGTTTAATTTGAAAATCAGTAATAGGTTCCAACCTTACAGTAGCCTTGGCTCCATACCTTTTCTAAAAATAATGTGTGACCAATCAGCAGAAAAATATCCATCAATCATAGTAGTGAAATCTTGAGACAAGAACAACGCAAAGAGTAGAGGTAGATCAATCACATATATATCTTGTTGAATGGTAATATTTGGGCATACATGTGATGTAAGATTCAACCCTTTGATCACTCCAAAAAAATTCACTATTTTCTGTCTAATTACACCAACCCTTTAGATATAGTTTCATATGTCAAACCCAAATGATCTGTAATTTTCTTTGGCATAACTGAGTTGTTTGCACCCGAGTCAATCATGAAGTTTTGTAAAATATTGTTTCCAATTATCAGAGATTTAGAATGGTGGAGGTTTCATATTTCCCTTTAGATGACCTCCTTCTTTTTTAGTAGCATTGGTGAGAACCTTATCTTAATCCTTGGGTGCATGATTTGGAATGGAAACTTTTGCCATGGATTCCTGCAACAAATCCCTTTGTCCTAGAATTGTCAGTGACTCCCACATTGAGATACTTACATTTTTTTCTTCATTTGATCAATGATATTAAATGGAGATGGGTTGTATTTTTGTTTCCCTTTTCTTAAAATAACTTTCTCATTCACATGAGCTGCTACAACAAGTATTCTAGGCTGATTTTGTGAGCTTGGGACTGCATTTGAGCTACCAACTCCTTGAAGTGTGATAGGAGGTTGAGAAGAACTTGCATTTGATGACTTCCCATCCTCTATATTTCTTTTCTTGGATCTTGTGTTCGCTACCACACCCTGAGAAGGAGACTTATTATCCCATAAAAATATTTTGTTTTCCAATTCACAAGTGAAGTATCACTTGGAGGTGCTTCTTGAGTAGTTATTTGTTGTTGATTTTATTCTTGATTTGTTTCTTGAGTAGCACCAATGATTTTCACTATCAAGGTTTGACTCAGAGAATCATTGAAGTATTTTCTTGATTATGGGGTTGACCACAAGGGAAACACCATTCATATTCATGAGCCAAGTCTTTACGGTCCGGAACCAAGGCTCTCGATGAAGATACTGACATTAGGATTATCACAGTTGGAATGGCCTAGCAATGGGAGGTTGTCCTTGGTTTTGATTTTTATCTTGAGTTGGAGGTCTATTATAATGGTATGGAGACCTATTTGGTTTGGATTGAGGTTGATAAGGTATAAAGTTTTGGGCCTGCTACCTTTTGATTATTACCAACTCATTGCCTAGATTCTATAATTGTTTCATGACTTCTTGAAGCTCAATTGAGGTGCTAGAAGAAGTGGAAGCTTCATTAAAATTCTTATTTTTGGGGTTGGGATGGGAGTTAATGTAGGTGTTTGAATAGAACTAGGATTCCCCATTTCGGATAAATAGGGATAGGTGGCCTAGGTGCAAGTTTACCAACTTAAATTAGGTAATTATCATCTCTAATGGTTATGTTATAAGATTCTGATAGTTTTGTTCCTCCCATAGATTGTATCATTATTGCTATGTCAGAATTAAAAGCTTTTAAGAAATAGAGAAATGCACCTTCAGCAGTTGGTCTCACAGCAATTGGAATCTTGTCCCATGTCCTCTGGAATCTAAAGTTGAAGTTTGGTATTTGTTCATTCGGAGCTCTCTCTATAGTGGTTAATTGTTCCAAAGAGATAGATTATCCCTCTCCGAACCAATCACAGAGAGCCATGCATAACTCATTCTAGTTATGAATTGATGTTTTTGCTAAGCTTCTGAATCATTGTAGAGCTTTTCCTTTAAAAGAAGAAGCAAAAATATTTACTGCCACATCCATATCAACAATCTCATGTATAGCACAAACATTTACAATGTCCTAGATATGATCAAGTTGGGTTGTTTGATTTTCTCCATTAAAGAATGGAATGTTATTTAAGGATTTTTCTGGAATTGGATTATGTGCATTGAGTGCAAACAAATTATTTCCCGTGAAATTTGAAAATGGATTTAGAGTTAGTTCTATAGCCATTCGTTGGTCTAAGAACTCTAGTAGATTATAAAAATGGCCTATGGTGTTGAAAGAGTTCTTTTTGATCGAGATGGAGATCTTTGGATCTTTCTTCCTCTTCTAGAGATACCTACAAATATTCAAATATCCCTTATTCTCTAGTTCTTGACCTAGTTTGGATCCTTCTAACGAATCTAAGATACCTAGGCTATTAAACCAATGAATTCGATCCGGGAGTCACCGGATGTGTTGATGAAGATATTCTAGAGGCTAAGATTTTACCAAGACACAAATCAAATCCTAGTAAAATGGAGGAATTTACTTCTATCCCACTTTGGGCATGCCAAAACTATTATCACCAAATTACAGCACCCTCTCGATTTTCTAGCATGTGATTTCTCTGGGAAATCGGTGTAGAATCAGTATAGCATGGAATTATCTCTAGGTGTGGAACCATGAACTTGAGATAACTCTCTAGAGAAATATGGTTTTTCTTCCTAATATAATGCAAAAATATTCCTAAATGTTGGAAATACACTTATCTACTCCTAATATATGAATTCCAAGGGATCATGCAGAAGGAAAGAACATAAGAATGAATAAATCCTACATGAAGGAAGTGATAGCACCAAGAAAAGGGGTGTGAAATATCCTGTTTGGGGAGAAAATTAAAGGAAAATTTAGTTGAGAAATCCCATAATAGATTTGATAGTCTCGAGAAATGCATTTACCACCAAATCTCCTTGAGAAACAACAACAAGAACCTATAAATGAGATAAAACATGCACAGAATAGAACAACAGTAATAGATAGGAAAGGGGAGACAAGAAAACAAATACAAGGGTTGAGAGAATGCCACAAACACCAATTTTATTGCTTCATAGAAGTTACATAGTCCATTACATCTATAAAATAGAGGCACCAATGCATTCTATAGGTCCTATGTGAAGGTTTACAACTCAATGAAATTGAGAAACAAATTTGCAATATTTTCCCTATGTCCCAAAATATCTCCCTTCTCAAATGAGAAGTGTTTACAATATATAGAAGGAGATGGAGAAGAGAGAAAGAGTGAAACTCGAATTTCTTCTCCCACCCACAAAAAAAAATCATTAAATGATTTGAAAAATGCATGGGAATCCTTAAAAATCCATTCCCCCATTGTACATTTCTTCTGGAAGAAGAAATGGGCACCATACTTCATTAATGTTGGTAGTTGGGTTGCTAGAACTATACTTTTTTGTACTAGATATATTTCATTATTTTTCACCTAGTTTCCCTTATTGAAATTAGTAAATATAATTTCCATTGCATATATGATTTTTATACCTTTCCAATGATATAAAGTTTGCAAAAAACAGAGAAAAGGGTCAAAAGTTATGGCCATTTTAATTTCACGCGAAAAAACTGTCGTTTTCCTTTATAGACATGATTTTTCCTTTTAGCAGCTTTTTTCCTTTGTAGCGTGGTTTTCCTTTGTAGCATGGGTTTTCATTTTTAGCATGGATGTACTTTGTAGCATGTTTTTTCCTTTGTAGTGTGGCTTTTCATTTGTTGTGTGTGTGGCTTTTCCTTTGTTGTGCAACTTTTCCTTTGTAGCGAGGATTTTCCTTTATAGTGTGGGTTTTCCTTTGTAGCATGGATTTTCCATTGTAGCGCGGTTTTTCCTCATTTTTTAATTTTTTCACCAAGTATGGGTTTCTTTGAGCTTGAATAAAAGGAGATCAATTCCTTGAACTATTATAAGTTCCCAAAACATGAAAAAATGCATGAAATTCTAGGTTCTCCATTAGAACTCCATGAAGCACTCAAGTCCAATTTTCCAAGTTGTCCATTTTTTCCAGTGGGTAAAAGTGGATAATAGAAAATCCAAAATTTATCAACCACACACCATCAATAATGTGGTGTTTTTGTGGACTTTTGTTTTTTCAAGGGTGCATAAAATGGTTTTCTTGTCAATTTTGACGACCTCTCAAAGAAATGATTCATCCAAATTTCATCTCATGAAATGTCATGGTAATAGGCATTGCACAAAATGGGCTTGTTGAAAATTCCTTGGATCAGAATATGGACATATAAAAAAACATGATGGACAAGGTTTTATTTTTTTAATAAAATGTCATTTTTACAAATTCTATTAGTGCAAAATTACATCACCCCGATTGCTTGTGATTTTGTGTGAGGTTATCAATGTAACTTTTGTATAACATGGGATTATCCTACAGTGTGGGATGTTGCAAGTAGGATAATCCTCTAGAGAAATTCTACTTCTTCTCTTAACCTAGTACCAACTTCTCCAAAGTGTAGAGAATGGAAAACTAAACTAATCCTATCCTAATGCTTTCCAAGGAGATATGGATAGAAGGATGCATAAAAAGTAAATCTACTCTAAGGGAAGGTGATGCACCAAGAAAGGGTGAAACAATCTAAGTGAGTGAAAAATAGGAGAAAACAAGGTAAGAGAGGGTAGGTGGAGGTGCCACATTCTAAGACAATATTTAATTCCCTATATTCATAAAGCACAACAAATTAAAAGGTCCTACAAAGAGATATAAACATGCACAATATACCTACAAACATAATGGAAGGAAAAAGATGCAATACAACTCAAATTAGGGAAATAAAAGACAAAAATACCAATTTTATTTCTTAAAACATGCACAATCCATTACAATATATGCACAAGGAAAAATCCTTTATAATAAGCCCGAATTCGAGGCCTTTATCTCACAATAGCTTTGGAACAATTTGATAGAGTTCCTTTGCTTTTCAAAAAGTATTCCCTCAAAATGAGGCAGATTTTACAATATATAGGCCATTTCCATCACCAACCGGAAAAATGCATTAAAGAGGTATGGGTGACCATATGATTATGTAATTTGCTTACACAGGCAGTAATGGGTGACATGCCTCATTAAATCTAGTTGTTGAGTTGTCATTCATCCACCTACCTTTACCTGGCTTGTGACTCGTCCATCCATGCGGGTCACCCAACCATGTGGGGTTGGGTGGCGACTAATCATATAGGCCATACAAAATATGAGTGGGATGTCCAACCTCCTTTCCATCTAACCTCCTTTGAGAAAATTTCCTGGCCCACGATCTCTTCTATATATCTTGGTTAGACATCCATCTTACCATGATCAATACAATTTTTTAGTAAGTCATCTAACCTCATCATCACCCAACTTGGGAAGGTTAGATGGCATCAAACATCTAGGCCATACATTCTTCTAGTCACCGACCAATCTAGGAATCACCATATTCACATCATGGGCCATCCAACCTAGGGAGGTTGGATGGCCATCTATCTTTTCCTAGACAATGTACTACCTAACCAACCAAGCCATCTAACCATGTGCCATCCAACCTAGGGGTTGGATAGTGTCTAACCTGTAACGTCCAGCCCGTGGGGTTAGACATCATTCATATTCCACCGACCTATCCAACTATGAGCTCGACCCCATGCTACCACAATAGTCATTTGACCAACTCAAACAACTAACCTCTCCATCCATCTCAACCGACCAACCCAAAGTAAACACATCCGTCTAACCAACTTCTTCCATACAATTCTCCACCCATCCAACCCAAGTGTCTAACCATATGCCATCCAACCCTATCCATACATAACATCACCGACCAACCCCTGGGCCATCCATCTTAGCCCGACTAGCCCATTTGGATGGTCGCCCAACCCTATGAATTTTTCAATTTCCACAATGATCCCAACCATCAATTCTAACATTCACCATGGCTCACCATCTCACCGTGAGTAAAGACCAAATCAGTCAAGCCAAAACAAGGGATATCTTTCTCTTCTAATGGGTTTTAATTTGATGGTTGTCCACACATCTCAAGCTCGTACTTCAAATATTTAATAGGTTATCCAAATTTGTAGGGGTAAAAATTTGGGATAGAAAATTCCTTGCGTAGACATGCATGCAAAATGTGGAAGCATAGACAAAGTTGCAAACTATTTGACAAAATGGCTCTAAGAAATGTGGTCTCAAAGACTGCAATGATTCTAGTGTTTACACAAAATGGATTTTTGGAAAAGGATTTAGAAACTTTCAAACAAATGATATTAGTGATAAAATTCCATGACGAAAATCCCCAAAGTAGATGCCTCCAACAAGTGTCAAAAATAAGTATGGATCTTCCTTTTTCTTGCACTAAATTACACATTTTATCATTTACTTCTTTTAGCTTTCAATTTTTTGAATATTAGAAATTACAACTAGAATGAATGATAAAACCTTTACCCTACTGGAAAAATTTTAGAGAATAGAAATTCAAACTTGGAAACTACACGTATAGAGTGTCAAACCAATTTGTACCACAAATTGAAATCTTTAACATAATCCCTTGTTGGAGTCTAGTTTCAAACATTTCACAAGGTCATGCACACTGGCACTTCACCTAGACATATGTCTAGGCACTCATTCAAATCACGCACAACCTACCAAGCTCTTCCTTTGTATTACTTTTCAAGATGTGGTTAGCATACTTAATCATTATAACATGAATGAATAACAACAGAGATTAACAAAGGAAACACATATAATAAGGAAATTCAATCAATTAATAGTAGTATTTGGATATCGATTACATCACCTTCATCATCTATAACCATATAATCCATACGAAATTGTCTATCATAAGTATATTCCATTACATAAATCATTTATTACATCCATAAATGGATTATAACCATGCGTGTATTCATAATAATCACACATTACATCCATACATCTCCTAGCACTCTCACACTCATCTCTCACATACATGATATCACCATCATCATCATTGTCATCATGCCTTTACAAAGAGTGTGACACCTATTTATATACGGTGGGGACTTTCCCTTCACCGCTTATATGTGTTAATCCTAAGAATAGATGTCCTAAATATAATCTGCATGCTCTACTTTAACTCTAGATTGAGCTATAAATAGCCCATTCTTTAATCCTATAAATAGATACATGTTCTTTCTTACATGTGTTTTACCTTTTGGGTTGGTGCTTTATCTATTTCTGGACATTCCTTAAATGCTATGAAATCTTCTACTTTTTTCTTATTTTGATCCTTTTATCTAAAATCAGCTACGTCCTTAAACCCTTGTGCATGCATGAACCCCTTGCGTGCTAACCTATTTATATGTGTTACATGCACCTTCGCGCATTGACCTTTCTTTTTCTCTGCTTGTGCATGTAATTTCATGCGGTCATGATATTTTACATCTCTCTATGTCACATGACTGTGTCATCCTACACATGGTCTTCACCCTCCGCACATGGCTAATACTTATCCATTTCTATTGCCCAACATCACCCCACACTAGAAGTATTGTATGCGCCCTCGGAAATAACATAAATTAAATAATACTTATAAAAATAATTCTTGAAATAATGGTGACTCCCGATGAACAAAGAATATATGGGAAGTTACCCTAATGATGTTTTCCATTATGTGTTTATGTTATCATTGATGTCAAGTCCATTAATGTAAAAGGGTTTCATGGTTTCATATGTGTCTCCATCATGTTTCAATCACATGTCAAGCATGAAGGTTGATTGGTAGTGTCAATTTTGTGATGTTTTATGAAGTCTGGTGCATGGTATAGTGAGCTAAGTCATGGTATGAGCTCTTTTGAGTGGGTTGAATGTTTTGTGAGGTCAAACATGGATGGTATGGTGTGTCAAAGGTGTTAATGATTTTGTAAGTGGTTAGCAAGGTCAAGTCATGAGGTTACATAATTGATTCAAGTCATTAGAGGCCTATTCCTAGCCCTAGAACATGCAAATAGAGTTGGATTCATGAATTTGGACCCAATCAATATTTTTGGTGCATGGTAGTAGCATAGTGGCAGTGTACCTAAGGTGTATGATGTGTTTTAGGTCAATATTTAGTGTTATAGTGCATGCATGAGGTACTTGAGAAGAAAACAATGAGAAACATGCAAGTAAGAACAGGTAAATGATATTGGATGGAAATTTTGAGAGCTATTTGGACTAGATGGTGAGTATGGAAAATGAGAGGATGTTTTCATGATGATGACAAGTTTTAGGTCATTTTGAATAAGATTTTTGAAGATACATCAGTTTTGGTAAAATTAGGTAAGTTACTGAGTGTGCTTTTGAAGAAAACGTTGACCTTCTGATGCTCATTGTGAGTTATGTGCTTCACATGGGGACTTGATCTATTTGGATTATCTTCTTAGTTATGTTATGAAGGTTTCACAAAAATAATGTGGTGGTTTGATTGACATGTTTTAATGAATGATCGTTAAGAAGGTAAGTTGTTTTGAAACCCTAGGTAAGAGTGACTTGAAGAAGAAGAGGTATAATGAGCCTTTCTTGATTTATTTTTCCAAATTGATGATTTTATGTTGTAGAGGACTCTTCCATATTTCCAGATATGTGTATTATTGCATGTGACTATATGTGGGCCCCACCTAAAAATTCTTATTTATGAAGAAGTTCAATTTAAGGTAAGATTGTCCAAAGAAGTTGAAATTTTTTTATATAATGAGTTGTTCTATAGGTTTATGAATGTTTAATAACATTGTGGTGCTTTTAAATATCAAATTTTGCCCTATTTATGAAGACTAGTTTTGGGGCAGTTTGGAGCAATCTGTGGTAAAATTGGCATTGCAAGAGATACAAGAGGAGTTAGGACTCCATTAAAGTTGTTTTGTTATCATGGTTTGGAGAGATTTCAATTGGTATATCAAAAAAAAAAAAATTATATAGTATGAAAAATTTATGACCTGATCTTTGAAGGTAAAATTTGGAGGGCGCGTTATCTAAAGAAGGTGTTAATTGACTACATGAGGTAAAGTGATGATTACGAGTTTTTAATGCTTGGTGAAGGTTAATGAGTGATTAAAAATTATGTATAATTTTTTTACATTATTTTTTTAATCTTGGAAGTGAGTTTTGAGGTGCTGGAGCAAGTTGAGCTCAAGGTCAATTCTTGAGTCCTGGAATGCTTAAGAAGCAATTTGTAGAGATGGTATTGGTTGAAGGTCTTCCACTTGGAATTGGAAGGAGTTATAATATTTTTTGGAAAGAGGATTCATATTTTGTTACATTTATGTATGTTTTGTGTCTTTATGAGATGGTTTCTTTTGTTTTTAGGTCAATTTGTGAGGAAGAAGGTTTGTTGGTTTTCAAGATAGGATTGCGCAGTGGAAGATTAAGTTAGTTGGATCATGAAATGGATTTTTTGATGCTTGATATTAGTTTGAGAGTGAAGAGGGATTATTTTTTTTAATTAATTGATTTTGATGTCTTGGTAGTGTAAAAATGGTGCAAACTATTTGAGTTTGAAAACTGGTTTCGTAGGCAATGTGACTTGATTTGATGAAGAGGAAAGTTGTATTGGTTTGAACATATGTATGTTACAAGAGGTATAACATGCATGGATGTGTGATTTAAAAGTCCTTAGGATTAAATTTATTGGTTACATCCCATATTTGATTTTCTCTTGGGTATTCTTGAGGCCCAAAGGTGAAGATAGGGTGCTCGAAGTAGATGTTTAGTGAAGGATATGAGGATTTTGAGTTGAGATATGCTTTATTTTATTGGTAAAAGATAATTAACAACAATGGATGATTTTTTATGCTATAATACACATTTTTGGTGAATTTTGGAGCTTTACTAATCATGGTTTTGGCATTAGTGGATTTTACTCATCCTAGTGATGGGGTTTTGAGCCTATTTTGTGCAAGTTGAGTGGTTTTGGGCATGGATGGCATATATGGGTCATATGTGACCATTTTAATGAATTTTTGGAATTTTATTTATAATTAATTGGTTGAAACAAATTATAAACACTGATCTCCCTTTGGTTAGAAAGAAGAAAAGCATATTTAAGTAGTGTTTTGAGTTCATTTTTTAGCTAGTCTTGTGGAGGTAAAAGTGTGACCTACCTAAGGTTTGAAGGATATTATATTATAATATTTATGATATGAAGAATTTTTTATAGGTTGAATACTTATTGAGAGCGTGTGTGTAATGTTTTAGAGCCAAGACAAGTTTATAAAGAAGAAGATAAAGTGAGTTAGAGGAATGAGGGTTTGATTGTGATTGTGTGAGCTGAATTAGAGATCTCCATTAGTTGTGGTAGAAAACAAATTTAGAGATCTTCATAATCAAGTGGTTGAGTTATTTCTTAGTCATCTTAGGGGGTTGTATCCTCCTTGTGGAGTGTGTGCTTCACTAAATTATGGGTTCGTGCTCCTTGTGAAGTTGGTGCTTTAATAAAGTTATATTTTGTGAGTAATATCAGAAAAAAAAAAATTAGTGGGTTTTCCTCCCCATGAGGGTTTCCCACTTATATATGGTGTTCATGTGTCTTCTTCTATGTTTCATGTTGTTGTGAATGTTTAATACACACCTAATGTGCACATATGGTTATGAATGTTAAATGGATGAATGTATGTGATGGAAAATGAATTGAAAGTATTTTAGGACTGATTCCCCCTCCAGTCCATTGTGCTTCCAACATTTGGTATCATAGCAGGTCCTTGTGAAGAAAGTTTAGTAACTTGAAGGAGATCCTTTGAAGCAAAAGCAATTGGTATGTCTTCAGATGTTGAAGTTACATTAAGGTGGAGGAATGAAGTTTCTTATTCAATGATTCATGGATTATAATATTAGATCAAGGATATGGAGATAGAGCATGGTCAATCCATCAAGGGTTTGGAGTCACAGAGTTGAAAGTATGTCAAAATCCCTAAAGGAGAAAGAAGACACTTGTTCCAAGTATGAAGAGAGGTTGAAATATTTAGAATTTGATTTGGAGAGTGCATCTAGTAGGTTGAGGATGTATGAGAGGCTTGAGAAGAGATCTGAAATTTTTATGGTAGTTTAGAAAGCCAAAGGGTGACTAGTGACCAAATAGGCCTATGGTTTAATGGATATTGTTATGTTTGTCATGATTTTGGTTATAGAGATAGATATTTCAAGAGAAGGTATCATAGGAATGATGTAGGTATCTTCAAAGTTGAATGTTATTCATGTTTTGAGTTTGGGCATAAGGCAAAGGACTATGGTTAGAACTTGAGTATGTTTGAACCAAGAAGAAAAATGAATGTTGTTATGTATCATAAGTGTCACAAATAAGGACATATTACCATATTTTATCTCCAAGGTGGAACACCAAGAGTTGTTAGCAGGTTTCAAACATCAAATGGAAGATTTTTCAAAAGAGAATTCAATTCCATGAATGAATCCATGACTTCCATGTTATATCCAAAGGACAATAATAAGGTTAATCAAATCAAAGATATCAAGTGCAATGACTATTAGTCCAAATAAAATCAAGGAGGTATGTTTCCCTTAGTTGGAGGAATCAGAAGTGAAGAAGACCATTTGTGCCTAAATGAAATCCATTCCCCTATACGTGAGAAGCTAAGGAGTCTAGGATTTTGTAACACATCAAGTGTGATAAGGTATGACAAGTGATCTCTTCATGTGCCTTTGAAGTTATTATCATTTGTAGGTATTTGAGTTTGTCTTTTTGTTTTTGTTTGAATAAGTCTATGGTTGTCATTGGAGGTATGAAGGTGTGTTGGGTCAACCTAATTTGTGTCCCAATCATACCAATTTTTGGTCATGCATAATGTGTTCATTTAAGGAATGAGTCTATTTTGAAGGCAGTCTAAGCATTGTCAAGAACAGAAAAGAGTCTTAAGGTTGAGTATTAGTATGTACATATTATACAAAAAGGTTATCAATAAGTGTTGAGGTCTCATGTGAATCTAGTCTATTACTAAGTTGAGTCTTTCTCATATTTGATCTCTGTCATTGATTCATTTTTCATAATTTTAGTTAGTTGTGGTATGATGGTGATCAAAGATTAAAGAAGGTATACAAAATCTTAGTTTGTTAAATCTAGCATGAAAACCTCTTGTAGTCAGGTGTGTCATGTCCGTGACCTTGAAAGACATCAATCAAGTAAGGTAAAGTTGAGAATCTTATTAGTTCATCCTAGGTGTCCTTGTCATGAGTAATTATAAGTAAAATTGAGTAAAGAATTCAATATAAGTGGTGTCTCTCTATTGGATTGAATGATTCTCTTGGTCAAAATTATTTGAGTTTCGTAGATGTATCTTTAATCCTGAATTGTTAATATTGATGTCTATGAGATCATGGCATGTCCAAGTGGTATTAAAATTATTACTTTAAGAGTGTCAAGGTATAGTGGTCCAATAATGTGTTCTATATCTCAATTTTTTCTATACAAGTCCTTTAGAGCATAAAATTGAGTCTCGGTGTGTGTGGTCATCTAAACCCTCTAGCCTAAGAATGTCTATAAAGTGATTGTTTTTCAAGTAATATGTGATGACAAGGTTGTGTATTGCCTTAACTAGGTATGAGTCATTGTATGTGGATTTGATTATGGTTTAGTTATGAAATTGATCATCCATCAAAAGGATGATTTTCTATACATGCATATGTGAATGTAAATTGTGTCCTTAACTTCATCATGATATTTGAGAGATATAGATTGAGCTCTTAAGTGGTTGATCAGCCATCATATTTTGTATAAGAAGTGAAATAATCATCAAATCATCTTAACTGTGTTTGAGGATCTTTTTAGCTCATAAATGGTTGATTTGGTTGTGAAAATGGCAATTATCCTTGTTGTGAGATATCTAAGTTCGAGTTATTCATCAAGTTTTTGTAGAGGCAGAGACATCAATATATTCAAAAGGATAGTGTTACATGTCATTATGGAGGTTCAAAATTTAGGTCAAGGTTTGTTGAGTTTAGAAATTCAGTTCTACAAGAAGTGAGATTTATAATTTATAATACTACAAGAATGATTATGCTTTGTGAGTGTTTACAAATATTCTCTTGACAAGGATGGACTTTGTCATGACATTACAAGTTGGAGAAAAGTAAGATATCGGTGTTCAAGGTATGAGAACCACGGTGATCTATTCAAAATAAGTTTGAGGTGTTTCAAGTTTGTATTTTGGAAAAGATGTGCAAGATTAAAGGAAAGAGAAGATGAATGCAAAGAATGATACAGGGGGTGTGAATAAGGCATCAAGGGTCTTATTTTTAGCATCAAAACAAGTGTATGGATAGAATTCTAGCAAGAGGATGACATGTTACAGGTGATTCAACACTTCTAGTCAAAGATGACTCGAGAGCATCATGTGAAATGTCAATTATGAGGTGAATGAGTCTTTTATGTACAAAAATGTGTTCCTAAAGGTCAATCTAGACTTATCTCAAGGTCTATATGTGTACATTTTGAGTTTGATGTTGTCAAGTATAAGGCTTGTAATAATGTCCTTCATCACTGAATGGTGAGGACAAACATCTTTGTAGGACTATATGATGGATTTTTTTCTCTTGAGTATGAACAATGCACTAATGTAAGGGTTTTATAAAGAGTATATGATGGCATAATGGACTCAGAAGTGAAAAATAGTCTGTAATAGTGTAAGACCCTATGAAATATCATGTTATAGGTAGTTTAAGGTGATATGAGAGAATGAATATATCTTCGCATGTCTCTGTTTTGAGATGAAAGGCATAGTCTAAGGTAAGTGCATTTTGTTTCAATAAAGTCAAGAAAGATGGAATTTAAATTGTTAGCATGATTATTTGTGAATTTGGAATGGATCGGTGCCTAAGTTATATCGGGATATTTAGAAAAGCACTAAAATGTCAAGTACAAGGTTGCAATGAGAAAAATAAATCCATGAAAATGTTTTCTTTGAGGGATAGAATGTTTTAAGTTTTCATGGAAATGTGAAGGTTCATCTCTCATGAATATGTACTTAGCATGAATGAAAATTGAAGAATGACTATTTGGGCTTAGATTGTTGACCTTGAACCATGATCCTTAGATTCATTCCTAGAGTTATAGATGAAGACATTATAAGAAGGTTTGAAGGAAACATGTGATTGCTTGACAATACCTAAATAGAGTATGTCAGATTTGAGGACCTAAAGGTCTTCAAGTAGGCACAAGGTTGTCTAAATTCATAGAGGTCTTGAAGATGATCAAGAAAGTTTTTGAAAATGCATACTACATTATTTAATGGTATTTCACTTCTATATAGCATCTTGGAATGAGTGTTATGATAATGAAATTCAAGTGAGAATGTGGAAAAAGAAGATAAAATGAAAAAATATACAAGGACAAGGGAAAAGTACACTCAAAATATGCTTTGGGATTATAATAAAGAGATTACGTCATCCTAAAGGCATGAAGACAAGGTAAGTACTCAAATTTTTGCATTATTAGTTAGATATAGATGGTACAACCCAGGAGGATTCATAATTAGTTGAATCATGTTGTGTTTGGGTTTCTATGGCATGAATAATATGGTGAATTATTGACTGAGAATGTGCTTTTAGGTCAATGGTCTGAAAGTGGATATATAAAGGTGAAGACATATTTGGTGTTCTTAAACTTGAAATAGACCTAGATAAATATATCTTGACAAGAATGAAGGATAAAATGGAGAGTATACATTCAGGGGGAGTTATTTTATGGCTCATTACATGTCCATGGATCTTCATATGTTCTTTGAGGGACTCAAAGAAGAGAGATTTCAGTCCCTAGGAGAAATACTTGTGCAAGTAAATTGTTTTGTGAATTGTTGTAATTATGTGTTATCATTTTTCATAGATTTCAAAGGGGGAAAGAAGCAACAAAAACATAGAAAAGATTCATGTAGGTGTGTTGGTCTTGTTGGTTGTCATCAATGTTTCTGAAGGTAGTTTCCATCAATGAAAAAGGGGAGATTGTTTTCCATTGTGTGTTTGTGTTATCATTGATGTCAATTAAACTAATGGAAAAGGTTCCCATGGTGTTATATGTGTCTCCATGAGGTTTCAATCACATGTCAAGTATGAAGGTTGATTGGTAGTGTCAAGTTTTGTGATGTTCTATAAAGTCTTGGTGCATGGTCTAGTGAGCTAAGTCATGGTATGAGCTCTCTTGAGTGGGTTGAATTTTTCATGAGTTCAAACATGGTTGGTATTGTGTGTCAAAGGTGTTAATGAGTCTATAAGAGGTCAACAAGGCCAGGTCATGAGGTTACATAGTTGAGTCAGGACGCCCAGGGCCCATTATTATCCCTAGAGCATGTAGAATGAATTGGAGTCATAATATTTGGACCCAATAAGTACTTTTTTGCATGTTGGAAGTATACCTAAGGTGTATGGTGAGTTTTGGGTCAGTATTTAGTGGTATAGTGCATTTATGAGGTCCTTGGGAAGAAAACAATGAGAAACATGCAAGTATGCATAGGTAAATGATATTGGATGGAGAATTTGAGAGATATTTGACTTGATGGTGAGTATGAAAAGTGAGAGGATGTTGTATTGATGCTTCATGACAAGTTTCAGGTCATTCTGAATAATATTTTCAAATATACATCATTTTTGGGAAAAAAGAGTAAGTTACAGCGTGTTTTTGAAGCAAAAGTGGACCTTCTGATGCTCTTTTTGAGCTATGTGGTTCACATGGGGACCTGATATCTTTGGAATATATTCTTATGTCAATTATGAAGGTTTCAAAAAAATAGGTGTTTTGATCATCACATTTTTATGAACAATCATTAAGAAGGTAAGTTGGTTTGAAACCCTAGCTAAACCTTAGCTAAGAGTGACTTAGATAAGAAGAGGTATACTAAGACTATCTTGATTTATTTTTCCAAATTTATGATTGGATGTTGTAGATTAATCTTCCATATTTCTATAAAAATGTATCAATGTATGTGATTGTATGTGGGCACCACCTGAAAATGCTTATTTCTAAAGAAGTCTAGTTTAAGGTAAGATTGTCCAAAGAAGTTGAAAATGAAATTGACATTGTTTTTGTACCCTAAGTTGTTATATATTTTAATGAAGGTTCAAGATCATGGTGGTGATTATATATAGAAAATTTTCCCTATTTATGAAGACTAGGTTTTGGGACAGTTTGGAGAATTTGTGGTAAAATTGACATTCAAGGAAGCTACATGAGGAGTTAGGACTCCATTCAAGTTGTGTTGTGATCATGGTTCAGATATATTTCCAATGGTATATCAAAAAAAAAAATTTATATGGTATGAAAAATTTATGACCTGATATTTTAAGGTTAAAACGGAGGATGCTTGATCTAGCAGGTGTTAAGTGGCTACATGAGGTAAAGTGATGATTTTGAGTTATTCATGTATGTTTCAAGAGGTATAACATGCATGGATGTGATATACATGTTTTAAGGATTCCATTGGGTAGTTACATGCCATATTTGAGTTTATATTTGGTGTTCTTAAGGCCCAAAGTTGAATATAGGGTGTTGAAAGCAGTTGTTTAGTGAAGGATATGAGGCTTTTGAGTTGTGTTATGATTTATCTAATTGGTCCATGTTAGCATGTGGTCCTATAGGTGTTTTTATTGATGAAAAACTACATTAATGACAAACAAGATGTTGGATTAGGATCATATCATGTTGTGAATGGTGTTACTATGTCAGTTTAGGTCATCTCATGATGTTTTAGGGAGAATCGGTGAGGATTGTTTACTCTTGCAAACCCATTTAGGTGCCTAGGTAATGTTGCATAATGGTAGGAGATTTTTGGATGATTAAGAATCATGTTGATATGATGGATAATAGTTTTTAGAGTGATTTGGAACTCACATCAATTGCATGATGTAGATACATGTGATTCACTATGTTTCGGTGCTCATTTGGAGCAGGTATGGAGGCTAGGAGGTGTGAGATTGAGTTTTGGATCCATATGATCTCATGGATTCATAAATTCAGTTGTATCATGATGTATCAGGTATGTTAGGACCATTTTGAGTATTTCTATTATGTATTTTGAGGTTGTTTCAGTTATCTCTAGCCTTTACAAATGCAGAACCTTAAGAGCTAACTATGTAAGTCTTAATGGATGGAGATTTTTAGGTAAGGTGATGAATTTTTGATGATTGGAAATGTTAGTAGGATGTGTACTTGTGTTTTGGAAAAAAATTAGGTTTCCATGATGAGTATTTGGTATGTTGTGAGGTTTTTGGTAAAACGGGTCAAGAACAAGGCAATTTCTAGCTCCAGTTTGAACTTCTAATGCTCACCATGAATTGTGAGATTTTCATGGGATCTTGTGGCTTTCAAGGATGGTTATAAAGTGAGTATATAAGGTTTAAAAATAATAATGAGGTCCATTTATTGTCATGTTTTTATGAACAAAGGTTAAGAAGGAAAAGTGGTTTAAAACCCTAGTTAGGAATAACTTTTGTAGAAGAAGAGGTATAGTTATCCTATTTTGATTCATAGTGAAAAATTAATGGTTGGAACATGTATAATACTCCTTCATATTTTCATAAAGGTATGGTAGAGGTCTTTTTGATGAGAGGGCTTCACTCAAATAGGTGGGTTTCGAAGAAGAGTGTTTTGGGACAAGGTTGTCCAAATACGGTATGAGATAAATTGTTATTGTTTGATGTATGTGAGTTGATATTGATATACATGGAGGTTTCATGACATGTTAATGTAGCTATATAAGTGAGATCCATTCAAGTTGACTGATCAAAGGGTAGTTTTGAGGCCATAAAAAATAGTGCTCAATAAAATGGGCATATCTGGAGCTAAAGGTGGAATTTTGAGATGATTCAAAATGTGTTAGAAAGAGGATTCAGATATATTTCAGTGATATGCTTTTTGTCTCATTATTATGATATTTTATATTTTCTATAGTTCATTTTTGGGATAGGAGTATTTTTTACAATACATGACGAGGATATGATTTTCTGAAATTTTTGAGTTATTTAAAGCATGAGATGGATTGGATGATGTTTGATATAACCTGGAATGTAAACATGAGTGAATTTGGTATCTAATGAATCCACTTATAGGTATTTAATGTTCCTATAAATGTTTTATGAGCTAATATTTGAAAATAACATTTTGGGTTGGTTGATTTGGTAAATATTAAAATGGTTATGGTTTGAACAGGTGATTGTTTCAAGGATTCTAACTTGCTTAAAAGTGTTCAACAGGATATACAATTTCCATAAAGTGGTTACATGACATGGTTTGGTTTATTGTAAATCATTTTGTGGCATAATTAATTTTTCATGGTTCTAAAGGGTGTAGGAAACAACAGTTTGAGATGAACAAAGAGTATTGGGCCATTAAACAAAATAATTTGATTGGTTGAGATAAATTGTGACCATTTATGGATGTTAAATTTTATTTTAATCATGCATGGTGTTTTTGGGTCATGAATAAGCATGGTTTTGGAATGAGGGGATTTTTGTCATTCCAATGCAAGGGTTTTTGGGATTTTTGGTGCATGGATGAAGTGTTTTTGCTAGGCCAACCTATATGGGTAAATTGTGAATGTTATAGTGATTATTATGGGATGTTTTAATATTATATGGTCGTGCAAGTGGAGGAAACCAACCTCTTTTGAATTTGAATCAAGGAGAGGCTATAAAGATGATGTTTTGGGTACAATGGTGCTAATCTTTTGGAACCCCTTTTATCTTCTTGTTGCACCATGTTGCATTGGTGGTTGTTATCATTGATGTCACATGGAATTGATGGAAAAGGAAGAGTGGAAGATCATACGGCTCGGTGGTGGTTAATGTTACTCGGTGGTTCAAATTAGTTTGAAGAAGCTTCGGGCATAATTTAGGTTGGTTTCAAGGTGCTACAAGCCCAACTTTAGAGGTGATTGGTCTCTATAGGAAAATTACGTGTTGGATTACTAGTTTTAAATTATCTAAAGTCCAAAAATGATGTTACAAGCATAAGCAAGAGCTCTCACATGGTGTATCAAGTCATCTGGTGGAAATTACAATTGAAACTAGCCCATTTAGGCTTTTTTTTGTGTGTGATGAGTGTGAGAAGTAGGTACAGTTCATGGAAAGGTCAGGTGAGGATGAGTGAATCCTTTAAATAGTGTGTACATCATGTGTGAGCAAAAAAAGGCTAAGTTTAGCTCCTAAATTCAAAATTCAAAAGTGCACACAAAGTGGCTTTGATAATTAGCAGTGTAGGTTGAGGAAAATGAGATGGTATAGAATATTAAATGCATAATTATGGAAAATTGAATTATATATCATGTATAGGGGTGATTTTGGTGCTCCAGGAAAATTTTCATCAAGTTCTAAGAATGTATGTGAAAGTTATGTTAGTTTTTCTAAAATATGAATTTTGAAAAAATGCATAATAAGGTGTCTGGCTTCTTAACACTCAAGAAAAAATATATTGCATCCTTTGGATAAATCATAGAAGGAATTTTTTATAGGATTCCAAGCTTTATATAATTCAAAAATTATCAGGTGAATTGGACAAATTTTAAGAATGTTAAGAGTATTCTTCGATGGTGTTCTTTCTCTCTTCAAGGCATCTTCTTGAGTTGATTGGCCAAATTTGAGTTTTCTAACTCTAAATCATTGGTGCAAGATAGAAACATATCTCAGAAGAATAAGAGACCTCATATGATTCAAAATAATTATCCCATTACTTTCAAGGTGAACTATGTTATATAGGCATGCTTATGTTGTGTAAGGCTAGGTCTGTGATAGTTATGCTTTTAAGCCTCCAAGTTTGTTTTCCTCAGTGAAATGTGGTTCAATGACCTTTTCAAGTTTGATGAAGTTTTATTCTTCTACAAGATGAAAATTGTATGATGAGATCCTTCTAGTGCAATGGTGTTATATTGTTATCTCCAAAGTGTACTTTGGTTGCATTTTGTAGACGTTGTAGATAGTCTCTCTATGTGGTTGTTTGATAAGCCTCGTATTTCAGAGAAGGTAATCTAAAAATATTCTTTAACTCCATAAGGTGAATGGAAATCTTTGTTCTTCAAATATGAAGGTGTTTAAAAGTAATTGAGGTAGTTTTTGTGCACTCGAAGATAGTCAAGAATTGAGTTTCTTATGTGCGATCATGAACAAGCATAATAGACATGTTTCTTGAACCATAGAAGTTCTTGAGCACCATTTATTAAGGAGTAGTTTTCATGTTTATTCTCCATATATTTTGAAATCCTCATTCAATATCTTTATGCATGTTTTCATCTTTAAACCTAGTTCACAAATCATGGTTTTCCATTAATGTACCTACATTCTTTGTTTTTGGGAGAATTTGAAGGATCTTCAAGGTTACAAATTGATCGGGAAAGGTGGAAGTTGGTCTCATAAAGACTCAACAATTTGAGTTTTTGTTTTCATCATTTTTAGAGTGAGAAATCAATTTTTTCGTATCCTATGGTATGCACATTAAGTGGCACAAACCCTATCCCTAGGGTTTTGAGGAATATTTTTCTCAAATCTTTCAATTCAACCAACCAAAATTCGTAATTTTTTGTTTGAATGTATATGAAACCATTCAATCCTATTGCAAATATTTGGAATTGTTTTCATTGGATAATGATGGAGAATTTGTTACCAGTTGTCCCCCCACAGTTCGATTTTGATAGTCTAGCAAGCATTTCATCAATCTACATGACAATTCTTGCAAATAGAGATATGTTTCTTGTTGAATCAAGTTTCAAAGGGGTTGGATAAATGTTGGAGATCATTTTCATTGTTTGAACATGATTTTTTTATGTAATTATAAGATTAGTTCACTTACGGTATCCTAAGTCAATTTTTATTTATGCAAAAGTGAATTTGAAGACAATGCTTTAGTGGTGAGTCCATCTCACAAAGTGCATTTGATCTCTATGATGGTCAAGGAGGCACAATATAGTGGAGATCATGTTTTGAATGCAAAATCAATATTTCTCAGTCTAAAACTTGTGAAATGGATAAGATACAAAGTGGTTTCATATTGTAAGGAGGTGAAGATTGTTTCAAATTATGTAGTTTGAAGTAGTGTAACTTTTGGAGAAGGTTATAAGTTAGCCTCAGCTTCAAAATCATAGAAAATCCTCTCAGCTCAAAGAAGAAGAGCAAAAGACACTCATTTGTATTTTTCAAACAAGACGTTAACTCCTAATCTTTGAGCTTGTAAGGTGAGATATGAAAAGTTAGAGAATACTAAGTGGAGCTTGAGGTTTTGAAAGGGAATGTGAAAAGTTTTTGTATATAGACAAAATTTTGTAGAACAAAAATTTCAAGTTTGAGAAAGACTAGTGAAGTAAAAAAGAGTAACTAAACTATCAAATAGGTGCATGAAATTTCTTGATAAATGGGAGATGCATAGAGAAGGTATTGAGGCAGTTCAAAAACAGAGACATAGAAGACTTAAAGACAAAGATATAGAATCTTGAAAACAATGATATAGAAGACTATATAATAGTAATATTTGAATTAGAGTATTATAGTGAAATTAGAATTATAACAAATTGAGATAAGGATAAGAAATACCTCCTTGAATAAGAGTATAACAGTGACTTCTTTGAGTTTATGTGATTGTTGAAATTTGAAGATCAACCTTGACCTTATTCTAGTAATTCAATAAGAAAAAGTGAGAGCATTAGTGACAAGATAGCAAGTGGATAGAGAAGTGAATGAAGTAATTAAATTTGATGAAATATCAGGTCAATTTTGAAATACTAGTTTGTTAATCTAGGATCACTATCACGTGTTTTGACATCCAAATTGAAGTGTGGTCAGATTTTTATGTTCTTACTGAGTTGTAGCTCAGTCTAATCAGGAAGTGGTTGCTTTTTGGCAAGTTGTGGCTTGCATATTGTCAAGTTGTTTCTTGACTTGAAGTTGTAGCTTCATTAGTTGAGTTGTAGCTCAACATTTTTGTAACCTCTTGGCCTATAGTGTTGTGGTTCAGTGGGTTTTCTCCCAAATTGGGTTTCCCACTTAAAAATTCTTTTGTCTCCTATGTGTTTGATTGTTATTTCTCTTTTGATGTGCATTACTGATTAAGTGAACAATTTGATTGGTTTTGGTTTAAGGTTGAATTGAACATTGATTCACCCCCTCTCATTTTTCCAACTCTTATTTTGAAGAAAATTTTGTTGCAAAGAAAAAAATCGTGTGCCTCGCCCAAAACCCCTAGAATGGCATTTTAGGTCAAGTAGTTGGTTATGTTTTCAAGAGGATGAGTTGAGTGAGTCAAAGATTATGAAGGATTTTAATAGTGTTGTCACCTATCAAAAATTTGTGTAGTTTTGAAATTTTGGTCAAAGTGACTATTTTTACCTTTTTTTGCCTTTGTGAAGTCTTTTAAAGTAAAAAATATCTCCATACTTAGTCATTTTTTGAGCATTTGAAGGTTTTTGAGGTCAAATCCTTTATATCTTAGGCCTTCCGTTCCCCACATCCCCAATCTTGTTACAAGTCACTTATTCCTTTGTTTTGCGGGTTTTTTGGTTCTTTAAAGTACTATTCCACCTACACTTCAATTTTTCACAAGGGCATGTTCCATGCACTTATATGACCTCTGCCCTTCCTTTACATTGCAAAGATTTTGGGTTTTTCAAGAATGCCCAGCCCTGTTCCTACTAAGCTTGTGTTCCCCATGGCCTCGTGTTGCCCACACAATCCCTTGGTCTATAAAGATTTTTGAAACTTTTCTAAGTTTCCTTTGTATTGTGGAGTTGTGGACATCCAGTGACCCTAATACCCTTATTCCTTTAGGCCCTCAATTCTCTGCATGTCGAGATTCATTTGTATTCCAAAATGTTTCAAAGTGTATTACGGGCAATTTAGAGCTTTGCATCCCTCACGACCATATTTCCTAGGGCCTCCATGTCTTCGCACCCCTGCCATATCCATAATACAAATCAAGAATGTTCCACAAGCTACCCGTGCTCCCGTAATGCATTAAAAGCCTCATTTACTACACTCAACCGACTCATTTCTAAATGGGCAACTATAAAAGGTAAACGGAGTTTCTCACTTTCACATCACAGTTAAAGTATTTTACTGAGCTTTGTATCCCTCTCATTCTGTATAACCATTTTCATTCGTAGTTTGGGCATTCCTGGTTCAAATTCAAGGTGCACTTTCATAGTGCGGTAAGCTTCGTTATTTCGAAACTAAGGTAGGCTATTCTAAGCATCTCTAGACTGTAATTGTTTTGGTTTTCATCCTTGTGCCCTATTATTTGAGTCAACTAGATAATCCATTAAATACCTTCTTCCCCGAGCTTTTGTGTTTTTCTAGTCACCATGAAGTACCATTATGGGGGCTACAAGTATTTTTCTTCCCTTGAAACCTCAATAC
Source organism: Taxus wallichiana var. yunnanensis (assembly GCA_018340775.1). Lineage (NCBI taxonomy): Eukaryota > Viridiplantae > Streptophyta > Pinopsida > Cupressales > Taxaceae > Taxus > Taxus wallichiana. The sequence goes on along the minus strand of CM031242.1, from coordinate 564,367,149 downwards.
CCAACATTGGAGACAACGATGTTTGCCATATAGACTTGAATGACTTTTGGGCCCGTATTTTCATAGAAACTCCCACTCCCCTTGCTCAATGTATAAAAGATAGGAACCTTGCACATGTAGTTGGGTTTCCCTCTCTATACAATGTGCAGATACAGTATTATCTTGTGCCTCTTGTTTCAACCCTAACACAAAATAAATTGTAAATCCCTAGGGATAAGTAATAGCTAGATTAGATGTGGCTTGTATCAATGTTGCTTTCAAGATCCAAGTAGATATAGATGCAAATATCCTCAGTAAAGAACAATCTCAAGGTATTTTTAGCAAGAAAGAAAAAATTATAAGTTAATGATAGCCAAGTCATGGCTAAAAACCCATAAGAGAGGTGCTTCCAAACTACCCTAAATAATGTACATGTCGATTTACAGGAGGAATTTTTGGCATCATTACTTTTTTGGCTAGGTTGATGGCTCTCCCTCAAACTAATGATTTCTAGTATTGGAAGTGCATATATATCAATATCATTTGTGAAGGGAAGCAGAGCCTAAACTTGGGGCATATTATATGCAATAATTTCAGTGAACAATGTTTTAGTGTAAAACAAAATAAGTCATTATATATGAATTCATACCTTATGTATACCATTGCCACATACAGAGTTTAGTTGGGGCTCACTACAATTGAGGATAATAAGAATGAAATTTTATATGAGTACCATCCCCAACTGACCTATAAAAATGGTAAGACTCGTTTCAAGAGAGTTAATGACACCTTCACCATGTACATTGTCAAGATATTGGAAGGAAACATAGCTGAAATGGTGTCAATAGAGGCAAAACAATTAATCTCCACCTATAGCAACATGTTCATCCAATTTAAGAATTTCTCATTCAATAGGTTAGATGGTTTTGAGGGAACACCAAAAAAACTTACTATGTACTATAATGATAAACTGGTGCTGGTAGAAGTATGCAGGAAACTAGACATATTGCATAGGACTTGTAGAGACAAGAAGATCATATGTATTCAGTTCCCAATCACCTTGGGAAACTATACTTGTAGAACAACCTTGGATGCTCAAAATGTAGAGAGGACCATAGATGATTTTCATCTCTATACTTTCCATAAAAGGTCCTATTTTGACATTAAAGGTTTCATTTCTAATCATCTCAAGATGAACTTCTATCACTCACCTGATGTTGAAGACTATTGGGAAGACTACTCTGATGACTATGAAGTAAGAAGAAGGTACTATGGAAGACTCTCCTTATAGCAAATCAGAGATTTTAAACTATACAAAGTGCCAGAAGACTTGCTTGATGATGATGAGGACTTGTATTCTCTTGAATACATGAAAACCATTCAACATACTCCCTTCTCACTATTAACTGGTACCAAAAGGAAAGAGATGATCCTAATGAGCTGATAAACCCAGTTTTAGTGAGAACCAAAATATGGTTTAATAGGAAAATGAGGGCTTACAAGTAGCCATGGAATTTTCTTCCTCGTAAAGAGCTAACACATCTCATGGGAGACTGTTGTTACATTTCCAAAGGAACCTTCCCAGCTAAATCCTTCTCCTACACCTATTGAATATTCAACAAAGGTATATGCTAAGAAATATATCTAGGCCCCGTCTATGCCTTACCATAAGAGACTCTTTCACATGGGTATGTCAACACCAATCCAGTAAAGACTGATAATATTTCACCATGAAATCCTCATGCTATGATAATTTCAATAATGCACAAATTTTGGTTTGGTGGTGATAACTGGAAACACAATCAAACATAACACAAGAATACCACAGACTATGACATAAAAGAATGATGAAAAATCTGAAATACAAGTGTAAAATATATTATTAATATGAAATTGTTACAATCTCACCCATGAATTACTCCAAGTGTTACCAAATCCACTTGTTTTCTAACAAGAGTTATGGAAGAAACTTCACAATTACTCATTTTGATGGCTTCCTTAACACACCTTCACAATGAATCCTTTATTCATAAAATAATTATTACAACTTTATTCCATGATAAATGAGAGGGGGTGGCCTCTCTATTTATAGAAATTCAGGCTTATCCACCCTATCTCTAGGAAATCTCTTCCGGCTAATCATATTCCATGCCTAAACTCTTACCTTTACATGTAGGCTTATCTTTTAAGATAAGATATACCTTATCATCTCACATGGGTTCCACCTTTATAGATATTATACAAATTTAATATACAAAATATTTATGACATCACTCCTTTTCATTATTACAAATATAATATTTCTAATTCTAAATCATGTAGACCCTACTTCTCTACTTACCTTAACTTTGACATTTTAACATTACTGGACCACTTACGACAAATATTTACTTTTTACCACAACATTCCTATTGTACTTTAATTATTACCATACTATACTTTATTGGTGGTGCATTACTAGAAGAGTTGTTATCTTTTATCAGACGCCACTACTAATTATACTTAACAACATCTTATTCTAATATATACATTAAGGAAATAGAAATCATGGAGGAAAATTTTAGTGTCGACATCTTCCCCCTCCCTAGCTTCTACTCCATCCTCAAAGTAGACTATTATGGACATTCTAAAGCTAGTGCCTAGAAAATCTTTAACTTGTCATTGGTTGACCCATTTCGTAATGGGAGTACCATCCAATTCCTCTAGTTGATATGTACCATTTTCATGCACAACTACTATTCTGTAGGGCCCCATCCATTTGGAAGAAGTTTTCTATGCCTCCTCTTTTTGTATGGGAATCATATACTAGAACCAATTCATTCACTTGAAATGGAGACCAGAGGATCTTTTGATCAAAGTACTCCTTATGCTTCATTTTCTTCTTATAGCTTGTATCCTTCTCTATTTCCCTCATTTCCTCTAGCAAATGAATATGTACCAATCCTTTCCTTTACCGAATCACTTTCATCCATCCTTTCATTTTCATAACTCTCACAGTGGGAATATCAAACTCAATAGAAAGAACTAGATCAATGTTATAAACCAACTGAAATGGGGAGTATCTTGTTGTTGACTTTGATGTTGCCTATATGCCCACAATGTTGCATGAATCCTTTTATCCCACTTATGCAACCTACAAAGTTGCATATTTTTCTAGGATTTGACACAATACATAATTTTTCACTCCACCTATCCATTTGTGCTTGGCTTGTAAGTTGTTGCCTTCCTGTGCTTAATAGAAAACTTGTTTACCAAGGCTTCTACCACCTCATTAATGAAGTGGCTTCCTTGATCTGTTATAATTTCTAATGGACAACCAAATCTAGTGACAATGTGTTCATACATGAACCTTGCCACTTCATCCATGGAAGTTTTTTTCAAGGGCCTAGCTTCAACCCACTTGGTTAAATAATATATGGCAACTACAATATACTTATTTTGGCATGGGGTAGTTAGAAGTGGACCTAAAATATCTATTCCCCACTTTTCAAAGGGACCAAGTGGAAGAATAGGGCATAATGGAGCTGATGAAGTCTTATGATTCCCATGTGTTTGAAAAATATCACATGTCTTACAATAATTATAACAATCATCTAAAAAGAGTGGGCCAGTGATAACCTACATCCAAGATCCTTCTTACTGTAAGTTGTCTAGAGAAGTGTCCTCCACATGTACCATTGTGGAATTCTTCTATTAGCTCCTTCCCTTGATCACATCCAACTACCCTCTTGTACTATCCATCAAGCCCTATCCGAAATAATACTCCATGTAAAATAGAATATGGACAACTAGCTTGAGTAATCTTCCTCTTAGTTTTTGCATTGGCACCATCAGGAAACTTGAAATCATTTAGATAATTCCAAATATCTATGTATTCACTAGGGATTATGTCAAAGGACAACAATGTTGCATTTAGGAAATCATCATCATCACAAGATGAACCTAAACCATCATAGGCTCAAGAGAGTGCATCTGCATTGACATGCTTCTTTCCTAGCCTATCTATAATATCAAATTCAAATTCTTGTAGAAAAATTATCCATATTTATATCCTTCCTGATGGGTTAGGCTTATTTACAATATATTTTAGAGCCTGATGATCTATTACAACTATAAATTTCTTGCCCTAGAAAGTAATTTCTAAACTTCTTTATAGATAAAAATGATAGCTAGAGCCTCTTTTTCAATTACAATATAATTTACCTCAACACTGCTCATTTTTCTTTCTCCCAAAGTAAACTAGATGATCATTCCCATTTTCATCCTTTTGGCTCAGAGTACTCCTAGTGTTGCATCTGAAGCATCAGTATACATAATGAATGGCTTGCTCTAGTTTGGATTCTTTAAAACAGTGAAGACACCAAAGCTTCCTTTAGTTGTTCAAAAGCTTCATGTGCCTTCTTTCCTAGTTCATAAGTAACATCCTTCTTTAAGAACTGGGTTAGTGGTTATGAAATCTTTGAGAAATTCTTGATGAACCTTCTATAGTAACCCACATGGCCTAAAAATGATCTCAACTTACTTTTATTCATAGGAAATGGTAACTCTTTGATTTTTGAAACTTTATCAGGATCGGTACCAATACCATCTCTAGATACAACATGCCCTAACAAAACACCTTTAGAACATCCAAAGACACACTTTGTAGGGTTTAGTGAGGCTTTTGCTTCATCTAACCTTTGAAATGTTGTCTCCATCTAGTGCAGGTGGTCCATTTTACTCCCATAGATGCAAAAATCATCCAAGAATACTCTGATGAAGCTTCCAATGTAGGGTTCAAACACCCTATTCATCAAGCATTGGAATGTTTTGGAGCATTACACAACCCAAATGACATAACTCTATAAGAAAATGTTCCCAAAGATTGGTGAACATAGTCTTCAGCTGATATTTCTCCACTATACAAACTTGGTTGTATCCATTATAGCCATCTACAAAACTATAACACTCTTGGCCAACTACTTTGTCCAAGATTTGATCTGAGAATGGAAGAAGGTAATGATCTTTTGTTGCCTTGTTGAGCTTCCTATAATCAACACAAATGCGTAGCTTCCCATTATTTTTTATTGAGATCACAATGGGAGAAACCCATTCTAAATTCTCCACAACAAATATGAATCATGCATCAAGCAACTTATCTATTTCTTCTTTTATAGTCTTGGAAAAATTAGGATTCATTCTATATGGCATTTTCTTTATGGGCTTAACACCATCTACTAGCTCAATAGAATGTTCTACCCAACTTACTTGATGGAGTTCCTTGTAATCAAAAGTGAATAAGTGCATGTACCTTGAAAGAGCTAGAGGTAGGATTCCTTCTCACTCTCCATCACAACATCACCAATCTTTATCTCTTGAAGATGATCATCAATTTATTCTTTAGATAATTTTATGGGTTCATGAGTTGGTGTGACTAGAAGGATATCCATGACCAAACATCAACCTCACTTTCTTCATCTTTTGTGTCCACTTCACTAGTACTAGAGTAATCAGAGGATGTCCAATCATCAGTTTCATCACTTGAATCCATAGGTTTTCCTTATGATGTCGAGGGATCACATTTATCTTCACCCTCTCTCTGCCACGTCCAAGTGTCATGAAGCCTTCATTCCAATAGTTTCTTGCATGAACTCTCCTTAGCCATGGCCTTCCCAACAACATTGGGTATGCAACAATACCATTCTTCATCACCTGGAAGTCTACCACACATACAACACCCATGAAAAATATTGCCACATTGAAACAACACCTTCTGGTTTAGTTTTTCCCTTATTTAATGACCTTAACATAAGTGTTGAGGGGCGATCAATTTTTAAACCCAACATATTCATTACAGACTTGGTCATTACATTAATTGCAACACCTCCATCTACTAAGACATCATGAATTGAAATACCATTACATAATACCTCATCTTGTGGAGCATAGGGATCCGCCTCTACTTCCAAAACAAGGACCTCAACCTCCTTCCTTTGTCGAGCATTGAGTCCACTTCGCAGCTCCCGCCTCTTCTCAGAAGACATAGCAAGAAGTTGTCCATATGTAATATTTATAGGCCTTTTGGACAGATCTTCTAAGATGGAGTATGGTCCTTGCCCCTATGAAATCAAAAAAATCTTGCACACCCAACTTTCTTCTCCTATGTTTCTTACTAGTCTCTCCTTTCATCTTCTTAGGATCATTTCCATCTTGGTTATCTTTTTCTTTCTTTCTTTTTGTTACAAACACATCTACTTCATTATTTATGCTCCTATCTACTACATCAAAAGAATTCACAGGTGATTTTCCTTTATCATTATCTCTTGTACCAGATGTAGAAGCTCTATCTAGATAATTATACTTATAATGACCTTTTTATAACAACCATAACATACAACTTCAGATATATTTATTTTTGGACCTCTATCTCCTCCCTGGGAACTAAATTCCTTTCCTTGAAGAAGATTAATAGTTAACTAGCCCATCTTCCTAAGGAGATATTCATACTCAGTAGATGTACTAGGGGGATATTTGTGCTCACCGAGAGTGGTTGTGGCTTCTGGACCAAAGGTGTTGGTGTAGGCTCCACCTTAGCAACAATTTTTTTGGGATCCTCTTCCATGCTTTCTTCTTGCCTTCTTGTCAATCTCCTTTGCTTGTTCGAGGGTGTTGGGTGGTCATACTTCACTCATTATCTAATCTTTGCTTCATCCCAAGAATGAAGTGCTTATAGAGGATATTATCCATGTCATTCATCAACCCATCTGTTAATCCTTCCTTCTAGATTTGGGCATCGAGCTTCCTCCTTATCTCTAGAAAACATGAGCATGATAATCCCTTATCTTCTCCTTCTCTCCTTGGGCTAGCTTTGTGATCTCAATCATGAGATCTGCATATTTTTTTGTTCACCAAATTCTTCAAGAAAATTTCAGTTAATAAATCCCATGAGTTTTTAACATTATCACCTAGTGTTTCAAACCACCTAAGGGTTGAACCATCCAAAAAGGTAGGAAAAATTCAGTCCATTATTCCCTTCTTATGAGGCCATTACAAATGCAAGATCATTTAAATTCTTGAATGAAAGAGGGAGCATCTTCATTAGATTGGGCTAAAAAAATAGGAATCTTTCCCATTTTCAAAAGTAACCACAGTGAAATACCAACCCACAAGTACAATCAATAAGACTTATGTGCACAAATAATTGGAATCACCATAATAGAAAGTGACTTTACACCTTTCTACAACAAAATAGGAATGACCATGGTAAAATTACATTTACTATGGTAAAACTTGACTTACTTGTGGTAAATACTATTCACGGTAAAAAGTGACTTTACTATGGTAAATACTATTCATGGTAAAAAGTGAATTTATTGTGGTAAATACTATGCATGGTAAAAAGTGAATTTATTGTGGTAAACACTATGCATGGTAAAAAGTGACTTTACTATGGTAAACACTATACATGGTAAAAACAAGGTTACCCTCCAAATGATTTTTGACTAAGTGGGAATATCTCTCCAGAAAATCCACCAATGAGGAATGGTCCGAGCAAATGGAACCAAAATGTCAACACCAATCTGGCACTCTGATAATATTTCACTGAGAACTCCTCGTGCTATGATTATTTCAAGTAATGCACAACTTTTGGTTTGGTGGTAGTAATCTGGAAACACAAAGAAACATAACATAACACAAGAATACCACAGACTATGACATAAAAGAATGATGAAAATATGAAATACAACTGTAAAATATATTATTAACATGAAATTGTTACAATCTCACCCATGAATTACTCCAAGTGTTACCAACTCCACTTGTTTTCCAACAATAGTTATGGGAGAAACTTCACAATTACTCATCTTGATGGCTTCCTTAACACACCTTCACAATGAATCCTTTATTCATAAAATAATTATTACAACTTTATTCCATGATAAATGAGAGGGGGTGGCCTCTCTATTTATATAAATTCAAGCTTATCCACCCTATCTCTAGGAAATCTCTTCCAGCTAATCATATTCCATGCCTAAACTCTTACCTTTACATGTAGGCTTATCTTTTAAGATAAGATATACCTTATCATCTCACATGGGTTCCACCTTTATAGATATTATACAAATTTAATATACAAAATATTTATGACATCACTCCTTGTCATTATTACAAATATAATATTTCTAATTCTAAATCATGTAGACCTACTACTCTACTTACCTTAACTTTGACATTTTAACATTACCATACCACTTACGACAAATATTTACTTTTTACCACAACATTCCTATTGTACTTTGACTGTTACCGTACTATACTTTATTGGCGACATCGTACTGGCAGCACCATTATCTTCTATCAGACGCCACTACTAATTATACTTAACAACATCCTATTCCTAATATATACATTAAGGAAGTAGAAATCATGGAGGAAAATTCAAGGTTAGTGTCTCGATTTAAAGGGCCAACAAAGTATATGGAAGTTGACAAACCAAAGAGAAAAGATGAGAAATATTTGACTTTAGCTGACCTAGAGCTAACAAGGATTCCACTAGGTGAATTCACTCCCAAGAGTGAGGTTCATAATCCGAAAGAAACAGTATCAAAGTCATTGAAATGGTTGAGAAGGGGAAAAAACATAGGAACGGCTTGAGGAACAAGTACAGCCCTTCAAACTTCATCAAATCATTCATCTATAGTGAAAAGTTATTTGATCATGCTCCTTTGACTTCATTACCCTCTCCCATTATCCTATCTCGATGAAGAAGTTCAAGTTATAAAGGACCTTCATAAGAATGTTTCTTATGGGAAAGCTATTGAGGCTGTGGTGGAGGGCACATTGCTATTTGGATTGAAATTCATAGAAGAAGCCTACAAAGTATATGATAGCATCTCCTTGGCTCAAAGCCAATTTAACACAGTGATCATAGGAGCTGAAAAGGAGTTGAAACTTTGGTTGGAGTTTGTCCAAGACCTTAGGATCATGAGTTCAATAGATGAAAAAATATTTCTTTCTCATAAGTTTTGTGATGATCCTAAGAATAACCTTTCTAGGAAGTGGGTCTTTATAGTTGAATAGAAAATTAAGGTTCTTAAAGAAGAAATCACGAAACTCAAGAGTAAGTCTCAAAAGGGAAAGGCCTTCAAATCAGATATTATAGCAGACATGCTTTCTCTCAAGTTCCACATGATCAAAGACAATTCAACAAATAAAGTTCCAATGGAATTATTTAAGGAAAAATTCAAAGCATTGATCAAAGAGGACCTACTCAAGGCTGAAAATGTATCCAAATAAAAGATGGAGGAGATTACCAAGCTACATAATGTTGTCATGGAAGTCACCAAAAGTATGCTACAGAATGGAGACATGGGTAAAGAGATGGAGAACACTTTGGATAGTTAGAAGAATGTTATTACAAACACAACCATTCCCAAGGGCATGGAGATTGTTGGAGCACTCGTGAAATTTAGGAATCAGATTCTCAAAGTGAAGCCTTCAACAACATCAACTTCAAACATTTCTCCATCTAGTTCACAGGCCTTTTCTTTTAATTGATATATTTAAAAGTTGGCCTTATTATTGATAAAAATGTAATTTGTAATTAATTTCAATTAAATGTTGTGATACATTTCATTAAGGGATAATTCTTAATTAAAAGAAAGGGAAACTAAAGAGACTTTAGTTGTAACCACCCTTGTGGCTATATAAGGCACTTTTGCATCATTAAAAGGGGTTGGATTTTGATGTTTGGAATGTATATGCACATAACTATTTGATCAAAATAGAATTTCTTCCCTCTTGTTTCTAGTGTTCTTCTTGTTCTACTCTTTAATATACATATGTGTCTTTGATATATTCAAACAAGAAAATTTATGTTTAATTCATTGGATGTAGTGCACATAAATTTGTGTCTTAGACATCTATGTATGAGTTATTTGATTATATGCAAATTCATATAATTCTTAAAACTTCATGCAAGCATTAGTAAGGTGTCATTCTATAATCTATACACCCAAACGTGCTACTTTCTTCGGTGAATAATCTTGCTTGAAGTAAGAATAACATAGATATTATTGATAGGTGAATAGGGTAAACTTTTTGTTCCCATTTTTCAATCATATTCATTAAAACTATTGTTATTCGAAAACTCCTATTCCTTTCCCTCTTCTATATTGAAATGAAATGATTATGGAGACATTTAATGCATCAAAATCCTCATTTAAATATTTTTATTTTGTATATTTTTGAATAAGTAGTTTTTTTTGTGTGTGTGTGTGTGTGTGTGTGTTGAATAAGGAACCTCTCCCATAAAGAGAAGGGACTACTTGTCCCATGAACTATTGCTTGATCGATAAAAAAATTCCAACCAATAGTTTTTTGCGCCAACCATGGGGCATGTGTTGTGATTCCCCACTAAAATATATTTCAAGCAAACCAAAATTACAACACTGGGGAGAGAAGATATACATGAGGGAGAATATCCCATGGTATCAAATATATTGATTTTCAGTTACTAGAACAACAAGGATTTCAACTAAATCCAGAAAGAACACATAGAGATCAAAGATCTACCAAAGCACTCCTAGAAGGAATAGAGTTAGTTCATCTTCCCAAGCAGACGTTAATCCCCAACCTCAAGAAATTCCTAGCTCTCACGCTTGAGTATTAGCGGGCGTAACAGCCCATCAGTAAACTATCTTTCCTAGAATGGTTGTGCTTTTGCCATGGGGTCAACGAGTTGGGCCTCGGCTCTTCCTCAACCGTTGCACAATTTTCCAAAGGGGAATAGAAATAATCTTCATAAATTTAAGGGTGATGGAAAAGTGCATCATGAAGAGTATATTGTTACCTTCATTGTTTCTGTGGAGTACTTGGAGTTGAGCACGGGGACATATCAATTAGGTTATTCATTGAAACATTACAAGAAACTTTTGTTGATCTGGTTTTATCACCTCCTAACTGGTATCATTACCAACTAGGATACCATGAAAACTTAGTTTGAAAATCGATTCAAGCCTACTAAAGACGTACATGCTCTACCAAAGATAACTTTTAAATCAAGAAGGATCCATACGATCCTATGAGGGAATTTTGGCGAGATTAAATAAATTGGTGAATAAAATCCCTCTAGAAATTTGACCTATTAATCAGATTCATAAATGATTTTTCTTAAATGCTCAATTTCCTGAGGTAAGTTATGCATCACGGAGAGCCAATATTTCCAACCTAGATCCCGATCGGTGCTTAGCCATCAGTGTAGAAGATGACCTAAACATGTCGGGAAATTGAAAAAGGAGCCACCCAAATCTAAAGATCTACCTCCGGGACAACTAATTCGATCGGTTGGGTCAAAAATTGGCTAATGACTTGATCGCTATGAAAAATTAGTTGGCTCAGAGTGCTCCTTACAAAGACATACCAGAAAGAATTTTTAGTCCGAAAACCTTCTACCTCCCACCGAACCTAAGTTGGCAATAGAATCTCCTCCTCGTTAAAGTCCTGGTCAATACAACTTGTGAAGTTTAGGAGCTGATGGTGAAGTGGAAGCTAAAGAGGTGGAATATTTTGAGGAGGAACTTGAATAATTTCACAAAGATGCGAGATGATTCCCGTGTCAATTTTCTTACCACTTTGAAGTATTTGATGATGATGATGATGACTATGATGAAGTAGTCGTTGATATGACTAGTGAGTCATATGTTGTCATGACAAGAGGGAAATTGAATAAAAATTAAAAGGTGGTAAAACCAAAAAATAAATAGAAAACCAAGGAAGCTCTAGTTACCATTCCAATTGTTATAAGCAGAGGAGTCCCTATTCCTATCATTGTTACCAAAAAGGTAGGTAACCATTCTCGCATCTAATGTTACCTCTACTTCCTTCTCTATTTTTAAGGCAAACACCCCTTCCACCCCGTATCTAAAACACCCTTGGCTATAAAGGTATAAAATCCCAAGCCTTCATCCTGTTTCAAACCCTAAAGCTCCATCTACCTTTTCATCCTTTGATATTATTGACCACCTCAAAAAGACCAAGATTCAAATGTCAAAGGCCGAGTTCCATCAAACTCATCCCGAATCCTTTTCCCAAGTTCTCAAATTTTTCAAATCCCAAACCAATCAATCCTCCACAACTTCCAAAGGACTTCTGCCTAATCCTAAATCCTCTTCTCCACAAATTTTAATGGCCTCCACACCTTCTACCTCTGAAAAAATTGAGCCTTTTTGTGTCACACTTTGGTTATAGCATGCCACAAACTCAAGAATTGTTTCATTGAATCAAGGGTACCTAATAATGTAATTCTTTCCAAAGTTACCCATGCCCTTGGCCTCACACTGACTCAAAAATTTTGCTCATGCTATTCCATGGAAACTAGGGAGGTGCCTCTCATTGGGAGGATCAAGGATGCCCAAGTAGCTTTTATAGCTTTTCCAAATAAGAGATTCAACGCCAAAAAAATTGCAAATATTCCACCATCATATGGCATGCTTTTAAGTAGGAATTTTTGTAGAGAAGTGGGAGGATAAATTCAAATGGACTAGTATCATGCCCTCATCCCAGTCAATGGAAAGATGAAGAAGTTGTTTCAGAGAGACAAGCAGAATATATTGTGCAAAAGATTGACAATCCCAAAGCACAAATCCTATATGAAGATATTGGTCATGGAAACTATATGGTCATGTATGGAGATGAGGCTAAGGCTCCTAAGGTAGTGGTTGATGATCCTAATAGTGTTTGGACCTAGGAGTTTGATGGTATATATTCTTCAACTAGTTCTAGAGATAGTGTTGTTTTGACTTCTCCTGAAGGTAGGTCCCACCCATTCTCTTAAAAGCTTCAATTTGAAAAAAAAAATACTACTGAATGTGAGGCCCTCCTTCTTGTCCTAGTGGTAGCAAGGGAAATGGGGATTAAGAATATTTTTACTCATGGAGATGGTGAGCTCATTGTTAAATAGGTTAGAGGGGACTTCTAAGTAAACAACAAAATACTAAAGCACTATAGGAAGCACTATAGAAACTTGGTTTGGGATTCAGTTGAATTTTTGGATGAATTTTCTATTAATGTTGTACCAAGAGAAGAGAATACAAGGGAATATGCTCTAATAGTCTTTGGGTCGTTGCTTATTCCTCATCTAGACTTTTCTCAGGATAAATTTACAATTGAAATGATACATAGGCCCAGTGTTCTAGATAATGTAAACAACTAACAAGTTTTTAATTATGATTATCACTTGATTTCCTTCCTAGAACTTAAAGACAATTTCAATTAGTTGTATTTTGAAGGAAGTGAGGTTAGTTATTGTGAGTTTGTTTCAACCTTTGTGTCTAAAGAAGGAGTTGAAGAGGAATCTGATAAAGATGGTTGCATAAAGCTAAAAGGAAATAAGATACCTAAAGGTCTAGTGAGATTAGAAGATTTTTTTGACAAACATGATCATTATATTAAAGGAAATGTATCACAAGAGGCCCATCAATCATCTGAATATGAAAATATTAATATAGGGAGTGAAGAGGAGCCCAAATTTTTCAACATTTGTAAATGTTGTACCCAAGAAGAAAGAAAGAAAATGGTCATTCAAACCAAGGGATATGTAACACTATATTCCTTGAATCCATGTATCAAGCCATTCCAACAAAAATAGAGACAATACAATCCTAAGATTGGAGGAATAATTTATCAGAAAATTCAAAAGTTGTTGAATGCTTGAATAATTTTTCCCATTCATCATTTAGCTTGGGTGGAAAATATTATATCTATAAGAAATAAGAGTAGTGAAATACACATTTGCGTAGACTTCAGGAATCTCAATTAGGATTCTCTTAAAGACAATTATCATCTCCCCATGATGGATCAAATCTTGTAAGTTGTCACTGGCTCGAAATGTTATCCATGCTTGATGGATTCTCAAGCTATAACCAAATCGAGGTGGATTTTCAAGATCAACACAAAACAACCTTCACAACTCCCTAGGGCACCTTTTCCTATAGAAGGATGTCATTTGGTCTTGTAAATGCAGGTGCCACTTTCCAAAGAGTAATGGACATGGCTTTCGGTGAATTGAAAGGGAAGTGCATAATGATCTATCTTGATGACTTGATTGTTTTCTCCAAGAAAAGGGAAGATCACTTTCAGCACCTAGAAGTAGTACTTCAAATATGTAGAGACCATGGCATATCATTAAATCCAAATAAATCCATCTTTTTCATCACATAGGGTAAATTTCTTGGGCACATTATTTCAAAGGATGTGGTTAATATTGACCCATAATGATTTTAGACCATCCATAAGATTCCCCTTCTGACAAGAAAGAAAGGTGTGCACTCTTTCTTTGGGAAAATTAATTTCCTAAGGAATATTTTTCTATATTTTCTAGAGCTAACTAGGAGTATAGCTCAAATGATGAAAGAAAAAAAATATTTTTGCTTAGCTAATGAAGGAAAGGGAGATTTTGAAAATATCAAGAAGGCTATTACCAAAACTCTTGTCCTTGCTTGTCCTAACTTTGAAAAGGATTTCATTATTTATTGTTATGCTTTTGAGCACACCTTGTCAACTATATTGGTGTAGAAGGACCCCAAAGGATGTGAACTTCCTATAGCCTTCATGATTTATGTCATGAATTCTCATGAGCTAAAATATACACAAATGGAGAAACATGCTTTTGCAGTAGTAAAAGATGTGAAGTAGTTTCGATTCTATATCCTAAACTCTCATTCTATTTTATTTCTTCCGATAAATCACAAATCAATCCTCACACAATAGGAATTTGGGTCAAAATGAGGTGAATGGGTGGCGAAGGTCTAAGAATATGACCTTGATATCAAATCGATCAATATTGTTTGGGGTAAATGCATCTACAAATTGCTTGCCAATAGTACCAAGAGTGTATCATCGAAGAATAAGCTAATAGTATCCCAACTATCATTTTCCTTAGTTCAATAGATAAATGGTGTGCAGGATATTGTCCATTTCCTCACTTATGGAGAATGCTTGGCATATTTGAGTGCCAAAGAAAAGAGATCTTTTAAGTTACAATCTGCATAGTATGTACTCTGGGATAATTCATTTTTCAAGAGAGGAATTGATGGAATATTTCTCAGATGTGTAGATAGGGAGTAGTAGAAGAGGTTGCTTAGGTATTTTCATGATCGAGCATGTGGAGGCCACTTTTATTCTTCTGTAACATCTCACAAGATTCTCTCGAGAAGGGTATTATTGGCCAACCCTCTTCAAAGATGCTACAAAATGGGTCACAAAATGTGAAGCATGTCAAACCTTTATGGGTAGACCCAAACTAGCCACCCTGCCTCTCAAACTAGTGGTAATTGAATATCCCTTTCAACAATGGGGACTGGATTTTATAGGTACTCTTAATCCTACTTCAAGTACAGAGGACACACACATGTCTTGACAACCACTAACTACTTCACAAAGTGGGTAGAATCCATTCTAGTCAAAAGAACCACTTCTAAAGTAGTGTGTGACTTCATCAAAGAAAACATTTTGGTCAGATTTGGAGTTCCAAACAATATTGTCACATACAATGCCCCAAATTTTTCCTCACATGAGTTGATTGATTTTTTCTATGGCTATGTAATCTCCCTTACACATTATTCTAATTATTATCCATAAGGGAATGGGCATGTTAAATCAACTAAAAAAATCTAGTGAAAATATAGTGACAATTATTATAAAGATTGTTGATGGGTCACGAGAAATTAGCACAAAAATATCTATGATGCGCTCTAGGCAGAAAAGATCACACCAAAGAGAGCAATTGGAATGTCCATGTTTCAATTAGTATATGGGAAAAAGCTCAGCTACCAATGATAGTGGAATAGCCTCGCATTACTAGGTTGATGAAAGCCATTGAGGATGAAAACTTCACCAGTGCCATGGAAAAGAGAGTAATGTACCTATAGAAGTTTGATGAGGATAGATTGCAAGTTGTTGATAAGATTACTACACACCGAAAATATTGAAACAGTGGTTTGACAAGAAATCCGGACATAGAGACTTCCAAGTAGGAGACATTGTCCTCCTTTGGGACAAAAGGAGAGAGCCTCGAGGAAGCCATGGTAAGTTTTATTCACTCTGGTTTAGTCCTTTCAAAATTAGACACTTTACTAGTGAGAACTCATATTACTTAAGCTATATGATGGGACTATTTAGAAATATTCCTATTCCTTCAACTTGAATTAACTAAGCAAGAAAATATAAATATACCTACCTCAGAGGATACGGGGTTTAACAATACCTGTAGATGTTGATTGACGATGCTTGATGTTGCACTCTATGAAATATGTGAGCAAGATCCCTTCTTGCAAGGAAAACATGTGATCAAAGAAACTACACAAGATATGATTAGAAATATGGATAAGTGAGCTTCTCGAGAAATGTTAATTCTAGGAATCCAAATGGATTCCTCGAAGAATTTCATCTCATTGTTTAAATAATTAATTAGAATGAAATAAAGAAACAATACATGATAAACCGATATAGGAAAGATATATGACAAATGATAAGTTGATACAAAATAGAATAGAAGATAGATAAGAAATGAATGAGAGACAGATCAGAAATAAATTATGGCTCAAACTCAAGCTCAAAAGGGATGTCTTGTTCAACCTCGTATGCAACCCAAGCAAGTTCAACTTTGATGAGTATGTAATTGAAATACATGTGTCAGTAGTCTTCTACTACTTGATGGAGTTTGTGAGTGAACTCAAAAAAATTCCAATTCATCTAAAGGAGTGTGATGGATGGCGCATAAATTCAAATCATGAAAAATATCATATTGTTCCCAATAGAAAGGGTGTCAAATTATTGGCAAGGAGTGGATGCTAGTAATTTCATGAGAAGGACCACCAATTGCCATCTAAAATTAATCCATGCTCAAAAGTATGTTAGAAGCAACTAGTTTGATATGATAGAAAAAGTATATATAATGAAAGACTGATAAAAATTGTAGAAAAGTCAAAAATGACAGGAATTTCTAGCGATTAAGCCAATCACCTGAAATTCTGGTGGTTTTGACAGATTAATAAATTAAAAATTTAAATGATTTAAACTTGGTATTACAAACTAACAGAGGCTTAGAAATGATGTAAAACATGTGAATAAACAGATAAAAATACCTGGATGATTAATATGAAGCTAAATGAGGTCTCTAACCTTGTTGAAGGATGATCAAGATAGCTAGTGCAATCTACAGATTGGATGATGGAGTGTTAATCCATAGGAGCTCCAAAAATGGTCTAAAAATTCTTGATTATCATTGATAATTCTTTTGATTGATAATTAAAATGCTCGATAGTCGGTGATTATATACATGACACTATGAAATCAAATGGAAAGCAAGAACTCGTGAATTGAAGTTGAGGATCCTGGAGAGGATGGAAAACTTACTTAAATAATCATTAAAGATTACCTAAATCACTAGAAATTTTGGTTTTTTTAAGATTTTTGAGGAAAAATAGTTGAAACAAATTCTAAATCAGGCTACTTGGTTTGGATTTCGAGTGGCTAATCTGTTAAGTTGTTATGCGTCGCTCAATATCTCTTCTTCATAGGATAATTATGTCTATTAACCTTGAACATATACTCCTACATATTTCTTAGGTATTTATCACTCTTCTAAACTATTTCCTTTACCCCTCTATCTTCTTATTCTTCCTCCTATAGCTTGCTCACATCCACATAAACTTGACTAGTCACAATGAGCAAACACACTAGCATTAATATACATGATACTAGCTCATTATATCTATAGGTCAGCCATTACCATATAGTTTATTCATTCAAACTCAAAAACACATCATATAAAAAATCCCAAAATACCTAAGTAGGTCGTAAATGGTCACACCATCAAGGACTAACACAACAAGCTCGAGATAGGCCAAAAACAAGCACTCCATCTCCAACGATTGAACTAGAACCTTCAAGGGAAACTCTAGAATTTTCATGGCTCCATCAGCTCCACAAAACTCATGAACAATATCTCATCATCAACAATAAGAAAAATAATCTTTTCATTAGCCATCTCCACCATGAAACACACCAAGAAGCTAGCATGCACAACTAGATCTTCAAGCACCCAGAAATAAGTCCTAGAAAACAGGAAACTTCACATAACAAAACTCTTCATCATGGCTCAAGTAGTATACCATTAGAAATTTATATTAATATTATTTCTGGAACAACTCACTTCAACCTCCAAATCATAGTACAATGCCTCTAACCATCTCATTCTCTCGAAACTGCTCCAAACTATAAAAATGGACTCAAGAACTAGTCTTGAGAATCTCGACTCCAAACACCTATAAGGACATTTCCAATCTCAATAAAATCATGAAAAACATCAAGGGAAACCTAAAAACCCTCTCCAAGCATTCACAATCATATCTCTTGTGAAGAAAACCAATCCAATACACCAGTTTGCCGCCTATCTTGGCAAGCCTAAGAGGACCAATTAGGCCATTAGAGTTTATGAAATTAAAAACTCTCTAGATTAAACCAATGCCTAAAACACATCATATCATATGTCAACATGTTTTTCATGACCAAATACCAGCACTCCAGCATGTATTTCATCATATCTCAACTCAAACCTCCATGAATAGCTTTTATCCCTTAAGGCCAAAATCGGTAGGGTAACTTTGGAGACCTGTAACTCAAAAAAAATTCATTGTAGCTACCTACAAATTTTCATGGATACTTATTGCATCTCCCAAGGAATTTGGAAAAAATACCTTTTCATCATGAAACTTCCATCTCAGCCCTAAAACAACAAATCTTCACAAAACTATGGTTTTTATCCTACTTCCTGAAATAACTGGAACATGAAACCATCACCAAACCGAGCCCTGGAGAATCCTTATAGTATTTTATTTAACTAGAGTGCTATGCACACCGGCACCTCATTAAGTTAAAATTAAACACTCACCTAAAATGCATGAAGCTACCAAGTCCCTTTTTTTTTTGTTTGTCAATATGTTAGCATGCATAATTGTCATGATAATTAACCAAGTATTCAACCATACATAATCAATTTATTCACATCATCTTGGAAAAAATCAATCCAAGTAAACCATAATCAATATAAATTGAACAATTATATTACCATACTCATATCCATTAACAATCAATATCTAACCACACTTATCCATTAGAAATCATAATTCATTACATAACAAGGTAGCATATTACAAAACCAGTCATAATAGTGTTCAGCAGAACCATGTGCGCCATCATCAAACCCTAGGTAGCAACCTAACCTCAATGGAACATAAGAGAGATACCTCAATAGTGGCATACAAAATGTATATATAGGGGTGGGGACTTGTTTTCATGCAAATGTGCAATAGGGAAATTGGAAGTTTCCAAGCACGACAACTATACCCCTATGCCGAAATTTTCATGTTTTATCATTCCTAGGCACCTGTGTCAAATCAAATCGGTCAAATGACCTCCAAAATAATTTTATATCATCCCCTAGGTGATTTAGGAAATTTCATTCATTCCCCCTAGGACATTTTAGGAAGTTTTGAAAATATGTTATCTTCTGGTAGTATTGGGAAGGGCTATCGTTGGCCTTCCCAGGGCTGGATCAACCCCCTGGCATGAAACGAGAGGGCTAAATTAAACATGGAATTGAATTGAATACCCTATAACATCATGGAAATTATTTTGGAAGGTTTAGGAAAGTTTTGAAATACATGGAGCGATCGAGTAAAAACAGGTTCACAAGCCTAAAAGCAAAGTACATGGCCTAAAATAGTTGCTAGGCTTCGAGAAGAAGATTCCGGAGCTCCGGATGGAGCTATAAGTAAAAAAACATCACTGGAAATAGAATTCTAAGACCTACATGATGGTGAAATCATATTTTCACAAAACCTTAGCACATAATATTTGTAGGTAGTTTTTATCAAGCAGGAGTGGAGTCTCAAATCAAAAATCTATTTTTTCAAGGATCATATGGATGAATCAAGACATGATAACCCCTCCATTGGATTCAAAAATCCATTTACAGTCAGGATCATATAAAATTTAACCAATACATTCCACTGGGAGCTCAAGTTATCATCGCTCCAAGTTACCCTCTCAAAGCGCATTCGGGACTTAGTCATTTTTCGAGAGGACACGTGTCACTCCCACCGTGGAAATTGATGTTCCTCATGTCCCTAAGGTGAGGGACATAAAACATGGAAAAATGTGCCCATCCCTCTAGGAGAGTGTTTTGGTCACCCATATGACCAGTTTCCAGCCCCTCGATGCTTTAAAGCTGATTTTGGAGCACTCATTCCCTACCGTCAGATCGTTGCCACGTGTCGTCCTCTTAAACACTATGGAATTTTATGTCCCTCACATCCCTAAGGTCAGGGAAATCAAACATGAAAAAAATTTCCCAACTCCAACCAAAAATTTGAAAAAATTCTAACTGTTAGCTACTTCTTGTTGCTTCTTGTTGTTTCTTGTTGTTTCTCCATTACCAGAAGAAAACTATAGAGAACACTAGTCCACCACTCCACCATTGCCAAAGCTTGAACCAGATCCATTACAGAACATCATCCTTCACTCCATGATGGCACATAGGTCTTGTAAGAATAATTCATCGAGATAAGAAGAAGAAATGAAGAACAAAGAAGAAGAATAATGGAAATCCTCATTGCCATGAAATGAAATTTGAAGAAATCTTCCAAACCGGAGCATGGATTGACAAACCATTTGTTGCTGAGTTATTCTCTCTTGAAGGCCATTAAAAAATCATATTCAAACCTCCAATTTTCATAAAGGAATTCTCACAATGAATAAATCCTCTTTCGGCTCTACGAAGGAAAAGCTTGATTTCCCATCAAACCATTGCCGGATTGAAGAGAAATTTCACGTGAAGCACCATAATGAAAAACCTATCGCAATGGAGTTTATTTCATTGTAAACAGAGACAAAAATCAGATGTGAAAATTTAAAGCTCCATTAATGGCCACCATGACATAGTAGTGGAAAAAATTAGTGAGCTACCTCTCCACTTCTCAAGGTTCCAGTGGGCAAAATCACCGAAAATTGGAGGAAACGATCGTCGAAAAATCTAGTTTCGCATGAACTAGTTTTCACACCATGAAGTCCCTATTTTTAGGGATATGGAGGGCTGTGTTTTTATCAGCATTCTTCCCTCTTTGAATAAATTTTCAAATTCCTAAAGATCCGATGGGTGAAATCATCCAAAATTGGAGGGAATGATCATTGAAAAATCTAGTTTCACGTGAACTAGTTTTTGCGCCATGAAGCCCCTATTTTTTAGGGATATGGAGGACTGAGTTTTTGTCATTATTCTTCCCCTACCAATGAAAACATAATTTTCCCACTTTTTCAGATGAAGGAATTACTCAAAATTCGAAGCATGGAACCTTGGAATAAAACCCAGAATTTCAAGACCCATTTTGTCACAATTTGACATTCGTGGCGCACTTAATAAAAATAGCATGTCTCTTTGCATAGGGGTTTGTTACTTGGGTAAGCCACCATTTGAATAGGATATGAAGAAGGAAGTAAACATAGAGGGAGCATTATAGTCAAGGTCATCAAAAAGTTCATCTCGACTTGTAATTCACACTTACTAAAAATAGTAAGTTACGCTCGAAAAGTAGTTTTGGCACAATGGGTCGTACAAGGATAATCATTTAGGGGACATCAATTTTTAGGAGCATCCTAGTCCTTTTTCATAGTGAATTCTAGGTCCATATTAGTTCATTCAACTTGGCGAGCATTTGTGGGCTAATTTGGATGAGTTTCACAGTGTGCAGGAGTTTGAAGATTCAGAGTTTCACTACATTTGGAGCTTTCCATCAACGAGGATCAACGGGCTTCATCGGGTGACATCTCCTCTTCTTCTTATGTCTCTCTTTCTCTCTCTTCTTCCCCCCAACTTTCTCTCTCCTTAAAATGTTCTAATTCTTTGTTGGGGTTTGCATTTTTTGATATGCCTTTAAGTCACTTAAAAGTGACTTTAGAAACATAATGTAAATTAAGTCACCTTGATTTTATAAAAGGGACTTTAATATTTTGTAGGAATATGAATAGTCTAAAGTTAGGAATAAGGCATATAGAGGGTCATGAGGAAGATGATAATTCACCTCTCATTCTATAAATTGTAATGTCATTCCCATTTCAAAGGGTTGGCGATTGATCTTATAAACTCAAGAGTGCATTGTACCTAGAGAAAGCAAAGGAGATAGCCATTTTTCTTCTACTTTCCTCCATTCTCACACTATGTAAAAAAATTTTAAGCATCAATACAAGAAGAAGGAGTTTCTATATTTCTTTGACTAAGGGATTTCATGATACTTTGTGTTCATCAAATTCTATTTGGTCTTGTTGTCATTTGCAGGGTTGTTTTCTCTTAATTTAATGCATGTGGTGAATTTTCTAACTAGTGTATGTACATGAATCTGATTTTCTACCTACGGCATTATTCATCTTATCTCTTTTATCACGCCCTTTCCCACTTTCATACAAACTCCTCCCTAGCAAGAGATTTCTAGCTTTTCCGCAAGGTCAGTGGAGTGCCCCTGTTGGATCCTGAGTCGAAAGGTCACCATAGAAATCCACATTTTTTCATGCATCCACTTGACAGCCTACACATCGGTTAAGTAGAGGGACTTAGGTTCCCGTGAGCATTGGTAAGAAATCCAAAAGTTTTTCCACCGAAAATTTTCTCACCAACAAGACTTTCCCTTCACTTCCCACGCACTCTCCTAATAATATGCATGCTCTCAAAATAGACAACATGCGTTACATTCCTAAAAATATTCATGTGTGCATCCTTTGCATGCTTTTTACAAAATAGCTAATAATAGATTATTCTAAATATAGAGCATTCTTTAATCCTATTAGTATACCCCTTCAGCATACTCAGCATGTGCTTTTATCACTTACTTGATCAACACTCTAAGTCTATTTTTGGCCTGTGCTCAACAAAATGGCTAAGTCCCGAACTCTGTCTATTTGGGCACAAACCTCCATGTGTTGTTTTAACCCTACTTGTGTGTGCCTATGCACCACCATTTCATTCACCCCAAACCTCCATGCACTCTTCATACTTAGGAATTTTTCCCTCTCAACAATCCTCTACAACCCTAATGCATCACTTTTTCTTTCCAACTTCATTTGAGACCATGCCATGCATTTCTTCCATATCGCTTTGCTAGGAGGATTTTAGCTATGGTTTTGACCTATATAACTTCTAACGATTGTTCATAAAGATGGTATGATAAAATCAACTCATTATTTTTTCAAAACACTCTTAGCTCAATGAAAAATTATCCCCTAAAGCCTCAAGATTCCATGTAGAACCCACATGTGTGGGTAATCAAAACAAGATGACCTATCAAGTGGTTTTAGCCTTCTAAGAGATCAGTTTTTCCAAAAACATCATAACATGAAAAATATTCATCATACCAACCTAAAATTTTCCCACAAAACCATAGGGACATCCTCTATGCATGCAAATCAAATACATCTGCAACTCTCCAACCACTGAGACTTACTTGTGTCTATATGTCTTGTTCCCAAGAAACTTTCTTCAATGGACCTTAAAACATCATCAAACCTATGAATATTGACCTTATATTCCTTCAAAACATCATAAATAGTGACACAACACTCCTACCATACTTTAACAAGACTTACCTACTCTATATCTCATGTCACTATACAAAACCACATGCACTAGGTTTAGGAATAGGCCTAGAATGACTCTACTCACCACATACTTTGCATAAATAGACCATGATGTCCACTTTTAGACACATAGACACCTCTCACTCATCATAATAACAATTCTTGAACTTATACATGTCTCATACAACCTTTATAGAGTTCATACTAGCTTGAACATGCCTCGAAACCATGACTAGACACCATAACAATTTCACCAAAACTAGCCACTACCAATCAACCTTCATGTTTGACCTTGATTGACACCTCATGGAGACACATATGACACCTAAACTCCCTTTTCCATAAATGACCTTTGACATCAATGACAACACCATAGACACAATGGCCAATAGTGGTGTAATATAACAAGTAAATGAAAGAAAAAAATATTGTGGTATTTTTTTACTTTTGTATTTGGGTGTGAAAATTATGGGCATGACAATTTATGCAAGTGTGAATGTGATTTAATCCAAACCCTATCTATACACTTGTGTCTCTTGACACAAGAATAATGGGCTAAATATAGAGTATATAATGGACCCATGTGATGTGGTATGCTTGATTGCTAGACTAAACCCTCGTTATCCCTTTATCTTTCTAAAACATGGCTCTATGGCCTTTTCATGTTTGAAAATGAAGGAAGCTAGACTATTTGACCATGTTGAGTGTTTTAGACTTGATGTAGTGGCTGATATAAATGATGTGCAACTACTTTTAAAATATTTAGTAGAGCCTTGAGAACTTTTTATTGATATTTGTAATACGAGTTTATGAAAGTTCATGTGAGTTATGAAATGATATTTACTTGCTTATATAGACTTCCATTGGGGAAATGACATGCTAAGGTTGATTGTAAGAAGATGAAATGAAACATATGAGTTAATCAAATTAAAAATATAATCATTTGATAAAGGGGGTGGGACCATATAGGCCGGATAATAATGTAATCCACTTTGTGGCCTTAAGCTACACATTTTTCTAAAAAAGATAGCGAGATAAAGATAAATTTTGGGAATTATTCCTAGAGATAAATTTATGCTTTGGTTAATTAATATTTCCTAGATGAACAATAGAGCATAGTGTAGTAATGTAAAATTCAAGAGAGAGAGAGAGATAGAGACAAGTTTCAATTTGACATATAATGTGAGAATTTGTTTTGGCAAGGAAAAAATCCAAACTTTTCATTTCCGAAGGATAAGGTACCAAATTTGAGTGTCTAAATTTCCCCCACCAAGCATGTAATTAAAAATCACATGCTTAAAGGAAAAATATACATGAGTGCACACACACACTTTGTCTTCACTCCATAGTTGTCTTCTCGATGTGTTGGTGTTGGCATGATTTATGATGAAACCTATAACATAGAGTCTATTCAATGCATATAGTCGAAGTTGAACTCAGTAACTCAATTATAAATATTTTTTGTGAATTTTTAAAAATTGAACTTACATAAACTAAATGAAATAGATGCAGAACATGGAGGGTATGCACCTATTCATTTTTTAGATGGAGGATCTCTCATTCTTGTTTTACTTTGGAAATTTGGAGTTTATGAAATACTAAAAGATTGGGGGTGATCAGCCCCTGATTGTACCAAAGGATAAATTGTAGTGTGTATACATACAACTCAATGTCGAAGAGAAGAGAGGCACTACAGCACCATGTTATGAGAGAAGAGAAGTGTATTATAATTTTTAGTAACCCTAATATATTCCCCCATAAATTTGAAAGAGGAAAGGAAATAAATCCTATAAACAACTTAACCTCTTTGATACCTTCCATAACCCCATGGACCATAGCACTATACACAAATCTAGGCCCAATTTTGTAAATAAGCACCATAATCAAAAAATGAATAGTACACCATGCCCCTAATGTGTTGTGTAGATGACTCATCTAAGTACACTAATTATAATCTAATGCAAAGGAGGAGAAGTACCATGCCACCAAACCCTATTATTGTAACTATGTCTAAGTAGTGTAGTGGAGAAGGAATTAAGTACTCATTTCCCATTTATAATGTTTTGAACTATGTAATTTGTGTTTGAATTTGTACTAAAAGTTCGTAAATAGTTGTAATAATTTGAAACTATTGACAATTAATGAGAATAAGTCCCCAAGTCAAGAGCATCTAGTAGGGTCTAGACCATACTACAGTCATGACCTAAAGTGTGTGGTTTTGGCCAATGTTGATTTATGAAAATTTTCTTTGTTTGTACTTATTTATAAGGATATGTACCCTATAAAACATGTAATGTGTCATGTAATCAACATGTACTAAGCGTAGATGTAGAATATATCCTAATGAATTCCACCTCTTTTGAGGCATGTGTGATAAATAATTTGGGCATGCGGCTCAAAATAAAATGTGTGTACCCATGTTATATAAGTTTTATTATCTGTGTTGGATCGCATATAAGGTTATAATGGCTGCCACTATTGGGAAAGTATTCTTGCAAAAGGAGTTGTGCATGGTGGAGACCAAGGCACACAAAGAAATCAATATGCATTTTGTAGTAATAGTTATCATGTGTATAGAAGTGATAACAATAGTTAATAAGTAATAGATCAAGTTAGAATATAAAATATTCATATTAAGGCATAGAGCCAAAAGCATGAGACAACAATGGTGTCACAAGATAATCACATAAAACGCACTCAAGAAATAAGAAAAGAAACAAGTGTATATATGAAGATAGGAATAGGGCTACAAATTTGAGACACCGATGATTTCATAAGACAATCAAAGCACTTATGATGCATATAATAAGAAATGAAGTAGGCATATAATCAAGTAATAAATCAATGTAATAAGAAATTTCAAAAATAAATTAGTTAAATAACACGAAGAGTGAGATAGGTTAGCAATACATAAGAAAAATGTGTTATTCATGTTAGCTCAAAAGATAACATATACACAATATATGTAATCAAGTGTAATGAGGAAGTGTAAAGTAACTAAAATGAAACAAAATCACCCATATAACAATAATAGATTCCCCCAAATATTATGTCAATGGGAAGGGAAAACTTCAACACTTTTCATCATGTATCAATATGTGTGTGTCCTACATCAAGCTCAATATGATTTGTGAACATGTGTGCAAAGAGAATATATAGAAATATTTTGTGTATCAAACCAATATGAAAAATAACATATATAAAATAATAATCTAGCCAATCAAGTCATGAACATGTCTTGATTTTGTTTTTTTACAAATATGTGAATTTTGTTATGTGGTTATTTGAAAAAAATTCATTTTTAAATGAGCTATGTAAAAGGAAAGAGGGGTAGCACAAAATCTACCCAATAATGTCCACATGAAAAGGTAAGACATACTCATAAATTGAAGGAGGATTGGGCCTCACGTATGTCATAGGTGAAGAAGGATGACCATGTATGATTTGTGTGACAATCATAGTATGTGCCATAACAGAATTAGAATGGAAATACTTATGATCAATAGTATGTGTAGAGAGGGACCTAGTAAAAATTGAGAAGAGAGTGACCTACTAGAATTAACATTTGAGCTAAAAGAGATAACATAAGTCCTAAGAGAGAGTGACCCAATCAAAGTAAAAATATGAACTATAAGCTTTAAGAGAATTCTTATGAGAGAGTGAACCAATAGAAGTATCATTTGAACTAGATGTTTATGGTGATTTTTGTTTAGTTTTTATTATGCTGAAATACCAAAAAATATAATAAAGTAGGGTTTACCAATACTGTTCCAAAAATGTAATGTTGGGTTGATTTAGTACACGAACAACATGAGAAACTCCTTTTTCGAATGAGAAGACCTACATATAAAGACATCTAAACAAACAAATATTAGATAAGGATGTAACAAGTTGTTTGGAAAAGGTCGATCCTAGGAATCCATAGGGCTTCCTTAAAGGGTTTCACTCGCTTTTTTATAATTAATTGATTTGATAAAAGATAAGATAATGAAAATAAATCTAGAATTAAAGAGGGATGGATATATCATGCTTTGTGTTGTAGGTGGCCCAAGCTAGGGTTGTGGTGAGCTTGAAGTCCTCTAAAATAGTCATGCCCAAAATACTCTGTGACTTCTCATTCTTCTTGTATGATCTCAAGTTGTTCCTCAATGTCTTCGATGTTGGGAGTGAGGGTAATGGTGCATAGGCTGAGTTCATGGAAAATTTCAAACTTCTCCCACATGAAAGGTTGTTGAATGATTGAGAGATCATATATGTTTGTGATGGGGTGTGATGGACCTAGAATAGTCATCTACAAAGAGTACATATTGCAAGAAAGACAAAGTCTAGGCTAGAATATATTGATGAAAATATGATAATTGCTAGAAATGACTAAAAAGACAAAGATTGACAACAATCAAGGATCGATGGTGATCAAGGACAAAATTCTTACTTTGATCAAAATTGATAAAATATTATTTTTTATACAAGATGAAGTTTTGCATTGCTAAGATAGACTAGGGGGACTCTAAAAATATGTGAGGTTCATAAAAATGTGTTTTAATGGATAATGAAGGGAAAAGGTGGTTAGGACATTGATCGATGGTGATCAGGAATCAA
The DNA here is from genome assembly GCA_018340775.1 of Taxus wallichiana var. yunnanensis. Taxonomy (NCBI): domain Eukaryota; kingdom Viridiplantae; phylum Streptophyta; class Pinopsida; order Cupressales; family Taxaceae; genus Taxus; species Taxus wallichiana. Next base: position 564,338,907 of record CM031242.1, on the reverse strand, counting down.
CGACGATCACTATTAAAAATTACAAGTATTCCAAAACTTGATCAAATGATTAAATGAAGGACATAATGTAAAGTGGCTATGGAGGATGGTATAGAAGGCTGATTATAAAATATAATTAATGTAAAATATGATTGAAAATGATAATGAAAATGTACTAACCTTGTTGAAGTGGCTTTATGAGGGGATGACAAAGCTCCAAAAGGATAGTGATATTGATTTGACAAGATTTCTCTCCAAGGAATGATAAAGAAGTGTTGATATTTCCAAGTATAGTAATGTTGTACGTAGAGTTGTGGAAATTTGTTCCCAAATATAATCTCTGTATAACTGGGAAATGGAGGAAGAAGGTAGCTAAATAGAATTGAGGATGATTCACAATGATCACCATCGATCATGGATCTCATCGATTTTGGTCAAAAATGGTTAAAAAAAACAAGGAAAAGATGGAAAATGGTTAAAACCACTTTCCATTTGAGGATTAAGGTTGTTTTATGAATGGTGAGAGGTTAGGAATCTAGGTAGGAAGAGGTTAGGGGGTTAGGATGGGTAGGATAAATTAGGCTAGGTTGGTTTTAGGTGTTAGGGGAGGGTAAATAAGATTCTACGTGGGTAAATAAGATTTATGATGATAAATTTGATTATAAGGATGATGGACTTAGGATAGTGATAATAAATGTGAATAATGATAATGTAATTAATGTGTGTGGGTCACATAGGGGTGAAAAAGTAGTGTCTACATTTACCCCTTTTTGTTGAGGTGTGTAGGCATAAAGCTATGAGATAAAAACTAGTGTGAGATGCCCCCTATTTTTTATGATAAGGATATTATTCCCCCTCAAGCCAATGATGACTTTGTTGGTCATTAGATTGAAAAGAGTTAGATTGATTGGATAGGTTTTTTTTAAAATATGCTCTAGGGTTTGATTGTAGTTTGAAATGACCATGTTGGAGGAGTATGTAGAGATGGTAGTAATCTTGGAAACACTTGGTAGGGGAATTATATGGCCTCAGGAGGGAAACGCTAATGTGGAAATCCTATAGATGTGTGCTTTGGGAAGATTACTACATGGAGAGGATCCAATGGGAGCACTCTCATGAGGATGTGTGAAGTTGTGGGACCAAAGGGTCAAGGAAAACATCCATAATGTGTGTAAAACTTGATGTATGGTCAAAAATAGAGTTTTGAAAAGGTTTTGGGCATCAAATCAAAGACATATAAGATCTTTATGGTGTCGTATGTATTTAAAAAGGTCTAGGTGACCAAATTTGATAAGGTGTGAAAAAGGGTTTGGATCGGTGGTGATTATGGATCATTTGGAAGTTAGGGGATGATCGGAGATGATTTATGATCATTGGAGATCATAGAAATGAAGATTATAAATCCAAGTTGGGAACATAAATGGCTCATTTATGATGTGTTAACTTGTGATTTGAGAGCTCTGGTTTATTGATTTTGAGTTTTTTGAGAGATGGAGGTGAGTGAAAGTGGCATGAAGAGGCATTGGATGAGGAGAGGGGTAGTAGTAGGTTTTGTTTTTTTTTATTTTGATTTTTGTGATTTTTTTTTTTTTTTTTTTTTATTTTTGAAATGATTTAGGTGGGAACCCAATAATCAAATCATGATCATATGATCATGATGATTGGTGGATCATCGTCAATATCATAAAGAAAGCATCACTGATTAGAGATTGGTGGTGATCAAGGTTATTTTGATAAAAATTTAATTGATGTGATTTTTTTTTGTTTTTACAAGTGAGAGACACCATATACCTCTAGGATAGGATCCCAAAGATGCTTTGAGACTATTAGAGGTGATGTATGATGTTGTTGAGTGGGATCACATTGAACTGTCATTGGTTTGGGAGATTTCTTCCATTACTAACGGATTCCTAGAGATTTTGGGTTGATGGTTACATTTTTGGATAGATGGGAGCCGAGTACATGGACATTTTGGTTCCGTACTGGTGAGATGACTATTACTTTGGAGGATGTATATTGTATTTTGAGATTACCTATCAGGGGGAAAGATAGTTCCTATTACCCATGAGGCCCATCTAGATACTATGAGATGGTTGTATGGAGATGATCCCTGATATCATATACATACAAAGGGGTTTTCATATTGAGAGCTATTATGATGCATGGGTGTGATAGGAACGGATGATGTTAGTGATCATGTTGAAATTTCTTGTTATGCACTTGCTGACTCGGAGGAGGTAGAATATTTCCATGGACACTTGTTGGTGTCTTATGAGATTATGGAGCACTAGAAGTGTATGCCTTGGGATGTGCTTTATTATCTCATGTGTACCATGAGCTATGGATGTTTATGATTGGGAAGGAGGTTTGGATTGGATGTGGGTTTTATTACATATTTTGGGTATGAGCACATAGTTGTAGTGAGGCCACCAATGCCTACCTTGGAGAGTAGAGGGACCCATAGAGTATGTGGTGGGTTTTATGAGATGGTGATTTGAATGGATGAGAGATGATGATGTAGAGAGGATCATACATATTATATTGATTGTCTACATGAGTTTATCTATGGATGATGTAGTCTAGAGGCCATATATGTGATATTTCCTTACATGGCCTGGTATGGATGTGGAGTTGGTAGGGTTGAGGTGGGTGTGGTGGATTGAGGTAGGAGGATAGATATGATTGAGGATGTGCAATTCCTAGGGTGGAGGTAGTTTGGACTCCCATAGAAGATACCGGTGATTTGATTATATATCGGAGATGAGATGATTTAGAGAGGGACCTACTATGGCACTAGATGGTAGATGAGGACACAGAAAGGAAGAGAGGAGGGGAGCTAGAGGGATATATATGTGATGTTGGAGTTATAGAGGGATTTCAAGTGAGTGGTGGACATGCAATAGTGGGCAGCCTAGGGGAGATAGGTAGGGTGGAGATAGAGGGGTGGGGAGGAGGAGGAGGAGGGTGATGGTGGTGAGGAGTTGGCGAGATTACAAGAATATTTTTATGCATTGTAGTAGAGAGAGGATAGATTGATAGTGGAGTGGGACACCTCATGGAGAGAGATACTCTGCAGTAGGAGAGTGGGATAGGCACACTTAGAGCATGATATTTCCAAAGTAGTAGAGGAGGATATCACCAACAAGTAGGAGAGAAACTTAGGTGAGAAAGTATGGAGAGGTGGGGACATGGATTTAAGAGGCCTTAGGAGAGTGTGTGACAAAAGGAGACAAGTGGATGCGAGGAATTATAGTACCTATAGGAGGAGTGTGGTAGTGAGTGGAGGACAGATGAGACCTCCAAGTTTTGTGACTATAGAGTAGTATCGCGCATTGGGGAGGAGATGTGATATTATGAGTGGCTCATGATAGAGCATCTTCCCGAGATATACCTCGCTATGTGAGATCATAGAGTGAGTGAGCATAGATCGGCTCATAAATCTACCTCATTGAGAAATATACATTAAGTGTCCAACCTCGAGAGATATGGACATGATGGAGGAGCTAGAGGAGAGGCCAAGGTGGTGATAGAGTATCTGATTTTGATTTTATCGCATAGATATAGAAGATTTTGTATATGATTCAGATGTATATGTATATGAGCCCTTTTGAGGAATTTTGTATAAAATTATTGATGATATATAGATATATGATTATGATTTTGATTTTGATTCATGTGTTGTGATGGATTTAATTTGATGTTATATATGAGTTTTTTTTGATTTTAAGATATTTGATTGATGGTTGGATAGATTAATTTTGATATGATATGATGTTAGATTAGATGTGTAGATGTTGATATGATGTTTGATTGATGTTGATGTGATGTGACTCAAATGTAGTGATCTTGATGTATGTTTCAAAATGTATTTTATCATGGTTAAGAATAAATGTGAAATGTTTTTTTTTGAACTGGATTTGATATATATATGATTGATGGTAAATTTAATATGTATGACAATGCACTTGAGGCCTTGTAACAAATGTTAACATATAACTAATAATAATTAGTCACATGTAGGATCATGGATATGATGGAAATGATTTTATATACCTTCTTTACAACATGGGAAGGGTTGATATGTAGTTTGTATGGGGGAGTAGGTTCTCCTTTGATGGCTTATAGGATTATGCCCCAGCTATATTTTTTTTGCACAAATTGATCAATGTGGGAAGTTTTCTTTTTGATGGAAATTTGATTGATGCGGGGAAGCTTTCTAGGATGATTTTGATTATTTTGACTTTGATATGAAGGTTGATTGATGTGGGAAGCCTTTTTTTGTAATGATTATGGGTATCCATCCTTTGAGGGAGTGGTCTATGATTTTTTTTTTTTTTTAGATAGTCATCCTTTGAGGGATGGTCTATATTTTGATTAGTTGTCCTTTGAGGGATTAGTCTATATTTTGATATATTATTAATAGTTATCCAAGAGGGATAGTCTATATTTTTTGATAGTGTGCATCCATATGTATATTTTTACTTTTATTTGAGCTGAGGGTAGGCCTAGTAGACCATTTGGGGGGGGAAAAGATGTGTGTACAAACTACACATGTGTACCCCTAACATGTTTTTAGTTGGTAGATAAGGGGAAGATGAAGTAATGATTATGGGGTTCCTACTTATGAAGAGGAACTTATCCATGTGGAAAATGTGATGAAAAGCCATGGTGTTCATCTTTAAGGTCATAAATATAGGATATTGATGAAAGACCACATAATTCCAAATCATTATGATAGTGAATGATAGGTTGGTGATGAATGAGATATTTGATGTGACTAATGTCATGAAAGTAGATGTGTTAACAATATAAAGGCCACAAGTGCAAGGCATTTAAAGGTTCCTTTTAGGTTTACCATCAAGGAGGCTAAGTGATAGGATCTGACCCATATTTATGAGTGATGACATATGGACCAATCTAGTTAGGGGAAAACTTTCCATGTTTACTCCTTTCCAGAGTAGTGACATTTTGATTCTCTTTAAGGAAAAGATCACCAATGTTTGAAGTCACATTCTTTGACATGTTTATTATATGCTCTTTTGATGCATTCTTGATAGACATGATGATGTTCAAGGGATGTTAGGTGACATTTTTTCTAACAATTCAAGTTGTGTTAAGTGTTCTTGATGATAATCCTCATCAGAGATAAAAATATGAGGGACATGGAGGGATGGAATTTGAACTTCAAGGGGTAGAACCACCTTGGATCATAGACTAAAAAAAAAGGGAGTAACACCTGTAGGAGTATGGATGCTAGTCGATAGGCCCAGAGAGAAAACAAAATTTGGAGATGCCAATTCTCTACCTGCTTGATCAATGGTTTTCATGAGGATTTTGTTGAGTGTTTTGTTAGAAGCTTTTGTTTGACCATTTTCTTGTGGATAGTAAGGAGATGAAAAAATAAGCTTGATGTTGTAGGTGTCACAAATTTTTTGAATATTTTTTTTTTGAAATATTTTCCATTATCTTGTGATAATTTTGTGAGGAATGCCAAAGTGATAGATAATGTGATGGTGGATGAAGTCAACAATCTTATCATCTTTAGTAGAGATGAGGGGAATAGCTTCCACCCATTTTGTGAAGTATTTAGTAGCAGATGATGATAGAATGATGTCATTGTGATGAATGAGGGTTGATGAGGCCAATGAGGTCAAGTCCCCATTGTGAAAAAGGCCATAAATCTTGAGTGGGTTATAGGGCCTGACTTGGAATGTGAGTGAGATTGGAGTGTTGTTGACATTTAACACATTTCTAACATATACACAATAATATTGATTAAGGGTAGGATAATAATATCCCATCATGTAGATGACATTTAAAAACAACCAAACCATTGAAGTGTCCACCACATATGTCATGTGGACTTCTTGGATAACTTTAGTGGATTCATGAGATTTGAGGCATCAAAGTAGAGGCCATCAAACCCATATTTGTAAAGGACACCACCTATGATGACATATTGATTAGCATGTTGTAGAAAATATCTTTTAGCATTTTTAGATAGATCGAGAGGGAATTTTAGATTGAGAAAGATAGTCATAGAATTGAGTGTACCAAAGGTCTGATTGATTTTTTGATAAGGTTAATAGAGGGAGTTCATTGGTATGAGATGGTTGATCGAGTCTATGCACAACAAAATGAACAACTTGGAATATTTAGTTGATAAGGGGATGAAGTGATGCAAGAGAATCCATAGTGTCTTGTGAATTTTTTTGGATGAATGAGGAACTATTTGGATCATATATTGATCAAAAGATTTAAGAGGAATCAAAATGTTTTTTATATTTTTGTAAAATTTCATTCTTACATTGATAAGTTCCTTTGATTTGATTGATGATAAGTTGGGAGTCTCCATAGATGTCAAGGATTTGAACACCAAGCATGATAACAAGTTTAGAGACCCATGATGAGGGCTTCATACTGGCCATGTTGTTAGTGCATTCAAAATTTAATTTTAAAGGATAGAGGAGATAGGAGTCCCCAAGGAGGTATGATGATGATACCGACACCTCCCCCCTTCCGACATTTAGAACCATCAAAGAAGAGTGTCATTTTGAGGGAGTGTATTCTTGATCGATAATGGTGTTGATGGATTTCGTTAGGAAATTTTCATGAGGTAGTTGATTATTAGGAAGGGGAGCTTCTGCAAGTTGGTTGGTGATGGATTTCCCCTTGATATATTTTTGTGACATGAATTCTAGGTCAAATTCAATCATAAGCATGAGCCATCGAGTGATAAATCACTATGGTATGGTTTAGAATGCATAGCTTTGAGAGGATTAAAATTGGTGATGACATAAGTCTTATGATTAAGGAGATAGTGAAAAGCTTAGAAGTCACAAAGTATAAGGCACAACATAACTTTTCTTCTTTGGTGTAATGAGTTTCATAGTCATGAAGAGTGTGGATTATATAATAACATCTCTTTCTCTCTACCCTGCTCATCTCGATGTGCTAGCATAACACCCAAGGCATGGTGATGGAAGATATATATAGATAAAATCTCCCCCTGCGTGGGGGTGTGAGCATGGGTGGTGATAGGAGATATTTTTGAGGTCTTCAAAGGCCTTTTGATAGTTGTGATCCCATTTGAAATGGACATCCTTTCAGAGGAGATGATGAAAAGGTTGAAAATGATCTATGAAAGATGAGAAATGAAATGAAGTGGACTGATTGGAGTCTACCTTGGAGACTATGAAGTTGTTTGATATTGGAAGGAGGGGCATCTCGATGATGGATTTGATTTTGGTAGGGTCTACTTCAATACCCCTGATAGAAATGATAAACCCTAAAATTTTCTAGTGAGAACACAAATACACACTTTTTGGGTTAAGGAGAGAAAGTATTGAATAAGATGGGAAAATATGATGTCAAGGATGATGAGATGGTCTCTTTGGTGTTTAGATTTACCTAAGAGATCATCAACGTAGTCTTCTATGGTTTTATGGATGATCATGGAAGATATAAGTCATAGCATGTTGATAAGTGGCCCCCTACATTCTTCTTGAGTCCAAAGGGCATGACATGGTAGAAAAAGGTCCCCTAAGGGGTAATGAAATATGTCTTATGTTGGTCATAGATCGATGATAAGGATTTGATTATATAGAAAAACCATCCATGAGAGATAGCATTTCATGGCTATCGTGAGGTCAACAAGTTGATCGATGTTAGGAAGAGGGAAGTCATCTTTAGGACAAGTGAGATTGAGATCTCGAAAGTTATGTGCGAGATATGTAACTTTTTTGGAGGCTTTGGTTATGTATATAATAGAAACCCATTGTGGATAATCAATGGGTAGTATGAAATTAGTAGAGAGAAGACATTGTAACTCTTCTTTTATGAAGAGGGCTATGTGAGGGTGCATATCTACTATGTAGATTTTTTTTTTGATAGGTTTGGCGTTAGGAATTGTGACAATGTTGTGGATGAAATGATGTTAGGGTCAATACCAACATGTCACTATATGACCATGTGAAGGCCTGATTATGTTTGGAAAGGAAGGTGGTGAAATCCTTTAATTCTTTCAAATCTAAAGATTGGAAAACTTTGACTATGTGAGGTTCTTGTGAAAGTCCCTATGTTGACATCGATAGTGGATTCATTAAGGAGTGTGGATGTGTCAAGGTGGTAGAGTATTTTAAAGATAATGGTCCTCTTCCCATATAGGATAGGATGGATTCATCATCATGGCATTGAAGAATGTTGATGGTAGGGGAGTCTTCCTCTACCATTTCAAGGTAATACAAGTGGAAGGGTCTTAGTGTCATCATTAGTTTGATAAGTAAGTGAGTGGTCCTAAGGTGATCGTGTTGATTAAAAATTTTTTAGGAGGAATGGAAATGGTATTTATGTTGATAGAGAGTCATGTGAAGATGAAGATGATGGCTCTATTTCTATTATTATGGATTCAAATGTGGTGATCTTGAGAGGTGTCTGAGGAAGGTTTGTCAAAACCTAGTTCAAATTTCTCATGAGGTTTTTGAGACTGGTCAAAGACCAAGTCATGTATACCTTGTTCATAACATCCTAAGCCAAAACCTTTCCAGGTACAATGATGAAGGTACATTTGTGTGAAGGATTGGTTGTATAAGAATGAAGAAATCAGATATAAAGGGTTTAACATGATGTTGATTTGTCGTGGTGTGAGGAAGGATGATCAATCCCTCATAAATGAGGTTAGTTTTAAGATGGGGAGGACCAAAGAGATGATATCTCCGACATTTGGTTCATACATAGGTTTTTTTTTAGGTCTCCCATATGTTTTAGGTGTAGGGAGTGAGTTGAGGGCTAGAAGGTGGTACTCCCCAAGAAGAGAGAGACATGCATAACATCTTCAAAGGAGTTATCATTTGGTAGCTTAGATGAGGAGATGGAAAGAGCTTGTAGAAGCCTCATCAGAGGAGCTCAAGTTTGTCTTAGGAATGAGCACATCATTAGGTCGATAGGTCATGTGACATGATTTGAAAGGATTTGGGTTCGGTGGGAATAGTAAAGGTTTTTTACCTTCATGTTCATATTTTAGAATGAGTGTAATGTTGATGGGATACAAATGCATAACACATATCCAAGGTCATCCTAACAACATGTTGTACTAAACTCTCCTTTTATGAGATAGAAGAGATCTCATGAAGGATTTTAAATGCCTACTTTGATGGGTAAAATGATCATGCCTAATGTAGGGGGTAATGTGTGTTAAAAGGCATGCAACATGACAGGTGACTGACGGGTATGATGATGGTATGGTAGTAATTGAATTTGTTTGAAGGCATGAGAAGATATGATGTTAATGTTAGTTCATTTTCAATCATAACTCTCTTGATGAGAGTATCATTGATTTGGTGATGATGAAGAGTGGAAGGTCATGGTCTTAGGTTGTAAGGATGGGATTTTAAAATCATCAAAGAATGATAATAGACATTTTAAGGGTTTGACAAAGGTTTGAAAATGGTTGAGGGTCATATAATGGTATTGAGATGGATTAGAGAGCCTCAATCATTGCTTTTCAATGTTGTGGAGAAGTTTGAACAAGCTCGTAGAGGGACATCTTCATGCAGGAGCTTGATGGAGTTGTTTGATGATGGTTTTTTGTATAGAGGTGGTAGATTGGGTGTGTAGAGTGGTGAGGATGGACACCTTAGCCTTAGAAGTTGATGGATTAGGTGATTCAGGAGAAAGAGATAGAGACTTTGGGCATGTTTTTTGATTTGAGGCCTTAGGGTCTTGTACATGCATGCTCTTGTAGTTATGAAAACAACATCTATTGATGGAGTGGGATTTTACTAGAAGAAACCTCACTCTTGTTTGGATGTGGATGTGGTGTTGGATGATGGTTTAGAAATGGCATTTAGGATTTGATGGTTTTGATTTGATTTGATTTGGATGTTTTGGATCTATGGAAGAAATCCCTTTTACTAGTAAGGATTTGAATCATAGCATGGAGGGATTTATAGTCCTTAGTAGAATGTCCTAGTGTTCGATGGTATGTACATAATGCTTCAAAATTATACCAAGAGGGTTTCCACCCTCGAGATTAGATAACTTAATAGGAGGTAATGTTATGATAGATGATTGGATGATATTTTTGAGGGTTCTAGTATAGTATCATGTCATAGTTATCTGGGATGATGATGAAGGATGAAGGGATTTGCACATTGTTTGATGATTTAAAGGTTTGAGATGATGAGGTCATATTTTGTGTGACATGTTTAGGTGCCGATCGAGGAATGACCTTAGATTATGTAATGACTATGAATTTAGATAAAGGGATGAGGCCCTAAGATGGAAGGAAAAGGTTGTGTATTTTTTGATAAGGTTTGATGATTGGATGGTACAATTTTTATTTTATGGATGATGGTTTTTGTGGTTTATGATAGTGGATTATTGAGATTTTGGATGTGGTGTGAGTGACATATATTTCAAAAAGAGATTTTTTAATTTTTATATGATGGGTTTATTTTTTGGGAATTTCAAAGAGGTAAAAATGTGTGGGTTGAAGAGGATGTGTATATAGATGTGTAGGAGGTTTTGTGTTCTTTGTCAATGACAAGACTAGAAGATTGAGTGATTCAATGGTTTTGTGGTAGAAACACTAGGTGTTGAAGGTGTAAGTGAGAGATCTTTATGGTGTTGATATGTATGATGATAATTGAAACAGTTAGATTGGGTTGACTGGTGGATGGGGAATGATTTAGAGAAAGGTGTTTAAAAACATCCAAGTTTTGATAGGAGGTGCATTCGGATTGTCAAGTTGTAAGTCACCTAGTTAATAAGATCCTGAAGGAAATTTCTAAATGAAATGACATTTTTCAATGTCATGGCCTCGAGACTTGATGGTATTTACAATAGTCATTATCTCGATACCATGAGGGTTTAGAAATGATGTGTTGATAGGATGGATAGGAGGAAGTTTAATCATGCATGTGGCTAGGAGTTTTTCAAAACCACACTATAAGATTCTTTGATGGGTGTGTAGTTACATTGAGGTCGGGTCCATTTGGAGTCTAAATGACCTTTGGATGTGGATTTTACAACAACACATTTTTGATCCTTTGGATTTATCATTACTAGAAGAGGTTTAAATGAGGACTCAGGTTTGGGTTTCTTAGATCTGATTTTAACTTTACCATCTTCAAGAGTGTGAAGCTCTATTTTAGGCCATGGTAAAGGCTTCATCGAATGTTTGGAAGGATTGGATTTGAAGTGTTGATGATATATGTTTAGTGCAGGATCGAGAAAATAACTGATCAACTTGGTTTGTGGGAGAGAGAAGGATAGTTGATTGATAATCCCCCACCATCTAGCGATAAAATATACAACAAACTTATCTTCAAATTGTTTAATATCATAGAGATCAGTGATGGATATTTTACGGGATATTGATGGAGAAATTCTCTAAGAAAAATTGTGAGTTATGTAAAAAGAGAAGAGTGAATATTGTGGGATGTTGTTATACTAGTCAAGGGCAGGGTCTACTAAGGACATGGGAAATGTCCTCAACATGAGATCCTGATCATGGGAAATGAGATAACATGCATGTGAAAAAGCTCTAATGTGTTGTTGAGGGTCCTCCTTACTATAAAATTTGATAAATTTTGGGAGTTCCCAATGTGGGGATAAGATTTAAAAGGTATTGATGGGTGGATGGGTTTTTAGATATTTGTTCATATGAAAGGGTTATTTTAGGACCCATGGTGGTGGCTTTAAGACTTGTAATCCTATTCATGAGTGTTTGTAAGGGGTCATTTTGAGGTTGTTGAAGGTTTGAAGATGATGAGCTAGGTTGATTATAGATATGTGGGTTGATTGTTGGTATAACTGATATGGTAACGAGACATTATGATGAAGAGGAGTACTTGTGGGAATGTTGTGGGATTTTGAGAGATAAGGGTTTGAGAGGTTGAATGTATTGATAAGGGAGGGAATGGAATGTTGATTGAGATGGTGGAATATGAATGGAATGAAGTGTTGATAAGAGGTTGGGATGGTTATGGTATGTACTGAGAAGGGATGGTGTTATTTGTGAGAAGGGGCAATGAATGATGCCTGTTGTTGAAAAAAGGGGTGTAATGCTAGTGATGGAACTCATATTAATGAGGGGTATAGATGTAGGGATAGACATGACTAGATTCTAGATTGAGGATGTAGGTTTTGTGATGGGATGGGTTGAGATGTAATAATAGAGGGATCATAGTAGGGGAGGAATAACAATGAGCTTTAGGAGGTGGAGGAGAAGCATTGGAGGTTGCATGGGACTAGATATGGAAGGAGATGTGGTAGTGTTGGTTTTTGTGATGATGATGCAAGCTTGACGATGAAGGATTTGATGATGATGGATGGTTGTTGGTTGGATGTGTCTTGTGATGAGACAACTTTAAGGTCAAAAAAATAATGAGGGATTGATGAAGTAGGGATGATGTTCCCGATTCACCAATAATGGAGTAAGGATGGATTTTTTGGATAATAGGCTCATGATTGGGGTTGATGAGTTGGGAATGATCGAAGGTGATAGTAGTAATGGGAGGTCATTTATGGTTTTGGTTGTTGGAGGAAGACACCTCGGGAAGAAAGGTAAGCATTAAGGGCCACTGGGTTAGAATCCAAAATTTTTATAAAGATTGGATCACCATTATTGAAGAACCATGGGCTAGGTGGATCTGGGATTTTGATGTGGCTGATTGGGTACTAGGAGAATGTGGGGTTCTTGATTGATTCTCTTTGAGGAGGTCATCAAAATTGATTAATTATACCTTGGGATTTCTTGAAGGTGAGAATCAAGATTATACAGGATTTTTAAAGAGGATTTGTCATATCATTGAAAGATGTTTTAGTAGATGAGGATTTTGTCTAGTTAAAACCATGAACTAAACAAATAATAAATGAAGAAAAAAAAAAATGGTTTTTTTAAAACAATGCAAACAAGTCACACAACAAATTTTAATTATCTTGATTAATTTAAGAAAGTGTGAAATGAAAAAATGGCTAAAAGGGTACTAAGAAAAGGTTGTCTAAGGCTAGTTTCAGGTGAGTTTAAGGTCGGAGTCCTCGATATACCCAAAGGTACGTGAGGCCCAAATATGTGTTGGTGTTAGTATGAGGCATGGTATTGGGGCCTACCCCCTCACTTCATGGTCCCACAATGATAAGGGTGTTGGGTTCTTAGCCGATATACCACCACCAAATTATTTATACTTGGCTAGAACACTAAGTTGGACTTATCCTCTTGGTGATGAAATCCAAGTAGGTCCACTGGGAAGGATTTTTTAAATGCAAATTTGATGTGATATGTGGTTTGGTTGTGTGAAGGGATTTTTGTGAATGTAATTCTTTCAACTCCTAATTAGAATAGATGAGAAAGCAAATATGAATGTTTATTTTAAGATCCAAAAGGAAATGTTTATTTTGATGAGAAAAATCACACAAAATGCAATGTTGAAAGAAAAAAATGAAGAGAAAAGGGACATACCTGAATGAATGTTATTCCTTTTTTTTTTTTAATTTTAATTTTCACATGTTTTTAAAATGGAAACAAGGTGCTCCAAGCTAAAAGGTTAGATGATGTTGACAAGAAAATTTAAAAAAAGATATGAAATCTAAATAAAAAAGGGACTAAGGGTCCCACCATTGGGCATGTTAGGATGTTTATGGTGAATTTTGGTTAGTTGTTATTATGTTGAAATACCAAAAACTCTAAATAAAGTAGGGTTTATCGATACCTATGCCAAAAAAACATAATTTCGGGCTGATTGGGTACACGAACAAAGTGAGAAACTCCTCCTTTTTCTAATGATAAGACCTACATACAAAGATAACTAAACAAACAAATATTAGATAAGGATGTAATGAGTTGCTCGGTAAAGGTCGATCCCAGGAATCCAAAGGGCTTCTTTTAAGGGTGTCAACTTGTGTTTACAATTAAGTGATTTGATAAAGATAATAAGATAATGATAATAAATTTAGAATTCAAGAGGGATGGAGAGATCCTAGTTTGCATTGTAGGTGGGACAAGATAGAAACGTGTCGAGATCAAATTCCTCGAAATAGTCGTATCAAAACTACTTTGTGACTTCTCATTCTTCTTGTATGATCTCAAGTTGATCCTAGATGTTTTGATTGTCGGGATTGAGGAAAATTTTGAAGCAGGAAGATTTCATGTGAGATGTCGAACCATTCCCACACAAAAGGCCATTGGACAATTGGGAGATTGTATATGCTTGTGATGGGGTGTGACAAACTTGGAACAGTCATCTACAAGGAATACATCTTGCAAGATAACATATTAGGCAAAAAAAATTGATGAAAATATGATAATTTCTAGAAATGACTAAAAAAATAAAGATTGACAACAATCGAGGATTGACGACAATCGAGGGACAAAAAAGGCTTACTTTGATAAAAATTGATAAAACACTTTATTTTTTATACAAGATGAATTTTGACAATGCTAAGACATACCAAGGGGATCTAGAAATATGTGATGTTTAGAAAATAAATATTTAAATGTGTTTAAAGGGAAAATGAAGGGAAAATGTGGTTAGGACACCGATCAATGGCGATCAAGTGATCATTTAAAATTCCAACTATTCTAAAACTTGACCAAATGATTAAATGAAGGAAATAATGTAAAGTGGCTATGGAGGATGGTGTAGACAACTGATTATAGAATATAATTAATGTAAAATATGCTTTAAAAGGATAAATGAAAATGTACTAACCTTGTTGAGTGGTTCTGAGGGTGACAGAGCTCAAAAGGATGGTAGATTATTTGACAAGATTTCTCCAAGGACTAGTAGTAGAGTGTTGATATTTCCAAGCATAGTGATGTCGTACAAAGGTGCAAAAATTCATTCCCAAATCCAATCTCTAGATAATTGGGAAATGGAGGAAGAAGGTGGCTAAATAGAATCAATGACGTCCACAACGATTGTCGGTGATCACCTGGATCGTCGTATCGATTTTGGTCAAAAATGGTTGAAAACAAACAAGGGAGAATGGAAAATGGTTTAAACAAGTTGCCATCTGAGGTTTGTTAAAGGTTTTTATGAATGGTGAGAGGTTAGGAATCCTAGTAAGAAGAGGTTAGGGGATCAATATGGGTAAGATAAATTAGGCTAGGTTGGTTTCAGGTGATTAGGGGAGGGTAAATAAGATTCTACGGGTAAACTAAGATTTACGATAGTAAATTTGATTATAAATATGATGGACTTAGGGTAATGAAAATAATGATAATAATGATAATGTAATTAATATGTGTAAGGTTATCTAGGGGTGAAAAATTGGTGTCTACACTGGAATCCTTAGCAAAAGGCTTAAAAGAGAGTGATCGGTAGAAGCATAATGTGAACTATAATCCTTAGTAGAAGTCTTAGGAGAGAGTGACCTAGTAGAAGTAGCATGTGAACTAGAAGCCTTATGCCAAGATGTACTAGGAGTAGGATTGGTAAAGGTATCTTTTTGGCTAATCCCTTTAAGTATATAAGCCTCAAATAGTATACTCGTAAACACTTTATAATTATGAATAAACTTAACACATTGATGTAATATAGATAGAATAGCTTTAAAATCACATAGATAAGGTCATCCTAGATGCATGTCACATCATATAATAGAAGATGTTGGAAAAAAATGAATAGGAATAGTAGTAGAGCTAAATATATGAAGGAGAACAATATGCCCAATTTTTTTGTAGTATTGAATGTTACTTATTTTGTAGTATACATGAGAGAATGAAGAAAATTGAAAGTGCATACATTATATGTAGCATTATTAGTAACTATAAAACAATGTATAGAATGTTGGTCAAAAAAATAATGAATGTAAAGTGTATCGAAACAATATCATGATCCATAACTATATCATTAAAAGTAATAACTAGTTAAGAAGATGGCGTACTAGTAATATAATTGATTATAACATCGAGTTGGTGATCATAAGAAGATGGAGGTGATACAACATGATGAGCAGGGTGCACTTCCAAAGTAGATTCAAAATTGTTTTTATTGGGAAGTGGGTCGATAAATATTTTTATCTTTTCATTATCATTAGTAGGTTTAGATGAATCGAGTAGGAACATCCCATTTAATAATGTGAGCACCAATAAGATCTTGTATAACATGAAAAAGCTTAACACATCAATTAATAGCATGAACAACATATTTATGATATTGCAATAGGAATTATCATTGAAATTCTTCCTATAAGGCCAACTTCCATTAACCTCAAGTGGTGGAGGGAGAGATATAAGATTGAACTCAAGTAATTGTTGAAGTATTAGATAATGCAAGTGTGTGAATCACCACCGAGGAGCTTAAAAATTTGTCTTTATGGGTTGAGATACAAAATTATCAACGTGATATTTTCCTTTCAAAGAATATTTTCCTCAAAACTTATGATTAGTTAGGATTATCAACTATATAATTGATCTTGTTCATTTTAAGTATCTTAGCTTCCCAATCTTTCAATGTATAACATAGATGATAAAATGAGTGAAAATCATCAAAGATGACATATTCTTACAAGGGAGAATATTTTTTTGTAAAGAGATATTGAATCTCACTATCAACCAATTTTTTCATCTTGGTCAAATCTTGTATCATAAAACATAATCATTGATGTGTTCATTATAACCTTGTCACATTTTAGACATTTGAGCATAGGAACTGTGTTCCTAATATTGATAGAGAATTATGCAAGGAATTGATTAGCTAAAGGAGTGAACATCCATATAGAATGCATGGGGAGATCATATACCCATTACATATAAAAATATTGTACACTTCGTGGAAAGATCTTGGTAAGTAATGTATCATTGTTAGTATAATCTAAGAAAGAAACATGGAATACATGAAGGTGTTCTTCAGATCAAAGTCACGACATACAAATTGTTGGAGTATTTTTGCATGGACTTCCATTTCCACACCTTGTAAAAAAATTTCTTGAAATAAACAAAAATGAAAAAAAATCAACTTCATAATCAGGAAGTTTGACAACAAATAGAAAAAAAATGCCTAAATTTAGTAGAAACTTACACTGCGAGAGGAGCAAAGCAGAGAGATCACATTGCTCGCAACAAATTAAAACAATAAACAGATGGAAATGTCATCGTTAAACATGGTTGCTCACATTTTCACGTCATTCTTGACAAAAAAACTTGTAAACACACAAAATGTATCATTTCTTGTTGTTTTTTCATGATTACCAGTAATGCCAAGGATGGTATGAATTATATCAAGTAACACCATGAATGTAAGCTTCCAAAACAAACATAGTATAAATTTTATTAAAAATAGTCGAGTGAGGAATGTGCCCTACTGATTAATGCCTCCGACGGTCCATGCATCAATGTTGTCTACACCACAATCTCCACCTTCTAATTTTATGACGTTTTCAGTTTCGGGAAGCCTTGTTCCCATTTGAAACACCTTTCGGTGTAATGAGTTCTTACTTTGAAATTAATACCTTAGTGATGGGAAAGGTCAACCAAAAATATATAATCCAAAAGAAAAAGAGTGAGGAATGGACCCATGAAGATAAAACAAGTCAAAAACAAAAGGGGCCAAGATCATACACAATGGTCAGGACCATATGGTACGGTCTTGATCCTATTGTAAGGTCTTGGACTAGGCTCAAATAAAATTGAACAAGAACAACAAGCTACTAGAGATCTATGTAAAAAGGATCAAAATTAAATTAAATAATTAAAATAGAAAAGGGTTAATTTCAATCAAGTAACAAAGAGAAAATCAACAAAGGACTAACACCACTAAGATCATGTTTTATTGTTCAAAACTCATGTACATAACAAACTAACAAAATCATGATTTAATAATGATTTTGGGAAGAGTTTGGTGTTTACACTAACCAATATGGTATGCGAAAATAACCAAAATAAAAGACCTTGGGATTAATAGCTCTCGACATTTTTCATATACATCTATTTAAGTTATTTGTACTTGTGTTAAATAGTGTTATCAAAATTTAAGATTTTCCAATGGTGAAAGAGGCTAAAGGGTGAGAATCCTAGAGACATGAATTATATTCATCATTCCTTTCCCTACTAACAAATTCTTACGGTGGTTGTGTGTTAAATTGGATCCCCTTTCTTTGTAATTATCATTGTAAATACATGATGAAGAGTTTCGGTTGAGTAATGACTACTCATGGATGTAGTTTAGCTAATGACTAAAATACACACAAATATGAATTCCATTGTAGTCTTTATTTTTATACTCATATACCTAGATGAGCTAGCACTTCACTCAGACAGATCTGAGCACTCACCCGAAGCACGCAAAGCCTACCAAGTCCCTCTTTGTTACTAACTTGCCAAGGTGTTAGCATGCATGAACATATATTCCATAACCATAACAAGTAAACAAGTACAAGCATAAATGATTCAGATCACAACCATGATGCATAATAAACTAAAAAGGATCAAGATCATATTTACCATACAATAACCATGAGTAAAGACATCAATTACCAAGATCCAGATCCATCACATTAATTCATGACAACACATGAAGTTGAATACGTCATACGCTTCATCACAAAGTCATACGCATAAACATACCAGCAGCATAACTTTGCTACAATCCAAATTCTCTACTCCATGCAAATAAAAACATATATATATGGGTGGGGAATTTCCCTTCACCACCCATGCACTCTCAAAATAGGTTTCATAGTCATGTGTCGCATACTGAAGATAACTAAAGAAACATGCAAGCTTCACATAATAATAGATTATCTATAATTAAATCAAGATCTAATCCTATTATTATTTGTAACACTGCATGACTCTTGGTCTTCCACTTGTTCCCAAAAATAGCCCTCATTTATCCTTGAAGTCTTCATGTCCTTACCTTGCTTGGTCCGTATTCCATCTTGTTTTTCCTATTCTTAGCATGTGTCATGAAAAATAGCTAAGTCTCAAACTCTGTCTTACTGGGCGCAAATCCTCGGGACGTAAATCATTAACCTTCCGTGCCTATCCATGCGCGCCCCCTCTTTTGTGCCACCATCATATGCACTTTTGATACTTAGGAAATATTTCACTAGGCCAACATTACCCCACACTAATGTCATTTCCGCCCCCGAAATGGGTACTCATACCTTATCTCTCCAAATAATTAAAGAATTAATAATAACTTAACAGAATCAATGAATGAAATAATGAATATAGTTCATCACCCAGCGTGCTCTTCTACGTCCAGTAGTAATAATTCAGGGTACTCACTCTTAATGTTTGCTTCTAACTCATTCCAATCACTGAGTCCCTTCTTCACCTTTTTTGGGATCTCCCCAAGCACAACTTGCATTTCATCCATTGTCATATCTTTTCCCTTGTGCTTCAACACCCTTATTACATTTTCTAAACAAGAAATCATTCCATCCATTACACCCATTCTTCTTGCTATTAGTTTCCCAAGTTCTTTTATTCTCTCCTTGTGAGGATCTCGAGCTGCTGTGAGCGCATCACGCTTCTCTGTAGCAATGCAATGTCGGCCTCTCCTCACTCACCAAAGTTTCATTTTTCTTTACGACAAGGACCTCATTCTCTTCGACCAATGTCCTTGTTTTAATTATCACTATGTATCTTCACACATATTCAATGCCAATTCTGCCTTCTTTAATTCTTCCTTAATTGTTTGTAGTAGGGCATCATATTCAACTATCTTGCGTTTGATCTACTTCTTGGTTCTCTCCTTTGGTTGTAGCTTCTTTTTCCTTACGGAAAGCTATCTTTTTTTGCACTTGGGCCATGTGCACGGTTCCCTCATTTAATAAAAAAATGCACTAGGGTTCGTAAATAATGCAGGGCTGATGGAAAGTTTCCAGTTACCTTTTCTTCATATTGTGGCCATTCCTTTAAAATTTCCTCTCCAATCTCCTCGGCCATCTCAAGGAAATTTATTGCTCTATTTTATTCTTTCTCCTTTTCTTTCTTCAAGTCCTCTATTTCCTCTTCCTTGTCCTTTTTATCCTCAAGCAAAGTTCTCAAGGTAGCCACTTTATCAACATTTCGACGTGTAACCTCTACTGACTATATTTTTCAATGTATTGCTTGCCTACTTATCAAAGAACTTCGTGGGCTTGATTGACACATGCTTGGAATGTGAATCCTTCTTCATTCATCTAGTGGAACATGACTTCTTGCATACATCAAAATTGGGTTCATACATGTGATTATGCATACTCTATAAAAATAGTTTCTAGTGCACGCGTGTTTTCCATTTCCTTGTCCAATAGCTCACATCCATACAATTGTTCGGGGTAAGAGTGCTCTGGAACCTAGCATGTATAATCTTCATTGGGTCATTGATGTACCCAAGGTCTTATTTCTACACCATCTCTTCTTCCCTTTGTCCACTAGTGTGTTCACTTGTATTTCTTGTGTCTCAACACCTTCCGTATTCTCCTCTCCAACACCAGCGTCAAGGCCACCAATTGGCTATGCAACACTATCTTCCAATTCTGTATCTCCCCCAGCATGGATTTCTTCTTCACGCTCTTGTACACTCGCATTGGGGATGTCTATGTTAAATTTTGTTTTCTTAGTGTCGGTCCCTTTATCTTCTCTGACTTCAAGGCTAGATGAAGAAACATGTTCTCTTGTGGCCCCATCTGATATCTTTTATTCCTCGTTATCCTTCACAATCAAAAACTTGCACATTTTCTTCTTCTCTTCCTCGTTATTCTTGATGCAAAGTAACCACCTCATTAGCTATGAGGTCCGACACCCTCATCTCCATCCTTCCACTTCCTGCACAAGTATCTTCCTGTCGTGATCAAACGTAATTCTATCACCTTTCTCTATGTCTTATTTTTCAAGGAAATTCTCCAAGCCCTTCTTTTCCTTCCTTGGGGGTGTCTCTTCAAGTTTTCTCTATGTACCCACAGTCTGTTTGTTCTTCGGAGGACCTAGAAGTGAAACCTCCTCACTAGCGATATGCTTTCCATCCTTAAACCCCAACCTTATATATACATAGACATGTGTGGGTTATATTTTCCTATAGCCATGACCTCTGGAGTGATATCTATATTATCTAACTCCATTGTCTCCACATATGCCTCTTTGTTAGGGTAGACATATGTATTGCGCAGAATGTGAATGTCAACATCTACCTTATCAGCGTCAAAATGTAACTTCCATGTGTTATGCATCTGATTCACTGAATCTTTAAAATAAAAAGAATTAAATGTAGAAGGAAACTTACATGAGGGAATTTTCTCGCTCGTCTTCATGTAAAAGCACCTCAAACAAAAGTGTTGATATAATACGAACTCTTTTTGACACTCCAAAATGTTTGGTAATTCTCTAATGATGTGTCATTCCCCTCAAATGCATCATGCATTCTTCTATGCCACTTCTGTGTATTGCTTATACGTCCATGTTATAGTACCTTGGCATGTGAAGCTCACAAAATTCTTCGCAAGTGACTTATTTTTTAAGGGATATACCCACATTTTTTCTTTGGCCCATTGGGCACACCAATTTCATTTAACACAATCAATATCAAGATGGCACCCCAAGTTATTTTTTCACCTTTTATCTTCTTAGACACACACCTCTTCCATTATTCCTTCTATGATATACCCCGCAATGTTATAATATGTCTTATTCGCCATTTTTTGTGCTATATACAACCAACACTTCTTTACCTCTTTTCATATCTCTAAATTTCCTAGCTTACAACCCCGGGTGTGTAGCTACCCTGGTGGCTTTGTCTTTTATGTTTGTCACGTTGAAATCTCAACCTCCTTTATGATACTTAAATGTAGTGGTCATCCCCTCTATTCCTTCATCATCAAATAGATCGCCACCAATCTACGAACCACAATCATGCAAACTTATAACCTTCTCGATCAACCTTGTTGTGATCCTCATTCTCCTTCCTACAAAATAAAAGTAATTTTCATGTACGTGTGACATGAACCACTGGTATAGATGATCGGGCTTTACAAAGAATGGCAACTCAAACAACTACATAACCCCAACACTTTCCAATAGCTTTTAAATGTTATTGTCATACACCCTTTGTCCATCTGCAGTTCACTTATTCATCTTCAAAACCGTATCTTCCTTTATATCCTTCTAGGTCTTCTCTGTCTAATGATTGAAGTCACTAATTTTGCATTTTTTCAACTATGATGTCCATGACCTCCCTTCAATAACCTCTTCTAGGTATTGCATTTTTGTAAACCACTCATGTGGTGCTTCCTCAATCTCCCTCTCAATGGTTGAAGCTCTCCTTGGTTCCATTTACTCTACTCAAGTAAAAATGTGCTCTAAAAATTACAAATGTTTTCACACCTTACCCTTGCACCTTCAATTTCCTCGGTTTCTTTAATATATCCTTTGTGCCCTCATGTTCCCTAGCTATAAATTTTATCTCCTCCAAACCCTAACACCATAAATCTTTCCTTTTGCACATGCCCAGCTCATTCAAACACACTTCCATGTGGAGCTCTGGTAATGTCATGTCCTAAAATCTCCTAGTTCAATGTTCAAACAATTTTTCTTCACACTTTGCACTTTCGAACTCGAAAACACAAAGGATGCAAGGTAAAAATAACATTGCAAGCTTCTTCTTTTATAGATCCATCAAAATCCTCTGCATTAATTACTCCTCAACCACCACCGTACATGGCATTAATTTCACCCTTTCACTCTTCCACACGTCGCATTGTATTCTTCTATGTCTCCTGTCGTAACCTTCTAGCACACCCATTACTTCTCAGCCACAATAGACCTCCTTATGTGCACCTCCATGTGCCAAATTACAAAACCATTGTGCCTTATACCAAGTAGTTTTCCATGCCACTTCCTACCTTACATTACACTATGCATCCATCCATTTATGTGTGGTTTTTAATTTGAGAAATTTTCTTTAAGTACCTCAACTTTGAGCACCTGTAATATTTTTCTTGTATGCGCACCAATATTTCAAAGGAGATTCAAGTTTCAACCCATATATGTACCTACATACCATGTATATCTACTCCACCCCACACTTAAAGTATGTGCGGTCCTCTGCACATTAATCAATAGATAGTAATCAGATCCTAGCACACAAGCATGCTTATTACAACAAAACACTTGAAATAAATTGACAAAGCATAAGCAATGATGAAAGGAAGCACATGAAAATAAAATGCATGAAAGGAAAATATAATCTAAGTGGAAATAATTCCTTATTACAAACACCAAGAAGACTTGTTTATAGTAGGGCTTCAGCCTACTCCCATTAAAGTAACTTGACAATAGAGTTCCATCCAGCTCCTATAGCTGAAAAGCACCTGAATCAAGTATACATGCTACTACAAAGGGTCCCAACCAATGAACTTCCCAAGGTGGCACACAAACTTTGAATCATACAAAAGAACCATCTTGTCCACCTCAAATGCTTTATTCCTGATATTCCTATCATGTCATGCTTTCTGTCTGGCCTTTTTTGTCATCTGGATCCATCGGGAAATAGTGTGTTGTTCATCCAACTACATCAATTTTTCTATGTGCTCCTCAACATTTTCTCATCATCGAGTCCTCTTGTGCACACAATATGTAGGGATGGTAACATAAATTCCATAGGCAATACAACCTCCATGCCAAACACCAACTGAAAGGGTGTGGCCTTATTCAACCTCTTGTAGGTAGTCTTATATGCCCAAAGTACAGTAGAAAATTTATCATCCCAATCTTTTCTTCCAACATCACATATCATTTTTTATGTTTTCCCAGAATCTTATTGAAATCCTCAGCAGTTCCATTGGCCTATGGATGATAGGGTGTTGTCTTATGGTGTGCCACCATAAACTCTGCCAATAAAATCTTGATGGTCTCATTCAAAAAATGTGTGCCCCTATCACTTGTTAAACTCAATGGACATCCATACGGTGATAATGTTCTCCCATAAAAATCGCATTATTGTGCAATCCTTAGTAGGTGTTTCTTCTACCCACCTTGTCAGGTAGTTTGTACAAGTTATAATGTAGCACGTGTCATTCCTACATGTGGGTGGGGAAATAAGACCTACAAAGTCAATCGCCCATTTTTCAAAAGGTTCAAGTACTTGCAATAGGCCTCAAAGGCATCTCATCTTTGGTTCTTGGCTTCCCAAGGCACTGGCAATGATCACATGCCTTGACATATTCTTTAGTATCCTTATATAAATTTTCCCACCAGAGGCTAGCCATCAAAATCTTACACACGGTGGCATCTCTTGAATAATGACCTCCTGCAATTCCACCATGACCTTATTCCATTACTGCCTCACGCTCATCCTCTAGTACGCACCGGCACAAAAATTCATCATGGCCTAGCTTGTATAAATCTCCTCCTATCAACTGATAAGGTGTCACACATATTGCAAGTTGTTTCTTCTCTAAGGTCTTCATTCCCTCAGGTTCTGTCTAGTGCGCAAGAATATGGCAATGTTCTCTAGTTCAAGAGGTGTGCAATTCAATCTAAAGAGTTGTGCATTTAGCATTGTTTCATCAATGCTTTACACGTCCTCACCATGATTGATTCTCGACAAATGATCAAGCTTTGAGTTTCTTTTTCTTGGTTTTACAATAACTATAAATTAAAACTCCTGAAATAGTAGTATCCACCTATAAATGTGCCCTTGTAAAACATGATTTTTGACCAAATACTTAAGTGTCATATGATTTGTGAAGAAAATAAATGGTGTATCTAATAAGTATTATGTCTGAACTTGTGCACACATAGATCATGGACAAATCTTTGTGCTCATTAGTTGTATAATTATGTTCAGTTGGTGTCAACTTCCTACTTGTAAAATAAATAGGGTGGTCTATAATTCTCTTTCCTAGTTGTGCCAACATTGCACCAATTTCCATTCCAAAATCATCAACATGAACATGAAAGGGTTTGTCCCACAAAGGAAAGCACAAAATAGGTGCAATGGTTAGCCTTTCCTTTAGTGTTTCAAAAACCTATTGTTGCACCTCACCCCAATAGAATTTTCCTTTAGTTTTCAGTAGTTCTTCTAGGGGTGCGGAAATCTTTGCATATCCCTTAATGAATTTCTTGTAATACCCTATATGTCCAAGAAATCTACACACTTTGTTTTGATTTTTAGGTTCTTCCAATCCTAAGATCACAGTGAACTTGGCTGGATCTACCGATAAGCCTTCCTACAAATAATATGCCCAAGAAAAGTGCCAAAAGGTGTCACAAAGATACATTTCTTAATATTCAAAGAGATGCTCAACTACTGCACCTCTCAAACATAAGCCTCAAATTGTCACAATGATCCTTAACCAAACCATACATTGTCCAATCATCGAGATACACCTATAAAAACTTATGAATGAAGTCCTGAAAATCCTGCACAACAATGCACGAGAATATCACATTCTTGGTCCAAAAGGCATTACATTGTGTGTACGCAAAAATTCCCCACTTGGTGGTGAAAGTTTTCTTTTCCTAATCTTCCTTCACTATGTGCACTTGATGATAACTTGAAAATCCATTTGTAAAAGAATAGATCTTGCACCCTACAACTCCTTCAAGGATCTCCTCTATAAATGGGGTGGGAAAAGGATCAATAACACATGAAGCATTTAATTCTCTGTAGTCCACACATATCCTTATCCTCCCATCCTTTTTAATACTGATGACCATGGGACTTACCCACTCAGATTCCTCAATGGGATCAATTATACCAAACTTAAACATTTTATCAATTTATTCTGTTACCTTAACGTGTATATTAGGATTCATCTTATATGGCCTCTTCCTAATCAAGCGTGCACCTTCTTTAAGCTTGATTCTCATCTCACCTAAAGAAGGTTGTACTCCTTTTAACTCATGATAGCCTCACGGAAATAAATCCTGAAAGTCATGTAGGAGTTCAATAATCTTAGCCACTTCCTTCTTTGACTAGTAGTCACCAATAATGGCCTCTTTAGGCTCTACATCCATTCTAATGTTAACCTTCTTTATTTTCATAGGCTCATAATACATGCACACCTTCCCATCTGATGTGTCCACCATCTCGCGCACACTTTCAATGTGTTTAACATCTAGGTTTTTGTCCTCATCATCATCATCATTTATCAGGCATACCAATTTACCATGTTCCTTCATTTTCTAGGTGCAGACCATTTCTTCTTCTTCATTCTCTTCAAGTTCAAGGCGTGATTCTAAATATAGCTCTCCAAACATGTCTAACATAAGTTCCTCACCTTTACGTTATCTCCCAAAGTAAGATGCTTCATAATCTATATTGCTTCATTGACCGGAGGTTTAGTACAAAAATAATCAAAAGTATGGATCATACCACGAGGTATCTCCTTCCATTTACTTGTTTCCCATGTCAATTTTTCATGGGCATACCATGCGCACACACTGACTTCTTAGGGTTACGTAGAACTTATGTACCCAAAGTGATGGTTGTAAGGCCTCATAACCCTTCGTCCAAAGTCTCTCACATTCTTGGACATGGTGTGAAGTAGGGGACTTCCCATAGAATTTCCTATATCGATAAGGTGCATTGCTCCTTAGAAACCTAGTAGAAAATGTGATTCTCACCTCTCGCCATTCCAATAGGTTGTCTCTGTGTGTATTCCACCAACACATTGTTGTCCCGCATTAAGTGTAAACCAGCATATTTATTTTGTCACCCTCCTTCCACTAGGTTTCCATGGCACACAAAAACACATCAGGGTTCCCTTCACCAAGTGTACCGAGGAACCTAATTATGACTCAAGCGTCAAATAGCACATGGCATGATCATGCAAGTAACAATATTTTTATCTCTCACCCAACTACTTCATATGTTTCATGCACCCAGTTGTCACAAGAAATACTTGTAGTATCACTAACTGAATGAGCATCATCCCACTATATCACTCCTTCCTTAGATGGCTCATTACCTCAGGGTCTCTGATTGTACACATGTATATCCTATTCAAGTCTTCTTCACTCAAAGGCTCAACATACGAAGTAGCCTTTGCATCTGTCAATGGTATAATTGTGCACTCTTCTTTATTCTCAAAGCTAATGTACCCCTTGTTAAAGCACAAATATGCATTATTCGCATAACACCAAGGGCACCCAAGTAACGTTGGGAAACTATCTACCTCTGTGAGCTCCAATACTTCAAATTCCCCAGTAAACTTGGCTCCCTAAATCATAATAGTCACATCTTTTAATACCCCAATAGGATTATCCCTAGTTCTATTTTCCATATACAACACATTCGAAGAAGGTTGCAATGGTGGTCTACCCATCTGATTCCAAGCATCCAACGTGAGTACATTAACTTTTGCACTGTATCTATCAAAATGTTGCTCAGAATCCATCCATCTATGACCACATTTAATGTAATCTCCTTATCATACTCATGATTATGGGGAGGCATATTTGTATGGAGTATCTGCCTCTCGTGCTCATTACCCTGCACACACGGTACACTTAAAATTCAAGAGGGATTTGTAAAAGGTTAACAATTTATAGAGGCAGAAGTAGTTAGAAATTGGTTACATATGGTTGAATGCATATGCTAAAAATAGCATTGGAGGAAGTTATAGTAGTGTCGGGTCATTTAGGGTAGTAAATGAATTAATTGCAAAAAGATGCATCCGGAAGGTGGTTGTACATGTAATTCAATTTCCCCACCTTTCTAGGATTCTAGAAGTGAAGTTAACTAGGATAAGGATAGGAGTCCAAGTGGAGTCTAAGTGGAGTCTAAGTGGAGTCTAGGTGGATGTTGATCAAGTGGCAGTTGACTAGGATGTGCACACACTTAATTAATTAATTATTTAATTAATAAATAATAATTAACTTAGCTAAAGGGGTACTAAGGATACATGGGATTAATTTAATTAATCTAAAAAGGGTAAATGTGTATGAATTAATCAATTTAATCAATTAATCACAAATGGGTGAATAATAACATGGTGTACTAGGATAACACTGGGAACAAGTGGAAATAGTGTGTAATTTTGGGGTGTCTACATTTTCCCCTCTTTAAAGTGTTATTGCAAAGTAATAGTGTTTTAAAGATAGTAGATGCATGCAGATTGGTGAGCGAAAATGAAGTGAAGCATTAGGATGCCCAACAAGCAATGAAGCATTAGAATGGTAGAATGGGAGGAATGCCCCCTCAAGTGGGTGGATGATGCAACAAGGTAGGTGGACAACCGCTTGATAGGAAAAAAACAAGGATTGGAACAAGGATGAGAAAAGGAATGTGCTCGTAGCATGAGTGTCATTTGGAGAGTAATTTTTAGAGCAACCTGATTTTTGTTGTTGCACAATAGAGTTGTCACCATGATTATGAAAGAATCAAGATGGTTAACCCAAATGCACATAAACAAACACACACAACAAAGAAAAGATAAAAGGAAAAAAAACCCAATATACAAAGTAGGTGTCACATCAGGGTTATAAAGGAACCAAGATGTAATCACACTACTTGTAAGTGGTCCAAAAAGAGTAAACATCAACAATGCAACACAAAGTCGAAAAAGAAGACAATCAACCATGCCCCTAA
Organism: Taxus wallichiana var. yunnanensis; assembly: GCA_018340775.1. NCBI lineage: Eukaryota > Viridiplantae > Streptophyta > Pinopsida > Cupressales > Taxaceae > Taxus > Taxus wallichiana. The sequence goes on along the minus strand of CM031242.1, from coordinate 564,310,405 downwards.
TGTATGCCACAATGATGATTAAGTAGATACAAATTCTCCCAAGTGGGAATAGGATCAAATTGGAAGATCAGAGTAAAGCGACTCCTTATGAAACTCTTGTTAAATCCATTGTGCAAATGATCAAAAATAAATTTCCCCTAGGTGAAGTTATATCGCGAAGGAAAAATAATTTTGTGACTTGCCCCAAAGAGTTAGCATATCATGTAAAGGGAAGAAAGTGATAGTTGTAAGATTGGCACGATCACTAGGGTAATAGATAAAAGGTATGATGTTTATCAAGATTGTATTGAGATGTTAAATGATTCACTTTAAGGGTTTTCCAATTGTAGGATTTCTATGATAAGTGAATGTTTGTTGAAAAAATTTTTTAATTTTTTTTTGAATTTTTGAAATATATGATTTTTTTGGATTTTGAAATATTTGATTTTTTTGGATTTTTAAGTTTTGAAAAGTTTGAAATACAAATGCAAACAAACATGAATACACAACAAAAAGGAAAATGCTCCATGGCTTAAATAAACTAGGAGAAAAACACAACACATGCAAGTGACAAGAAAGCACGTAACAAGCATTGAAAACAAACCCAATATGAACAGGAAGGAACAACACCAAAGTTATATGTGAACTAAGATGTAAATAAATTTCCTACAATTGGTCCATAAGTGCATTCCAGATACACAAAGTATTGGTTATTCTAACTAACAAACATAAGAGACTAAGCTAAGAATATACAATACAAAATTCCATATGTACAAACTTTAAAAAAAGCAAACAAGTTAGTGAACAAAAACACACCAATGTAAAAATACTAATAAGTAAGTGAAAATATACAAGATGTCAAGTTCCCCCAAGAGAAATCCAAAGCCAAGTGATGTCCCTAAGCAAAGTTACATTACAAAGAGTGGCTTGATTGATTGGAAAAGATGATTGGGAACAATCAAATGAAGAAAATGTGAACGAAATTACATAGTCATGAGAGTTTTTTTTTTGGAAAGCATTTTCAAAACATTTTGTATGTTTTTTTTTTATTATTTTTTATTTTGAACAATTTTATATTGTTTTTGAAGTTTTGTGAAACATTTTTTTGAATGTTTTTGGTCTTTTTGGAATTTTGAACCACACGCCAAAGAAGAGGGAAAGGAAATTCCCAAGTCAAAACCAACATACTACATGTTAAATGGAAGGTGAAAAATGGTGGTAGAAAATGGGCATGACAACCTAACAAGGAAACATGTGACACATGGTGAGGTGAAAAGTTACAAGTGGGAAACAAAGTGAAATGAAAAAATAGGTGGATGCATTGATATGCCCCCAACACAAGGGTTACTCTTCGGAGACTTAGGAGTAGAACTTCTTTAGATGAATGGCATTCATAGGCTCCTTTAACTCTTTTCCATCCTTGGTAGATAGTTTTATATGCCATAGATCAAATTTAGCAATTATAACATAAGGACCCAACCAATTAGGCTCAAATTTCCCTTTTTTCTCGTGGTTTAGTTGTGTTCTTCTGATTTTCCTTTAGGACCAAATCACCAATTTCAAACTATCTGAGGTTTGATCTTGCGATTATAATTACGGTGTAGTCTATTTTGATATACCTGCATATGGTCTAAGGCATGAAGTCATCTCTCGTCTAGTAATTCTAGCTCTGCAAGCGTGTAAACATGGTAATCCTCTTCATGAATGAGATGTTGAGGGAGACACGAAGTGAAGGACAATTCAACTTTGATAGGTAATATGGCTTCAAAGCCATATACTAGGGAGAATGGAGTAGCTCTGTAGGAGTATGGAAGGAAGTGTGGTAGGCCCAAAGGGTGGGATACAATTGTGTATGCCAATTATGTCCATGTTTATTGATTTTTTTTTCTAGAATGGATTTGATAGTCTTGTTTGACGCTTGATTGGCCATTACATTGTGGATAGTAGGGTGTAGCCCATTTTAGGTGGATATTATATTTTTTAGCTAGGGCCTTGAGATCCTTGTTTTTGAAAGAACCACCATTGTCAGTGACAATAGCAGGGGATGCCAAAATGATAAATAATATGGTTGAAAATGAATTTAGAAATATTACACCCAAGTAACATTGGTAAGAGGCATAGCCTCAACCCACTTGGTGAAATACTCAGTGGTAGTTATAATAAATGTGTGGCCATTAGAAGATGTGGGATTTATTTTTCCAATTAAATGAGTCCCCATTTTGAAAAAGGCCAAGGTGAAGTAATGGGTTATAAGGCTTGGGATGGTGCATGAATGAGATTACCGTGTTTTTGGCAAGCTTGACATTTCTTCACAAAGTTGCATGCATCTTCCTCCATTGTGGGCCAGTAGTATCCAATGTGCAAGATCTTCTTTGCAAGGACCATTCCATTGGTATGGGCACCACAAATACCCGAATGTACTTAGCTAGCATCTGATTAGCTTCATCTTGATTGAGACATCTTAAGAGAGTCCCATCATAGCCTCTTTGATACAAGGTGTCAACAAGAAGGGTGTAGCGTGAAGCACATTGTGCTAAGGATATTTTATTAGCTGAATTAAAATTAGGAGGATAGGCTTTTAGTTTGAATGAAGGTATATATATCATGGTACCAGGGATGATCAAGACCAACAATCTCACAAACCATGGTGGACTCGACAATTGTATGCGGGCACCAAAATATGTTCAACGAGGAACTTGTTGTGAGTTTGATTAGTGTCAAATGAAAGAAGGGAGGTGATAGTTTCCATGGCATCCACTGCTTTTTTTTTGTATGTGAGGAACTTGTTCAAAATTGATAATCCGAGAAATACCCTCTAAGGCTATCAACCATTATTTTATAGGGTAAGATATTTTCATCTTTTACTTGATATTCTTCGTTAACTTGATTAATGATGAGAAGAGAATCACCAAGAACTATCAATTCTTGTAGGTGCCATGAGATAACAAACCCTAAGCCTGTTATCAATGCTTCATACTCTGTTATGTTATTTGTGCAAGGGAAGTTGATACGATAAGATTTAGGTATGAGGTCTCCATCTGGTGTACAAGACAATTCCTGCTCCAGAACCATGGATGTTGCAAGATCCATCAAAGAATAACGTCCATAAGGGTGTTGCTTCTATGTACAAAAGGTCTTCATCTGGAAATTCAAAATTTAATGGTTGTGAAACTGAAGTGGTGTTGTGGCTAGTTGATTTGTCATTGCTTGACCTTTGATAGCTTTTTGATTGAAAATTTCAATATCAAATTCACTTGAGTAGTGCAATCCAAGCTAGACATTTGTCCTATTATGACTGGTCTCAAAAGTAGGTACTTAAGAGGATCAACCCTTGAAATTAGCTTGGTGGTATGATTTAGTAGATAGTGTCGCAACTTGCCAAAAGTATAAGCAACCGCTAAACAATCCTTTTCAACCTACGAATACTTGGTCTCATGTTCAAGGAGAGTTCTTCTCAAGTAATACACAACTTGTTCCTAACCCTTATCATTGTGTTGTGCCAATAATGCCCCAATGGCATGTTTTGTTACAAATGTATACAACAACATAGGTTTATCTATGTATAGGTGGCATGAGTACCGATGCGGAGATGTCAAGTATTCTTTCAATTTTGCAAAGGTGTCTTGATAGTCTTGTGTCCATTTGAATTGGACATCCTTCTTAAGCAATTGGTTGAAGTGATGGCACTTATCTACCAATTGAGAGATGAAGCAATGAATAGACTATATTTTTCCTTGTAGGCCCCTTAGTTTTCGAAGGTTCTGAGGAGGTGGCATATCTATTATAGCTTTGACCTTGGTAGGGTCCACTTCAATTCCTCTTCATGAGACAATGAATCCCAAAATTTTCCCAAGTGACACCAAAGACACATTTTTTGGATTAAGGTGAACCTTGTATTCCCTTAACCACTCAAATATACACCTAAGAATTGTTGGATGATCCACTCTAGTCTTTGATTTAGCAAGAATATCATCGACATAATCCTCCATTATGTCGTGAAGAAGGTCATGGAAAATAACAGTCATGGACACGTTGATAAGTTGCACCAGCATTTTTAAGGCCAAAAGGCATGACCTTGTAACAAAATGTCCCCCATGGGGTTGTAAAATTTGTTTTATGTTGGTCTTCTTCAGAAATTTGAATTTGGTTATACCGAAAAATCCATCCATAAGGGATAACATCTCATGGCCCACAGTAGAATTGACAATCATGTCAATATTAGGCAAAGGGAAGTCATCCTTGGGACATGCCTTATTAATGTCATGGAAATATGTACAAATACAGATTTTGGGGTCTTCTTCATAACTAGTACCATATTAGATATCCACTCTGAGTATTCAATGCACCGTATAAATCCTGCATCCAATAATTTTTTTAGTTCGGCCTTAACAAGCAATGTGACCTTGGGATGCATTTTACGTAGTTTTTGCTTTATAGGTTTAGCATCTGGGTGCACCACAAGGTGATGAACCACAAGAGAAGGATCAAGGCTAGGAATATATTTGTAATACCAAGTGAATACATCTTGAAACTTGATTAGAAGTGTTGTGAAGGCTTTGATTTTGGTTTCTGATAAACTGGCACCTAGTTGTAACAATTTTGGTTGGTCTTTAGTTCCAATGTTAATGGTTGTCATCTCTTCTACCAACAACTTAGAAGTGTCATTATCTTGAAATGATGTTGTAGGCTTGTGTAGATTGTTAGATATTTTTGGATCTGAATCTCCTCTCTCTAGTGCCTCTGAAAGGTTTTCACTAGGAGATGCATCCTTTTCTTTCTTTTTCTTTTTCATTTTTTGCTTCTCGTATAATGCCTCAGAAAGGTTTTCACTATGCGAGATATAATTTTTTTTTTCTATGTTTAATTTATTTTTCTTTAGGACTGGAGATTGTAAGTTCTTTTCCGAAGTAGGTGGTAGCATCAAGGTTTATATTGAAACCCTTCTTGTGATCCAACAAGGGAAAAGGGTCCCGAGCCTCGAGGAACTCTGGATGGCCTCATCATTTTGAAAGAGGTCCATGGAAATATGACATTTATTGGTCTAATCAATGAGGGAAGGATAAACAACATCAAGGGTTGAATGGATAAGTATTCGAGGAAAAGTGTAGTTTTCTAGGTCTTGAAGAGGCTATGTGTGGAACTAGTCTCAACTTTGGAATTTGAGTCCTCATCGCTAGGTAATACATCAAATACTATAGGCCTCTTCTCATATGTCTCATATCCTAGACCACATGTGTAAAGATTAGACTTGATATTCATAGGTTCAAGAACACCATGTCCTTGTGGGCCAAGGCCTCTTCCTTTCCAGTTCATGTTTTTCATCATTCTATGGCCCTTGGTGTAATTAGTGGATTTGTAGCATTCTTCCATCCTGTCTTCGTATAGCCAAGAGTCATAGAGATTGGAATATGTTCATCTTCTAGATATCCATATCATCTCCAAAGAGTGTTTCCAGAGATAGTAAGTTGGAGGTTCTCGTAGATGAGGAGTGTTAGGATGCCCATAGTTGTGAGGTGATAATGGGAGTTTTCCAACAAGAAATGTATTGTCAAGTGTGTACTCACCTAAGCCTTTATGAGAGAATGTAACTTCAGGTGACACCTTAGATGTAGATGCTTTAGAGGAAGACGTGGAAGCATGAGGGCTCAATATTATATCAGGGTCAATACGGTTGGTAACAATAGGAGTTGTGCTAGATCTAGTTGTGCTATCAAGCAGATGGACAATAATTTGCCTTTTTGTACCTTGCTTGAAAAACTTATAGTATTCAAAGGGGTCAGTATCACCACACAAGGTGAACTCTCTATTGTTATGTGGAAACTTTATGCATTGATGGAAGGTGGAAGGTACTGCGTGCATCGCATGTATCCAAGGTCTACCCAAAAGAAGGTTATATGATGTTTCTGCATCAACTACATGACATACAGTGTCAAGGAGCTACGAGCCTACTTGTATGGGAAGAGTGATGGTACCACAAGATTGGTGCTCAATATTATCATAACCATGAATGGTAATGATATTAGCATCTAAGTCATCTATTGTATGACCAAGGCAACAAAGCATTTTTATAGAGCAAGATGTTAAGAGCCACTCCATTGTCGATAAGAACTCTCTTGACCTTTATGGTCTATAATGTAGGCTTTGATGTACAAGGAGTTATTATTAATCAAATTTGGGTTCAACATATCTTGAGGGCCAAAAGATAGGATAGGAGTTTTAGGTGTAAGGTTTGTGATCATAGCCTAAAACTATTGAACATTGAGAGTATGAGGAACATGTGATTCATTTAGAGCATGAGTGAGAATATCCTAAAAGCTAGGTGACTCTTTTAATAGTTCCATTAGAGAGATATGTGTTGGCGTGGTTGTTAATTGTTTGATGAAGTCATACTGACCAGAGAGGGAAGATTTGGCATTAGAATTTGACTTTTGATTTGAAGGAGTTGTTGGTTTGGATGTTTGAGGTTTGGACAGAAGATGTAGAAGGTTGGTTTTCCACAGGAACCCATATCTTCCTTTGGCATGTGGTCATAACATTACTCAAAGGTTTGAATTTAATGGTCACCATTGTAGATGGTACTTCCTCAATAAATGAGATAATTGAACTGAAATCAGCATTATTGGTAGAGGGACCTTTGTCAACATTTTTATTGTCACCGCCATGTTTGGGAAATGGGTTTGAGAACACCTTAAGATTTTGGGTGTTTTATTTGGTGATGGTTCTTCAACAGTGATATCTCCACTATCAATGAGGTCTTGGAAAAGTGACGTAAGTGAAAAAGCATCGATCAGTTGGGTGACCATCAATGCGATGAAAATCACAATAAGTATCAACTTTATACCAAGTAGGCTTGGGTTCTCCCTCAACCCAAGGTCTAGTGATGGGATAGGTAACCATGTTTGCATTAATGAGTTGTTGGAGGACACTTGATAGAGGTTCTCCCAAAGGAGTGAAATGACATCGCTTAGAATCAGGAGAGGAGGAAACCTCTTTGCTAGAAACAACAAGAGGTTGTTTACCTTTGTTTGGTCTAGTCTGAGTGTTTTGGATGTTGTGGACATTGTGATTGTTCTGTAATACCATCATTGACCATATTACAATTGCGGTTAACATGTTTAGATTTGTCTTGGTGAGAGCTATTAGGATGGTTACTATGTTTCCCATTATCTTTTGAATGAGGTTTAATCAAACCTTTTACGACAAGGATTTTTCAATCTGTGATCCTTTCTCAATAACTTCTTCAAAAGTATTAAGGAAATGCATTTGCATGTGAAAGGATAGCTCATTGTTGAGATTAGGTACAAATATGCTCACAAGTTTTTCAGGCATGGAGCATGGGAAAAGTGACTAGCAATCCCATGCCATCTTTGTAGGAATTGTGCAAAGGTTTCATTTGTTCGTTGTTTGGCATTACACAAATCCATCATTGTAATTTTAGAGTCTAGGTTGAATGAGAAATGTTTAACGAACTTCTCTGAGAGGTCCGTGAAATTTTGTATAGATCCCTTGGGGAGGTGTAGAAACCAGTCCAAGGCTTGTCCTCCTAGACTTCGTGGAAAGAGATGCATTAAGAAGACATCACTATAGGCCACCTCTTGGCAAGCCATATAAAACTCCTTGATATGCTCTCTAGGATCATTCTTGCCCTTGTATTTGTCAAATTTGGGCATCTCAAAAGATTTGGGAAAAGGGACATGCGTAAAATGTCCTTATCGAAGGGGTAAGGACACAATTCTTCAAAGTTGAATTGTTTGTGTTGATGTTGCATATACTGAGATGGTGTCCTTCATCATTTTCCATTCTTGGGAAAATGGTGAGTTGTTCTGTAAGAAAGATAAGGAACCATCACTGTAGAGTTTTTTTATCTTTGGTGTGTGTGGTATGACTCTTAAATGAAGCATCACTAGTTTTCTTTGGTGCCTCATTATATGGGATTCATTGGTGACTTTGGAATTTAAGATAGCAAGTTGTTTAGCCATGTCATTAATTTGATTCATGAGGGCTTGAGTGGGATCGGTGGCTGAATTAGTTGATTTTCCTTTGTTCCTTTCATCAGATTTGTCTTTGTTTGATTCATCACCTTTGGTGTTGTTCGAGGTGGACTTGTTTTGATCATCATTGTTCGTGTGACTAGGGCCTGCCTCATCGTCATTGTTTGTTGAAATGAAAGGTTCACCCTTGTTAGGTGGTGGTTTCCAAGTAATGTTTGTAGACTATCCTCATCAAAATCAGAGGGTAATTTTTCTCCCATCTCAAGGAGATGAAGCAAAAATTGGTCTTTATTCATACGTAAATATTTTCAACATGGGATTGTTCTTCGAGTGAGATGTCATTCTGATCATCCTCAGAGTTTTGGTCATTATCACTATCAAAATTTCCAAAAGGATTTTGATGTCGTTCCCCTTCCAAAAGGACTATAATCTTTGTGTCGTGTTCCCACCATTTTTAAAAGAGGGGGGAGCAAAAGAGAGATGTGAAAGATAACTCAACCCGTAGCAAAGTGAATGCAATGATGGAAGAGAGGTGTGTGATTAAGTTTGGTAATAACTTGTCCCTTAACAAAGTGAATGCTAAGATGGGAAAGAAGTTTGGAAGATATGAATGATGCAACCCTTAACAAAGTGAATGTCAAGATGGAAGCATGCAAAAGTGTTTGATAAACTCAACCCTTGACAAAGTGAATGCCAAGATGGAAGAGTGGTTTGATGTGGTGAAGGTTCTCATCCTCTAACAAAGTGAATGCTAGAATGGAGGAGAGTTATAGTGAAAAATTCCAAATGTGCTCAACCTCTAACAATGTGAATGCTAGAGTGGAGGAGCGAGGATAGATTGATTGCAAATGCACTCTACCACTTAACAAAAAGTGAATGCTAGATGGGAAGAGGGTATGAAAAAGGAGTCAAATCGTATGTGATGTGCTCAACCCTTAACAAGAATTAGTTAAGAAGGAAGAGGCTAATGAAAGGATAAGACTCAAATATTGATAACGTAAACGTTGGAAAAGAAGATATGATGAAGTGTCTAAAACACAACAAATATTTTGTCAAGTTAGAGACATGAAGAAAGAAAACATATAGTTTAATGATGATGATGTCAAACTAAAGGATGCAAGAAGAGAATGAAGATAAGGGTGATGAAATTGAGTTGTGACAAAGTGGAACACAACACTGTTAAGATGTGAGTTGTAAGATGAAAGTGCTTGAGCGAGGACATGGATATCGCAACTCAAGACTTGATGTCAAAAAGAAGATGAAAACTTAAACTTTGGGGAATGTAATCCAAATGTTTAAGTGTTGAATGAAATGGGAGATAAACTCAAAATGAGGTGAGTATAGAAAGATAGAAGAATTTGATGACTACAAAAGAGGAAGACTCAAATAAGTGAAAGAGAACTCCAAATGAATGAAAGAAGATCAAATGGAGAAGGAAATGAGGATGAAAAGATTGAAATAATGAAAAAGAGATGAAAGTTCCAAAAAGGGGAAAATTTGAGAGTAAAATGAAAGTTAGTGAATGACTGATGATGAAGAGAAAAGATGACGAAAAGAGATGAAACGAGAATGAAAGTAGAATCCAAACAAGGATTGTTTGGAAAATGAAAAAAGATAAGAAAAGTGAAAGATGGATCCCAAACAAGGAGTGTTGGGAAAAAGTGAGTGTGGAACACTACTACAAAAAGAAAGAAAACAAAAGAAGAAAATAGAAAAAGAAAAAGAAGTTTTTGTTTAAATGTTTGTTTGTGGCCTCTACCTTAAATTGGCTTGGACAATGTTTGGCTTCCTAGGTGGCTCTCTCAACTAGGTGTCAACAATATATCGAGTGAGCTGATGCTATTGCTAGCTATGGACTTTACTTTACCCCCTTTGAAACCTGAGCAAAGATCTTCTCAAAATGAATCGCATTGGGGTCGCCACTAAGGATATCGTGACTCTAACTCACAAGGCTTTACTAGTCAAGTAGGATAAAAAGGTTCCCGTTTTTGTCCACTAGTTCCCTCAAGGTGTGGACTACTTTGGGGTTCCTAGAACCACCCCTTTGTTGTAGCTTAAGGCTTATGCCAAGGGGTTATGTTCTAGTTAAGTGGTCGAGTCGTAGCTCTTAACCGAACCTGCAAATACAGTGTTTTGAATGTGGTGTTTTTTAAAATCTTTTGATTTTAATGTGGTTTGATTGTACTCCTTTGGCAACCTGTAGTTAGTAGTTTTTGAATGTTTTATCCACCTTGTGTGAGAGTGGGTCCTGCAAACAAAGATTAGAAATTTTCTCAGAATGAGGTAAAAAAAAAAACAAATAAACAAGACAATAAAAGTGAACCCATGTTTTGAGTTTCCAAGATCGCTTAAAAAGTGTGAGGAAAGAGCATACGTGTGAGTTGGCTTTGATTAAGTGAAATGTTAATTCCCTAAAAACAAGAAGAAACGACCACATTTCTGATTCCCAAGATCACTTAGAAAGTGTGAGGGAAGAGCATATGCATGATTGTGTCATGGTTAGTCTCACAAAAACAAAAGAAAATGACAAGCTAGAAGCATCACAAAACACACGTTAGAAAGGTTAGTAGTTGAAAAAAATGATGAAACGTGTGTAAAATTAACTAAAAAATGTGACAAAAATTGAACTGAAACGTCCAATAACACTAAATTTTCAATGTTTACAAGTAGCTCACTATAGTGATTAAAAGCATCCTTGAACCCTACAAAATCAAATTACACAATTAGTCAATGTGAAGAGAAGTTTGACAAAAAAAAAGAAAAAATGATAAAAGGTCCAAATTGTAGTGAAAAAAAAAAAGGCCTAAGTTAATTAAGTAAATTAATTGACGAAGTAAAATAGTCTAAGGAAGTAATTAAAAATGAATCTTAATTAAAAACAAATTTGTGTTTTAAAAAGAAAGCTTAAAAATAAATAAGAATTAAAAAAACATATTTAAAGTCTAAGAACTAAAGTTAGACCTATGTTTAAACAAATACCCTAAACCTAAACCTAAGCTAGTAACATATTTAACATAACCTAAAAACCTAAGGTAATCTAAGTATTGTTTTGTGTGTGTGTGTGTGTGTGCGGAGTTGAGTAAAGAAGCGGTGAGAGGTTGAGGTCGTAGGGGCTTGGGGGGGTGAGGGGAGGGGAGGGCACGGGATTTGCGTGTGGGATCGTGTAGGGTGTAGGGCTCGCAGGGGTAGGGCAAGTTAGGTTGTGGGTGGGGGAGGTAGGGTGGGGGGGGGGGAAATGGCTGGGGGAGGGTCTTGAGGAGGGCTCACCGAGGTTGGGGATGGGCGATGGAAGGGGTGGAGGATGGGGGGGGGTAGGGGGAGGGGGTGGGGGTGAGTGAGGCTTGAGGGCTCATCACCAGTAGGGGATGGGACGGGGGGGTGAGTAGGTCCAGGGCTCGGAGGGGTAGGGGAGGGGGGGGTCTAGGTAAGGGGGAGGGGTGGGGGGTAGGGGTGGGAGGGGGGAGGAGGGAGGGAGGATGTGGCTCGGGAGCTGAGCCAAGAGGGGATGGGGTGGGGAGGGTAGAGTTAGATCTAGGTTTTTTGAAATAATTTTGTTTTTAAATTTTTTTGTGGTTTTTTATATATATATATATATATATATAATATATATATATTTTTAAAATGTAATCTAATTTGTGCTCTTTGTTAGTGTATATTTTGTGTTAGAGAAATAATAACAAAAATAAAATTGATCAAAAGTATGAAAAACAAGTTTGCAGAAGGATTGTAGGAAATCAAAACCATTACAAATCTAAAACTTGCAAATGAAAAAACTCAATCTGAAAACAAAAAATAAGCAAACAAATTTTGTAAAAGAACAAAAGTAAATAAACAACAAAGTAAATAAAATGATTTTTTTTTATGTGAGTGAAAAACATAACTTGTGTCAATCTTGCTTCCTGAAACTTGCATAACATGTTATTAAGAACTCCAAGAACAAAGTTATAAAAATAAAAGGAAATAAATAAAAAGAGGAGGGTGCGACTCCCACGGGTGTGCCAAAATGTAAACAAAGAAAAACTACAGTAATGAAAGATAAACAACTAAATGTGCAAACCTCCCTATAATCCTTGATGCAAACCTTAGTAAGGTTGTGGAGACTTCATCTATGGAACCTTGCAAATGGATGTGGGTGCTCTTGAATGTTCTCCAAACTTTGTGATGAAAATGTTACTGAACCTAGATACTTTTGGCTTGGAAATTTAATGAGTTTTTGTACTTAAAATTCAAGAGGATTTGTAAGAGGGTAAGCCTGCAATTTATAGAGGTAGAAGTAGTTAGAAATTGGTTACATACGATTGAATGCATATGCTAAAAATACATTGGAGGAAGTTATAGTAGTGTCGGGGCATTTAGGGGAAATAAATGAATTAATTGCAAAAATTTGCATCCGGAAAGGTGGTTGTACGTGTAATTCAATTGCCCCCACCTTTCTAGGATTCTAGAAGTGTAGTTAACTAGGATAAGGATAGGAGTCCAAGTGGAGTCTAAGTGGAGTCTAGGTGGATGTTGATCAAGTGGCAGTTGACTAGGATGTGCACACACTTAATTAATTAATTATTTAATTAATAAATAATAATTAACTTAGCTAAAGGGGTACAAAGGGGACATGGGATTAATTTAATTAATCCAAAGGGTGTAATGTGTATGAATTAATCAATTTAATCAATTAATCACAAATGGGTGAATAACAAGGTGTACTTAGGATAACACTGGGAACATGTGAAAACATGTGTGTAATTTTGGGGTCCTTTATTCCAATTATCCCCATTATTGCACCCTTCATTATGTTGTTCACACTACTCCTTAGATCCACTTGCTACACTAGTCTAGTGCACACCTGTCTCAATAGCCTCATGAATATGATCAATCACTTTGCAGTTAACAGTATCATGAGTATGAGTTTTGTAAATTTTACAATACATAGATACATTCTTCTGGATCGTGCGTTGCAAGAGGGGAAATCTACTCGCATCATGGTCCAGATGAAAAATATCACAATCCAACAAAGCATTGTGCACACTAAATTGCAAGGACATCTATCCTTGGTATGTCCTTCAACCTCGCAATATGTACACCATATTCCATTACGCATCTCATGAGCTGAATTGGCAGAGAGATTTTCTAATTATTTTGCCATTGCTGCAATCTGCGCCTCTAAAAATGGACTCACTCTAGTGTCTACATTCCCAACTCGCCTCGTGCATAGAGTTGCCTCCAAAGCATCACCGGATCCACAAAGGTCTTATGAGATAGCGCCCTTCTGAATGGAGTCAACAACCCACCAACAAACCATTGTGCATGCTAACTAGGATGTATGTCATAAGACAACTTTGACAACAAAGTTTTAAAATGTGCGTCATACTCCCGAACGCTTTCTAATAGGCCTTGTTTTATGTCCTTAAGCATCTGATACTTTTCTATTCAAACTCTAGAATATGGAACTTAGCTAGAAACGCAGAGCACAAAGCATCATAATCCACCACAGTCTGATGCGGGTCATACTTTTTATACCAACTATATGCACGCCCTTGAATAATAGTAACAAATTGACTCGCCTTCCTATCTAAAGTGGTGATTCCCTTAGTGTGCCATTGAAACTTGCATTTGTGCACATACTCTGCAGCATCCTCAATACCTCTATATTATGGCAAGTGGAGGGACATCTCATAATAAAATTGTTGAGGTTGATGTGGGGGTTGTTGGGGATGTGGGCCATGTCCTCCAGATCTAGAACCAAAACCGCCATCAAGTATTTCCTCCACCACCGAGAACCACCGATTCACTTGATCTTAACCCTCTGATCCGCCTTTGATCCTCCAACAATGGGCGTCGGACCAGTGGATGTACTTCCTTGCATCCCAATAGTAGTAATAGACTGAAATACCATAGTCTATGAAGTTGTAGTACTTCCAGACATATTCTAGGTGTTCTGCATGCCCACACTCTCTCGATGATGCGCCAAAGAATATTCCTCCAATCGGGCCTCCAAATAACAAAGATGATGTATGTGCTACCATAGATGAATGTGTTGTCTGATGTACTTTTGTATTCAAAGGAAAATGATATCTACCTAAAGCTATTAGATTACCTACACTCACTTGTTGATTAATGATTACTTCTGGAATTGGAACACCAGGCGCAAGGGTTACGTCTCCAGGTGGGATCAGATGCATGCCTGTTGTCCTTACTCTTTCCTCTCGACGCACTCTCATCAAAATCCGAAGGGGATTCTCTATTGTGCTTACCTAAGTGGGGGAGATCATGATGCTCCAACTCCACGTCTTCCATGTGAGCCTCAAATCCTTCTCGAGACATCATCCTCCACAACTCCACAAACTCCTCAATATCGCATTGCTTCGCCAATTCCCTCTCCCACGCTTCATTGTACTTAAGTCACCTTTCTTCTCTCTTCCTTTCGTCGTAAGTTCTTCCATCTTTCACCACACACTGCTCTCGCTCTTGCCCCTGCACGCGGTGGTATGTTTAGCTAGCCATAGGTAGGTGCTCTAAACTCAACACCACTATCAAGATCTTAATTGCCAAAGGAATAGTGTGGATGTAAGATCCTCTAGGATTACGTAAAAATTCAAATTTAGCATTGCGCAGGACAAAAATACATAAACACAATGTACTCCAAAGTATAATTGCACACAACACTAGCCCATGAATGATCTACAACACGCGTCCAAGGTTCATTTGCATCAAATAAAGCCTGGTATTCTTCCTGCGTCCAAACCCTTGATCTGTAACTCCAACTTTTCTTTGATGCATAGGTGACAACCACTTGTACAACTCTATTGGAAAGAAACAAAAGAACGTCTCATAGAGTTCATGATATAAATTATCTTCCACCCACTTATGCACATTGAAATCAGGTCCAAAACCATATCTTCGCGCAAACTGATCTTTTCCGTCGTATACCCAATCTTCAATGGCCGCAAGAGTCAATCGATATGCCATCGCATGTAACAACTGAAGAAAAAAAAATTGAAAAGAGGTCTCGACAATGGAACCAAAATGTAGTCTTTATTTTTATACTTAGATGCCTAAGCGCATTGGCCCTTCACTTAGACAGATCTGAGCACTCACCCAAAGTGCGTGAAGCCTACTAGGTCCCTCTTTATTACTAACTTGCCAAGGTGTTAGCATGCATGAACATATATTCCATAACCATAACAAGTAAACAAGTGCAAGCATAAATGATTCAGATCACAACCATGATGCATAATAAACTAAACAAGGATCAAGATCAAATTTACCATACAATAACCATGAGTAAAGACATCAATTACCAAGATCCACTCACAACGATCCATCACATTAATTCATCATAAAACATAGAAGTTGAATACATCATAAGCATCATCACAAAGTCATGCGCACAAACATACCAAAGAACATAACTTTGTTAGAATCCAAAAATCTCTAATCCGTGCAAATCAATACGTATATATAGGAGTGGGGACTTGCCCTTCACCGCCCATGCACTCTCAAAATAGGTTGCATAGTCATGTGCCGCTACAAAGATAACTAAAGAAGCATGCAAGCTTCACCTAATAATAGATTATCTATAATTAACTCTAGATCTAATCATATTATTAGCTCTAACACTACATGACTCTTGGTCTTCCACTTGTTCCCAAAAATAGCCCTTGTTTATCCTTTAAGTCTTCATGTCCTTTCCTTGTTTGGTTTGTACTCCATCTTGTTTTTCCTATTCTTAGCCCGTACCATGCAAAACGGCTAAGTCTCGAACTCTGTCTTACCAAGCACGAATCCTCAGGGCGCAAATCTGTCAACCTTTCGCACTTATCCATGTGCCCCCCTCTTTCATGCCACCATCATATGTGCTTTTGATACTTAGGCAATATTTCATCGAAGGCCAACATCCATGTTAAAGCCTTCAACTTAACATAAAATACGTGATTGGATTGTAATTGAGTTAATCTCACACTAGTAAATTGTGAAACAAGATGATCTATTAGACATTACACCCACCAAAAATTGTGGCATTAGCAAGAGAGGTTAAAAGGTGAGAAATCCAAAATGTTGAATTAAATGCATCATTCATCTCTCTTACTTAAAAAATTTCCCTTTAATAACTGATTATTAAATGGCCCTCTTTAGTAATTACTCATCTCTTATACTAAAATTTTATATATATATAGCATTGTTAAGTGATGGACCTATATATGCTTTGTGGATGCCTTTTAATGCCTTCAATGGCATGTTAGAGGACTTTTCCTCATAAATATACCCCCAAAACACCCTCACCCACCTAACCTTACCCTTGAAAATCTAATCTTTATTCAATTTTTAAAAATGGGTAGGAGTTAGTGCACCTCCCACATAACACCCATAGTCAATTATCTACTTTCTTTTTCCCCACACAATTGTCATATAACTTTCTTGCATCAATTAACTTTTCTATTAAAAAAGTTTTTAAAAACTTCCTCGGTTATTACAAAATATAAACATTATTATTGGTCTGTGTTGATGATGTGAACAATAATTTCTAAACTAATCATCTTGTACAAAGACACACTCATTTCCTTGGTATTTCCAAATGTCTTCCTCGAATTATGAGACCATTCATGGAAGTTAGAAGCATTGATTGTCTCTTTCATATAAAAATAATCTGTGTTCATTAACATATTTGCAGTTTGTGCATGAGGGCCTCTGGGAATCAGTTCAGAACTCTCAGGTATGAATCTCAGATAATTAAACTAGAGCACCCATTTCATTTAATATTATCATGTTTCTTGGAATTCTTTTCCCTTAAATTCAGAGATTCTGAATCCATGGATTCAGAGCACCCATTTCATTTAATAATATCAAGATTTTTGGAAAACTTTTCCCCTTTTTCTGACTCATAAACTCAGGGATTCTGAATCTATGGATTCATTTCTATATATAATTATATCACGGGAAGGTTCTGAAAACTCTGATAAACTCATTATTTGGGCATGCATGCGTCCGTATATGAACAACCACGATCATTTCTGCATGATCATCTAATAAGAATTTTGCAGTGTATAATCCAAGGATTTCAAAATGATTAACTACTAGTGAAGGACAAGAACTGACTAAGCCCTGGTGAAATTCTGATCTGTTAATAATTAAGAGTTGGCAGTCCAAGTGTTTGTCAGAGAGTTCTGAATCAATGGCCAGCAATATATATACATATTGTGTATGTGTACGATAGGCAGACAGATGTGGGTGTGTGTATATATTGCATGGCTTGGGATTCTGTCCATGTATGTCAGGAGGAGAGCTGTCACTGTGTAAACTCAGCTTTGTTCATGTGGGTATGAGTATATATACATTTATCAAGGTTGTTTTGTTGACTTAAATGTTTCTTAACTAAACAAAGGCCTATGTGTGTGTGTGTTTCACGAGGCATGCATGCTTGTGTGTAAAAGTCAATGGAATCTTAGCTGGGAGGGACATCTTTGGAATTCAAGGACTCAGGAGTTGCAGATTTTGCAGAAGGCTGGGCTATAATTAAACACTACTTTTGGGGATCAGTATTTCAATATAGGATGTCATGCCATTAATATAGCATTCATGAGGTCTTGGGATTATTTTTGTCCTTGGAAAATCACAAGATGTGGAAGTGCCTTGGAATGGAGGTTAGGGTAGAGACCTTGAAATGTTTTATTTGATAATTATGAGAAAATTGAGGTTTTCCCATTGATTTAAAGTTGTGGAGCTCTAACAAAGGGTGTGTGTGGCCTCTTATAACTTTTAGGTGGAGTACAATGGGCAACTCACCACCCCCCACGAGTAAAGTCGGGAGTCAAATCCACGATTTA
Source organism: Taxus wallichiana var. yunnanensis (assembly GCA_018340775.1). NCBI lineage: Eukaryota > Viridiplantae > Streptophyta > Pinopsida > Cupressales > Taxaceae > Taxus > Taxus wallichiana. Next base: position 564,292,617 of record CM031242.1, on the reverse strand, counting down.
GACCGCCTAAAGTAGTGGTTGAAGTGAGTGAGCCCACCCGAATGGCACGAGACTTCAAAATATTAGTAATAAAAGAAAGGGTTTGTTCTAAAGTAGGAGTAAGATGTATGTTTTGTATAAGATTAAATTAAAAATTGGTAATCATAAGAGGTAATTGAACTATGACAAAATTATGGAAGTATTTTTACTACATATCAATATGGTTAATAATTTGTCTCTATATTTGAATAGTTTAACATCGTTCATAACAAGAACCTTCTACCTAAAAATGTCATAATCAATAACTTGATGGAATCTCCTATTCTTCGGAGTCCTTTTATTTTGCTTTAGATTTTTATATAACTTGTGTGATGGTTATTTTCTTCAAATGGATTAAATATTGTTTAACCACCAACATCAAACTAATGATTGGGTTTGCTCGTCATTTCTAGGTGTCAATACTTGAGTATCATCATCCCTCATTTCTTGACTAGTTCACATGAGTCTTACTTGCATTAGATCCAAGGGACCCAATGTCGTATTGTTTTCCGGCTTTGAAAATTCTTGAGTGCTAGAACTAGATTCTTGGGTATTTACCACCACTATAGCTAGAGTATTGGTATCCGGAGTGGATACCATATCGTCTTTCTCACTTTGTAAGTCTAATCACTAAACAACTAGATGGCCCCATATCTAAGGATACCATCATATTATTTCATTCTCCTTGTCATTATATTGAAGGAGAGAAGTTTGTTGTAAATTTGGGACCTCGTCAAAGTCCCACTTTTAAATAATCAATCATTTTCTTCCATTTTAAGGTTTAATCATTCAATTGTTAGTAGGAAAAAATTTTCTTAGAAGAGCTATAGCATCCAAGAGGTGAATTCTGAATCCATTTTCTTCCAAAACATATTCTTTGTTGTGAATCAGAAGAGCTATAGCTTGAGTCCACCCTAAAACATATTCTTGTGAATGTGATGCAATGCCTTGAGCTTCCATTCTAAATATATTCTCTAATCTAATTCATTTTCTTTAAAATACATTTATTCCCAAAAAAAAGGAAAAGTACTTATAATCACATCCACACCAAAACAATCCATATTTTTGCATTTGGATTAATATAGGCTTTCCCCATGTTCCGATAAAAATAATAACCTTTTCTAACACAAGTTAACGTTCTTCTCAATGTGGAAGCCTATCTTGCAGAGGATATAAATTTTGATCTAGGAAGTTGATTGAGATCTTTTATTAAAAATATAGTTCTCAAAGAATTATACATAGCAACAATTTACTAAAGTCAATTGGGAGCATTTTCGATAATTCATTGAGGCCAAAATCAATTTGTCTAAGGGCCAAAACTTACATTTTAATATTTTTGTGTTAATTTTAGGACTTTTGAATTTAATATTTTTGTATATGGGCATGAACTTGAGTTGCAAGTCATCCTCAAGATTTATTTATACATGTCGAAGATAAGGGACATTATTAGGCCTATCCAAGTTTGCATGCAAAAGTTACAAAAAAATACAACTACTAAAAATAACAAGTTTGGTTAACTCCAAGTTAACTTTTTTGATTTCATGGTTTTATTTTGCTTTTATAAGTTTTTTTAGTTTTCCACGACAACTCGACCTTTGAGTTATGGTTTTATTTAAAGATTTTTATGTCGAAGGATAGAATTGTATCTCTTTTGTTTAATAATCTTTTATACGAGTTTATTGCTTATTTATCAAATTATTGCACTTCTAGATTCATCACTTCCATCCTCAAAAAATTAAAAAAAGGGAAACCTTTGGGCCAATATTGAGGGAATAACTCGCTAGATTCATCACTTCCATTCTCAAAAAATAACCCCAAAAAAACACTTTTGGGCTAATATTAAAGAAAATATCTTCCTCGATTTCCACACTTGTCAAATCCATTTTTCCATGTGAATTATTAAGTGTAATAGCATTAACCTTGCATATTAGCATGTGTGATTAATAATAAACTACTTCTTGAAAAAAATGTCACCATTCGATATATTCACTCTTAGCTAGTTTTATGATTTTAGAAAATAGGAAAATGATTTCAAGTTATTTCATCATATTACTTCCTCTAAAATTTATTTCCCTAGTATTTTATTCAAGAGCTCGGTTTACCAACTACAAATAATTGAAGGGAATTTAGTAGTGAAGAGGATGGCATCATAGAGTAGTCATCCAATCCCTCTACGAAATAAACCTTTTCCTACTAAAATTGTGCATTTAGAGTTTCATATCTCTAGAAGTTGGACCAACCCTAATTTCCTCTTGTTATCAAAAATAAAGTGCATTCCCTTGCCTAAAAATTTATTAATAAAATATTTTTCCAATTAAAAGTGTAAAGGAACAAGAAAATAAAACTTCCTAACTTGTATCCGCAAGATCACAATAATGATCCCACGAATAGGATTAGAATGCCAAACAACCACAAGATATCATAGGATTGAAAATATAAGGAACTAGAAATAGCCCAACAACAATCAACCAAGCCCCATATTTCTATGTATACAAGACCATAAGATGATTGACACTAGCTAAGCGTAAAACAATTGTGTGTTCACAAAGACCATTGAGTGTTTGACACTCACACAATACAAAAGTGCTAAACAAGATGGCTTTTAATCATTGATCATTTACGACTTCGAAAATAACACAAATTCACCGAATGGATTGGGCACTCCATGACACTTGATAAAGGATTTTAATTAACATCGAGTAAATTCAAATAGCGATATATTTCTAGTGTTTTGGTGGAAAAGAGAACACACTCGAGGAGAAGAGGGAGAATAGAGAAAAATATTGTCATTTGTAAAGCTTTATATTATATTAATGGTGCATCATTGTAATTCATTGTATTAATAAAGGTTTTTGTGAATGATTGAATATATGAGATCTTATTGAGTAGGAAGAGCTTAACCATCACGTAGGCTTGCACAAAATTAGAACCAAAGATAACAAAACTTGAACCCTAGACCTATGGCTTTCAAGTTGTATAGCCTACCATTACCTTATAAGCATTTCTATAACAAAAATTGAGGCAATTTTGACTTTCTAGTCAAATTTTTGATTGTGCAAACATACGTGATGTTTGGAAACAACCTATGGGGTATATTAAATTGTATGAGTAAATGGATAATCTTGTGTTTTTTAATAATTTGTTTAGTAATTGCAAGTGTTTAAGCAAGTAAGTCATGTGCATCATGTATCTTCATCATTTATTGTCATAAAAAGGGACTCGATGATCTCTTAGTGTACATGGGGTGTGCTTGTGTTATTTTCTCAAGTGATATATCATCATGGAAACATTCTATTTTTAGCAAGTTGGGTATGTATAATACCAATATTTGATGAAAATAATTCCCACCTTTTGGTTAAGTTGTTGGGAACCTATTTGAATTTGTCATGAAGATCAAGTGAAGTATATGGAAGAATGCATCATGTTATAAAGTGTTGAGGCATGGTTAAAGATTAAGTCATAGATTTTTCTCATAAAGAAAAAGGTTGGGGTAGTAGGTGAAGAAAGCAATAGTTGCATGATGAATTTTATAGTGACATGTATGAAGTGTCTTTGTTTAGTATCCTTAGTGTAACTACATGTGGTTAGTGATGTATGATGTTGATAGAAGATGGAACCTTGAAAAGATGTATGCTTGGAAAAAGGAGTGGATTGAAAGGATGGAAAAGATTGATGAGGCTTACACTCGTAAAATAGACATGATCTAGATCGAGGACTCAATCCAGAGGAAAACATACCAAATGTTAAGAATTAGTGTGTTATAATAAAGAAAACTCTTCTCTACTAGATTGACATATAATTACAAGATTACGAAACAAAGCTTTATTGCAAGCTAATAATAAGGATTATAAAAGAAAGCAATCTATGTGAAATAAATATTTAATATCCACTCTACATTGCACAAGTGTGTACAATAAGTCAAATCATTGCCTTATAGTTAAACAAAACTAATAGTAATGTTTTCATATAAAATCAAAACATATCTAATAACATCCACTCAATATGCATAGATATGTGAATAGGTATCTTATTTAAATATTAACAAAATTAATAATATCAATTCCACATGCATAGACATGCCAATAGGAAACTCCTATGAAAAATATATCTAGTTGTATATAAATATTACTAATGTAATAGGCATCTCAAGCAAGCCACCTTTTCAAAGGCCATAAATTTTCTATTTATACTCCAATTTTAGAATTATTTATCTTTGCATAAAGCTTAAGTCACAATCTAGAAATCCATATGGATTTAATTTTGTGATGAGGATTTTATAAGCTCTAAAAACACTCTAAACGAACATTGGGTTGATTTTCTACAAATAAAGTGTTTGATAAATGGTAGAATAATGTTTTTTGTTAAAGGTAAAAATGTACATAGGGTATGTGGGAAGAGGTTTAGAACAAGGCTTTAAAAATAATGAAGTGTTGCAAGTGATGTGCATTAAAGAAATTAATAAGTAACAAAACACATAGGATATGGAGCTTTGGTTCATAGGAGAAAATGGATTGCATAGCCCGTGTATGTATCTAGGTACTTGAATTCGGTAAGGTAAGGTTATGCAAGGAGTTCGCACATGGCCTTGGAACACTTTGGAATGAGAGATGTAGAGGTCACTTTTATATTAGTTTGGAGCATAATGATGAATTCACGTGACCATTGGATGATGTAAATGGGAAATTTTTCTACTAGATGAGAGTAGGTCAAGTGTGAACAATGCACAAAATCTTTCTAAGTAGGAAGGTGCATTTGAAACAAACATTTGTAAACTATGTTATCAAAGCAAGAGAGATTTGAGAAAAATTTGAGTTGTATTAGGTAGGTTAGGCAATGTAAAGTTGTAGAGAGATAGGGAAAATTGTCGGTAACAAGGAAACCATGGGTTTATGAGTTGTACAAAGAGGTGTAAATTATAAAAAAAAATTAGTAGTGGAGATTCATTGAGTTGGTGTAGAGGAGAAAAAAATCACCTATTAGAAGAAGGATTCTATGGGAAATAGACAAAGAGAGGTGAGTGGACCCAATATTACAACTAGGAAACACATATAGGAGGATGATAATACATTAATTGTGCAAGAAGATCTGGGAAGTGAAGTAGCTAATGAAAATAGAGGGAATGAAGAAGTGGAACTTAAAGTGGAGACTCCATCTAAAACACCAAGGAAGAAGAATCATGTTTTTTTAGATTACATTGATGTTATATCCCACAAGTATGAGGAATGAAAAGAGTTTACTCACCTTATCAATAACTTGTGTGATTGAAGACTTCAATCGGGGAAGAAAGTTTATCATGATGTATTGACTAAATAGCTTGAGGTGTAGAAAGGAAAAGGGGTTGTGCATGACTATTTATGGGAGATAAGAGTGTTAGGATTACATGAGCTACCTTACTTTAGGAAGCCAAATGATCTCATTCAACTATAGCTCACCTAGGCACGTGAGGGAAGAATGTACTTTGCAAGAAGATGAATCAATATTTCTTCTACACGCATCAACAAGATTACATGGTTGATGAATGAAGGCAATAATTTGTGTGATGATGAATAACTATTAGGAAATAGAAAAAGTGATAACATTACTTAGTGTTAAAAAGGATTTTATACCATGTGGTGTTAGAAAATGTCAATATTAGGACCATAAGGGTCATCAAATACTTTATTGGTTCAAAATTAACTCCGGGGTGTTGGGGCTCAATATCAAATTCAAAATATGTTGTACATGTTATATACCAATTCAAACAAAAGCATACAAGTATAACGATGTGAAATATATTGCAAAGGAAGTGATATGTGAATTAGAAGAAGCGCATTTTATAGGGTCCATTTTCAAATGGGGAACTATCCTAATTTTGGTTTTGATAGAAGAAGTTGGAATTCCAAAAGGTAACTCATTTACAATTGTGGTAGATAAAGGGTCCTATCCAATGAAATATATGGGTCATTTATGTGAAGATCAAATGACTCCTACCTACAAGACAAATATGAGGAGGTGGTATGAACATGTTTTTGAAGTATTTGGTAATAAATATAGGATTCTTCTAAATGTTTCAAACTTACGATGGTTTAACACAATTTTGTATGATTGCATATTTTACATTGGTGAACATTCTAAACAAGAGTGGAATGTGCATCATTCGATCAAACCACCATATGGAGTGTTTATAAAATATTTGGAGATCGTTTTTAATAGGGTAAGGGATTTTTGAAAAGTTACAATAACCATAGTGCAAATTGATGCTCATGTGAGTGTGTTGCGTCAGGGAATCATATGTTATCAAACAATGAAGAATATGATAGTAAAATCATTGATACAAACCCTATACAATAATTTGAAAGTGTATTAGGGAAGAATTATAGATTTCTCCATGAATTAGAACACCATGATAGCCAACAAATAAGAATCCGGAGCAAAGCACTAGTGAAGAAATCAATACAAGTAAGGTAGGTAGAGATGGATGTTTATTAAAGAGAATTTTGGACTAGGATTGGTAAGACTAGCCATTAAACTATCATTGTATCTAAATATCACGTATATGTTTACAATTTTAGCATCTCGTTGACCTGTAGTCAAAGGAGAATATTATAAAGGTAAGAATGTAATATATTGTTACCTATATAATAATCCACTTTGACAAAAGTTAACGGGCTGCCTAGAGTTATAGACGTTTGTGATGGATATGAGCTTCTGAAATATCATTGTGATATATCCTATTTTATTGAGTAGGAGAAAATACAAAGAAATATCTCTATATCAAGCTAGATAAGTTGAGAATAACATATGAGCATATAGAGGGGATAAAATGAGAGCTTAATGCTTAACATAGTTGATAGAAAAGGAAAGAATGTAGATTTGGGATGGTGCAAACATTTAAGGAATGGAGAAGGTGGAGAAGCTTAACACAACCATTGGAGGCCTCGTACATGAAACACATGCATATAAGTAACCAACTAATGAGTAAATCTACTCAAAAATATTGGTTGAAACTTTGGAAAACTTTGAGGATTATGCCAAGGAGGTGAGTAAGAGTTACGGTGTAAAAGTGAAGTGGACCAATGAGTGTTTGAAAGATACATGGATACATGGAAACTCCAATAAGAAGCAATGAAGCCACACGAGAGAAATTTTAGCGCACATATATGTGGTGATTAACAAAGTGGAAAAGAATAAATGCTTTAATGAAGTGTCCACTTTTAAAGTAGGCAAAAACCCAAAGACCTAACCGTCTGGAATAGTTGTTTCAAGGAGGGAGGCATGCGCAAAAGTTATTGGCAAAGCATAAGGGAGTAAAGTCCATGATGAAGAAGTAGCAAGATCATCCACATGAGGTAGAGATCATTGAAGAGCTTATTATACATTTGCGGGAGATAAATCTTGACATGTATGTATGGTATGGATATAAGGTTATGGTTTACATGCATAGGTGCATCTATTCACCAGAGTAGTTATTGATGCTTGAGAAAAAAAAGGATGAATAAAGAAAAATATTGTAGTTTTTAAATTTTGTCGTAATGTTATGGCACGTCATTATAACTCATTGTAATAAATTGTGCTATGAATGATTGAATATATGAGATCTTATTGAGTGTGTATGGAATCTTATGAGTAAATGGATAGTCTTGTGTTTTGTGTAATTTATTGTACATGAGCCTTAGAATTTGATAGGGTTTGAATGAGTAATCCATGTGTTTATTGTATCTTCATGGTTTATTCTTATAATGTGGGACTTGATCTCTCGATGCACGTCTCTGTGAATTATTCGCATCTTATATGCCGACATGCAAGTATTCAGTTTTTGAATGACTCATATCTACATGGGACTAGGAATTGATGACAAATAAATACACTTGTTTAGTTTTATCTTTATTTCCCTTTGACTTTGTAATTAACAACAATTAATTAATAATAATAAAATTAAATAATTAAAATTAAATATTAATTTACATGTCTTATAATTTTACCAAATTGTATTTCATAAAATGTTATAATATTTTTATAGATAACAATCATGTATTGCATCCATAATTTAAATGGAAAAAATTGTGTTGCACCACTTCTCTATTAACTTAATTTTTCTTAGTTCTCTTTTTTAGGACATGTTTGACCTTCACTAATAGTTTTTCAAACATAAGTCCTCAAGAGGGTTTGCGCCATGTTAATTACATCTTATTTTCAAACATTTACATTATCGGTAGGAAGAAGTTTGTGGCCATTTTCCAAACTTATAGAGTAGACATGTGAGACATCAAAGACTCAATAAATCACATTTTTTTAGAACAATAAGATTCATCTCATTACATATGACTTTTTTCTCTTTTTGATCTTTTGTTATATTGGACTATTGCTTTCTGTTTACTCATTTTAGAATTAATTTTCTCTTTTATATCTTTTAAAGTTTACTATTAAACTTCCCTATCTTGTTTTACATTACATATTTTGGAGTCACATAAATCAATCTTAGCCTTTAATAATCATAATATATAATTAAATTAAATATAATTGACATTGTTATACAAGAGTATCTTAATTATAATGCATTACCTTTTAAATTTATACAAGTTGAATTATTTTGAAAAATGGAAAAATATAAAAATGTCACCATTTTTTCGATATCAATAAATGTTTACACTACCTAAGTTATCTTTTAATAGTTGAAAAGAATGAACTTATGAGATTGTCTTTCTAATTTTTATTTATTTTACATAGAACCCTCGTACAACTATTTTCTTATAGATTTTTTTTTATATTATTATTTGTTATTTTTGAAAGGAAAAAACATCTAATTATTAATGTTAGTTCTTATATAATATTTTTCTTATTATTTATTAGTAATAATTAAAATTGCATACTAATTATAATTATATGATTACGATTTATATAGTTGTAAGAAAAATCACAGTTATGATTGATAACTATTTTTCAACAACATGGTTATCAATTCTTCATATGGGAATGACTCCTCTTCTATTATATGTTTCTTAGACTAATATCCTTTGCCTACAAAATTACACGTTGTATTAGAAAAGGGTGAAATTGGAAATGTTTCATATTGTCTTCCAAGTTTGATTCCAATTACAATCTACCACATCTACGCTACATTGAACTTTGTGTTATACATATTAACTTTAGGTATTTAGTTTAGATATTTTATATATTATATTGATTAATAATATTTATTATTTTTGTAATTTTTTTATTGAATAATGACAAATATTTTCAATATAGGTAATATCATTATGATATTATGGAGACCATGACATACTTATTCCACAATTGATTGTTAATCATCTTTTGTATACGTCTTAAAAATTATTCTTAATAACTTCATATTGAATATGTTTGTTTTCTTTTCCTTCCTATATCTTTATTGTATTCATTCTATTTTAAATCTATATTTCAATAATATGTTTATATTATATATATATATATATATATATATATATATATATATATATATATATATATATATATATTTAGTATTTATATATATATATATATATATGTATATATGGTATGTATATGTATATATATATATATATATATATATATGTATATATATATGTATGTATTTGTAGATGTGTATATATATATATATATATATATATGGTATAATATATATGTAATATATAACTACATTAATGTATTTTATATTTTATTATAAATCATAATGTATTTATATCCTAGTATATATATAGTATGTTTTATATGTATATGTGTAATTATGTGTAACTATTAATTTATATGTACATGTATATAAGGTATTATTATTTTACAAATTAAATTATATCTTAAATTTATTTTTATTATAAATATAAATTAGATACAACAATTAGTGTAACTATTAATTTATATTACACCTCAAATTATTATCTTAAATTTATTTTATAATAGGATAAAAATCTCCAAAAAACATAAAGGTTATGTTATGCACAAGCTCTCTCTCTCTCTCTCTCTCTCTCTCTCTCTCTCTCTCTCTCTCTCTCTGAGAGAGAGAGAGGGGAGTGAAATATTTTAATAAATATATATTTTCCACTTACATATTTTTATCATGATTATTCATTTGTACAAATTTAAAGTTGTAAAGATTACTAATTGGTATGCATATTTATATTATCTTACCACTAGAGTGTCCTCTAATAGTTCAAAAAGAGAGCAATAAACTATATTTTCCCACCATAAATTATAAATTAAAAAATATATATAGTTTATGTTTTAGTTAAATTAGATTTCATAATGAATTTTTGTAGAATTAGTAAATATTTGTTAATAGTGGGAGGAGTGAATTTATTCATTGATATGGATTTCTCACCCTCTTGCCTCTTTCTTTTGTAAGTGTATTACTTAATAAATCACATGTATCTTATAATTATTATCAATGTGAAATTATATTTACAATTTATATGTAAATTAAATTCATTTTGATACTATTTTGTTTAGATTTGATATTCTAACTTGTCCAAACTTCATTTCTTTATGTAACTTTTTTATATATATCCATGGAAGGATAGTTAAAACTTCATTTATTTACAAAATTAACAACTATTTTGTCTTGTGCACTACCTTAATACTTTGTTTCCTTGCAAAGCCTAAACTAATACTTGTTTATATGTTTTGTTTTTGCAGCCTTATGAATCGGGAGCCTTTAAAATTGTTCTCAAAACTAGTAAGATGAACTCATTAATTTCACCCAAATGGCATGGATCGATCCAAGGAATAGTGGAAGCACCTTTGAATCTAGTTTGGGAAATGATCTCTCAAAGCAATAAACTATCAAAATGGATGCCAATGGTAGAACAATGCAAATCTGTGGAAGGTAAGGATGGTGAGTTTGGATATGTAAGAGAAGTCATTGGAGACATGTTCCCTCAACCCGATGGCAGCAAGTCATGGATAAAAGAAAAGTTGTCTCAAATGGATCCAAGAAACCACACATACACTTATATTATGGAATCAAGCAATGTTGGGTTAGAAGGGTACACAAACACCATCCAACTCTTGAAGTTTGGTGAGGGAACAACACTGGTGCTTTGGTGTTTTGAAGTGAACCCTCTAATGGGCAGTTCACAAGAGAGTATAACTGACTATTTAGGTTTCCTTTACAAATCTTCCATTAGGAAATTGGACATGGTTGTTCAAAGTATAATAGATGATAAAGATGATATTCACTTCCAAGTTGTTGCAAAAGAAGAAGATTGAATGGAAGATAATGATGGTGACAATTCAAGGCCCTTATAATCAAATCAAACATAAGTTCTTGCATAATATTATTTTGAACTGGGTGAAAGCTACATTAAATGAATAATTGTATTTTTAATATTAAATATATACAAATGTCAAATTAAGACCCAATCTTCATGTTTAATTCATTCACCATTACACCTTCTAAACTTCATTTATAAATAGTTGATATATCTATTGGTATTGTGGGTGATATAATGAACATAATTGATAAAATATATACTTTTAGTTAAAAAGAGAAAAATTATTTTTTTCCTAAAAAATATTTGAGAAAAGGTATTAAGTTAATCTTTCTTATTGAGAGACATTTTTAAAATTATACATTTGATCTATTCTCTTTTTGGTAAAAATATCCATTCCTAATACTCTAGACATGGAAAGTGCTTTTAAAGCAACAATGTACTACTATTAATTACATCACATTGCAATTGTGTTTTAATTAATATAGATTAGTAAGACTTGATTGCATTTTTATTGAATTAATTTTATATTAAGAATATTTAAAGAGCATAGAAAATTAAAATAATTAATATATTTTTTAAAAATAAGTTTTTAAGTGATATAGAGTTTATTGCAATTTGAGAGAGTCACATGCGAACATGTTAAAACAACAAGGCTTAGCAAACCCAAAAAAATAATCCAAGTGTTCAAAACCTTATAACTATCAATACCCGACTCAATACAAGTACATGCTATATGCTCTTCTCTAAATTCCATACTCTTGAAACAAATAATTTCCTTGTTTTTACAAATTCAATAGATATCTACAATTATATCCACGATTGTGATAAATTGTCCGTGATAAATTGTCCTATGAACTAATGCATTTACAAAATTATAAACTTCTTAAATTTCCTCGTGAGACCATATTGATGCACATACATACACACGAGGGAATAAAAGCAAACGAAGGACTATAAACCCTAGGGAACCATAACAAAGATCATAAGGGCCCACAAACATGCAACCAAAACCATACTAGTGTAGTTATTGGCGAACAGTAACCCAATTGTTACGGTTCTACAAAAATCCCATAACCGCATGAAAACAAGGGGAAGAGAGAAAACATGAGAAAGATGGAAATCAGTCAAACACAAAAGTTGAGAAACGACTAGAGAATAAGAGGGGAACATGTCAAAAGTCCAAAAACACAAAGAACACGCACCAACATACATTCAATGATCTCATATATCCATGGCTCATAGATACATGTATCCCATACACATTACAACAATCTATCATTAACCTCACGGCAAGCTCTCAACCCTACAAACTACAACCTTTTTGAACTCTTCTTCAAATACGTGCATGTATGAGCCATTTGTTTCATCCTCACTTTGTATCTCTGAATTTCTGCCTCGTTTTGTGTCAAATCTAAAGGTCATGGGGCATATTTGTAGTGTTTCTACATCTCCCTTGCCATCCAATTGTTCCCAAGCTAGATCCAATGTTCACTCTTCTAGAAGGTTCTAAAAGATCCGTTGAATCCTCATGTGCTTCTCAATTGCATCTAACCTTGATCATCCATGAACTCCCTTTCCTAATCATCAAGTCCACCGATCATATCTATGTGGTTCTTTCTCTTGGCCTTGCACATACCTATGTTGAACCTCTTCTTGCTTCTTTGGTGCTTCTTTGTTGGGCTCCCTCACAAACTCCACCTCCTTGTACACCATATATGAAACTTCATCAAAATGCGAAGTTCGTCCATTTGCATGCACAAACCTCAGGTTAGCGTTGTGCATGATAGCTATAAGTTCATTCTTGTGATTGAAAGTTTTATTTATTAACGAATAAGGTTTGACGACTCCAACCATGAAATATAGAAAAAGATGCTCCCATATAAAGTCGAATATAATGTGTTAATAGCCCCAACTTGGAATGTGCACTGGAGAACTTGAATATAATTGTATATGTTTGCTGATTATCTTAGCCAAATAAAGGCATGTCTACGTGGCACATAATCTGAATCACCATTTAGAAGCGAGCTTATTCAAACCTGATTCTTAATTGGCACATAATCGGAATCACTACTTTAATTCACCTTTAGAAGGTAAGATACTGTCATGTTTGAATGAATCTTAGATCTCTTTGGAAATCTCATAATGATTTTTCATTTCAATTTGAATCCTTTGTGGAATACATCAAGACGCAAGGTGTGAAGAAACAGGAAACATGGCTACATATTTGTGGCTGCACAATGCGTTCAAGCACATCTTAAAGCTTTATTTATCACACTAGAGCGAGTAAACTTGGGTATCCGTATAACCTCGTACATGTTTTTTTTTTGTTGAGTCTCATGTGGCTAGTTGAACTTTGTCATGGCCAACTTCTTTGTCTATCGAATTTTTGTATACATTTACCCCTACATACCAAAGGCCAACATATATCCTGTGTTGCATTTGTCTATTCTCAATAGATCCAGCAGCATTCAATCCAAAAAACCACAAAAAGAACAAACATAATGATTCTCGCACACTTTCAAACTGTGCTTATAGTTTTCCTTGATATCCCACGTGCAAAGACTGGATAAGAGTAACTTAAAAATAATCGTCGACCAGAAGAGACTTCTGCTCAAAATAAGCACAAATGAATACAGCGTTGAAGTTGCACACAAAAATTGATATAGTCTCTAGCACTAGCATTACATAAAAAGATTCTATTCTTCTTTAATAAATGAGTTCACCACACAAGAGAGGCATCCAGAACATGTTATGTTCCCATAATCGAGATGAACCCGTTTGACTGGATGCAATATGTATAAAAATTTCAAACTGGTTTTCTATAATAATGGTTGCATTTAAAAATATCATAGTAAACTTCAAGATAGTAGAAAATATCTCATATTTGACCAACCATAAAGAAGCTACAATTTATTACAAGAATGGGGGCAAGAAAATGTCATTGGTTTCCATGTCAAAAATGCCTTCTGAAAAGAATATTCTGCAAAGTTGTTTTTCCCTCTTCAAGAAGAACCAGGGCACTGAGATCAGTAGACATTTTGCAGAGCTTGAAATTTGCTAATCAGTCTAAGTGAATCAGACAACAATTGGCTAAGATATCAATCTACTTCTTCCTCAAAAAGTTAGCTCTGTGGATTATACAAAATATTCTAGTCACAGTGACTGCTCTCACAATATTAACTGAATAATTACCTCAAAGGAAACTGTAAACTTCCTAACAGGCACTGTAAATTCAGACATAAAACTACAATCAATGAACATTGATAAAGCGATTGTGGAGCTTCGACTATTGCATCACGGACAAGATAACTAATGCAACATGATGAGTTTTGTTTCTGGTTAAAAACATTTCATCTTATCCTCAGTCACATTTGATGTTTCTGTAAATTCTTCTGACAAACATTGATGAGCCCAAGTAACCAACAGCTCCTGCAAGTTTCAAAAGAAAGCCTCTCAAATTATTTCCCATAAAAGAATGTCTGCCAAAGCATATTATATTTCCTAAGTTAGAAACCTAAGCAAAGAAGAGAAATGCTTACCACATAGAATGCCCAAACCAAGGCAGAACATAAGTGTGTAGCCAAAATAGAAGCTTGTTTGGAAAAATCCAGACATCTTTGTTTTCATATAGTAGTAATATATGGAATAGATATAGACATAAACAGCCGTTGATGCAGCTGATAAGAAGGATGTCCATTGCCAGTGATAGTTTTCCGCATTTAGCAAAAAGTATGTTCCAACAATTGTGACGCAAATGGTGACTATGATGAGAATCAAGAAGACCAGCAACATAAAGCCGTACACATAGTAAACCTTCAAGACAACAACCAGGGTAATCATGTTATAGAAAGTGACAGAATCCTTGAAGCACTGAAAACAGAGAATAATGTTTAACAGTGCAATTTTCTAACAGATATAAAGCAAGAAACCAACTTAGTTCTGAGAAACAATAAGCTATGCCTCTACTTTTTTTGGAAATGAAGGAATGTGAGTTTAGATGATCATGAAGCAAAGGAAAATGCAGGCATGAAATTAATTAGCACAAGGATAATAATTGATCCATCCCTTTAATGTGTATAGAGTAATTCACCAATAGTCTCTTACCTTGTAGTTCCAAAATGATGTAAAAACAAAATACATCTCAATGAATATACTTCCAAACGGAAGCAGACCACCCATTGCTGATACTACTGAAGGAGTGAGATACCATTTCTTCTCAGGAATTGGTGAGGAATGCTCTTCACTCGGCAAGGATTATCTGAAGCCCTATTCCAATTCCTTCCTACAACCGTTCCCAAAAGTGCTAAAGGGAAAGAAATGAATGCCCATATTATGAAAACCACCACCTGCACTAGAGGAAGAGGGAAGTAAAAATTAATAAATGAATTACATATGGAAAGCCTGATATTCCAAACAAACAGTGGTACGTATTCTCAATAGAAGAAAACATACCATAGTGCCAAAAGGAATAGCAGCCAGTGATCGGTAAAGTATAGCTACTATGTTCAATGTGAAACCAATTCCAAAGCACAAGAATGGGAAAAGAGATGCGGTAAGGACCATTGACTTCACCCAATGCTTACCTGTCAAATTAACATGAAGTTAACTGTAAACAAAATTCAAAATGATGTAACTTCCAGGAATGCTGGACAAAAGATGGACAAGCCACCTAAAATCAGTGATATTGGGAAACATATTTGTGCTACAAGTTGAAAATCTACATTAAATATAAAGTTCTCAGACATGAAAATATTTACCATCATTGCGCGAGTAAAGGCTTCCACTCACGTAACCTGAGATAAATGATGTAAGGGCATAGCAGACAATGAAAGTTGTGACAATTGCTCCACGACTGAACCAACATCAACAGAACAAGTTGGATAGCTTAAATTTATGACCCTAAAAACAAGACGCATTAATAAAGTCAAGGCTGAAATTCAAAACAGCAATGGCAGACAGAGAGTATGAAGACAGATTGAAACCAACAAATACATCTAAGCCACACATTTAACAGCCAATGGAACTCTGACAAAAGTAAACAGATTCCAAACCTTGTACTTTATCTTGAATAATTTAGTACCATAAGAATATCCCAGAGGCATAACTCAATATAAAAGACTTGACAAAGTCAAAAAGGCAGACATATGACTGCATTTTAACTTGATTTTGTACTGTAATTTACCTTAGTTGTATGTTTACTTGCATCTACTTTCTCCCGATATTCAAACAAACTAGAGACATTGACTGATTTACATTCTTCTAACAGATTCTGAAACCTCTCCAGCTTCTTCATAAATAGCCTTCTTTAAAAGGTCGTGAGTTGACAACTAAAACTTTACGATGGCATAAATATTACGAAATGGTTGTCTAATTAAACAATTCCTAAATATCATAGCCAAACAGATACAAGAACATGTACAGAAGGCAAGGAAAACAGTCTAAACATGATAACTTCCAACTCATTCAGAACAAAGAATGCTCTTCATATCAAACTGTGAGAAAACTGAAATCTACATAGTAGTTCAAACCAGTACAAAGTTGATGAATATGTTATTAAAACAAGGCATGCTACTTACTGTTGAAACTAAACAAATAAAAATGAAGTATGTTAACATACCCAACATAGAGCATGCCGATAATTGCCACCACAATGACAAGAAGCACAAGCATACAAAGTTGTGCACCAGAACCCACCAATGCTGACAACAAGACTAGATTTTTGGTGTCCGGAAAACATCTCCATGAACAAGCTTCCATCCTGATTCTTCACTGCCATCTCTTTCCTGTTAGCAGATAAGCTAACTAAATTAGACTTGAAATGTGGGTGTGGATATAACAAGACAACAAGACCAAGAAATTTAGCAGAGTTAATATTGTTGTTCTTCCATGAAATGTACAAGGAAACTTATTTAGAACTGGTCCAGATAACATTCTAACCACCAAATATCTACCCTCACATTCATCATATACGTGATATGGACGATGCCCATACAATCAACTCCCAGTGACTTGCTACAATAAGGCCCAATAGATACTAACATTACTAAACTAATACCAAACTAGATATGGCAACAATCCAAAAGCTGCAATTTAACTGATTATCTGCAAAATGATCCATGTCTCAATTGTTCATTCTTTATCCCTTCCTAGCTCACCACAAGAATACCTTATCAGAGCACTGAGCTACATGAATTTAAAGCAGTCATAGATTCAAAAGTGCATGAAAACATAGAGAATAATGGACACAATATGTGGGTCATATCACAATAGCAATCTGGAACTCACCAGGGTTTCTAGATCATCGTCTTCACGGGCATACTTTGCATAGTCATTCCTCAAAGTGCGCATCATGATCATTGAGACTAAACCAGCGAGGAAAATAACCATCATAAAGGAGTTGAAGATTGAAAACCAATGGATCTGTTTGCAATAGCAAGATTCAGTAACCTTAAAACTCTCTAAATCAGATTAAAAGACCAAACAGACCACAGGTCCACATCCATTACAACTATTTTTAAGTTTTTACTTAATAGTTCAAAAAGACATTCAGTAAAACAGCCACGTTAGGTTTTATCTTTCTATTATTTAGTTAGGCTTTGATCCAAGGGTCCTTTTCCCCTAGCACTTTCTATTGTAATTGAGTGTATTCTTGTGTCCCATTTACTTACTTTTGGTCATTTGTGGACATTTATGTAGTTTCATTCCTATCATATCATTCACAATTAGTATGGGCAAGTCATTTTTAGACTTTGCCTGACTACAGTTAACCATGTTTATTTTTTGTTTAGCAAATATTCAAAACAGATTAGAGCTCTGGATTGGCCCAACCCAAGTGAGTTAAGAATAACAAATTTAAAGCCAAGCCTTGAGATGAGGTTGAAGTGAGCAATCTCAAACATTTAAGAAATTTAATTTCTACCCCATTTTGAAATTTTGTTGCTCAATTATGGAAAGGATTGTGTCCCAATGCCTGAGCACAATATATATAGTTTAATAGGAACTGGTAGTTATGGAATATAAAATTACTCCAGTTTTCATCCCTCGTACTTTATATGCAGATCTGAACTTTAGGTTGTACCAGTGAATCAACTAGGTACTGTACCTGGGTCACTCTTAGCTTTAGATATGACGAAGAACTTTGCAAAGGTTCACAAGAGATTCATATACAGTTCTAGAAGACAGAAGCATTTACTTCTCAGCCTTCAATCAGGCTAATTATCTCCTCTGAATATGCCATAACTGAATAGGGTTGCTTGGATGAAACTTTACATAGGTTCGAGATATATTTCACAGCCTTTTATAACAATAATTTGCACGACACATACAAATCATTGCATATTGGGAAATGTAAGCATGTACACAACTTGTAGAAAACTGGCAAAAAGGAGATGGTCTTAAATTGATAAATGTTTGCCCCTTCAAATAAATAATAATTTAAGTGTTAACTGAGTCGGGACAAACATTACTTCCCGTATAGAAGTCGTCTCAAATGACCCCGCCACATATTAAAAAAACCTTGGAGTTTCAGTGGTGAGTGTATTGCCTCGAAACTTTCCCATGTAAAAGTCACTCTTATGCTATAGCAAAGGTATTCAGCAATATACTCATGATGCACAATCAATGTAAATATATATTTTAAGACAAGCATATGTAGTGTTTTATCTCCAGAACAAATTTCAGATCCATAGTTCTCAAAATCAATACACAGAATGGCGCATACGATCACTTTCAGGACATTCTAGGTATTCAAAGGTTCAAGCTGATCTCATCAGTCTTACCAAATATCCTGAGAACATTCCAAGGACAAATAAAACTGCCTCAAAAACATGATTTGATATCTTAATTCTTGCAGACTTGCACAAGAATATTATTTAATATGCACAATCTTCAAATGATCATTAGTTTCAATAGCATGAATGAGTCAGAATCAGATGTTATTTGTTATATGAATTTGGATGGGACATTTGTTGTATAAGTGTTAGTGGTCACATATTTTCTTAATTGGAGGTATTATTAGATATTGATCTTTCTTGCTCGAATTTTGGTAGTATTATTAGAGTTTGATTTGACAGCTTACGATGCTAAAGTTTCATCAATAGTAACAATGTCTTGGTCAGGATCTTTATCTTCAGTTCAAACCTTTCAATCACCATTCTCCTTAGGAGAGTCTTTTCGTATATTTTATTTTCATTATCCCACTTCTCTTTTTATTACTCTTTTCTTCAACTTCACTATTTATTGGTGTTCCACAGGGACGCAAGGAATGTCCCCAAAATAAAAAATAAAAAATTCTGACATCTTCACTTAAAAGTTAAAACCGCTGTTTGGGAAAAAAATAAAGATTAATCCCCAACCCTAAAAGCAACCTGAAAATTTTCAAATAAAGTTTAAACCTCTAAACTGCATTGTCAATCACCATTAACAAACTGTAAATTTGAGTGATGAAAATCATAATTTTCGATTTCAGATTATCGGATGGAATATCGGATTAATGGTTTTATTTAGTGATTTTTTGTTACATCTTATTTTAGTTTTTTTTTTATTTATTTGTATTTTGAAGATTTAAATATTAATTTTTATCTATCATTTTAATAGCTATCCACAAAATCCGGGAAACCTTTTGCCATCTCCAAAACCCCATACCCTCGGGCCTCTTCTATGAAAAGAGTTGGACTAAGCTATTGGTTTGTCTTGCAGCTTTTAAGGAAATTACAATCAGCATTATAATTTATATGTTCTCAGATCTGAAAATACCTATTTTGGTCTAGAATCTTAAATGATATTGATGACTATAATCTCATTTTTCCAAACCATCGGTTGTATGATTCCTTTAGCTAATATTTACCAATCCCTTAATCAGTTGCATTCTATTCACTGGTCTCTTAGCCTCCATTTTTCCTGTAATCTGACATGTGAATTCTTCTGTCAATTTTTTCCTAGATGCTGGTATTTGGTGGGTTGTATTGCCTTGGGCCCTTGCCTTTAATACTTAGTTCTGGAAAGAAATGGCAACACAATTTTGGGTGCTGAGAACTGGTGAATTTCAAGTTCTTCACTAGCTTCATATTTTGTTGAACTATTTGTCACTTTGGTTGGATTGGTGACTTTTCCATCATCATTTATACTCGATTTCATTTTTTTCATTTTCTTTCTCCAAAACTTCATTTAAATTCGCATGAGTTCAATGTTAGTTTCTACATCTGCGGTATGCCTCAATATTGCCCTGTTCTTTGGCTAGCAGATAAGCTTCTTTAGTATTTATTAATCTCATAACAATGGTCTAAATTTGTTGAATTTGATGGTTTAGTTGATATTTTGCAAAACAACATGTTCCAATAAAAAAATTACTCCTTTTTAAATATACATTTTACTTCTTTCTTTCATAGGCTCCATCATAATTTTATTTTATTTTTCCTCGTTTTCTTCTTTTAACTGGTTTAATTGCTGCATCACCTTTCAAAATAGGACTAAGTTGTAAGGGGTTTGAACTAGAGATTGAAATAAAGGGCCTAATGTTCAAATTTTTCATTATATGGTATGGTTAACTTACAGGTAAACATTACTCAAGCTTTGATTCTATCCTACAGTTTAGATCGGTTTGAATTGGACCTGCATATTGTTCACACCAATTCAAATGTTCAAGAAAATTGAACCAGAAGGGAGGAAGATGATACTACACACACTGGGAGGGAATGTCAATAGGTAATGACTCCTAGAGAATGAGAGCAACAATGGTTAAAGAACAAGAAACAGAATAGACAAAGATAGAGCGTCATAGGTAACAAAGACAATAAAGTTATAAACACGTGCGCACTGATAAAATCAAGACATGGGTTGGATAAAGGAAAATACCAGTATTTTTATAAGGTTTAATCATTAAATACTTGGATAGCATTAGTAGACGGCCTATAATCAGTCATCAAAATGTTTTGGAGAAATTCCATTCATATTTAATGTTTTCAAAGTTCAGCATTCCCAAGTCTCAAGTATTTTGTCCTCCACCAAGTAATGGAAGTAGAGTAACATTGGAAAACATTTAAGCTCTGCATTTAAAACCAACACAATATACACAGAGGTAATGGATAGAGAAATATGTGTTTGAGTGAGAGAGAAAGAGAGAGAATGAGAGATTATCTGATAAAAATTTATAGGTTGCCCATCACCAGCAATTGTTTTAACGTATTTTCTTCTGCAATTATGATAAGCTCCAAGAAGAATTATATTAAAATACAACTTATTTCTAGTAAATTATTTATAAACATTTGAAATAAGACATCACAAACATAAAATCTACACTCTAAAAAAGAACAACCATAAGTAGGATGCATGTCATTGGTCAATAAGAACACACCCAATACAAAATAGCCCCAGAAGTGTCCAAAAGAGATTGGATATTTGTAGGAGTTTGAGAAATAATATAATTTTAGACAATTAGAAATGAATGCCTGATATCCTTGGAGCATCTAATCTTAATATACAAGGATGTAAATATGGATACCTCAGATGTGACCTAACACACAAACTATAATGATAAATCTTATCATTAACCCAATTGTCATCTTCTTAACATGAATAATAAGCACGACCGTGTTTGAATAAGCTATTAGAGTCTAGACTATAGTCATAAGACTCAGACTTGGCAAAAGCTCAGTAAGCTAATTTTGGACTCAGACTTGGACTCAGCAAAAACTCACAGAATTTCATTAAAATTGTATATAAACAATTGTTTTCAATAGTCTTTTTAATTCTTAATTGTTTTCCAATTTCTTTTCAGATACTACTTATTTTAGACTTACTGCATCACAATGCATAAATCCTTTTGGAGGAGACTTAAAAACTATTTGATGACTTTGCTTCCTTGTTTGAGATTCATAAAAAGAACAAAAAATTGGTAGAAATACAGGTCTACTTCAGCTATTGCTCGTTCCCGAATCGAAAAGGGAGTTCATTAACACAGATTTCATACAAATTCACTCTCGGTGGTCTATTTTTTGGTTAATAGACTAAGTATGCTTATTTTATTGCCATTGATTTCACAAATAATGCCTCACAACTTGTTGAATTGTTCATGCAACACATATACAGGCTACGTGAGCTACCAATGAATTCTGTTGGTGGCTGCTGTAAAAAGTTGATAGAAAACTTTTGGAAATAACTATTTAAAAATTAGTGCTATCACTTTGACCCCACTATATTAGTGGTACCACCTTGACCCCAACCATTAGTGGTACCACCTTCAAGTACAAGCTATCACCCTTAAACAAACAGGCATACAAAAATAGTAAACAAATATCCAGAGGGGTATATGAAACACAAAGTTGCATATCAATAAGCTTCATGGCTAGAATGGTTGCATATGGCAAACAATTGATACAATGCAACATATCACACACTGACTGAAATGTCACTAACAATGGCCCTTTATGGTTATGATCCTCCTTTTGTTAATTAATTTCATAGTTAAAAGATCCAGGAGGATCTGGGACTTTAATAACTCGCACCACCATGGCAATGCCCCATGTCGTGATCTGCCTTCACCAGTGGCTTCAGAATCATATCATGCACCCATATGCACAGCGCAAGGTCCTAACTCTTCTTCTGCATTGCCGCACAGCTCTTGCAGTTCAGCACTACAAACCTTCCAAGTAGTTTCGAAGGTCTTTGAAGTGTAATGAGAGGTCAAGATGCTTCAATACATAGCCTTAGCTGTGTGAACCTCTAGATTATGCACTGAGCTTTTCATAAAGTATTACAGTCCACAATCAAAGCATACCCATAAAGTTAGGGCATGCCAACCAAACTGGCTTACCCTGGATCTACAACATCTCCTTGTGCATTGTTCAGTTCATCTGGCTCACCCCAAGTTGGCAGACATAACTAAGGAAAGATTGTGCACACTGCACAATTCCATGCATGCTCGTGCATCCCATGCAACTTGCATAACACTAAGGCACCCATAGATATTCTTTGAACTCTTGCATGCTTCCGCAACACCACGTTGCATCACCGCAGCTGTGCAACACTTGTACAGCCTCAGTAGCATCCCTGAGCGCTTCCACGATGTCAAAATGAACACTGCACAGCCTTCTAGTTCTACGAATGACCTGCGCCAGGCACACATACTCATGACATTCTTGTGTGCTTCCGACACACATCAGTCTAGCTCAGTGTATGACTCAACATCTGCGAGCCAGAACTCTTCTGCCAGGCAGCATGCCAGAAGGCATTCTCCAAGTTTGTGCTATGTCAGGGATCATGTCAGCAATGCACCACACCTAGAAATGTAACCACCACACCTACAAGGAAGTAACCGTTTACTAGTTGTCACCGTCTGCAGTAACTGCTCTCTTCTAATGATATATATTGGAAGACACCAAATAAGAAAAGGAGAGTAAGAGGTGAACTAGCGAGAGACCGGTGAGCGGCCATTGTCTTCTAATCGACCATATCCACAATACTTTGAATACTTGTATGCATCGAGTATCTTGGTTTAGATGATTTACCAGACTATATAAATCAATTAGGATGTCCATTCCTCTCTAATCAGAACCTACTTGCCTTGCCTTGTCTGATGACACCAAAGTCTCGACGACTCAGTTAGGATGTTTATCCTTGTCTGATCATAGGAACTTTTATTCCTTGTGTTACTGCACATGGTACCTATATGTGCTCATCATATTCTTTCTATTGTATTAGAAGTAACATAATTTTGCTAATGTCTACGCATCTGAATGTGTGATGGTTGTTTCCGCATCAACTTACTAGTTGCCATTGCAAGTTCTATAATTCTGCAATTCTGTTTAACAGATCCATCTAGTGAACAAGTTGTAGGGTTATCCACCGGGTCTCCTCCTAGGCCCCGGATCATTCAAGACACTCAATTTCTAGCATTTGCATATTTTTGTAGGCGAGACAGCAGGTATTGAAGCGGCTGAAAGAGAACCTCAAATTGGTCCAAGATAGAATTAGCTTATTAAGTCCCAATAGAACCTGCACTGCAACAAAGTGACAATTTGAAGTGGAAGATTGGATCTTCTTGGATTTATAACCATGTAAGCAGAAGCTCCCCAAATGTAAAGTGGTGGAGAGCCTATATATTATGGGCCTTGTAAGGTTCTACCAAGAGTGGGACATCTGACATATATCCTTGAACTCCTAGCAAGGGCCACATCATGCATGACACCTTTCATGTCTCATGTTTGATACAAGTGGTAGGTCAAAAGATGAAACTTTCAAATTCCTTACCTCCCTAAATGATGAAAGATATGCCCACACAGGTATTTGCTAAATCACAATGACATTCACTACATCTTCGGAGTGATGGAAGACTTCCTCTAGACAAAAACAAGGAGAACATATACCTAAGACAATGGAAGAAGAAGATATCATCATAATAACATGTCATGTTCTCATTTAAAACCTCAATTAATCAAATTAGAACACCATTCAATGTAGATGATGTCTTCTAATCAAATCTTGACTCAAACAAGGTCAAGTCCCTAGTTTTTCTCTCTTGGCCAACTTTCACATGAAGTTTTGAGTTACATTAAACAATACTTGACAATGCCAACCAACATGACAGCACCCTCGCTCGATTTTTATTAATTACTATTTATAGATCAACTCCTCGATCGACTACCTAAAGACCCTAATTGTCAAGCACATAAATGACATGACCTTTCTTCGATCAAGGCCCTCCCCTCAGCCTTCTACCTAACATAGAGCCTTTGTATGATGCCATGACATCATACAAATGCTCTCCTTTCCCTAAAGGTTGAAACCCTAAATCGAAGGTTGAAAGCCTAAAGGCCCTTCTTCAAGAGAGGACCTTTATGCACTCAATTGACATCAAATTGATGGAAGACATCAAACTCCTCAACTTTCTAAAGTCAATCAAACGCCTAAAGGCCCACCCCTCCTTGTCCTTTCGCCAGCCAAGAGAACACCTCTCTCATCGGTCAAGTACTTAAAGGCCTTCCCCCTCCTCTCTCATGCGTCAATGGCATAAACAACATTTCTTCGTGAAAGGGAAACACCTCATCCTTCACTACCTAATGATCGAGTATATAAATGACGAACCTGACATTGGTCAAGTCCTTGATCTATTGATCAAATGGGCTGCTATCATTCACACTTGAGCCTCCACCCTCTCCTCCATTAGGAAAGGGAAAATCTCTCCTCGACCCCCTGTGTTGGTCGAACACCACACCATCTATATACATGATATAACTCATAACTAGCGTCGTCTAACAAAAATCCAAAGTTTGAAGCATTTAAAAACATTACAGTGAAGAGGGGAAACGTATGCATTGACAGAAGCTATTGCATTGACCAGATCTACAATTAGGTTTGACTTTATACCAATACTAACCAGCATTTGAACTTTGGCGAATTGTTGTCTTTGACTAAGTGAACCATCTTTGAGGAAGAATTTTGTTTATGACCTGCTGAAGAGTTTGACAATAAACTGCAGCTTTAACCAGCATTGACTATTTTGCAGCAGCTATTTGACCAGTAATGTATTGGGCAAATAAACCAATAAAAAGACAACATGAGAGAGATCAAAATTTGTTAGAGAAGATGCTCGTAGAGGACATGAGTATTTTGAGGGATGGAGAATGATGTTGCTACAGCCAGAAACAGACCTTCACTTACCTACGAATTCATCCCCTATGTCTTCAAAGTAATAGTAGGCAGCCTTCGGACAAAAACCATGGAGAACATCCCATCAAAAAGAGAGAAGAAGAAGACATCATAATGACATTATTATGTTAGGTAAAACTTAATTTACTGTAGGTAATTTATGCATTTACCTTAGTTACTTTTACCTTTAGTAAGTAGTTATTTTACTATGGTAAATAAGTGGTTAATTGTTGGTCATATAGTTATACGTTTTATTTGTTACAACCATATTATTTGATTGTATTCCTGTATGGTTTTATAGCCATATTTGTTGTATTAACATATTGGTTTGGTACAGCACATAGTGGTTGATTTGTTGCAACTATGCAACAGTATTTTGTTTGTACTCAAGCTATACAATATCTATAAATATTGCAGCCCTCATATGCATTGTAATCAGATTGATTTCCAGATTAATAAAATACTCAAGCTACCTCCCATTTTCCTCAACATTTGGTATCAGAGCAGGTTTTGAGGAGCCTGTATAAGTGAGCAGAAGTTGTAGGAGGTCACAAAAGTGTGAAAAGGCTTGGAGAAGAAATTTGCCTACCAGGAGAGCCTGTGCTGCCTCCAGCAACTTCCCAATTCCACCACTTCATCCCCACAACAACCTCCAATTCAATTTCTAGAAGAAAGAATTGCAAAAAAAATTTCTGCACTGGAGCCTCTTGCACTAGGCAAATTGGTTGCAGTCTAGAAAATTTTGATTTAGGAAAGAAAAAAAACATTTTTCCCCAAGTAGGGGTTTTTCCTCTAAATATAGAGGTTCATATAGTAACAGCTAAATCTAGTTGTTCTGCCACATTTGGAGGCACTTTACTGCAAGCGAGTTGCATACCGAGTTGGAGAACTGTGGGTTGCATTGGATCGAGTTACAAATTGAACTGGTTGGACGAGCTGTGCAAAGGCCCGAGCGAGCTATGTATCGAGTTATGAAACAAAGTTGGTTACTTTGGTGAGTTGCATCCCAAGCATTGGCGGACGAGTTGAGTTGCTACGACCGAGTTACTGCCGAGCGACAGAGCTCCTAACCAAGCTAATACGAGAGGATCGAACCACATCGGCTCCAACCAAGGAAAGTTTCACATTGGGTCGAGTCCACCGAGCCATGTTCCAAGTTGCGAGGAGAGCTCTTGTACTCTGTGTTGACCGAGCTATCAAGACGCCGTAGCTCGCCCTCTCACGGATCTTGTCAGCCGAGCCATTGATCGGGCTCCCTCTCCCATGCACGAAGCACCCTACAGCGAACAAACGAGCTGACCTTGCTGAGCCTCCCCCATACGAGTCTCAAAACCCTGCAATAAACAGCAGAGGGGGGAAATAAGTAAACATAGCAATCCAAAGGCGTTCAAAACAAAACCAAAACGATCTTGTTTTGGTAGAAAGCCCTAAACCGCGATCTTTTCCCGCCACGTGGTTGTGACACAAACCACCGCCTTCAAAGGTCAATCAACTTTATAATATTTTTAAATATAAACTTTTCAATTTTTGCATGCATTATATGCACTAAGTTGGCTACAGTGCCTTAAGAGCGGGGAGGAGGGGGACTCAATTTTATTTTAAACAACACCGCCAAGATTTAGCAAGCAAAACCTCCGCCAATGGAGCTAGTTACAGCCAAACCCCCAATCGAGTGACAAAAACACTATTTTGGGCAAAAAATCTTCCACAACCTAGATTTTGATTCTAAGCCACTTTTGTAAAAGGAGGGGCCCGAAAGGCCTATTTTCAGCTATTTTTCAACTTTTTTTTGCCATTTTGAGCTCTGGAGGCCACCAAGGCCTCACAAAACAAAAAAAAATTGCCTGCCATCCATTTTTCTCGTACAATCGGCTGCATTATCATATTTTCAGTGTATTTTTGCATTGTTTTGTGCTAATGTGCCATCTAGTTGGGAACAAACCACCCACTATGGCAAACAATGCTCAAATTCTTCTTGCTTGACTCATGTTGCTCCATGGTGACAATTACGCCACATGGAAGACCAAAATTCGAACTCAACTCAAGTTTGAAGAGATTTGGCCGGTTGTAAATGGTTCAATAACCAGATCAACAGATGATGCAGCCCAACAACGAAAGTTTGACAAGGCCAATCAAAAGGCCAAGTTGATAATCTTGTTCGCAATGTCCAATGACATGCAACCCCACATTTGAGATGCCAAAACAGCCAGAGAAGCCTAGGCCAAGTTGAGCACAATGTACGAGGCCCGAAACAAGAATACCATTATGAATTTGCAGAGTCAGTTGCTTACACTGAAATTCAAGGCGAACAAGAAAGTGGAGGCTTTCTTGCGGAGAGTTGCAGCATTGAGGGCTTCACTTCTAGCCTTGAGAGAGGAGGTTTCTAATAATACTATGGTGCCCATTGTCTGAAAGCACTTCCTCCCTCTTACCACATTTTTGTGACAACACTTAACTTGTCAGATCGGACAATCCGCTTTGAGAAGTTGGTAAATTTGTTGCAATAAGAAGAGGCATTATACAACAAAGATGAAGAAGAGCATGCACTATCTTCTCATCAGAAAGGGAAGGGAAAAGCACAATCTTCCCAAAAGTCCCAAAAACAACATCAACAAGGGGACAAGCAAAAGAAGAAATGTCATATTTGCAAAAGAGGACATGACTTGAAAGATTGTTGGTACAATACATACAAGAAAGGTTCATCGAGCAATTCCGGACCTCAAAATCAACAATCACAACAAGGACAGTCACACTACAAGCAAGGGCAAAAGAAGGGGAATTGGCGAAAGAAACCCCATCAACAAGGCAATGTAGCTAAGCAAGAAGACCATTCAGATAATGACTTCTTGTACACTACCCATTCTAGTGAACCATCCACGTCATCTAGTGATATCTAGTACATTGATTCGGGAGCCACTCGACACATGATCGGGCATAGAGACTGGTTTACCACCATGAGGGACACACCTTCGAAAAATCATGTTTTGTTAGGTGATGATTCTTCTTACACAATACAAGGTATTGGGAACATTTCTCTACCTCTTGGTTCACGTCATTGTAGATTATTAGATGTATTATATGTCCCTGGCTTAACAAAGAACTTACTATCAATTAGTCGATTCTAGATCATAATCTGAAGATTGATTTTGATAGTCATTCCGTAAGAAAGTGTGTTTGATTCGAGATAAATCCAGAGGCTCGAAAATTGTTGTAAAAGCCTCAAATGTAGGATGATTGTTCCAACTTGATTTTGCTCACAAGGATGATTAGGCACTAGTGGCTATAATGCCTCTAACATGGTTGATATCTATGATGACTTCTTTACTCAAAGTTGCAAATGTTGATATGTGATTCTTGTTTGAAGACGGTGTACTCTTGTGAACTAAGTAATCATGTTTGTTATAGATAATATGTTATCTTCGAAAATAGATACAATTTTGCCATGTCTATTCTAAAATTAAAATGAAGTATTTCATTTCTTCTTATGTTGAATGTTCACTGCATGTGGATAGAGGAAATTAATTCAGCCTAAACTCGTTCATAGTCTTTATTACATTTGAACTTGTGCTTCAGTCTTAATGATTTTTGATGCCGAGATAGCTATACCTTGGATCAATTTTAGTGATCCAAGGCATGCTTTTGATTTCATGACGTCAAGGTCATCTTGACCTAGCTAGGAAGAATATTAGATTTCTGAACCCAGGCTGCCACGGGATCACTGGTAACTTTGTTGCTCACGTCCTTCTTAAGTGATCCGAGAACGTCATTTTGATTCTTCTTTTGGTAAGATTTAATTGACAATTTTTATAATTGTTAAGGAACCTAATTAAATCTAAGTTCCTAAGTTATTATCCTATCCTAAGTTACTAGGTTCTTTTATTAATGAGGATTGTTTATTAGAGGAAGGGAACCCTAAGACATGTAACTAGGATAACCTAAGACTAAACTAATAAACTTTAATCTAAGAACCTAAGTTGGTTTCTAATCTAATGTTTATGAACCTAACCTAAGGTTTGGACTAGCCTAAGGGGACGACATGGATGACATGCTAAGAGGTGTCGGTGGCACCAATCTCTAAGTATTTATGAGGTTTTAATGAGGCATTAAACTCTTTGTTACCGCCAATTTTGGCAAGTGCATGAAGGTTTAGTGGAGGTTGAGTTGTCACCTCTGCTAAAGTATAAGTTGCATGGAATTTTAAACTTGGTAATAGCCAAACATGAGTTGGCAGAGGCGGGAAATAAGGACTTTGTCAGTCTTGTTTACATTAATTGATCTCGGCCATTGTAAAAAACTGCCTAGGAAATAGGGGAAGTTGGAAGAAAATATGGTTTTTCGGTTTTTCATTGTTCATTTGGTTTTTGTGAGCTTTGTAGCTCTACATGTGGTTTTTCATTTTCGAACCTCTAGTTTGAATCTGTGCATGCGTATTTTCACCTTGCATGGCGGTGATGGTAACGAGAATTAAGCTAGGAAGTTATAAGAGGAAGAAAGGGAAAGTTTCAGAGCTTGGTCTTTGGCGTTTTTGTGGAAATCTTGCTATCGAGGTTCTGCTTGAAGATTTGCAACAAGGAATAGAAGATAGAGAGCTCTATCAGGCATGATAGGCCCTATCTCTTTAAGTCTTCTACTTTTATTTAAATGTCTTCATTAAAAGAACTCTGCTCTTTTTGAAACTTTCTTGGTTCTAGTTTTGTGTTTCTTCTCCTAGCTTCGATGGCATTTTTGACTTGGTTGTTTGGATGCTTTATAATGTTGTGTGTTGTATTATTGTGAATATGAGTTGTTTAGATTGAATGGAAAATGTGTTAACTTATTTGCATATGAACTTTCTTGGCAATGATACGGGTCTATGGTTGTATCTCTATTGGATGGATACCTAGTCTGGATATTGTGTATGTTGTGTTGAATAGGAAATCTGGGTTGTATTATTTACAGTTGTGATTAGCTTGTTGCATCAAACTTTCTAAGTTATTGTTCGAAGTTGTGTTTGTTCATTGATGGATTGTTACCCTGTTTAGGTAACTTGGAAATGTGAAAAGGATGTCAAGTTTTGATGAAGTCGTATGGCTTTAGCTTAAACTATTTTTCCTTGTTATTTACAGTTGGAAACCAACCTTTTTGGTGGGATTTTATTGGAATTTTAGTGATTCCAACTCTACTAGTGTTTCTCAGTGGGCTTACTTTGTGACTTTACTCTTTATCATTCATGAAGCTCTCTACGAGGTTTTGTTTGGGACTTACGTCTACGATAGGATGAAGGCCCTTGTGTTCCTTGTTTTGGTCTATTTACTTATGATAGCTGTGAAGACCAACAGTACTTGGTCAACTCTTTTCATGACTGTATTTTCATTTTCTAGCATGGAATGCCCAGGTTGTATCGAGTTGGGTTATGCTTATTTTGTTTACCTCTAATTGGAACTGAAACGAATCATTTGTTTAATTGGTTAAACTGTGTATGAGAGATGGTATCTTTCGTGGAGGATGAACAGGAAGGTAAACTTGTTGAATGTTTTTGGTTTCTGTTCTTTTCAACTAATTTGTTTATTGTTACCCAAATCTGGGCTATGTTGTGGCTTTAGGTAAGATCTTGTTGATCTTAATTGGGCATTCCAAGTGGATTAAGCACTAGAAGTGTTTCTCTTGAGGGAGATTGTTTTGTTACATTTTCACCCTTCTTCGTTTGGAGTAGTGATAACTCTTCTTCAGGCGAATCCGTTTGGTTGATGAGAATGCAATCTTACTCCTTCCCTTTTTGTTGCTGAGTTTATTGGAATGAAAACCCATCTGGGTTAGCTTGTGAAAATAGGTAATGTTCAGTTGGCCTTTTCTGAGTTGTGATATAACATCTATTGGTTTTGTATAGGATGGAAGTCGGCTTAACTCTGCTTTCTTCTTTATTTGTATTCACTCTTCGAGTTGGTTCCAGTTCATGAGTTTGTGGAACTTGGATTACTTGGGAAATTGGTGTTGTTCTTTTCCTGCATTGCAGATCTTATTGCACTTGAATTTTTGTGTTTGGTCATGGTGTTTCCTTGACCTCGATGCAAATGGGTCTGAGTGTAAGATTGTTTCGTGGGAATGATTTGGGTCTTGAGCTGGTTTTGAACTTTTAGTTCTCCTGTCCCTTTTTGGAATTGGAATTGATTGGTCTAAACTTGTGTGTTGTTTTAAACGGTTGCTCGTTCTTCTTGTAGCTTGTGAAAACAATAAATATGCAGTTGTTAGGGACTGTAGGGTGTTAGCTTAGACTATTTCTTTTGAGTTTGAATTCGGATATGAACTCAGGCCTTTAGAGAACTTATACCTGTGAGTTATGTTGGTCTTGTATCTCATTCTCTTGATTGGAAACTTTCTTATTCTTGTTTGATCAACAGCTGTAATATTGGATGATAACTTTTGAATACTAAAACAACATACTTATGATAGAAAGGTAGTTGTTTATATCTTTGTACTGCTTCTTGAAAAGACATAATAGGTTAAGTTTGAAACTTGATTGAGAAGTTAAGATTAGGATTGGAGGTATGAATTTCTTCTTTCTTATATATTGTTGTTTGATGACTAGCAGGTTGTAATGAGTTCATATTGTGTTTGAGATAGAATTAATTATGTTGAATTAATTAGTTCTTGATTAAACATTACTTGTTGATTCAATGATCCTTCTCTCTCCTTCTTGGTTTGTAATCTTTTGGGAAAATCTTTCGTTAATATCATTTGTGATTTTGGGAACCGTTTCATTAACAGGGGGTTCCTTTTATGAAATAGTTAAATGAAAGCACATTGTTTTAACGTTATAGCGCTTATCATGCTCAGTTCATATGAACTGACTCGTGCTAACAATTTTGCAGATGGATTTCGTAAAAGATGAAAGGAGAAAGACATAGAAAGTTACATTTGTTTTACTAAGAAATTATCTCTTTGTTATGATGACTATGTAGCGACATTTACTTGAAATGTACTTTTGTTGGAAAAATATGTATTAAATTAGTTTATATTGATGTAATGACATTTTGTAATACTTTGAAATATTCCTAAATTCAATGAGTGGAAAACTCTCTTTTGATAAATAAATTGCTTTGGTGATTGTTGAATTTCTGATTTACTTATGTGACTTTCATTGACTTAAGTTATATATATATATATATATATATATATATATATATATAATGAGTGGAAAACTCTCTTTTGATAAATAAATTGCTTTGGTGATTGTTGAATTTATGATTTACTTATGTGACTTTCATTGACTTAAGTTGTTATATATATATATATATATATATATATATATATATATATATATATATATATATATATATATATATATATATATTACTAAGTAATACCATTCATAATGGGGGAAATTTGGATATGCATGTGATATGGGATATAGATCTTATAATATATAAGACTCTTGGATTAAGGATCTGCAATAAAAGTTGATTTATTTCCAAGTAAAAGAGCACAACTAAGTTGATACTCTTGGGTAGATCCTTAAATAGTAAAAAGGGAACATGTTAAATTATATGAATGTGTATGAATTCCTTGTTATGCCAAAGCATATGTGATCTATTTTCATAATTAGGACATTAGTCCTTGACAAGGAAAAAGGATATTTTCCTTGTAACTTAACAAGAAGATTTAATTGAGAACTTGTTAGGTGTTGTGATTAAAAATATGAGGATGGTTGGTTGTGTTTTCCTTAAGCAGATTTCTGTAATGGAAATATGAATGTTTAAAAAGGATAATAAAGGATTTAGATTTTCAAGTATTATGAAGTCTAAAATAACAGTTTCAATAAGCTTGTTACAAGTTAAAACTGAAGTAAAAAGATCTATTGATCACACTTTCATAACATTAAGTTCAGACATGACGACATATGAAATAATCAAATAAGATTAAGATGAACCTAAGCATGATTTTAGGGTGTTTAGGAAGGCAGATTTTATCTGCATACCTTCCTTCGTATAAAATACATCTCGTAACCTTCTTAGGTTAAATGATGCTTAGTTGACCCTTAAAAGCGTTGTTATCATTAATCTATAAGATAATAATTGATTGGGTTAATAAACTAATATAATCTTAAGTATGTTAGTCTAGTTGAGGAAACTCAGTTGGATGTTGAAACATAGCAACTGTGGCATAGTACCTTCTTAATGACAGGGGTCATTACAAGGATACTATGATGCAGCCTATTATGCCTCAACACCCCACTTAGTTCGATTAACTCGATTGACATAAGTGGAAGACTGGATCACGGTCCCACTCTAAACAAAGATAGAAACATGATCTAGTGTTGAGGTCAACTCATGTTGACTTAGGGTGACTAGACACACCCAATCGATGTCGATTGAGTATGTCTATGTATCCTTAGTCACCACGAGTAGTCTTCCACACTAGTGCATGTTGTTGCCCTTATCTAGTGTGAAACCTTGAATCAAATTGGGTTGACAGAAGTCAAGAAAGACCATTTTAGATAACAAAACAAGTGTGGTGAAGGACATGTTCCTTTCGACGAGTATGCCTTGTCTAGGAATGTAAACATGGTAAACATGTTTTAAAACTTTGGCCAAAGTATCGCAAGTTGTTGGTTGCGTTGTCCTATGTCACCTAGTCTAAGATGCAAGATTTCATATGAATATCGGTAACAGATATTCAGATAGGCTTCTTAGAGAACACTTGGGTACCCCTAAAAGGCCCTAAAAGGGTAAAGGAACCAAGTATACATAATATACACATTATTAAGTTAACATGAGAGATCGGTTTAATACCGAGTCATGAAATGAGAGATCGGTGTCTCACCGAGTCATTTACAATTGCATATGGTTTTCTGTTATGAGATGGATTGACAATGGAATGTGTGTTCTAAATTATATTAATTTAGAACAATGAACATTATGATAAAAAAATCCTTGTTTATAAAGTCTTAAAAGTGGATGTTACAATGGCTAAGAATACCTCCTTTGCACAGTTGTGGCATCGAGACTTGGTCACATCAATTTTGGATATCTCAATACACTTTGCCAATACAATATGGTGAGAGGTTTGTCATCTCTCAAAAAGGATACAAAAAGTGTCCTAATTGCCTCGCAGGAAAACAACACAGAGCTTCATTCCAAAAGAGTACTTATCGAGCTCCAAGTAAGCTTGATTTGGTTCATATCAATCTTTGCGGTCCAATGCAACCTAGTCATTCTGGATTTCAGTATTTCATGCTATGTTGATGATTATTCAAGAAAAATGTGGATTTTTGTCTTCGTAACAAAAGTGAAGCTTTTGAGAACTTCAAGAAGTTCAAAGTGGTTGTTGAGAACGAGATTAGTCGCCATATTAGATCTCTGCTCAGATCGAGGGGGAATTCACCAAGTACTAAGTTCAAAGCCTACCTAGAAGCTCATGGGATTCGTCGAGGATGCCTCTTACACATACACGGCAATAGAATGGTGTTGTTGAGAGAAGGAACTATACTATCATGGAGATGGTGCGTTGTATGATCGATGATTCAGACTAGCAAAGACATTCTAGGCCGAAGCAACGAAGACAATAGTATATTTGCTAAATAGAGTGCCCACAATTGCTCTTGATGGAGTAACACCACATGAGGCATGGTCGAATCGGAAGCCATCCATTACACACCTCAGAGTATTTAGGTGCAAAGCTAGCATGCACATACCCAAGCTAGAAAAGAAAGAAGTTGGATATGAAATCAAAGAAACTCATCTTCATTGGCTATAGTGAAGAGGCTCTTGGGTACAGATTGATGGATCCAAAGACCAAGAAAGTCTACAACAAAGATGTTGAGTTCTTTGAGAAGAAGGAAGTTGAGACTCTTACAGACTCACCTGATGTAGATAGCACACTTGTTGTGAAAACAAAAGCAGATGTTCCCACTAATGATGACAGTGATGATGGGGATGATGGTGATGATCAAACAGGACCACAACCCACAAGAATAGTACATCGTATGCCCAAGTGGTATACAAATATGATTTGAGATGCAAAGTTGGATGCTCCTCGAACACATCCACCACTGGACCACAAACTCGCAAAGTAAAGCTCGAGAAGAGGTAAATTTTGCTTTGATGAGTAGAGTTGTTGAATCTGTTGAGCCCTCTACTGTCCAAGAAGCCCTACAGTTAAAAGCTTGGAAAGATGCCATGGATGCTAAGTATCAATCAGTGATGAAAAACAACACCTGGTAGCTTATTGATCTTCCACCAGGGAAGAAGCCCATTGGTTGCAGATGGATATTCAAAACAAAGTACAAAGCAGATGGGACTATTGACAAGTACAAAGCGAGACTAGTAGCAAAGGGGTATGCACAAAAGGAAGGCATAGACTATGAGGAGACATTTGCTCCCACAGCTAAGATCAAAACGATCAAGATGATCTTTGCTCTAGTTGCTCAATTTGGTTGGAAAGTCCATTAGATGGACGTGAAAAGTGTCTTTCTGAACGGAGATCTACAAGAGGAAGTCTACATGACTCAACCTGAGGGTTTTGTCATACGGATCGAAACAAAGGTATGATGATCTTTGCTCTAGTTGTTCAATTTGGTTGGAAAGTCCATCAGATGGACATGAAAAGTGTCTTTCTAAACGGAGATCTACAGGAGGAAGTCTACATGACTCAACCTGAGGGTTTTGTTGTACCTGGATAAGAAATAAAGGTATGTAGACTCAAAAATCTTTGTATGGCCTTAAACAAGCACCCTGGGCTTGGTACATCAAAATTGATGAGCATCTTGTTCAAAGCATGGATTTGTGAGAAATCCATATGATCCCAATCTCTACCTCAAGAGGCAAGGAGGAGAGATTGTGATAGTTGTTGTATATGTCGACGATCTAGTCATCACTGGCAACACACAGTGAAGATGATCGATGCTACGAAGAAAGATCTTAATCGATCATTCGACATGACAGATCTTGGGCTCATGCACGTCTTGGATTGGAAGTATGGCAGAAGGAGAATCATGTTTTTGTTTCTCAGTTGAAATATACCAAGACAACGCTCGAGAAATTCAGGATGATGGATTGCACACCAATTGCTACACCCATGGAGACGAGACTTCAGTTATCTCGTACAGATCCATCTCCTCTGGTAAATGCAACTCTCTATTGATAATTGATTGGGAGTCTCATTTACCTCACATATACTAGACCAAATATCAGCTTTGCAGTTAGCTATCTTTCTTGGTTCATGCAGAACCCAGAGTTTGTCATTGGAAAGCAGCAAGGCGGATCTTGAGATATCTCAAGGGTACTATGGATCTTGGTCTAGAGTATAAGAAGAATGATCATTTCTTCTTGACTGGATATTCAAATTCAGATCATGTAAGTAATATTGATGACAGGGAATCCGCGTCTAGATTTGTATTCTTTTTGGGATCTGGATCGATATCATGGGGAAGCAAGAAACAAAATTTTGTTTCTTGCTCTTCTACAAAGGCCGAATATCGTGTTGCAGGTGGAGCTGTCTGTCAAGCAATATGGCTACGTCGCATACTTGAGGGTCTTGGAGTACCACAGGAGAAATCCACTACCTTGTATGTTGACAATGAGGGTGTTCTCAAACTTGTTCGCAATCCAATGTTTCATGAGAGAACCAAGCATATTGAGGTATAGGTTCATTTCATTCACGAGCATGTCTTGAAACACAATATATAGCTTCAATTTTTCTTAACAACTAAACAATGAGCAGATATTTTCACGAAGTCACTTGCACGTGACAAATTCGAGTTGTTCAAAGAGTTCCTCTCCTCATCCCTTGAGGCAATGCAAAATTAAGGGGGGGAATGTTAGGTAAAACTTAGTTTACTATAGGTAATTTATGCATTTACCTTAGTTACTTTTACCTTTAGTAAATAGTTATTTTATTGTGGTAAATAAGTGGTTAATTGTTGGTTATATAGTTATATGGTTTATTTGTTACAACCATATTATTTGATTTTATTCCCGTATGGTTTTATAACCATATTTGTTGTATTCACATATTGGTTTGGTTCAGCACATAGTGGTTGATTTGTTGCAACTATGCAACAGTATTTTGTTTGTACTAAGACTGTGCAATATCTCTAAATATTGCAGCCCTCATATGCATTGTAATCTGATTGATTTCCAGATTAATAAAATATTGCAGGCTACCTCCCTGTTTCCTCGGCATATTACTGATTTGTAACTTCATTTGATCATTTATGATATAATCATTGAATATAGATGACAAAATGCAGTCAAACTGTATCAAACCCCAATTTCTCTCCTGGCCAACTTTTCAGCAAATTTTGTTATTTTTCCCATGTAAAAATACTCGACTGGGCCAGCTAGCATGATATCACACTTGTTTGATTTGAATCAATTACCATTTATAGGTCAATTAATGACACAGTTAGACCAGTTGGTTGAAATACAAGTCCCCAATGCAAAACTATAAAAAGAGGACATGACCACAATTGACCAGCAAATGATTGAAACAGCTGCATTGACTAGATCTGACATTAAATATGACTTTTTAGAACATTGACCAACATTTGACTTTTAACTAATCAGTCTTTGACTGCAAAAACCATCCCAGAAGAAGAATTTTATTGCATTTGACCTGATGAAGAAGAGTTCGACCAGAAATTTCCACTTTGACCAGCAATGACATTTTGCAGCAGTTATTTGACTTAAGTTCGTCGTTTACATTTTCAATTTGCCTTGGGTATATCATTTTCCCAGTGGATTCTTTCAAAAGGTATGATCAATTTGTAAGCTTATTTGGACTTTATAATTACTTTTCATGTAAAAATGTCAAAACTTATTAAATCTCTAAATCTTGTACTTGTTGAGATTGATGAATCTTGTGTCTGCTGAAATTGCTTCAACTGGATATTTTTGTGAGTTATCTCACAGCAAGAGGCAAGGTCAAGAAAATTCATGGTTCTCTTCATAAAACAGATGATTGAATAAATTTGTGGATTCACGTATTGGGTGATTGGTGCAAACAATAATTCCCGTGATAAATGAATGAAGTTAAATCCATGAAACTTGTGGATACTTGCTTATACTAATTCAGGTTACTGGTTGTAACTTGTAACGCATGGGTCTCATGATGAAACAGATGATTGAAATAAGACCTACGAAACCAGTGGCTGCCCAACCTAATTTGGGTGATTGTGTGGAGCCAATACATTCCGTGATAAAAATGGTATAATTGAGTATAAAACCATGACATTCCTGGATGTACGTACTAAGTTTGGTAATTAGGTGTAGCATATTGTTGCTTTGATAAAAACAGATGATTAGAATAAAGCCCATGAATACCACGATAATCGACCAGCTGAGGGCAACTCATGGATCACATGAAAAAACAGATGATTGAAATAAGAACCATTATAGCCACAATAAACATACAATTGAAAATTTTCAAGCCCATGGCAAGCCAATATTACTTGAGAATTGGATAGCTAACTGTCGCCAAATCAACTTAAAGAGAAATGTGATGAAATGAATTTTACTTGATGATTTTATAGCTCTTTTATTTGCTATCTTGATTTGGCTCGGTGATGGAAGCAGAGTTGGTTGCAATTCCAAATTAGTCATGTCTTCAGGTTATGAACATCAAGGAACACACATGCGCAGGATTTTGTTTGGTAATGGTCTCCACTCAAATATGAAACCTGATGTGTTTTGCTTATTGCCCTGATTGAGTATACGTGCAGGTGCTATAGTCACTGGTTTTGTACCTTGTCATCGGATGCAAATAATTGTAGGAAAGCCCATAATCACATTATTATGATTCCAGTACACATTTTGGAAACTCGAGAGAAGAAGTTGAGGACTAACGTACAACCACAATCTCTCATTCAGTGGAAAGGTATGTTATGGAAGATGCCACATGGAAAGGCCTTAAATACTGCTACAAACACTACAATTGCTTAGGAGCAAAGCAATTCAAGAGGGGAATTTTATAATGCCCAAAGATAACCTGATTTAGTAATGATTATTGTTAACTTGTGGGTCTGATCTGCAATCACAAATTCAGCAAACAATTAATTTCCCCAAATAAAGAAATCTAGAGCGCATTTATGACTTCAAAATCCCAAACTTTGCGTGAGAAGGAAAACCACTAAAGGTCACAATGAACAAATCTCCAAAATTCTTAACCTTGTGTTAAGAAAAACAGCTACATAGTATTATTGAACAAAACTATGAGAAAATATACATATCCACACAAAAGATACAAATATTCAACTGGAGAACCCTCTTAGGATATAAAACACCACAAGGCAAAATTGAGAACTACCTTTATTCCTTCTGGAACACTTTATGACAGAGATGCAGAATATGTATTCACTCGAGACAATTATCCAGTGACTCTTCATTTGCAAAAAAAGCTACAATGGACTCCTTTAGACACTACTGCCTTGAAAATAGTATTCGAGGATAATTTAAGATTACTTCTGCAATTCTGTTAATGGAAGGCAATCCATTATTGTCAATTATATAAACCTTTTGTCTTCCCCTAACATTGAAGTGTTGATGGGATGTCCCAACCAGTGGCTTCTCTACTTTTGGTTTCCAAGCTCAAGACTAATACCAAAAACCACATGATGGACTTATTCAATATTAAGACATGTTTACAACTAAAAAATGACACTTTATTTATCATTCTCCAAGTGCCATCTTTCTTGAGTACCAAAACTCTTCAGACATGTTTACAACTTAAAAATGACACTTTATTTATCATTCTCCAAGTGCCATCTTTCTTGAGTACCAAAACTCTAGGTGATCCACACAGTGATAAACTAGGCCTTATCAGCAGTTGGTCCAACTGCACTTGCTTGTTTCTTGACTTTGTCAAATTCCAAGGGTGATTTCATATCAATTTGATATTTGGCAACAGAGAATTGGGTGTCAATTGGATCTCAAGTTCCAGTTCCCATGGATAACAATTCAATCTCAAGCTCCATTTCTAGCTTCAGATGCAAACCCTTGGCTATTCAAACACCTCCTTGAACTGGCTAACAACCTCTTCTAATTGCTTCCTTTGCTCTCTATTCCAACTTGAATTAGTAATCTTTGCTTC
Source organism: Taxus wallichiana var. yunnanensis (assembly GCA_018340775.1). Lineage (NCBI taxonomy): Eukaryota > Viridiplantae > Streptophyta > Pinopsida > Cupressales > Taxaceae > Taxus > Taxus wallichiana. The sequence goes on along the minus strand of CM031242.1, from coordinate 564,251,692 downwards.
TATATTCACTCCTTCCTCTTTAGGCTTTATTAACAACATAAGTTATAACAAAGTTTTTACAAGCATTAGTCAACCTTTTGGTTTAATTTGCAGACACAGGAGAAATCATTTGCTTTCCTTAGTAGGCAAGCTCCATTTCCAGTTTTGGAGGTAACCCCTTTGGTTATCTTAACACCTCCATGAACTCAGAGCTGATTAACAAATTGGAAACCTTGGAGTCTTCTAACAGAGCTCTCCAGACCGAGGTTTTCGAGCTTATGTCACGGATGGAGAAGGTTGAGGTGGACAACATTTCTTTGCGGAGACAACTTGCAGACACCAACGCACATACCAAACCTACCGCGGCCAATGATCAACTACAGGCTGAAATCTCAGACCTCAAACACAAACAAGAGGAAATCTCGACTCAGCATGAAAATCTCAAAAACAAGTGGACACATGGGTCCAAGTTGTGAAGGGTAAAGACAAGAACACCCCCTGGCAGCAGTGGAAGAAGTTGTGCAAGCTAAACTGGTTGAGGAGAGAACTAGACGGGCCAGGGAGCTTAATCTCAAGGTGTGAGGGCTGCCCACACCCCCTCCTTCTTCTGACCCCTTGGCCATTGCATCAGATTTCATCACAGGGAGTTTGGGGCTGCCTGATGTGCAGCTTGATAGAGCTTGGCTCGGACAGGATTCCACCCTTTTTCTCCGCTTCAAATCAGTGGATGACAGGCTCAGGGCACTCAGAGCCAAGCGCAAGCTATTCTCTCTCCCCAATAAGGTCTTCCTCGATGAAGACCTCACCAGAGAATAGGTGGCCGAACTCAAGAAATCCCGTGAAATTGTTATGGCAGCCAGGAAAGCGGGAAATGGGCAGTAATTCGCAACCTCAGGCCTGTCATTCGAGATTCTTCTCCTCCGGGCTGGGTCCCGAGTCCGGTCCCAAATGACGGTCCCGTTGGGAGAGGCGTCGGAACAAGGGCATCTCTATTACATGTTGGAATGGGAACGGGTCCTATTGGTCTTCTCCAAGTATTCTTTATGATGCTCTAGGTTTTCAGACCTCCTCTTTGTCACTGAGACTCATGCGAGCCTGTTCGCCCTCTCCCGGACATCAGAGGATACTATTGGCTCTCGGTTTGCAGACAGGAGACTCGGAGTTCCGGAGGGGTTAGAGGGTTTGGCGGGGTTGCTTGCCTAGTCAAGGATACACTTCGGAGCTAGGATTTCGTGGCCGCAGAGGACGAGTTTGCCCGCTTTCTCTGGATTAGGATCAAGCGGACCTCGTCTCACCTCAGAGATATCTTCATTGCAGTCTGTTATTTTCCCCCAACCTCCTCTTCTTTTGCCATTCATAATGGCCTAGACGGGGACCCCTTCTTCGACCTCTATACAGGCATTTCTCAGTATTCAACGAGTGGGGAGGTCATCGTTTGGGAGACTTTAATGCACGTACTAGAAACCTCCAGGTTCCCCTACACGACAAGGATTGATGACATGCTCTGTACGTCGAGGTGGACCCTGATTTAGTTGGCTTTCAAGCGGGATTCAGAGGATATGGCAGGACCTTTGACGTCATATGGTCGGCACCTCCTACAGATGGGGGAATCTCATGATCTGTTGATCCTGAATGGCATTTCGTGTTTCCCTGACTCCGCTTCTTCACATGCAGACCTCATGGTGGGGGAGCTAGCGTGGTGGACTACATCATGACTACTTCCAATTTGATTCCCTATATTCACCATTTGTGTCTCCCCCATTCCCCTTGTTGACCATGCGACCCTTTCCTTCTCCTTGCAGTTACCCCCAATCCCTGACCCCATCCCACGCCCCTTCCCGTACCATCTGGAAGTTGATGAGGGTGATCCTGTAGACTTTTCTTTTCACCTTCGCCAACTTCTTCCCCTGTACCCCAATTTGCCTCACTCTCCTCTGACTTGATGTTTGATACCCTTTCCTCCGCCATTCGTGACGTTGCTCTGTGTTCTTTCCCCACTTCACTCCCACCCTCCCTTATAAGCGGACCTGCCCCATGAACCAGTGGTACGATGAAGACTGCAAAACCCTTCACCGTCAACTTCGCTTTGCTTTCACACACGCTCTCCCCTCCTTCCCATCTCTCAAGTCCAATTACCGTCGTCTCCTTCGCCACAAGAAGCGCACCTTTATCTCTCGCCGCCGCTTTGAGCTCGTGCATCCCTTATACACTCCCCTAAACGTTTCTGGCGTACCATTCTTCCCCGTCATTCCTCTTTACCCAGGACTTACATCCCAGCTCCATGTTTACTCATACTTCCACCCTTTACGACATCCCTGGCAGCCCCAGATCCAGGTTGTGTCCCCTCCCTCTACTGTCATATTTTTACTTACACGAATGTGAAGAAAGCCATTTCAGCCATGAATAGCAGCTAGGGCTGCAGATGAGGAGGGCTTCCAGGTGGAATTCTTCAAGCACGGTTTGGACACTCTAAACACTATCTTGTGGACCTCTTCAATCAGGTGGTTTGTACAGGTTTTCGAACTCGTGGTCCCACCATATCATTCACCCCATCCACAAGTCGGGTCCCACTTCCGACCCGAACAACTACAAGACGATCATGGTGGGCCACACGTTCTCCAAGCTTTATGCCACGGTCCTCCACATGTGGCTTTTGAGTTTCTGGAGCAGTACCATTGCAGAGCCGGGGCCAGGCGGGGGGGTTCGACCTACTTACCAAACCGTCGACCATATCCTCACCCTTCGAGCCATTATTGAGGAGGCACCACCGCTCCTCGGGTTTTTGTTGCTTCGTGGATTTTGGAAAGCCTTTGACTCGGTGCCACGGGAAGCTCTTTTCCGTAGACTTAGAGACATCGGTATTTTTGAAACTCTTCTTGCCGCCATTATGCGCCTGTACGAGGAGGTTTTGGGCCGCCTTCACACTGCTGCCGATTTTTGGATTTCATCAGAGCACCATCGGGGTTAAACAGGGCTGCCCCCTCTCGCCTACCTTGTTTGGTATTTATATTGATGAATTGGAGGAATTTCTCAAGGACCATATCCAGGAGGGGGATGGTTGCCTTCTTCACCAGGTGTTGATCTACATTCTCCTTTTCGCGGATGATGTAGTCCTCCTTGCCTCTTCGCGGAGGGACTCAGAGACAGCTAGATGCCTTAGCCCTCTTTTGCGACCACAGACAATGACAATTAACCTTGGTAAAACCAAGGTCATGATCTTCAATGGGCTGAAGACTTCTGACTTCCATTTCTTCTATAGAGGGGAAGAGATTGAGATCACCAGCTCCTACACTTACCTGGGAGTTTTATTTACGAGCCCCGTTTCAGTCTTCGGCCTGCTCTTCAGCCTCGCGTCAACAAGGGGTATGGCTCTTTGGCAATCTTGGAGAGACAGTGCTTCCACCACCACTTCCAGGACATCTTGTCGAAGATGTCTCTCTCGGATTCTCTTGTGAGCCCCTCATTCTCTATGGCTCTCGAGGTTTGGGGGCCATCCCTACTTGATTCTGATTGGGCTACTGTTGAGCGAGTCCAGATCCTCATGCTCAGACGCATCATCAAGTGCAAAGAGACAGTTCCACACAATATCCTCTTGGCTGAGTTTGGGGCTCGCCCCTTTAGACTAGAGACTATATTTGGCCTTGTTTCGCTTTTGCATCGCATCCGAGGACTTTCAGATTCTTCTGCAGGTAGGGATAGGTATCTCTACCTCGCCTACCATTCCTCCGAGGCTATTGCTCTTTTTGACCACAGTGGCCATTCCCATTTGCTGGTACACCTGGAGTCTCACGTCTTCTTGGCTCTTTGGGATTCAGATGGACCGCCTCCCACCATACAGATACTCCTGGACGCTCCTGCCCATCTCCTACCGAGTAAGCAAGATCTGCACAAAATTATCAGAGACGACATTTACAAGTAGTTCATCCAACACACTTGGATCAGCCCCCCTCGGGTGGATTACGCCCTAAGATGGCTTTCTATGTTGCACATTTCCTTGAGGTCAATGATGGGCTTATTAGCCGGCCTACGTATATCTCCCGACATTGGTTGCAGGCACTCCATATCCCTAGGCCAATTCAGAGTGGGCTCTCATAGACTTCGTGTGGAGGACCACCAGTTGGACCGCTCGGAGAGGATTTGCCAACTTTGTTCTCTCTAGGAGGTCGAAACGGAGGAACACTTCATTTTCAGGTGCCCCATCTACTATGAGATCAGAGGGAGATTCCATTGCCTATTCCAAGAGCATCCGTCATTTGCGGCTTTCTTCAGGTATTGCGATCACGGTGTCTTGCTCTCTACCTACAAGAGGCATCTTGCTCTCTCGAGGCTCTCAAGGAATGAGACCCTTCAGTCCCCTCCCAGACAAGCTGCTACTCGACAGATCACATCTTTCTTTACGGTGCTCCCACCAGGAGAGGGGCACCAAGCGGCACCTTGACACCAGTATGGATTCCCAGACCAGATCCGTCAAGACCCAGGATGCCACCTCCCAATCCAAAGGCTTTCATGATCGCACTCGGTTAGGGCCCCCCATGGATCACGGTCAGCCAGGAGGATACAGAGGGCTCGTCTTGCTCGTCCTTCTCCCAGACACCGACATTCCAGACTCTCCACGGTTTCAGCTACAGGACACAGGCATATCGCCAACTACTTCCAATCGGCCTCGGATGCTAGGTGACTAGTGTCGGAGATGGGGCTTTTCCGCCCCCCTCTTCTTCGGCTCCATCCATCTGCACTCTTGTAGCCATTGTGGCCCTTGCTTCTCCTTCTTTCCTTTCTCTTCTCTCCTTTCTTGTTGTTCGGATGACCCTTTGAGTCTCCCTGCTGGTTCTTTTGGCATTGTATTGTGCAGTCCCATTGACCTACTTTTGTGGTCATTCGTTGGACATTAAGTGACACCACATTGTATTCCACTTTATCTATGTAATTATTTGTTGTAGAAAATTGAAATTTGCAATGCAGAGTCACCTAAAAATTCTTGTCTTTATGCATCCAACCCGGTGGGTATGGCTTTAGATACCTATGGATCTTCACCTCAAGTTTCCTCACCAATAACTTAGACATCAATTTTTTTAGATCCTAAATCAAACAAGACACTTACCTTGGTCATATTGATTTGAGTTTTACTATAAATAAGTCTATCTTTGTCCTCTTCCACGCGTTTTGTTGCTTTGCCACTACACTCTTCTAGATCGAGGTGTGTGCCATTTTCTCACATGATTCTAAATCGCAACCCACTTCCTTCCCATCTACTTTAGACATCATAAACTTCTTCTCTTGTATATTTTGCCTCTTATTTCAAAGATGAAGTTCAAGATTTAGCTTCTGCCATTTGGCCTCCGTATGTCCACAGTGATTGCAGAGGATCTTTGAAGATCCATTATTTTTCAAGATAGAAGTGATATTTTGCTTCTTTTTGTCTTTCTTCTACTTTTTCTTTGAAGGTTCTTCCAAGGATGTTAAGGTCTTGTTGAGTCTAATTCCCATCACTTTAGGGTTTTGCGTTAATGATCGTATCCTTCCTGCGTTGGCCTTTCGATCAAGCTTACACTTGAAAGCCTCACCCAATGGACAATATAGGTGACGCGATTACCTCGAGGATGTAGAGTGATACTGAGGATATAGTCAAGCGATTGATCTCGAAAAACCGAAGCTAAGCCAACACATAACATTCATCTAAACATAATCCAAAAACATTCACCAACCAAACCAAAATCATACAAAGAACCCTTGATTCTCATTATGTTTCACAATAAATGAACAATATACAATCCAACGCAAAATCATACGCAATTCATCACAATAAAGCATTACATCAATGTTTTACACATTCGGGCCCAACATGTTACAATACACGGTACTTTTCTAGACTTCTAGAGTTGACTCTTCCTTCCCAAACCGGTCTCCAAGTATTACCCTAGCTTCAAATGTTTGTCTCCAAGTCTAGTGTAAGGAAGACTCCTCAAAAGTTGAACCCCTCTCCTATTTATAGCCTTCGCAGGACTAGGAACATTCCTTAAAGATGCTCATGCGATCCTCTTATATATTTTCTTACTGTGTTGTCTCTTAGCTAGCACACATAAACCTTGCCCGGTGGCTCTTGGCTAGCACACACCATCAACCTCTTATGATCATGATCATCGATTGATCTCCTACTCTCGTGTTGTCGAGCATCCACAAAACCACCTTTGAATATTCCTATGGTGATGAAGGATCTTTATAGTTTGCTAGATGTCTTCACATATATCACCCACGTGGTAATTCTTTGATGCTCCCACAAAATCCCCTATCAACATCTCCCCATGCTAACATTCTTGTTCATCCTCCAATAAGGTTCTACAATCCCTCTTCCATAAAAGAATAAAGAATGTAATCGTCCCAAAGAATTGAAAGAATCAAAAGAATCAACTTTTTTATTCCACTTCCAATTCTCCCTCTCTTGGCACCATTAACTCTGAGGCACTTTCCTAGACATCTGCAAGGTATTTGCTCCGCCTTGCCAAAACAACCGGTTGGTACCCAAATAAGTCTGCCTTGTTTGGCTATTTTTGGATTATTAAGTAGATTTGTTTGAACAAGACGGATCGGTATGGGGCTAATTTTCATAAGATGATTGGGTAATGTGGCGGGATTTTGAGTATGCTTGGTAGGAACACAAGGGTAATAAGCGTATTTTATCCTGGAGCACGGAAGCTTGATATCTCTGGAGATGGTTTAGGGGCAGCCTTTCCCCGGTTCCCGAAACAATGCCTCTGATTGGTCACTCTGAATAAGTTACACTTCGGGGTCCATTCGCTTGTAAAGATTTGTCCGGACCCGGCCTATTCACGTGAAATCGATAAGAAAAGAAGCTTTAAAGGTGTACTGACTTATAAGGATGAGCAGAGTAATTATGACCTTTCTCTTTGTTCCATGAGGCTTGAGTTAAGCACAATATATTTGAAATATGAAATGGTAATTAAAATATCTACTTTGAAGGTGTTCTTATTGTCGAAAAGAGAAAACAGAAAGTGCAAGAGGATGTATGAATGAATGATAGTCACACATGCATGAAGGAAAGTTGAAGCAAAGTTTAAAGAACAAAATGGGGATTCTATTTATGGGGCCCCAACCCTTCGCTATATAATATTGTTCGAACAAAATAATACAACTAAATACATATTGTAGGTGCATTTGTATGGTGGCAGTAGGTTCAGGTCTCCATCCATGCGGGAACGCCCTCCGAGAAGTTGGTCTCGGCACCTGATGAAGTCTTCAGGGCCTCGGCACCGAACACAAATTGAATGGCCCCTACCAAGCCCTTGGACATCCCCTTTTCACGCTGCAACAATGCTCATTCTCGGCCCATTTAGAATGTCCACCAACTCCCTCCTTCACTCAGGTGTGTTTTCCCATTCGAGCAAAGCGAGTCCACTTCGGTAATTTGATTTGGGAGGTCAACCTCTGGTCAGGCGAGCCTCGGGAGTGGGTGTGACTCCACCAAGGCCTGAAATACTAAGAAGGGCACGAACCTTCTGAGAGGAGACCATCTGCAACCCAACCACGACTTGAACCTCTCCCATGGCACACTCCAAAGCAGCTAACCACTCCTCCAATCCACTGGCATGACCTCCTAACGACAGGACCTTCATCGTTGTTCCACTGGGTGTTGAGCGAAAAGCGAAGCTTTGTCCCCATAAGGGAAGGAGCATAGTAGACCTTCATCATGTGCCAATGATTATCATGAACACAAGGGGTGATGAGACCGGTGATTTCTCAAGGCCTCAGATTTTAACTAGGACTCTGGACGCACCAAGTAAAAATGCAGAGTTTGGAAAATGGGGAAAGAGGGACACATTTCAGCTAGGTGATTCATGAAGGATAGTACCGGGTGGAAAATGATGGAGACAATCCGAGGGTTAGCCCTAGCGTTTGGAATGCTGGAAAACTGGCGGATTAGGGCCTCATTAGGCCCAGAGAGCTGAAAAAACTGGCCCATATGGGCTAGTTCCTCCCTCGAGGGATTTGCGCTCGAAAAGTTGAAGCCATTACGGGAATTTTGAAATAAAAAGGAAGGTGACTTTAGAAAAATTATAGAAAATCTAAACTGGATAGGTGACAAAGGGAAGGAATTGATGGACCGCTTAAATAGGCATGGCAAGTGGCATTGACGTGGCAAGAAAAATCATTTCGTTATTAATCCCATATCAATTTTTCAAATTCTTGGTACATGTGAAGTGTAAATGAAAATAATATTGTTTATGAGGAGCATGTCACCGAAGAAGAATTAACTACCCGCAAAATTCAAGAGTGTCTCATCACATTAACTTTTCTGGCCACATCATGACTTTACACATGTGGAAAATTTTAGTGATAAATGTGATATGACCTGGAAAATATCTGCCTATGTCATCAAATGACGTACACATGATATCTGATGGCATCTTGGCGCATGCGAGTGGTCATTTGATGATAATAGTTTATGTTTTCATGGCAGCCCAAGGCAATTAAAAAACATCGCAGTTAGTATGGATGTCGAGAGGAATATGCTCTATAACCCTAAGAAGATGAGAAAAATTATGATATATGTAAAGAAGAGGAAAAAGGACGAGAAAATTAGCGGGGAAGTCCTAGAGGAAAAGGAAAATTTCAGTGGGACGTCACAGTGGCATAGCAGACCATGGAATGGGAACTTGTCGTGATGAAGGTTTTCTCTATACAAACCAGTTAGCCAGGAATTTGTGTTAAGATGATTGCATATTGTATACAGTCATTAACAGACTTTGAGAGCATTAATACATGTTTCCCTTGTCTTTTCCTATGTTTAATGGTTGTGTCTGATGAATATATCTGGAATCATGATATTTTCTTTTCTTTCTTTGTCTCAAGGTGATGTTGGGTGGGAATGAAGTGTATTTTGCTTTAAAATTCTTTATGGGTCATGACTATTCTCAGACTTTGAACGTATCTCGTGCTCACTCAGATCTCGTCTAGGAAAAGTGTAAGCACTTGTGGTTTTCTAGGGGTACCTACAAACCCTTTTCTCTTAGACATGTAAAAATATCCCTGCGAACTGAGTAGAATTTGGGGGTGTAATTGGTAATTTCTTGGGGGTCCCTTGATCTAGACCATTCGAGCATGATTTCACATACTGCGATCTTTAGGTGTACTGAGCTAGATTATAAGGAGTTTAGAAATTGATTTTCCGGAGCTTTCCTCGCATGCAATTGTTCGCTGGATTCACCAACTTTCTTCGCTTGCATTCACATTGAGATGCAGACAGACCTCGATTGAGCCTTTGTTTCTCATGTTTTTCATCATTTTTTCCCTCTTGGCTCTTCCCCATTCCATTTCTTTTCCTCGTTGTAGGATCTCCCCTCACCCCGTTTAAAACTGATATAACTCTGTAATAAAAACCATGACCCATTTGGCAAGCTTAAGAGTATTTTGATCATATCAAACCGACCCGCCCTAAAAACACATTATGAACACATTATAAGCTTGACATAACTACATTGTTCTTGTATTCGACCTGAAGTCCCTTGTAAACTTGATCATCATTTTTGGGACATAGAATTTCGGGTCGGCCTTTTATTTGCCCTCCGCGGTCCGCATCGGGTCCTCAGGTGTTTGTAGCGTTTCGTGACCACTCCATCGAGTGAATGTTACATTCAGTGACTGCATTCGCCCCGATTTGCCTTACTTGGTGTTTAGGAGAACCGATCCGACGCCGCGCCCTAACCTTCGTACTTTCATGACCGCACTCTCAGGTCCTCTCACCTTGACTTAGGCACAATCAAAAGCAGTAGGGACCACGGCCACACCCTTTGTCCAGGGTGCATCTCCATCACCTCCCTTCAAGAAGAGTGGGCGGGCGGACCAGGATGGAGATCTCACCCCGGCTACAAAACCCACGGATCTCCCCGTCGCCCTGCCTCTCCACCTCGGAGACCCCTCTCACCTCCTCAAGGGGTGCATTTTCGGGAGCCAACACAACTGTGTATCCATGTATATACCCGCATTTATTGGAACCATTACTCCATTCTCCTAGGGTCTTTCTCGTGCCTCCACCTCTTTCGGGCATCATCCCACTCCGGAAAACAACCTTCGCATATCTCATGGTTGTCTCGCATGACCTTCGCCTTTACACTTTGCAAATTCATCAAGAACTTCAAACTCATTGATCTAATTAAGCTCCATCCCTTTCTTGTGAATTGCTCTTTGTTGCTCAATCTCTTCTTCCTTCATGATCTACTCATGCAACTACGCGTGACTCAAGCCTCCCTTTCAAAAATCCTTGATCAATGTACTCTTCACAAAAATTAAACCGACTTATCATTATCTTCGCCTACTTAACAAAAGCTCTATGCTTTCGACCTCATCTAAGGCCTACTAAGTCTTGGTCCCAACTTCGTCACTAACATCCATGACACTTTATCAAGGGCAAAAGACAAACATTCAACGGGATTGGAGTTGTCCACAAAAGTGTTGAGCATAGTCAACTTCTTAGAACGATCTTCACGCGACGTGTCTACTGCCTTGTTAGTTAATTGTTGTAAGGAAGACTCGGTTTCTTTATGTGTGTTCCTCTCCTCCAGAATGATTAGTTTCCTTATGCACGTTCCTCTCCTCCAAAACCTTTGAGAAGTAATCATCGACCTCAATTTCCCTAAGTTCGCATTTTCGATTAACTCTCATTAAGGCTCTACAACCATGGTTTGCAACTATCTCAATGGTAACTTTGACAGATCACAAATTTGCATACCAAGTCCACCAATAGACAAGCCTCGCCGCTTTGTTAAAGGTGTTAAGTCTCTCCCATGCAAGCTCGAAAGATGGGTCTAAGGTGCAGAGCTTTCTTAATATGTCCCGGCACTCTGTCACTAAAGCCCTCTATTTTACTTCTCTAAGCTTTCATTGACCACGGTATCTTGCAATTGATTTTCTTCCCTAAGCTTGTCCTTCGTAAAAGAGGCTCTTGCTCTTCTTCTTCCTTCGACTCTTCCAAGTATATTGTAGAACTTCTGCGAGGTGGCTCTTCTCTAATGTCCTTGCATCTAGATTCATGTGGGGCCAATGTACCTCCTTTGCAAAACCACAAGCCAACTCTATCGATTCTTGTGAGGTCTCCACGTGTGTATCTCTCGAGTTAGTATTTGGGTCTTGACCTCTTCATTACTATGTGTCATTACTACTGATAACCCCATCTCTCCACGGTTCCCCTATCCTAATACTGGCTACTCTATGGGTGTTTTTCCTTTACCTTGCACCACAATCACATGCCTTGCTTGTTGTGACCACTCCTCTTCCCTCTATTGGGCAGCACCTTCATCAATGATTAGTCCCTCGCATGCGATGCTACTGAGACACCATGGAAATCCCATCCACTTTGGTCTTGTGTTGTCCTTCCGAGGTTTTAGTCGTATCCTACCACTGCAGAGACTCCCATCCACCTTAATGTCCATTGGCTCCTTAAGCTTGACTCTTCATCATTTGATTCCTCACTATGAAACTTCTTCGCATCCAGCCCTTTTGTCCGCACAATCGCAACAACGTGATACCTATTAAAACGATGTTTACCTATGCCCACTCAATCCCGCTAATCTGTCCAACACCTTTTCCCAATAATTTGTGTTAAACGCATACAGGAGAAGCATCCAAGATGTAGGCTTTCCACTCTAACCTACCACCTTTCCCAAACAAAAATAATTCATCACCTCGAACTCCACAATACCAAAGTAGCTCTCTAAGTAGCCCCCTTGGGAATCTTTTTCATTCTCTACCACGGCCCTCACTCTAATGAACCAATTCTTCCTGTATTTTTGCTTGCACAGTCGGAGCCACTCTCTTCTCTAGGTTATATGCCTTATACCTCTCCACAGTAGTCATTGTCCCCATGACTCACTTTTCAAATTTTGTGGCAGCCATTGGAGCGACAATCGCATCGAACAATAACAACACTATATAGCCCCACCAAAACTTTGTTTCATGTTTGTGCACCAAATCAATCACCTCTTCCAAGTCTATTGTCGAACTTCTATGAGGTGTCTCTTCTCCAATGCCCTTGCATCCAGATTCTGTGGAGCCGATGTACCTCCATTTGCAAAACTACAAGCCAACTTCGTCGATTGTTGCGAGGTCTCCACATGTGTATCTCTCAGAAGTTAGCATTTGGGTCTTGACCTCTCCATTATTGTGTCATTACCGCAAGAACCCCATCTCTCCATGGTTCCCCTATCCTAATCCCCGACTACTCTATGGGTGCCTTTCCTTCACCTTGCGCCACAATCACATGCCTTGCTTGTCAAGACCAATCCTCTTCCCTCATTGGGCAGCACCTTCATCAATGATTAGTACTCCATGCGGTGCTGCAGACACCATGGAAATCCCATTCATTTGTCTTGTGTTGTCCTTATGAAGTTTTAGTCTCTATCCTATCACCTGCGGGACTCCCATCCACCTTAATGTTCATTGGCTCCTTAAGCTTGACTCTTCATCATCGGATTCCTCACTATGAAACTCCTTTGCATTCAGCCCTTCCATCCCACAATCACAATAACTTAATACCTATCAAAATGATGTTTACCTACGCCCACTCAATCCCGCTAATTCTGTCCAACACCTTTTCCCAATAATTTGTGTTGAACACATATGGGAGAAGCATCCAAGGTGTAGGCTTTCCACTCTTCCCTACTACCTTTCCCAAACAAAAATAATTCATGACCTCAAACTCCACAATACCAAAATAGCTCTCTAGTAGCCCCCTCAAGAAGCTTTTTTCATTCTCTACCACAGCCCTCACTTTGATGATATTTTTGCGTGCACAGTCAGAGCCACTCTCCTCTCTAGGAGATATGCATTATACCTCTCCATAGTAGTCATTGTCTCCATGACTCACCTTTTGAATTTTGCGGCAGCCATTGGGCGCCAATCGCATCGAACAATAAGAACACTATATAGTTGCCCCACCAAAACTTTGTTTCATGTTTGTGCACCAAATCAATCGCCTCTTTCATTTCAAAAGCCACATGCTCTATAAAATTGTACTTCTCATCGCACTGCCCCCATCCTTAGTGTCAAGTACAACGTCCCTCAATAAATGGAATGTGTATCGTCCCCTCACAAGATCTGTGTTGACAGCAATCTTGCATCCACCCATATCGTAAGGTTCTTAATAGAACTTGCCTTAGTTCTCCTACCCCATTTACTCAACCACAAAGTTTACATGATCTTCTAATGCATTCTGCAATGTGTTAGCAAGATTCCCTCCACAGTTCAACAATTTGGCCACCTGTGATAGCCTTTCTACAATGAGGGGAATTGTTCATCTTACGATGAACATCTTCCTCGGTATGCCACATCAAACACAACCTTATTAACTTTACTGGGTTTTCAAAGTAAGGCAAGTTCAGCAAACTTAACACTCATGTTTCTACGAGGAGTTCTTGCACGGTCTAAAAAAACCCACCATTTCTTCTAACTCCTTGGCAATTTTGCGTTGAATAGTGTGAGTTCCATGGTTGAGGCCAATTATCACATTTTCCCCACCTATCTTTTGATGTTTTCCCCTATTGCAATGGTGTTGGGATATGACATTAACGGAATCCTCTCATCCTCTACTTCCTCCAACATCCATCTCTCAGCCTCTGCTTCTCTCTTCTCCCCCAACTTTCTTCTTTTCTCCTCTCTCCTACTCTTTCTAAGAAGCTTCTTCATCTCTTCATCTCTTCATCTCTTCACCTAATCCAAATGAGCCCTTGGAGCAAGACTAACCTATACCAGCATTCAAAGAAGGATTGGTATGAGTCTATTTTAGAAAGTACTAAAATCTATTTTTAGCAGTAAATGATCCAAATGGGTATTCAAAGCATTAATGATCCATATCAACAATTAAAGCATGATTTCTAAAAGTCTATTTTTAGAAAGTCCTGAAATCTATTTTTAGCAATTTTTGACAACTTTTAGTCATTTGCATTTTTCAGGCCTTCAGAGCATTTTCGAGGTTCGAAAATACGATGAGAGTGGATCCCATAGTCATAGCAACTTTTCTCTAGTTCGTTCCTCCATCATTCTAATGGTTCTTGTGGTTCATAAATCGGGTCAACAAGCTAGGAAATTTGACCCAAACAAAGAGCACTAAAACATAATAATATTATTTTCGGATTTTGTCATTTTCTACCCATTCAAATCCACCCCCAAGGTGGATACATATCATCTCATTGTATGATGACCTTTCAATTCCCATTTTAAACCTTTCATTTAATATTCCTAGCAACTTTCCATCTACATGATTGTACTATTATAAAGAAGATGGTTTCAAATGAAGACACAAGTTTGCAAGTGGAAAGTTTTGGTAGACATAAGTTGTAGGTTACAGGTTTGCAGGTTTTGAGGCATACATCTCTCCTATAGAGTTTGCCCATTTGTATACGACTTCATTTGCAAGGAATTGCAAAGTATACATCTCTCCTACAAAGTTTGCCTGTTTTACATACATTCTCGATTGTAAAGATATTCAGAATACATCTCTCCTATTGAGTTTGCCCAATTTGTATACATTACCAATTGTAATAAAATACTTTTATTTCTGCAACAAGACAAATTTATTTTCTGCAATACAATTATTTGATTCTATAATTTCAGTTATTCATTATAAATGTATTGCCATAACACATTAAACAGCACCGTTAGTGTGTTGTCCAGACACCAAATTCCAAAAATTATTTGGACCATTGGTATCAAAGCGGGAAAACAATTTTTTCAAAAGTTTGCAGGTTTTGAAAATGATGGGAAAAACCATCCAAAAAAAATGAGACGAGGGCACAATTCAAAATGTGATCCATTTCCAACACCATAGAACGAGCACAAATCACTCCTTACAAAAACAATTTTTGAGGGAAGAGAACCAACAGTTACAAACCAATCTAAGCATGATCATGGAGCAGATGATGAATATGCACAAAAAATTGTCCCATTTTGGAAGCCCCATTGTGGAAGGATTGCTCCAAGCAGAGGCAAGGTGCAATGAAGTTATACACAATCTTCATAATCAACTTGGAGAAAAAGAAGCATTTTGTGAAGAAATTCAATAAGACCTAGCCATCTTGCAAGATGAATTTGAAGAGATGAAAGAAAAGAAGAAAATTGTTGCAAACACACAGACAAAAATAGAGGAAAGCATGGTATATTTTTCTGTTTTACACAATCTGATAATTCTCCATATGTGATTGGCAGTTTTGAAAAACACACAAAAGGGGTGGTTTCAAGTTATTAAATAAAATGGGGTATAATGGACAAGGCCTTAGAGAAGATGGACGGGGAATTCAAAACCTCCCAAAGCAAAAAGAGACCCTAGAATTTTGGTATTGGGTACATTAGGGAATCATCCCAACCCACCTTGGATCCTACATTCATTAAAGAAAGCATGCATCTAGAACACTCTAATCAACATTTTGTGAACCTTCTATTCACACATATGAGAAGCATTTGTTTCATCACCTAATTTGCAGTCACTGTGGTAGAAAAGGTCACGATTCTTCTCATTGTTGGAATCTTAATCCTTGTCATATTTTGCGGGAAGTGTGACCATAGCAGTTCTACATGTTGATTCATTGATATCCGTACACAGGGAACTCTAAAAATAGTAAAAGGAATTTCAGGTGGGCCACCCCACTCAAATGGAAGGAAATCACTTGGCACTCAAAATTTCCTATGTAAATCAGAGATCAATCCTACAAGCAATGGGATTCATTACTTTCCAAGGGCGAATGATCCAGATAAACCCTCGAAGCAAGACTAACCCATACCAACATTCAGAGAAGGATTTGTATAAGTCTATTTTAGAAATTTTAAGCAATAAATGATCCATATGGGTATTCAAAGCAATAATGATCCATATCATCATTTCGAGCAGGATTTCTAAAAGTCTATTTTTAGAAATCCCTTATATCTATTTTTAGCAATTTTTGACAACTTTTGGTAGTGTGTGTTTTTAAGGGTCTTTGGAGCAAATGGGTTTTGAATTGTACAATGAGAGCGGAACGCATGGTCGTAGCAATTTTTCTCTGGTTTGCTCCGCCAACTTTCCAACAATTCCTACAGTCAACAAATTGGGTCAATGGGCTAAGAGATATGACCCCAACAAAGAGCACTAAAAAATAATAATATTATAATATTATTATTTTCGGATTTTTTGCTTTTTTGCCCATTTGAATTCACCCCCAAGGTGGATGCAAGTCATTTTTATGTAAGATGACCTTTCAGTTCCCATTTGGAACCCTTCATTTACTATTCCTAGCAACTTTCCATCTTGTGCATTGTACTGCTATAAAGAAGATGGTTTCGAATGAAGACACAAATTTGCAAGTGGAAGTTTTGGTACACATTAAGTTGCAGGTTACATGATTGCAAGTGGAAAGTTTTGGTACACATAAGTTGCAGGTTACATGATTGCAAGTTTTTAGGCATACATCTCTCCTATAGAGTTTGCCC
Organism: Taxus wallichiana var. yunnanensis; assembly: GCA_018340775.1. Lineage (NCBI taxonomy): Eukaryota > Viridiplantae > Streptophyta > Pinopsida > Cupressales > Taxaceae > Taxus > Taxus wallichiana. The sequence continues at coordinate 564,235,243 of CM031242.1, read as the reverse complement.
ATTTGTATACATCTTCATTTGCAGGGAATTACAAGGCATACATCTCTCCTACAAAGTTTTCCTATTTTGAATACATTCTTAATTACAAAAATATTCAAGATTCATCTGTCCTATAAAGTTTACCCAATTCGTATAAAATAGCAATTGTAATAAAATACTTTTATTTATGGAATTAAAGTTCTTCCTACAATAAGACAGTTTTATTTTCTGCAATACAGTTCTTTAATTTTGCAATTTCAGTTATTTATTATGAATGTATTGCCATAACACATTAAACGCCACCGTTAGTGTGTTGTCCACCAAATTCCAAAAATAATTCAGATCATCACCCTGAGTTCTTCCTTAGTTGCCTCTATGTCAGGGTCCTCTTGAATAATAAACACGCTTTCCTCCACTATACTTCTGCTCGAGCTCTCTTATGTGCTCAACGTGTCTCAATGCCTCCGACACTCGGCCAATTGTAACAATGCAATCCAGGTCTCACTTGCATTAAATCTCTTCTTTGTTATTTGTTCTTTGTTGGTTCTTCTCTGATTTTTCTGCTCTTCGATCATTTTCTAGCTCGAGTTCTCTATCAGCTTTGTCGTGAGTGATTTGGAATAGTTGCTTAAGTTTTAATTATGTTCCATGACCTCCTCACAATCTTTCTAATTAAGTCACTTCCATTGAGCAGTAAATGTTTTTATGACTCTTAGCAACCTCATGCAAGTGGCTTGTTTTGCTTCCCTACTCTTTACTCAAGATTCTCGCATGTGTTCAAGTGTCCATGACTTCCTCTCATGCGACAACAAAACTACAAATCCCTCTTCACCTTCCAATCTTGCGCTATGTCCTCGTGAGCAAAGATTTAACCAAACTTAACCAAGTTTTCCTCCACAAGAAACCATTGTACACTACCACACAAACACGCTTCTTTTGTACTTCATTCCTCATTTTCTCTACAAAAATCACAATCGATCAAGGTTCCGCAATTTATGCCTATCTACCCTACATATTTACAACTAAAGCATAGCTCACTTGTTAACTAGCGTAGTATTTACTAGTTGCCAACCTTATTCAAGGTCCTCCCCAAAATGTGTAGTGCTCGTACTCCATTTGTACTAATTCGCGTCTAAACTGTTGTGAGGGGACCTACCCAATGTGGTACTCATTTCTACATAACCGTCATGGAAGCACGCGCCTTGCAAGGTGCACGATCAAGCCTATAAATGATAGAATTCCATCACTCGTTCCACTACAATTATGTCAATGTTGTCTCTATGCTACTCTCTCCAAATCTCTTCCTCTGTAATCGTTTTCTTACTGTTGCCTCATGCCCAGTATTCCTATGATCCACGTTTGGGGTTGCTCACTTCATCAACCTTTCTCACCACCTTTATGCATCCAAGGTTAGCAACCTTTCTCCCGAGACACTTAATCTCTTTAGACATCTCTTGCAAATCCAACATATCCGCTTCTCCTTGGAGTGCTCAACTCCCCTCGCTCTTCACCTTCCGCAGAGCAACCGAGTACCCAACTACTCCTAGGTGGACAGGAGTGTGCTACACAAGTTGTGTGCCTCTCTTCACCAAATAAGCAAAACCATCTTACAAGGAATGTCAAATGCGATCAACTAAGCGGTAGGTGGTATCCAACTTTTCGTACCCTTCCTCTTCTTAATCAACCGGAAAACTAGACTCACCACTCCCATGATAGGACTCGCATCATAGCATTAACGAAATCTTGCACAACTTCAGCCCTGATGTCATAAGATTTTGAAGCCACCACACACATGCCAAGCTAGAAGATTCTACCTCTTCCAAGTTCCAATCAATTTCCTCCTACGGTGTAAGTTTACGAAGAGCCACCTTCCCTTCGTTTTCGTGAAGTTCTCGGTATTCATACGTCCTAAGTTGGCATCTAACGGGATGACAATTATTCGTTCCTCATTCTCAAAGCTCATGACCCTCTCTGTTAACCACATCTTCACTCAACTATCATAACACCATGGTCATTCGAGGATAGCAAGATTCCTATCTTTCGCAGCCATCTCGATCACCTCAAAGTCACCATAAAATGGGATTCCCGTGATGTCAAATCTCTACATCGCAAAACTCCATCGGGTCTATGATGGTCTTGTTTGGCATAAATAGTGCACTACCCCGTCAAGTACAATGTAGGTTCTTCCCATCTTCACCCAAGCATCCTTCGATAGCAAATTAACTTCCAACCTATATCAATCAAAACCTTACAAAACCGAAACCCATTAAACTTCATGTTGACCAAGAGCTCCTAGTCGAAAGGGTGCGCTCAAATCAACCCCATGTCCAATTCTCATTGATGATACCTCGGGGGTCGCAAGTCTCCTACTAGATGCTCTAAGGGTCCCCATACTATGCATGAACCATGTCTTCAAAACGTCCACAACACCCTCAATCTTCAACAAAGCGAGGAGTTCAATCAACTCTCTTATTTCTACGGACCCCATCGCGCAGATTCCTCTTAGAGTCTAAGATTGGCGATTCCCGGTGGTTTCGTAACTCCTACTATAGTTTTGTAGTACTTGTCATGCCTTCGTGACCATAGCTTTCTAAGTCGCGGCCTCAACGTATCAAATGTGACCCTCCCCACATAAGTCGATTAAACATTTGCTTTCTCCTTCTATTCATAACTTGGTCCCACATATCCATGGCTTGGCCCATGCTCAAGGATCCTTCCTAATCCCATGCATCTTGTGTCCTCGACCTCGATGTCTTCATGGTCAATGAAAGCGTGCTTGATCAACAATCACCATCTCGGCTATTTTTTGCGAGGATCGCTTTGCAAGATCTTTTACCTTAATTTTGCACTCCCATATCTCGATGCCCTAATGCACAACTTGCACAAGTGGGAAATTTTGGGCATTGCCTCTAATAGTGATTTGTGGCCCGCACTTGTAACAAATCCCCCATGTTCATCCTCCATTTCTAGGGTCGTTCCTACCTCTTCCAAAAAATCTCCCACAGCCATACCCCGACCTTGATTCTCTGACGGAGAAGGTGGCGCAAGTCCTCTAGCCCGCATTTCTTTCATCTCCCTATCGACCTACAATCTATGGTGTCATGAGTGTTGGCATCACAAATCTTGCACCAACACAAGACTTCAACCAGCTTTAACCTCTGCACCCTCGAGCAAGTCTTAGTCTCATGAGTCGCCTAATGATTTCATACTCAATGCCCAAAGAACGCACTCCTTTCCTCGAACAAGTCTGCTTGGTATGACCCTCTTCGTCCCACCTGGACTCCCGATTGGCGCGCAAAAAGTCTCCCTACTCCGCTCTAGCACAAAAGTTGTCATTCTTGCTCTAATTCCTACGATTTGATCTATCACAAACAGCTCACTGTCGTCCAAAACTTTCCTCTCATAAACACTCCAACACCCTCAGAGCTTGCAAGGGTCTTCTCCGGAAGTAACGTGTTGTGCGTCGGCGTCAACGTCGGTAGACCGATGACTCCATTCTTAGTGCTCTTTTGAATCCACATATTCTTCTTCCTCATCTTGGACTTCTCCATCTTGCACCCCAACAAACTCTCGTTCTACGCTACATTGTTCTCCAAAGCAATAACCTAGACCAAATTCAACCCCATGCCTCCTGTCCTTCGCAAGTCCTCTAGCATGTTCGCAGGTGGTCTTTCTGCACTTCCGGGGTCACTCAACTCAATCTCTCTTTGTCGGTTTTTCACAAAACTAGACCAAACCTGAATCTCGCCTTAAACCACTTCACCTTATTCACGACACAAGTTCATGCCTCCATGTTCACCCACTCAAACCCCAAGTCAACAAGGAGCATCTTAATCCAATACGGGATCTCTGTAAGAAATGACTCCTCCACCCCCCGCAAAAATGCAAACTCCGCCTCCTCTAGACAAGAGTATGTAGTCACCACAAATTCTAACACATAACTCTCCAAAGTTCCCTTCCACCACACATTTATAGCCCCCACTCACTCATTGTCAACTTCTCTCGGTTTCCCAAACGTAGCATCCGTCCAACCCTTAGGTCTCACAAGATTTTGCCTCCTCCGGTGATCAAAGCTATGATCCATGCAAATAGATGTTGAGGAAACTTCACAAAGAACACCTCGTACAATTCACTATAGATCTCATTTTCTAGCCATGCCTTAGGTATCTCGAACCAACCTAGTTATTTGCTTCATTGTGAATTCTAAAGCCTTGTTCTAAAACCAAATCTCAATTCGTTCCTACATTATCTCTGCTCCGTTGATCCACACGCCAAGTACTCAACCATTCCTCATGGCACAATTTATTGAGCTCACGAAAATGGAACCAAAATATTGAGCCTAATTCCCATCACTCTAGGGTTTTGGGTTAACGATCATAACCTTTGCTTATGCTAGCCTTTCGATTAAGCTTGCGCTTAAAAGTCTCACCTAAAGCATAGTACGAGTGACATGCTTACTTCAAGGTCGAGGGACACGGTTAAGCGATTGATCTCGTGAAATGGAAGTTACGCTAACATATAACATTCATCTAAACATAACCCACAAACATTCACTAACCAAACCAAAACCATACACGAAACCCTTGAATCTCATTATGTTTCACAAGAAATGAACAGTATACAATCCCCCTGCAGAATTCAAACGTGATTCATATTACAATACAGCATTGCATTAGTGTCTTACACATTCAGACCTAACATGTTACAATAAACAGTACTTCTTCATTCTCCCAAAGCTAACTCTTCCTTCCTGCACCTATCTCCAAGTGTTACCCTATACTCAAATGTATGTCTCTGAGTCTATTGTAAGTCTCCTCAAAAGTCAAAATCCTCTCCAATTTATAGCCTTTGTAGGACCAAGAATACTCCTTAAAGATGCTTTTGTGATCCCCTTAGATATTTTCTTGCTTCGTTGGCTCTTAGCTGACATGCATAAACATCGCACTGCTGGCTCTTGGTTGGCATACACTATCACCCTCTTGTGATCCTTGATTATTTGCTGATCTCCTACTCCTGCACTGCCAGGCGTTCACAGAACCACCTCCAAATATTCCTATGGGAATGAAAGATCTTTGCGGTTTCCACAATGTCTTCACATGTCTCACCCATGTGACAATTCTTTGGTGCTCTTGCAAAATCCCATATCAACAAGAACCACTTTTTTCTGAGGCTTCTATTTCTTCTCCTATACTTTGATGTGTATTGCCTTCTTATAGGAATCATCAATGTTCTTCACAGTGAAAAGAGCTACGTCCTTCCAAATATAACTGTGTAGATCCTTGAGGTACTACACCAATACTCTTGGGCCATTTTGGGAAATATTTAATAAAATTTCCTTCTTTCGGAATTTAAAGGTGTACTTTAAACACCTTGTCCTAGTGGTGCCCCTTGACCCCGCAAGGGAATAAAGCAAAAATAAGGATGCTTTTTGTTAGGGTAGCCATACCCCAAAGAGGCCTCTACATTAAGCCACAGTCTAAATCAACACTGCTCCCTCTGTCCCCAATGGAAACCTTTTTTTCTCTCTCCACATGATCCACTTCGAATCAGGATCATTAGGACTTTTGATGGTCATTTATTTTTATGTATGTTAACAAATTTTATGTTTATGTCAATCAATTGCACTTTTTTAATAGCTAACGATGTTTGATGTAAAGTCTAATTATCCCACAGGGAAAAGATGAAAGAAGTGAAATGGAAACATTGTCTATAGATGGGCTCTTAGAACTTACAAAGGGGTTTTCCTTGGGAAGTTGTATTGTACACATTTCTTTAGAGCCCATATCTTGTCTGGGTGCAGCAACCATACTACTGTTAGAGACATTTTGACCTGAGTTGGTGCCCATGCCTTCTCTGAAAAGTTCTTTTCTCTTCTACATACTGCTATTTCAATATCCTACAAATCTGCTTCTTTTCCAACTTTATGCAATCTGAGTATTGTTTTTATACAGTCCAAATAATTAAATCTTTTATAGCATTTCTGCATTCTTCAATCTTTAAAACAAAACAAAAAAATGATTTCCACTAACCATTCAAAATTTCTTTCCTTTAGTTCAAATTCTGATTCTTTTAGCCTCCTGGTTTATAGCAGTTATAGCAAGTTTATAATCGGGTTCATAACAAGTCGTTTATTAAGCCTTCAGAGAGAAATGAAGGCCAATTTATTAGAATGTGATAAATGCATGACAAGAATTAAAGATAGAGCGAGTAGCATGCTTTAGTAATTGGTTTAAGCTTTATACCTGGTGCTCAAAAAAGGATAGTCCAAATAGATATCAAAACGCCTAGGAAAAGTTACGTTAGTCGCAACCCATTTGACAGAATATGTAAGCTCCAGTGTGCTTCCAGGTTTCAGAGGCTTAGGATTCTCCTGAGTAAGATTCAGGTGAATTATCTGCAATTCATATAAAAGTCATAACAACTTGTTATGTACAATAATGCAGTAAGGTTGTATTGCAATTTATACAAAACAGTTTGCTGTATAACAGATTACAGTAATGTCATATAAAAAGAAGCAATGTATGTCCTTTACAGAGGACAAGTAATATATATAATTATATAATAATATAAAGTATGTGATTCAATCACCTGGTCCTTATTTGATTTTATAACAAGGTCCTTATGTGTATAAAGTAAATGCCTTTGATCATCTTTCTTGTCAGAATGCAATTCTCCCACAAATCCTATATATACATTACAATTTCATTAGTCCCTTGTATGTACAGGAAAATCATCCAGATGTGAAATATAAATCAGCAGATATACCCATTTCAAAGAAGGGAATACATACCCCAAAGAGGCAGATCATCTGGTGCAATCCATCCAATATGACAACAACCAAACCATTAAAGAAATCAGCCACTTGGAAGTAATTGAAATATGGGCACTAATCCTATCCAGAAGTTTCAATATTGTACCAAATAGATGAAACAACTATATAGGAGATATAACACACCCATGAAGAATTCAGACCAATACATGTTCTCAATAGCATCCTTGAGCTCGTGCACCTTCTCATTGTTAAGCTCAATGCTGCATATTTTTTCTTATCAACATTTTCTGCCAAAGGATCAAACTGCTAAGACATATGCAATTGGATCTTTCCTGTAATGTCATCTTAAGTCTTTTGATGAATCAATCACAAATCTTCCATTCTTTACTCTTAGCACAAATGTTGCCAACTTGATCAATAAGAAAAATGATATTAACCTTAAGAGTTTTAACAATTTCATTTAAAATTTGCGGCCTAGAGAGGTTATATGTAAATCCAGAACATGGACCTATTAGTTCTAAAATAGCTTCTTCTAAGGACATTATATCAAATTATGAAACCAGGAAATTTCAACATTCAAAAAACATTGAGAGCAGAATAGTCCTACCTCCAAATCTAATGACAATTTGACTATCAATAAGCTCATTTCCCTCCAGAACCTCTCCAAGTCCACCCCACTTGTGTGTAGGGTTATTTCCTGGATGACAGAAGGGTAGACTGTAGTAGTTATATGTTTCTTGAGGATTGTTGTAAGGGCCAACCTTGTTCACCCAAAGAGTTACAGGGTCACCTACATTATACTGCTCACAACAGTAAACAAGTTCAGTAATTTTTAATCAAAGATGCAGTCAGATAAAAGCTAGAAATTCATAAAAGCTAACATTTATCAACGTGAAGCAATTCATAGTAATTTACTATTTCCCTGAAAGAAAGCACAAAGGTATTGATCTGTCTTAGGAAAGTTTAGGAGCATTCAATGGCAAATAGGAAGGTACACATTAGTAGTTAATCTAGCGGCTAGCCATTAGCTAAAAGAAAAGTTTCCTGAACCTTTTGAACGAATAGAACATATGAATATAGGCTCAATGCCAACAGTAGACTATAACCATCCAAGCACTATCAGAGCCTCAATGTCCGAAGTGTCAGCTTATCATAATAGATGTATGACACAGCAGGTTTCCCAAATACTACTGTCTAGTATAAACACATACTTTGTTCATCCAAAGAGTGAAGGTAGGGTTCAAATACAATCTCTAATTTGATCAAGCTGCTGATGTTAAATTTCTTCTCTAGTACTACAGCTTCAATGAATGCATCATAAACATCTAAAGGAACAAAACCTCTACGGAGGAAGCAACTTTTCAAAAAAAAAAAAAAACCAGTCGAAGGCATTCCACTGTAACAACTGGAACAACAATTACAGTAAGATCGGTGACAGATTTGTGGAAAAAGAAATGCAAATACAATCAGGCAGGCCTCCAAGGTTGTCAATTCAGACCATGTCATGATGACCAGCATATGAGCCTCTGGAGATACATGGAATTGACTTCATGGAGAGAAAGCCTATTTCACTTTAGGTCATAAGGGGAACAGGAAAGCAAGATAAGAGACGATTCTTTACTGATTGAGCACCCAGCTCCGTAGATTTCATTCGTTCTAATGATGGGGTCAACAAGAACCCCTAATAGTTCTATTCCAGTACACACACACACAGAAAGGCTGGCAATGAGATTATGTTTATCTCGTGCTATAAATGGGCCTACTTTGAGTTCCCAAGATTGAGCTGAAGCCCACCAATCAAATCCAACAAAAAAGCACTTTGGTTGAGATCTGTCAGGAGAAAATTGGACAAGGAATGGGGACCCAACATCGAGGCACAATTAGGAGCCATGTTAGTGCCATGGAAGAGAACAACAGAAAACTAACCCCTGACATCCCAATAGCAAAAAAACAACCAAAAACAATGTTAACACCAAGCCCTATCCCAGATCCCCTACTACCATCCATAATCTGTACATAAGGTCATGGATGTCAAACATGATACAGACCCGCTTGAAATAAAAATCTCAGAGCACAAACTAAACCAACTGATTGGTATGAATTCAGCATTTGGGTTTCGTTCTACACCCATAACTTTCAAAACAGAGATCAAAATGCTGATTTTGAAGTAGACCCACGAATCTTAATCGATACGATACTCAAAAGAAATTGAAAAATGAAAATGAAAATCAATAATACAACTCCTTCATTTCCCGGATCCGCCTAGTGTGTTATACATAAATTGTGTCTACTATTACGGAGCGCACTAAAAGCAATGATGGGAGAAAAATGCAGCACCTTGTGGTCATACTCTGAAGCAAGAACCATGGGAGACGCAATAGCCAAAAACAGCAGCCATCGCCATGGCTGCATTTTGATGAGATTCTTCATATAAAAGGAAGAAAAACTGGATTTTTTTGCTTTTCTGTGAAGCTAAGTTAGAACCCCACCCCTGCAAAGATACATGTGTACATATATCAGAGCTTTATATGTATTAATGTTGGTAATCTATATTATAAGCTATAATAATATGGCTGACTTTAACATTCCTGTGTAGCAGAAAGCACTGTGTTACCAGAAACGCGAATCAAAGTGTGGCAGATATGCCAATGGATTAACTCTGGTTAGGTTGGGTGAAGTTGGTTTGCATTTCCTCGTTCTTTGTTAAGAAAATTATATTTGAATTTATTATTGTATCGACCAAATATCGTGGATTTTATGGTGGTTTATTAATTGATTTTTTTAAATTGGAACTTTGTTATTATAATATCTTTAGATGTTTCATTGATCTAATCATATGCACAACTTTATTAGGTCGCTTTCTACTCAATTTCGACGAAGAAACAAATTGAATTAAAAAAACAATTCTTTGGGTACCACTCCACTCCAAATGAAGCTCCATTCCCTTTTATGTTAAATGAAGAGGATAATGCAATTGAGGATGTTGCTAATTGTTGTTGGAATTATGCAAGTTTGTTAGAGGAAAACTGGAATAGACGAGAAGGTAAAAATGTTGAATAAAGAGGGAGAAAGATCACATAATAGAGAAGTGAGATTCATTAAGGCTCGCGAAAATATGTTATAGGGTCTCATCTAGGTGGAAATCCACATCACCCTGCATTGGTTGTTGTCATCACATAATCCATGTTCATTTCTCCATGTGGACGGAGTCCTACTTCAACGACCAAGCGAATGACCACCCTTTGATCGTGGCATGTGTAAGCCACAAGGACCTCTCGGTCTGGTTTGAAGAATGCCTTCGTCATAATTACAAAAAAAATGTAAAAATGTTAAAAGCTCTCAGAAAAATTGGGCGTTTAAAATCCATTATTTGAATGAAAAATCATACGTAAAAGAATCATGCCACAACTAAGCAACTTTATGGAAATGGGGAACACCATCAGGTTCTTATTCAAACAATAAAATTAATGGCTACTATAATACTATTGAACAAGACAATAATTGTGTTTGTGGTAGAATGAATCTTTGAGACACCTCCTTTTGTCTCGTGCTTCTTTCATATGGTGTCATCTATTGGCCATTTCGGAGAGCGAGTCTCTAGAGAGTTTCCCTTAAAAGAGGCACTACACGTATTGTGTATGACACGTGACCCTTCTATAGACTCTTCTACATATCTTCAACTATTACAATCTTACATTTCTTAGAATTGGCTTTCATAAGGTAAGTTAATCCACTCTTTCATCAATGGTGGGAGATTTACATTTCCTACACGCTCATTTTTTCAAAAAAACTTATCAACATGCGTTGTCGTGTAAAATAGCTAGCATGAAAATTGAAAAAATTGAAGCGGGACAACTTATCCGTAATTGAAAACTAGGCTTCCCAATCATTATACATCCTCCCTCTTGTCATCTTGTCCTCGGTATCACCATAACCTTGGCTCAGAGGAAAGTGATAACAAGGTTTTCAAGTTTTTTTCACCGCGCAAAGATGATTACTCGAGATGGTTGATGAACTCGGTAAGTTTTGATGAGAGACAACTTCCTTCGGAGGCCTAAGAAGGCCATTTTTGGCCATTCTAAAAGCCGATAAACACCCCAAGAACGTTCAAAGAATGTTTATAGCATCGAGGTGGTGTTGGAGAGTATTGAAGGTGCTTGAAGCAATTTAGGAAAAATTATGAAATAAGATCTCATTCAGGAACAACTTGTTCAATATCGGGTTTTTAGGTGTGGGAAATGAAGGATCCTCGGTAAAACACGGCTTCTCAGATGATTAGGGAGTTCCCAAATGAGTTAAGAAGCTAACAAATAGGCATCATAAATATATGGGAATTCTCTACAAGTTGGAAACATCAATTTTTCTCCAAGGATTAAAGGTTTCTTGAAACATTTCAAAAGGATGCAATTGCCCCTCTTAGTTCCAGACAAAATAGGCCCTAAATTTTGAGTTTCATGCATAATTAGTGTAGACACCCCAATTTCACACCTCTCCTAAATCAATTAATTTTCCCATTCTATTTCCCATTAAAAACCATGAGAAATTAATTGACATCAGTCAATTAATAAAACCTTGTCAATTTCTAATTAATCCTCCTCACATGTCAAATATTCCCCATGTCCCCGCTTGCGAATTAAATATTCATGTTTAATTCATGTTCATTCACTCACTTAATCTTGCTTACTTTTCCAAATCATGATCACCCAAAACCTCTGAATTAATCCAACTTTCAGGTTATAAATAAAGCCTTGATCCCCCCTCTTCACAGTAAGCAAAAATCCTATCAGAGCTCTTACATTCTTACTACACAAGAGCATCCCTTCCATCTAGTCTTAATGTCCACATAAACCCACTTTGCCCATCCATAAATCCATTATCCCCGCATCCTTTAGTGCAAAATATGTGAATCGATCATCGTCGTAGTGAAGGTCTTGCTCAAGTTGGAGAAATCACCTACACTTCAAGCGATTCGAAAGCCCATCCAAATCATTGCCCATTCCGAGGTGTGCGAAGGAGACACACGAAAGGAGGTATAATTTTAATTTCAGTACTTTCTTGTTATCGATGATTTCTAGAGCTCACTATTAGCTTTTGGGAATGCCTCCATTGATCTTAAATTTCATTTGGAGTCAAAATAATATAATATTTGACCCCAAATCATTTCCCTAATCCTTCGAGGTGAAAAAAGTAAGTTCAGTGTCCAATTTTGGACAATTGAGGCAAAATTGGCTTTCCCAGAATGGCAAAGTCGCACTTAGGACACTCTTATGTCCCCTATGTCCCCCAAGGGACAAGGGGGACAATGGGGACACCAAAGTGTGACCTCAACCTCCTCCCCAAGTCGCACTTTGGATCCCCAGGAGTCCCCTCTTCCCCTCGCAGTGCAAGGGGGACAAGGGGGACGCCAGAGTGTGACCTCCCTCCTTCTCCCAGGTCACACTTTGGTGTCCCTGGCGTCCCCTCTATCCCTTATGTTCCTTAAGGAACAAGCGGGGGCACAAAAATGTGACCAAGGCATGCATGCGGCTGTAGAACCTCATGTGACCACATTTAACTACGTCAGTGTCATTTCCTAGCCCTCGACTTCATTTCTCAGCCCCTCATTCTCCTAAGTTGCACTTTTGTGCCCCGACTATCCCAATTGTCCCTAAAGGGACTAAGGGGACAAAGGGGACATAAAAGTGTGACCTCGCCCCTCTTGTGCAAGTTTTTCTAACTTTAGTTAGCTAACCAAGAGTCCCATGCAAGTCAAAAACTCATAGGTAGGTGTTGGTGAAATAATTTGTCATGTTCAAATTGTGTATTTCCACCAACACTCGCGGGGCTATGCCTCTCCTTCTTGTGTATGGGGAGGCTCTCGTTATTGAATGTAAACTATCCTAATTCTATTTAAATTATGTGGGGTGGCCAAATAGGTCGAGGATCACACAGAACACTTTGTTGAACTGCAGCAAAGTGCTTGTACAAGGTACAAGGGAGGAATTTGTAGTAGTGAGGGATAAATGAGAGAAATTAGGAAAGGGAAGGTTATCGTTGTGAGTAGGAATTAGTAGATTTTACACATAGTAACCAAAGTAGTTCAACATTTAATTAAAGGAAAGCTACAATGTAAGCCATTAGTAAGACTAACAAACTAAAGACACGCAGTTCTTTAGATTCATCAAACAAGGATGCAAAGTTCCATCTTGATCATTGTGCTTACAAAGTGTAAAAAAGAAAGAGAATGGAGGAAAACACGAGAAAGGGAAATAGCAGAAATGTAGCTTTTATTTCTTGTGTTGGTGATACAAAGCTCAACATCCAATCCACAATTCACTCTGAGAAAATTAAACTTTCAGGATCCTTAGAATGGAGAAGCCATTCCAATTTATAGCCTTGTGAATTGTCTTCTCATCTACCCCCACATGACCTTTTCGTTCTTATTACACTTGTGACTTTCCATCTTCCTAGGAAGTGAGAAAATAAGTCCCCTTTTTATAAATCAAAAGGGACTTTTACAATGCAACATAAGGAAGTCACTTAAGTGAATAAGAAAAATTACAATGATTGCTTACAATAAAGAATTAGAAAGGGGAGAGAAGAAAGAGGGAGAAAGAGATATAGGAAGAAAGGAGTTGACTAACTACTTTGATGAAGAAGTATCCTCTGATGAAGAATCAACTCTTGTAGGCTCCCACAAAAGATCTTGGATGATGAACTTTGTGCCCTTGACCTCCTTGCTAAATTGAGCCACTGCAATTGCTACCTTCTCTGAATGTGGGATGCACACATGTTCCGATGTCTTGATCCAAGTCTCGAGAAAAATTACTAAGCCTTCTACACCATGTGAACAAATTCTCATGATCTTTTACAAGATTGGAAATAGAGCATCTAATCTTTGAGAGAGGTTCCAAAGTATTCTTATTGAATGAAGAGGGCTCTCCTGCAACTATCTAGACCAACTCTTGAAAGGAAGTCAAGAGTCTTTATGCGAATGTGTTCTCATCGAGTGTAGGTGCTCCCAAATCTTGCACACTTTTGATAATCTTATCTCGAGATCCTAGATACATGTTCTTCATAGGACTCAAGCTCGGAAATTTCCTCATTCAACACATCACACCTTGTAACCATGGTGCATGACCAAAGGGGGGATAAGTTCTCAGCAATAGATGAAAACACATTATGATTCACTAAGAAGGAAGAGTCCAAATAAGTCATCTCAGAGACCAAGAGGATGTGACTGTCCAAAATGACCCTTTCTTTCTTGATCTCTTTCACAAGTATATCTTATCTTTGACATAGTAGCCAAGACATATTAGAACACTGAGACCACCTCGAGAAAACAAGGTCTTCCCATTTTCAACAATCATGTTTACCCATTTATCATTTGCTCTTCCCTACATGATGAACACACGAGCTCTTTTGATTTTCTCGGGAATCGAAGCTACAATTAGGAGAGATTGTCTCGGTCGAAGGCAAGGATGATGAACATGGTTCAAGAAATAACAGATGTATGAAGACAATGTCTTAATATGCTCCTCTAATTGATCAATGGTTTCCTTGTATTCCCCATTAAGTGCGAGGATCCGAGTTGACTACTCCTTGAACACATGGGCATCACCTTCATGTATAGCTTGACCCAAAGATACCTTCATCAGTGCATAATCATTAGATTGCATTTCTCCCATGGGCTTATTTACCTCTTAATGTGCCACCTCCACATATTGAGCTACGGATGCCTTGGTGTAGAAATGAGAAGTTGTATATGCTCTCTTTCCCTTCTTATTCTTTATGTACTTTGAGATGGCCTCAAAGTTAGGTGTCATGCTTATTATTGACCTTTGTGCCAAATTCTTCTCTAAGTAATTCCTTTACCCATGAAAAATCCTTAGCAAGTGTGGAAATAAAAATGTGCATCTCAAGTGCTTGGTGGAAGACCAAAGCATGACCGATATGAGTTGATTCAAGTGCTTTAACAGGAACACCTAGATCCATCAGATGATTAGGAGACCAAAAGCGATCAATTTCACTGGTTCAATTTGTTCGGGAGTATTTTCTCCAACCTCGGACCTCTTATATACCTTCACATAAGGATATAATTCAACATTATTACCATCCACCCTCTTTTTCTTTCCCAAAACATCCATTGTTCTTTATTTAGAATCACATGTTTCTTGGTCATTCCATGAAATTAGGGAAGAGAAGATGATTGCATCATGTCAACCACATGATCCAAATGAGAGGTTAAGGTGTGTGTGAGATTTGAACTTGTTCGGATACTTATTATTTTTAGTAACTCACACCTCGTCCTTAATTTATAATTTTAGCCAACTTTCCCAATTTTCACATCTTATAGTTTTTTGGGTTCGGACCTAGAGAATTACACAGAGGTTCCAAAATTGTTTCTTATTTCTATTCAAACTTACTATTTTTAGTGAGGTTCATATTCCAACTTAATAAAAATAGAAGTATTCCTTCCCGGTGTTCGATTGAGGAGAAAATTGTTTCATTGGATTAGGAATTTTAATATGATTTTATGCTCCGATTGCAGGAGTTTTCAATCATCGGAACTCTTGGGATCGAAAAGGCAATTTTTATACTAGAATATTCAAGGAGCTATTGTAAAAATGGATTACATAAATGGAAATGAGGTTTACATCATCTTAAAGGCGTTCAGGCGTAGGAGATATAGGTAAAATTTTAGGGAAAACGAAGCCAAGATGAAGGAGATATGAACAAAAAACTAGTTTTGGCCATGGGGGTTCTAGAAAAATTGGGTAGCATAACCATACACAACAACAATGGAGGGAAGAAACATATTCAAAATGATTCAAAAATGGCTAGGTTATTATTGTTATCCATTTTCAACCCTCGGGGTGAAATGGACAACAAGGAGGCCTCGAGTTGAGCACTTGTCAGGCCACAAGAGACATCCACCTGAGTTATAGGCAATATTCATGATCTAGGAGCTTACGGTATTCATTCGGGAGCAATTCAGTGTTTTGGAGGTGTTGAGGTCATAAGAGGATTTTTTCTCTTATGGGTTTCGAGCCTTAATAGCTCAGTTTGAAAGATGAAGAAAAGCCTTGGCGAGGCCCTAAGCGACCAAAACTAGAAAAAATGGCCTCTTGGTCAACTCGGTGCCTCTCCATAATCCACTAGTCGGAAGAAGTCCCCAAAATGCAATAAATTGGTAAAAACCTAGCAAAAGGGGTCAATGTTTGATTGAGAGCCCCACCAAGCAGTGGTCGAGTGGGCGAGTTGAGGAGTAGCTCTAACGAGCTATAAAGCAACATAATGGAGTGAGC
The DNA here is from genome assembly GCA_018340775.1 of Taxus wallichiana var. yunnanensis. Taxonomy (NCBI): domain Eukaryota; kingdom Viridiplantae; phylum Streptophyta; class Pinopsida; order Cupressales; family Taxaceae; genus Taxus; species Taxus wallichiana. The sequence continues at coordinate 564,219,205 of CM031242.1, read as the reverse complement.
TCATCGAGTAGCTCGACGAGCTATGTTGGAAGCATCACGAGTTGGGACGTAGGGTGAGTTATGACCGAGCTCGGTGGTCGGCTCACAAGTGAAGGGAAAGAAGGCATAGAGTGGGGGCTCGGCGAATCAACTCGTCGAGCAAGGTAAGTCGCGGCTCGTGAGCCGAAAGGTTGGAGGGTGCCATAGTTTGAGAGAGAACTTACTCGAATGAGCTAAACATGGAGAACCGGGCGTTAGAACTGAGTTGTCTGAGGAATTCATAGCGAGGAAAGTGCGAGCTAGAACCCATGTGGCAAGTTAAAATTGGGTAGCCCATGCAAACTATGCGAGTCGAGTCAAGACCGAGCTCGACCATGCCGGAGAAATGGCGGGTCGCGCCAAAAGTGCGAAGGCTTAAACAGAGAAATGAATGAGCCCATAGGCCCAGGTACAAGTCACAACGATTAGCCATGGGTTCCCTCGTGGAGCTCTCAAAAGAATCATAACTTGGTGGCATTGGGCATAATGAAGTTAACAAGGCCGGAGTTCACAATAACCGAGTGAGCTAGGCCGAGCTCGATACAAGCTAGGCATGGAGTCAAATCACTCTAGGAGTCGGTAGAAGTAAAATGGAAAAGTTAATCAAGCGAGCTAATAGTGTGTCGTGGCGAATGGAAGAGCTTACAAGAAAAGGGGATCGAGTTTAGCGCGAATCAAGCAAGAGTAAACAAGATCGCCACGATGAATGGGAGAGCTTAGACTCCAAATGGGGACTCGATTTCCAAGCTTATCTATAAAAAAGGTCATAAATCATGGTGCATGGGTGAGATAAGAATTTGCACTAAATAAGGGAGCTCCAACTTAAGTCATCGTGGTCGGGAAATCGGGAGTACTAGTGTTGAAGACTTTAGGTGGCCATGGCAAAGAGCTCATGGGCACATGAGTTGGGGTGGTTGTTGATAGGAGGGCTAAGCTATGGAGGATTTCAAGCTCATGGTGAAGAGTCAAGGCCCGAGAGAGCCGGGGGCTTAGAGCTTGCGGTGGATAGGTAATGGTGGGGGTAAGTCGGTGACACGGTGAACAATGATTAACTTACCACGGCGTAAGTGTCGCGGTGAATAGAGGATCCTTTGCTTCACAAGAAAAGGGCAAGCTATTTAGCATAAACACAATAAAGTAATATGAAATCACCGATAAGAATAGGTCGAGCTCAATGGAGTTATGCGGTGAATCACAAGGCTAAGTCTCATGTTAAGGGAACACCGCATGTAAATGAAGTAAGGCAACGTAGAATCGTTGCATAACAAGAGATTAGTAAGCAATGCAAATCGGTGGTTCGATGAGGAAAGTCTTTCCAAAGGAGTCGATGAAGAAAAATTAATTCCATTCACCACTATAAATGGGTCGTCGAATCGAGTTGGGCAATCAATGCAAAGTGGCGATTGAGTCGGTGAAGTCTTTACATCAGAAAAGCCACAAACAAGCGGAAGCATATGGAAATGCCACATTGAATAGGGAACCGTCGAATTATGTAAAGTGGTGATCGGTGAGTAACTTACTTAGCTCACCCACTGAGCTAAGTAAAGATGAATGTGTTCGATGCAATAAAGGAGGGTGAGTTGTTGTATAAAGCGGTGGATGGTGAAAGGAAGACTTTACATTACAAAGGGCCACTAACGAAGTAAAGACAACACAAATCACCATAATGAACAAACGAGCTAACTCGATGGGTGATCCAATGATATTTAAGTAGTGTTTGCATAAATGAAGACTCGAGTAGATGGGGGCCGATCAACACCATGAAGGGAGCTTCGTTGTGGAGCGAGCGTCTAATGAGCTAAACACCGAGTTATAGAGCGAGTCACATGGCGAGTTGGGGGCGAGTTAGCTCACCACCCCATCCAACCAAGTAATTCAACTCCAAAACACCACAGAGAAGAAAATGAGCTAGGTAAAGCAAAGCGGTGAATTGAAATTTCTTTACTTCACAAAATAAGAAAAGTAAAGTAATTGGAAAAGACCGATGGCAAGCAGTAGTAATGAGCTTTCAGTTTCCTGCATATAAGAGAAATGGAAAGGTGAAGTAATCGGTGAAGTGAAATTACTTTACTTCATAAAATAAGTGAAGTAAAGCTATTGGAAAATCCCAATGAGGGGCAAGTAATTGGGGTCAAATTTTCGCAGTAAGGAGAAGTTGCAGTAATGGCCCCTGGTTTTCCCACAAAACTGTGAAACTTCAAACGACCATAACTTTCGGGTGGGAGCTGCTGTTTCATGCATTTTTGGACTTTCCGGAAAGGTCTCAGAGCCTTCTACGTACTAAAAACATCATATTTTAAATTTGGAAAGTGTAAGGGGTTCAAAAATTGTATTAATTTTGTGCACACCTATGCACAATAATAACTACCTACCACCATTAATGAGGTATGGAGGCCAATTCCTTCTACTACAAGAAAGAGTACGTGAGAGATGGAATTTATAGGTGTCCCATGCTGCTTTCACATCAGTTGTTGCAAATTTTGGGAAAATGGAAGCATGCATTCGGGTTTCTCAAATTCTCTCTCTTCTCACAAAATTTCTATAAATTGTAAGGGGATGCATTATTGTAAAGGTTGTTGGTCATTTTTCCTCCCCATGCTCCCCTCTTCTCCACAGCTAGGCTATTGTGAATTTGGGGCTTCAAGCCTTCCTCCTAAACATTGTAATGGGCTTCATGCCTTCCCCTTGATCAATAATGTATTGTGCATATTTTATAGCAATAAAATCATGTCCTGTGTTAATTTCTTTAGCCTCTCATGGTTTTGATTATTCTTTCTTACCTCTCATTGTTTTTTTATACAAGTAGCACAATTGACTAGAGCTATGAACCAGGGGTTGGAGAGACCCGACCCAAAGAAACAAGAACAACCCGAACAAGTAAACTAAAAACCCAACAACCCGTAAAGCCACCCCAAGTATAAGATTGACCCAATCTTGAAGTGGCCAAACTCCAAGAAGACAAACCAAAAAAAAAACCGGTAGGAAAAGAGAAGCCCAACTAAGCACCACACTAGAATTGTCTCACTATCAGTAACCACCATAGCCTAACTATGGAGGAACAAAACAATCCAGAGATCCTGACTTTGCAAACGAGCAATGGAAAAAACTGTGAAAAGAAAAATAGTCGATCATGGAAGAGACTCTCCAAGAGTCGACTCAAGAAGCCAAGACTCAAGACAAGGGGAACCGTGACGATAGTGCAAATTGCAAGCAAGGTAGATGCGAAGGGAACTCGAAGAAGATTGATGTCGACAAACAACAAAATTGCTACTAAGAAACAAAATTGCTTCATAAAGACTACCGCTCCAAATACCTCCAAAGCACTACTAATCCTCGAGCTCCCATTCGACAAGAAGGAGGAAAAACCGCCGATAAGAAGAGACCATCTCGCTCAAAACAATAAAAGAAAACCAAATGGAAGTAGTAAACAAAGGGAACTGCAGAAATAGGAAGACTCTTTGCATCTCGATAAGAAGCATTGATCCCGATCATTTCATTCCTCAACACCGAGACTCCACAAGAATGAGAAACAAGATGAGAAACCACAAAACTCTAGTTCCAGATTAACCTTTACCCCCATAAAATAACCGTCCCCAAGGCCCCTTATTAACACAATCCCTCCATCATCCATCTGCGATAAATTGTGCCAAAATAAACCTCTTTTCGAAATGATGATAGATCTGTTCTCAACGCCATAATTAGCCAAAAATATGCCTTGCCATTTATTTCTCTATATATGTGCTCGATACTCCAAGAAGAGAGTTTTTGAGACATGATTCAATAATTTTTAACCAACCACTTAATTTCCACGAGGCGGTTTATTTATGATTCTTGATCGCTTCAACTATGATTTGGGAATCACCTTCTATTTCTAAATGAAAGAGGTTGTGATTTAAAGCCGTCTTAACACCTTCCAAGTAAAGCTTAGGCTTTTGCCTCATGCAAGAACCTTTGTTTAATGGAAAAGTCGGGGGCAAGGGGACACCATTTCGTAGAATTTCTTAGGATAAGTTTCTCAACTCTTGAGACAACCTTCATCGTAATAGCCCTTGGAGCAAGAAGTGAAATTAACATCCACTTACGCCTAATTTATGCATCTCTATTGGAGAAATTAGATAGATCCGAGCTTCCGGCATTGACATTTTCGAAATAGCAATTTCCCTGAGAAGGAAAGGTGAAATTTCGAGAACTCCTCTCGGAAGATCCTTTGTTTCTCTTCCACCACAAATGCCATAGCAACAGAAAGTGGAGCAATACACCGAGATCGAGTTGAGGTGCCTTGGCTCTTAAAACATGGCCAGGCTAGTAAGGTATCTTTCAATTTTTCGTTTGGAACCCAAACCAAGCCTAGTTTATCACAAAGCCAATACTAGTAGGTTGAAGCAAAGGGGCAGTGCAAGAAAAGATGGTCTAAATCCTCATCTTCGCTCTCGCATAGCACACACATCAAAGGACCATATATACCCCACTTCTTTCTTCTTTCATGCATAGTGATTCTACCCAAAAATACCAACCAACAAAATGGCCCCACTTTGGGAAGGACCCTCTGATCCCAGCCAAAATTCCATTGTTGTTCCACTCTATTCGTCAGATTGCTCAAATAGTTGTAACCCTCACTAACGGAGTATTCACCAGAGGATGAACCGGTCCACAAAAGGGCATCTCTCGATCAGTGAAGCAAACCGGTTTGGAGGAGAAAAATTTCTCAAGCACCATCTTCGCTTCCGCTCTTAAGGGCGATTCTCTAAATTCTTCCATCCCCGTCCTCTAAAGCCATCATCCAATCTGCAGTTGTAGTCTTCGACTTTAAGGCCCCAAACAAGAGAGGCCACTTCTTTGACTTCCCTTAATTCTAGAACTTCACTAAGGATCTTACCACCATTCCAAGAGTCCTCCCGAGAACAAGACTTTTGACCTCTTTTCAATCTTCCAAGAGATGAACTCCTTAATGATTTCCTTGCAAGAAACCAAGAAATTCAATATGTGGGAGCCTTTAGGGAGCTCCACGCTTGATAGAAAGGATTTCGATCTGTCATTGTTTAAATATTTACTTTTAAATAAGGAACTCACTAAGGAATTAGATTTCAACACTAAAATCCATATACATTTTGCGCCAAGGGCCATATTTCTCCACCGCAAATTTGGCGAGACACTCCACCAAGAGATTTAGGCAAAGAGACTTTATCTCATTTTACCAAGGGACGTTTCCTATCTACGAAATTACCCTACCAAAGGAAGGATCTTAAAAAACCATTCACAGTTTTAAGAACACCTACTGGTAGTTTTAGAACAGAGAGCATATAAACAGAATTGTGCTCAAGACGGATTGAATCATAATCAAATGCCTAGAAAAGACGGTCATTTTCCTTTCAATGATTGAATATGATTCTCAATGCTGGTAACCATGCCATCCCACAACAATTTACTTCCCGCCCCAACAAAGAGTGGAATTCCTAGATACTTATTGGGGAGAGAACCCCTCTCAAAACCCAATAAGGTAAGAACCCTAGCCTGAATCCTAGGAGGAGAGTTGAAGAAAAAAACCTTTGACTTTTTAAGATTGATCAGCATTCCCGTTGCCAGGGAGAAAAGATCCAAAACTATCTTCAGATTTCTTGCTTCGACCGAGGAGGACCTCCCAAAGAGAAAGGTATCATTAGCGAACTGTATATGAGAGAAAGGGGCCAAACCATTAGAAATGGTTAGACCATGCAGCTTTCCGGCCTGTAAGAGTGACCTTCAAGGCACGACTTAATGCTTATGTGACTAAGAGAAAGAGGAAGGAAGACAAAGGATCCCCTTGTCTTAGCCCTCGATTGCTAGTGAAAAAACCTTCCGCCCCACCATTAACCAAGATTGAGAAGCTGGCACTTGGCAACACAGTTGAAGACCCAAGAGTAGAAACTCATAGAAAATCCCATCTTCTGTAGAGATTTAATGAGAAATCTCTAATTCACCCGATCGTACGCTTTGCTGAAATCGAGCTTAACCATCATACCCGGAGACTTGCTTTTAGATAGAGAATGCATGATTTCATGAGACACAATAATTCCTTCCGAGATAAGTCTTCCAAGAATAAAACTACTCTGCTCTGGAGATATGAGTTTATCGAGAAGGGGTTTCATTCTGTTGGCAATCACTTTAGAAATGATCTTATAAACTGTGTTACATAAAGAAACCGGCCTAAAATCCTCCATGCAATATGCTGTTGTTTTCTTGGGAAAGAGACTAAGATAGGTAAAATTAAGGGATCCCAGCATTTTATTGAAAATTCTAGAATCTTCCACCGCCAAAAAGACATCCTCTTTGACAATCTCCCAAAAATCCTAAAAAAGCAGTTGGGAATCTATCCGGCCCAGGGGCTTTCTCCCTCTTCATGACAAAAACAATTTTTTAGATATCTTCCTTCAAGAAGGGATCCATGAGACACTTATTCTCTTCTTCATCAATCACCCCCAAAATTTGATTTAGCAAGACATCTTGAGGACCAAGGGCAGAAAAAGTTTCCCCGCCTAACAAGGATTTGAAATGATCAACAACTTCAATTTTATTTCTTCCTGGGTGAGGACCCAATCTCCCTCTGTCCTTCTCATTTTAGAAATGAAATTGATATTTCTTCTCATTTTAACAGAAGCATGAAAAAACTTAGTATTTTTATCTCCCTCTTTTAACCAGCTCTCTCTAGACTTCTGTTTCCAAAAAATCTCTTCTTTAAGAAGCAAATCTTCCAACTCAAACAATAGAATTTTTTTCAAGAAAGTAGTCTTCACGGGACAACCCCTGGGAGAGAACTCTCAAATTCACTCAGAAAGCTCTTTTTCCACTCTAATCTTCTCTAAAAAGATGTTTTTGAAAATATTTTTATTCCAATCGAGAAGTTTACCTCTTAGAAGTGACAATTTTTGGCTATGATAAACATCTTAGTTCCTTTAATCACGAATTCATTCCACCAATCTTTCACCAGATCTTTCAGATTGGGATCCCTTAACCACATCAATTCAAATCTAAAGGGAGAACACTTGGGCGCAACATCAATATTCAAAGAAAGGAGGATCAGAAAATGGTCCGAACCCGAGCAAGGAAAACGGAGCTATTTAGCCGGATATTTGTTTGAAGCCATTCCTTAATCGCAAAGAATCTGTCGATCTGTGAAGATACTTCACCCCCCAATACGTTTATTCGACCACGTGAACCACCTAGAGGAAGAAGCCAACTCGACCAAATCAGAAGCACCGATGAAGGTCTTAAAATCCCTTTGAGATTGTGGATTCGACCAGACTCCCCCACTAAAATCATTATCTGAAAGAGTTGCATTGAAGTCTCCACCGAGAATCACTAAATCATCCTTCAGTTCTTCGATTTTCACCGAAATCGAATCCCATAAAGCTCTTTTCAAGAGTAAATTCACCGGGTCGTAGACATTGCAGAAAGAAAGAAGCTTTTATCAGAGGATTTTATAAAACATTTGCACCAAAGACTATTCCCAGTCTTCTGAATCAACAGGCTCGAAACTTTATTCTCTTTCCAGAGAATTCCTAATCCACCCAAAGCACCCCGAAGAGTTGCTGAAGAGACCCTTCCAACCTTTCCACTTTCTGAACCAACTGGTTTCTGCTTCAACAACACTCATTTTAGTTTCTTGAAGAAGGCAAATATCCACTTCTTTCTCTAAAATGCAGCATCTTACCAGACATTGCTTGCTAGGGGCATTCATGCCCCTAATGTTCCAAGACAGGATTTTCATTGCTCTTTCGGGGGGGATGAGCCCTCCCTACTTAAAGATGGAAAAAAGAAGAAAGTTGATACTATTTACCAGTGACCACTTCTAATAGAGTCTCATCTCGCTTTGGTGGTTGTCCTAACTCGCTTTTCGACCAACATCAACTCTCCTCAAAGTCGGCGAAAAGGTTAGACTCGCCCTTCTTTTAACACCAGGAAAATCGATACAAATTCTTCCTCCTCCCGATCTCGCATTATCTTCTCCCCCTTTTTCCACATCCTCCAACCAATCATTAAGTTTTTCAAGGGAAGAACCATGACCCAGGTCCATACCTATTTTTAACAACTTACAAAGATGAGTAGACACATCCCTTACTTGCGTGGATTCATTTAACAACGTCTATACGGAAAGCACTTGTTTTTGATCGTGCAACAGTTTCTCTCATCCCTTCTCTCGGAGAATCGATACCAAAGATATCTCGAGATTTCTTTAATAACTGTATTTAGAGACACAATACTTCATTTTTTCCATATCTTCGCTCCCATCTTGGCTTTGCAGTCTCTTCACAGATGTCCCACTTCTTGGCATTTGAAACACTTAAACAGGATTCTCTCAAACTCTAAGGATTGTTTCCAAACGCCTTCAGGGGTTTGGATGTTTATAAATTCTGGAAGTGGATTTGAAATATCTATTGCTATGCAGATCCTAGCATAGGCTACAAAGCACCCTTCTAAGGTTCTTGCATCTATTCTCAGGACTCTCCCCAACTTACTTCCTATTTTGAAAGGATCTGGGTATTCCAATACTCAAGAGGTAGATCATACATCCTAACCCAAACATTCATTTCCTTGATCTTTACCTTGCATTAATCAAAGTTCAAAGTCCATTTGTTGACATGTAGACCATTTTCCATCAAAAGTCTTTCTTTCCTCTGAAGGTTTTCTTCCCTTTGGGTTGTGCTTTTGAAAACAATAGTGAAGAAGCCTTTGGCAATAAAATGGATCCGTAAACCCCTACCCCATTACTGATCGCACCAATTGACAGTGTCCTCTGAAGACAACTTTTGATTGACAAATTTACCCACAAGGCTCTAGTCCGGAACAACCGCATTTGGGCCAAACAGCACTGTCCTCCTCTCCTATTTCCACCTCGTAATTTGTGGTCTCGAGCGGAAGAGTGCTATCTCGAATCTCTAGCCGCTCTGTTCCACCCGCACATTCGATCGACCGCCCTTTGGATCTTTCCAGATCTGTCCTACTAAGTGAACGGAGAGAGGGGGCGAGAAGACGTCGAGGTCCCTCATCCATCATCCTTTTTCGATCTCGATTTTCTTACCTCTCATTCTTAAACAAGTGGTTATGTATATTTTAATGTTCATTGCGCAGGTTTAGTTGGTTTGTTGTTATTTAGGAATGGAGAATGTATGTATTATGGTCTATGATACGATTGTCTATCCTCTCCTCGCTACATTGATGTAATCTAGTTTGTCGTGTCTCACCACCCTCTTTAGATTCATCCTTTCTCCATTTTGCAAAATGAGAAGATTGTCAAGCACCCCCTTTTTCTAGTGATATCACCTCCTATAGAGTAGATTTCTTCATTTTATACTACTTCTCTTTCCCTATTCCTGGAAGTCATATATTAGAGGTAGTTGTTAGATTTCTTTCCATTAGAGGTAGTTGTTACATTAGTTTAGGAAGAGGAACCAACCTTCTCTAGAGAATTTCTTCAACTACAAGGTCCCACACCTTGAAGCAATTCCATGTTACCCATCACATTGTTTTCCTTAACACACTCACATGATAAGCAATCAGAGGGTGTTGTGATTTGGTGATAATTGTTACTTTATACTCACCTTCTCCAAGCTAACTCACATCTTAACTCCTCGTGCTCAACCTAGGTTAATTGACATGAGAGCATGGGTTAAAAATTTCTAGATGGGTCTGCTATGTCCCCATGTCCCTTACTAAATTTAGTACGAGAAAAAGGGACATCATGTTGTGAAAAATGCGACAAGGGTAAAGCAACATGAGAGGGGGTCAAATAAGCAAATTGTGAAGTTGAGGATGCAAGCTTAGTGAGAAGGTTGAAGTTGTTAAGTGATGAAAGAGAGAGAGAGAGAGAGAGAGAGAGAGAGAGTTCATGTGGTGGCCAATCTTACTAAATGGGTTTCAGATCCCCTCATGTCCATTTCCACATTTAGTAAGGGAAAAGGGGGACAAAGGGACATCAGGTGTTGAAAAATGCGCCATGGGTAGTTTGATCATGAAGAAGGGGTCAACTTTGAGATATGGGGTTGAAAACATGATCTAACCACTCAGGTTATGATTCAAGTGATGAAACTTAGGGAAAAAGGGACATCAGGGCCTCAAAAGTGTGCCATGGGTCCAAGCAACATGAGAAAGGGGCCAAATCATAAAGTGAGTTTATAACATCTTTCTAATAGCCTAGGTTGCATTTTAAGATACACAAGCTTATATTCCATATGGTGGGACATTCCAGTTGTCCCCCATGTCCATTTTAGAAATAGGACAAAGGGAAAAAGTTACATCAGGGGTCTCCAAGTGTGTTTTTTCCACTTTTGGAAGCGTACATTCACCAAACATTGCCAAAATATTTATCAAAACCTATTTTCTTGCCCCGAGAGCTTCCCTAGGATTTTCATAGGAAACCCTTATATGTTTTTGAATCAAAAAAGGATTATGATAAAATTCACACAATTTTTAGGATCCAATTTTTCCTACAATTTAAATTTCACACCCCTTTTCGAGTTTTCTCAAGCTTGTGTGTTGGTGAAAGGAGTTTCCCCAAAAGTTTTTGATAATGAAAATGAAAACCAACTAGTTGGGTGTGAAGAGGACCTCCCATATGTCACTTTGGATTTTGAATCATGTCCCAAATATTCATATAACTCCCAAAATCTTCCGTTGAATCTCAACCAAGATCAGGGATCTTCACATGGACTGCCGGGCCCATATCTCAAAATATACACTATAGAATATCCTAAAACATTTTGCCTTTGTGAAGTAGGCCTTCTTAGATTTCCGAAAAGTATTTGATTGATTTTTAATTCATCCCTAGGCTCTCAAAACCTTTTAGAACAAGCCAACTAGATTTTTCAATGCTTTTATTTCCTTACATCGTGTTATAAGTAGCCCGATGTTGCATAACTTGTTCCTAAAGCTGATTTTCCTTGCACAACTTTCCTAAAATACCTCAAGTACCTCATGTGATTACAAGGCTCGCCACACACTTCTTGGATACATTTTATATTCTTTCTTCATTCCCGGAGGGTGTTGACTAGGTGTAAAAATCCTAAAAATTGGCCCTTCGGGGCCTCCAAAAGCACTTGTCTTTGCATGGATCCTACTATCTTGATGAATCAACTTGAATAACATTCCTTGCACATAAAACATACTTGAAAATCATATTAGCACATCCCAAAGCACCATAATGAGGGTGACACATTGACTAAGTTGGCCAGAGGGCAGGTACACATTGGGCAAGAGAAGGTTTTTCAAAGGTGGCTTAAGTTTTCATGTGAAAAAATTTAAATTTTTTCATGCTAAAATTTTTGCATGACAACAATTGGTTAAGGAAAATACATGAACAATTCAAATTTTCTCTCCTAAACACTTAGCCATATTTTCTAAATGCAAGGTACTATGAAAACCTCTCTAACCTCCATTAATGGATGACATGCCACAATAGAAAAATGACAGCAAGTTTCTTTTTTGATTTTATAGAGATTTAACAAGCGAAAAACCATGAAATTTGTAGCGAATGTTCCTCGTAAAATCGACTTTCATCTAAGACATTCCTTGCATTATGAGGTGGTTGATTTTTGAAGATATGGAAGACTAAGTTTTTCTCAGTATTTTTCCTCCTTTGATGAAATTATCATTTTCCCGCTAATCCGGACAAGAAAAACACCTGAAAATCGAAGCAAAGCATCCTCGAAAAATCACGAAACTTTTGAGACCAGTTTCATCTCAATCCAACACCTACAAGTATCCTTCATAAAAATACCATGTATTCATGATTGGGCATGTCTAAAATTAGTAAGTCTTCAAAAGATGTGGATTCTCAGTACTCGCAACACTCCAAATGAGCTAGAAATATTAGATGGAGAAAATTGTAAAAACTTGCTAAAAACAACAGTCCTAGATAGGACCTGCTAAAAATAGTAAGTCCTGGTATTGAGCTCAGAAAGTTGTGATAACTCCCATTTTGCCTTTCTCGCTTATTTTTCCAACCATCTCAAAGCTAGGAAGGTTTCTTGTGTTCCAAAAAGGAAAGAAAATCCCCACAGGCTCTCAAAGCATCAATCTAGAGGTGATTTTTGCAAGGCATAATTTGATGCAAAGGGACTAAATGGTCTAGATCATCCCAATTGTGGTAGAGGATAACCATCTTGTATGAATCACATTGTGCCAAGGAATAAATCGAGTGTCAATATGTGTTGAATATGGTCACTTGAATAGTGGGAGAAATCGTGAATATCACGAGGTCTCAGTAAATGATAAGAAACATCAAGAATTCCATTCAAGTCCAAGATATCAAGGGAATGATCATCATGAGCATTATGAGAGGAGCTCACTACGAGTGATAGTGGTAGTCATCTCAAGATCACAAGCAATGCTTACCTCACAACACTTTATCCATGCTTGATAATGTCCTCACATCTCGTAAGTCAGGGAGGTAACATTCACAAGTGTTTCAGTGCAGTGCAGAGGTCAAGAAAATGGAACTCGTTCTCAAATATCTCATCAAGTTCCATTCAGGAATCAATCCTCCTATCTCGTTAAAGCAAATACATTCCCATGAGCAGTGATTGAAGTAAAAAGGTGTTCATATACCATAAGTAGGTTTATACTCATATGAAATCTTGGTCATGAAGGTGAATTAAAAAGAGGTCATCATGTTCAAAGGTTAAATGGGAAGCTCGTGCGATAAGTAAGGATCATCATACATGAATCTGTCATTATGTACAAATATCTTCAAGCAACGAGTCAAAATAAGCTAATCAAGCCGCTTAGGATACTCGGGAGCACTATATGTGAAGAATCAAAGAGTCATGTATTTCTAGAGATGCATATGAATAAGAAAGTGAGGAATCAAACCAAAAAGGGCAAGGGGATAATCTTCATTTGGAGCACCTTGTTTACAAGAATGAGAAACCGTCTCAATTTCACCTATTGGAATTCACATAGTAATGTTCATAAACACTCATTCATCACCTGGTAGTGTGATCACACCTCAAAGGAATAAGCTTGGCAATTTCCTTGTTTCAGATTCAATGAATGACCATAGAACAGAATCTCATTCAAAGAGCAATTCTCTATCTGTAAAGTGAGGATCCATTTTAGTAAGTGAAAGAAATGCATAAAAGGGTTTGAGCATCATAGAATTGGTTTTGGGTCACAAAAGTGGATTTTGAATGGCCTAGATAAGTAAGAAAGTGATCCTCACTCTGTTGTGTGATTAAAAGAGATGATCATGTTCCCACCACAATGCAAATCTCATAACAATGTTTTTGAACATTTATGTGATACTCTGGAATGTTCCCATGTCTCACAGAAGAAGGAGATTATGATCACCATGCTTCAAATTAGCAATTTCTCCATCAACAAAAGCTTCATCTTCATCAGATTGGTAAACCCTTCTTTATCTCTATCTCTCTACCTTCATCGCTCTATATTATAATTACTAATTGAAAATGCACTTTTTCCCTATTTTGTCTTGTTCACTTAAGTAACCTTCAATTCAATACTATAAAAGTCATTTTTTGTCAATAAGAAAAAGGCCCATTTTCATTTCCTAAGAATGTGAAATGTCACAAGAAATATGAAAAGTCGTGTGGGGGGAGATGAAAGGACATTTTGTAATGCAATAAATTGGAATGGAGTTTCCATTCCAAAATGTTGGCAATTGTTGATTGATTATACGTTGTTGAGATTTACCACTACTACATCAAGCAATAAAAATTGCATTTCTTCTATTTTTATGATTATTCTCCTCTACTCTCTCCCTCTCTACTTTCCAATTTTGTAAGCATGGTAATCTTGCATAACCAAGAAGGAACTTTGTATCCTTGATCAATGAACTTGTAGAAATGTGTGTTTTTAGTTTGTTAGTCTTGCTAATTGCTCACATTGTTGTGTTCTTATAATTGAATGTGGACCTAATATGGTTAACGTATGTGAATTATGTAAGCCTACTCACAACATTAACCCTCTATCTCCTTATTTCTCCAACTCCCTTTACCTTCCCTCACAACAAATTCCTCCTTTGTACATTGTACAAGCACTTTTCCATAGGTTTAGTGGAGTATTCCTGTGTGATCCCGGCCTAACGGCCACCCCACAATTTTAGGTAGTTTACATTCGATAATGGGATCCTCCCCTTAACTAAAAAGGAGGGGCTTAGCCCCATGACTATTAGTGAAAACCAATAATTTGCACTGCAACAAATTATTTCACCAACATGTATGCCAACCTGCAGAAGTTTGGTGGAATTTTGCAGAGTTCTCGAACACATGACAAAATGAAATTTCTCTTCGTGAAATGTGATGATTGCAACTAACTCGCATACATGGGATTCCTTGAAAGGAATTGACAATAATTTATCAAATGCAAGAAACAATTACACAACTTGGTCAATTCATGTTTGGCAATATTCTCCTGGCTTGTTCTAGAATAAGAGCTTTCATAAAACCATATGTTTATAATTGTCTATTACAAACTTGTGCTTACACAAAATCATTACCACAAGGTAGGGAGATATATTCTTACGAAAACATCCGGGTCTATATCAAAAAATAGTTTTAGAAAAATAAGATCGTGAGCATGTTTATCGACTATGAAAGCCTTGTTGATGCACAACGATATTTGTTTCAAAGTATAAAATGATTCGTTTGTAGTGACGAATAACGTGGCACTATTTAGCATGCAACGTGGATGGTCACGGGGATGTCGTGACGTCAACGCCCAAGTGAATCACAACCCTCTATAACCTTGTGTGTGTCATCCGCAACAAGTTTCACTCCCACTTGGAAAATACCTTTGGCATAATTATAGCCAAATTGAATTAATCGAAAGAATACGATGATAAGGACTCTTAAACCAATTGTACATTTTTCTCACGAGAGGCACCACAACTCATATCTTTTCTAGTGGACAAATCTAATGAGTTTCATTTAGGTAACTTTTAAAAAAATTATAGGAGCAATTTTTTAAAGAAATTATTTATTTATTTAGGTAGAGGAGTTTTATGGTGTTAAGGTTTTCATTAATAATTTAATTAGATTATATTAACATTTTTAGGATTTTTATTTGTGTATGTTTAAGTTGTTTCAAGATGACTTCCATAAATAGTCATTACCATTATGATATTGTATCTTCGTGTATTTTTGGTCCTAGGAGGATAAAAATACGTGGATTACATTCATTGCTTCTTGTTCCCGCAACAAATGATCATGGTGTTTGTCAGGTGTTAAGAAAATTCTATTTCTTTTTCATTATTACAAAAAAAGACACAAGGAAAGGAAATGAAAGGTCCATAATGTCAGGCTCCATGTTTTGGGTCAGCATGGTAACATGCAATATGTGAGACCACCTTATCATCTCATTATGTAGGAGACACTAGATTGTACTTCAAATATGAGACGTGCATACTCTATCATATGACTTAAACTTGTGACTTCCTTTTTAATAGCTACCATGTCATCATGTTATCGAATACTTGTGGTGGTAATATTGAGATGACTTAAATACACACAAGTAAAAATCCCACAAAAATTAATAATAAATTTATTTTGAAAGATGGTGTAATCATAGTTAAGGGTCCTATCAAGGGATGCCTTAGGCCACACAACCCACAATATTAGAGTTAGATCTTATGAAGCAAGATATTTGGCATAACTTTAACAAGAAATTAAAAAATTGCTTCTATTAATATGAGGAAAATAGTAGCCTTTGACACAATGGCTCCCACACTCAATGATAGTTTTATGACAAGGTTGTGTAAGAATACCCCAAGAATGTTAATACTATGACCTATTCTAAGCTTACAAACTTTGGTAAGCTTCTACTAAACCAAACTTGATTCATATCAAAAAATACCCCAAAGGTTAAATATTTTGATTCCCCAATTTGGAACAAAATGTGCCCATCTAGATTTACGTTAAATGCTTAAGCTCCCTTATATTTATAGAATCTAACATGAATTAGGTGGGAGATTAAAGATGCCTTTATAAGTAAATATACCTGCAAAGATTCCTCAAACTACCCCAAATATCCATTGATCTTATCAATTGGTTTATAAGTATATTTTCATGAAATCACATATGCTAGATTAAGCTTTACTAAGTAACTTGGTTTGGCCTTGGGTGAGGAAAATGGATCAAGGCTTGCATTTCCTTCTCCTAGCTATATAGATATTGATAAGATATTTAGGCCCACAAAAATCGAAACATGGCAACATAAGCAAGTGGTCTTTGTATATTGTGTGGTGATACAAGACTTTTGCAACATTTGGAAGGCATTGAGACATCAACGATACTTGGGAGACAATACACAAGGCTTCACAAAAACATTCACAAGAATGGTGTAGCGTGAGGCATGGATGGCTACACAAGATCAAGATAATGCATATGTAGCATTGTGTATCATTGTGAAATGAAAAGTAACATTTACAACTTGAGATGAGGTTCACTAGGTTTAAGCTGAATTGCTAAGCATTTGTGTAACATCCATAGTTTTGCATAGAAAGGTAAATTTGCATCATATGAGAAATCCTTTATGGAATTGATATGTTTTCCCAACATGCATGGAAAATAGAAAAGGCTTTAAAATTTTATGCATCATGTTAAATGAGTGGCATGCCATTTTCTAAGCCTTTATTCAATAAATTGTAAGTTTTTTTGGTTGACACAAGATTGTTCTGAACCCAAAGTCTCTCGCATCATATACCTTGGTTAAGAATAAACTCGATTGCTCAAGCATGTTTATGAAGGTCTTCAATGGAATTACCAAGTCTAATAATGTTTGATTCACTAAGCCAAGATTCATCGTCAACTTTTCTACCTTTCCATTTTATGAAATATTCTTTATGCTCATTTCTATTGTCTTCACTACACATTCATTGTGAATATATTTGATTTATTTGCATATTTGCTCTAGTAGTTAGTATCTCCAATCTACTTCTATGCATTCTACTTCATCACTAGTCTACCCCTCAAGGTATGGTTATAGGTCTACAAAATTAAAGACAAGTGAAATGTATCTTGTTGTTGGTAGGTTTCTTCATTGGATTAAAGTATAAGACTTTGAGTGTAGAATCTATATAGTAAATCATGAGAAAACCACACAACACAAAAATAAGGCTTCACAATTTAAATGAAGATTTTGAATGTACAATAGATGTAAGTAATATTTGTGACCTTCTATAATAGACATAATTTGTACAAATTATAATCCCGAAATTTGAACTTAAGCAAAATCTAAGATAGCCATTCCAAAATTTGTCAAAAAATGTGTTTTTACAGTTTAATGTGCTCTAAAAATCCAAGAATTAGTGAGTGTTGATTAGTTTAGACCATTTTGGGATTTCAGAGCTTTCGT
This sequence comes from Taxus wallichiana var. yunnanensis, assembly GCA_018340775.1. Taxonomy (NCBI): domain Eukaryota; kingdom Viridiplantae; phylum Streptophyta; class Pinopsida; order Cupressales; family Taxaceae; genus Taxus; species Taxus wallichiana. Next base: position 564,201,844 of record CM031242.1, on the reverse strand, counting down.
ACACTTTTTTTGTGTAAAGTGTTTTCTAAGTTCCAAATCCCACTTAGGTCTTCATCCATTATTTTAGGATTTTGAAATTTGAATGCACTTTCGTACCAAAAGTGCAAAGTGCATTCAAATTATCGAACCCCAAAATGTAATTGATTTAACAAAAATGGAAATTTTGCTAAACCCTAATTGTAGAGTCACGTATGATAAATAAATATTAAAATACAGATTTGACACAAATAATAAGCTAGATAAATATGAAACCCTAAGTGCAAGAGAGGAAAAAATGACTTAGTTGGTTTGTGCTTGATCCTGGAACTGATATGGATTGGAAAGCTGATGAATAGGAAGGTAAGCCCATCGCGAGAGATGTGCACAACAAATTTTGGAGATATTGGATAAGGCCAAACCAGGGCGCCTGGACTGGGATGGGGGCACTTAGGCGTCAAATACCTCTGTTAGGTGTCAGTGATTGCGTAGGAGCTCGGAACCTGATTTTTCTAGTGTCGCAAAATTGTCATTAATATTCATTGTTGGTCACTTGTATGTCACACTGTGATTGTAGAAGTCACATGTAACTTGCAAAGAGATGTTGACCTGTAAAACCCTCAACCTACATCAAATCCCAAAAAGAAAAGATGCAATATGGGGATTTGAAATGATCCCAACGATCACCCACCCGGAGTGAACTTATGGTCGAGCACCGCACTACATCGTAGGCTCCATGTAATTCTTATGCATGTGTGGAAGGATTGTGGCCTAAGAAGCCCTTGTGCAAGTGCACTTGATAAGAAAGCGATAGTTAGATGTACAAATGTAAATAGATGTGTGGATGGAATAATGAACTTCCCCTTCTTATGAAGTGTATGCAGAAAATGTAGTCCCTTGTCCCTTGTAATGGATGCCAAATAGATTCCTTGAAGTGCTTTAGGTGCCTTTAGATGTAAGCTTAGGTGCTAGATAGTATGCTTAGAGCTTGGTCCTTTATTTTGGTCACATAACTTTGTATTTATATGATTCCCTTAGTTGAATTTCATAATTAACAACTGGAAGGCTGACCCATAAGAAAATAAGATTCCCAAAAGATAAAAGAGGCCTAAAAGAAGCAAGTAAGATAGAAAAGGACCAAGGGCTCCTGAGGGGATGAGGGTGCCTAGGAGCTAGTGTCTTAGCATTTGGGTGTTGGTGTTCGAATTCATAAAAGATAAATAAGTAAAGAAACAATTGGGCTATAAGGTGTAAAAGACCAAAAAGAAGACAAGAAATAAAGCAAAGAGGCCAAATATGGTTGTCAATTGCTAGTTTTCTCACATAGGAACCATATAAATGCAAGTATGCTTTTAGGACCTAGAAACGTACCCAATTGCGTGATTTTGTGTCTACAACAACCATACCATGTTTAAATGGGAATCAAAACTCAATTGCACTTTTGCACTTTTGGTGCAAATGTATGAGCCAAATCTTGATTCCCATGAGAGTCTTGTCCCTAATTCTTTTTAGGAATCGGGAACCCAATGCGCTTTTATGCCAAAAGCACAAAGTGTAAACATGGTTCTCATTTTTTTGCCAAATAAACAAGTACATGATGGGATTTGAAGCACACGTGTGAGTTTGTACATTGAAAAAAATTACAAATTAACCCTAGTCACCCAACATGCCCTACCATTAATGGTTTCACATGCACCCATTCTAAAAACACTTTAGGGGTTATAAAATGTGTTTTTACTCCATTTTTCTTACCTTGTGATTTTGTTTTTAATATCGCTTACTTGCTCAATTTGGAACTCTATTAAAGCTATTTGAATCAATTTATTCATGTTTTAGGTGATTTTTCTTCCTCCTTTTGGTTTACTTACCTTTTTGGTTTTATTTGGGGATTAGTTTAGGATTTCAAATTGTTTCTTGTCATTGAAATCCTAGGTTTAGATAAACTAATATTGATTTGTTCCCATGAGTGATTTATTGTTCTAATCTCTTTTAGAGCACACTTAATGAAAGACTTCCAAAGAATGGGGAAAATATAATACCGAATCCATTTAGGATCATCATAAAAAAAAATTGTGGGATTTTCAAGTGCAAGAACACGTAATATTTCCATTAAAGAATCTCATGGGAATCCTAAGTGCGAAGTGCCTCAAAATCTTCTATAACCTTTTCATGTATTTTATGCATTTGAGAACTTTAAAGTTCCACCGATACCAATACACATTTTGTAAGTGTAAGAGCACCTCTAATTTCGCTAAACACCATCGGATATTTTCTAAGTCTAGAGCACTTAAAAGTTCGCCAAGATCGAACCTTTAGGTGTAAAAGCACCCAAAATATCTACCAAAAAAATTATAGTATTTTTAAGTGCAAAATCACCTCTAATATCTATCAAGGTTTGAGAAGGTGCAAATTTTGATTTTTCATAAGTTTTTCTTCATGATTCATGTTTGATTCCTAAAATTCCAAGAAAGAGATGAAATATCTGTTTTGGGGGTCACCCATGCATCCAATTTGGACTAAAATGTTAATAATACTACAAACACAAATCTAAGTCATATTGATCTAGCTAAATCTTGGGGTAAAATAAGGGATAATTTCAAATCTCGAGTAGATTCAAGGTATATATGATAGTGGAATATCACTGCAACAACTTCCCCAATTTTGGATCATTTCCCGAGTTGGTGTTAATTTGTGCTCATCGCTATAATCTAGTAAACAAGGAAGTAAATAATTATTGAGGCAACTATGTGCCCTACATCGAGTAGAAGCCTTTGAATATCTTTTGGCACTACCATATTTTGAGGATTATGTTGAAATAACCTGGAATCATCCTAGAAGTTGTGGAATGAACATCTATCTCGGTATGCCACGAATGTGAATAAGTGGTGGTTGGAAAATCATAAGCTTGCTACCCCAAGGTTACTTAAGACCTTATTGAGATTTAATTTCATCCCTGAAGTTAATGATATCATTACTTCATGAATAAAGTGGTTGGGAAATTAATATTCAATAATTTTAGGAGTTTGTGTTTAGGTAGATCTAAATCATTAGACAAAACACCTTGTGGATTCATTAGGATAAGGTTATCAATGATTCTATCCATAAATTGATCGTCAAGGTAATTTCTGGGATATTTTATATGACATCTTATTTGGTATACGGTGTAGCTAGGTCCGGATTTTTTTTCCGATTATGACAATAGTTAGACAACTCAATACTTCAAGGGTTAATGAATTATATATCCTTAGCTCACTTTGAAGAATAGATTTGAATATTTTTGGTGTATTAATAATATATTTTTCTACTATATAATTAACATGTTTGAGCCAAATTGCATACAATTTATAGATCTATACCCCAAACTCAAAGCATATATCGTAAGGCATTGATCCTTGTTCATTTAATTCCCAATCTTTTTACATCAAAGTAAGTGGATTCAAGGGTGCTCCATTTATGGTACTGAATTATGTTAGTGATGGAGGGGCCTTGATAGATATATCCAGACAATTAGATGAGTTCCATATATTATTGTCTAGTAAACATAAGTCCAACATTCATTTTCCAATAAGAATTGGATAATATACTTGTCATAGTTTGGCTAAGGCCAAATGTATGGACGTGAAGATGAAAAAAGGCCCTACGATCATTTAAGATAAATCCATATCTTTATATCGAGTGAATGTTTTTGATGTGTAATGATTGATAATCGATCTGAAATGATTTCTAAATGAAGTTAATGATCATTCATTCTTTCCTAGATTAACAAGCAATTAAACTAGTTTGTTTGTATGTGAGATTGATGACATAATATGCAATGTATAAATCCAAAACATGAATCCAAAGCTTGCTGGTCTGAATAATCAAATAAGCGCAACTAAAATCGAGCTAAAAATTTGCCAAAAATAACACTTCTTAGAAAAAAGTACCCCAATTCGCATTCAAATAATTAGAGAATAAATAAGGCTAATATAGTCATTATAATAGTACTTGTATCAACTTGCATTTAAAGTACCCCAATTCTCATTCAAATAATTAGAGAATAAATAAGGCTAATATAGTACTAATAATAAAATCCTACACCTCCTAATTGAAATAAATTCAACTAAAGAAGACTAAAAATAGACTCAAGATGAAAAATATCATCCACTACTAATATATAGTCAACATGCAAGAAGCCAAAATTAGTTTAAGTTACGTGTGCACACCTATCATGTATCTTAGTGAATCTATGTGCCCAAATATTTTCTAATAATAGAAATCTTGGGTATGAATGAATAATGATTCAAACTCGTTAAGTGCATGTCCAATGAATCGCACTCTAATAGCACTTCCAGTCTAAAAATAGAATTTTAAAAGCAAAATTTCTAAAGACAAATTCGTACACATTTTCCATAAAAACTCCTAAGCACTAAAAACACAAAAAAAAATTCAGTAACTAATCAATGCCCATTTTGGAATCATACCTAACATTCCCCCCTTTGATGCAAAGAGCAAAAATGTCTATCATCTCCTAAAGTCTTCCATGAACTTGATGAAACAAACCCTTGGTTAAAATATCAACAAGTTGATCTTCACTTCTCACATACTCAATGTGATTTAATAAGAATGGAATTAAATATTTATTTTCATAGTAACCTCGCAACTAATGATACACAAATGATAATATACAACAAGATACAAATGCTAAGTACTTAAACAATATAGATTTGGTAAGCAAATGAGGGGGATATATGACTTAGCTGATTTTTGAATGAAGAAGAAATGATTTGGGCTAAGAAACTACTGGAGACAGAGTGTGAATAACATCCTCAAGGTTCATTGGAAATTTTGGAGTTCGAGCAGGCGGGACATGAGCACCCACGCACTAGTGTTTGGATTTGGGTGTTGATGTCTAGGTAGATGTTGCGAATGTAAATCTTTCAGGGTCAAATGATGTTTGCTATACTTTCTTATAGATCACTTTGGACTCGTTTTTTGATCTGTGAATGTACCTGTAACATGTAAGAAATAAGTTCACCTATACATACCGACAAACCACATCAAACCTGTAAAGGAAAATGCATAATGGGGAGTTGGACCGACCCCGACAATCACCTGAAGAGTGAACTTACGACCGAGCACTGCACTACATCTCAAACTCCATGTAGTTCTGGTATGCATGTGTAGGAATGATGCCCTAGGATGCCCTTGTGAAAGTCATACAGTGATAGCAGTCTAAATCTAGAATGTAGAAAATGTATAAAATGTGTGGGATGGAATAGAATAGACTTCCCCTCCTATGTTGTGTATGCAGAAGTGATGCAACCTTTGTCCCTTATATGAGTGTTAGATGGATGCCTTTGATGCTCTTATGCCTTTGGATGCAAGATTAGGTGATAGTATGTAATGTTTAGTGCTTGGTCCCTTATTTTGAAAACATAAATGTGTATTTATATGATTCCCTTGTTTAAATTTTGTAATTGAAAACTGAAAGGTGACCTAAAGTGGTAAAAATAATTAAGAAGCAAAAGGGGTCCAAAAGGATAAGAAAAAGGTAAAGAAGGAAAAGAGTGCCAGGAGGACAGGAGTGCCTGACGCTAGTGTCCTAATTGGGCACTAGTGTCTAAGGCCATAAAAAGATAAAACAATTAAATGCCGACAAGAGTACAAGATGTGTAAAGCCAATAAAAGTGTAGAAGATAAAACAAAAGGCTAAAAGGAGTTGTCAATTACTAGTTTTCTTACTTAGGAATCATGTAAATGCTAGCATGCTTTTAGGACCTAGAAATGTACCCAAGTGCATAGATTTTGTGACTACAGATTTTTCCCCCACTTTATGTTGTTGAGTGAATACTCGATAACATAAAGTAGTCAGAAGATGCATACCTTATGATCTCATAGAAAACACGGACGAATAGCGTGTCAAGTGGAATAGTGAAGCGTGAAGTGATCACAAAAGTGAAGTGTGGAGACTAGGAAAAGGGAAGTGGACCCTAGGGGTGAAGCGTATGTGTAGCTTGTACCTATTGTTGTGCTTGTATTTGTTGATGTAGGTTGCTTCTTGTTGTGTATTAAGGACGAACATGTAAAAGAAGAACAAGAAAGTATTCAAAATCTCATATATGAAAAATCGAAAGTAAAGTATATAGGTTAGTAAAGTGTGTAAAAGGAAAGTATGCACATGATGTATAAGATTGTAAGAGATAGAGAATTGTCTTAATTTACTGAATTTGTCGATGATGGTGAGTTTTTGGACGATCTCATGCCAATAATGAGTTTTGGGGTGATCTCATTCCAAAGGAAATTTTTTTTGGGGTGATCTCACGCCAAGAGAAGAGTGTCGGGGAGAGAGGTATAGCTTTACTCTCCTTCCATGACTACTTCCTAAATGAGCACCACCTTGTAGATGGTACGTCTCGTGTTGTTTTTTGCGTTTGTTTCGTATTGTAATTGATTATAGGAGATAAAATACATTATGTTTGGAGGTAAGTGCACTCTGCTACTGGAGAATTGTTTTGTAAACTCTGAAAAATTGTATTGGTCGAATCGAGAAAATGACAGCTTTTTTCCCCAGAAATTAGCACCGAGGGTGGAAGACAAGAGCGCCCAAGCGCTAGTGTGCGGGTTTAGGCACTAGTGTCCACACTTGTGTGTGAAGTCCAAGTCTAATTCTCGAATTGTTCCATGACCTTATGCCTATGCCATTTATGTACTATGTTGATATGAATTGTAGCTCTGAGTTGTTGTAGGAGTGATTTGTTCACCCAATGTATGCCCCCTTGTTTGGGGCGCATGCAACGTTTGTAGGAGAATGCGGTCCAAGGAGAGGACTTGATGTTGATATGAAATGGATACCTGCAGAGGGTAGGGGATGTGCTTGGTAGAAACCAAGGCACATGCAAACAAAGTAGGCTAGTAAAAGTATTAGTAGTAAGAGTGAGCATGCAATACAGAAGAATGTAACAAGTAAGTGTGAAAACAAGATGGACCACAAAAAGTGGGTTTCAAATATGGGACATCACTCACAATGTCACAAGAAAATCAGGGCAAGCAACCAAAATCATACAATGATCATACAAGACACATGACATAGCCCAAAAAAATATCATACAATAACAAATAGTACAAAACAAAATGTATTATATAACCATGGTTATATGTGCCTCGTAAGATAAATGCTACACATGAAGCACTCATTAGCATGTTAGAAATATAAATAGTATGTCAAAGTGTGTATGTAGCAATGAAAAGTAAAGTGATAGTAATGAAAAGTAGTAAAGAATGTAACAATAGAACTGTAATGTGTGTAGTATGAGAGTAGTAAATGTAAATGCCCCGGAGGAGTTGCGGTAGGATTGACAAGGGATACAATGTCGAGCATCATGCGACATGTAAAGAGTTGTAAGGGATCTACATTCACTTCCAGAGACCAAGTGAACGTCCATGTGTATATAGAAATTGGCATACTAATAATATGTCTATCATAGTAAGCAAAGTGCAACATGTAAGTAGAATAAGCAAGCAAGAGTAACTATAACCAAGAAATGTAAAAGTTGTGATAGTGTGATGGTATGGTATGATATGTAAGATATGGAGGTACAAGGGGTCGTGTTTCCCCGATGGATGTGTATGAAAGGAGGTTCATTTATAAATGCCCTTGTAGCGAGTCAATAATGAACTATAGAACAAGAGTGTGTCATTGGGAAATGGGTTTCTCGCGTGCAAGTAGATGCTAGAAAAGATATGTCATGAAACACAGAGCATGAAGTGTGTAATGTGAGGTTCATTGATTTAGTGTGCCCTCGGAGTCAATTGTGAATCAGTAGCATGAGAGTGCGTATTGGATAATGATGATATAATGTTATGCTTAGAAAATATAGACATGAAGCGTGAAGCATGAAGTGTAGTAGTAAACACTGGAGACAACTGATAGTGAGGGAGGGAAGATAAAGTGTGATGCCCCCCAATTGAGAAGAGCAAGAGTTGTTGTCAAATAGATGTGATCATTGTAAATAAGGATAGCTAGAGTATGTATAGTGAATGAAAGAATATATGTCATATATATGAAGTAATATGTGTACCATGAATAAAAGGATCCATAAGTAAGCATGACTAGCAAAGCGTGTATGAAGTAGCATAGGAGCGTGGAGAGATGTAGCAAGGTGTGCCCTTAATACATAGATATGAGAAAGTCCTTCTAGAAAGATTGGCGTGATGTCTAAAGCAAGAGTAATATATAGATGCATATGTGAATAATATGGATAGACAACTATTGATTAGAACATGTGACTATGAGGGGGAGAGTTTGATGCCCCCAAGTGTGCGAGTGATGGAGATCTATGGTGAAGTTTGAAATGTGTTATAAGAAAACATATGGTTGTCACAATGGTAGGTAAGAGCAAGATTCTCGACTAGCATCGATTGTGGGATTAATCGAGGAAATGTAAGTAGGTGACAGATTGCATCTTGTGTTAAGTTAAGCTGGTTTAGCTTCCTTGGATGGTGGTTGCTTATTTGGGATTGGTAACGTTGTAGAGGACTTGATAGGAGGAGGTGATGGGGTACGTATTTTTAAAGGTGGTATAACACTAGGTTGGATAGGTGGCTCTTGATTGACTAGAGAAGGAACATTAGTAATTATGGCCTAATGCTCATTAGACATGGATGGATCAGATTTGGGAGCCCAATGGGATTTAACAATTGGAGATGAGCATGTAGCATGAATGTTGTGTAGAAAATGAAATAAAACCATGATGCTTAAGGTGGCCAATTCTTCGTTTTAAAGCATAACAATCATTGTCATGATGTCCATTAATTCTATGATAATTACAAAATGGGTGATTTTGGTATTTTGCAAGTCGATAAGGAGGGTAGTAATGGGTACATGGCAAGTTGATTAACTAGTGATTGAGAAGCTCAGGAAGAATATCACGTTGCTTACCATTGTGATCAAACTTGAGAGGTGTTCGTAGTGGTAAGACTTGGGCTTCACTTATATGAGCACATGTAGTAGACATGGGATTAAAATGAAGTGGAGAAGAAGTAACATGGGCTTGAGAAACAACCTTTAGATGTTGGATTTCAGTTGTGAGAGATGTAATCGTGGTTTCCATATCTTGAATTTTATCTTGAAATAAACAATGTAAAGCTTGAATTGACTTACAAATGGATTGATTAGTTTTTGTATCAGGACGAATAAGATCACTTGAGAGACGATCGAATATGGCACTTACTTGGGCAGGTAACATATTGCTAGGGAAGTACATAGTGTCTAGGGATTTTAGGAGAACATATTTGTAAGGTGGGTGCATTTGAAGTAATTGATGCAAGGAGACTTGAGAAACCTTAGGATCCATGAAAGAAAAGGTAATGTGCAAAATAAGGATCTAAAGGACCGATCACGAGTGGGGTTCACCAAATGATTTAATAAAAATGGAATTAAATATTTATTTTCAAAGTAACTTCAGTAATTAATGATACAAAAATCATAATATAGAACAATATACAAATGTTAAGTACTTAAACAATATAGAACTCTTAAGAAAATGAGAGGGATACATGACTTAGTTGATTTCCGAATGAACAAGAAGAGATTTGGGCCGAGAAAGCTGCTGGAATAGAGTGTGAACAACGCCGTCAAGGTCCCCTGGAAATTTCAAGTTTAGGAACAATCGGGATAGGAGCGTCCTTGTGAGGTCAAGAGCAGCCCGGATGTTAGTATTTGGATCCGGGTGTTGGTGTCTAGGTAAATGTTGCAGATCTAGATCTCTTAGGGTCGGATGATGTTTGCTTTGTAATTTCTTTTCTATCACTCTGACTCGTTGTCGATATACGAATGTACATGTAACCTGCAAGAAATAAGTTCACCTAAACATACCCACAAAATACATCAAACATGAAAAGGAAAATGTAGAATGATGAGTCGGGTTGACCCGACAGATTACCAAAGAGTGAACTTACGAACAAGCATTGCACTACATCTCGACTCCATGTAGTTATGGTGGTGTGTGTGTAGGAATGCTACCCTAGGATGCCCTTGTGAAAGTTATACAATGATAGCAAGCTAGATCTAGAATGTAGCAGATGTATAGAATGTGTGGGATGTAATATAATAGACTTCCCCTCCTATGTTGTGCATACAAAAGTGATGCAACCTTTGTCCCTTGTATGAATGCTAGATGGATGCCTTTGATGCTTTTGTGCCTTTGGCTACAAGCTTAGGTGATAGTATGTAATGATTATTGTTTGGTCCCTTGTTTTGAAAACATAAGTGTGTATTTATATGATTCCCTTGTTTAAATTTCGTAATTAACAATTGAAAGGCTGACCCAAAGTGGTAAGAAGTAATTAAGAAGCAAAGGGAGTCCAAAAGGATAAGAAAAATGTAAAGAGGGACAAGAGCACCTGATGCAAGTGTCTTAGTTGGGCGTTAGTGTCCTAGCTGGGTGCTAGTGTCTGAGGCCATAAAAAGATAAAAAAATTAAATGCCAACAAGAGTGCAAGATGTATAAAGCCAATAAAAGTGCAAAATATAAAGCAAAAGGCTAGAGTGAGTTGTAAATTACTAGTTTTCTTGATTAGGAATCATGAATCGCTAACATGCTTTTATGACCTAGAAATGTACCCAAGTGCATAGATTTTTTGACTACACAATGAAAAACTAATTACTATTGACCAAGTCTATGATACAATGATGTTTTAGTTCTATATATTTGGTTATAGAGAGGAAAACTGGATTCTTGAACAATTGTATTTCCCCATTATTATCACCAAAAATTGTGTAGGCTCATGTTGAGCCTATCTAAAATCAACTAAGAGTATTCTCAACCACATAAATTATGTGCAAGAATATGCAATATCTACATATTTAACTTCAATAAAGGATAAATCAAATGTAGTTAGATTATTTTATGTCCTGTGAAACCAAACTACTTCCTAATGTGAAATAATAACATGAAGTAGACTTCTTGTCATCAAGAAAACCTCCCCAATCTGAATATGTGTATCTAATTATACATAATGAAATTGTTGGTATGAAATGAACACAATGATTATAATTACTTCGCATACATATTTTAAAACTCTTTTCACTTCTTGCAAATGCTTCGGTGATGGATTGCTTATAAATCTAAAAACAAGTGAAACCCAATAACTCTTAACTTTGGTCTTGTAGACCCACTTGATTCCAATGACATATTTATCAAATAGAGGTTGAATAATAGTTTGATAGGATGTGGGGGTGCTTTAAATATTAACATTAACATACTTACATAAGTCCACATCCATCATTAATTAAATCGAACCCTCCATTTATTAATTAAACAACACTCCATGACCTAGATCACCCACTTCTACCCTTTAATTAATTAATTTAATAATTATGTCACCACATCCCTATCCCTAAAATTAATTAATTATTCAAATAAAATGAATAATACCTCACCTCACCCTCACTTTACTCACTATGACACTACCCACGTGGACTAACCTCATCTAAAACTACTTTAAAAACCTAACTTATCCCTAACCTCCTCTAAAACAAACTTCTTAAAAAAATCTCTAACCTTCTTCCTAACCTAACCTCTAAAACAACCTTCTAAAAATCATGATGACTCATCCTAACCAACTAACTAATTTACTAACCTTCCAAAAATATTAAAATCCTAACCAAATTATCCCCATAACCACCTCTAACCACCTCTAAACCTCCCACTCAACCTCTCTAACTAATTTAGATATGATTCCCTAAATATTCAACTAACTAAGATAAAAAAAAAGCAATTTTAACCTCCATATCTTAACCAAACTCGAACCACCTGCAATCGCCGATGATTGCCCAAATCATCGATGATTCTCTCCTATTTTACACTATAAATATGGGCTCTAGGCCTCCATTTGAGATTGAATGGTGGGTGGATGTGACTCTAGGAACTTCATTCTTCTTGCATCGTAGACTCTCATCAAAGAGCCAAAGATCATCCAACAACATCCAAAGCTTCTTCAACGTCATTCATACGTCCATAATCATCGTCAGTCTTCTTGCATCCATAACCTTTCTCTCGGGTAATATCACCTTTTGTTCTTATTTTCTCAAATTATGCAAGGTAAGTGGTTTCCCTTGCTTTTTATTACATCATTTGCATCATTTATAATCTTAATCACTTTCTAACATTTATTTCAAGTCTCATTTTTCATCTATTTTTTGGCCTGTACATTTTTTCACAACAATCATTGGTGATTTCCAAAATCGCCAAAGATTGGCCCAATCACTAGTGATTCACATACAATCATTGAAATTCTCTACACCACTAAAAAATATCTTGAAATCATATTTCCAATGCATTTTGGTTTGCAAAATGGAGCTATGGTTCTCAAGTTATGGTCAAAACATCAGAGGGTGGTTTTTTATCAGATCCAGAGCTTCACCATCAAAAAATCATCATCATCTTTCAACCTTTCAAATCCTCTCTCAAATCATTAATCTCATTCATCTTTTCAAACTTCATTATTATCTACCTCAATAGGTAAAACATTTTTTTATATCATTTATTTCTCTTTTTAATCAATAATCATTTTTTCAAAGCTAACTCATTTTTTGTATATATACATTTTAACAACAATTGTGATTCCTTCAATCTCAACAATTAGCCCTAATAATCATTGATTCGATTCTTCTATTAGACTTGATTTCAATTCTGATTGCCTTTATGATATCTAGAGCTTAGTCCGATCATTATTTACCTTTTCAAGCATCCATAAACCTCCATCAAGCTCCTTTGAGCCATCTACAACATTTTATATTATCCAATCAAATACATCAACACCACTTGCCTTTGTGAGTGCATATCCATCCACACCTTTGCTCCTTTGAGCCATATCATGATTCCTCGACTCCCTTTGGATCAAGAACCACCATTAACATTGTCATATAACCTTCGACCTCATTTTCCCTTTTATTTCATTTTATCATCTATTATCAATTCACTTTATCATTATCAGATTAATTTCTTGAATGTGGATTGACACCCTTACAAGGAAGTCCATTGATTTCGGGGACTGGCCTTTGCCAAGAAATCTACCATATATTTTACTAACTCCATCTTTGTGTAAGTTTTTTTTATTTTTAGCTTTCTTGTAGGAAAGAATCCTTGTTCACTTTATTCATGGAGCACAATATCACATCGTCCATCCACATCATGGGTATCATGGAAACCCCGCCATATCGAGGTTTGGAAGGTCTTATCAGCTTGCTTGCAAACATAGGTTGAAGACTAGTAAGATTTATCCCGAACATTTTTAGCACCTGGTGGGATGGGACACCCATCCCTTGTTTCTTTGCTTCATTTCATTAATAAAATACATTTTTTTTTTTTGATTTCTCTATGTAAAAATCATCTGTGATTGGCTAAATTGCATATGATTGGGAAAATCACCTGCGATTTTTTTCTTTATTTTTTTATAACATCATATCAATATTTTTTGCTTTTATTTTTTTTTTTTCTTTTTATTTTTTCTAACTTGTTTTACAGGGTACTATTTTTGGAAATCTCTTCTTACTGGATTTTGGAATTTCTTACTTTTGAAAAATTGCTAAAAAAAAATAAAAAGGAGCAGTATTCTCATGTAGTAAGTCCTAAAAATCCTTTTTTTTTTTTTTTTTTACATTTTGTTTGTTTGTACTCATCAAAATAACATTTCATTTTGGGTCTTAAAATAAACAATTTCATCTTCTTGATCACATAGTCTAATTAGGAGGAAAATTTGTTGCATTCACTTATTCTTCCCCCACACACAACCAAATCACTTCAAAAAAAAATGCATTCAAACAACTCCCACCCAGGTGAAATTGATTGGGATTTCATCACCCAACAAGGAACCGACTCGGTGTTTTGGATGAGTATAATCTCCTATCTGTCGGTATATTTTGGCTCAACACCTAACTCCCTTATCGCAATGGGACCGTGAAGTGAGGGGTAGGCCCCAATATACACACCCGTATAGACACAGTATAGAGTTGTGCCTCACGTACCTTTGGGTATATCGAGGACTCCATCCAAAACATTCCTGAAACCAGCCATAGATGGCCATTTCCTAGGACCTTCATTATCCATCTTGCACATTTCACCTTTTCTTAATTAATTTAAGATAATTAAAACATTCTTTTTCTTGGCTTGTCTATTAAATTTATAGATCTCTTAGGGCTTTTCTTGTTTTATTCTCATATCATTACCATGGATCAAAATCACTCGCTATCATATCCTTATAGTCTTAATACATCATATTTACAATCGCCTCACATCCTTCAACATCCTTTTATCCTAATAATTTTCAAAATATTCCTCACCCAGGATCTAATTCTTATCAAACTTATCAACCTATCACACCCTACTCAACCTCATTTAGCTCTAGCATATCCCACAACTATCTACAACATCTTCTACCCCTTATGAACCATCTACATGTCAACCAATTCAAAAAACATACAACAACACCATTCAACAACCCTATGGATATCCTTCACATCCTTCTTTCCTCCAAACTATTGCTTCTCAGCCCATGTCAAGTGCACTGCATCAGGAAGTCTCTTCCACATCCTTTCCTTCATCACAATCTTATCAAAATTTTAATATTTCCCAGCCCTCATCTAATCAACCTATTTCAACTTCAATACCTCTCTCAATGTCTCAAACATCTCAAAATTATACACATATCCCTACTCAGCCCAATCAACTCCTCTCATCAACAACAACAACATACTCAACATTTTTCCACATCTCCCAACATCCCTTTATCACAACCCACTTCACAAACAATATCCTCTCAAGCTACCCTCATCAATCTCCACATCAAGCCCATCTATTACAAAACTATACTACTTCACATTTTCATCAGTCAAATCAATCACATCCTCTCATCAATTCCTTCACATTTAATCTTACAAATGATTCCATACAAGATCTATCAAAATAGATTAGACAATTTAGAAACCGCTACTAAAGGATCCAAACAAGTCCTCACTTATGATCAGGTTTGTAATGAACCCATCCATCCATCAAGTACCATATAAGCCCTATCCTCCACATTGGGAATTTCCTGAGTTCACCTTGTTCCATGGCCAGGAGGATCCTCAACAACACATACTTATCCTTTAGACATTCATGTTATCTCATCATCCATGATCAAGATCTCCTTCTTAGAACCTTTCCTATGTCACTAATGGGACTTGCCTTGGATTGGTATAATTCCCTCCCTCAACACTCTTTTCTCTCTTTCACATAGTTAGCTATGTTGTTTCTCAATCACTTTGCTATAAATGTCACTCAAAAATCACCATTTTTGACCTTGCTACCATCAAACAATCCAAAAATGAATCCCTTGGAGACTTTTTCACTAGATGGCAGAGCACTATCAATCAATTGTCTTTTTTCCACTTCCGTAGTTGGAATTAATCAAGTTATTTACCCGATCATGTTCCCATCACATATCATCCACCCTTCAAATCCATACATTCCACACCTTCGATGAAGCTTTCACCATGGCTAGGAAGTTAGAAAACAAGCCCTCAAGAAGGCCATCTCGATCCTCAATCTCACACATGATTCATCTGATTCCCCTAGGTCTTCCTATGATTTAGATGAGACTACACACATTCATTTGATTCCCCTAGGTCTTCCTATGATTCAGATGAGACTACACATGTTTTATCTGATTCCCCTAGGTCTTTCTATGATTTAAATGAAACTACCACACATGATGACATTACTTATCTTCCTGACCCAACACCTTGATAGATTCAGTCCCTATAAATATTGTGCATCCCTCGAGCTACATCATCAACAATATTACATGTGATCTTCCCTATAAGAAGACTCATTCATCACCGATGCTTCTCTAAAAACTTAGAATCACTGGATCCTCTTTTGATGATTCTCACACATCGATATCACCCATGTCCATTGTCCAAGTCATCCATTACCTCCACACAACCCTTAGATTCCACTTTGGAGTCATTACTAAAGAAGCCTTTGTAATTGAAGATCTCGATATTCAATCACTTATTGAATTAATCAACAAACTAGAAAACTCACGTAATCCACCTCAATCATGTCTAGAAATAACACCTCCCTCATCCGAATCAGACCCAATCATATCCTAGATACTCACTTACCTTCCATCCTGGAACATTTCCCTGAATCAAACACTACACAATCAAATACCATCACACTCATGGCCTCTCCCTTTGTCATTTGACATGAGTCCCTCTTCTCTATCTAACAAAAATTTACAAAATCAAAACATGATCACATCCACCACCTCATCCTCATCATCCATCATAAAACACCCTCCTTTACCTAAAATCAATACTACAAAATCTAAGCACACACCATCTAAGGCCTCAACTTTACCATCCATTTTGGGACCTCATCCTTTATCACAATCTAAGTCTATCAAATCTACGGGTCCACCCTTACCATCAATTTTGGGACCCCATCCTTTAGCTCAATATCATGACACACAATCAAACCCTATCTCATCCATCAACCATCCCTCCTCCTCTATTTTGGGACCTCATCCATCATCCAATCTTATCAATCACACATGTTATCCCTTTCTTGGGTCATATTCTCCCTCTTATCAACCTCACAATGTCCCTATGATGTTCCAACACCATACAACATCCATGAATCCACCCCCATCCAAAAATAAGACATGTCCTCCTAAGCTCTCTGTAAATCAAAAGGTCAAAATTCATTAATCCAAATCCCCAAAAGGGACTTACATTGATATCCTTGATAGACTCATGCAGCCTCTCTTATCACATTACCACCAATCAAAACACCCCATCCCATACTCAAAAACCTACCTGGTATGATCAAGACAAAACTTGTGCCTACCATAGATGCTCAGGGCATAACACAAAGAGTTGTAAAGCACTTAAAGCCATAATCCAATGACTCTTCCTTATCGATGATCTTCCCAAAAGAGGACCATCCTAAGCCATCATCATCATCATCATCATCACCTCATCAATGTCCTCACCGACATCTATAGGACAAGGAAGACATCCTTATTCATCATTATTCTATCATCAACAACACCCATTAGATCTCTCATTAGCACTTCTCATTTCTTTGAAGGTCCATCAATCTCATTAGCACCTTCCTTTGAAGGGCCATTATCCTCATTAGCACCTTCCTTTGAAGGTCATCAATTATCTTCCAATCATGGAAATCAATTACCTTCCTTTGAAGGCCATTATCTCATTAGCACCTTCCTTTGAAGGTCCTTTTCAATCAATCATTATCAGCACCTTCTTTAAAGGTCCATCAATCTCATTCACCTTCCTTTGAAGGACCATTATCCTCATTAGCACCTTCCTTTGAAGGTCCATCAATCTTTAGCACCTTCCTTTGAAGGACCATTATCCTCATTAGCACCTTCCCTTGAAGGTCCCTCAATCTTGTTAACACCTTCCAATGAAGGTCCCTCAATCTCATCAACACCTTCTATTGAAGGTCTCTCAACCTCATCAATGTCCACACCTTCCCTTGAAGGTCTGTCAACCTCATCAACATCTATGCCCAAGCCACTAACAATGTCTTCACAAAATTTTAGAACCAAGGGGTCATCCTCAACCAAATCTTGACAAACCTTCCTCATGTGTTTTCCCATCACCTTCTAGAGAAGGTCCCTTATCTCAAACCAGTATAATTCACCCACCTATATGAACCCAAAATCAACATACACAAAGAAAAGGAAAAACCAAAGCTTCATCATCTACCCCTCTTTATCAATTGTCCTCTCATACCCCATCCAAATTTCCCACAACTCCTTTGTCAAGGGCTCCTTTATTTACCATACACTCGATTAATCAAGACCAAAACTTTTATCATCCTCAGAACATCATTCCTTTTAACACATGTCATTTCTATCCACAATATTATGTTGGGAAGGCTCCTATCTACTGAGACTTCAAAAGTCTTACTTTACATACCTTCCCTTTACACATCCTCACCAAACCTATCCTATCAATCTAATCAAAATGTCATTACTTTGAGTAAAATGTGGAAGTTCTCCCTTAACTGGATCGGTCCATATAGCATGGGAAACCTTTGAATGTCTTGCACTTGTGGCCTTTCTATTATTAACACATCAACCATCATGACAGTAGTCACATCAAAGATCTTATTCCATCATTAGCCAACCATTTTATCATCGTAATGATTTGAAAGCATGTGGTTTTTTCTCATCACTATCCTAAATACACCTTAAAGATGAGCACCATAGACTGTTTCATCACATCTTTCACATGGAAAAGTTCCTCTTTAGTAAGAACCCCACAATCATTACATCCATCCACCTTGTCTACCAACCAAAGACATGTCTTGGGGCACACATGTGTAGTGTGTGTACACATTTTTTCTTCTCCTCCTTGAAATGACCTATTAGGGTCTTTCCTCAGCTCAAAATAAAGTCAAAAATATCTATGGATGCTTCCTATCAAAGTCAAAAGAAATAGTTTGATCCCTGAAGGAAAACTATTCAAATGTCATATTATCAAAAATAAAAGTAGATTGATCCCTTGAAGGACAACTACTAGTCAAAATCATGGACCGATCCCTCGAAGGATGGATATCTGTAAAAATCAAAAAAATAAAAATGTAGACCATACCCTCGAAGGATGGCTACCCATGTAAAAGGCTTCCCACATCGATCAACCTTCAAAAATCCAAAATTCAAAGCATCCTAGGAAAGCTTCCCGCATCGATCAACTTTCCCATTATAAAAACTTCCCACATCGATCAGTTTGCATCAAAATAAAAATGTAAAGTTGGGATTTCCCTATGAAACCATTGAAAGGAGAACCCTCTTTTCCCACACAACCTACATATGTCAACCCTTCTCATGTCCTAAGAAGGTACATTTTTCATTTCAATTTATATCCAAGATCCTAAAGTGTGACTACCCATTGTTAGTCATCTGTTAACATTCATTATAAAGGCCAAAAGTGCAAGTGCCTTCACTTTTTTGTTTCCCATCATATATGTATCAAATCCAATACAAAGAAATCAATCCACATTTCATTCTTGACCATGGTTTTGACAAAACATTAAATCACTTTAACATCAATATCAAATACACATCATACCTAAAACATAACTTTAACAATTTTCAACCCTTCCACATCAACATTTATCAAAATATCTACCAAAATCTATTAATCACATCAACATCATACATCAACACAATCTTGAGCACATATCTCAACATCACATCATTTTGTTTAAAACATCACATTTACTCATTAAAGTCAACACTTGTCAATCGGATGTCTCCTCCAGCATTATGCCCCTGATTACTATCAGGACCCCCATCTAGTCCTCAAAATCCCACCTTTGTGGCAACATCAAATTTTGGTCCTTTGACCTCAACAAATCATCATATATTTTTTTCATTAAGTCATATTTATAGGACAAACCCTTTGGTTCCCCTATCACTTGACTTACTAGTCTTGTAATCCCACCTTTGTGGCAACATCAATTTTGGTCCTTTGACCTCATCAAATTATCATATCATCTTTTTCACCATTAAGTCATATGTCTATAGGACATGAACCCTTTGGTTCCCTATCACTTGACTTTGGTCTCTTGTAAGCCCACCTTTGTGGAAACATCAATTCTTGGTCCTTTGACCTCTCATCAAAACATCATTAAGTCATATGTCTGTTAGGAAAACCTTTGGTTATGTCTATAGACATGAAGCCCCTTTGTTCCCCATCACTTCTTTTTTTTGATGTCAAAACACTTTTCCATCATTTTCATTTTTAGGACATGAACCTCATCCTGGGGCATCATTTTATCATCTTATTTTATCCTTGGGGCATCTTTTCATCTTCTATCCTTCATCTTTCAAGCTCATGATCGATTCCTTTTCCATCAATCCCAGTTTGAGGGGGAACACCTCATCATGTAATCCTTCAACATTTATCTATCACATCTCATTTTTGTCTCGTGGCTTGTCTTAAAACCACTCAACAAAAAGGGGAAAATGTAGACACCTAAAATTAGCACCGCTAATTCTAGTGTTGGCATCCGCCAAGCACCCTTCATTATCACATTACACCCTCATATTTATTAAATATTAACATCATCACCATACTTTCATAAGTCCACATCCATCATTAATTAAACTAACCCTCCATTTATTAATTAAACAACACTCCATGACCTAGATCACCCACTTCTACCCTTTAATTAATTAATTTAATAATTATGTCACCACATCCCTATCCTAAAATTAATTAATTAATCAAATAAAATGAATAACTACCCTCACACCTCACCCTCACACTCACTATGCTAACTGGGACACCTCGCTAACCACCTAACCTCCTCTAAAATTACCTTCTAAAAATCTCTAACTTCTTCCTAACCTCCTCTAAAACTATCTTTTAAAAATCTCTAACTTCTTCCTAACCTCCTCTAAAACAACCTTCTAAAAATCATGATGACTCATCCTAACCAACTAACTAATTTACTAACCTTCCAAAAATATTAAATCCTAACCAAATTATCCCCATAACCACCTCTAACCACCTCTAAACCCCACTCAACCTCTCTAACTAATTTAGATATGATTCCCTAAATCTTCAACCAACTAAGATCAAAAAGAAATTTTAACCTCCATATCTTAACCAAACTCAAACCACTCAATCGCGAAGATTGCCCAAATCATCATGATTCTCTCCATTTTACACTATATAAATGGGGCTTTAGGCCTCCATTTGAGATTGAATGGTAGGTGGATGTGACTCTAGGACTTCATTCTTCTTGCATCGTAGACATCTCTCATCAAATCTAGAGATCATCCAACAACATCCAAAGCTTCTTCAAGCGTCATTCATTATCCAAAATCACGTCGTAGTCTTCTTGCATCAACAATCTTTCTCTCTCAGGTAATATCACCTTTTGTTCTTATTTTCAAATTATGCAAGGTAAGTGGTTTCCCTTGCTTTATTACATCATTTTCATCATTTATAAGCTTAATCAACCTTTCTAATATTTATTTCAAGTCCTCATTTTCATCTATTTTCAACCTTTACATTTTTACAACAATCATGGCTAATTGCCCAAAATCACCAAATATTGGTTTAATCACCATGATTCACATAAAATCATTGGAAATTTTCTACCCCACGAAAAGATCTTGAAATCAGCTTTCCAACACATCTTTTAGTTTACAAAACAGAGCTACGATTCTCAAGTTATGGTCAAAACATCAGAAGGTGGTTTTTTATCAGATCAAAAGCTTCACCATCAACAAAATCATCATCTTTCAACCTTCACCTCTCTGGTAATCTCATCCTTTTTCCAGCATTGATTATCTACACACAATCAGGTAAACACCTTTATTTGCATATCATTGTATGTTTATGTTATCAATCAATCATTTCTAACACGTCTTATTTTTATTAGCTTTTATGCACATTTACATGAATCGCCATAGCCGATTCACATACAATCACCAATGATTTCGTTAATCCTCGACGATTAGCCCGATTGCCAACGATTCCTATCTCTAGACCTAATTTCAATTCTTATTGCCTTTACGATACAGAGCTCACCCGATCATCATTTTGCCTTTGCAGCATCCATAAGATCCTATTCAACTCCTTGAGCTATCTACAACATTTGATTATTCATCCAGACCAAACACATTATCCCGCTTGCCTCTGTGAGCGCATATCCATCCACAAAAAATCTCCTTTGAGCCATATCATGATTCCTCGTTTCCCTTTAGATCAGAATCGCCATTAGACTATTGGTCGTATAAATCCGCTTTCATTTTATTCATCGTTATTAATTCACTTTATCATTTATCATATTAATTTCTTAACACGAGGATTGACATCCCTTGCAAGGAAGTCCATTGATTTCCGGGGACTAGCCTTTGCTGCATAATCCGCATATATATTTTACTAACTCAATCTTGTGTAAGTGTTTTTTATTTTCGTGCTTCTTTACAGGAAGAAGCCTTGTTCACTTTATTCACGGAGCACAATATCACACAATCCACATCGCGGGTATCCCGAAACCCCACCATATTGAGGTTTGGAAGGTCGTATCAACTTGCTTGCAAACACAGGTTGAAGAATGGTAAGATTTGTCTCGAACACTAGGACTATGACAAGTGTGAAAATATTAGTGAGTTAAATGTGAGAAAACAAACAAATTTGCTTCTCTAATCTAATCTCTTCAAAAATACACCAGATAGAGCAATGGATTGAAAGGGGAGAGAAAAATACCTACACTTACTTATAAGTTACAAAGCTCCTCCTTTGATGTGTTGGATTGTCTCTTTATTACTTGTTGATTGATTCATATGTGGTGGAGACATAGGCAACAACTCCCCTTGATTTTGCTTTGGATTGCTTGATTGATGAAGATGAATTGATTTTAGATGAATGATGGATTGATTGAAGATGGATGATTGGTTGATTGAATGATAAAAATGACAAATCTTTATTATGGATTCTAAGTTCTAGCTCTCATGGAGGAGGAGATTTCAAGACTCAAGGATTCTTATTTTGTACATAAGGAAGTTCCATGCTCTTGAGAACTCTCGAGGGGTTAAGAATCACAAGTGGCTTGATGGGGGATGGAAATGAGTGTGGAGATGACATTGGATAGAGTGTCGAAAGACACACCTAAGGGTCTTCACCACAAGTTGATTATGTTAAAGTGTGTGGATTTCCGGGGAGGATAATTGTGCTTGAATGTTGGAGGTAATGATAAACCAAGGTCACATGGTTGTAGTAGGTGTTATTGACTTACAACATGTGCAAGAGAGATTATTGAGTGTTTAAATGAATGGATAGAAAGAGGATATAAATGGATGTGATGATAATGAATGGATTATATGCAAAGGGATTTGGATGTTGGATGGAAAGAGGATGGGTGGGAGGGAAATATCATCCATGCTCAAGCGACAAATTATGTGTTGAATCCATTTTTAGGTGTGTTGGTGAAATAATTTGTTGAGTGAGCAAATTAGTGAGTTCTCACCAACAGTGCATGGGACTGAGTCCCTTTGCTTGAATGGGGCAACTGCATTTATTGAAAACAAGGAAATGGAAACAATCTTAACTAATTTTCGTGGTGGCGAAAAATGGAGATCACATAGGAATACTTCCCTAAACATGTGGCAATTTTTGTATTAGATACAAGAGAAAAAAATTGCTCAGTGAGGGAGATATGAAAGGAAACTGAGAAAAGGATGTCAATCAACAAATAACATAACAATGTTTGTTGCATCAAAATCAGAACATTTCACTTGTAATCAATCAGAAGAAACCATTTGTAAAGAAAGAGGAATAATCAACAAGAAACAAGAAGTCTTATTGCATCATGTTGCACAATTTACAATGCTCCTGGAGTACATGTTGAGATGGAGAAAGAATAATAGTAGACAAGGAACAAGAAATGGATACACTTGCTTCTAGAAAGACGGTGAGAGCTAGCAAACAAGCATTGACCTCCTTTGAAATGAGGGCACCCTTCATATTTATAGGTCCAAGAATGTCCTTTCATCTTCCTTGCATGACCTTTCACCTTCCTTCATGATTGTTGACCTTCCAGGTTCCTGTCGCGACCTTTGATATTCTTTCATCACCGTGACCCTTCATCTTCTGCTCATATAATCTTCAGGTTGTTCAAAATCTTCTTGACGCACGACATCATTTTCGTGCCACCAAAAATATGCTTGATGCATGACATCATTTTCCATGCCACCTAAAAATCCCTTATGTGCATGACATCATCCTCCTGACGCATGACATTTGATTGGGTTACCAAAATTCTGCTTGAAAAAGTGACCTCGTTTTCTATGTCACACGACAACATCTTGAATCTCTTGTCGCGCGTCAACATTTCCATTCATGTCATGTGTCAAAGCATTTTCCTTCATGTCACACGTCAAAGCATTTCCCTTCCCGTAGTTCATCATCATTTTGATTATCACCTTGGTTTTTATGTCACACGACAACAATCCTCGGTGGCATGCATCAACAATCATTGATGTCGCATGTCAAAGCATTTCCCTTCTGTCGTGTGTCTACGTTTTGATTATGACCTTGGTTTCTATGTCACATGAAAATAATCCTCATTTTTGCGCATCAACAATCATCAATGTCACGTGTCAACAATCCTCACCGTTGCATCAAATATTTTTTGTCGTCTTGGTTTTATGTCGCGCATCAACAACCCTCGATGTCGCGCATCTCGAGCCTTTGAATGCCTCGAAAATCATTATCGAGCGACAAAAAGTCACTATCGTGCATCGATACTTTGCTGTTAGGAGTCAAGAGTTGATTTGATGTCACGCGTCGCAAGAAAGCCTTCTTGACGTGCGTCAACAAGTTTGTTTTGCGCGTCAAGAATCGGCGATTTTGGCGCGAACTTGTTTTCACCATTTTGGGAGCAATTTCAATGAAAATAGGTCATACAATATATGAATATTTATGGAAAAGGGACAATGAATTCAATGAGAATATATATAAGTCTTGAAAATTAAGTATTCATCATCGGTTACCCAAATTTTGACTTTTGCATCTAGGTGCATGCCAATAAACTGAGTGATAGGAAGAGTTTATGATCACCACGAACTAACACATCATATGGTTTATGAAGATAATTAAATATAATTTCATTTGAGCTTTTTTTAGGCTCCCAAATATTCACGAGGCTCCTGAAACCTTTTGAGAAAGTTACAGATTGATACCAGGACCTTTGTGTCACATTGTTGGACAAGTTTTCACCTCTCAATGTTCCCAAAACCTTTCCTAGATGATTTCAACATGAAGTATGATCTTTTATCTCTCCAATTCCTGGGGTAAGAGCTTCTGAATCTTCACTGAGCTCCTGAAACTCTTGGAACAAGGTGACTAGCTTTTTTAGGACTTGCATTTCCCAATACCCTGCTCTCAAAGACCCAATTTCACATAACTTGTTCTTGAACATTGATTTTCTTCCAAAACCTTCCTAAAATGCCCTAGATAGTTACATAGATATGTCACACACTTCTTGAAGGCATTATATCTTCTTGAGACATCTCCAGGGGTGTTCTGCAGGTGCAAGAAGTCTGAAAAATATACCATTTCTAGGCCTTGAAACAACTCCTTCCGCATAAATCATAATGATCTCATGAATTACTTCTCACCAAATTACCTGCACATGAAACAAACTTTAAAAATCTAGTTAACATGTCCCTCTCGACCATGATGGGGTTTACATAGTCAGAGATTGGTTGGAGGGAAGGTTCACATTACCCGGTTCAGGATTTTTTTAGTGTGGGCTTGATTATCATGGCCAAAATTTCAACTTTTATGATTGAAATTTAGCATGGAAACAAGGTGTTTGGTATTTGTAAGCGGGATTAATAGATTTTTGAGTGGGTTGAGTGGTTGGGATGGTATGATCAACAAGAGGAGTGGTAGAAATGGGTTGTGATGGAGTAGTGGGAGGGATGTTGGTAGTGTTAGGTTTATACCCTAAGCCTAAACGACATGGATTTTGATGAAGGGAGATGGGTTCGTGAATGCCTTGTTCATGGATTCCTAAGCCTTTGCCTCAATGTTTCATATTAGCGAACATATTTTCGGATATAGGATATGCAATGGATGGGGAAGATGATGTCATGTTGTCATCATGGGACTAGGGGTTGTAGTTTTTCCATTCGTTAAGAGGTCGGACTTGAAAAAGGATGGGAGGTGAGATTTGTATTGGTTTTGGTCGATGAGGGATGTTTGGATGTACGATGAGATTTGGATGGTTGACGATGTTTGGATGTCGAGTGGGATTTGGATGGTGAACGATGATTAGGGAGAGGATTGGGATAGAAAGTTGGTGGATAAATAGGTACAAGGACAAGAAGCCCTCGGTTAATGAGGTGTTGGACATAAGACTTAAATTACATGCAATGATTGGTTGAATGTTTATGGGTGCGATGTAAGTCACAATAATAGTGTTCCCAATACCAAGATGGTTTGGGAAGGTCTTGATTATGTGGTTTGATTGTGGGATGGATGATCATGTTGAAGGTTTTTAGACAATGGAAGATGGTGGTCAAGGATTCTCTTAAAGGAGTGAAGTGGTTTGGGTTAAATGGTTTTGGGGAGTAGGAAGTAAAGGTGTAGAATTGGGTGGATTATGAGATGTTTTGGTTGATTTGGATTTATGAGTTAGATTAGATTGTTGTGGCTTAGAATATGAAGGGGATGGATTAGGCCTAAGGGCCGAAGTGGATGGTTTGGGCTTGGAGGCTGAAGTATATTTGGTTGATTTTAGATTGGTTAGAGTATGTGGTTTTGAGGTAGATGTTTGACTTAGGATTATATTGTTTGGGATTAGTAGATGTAGATGAAGGGGATGGGGTAGATTTAGATGAAGGGGATGGGTGTGATATGGGGGTCACATTAGATTTGGGTGATGTTGGGGATGAAGGAGATTTGGGAGATGGGTGTGGTGTAGGAACCACATTAGATTTGGTCGATTTAAGGGATGAAGTAGATGAAGATGACATAGGAGCCTTATTAGATTGGGTAGGAGATTGGGTGGGTATAGGATTAGGATTGGATTTGTTAGGTTTAGGAGTCATGTTAAATGTTTTAGGATTAGGGGATAGTGGATTTGAAATAGGATTAGAATATATGATAGTGTTAGGTTTAGGTGATGAAGGGGTAATATATGATTAGGTGTGGATGAATAGGATGAGGGTGGCATATGAGTCACGGTGGATGAGATAGTTTTGATAGGATTGGGCTTAGGTAATGGAGGGGATGAAATAGGCTTAGAGGATGAATTTGATGGTGGATTAGGGATTTGAAAATATCTAGGAGAAAGTCTATAGGATCGGATTGGGATGATGAAGATGATGAGGATGGAGGACTAAGATGAGATGTGGGGGATGATAATTTTGGGTTAATTTGTTGGGATTGTTGTGGATATGTGAATAGGACTCGATTATAGGTTTTATGATGATTGGATTTAGGAGCTGAGATTTGGGATGGTGGTGGATTATCCGCATGAGTTTTTATGGGAGGAAGGTGTAGGTCATGATGATTGATAGGGGATTTGGAGGTTGGGGTTTGGGATGGTTGTGTGGGTTTGGGATTAGTGGATAGACTAGAAAGGACATAAAGGAGGTCCTTTTGGTCTATGTCAAAGTTGGTAAGGTGGTCAAAGTCGATGAAATTGGCTTGTGGGGATAGTGGTTTATGTTGATTAGGTCGTGGTGTGGATTGGGATGATTCGGGTTCATTAAGGAGGAAATCAATGGGGTGAGAATTAGAGATCTTAGGAAGGGGAAATTATGGTTGGGATTGGTTAGGAGATGATGGTTTAGAAGGGGATTGGTTGAAACATGATTTAAGATTGGATATTTGTTGATTTAGTTGTTGGATGGTTTTTAGGATGATAGGATAACCATGTGATAGTTTATTTGGATGGTGATGAGGGGATGATGGGATAGCTTGGTTGATGGATTTAGAAAAGAGGTAGAGGTTTGGATGTTGGTTTGAAGAGGATGAGGATTGAGGATCAAAGGACATGGTTTGATAGGATGTGAGGGTGATTATATTTGGATTAGGTTGTTTGATTAAGGATGGTGATGGGATTAGGATTGAGATTGTGTGATTAAGGATGATTGATTATGATGATGTTTGATTGATTAAAATTTTAAGGTGATAGGATGGTTAAGGGTGTTCAAAAACAAGAAAACAAACATGCAACACACACCCTAACTAGTCAAGTGGGATTGCAATCAAGTTATATCCTAATTTTAATACCACACATTGAAAATGGTGCCACAATTGGATCTCCACCTATGTGTTAATGTGGGGTCGACTAGCGAGTGATCTTGGGGAGTGCGGCCTCCTTGTATTATAGCTCAATATGTGGCCAAGAGGTTGCCTAGTCTAGGATGCATGATCTCACTAGGGGAGTCCCTAATATACCTTTTGGTATGTGGGGCTTAGGTCCATGTTGCAAGGATGTTGTATGAGGGCACGGGTATTGGGATGTGGAAGCATCTTAGTTCACCCTCAAACAAGTGCTTATCCAATAACAAAAATGGTCCAAGAATTTGTATACACCGCAAGAACATGGGGTGTGTTTATGTGCGTGGAGATGAAGCCCACAGTCATGAGGCCCCTAAGACTATGAGAAGTTTAAAAATATTGGTGAGTTAAACTTGAGAAAACAAACACATTTTCTTCTCTAATCTAATCTCTTCAACAATACGCCATATAGAGTAATGGATTGAAAGGGGGAGAGAGACAAATATCTGCACTTACCTACAAGTTGCAAAGCTCCTCCTTTGATGTGTTGGATTTTCTCTTGATTGATTGTTGATTGCTTTAGATGTTGGTGGAGACACACGAGCAACACCTCCCCTTGATTTTGCTTTGGATTGCTTGATTGATGAAGATGAATTGATTGTAGATGAATGATGGATTGATTGAAGATGGATGATGGATTGATTGAGAGATAAAAATGACAGATCTTTGTTGCGGATTCTAAGTTATAGCTCTCATGGAGGAGGAGAGCTCAATTTATAGTTGAAGGGTGGAGGATTCAATGGCTAGGATGAAGCCAAGTTGGATTTGGATCAAGGGTGGAGAATGCATGTGAGGATTAGAGGATTCTAGAGTGGAAGACTCTAGAATTTGAATTCAAAATTCATGGAGGGAAGAAGCTTCCATTGAATTAAAAATTCAATAGAAGGAGAAGGTTAGAGAGGCTTCTAGAAATAAAAGCCTCTAGATTTAGAGGTGGAGCATGTGATTAGGATTTAGATTAGATTAGATTGAATAAATATGATTAGGGGTGAGGTTACATGGAAAGGCTAGGTGTAGGGATGTGTAGGGTAGGTGGGTAGGTAGATGTAGGAATATTAAATTCCTATAAAATGATAATAGGGATTATGATAGGATAATATGATATAATAATGAAATAAAATGATGATATGATTTAAAAGATTAATAATGAAATGATATGATAAATGATAAATAATGATAAAGGGTAAATATGATAAAATGGATTAAATAATAATAATTAATCTTGTGATTAATTATTATATGGATGATGTTGGGATATTTGTGGGACAAATTAATCGTAATTGATCGTGTTGACATTTTAAATGTCTACAAAAATAATAAAAATCATCTAAGTGCTCTATCTCACCACTTTTCTCAACTTGGAAAGCCTTCTTTTCACCCTCTTGATTAGCTTGATTTTGGCTTCCAATTTCTTGCAATATTTCATAAATGACTTGGTTTCTTGTAATAATGACAAGTGAGGTTTCTCTTACCTTTACTTGTGTAGTGTAGACACTCAAATATGGTGTTTTGTACTTTGGAAAATCTTGATTTGACTATGCACTCTTCTTTATGATAAATACTTCTCCATTCTTTCTTAGACTTTCTAAGGTCCATTGTTTATCCTATTTATCTTGCACACTAACATGTCAACACATTTTGAGAATACAATGCAAAATATCAATAAAAAACATCAATTTATTAGCTCTAAACTTTATGTGGCATATTTCTGCTCCAATTCGGGACCATATAAGTTTGCTAGGAATTTATATCTGGTCCCGACCATCCGTATGGTATTGGATCAACATGTCCTCCAACTTTGCTTTCAAATTGATACAATTAAAATTGTACAACTAGGTCAAGAGCGCTTGTACGGTCCTAACCCTTCTAGATAGTCTTGGACCTACTTAGAATCCGAGTTTGTAACTTTTTAAGTGCTTAACTTGCCTAGAGATGAATTTCATTGTGGTATCATTCTTCTCTAACTTTCATAATGGCTTTTAAAACTCTACTCAAACCCTAGAACCCTTGTAGTGCAAGGAGTTCCTACAAAACAAAGTTAGGTGGGTTATGGGAACCTCTCATGCGACAGGTCGATGTTGCTACTACTTCTAAGAGGTCTCAAACCACATGCCATTCTCATAGCATGTGATATCTACTATAGTGCAATTAGACTTAACAATCATGTTTTAATAATGCTTTGCTTGAGTTTCACACTTGCTCAAATACTTGGGAAGGGTCACTTTGCTTTCTTGTAGAATGAAGATGGATAATCCTAGACTTGGAAGGAGAATTCAGACCTATAGAGGGTGTTGGCCCAATGGATGTGCATGAGTCATTTCACAATTTAGGGATCTTGGAATGTCTTTTGTGATTGATTTTACACAAGGAGTTCTTAAAGTGCTAGGTTTTCAAATGAGGTATGATTTACTTGCGTATATGTTCTTTGAAGGTTATTATGTCATGAAAGGATGACCAAGGGATGCATTTTATCATAAAAATGTGATAGAATTAGAAAAATTAGCCCAAAGTATGTCAATCCAAAACTGCTAAATAGGGTTGACTTATATAATGTATAAACCGACTAAAACTAACAATTTTTACCAGAGGGAAAAAACATATTTTGACTTTATGGGTTGGAGGATAGATGTTTCTAGATGTGTTTTATGTTGTTAAACTTTAGAAACTGATGATAGAGATAAGTAAGTAGTCGAAGAGCTATCAGGGTGTGTTAAGCAAGAGTGAGGAGAGTGCATTTGTACATGCAAGTGTGTAATGTCAAGATCAACAATGTCAAAGGATAAATTGCCAAATTTGAGTGTTTATAACTAGTGCACAAAATAAAGCTCCCTAATAATACAACACATTCCCATGTGAATTCAATTTTGAGTCATATTTCAGCTCCTTCCATTAGTAATGATGACACATTTCATAAGGCTATCTTAGAGTCTATTCAAGCTTTACACCATGCTTTTTAAGATAAATTTCAAGCTATGAATACTAAGATCACATCTCTCAAGCGTGAGATAACACATCTAAGGGATTCTTCCAATTCCCATCTCCATCATATTGTTGCACATCATGATCAATATAGTTATAATACCACTGAGAAGCAATGTTATACACATATCATGCATGATACATGTGCCCATACAAGTGAAGTTAAAGTCCTATAACAAAAACACCCCTTTGATTTCAAAAGCATGCTCGACAACGCAATATTTTATCCGAGTTACAAAATAATCAGTTAATTAATTTGTTACCTACTCATTACTACCCTCATTATCATCTTACAAAACTCAAAGGTCAACCATTTTACAATTATCATGGAATTAACAAACATCATGACAATGATTTTTATGCTTTACAATGATGCAACAAATCGAGTGTAAGGGATTTATATCCTTTGATACACGACATTCTCCTATGTAATCATCCCAAGTTTAAAAATCTCAATGGAAACCAAAAGTTACAACAACTATATCTGATGAGCATACTACAATACTAAATGATACATTATTACAACAAGAATCATCTAATCACAAAGAGGATAAGAATGCAATACCCCCTTTGGTAGAACCACTCTCAGTAAGTGATTTATCTCCTACTATCATGCAAACCATAATGACTACAATATCATTTGAGCATGAAAAATTTCACACCACCTCACAACACTTAGAGCCACCACAAGCCCAATCCAGGGTAACACAATAATGGACACTAAAAATATCTCTACTCCTTCATCAAACCGGAGATAGATTCTAATCCACATATCGATATCAATTGCAATAACAATACAAATGATTCTACACCAATTACTAGTAAGGTGGAACCTATCATGTATATATGGAATTATCCTAATACACATATTGATGATGATGATGATATGTGGATCTCTATAGTCATAGGAAAATACAAGCTAAATCCTAAGTTTTCCTCTAAAAAGTCTTTTGGGGGAAATGTGTAGAATAACACTGATTCGTCACTACTACTCAATTATAATGACAGAGATGATTTTGATCCTACCTACTATTGTGATGACTATAAACACCCTGATGAGAACTTACAAAGTCTTGAGCCTATTTATGAAGAAGAGGACACTATTTCACCATAAGCATTACATATTTCTAAGTATAACACCCTAATGAATCCACCTCCTCATCCTCTTGATAAATACTTATGGTAGAACCCACGTGTCACTATTATAAACATCCAACATAATAACCATTATTACATTCTCACTCATGACATGTTATTGTTAAGTAAGCCTACCAATTGTTACTATATATTCAATATTCTTCCATATGAACCACTATATGATACCTTCTCCAATACTCAGGGGCATATATGGATCTCCCTTCCTTTTCCAAGAATAGGTTTCCTTGCATGCCCTTGCGTACTTTGGTAAGGGTCACATTTCCAATATGTTTTCTAATCCTGTTATGTCATACCTCTTCTATCACAATGGATTTCACACATCAACCAAAATCAACCAATTGTACTCTCTTTAAGACGTTGTAACCCAATCACAAATATCAATTCAAAGTCTTTTAATTCACACACTATTCCTAGAGCTACTTCACATAATTTGTCTCTCGGGTCTTCTTTCACACATATTACAATTATAGTACATTTGACATTTCAATCACAATTGAGGCCTAAGCCTCCATCTCCCCGTTTGTTGTTCAACCTATTTAGAAGGTTATTATTGTATAATTTTCATGCACCTATACTTTATGTACATAGTTATACACCGAGATAATATAAAAACATTCAAATATTTACAAAAATACAAAATTAGGACATGTGCATCTTACTTACATTATTATCACTTTACACTACACATGTTGTTCATCACTCTGGTTTGATAAATAACATGCTTTATTTCTTTACACACATGCATTCACTAGGTATATTGAGTTGGATACAGGACACACAAATCAATACATGCTTATAGGAGCACTCTTGATTCCTTACATTCTCATCATTAGGGGCAATGCCTCCACATTTTGCGAGCGTTGTTGTTATATTATAGTTATTTTGCACTTCCTCATTTATGCTTAATTATATACATTGTGTACTTGATTTTTTTCTTCACACTAACATGACTAACACATGTCTTGTGTAACATTTACATCTCTTGTTTGCTATTGCTATTATTATTTATCACATTCGACACTCTTGATGTTATACGTGCTTGATAATTATTGTTTACATCTTTTCACTTCACATATATGCAAATGTAATACTCTTTTACTACATGTTTTATTTGGATTACGATCAATTATCTATCATGGACATTATTTACAATTTGTGTTGCAGGTTTCATCATGGAGCATGCCAATGCTAAGCACAAAAACACAGATTGCAAAAAAATCATTCAAGGAAAAGAAAAATGTGTTTACACACTTATGCATATTTTCTTTCAAGCATGAAATTTTTAATTCATATTGAAAGGCAAATGTAGACACTCAACTTTTATGATTTGTATTTTTGCAACTCTTGATTTGACTATGTACTCTTGCTATGATAAATACAACTTATACATTCCTGCTTAACACTTTATGAGGTCCATTATTTAGCTTATTTATCCCTACACACTCGACACGTCGATACATTTTGAGAATACAATGCACAAAATAAATATAAAAACATTATTTTATCAGCTCCAAACTTCATGTGGCATATTTCCTACTCCAAGTTAGGACCGCACAATTTGGTCAGGAGTTTATATTCAATCCTAACCCATCTATACGATCTTAGACCAGCGCATGTCCTATAACTCTGATTTTAAATTGATATATTTTGTTGGCTCTTATACTTCATCTGGGTCATCCTTTCTTAGATAAATCATCTATAGAACCCTATATAAACAATTAAAAACTATCTCATTTGCTAACCTTAACCTCCTAAGGAAATGCACTAGATCACTCACATCACACACTTACAAAAGGTATCCAAAGATCCCTAAATCTCGCACTTCTACATTTGAAATTATTATGGAAACACCCACATAAGGTTTGAAGCTACAAATTAGGTCAAAGAAACTATATCTCTCATCTATATCATTCAAACATCCTCTCTCTAAGTGTTTCAAAAAAAACAATTCAAAACAAACATGGTCAAAGTAATTACAAATCTCATTGCTCTATCTAGATATAACATTCTAGGTAGAGAATGCCAAGTGGTTTGAGGCCTCTTCAGAGTAGTACCAATGTCAACAGTGCACGGGGGTACCCACAACCATTTTAATGTTTGTTTTGTAGGACTCTTCATCTATGGATAAGGTTTGAAATAAATTCTAGTCTATTCACATGCAACCACTAGGGTTTGATAGTGACTAGCAAATATAGGAAGGTGAGCAAAACCAAAAGTTACAGAAGTCAAAGAAGAGCATGTTTAAGACCATACAATAAGGTTAGGCCCATATGGTACAATATTAGTAGCTTGGTATGGCCTTGTCTTAGGTTTTTATTATTGGTAAATGGTTTTGAAGGGGACTATACCCCGAAGTACAAAAATGGCTCAAAATCCAGATGGAATAATACTACATCAGTGGTTTTTTGACAATTGGCGACCACGCCCCAAAAAAAAGGCCTAACAGCTACAAAAAAATAGTGAAGATCAGTGGCAGAGGACAATCCGCCATCAAAAGCCAAAAAACA
The DNA here is from genome assembly GCA_018340775.1 of Taxus wallichiana var. yunnanensis. Lineage (NCBI taxonomy): Eukaryota > Viridiplantae > Streptophyta > Pinopsida > Cupressales > Taxaceae > Taxus > Taxus wallichiana. The sequence continues at coordinate 564,167,350 of CM031242.1, read as the reverse complement.
TCTAAAGCTGCAGTATAAAAAAATTACATATCCGCATAAGACCAAGTAAAAGACAAAACATTAGAGTCCATGCAACGTTCATTTAAGATATTTGCTAAACACTTTTTTTACCTCCTCCAAAGCTTTGAAAAGATTGAGTGTAGTGTGTTGAGAGCAGTCCTTGCTAATTAAAGAGATTGCCATTTTCTTTTATTTTCCTCCTTTCTAAATTTCTAAGGGAATATCATTGAGCTCACACACTTGTTTGTTTGACTTGCACTTTGAGGAAGTCAAGGAGAGCCTTTTGCATGGAAAGGTGGTCAATTTGTTTGTTTATGATATTTTCCAAAGTTTCTTCCATGCCCTTTTGCTTCCTAGTGATTTCTTCAAGCCTTTCTTCGAACATAGGGTAATGATTAGGAACTTGCTTGCCTTTGGCCCCATCTTTGAGTAGAAGAGCCACATCCTCCCCAATGACCTTGATTCTCTCCACATGTTCCCTTAATTGGGCCTTCAGATCATGGTCATGCGAAGGATTTTGGTCACTTTGACTAATGGACAATGAACTCTCAGCTATGGCCAGATCCTTACCTTTAACACTACTACGAAGATCTCGTTTAGCCGACGGTGGAGAGGGAGGCCTTAGGTTTTTATTTTTCACTTTAGGATGCTAACGGTTGGAAGGGAAGAATGGGATGAGAGGGGGAGTTAGCTACAATGTCATGACAATATTGGTGCAAAAGAAGGATAACTTCTTGATGAAGTGGAAGGCATCATTAGTGGAAGTGTACTTCTAGAATGGATTTCTCCAATGACTGTAGAATGTAGTATGAAAAACTAAGATTGGGAGACCTTCGGAAATGATTCAAGTAGCACTAGGTGGTGCAAAGGAAGGGTTGAGAATCTACCCTCTAGTGTGATATACCTATCCACCAATCGGCTATGTTCTTAAAGGGGGCAGGATAGAAGAGTACACAAGACCCACTTTGACATATTGAAGGGTTTTGAGACCCTAAATTTTTTTTTTTTTCCTCTGCCTCCTTATCAAATTTGTTTCTAAAGAACTTGATTTCAATCATACCAAGACTAGAAATACAATTTTCGGTGATGGGGAAATCTTTACCTTTGTAGGAGATGACCCGATCCTTCTAGTGTTTGGAAAAAGTCACAGAGATGTGCTTATCATAGCCCTTTATCCTCTTCATAAAAGTGGTGAAGTCATCTACGTCTAACGCCTTCTATAATTATTCATTTGCTTGCACACTTGGGTCAAAGACTAATTTGATTCTATAGGGAGGGCCGCCCATGGTTGTGGAAGGAGTGTCACCGAAAGTAGGGTATTTAGAGGCATGATTTTGCAGCTAGTATGCTTCACAACAATACAAATATCAACACAATAAAGAAAAAATTGAGTGCCTTGATTAGTCCGTATGGGAAAAGAATGATCCAAGCATGCGAGGTCCTCATGACACCACAATCTCACTTGCCCTTTCCGATAGCAAGTACTTGGCTTAAGGACATTTGTCCATTGTATCCTTAGAAATTATTTCATTTGAAATTTGAGGGATTTCGTTATTATTCTACCAATAATTTAAGTGATTGCTAGATACCCCAAAGTTAGTGAAGGAGTCAGTAGATTTGTTACCCTCTTTGTAGGTGTGACAAGATTAGACACTTATAAAAGCACTACAAATACTTATCGCCTCATGAATAAAATCCATAATATTTGAGCTTGGAGGGTGAGAATCTTTCGGATGGTTAACTCCGAGACTTGACATTCAGCCCCAGTGCATTTTGGAGCATCCATTCCCTGTCGTCGAGACAGCGAAATGTGTCAGCCACGGGACCACCATGGAAATTGATGTCCCTCATGTCCCTAAGATCAGGGACATTAAGCATGGAAAAATGTGCCCAACCCCTATGCGGAGTCTTTTGGTCACCCACGTGACCAAATTTCAGCCCCCAGGTGCATTTTTGGAGCATTCATTCCCTATGTTCGGATCAAACACCACGTGTCATCCCTGTGGCCACCGTGGAAACTGATGTCCCTTATGTACCTGAGGTGAGGGACACAAAACATGGAAAAATGCACCCAACCCTCTAGGAGAGTGTTTTGGTCACCCATATGACCAGTTTCTATCCCCTTGCACTTATTCCTTGTCGTCGGATTGCCACCACATGTCGTCATCTTGCTCATTATGGAAATTGATGTCCCTCATGTCCCTGAGGTCAGGGACATCAGGGACAAAATAGTGCACCCAACTCTAGCTCAAAAATTTGAATTTTTTTCTAGCTGTTGGTTGTTTCTTGCTACTTCTAACATCCGTGTGCACAGACATCTCCATCTCCTCCTCTGTAACTCCTCACCATCATTCCTCCATTGTTTAACCTTGAACCAAACTTGTTATAGAGGTACCTCCCTTCACTTCATGAAAGCATGCAGCACTAGAAGGAAAATTGGAGCAAACACAGAAGGAGAAGCATAGAAAGAAGAAGGAGAAAACAAAGAAAACTCCATGGCCATGAAACGAGAAGTTGAAGAAATCTCCCAAATGGATGCATGAAACAACAATTTATATTTTTCTGTTCATTCCTCTACCCAAGGCCATCAAGAATACACCTTCAAACTCTCCTCTTATGCAATGAGCATCCACAACGAAGAAATCCCACTTTTGGCTCAACGAAGAAAAAATCTAATTTCCCATCAAACCGTTGGGTGAAACGAAGTAGAATTTCACGTGAAGCACCAAAAGCAAAAACCTATCACAATGAAATTTATTTCATTGCAAATGGAGGAAAAAACTAGACCTGTAATTTTGAGGTCCATTAATGGTTGCCACGTCCAAAAGCATTGTCAGGTCCGAAAATTAAAACTTTAAAATCTCTGGACTATTAAGTGGGCAGGCCCAAAATTTTAGAGGGGTGATATTGGGAAAAAACCCATATAAAAAAACTTTGTTCCACATCAATCGACTCCCGAAGCTAACTTTCTAAAAATAGTAGGTCTACTACATAGGAACTGCTATTTCGGGAAAGTCATCGATAGAAGAACCTGCAAAGGAGGTGAAGACATTGGAGGTGCACTACAACTGAGAATTCACCAGAATGGAAATTTTTGACACTTACTAAAAATAGTAAGTGGTCCCACGGACACCTGCTAAAAATAGAAAGTCACACTGAAAGAGTAGTTTTGGCACAATGGGACATTCAGAACTTCGTCGCATCAGAGCTTTCCATGAATGAGGACCATCAAACTTCATCACAGGCAACATCTTCTCCTCCTCTCTCTCTTCCCTCTCCCCCAAATTTCTCTCTCTTCCCTCTCCCCCAACTTTCTCTCTCTTTAAATGTTCTAATTCTTCATTGGGGTTTGCACTTTTTGATATGCCTTTAAGTCACTTAAAAGTGACTTTAGAAACATAATGTAAATTAAGTCACTTGATTTTATAAAAGGGACTTAAATATTTTGTAGGAATATGAATAGTCTAAAGTTAGAATTAAGGCATATGGAGGGTCATGAGGAAGATGATAAGTCACCTCTCATTCTATAAATTGTAACGTCATTCCCATTTCAAAGGGTTGGCGATTGATCTTGTAAACTCAAGAGTGCATTATACTTAGAGAAAGCAAAGGAGATAGCCATTTTCTTCTACTTTACCCCACTCTCAAATTTCTTCCATTCCCACATTATGTGCAAATTTTGTTTAACCATCAATACAAGAAGAAGGAGTTTATAGCCTCTTTGATGAGAAGATTTTAGAAACTTTGAGTTCACAATCTTATCTCCTCTTGTTGCCATTTACTGAGTTGTTTCTTCTCATAAATGCATGTGTTGAAGTTTATAACTAGTGTTTGCAGAATCGATTTCCTACTTGTAGCATTATCTCTCCTACGTCTTTTCTCACTCCCTTTCCCACTCTTTCTAAAAAGTTCTCTTGTAGGTATTTGTAAGCTTTGCCACAGGGTCAGTGGAGTGTCCCTATTGGATCCCCGCTCAAAAGGCCACCACAGAAATTCACCTTTTCATATGCATGCATATACGACAGATGCATCGGTTAAGTAGAGGGACTTAGATTCCCAGAGCGTTGGCAAGAAATCCACAATTTTTTCCACCTAACAAATTTTCTCACCCAAGCAGTTTTGGTGCCCACTTGTGAGGGTAGATTTAGTGCATCTCGCACCCAAAATACGACCACAAGGTCCAAAAATTAAAAAAACAAATATTGAAAAAACAAAAAAAAAAGTTCACGAAAAGCCATTGCTGAAAGATACACTCTCAATTCTGCAAGTGACCTTTCATATTCCACAGTGTCTTTTCATATTCCCACTTCAAGAATTTCCAAAAGCTAGTTGAAGGAAGATACACCAGGTTGAGTGGTCGAGAGGCGTTGTTGATTCCAATTTCAAGGCTTTGCAAAATCAGCAAGAACGAATTAGAGATAATCCATACTTCTTCTCTCAAGCCTCCTCTCCATCTGGCACTTCAAAGCAGTTCACCTGGAAATACTATCAAAACTCCTATTGATACTTCCCCTTCAAATCCTCCCATTTTTCAACCACCATTGAACATCGAGTTCATGGAAGAAGAAGAATTTGTAGAAGCAAGGGCTGAAGCAGAAGTAAAAATGACAATGGAAGACAAAGAAGAAATACCTCAACCCATTGTTCCATGGGGAAGGAATATGGGCCCGCTTTCTCTTGAACCACCTCTCCACGATCTACCAACAAGTTCCCCAAGAACTTTCCAAAGTTCAAAGGTGACAAAACACAACATCCGAGAAGAACACATTGTTGCCTTCATGACATCATGTGGAATTCTTGGTGTCCAACATGAAGATGTTGTGGTGAGACTGTTCGTGGAGTCCCTCCAAGAAAAAGTAGTAAAATGGTTTTACCTCATGCATGCCTCGGTCCATCATGGGTTGGAATGACATCAAGGATTCCTTCGAAGAGAGGTTTAAATCAAATGAAGACTGTCAAGACCTTTTAGTGCAGTTGGCTCAAATAAAGAAAGGAGAAAATGAAACCATGAGAGACTTTGTGGCTCATTTCAAATGGTTGCTTCGCAGGATACCTGAAGAGGATTCACCATCTCAAAACAATGTCAAGAGATTATTCATCAATGCTCAATCACCGGAGGTAGGATTTCTCCTACGAAGAGTTCAACCAAGGGATATTGCAGAAGCAAAAATATTGGCCATTGAACTTGATGATGATCTCATCCTCTTTGGAAAGATCAAGAATCCATCAAAAGGCAAGACCCAACATCTTAGAGATGAGAGAACCAATCCATCACTGCAAAAGTTGGCGAATGAGATAACATCTTTGAAAAGGGAATTATTTGAACGAGTTTCTTCCCAAAGAAGCAATGAAAATCAGATTGCAGGAGCACCCGAAGGCTTTCCTTGGAGGCCCCACATGTCAATGCAAGTTGTAGGAGTAAGGAAAATGAAGAGGAGTTTGAACAAGAAAGTGAAGGTGGTGGTTTCCTAGAAAGTGATGAGTTTGAGAATGATACAAAAATCAGATTCTGTGAGTATTCTGGAGGTTATGAAGAAGACAAAGAAGATGCACCTAGTTTCTCATGCACGGTATTCACTCATTCTCAGTCCAAGAAAGGAGCACCCCCTCCACTATCTGTAAAGAAAAGAAGGTTGATGATCCTCCTATGGCGACTCCACAAAACAAAATAATCAATCAAGGATCACCACTTCCTCCTTCCATGAAGTATGCATTGTTGGAGCTTGATCATGTAGCAAGTAAGAAGGCTCCCGCTATTCCAAGTAAGTCTTCTAATACCTCTTCTAATTCTAAACCCAAATTTGCTCCTACAAAATCTAATTCCTTGAAAGCTCCTAGCGTGCCATTCAAAATATCTTCCATTACTCTAACATCAAATCATGTTCCTAAGCCTATACATACTCCAAAATCAGTCCCTTCACCCCATTGTCCGCATCTTCTCCCTTTGACTTCATAGAATATGCAAATAAGGCCAAAGTGTAGATTACCAAAACCGAATATTCACAGACCCATTCTGAACAGTTCGAGAGGTTTGTTCAATACATCATGAATGGTAGTCTAATACCCAATGATGTAGCTCATCATCCTAATGGAATGCTACCAAACCCACCTACACCTCACTCATAGAACATGTTTTCTCTAAGTGCATCAAAGACTTATAAAGTTGAACCTTTCTACGTCTCCCTTCTTGTTGGAGAATATGTATTGAACAATTGCATAATAGATTCCGGTGCCTTAGAAAACATGATGCCTTTGAAGGTCCAAGGCTCTCAAACTTACCATAACTCCACCTAGTGGCTCTTGTTACTCTTTGGAGTCAAAAGAGGTCTCACTTGTAGGGAAAGTCAAAGATGCATAGGTGGCTCTCGCCAAATTTCCATACAAGAAAGTTTTAGTGATGATTTTGGTAGTTGACGTCCCAACCTTGTTCGGAATGTTATTGAGTAGAAGTTTCTGTCGAGACTTGGGAGGTAAAATTCAGATGAATTGGTCTTTGCAACCATACCAGTGAAGGGAGACATGGAGAAATTACTTCCTGAGAAGAAGATGAGGTACATAGTATGAAATTCACGGAAGTCCTAAGCTAACATCTTGTATCAAGGTAGCAGGAATATGAATCACTTTGTGGAAACCGAGGAAGAAGAGGATATCCCCATCTTGATAGGTCTAGACATGCCTTCTTAGAGATATTTGGACTTTGAAGAAGCATTGAGGAGATTTGAGTTACAAGAGGGCATCCCTAAATTTCCAGATGATGCAAACCATGAGGAAGAAGAGATGGTTCTTGATGATTTTCAAGAAGAAAAATAAGCTTATATGCTTATCCAAGATGAGGAGTTATTCTCATTCCCATTTGGGGATGAAGATGATCTTAGTTAGGCCATCTATGGAGAGACAAAATCAGCTTGTGATGAGCCCGTGAAAGGTTTGAAAGAAATGTCTATGCAAGAACTGCTAATAGCTGCGGAAGAAACAGAAGACCCTGGGATTTGTCTTGAAATTTTAATGCAAGCCACAAATCTAGAAGACAAGTGTGAAGCTGACTTGGAAACCTCAACCAGTGTGAAGATGGGCTATGTTGAAATAAATCTAGATTAGAAATATGATGTCCCTCTTGAGCCAATAGTTGGTGGATATGATGAAGAAATGGAGATATTTTCTTCCCATTCGCGAAGAAGAAGATTATCCCCACGATGAAGAAATAGAAGCAATAAGTTTTGAGGCCTTTAAATTTAAAGCCCCTATGGACAAAGGAGTGATAAAATGTAGTGATTCCCAAGATGATGAGGTAATCCCTCTAGATATTTTCCTTGAGATGAAAAATAAATATTCTTCAAAGGCATACAAAGAGGAGCTATAGGAAATGACGAAGCATAACTCCATGCAAGAAATCTTGGATGCAGTAGAAGTTGTGGAAGACCCCGAGCTGATTCTTGATCTCTTCACTCATGCCATGGACATACAAGAAAAGTATGAGGTCGCGTCCAATCCTTCCATCAAGTACTCAAGCACTTCATAGTGGAGTAAAGGAAAAGGATAAGTCGAGGTTTCTCATGGAAAAGAGGTCAATGAGCATAGACCTGGGAAAGAAAATAATCTAGAATGTTCAAGCAATTTGAATGAAAATCAGCCTTGGGGCAGCGATAGTGTGCTCAGCAAAGAATCATCTATGTGGATAAACACGGAATGCAACTGGCACTATGAAACCAATTTCAAAGAGGATGAAGGCAATGGAATTTCCAAGCAAGGACCTGAGCATCAAGAAGCTCACATGGAATCACTCCTACCAAGTACACAAATAATTGTGAAAGCACTGAATTTCACAAATAAGCGAGGAGGGAGGGTACTTTCTGGAACCCATCAATGGCTTTGCAGAACATCATCATTCAGTGTTGCCTCTTCAGGGGTAAATTTTGAGAAATGAAAAGTGCTTCAGTGAAAATGGGTTGTCCCCCGCCTTGTACCATAGGTGATTGCTAGGTGTGTTTCCCTTTGTGTGTTGTGTGTTTCCTTTCCATCTTTTTGTGCGTGTTTGTGTGTGTGTGTGTTTCCTTCTTTGCTCTCTTTCTCTCTTGTTATAGGTTGTACATGACTCTGCAGGGCCCAATGGATAAGGCACTGGTCAAAAAATTATATGGTCTAAAATTGAGATTCTAGATTCCCATGTCATGTCTTCACTACGCTCAGTCCATGTCATGTCTCCAAGCTAGAGTCATTGTTGTCTGTAAAATGTGCAACAGGGAAATTGAGAATTTCCAAGCACGACAACGATAACCCAGTGTCAAATTTTTCAAGTTTTATCATTCCAAGATACCTCGGATCTATCTAGTTAGTCAAAATGACCTCCCAAATAATGTTATATCATCCCCTAGGTGATTTAGGAAATTCCATTCATTCCCCTAGGTGATTTTAGGAATTTCTGAAAAAATGTTATCTTCAAAGTATTTGGAAGGGCTATCTTGGCCTTCCAAGACTGGATCAACCCCTGGAGTGGAACAAAAGGGAAAAATTCAACATGGAGGTGAATTGAAGACCTTATAACATCATGGAAATGATTTTGGAAGGTTTGGAGAAGTTTTGAAAGACTTGGAGCAGTTTGAGTAAAAACAGGGTTCACAAGCCTAGGCAGTACACAAGCCTAAAACAACTGTTGGGCTTCAGAAGAAGATTTTGGGAGCTCGGATGGAGTTAGAAGTAAAAAAACATCTATGGAAAGAGGATTCCAAGACCTACATGATGGTGAAATCATATTTTTCACAACACCTTGGCACATAGGATTTGCAGGTAGTTTTTATTAGGAACAAGTGGAGTCTCAAATCACAAATCTACTTTTTTAGGGATCAGATGGATGAATAAAGACATGAGACACCCACCATCAGATTTAAAATTACATTTCTAGTTAGGATCATATAAACAATAAATTCCACCGGAGCTCAAGTTATCATCGTTCCAAGTTACCCTCTCAAAGGCGTTCAGACTTAGTCATTTTCGGGTGGACATGTGTCAAGCACTAAGAGCGGTCAGATTTCATGTCCCCGACATCCCTGAGGTCACCTACACCAACCCTTGAAAAATGTTCCCAGCCCCCATGTGACCTTTGAGACCCTCATGTGACCTCCAAACTTGACAGTTCAACCCCCAGGTGCATTTTTGGAGCATTTATTCCCCTGCCGTCGGATCAAGCGACACTTGTCGGCTCCAGGACCACCATAGGCGATGTCCCTCATGTCCCTAAGAATAAGGACATCAAGCATGGAAAAATGTGCCCAGACCCTATGGGGAGTCTTTTGGTCACCCATGTGACCGACTTTCAGCCCCCAGGTGCATTTTTGGAGCATTCATTCCTGTCGTCAGATCAAGCGCCACGTGTCAACTCCAAAACCACTGTGGAAACTGATGTTCCTCATGTCCCTGAGGTGAGGGACACAAAACATGGAAAAATGCACCCATCCCTCTAGGAGAGTGTTTTTTGGTCACCCATATGACTAGTTTCCAACCCTCGGTGCTTTAAAGCTGATTTTGGAGCACTCATTCCTTGTCGTCGGATCGCGCCACATGTCGTCATCTTGCTCATTGTGGAAATTGATGTCCCTCACATCCCTGAGGTCAAGGACATCGGGAAAAAATTGCACCCAACTCCAACTCAAAAATTTGAAATTTTTTCTAATTGTTGGTTGCTTCTTGTTGCTTCTAACATCGTGTACACGCACATCTCCATCTCCTCCTTTGTAAATCCTCACCATCATTCCTCCATTGTTGAACCTTGAACTAGACCTACCATAGAGGTACTTCCCTTCACTTCATGAAAGCATGTAGGCCCTAGAAGGAAAATTGGAGCAAACACAGAAGGTGAAGCATAGAAAGAAGAAGGAGAAAATTAAGAAAACTCCATGGCCATGAAACGAGATGTTGAAGAAATATCCCAAACGGATGCGTGAAACAACAATTTATATTTTTTTGTTCATTCTTCTACCCAAGGCCATCAAGAAGACACCTCGAAACTCTCCTCTTGTGTAACAAAGCATCCATAATGAAGAAATCCCACTACGGCTCAACGAAGAAAAATCTAATTTCCGTCAAATTCATTGGGTGAAACGAAGTAGAATTTTGCGTGAAGAAACAAAAGCAAAAACCTATAAAAATGAAATTTATTTTGACACAAATGGAGGAAAAAAACAAACCTGTAATTTTGAGGTCCATTAATGGCCATCACGTCACAGAAACTTTGCCAAGTTTGAAAATTAAAACTTTAAAATCTCCTGGACTATTAATTGGGAGGGCTTGAAATTTTAGAGGGGTGATATTAGGAAAAAACCCATATCAAAAAACTTTGTTCCATGTAAATCGACTCCCAAAATCCAACTTTCTAAAAATAGCAGATCTACTACATAAGAACTACTATTTCGGGAAAGTCATCGACAAAAGAACCTACGAAGGAGGCGAAGACATTAGAGGTGCACTACATCCGAGAATTCATTGGAACAGACATTTTTGACACTTACTAAGAATAGTAAGTGGTCCCACAGACACCTGCTAAAAATAGAAAGTCACACTGAAAGAGTAGTTTTGGCACAATGGGACATTCAAAACTTCATCGCATCAGAGCTTTCCATGAATGAGGACCATCAAACTTCATCGCAGGTAACATCTTCTCCTCCTATCTCTCTTCCCTCTCCCCCAAATTTCTCTCTTTTCAAATGTTATCTCATCATTAAGGCATATGGAGGGTCATGAGGAAGATGATAAGTCACCTCTCATTATATAAATTGTAACGCCATTCCCATTTCAAAGGGTTGGCAATTGATCTTGTAAACTCAAGAGTGCATTATACTTAGAGAAAGCAAAGGAGATAGCCATTTTCTTCTACTTTACCCCACTCTCAAATTTCTTCCATTCCCACATTATGTGCAACTTCTGTTTAAGCATCAATACAAGAAGAATGAGTTTATAGCCTCTTCGATGAGGAGATTTTAGAAACTTTGAGTTCGTAATCTTATCTCGTCTTGTTGCCATTTACAGGGTTGTTTCTTCTCATAAATACATGTGTTCAAGTTTCTAACTAGTGTGTGCGGGAATATGATTTCCTACCTATAGCATTAGCTCTCCTACATCTTTTCTCACTCCCCTTTCCCACTCTTCGACAAAGTTCTCTCTTACAGTATCTGCAAGATTTTCCGCAGGTCATGAAGTGTCCCCTGTTGGATCCCGGTCGAAAGGCCACCACAGAAATCTACCTTTTCATGTGCATGCATATCGATGATTGCCGGTTAAGTAGAGGACTTAGATTCCCAGAGCGTTGGTAAGAAATTTGTAAGTTTGTCCACTGACAAATTTTCGCCAACAAGGTGAATAATAGGTTATTGAGTCTATTGTGTTATAATAGTGTGTCATTAATTTTTGATGTATTTCAAAGAGTCAAAATATTGTTTAAAAAAATTCCTTATTGATGCATTTTTGGTGTTACTTGACATCCTAGAAACTATTGAGCCTTAAAATCCAAATTATTTGAGATAGTAGCGTGACATTGGAGGATGGAGGCAAAAGTGGTAGGAGGACAATCAACGCCCTTGATTTCATCACTACCTCAAATGCGACAAACTGATTTAGTGAAACATTTTTTTGTGTGATGAATAAGAACATATGAACATCCCTATTCCTGTGTATAGTATGGTGTTTGTGTTTCCCTATGATGATGATGATGATGTGGAGATTTGTACCATTGATACTATAGTAGGAAGTGTTCTTGATCAGATTGACTTGATGGTTGATGTGAATTGGTTGATGGGTCCCAATTCATGTATTCACCTGGATAGGTTGATGGGCCCCTATTCATGGATGATGTAGTTCCACAGTTAGTGTTGAGTATCAAGACCATGTGCAAGCTACGGAGCGGCATGTTGCTTGGTTGAAGATGGTGTTTTTCCCCATGTTCACACTAAGGGGGAATGTTAGGAATTCATAGTGCTCCCTTAAATAAGTATATGTTACCTCATATTTACTGTAGAGTAAATCTCAAATATGGTGTGGTGAGTTTACCATATGGCTATGGTTATACATTTATATTATTATAATATATTGTTTTAATAACAATATATTTGTAGAGTTTAGTTATACTTGTAGATCTATTAATGGGATAATTGTTATTATTTCTTCCTATTTAGCAGGAAGCTATTTTCTATTGTAATGGCTATGTAATATCCAAATGCATTGGTTGAATATATACAATGATTATTATTTCTTTGTATTTTCCTTCTCGCTGTCCATATCTCTAGATCTAATTAGATGATGTTCCCTTTTAGTTTTTGCTTTTGTTGTTTTTTGTAATAAGTGTGTTCACACACACAGGAGCGATCAATTTTTTTAGACTTATGTGTAGAGGACCATGCATACTTTTAGTGTGGGGTAGGCAAGAAAAAGTGCGCATTGGAAGGATGTAAAGGTGCATTGGGAATTATTCTTGTGATTGGCTTGATAAGGCATGAGTGTGAGTGGATTGGTGGAATTGCTCATATATGTTTAACTTGGTGAAATTGTTCACATGAAAGCGTGATGTATGGAGCACGCACAATGTACCATGAAAGAGGTAAAAGAAAACTACTTAGTAAGTGGTGCAAAGGTAGAATGTGTGTGATACGGGGAAGGTGCTACAACATATGAAGTAATAACACACCAAAAGTTTATGAACTAGTGCTCATGAGAATAATCTTGTGGAAAAATGCATGAAAACATAAGAAAAAGCGGGAAAGTAGAAAAGACCCCTTAAAGCTAAAAATTGGCGGTAGGTGAGTGTAATTAACGGAATAAAAATTTGAAAAACTATGTAAGGAGGGTGAACAAAGTCTTTCCTACCTTACTATTGAGAACTAGCACACAAAAGAGCTCTTGTGAACCGAGAGAACAAGTGCAAACAAAGTACAAACTAGAGACATGACGAAAGAGACCGAGCATAGAACCTTCAAAAGAGAGAAATAGCTCCTTGTGAGAAGTTAGAGTGAAGAAGTGGAAGGATTTGAAGGGAGTGTTATGGAGATAAGGTTGTGGAGCTAGGGTTATAAAGAAAAATTGCATAAATTTGGGGAGAAAAGAGATATTAAAAGCTAAGCGTGATATAATTGAGGAGAGACTTAATGAAATTTAGGTGTGGTAATACACAAGGTAGATGGTTTAAAGGGAATCACCTTAGTTTTCGATGTAATAATAAAGGAGATGTAGGAGAAAGTCCATGAGATCACTCTGGAAAAGATTCCATATATTTTTGAAACAACTCTGACAAGGTAAAGAATCGAGCTTAAGGGATGGGGGCAAGCTGGAAAAGAGATAACCCTCGAGTTTTTGTAACTTCTACCTTTGCCATAGTTTTGATTTTGGATGCATGCATGGGAAAACATTAGTTATTCTTTGATTCATTGGGGGTATTTCCCTTATTCCTTCATTCTTTCAAGACTATTGTTATCACAAAAAGAAGCACCCTGAGATTTGGCTATGTAGATCTCTACTTTTTACTAACATGGGGCCACCTCTCAAGCTATGGGACTTGCATGCTTAAGGTGGCCCTCCAAATAAGGACAACTTCCTCTACCTAAATCTAATGCTAAACTACTCCTAAAAGGGAAAATGCAGCTAACTAAACTTATCCTAACCATGTCAAGGGACTAGGGAGAGAGAGAGAGAGAGTTAGAAAGATGCATGAAAATGAACTCCTACTCTAACATAGGCGATAGCACCAGAAAAAGGGGGTGCTAGACAATATTCTTAGCCTAATGATGAAGAAGGATGAATTTGGATAGGTTGGATATGCACCATAGACCAAATCACATGTAATTCACCATCCCAAGTAAACACAACAACTTATAAATCCTACAATAACACAAGGATATGCACAACCACTGCAAGCATGATAAGAGGTAAGAGAAAGCAACAAAATAATGCAAAGGATAGACAAGTATCACAGAACACCATTTTTCGTTACTCCAAAAACATGTACAGTACATCATTGTAGCAGGAGAAGGCAAGGAATGCCATTACAATATTCAGAAGGAAGGCTTGAAGCCCCAAAATTCACAACAACCCATCTATGGAGAAGAGGGGAGCATGGGGAAGAAAATGTCCAACAACACAATAATGCATCCCCTTACAATTTATATAATTTTGGTGAGAAGAGAGAGAAACTTGAAATACTTGAATGCATGCCTCCATTTCCCAAAAATGTAATTGAGTGTGAAGGAAGCATGGGTGACCTATAGGACCCATATCTCTCGTACCCTTGCTTACAACAAAAGGAATTTGCCTCCATGTCTCATTAATGGTGGTAGATATTTGTTACTATGCATGGAAGTGTAGAATAAATAATGTTATATTTTGCCCCCTTACACTCATAAAATTTGAAATCTGAAAATGTTGGTACGTAGAGGGCTCTGAGACCATTCCAAAAAGTCCAAGTTTGCGTGAAACAAAGATCCCAAACTGAAAGTTATGGTATTTTGAAGTTTTGTAGTTTTGTGGGAAAACCAGAGGCCATTATTTCTACTTCTCCTTCATTGCGGGAAAACCAACCCCATTTACTTCAACATGTCATCGGTCTTCTCCAACTACTTTACTTTGCTTATTTTATGGGAAGTAAAGTAATTTCATTTCATTGATTACTTCACTTTTCATTTTCCCTTCTTTGTGGGAAACTAAGGGTTCATTACTTGCCTTGGGTGGCGATCCAACTTGCCACCCAACTTCCTCCTTCAACTCAGTTTTCATCTCGGCTTGTGACTCGATTGGTGACTCGATCGTGGCTTGCTTTACATAGCTCGGTCTTTGCAATGCAAGTCTTCCCCCTGTCATTTACCGCTCAACTTTATCCCCCTGCTTGGCATTCATTGCGGTGATTGTGAGTGCCCTAAATCATTTTGTGTCATTTCGCAGGCCATAACTTGAAGTAATGGCCCTCCGACCACCACAAACCTCTATTTACCCCGCAAGCTTGTCAACTAGCCCGACCCTAACTCGTTGGCCGAGTCACTTCTACCCCGCATCCACTTCACACTCTAGGCCTTCAACGATCCCGTCGAGCTCTTTTTTTGCCTCGGCTGAGTTGTCCCACTTTGGGCCATCCATATTTTTCCATGCTTTACTTCAAGCCGAAACCTTGTTGAATTCACACAAACCAACCCATCGAGCTCGCTTGTGATGCCGACTTAGTTGAGTTGGCCCCCACTATTTTCTCTTCGTTGCCGATCTCGCTTGGCCCTCCGAGTCATCTATTTCTTCTAGCCTTAGTGAAGGCCCCTTAAGGTCATCCTTCCTTGTCAGGCCCAAGCTCTTTCCTTTGTCACTACGTGTGATTCACATGTCGTCTGACTCATTGTGACCTGGCCTCAACTCACCCAAGGCCCCGTGCATCACCTCGACCAATGTTCCATGAGCCCCTACTCGACTCCAAACTTGGTCTTACAACTCAAACCCCACATTGCCTCAAAACCTTCGTAACTCAACCATCTCGTTGAGTAGCTTGGCGAGCTCCTTCCAATTCATAGTTTGCATCTCAACAGAGCTCCTCTTCGCTTGCCCACCAACTCGACCAAGTTGGCAAGGCCCTTAAACAAACCTTGACCCTAGAATCTGAACCTTCTCTGATTTTGCAATTTTGGGAACTTTTTAGACCGGAAGGGGCATGAAGAAGACCATAGGCGGCTTGGAGGCTATTTTTTTTAATATTTCCCATCTTGGTTTCCTATGGGGTCCACTAGGATTTGCCTCCTCTCTACTAACTGAGCTCTTAAACTTCAAAACCCAAAAGAGGAAAAAATCCTCTTATGACCTCAACACTCCCAAAATCACTCGAATTTGTTCCATAAATCACTAAATCAGCCTGCAATAAAGTGAATGTCCCCAATGGCCTCACAATTGCTTCAACTCAAGGCCTCCTTGTTGTCCATTTCACCCAGGGGTGAAAATGGATAACAAATACTCTTCATTCTTTATATTATCAATGATGAGACAATACTCCTAGTGTGGGGTAATGTTGGGCTAAGAATGTGGCTAAGTACAAGCCACACATAGAGGTTGAAGACCACGCACATGAGGGTGTACGTGAACCATAAAGAAGTTTCAAAGAGTTAGGAAGGTACATGTGGGAGTACGTGCGAGGACGGGGAAGAGATGCAAGTATAAGTCGGTGCGTGAAGGTACGTGCGAGAGATGGAAAGACAAAAATACATGAAGGTCCACACACAGAGACAAATTTCAGGAGTTAGCATGATTTGATTGGTCTATAAATAGAAAAGAAGAGTTAGCATGGTTGGAAAGACATGTCTAGAAATAGACTCAACAAGGATAAGGCACCACCAAGATAAATCACATGCGAGAATGGAAAAGGACTATATATGAACATATCTAATTATAGGAGGTAAGCATGGATAAGATCAAACTATTTATAGTGTGGTTTAAAGGGTAAAACAAGAGTTTAGAGGCATGCAGTAATTAGGAAGTTTATTGTTATAACTAAAGCATGTTAGAGGTGAAGGAAAAGTTCCCACCTTATATAATCTAACACATTCCTTTGTATAAGGAGAGAAAAAGATATATGGAGATTATGTTGATAGTTCCTAGAGGTCCGAGTTAGTGAGTAGAGGTCTATATATGTACGAGTGCGCGATGCACATAGCGTATGTGACGGCTTGTGTTTGTAATGGATAATATTATCTAGATTGTCAAGGTTCGAAGGGATGTGTGTGGTGTAATTGGAGTCGAGATCCTGCTGTTAATTATTTATGTTAATGAATGAATGATCAGATGTATCGTTGCATGTTATCTTTGTTATGCTATATTGTTTGATTATATCTTATACCTTGTGTTATGGATGGTTAACCATTTTATCCACATCTTGATAAGCCAAGACAAAGAAGGGACCTAGTAGGTTGTGTGCACTTCGAGTGAGCATTTAGACATATGTCTTTATGAAGTGCCAACGCACCCGACTAAGTGGTGTTGGAAACTAGACTCCAACAAGGCACGTTCTTTTGGTTTTTAAAATAAAAGCTACGATTCCTTCTCGAACACAAAGATAATGACATTGCATGTTATAAATGCCATAACTATGGGCATATAACACATTTTTGTAGAAGTGTGGAAACTCTCACCATAATAAGAATAAGGATGGATGGAATAGAATTGTAAATTATTTCTCATATAGAAGGTTTAATTCTTTATCATATGATATTGTTTGTTATAATTGTGACAAGTATGGACATAAGGCTAGATAATGTAGAAGCAATCTTGTAAAGAAAAACAAGAAAGTGGATGAATGTGCTAAACTCAAAGGTGAATGCATAAAATTTTGGAAGCAGAAGCAAAAGCAGGCAAGTTCCAATAAGGAAAGCAAAGGTGAAGAGTGGATTGGCCAAGGGATGGTAGTAGATGTTAATGATGTTAAGGCAGAACAAAATGAAATGCAAAAAGAGGAGTTTTTGCAGGGTTTTCAAATGGATGTTTCCCATGAGAATGAAGAAGAGAAAGTTGAGCTAGTTGATGGCTATCAGGATGAGGATATCTATGAATCTAAAGAGGACTCAACATATAGTGATGAAGGTGAGATAATTTTCTATAAATAATTAGCTATACTTGCACAAGAGGCGTGTGATGTATAATTAATGAAAAATATTGAGTTGTTTAGTCAAGAGTGGAACATGTATGTGTATACATTGTTTTTAGATTATGATGCATTTTAGTTTTTAGAAGAAAGTAAGTGACCTCAGTAGAAGAAAGAAAATCATGAACAACAGTTGGATGGAAAGTATTCATATGCAAAGGTCAAACCGATGTCAAGAAAATTGAATTTAAAGCTTATGAAGAGACTTGTATTCAATGAGAAGAAGAAGTATCTACAACAACATATATTTGATATATTTTTCTTTGTGGTAAGCATAATGAATTTGTTGATATTTTTAAAATGTTACAAACACTGTTGGAAACTATGACACTGAGAGGGGTGGTGAATCAGTGTCTTCACAAATTTACCTTCTTAAATCTGATGTGATAAAACCATAAACACACACATAAGCAATTTGCAAGAGAGTACACAATGACACAAGGTTTAATGTGGGAAACCCAAACTGGGAAGAAAACCCACTGAAACTATGAACTATGCTTCAGACCAATTTTTCTTATTTCTGTTACATTAGTTTCAAGGTTGATGAAATATCCCTAACGGGATACCACTTAAAAATGCACAAAATATTGAAAACTTGCAGCCACATAAAATACTGATTTTACCAGATTTTTACAATTGGGACAACAAACTAAAGAAACTTAATATTTGCCAAAATGTCCACCTGAATTACTTGAAAATTTAAATAGAGCTTGATGTTATTATAGAGGACATAATAAAACTATTTTTGGGAATTTTACACAAATCAAACTATTGCCAGAAAATTACAGAATGCCCTAGGTGGCTGGAAAACTTCAAAGGTTCATGACCCTCTAAATACAAGAGCAGTAATAAGGGTCTTTGGAAATAACATTAATAGATATAGGTAGTAATAGTTCCACCTTCAGATCTGAAAATGACCGATTGGAAAACCCCCAAATAAAGGTTGCAAGTCACCTCGCTTGGAATGGGGTCAGAAAATGATGGAGGCACCTTCAACGAGCTACCACACCCAACCCAAATGGCTTCCATGAATCTGATCTGGAGCCCCTCTGCTTATCTTCCCCAAATGCCCCCAAGACCCTTGAGATCCTTCCTCTGAAACCTCTGTTAATGTCTTTGCTCCACGGCCTGAAAGCAACTCCAAAATGACAGAAGAGGGTAGATCTCTCACTATCGAAGAATTCCTGCTAGCTAGGGATGGGTCTCTCACCACCGAAGCTAGGGTCCCTATGGGATTTGACTCCACAAGTTGTAGATGCGCAACAACAAAGAACTGCACGAGAAGGGGTCAATAAAAATGTATGCAAAAAGGTTCCTTTTCTTCCTCCCCTATCTCCTTATATACTTCTCCTTGGTAAATTAGCCCCCATAACCCTAGGCGCATTTCATTCCATGGAGGGGCCAATAAAATAAGAGTAACTATAGTTAATTTTTTTCCTTTTTGAGTCGTCATGTCCAAAAGTGACCCCCAAACGCAAAACTGGGATATTAAAACCATGGGGCCCCTTCCTAAAAGCTTCCAAAGCATCCACAACGCCTTGGGTCTGACCACGGTTTGGAATCGATTTGACCCTTAGGCCTTTGGCATAGAAAAAGGGGACATTACAATTGAGCTTCCGAGAAATGCTTGACCCCAAGCATTATCTTGTCATCTTGCAGAGGTGAATACCATGCCGTAAGTTTCTCCATCTCACCCTGTAGTCAACTGATGATTGGTGTGATGCAAAGTAACCAAGACACCCCATGTAGTGATCATGCCCTCCATGTCGTGTAGAGAACAATGTTGCTCCTAAAGTAGTATGATGCCCACACCGACTCTCCCGGTACCCACACCGAAAGTGCTAATCTATCAAATCCTCGCTAGTACAAGGCTATCATCATGTGATCACTCACTACCTCTCCAATCAGCTCCTGGGTATGAAAGTTCACTTTAGATCCCGTAGAGTCCCTTAAATCCACTCTGTGCTAACTCTCCCACATGACCTGCACTCGTGTGAGAGCAAGGCTCCTCATAATGTATCTCAATGTGTCCTGTGGAGGAAAAGTCCCAAGACTCTAGTAGACAATCAACCGGTAATATCAGCTCCACATAGTCCACCTCTTACGCTAAATGTGAACCTATTGAATAACCATGAGTCAATTTCATCTCTCCACTGACTAACATGTGGGTGAAGTGCTCACCGGGCATAGAAGTAAAATACATAGGAGTGTTATCCAATGTTGATTCAAAAAATGATGAACCCGTAGGCTTTGAATTGTCACAGTGAAAAACCGTATATGTCTATATAAAGTTGGGGATATCCTCCCTCAACCTGTGCCATATGAACCTCTCTGACATGAACTTGTAGGTCTCATTGTAGCTCAAATGCCCAGTCATGGAAGGACAATGCACATGTTGTAATATCTCCATCCTCAACCATGAATTTGACACAAGGCTCAATCTTCCCTGATAGAAGATCATCTCATCCTCCAATCTGTAGCTTTCATCCTGTATGTGACCATCCAGAATCTCACAAGTGTGTCGGTTCTTGGAGTACTCAACAAGCAAATGAGGTCTCCAGTCTATTGAAACTTCAGATAACCAACATAATGATAAGCTCAGATGATCTAAACCTGTAATCCCAATCTCAGTAATAGTCTCATGTGCAACATTGTTGGCCACACCCACATCCATCATACTCCACATTAATCTGCAATAATAAAACTCCTCACCATGCTGGATCATCCTCTCCATCCCCTCAGTTGTAACCACCCTTGGTGCTCCTACAGATACTCCCCTCAAAATCACATTCCTGCCCTCAAACTTAAACTTCAGCTCTATCGTCTAAAATTTAGTCCGAAACTCACCAAGAGAGTGAAGCCACTACACTCCCAGCACTATGTTGGTCACTCCCATACCAACAATGTGGAAATCATTGGTAAATGTATAGTTACCCATCGTGATGCTCACTTGGGGAACCATCTGTGTGCACCTCAAAGACTCTCCATTGGCTACAACCCCGTTTAAGCCCTCAAAATCCTATGTCTGCAATCCTCGACTCTTAACCAATGAGGCATCAATACAGTTGTGGGTTGCCCTATTATCAATGAGTACCCCAACTCGTTGACCCTGCACAACTCCTCTAATCCTAAATATCTTGCACATCAGAGTACTAGACAATGTGGCTATAATCTCCTGAGGAAAAGTCTCCTCCTCCTGCCCCACATCAGCACTATCCAACGCAACCCCATCTCCATCATCCATCTCACGAGTCTCTAACTCCTCACCTTTGTCACCCTTGCTCTCCTCAAAGACTTCAATGAATTGAGCCTTCCCTCTACCTCTACAATCATATCCTAGAATCCAAGGTGTGTGGTAATCGAAACATAGTTTCTTTCGCCTCAACTCATCTCTGTGTTCTTAGGAAATGATTGGCTTTTTAACCACCTCCTACCTTGGTGGAGGATCCCTTTGCTGATGTTCATCTAATCCAGATGGAGGTTCCCTTTTCTGAATGCGAGGTGGAGCCCTCGGCTTTGGAGTGGATAACTCCAAGTCCCGAGCTTTCCTAACAACCTCGTGGAAAGAAGAAGGTTCAAATACCTTCATAAATCCAACGAAAGCATCTGTCAAACCTGCTATGAATAGTGAAATCAACCTCCTCTCCGTGACATCAGGTACCATGACTGATAATCTCTAAAAATCTACGATGTACTGATCCAGGGGACTGGTTTGTATCAAATGAGTCCACTCCTCGAAATACCGTCGGGGTCCCTCCTATCAAATCTCGCTCACCGGCCTCTACGCGAACTCGCATGAGTAGTAATGTGTATGTGTCCTGTGTAATCAACCCATGATGCCACCAATCATGAGCATCTTTTAAAAGATGCAAGATTTCAAACTTAATTACATCTTCCTCACACATAGGATTCAAGTCGAGTATGTCTTCAACTTTTGGACTCAAGACGATGTAATACACTTCTTAGAACCATCGAAGTGTGGAATGGATATCTATCCCAATCTCCTCTATAATTTTGGTACCTATTTCTGATGATATCTCTTGGGTCTACTGCCAATCTTCATTTTGTAATATTCCTGGAATGGCATGTTGTTACGAAGGCCTTCACTCAAGGTGCGGTACCTCTCCTAACAATAGTCCTCATCCAACATATATATGGGTTGTTGTGCCTGGTTAACTTCCATATCCTTCAAGAAAGATGGTTCGTGAAGACCCAAACGCTTGGTAGAAGAATGGGGAGGCCGCTGCCCCGAATGTCCACTCTCACCTCTTTGCCCCCATTGTCCCATATTGCTATTTTCTCCTCTCATTATGACGCTTCTATACGGTCTAAGGGTGAAGATGATTAAAAAATATTCTCTTACCCCTTTTTGTAATCAGAAAACCAATGCTAGTACTTTGAGAGGTACTCTCCCTTCTTGCACCGGAGTCTCCAATGAAGAAATCATGCTTGCCAACACTTGTAATCCCAAAAGACACATTTGAATTCCTTCTTTGGCTTATGAAATCAGTCACAAAGTTTTCAACATCAGAATTGATAGTTTTGGATAACTGCCACATATTACCAGGATCCCATACCTTATAATGCCCATGAACCCTTGTATCATGTAAGGTCTTCCATCTTTGCTTCTCTTGTATCTCCTCATAAAGAAGATCATCACTCTTTGTCTTCATGATGAACTGACTTTGATGTACCAAATTCTTAGCATTCTTATTGACACTAGGCTGAATACCATCATGATAAAACTATTGTAATGATATAGGATGAAGATGATGAAATAAATTTGGGCTACTACTAACCTCCTTATAAAGAATATCATCAAAAGGTTCACCTTCTATTGCTGATTTAGAAACCTCCAAAACACCATCCCTTGGAGTATCCTCATCAAGCTTGGTCTCCAAAATGAATCGACCTTTCTGCCACAAATCCTGAGCATTTTGGTCTACAATGGGTTCAAATTATTCATAAATGAACTTATAATGAGTTATTAGTTTGGAAATGGAAACCTCATGCAATTCCAAACAAGTGTCTATGTGAGGCTCCTCCTCATGTGCCATTTGCTCCCTAGAGTCTTCTTTCATGGTTGTAGACTTCCTTGCATCAATTTCCCTCATCATTTCCTTGAACTCTTGTAAGTGTTGTCTTACTTGAGTCACTATCAACCTAGCATATCTAGCTCTGCTATTCCATTCCTCACACTTTTTAAGAGTTTCCACTACATCCTCATTACTTTCATACACAAATTTCTTCTCCTGAGCTGGAATAATTTTTATAACAAGCAAAGTTTCACTAATGCAATTATTTTTCTCAATGGAACTCATACCCTTTTGTCTAGAAGCTTATTTTACAAATGAGTTCTTTTGTACTTCAGTACTAACATATGATGATCTCGCTTGGGCTCACGCCAATCTTCATCATGCAATAATCTAGAAATGACATATTATCTCTGAAACCCTTACTCAAAGATTGGTATTTCCTCCAACAAGAGTCCTCATCAATCACGTCTATTGGCCGCCCTTTATCATTGTTCTCACCATGTTCCTTATTGTCCCTAGATCTGCTTTGATTCACATTTTGAGTGAGCTGGCTCAAATAAAGGTTAGTGGCTTCCTGTTGTTTCACCGTGTTGGTGAACATTTCCTTCATAAAACCCACACTGAGATCTTTCCAAACTACCATATTTAACCCACATAGGTTGGAGGAACACCGCTTTGATACCCTTTGAAATATGCCTAATGGGATACCACTTAAAATTACACAAAATATTGAAAACTTGTAGCCACATAAAATACTAATTTTACCAGATTTTTACAGTTGGGACAACGAACTAAAGAAACTTAATATTTGCCAAAATGTCCACCCGAATTACTTGAAAATTTAAATAGAGCTTGATGTTATTATAGAGGACATAATAAAATTGTTTTTGGGAATTTTACACAAATCAAACTGTTGCTAGAAAATTATAGAATGCCCTAGGCGAGCTGGAAAACTTTAGAGGTTCGTGACCCTCTAAATACAAGAGCAATAATAAGGGTCTTTGGAAATAACATTAACAGATATAGGCAGTAATAGTTCCACCTTTAGATCTGAAAACAACCGACTGGAAAACCCCCAAATAAAGGCTGTAAGTCACCTCGCTTGGAATGGGGTCGGAAAATGATGGAGGTACCTTCAACGAGCTGCCATGCCCAGCCCAAATGGTCTGTTGTGAATCGATCTGGAGCCCTCTCGCTTATCTTCCCCAAATTCCCCAAGACCCTTAATGTCTCGCCACACGGCTCGAAAGTGGCTCCAAAATGACAAACTATGGTAGATCTCTCACTACCGAAGAATGCCCTGCTAGCTAGGGATGTGTCTCTCACCACCGAAGCTAGGGTCCCTATGGGATTTGACTCCACAAGTTGTAGATGTGCAACAACAACTGCATGAGAAGGGGTCAATAAAAATGTATGTGAAAAGGTTCCTTTTCTTCCTCCCCCAACTCCTTATATACTTCTCCTCAAAGCAAACTAGCCCCCATAACCCTAAGCGCATTTCATTCCATGGACGGGCCAATAAAATAAGAGTAACTATAGTTACTTTTTTTCCTTTTGAGTTGTCATGCCCAAAAGTGACCCCCAAACGCAAAACTGGGATATTAAAACCATGGTGCCCCTTCCCAAAAGCTTTCAACATCCACAGCCCCCTAGGTTTGACCACGGTTTGGACTCAATTTAACCCTTAGGCCTTTGGCGTAGAATAAGGGGACATTACAGTTGAGCTTCAACTCAACCTCGGAGCTACTACTCCACAATTTGACCAAGTTCTTTACCGGATATGAACGCGTCAACCCCCTACAATTCAATCAACTTCTATCGATCTTTAGTGAGCTTCAACTCACATGGAAGCTTCAACTTCCCAACATCTAAGTCGCCACTTATACTTATTCAATCAATTTGGTCACTCTAGATTTCTGTCTTCTACAATTGATTAATGACCTCTGTATTAGCTTTTCTCCTCTTAACTCTCCTTCTAGTTTTTTCTCCTTTCTATCTGATTATCAGTTCAACATCTTATCTAGGCTCACTTTGCAAATCAACTTTACTTCTCAACTGACCTCGATATTTCTATGTCTTATTCATTAATTCAAGGTTCATGATGTCATTCAATTTTGTTTTATTCAAATCATGATTGGATTTCATCATGCATTCATGGCACTCATTCTCCAACATGCCTTATTGTTCCCAATTCACGGTAGTATTCATGCATTTCATCAAGTATCATCAAGTTGTATATATACTCGCAGATTGTAAGCTCTTCTACACTTAGTTAAAGTCAACTTTCACAAGATGATCATATGTGTTCATTGTAAAATTTTGTTTTATCTAGTATGTACACTTACTCGGATCTTCAACACAACTTACTCAACATGCTTCTACTCCCTTTTCCATACATGTTCAATCCTATTGTTCAAATTTATGGTTTTCAAAAACCTTCAACAACACCTTATCATTTTCATAGCTACATCTTCATACCTTGACCTCCTTGTCTCATTAATCATCATCTCGGTTCATGCTTGATTTCATTCCTAATCTTCTTCACACATTATGCTCTATCAGTCATACAAGTATAAATATTTTTTCTATGAACTTATAACTCTCTCAAATCTTCAAGATCTTCAAAAACTTCTCCCTCTTCAACCAACATTCTTTGTATAATCTTTCTATATATGTCGAAAAAAATATAGTTTATTCACTCCCCTCAACCTTCAAACTTCTCCTTCCTTACACTACCTCAAGCTCACCTCTTCAACTTCAGTTCACCTTTCAACGTCTTTTAAAAGAGCACAAGACTCCTCAACTTACCCTGGAAACTTTAAGATACAAACTTTTACAAGAAGATAAGAAAGAGACTCTACACCTACTTCATCGACCAAGAATTGGTTTGATTAACTTAAAATTCATGGGAGTATTTCAAACTTCTCCAACATTGCACAATTTTAGATCTAATGAGATACAAACACTTTTCATCTTCCTTCCACTATCAAAATTAGATTAATATCCTTTCCAATGAACTTCTAGTTCAGGTCCTTTTGTGCATTATAGAGGTCAAAGGTATTTTTGAAATGAATTCTCATGACATCAATAATGTCTTCAAGATTTCTTTTGCATGAATAATACATTTGTGCACTTCACTGTCTTGTAGTTATCTTGAACCATGGAGACCTCTAAGTTTGTACAACCATATAAGGAGCCCTTCAGATCTTGACATATTCTTAACACAAGTAAGAACAAGAAATACGGCTTAGAGTTGCTTCAAATTTTGTGAACTGTGGAGTAAAGCAACCTTTACACTCAAACAAAGCTTATCAGGTGCAATGGTTCACATTTTTGAGAGACTCAAATGGTGAAATATTTTATATTCAAGCTTGTGAATATTTTCCAACCGATGTATATACTTCTCAAAGACCTACCCTTCATGAATTTACTTTGATTGTTGAAACCAATGAATTCAAAGAAACATAACGTTTACTGATCACGAGAGATGAATGTGCATGAAATTCCAAATTTATGTTGTGAAATTCTCGATCCTTAGGGCATGATTTCACAAAATATCTATTGTAACACCTTTGTATCTTCAATACAGAGTTGACTTTCGAATTTTAGCAACAATGGCTGGTTAAAACATTAGATATGAGAAAAAATTCCCTTCGTGCCCTAACTGTGGGGTTTCTTGGGATGGAAGACCCGAGAGCCTTAAGAAAATAATTTCCTTCTCATTATTTGATGAAATGGAGCAAATTAATGTTCTATGAGTTTGTAACAAGGATATCTATCTTATCCATATGACTTGAGAGTTCAAAGATTCATCATTTATTCACAGGATTCACATGTGTCTTCTAAGGCTGCAATAATACTCTCAAAGAACCCTGTCAACACTCTTGAGACTCAACCTTTGTCAGGACAACATTTTTATCTTCATAACTACTAAATTTTTACTTGAATGAAGGTTTCTATCCATTTTACACTTTCAAACCACCATGCAGTTACCTTGAATGCTCTCAACCAAGAAAGATAAAGCAATGACAAAGTTGTCAATGATGGAGATGAGGGTTTTCAATAACCAAACTTTTTTCTACTATTTAATTTGTGATGAAAGAATTACATTAGTCTTTGTATAAAGTGACAATGATGATCAAAATCCCTAACATGAAGATGAAACTATCATAACAGTGACTTCATGAGGTGTTAAAGTAATGGTATTTGGTTTACACTCCGTAAGAATTGTATAAAAACAAGTTGTGTTTATATCTTTACATTCAACAAGTAGTCATTGCAGTTGATAAACCTCATTGACAAAGAAGTATGGAAGGATTCAACTCTTATTGAGCTTTATCTTCATCAAAAACAGTTAGAGCCTTTACTTGTTAGGAACATTCATACAAGAACACATACACATGCACCAACTTGTACCTCAAAGAAGAAAAACCTTCTAATGCCTTATGATCCTAAGAAACATCATGAATGAGCTAATAAGATACTCTAGAGGTGATGAAACAAGACTTGGATTCCAAATTTACATTTTTGCTCTTATCGACTTGGTGCACAACCAGGAAGGAGAAAGAACTGCTCCACTAAAATAATTGGAACTTTTTAAATACACCTCCTTTTGAGAAAATTATTTTTGCACATGAATTTTATGATAATTTTCTCCAAAAATTCCTTCTATGATTTATTTTAAGGAGACCGTATAATTTTGTTTGAGGGCTAAGAAGCCAGGCAACTCAAAATGAGTTTTTCAAAAAGGTTGTTTCACAAAAACTCACATAACTTGAACAAATGACCTAACTTTGACCTGAAATTTGGCATGAAGCATCAAAAAACCTTCCTATATCATCTCCCAAAATTTATAGAAAATAATAGTTCTAAATTTTTCTATCCCATCTCATTTGCAGCCATGAACATTGTTAGTTCTCAAGTCCAATTTTGACTAACATACAAACCTCACTCCTAGAGCTGAGATGAGCCTAAAATTTTCTCATACATGTTGTAGATACTCTCTCAACACTTCTCCCATGCTTGTTCTAACCTGTATTATCTTGTACACTATTTTAGGTACCTAAAACCACCTTGAAATGACACTAACACTCACTATACAAGACCCATTCTTCTTGAAACCACGTGAAGACATATTGAACCTTGGAAAAACATCGAGTAGAATGCTCTTGCACTCTCCATTAGCCATCATTCCTTTGACATCAATGACAACAACGCCAACCAAGCGGGGTGTAATAATCTCCCCCTTTGTCATTGATGACAACATGCTAAAAAAGTTTCAACACACTCTCTCCCCTTTCACATCTATGAAAAAGATGCAAAAACACATGAAACTGATTAGGTTGGAAAAATTAACAAAAATAGAATGCTCATACCTTGTATGCACTCCCCCGGGAAAATGTTGTGCTCTTATATGAAGATGTTCAAGAATTGTTGATATTCTTCTTCCATGCATCACCTACAACACTTCCTCTAAGATATAAACTTGGAAAGATCAACCTTCATTTTCTTCCATTGTCTTTGCTAGATCTCTTGACTTGTGCACTCAAACCAATTCCCCCCCGAAGACAAACACTCTTACTTTGGAGCCAAATTACTTGTCTCATAGCCTTACCTTACATATTTTCTTGATTGCTCATCATATTCACTTGATCTCATCAAATTGGAACTCTTCTCTTCATTCACCTTATCTTAGACATACCTAATCATTTTGATGATCTTTCTTCATCTCTAAATCTATACTATACACCTGAGGAGAACACTGTTACAACCTTTTAAGACATATTACATTTTTGTTTGAAACATGAAGCATGAAACCATAATCATGATCTCTATCCACATAAACTAAACATAGTCACTTTCATACCGATTTTTCTTCAATTTCGAGGTATTTTTAGTTGTCATATCAGCACACATTACTTGTGCAACTCTGTGACTTCTATGATTAACCAAAAGCCTTTAAAAGCTATGACCCACTTGAAAACAAACTGAGACACCTTACTTTTCATATTCAATGCAAGATGTTTTGAGACTAAGACAACTTCTCTAGGTTCAAACACTTTATTTCATTTTGGATGACTTTCTTGTAAAGAGCTTTTGACTAATACTCAGATCTATGATATCTTCTTTGACAACAACATTGATACAACACAAGTGTACTTTTTCATAGTCACTGATATTACAGTTTTGACATGACCTTCTTATGATGACTTAACCTCAGAGATGCATACAAATAAGTGTTCATATCTGATTCTTAACACATGTTTGGAAATCTATACATTTTCAATAGATTTGTATTCCTTGTATGCAACAACAACCTTCAATATGAGACTCAAATTTTTCACTTCTAGACTGATATGCACTGATATTTGCACTTTGTTGGCTGAAATGCACTTATACACAACACTTGAGGAGAGAAACATTCTTACTGTTATATGCTTGACTGAAACACAAACTTGGAGCAACAAGATGATGACAACAATCTCATACTTGTCTTCATCTGAGAACTTAACCATGACATTCATACAAGACTTGTCAAGTACATGACCCTTAAAAGAATGAATAGCATACCTTAGGATTCTTTCCATGCTTGAACATCTTGAATGCATGTATCAACACCAACTGATGACAAGAACCTTCAAGATCATAATTTTCTTCTTTTCCAACTAATGCATGCCTTCTAGAAGCCTAGAGAAGGCATACCACCTCATGGGATCACCTTAGAATAGTAGGAAGTCATCAAAGTAACTTGATGACTCATTCTTTCTTCCTTTTGTTTTTATTTTCTTGTTAATATTTTCATATTCATTCCTTTGTGTGACCATAAGATCACTTGAGCTCTCATCCTCTTCTTAGGTGCCAGATAGACATAAGTGTTGCATGTAATGAAATTACTAGTATAATTCAGATTATGAGCAGCAATATAACACCAAATAACACAATATTTCAGAATAATGATCTCAATATGCAATTGTAATAGCTTCGCCACTTCGAGGGGGCAACCTCCAAACCATATAATAAGACTCAAATGCTCAAATGATAATGAACTACTACCTACAATCCTCTATATATACTATTCATATGTTATGGCCATCACCTAGGCTGACCTATTAAGCATGAGAAAGTATAAATGATATAATAAAATGATATGGTAAGCCACAAGTCGGCTACTCATATCCTAATACAAGCAATAGGTTAAGGGCATAGCATGCCCTTCCCCTTTAAACCAACGTTGTCCTCAACATTGAATAATCCTGGATGTTGCTGCAGAAAACCTTCATCCTCCCAGGTGGCATCTTCTATGCTCAGATTCTTCCACTTGATCAGATATTCCTTAATGTCTCTGGTTCTCAGCCTCTTAGTACGTGTTTGCAGAATCTTCTCTGGCTCCAAAATGATTCTTCCTTCCTCGTCAAGTTCTAGTAACTCTATCTGGGCTTCAAATTTCTGTCTAATAACCTTCTTCAGGCATGAAACATGGAATACTGGGTGTATGTGTGAAGATGGAGGTAACTCTAGTTTATAAGCAACACTGCCAATTTTAGTAGAACCTGATAAGGGCCATAGTATTTAGGAGCAAGTTTGTTGTCCTTTTTCTGTTGCTTTAGAGACATCTGTTTGTAAGGCTAGAGACGTACAAAAACCCAATCACCAATTTCAAAATGTCTTTCACTACGATGTTGATCTGCTTGTTGTTTCATCCTGTTTTGTGCTAATGCTAAATTCTCCTTCAAACTAGCCAAAACCTGTTGTTGATGTTAAATGTGTTCCTCAACATCTCTGACCTTAGTTTGCACCCTCAAGGAGGAAGTGATAGAAGGTGGATGGTAACAATATAATGCTAAAAATGGGGTCATTTGAGAAGAGGTATGAAATGATGTGTTATACCACCATTCGCAAGTGGTAGCCATTTAATCCACCTTTCCGCTTATCCGATATAAAATAACGTAGATACCACTCTAAACATTTGTTGACCACTTCTATTTGCCCATCGGTTTGAGGATGATAAGATGAACCGTGAGCTAGCTAAGTACCCAAACATGAAAATAATTCCATCCAAAATTACTTGTGAAAATAGGATCACGATCACTTATAATTATCTTTGGGGTTCCATGTAGCCCTTGAACTGTCTCCAAAAAATAGTTGCATGATCACAGTATTTAGCTACAAATAGATGTGATAGGGCACAAAAATGGGCATATTTTTGAGCCTATCCACAATCACAAAAATAAAATTCTTACCTCTCGAACAAGGCAATCTGGTGATGAAATCCATGGAGGCCTCCTCCCATCTCTGGCTAGGAATTGGTAAGGGTTGCAGTACATGCACTGGTGTCTTAATTGTTTCCCCTTTGTTCGTTGGCGGGCACGCTAAACACTCTGATACAAACTTTTGTACATCCCCCTTGAGTCCTTCCCAAAATAATTCTCTTTTTATTGTATGATATGTCTTCAAAAACCTAGAGTGTCCTCCAACAGGCGAGGCATGTAGCTCTGCAAGAATCTTATGCTTCAACTCAGAATATTTACTCAAGTATAACCTGTCCTTGTACTACCATAGGCGTTACCTTTCCACTCAAATTTTTTAGATGTCATGGATCCTTGCTTGATATTTCTGTATTAGAGATTGTGTATCCTTGTCTTGATCCCATTCCAATCTTGCTTCATCCACCCAATCGACCGTCAACATGGACATTCCACATAGTAAGGCATCTGCGGATGTATCCCTTCTGGACAATGCATCAACTACTACATTTTCTTTACCCTTTTTGTATATGATTTCAAAATCATAACCCAACATTTTTGTTACCCAATTTTGTTGTTCCTCAGATGATAACCTTTGCTTCAAAAAGTATTTGAGACTATCATGATCAGTTTTACCTTAAAGTGTCTACCCATGAGATAAGGCCTCCATTGTTTGACCGCATGAAGAATAGCCATCATTTCTTTCTCATAGACCGGTTTGAGCAGATCTTTTCCTTTGAATTGGTGACTCTCAAATGAAATTGGTCTTCCTTATTGCATTAGAACTGCTCCCAATCCTGATCCTAAAGCGACACATTCAACAATGAAGGTTTTTGAGAAGTTGGGAGTAGCTAAAACTGGGGTGCTACACAAGGCTTCCTTCAGTTGCTCAAAGGATTTAGTGGTTAAGTATGTCCAATGGAAGGCATCCTTCTTTAGCAATGCAGTGAGTGGGGTTGCTATTCTACCATATCCATGCACAAATCTTTTGTAGTACCCTGTTAGTCCTAGGAACCCACGAAGATTTTTGAGAGTTTTGGGTCTTGGCCATTCCACCATAGCTTTGATCTTTTGAGGATCAACTTTGACACCTTCATGGGATACAATGTGACCCAAGTACTCTACCTCTTGTACACCAAAAGAACATTTAGATGGCTTTGCATAGAGATTATGTTTCTCCAACACTTTATTTACATGTTATAAGTGTTCTTCCCATGTCTTATCAGTAAATCAATATGTCATCAAAGAAAACTAATACAATTTTTCTTAAAAATGGCTCAAAAAAAGTGTTCATCAAGCTTTGAAAGGTTGAAGGTGCATTTGTAAGACCAAAAGGCATTACCAAAAACTCATAATGGCCCTCATGAGTTCAAAGCCATTTCATGAACATCTTCCTTTTATTCTAATTTGATGGTACCCGAACGAAGATCTAATTTTGTGAAATAAATAGCACCATGCAATTCATCAAGTAAATCATCAATTACTAGAATAGGAAACTTATCTTTGATGGTATACTTGTTGAGTTATCAGTAATCTGGACACATCCTCCATGTTTCATCCTTCTTACGTACCATGACCACTGGGGAAGAATAGGCACTCTGACTAGGCCTGATGATACCTGCCTTCAACATTTCCTGAACCATTTTCTTGATCTCACTTTTCTGGGAATATGGGTATCTGTATGGTCTGATGTTAGGTGTTTGGCTCCTTGGAATCAACTGAATGACATGATCATAATCCCTGACTGGTGGTAGTCCCTTTGGAATTGCATCAAAAATAGATGAGTGAGCATCAACAATCTTCTAAAGATCGGGTGGCATTGAAGACTTTGTATTTTGTACTTCTATGGAAAATAACTTTGCTATAAATCCATCTACTCCTTTTCTGAGAACCTTCTACATCTAATGAGAGCTAATAATATGTGGAGACTTAGCTACCATCCCATTTAATTGTATTGTCCTTCCATCTGAATGAAATCGCATGAATAATTCTTGGAAATTCATCTCTATAGTACCTAAGGTTGTGAGCCATTGGACACCCAAAACAATATCTGCCCCTCCCATAGAAATAGCAAACATAGGTGAGTCTAACATGTAGTCTCCCATGGAAAGCTTGATACTATGGAATTTTCCTGTGCACTTGACTGTCCCACCATCCACAATCATAACTTGCATTTTTGGAGCTGGGTAAATAAAACAATTGAGGCGGGTAGCTAACTTACTATTTATGAAGTTATGAGTACTCCCCAAGTCAATCAACACTGTCACCTTCTATTTTTTGAGATAGCCAATAACCTTGAGTGTTTGAGGAGTACTAATACCTGATAATGCATGGCAAGAAATTATAGGTTGGTGATCCTCTACTTCCTCTTCTACTGGTTCCTCAACCTCTCCTATAATTTCAGCATCCTCATCATCCTCATTACCTCCGTCAATATAGAACAACTTCTTCTCAGCACATTTGTGTCCCGGTCCATATTTTCTATCACAGTTAAAGCATAATCCTTTTGCTCTCTTTTCTTCCATTTGTTGAGGAGTCAGTCTAATTGGCCTAGAAAATGAAGGGGAAGAGATACTACGGTCTTTGGTGTTAATGAAAGGCAGCCTCCTACTACAAAGAAATTTTTCCTCTGCTCGACATGCCATGATAATAGAATCAGAAAGCTTGAGTGGATTAAACATACATACCTCATGCTCGATGTGGTCCTTAAGACCCCCAAGAAATAGGTCATTCAGATTCTCTTCTGGTATATTCTCCACCCTTAAGGATAGGTTTTGGAATTGATGCACATAATATTTGACTGATCCTATTTGTCGTAACTTTTCTAATTGACTAAAGTAGTTCTCTGAAACACTGGAACTATAGTGCAATTGCAACTCCTCGGTAAAAACTGTCCAAGTGACACCGAGACCATTCTTCTACCTCTGAGCACATAACCATCAATACCAAACAAATTGGTCTGGTTCAAGATACAGGGATACCAAAGTCAACTTTTTCCTAATGGTGTTTGATGTAGCTCAAAGAAGTTCTCCATTTGATTTATCCAATTCAGGGGATCTTTACCATCAAATTTGTGCATATCCACTTTCAAAGATCATGTTTCGTGGTTGTGAATAAGTTGGATTCGATTGAAATTTGGAAAAGTGATCCAACATGGTTATTTTGTCCATGATTTTGAATTGAAGATCCTCCTTGGTTTATATGGGATGGATTTGGGCCATACTGTTTACCCTTTACATGTTACATGATATCATCCAACCGATGATTGATTTGGGCCATGTCTCCTTTAGAGGCCATCTCAGATTGTACATTTCAGCAGCTCATACTCAAGTTGGCTCACCTTATGATCAATTGAAGTAAACCCTAGTGCTAAGGAATCTATATTTACCCCTTCTGAATCCATCTCTTCAATCACTATCTCATATTTATCTGGGGTTTTACCCAAAGTAACTGGATTCTTTTTTGCTCTTGAGGAAGACCCTGCCATGATATCAAACCTTAGGGTTTAGGGTTTCGATACAAATTCGGCCAAACGGGAAAAAACACAGAGAAGATACTAATTCTATTTTTTTTAAAGCTTTATGAAAATGTAAAGAACTTGAAAAAATTCCACAATTGGCACCCTAGGGAGTGATTTTATGAAAAACCCTAAATTTGTAATAACTTGTGCAAAATAAATCAAAAAGTTTGAAACTTTAAGGGAACCTTACTTGAAATGTTTCGCAACTTTGGTAAAAATATCTCCTACTAATTCACTATGTTTCAAAATATATTGTGGAAACAAAAATTAGGGTTTTTACCCTAATTTTGGCCCAAATCGCAGCTCTGATAACACTTGTAATGAAATTACTAGTATAATTCAGATCATAAGAAGCAATATAACACCAAATAACACAATATTTTAGAATAATGATCTCAATATGCAATTGTAATAGCTTCGCCACTTCAAGGGGCAACCTCCAAACCATATAATAAGACTCAAATGCTCAAATGATAATGAACTACTACCTACAATCCTCTATATATACTATTCATATGTTATGGCCATCACCCAGGCTGACCTATTAAGCATGAGAAAGTATAAATGATATAATAAAATGATATGGTAAGCCACAAGTTGGCTACTCATATCCTAATACAAGCAATAGGTTAAGGGCGTAGCATTGCAATTCCTACACATGTCCTAATACTTCTTGGGGAAACATTCTCCATGCTTTGTATTAGAGTTATTTTCTTTCTTCTTGCCTCTATTATCATTTTCTGCTATATTATTTGTGTTTGCTTCTCTTATGACTGTCTTATATTGTTGCACTTCTTCAACATTCTCCCTTATTTTCTTCTTGTCATCCTTTGATGTCTCAATTTCTGATTTTTCTTCAAAAAAATTGCGTACCCATCTTTCCTTCTTCTTACCAACATCTTTCTTAACCATAGTTGACTTGGTCTTACTCTTTGTATTTGCATTTTCTCTGTGTGTCCTTTTGTCTTGTCTCTAACAGGAATTCAGCTTATAGCTGAATCTAGGTGACTCATGACAATGTCTTGCAAAATGTCCTAGCTCATGGCAGTTAAAGCACACAACCTGATTCTTGTCCCAAAACTAATTTACCAGCTCTTCCAGATAATACTTGGCTATATGGCCTTTTTCTTTGTAATTAAAACACACTATGTTCTTCTCATAGTCAGACCTGTAATCTCTCCATGGATGGTATTCATCTATCTTTCTTCTACAGTCTCTTGCTCTATGTCCAAAGATATTGCATGAAAAACAAACTCCATGAAACATACCTAATAATATCCTTGCAGTTGGATGCCTAAAGATCCTTTTATGCTCTTTGTTGTCTTTCTTGGGTGAGAACATCCTTGACAAGAAGTATGGCTTGATTCAACTCTCAAATCCTTTTGCTTTGATTTTTCTAGCTCTTCTTTTAGAGTCTTTACTTCTGCACTTAATTTTTCATATTCTCCACTCTTGGCCTAAATAACGCTGGCATGTCTCATGGTCTACTCCACTAGAATGTACTTTTTTCCTTGCAATTTTTTGAGTTGATTAGTAACTGTACCAACTCGGTCTTGTGGTCTTTAGTTCCTCTTCAAATTTAAGGCAAGCAATTTCTTTATCTTTCAAAGCCTTTGACACTTGTTCAACAAATGAATCCATCTCATTTAATTCTTGACCATGGTTAACTTCCTTGAGTTTAATTTCTTTAAAAGAGCTTAAGCAATTTCATATCTCTTCTTCAACACCGATTCGCTGATTTACCCATGCTTGTGTCTTGGGATCACCTCTAAGATGTTAGGCTTGATTTAGGAGGACCATGATCTGATACCAATTATTGGAAACTATGACACTGAGAGGGGGTGAATCAGTGTCTACACAAATTTACCTTCTTAAATATGATGTGATAAAACCATAAACACACACATAGGCAATTTGCAAGAGAGTACACAATGACACAAGATTTAATGTGGGAAACCCAAACTGGGAAAAAAACTCCACTGAAACTATGAACTATGCTTCGGACCAATTTTTCCTGCTTCTGTTACATTATTTTAAAGGTTGACCTTCAACTCAACTTGGAGCTATTACTCCCTAATTTGACCAAGCTACTACCTAATCTAGAGGCTTCAACACCCTATAATTCAATCAACTTCTATTGATCTTTAGTGAGCTTCAACTCACATGGAAGCTTCAACTCCCCAACAACTAAGCCTCCACTTAAACTTATTCAATCAATTTGGTCACTCTAGATTTATTGTATTCTATAGCTGATTAATGACCTCTGTATTAGCTTTCTCGCCTCTTAACTCTCCTTCTCGTTTCTCTCCTTTCTATCGATTACCAATTCAACACTCACTTTGCAAATCAACTTTGTTTCTTAACTAAACTCGATATTTCTTTGTCTTATTCATTAATTCAAGGTTCATGATGTCATTCAATTCTATTTTATTCAACTCATAATGTGTTTTCATCATGCATCCATGGCACTTATCCTCCAACATGCCTTATTGTTCCCAATTCACAATAGAATTCATGCATTTCATCAAGTATCATCAAGTTGTATATTCTCTACGCATTTGCAAGCTCTTCTACACTCAATTATTAACTCCTTTTACAAAATGATCATATGTGTTCATTTCAAAATTTTGTTTTATCTGGTATGTATACTTTCTCATAACTTCAAGATAGCTTACTCAACATGCTTCTACTCCGTTTTCCATACTTGTTCCATGATGCACAAAGGAAACATGAAATCGGGGAGTAATATTTTTTTATCAATAAAAGCATATGTTGGAAGCATAATGGAATGAGAGGTGGGTGAATCAATCCTACAAAACTTTCATTTCATTTACCATCCATTATTCATTATCATTCATTCAACCATTTATTCAACCATGAACCATATGTGTGTTTACTTAAGCATATAAAACCATACACAAGATCAAGAGCAAGAGAGTACACAAGACACCAAATTTAAGTGGGAAACCCTCATGGGGAAGAAAACCCACTGAAACATAAACATTATATTGCCATGTTTCAAATTTAGTGAGGTACCAACCCCACAAGGAGCACCAACCCCTAGTTTAGTAGAGCACCAACCCTACAAGGAACACCAACCCCTAATTTAGTGAAGCACCCACTCCACAAGGAGGCTACAAACCCCTAAGATGACCAAGCACCAAATCAACCACCTGAATATGATTGATATCTATTTTTTCTTTTGCGATAACCGATGGAGATCACTTATTCATCTCATAAACTCTTGCTCAAATCCTAGATCTTCAATCTTGAATAATCATCTTCTTTCTCACTTGTCTTTGCTCTAAACACTATATCTCATGACTTCAATCAATATTCAACCTATCATTCTCTTCCTCAACCTTCAAATCATCCATACATATGTGCAAACACTTCTACATGGGTCACACTTTTCCCTCCAAGAGCACTCTCTCTCAACTAGTTCAAAAATGAACCCAAAACACCACTTTTATATAATTTTCTTTTCCTATAACCCAAAGGATGCCAATCATACACCTTTGGTTCAACCAATTCATCATTAAAAAAATCCCATAACTTTATCACAACAGTCATAAGTGACCCAAGTAGGTCAGCCTAGCCAAAAACCACTTTTCATGCACCAACAAGCCTCAAAACCTTACCATTGGAATGCCAAAAATATCCTTATACCAAAAATATTTTTATTCAAGCTCTAAAATTCATCACACATGTTTAAAATAACATTTAAACATCATCCATGGTCACAATTTATTTGAACCAGTCAAATTATTTCATTTAATGGGCCCAGTGGCTCATTACCTTCACCAAACAACTACTATCAACAACTTGTTTTCACATTTGGGCCTCAAACACACCCAATAACACATAAAATATGGCATGTGAAAACTATATAGAAATTATAGTTCCTTTAAAACACTTCTAAACAAGTTAGAGCACATGAAACATCCATTGGTTCAAACGACATCAACTTTTTCCTTCATCAAACCAAACTACCCAAAATCAATTTTCAAAATCTAATTGTTTTTCACCTTTCCTAACACTTTAAATACCTATAAATGGATTAATTAGATTCTAAATTCATCCCTCTTCACTTTCCAGTGATATCTAAATCACCCAATCCATCTCATGCTCCAACCAACTCAATCTTTCAAAGAAAATACTGATTCGTCATGGATAACCAATAATATTCTTGTCCAAAATTTGACTTGAAAGACATATAAAAATAATCATCATGAGGAAAACATTATATCATTGGAAATATATCTAAATTATCTTTCCAAAACAACTTGAATCACCTCCTAACTCCTGAAATGTCGATTTTACCACAAACTGCTCTAAACTATCCCGAAATTACCCTTTGACCAATCAACACAAATATGGAACACTTTGTACTTTTTCACCATCACCATGACCTAATACCTTCATGGAAATATATATTAACTCTTGGGATTTCATACATGGAAATTTATACATTACCTTGTTTGTAGAATTTTTCCACAAACTGGAACTCTTCGAAACATGCCTTTTCGGTGGGGCCCATTTATCATCACCGCTCTATCTTACCTTTATGGAAATATGGAAGAGTTATCTATAACATATGTTCATAAATTTTTAGGAACCAATCAAAACATGGTTGATACAAGCACTTTTCTACAAGTTGCTCCTAGAGGGTTTTTTAGGGTTTCAAACCAATTTACCTTCTTAACGATCGCTCATAAAAACGTGACAATCAAACCACCTCATTATTTTTATGAAAGATTCATAAATAACCTAAAAATATATGCCAAATATATCATGTCTCTATGCACAACACACAATTCACAACGAGCATCAAAAGGTCCAATTTTGCCAAAACTTGCATATCTTCAAATTACTTTAGAATTTTGACCTAAAAATTGCCATGAAGCATCATGAAAACATCCTATAACTTTCCATAATCACCACATAGTCCAAATAGCTCTGAAAATCTCTATCCAATCTCATTTTCCCATGCTAAACCGCATGTTTCTCACTTGTTGCTTCCCAAGGACCTCACATATGCATCTAACTCTCCGAATTATGACTTGAAACTCATAACATGCCTTATGTACACTACCAAAATGCTGCTAACATGCACCAAAATGAATCATAAACTCTAAATCTCACATCTCCACTCATTCTCGCATTATCTAGGGCCGAAACAAGCATGGAATGACCTAACTCAACCATGACAACTCACGACTTGACCTCACGCCGGCCTTACGAGACCCAAGGACACCTATAACACACCTCATAGACCATGTATGACCTCATAAAAACATTAAACCAACTCAGAATGACTCAAACCATGATTCTACATACTCAACCAAACACCATGACACTATAGACCTTCACCAATCTTGACACAACCACTCAATCTTCATCTTTGACACCTAAATAACATCATATGGGGACTCACATGACTACATGACACCCTTTTCCATCAATGGGGTTGAAATCAATGACAACACAACCACACAATGGCCAATAACATACTCCAAGGGGGAGAGTTAGAGCAACATGGAACAATATCCATTATTCAACAAAGTTAAAGCAAGAGGAAGAAGTACAACAAAACATTACAGAAAAGGAGAGTCTCATAGAAAGAGGAGAATTTTGAGAGTTTTACTCTTTTTCCATTGATGTCAAAGGGGAAAGATAAATCAAGGAGGAGCATATCAGTAGCATGAGAGTTTTGTAAAAAGGGGGAGCAAGCTACATACAAGAAGATAAAGTGGTTTCTTATATAAGATGGTGTGTTTCCATCAATGAAAAAGGGGGAGATTGTTGGAATAATTGTCATTGATGTCAAAGGAAGATGAAGGACATAATGATTTATTGAGTCATTGATGTTAAAGGATGTTGTAAGATTTAAATGACATAACAAAATGTTGAAAGGCGTTGTCTGTTATTTCGAGTCTCATACTATCACTCTGGAATCTCATACATAATACTTTGAAGTTTGTTTGAATGATTTCGATTCTATCCGAAGTCTATGGTTTGTCTTGTTATGGAACCAAGATGTCTCGATATGGGACCAACAGTTTTGGGCTACATTTGTTGTAATGCATTTTTCAAGTTCTGTTTGATCACTTCAACATCCGTCTCAAGTCCTGTTTCTATTTGCTTTGGAATTTGAATTGAATGCTTTGAAGTTTTTTTGAAGTATGTGGTTTGATTTAGTCGAGACTAATAGTTCGGGCCAATTATTGCAATGCATTTCGATTTTTCTAGATTAGTTTTAATGATCATGTTTGGCCGACCTTTCAAGAATTTAAAAATAGATTTGTGATCTTTTTATTATTGGCCGACTATCTCTATTTTTTGTACTAAAATGTTCCATATATTCAATTTTCAAGACAACCCAAGTTTATTGGTTCCGAATGTATCTTGGCATTGATATTTTTATTGTAACTATGGTTGACCTTCATCTTGTTTAGATGTCAATGATAAAGAGTGCACATGTATAAAAAGAGGTGTAGACTCATCATTAGTATGCTTGCAAGAAGAAGAAAGAGCGAATTTTTGAAAGGAGAAGAGAGGAGAAGATTGGAGAAATAAATGAATACATCTTTCTAAGCCCCAAGCAGATTTCTCAATATGGAATAATAACGAATCACAAAAGAAGGAAGCTCAAACTCAAGTAAAATGTAATGAAGAGTTGTTGTGAAGAAGGAGGAGGAGGAGATGTGAAAGGTAGAGCAAGATGTGTGAGAGGATGCATCCGTGAGGAGAAATAACAAATGGTTGAGTGAATGATGTGAGATCAATGAATGTGCAACCAGTGCGTAACAAGTATGCAACAAGAACAAAACATATATGCAACACATGTGAAACACATGTGTATGAAGTGATGAGGGAAATCCAAAGGTCTCTAATTGATAACCTTTTATTTGACCATAAAAGGCCGAAGGTCATCAAGCAATGATAATTTATAATCATTAAGGAGTGTTGGTGGTTATTTTACTTTGGCATTTTATATTAAAATTCTAGTCCTTTTAAGTTTAGCGACCAAGAAAATGAGAAGTCATGTGAGAAGATCCAAAGGCATATGAAATTGAAAATACAATAGAATAGGGGAGTGGAATCCAAAATAAAGTAATCTGATTTCATTAGGAGTAATTGCATCTCGTGTTGAGTGTAATGTAAACACACACACACACACACACACACACACACACACACACACACACACATATACAAAGGGAGTATTGTAGAGTGAGAGCAAAAACAAAAATGTTGGCATCTGTGGTGAAAGGGTGAAGCTGTAGAAGAAAAGAAAAGGAAAGATTATTCAAAGTAGACATCTAAAAAGTGCACAACAAAGAAGAAAAGAAGGGGTAGAATATGAACAACAAAGAAGAGTAGAAATATAAAATGATATGATTTCATTAATTGGACCAACATCCATGGTGGAGTATGATTTGATCTGTGTTTATAAAGAGAAGTGATTGAATTACCATCACTAGGTTGAAGAAGTAACTAGAGAAGGTGGATCTATGTTTTGTTGAGGTTGGTGCCTCACAATTTGGGGATTGGTGTCTCCAGTAGGTTGGTGCCTATGAATTAGTTGAGTTGGTGCTCAACATTGGGGATTGGTGTCTCTAGTGAGTTGGTGCTCACGAACTAGTTGAGTTGGTGCTCATCATTAGGGATTAGTGTCTCTAGTAGGTTGGTGCCTACAAATATGTATTGAGATGTTTTGGGTTGGATTGAATTGTAGATCCAAACAATATTTTCTTTGTGGTTTTCTCCCAAAAGGGTTTCCACATATATCTTGTGTTCTATGGTTGTGCAATTGTTATATCTTATGTGATTGTTGTTGTTATGGATGATAATGTTTAAATAAGTAAAAGTTTGTATAATACTGATTCACCCCCTCTCAGTATTAGTGTGTGTTCAACATTGGCCCCTTTTAAGTACAAGTTCGCACTCACGTGAATAATGCAAGTGACATTGAGATGGTAAAGTGGAGCATTGATAATGTATATTATTTGGGTAGGAACAATCTGAGCCGTGGAATAGATGTGGGACATGTAGGTATTTAATTCCCATTTAATTCCTTCCATCTTATGTCCAAATTTCCATTCATGTCTTCGCCTTATATAACAAATTACACATCATCAAATCAAACCTCGACACCAAAATAATCATAATGTTGAAATAATAAAGCCCATTTCATGGCAGTCATCGCATTCGCTACAGGACAACTCCTTACACATGTTAAAAATGGTTGTCCGTCTGTCACTCACAATATAGATAACGCCCATAAATGGACATGGGTATCATTTCTTCCATGCATGCAAATAAGGCACAAGGTTTGTTGTATGCGGGTTCATGGAACTAGGATCACAAAATGTGGAGGATGTTGGATTTCAAATGTGTGGAGTCCATTCAAGCTCAACATGACATTTTCATTGTGCTTGTGTCATTGATATCGGCAATTTACTTTTCATTGGTTTTGCAACAATGTGGTTAAAGTGCAGAGGTGGCTCAGTCCACGTAATACCATGTTGTCACTTTCCTTTATCCACATGTGCGAAGATTCATAAGTTTAATCGGAGATATTTGGTTGTAAATCTCCTTCTTTTCGCAGATTGCTTGAGCTTAAAAATCAAAAAAGGGAGGCAACAAAGTGCTACAAGAAAGAAAAATTACGGTTGGGTTTTGAACGTGGAACCTATTGGATTTTCATCATTGTCTATTTTGGCCCCTTTAAGCACAAATTGCATTGATAATGCAAACGAGATGGAGTCGAAAATGTGGAACATAAACAAAAAATATTATTTGGCAGAGAACAATTTGAACCATGGAATAGGTGTGGGACATGAAAGTATCTAATTCCTACCTTTTTATTTGTAACATTCCATTCATGTCTTTAGCTTATCTACAAAATTAAACACCATCTAATCGAAATCCTTAACATTTGGTTGTTAACAAATGACGCATCAAGATCATTTTAAGGGAAACCCTATTCATTACCCCAATAGCTAGAGAGAAACCCCAATCACAAATGTGCATCAAATCAACATTCTAGAATGACAATTTCCCTTCACACATCCATCTCTAAAGTGTCCAATGAGACGCATGTTTAATTCCCCTTACATGTACGTGTGTTCTAACTACCTAAAAATAAAAGGGTTAAAAT
The DNA here is from genome assembly GCA_018340775.1 of Taxus wallichiana var. yunnanensis. NCBI lineage: Eukaryota > Viridiplantae > Streptophyta > Pinopsida > Cupressales > Taxaceae > Taxus > Taxus wallichiana. The sequence goes on along the minus strand of CM031242.1, from coordinate 564,123,747 downwards.
TAAAAACAACAATTATTGACATCAACAATATTGATTGACCACTCCTTTCATTCTGAAATATCTCCAAAATATGTTTCATCAACGACTTTCACACCATTTCTCCCTCAAATGATTGACAAAAATGGCATGTCGTTGTAGGAGAATTGAGTTTCGCATGGGTTCCCCATAGCACATTTGTCTCCCTTGGCCGTATCCTCCCTCTAATCCCTTCTTCATTGCCCCTCTTCCCCTCCCGTAATTTCACACCCTCCAATTTACCTTCTTTCGTGTTTTCCCTTCGACATTTCCATCGCACATTTCATGTACTATTGCCCGTTATAGTTCATATCCCTTCAACATGAACTAATAACATTCCAAAAGGATGGAAAGACAAACATAGCCCCTGCCCTAAGAAAATGTATTTCTTCTCCAAGTGACTTTTTTTCAAGTGTGATTCTCTTTTTTTGGCATTTGATCTCGGGCCGATCGAAGGTAATTTATTAACCTGTTAACGTATGGAAAGGATTGAAAATAATTTGATTAACATCCGATCCATTGGAAAGGATTGAAAACAATCCAAATCAGACCCATCCCCCAAAAGACCTTTCTTATAAACATAAACTCGAACACAACTAAACCATGTTCTCCTGTAAAAATTGAGCCCAACTTTGTATCCTGTAATTGTATACAGAGCAGTGGAGGCACCCATTTGCGGGTACTGACCACCCACCACCCACAATTTTTCTCTGAACCTCTCTCCATGGCTTCTTCAATTTGTCTACTTCCCAATACAACTCGTATATACGATCTGGGTCTGCAACCCAGGTCTTCAAATCTTAATTTTCTGCCTATGAAGGCTTCTTCATCTCCTGTTCTTATTTCATTACGCCAACCCGTATTCAAGATAACCCATTTTCCAGTCATAAAAAGGGAAGAAATCCATCACGAGAGTAATGTGTTTTACTCTCCGAGTTCTAGGCCTACATTTTACATAGAGGCAGCGGCTGCCAGTGCTCCTCAGGAAACCACATACTGCATAGAATCTCAACAGGATGCCACACACAAACCAGAACTGGTAGGTATGCTTTTGCAGGTCGTGCATTTTTTTTTAATTTTTGTTTTCAGTAAGCATTTTAAAAGATTCAGCCTTTCAAATTAGGAGAACCGGACCTTTATATTATCAGGAGCTTGCTTTTAGAGTTTTTTTATCATGTTAGGTAACAATTTCAATAGAAGAAAATATAACTTGTAACAGTGCAAAAGTCAGTTTTTCTTTTGTTTTGAAGGCTGGGAGTGTTTGTAATCAGGAACCTGCAACTAGGTTCTCTCTCTCTCTCTCTATGTGTGTGTGTGTGTGTAAGATATACACACTTGAAACTCCTTGGCATATGTATATTAACCGTGCACACCTAGGTTTGTTTCCTTTAGTGCATATACTATATACACATTTAAGGTTTTATTCTTTGGAGTGTGTATTCACGAAGAAAATATTTGGTGTGTATGTATGTGCTGTTGCATATGGGTGTAGGTACACATGTGCCATTGTTTTAAATTGTGTTTTGGATGTGAAAGCTCAAATATCTTTCAGAGACTCACCAAGGAAATGGGTTTTGTAGGAGACCTTTTCTGAGCATCTCTCAGTCTTTGAAGGGCTTGGGATGGTAAACAGCGAAATCGAATTACTGATTAGAAAACACCCATTTCTGTTGGACAAATCCTCGCACTTCCTGACCAGGAGAATTCAAGTTTTGGAGGCGATGGGAATCGACGGGGCCAATCTTATTCGCCTGTTAAAAAGACAACCGTCCACTTTCATTGCAGACATTGAACCAACATTGGAATTCATCAATGAAAGCATCCAAGGATTTAACATAGACAGGTTTTACAGAGTGTTGATCAGTGTAGACCATCGGTTATTATTCAGTTTCCTGATAAAATTAAGCTGCTTCTGGAACATGGTGTCGAGGAGTCCCAGATTGGCAATTTTTTGAACAAAGTGAACCTTAAAGTTTTCTGTGAAAGGCCTCTTGAAGACTTAAATGAAGTTTTGATATACTTGAAAGACTTTAAGGTGGAAAAGGAGTTTTGGTGGATTGTACTTCGGCGTCCGGCCCTTATTTTGCTGAATGTGGAGAGAGATCTAATACCTAGGGTGAAGCTTTTGGAGAATTTGTGTAGGGATAAGGATCATCTTAATAAATTGGTTTGGCGCTTTCCATGGGCACTAGGATATAATGTTAAGAACATGGAAAGGCATGCTGAATATTTGAAATCTTTGTTCACTGAAGAGGATCTTGTGGCCATAATCATGTCTTATCCTCAAATCCTAAGCTTGAGCATTGAAAAAACACTCAAACCTAGAATTCAATATCTTAAACAGTGTAACTTGAAAAAGGAACAGATTGCAAAGATTTTGATCAGATACCCCACTTTCCTTGGTGTGTCTTTCGATGAAAATCTCTCCAAAAAATCAGCTTTGTTACAGGAGATAGGATTTGAGCCTTTTTCTCATCCTCTGGCACATGCCTTGACTACTGTTACCCGAATTAGTTATAAAAACCTTCAATTGACCATTGCTCTCTATTTGAGCTATGGCTTGTCTTATAATGATATTTATATAATGGGCACAAAACAACCACAAGTACTTAGATTACGAACTGAATGCTTGAAGCCCAAGATTGATTATTTAATCAACAATATGCATATTAGCTCAAAGTTTCTGGTCATTTTTCCTGCATTTCTGGGTTATAGTCTTGAAGAAAGGATAAGACCTCGACACAGGGTAATGGAGGAGTTAGTATCTAAGGGCTTGACCAAGGAAGATTATTCAATCATTAGACTGTTATGTGTCACAAATGAGGATTTTATAGACAGCATCCATAAGCATGGTTATAATGGAAATTTGTACCCAAAAATGGCTGTCAATACAGAGAAGCAACCAAATGAGGCAATGGAGCCACATGTTTTAAATGAGGTTTTCAGTTGATCTATTGTTTTTCTTAAATGATTTGTTTTGTGGGTTCTTTTTGCCCAGATCGCAGAGAGTTCTTCTATTTTGTACTCAAGAGGACTTTGTTTATAAAATTGTTTTCTTCAATGATCAATCTAGAATGGTCAAAAATATTTGAGAGAAAGTAAAAAAATTCAATTCCAAGTTTGAGATGGGGTTAGCTCTCGAATTCCAACCTTAAGATGTGGTGATCCCATGATAGTTATCTATGCATTTGGAGGTTATTGATTTGGTTTTGGTGTTAGAAAATGGTTTACCATAGCATAATTTATGCTCCAAGTACCTATAACATGGCAGAGATGTCTATTTCATTTGATATGCTCCACTCTTAAGAGCTGTTGCATCCATTGTTCTCTGCTTACTCAGGAAGATGCTGTTTGTCCTCAAGTCAGGTGTAAGCCCAGGTTCGGATTCAGAAGCTCTTAAAATTTTCTTTGTACACAATTACAATCAAGCACATTTTCAATGTAAGCACTTGGTGCTTTTAGTTTTATTTGAGTGATTTGCACTCCTAGTCGTATTCTAACCAGATTAAGTCATTTTTACCAGAATCTCTATTGTTTTTTCTTGACACTCAATATGAATGATTGATATCTTTATATAATGAACAGTTTGTTTTTTCGCTTGAATGTTTGGACGGCACTGATGCAAATTTAACAATTCACACTTTCTTTGGTCAGTCAATGCTCTGGTTTATGCAACATTTCTATTCTATTTGTTATGTAGATGGAGCCAAACTCACCTTGTTTACTGGAGTTAAGAGGAGTTTCTACCTAGTTTATATGCTCACTAAATGGACATTGGATACATTTAATGTAATTTACATCAAAATTCATAGTTTTTCATATCTTCTAAATCACATGGAAAGAAATATAAGGAAAATCTGATTTGGAGTTGGTCTTTTCAAAGTTCCTGTGTTAATCCCTAATTCAGTTGTTTTAACCAAGCACACTGAATCTCGTTATGCATAAAATACTATATCTGCACTGTGATGAGGTTTCACCAAGTCCCCTAGAGCAGGAGATGGTAAAGAGGGAATCAATTTTTGGCACCTTGCACCAAATACCAGGGAAAATCACAAGAAATGTCTGTATAAAAACAACAAACGAAACATTGTACAGTGAGTTACCATCTGACAACTCCATAGAAATAGCATAGGCAGATTGAGTACACATAGACAATCCTTTAAACACAAAGTGTACAGAGAAGGAATTTTTAGTGATTTATTGTTCGAAGGACATTTATAGGGGAAACCTGCCCTCTTTCTTTCTCAAATTTCCTACAATTTAAGAGTGAAATTTAAGAAAGATTGATTCTTTTAACTCCATCTGCAAAGGAGTATTAAATCCAAATATCTGAAAGCATCCCACTAAGGGAAAGAGTGAGTTGCATAAATCTACTAGATCTGGACCTTGCTCACCTGCAGAAACTTCTTTAGGTTTCCTCCCCTTTTTCTTTAGGGTTAGTTTTAGAAGTATAATTGGTTGGGCTCCAAGTTGCTTTGTGTAAGCACAAGGTGGCCAATTATTCTCCTTAAAACAACTTCATTCAGCTTAGGTGAAGATTTAGTCAGTTCAAGATAATTCATCCAAACTCATTTGTTTAGGGAAGAATGGTGCAAGTTATGGTTATTCTCTGCAATTGTGGCCTGAGAATTGACTGTCCTGATGAGTTACATCATCTTGTCGTTCCAAATCTATTGATTGATTCATCTTTTCTGTCATCCTCGGACACCAATGACTGATATATGCTGAAGGTGAAGGCTCTTACACCATCATTGGCCTTTCCAGAAGGCCCAGGAACATCCGTCTTTTCTTTTGGTGTAACTTTTCTGTTCACTGTCTTCCACTCCCTTATCCCAGCTGAAGTTTCCCATTCTTTTAGGTTTCGCTTGCCTATCTATTTTTAATGGTGCTCAGCAACACTTTTTCCATGAGTGACAAATGGAGAGTCCCCTTCAGCTACTTTAGGTATGCTTGTTCCGAGTGTTTGTGCATGAAGCAGAACTTGGATTTGAAGGGTGATATGTTGTAATCTCTGTTTCCCTTGTGTATAATACAACAATTTCAGTTTTATTGAAGCCAGTATGGGCGTGCTTATATCCAGGAATATATTGATACTGGCATAGTTTATTTTAGCTACAGACGAAGTTAAAAGCAAGGTTATCTGGATGCTCGCACCCTACCACATTTGAGCCACACCAGAAACACGCCAGCACCCAAGGAAAACTGACACACCGTAGCGCACTCATGCATCTGCGCACCCATGCATCTGCGCACCCAGACAACCTTGGTTAGAAGTGATGGTATGGGGCAGGGACCAAAGGTATTCTGATTTGTTTGGATGCACATTTGTGCCAAAATAAGGACATAGCTAGAAGTCTCACCCAAACTTGTATTGTTGTTGGGGTCCTTGAAAAGATCGAAGTTAACCATCAACTACTCCATGAAGTAATGTGCTGTTCCCATCATCCATGGGCCATTCTTGAAGACTTAGTCAGGTCTTCTAACCTTACAATATCCCTAGGAAGTACCGACGGATAACCATGACCATAATTGCTCCTTGGTTTTATAGTTTTTGCTATTGGATAGTAACAGAGCTCATTGAGTAATTGAAAAAACTTGTAAGTTGTTTGTTCTGGGAACTCGACATTAATCGAGTCAAATTGTGGCTTGGCTAAAAAATCAACAATTACTCTGTTGACACAAGTTTACTAACAAGCGAAAGAAATAACTGCAAATAACTTGAATGCCAAAGAAATACTCTGGATTTTTTTTTTTTTTTTTGTTTTGCATATTTTAATCTTTATTTTTCTCAATGCCATTTTTTTGTGAGTACTCTTAATACTCCTACTCAGTTAACGCCGAATACAAGTCTGGCTACATTGTGCTATCCACTTCTTGATTACCTTTGGCAGGGGACAAATCGCCAAGTATCAACAAATAAAGGTTGGTCAGACACCAAATTCAATTTTAGAACTATTATGAAGGCTTTTGTGTGGTGGTAAAATTTGTAGTCTCTGGTAGGGACTGAACCTCCCTCCTTTTCTTTCTGTTTCAACAGATTTTCCAGGCCCGAGATGGTAAATAGAGAGTCTTAGTATCCCCTTTCTCCTCATCATCACCAAACCACCCATTTCTGATTGCACCACAAACATACCCCACACACAACTGCCACATAAGAGCAACAACCATCAATCATAATATGCAAGATGAGAAAATTATTTTTCTTACTCCCCTTGAAATTTGATATTTTGTAATTTCCCCTCTTTCCAAATGATCTATGACGAAGACCTTTGGCCCCTTTTGTCTACCCGACGGCCAAAGGATGTGTCAAGGGTGACTAAGTTTTATTATTTTATTATATTGTGCAAATATTAAAATAAAATATTATAAGTTGCACATATAATAAATAATAAAGCTTATTAATAAAATAAAATGTCAATGTAAAAATACAATTAATTTTAATTGTATTTCTAGGAGAAGTGCGACTTGCATGTGGGGTCAAAAATAGGAAATGTGACAAAAGGCCCATTTGAAAAATGCGACCAGCCTTGGGAGAAACATGTAATATCATTGGTTGCCTTGGAGGTCGATTTGGGGTCCTTTGGCCTTTAAAAGGATAGTCGACCTGCCTATGGAGATATCCAAATTTTTACTATCATATTTTCATTGCAAAGAGCTTCCAGCTTTTGTAAAATTCCAAGGACGAAAACCCTTGTAAATTTATCTCTTGTGGACGAAAACCCCAAGGGATTGAGAGGGGATTTCACTCAGAAATTTCTAGCGATTTAATTCAGATTTTCAGTCAAGTTTCCAGCAGTATTTGGTGTTCTTTTGGTGATTAATTGCAGCAGTTGGATCGACCCAGTTTGGGGCTGTTTGGGCGTATTACCAGAGGTATTTACTTCTGAAATTTATCGTCAAACATCTCTATATTTTTATAAATAAAGGAGCTGCAAATTTATAATTTTCTGAGCAATTTTTGAGGGGTTTCCAGCCAGTTTACAATCAGATTTCAGATCTGTTTTTCTGAGTTATTTATCTGCAAATAAATCTGATTTCTAGCATATTTTGGCCTTTAAAAATATTAGCAATCGATTGGGGTAGAAAATATAATTTTTTGGTGTTATTTGCATTGAGTTTTATCCAAAACCCTAGTCGCTTTGGCTGTAATAAAATCAGTTTTGCCCTAGTTCGATCTCCAAGGGTTTCAACAGTTGTATTTCATCATTTGCAAGACATTAAAAATCTGATTTAGGGCAAGAAAATTATTGGGGATCTTTCATATTTAGAATACATGCCAATATCAAAAGTAAAATGATTGATAGAGAAAAAGCAATTAAACTCACCATTGTTCATGGAAATGGACCGAACATTTATTAGGTAGAAACAACTATGGTGGTAAAAAAATCAGAATAAAAGAGTCATGAGCCACAAACACCTATATATATTTGCATGTTGTTCTCAATGCGTTTGAGATCGTGGATGACCTAGTTGCTCACGTAACAATGGACAACTCGGGGACTGGGACTATATACATGCAAACCCTCCTCATCATGGGGATGGATAGGGAAAGTTTCTAACACATCAATATTCCCATTTTTTTGGGCAAGGACAAGGAAATCCATGGGGCACATCCCAATGATACCCTAGCTATGACATGTTGATTGGATAATTGTTGTTGATGCTTGTTGCTTTCATAGATCATGTTGTTTTTGATTTAGCCAAGTATAAGGAAAACATAAATTTCCATGTCTAGAACAAGACGGGATAATAATGCTGCAATTAATATGTAAAGGTAAGACCTAAAACAATTTTGTGATTTAATGTCTAAATATGAGTTTGAATTTCTTAATGAATCATATGCCTTAATGCCAATTTGCTAGATATTCAACTTCTCTCAATCGGGATCTCATGCTTGCTTCTTTTCCTCAAGGATCTAAACAACAATCAATCCAATTTTTTTGGATGATACTCTTAAGCTTTCTACCATAAGGAGTCCTATTTGATACATATTGTCATATTCAGTGGTATATCGGTGTGGGTGAGTTTTTGTGGGTGACACTTAAGTTTTCTAGAGGTCCCTGTTCATTCTACTTCCGTGGTTAGTCATATATTTCTCCTAATTGTTAAATTAGTTATTTACTTCATTTTTTTATTGGTAAAATGGGGGTCATTACACGCCCATAAAAGATGTCACAACTAAACAAGCACAAACCAAGATTTGACTGTTCATGTTCACAGAGCTCAATTGCTAAACTACATAAAGCACAACTACATACAATATTTACGTATTCTCATATTGGATCGTGAGAAGAAAAGAGAGACTATAGAGGAGCCAAACCAAGATATCCTACCATATACAAAACAACACTACAAGCAACAGAAGATCAAGGGAAGCAACATGGTACTATTTGTTGAAGACATGTTTCCTACCACCACAAACACAAAATTGTTTGTACTGTTGGCCTCACATCTTAACATATGCTTGATATGGCCTTGTATAGATATCCTATATATACACTAGCCATTAATCCACATATAAAAAGAACATTTTTCTAGCCAAAGGCATTCATCCTTTTCCAAAGGGGTCGAGGAGAAAGCCATCTTAAACCGCATTGGGCATGGCATCACTAAACCTCATCTTTGATTCGCAAGGATGCTCCTCGATGCCCTTGAGCCATATTGAGGGACAAAAGGCTATTGGAGGCTATCCCTAAAATCTCAACGAGCTCTCAAGGGTTTATCTACTCAAACACTATGTTCCTTTATTGAATGCTTTTAAGGGGATTTGTACATGGATTTCAACTGTTTGTGGACACCCAAGGGAATCAAATGAGAGACACCCAACAATCCCATTGTTGACCACTTGCAATTCCTTGACATATTGAGAGAAATCTTTTACTTGCCTCTCCGCTTTGTAACCACCTTATCTTCCACAACTCTTGTCTCAACTTCCTGCCTTGGAAAATGCTCCCGCGAAGAACATGCCCAAGGATCAAGTCAAAGGTTCTCATCATACACTGCACCACCCAATTTCACTTGGAAATCATCTGCAATGGTAACATGTGAATGTAGTTCTCCCATGTTTCCCACACCATCTTCGCCGAAGACTCTACCTAGGGTGTTTGCGTCATTTGCCTTAATTATTTTCTTGATCCCTTTATTGGAAATTGCTCCCACCGAAGTCAATTTTGACTTAGCTCCTCTCCCATCGATAAATTCGAGCGCCACAAATGTTGATGATTACTTGTTTCCTACCTCTAGTTTGTATTTGTTTTTATGATTAGTTCACGAGAGAGCGTAATAGAGATCTCCTATTATGAGTTGTGGATGGGAGTACTTGTGTGTGTGTGTGTGTGTGTGTGTGTGTGTGTGTGTATACGTGGTGGGCACATGGTGCTCTATCTATAGTTCGAGGTGTGGGTGGTGGGTTCAATCACATCGGGGCCCTAATGATCACAACGCAACTTTCTTTTCGGGAGGGGGATAGGGCGTTGTATATGACTATGACTAGAACTTCGTTGAAGTAAAGAGGTCTCTTGAGGTCTCAAGACGACTTCTTAAGTCGACTTATATAAAGGAGAAGTTGTTCGATGTCACTCACTACACTTCGCTCGACACATAATTTAGATCTAGGGGCGGGGCTATATCTCCCTACCGCCCCCTATCTAGACTCCCCTATCCCCCGATGGTGGTATATATATATATATATATATATATATATATATATATATATATATATATATATATATATATATATATATATATATATAGGGGAAAGGGATTCTCGATACACCGTCACGGATACGAGATTATCCACCATCGTCGAAGGAGATAACCGACACTAACGGTGTGTTTACCGAGCAATGGATCTCCAATCACAAGAATAGTATCTAGTAAGCCGCGATTGATTAACAAACGGTCCGCAATCGCCAAGATAAGATTTATGGCATATTACTATCGAATGCCACGAATGGTTTACACACCATATATAGATTAGATAGGGGCAGTGCGGTTCGACCGATCAAACTATCGACGCCTTCACATGATATGATATGATTCCCCATAGAACCGTAGGTCGATGACTAGACCCCCATAGTTCTATATAGATAAGGTTTTGACATTCTCTACTGGTCCCGAGATCGGTAGACCCTCCGGGGTACCAGGGGCACCGGGACCAGTAGGCAAGCCCAACCCATCTTATCGTAGATTTGGATAGGGATTGTGGTATCGCACTAGTATTGGCAATACACTTTCTATCGGGGCCTCCGTCTTGGGGATCTCATGCTCGACTAGACAGAGCTCCCATATAGAGATAAGGGGACCTCGACCATCCGCTTGACTAGATAGAGATATATAGATAGGGGTACATAACTCCCATATAAAGATAGGGGACAGAGGATGAGCATGCTCCCATCCCATCTCATCCCATCCCATAGAGTTATAGGGCAAATATATATATATTTGTTGGCCCTCAATTGAGATGAGAGTTTAGGTGCCCCCCATATATGTAGTTAGAGTTTCAAATCTAGAGCTCTACCCATCCCATATATAGATAGGGATAGACGGATGGATGCATCAACAGAGTAGGTAGGGCCATATCACATATGTAATATCCTACGAAAGCCTATCGCTCTCCCGATGGAATGGAGGGGGGTGCCAATTAAACTATATATTGCCTATATATATATATATATATATATATATATATATATATATATATATATATATATATATATATATATATATATATAACTAGTTAATTAGCTAGATTAGTCATAATCCAATCTAGTTCAAATGTTCGTATTAGAGATAGATAGGGCACTCCCAACTAGATATATACAATGTCTATTATGAGCCCTATCTATCTAGCAGACTAACTCCATATAGATATGATATTTAGAGAGGGGCCCATAGAGAGATAGGGGAATATTTGTATCTTGGGCAGCCCCAGATAAATATAGAGGGTTTTCTTTGGATATAGTTGGGAGAGCCCCCGATGGCGGCTCTATATCTTACAACTCTTATATATATATATGAGCTAGGGAGTGATATGTATAGAAGGGCAGGTTTGCCTAATGCAATTTTCACACATGACAATTGATAGGGGTTTTACGGTTGACTACGAATAGACATGAGGTATTCCCTCATGATTAGTCAATATGAGATTATTTCATGCCTTGGTACGTTGTCATATTTCATTAGAAATACAAACCTATTGTTATCCTAAGTCTTTTTGGGCAAAAATCAGATTCATTACTACTATTATTTCTAGGATGTTTTATTCCTACCCTATTCGTAAATCTACCATGTTCATGGGTAGTTGTACACTACACATGGTATTTCTCTCTTACCTTATTGATTACTCACATCTTCCTTCTTGTGAAGGGTAGGGACACTCTCATTTTATGAGAGATGCACAAGGATCCATAAGGCTTGTAGTTGAAGGTAAAGCGCTTCAATGATACTCTTTCTCTCATTTGAATGGCTTCAACATTGGATGGATCTACGGTGAAAGGCGATAATTGTGGCACAATGTATTGTATTTCATGATATCTATTGTATTTGAGTAAGATGGATGTTAACCTTGTGTATTTGTAACCTTTTGTAAGTTTAAACACCTATAATGATGTAATTGATTATAAATGATTAATAAAGAGACTTGTGTATATTGAATACATGTAAACCATTATGTATTGGAAATTATGTAAAGTGAATCACATATATTTTGTAATGAATTGTAATATAATACTTGAGACATAAACCCAAGAAATGTTGTAACATGTGGAATTCTCGAATGAAAAGTATCTACTTTTGTATCACTTGTCATGCTCTGTAACTATGACGTAATTTATATGCTAACAACATGGATGTATTATGAACTATGTTATGAAATGATTCAATCGATGGAATTATTACTTGTCATGTTTTTATTAAACGTTATTGGAATGGATTAAAATGGAATGCATGTGTTAAGGATTAACCACAATGTATTAGTTTAATAAGATGAATGATTATATGTGAAATCATGTAAAACTACTTGTATTTAATGTTTTACACACAAGTAGTTCACTTATATTATAACGGAGGCAAACTATACAAGTTAAAATGAATTTCACAAATTAATTTTTTATGTTAGATAATTTTGATTACTTGTATTGCTTATATATTGCTTCTTACACTTGTTTGTTTGATTAAACATGGAACTAGGAAATGAGAGGCATTAAATTTCCTCACTAGTTGTGTAAGTGCGATTTAAAATTATAGTTCATAAAAAAAATCTAGTGTGTTTATGGTCACCCGTCGGGGGCGGGGGTGTCACTACATTAGAACGTAGTTTGGAGTGCTTTAGACCTATGTAGAGGTTGTTCCTAATCTATGTTGTTGTTGTTATATGGAGACTTAGGAGAGATTTAAATGCCTTTTGAGAGATATTTGCTTGAGGAGTGACGAAAGATTTTAGGTGAGTAAATGAGTACATTTGACTTGCTTATATAGGGTTCTATAGGTATAATTTCGCATTAAGGCCAACCCATGAGAAACATTATGACCCATAAAAGATATAAATTGAGAAACCGACCGTTGGAAGGGCTAGGACAAAACTTTTGGTTTTAGATCAATTTATTTAATGGTTTGGTCCGAGAGGGGTGTGCAATCTTTGGAAAGTTCGGTGCATGATAATTATGACAGATATACTACTTTGAAATAATGTAATATTTTTTGTGTGAATGACTAGAGTTGTGTAATGAGGAAAACAAGTCCCGCAATAGGACTAGGGATATAATAATCAAAGCTTAGAATAGGTTCCCAAGTCATGATTTAAGGATTAAACTAATATTGATATTATCAAGTGCTTAATTCCCAAATATAGGTGTACGTAGTTTGATGCCTATTCAAAGTAGTGATATATAGGCAACACAAGGGTGCCACAACCCAAATTGTTGACCCTTTTTAAGAGGATTTCCAAGAGAGCTAAGGTTCATAAGAAAGAAGTCTAATTTCTGGGGCATTCCACACATCTTATGAGCTTGCAATCACACAAATGGATATATATCCATGTCACACAGATCCCGCAGTCAAAGTTGGAGAAAACATTAAAGGACCCAAATGTATAAGTTAGACAAAAGCATCGATGCTAATGTCTAAAACCTTCCACTAGCATCCTTGAGGGTTTTGACATTCCATTTCGAGATATGAAGCATTCCCAAATTTTCTTCGACCTTTTCACCCAATTTTAGATCCATATATGTCCGTGAATCATAAAAAAGCTAAGTGAATCTCTTCTCTTGTGTTTCAATATATTTAATACGTGCTTAATCAATCAAATCATTATTGATCTTATTAAATTTTTATATACATAGTTTCTAGATTTCAATCCTATTATAATTTTATATATACACCAAATAAAATTCAATTAGGGTTAAATCACAAGCTCGCATCTTCCAATTACCACCAAAATAAATCCTTGGCACATCAATCCATTACTTTCACACTGATCTACAAAGATCCAACCTCACCCCAAACCATTACATCTCCCAACCCTTAAATGTCATACATTTAGCCTACCATTCCTACAAGATTAGTGTAAAATCCTTGAGATCCTTCATGAAAACTCATGATTAGGTCTCGATTCTTATGGATAAGCAAAAAATAACATCAAAAAAATTCACAACCAATACAATGAACTTTCGGAAACATAACCAAAATTCTAGCCTATTTTTTTATGTTGGGGATCAAAGCTCTATCTCGTTGGAAAATTCAATCAAGTTTGTGCTTGAATGTCTCACCCAAAGCATGGTAAATCCACCTCAAGGACCTCATTTCGAGAGAGAATTGTGAGAAAATACTTATGCAAAAGTAAATCATACACATAGTTCACAAGTAAGTCAATAAGAGGTCAATCAAAAAATTGAATACACAATCATTACGTCAAGGTGCTCCACAAAGTTACAAATATTATACACATTAACAATGCACCAAACTCTAGTTAACAAGTATTTAGAGGCTATTATGATGATCGTAATGATCAAACATAAAATGTTATGAAAATAGTGTGATTTTTTTACATAACAATTTAATTAGTTAAGATAATAATGACAATAGTTTCAATTACAAATTGTTACTTCATTTCTTAGCTTTCACTTTCATCCTTATTTCTATTAAAAGTAACAGTTATCGTGAACAAGTAATGGCAAGGTTGTTCCATATGTGTTTTGGTCATAGTTCAATTAACTATACACATCATAAAAATACATAAATAATAGCATAAGGATAGATTTTTGTATCATCTTCTAAGAATATCACATACCATAAACAACCAATGATTTCATTCCATATCTCTCATAATAGCGATACCTATGTCTAGATATGATTTCTAAACAACTTGTGAAATAGTCGTAATGAAACAAAACATCCTTTCACACACGCACATGCACACGCACACGCACGCGCGCGCACACACACACACAATATGCCAATTGGATGATATTATCGTAACAATTATAATAGAAATTTACATCTCATATTTTTCACAAGCTCTTAGCATTTTAAGATAACTAAAATTACAATTTTCCATGCCAAAACAATAAGGACAACAACCTACCCAAAACTAAATCTAAAAACAATGAGAAATATGGCCGACTCTATAGTACTAATTGTCTTGAATAACAATGCAACTGAGGGAGAATATCATCAAAGCATTTTACCTCCAACCATAGACCATGAGGGATTTCCCTTCACCTTCCAAAATGGAATGGCTTTGCCCTTCAATGAAGAGAGTAGAAATGGGCATTCATCTTAGTATAAATCAGTAAAAAGGAGAACCATGTGTGTATAATAAAATGCTACAATCGCTTCATGAATCCAACCAAATGAAATAGGTACTCCACAATCATATTGGTTTCCAAAATAAACATGCAACTCTAGGAAAATGAGAACAAATAATGATAACAACAATCTCACTACTTTGGCCAAAGCAAGCTATACTACGTGGGTAGTACAAAATCTCAGTGTTTGCACAAACATGGTAAGATAGGTCTTAGTTATCACACAACTATCTCATAACACACATCCTATCAGTATCTATGGAGAGAAGGATGGCCTCTAGAGGAGCAAAGATCCCCCTCATGACCCCAACCTTGTCTCCTAGGTAAATCAAAATCAACAAACAACAATACATAACTTGTATATAAGGGAGGGCACACAAGCAAAAGTACGTGCACACATTCACATGTCCAACAAAGTTTGAAAACAAATTCCATATCATAACTAAATAAATTGGATTGAGAGGTTCTTAATTTAAACTATCATTGTCCTCTTCAATCTAGTCAAAATATACAAACTCATCTATTTACATTTCAATGATCTTTTGGTACAATAGAAAGGTACAAAAGTACATAAATCAAAGACCTAATTTCCTAAGATCTTACTAGAAATTTTCACCGTAATTGAGTTTATAACAACTAGTAACTCTATACGCAGACTGTTTTGCATCAAACCATTCCTTGTTTTAAACAAACGAAAGTTTTCATCATGTACAAAATGAACAAATTGTAAGGAGAGAGATAACCTCATACTCTTGCATTCATAACATACATAAATTATATTTTTGAGACCAACCAAATGACAAATTTAACAAAATCTACATGATAAAGTTAATCTAGTATAACTCAATATCACAATCGATAAATAAAAGAAATAATATCGAGCCCAACTTGTCTAAGGCTTCTTAAGAAACTTTAATACCTTTTGCTTTTATACAACATAATCTTATTCTAACAGGTGAAGAAATTGAATACTCATCCTCCTCGCCAAATAATAAGTATTTAGATATTGAATATTTTTAAACAAGTTTGGAATTAAGAATTCAATTTGGTAAGTTATAACAATCCTTGAGCCAATGCTTGAGAATATCAATAACAAGTTACTAACATTAGAAAAAATGAGACAACTCTCATTTTCTAGGGGTTATTTGATAACCCAAATTATTTATGAGTTATGAGTAAGCTGTTTTGTATAAAGACAAAGCTTCGAGGGAAACAATGGTGTCACAACCACAAAAATTATGTCACCTTAACATACTTATTTGCTAGGCCCGACAATCACGAAGGATAAATTTAATAGATTAACTAATCACCATCTATATGTTCACAACTAGTCCCTTACATTCAAGGTTGTATACAACCATTATAATTATAACACAATACTAGATAATAATATGGGATTAGGATTTCCCAATTCAGTTATGTTCCTAACATAATCCTGTCAAAGTGTTATTAGTTCTTAATGGGATATTTTCATGTAATTCTAAATAAACCAACTCAAGCTTATCACTCTACAATAGTTTCCAAGCATAAATCTAAACCCGTAAAAACCAATTAAATGAACTTTTAATCAACTTCCCTTTTATAAGGTAGATCGAATCAAGGCAAATGCTACAACTAATACAATTGGAATAACTTTCCATAAAGGTTGTAATATAAACAAATATTGGTTCTCCACACAAGTGCCATAGTATATATTGACACCAAAAGTGTAATTTTTACCTAAAGGACTCGCTAAAACAATTTTCCCAAAGTTAACAAAAGTGGGCTATTTTTAAAATAATTGTTATAGTTTCCCCAAATAGAGTTTATTCCCAAGCAGATACTTTAAAATATGTTACCCCATTTTTATTTATGGTCTTGAGCTAAAATATGTTAAGGAAAATTTCCTTTCTTTCATTATTTAATTAAATGTAAATAGAGATGAGAACAAATCTCTTACTCAATATATGATATAAGCAATGAATAAAAACCCAACTCGAATCAAACTCTTAGAACCTCTATACACCTTTCCTAAACCTTATTCAAGTTTGCAAAAATTCAAAGCGAGCTTCCCAATGGTGTGCTTAAACCATACATGGTTTTGCCCTTTAATAAGGCGAGCTAAAGACCAAAATACAATCCTGCTAATAATATTAATGTGCTTTTCTCCGAAAATATAAAATATCGTGATCTAAATCGACTTGCCCATAAAACTACCCATTATAATAACTCATATATAGACTTATTAATGGAAAACACAATCTTTCTTTCAAGTCAATCCAACCCAAAACAAATGTTGTCCATACAATAACACTACATGATAATAGAAAACATTGTCATAAAAATACAAGTGCTAAAATGACCATGTAATCCTAAATAAAAATGTGGGTATTACTCCCCACTTCGTGATGAACCGATTGATTCTCGCCCTGCAGTCCTCCATCACTAACTCCACCGAAAATAGCCTGCATAACCGAGCGCAGACAACACTAATAAGTTTAGGTTTATTTTGTATGCAATTGAAGTTGTTATGCCAATCTTGAAGTCATAAAAATTTACCAAAAGCGCCAAGTAGTTCAATAAACCCCATAATTATCATTCAAAGCAACAATGCATCAGTAAACAATATTTTTATTAGTATCTTAATTACCATTTTCGTGGCTATCCCAGTGAATGGGATTAAAAACAAATCATAAGTTTAGACCAAATTCCCACCATAACTTGGTCATACAAATAGTTAGTAAGACCAATAGTGTCACATTAAATATTGTGACAAGAAATTGTCATCAATATGTTTTAATAATAAACCAAAATATCCATTGTGGATAATCGATATCAATAAAACCATTTAGTTAAAATTACATCTCGGCACCAAGATCGTATGATTTTCTTCCTCGTCGATAGATGCCAAACAATTTAAAAAGTGCAGAGCTATATATTGTAAATGAATGTTTAACCTTTTGGGGTATTGGTCATCCCACAACATCGATCGATGCACTTTTACGCTCCTTATGCAACTAATAAACAATTTTTTAACTATGAAGTCACCAAAATTAAATCGACATTGATATTATTTTAGAGAATAGGATTAAATATGTCAACGACAATAACTAAATTATAAAAACATTATGCACAAACCGCAAGTAATAACAATTGCATGTTAATCGGATTTCCCGAGTGACATTATGCCACTCAACACGGTCAAAACAATATGCAACATTGCTAGCTCTCTAGAGGTTAATAAATCAAACAATATTTTTAAACATCATAAACAATCAAAACACAATCAAAACAATCACCTCATGGTTTTAACAATACAAGCACACCAATGCAATTATATTCAAGCATATAAACTATTATATGTGTGTGTTGGTTCTCCCTTTTACCTTTTTGTACAATAACTTATGCACCGTGTCTACTAATGTCTCCCCAATGATGTCCTCCTTACGGGTGTCTCGATTTTAGCCGATGGTACCTGTTCTCCCGCATTAAAGCTCACGAAAACACGCAAGTGACTAGACCTCTATTATTGCATAACATTCATAAATGAATCTTAAACTACTAAATTAAATCATTTATTGTTGTATTGTTGAAAACACATTAATCATGATCAAATTTATCCCATGTTTCCTACAAAAACTTTCACCATCAACTTTAACATGTTAAATTCATCCACATAATGATAAACCATAAATCATCACTAAAATCAAATATTTCAACTAATTATTATTTCAAAATAGCGTTTCCCACAACAGTAAATATAATAGTAAATTTGGGTCGTGACATGATCATCTTCCTTTTCCTTCTCCCTATGAGTTATTTCTATTATAAGATTATCTCGTCTAATTATAGATTTCACTTCATAGGTATATCCCCGAGAATATCCCTTCTAGAAAGTTCCTCGAAAGTACAATTGACATGCACCATCTGACACCCATGATCCCTCATCATCAGCCCGATTAATGACTCTCATGCTGCTAAATGTTGCAATTGACATTTACACTATTTTAGTTGATTCACATGTGTGTCTCACTCACGTTAGAGGTCAACTAATCTTTGTGTTTTGTTGCGAGTCAACAAAATGGCAAATAAATCCCAAGAATTTTGAAAATAAGGGCAAAAGGCCCCACAAAGGTGGGATCGATTCCATATAAGTATGGAACTTGTAGGCCATTCCTACACAGTACATAATTGAAAATTGCCCAGAAATGGAGGGAAAATGAAGGAGGAGAGATAAAACAAAGGAAAAGATAGAAATACGGGAAAATAAGGAAGAATATAGGAGGATAAAAGAGTCGATAAGAGAGAAAACGAGTTGTAAGGAACAAATAAAAGGTTGAAAGTGTTAATATTCATACAAAATCGAAAGGAAATGATCGAAGATCGAACAACGTATGAATATGTGCTAATAAGAGCCTAACTCGGAACAATACTCAATAAACATATGAACATACTAGCACTGTAGCAACTAACTAGTCTAATACCAAAATAAAAAAATGGATCAAATAAACCACACCAAGAAATTCTATCTAAACCAAAGATTTACAAAACTCCACAATAGATAATGAGAACCTCTCTATTAGAGGGGCATAACCCCTCTTTGCATGAGGCACTTCAAGAAGATTGTCCTTAGTCGTTGAGTGGTTGGTATTTCACTATTAAAAAAGAGGACATCCCCTACCTACTCTCATATGCGACCCACAACCTAAAGTACAACTTAACAATGAAGGAACTCTTCCCAAAATAGAGGTCCTACACTTGATTTTCCCATCTAAAAACCTTCACATTTGGACCATAGTACCTCTTGACCAACATTCCATGCATGTACCAAAGTCACTTTGAATTCCAAGGGCCATGGAAAAAGGGATAAAAAAATCAATCCACTCGCCATTTTAATTGATTTTTTAAATGGTCCTTTCTTCTCTCTCCCTTTCTCCTTTTCTTCATTTCGTGAGTTGTATAAATGAAAGTGTCCTTGCACATCCAAAGGGTTCTCTCCTGCGGAGTTGTAAGCTTTGGTTTTAAGATTCCATGCTTTTGGACCTCTGTAACGACATCTTGTGGAAATTTGTCAAACCCCCGCTCATATAAATGTAAGTAATATCATTTAATGAAATACAACTATGTTTTTTCATTCATGTGTCGCGTATTGAATGTGAATCTTGACCCTTTTGTCTTTCTTTAAATCTACGTATTCATTATTTATAGAGCTCCGAGTTTGCTTTAGCTTCCTACGTGATAGTTTCAACTGTGTCCGCATAGGCTAGGTTTGGACCCTATTTTAGTTTTGCGCATCACCTTCTTTCCATTTCGCAACCCCTTTCCTTTCCCCTCAACTCGAATCCGTGAGAACATAGCTTAGTTTTAGTTTAGTTACAATTTTGAAGTTGTAGGCTAGTCGTGGCGGGCTAGAATAAAAGGAACCAACCTTCTCTGGAGGTTGATCCCACTTTGCAAAACCCCACACTTTTGAGATCATCCCATGTTACCCAAAGTCTCATATGCTCATCTATGAATGTTCTGGAGGGCTCAACTTTTGGTTTGCGATGAACCAGGTTGCATCCTCACCCGAGTCCTCCATCACTAACTCCTCCAAAACTAGCTCGGATAATCGAGCACATTCAATGCTAATAATTTTAAGTTTATTTTTGCATGCAATGAAGTTGTTATGCCAATCTTGAAGTCATGACAAGTTTTCTAAAATTGCTAGTACCTCGATAAACCTCATAATTATCATTCAAAACAATAATGCATTGTCAAAAATATTTTATTCTTATCTTAATTACCATTTTCACGGTTCTCGCATTAAATGGGATTCAAAATAAATCGTAAGTTTAGACCAAATTCCCACCATAACTTGGTCATACAAATAGTTAGCAAAACCAATAGTGTCACATTAAATATTGTGGACAAGAACTTGTCCTCAATATGTTTTAAGAATAAACCAAAACATCCAAATTGGATAATCAATATCAATAAAACCATTTAGTTATAATTACATCATGGTACCAAGATCGTATGGTCTCCCTCCTCATCCAACGGATGCCAAACAATTCAAAAAGTGCACTTGTGCGGGGTCGTCGGCCCACAACGTCAAACGATGTGCTTTTGCGATCCGATGCAACTAATAAACATTTTGTTAATTATGAAGTCACCAAAATTTAATTGGCATTGATATTATTTTAGAGAATAGGATTAAATCTTTCAACGACAATAATTAAATTACATAAACATTACTCACAAACAACAAGTAACAATGCATGCTCCTTTGACTATCTCGAGTGACATAATGCCACTCGACAGGTCAAAACAATATGCAATGTTGTCGGCTCTCTTGTGGCTAAGAATTCAAACAATATTTTTCAACATCAACCAAACATCATAAACAATCAAAACACAACCAAAACAATCACCTCATGGTTTTAACAATGCAAACACACCAATGCGATTATATTCAAGCATGTAAACTATGTTATGTGTGTCATGGTGCCCCCTTTTACCTTTTTATACATCAATATACGACTGCGTCTATTCTGTCTCCCGATGATATCCTCCCTATGGGTGTCTCGATTTCACTAGGGGTACTTGTTCTCTTGTGTTAAAGTTCATGAAAACACACGTGTTTAGACCTCTATCATTGCATAAAACCATAAAATCCATAAAAGAAAATTATTGAATTAAATCATTTATTGTTGTATTGTCAAAAACATGTTGATTATGATAGAATTTATCCCTGTTTTCTACAAAAAAACTTTCACCATCAAGTTTAACATGTTAAATTCATTCACATAACGATAAACCGTAAATCATCACT
This sequence comes from Taxus wallichiana var. yunnanensis, assembly GCA_018340775.1. Classification (NCBI taxonomy): domain Eukaryota; kingdom Viridiplantae; phylum Streptophyta; class Pinopsida; order Cupressales; family Taxaceae; genus Taxus; species Taxus wallichiana. The sequence goes on along the minus strand of CM031242.1, from coordinate 564,102,135 downwards.
AAATCAAATAATTGACTAATCATTATTTCAAAATAGTGTTTCCAACAACAATAGATATAATAATAAATTTGGGTCGTGATATGATCATTGTCCTTCTCCCTCTCCTTATAGGTTGTTTCTATTTCAAGATTATCAATCTATTTATAGGTTTCACTCCACATGCATATTCATGAGAATATCCCTTTTAGAAAGTTCCTCGAAGTGCAATTGACATGCACCACCCGACACCTATGATCCCTAATCATCAACCCGATCAATGATTCCTATGTTGCCAAATGTTCCAACCGACGTTTACACTAGTTTAGTTGATTCACATGTGTGTCTCACTCACGTTAGCGGTTAACTAATCTTCATGTTTTTTGTCATAATCAACAAAAGGCACACAAATCCCATGGATTTAAAAAATAAGGTAGGATCGGGTTTCATACAAGTATGGAATTTGTAGGCCATTCCCGCACATGTATAGAATCGAGAATTGCCCATAAATGAAGGGAAAACAAAGGAGGAGAGAGAAAACAAAGGAAAAGATAGAAATAAGGGAAACACAAGGAAGAATATAGGAGGATAAAAGAGTCAATAAGAGAGAAAACAAAGTCAGTAAGTAACAAATACAAAGTGAAAGTGTCAAAATTCATACAAAATGAAAGTGAATGATCAAGGTCGAACAACATATGAAATACATGCTAATAAGAGCCTAACTTGGACCGATACTAAATAAACATATGAACATACAAGCACCATAAAGAACTAACTAGTTTAATACCAAAATAAAAGAATGGATCAATGGTGAGGAACTTGTGCTCTTCAAAGAGAGGTCACAAGCTCAAATCTTACGGGGGTAGGGTATGTACGTCTCGTATTTGAAGCACAATTAGGTGCCTCCGTGTATTGGGAGTGTGCGGCGGCCTCATATGCTATAACCGCCGCAGATCCAAAACAGTCGTCCGACATCACAAACCATAAACGACTATTATTATTATTATTATATCAAATAAACCACACCAAAAAAATCTACATAAACTAAAGATTTACAAAACCTCTCAATAGATAACTAAAACCTCTCTGTTAGAGGGGCATAACCACTCTTTACATGAGGCACTTCAAGAAGATTGGCCTTAGTCATTGAACGGTTGGTCTTTCGTTGTTAAAAAGACGACATCCCCTACCTACTCTCGTATGCGATCCACAACCTAAAGTACAACATAACAATGAAAGAACTCCTCCCAAAGTAAGGACCCACACTTGATTTCTCCCATCTAAAAACCTTCACATTTAGACCATAGTACCTCTTGACCAACATTCCATGCGCGCACCATAGTCAATTTGAACTCCAAGGGCCATTGAGAAGGGAGTAAAAGAATTTAATTTCCCACGCCATTTTAATTGATTTAAAAAAAAATTTATATAGCAATCAACATATCGTACATATTTGGTAGGGATATTAGCAAAATCTTGTCCTTTTGCCAAAATTCTAGACATGAAGGGGGGTGCAGATCAATAAGTTTGAAGGAAAAAACATCAAACTAAGAACAAATGTGTGAAATTAATTCAGCAGCAGTTATTTTTAAAAGTATATCCCAACAAATTCTATGAAAGACAACATATAAAAATTTATGTGGAAGTTAACGAATTGAATCAGCCATGTTTCTGGATCTTCTTCTGGTTGGTGCTGCTTACATCACAGATCAAGTCTCCAGGTAAGGATTTCGCACTGGGGAATGCGCTCTCTCCGTGTACTTTTTTTGGGATTTGTGAAGTTCGTACTGGGATTTAATTCTGTCTGTTTTGGTTAGTGTCATAGAGGAGGTTGGCTTGTTGGGTTACTGAGAAATATAAGAAATTCATTATGTACAGATTTTGTATGGAGGATTATGCTGAATTGCCTTGGTGGGTGTATTGAATTTTCTCGGTAGATTCGACGTTTTTAAAAAAAAAATTATTTTTTACTGTTTTTGATTAGTTTTACATGGTGGTGTAAGGTTTCTGTATTTTATTTGAGAGGGTTTCAACTTTCAACTTTCTTTGTTAGAAATATGCAGTTTTAAGATTGTCAAAGTACGATTTCTTATCATAAAAGCAATTCTCTTCCTCCCACATATAGAGAAACCATTTTCCTCTTTTGCAGAGATTTCATCTCTGAACTAACCATTTTTAATGATTGAAATCAGAGTAACCGTTAATATCTCAAAAACTATGTAGACAGTTCATTGAGAGTAACTGAAATGAGTGTTTTTCAACACCCACAAGTAGAACAAGGGTGCATCTATATCTGACTGTTTGTTATCATTCATTATTATTAACATAGAAAACTTCAGGGATTGAATTTTTTTCACAAATATAGAACGGTCGGTGAATCTTTCCATTTCATAAAATCAGAAAATGAATATTATGTCTTGTATTACACCCCAGTATATTGGTAACACTCACACCCACCTTACTTAATATAAGGAAATGCACCATCAAGTTTAATCAAAATGCACTTGGGACTTGCATTCAAAATCTCCCTAGTCTGGAGTAGCCTGCATTTGCCTTATTAACACCGAGATCATGGCAAGCAGGGCTTGCAACCGGGCCTTGAACCATGATTACACTGGACATAAATATTGCACTCTAATATATAATAGAGATCATAGAATTTTTGGAAAAGATTAGACATCAAGTTTTATGAATCTTTCTTTAGACCATAGATAGAATACTCGCCAAAAACTCGGCGAGTTTAGAAAAACTCGCCAAAAATTATGCTAAACGAGTAACTCGCAGGAAAACTCGCCAAAAATGCAAAAAAAAACTCGCCGAGTATAGTTGGAATACTCGCCAAAAACTCGCCAAAGACAGCATTTCTTTCCTTTTTTGGATTTTTGGTGAAGAAAACACAAGCATAGAAAAAAATTTGCCATTTTTGGAAAGGGTCCGGGAAGATGTAGCAGCAAAAACTTGCATGTGCCATAACTTTCATTCTGTGGCTCCGTTTCAGGTGCCGTTTTCTCTAAAAGTGCATATTTTCTCGAGCTCTACGCAGTGATGGCAATATTTTTCTTATTTTCATAAAATCCATTTTTGCACCTTTTTGGACCAAGCAACTTCTTGCAATCTTCTGAAAGAATCATGAGCTTTGATCCCCTGTAGACAGATTAGTAATTAAAAATATTGGATAGCTTTCCAAAACTCGGCGAGTACTCGCCAAAACTCGACGAGTATTCTCCCGTGCTCGGACTAATCACACGAAGAAGCGCAACAAGTTGACTCAAAAAAGGCTCAACGACTTGGTTTTTGTGCAATACAATCTCCGGCTTCGCACAAAAAAAGTTGAGGCCACATCAGAGGAGCTCATTGATTTGGATGAGATAGATCCATACAGTGAGTGGACTGGGCAAGAAGAGGAAAACCCTGCATTCACAGCGGACGAGATTGCTTCTTTTGAGAGGGAGGCTATGGAGGGAGAAGCACTAGCAGGACTCCGAGGAGATATTGGACTGGATGACATCTTTGGAGGTGATCTCCAACATGCAGCAGAGGAGCCACCAGCACCACCATCTAGTTCCATGATCGAGCCAGATTCGCAGCCTTCTAGGAGGAGCGTGGAGACGCAGCCGAGTGTGGGGACTAGTATCAGCCGGTTGTCGTATTCGCATGATGATGCGATTTTGTATTGTATTTGTATTCAAATCTAATAGAAAACACTTCTCCAACATTTTATGGGCTCATTTGATACATTTTGTAGCTATGTGTTGCTTAAAATTTATGTTTTTTAAAGAAATTTGAGTATTTTTAAGTTGCCGAGTATTCCCGAGTATTGGCCGAATATTGGCGAGTTTTTGCCGAGTTTTTTTTTTGGGGGTCTGGCGAGTTTTTGGATTTGGCGAGTTTTCCTACTATGGTTTAGACTGTTGAAAGTGTTTTACATACCAGTGTTCTTAGATGTTTAAGGAGAATGGTTGATCCCCCATTGGACATAAATATTATATTCTGATATTTTATATTCTGGATTTTTGTGTGCACTGTTTTGGCAGTTGTTTAGGTTAGGAGATATTGGATGTTGAAGGAGAAAAGGATATCCAATGGAGACCGGAGGCAATTCCCTTACTTCTGGACCGGATGGAGCTAAGAGGAAAGTGTCATATTTTTATGACCCAGATGTTGGAAACTATTACTATGGACAAGGTCATCCTATGAAGCCTCACCGCATACGAATGACACATGCTCTTCTTGTTCACTATGGTTTGCATAAGGAAATGCAAGTTCTTAAGCCCTATCCTGCAAGAGATAGAGATCTCTGTCGGTTTCATGCAGAGGACTATGTAGCATTTTTGAGAGGAATAACTCCAGAGACAACACAGGACCAAGTGAAGTCATTGAAACGGTTTAATGTTGGAGATGACTGTCCGGTTTTTGATGGATTGTATCAATACTGCCAAACTTATGCTGGCGGCTCTGTTGGTGGTGCTGTCAAACTTAATCACAAACAATGTGACATTGCAATCAATTGGGCTGGTGGTCTTCATCATGCAAAAAGTGTGAGGCATCTGGTTTTTGCTATGTAAATGACATTGTTCTGGCCATCCTGGAGCTATTGAAATATCATAAGGTGTGTTTCCAAATGTCTTCTATAACTGCATTATATTCTCCAAATTTCTATTTCTTTACAAAACTGAACTTGCTCAGATTTTCCTTTTAGTTAATTTCGTGTTTTGTTTTGTGATTATAAATGGCTAGATCAAATTTTTTCTGAATGTCTTATTTGCAGGACATGTTTCACTTTGCAAAATGGTTCCACTGTTTATATATGCCAAGTACAAATATTGGTACCCAAAAATGTTCCTTTGTAGTCGTTTCTCCCTAGTTTTGCATTAAATTTTGTATGCACGTCAAAGTGGTTGCTTTGCTTTTTACCTTTTCTCCAGTCCTGCAAAATTTGAATAAACTAATTTCAAAATAAAAATACATAAATGGGATGCATGTTACAAATTACTTGCTCAATGTTGAAAGAACGATTCTCAATGTTATTGAGATATATAGATATACTGGGTTTAGTCAAGAGAGAACATGTTTTTTCATTTTTATTATAATTTGTTATTGAAATTGGAGACACAAATATCCTTCATAGATTTCATCGAGTTAATGTAGCAGGCAGCATGGAACTCGAGCAGAAAATCTTACATTTAGGAGTGATATACTTTACAGCAGTAAAGTTGAAGGAGTTCTATTCGCCAGCAGAATATACATTTTGTCCAACCAGGATTCCCTTTCCCCAGGATTCCCTTCCCCTCTTAATAGTAGTTGAATGAGATCGTGCTAACACTGCTCTTGATAATTATTTTGATATTGGCTACATAAAAGGTCAATTGTGAGGCCCTGACGAGTCTCTACTTTTACTATCTAGAGCCATCTTGAGCATAAAAAGCATCACCCTATCACAACACTAGAATGTTGTGATTACTAAATTATGTTTGTGTTTTTGCTTTCCTATGTTCATGTTTCTCAGGATCTAAAATGGTCCCCAGATTTATAAATTTAAAGGTGTCTGTCTTTTTGGTTTCGTAGACTCTCCTTTGCGAGGATATTAATGATGCACATCTACCAAATTATTGTTTCAGATAACGTAAAAAAACAGAAATTTTATTCAAAATTTTTTTAAGAGAAGAATGTCTTCCAACATTGTTTTCCTATGTTACATGAAGTACAAGAACATGGGGATGCATCCTCATAACGTCTAGAAAATTTCAGGAAACTTCAGGGCATGGGTATTAAAAATTAATATAAGAATATTGTTGTTAATTAATGACTAAACAGAAATAAACAATTAATTCATGATAGAAGATTCATCATATTATCATACAAATTAGACATTCCAAATACATTGAATTCTACTTCCAACATCTTAACCTTATCATTTGACATTAAATTGATAGAGGGAACAAAAATTAAAATACAACGGGTCATCATATCACTCGTAAAATTTGATATTCACAAGACTGAAAATAGAATCAATAAATTGAAGTGACAAGTTTGAGGACTGATATCACATATCATATACGTCTGAAGAAATCATACATGATAAAAGATATTCAAATCCGAGGCATCAATATAGTACGAAGCTTTTCTATAGACAAAACACTAATAGAAAAAATGTAGAAGTCTTGTAAATAACAAAAGTAGATTGTAGCAAAGCGTGGATAATGGCTCATGTCTGTGTGACTGCTATTGATCTATCCTCAGCTTCCATTCACTTGAAAGTTGTCTCAATGCTATACATTATACATGGTGATATTATGATCACACCTATCTTCTGGATTATGAAAATACCCATGGGCGGTTTCCTGCAAATACTCTGCAGTCTTTCGATTCTTAAGATGTGAGCCACCATGAACTCCAACCAGCTTTTTTGTTCTCCTTGAGATATGCCTGTTTTTCTCGATAGGAGATGAAGATATAAGTGCAATAGTTCCTCTTAGCCACAAATAAACTAACACTCTGCGAAAGCAACTGGAGAACAAGCTATCTATCCTCTAGGGTTTTGTTGCCATACATCTTCCACTACCCAATTGGGTTCCTTTGTGTCAGACTTGTTTTGTTTTTAGTTTTTGGGTTTGCTGAAAGGGCCGTTGAGTTCTGCGAATTGAAGAAATTGCTTGCTAAGCTTCATGTTATCCTTGGTAGAAATCTTCTCCGTAGCATCACAAAGACCTTGATTTACCTCATCATCATTAATAAGAGCCACTCCTCCAAGTCTATCCAAACCAAATACCTTTTGGGGTTCAATGCATAGGCTGCCATGTGCAAGGGCCTATTCATCCAATCCCACCTACTTTGAATATGAATCTAATCCTCTCTTAATAGAGTTGTGTGGTGGGATCTCTCTAACAAATCATATCCCTATCTGTGATTAAACATGCTATCAAATAGCTCATAGTTTTCTTCAATAGTAGGAGCATTTTTGTATGCTTAATGGATCACCTGGGCTATGGGTCAATAAAGGAGACTATATCTACTTTCTGCCTTCACCTTCTTCCCCTTGCCGGGCTTGGATACACCAATCTGGCATACCTAATGTATGTGGACTTGAGGATTTCCTCCTTTTTGTGTGACCTATAGGTGGGTAAGGATATATGGTGGTTGCAGATAAACATCTGCACATCCCTATATATGCATACAAATAAGTTCTTGTTTAGGAAAAGACTATAAAATATATGACATTAATTTTTGTAGGCTATATAATATATATGTATATTAAATATACTGTTTTTGTCTAGTATGATGGTTTGGAAGTTGAGTAGTGTTGAAAATTCCTCTACACCATGGTAAACAAACTCTGATCTTAAAGAACCCTCAACTAGATAGCTCAAAGCTGAAAGCCAATCAAAACTGCTGAACTTTGAATGCTAGAATCTACAATCACATATAGTAGAGAAACACTAACTGAAAAATACTCAGATCTGCTCCAAATCACATCACTGTTTTATTAATCAGAAAACAGAAGCTACAATGCTTTGGAACACACTCTAGAAAAACACTCACACTGAATGAAAAACTGAATGAATAAAACACCTACCCTAGGCCTTCTTTTATAGCTGAAGAAGAGACCCTAAAAATAGCCTAGATCCTAAAACTGGATCCATCCCAAAATTAAATCAACCCTTGACCTAATTTTATCCTAGGGATCTGCATCCTTAAATAGAAAGTCAAATTTTACAAAAGCAAACTACTAAATAAATTACTACTTTTCTAAAACTGGCAAACAAACTACGAAAAAGCAACTGTTAAATCTGGGCAGCCAAGAATATGACAACCAAGATTAGGACTGCTGTTCTCTATGACTGTACGCTTTGCAGAAGTACCATAATCCAACACTTCCTCTTATTAATGTGATCTCCACCAATCCCAGTCTCTCCTGGAACATCTCAAACTTTCCTGTAGCTAGAGGATTTGTCAGAATGTTTTCAATTTGTTGATCTATTGGAACACAGTCTAGAGCAACTGCTCCCTTCTGAATTCTGTCTCAGAGAAAATGATGTATGATGTCAATGTGCTTGGAGCAGTCATGAAATATTGGGTTCTTAGAGAGTTTGACGCAACTTTGATAGTTGATGTAAATGATTGTGGGCTCCATTTTATCACCTACCAACTTTGCAATAAACTTGCAAACATAGATAGTTTTACAACTAGCAGTGCTCACTATCATGAACTTTTCCTTTGTTGAATTGAATGCCATTGAACCTTGCTTCCTGCTGAACTAGGATATGACTCCTGAACCCAAACTGAAGCAACATCCTGAAGTAGTCTTCCTCTCACCTGCATCTCCTGAGTCGAAAAATCCATGCAGCATCAACTCATCATCCCTTGCATATCTCATACCAAGATGTATTATGCCCTTCAAGTACTGGTTCACATGCTTTGCAACAACCCAATGAATCTGCCTTGGATCAATCATGAACTGACTCAAAGTGTTTACTGCAAAACATATATTTGGTTTGGTATTAACCAGATACATCAAGGACCCAATCAACTGCATGTACTCCAAAGGATCTACCAAATCTGATTCCATGTCAGCATGTAACTTCAGATTCGGTATCATAGGATTGGCGATGGAGTTTGCAACCCAGCATCTGAAACCTCTTTAGAATATCAAATGTGTAGTTTTCATCTAAGTCACCGCATTCAAATTCGTGTTCGAATTCGCCGAGTATAAAATTCGTAAGAAATTCGTTGCTAAAAAAATAGAGATAAAATTCGTGATTAAATTCGGCTAATAGAAATCCAGTTATAATTTTACAAATGTTGTTTTAATAAAATAATTATTTACATAAATATGTTAAAAAATTTAACCTATAAACCATTAACTTATTAACTTTTAAATTAATAGTTTATAGGTTAAAAACTTATTAACGTGAATAGTTTATTAACTTATTAGTTTATAGGTTAAAAAATTATTAACTTATTAATTTGAATACTTGATTAACTTATTGACTTATTAACCTAAAACACAAAATAAACAGTTATAAACATTTATAAATCAAATTACAAACTAAAACTTAATAAAATCAAAACCTAAAAAATACTATAGCTTTTGTGGAAACGTGGAGTCCAACAATGGTCGCAGAAGTCTCGAAGGCTCGTGAAAGCTCGCAGAAGGCTCGTGGAAGACTTACACGACTCGCAGAAGGCTTGCATGATTCAATGAAGGCTTACACGATTATGGCACTGGCATTTACATTCGCGGCTCCCTTTTTTATAGTTTTTTAACAGAAACCCTAATGAATTTAAACGAAAATTTTAAATATATCTGCCCTCACGATTCGCGTTTTGAAGCAGTTTATTAAATTCGGCGAATAACAACGAATTTGAAATGCTCGGAAAACATTCGGCGAATTTTGGGGTTTTTTCATTAAATCCGCCGAAAGCGGTGACATAGGTTTTCATGCACAAGGAAAATCTCATCTCTGCCACACCTCTAGACCCAAGAAATAGTGCATCGGTCCAATGTCCATGTCATATTCTTTGGCCAACTCTTCCTTGCACCCTGCAATGACTTCTTTGAGCTCCCTGTAAGTATTTAGTCATCTATATAAAGGATCAAAACCAACAAATCAGATCTATCAAATAAATAATGCAAATTGGGATTTGCATCTGTTTTGGTGAATCCCAAACCTAACAAGTACTCATCAATTCTGGAGTACCAAGCTCGGTGTGCCTACTCCAACCTGTAAAGACCTTTGTTTAACATGCACACATGGGTCTCTCGCCCATGCACCTCAAATCCTCTCGGCTGATTAATGTACACTTCTTCCTCAATCAGGCCGTTCAAAAAAGCTTTGATGTGCGCCAACCAAAAAAAGCTGCTAAAGACATAATGGTCTTGAATCTTGATAGAAGCATACCTAGCAGCTGGAGCAAAAATCTCCTCACAGTCAACTCCCTATTTCTAAGAGAGTCCTCTAGCTACAAATTGGGCTTTATACTTCTCCATGATGCCATTGGCTATTGCTTCACCTTGTACAAACCACCGGTATCCAACACTAATTTCTCCCCTGGTCTTGGCACTATCTCACACACATTCATTCTTCATGATGGAACTATATGAAAGATCCCCAATTGGATCTCTCTTGTTTTCCAACAATTTAGATCAATGAAAAACACTCAAGGCTGATTTATGACTATTATGGCAATCACACTAATGCAGATCTGAATTTATGTGAAGAAGTGCGACTAGGGTTTTGAATAGAATCTAGCTTAAAACTGAACCCAAACTGATTTGAAGACTGTGCAACAATAAATATAACTCCTTCAGATGATTTCTAGCAATGGCGACTCATGGTGTTGGATAAAGCTTTGAAAATCAATGACCAATAAACATATTTGCTAGATTAAACCGATCTTATGATTTTAGCAAACCATTAAGGATGAAACCAGATTTTATGGGCATAAATCGACTTAGAAAAATACTCAGAATGCTGCAGATTTAAAGAGGCTGAAACAGTAATATAAATCCATCCAAAATATTGAAAGTACCTTCTCTTGAGCTGTAAAAATTAATACAACAGATAGCAGCAAAGTACAGACCTTGGAATGACTTCAAAACATAACATGACAGCCAAAGATGGGTCGCTTCATTAGAGAAAGTCAGTACAGCACTGCTGCAACACTGGTCTTCAACTCTTTATTGCAAAAACTCCTCAACTACCGCTGGAAAATACTGAAATTCTTTGTAAGCTCTGTGGAAAATCCTATGTAGAAATTCCTCCTAATCTCTAAGAGGGTTTTCGTCCTCTAGAGGCAATATACTAAGGGTTTTCGTCCTTAGAATACTTTAATACAAAAGCACCTGGCTTAAGATCAGATTCAAAAGTGATAAAATGATTATATGGTGATCTGCCCAAGCTGCCCCTCTCCTTTTTATAGGAAAAATATTACAAAATCACCTTTCCATCTTCCAATGAGAAAAGAGTGCCAAAATACCCTAAAAGCATGCCCATACCAGTCGCACTTTTCTCCTTGGGCAAATAAACATTAAATAATATTTTATTACTTTCCTAATGTCTAATTTGGCCCCCATGTCAAGTCGCACTTTTGGCCTAGAGTGAAATAAAATCACTTTGGCCATTTAAAAGACACTTTATTAAGTCATAATAATATTATTATAAGTGCTTTATAATAATTATTTTTAAATCGGCACTTTATAATAATTTTATGACTTAAGTCACCCTTAATCGCCTCCTTTGGCCGTCGGGTAGACTAAATGGGCCAAAGGTCTTCGACCAACAACTATCCAAGAAAAAGAGGGACATTACACTATACTTCTCCATGATGGCATCTTGCCATACCTCGCCGATCAACCGCCTCGTCATAACTAGAAGGCTCTATATCAATGATGGAAGACATTGATGCAACATAACTGGGAAACTTCTTAGGAGGATGACTTACGAAAAGAAGTCTTTGGAGCACTGAATTGCTTCTCGCCTCCCGTGATATGTCGTTGAAGCCATTTAGGCTTCCGGCTATCTTGGGAATAAAGCTGTCTTTGTGCTCGTCCTAGAACTTGCATGATCTCGAAACTGTACTCCACGAAACATGTGTATCAACACCTAGGGCAGCAAGTGTTGTCTCCTCAGATACTGTTGGAAGCGCTTGGGGTTTAGAAGACCATGCATCCTCATCCACCTTCACATCTCGACTCACTACTATCTTCCTTTGAGATGGAACATAGATCTTGTAAGCCTTAGAGGTCTCACTATAGCCAACTAGAATACCCTTCAAACCGAGAGGGTTCAAGCTTCGTCCTCTTCTCTTTTGGAACATGAATGAAAACTGGACTCCCAAATACTTTGAAATGAGAAACATCTCGGTTCCTTCCCTATAAAAGCTTCTTGTGAGTCTTGTCCTTCAACACTGGGAGAACCCTTGTTCGGTTTGTAGACAACAACATTACAAGCTTTTGCTCAAGAAACATTCACAAAACTAAGTCACGAACCATAAACTTAGAGGCTCTACTATGGACCCGTTTTCTCTTTGCAACCCCATTTTTTCGTGGGGTTGATGGTATGGTAAACTCCCTCTTGATCCCTACTTCTTTGAAAAAGGAATCAAAGTCGTTGGAGGCATACTCCCCTCTATTGGCTGATCATAGTACCTTAATCGTCTTGCTTGTATGGGTCTCACTAAAGGCTCTGAACTCCTCAAACTTGTGAAGACCTCATCCTTGATCTTCATACAAGAAATCTAGGTCTTTTCGGAAGAATAATCAAGAAGAAGATATTTTAATGTCCGCAAGACTACCAAAGCAGCCTATGGGACAACCGATCTTGCTAAAGATCTTTTTGGCATTCAAATATCTTGTTAGTGAGTTTAATGATCAGCTCCCCTGTTTTTTCAACCATATTCTCATTGAAGATATCTTGAAAGGAGGTAGTAGCCACCGTGCTAGCAAACTGGGCCCTAATGTCATTATAAGCATTACAATCCAACATGAAATGTTTATCTGATTCCACCGCACTAGACGTGCAAAAGATATAGATTCTTTCTTCCCATGTCTCTTTAGGTCTTTTCCATCTTCTGTTTCACACCGAAGACGGTGTGAATTAGTTCTCAATTGAGCTATGAAGATCTTTGCTTTCCACAGGATATTAGCCCCTATAAAAGCCTTTGTTGATGATCACATGTAGAGTTAAATTCCTCCAAATAGTACCTCTTCTTTCTCCCCAACGGCTTTCCCCACATAGCTTGACGGAATTTGTCTATAACAAAAGTTTTTATCTCTTGACTATTATTAGGACATGCATTCAATGAAATTAACATAGTACAAATTACCTGTCAATGAGGTTGGATGCCATAGGTTCACAAATGCCTGGATGAATTAGATCTAAAATCACCCTTGACCTGTGCTCACCACTCGAAACAAAGGCCTTGGCATGCTTGCCGAGTGCAAATCACTTACACATCCCTTTCTTCACCTCCATGAAGTCAGGGAATCCAACCACCATGTCCTTCAAAAGAGGCAACAATCCATAGTTCAAGTGCCCAAATCTTTTGTGCCAAAGCTCACACAAATTGTCATTGTTGGTCAATAAAGCTCTTTGCTTCACTGGATCTGCCAACAACCTGTAAAGGCCGCCCTCTCAAACTCCCTTGGCCAAGACTTGACTAGGCTTGGGGCTATGTTTCCTAATAATTACTTGTTGATCATCAAACTCAGCCCTACACTTCAAATCTGTTAGACAAGAAATTGAAAGGAGATTCTTAGTCATACCAGGAACATACAGTACCTCATGCAGCTCCAGAAATACTCCTACTGGCATGCAAAATGAGATAGACCTTATCCCAAATTTTGTGTACTTGGCATCATCACCAAGCTCCACCTGCATGCTAGTATGTTGTTCCTTAAATCTGAAGAAGGCTACCCTGTTTGAAGTCATATGTTTCGAGGCTCCATTGTCAACATACCACCCAACACTTGAGACTATGTTGGTGGAAAGGCATGACACCATGACAAAGCTTGCCTCAAGCCTGTCAGCCAACTTGTCTATTCTTGAAGCTTCCGCACTTCTTGTGAACTATTTTTATTGCTGGTGCTATTGCTTTCCCTTCCCTTTCTTCTTCTTTGGACATTGAGAAGCATAGTGGCCATGCTTATTGCAATTGAAGCACTTAATATGACTCAAATCCTTCTTCTAGTGATTAGAAGACCCCAAGTCTTCTTTCTTCTTCTGACCATTCCCAAATCCTTTCTTTCCTCCCTTCCTCACCTTCCTGATGAGGGCCTGATCTGGAACATCATCCTTAAAACTGTTTGAGACTTGTTGTAGTCTCATCTCTTCTCCAATGAAAGCATCCCACAACTGCTCAAAGTCAGGTAACTTCTCCTGACCATAGATAACCTGAACAAAATTGTGCCACGCTGGATTGAAACCATTTAGAGCAATCCAGACTAGCTCATTATATTTGGCTTCATCACCAATTGCATCAATTTGATCTCTAAGCTCTGCTAGCTTCATTAGATAGCTTGCCACTATATTTGTCTTGCTCATGCAGGTAGTGTTGAGCTTGTTCCTTAGAAGTATCACCTAGATACATTCACACTCTGATACAAGGTTCCCAAGGCATTGTACATCTCCTTGGCAATCTTCTTGGTGGCGATATGAGGGATCAGATGGTCCTTCACCGAATCCAACAAAATTCACTTCACCTTCATTGCCTTCTTATACTTTTCCAGATCCTTGGGATTTGTGGGAGGCATAATTGTCTTCTTCAAAAGGTACCATAATTCTATTTCTTCTAGGATATTCTGCAATCTTAACTTCCACACGGCACATAGTTAGAGGATCCCTCCAACAAGTGACTGTCTCGCATACTAGGAATTGCCATTGCTGCAACTGTTCGAACAAGCTTCAATCTACAATCACTGGATCAATTAGGATTTCACACCCCACAACCCTTCACAAGTCCACATGCCAATTATTTTTCACAATTTTGATTCGATCGCTGAAGCATGGACATACTGCCCATTGAAATCCTCTAACAACTTTCTACTCTAGACAATTAGCCTCCCCATACAGGGTATCCAGGAAGATTTTAGAAACTATGCTTTGATACCATGTTGAAAATTCCTCTACACCATGGTAATCGAAGACTTATCTTAAAGAACCCTCAACTAGATAGTTCAAAGCTGAAAGCCAATCAAAATTGCTGAACTTTAAATGCTAGAATCTACAATCACATACAATAGAGAAACACTTAATGTCCCCTTTTCCTGTGCCAAAGGCCTAATGGCCAGGTCGAGTCCAAGCCGTGGTCAGACCGAAGGAGCTGTGGACATTGGGAGCTATGGGGAGGGGGCCACGTGGTTCTAATAGTCTAATTTTGTGTTGAGGGTCACTTTTGGACCATGGCGACTTAAAGGGGAAAAGTAACTTAAGTCACTTTATTTTATTGGCCCCTCCATAGAATGAAATGTGTATAGGGTCTATTGGGGCTCTTTTGCCTCGGGAAGTATATAAGGAGTTGGGGGAGAAAGGAAAGGGACTTTTTGTCATATACATTTTTAGCCTCCTTCACGTGCAGTTGTTGTTGTTGCGCATCTATAGCTTGTGGAGTCAAATCCCATAGGGACCCTAGCTTTGGTGGTGAGAGACCCGTCCCTAGCTAGCAGGGCATTCTTCGGTAGTGAGAGATCTACCCTAGTCTGTCATTTTTGGAGCCGTTTTTAGGGTTGTGTCACAGAGATAATAACAGAGGTTTCAGAGGAAGGATTTCAAGGGTTTTGGGGGCATTTGGGGAAGATAATCAGAGGAGCTCCAGATCAGATTCACGGCAGCCATTTGGGCGGGCGTGGCAGCACGTTGAAGGCACCTCCATCATTTTCCGACCCCATTCCAAGCGAGGCGACTTGCAGCCCTTATTTGGGGGTTTTCCAGTCGGCCATTCTCAGATCTGAAGGTGGAAATATTATTTCCTATATCTGTCAATGTTATTTCCAAAGACCCTTATTTTTGCTCTTGTATTTAGAGAGTAACAAATTACCTGATTGCTTGATTTGATTTCGGTTGCTTGGTTTGATTTTGTTGCTTTGGTTCAAATTCAAAACTTTCATATCTAGGGTTACTTGCCCTAGGTGCTACAACAATTATATAGCAAGTTTTCAATTGAGTTCATGACACGAGGGCATAATGGATATTGGACTCGACCCGAAAATGGTTAGATTCTTTATCATTTTTACCGCATCTGCTTTTACACATGTTTTTCTAACTAACTTTGAAACTTAAAGCTATTCCTTTTGTAGCGTAACATATAGTTCGAGCATTGTAGTCACATTGCATTTTGGAATGTCATGTGTATTGTTAATAGCTACGTTACCCGATACGGCACCCCCAGGGTGCTCGAAATGTACCAGGAGCGGTGCGGGAGCAAGAGTGGCGGCGAGGAGCGGCGAAAGGATCTGTGGAAACGTCCAGTGCACGACACGAGCCATACCCGGGCGTTTCCACGAGTGTTTCATTGCTCCCAAGCCAAAATACATCTTTTAAATTTTTTTCATGTTTTAAATGCCCAATAACATTAAAAAATTAAATATTCTTCTAATCTAAACCCTAAAAGCTAACTCTAAACAATAAAACAAAAGAACAACACAAAAACAAAACATAAAGCAAAGAAACTTACCTTTGGCTCTCCAAAATTGCATTGTGCTTGTCTAGGGTTTGAGGAGCTATTGCTAAGCTTGTAGGAGTGTGAGGAGTTGCAAAGGAGGAAGATTTGTGAAGGATTTGTGGTTTCTTGAGTGAAGTTCATTTTTTTAAATTTCTAATCTTGTTTTTTTTTTTTATTTAATTTTTCACACATTACATTTTTTTGCTCTTTCTATTTAAGTTTTTTAATTTTCAATGCATGCCATTGTTTTCTTTGCTTTTTTTAAAACCTTGTAGGTACTTCTACAATGGCAACAAGTTCTGCTTCTTTTGGGCAATCTTTGGTCAGGGAATTTGACCCAAATTCACCATTATGGAGGCATGTAACAATAGTTCAACAACTTGCAGGTGGTGGTTGTTTTGAATGGAAATGCAATGATTGTGATGGAGTATTCAAAGGCTCTTACAGTAGGGTGAAAAGCCACTTGTGTGCCATAACGGGTAATGGTATAAGAGTATGCAAGGGGAGGAATAGGTGCCAAAAACAAAAGTTTTGGCATATATCAAAGAGTAGGAAGATGCAGAGGCAAATGTGGCTATGAGAGCGGGTCATCCATTGGCCAAAAGAGGAGGTTCATCTCATTCAACGAGGCCTCTGTTGCCCCATCACCTAGTGGATCCCCAATTGTGGCCATGCCACATCCATTTGTGGCTCCTACCTCCACGGATGAGGATGTTTCCCTTGCACGAAAGAAAAGTAAGACAAGAGGGCCATTGGAAAAGGCCTTTCAGAATGAGAGCAGGGAAATTGCAGATGAACACATTGCAAGGTGTGTATATGCTAATGGGCTTTCTTTTAATGTTGTGAGATCACCTTATTGGTATGAGATGATGAAAGCCGTCAATAAGGCATTAAAAGGGTATAAATCACCAGGATATGAGAAGATCTGCACCTCCCTTTTGGATAAACAAAACAAATATGTGGAAACCTCCTTGCAACCAATTAGAGACTAATGGGCCAAAACAAGGGTGTCCATCATTTTTGATGGATGGAAAGATGCAAAAAATTGCCCTTTAATCAATGCGATTGAAGTATGCCCTAAAGGGGCAATGTTTTTGAAAGCGGTTGATTGTGAGGGGTAAGTGAAGGATGCCCAATTCATAGCCAACATCCTCTTTGAGTCCATTGAGGTAGTGGGGCCTCATAATGTTGTCCAAGTCATAACGGACAACACCAAAATGCAAAGCTGCGAGCATGCTAGTTGAGGCACGATATGGGCATATTTTTGGACACCACGTGCCGTGCATTCATTGAATTTAATGCCAAAGAATATTGCAAGCAAAATAGAGTGGATCCAACAAGTGTATGCGAGAAACTAAAGAGATCAAAATGTTTGTCAAAGCCAACCACCACATGTCACAGGCATTTTTAGATCATTCTCGCAATGGAGCTACGAAGGTAAGGAATTTTTTTTTTTTTTAAATTTAAAATTTAAATATAAGTTTTTAGTATTCTTTTAGTTTTCAATTTTATTTTTAATTTTTGTTCCTCATTCTTATTAGGTTGTTGAAACTTGGTTTGCATCACACACAATCGTCTTGAGACAACTTGTGAAGGTGCGACAGAGATACTCATGAGGATGGTAACCTCCAATCTTTGGTCTGTATGGAGGCAATCAAACACTCAACGGGCTCAAAAAGTGAAGAACATGATCTTAGAGGACCCTTGGTGGGATAGAGTGGAATATTTGTTGAGTTTTACGGAGCCCATTATGAGCATGATCCGGTTTACTGACACGGATCAGCCATGTCTAGGAGAGATATATGACAACATCGACTCAATGATTGAGAAGATAAAAGCCGTCATAAATGCAAAAGAACAAGATCCCGAGGAAATATTTTTCAAACAAGTGAAGTCAATCCTCATTGAGCGGTGGAAGAAAATGACCACCCCATTACATCTACTGGCTTTTGCATTGACTCCTAGATTTTATAGCACAAAGATCATTTCCTTGCCAAGGAGGGTAGCACCATACAGGGATGCGGAAGTCAGTGAGGGATATATGGCAGCATTGGCTAGGCTCTTCCCTGATCCTGAGGCCCAAGACCAGGTTATGGTAGAGTTTGACAATTTCATAGCAGAAACGGGTCATAGCCTTCTCGCTCTTGAAGCAAATACAAGATGGATGCTCATATGTGGTGGTACCTCCATGGTCATGCATCGGTTTACTTGCAACCTCTTGTAATCAAGGTCTTGGCACAAGTAAGTTTTTAATTTTTTTATTCTCTTTCCTTTTTTGTTATAACTTTTAGTTTTTTAAAATTTAAGTTTGAAGTTGAACTTTGCATTGACTTTGAAGTTTGGGTTGCCTTAATAGGTTGCAAGTTCATCTTCCTCTGAGCGCAACTGGAGTACATATAGTTTCATCCACTCACAAAAGCGCAACAGGTTGGGGGCTAAAAGGGCTGAAGATTTGGTATACATACATTCCAACTTGTGCCTTTTATCCCACAAGCAGCCGGAGTACAAGGAAGGGTCAACAAGACATTGGGACATTGATCCAGAGATAGTTGACTTGGATGCTTCCATTTCCCACCATGGAGCATATGATGATGAGGAGAGTTCTGTGGCACCACGAGACCTACATGCACAAGGGGGTGCAACTAGCAGTGGCCCTAGTGCGAGTGGTTCGAACCCATGTGGTTCTAATGAACCACGTAATGATGATGATGTAGCTGATCTTGATCCTCTTGATGAAGAGGAATATGATGAATATTGACAATGAAAGATAGTTTGAACTTTGAATATTGATCTATGATTGAATTTAATATATCATGAGATTCATGACATTCACATTGTGTTCGATTTAAGTATTTTAATTTAACTTTTAAGCTTTTAAGTTTCTAAGTTTTATCGGTATCCTAGCTTGTTTGTTGTGGTTATTCACTTATTTAGCTTATAACTTGTCTTTCATATGCATAATATGTGGTTAATAATTAAATTCCTATTTAGAAGGCTGAAATTTATATATTTTTTAATTTTTATATAGTTTTTGTACTGCCGTATCCGGGGTCAAATTTTTTTTTGCCATTTCCGCGTATCGGATACTCCGTACCCGCTCCCGTATCCAAAACATTTCGGCTACTTAGGTTAATTGTGCATTTCTTAACTAGCAAACATAATAACTTTTACCCTTTTGCCTTTTGTGTCTTGGAGTACAACTCCATGTAGGACATGGAAGCTAAATTGCATTATATGATCCCGAAGTAAGCTGATATGGGACGTATCTGCCGTAGTTGATTTAGAAGAACCAACGTTTTTCAAATTTGATCCTAAAATAGTCATGTTTTATCTTAAAAATTCCATGGTAGTTCCATGTCAGGCTCAATCTTGTATAATAAGCATATGCCAACTATCTGAATTTACCTTATCAAATCTTATTGTCAATTCTAAAATAAATGTTAGATAAGTCTAGTACCAAAAAAGCTGCCACTTGCCTTCATTCTACTTTTCTTTTCACGGGTTCAATTAGAGCCTAAACCTGATATCTGAATAAAAAGAAAGAATCTTTTAAATTATCCTTAAAAATTTGATTTATGTCCTTGTCTAGCTCATTGACACTAATCTTGTTATTTCTCTTTTTATGTATTGTTCTATAATTTTCATTAACTCACTAAAGAGCCATTACAGTTGTCTAGGACTCTGGATGGTAACCAATTTTGAAAAACCATTTAGTATTAACTAATAAAGCTTCTACCAACTTCAAAGTAATTATGAGAAATAAAATTTTAATAAAGAGGAAGAATGACTGCCTTTCTTTCCAACACCTTTGATATTTAATAAATTGAACTAGTACCTTGGAAGTAACCTTCTTGACCATTACTGCCAGTAAGATTCCGAGATATCTGCATGAACATATCACTTTCAAAATTGGAAGGATTGGCCAGATCTAGAAGTAGATGAAGGGAAGAGATTTCTAAAGTTTAAGATAACAAAAACCCCTAATGGTTGAAAATCAACAAGAAAGGATGATGAACCCCACATCAAGGAAATTGATTCAAATACTCTTAAACAAATTTTTAATGTAATAGACACCAGCGATTGCATAATTATGTTAAATATCTGCAGGCCAGTCTTGACATCCCACCTATTAAAGGAAGTAGAATTCAATTGAAGGACCATTCATATGCATGGGAACTCTAAAATTTTATCGAGTTACTTGTTCACACCTGTGAAACTTCGGCAGAATAATTTGCCTACATTAAATATTTACAAGCTGTACAAACTGTGTTCATTACAGAGATAGGTGTTTAACCTCTTCAACTAGTGGGGTTAGGTATGGGCCAAAATTAGTATAGAATTTTTAAAGTCTGAACCAGTGTGTTGAGATTTTCCATATATTCATATAGTTCCTGGTTCCAGGAAGTGATTGGCCCAAAGTGAGTCGAAATGGATTGAATTTCCTAGTTTTTGTGTGCTCTCCCAAATTTTGGTGAGGCACTCTGAATTTGGTGAGACTCCATGTTGGCATTTGGCATATCAGGCTTGCCAAGTCTGAGTCTCATTACTATGGTTAGATCAATGAGAAATGAAGTTTTCTTTCTAAGAAGAGCATTGTCAAATTAATACCCGGCCTTCACTTCCCCACGGAATTCAAAGAAATATCAAGTATACATGTAGTTTGGACAGTGCATATATGTAAATGTTTTTAACGCATATGAATATACTTGTGTTATCTTTATTTTCTCTGTTTTTCTTATATAATAGTTAATTGCTAACTCCATACATCTATATTGATGTTATTTCTTTTCTCCATGATATATTTTTCTAATTTAATAAACTTATGGAGGAAGAGTGCATTCTTCTCCTTGACTATTTGGAGACATATAAATCAATTTTTTTTTCAGAAGCAACACTATGCCGTAATATCCGAGTACTAAATCTTGTTGTCTTTGAGTTGGGGAATGCCCTGTTTTGGAACATACCCACCATATCAATCTTATTCCTTTTGGTTGTGAAACACGTTTCAAAGTTCTGTACTTAAATGTATGATGTGTTCACTGTTCGCTGCTGCATTATTGGGAGAGGTTGTCTAGGTTGGGAAAGCCTCCATTCTTATGTGGTGATATAACCATTTCTCCAAACACGAGGGAACAAAATTATTTAGCTTATTTGGTTTTGGAGTTTTGTAACTGTCATGTTCGAATGTATCATTGCGCATATGATTCCATTCATAGCTATTTCTTTTCGACAATACTGTTGCAGTAGAAAACAATTGGTCATATTCAATGGACATAACATTTTGAATTTTCGGAAATATAAATCATGAAATTCAGATGTAGGAATTAGTGATACTAATTTCAGATGTCCTTAATAATGTGTTCTTCTTGTCCCATTAGTTGGCTCAAACTTTTAGTGTCTGGTTCTGAGAAATAGGTCATCTGTTTCTGCATTCTACGGATGTGTTTCAAGTTCTGTACCATATTATCCTATTAATTTTTTGTCATTTATTAGATCATTTTATTTCTGTTACTTCTCTTGGGATTGTTCTTACCTTGATTTTCAAATAATTAATTTTCCTTGGTTTACATTTTTCTGAAATAATCATCTGGCCATGGTTAGGTCATGTTTTGTCTTCAATACCTTTAGGCTTTACGTATCTAACTCTCATTGGCTATATTTTCTTTTAATAGTTATTAAGACTAATGATATTTTATCTCTTTTTTCTTGTGTGTTAACGTCTTTAGGGTTGGTAACAAGAACGGCATTTGAGAATAATAATGTTTTGAACCTTTCTTTTCATTTTATTTTCAAAGATTTCAAAACCATTCCATTCATAAAAATAAATATATTTTCGTAGCATGTTTTGTGACTATGTGTTGTTGGCAGCGCGTTTTGTATGTTGATATTGACATTCACCATGGTGATGGAGTTGAGGAGGCTTTCTACACAACAGATAGGGTCATGACTGTCTCATTTCACAAATTTGGAGACTATTTCCCTGGTACAGGTGATATCCGAGACATTGGGTATGGGAAAGGGAAACATTATGCTGTGAATGTCCCATTGGGACGATGGAATTGACGACGAAAGTTTTCAATCTCTATTTAAACCAATCATTCAACGAGTGATGAAAGTCTATGATCCTGAAGCAGTTGTCCTTCAGTGTGGAGCTGATTCCTTGTCTGGAGACAGACTAGGCTGCTTTAATCTTTCTGTAAAAGGGCATGCGGAGTGTGTACGATACATGAGGTCATTCAATGTGCCACTTTTGCTCTTGGGTGGTGGCGGTTACACAATTCGTAATGTTGCTCGATGCTGGTGCTATGAGGTGATATTTATCTTAATTAATTTATTGGTGTTTGTAAATTTCAACAATTCAATCTTCAATTTTGTATTTTAACTGGTTTTGCTCCCAAATGTCCAGACAGGAGTTGCAGTTGGTGTAGAGATAGATGATAAAATGCCCCAGCATGAATATTATGAGTATTTTGGACCAGATTATACTCTTCATGTGGCTCCAAGTAACATGGAAAACAAAAACTCAAAACAGATGTTGGATAAAATTAGGTTTGTGAAAACTTTCAAGCTCCAAAGGTTGACTCATTTTTGAAAATTTGATTGTGCTGTAAAATATGAAATCTTAGTTCCATTAGTGCTGCTTTTCCATTTGTCAGTTTAGGGAACTGCATGTGACAGACTTTAAATAAGATATAGCCCAATGTTGTATTTTTTGCGTAGGTCCAAACTACTTGAGAATATTAATTCACTGCCATGTGTACCTAGTGCCCAATTTCAAGAGCGTCCTCCAGATACGGAGTTCCCTGAGCCGGTAAATTTATATATGCCTTTCTTTTTGAACTTAATTTGTGTAATGAATATATAATTCATTGAAATTTACAAACGATGTTCCTTGATTGTTTTGGGACATTTGCAGGAAGAAGAAGATTATGATGCACGCATTAGAAGTCACAAATGGGATGGAGCAAGTTATGATTCTGATTCAGAGAATGGCGACTCAAAACCTCGGAATCATGATGTGGATGAAGGTGTATTCATTCGGTATGTGTGAGGCATTCTAAGCCAATCACAAGTATTCTACGGTCAAACATTTAAAACAGCAGTTGGCTTGTGGAACCACATTGCATTTTATCTTATTTTTATGTTCACAAATTTTACAGAACTTACAGTTGCTATTGGGCTGCAAGAGGAAATAGTGGTAACATTTTTCTTCCGTGGGAAAATTTATCCACAGATTGTTCTGGTCCTGTCATTTTTAGGGACCAAAATATTGTGTGTATAAAAAGATCTCCATTCTTGCATGCAGGATTGCTGACACTAATAATGACCTCCAGTGATCAGCTGGAATTCTTTTATGGTTACGATTTAGTCAGGCTCGTCCCTTGCCAACTTTAGTTGGTACACAAAATTTATTCCTTTAATCTCAGAAACTTGAGAGTTTTGATTATCAAATTATGTTCAAACTTTTTACCTTAAGAGAAAATATGTTCAGACGCTAAGCATTGCATTGGATTTCTGGGTTTGACATTTAGTGCTGGATGCATTTAGAGATAAAAAGATCCTATTCCAATGTTACTGCCCAAGGGATTATTTTCAGGTCCAATATGTTCACACCCAAGGATATTTTCTGAATTCTTTTGATAAACATCAAGAATAGTGATGCAATAGAATGTTTCTGTATGTTAGCTTTATCAGATTTATTAAATTTTTATTGGTTCCTTTATGAACTGATGTTACAGTCTTGAAACACAGTTCAGTTTTTAATATTTCTGTGTACCGTAACCCTGATTATTGTGCCCTCGTCCATCAATCATGTTTTTAATTTCAGTTGATACTTGTGGTGTTGCTCCCCTTTGCGTTCCATTTTTTCCGGTTTTGTATCAGGGAAACACTTTTTATATAACCTTTAAAGAATGGTGCAAGCCTGTCCCCAAGGTTCAAAAAAAGCCAAGGGTACAGAACAGCTGGAAATTAATACACTGACATTGCAACCGGTAGACAATTCACCAGCAATTTTATATTCATTTAGTTATTAATTTCTAGTTGTCACAGGACAACCTCTAGATTGTCTAGTTTCTTTCAGTGATGATGAAATGTGAATTTGATCATATAATGATAGTTTTGGAGGCATCGTAGGGGAATTGGATTCTTTCCTTCGTCCATTTTGGGGATGCAGTTTTGATTCGTGATGATTTCCTGCTTGTGTTACTAATTATGATTTTATATGTGTGCAATGTCCACCCATGTGTCACAGTTTCTTCTAGGATTCATCTGGTTAAGCATAGTGCTACTCTCAACTTGGATTTCAGTGACTGAATTGTCTGGCAACAAAACCGTATTTCTAAGGCTCTGACATGAGGATATTGCAGCTTCTCGTCATTAAAATGCAAGACATATGTTTCTACATTTTTGGCTTATTGGGCTGCACTGTCCATAAATATTTCCTTATTTCTTTTTGTAGATAGTGTATTATTTGATTAAGATCACCGAAAAAGGTCCATGAGGATTACTGTATGTATTTATAATATCTTAGAAGTAAGTTTTGGCACTATATACCATAAGTCTAAGAGTTCTTGCTATTGGGAAGCACAGGATTTGTATAGGCAGTCTTCTTTTCCTAGCTGCATTTCGGTTATGATGGAATTCATAACTAACTAATTCTTTCGTTTGTGTACCCCTTCAGATTCTATGTTTCTTTAATAGTATGAGGTTATCGATTAGTACTCAACTCTTCAAATGGATGAGAAAAGTATTCCCCCAACTAAACTAAGGCTTTAAACAGTATTTTTGCGAGTTCATATCTTGGCTGAAAATGTTATAGAAGCTGATATGTAAATTTGAAGAGTTTGCTACTAGAAATTCACAAGATGAGCTGCATTGCTGTTTAAATGAATTTTACCGAAATCCAACATACAAGGCAAAAATTAAGATATGAGACGCAGCAATTAGCTACCTCATACATCCTATATACGGAATTAGAATGCATAAAGATGCAAACATCTTCTACACAACCTTATGAATTACAATTGCAATTCCATTCCTAGAGACCATTCTTTCCATGAAAATTACTGTGAATGACATGAAAAGAAATGAGTTCAAATGTTCATAAATAAAATTACTCACAGACAAGAATTTACCCTGGAGAAAGTCATTGTGGGAAAACTCTAGCTTGGAAATAGCTCTCTTGGGCTCGGTATTGAGCTCATTACATTAATAAAGTGGATATGGCTCCGATGGCAAGGTAGAAGTGAAAATCCTGTATGGAATCAACCTCTGCCTATTGTGCCCCTGGCCCTTATGCGTTTACCGTAATGGCTGAGCATTGGAACTGAAAAGAAATATCTTCCTCCTCTTTCGGTAGCTGAGCGGTCCCGTTTTAGGAATTTAGCGAGTCTGGTTTGTTTTGCTTTCTTTTTTCCTTCTGTCTTTTATTTGTGTCTTTTATTGATCTTGGAGATCCAAACCACTGGTAACATTTTCAGATTAGAAGCATGTAGGTACATGACAGAATTGGAAAATCTGGCGATTTGCAGTTTTCATGTATATTTGATAGTTATATCCACAAAGATGGATGATTCCATTCTGGTTTTCATGTCACTGAGTTGAGTATCTCAAACCTTGTCCTTGATTTCCATTCTGGTATTATGGAACTTTGAAGCTGTCTCTAAGACTGGTGCCTCATTATTGATCCTTTTTGCAAATCTGGTTAAAAACTATGCACCTGAACACAATTATGTTTGGAGAAGTCTGATGAAAATGCGTTCTCCTTTCTGACGGCTTTCACTGCATACCATGCCATCATCATTTCTTCCTTTCCTTACCATGAATAATGAAAGAATGGGAGATTGTAAATACTCTTTAGATCCATCACGATTTCAGTCTGCAACTTTCATCCACCTGTTGGGGCAGACAGAATCATAAAAATATTTGGTTTAACAATGTAGAAAGTAAAACTTCCCTTTCGATTGTTTTGATCTGGACTTATACGCCAAGTTTATTGCATTTTTTCTATGTAAAGGGTCTTTAGCAACTCTCATTGCAAAGTCACCTCATCCAGCTCAGAACCTTTAATGACTAGCGACTTTTTCACTATAGTAAATTTACCAAAATATAGGAACTCTTCTCTTCTTCTTTGTCTTTTAGTTTTTCTTTCATACTTAGCCCTTTGGTAGGTTTTAAACTCTTCTCTTTGACAAAGCCTCTTTGTTCACTACCCGACACCCCTAATTTATGTTATTTGGAGTAAGAGGCTGCATTATTTCTCTTTAATTTATTCTACAACAAGATCCATGGTTTGATGTGGATTCATAATATTATCCACTTTGATACCACAGTATTGGGGCAACACCTATGCTTTGTACGTTACAGTTGGTCATCAAATAGAAGGTTAAGAAATAGTGGTTGAGGGAGAGCCTAGGTACTCATAAGATCAGAGGTTAAAATTATTTCTATAATAATGATCAGAAATGGTATAAACATCTTTTATAAATACCATTCGAAAACTTGCAAGTCCATTTACATGGCGTCCAAAATAACCGACTAGCAATGAGACTTTTTCATCTTGGATTTTCTCACTTGCAAGTTTAGAATAATATTTCATGGTAGGATATATATGAACATCATAGTGTCTCATGACCCTTCAGTGCAAGGAAAATAGTCCTTACAAATATCTTGATGGCCCTGGGTAACATCCATTTGCATGATATGAATTTTAAGCTAGCTGTATCTGTTTACAATTCATCTATAATATGCCTTGCAACTTAGGTATCAGGGTCAATGGACAATATTCCTTTTTATTTTATCAGCAACAAGGTTTATCAATTTACTTCTCTGCTAATCTGGCTAGTTGTTATGCCCCATGGTGAGACAAGGATGCATACAGTCATTACTCTAGTTTTAGTTGAACAAATGGTAAATCATCATGATTGTCATACATAGTGACCTAGCGGTGTTGGGGATTGTGATAAATTACATGTTCGATTCTGTTAGAGTACTATTATCTGTATATAATTCATAGTTCCACGGAGTCTTGGAATGGGTGGACGGGTCTCGGGGACGGGGCGACGGGTCTCGGGGATAGAGGGACCAAAGGCCTAGGTCTGGAGATGGTGGGGGGACAGTGGTGCAAATATATATGGTACTTGGAAAATTAGTTATTAAAAAAGTATAAGGAATAACAAATGAAACTTTGAAATACTAAACACATTGCATTGAAAAATGAAAATCCTAATATCAATATATTAATACTTATATTCAAAAATGATGATTACATTTAAAATTCAAATGCAATTGGTCGACAGTCTAATGTCTCTAATCATCCCCAAAGTCCACGCGAAACTCTTCATCACTGGAACTATTGGACTCCTCAAGGTCAAGTTCCTCCAAACCAATACCAACCAACCTTCCCCGTGTCGCATCATCATCAACATGTGTTGGCTCCTCTGGCTCTACATCTCATCGGGTTGTTAGACTCTCTTTGTACATAATCGTGTTGCGATCAATGGGATGCAAGGTGCTATATACAACCGCAAGCTTCCTTGCTCTTAGAGGTAAGCGTGTTCCTCTTAATAGAGTGGATGAAGCTATTATTAGACCAGTTCCTCTCAACAATGAAGAATTAGAAACCTTGGACATCAAACGAATGGCTAGTGTAGTGTCAAAGAAGTAGGCCCTCGCATAGTCCACTATAGAATTGGGTCCTTTTTGCCATAGTCTCCTATCCAATTTGGCCTCTTTTGGATATCCCCAAGACTATCAAATTTTGACCACTTAATATGAATGGTGCTGATATTTGTAGAATTGTACATTTTTGAATAGCCTTCATGAACCTCATCTTCATCTCAAAGCATCTTGTATAGGGGTAACTCTCGCTTAGGCCTTTGCACGTTCCACTTTGGTTCAATGCATAGGTTGCCATGTGCAAGGGAGTTTTGAGCTTCTCCCTTCTTTGATGAATGATTGTTGAATATGTTCATTGTAGAATTGCGCAATGTGGGGCCTTTCTCTTACAACGACCTTCAATCAACCAAGCATATTGTCAATGCGCTCATACACCTCTCCAAGTCTAGGTGCATTAGTGTCCTCATACCTAATGACTTTGAAGATTTGAGCAATGATGGAGACAATGTATTTCATTTCAGCCCAAAAAGTGTCACACTTCACCACCTCTTTCACCCTTTTCCGCTCTATGACTTAGAATCAGTCACCGATTCCACTTTGTTATCACAACCATTAGTTGCAATGCCTCTTGCAAGTCAAGCATTCTCCAAGAGGATGAAGTACAATGCATATCTAGTCTTTACACGTTTCAAAAATTCCTTTTTGGAGAAGGTTTTGAGGAGTGCATGTGAAGTGTGGTGGTTGTAGATAAACATCTCGCACATCTCTAGCATCATTAACATCTTTGATCCAAACAATGTTTCCCATGTTCTTGAATGCATTATTAATGTCATGTACAAAACACGGAGTCCATCAAATATGTTTGTAGGCCGCCTCAATCAACTTCCTTGCAACTTTGCACACATGGGTTGCATCTATCACTACTTGCACCACATTCTTTGGCCCAACCTCTCAAATAGCATCTCTAAGGATATGGATCTGAAAATCAACATCCTTGTGGTGTTGTGAACAATCAATAGCCTTAAGGAAGCAAGCGCTCTCTTGACATGTGACCATGATGTTGATGAGTGGATGAACCCTAATGTCCATCCACCCATCCATGACTATGCTTCATCCACTAGTGACCCAGGGAGCCATCATTTTCTCCGTTAAAATGTTAATCTTGGAATAGCTCTTATCCGAGATTGTTGTCCTCGTTTTCTCTCTCTGGTGGCACATATGATAGTTTTGCTCTTATTATCTTTGCTATAACCTCCTTATAATAAGGAGAGTGAGCCACATGGAATATAATGCCATTGGCAAAGAAGAATTTGCCAATGGCATCATTTTCTTCGTCCTTATTTTGTATATCAAATAAGTTTGCCACTATGTTTGCAACATCATTACTACTTGTCATTCTATGTTTACCATTAGGCTCTCACCGCCCCCGAACTAGATGGAAAAGTAGGAAGTCGTGTCTCTTGAAAATTTCTAGTATTAGTAGTAGGACCCCTTGGTGGCATGGTAAAGAAATTTATAGGTGTTTCTTCTTCACCCACAATTTATTTGTTTCATCCTATTAAAATATAAGGCTTATTTATTAGTGTTAGTTTAATATTAGTTTAAAAACGGTTGAAACTACTTCAACCACTTTGTAACCATCTTTCACATAATAAAATGATGGACACACAATGATAATGTGTGCATTCCGGTTTCTCTTCATCCATTCTTTGTACATTCTAATCTTTCTTTATTCTTTCTCTCTCTTTGCATATTCTAACATTGGTATTAGAGCGGGAAAGCAAGGAGAAAGAGAAGGGAAGAAGTTCAAGCCAGTCCTGTTAGGGCACAATTCAAGTTTACAATCAACCATGAACATTTCGAAAGCTTAGTCATGCAATTTTACGGTCATGTTTGAAAAATTGAATAAAATTAGGATAAACAAACACCTGCTTGTGAAGGTGATCGTGGGGTCGTAAGGAAGGAAAATACTCTGAAACGACATCAAAGAACAATCAAAACAGTCGCGAATATATCAAGGCAAAGTTTAAGGCAGAGTCGATGCCATTGAAGACAACTTAGATGCCTTTGAAGGCACAACTGACAAAGTCATCATTTGTGCCATGAATAACAGTCACGAGGATAAATAACACTCAAATTCGCGAATAGGGCACAAGATAGTCGTGACTCTTAGCGAAGGAAATACAGTATATAGTCATGCTAGTGAGGAAATACAGTCCATAGTCATATTATAGTTGAAAAAGGGCACGAAAAATGAAAGTCGTGAGGGTTCAAAAAGGAATAAAATACATTCACACATTCGTGAAATATTAAGCAGAGCCCACAATTGCGCAAATTTCAAACACAACTCATTCGCAATTTGTATGAGGATAAACTCGTGAGAACTAGGGCATGCACGGAAATCCTATTTGCTATTGCAAATCACGAACTAGGGCACATTTTCAGTTGTATTCTTCCAATATCAAGGGCACAAGAACATCTTTCCTGTATTACAATCCCGAACACAGTAAAACTGTTGTATGTGACAAGAGGAAATCATTTAAGGGCTTTTTATTTGGCCATGAATGGACTATGAATCTTGAATTTTGTGACAAGCCAAAGATGTTACTCTTGGAGACAATGATAAAGAATTGTGTACATTTTTCAAGTTATTGAAAGAAATATTTTTCAAGAGATGGATAAGATCGTGAAGAAAAAAGAAAGGAAAATTCCAAGACAAACCAAATGAAGCCATTGTTAAAAATTCACCGGATGTTGAAATTGATGAACTCATTGATAGAGAATGCGTATTTTAAAAGAATCGCAACACTTTGAAGACATGAAAGAATCTAGTGTAGGTAAAACTTGGCATGGATGGTTGCCCAGATAGTTCGGGAGTCTGTGGATCTCGGGAATTTACCCTTATGAGGGTCATGAGACAACTTGATGGAGCACTGTGGGAGTAGCTCAAGTATGGATGGTTGTCCAACAATTCGGGAGATTCTATAATTTGGGAGTTTGGGGAGGTGGAATCTAGGAACTTGGGAATTCAACTTGAGAACTACACCTTTACGAGGGTCAGGGAGGTAGCTTGATGGAGTTCTACTGGTCAAAGCATTGTTTTCAAAAGGGAAAGCTTATGAAGAATGTGTGGTCTTGTTTGGTTTTGTTATTTTAATCTTTTGTCAATATGTTCTATAGTGTAAGCCTTAAGAGGGGGTATTAAAATATAAGGCTTATTTATTAGTGTTAGTTTAATATTAGTTAAAAAATGGTTGAAACTACTTCAATCACTTTGTAACCATCTCTCACATAATAAAATGACAGACACAATGATAATGTGTGCATTCCGGTTTCTCTTCATCCGTTCTTTTTACATTCTAATCTTTCTTTATTCTTTCTCTCTTTGCATATTCTAACACATTCCTTTGTTTGAGTTCCAAATTGACACATACCTTCACACCTTTGCTTGAATGTGAAGGAGGCGCATATTAACTCTTGTAATGCTGCCTTGAAATCCAAGTTGAAAAAAATGACACTCGCACAACCTAGTACCCCTTGTTGCCCCACCCCAAGGTTTGCTTGTAGTTTGGTTGCACATTGTCTTAAAGGGAACTTCTTATCGAAGGGACCCTCGGCAAAAATTTCCAATAACTTGGAAGGGCAATTAAAATGTGCACTCCCAATAGAACTACTTACCTCACCCCAATGCCCGCCTTCCTCCCACCCACATCTTTACTTAGAGTCTCTGATTCAACCCCCATGAGCTCTTGCGACACTCTTTGTCACTCGTGCTATGAAAATTCATAGTGACACTTAAAGAAATGAAATTTATGGTTTAATTTTAAAAAAAAAAATCATACATATTATGGAAGGGCTCAAGACACAAGGATTTTCTTTTTGTTTTTCTTAGTTCAGGTCACACGAAGTAGACGATACATAAAAATAGGAATTCTTACTTTAGGTTGCATGAAGTAGAAGCAAAGGATAAGCAAAAGACGAAATCCTAATTTGACTACTTTTAATCAGCTATTTAATATTTATGCAAATTTGCAATAAACAATTCACAATAATTGAATAAGTAAATTTAAAAACCTAAAATTCTACTGTTATAAATGTAAAGTTAAACCCCTAAATGCTGTTTTTAGGGTAGTTTAACCTCAGTTTTCAGTAAAACCAACAGTTTGAAAACCCGAAAAACAACTTTATATGACCATATACAATTCTATGAACAATTTATAATTTTATTGTATATCTAAATTGAAAAAAACATCACATAATCATTGATTTCAGATTTAGCCATTTAGGAACGAACATCTAATGATTAAAAAGGTCAAATAAAAAAGGTAAATCCCAAAAGATGAAGGGCCATGGCTTACCTTGAAAGCTTGAGGGCTTGATGAATGTGTTGAAACTTGAACAGTTGATCAATGAAGTCTTGACACTTGCTCTTCCTCTTGTTGTTGCTCTCCTTTTGCTATTGCTCTCACTCTTACAACCTTGCTTGCTCTCAGTCTTGCTTTGCAACTGTTGTACTTGCACCCTTTCTCTACGCTTTCAAGCTTTGATAGTGATTTGGAGTGAGGGTGTGAGGTTTATTTATAGATTTTTGGAGTCCCTAGGGTGTGTGTGGATCCCATAAAGTATTAGGGTTAGGGTTTGGGGCATGGACATCAAGAAAACGGCCTGATTTTAAAAAATAAAATTACTGTTTTGCAAGTGTTTAACACAGTGGACGGCCAGGTGTTTCTGGTACAGTGGAGAGACCTCAGAAAGTCTCTTTGAACTCTCTGGGATGCCTCAACTCTGCCCCAACATCCCCAATAGGAGGAGATGCCTTATAAAAGTCCTCTTCGAGAGAGACATCCCGGGGATGTCACATGTTTGGTGGTGGCAGTGGGGGCACTTCGGAGGGACATTTCCTTGGCGTGTCGCTGTCTCGGGATGTCCCGCCTCTAGAAACGACATTTTTTTGAGCAGGACATGTCCCTGTGGAACACTGGTTTAATTGTGGAAATGTTCTTTTGTTTGGTTTATTTTATGCCTCTTAAAAGAACAATTATGTAATAAAATTTTGAGAAAAGTTTCTTAAAGTATCTGTATTTTGTAGTTAGTAGTTTTGAGTAGCTTTTAGATTCTTCTAGGAAAGTGTATTACAAATTGTGGGCGAGCTTCTCCATATGAAAAGGCAATTTCTTTTTCTTGTAAAATCAAGTTGTTGAGAAACTAGGTGTCTACACTTCACTTAATATGTTGATTTTTTCTTTTCAAAATTTCCTTGTAATTCAGATTTGATTTTTTTCACCTTGCTTTTCTCTTTCTTATCAACTAATTAGAGCAGTTCACTCTGCCTAGTTTTGGGGTTTACTTTTTCATATCTACCCCCAGAATGTCACCTTAAGTAGTTTTACTCTTGACCATTCTATTTGTTCTGTCCGATTTTATCATAGACACATAAGGTGCTTTTACAATCTGACAAGTTTTATACGTGAATGACTTTTAGCATTAGAAATCATGAGACCAATTATTGAAAATTGTTCATAATTTACTATCCTTGTACGATAAGCATTTGCTTTTATGTCCAAGCTTGTCATAGTAGTTGTAACCCTCCACAAAAGACCACAGAACCTCCTCATGATATCGTGGACAACAATGTCAGTGTGTCTAGTGCCCGTTGCATCTTTTGGGAAGTTTGGATTTGAATAATAACCTTATTCATTTCTTTTGAGCTTGACATTACTGCTGTCAATGAGTTATGAGATTTAAATCCTTGCTCTGGTCATCCATGCTCTCATATGACCTTTGAATGAAAATCTATATTTTTCTTTCCCAGAGTGTCATTCCACTCTTTATTTTGGCCCACTTCGGCCAGTAGTGTTTTCTTAAATCTTGACATTGTTTCCTCAAATCACCATCACTATTTGACACCAGTTCAGTGAAGATATTGATCCCTCATTATCATCCATTTGCAAGAAGAAAGAACAAGATTGTAAATTGGTTGCTTGCCCTTAGAGGATGATTGATTTGTCCACATGAACCCGATGCAACAAGCTAGAAGATGCTTAGGGATCATTGTTTTTCCTTCTAATTTTTGAGATATTTTCCATGTTTAATTTTTTAAGTAAAATTGGAATTTTTTATATGTTTGCTCCTTCAAAAACTTTATGAGATTGCATACATCCATGATGGAATGAAATTTCCGGCCATCCAAGGTCTGCAAATCTGCCATCTGCCATCTGCCTTGTTTACTAGGAATGGATGATGCTAATCATCATCATCTAATGAAAAGTTCCCAACATCCCATTAATTATCTCCAAGGTTACATGTCAACTTGACATAAATGATCCACACTGCAAATTATTATGGAATTTGTTGGCTACATATTTCTTGGAAAACAGTTGCGATTTTAAATGTCGATATTTTCAATTCTTCTGGATGGATGTGATTGGGTCCTTGCACCATTTGGGGAACATCAACAAGCTTGAGGAAATGTGATGTTCTGGGTGTGGTTCAATAGCTACACACAGGGAAAGAGACGCACATAACTGCAATTACTGAATTTTGCTAAGCATGTGATTTGTATAAGGAGGGCATTCTTAAGAAGGAATGTGTGCAAGTATGAAAGAAAAGAGATGAACTAAATTTGGGAGTTGATGCTTGTATTTATGTGCATACTGTATAACTCAAGAACGGTGGCAGAAAATGTCATCGAAAATTCCTGCCATTATATGAAGTTCAATAGATGCCATTTGGTGTGTTCCTGATAGCAATTGTGTTGACATTGTTGCGACAGTTTGAGCTGCTAAGATACTAGTCCACAAAGACTAGCACAAGTTGGTTCTTATATGGAGTTGTGCATTCTGTAATACTGGAATTTTTGCTAATATGCTGATTGGGTGCAAGTGGGTTACTGATTAGTGTAGAACCGTGAAGTCTTTTTGCTATTATTGATTGTGAGCAAGCTTCCTTGGAAATTTGAGAACACTGTTTTTGCAAGTTTCCACTGTATGGACTGAAAGTTTTGTGGAGCTTGTTAATTCTGCAGATAAATGAGCCATCAAGATTTGCATATCCTTGGAGTTTCAATTCAGACCATGTGCCTCCTCTTGGTAAGTAATGGACCTCCTTGCATATATTGGGAGTTGGGGAGACTCGATTGGATTTGCTCCATAGCATGCCACTTAGCTTGAGAGGTACATTGCCCAACCTTAGCAATGAAGAATAGAGGGGGATCTTTGTTGTGAGTATACTCGAGTTGATCAATAATCTGGTCTTCTTCTGCTGGCTTGCTGAATTCTCAGTCAATACCAACAATAGGTTCAAGCTATGATTCAGACTATCCCAACACGGGTGGACCATAAGACTTGAGGTACACGAAGATTAAATGAAGTTCTATATATTCTGAATTTCTAGTCGAAATACATTCTCAGTTATTTGCTTGGAAATTGTATGAGGACCATGATGCTAAGGTCTGAGTTTGTAGTGTGGGCCTTTGAATTTGTCTTTTTGTATATGGAACCAAACGTTGTTGCCAATTTTGAAGTTGGTTTCATGTATTTATTCAGTAACTTGTATCTCTTCTGCCACTTTTTGATCATTTTCATACCTGCTCTTGGTTTGTAATTAAATTTTTTCATACACTCCCTCCTTTTTCGCCATATAGAATGTCTCAGAAGTTATAATTTTTTTCCATTTTAATAGTCCTCAGCAATGAATTTGATACAAAGTTACTGTATACACCAGAGTTCCCTTGTTTCATATCTCTCATATCCGGCAGAAATCTGGGAATAAATTTGGCCGATAAGCATCAGATTTTGTGCAAATTTCTTTTTGTTTCATATCTGTCATATCCAGTACGAAGCTGGGGACAAATTTGGCAGGGATAAGCATCAGATTTTGTGCAATTTTCTTGTATCTGGACATGTCATATGCGGATAGGATCCAGGTCATATCCCCTGGGATGGTGAAAGCTACATCAATTCTGGGTACAATTTAATGACAAATCAGGCTGGAGTTCTATAATAATGAGGATGAGTTCTTGCAGTATTATGTTTGGAAGAAATTGCAAAGTTATGCTCGTCTGATTAATGGCTTTGTTTTTTGACTTACCTGGCATTGTCTTCGGGCAATGTTTATTATTAGTACAAAGGGATGCCCATAGTTCTTCTTTATCATATTGCTGGATATCCATATGCCTCAAAGAAGATCCCCTTGCAATTTTCTCAAATGATGATTAGTTGGGAGGAGATTCAGTGCTCGACACACTCTTTCAAACAATTCATTTGGTGCTAATAAATTAGGTGCTTTTATTTGGTCCGTCTTTAGCTAGAGGAAGTTTATATATATTGTCTCAGAAGTTCTAAAAAATTTCCATAATGCTTTTTCGCCATAGCAAACTTGTAATTGAGCACTACGGAAGAGGAAGTTTATATAGACTACAGAGTTGCATCTGAACTCATGTAAAACCAAGTGATAATTTATATTATGCACTATCCTATTAAGTTATATTTGATACTTCGAGGATCTTGTGAAAATTATGGTCTACTAATCAAAGGGTATGTTCAATGAATAGTGAAGTTTTGTTTAAACTAGCATGTAAAGTAATTTTTTTTATCACGAGTTTGATTTCTTCTCGACTCATTCTTGATTGCAGAGAAAATGTTGCAAAAGGTGCCCAAAATGCGAAGGTAAAGAGAGAAGTTGGCACAGAAAGCATGGACATGGTATGCTGTCTATGTATGTTTATCATAACAATAGAACTGTCTGAAATCCTCTTTTATTTACCGACTTCCTCAACAGCTCTATGCTTTATTGGTTAATCTTTTGGTTTACTAGTTGGCATACATCGACTTTATTATCCAGGGATTGAGATGTTTTTTCTTCAACTACCATCTTTGTTTGCAGGAAGTTGTAAATTCTGTTGAAGATGAACTTACAAGGAATGAAGAAAATCTGAAAGGAATAAAGCTTGAGGTAGAACTTGTTCAATTTCACAGTGCTTAACTGTATTAAACGATAATGAATACTTATAACCCTTGTCTCTTTTTTTGGTTGTTGCCAAAGGCTGCTGCAACAGAATTGAAGAAAAATGACGAGCCATATGATGCCATGGAACAAGATAGTGGAGAGGAATCAGAACAGGATAGTTTTACTTCTCAAGGAAATGTCACCTTGGGATCTAATTCCCATCTTTCAACTGGGCTGCACAACCAGTCCTGGTTGTCAGAAGCTCTACGATCTGAGCAAGGTGGGAACATCCCTGGAATGCCACTTTCTTTGCTTACAACTGCAAACACCGACACTCGCCCACTTTCAATCAGTCGGACATCATCTTTGAATTCAATGTCTTCATCAAGACAGGGTTCTGTCCTAGGATCAAATCCCGTTCAAGTGCAATTTCCAGTTACAACGTCAAATTTACCTTGGCCTCAAAATCAACCTGGAAACTCTTAGACCCCATGTTTTCATGCGTGTTGTGATTCAAATTTGAAGGTTGGGTTGTGCAATATGCCTGTTTTTTATTGCATATTATACCAATTAAAATGTTTTTTTTTTCCAACCCAGCTTTTTGCAATTGTATGGACACAATGCAATTAATTATCTTTTCATTACTCATAATTTCGTTTTGCTTGTCAAGTTTCAAATGCAATTTTAACTACACTGATAGGTGTAACCTACAATGGCAGCCAAGGGATGGTGGTGGAGTGTAATAGTGTGAAACGTCAATAAAAATGGCCGACCATAAATTTGACCATGAAATGACTTTTTTTTTTCTTACTTAAAGAAGGCGGTTGAGATTTCATTCAGGCATATGGTGGAGATTGGAGCCCGTTATTTTCCTGGAAACATTTTTTCAAGCCCAATGCAGCATTGCAGCTAGATTGAGGCCATCTATCATCTGTCAGCGGATTGTGAAGAATTGGATGGGGTTGTTAGTCAATGTGGAACCCT
The DNA here is from genome assembly GCA_018340775.1 of Taxus wallichiana var. yunnanensis. Lineage (NCBI taxonomy): Eukaryota > Viridiplantae > Streptophyta > Pinopsida > Cupressales > Taxaceae > Taxus > Taxus wallichiana. The sequence continues at coordinate 564,064,452 of CM031242.1, read as the reverse complement.
TCAATAGGAAAAAACTATGTGACAAATCTAAGATAGACTCCTCAAAATTTGATGTCTATTGGCTTTTTACAGATAAATAATTTTAAGATATTTGTACTAGTATTCATTATGCCAAGAGGCACAACCCACATTCATAGACATAGTGGGGCGGGAGGAGCAAGTGTAAGCTTATTGTTGAGTATGTCAAAAAATGGTTGGACTTAAATTTGAGGTCCAATTGATTGTCATAGGGAAGTTTTTCTTCATGCTTGGAGAAGGTGATAAAACAATTGTTGTTTCTCGGGCACGGGGTGGAGTTTGGATTTCCTGGGAAAGAGTTTTCGAGCCCAATGTAGTGGTGCAGTGCAACTAGATTAGGGCCAAGATATTTGTACTAGTATTCATTATGCCAAGAGGCACAACCCACATTCATAGACATAGTGGGGCGGGAGGAGCAAGTGTAAGCTTATTGTTGAGCATGTCAAAAAATGGTTGGACTTAAATTTGAGGTCCAATTGATTGTCATAGGGAAGTTTTTCTTCATGCTTGGAGAAGGTGATAAAACAATTGTTGTTTCTCGGGCACGGGGTGGAGTTTGGATTTCCTGGGAAAGAGTTTTCGAGCCCAATGTAGTGGTGCAGTGCAACTAGATTAGGACCATTTGTCTCCAATCAGTAGAAAATTTGTGAAGAAGGCGATGGAGTTGTTATTAGTGTGAAACCCTTCAATAGGCAAAACCATGTGACAAATCCAAGATATGGACCTCAAAATTGATACTCTTAGTGTGAAACAATCCGTGCTTATGGTGATGTAAATTAGCTTGGCAAGGAATCCTCAATTATGACTATCGCCTTCCTTGTATTTATATTGATATCAACATTTGACCCTTGTTTTAGCTCCCTTATAATCAAGTTTGGATATTTGATTGCAATGATAGTGTACTGTGTTATTGATTGCATTTTGAGCTTGATAATGATTGAAGGCTTTGAATTTGACAGCTACCTACGGCTGTCAAACAATTTTTCTATGACGGTGATATTTCAATATTGCCCTTCATACTGTGACAGCAGTACTATTGTCACAGCATATAAAAATAAAAAGGAAACCTTTTATATATATAAAAAATAGATCTATCTTGAAAATGATGGTTTTATTTAAAAATTGTGTCGGAAGAGACGAGGGGATCTCAGCAATCTGCAAGTATTTTACGGTAAAAAATATGAAAAACATGTAAACGGCTGTCAAATTCAAACCTTAATTGAAGACATTAGTGATGGTAAACCCATGGTAAACAAGTGAGGCTAGATAGTTCCCAAAATCAATTGCACCACACCAAAAGAAGTATAGGGATCAATTCACAAAAACATGTAAATGCCTGTTAATTTTAAACTTTGGTTGAAGTCGATAGTGACAGTACATAAATGGTAAACATGTGAGGCTATGGAATTTCCAAAAGAAACTGTGCCACAACAATAAAATTAGCACTTGCACCAAAAGGAGGTGCAATGATTACGCCGATAGTTGCAGCAAGGAGGATGCTGGTGCAGGTCTGCAAGGGCAAGGGCAATATGAAGAACAGGAAAGAGCTGTAAATGACTGCCAAATTTAAACACTTAGGTGGTTGTAGATATTTTCCGGCACGAGACAATTTTTCCGGCCATTTTGTGGGAAAGCCTCTTTCCTACCAGCTAAATATAGGGATTAACACTTTTAATTGTTTGCAGATGGATATGCACAAGTATTATAATTCTATAATTTTTAATTGTGAAAACCATTTGTATTCCAAACATATTGCTAATGATATCATCAATTTATTGTTAATTACGAATTAGCACTCTGTTTAATCCCTTCTTGTGAATTCAATGATGTACTTCATGGTATCAATAGTATAAGGCATGACTGATTTAAGTCGACCTCAAAATACTCTGACTATAAAAGAGAGACCTTCAGACTAAATTTTATTCTTGATTATTCAATAGGTATGGTTGACTTAGTTTTGATAATGATGAAAATGATTTTTGTCGTCCTTCAGATTAAACTAGTTCATAGGATCCAACAAAATGTAATTTCTCTTTGAATTTTCACAACAGAATACGATTTTTGTTGTCTTTATTGATGAACTTCATAATCTTTGAATTTTTGTTAACTGAAATGCCTTCATAGTTTGACTATTCCCACTTGAAATGTCTTTGCAATTGTTGGACTCGTCTTGACTAAAGTGTCATAACAACCTACGAACTTATCCATGGGCTGTTATGAAAATCTAACAAAATTGTTTCATTTGTTTTCTTGTCGTCAAACTTTTATATAAATGTTGTATAATTTTTTGGTTGATTTTTTTTTTTATTAATTTAACACGAGAATATACATAACTATTCTTACCAAAAATGAGTGGTATGACATCACACTTCAAAAGAAAACATCAAATTATTAGAGGATCGAGAGAGAGAGAGAGAGAGAGAGAGAGAGAGAGAGAGAGAGAGAGAGAGAGAGAGATGTAAACAATTTTAATTAACTAAAAAAGAGTTGATAAAGGCATAAATACAAAATTTCAATAAAAAAGATATAGCAATTCATGCAACAAACTATAAAAAGTTCATCGGGCATCCGAATGCTAAAACACAAGAGCATTAGGTAAGTAGAGCAATTACAATCGATGGTGTAAGCAAAGGATTATTTGACTCGTCACCCTAGCCACTAGCAAATACATAGATTCGTTGTATCAAGCATAAGGCCTCGATTGTCATTATTCTTGTCTTTGTTTGTATCCTTTGGATTTTGTCTCAATGAGTAAATAGTGAAGGCTAGCCAAGGGATTTCCATATCTAAGAAGTAGTTCACCCACCGAGGTCAAGGAATTCATAACCACTTGCCTCCATGAGAATTGTGATTGGGCAAAGAATGCTAGGATTGTGGAGGACCTTGCCATTTGCTCCTTGAACGATGCCTACCACAACCTTGAGAAGGATGTGGTCAATAAGGAGAATATAAAGGAACTTGGTTGTGAGTGCAAGGGCACTTTCCCAATGGTTCAACAAAGACTAAAGGTGCTCGACCTCTAGATGGGCCTTTTCAACTTGAACTTGTATATGTAGCATAACATTAGAAATCACTTGCACTTTACTATAATGGGGAAACAACCATTTTGAGATAATTCATTGAAAAATGCATTATTCAATTCATTCCATAATTGAAAAACATTTAAAACAAAAAATATGTCATGTTGGTTGTGGTTGAATTCATTAAAAGCACCATTTTCCATGAAAAATGGTTGGAAACCAGTGTGAATCCGGTCCTATGTTGATTGGGTATGTTTGCAAAACCAAAAGAGATGCATCGAGACTCACAATGTTGACAAGTGGGGCATACACATGCGGGATTGGCGACCCTTACTTGAATAAGCTTGTTTCCAACCGATAACCCTTGGTGAAGAATGCACCAAAGAAAAGGGGCATGTGTGGATTGTATGATAGCTTTCCAAAGTTTGGCAAACATATGGCCCCAAGTTTTTGCAAAGAAGTTAACCTTCCAACAAATGTTACGAGTATCAACTTGAATGTGTTGACAAGAGGGTAATTGATAACCAAGGAGAGGTTTACATCGGCGAATGGGGCCTCCACATGTCACTACTAGTCTTTGCAACACATGAAAGGTGATTGAACTACAATTTTATGGAGATGCTCATCTAGAATATCCTCTTGAATTTGAATGATGGATGCAAGGTCACTAGTGTTAAGCTAAAAGTGATAACATTGGGTAGGCCAGTGAAGCCAATCTTGGAATTATTTGCAAAAGAGGTCAGAGATCGCATTCGTTACCTTTTTGAACAATTTGATACTTATGACCTAAGGAACCCTATCAAAGGGACCGCCATATAAGGAGAGAATTGAGGCACCATAGAGAGTGATAATTCAAAAAGAGCCCAAATTTGTAATTGTCGCCATCCTGTGTTTTTAGCAATGCCCAAGCTTTCTAAATACTCGAAAAAAAAACGGCTCAATAACTTTGACTGGAACAAGACTAGTAAAAAGAATGAAGATCAAGACCTTTCCACATCTATTTGCCATATGGAGTGCCTTGCGAGATGAAACAATATAGGAGAACCTTTTAGGCATCATCTTCTTTAAGTTTGTATGAGAATCCACTTAATACAAAGGGTTACACCTTGGAGTTTAATATTGAGAAAGCCAAGACCACCTACCTCTTTAGGTGCAACAAATATCCCAAGAAGCTGTGGAAACCTTTAGAGTCCTTTGGATTGGCCCAAATGACACCTCTTGGGAGGTGTTCCTATTTGGAGTATGCAACTTTTGAAGGTGCCCAACAAGAGCACTAATAGACACTTGTTGTGCCAAGATCTTAGAACATACCGAAACTTACCATCTACAACTTGAACAACATAATTACACAAATCAAAAGGAGATTCCTGAAAGACAAAGGGAACACGGGGAGTTTGAATCTCTCCACATTGTATTCAATATCATTTGAATCCCTCTAATTGTTGAGGTAAGGGAGTGTATGCTTTCTTGTAGCATTGTGTTTTCTTCCATTGTATAGGGGAATTTAACTCAATAAAAGAATCTCTGGGCACTCCATGACATCAAAAACATAAACTTCTTTAAAAAGAGTGACGAAGGAGTCATCAAAAAAATTCCATTTACCATTTGACTATGGTTTTGAGGAAGGGAAATGCCATCAACTAAATCTTTAAAAGTGTAATTAGCTAGAAGATAATTGAATCCTCAAGTTGTAAGGACATTGAGGAGGGAGCTAGAAGACATCCTTGCAAGATGGACCTAAATAACCCAATTTGATCTGATTGGGCCCCATTGATGGTGATACATGCACATGCATCCTAGAAGAGCATATCAATCGTATGCATAAACACGGTCTCAAATCCCAATCCTTGAAACCTAACAATCATTAAAAACCACTCAATTATGTTATAGGATTTCTTAAAATCAATTTTCATGAAAATAGATTTATGTTGTGAGGAGCGAGACCATTCCATCCTATCCTAGATTGCAACAACATTATTTAAAATGCATGTATTGTGAATGAAATTGGGTTGCTCTAGGTGAATGATGAGAGGTAACAAATATCTCATATGCGAAGCAATAACTTCAACAATAATCTTGTAATACACTTTCAAGAGTGTGATAAGGTGGGAGTTGGTAATGAGCTCTAGGTCCCAAACCTTTGGAGTGAAATTGATGTTTCCATGATTGATAAATTTATTGAGAGAATTGGTCTAAACAACTTCTAAGTATACCTTGTGCAAATCTAGATCCACAATATCCCAAAGAAATTGGAAAAAATTATAGGGGAAACCATCAATCATGGGAGACTTGTCCCATGAAGGTATTCTACACAAAATAAATGATCACAAGTGACCCTTTGATACTTAGAGAGTTTGCAAGGAACCACTTTCGAAATGATCTAAGAGCATCTTCATGGGAAGGGGAAGTTGGTTGAGCGAAAAAAACTCCATAATAATGCGCTACATAAGCTTGCAAAATATTAGGTAGTTCAAAGTGTATTTGATTGGCATCATAGTTGTCCCTTACTTATCAATTGCTTGGCTAGACCTTATGAGAGGAGAATTTTATTAAATCACTTCCCAACTCATAGCCAATACATACATGCACAAATTTGGGCACCCCGAGCTCGGTAGGCCACTTCAAATTTGAGTTTGTGTCTTCACTTGGACATATATTTTTGTAAATATTCTTTGAAAGGGGAAAGATGCAACTCACATGAAGAACAAATGAACTTAATATGATGCTTCATGGTAATTTCAATAGAAAAATGTTGTTTGTTCATCACATAATTGAGTCTACGAGATTGCACCCCATCTACGTTATTTAACTTAACTCCCTAGTTAGGGATGGAGAAAGGTTCAAAATCCATTTGATGTGAGAATGAGTCCATTCATGAATGAGGTGAGTTAAGGTGAAATATGGACTTTAACATTTTTACTCAAGGCATCAGTCACTCACTAGAAAACTAGATGGGGAAATGGCCAAATAACACTGCTCCCATAACCACATCAACAAGGTGATCATAATGTTTTACAAAAGAGAAAAGGTTTTATTTTGCAAGCAAATATTTATCTAATATTTTCAAAACCCTTCCATTACCTTGTTTGTCGTTGGACTAGGCAAACCATGTGGCGTGGGATAGCCTAAGAAGTGGTGGAAACATGATATTTGTTATTGTAATAGAACCTTAAGTGGGCTTGTACATAATAACCAATGATTCACCAACTCCATTGGCTTGCCGATTGGGATTTTTATTGGTGATCATAGTCCACCCATTTGTAGAAGAAGACTTTTTCACTTCAAGTGTGGTTTTGGTGAGTAACCATGAGGGCATGAGTTATCCATGAAAAGAAGGAATTCTCAAATTTTATGGTTTTTAGGTTGACACCTAAAGGAGGTGTTTCACATATTGATATACAAGAAACATTACAAGATGCACTTAGTCTCCTATTTGAATATCTATTATTTTCTTGATATATTTTTATTAAAATGTATCTTGAAGCGGTAAAAAAAAATTTCTATGGCCTAGCCATATAAAGTTATACTTCTCACAACAAATAACTTACCTAGGGTTTAGTTAACCAATTGTCATAGTGAGAAGTGGATTTTACATTAACAAATACATTATACTAAACACATTGTCAAGCAATTAAGCATAATAACTATTTTAATGTCTATAGATCCAATTGCAAAAATTGTTAATTTGAATTATATGGAACAATGTAAAATAAAAATGAAATACTAAAGGGATATTTAGGGTTATTAAGGATAATACCTAATTTCTCCTAACTTGATGATTTCTTTGATAGATGAACTCAAAAGACATGCAAATATCTCCACAAATAAGCCCTTGGAAAATGAAGTTGATAGTTTACGGGTCCACTTCCATTATAATAACACCCACTTTCCCACCTCGTGCATGTAAAAACTATGGAAGGTTCGTGAAGCAGAGAATTGCCAAAGAAAAACTCAAAATTATCACCCACATGCATTTGCATACATGTATACTATTAAAGCAAAGAACACAAACATGTTTAAGGTGGAATGAATACCAATATATTAAAGGACATATATGAAGGGCAACCAAGGCCCTTCCAACTTTAATAATACAATAAAAATGATCTCTGATGAAATAACCTTCACCCATACCCTCAAACTTCATATATATTTAAAAATTAAGAGGTTTAGGATATGAATGAATCTAATTTTTAGGGATATTAGCTCAAAATACACAAGCCTTATTTCAAGGATAACCACCAAAGATATTATTATTTATAATAAACTATAAACAAGTAATTGTAAGTTAGTTATGGATAATGGTGCACACATAAGATGTGATTATCCATTAAAAAATATAATTACAAGTGCATCATAGTACAATACGATAGTCTATGTTATGTATGACAGTGCTTCAAGGAAGTTTATATATAGTAGCATCGTCCCTTAATATATACTTCGTAAAAGGAGAGACAAACGAGGCTACATCATCATGGCCTGACCAAGCTTAAAGAAGAAAGGTGCAATGGTCATTGATATCCCCATTAAGTGAAAGTTAGAGAAACTCAGTGAGTGTGATAAAAACTTTTGATATAGGTCTTGACAACTAGGACATGATAGGTACCCATGTATAATCAATAAAAACAACACAAGTTCATGAAATACTGACCAGAGACAATGCATAATCTTACAACCACCTCAAAACCAAGAGGTAGTAGAATTATATACATATCCACATACATACCCCATAATATTTAATTGGTTGATACATAATAAGATATGAGTGCTACTTCTTAGAAACATATGAAGCACATGACGACCTCGTGGATCGAAGCATCATAAGAGCTCCAAAATAAAATGTGAGTCAAGACCAACTTTGAACACTATGTGTGGTGATGGAATATGCACTAAAGTAGACGATATATCCATACTAGATATTGAGAAGGTATGACAAGAATTTTTGGTTATCAATGAGAAAACTGATGAAAGGAAACATCATACATCAAAGGCTTCTTAATTGAAAAAAACACCAAACATGATTACATAACAATTAATGAAATCTAAAAATAATAGTAAGGATTTTTTTCTAACAAGAGGAGTCAACTCCCAATAGTTCTTAGAGCAATGATTATATATTTGTGTGAGGTATGTATATTATGTATGTATATATGTTTGTATACATATCTATACATTGTAAAGGAAATTACTTAGATTAGAAGCATAACAATAATATAACACCAAAGAACACCAAAATAGAGAGATAATATGATCATGTGTAAGAATATATGACTTAACCACTTCAAGGGGGAAATCTCTACACCTTACAATAAGACTCAAATGCTCGATATGTTGCCCATCTACGAGATACTAACTCCTATATATACCTTACTATGTTATGTAAAGCACCTAACCTGACCTACTAAGCATATGATAGCATAAATAAATGAGATATACCATGTTAAGAAATTATGTTAGCCACAAGTCGACCATACCTATCTAAATACATGAAATAGGATTAAGGGCATAACATGCCCTTCCCATCCAAGAAATATTTAAAGCAACATTGTCCCCAATGTTGGCAATCTCAGATATTCTTTGCAAGAATGCTTCATCTTCCCATGTTTCCTCTTCATTTTCCAAATTCTTTGACTTGATCCAGATACTTAGTAATGACCCTTTTCCTCAACCTCTTAATGTGTGTTTGAATGATGCCTTGGGCTTCAGAGATGATTTAACCCTCACTTCTTGAAGTCGATGGTCTTTAAATCGTTATTATGGGTTTGTTAAAACTTGGAAAGAGCCTTCAATATTGACATTTGAATATTAGGTAACACTAACTAGGTTGGAACCTTTTATCCAATGACCTTCTTCAAGCAAGAAACATGGAAGATTGGATGTGTTTTGGTTCGAACTCGAGGGTGATCAATTTGTATGCCACACTGCCAATTTTTTACAACACTTGATAAGGGTCATAATTTTATGTGAAATTTTTTATCCTTCTTTTGTTGTTTCGAGGACAACTACTTATACGTCTACAATCGCACAAAAACAAGGTCTTCAACTTTAAAGTTACGTTCACTTCAACGTTGATCATCTTGTTGCTTGAGAAAATGCGATTCTATGCAAGTGCCAAATTCTCTCTAAGGTTGTAAAAGTACCTTTTTTGGTGTTAAATGTGCTCTTTAACTACTCTCACTTCAAGTTGGACCCTCAAGGTGAAGGTGAGTGATGGTGGATGGTACCCATACAATGCCGTGAAAATCAAAACATTTTAAATGATGTGCTATACCACCATTTTGTAAGTGGCCTCCCTTGAACTCATCTCACATGTTAATATAAAGAAAAACATCGAAGATACCCTTCCAAGCGTTCATTTACTACCTCATTTTACCTATCATATTAGGGATGATATCATGAACTATGAGCCAATTGAGTACTCAAACATGCGAATAAATTAGTCCATAAATCGCTAGTAAATATAGGGGAATGATCAACGCTTTTTCTTTTTCTTCTTGCTATAATCTTGGGCGTACCATGTAACTTTTGAGTTATATCCATAAAAGATACATGCTCCAAATCTTATTGTACTTATTACTTGCGATAGGATGTGATAAAAAAGAGTATATTTGGCGAGTCTATCCACAACCACTATGATTACACTTTTCCTTCAAATTTTGGCAATCTTATGATGAAATCCATGGAAACCTTCTCCTGCCGCTAACTAGGAAAAAATAGAGGTTTGCAAAATATCTAGTCCTAACATTTTCTCCACTTTTATGATGACACAATTGAGTAAGCATTCTACACAATTTTGGACATCCCCTTTTAACCCTTATTAGAAGAAATCATGCTTAATTCTATGATAAGTTTTAGGGAGCCCATAAAGACCACCCACATGAGAAGCATGGAACTCCAAAAAAGAACTTAATTTTTAAGGCTATATTTATAGCACAAGTACAACTAATCCTTATACCAAATGTGTCTCCCTTCCATATAAATTTTTACGACATGCTCAAATCCCATTGGAGGTTCTAAATGGTTGTGTAGGTCTTTGTGTCATTTTTCCATTCTAATATTACATGATCCACATAATCTACATGTAATATGAATGTGGCATATAACAATGCTTTTGTGGATTCATCCCTTCATGACAATGCATCAACCACCACATTTTCCTTTTCTTTCTTGTAAATGATCTCAAAGTCATAACCAAACATTTTTTTGATCCATTCATGTTTTTCTGCACTAAAAAATTTAATCATTTATCTAAGAATTATTTGAGACTACCATGACTGTCTTCACCTTGAATTGATCAACCATGAGATCTGGTCTCCATTTTTGACCGCATGAAGAATGCCATAATTTATTTCCCATAGGATACTAACTCCAATATATATAAATGTTCCTCTTCATTTTCCAAATTGGTGTTGACATATTATTACCTTTGATTTGAGGCCTCCCAAATGCAATTGGGTGGCCCTCATGCATGAGTACTACACTGTACCACACCTTGAAGCGTCACATTTGATAATGAAGGTTTTAATATAGGGTAACAAAGTAATGGATTGGTACACATGGCCCTCTTCAACATCTCAAATGAATGTGTTGCTCCCCCATTCCAATGGAAGGAGTCTTTCTTGAATAATTTTTTTAGTGGTGTTGCAATGCTACCATAATTCTTCATAAATATGTGATAGTGACCTATAAGCCCTAAGAATCATGCCTCCCTTGAACTCATCTCACATGTTAATATAAAGAAAAACACAACCAATGCGGCCAAAGGTTCTTATTATGGAAATCACAACGATGCTGCTATAGAGCACACAACAGATTCACACTCAAATAATAGTTATTTTCTTATTTATTCAAATCCTTAATGAATCTATATTAAAAATGATTTATTATGGAGCTTACAACATCTCTTTGTGCTAGTTAGACTTGGTGTATTCCTATTGACCTACATGTCACTTAAAAATTTAATCATTTATCTAAGGGTTTACTTTGGGTTAAATCTCCCTCTTCCCCAGAATATCTTACTTTCACTTCTCTCCCCTTATTTTCTTTGTCCCTTATGTGTATCCTTTTTCTTCCTCGGGTCAATTATAAGGGAGAGGCAGAGCGAGTTTTTGTGCACCCTACGTTTAAGGGTGCACATAGGCACCATAATATAGTATAATTCAAAACAAAAACACCCTTTAATAGGTTATGCTCTCCCCATTATACATATTTCATTTTAGAAGTTAAAATTATGTGGAAGAGACTTTTTTAAATATTTAAATTTGGTTATTTTAAATACAAAGAAATTTAAGGTGGGCCATTACTTGAGAATTGAGTCATTCCCCACCTATTTGTCATCATTTGATTGGCTAATTGGTTTGGAATGACTTGATGTGACTTATTTTATAGGGCACTTTTTTTTTCAAAATGTAAGTGGGAAAGTGACATGTACTAGCTCTTTAGTTATCACCTACCCTCATAAGTATTGGTCCATGCTCAACCATTGGCTCCTCTCCCTTATGGCGGACTTAGTGAACTTTCTCGAATCTGTCAAGGTGATGTGGTCCAATAGCCTCTATTCCCACTCATTCCAATTTTAAAATTTCCTCATTTACCCCTCAAGCTAGTGCATTTCCCTTGATTCTGATTTCCTATGCCCATCAGATCTGGTAGTTGAGATCTACCAATTTTTATCATATGTTTGTCGAACATGCCGCATGTTGAATTTATTTCCCTAAAGTATGTGTCCTTGGGTAGTTTTCCTTCATTACCCCCTTGTCACCTTTATCTTATTGATTAGACAAGTCATCCATGCAATACCACTACACACATTGGTCCAAAACTACACTCTATGTTCTTGAAAATCCTACTTGATCCTTACACTTAATACTATTTTGCAATAAAGCTTACCACTCTTCTCCTCAACTCCACACATGCACTATTCCTAACCTTTACGCATTCCAATATGCGTAACCTATATGTGTTACTTCCACTTCGCACCTATGTTTTCCTAGTATAAACTTTCCATGCACCATTTGTTTCCATACACTCATTCCTCCATATTCCATTTGTGCTTATTAATCTTTTGCACACTCATGCCCTATCCATAATTTCTATCCTACAATGTAAGAAGGCTTTGAATCTTGGATGATCTTACATCAGATATTTGAGGTACTTGAAACTTGAGCTCTAACTTGAGTGCATCGAGTGAGTGGTAGAACCACCCTTTTGAATATTAAAATTAATAGCCCCGGTTTCCTTATCTAATGATCCTGGTAGGGGCATTTGTTCTTATTCCTTCTCTTCCAACTCTTTGTTACATATTTAATGTGACCTCTTGGCAATTCCTTCGACATACTTATGGGATCGGACCCACCATAGGATCACCTCCTCCAAAGGTTTCGTTCCTTTATTATTTCCCTATGATTTCTAGATCACATTTATTCATCCACATCTAATTGCGACTTTCTTGGTTTCTCTTAATTTGTTTCATTCTCTCTATTGGGAAACAACTTGTGCATTTTTCTCCCACACACCTTTTTCCTTTATGCCCTTTTCTCTGTGTGATATCTTCTTCATACTTTATTTTCCCAGCGTTATTTCTCTTAACCCCTCCTAGTTTGTAAACTATCCACCCTTTGACCTTTTTTTGGGTCACAATCCATTTAACTCTTCCTAATTATGATACTTGTCTCTCCACATGACCTACACAATACCAGGTCATAATCGGTTTGTATGTGGATTCTTTTTTTCTGTCTGTATGGTCTCATGACCATCTTAAACTATCATGTGTGCCTTTCCTTCAACACTTCATGTGTGCAATAATTCATGCCTTCTCTTATACTTGCACAAATTCTTCCTCTATATGCACTCATTTTCTTGCATTTTAGTCTCCTCCTTGTCTACAGTCGTTCTCTCTTTAATTTCCTTGAGACTCGCATAGATCTCCTCTTCCTCACTTGTATTTTCCTTGTTGTGCAAAACCTCAGTTATCATTTCTATTTGTTTCTCCATTTTATCCTCTAAGGAAATTTTTGCTTCCTTATACCCTTTGTGCATGTATTCATTTGTGCATTTCTATTCCTCTTATTCCCTAGGAGCTTTTCTTTTCGTGCACTCTTCAACACTTAGTTGTATAATCTCATTTTATTTTCATAGTTGCTTTGTACAACCGCAATCACTCAATTCTATCACCTCTAACTACAATCTTAGGTCATATTCCTCGCATCATTGGTCTATTATGACCACATCCAATTTTTTATGTTTCTTTTATTTTGGCACAACACTCATGCACATTGTCATCGGGTTGAAACGCACCTTTTGACATTTTCCTTCTTGCATTGTAATCATTTTTGTCGTGTATTCTTGGGTGAATCCATCTTCTCCTTTCACCCATCACTCAAATAATGAACTTTTTTTATCCTTCTATTGTTGTGCAATACTATGTTATATTGTCTTGCACGTTTTGTATTCATATCCTTTTCGTACCCCATGTGGATTTGGTGCTCTACACCTTCTTCTCTTAATGATAACGTACATGAAGTATGAACATACGTGTGCACTTTCACAATATTTTCACTTCTATCATAGATAATTTATTGGTCAAACTTCCATGGCCTTCCCAAAAATACATGAAAAGCATCCGTTGGTAGGATGTCACACAATACTTGATCAATGAATCTCTCGATGCTTATCTCTACCTTGCATTTCTCTTGTACAATGCCTTCCTAACCTTCCACTATCTAGGTTACTCTATGTGGATTGGGATGCATCCTACACTTCAACCCCAACTTCTTGACATCTCTTTTCCACTAAATTTATCATGTTTCTATTTTCAACTACAACCAAACAACATTTTCCCTTAGTTTTTCACATGGTGCAAAATATCTATCACCTTTCTTCCAACAACACTCCCTTTGTAATGTTCATTACCTTTCCTTCCTTTGAGTGCTCTTCTTATCTTTATTCATTACTCTTATGTCTTTGTGTAGTTTGTGTGCGCTTACTCCAGGTGCTTTGAACATCTCCACACTTTGTTTTGGGTCACTTTTAATCTCAATGTCCCTTCTTTCCACATGAATAAAAGCATCTATTGAACATTATACATTAGTATCTTAACACGAATAGACTCAGTTGTATGTTTATCCTTTGCACATTTCTTGCATATTCTCCATGAAATCCCCCTTGTTGCATCGTTGACTCCACGTTGAGTCTTATTTTCTTCTCCTGCAATTTTTTTCTTCTTCCTTCATGGCATACTTTGGTACACTTCACCCATGGTTTGTATGCACACCAAACTTAACTCCTCTTATATTTTTGACCTCAAGCCATTGAGGTACCTTGAAACCTTCTCCTAGTCGACTTCTACATTTCCAAATCTAATCATGATATGGTGGAACTCCCGATGTATTCTTTCACCAAAACCTCTTTCTAGCACAAACCTTACAAAGTATTCAAAATAGTTTCATTTGGTAGTCCTCTAGAAAGAACTTCCCTTTTATCTTAGTGACCATCTAGACCCATCAAACAATCTTGGCCTTTCCTTTTCTCTTTCACTCATTCAACACTTCTTTCCACCATAATGTTACACGTTCCCTCGGTCTCATTTGTGTAATTTTCACCCTTTGTGGGTTGTTGATATCCTTGTACTTGAATTACTCCTCTAAGATTGTAACCCAATCCACCTGTCTCTTCTATATCTAGTCTTCCCGAGAAGAATATAACCCATATTTGGTTTCCGTCCCACCTTAGAGATTTCTCTTAATATTCATTCCTATCTAGCATCTACGACATCTACTCTAACTCTTTCATTTCCTATTTCTTCTTCATTATAACTCTAAGACACTTGAGCCATGAAGCCTCTTATAAGGTCTTATTCTACAACTTCTAGTTTGGTCATAACACCCTTTAACGCATTCATGAAACCCTTCAACATTTTTTATATTGTTGTTACTATTGCACCTACTAAAATAACTCATCTTGATGACATCTTTACTTTTATGTGTAATAACACTACACTCCTAACCATTATACTCACATTATCTAGTGTTATTTCCCAATTTTCTCACATTGAAGAACAACACAATCCCTATTTACCTCACATTTGGTGCTCTACTAGTCATTTCTCACAAATCCCTTAACTTATCTCTCTTAGAGATGTTTCCTTTCTCTAATACCAATAATGAAGTAACTAGTGTAGCCAAGGGTTTCGATTACGAACTCCAAACCCCACTACTACATAGTACACAATGGATTCACACTAAAATAAAAATTGTTTTATTATTGATTCAAAACCTTAACCAAATCGAAATTCACAAATGCTCTATTATGAGGCTTAAAACTCTATTTGAGTTAGCTAGAATTGGTGTATTCCTATGGACCTACACATGGTTGGCTTACCTTGGCTCATCTCTCCCTCTTCCTCAACTATGTTACTTCCACTTCCCTCTCTCTTATTTTCTTTGTCTCCATTTTCTTCCCTTGAGTTGATTATATATAATAGGCTTGGTGAAATTTCTCAAATTATCAAGATGATTTACTCTTACAACCTCTATTCATGCTCATTCCAAGTTTAAAATTGTCTCATTCACCCCCAAGTTAATGTGTCGTCCTTCTTGATTTCTTGTGCTCATCAAATTTGGTAGTTGAGATCTATCGATTATTTGTCAAATATTTTCCAAATAAATTCGATTTTTGAATTTGTTTCCCCTAGAGGACATGCATTTGTGGTAATTTCCCATCATTACCCCCTTGTCACCTTCTAACATATCCTATCGATTATCTAATTCATCTACACAATGCCACTATAAACACTAGTCTAAAAATCTATGCTCTATGTTATTGAAAATCTTATGTGGTCCTTATGCTTAATAATGTTGTGCAATACATCTTACCGGTCTCCTTCTCAATTTCGTGCATTATCTCGCACCTTACCTTTAGTATAATCCTTTATGTGCAACCTTTATGTGTTTCTTCCACTGCTCACCTATATGTTCCTAGTGCATAATTGTCGGGCGTCTTTTATAATTTCCCAAAACCAACTACACAATTATATGTACTTTATTTAATCACCCAATTGTTTTGTTGGTTCATCATTATTCCATTTTGTGCTTATTAGTCTTGCACACACTCACATCTTAGCCAAAATTTCTATCATGTGATGAAACATTACTCGAACCTTAGAGGCTCCAGATCGAGAATTCTCTTAGGTTTTTTTATAGTTTTAGGTGACTTCCATTTCACCATGGCTTTGATTTTGAGAGGATATTCTTTCATACCTTCATGGAAAATGATATGACCTAAGGATTCTTTATCCCCAAATCCAAAAATACACTTGGAAGGCTTAGCATAATGGTGATGTTATTCAAGAGTTTCCAAAACCTTATTTACATGGTGTAGGTGTTCCTCCAATATCTTGTTATGGATTAAGATATCGTCAAATAATACTAGGAAAAAAATTCATAGAAATGGCTGAAAAATAGAATTCACCAAAGTTTGGAATGTAGATGGTGCAATTATAAGGCCAAAAGGCATCACCAAAATTCATAGTGGCCCTCATGTTTTCTAAAGGTTGTTTTAGGAATATCCTCATTTTGAATTTTGATTTAATGATATCTTGATTAAATATCTAATTTAATAAAATAAACAACACCATGTAGCTCATCTAGAAAATCATCAATGATAGGAATAGGAAATTTATATTTTACCTTGCTTTTTTGAGCTCCATATAGTCTTGACACACGTGTCAAGTCTTATCTTTATTCCATGACATCACTACTAGGAAGAGTAAGCACTTTGAATATGGCGAATAATACCTATTTCCAATATATTTTGTACCATTTTTTCAATCTCACTCTTTTGTAGATATGGTTACCATTAAGATGAAATGTTGGGTAGTTCACTTCCCGATACTAGTGAACATGGTCATGATATTATTTAGCAAGAAAACCCTTCAAGATATCCCCAAAAACAATTGAGTTCTCATTAATAAGTTCTTGCAAATATGATAATAGAATCCCTTTTGATTGTTGATATTCCATTGAAAATAGTTGTGCCACAAACCCATCTAAACCCTTCTTAAAAATATTCTACACTCGATGAGATATCACCAACTATGGAGCTTTCCCCCTCATTTAAAGCAACTCAAAATTCTTCCATTCAAAATGAAAATGCATGAACAAATTCTGGAAGTTCATCTCAATAGTTCCCAAGGTACTAAGCCATTAGACCTCAAACATCATGTGTGTGCCCCCATTGAGAGGAATAGATAGGACTATCTAGTAGGTAATATCCCATGGATAGTTCAATATTATGACACTTTCCTGAACAACTAAATTTTCTGAACCGTGACATGAAAATATGGGGCTGGAAACTAAAGCAATTTAAGCGCAAGTCCAAATTATGATTGATTAAGTTGTGATTACTTCAAAATTTAATTAACATTGTCACCCTTTGTTTCTTCATGAACCCGAAAACCTTAAGGGTTTTGGGGTGTTAATTCTAAATCGAATGGCAAGATATGGTTTAGATTCTTCTACCTCAATTTAAGGTGCCTCTTCCTCTTCACCAGTTTCTTCATTCTCATCTTCATCCTCTTTTTACCTTCAATGTAAAATAATTTATTCTCAACACAATTATGTCCCTTGCTCCATTTGTTATCACAACTATAACATAGACCTTTTTCTTGCTTATATTCAATTTGTTGAGGCGTCTATCTTGTAGGTTGGGGAAATGATTGCTTTGGAATCATGCATTTGTTGTGCATCATGTCCCTTTTTTAGAATTAATCTAGTCAGAAAACTCGTAGCCCATTCTTTATTTCTCGTAGGCTAAGGGATAAAGTTAGGGGAATAAATTAATGTTAATATTTTAAGTTTTCCTAAGCCACTTTTATTTTATAGCATGAAAAAGACACTTATGTATTATTATTATTTATTAAGAGGGCCAAAAGTAATTATCATTAAGTGGATGAAAAGTGATATTTTATTAAAAGTATTTTAAAATACTTTTAGGGTGGAATCGGAAAAGAGAAATTATAAAAGGATAAGTTAGGCTAAAAATAGTCATTATTCATTACTCTTTGAAACAAAATCCTATCCTAGAGTTTGACCCTTTGTGTTCATTGTTTCACCCAAGGATGAAAACCCTTTAGTGTGCAGTATTGGAGGATGGAAACCCTCTAATTTGAGTTGTGGTGATTCCATCCATGGTTCATATTTGTGCAAATATTGATATGTTATTCCATTTTCAATGTGTTGCAACACTACTACAATGATATATAACGTCGTTATAATGATATGTACCACAACTACAATAATTCTTAACATTGCTACGGTGATCCATATTGTTTCTATTATGATTTTTATTGTTTCCATAGTGATCCGTACCCATCTCATCGGTTGTATTTATGATCAAATGTATTCTTGGAATCGATATAAATTGAGGACTATTTGCAGGCTCTCCTTGTTGTTGTGGACATTGAGCCAACGTCACACACTAAAAGGGACTATCATACATAGACAACAACATATTCTAGCCTAACATACTAGTTGGGGACTATTGTATTTTGGTTTCAAGGTGTTGGACCTTGATTGGTATTTATTGTTGAGTTTATTCATTTTTGTGGGATTTTTTCTGTAAATTTTTGTTGCAATCAACTTTGAATTTATAATCAACTCATTGAATAAATATTATAGTTGAGTTGTTATCAAATATGGAGATTTATTTTGTATGTTGTTGTTTAGGATTTATTTTGGCTTGCTTAAATTGAGAAAAATACAAAAAATCAAAGTAGATAAAATCATAAAAAAGGGATATTACAATGGTATCAGACCATTGATTCTATCGGCCTACATGGGAAAATAATATTTTGATTTCATATGCAACCCAATCAAAGAGAAAAAATAAGGGCTCAATCGCGAGAAAAATAAATAGAGGTCACGGGGACAAAGAACATAGAGCTCCTCCTACATATGTAATGAGTTATTTATAGGAAATAATCGGTCAAGGTCAAAGAGATTTGGAAATAAAAATCTTAATGACATTGAGAGAATCCATAGTAGGGTTGGTAAAATATATGTAAAATGTTAATCGAATAAGGAAAATAAAGGATAAGGAAGCTCGTTAGTTAATGAGAAAACCTTAATTAATACCCCTTCTAATACTTTCGAGAAAATTTTCTGCAAAAAAGAAGAACACCAATAAGAGGTAGAGCCCTAACATCACATAGGTAATAATTTTACACATTTCATGCGAATATGAAGGACTCATCTTTGCGACAACAAGTATTGATTTTTGAGAGTTTTGTGATCTAAGAATGAAGAATAGGGAGGGGAAGGAGAACTCAGCAGGATCAACCCTAGAAAGACATCCAACGACATTTGGGTAAGATCACCCTTCCTAGTTATGACAGATCGATAAGTGCTATGTCGGGTCTTGGTTAAAGGAAGCTGGATAAATATTTGTCTCTAAATCATATGTATGAGGAAGAAGCTATGAAACCCATCACACTTCATTTAGATGGAGTTGCACACAAGTGGTGTTACCATGGTATGGTCACCCAAGGATGTGGTTCTATCTCTACTCTAGAAGAATTCATCCAAATACTGACGGGATGGTTTGATAGGAAATATCTAGAGGTCCTTTTTAGGGAATTATCCCAACTCAAACAGGTAGGAACAATGGACAACTACATTGTTGAATTAGATAGGTTATCTGTGATGATATCGAATGTAAATGAAAGAATCCTTGTGGTCTTATTTGTTGAAGAATTGATTGAACCACTCAAGGGTTTGATAAAATATTTCAACCCTTTGTTTCTTTATAAATCAATTAAGAGAGAATTGAACCTGGAATCATCAGCTCCAAAGGATAAATTTCTTCCTGTAGGACAACAAAGGAAAATACCTTATGGGAAGCCAAAGTCGACATCTTATGGGAAGAAAAAAAATCCATTCAAACAAGGAGGGTTTTAGCAAAAGGATCTTCCAAAAGTGAGTAAAGAGATGGAAATAAGGAATGAGCTTAGGAAAAATGTTATGCTTCATTAGTAAGGACCCACGGGAACCGACCACAGATGGCTTGGCGATGGACAAGTACACTACATTAAGACTACATCTAATGGTGAATTAGAATTAGAATAAGTTGAATTGGAAATTGGAACCCGTGAACTAAAACATGAAAAAGAGAAAGAGGTAAATACTTACGAAGGGACCCTTGCCACATTATCGGTGTTCGTAGCTACAATTTTTTAGAGTTTAAGGAGTTATGCAAGGGAAAAAGGTCACGGTGTTGATTGATAGTGGGGCGAACCACAATTTTATTTATGAAGGATTAGTAATGAGGATGCGTTTGAAAGCAAATTATTTCAAGGGACTCAATGTGACTATAGTTGATGGCTTCACCCTTCTATGTACCAAGAGAATTCAACAACTTAATCTTACTTTGGGGAGACATAAAGTAAGTGATGACTTCTATGTTGTAGGCATAGGAGAAACAAACATGGTACTTAGGGTACATTGGTTACATTATTTGGGAGAATTCACTCAAAATTATCATACTATGGAGATGAAGTTTAAATCAGATGAAAAATAAGTTTTGCTTCAAGACATGACCAATGGAGCTCCTAGAGTGGTCACGACTAAGAGGATGGAGAGAGCTTTTCGTAGAGGGTAAGTAGCTTGGGTATCCCATTGTTTGGTTAACACTACAACTTCATCCACAGATAAGAAATCCTACCACATGGACATTCAATCTATTTTAGACAAGCATGGCACAATGTTCAGTGGTATACCTCCAGGATTGCCACCAAATAGAGGATTTCAGCACATAATTGAGTTGGAACCAGGTTCTAAACCTATAATGATTACTCTTTATCACCATCTAAGAGCATTCAAAGAGGAAATTGAGAAGGCAATCAAGGAATTATTGGAGATGGGACATATCCAGCCTAGTTCTAGTCCCTTTGCTTCTTTTGTTATCTTAGTAAAGGAAGGTACCATGAGGATGTGTATTGATTATCGGGATTTGAACAAGAAGACCATCAAAAATAGGTACCCCATACGCAGGATCAATGAGTTGATTGATGAATTGCATGTAGTTGAATATTTTTATAAATTTGATTCGAGATCCGTCTACCATAAGATTTGGGTAATGAATATGTAAAAAAAGGCCTTCTAGTGTCAATTTGGGCATTTTGAATATTTGGTTATACCTTTTAGTTTGATAAATGCTCAATTACTTTCGATCATGCATGGACAAGATCTTTAGTAAAAACTTGAGGAAATTTTTTTGGGTATTTTTTGATGATATTTTGGTGTATAGTAAGACATGGGAAGAGCATCTGAGATATTTAGATATAGTGTTGGAAATTTTGGAGCAACAAACTCTCTTTGCTAAGGAGTATACGTGTGAGTTTGGTATGGTGAATTTATATACCTTGGCCATGTTATCAATGCCCAAGGAGTCCAGGTGGACCAACAGAAGATCCAAGCCATATTGGATTGAAATCTTCCTAAAATGTCATAGCTGAGGGGATTTTTAGGTCTTTCTAGTTACTACGGGAGGTTTGTTAAAGGATTTTAACAATTACCTACTCCATTGATTGATTTAACAAAGAATGGAGCATTCGGATGGCTTCGATCAACCCAAACAACATTTGAAAAACTTAAAAAGGTAATGGGTACATGCCCAATATTAGTTGTTCCATATTTTTCTGTTCCATTTGTGTTAGAGTGTGATGCATCAAGAGAAGGGATTGGGGAAATTTTGATGCAAAATGGACATCATGTATCCTTTGAGAGTTAGAAACTCAAAATATAGAACATGGATTCTCCATGTATGACAAAGATATTTTGCCATCATGCATGCATTAGTGAAATTCAATCAAGTATTTAATTTGTGGCATATTTGTGGTTAGGACATATCACAACAGTTTACATTTTCTTCTCAACTAGGACTTGAATGATAGGAAACAAAAATGGGTGAGTAAACTTCAGGCCTATAACTTTGACATAGAGTATGTTAAGGGAAAAAACAATGTTGTAGTTGATGCCTTGTCTAGAAAACCATTTTTATGCTCTATGTGAAATCTCTATTGATTGGAAGGTTATTATAATAGTAGAGTATGCAAAGAATGTTTTCACTAATGATATCCTTGAAGGAAAAGTATAGGATGACAGGTATAAGGTGATTGACAATCTCATCCTTTACAAGGATAGAATTTATCTTGTTCTTGAATCAAAAGTGAAGAATAAAGTCTTGAGAGTTGTACATGATACACCTTTGGCTGGTCACCAGGGTATTTCAAGACTTACAAGCAAATAAGGGATATATTTTTCTGGAGAGGACTCAAGGGAGAGGTCCTCCAATACATCAGAGAGTGTATTACTTGCCAATAAAACAAAGTAGAACAGGTATTTCTAGCAGGTTTATTGCAAACCTTACCAATTCCAAATAAAAATGGGAGAATTTCTATGGATTTTATCACAAGCCTTCCAAAAGTTCAGGGTAAGAGTTGTATATATGTGGTAGTGGATAGACTTACTAAATATGCTCACTTCTTTGTTATTCCAACTAAGTTTAAGGCACCACAAGTTGTTGATTTGTTTTCCAGAGAAGTATTCAGGCTTCATGGATTTCCTAAAATCATAGTAAGTTGTAAGGAAATTACTTAGAGACTTCAGAATAATATCATCAATATAACTCAAATATATGGAGATGAGATCATAATATGATAGATAGATCACTTGGCCACTTTGAGGGGAAACCTCCAAACCAAAAAATAACCCTTTAATACTCAATATCCTCCTAAACTACTACTCACTATCACCTATATATACCATTTCTAACCTATGGCCATCACTTAGGCCGACCTACTAAGCATGAGAAAGTATAAATGACATAATAAAATGATATGGTAAGCCACAAGTCGGCTACTCATATCCTAATACAAGCAATAGGTTAAGGGCGTAACATGCCCTTCCCCTTTAAACCAACGGTGTACTCAATGTTGAATAATCCTGGATGTTGCTGCAGAAAACCTTCATCCTCCCAGGCCGCATCATCTATGCTCGATTCTTCCACTTGATCGGATATTCCTTAATGTCTCGGTTCTCGGCCTCTTCAAGTACGTGTTTACGGAGAATATTCTCTAGCTCCAAAATGATTCTTCCTTCCTCATCAAGTTATGGTAGCTCTGTTTGGGCTGCAAATTTCTTTCCAATAAGCTTCTTCATGCAGGAAACATGAAATACTAGGTGTATGCGTGAAGATTGTGGAAACTCCAGGTTTATAAGCAAGACTTCCAATTTTTCGTAGAACTTGATAAGGAACATAATATTTAGGATCAAGTTTGTTGTCTTTTTTCTGTTGCTTGGGGACATTTTCTTGTAAGGATGCGTACATACAAACAAAAACCCAGTCACCAATTTCAAAATTTCTTTCATTACGATGTTGATCTCGCTTGTTGTTTCATCCAGTTTTGTGCCAACGCCAAATTCTCCCTCAAACTAGCCAAAACCTGTTGTTGATGCTGAATGTGTTCCTCAACATCTCGACCTTAGTTTGCACCCTCAAGGAAGAAGTGATAGATGGTGGATGGTAACCATATAATGCTAAAAATGGGGTCATTTGAGAAGAGGTATGAAAAGATGTGTTATACCACCATTCTACAAGTGGTAGCCATTTAACCCAATGTTCCTGCTTATCTGATACAAAAAAGTAGATACCCCTCTAAGCATTTGTTAACCACTTCCATTTTCCCATCAGTTTGAGGATGGTAAGATGAACTGTGAGCTAGCTAAGTACCCAAACATGCAAATAATTTTGTCCAAAAATTACTCGTGAAAATAGGATCACGATCACTTACAATTATCTTTGGGGTTCCATGTAGCTTTTGAACTGTCTCCAAAAAAATAGCTGCGACTGTATTGGTTGCAAATGGGTGTGACATGGCACAAAAATGGGCATATTTTGTGAGCCTATCCACAATCACCAAAATAACATTCTTACCCTCTAAACAAGGCAACCCTATAATGAAATCCATGGAAACCTCCTCCCACCTTTGGCTAGGAATTGGTAATGGTTGCAATAGACCTGGTGTCTTAATGGTTTCACCTTTGTTCTGTTGGCACACCAAACACTTTGATACAAACTTTTTTACATCACCCTTGAGTCCTTCCCAAAATAATTCTCTTTTTATTCTATGATATGTCTTTAAAACCTAGAGTGTCCTCCAACAGGCGATGCATGTAGCTCTGCAAGAATCTTATGCTTCAACTCATAATATTTGCACAAGTATAACCTGTCCTTATACCATAGGGCATTACCTTTCCACTTGAATTTGTTAGATGTTATAGAACCTTGCTTGACATTCTCTATTCATCAAGTAAATCATCAATTATTAGAATAGGAAACTTATCTTTGATGGTGTACTTATTGAGTTCTCTGTAATCTAGACACATCATCCATGTTTCATCCTTCTTACATATCATGAACACTAGCGAAGAATATGCGCTCTAGCTATGCGATGATATACGCCTTCAACATTACTTACACCATTTTCTCAATCTCACTTTTCTAGGAATATGGGTATTTGTATGGTCGATGTTGGGTGGTTGGCTTCTGGAATTAGCCGAATGACATGATCATGATCCCTAACCGGTGGTAGTCCCTTTGGAATTGCATCAAAAATAGACTAGTTAGCATCAACAATCTTTTGAAGATCAGGTGACATTTAAGACACTATATTTTGTACCTCTATGGAAAATAATTTTACTAGAAATCCATCTACTCCTTTTCCGAGAATCTTACGCATTTGATGAGAGCTAATAATTTGTGGAGACTTAGCTACCACCCCTTTTAATTGTATTGTTATTCCTTCTAAATAAAATCGTATGAACACATCTTGGAAATTCATCTCTATGGTACCCAAGGTTGTGAGTCATTGGATGCCCAAAACAATATATACCCCTCCTATAGAAATAGAAAACATAGGTGAATCTAACATGTAGTCCCCCATGGAAAGCTTGATATTATGACACTTTCCTATACAATTGACGATTGTCCCACCATCCACAATCATAACTTGCATTTATGGAGATGGGTAAATAAAACAATTGAGGCGAGGCATCTAACTTGCTATTTATGAAGTTCTCGGTACTCCTTGAGTCAATAAACACTGCCACCTTCTATTTTTGAGATAGTCAATAAAATTAGATGTTTGAGGAGTACTAATACACGACAATGTATGGCAAGAAATTGTAGGTTGGTGATTCTCTACTTCAACTTCTATTGTTTCCTTAGCCTCTCCTATAATTTTAGCTTCCTCTTCATCCTCATTTCCTCCTTCAATATAGAACAACTTCTTCTCAACACATTTGTGTTTGGTCCATATTTGGTGTCACAGTTAAAACATTATCCTTTTTCTCTCTTTTCTTCCATTGTTGAGGAGTTAGTCTAATTATCCAAGTGAATGATGGGGAATAAGTATTATGATCTCTCGGTGTTAGTGAAATGTTTCCTCCTTCTATAAAGAAAATTTTCCTTTTCCCTAAGTGCCATGATAATAGAATCAAAAAGCTTAAGTGGATTAAACATATGTATGTCATGCTCAATCTGGTCCATAAGACCCCCAAGAAACATGCCATTCAGATTCCCTTCTGTAATATTCTCCACCTTTAAGGATAGGTTATGGAATTGATGCACATAATCTTTGACTGATCTTGTTTGTCGTAACTTTTCCAATTGACTAAAGTAGTTATTTGACACATTGGAACTATAGTGCAATTGCAATTCCTCGGTAAAAACTGTCCAAGTGACATTGAGACCATTCTTTTACCTCGAGCACATAACCAACGATACGCAGGCGAATTGGTTTAGTTCAAGATATAGGGATGCCAAGGTCACCTTTTTTCCCGATGGGGTTTGATGTAACTCAAAGAAGTTCTCCATTTGATTTATCCAATTCAGTGGATCCTTCCCATAAAATTTGTGCATCTCCACTTTCAACATCATGTTTCATGGTTGTGAATAAGTTGGAATCTGATTGGGTTGGAAAAGTGATCCAACTTGGTTATTTTTCCCATTATTATGAACTAAAGATCCTCCTTGGTTGAGTTGGGGCTGATTTGGGACAGACTATTTACCCTTTATATGTTGCATGATATCATCCAATCACTGATTGATTTGGTCTATGTCTCCTTTACGGGCCACCTCAGATTGTAGATTTCACAGATCATACTTGAGTTGGCTCACCTTATGATCAATCGAGGTAAACCCTAGTGTTGAGGAATCTGTAGTTACCCCTTCGACTCCAACTCTTCAATTACTACCCCATCTTTATCTGGGGTTTTACGGAGTGACAGGATTCTTTTTGGCTCTTGTGGAAGGCCCCACCATGATGTCAAACCCTAGGGTTTAGGGTTTTGATACAAATTTAGTCGAATAGAAAAAAACAGAGAATATACTACCAATATTTTTTTGAGAGATTTCCAAAAATATAAATTATTTTGAAAAATTCTGAAATATGCGGCTTATAGAGTGAATTTATGAAAAATCATAAAATGGAAATAACTATTGCAAAATAGATCAAAATATACTGAAATTTTTAGAGGACCTTACTTGAGATGTTTTTGAAGCTGTGGCAAAAAATATCTCGAAAAATTCGCAAGAATACGGTGAAACAAAAAAATTAAGGTTTTTGACCTAATACTTGGCCTGTGTCGCTGCTCGATGCCACTTGTAATGAAATTACTTGAGACTTTAGAAAACTATCATTGATATAACTAAAATATATGGAGATAAGATCAAAATATGATAGATAGATCACTTGGCCACTTGGAGGGGGCAATCTCCCAACCAAACAATAACACTTCAATACTCAATATCCTCTTAAACCACTACTCACTATCACCTACATATACCATTTCTAACCTATGGCCATCACTTAGGCCAACCTAATAAGCATGAGAAAGTATAAATGACATAATAAAACAATATGGTAAGCCACAGTCAAGTTACTCATATCCTAATACAAACAATAGGTTAAGGGTGTATTATAAGTGACATGGATAATAAGTTACTTAGTTTACTTTGAAAGGAGATATTTCATTTGATAAGAACTAAGTTGAATATTAGTACCAGATTACCATGCTTAAATATATAGGAAAACAAAGATTGTGAATAAGTGGATTGAGGGATATTTGATGAATTATGTACAGGGGCAACAAATAACTTAGATCAAATGCATCTATATGGGGAGTATTGTTTCAACACCTCACATCATATGTCCATTAGTATGACTCATTTCAAGGATTTGTATGGTTATGATGCTCTTTCTTTTGTGGATTTGGTTATTACAGACAGTAGAGTGTCAGGGGAAAGAGACTTGGTTGCACAAAGTCAAGAAATATTGGAGACACTCAAAGACAAATTCCAATGAGAACATAATCGGTACAAATTTTTATGCATACTAGCATCATATTGAGAGAAATTTTGAGGTTGGAGACATGGTTTTCTTGAGGTTGTATCCTATAGATAGTATTCTCTCAAGAAAAGTGGAGTTGAAAAGCTCAAGCCTTGCTTCTATGGCCCTTACAGGATTAAGTGGAGGATTGGAGAAGTTGCTTATGAGATTGAATTGTGAGATTAGAGAAAAATTCATAATGTATCTCATGTTCCATGCCTCAAAAATGGCACTAGGACAACACAACATTAATTCAATTGAGTTACCTTCTTTAGATGATGAAGGCAAATTGATATTGCTTCCAGAAGCTATTATTGACGTCAGAAAGAAGAAATTTATGGACACGAGTATAATAGAATATTTGGTGCATTGGAAAGATCGGTTACCTCCTTTAGATGATGAAGGTAAATTGATATTGGTTCTAGAAGCTATTATTGATGTCGAAAGAAGAAATTGAGGAACAAAAGTATAACATAATATTTGGTGCATTGGAAAGATCTCATAACAAAAGATAATACATAGCAAGGTGCAAAGATCCTTGAGCATTCTGATTTTCAATTGCTTGAGGGAAATTAGTTCCGGGAAGGGCGGAATGGCATGTCCCCTTTTCGAACTAAGCTAGTCGGAAGATCCATGGCTTATTCCTTATTTCCCATAGGCTAAGGGATAAAGTTAGGGAAATAAATCAATGATAATACTTTAATTTGTCTTAAGTCACTTTATTTTATAACATGAAAAGGAAACTTATATATTATCATTATTTATTAAGAGGGCCAAAAGTAATTATCATTGAGTGTATAAAAAGTGATAATTTATTGAAAGTATTTTAAAATAATTTTAAGGTGGAATTTGAAAAGAGAAATTATAAAAGGATAAGTTTAGCTAAAAAGATTAATTATTCATTACTCGGTGAAACAAAACCCTATATCGAACTTCCTTTGTGTTCATCTTTTCACCGAAGGACGAAAACCCGTTGGTGTGTGAGATTGGAGGAAAAAACCATCTAATTCCGATTGTGGTGATTCCATCTAGGGATCTTATTTGTGCTTTGAAGATTGAGGTTTTATTCCATTTTTCATTTTGTTGCAGTTATGTCATAATGATATGTACCACTTTTATAGTGATTTGTAATGTTGCCAAGTGATATGTACAATTGCCACAAAGTGATTCGTACCCAACAGAGTTAGTTGTATTTATGATCAGATGCATGCTTGGCATTGATATGAATTGAGGACCTGCATTACACTCTCCTTTTGCCCATCATGGACATTCCAGCCAGCATCACACTCCAAAAGGGACTTCTATACATCTACAACAACATATTCTAGCATGTCATTCTAGTTGGGACTGTTGTACTTTGATTCCAAGTTGTTGGACCTTGATTGGTGTTTATTATTGAGTTTACTCATTTGTTTGTGGGATTTTTTACAATATGGGTTTGTTGTAATTAGTTTTGATTTTATAATCAACTCCTTGAATAAATATTACAGTTGGGTTGATATCGTATTTTGAGTTTTAGTATGCATATTGTTGTTTTGGATTTATTTCAGCTTTCTTAAATTCAGAAAATTACAAAAATCCATAATAGAGAAAAATCATAAAAATGGATATTATATTATGAGTGGTAAGATCCCTTCATTTGACGAGATCTCTTTCCTCCACCCGATGAGAAATTTTCATGGATGTTGATATCAAACACTGGATTAAATGGGAAAACATCAAGTTGTATGTTATCCCTGAGACCACCTAAGAGCAAATCATTTAGATGATCCTTTGAGATGTCATCTACATGTAAGGAAATTTTTTTGGAACTACGTATATAATTATTTATCGTCCCTATTTGTTACAAATTTTCTATTTGGCTAAATTAGTTATACGTAATATTATTATTGTAGTGTGTTTGGAGCTCATCTGTGAACACCAACCAGTAACAATGAGACCCTTCCTTTTCTTCTTCTCGTGCATCCATCTAATACCAAGTGAAATATTATGGTTCCAAATATGAGGATGCCAATACCACCGTCTACCCACTTGGAACTTAATGCACATCAAAAAATTCTCCATCCGGTTTATCCATGTGACTAGGTCCTTACCATTAAATTTTATCATCTGTAATTTAGTATCATGTTTCTACCCCTATATTAGAATAGGAGGAGTAATACAATTGTGTTGAATTTAAAATATGGTTAATGAGAGGCCCTAACTAACGTGGTTGGGAGCTAACATGTTATGTTTGGGGTTTTTAGACTAGAAAAGGTTTCCATGAGTTCTAATTTCATTGTGTTCACCACCGAATTTGACCGACCTCATCTAGAGCATATTTTGTCACCATTATTGAGTGCATATTGCACAGATCATACTCAAGATAGTTGAATCTATGATATGTTAATGAAAATCCTATGTTTGAGGATTCAATAAGTCCTCCTTTCAAATACATAACCTGAGTATTCTTCCCTATAGTGACATTAGCCTTGCCTTTTCCTCTAGTTTGTAGACTTGGCATGGGTTTTTGGATTCGGGTTTTAGGCTTAGGGTTCGGGGATCGGGATTATGGTAGAGATTTATGGTTTAGGGTTTGAAAAGGATGTATACCAAATATAAAAATGACATAGGAAATAAACCTTTTTAAATTTTTGCAAGCATTTTGAATATGTAATAAACTTGGAAAAAATCTAAAACTTGCAATTTGTGGAGTGAATTTATGAAAAGACTAAAATGACAATAAAGCTTGCAAAATAGATAAAAAAATCCAAAAACTTGAGATACAATTACTTTTCAAAACTTCAATAAAAATTTGGAAAATAAATTCACAATGGTTTTGCAAGATATAGCCGGATCATCAAAATTAGGGTTTTTAACCTAATTCAGCCCAAATCGAAGCTCTAATACCACTTGTCGAGAAAATTACTTAAATAGATTATAATAATAACATCAATAGTTTACAACAAACACCAAAATAGAGAAATAATATTATGTTTCCAAGATTATATGACATAACCACTTCGATGGGGTAACCTCCGCACCTTACAATAAGACTCAATGGTCAATATGATGCCCATCTACTAGTTACTAACTCCTATATATACCCTCTATATACCACATAGGCCAACCTACTAATCATATGAAATCATAAATAAATGAGATATGGCATCTTAAGATATTATGTTAACCACAAGTCAGCCATACATATATTTATAAATGACATAGGATTAAGAGCATAACATACATACATACAGACATGTATGCACACACACACATACAAACATATTTATACACATACATATGTATATATATGTATATACACATACACATGTATGTATATATGTATATATACATATTTTCATGTGTATATATAAAAATATGTATGTATGTATGTATGTATATGTGTATGTATGTATCTGCACATACACACACATACACACACACACATGTGTCTGTGTATGTATATACATATGCATACATGTGTGTGTATCTATGTATGTACACACATCTTTATCTCGTGTTTATATTTTTCCACGTAAAAGAGTTTGTGTGTGCACGCATGCATGTGATGCATCTTTCTACATGTATATATATATGTATGTATGTATGTATGTACACACACACACACATATGTGTATGTGTATGTATATACATATACATACATCTATGAATGTGTGTCTGTGTGTGTGTATAACAAATACATGTATATCTACATATACATATACATATACATATATATATCTATGTGTGTGTGTGTGTGTGTGTGTGTGTGTGTGTGTGTGTTTATGAATATGTGTATAATAAATACATGTATATATACACACATATACATCTCATCTTAAGAATACATGCATTCATGCGAGATTCCCAAATGTGGTCATGTTAAGTAATATAAGCATACTAGTGTAGAATAACACCCAAATTTAGGGAAATATAAGCCCCAATATGGGATATATATCATAATGTAAGCTCAATATATAGGATAATTATTCCCAAGATGAGTATTGTGATGGGATCAATAAATGACATATTTACCAAGTTAGGCGTAGTATAACACGTCCAAAATGTATATGTCCCAAAAGAAGAAATATATAGAATTGTAAGCTCAAGTAATGATCCGAGGATGGGCCAAAGAGTTATTATAACCACAATAATTATTATTAAGGTAAGTGTCAATATAATATTTAAGTGTTTTTATAACACAAAATTTATCATGACAAAACTTTGGCTCTCCTAGGTTTCATGCATATGATTTTTTTATCTCGTTGTTTGCATTGTGCCTCCTTATCCTTTCTAGGGTTTTCCTTATGGTCATATCATAGTGTTAGTTAGTTTTTTCCCATCATTAAGGTGGTGAGGTGCTTGTAAATGTGTTCCTCTCCATCCATTGCAACGACTGTTGCAACTGGTGGTGGAAATGGCTCCCAAGCATGCTCAGAAGTTTGTGTCGAAGGTCTACAATGAGGTATGGACTCTGAATCATCCCTAGATGTTGTGATTTCTGATGAATTCTTAGACCATGTGGTCAAATGGTATCGTAACAACTACCTTATTGCTTATTTCTGTGGTCACATTCCCTCCGAATCTTATATGTAAAACTAGATAAAAACCATTGGGAGTCCAACGGTATCCTGGTTTCAAGAATCCGTAATCTCACCAAGGGATTTTATCTCTTTTTGTTCGAGATCCTTCTCAGGAACAAGCCCTCCTTCTTAAGGCTATTTGTTGGTATTTAGGTAACATGATTTTGGTTTTTTCCCAATGGACTCTCAACTTTAGCCCCACTAGCTAGGTCTCTTTGAAAATCCTAGTTTGGATCAAGCTTCCTAGACTCCTCATTCATCTCTAGTCTTTCCTTCCAAAAATAGTTAAACCCATTAGCAGGGTGATATGTCATGAGCAGGATCATCTTTTATACCCAACCCAATAAATGGGTTTGTGTCGAAGTTGACCTTGCGAAAGATCTGTGGGACCACCTGGATATTCAAGTAGGGTCCCTATGTATCTCTCAAAAGGTGGTTTATTTCAACCTCCCCAACACTTTATTTTGATATCAAGCCTCGAGATAATCACATTCATGGTTGTCATCTTCTAGCTCATTCTAAACCCATGGCAACACAACCTTCGATTTCTAATCCTAAAGGGGATCCTCTAATTGATGGTTGGACTGCAGTTGGGAAGAAGAAGGCTTTGGGTGAAAAATCCACTTCCATGGTGATACCTGTTCCTTCTCCTTCCCCTCCTCTATCCAAGGATAAGTTGATTCCAATTGTTCCCCTCGTCGGTTTCCATTCCTTCATAGCCCTCGCAGAGCCAATTTTTACCTTTGCAAATGGAGTTTTCCAGAATTTTAGCTTCTACATCTCTACCTCTACGTGACTCATGAAATCCACCCTAATAAGGTGTCTCACCGAGATCATAGGGAGAAAATGGGGTCAAACTCCACTCCATTCATGTTGATCTTTCTAATTCAAACCATATCTCACTTGTTAATAATTTTGCAATCCTTAGCTCGAAGGATGGTGTTCTGACGGACTGGGGAGATTGATATGTCGAATTTTCATGAATTTCATTTCTTGGAATGTTAGGGGTCTCACAAATCCCTCTCAAAAATATTAGGTGTAGTTATCATGTATGTGTTTCAAAGTAGCTTGGATATTATTTTCTTACAAATCTCTCGGTTTTTACTTCAAAATACGCTAACTTGTATTGCTTTATGATTTTTGCATTTTCATACTCTACATACTAATGGCAAAGGTGGTGCGAGTATTTCCATTTCCATAAAAATTTGGCCTTAATCACCTCCTCGAGGCCATGATCCTTCAAATCGGTCTGTGTGGGTGATTATGGCGATTAATGATCTTTATTTTGGTATTCTTAATGTTTATGCTCCTAATGATGACATGGAAAGAACAACATTATGGAAATGGTTAGGTGATAACTTTCCTCTTTCCTATTGGTTGGTTTGTGGTGAATTTAATATGATTGAACATCTTGATGAAAAGCTCGGTGCCTTGGACCTATGCATTAGTGTGTCGGTGAGCTGTGTCTTGGTATTACTTTAAAATCCGTTGGGGACTTTCCAATCCTTTGGCGGCAGGAATTTAAGGCTCAAACTTGGTATACCTAGACTTATCTTCAAGAAGGATGTGATCAGGTATTTAAAAGGCTTGATCGTGTACTTCTTTCTCTCATAGCAAGATATCTTTGATTTTTACAAGCAAGGCCTCTCCCCTATTAAGGTGTGGTCATACGTTCTTTTTTTAGATCACCATCCTATCTCTTTTAAGATTATCTAGAAGCGGGGCCCCTTTCAAATTCCCATCAAATCAATTCTTTCTTAATGTTTCCTTGTTGAGTCACTCAAGGGTGGTCCCTCTTATTGCTAAAATTTGGAACATGGCACAACGTCTGCCTTTTATTTTCCAACTTGATTGAATGGTGGGAAGGTGATTCAATACACCACACGATTCCTCTCCGTTAATTTGGTGAACAATTTTATTGAGTGCGTAAGTGTGCGAGACTCAAATATGCACAAATAATTCAAGAGGGTTTATGTTCTCCTTGAATCCAATCCTTTCGATACCTTCATCGATTTAAGCTACCAACATTCAACATAAGCTCAAGCTCATGGAATCTCACTCGGCCCATGGTGCTCAAATTCGGTTAAGGCTGCATTAGCTCAAGGTGGGAGATAAAGTGTCTAAGCATTTTTTAAATTCCTTTATGCCAAGAATACTCGTGAAAAAATTAAACTATTCAAGTTGTTTAGAGTCAGCTCATGGATTTTCCGAGATTATCGACACTTCTTTTGAACACTATCAGTTAGTTTTCCAAGTGCAAGAGACCACTAATGAGAAAACAACCGTAATATAACAATGTATTGAGGTGGTTCCTATCAAAATCTCTCCTTATGATCATGCTCAATGCAATGCCCCTCTTACATTGGAGGAGCTTTATGTTGCTCTTTTGTGCTTAGCCAATGATAAATCTCCTAGGTGGATGGATTTCCTTATGAATTCTACAAAGCCACTTGGTCTTTTGTTGGCCCATACTTGCTTCGGGTCTACAATGAAGCTCTCCAATCCAATTCTTTAGGGAGCTTCATCAATCAAGGAAACATCAAGTTCATCCCTAAAGTTGGAAATCCTGAATTGATTACTAATTGGCATTGAATACTGTTGAATTTTTCTTACAAAATTCTTACTAAGGCCCCTTGTTATTCGCATTGCTGATTTGTTACCTAAGATTGTTTGACTCGAGTAGGCGGGCTTTGTAAAATTTTGCTATATTCTGGATAATCTTATTATGGTTTGGGAAGGAATGGAATGGGCTCGAATGTCTCTGCAATGGCCCATATTTCTTAAAATTGACTTTGAAAAGGCTTATGATCGTATCAAGTGGCCATTTATTTTGGCCATGCTCACAACTTTAGGTTTTGGCAAATTTTTTACCTCGGCTGTTCAAACTTTTTTCCAATGCATCTTCTTGCCTCACTATCAATGGTCAATAATCCTCCGCGATCAAAATTTTTCGCTCTATAAGACAAAGATGCCCTCTCGCGCCTACTCTTTTTATCCTAACTATTGATGCTCTTGGCTATCTTATTTCTAAGTGAGTCAATCAGAGGCACATTCGGGGCATTATTTTTCTAGATCAATCTTCTCACTCATTAATGGGCACTTTGTGGATGATTCTTTTCTCACCCTTGCTAAAAATGAGTAGAATTTTGTTGAAGTTTTTGAATGCCTTGACATCTTTTTTTCTTGCTTCAGGATCCAACATTAAGATGGCTAAAACTTTGGGCTATCGGAAAAGTTGTTGGCCTATGCCTGACTGGTTAAAAGCTTACCCCTAGAAGTGGATTGGCTGCGGAGAAAACAATTTAAATTTTTGGGCATTCCTTTTACCTTTGATAGTGATTTTGTAACTTTATGGAAATATGTGATTGACAAAGTCGAGCATAAGGTCTCTCGGTGGTCTTCTAAATCTCTCTTTAGCCGGTAAATTTCAGGTGTGTACCAAGATTCTTGCTGCCACCCATGTCTATTACTCTACTTGTTGGTGCCCATCTCAGCTTCCTTTTCCAAACTCGCCAAGTTGCTCTATGATTACCTTTGGTGTAAAAGTTTTGGTTCAGTTGGATTTCATCGGGTCGCTTGGGAGGTTTGTTGTTTGCCCCATGATCAAGGTGACATGGGTATTATTGAATTTTTCTAGCAAAGCATCACTTTATGTTTTAAATAAGTGGTTCACTTCCTGTTGGTTAATCAATCCTAGAAAATTCTACTTCACCATTGCATTGCTTTAGGTTTTCCTTATGGAAAAATATGTTGGAATAATATAGGGTTGCATACCTTAATTATCACCAAGGCACATGTTAATATTGTTGGCACTTTCGTCGCCAAGAGCATATGGAAGGCCTTTGAAGTTGTGGAAACCGTTGTTACGATGGATTGTAGATGGCGTTCACACTAGGCTCTATTTTCATTCCTGAATATCTAGTGGTCTCCCATTATCACGGAAGATAGTATCCCACTTTCTAAAACTCGAGCATCAAATCTCTCCATTTATCTCAAAAAGGGATTCACACCATTCAAGATTTGGTTTCCCATAGAGACTGGATTTCCTAGCCCGAGCTCAAGATGAAATTCAATCTTTCCAATTCATACCTTCCATCTATCCACATAATTCAAGAATTTTTGTCAAATGTCATGCTTCATAAGTTGGGACTTAAACCTCTCGGATGCTTGGTGGCGGGATTGGCAGTGGAATCATAATATTTTTTCACTATAATGCCAACATAATTTACCAACTATTGATTCATATTTCTTCTATGATTTCCAAACTCAATGCCCATTGGGGTCTTCAATCTGCCCGACTACTTGGCTTTGTTGGATTTCTTGTGCCTAGAACCCTCTATTGGAACCTAAAGTCAACCATTTTCTTTTTGCCTTACTTATCAGGGTCTTCCTATTGGTGAATGTCTCAGTCACATTGGTTTTCCTAATCCTAAATGTCCCTTCTACCTCACCAGAATATTTTAAACATTTGTTTTGGTCTTTCTCCCATACTCAAGCCTCTTAATCATGGATTCACATGTTGTTTCAACCCTACCACCTTGAATTCTTT
Organism: Taxus wallichiana var. yunnanensis; assembly: GCA_018340775.1. Classification (NCBI taxonomy): domain Eukaryota; kingdom Viridiplantae; phylum Streptophyta; class Pinopsida; order Cupressales; family Taxaceae; genus Taxus; species Taxus wallichiana. The sequence goes on along the minus strand of CM031242.1, from coordinate 564,027,861 downwards.
CATTGGAAAATGACATTGTTTGGAGATTTTAATTCTTGGCCTTCCTATATTGACTCTCTGTGGCATTTTTTAGAGCCTGTATTCTCTTTTAAATTTGGAAATCTTGTAATATTTCTATCTTCTAGAATGATCAATCTGTCACTTTATTTTCCACTAATGATAAAGTGGTTATTTTGTCTTTTGTGCACATTCAGATTCAAGCTCAAGACAAAAACATTACTCTAGAGTTTGCTCACCTGCAATAATTTCTACACGGTGGGGGAGTGTTCCTTGCATGATGAGTCGAATCACTCTTGACCTTTTTCGCCACCACTTCGCCATCTCTACCACACTGACCCACATTTGTAAGGACCGTGTCCCAGAATCCACCCTTGCAGCCATCGCTCCGCCTCTCCCCTGGGTATCCCTTCAGCTTCATCCTCTTCAGGGTCAGGCTGGAGTCATTCTCTGAGGGGGAAGGTTGTAGCTAGTTCTCTGTGATGGGCCTCTTCTCCACATGGAGCTCATGTGTTTTCTGGCTCTCTACTCTTGGTTAGGGAATCATGGTGCCTCTACAAATTTAAATGCTGATCAAGATGGCTAGCAAGTTGATATTCCTTCAGATGAGTTGTCTAGTGGAGTTCACATCCTTCCTCGGGATGATCCTCCTCATCCTCCCGGAGTGGCAACATGTGCTTAGTGTTCTCTGGTTTGTTTTAATGTAGGCTCATGTTTTCCCCTCATGGCATACTATGTTTTCCATTTTTCCATTTTGTGGTGCCCTCGTGGATTTTTTTTGTGGGACCGTGAGTTGTCCAGTTGCCCTGCTCTTGTAACTCTCTTATATTTTATTTAATATAATGGGTAGTTCCAATAAAATTTATCATGACGAGGCTTTTAAATGATGTCTAACATGGTCAATAATGTGTCGATGTCCGTTAGAAAATTCCCTAGGAAATGTTTTGGTCTTAAATGGATACACAAGATTGGATGTCAATAGGTGGCTACGCGCTAGTTTTAAAATTCAAGTTAACACCTTTTAATCCTTTTTACCATAAAAAGGTATTACGATTAGTGAGACTAGAGGGGACCAAAACATTGTAATTTTAGTCAATTTATCGAAAAATATTATGTATAAAGAGGGTTCCATTAAAAAATTTAGACATTATGATAATTTGTCATAATTTTACATGAATGGTTATTTTCTAGTGGGGATGTTTATAATTTGACATATCCGGTGAAATTTTAATGAACCAATCAATTTTTGACAAAAATGATAAAATGTTACATAGTGGCATTGAGATTATGAAAATGGTAAAGTTGTATATGTATGTAGGATAAGATGGTCAATATGATTATCCTCTTTTCTCAATATTACAGATTAGGATATAAATAGAACATCGTAGTAGGGAAAACACACAAGTCGGAGATACATTGTCAAGAGGCATAACAATCATAGTTCTAGAAGATGGTAATCTACACTATATCTAAGGTGCATGATTCCAAAACATGTGTCTAGGATATGGGATGGGATCATAATAGAATCTTATGGCTATAAGAGTAAAGGTAATAAGAAAGTTCTATTGGATGTCGAAACTAAGGCGTTTAATGTTGTGTAGTACATAAAAGGAAAAGGCCATAATAGAATACTCCAATAAAGCGGAAGGAGATTCAGCTGCACGGGGAAGCTAGGATGATAGAAACGAAACCTGATCATAGCCAGAGGGAAGAAAAATCCCTTAACCAACCTGAGTGGAACTATAAGAAGAAAGGAAAAAGGGGTTCAAAACTACAATAAGAAAACCCTCAGTCTCGCAGGAAGCTCCGCGCCCAAAAATCTAGCAAGCGGGTTCACTAGGAGTACCCACAATCACCAAAGAATATTTAGATATGCAAAACCCAGTAAAGGTGGTTTTGGAGGTTGACGAGCAAAAGGGAACAATGAAAGTAAATATTCTTTCTAAAGAGCTAGCTCAGTTTGTGGAAACTCAGAATGAAACTAAAGTAGCTGAGATAGATCAACCGAATCCTCTGTTCATCATTAAGGAAATTTTGGATGAGGAAAAAGAAAACATGGAACCAAAAGATTCATTACAGAAAATCTCTCGTGGGAAAACAGTAAATTTTCACCTAAAAGTGAGAACCCCCTATCTAGCATCAAATCAAAAAATTTACAACCTATCAATAAACAGGGAGAGAAAGAGGAGGGGGAAGTAACGCCACTCAGAGAAAACATTCTCTATGAGGAAGACTCGGAGCTAAATCTGGATTTACAGAGGTCATTTCTAAGAAAAAGAAGAGAATGAAAGGATTTGAAAAGATCCCAGATTCGCTCTATCATGAAAAAAAAAGAAAATTGACAACTGGGAAACTTCAACATCCAGAACCACTAGATTGTCTACTAGAAGAATAGTAGACTTTGGAAGCATCTCTAAAAGAGGAAGACCCTCAAAAAGGCTCTCAGATCCAAGAGAATAGAGGAAGACATTGCAGATGGCACTCAACGACAATTGAACCATCAGGCAATCCCAACACCTATATCTTATAAATGAAGATCATCTCATGGAACATCAGAGGGCTGAATGGAAACTCCAAACAAAGAATAATCAAGGAGTTATGGGAGTCTAGTAGACCTAGCATTTTGCTTCTACAGGAAACTAAGATGAATGCTAAGGTTCTTGAAATTAGTAAAAAGAATTTCTGGGAAAACTCCGACGTGGCTGCGGTGGATTCTCAGGGTGCTTCAGGAGGCCTGGCTACATTTTGGGATAAAATATAGTATACTGGTATGATTCTTACTGAAACCAATAACCATCTTGCTATTAATTTTCACGCTATTGAGAATAATTGTGACTAGATCCTTTCTAATATCTATGCCCCTAATACGGTTATTGGGAGGTGAAAAATTTGGACTGATCTTAAGATTTTCAGAAGTCAACATAATACTGCCAACTAGCTTATTATGGGAGACTTCAATTCTCCCCTAAACCTAGGAGAAAAACAAGGAGGAAACTTAAGTTTTTCCATAGGTATGGATGAATTTGCTGATTTTGTTGCTGACCTTAATCTCATGGATGTGGATCTTCATGGCAATCAGTTCACCTAGACTAACAGAAGGTTGGGGAAAGACTTAATTCAAGTAAGACTGGATAGAGCTCTTTTCTCTACTAGTTGGATTCTTAGTCAGGACTTCCATCTTACTTCTCTACCCAGAATTGGGTCGGACCACAATCCGATTGCTTTAAAACTCTTCAATTGGACTAAGCCCACCAGGAGTTCCTTCAAATTTGAAAATATGTGGATGGAACATGATGATATCCATGACAAGATTAAGGAATGGTGGATTTGGGATGGTGAGGGAACTGCTCAGTTTAGGCTTATTCAGAAACTTAAAAATGTCAAAAACAGTTAAAATTTGGAACAAAGAAGTTTTTGGGAATGTGTTTGAACAAAAAAGGAATTAAAGCAAAAGCTCCAAGATTTGGAAATCAAGATGAATTCAAAGGGGAGATCTCTTGAAGATCAATCAGTGGAAAAGAATATTCTTTCAGAGCTGCATACGGTATGTAGCAGAGAAGAATCCCTATGGAGACTCAAATCCAGGGCTATTTGGCTGAAAGAAGGAGATAGAAATATGAAATTCTTCCATATGACCACCCTGAAGCATAGAGCCTACAATAGGATAATGGAAGTTGCTAAAGGAAATGGCACTGTTATAAAATACCCAAGGAGCATCAAAGAGGAAGCTCTCAAATTTTATGAAAAATTGCTTAATGAGAAGAATATCATTAATGATGAGGCAGTCTCTTTCATGTTGGAGGCTATCCCCCAAGACAAAATTGAAGAGCAGAGATTTAAAGACATCACTAAAGTTGTCACATTAGAAGAAATTCAAAAATCTATGTTTACTCTTGAAGGGGATAAGGCACCGAGCCCGGATGGTTTCTCTGTCAACTTTTTTAGAAGTTTTGGGAAATATGTTCGGATGATCTTCTCAGGGTGGTGAATGAATTCTATAGAACTGGGGATCTTTTGAAAGAGCTGAACAACACCCACATTATGCTTGCTCAAAAAAAAATGGACGCTAAGGATTTCAAATACTTCAGACCCATTAGTCTGGTGAATGTTATTTATAGAATTTTTACCAAGATCATTGCTACCAGACTCCAGTTCATTATGAATGATTTAATATCAAAACAACAGAGTGGTTTCATTAAAGGCAGGATTATTCTAGGATGGAGTGATTATGGTCCATGAGACTATTCACTCTATGGATAATAACAAAAAAGAAAACATGGTCCTTAAACTTGATATGAATAAAGCCTTCGATAAAGTCTCCTGGGCCTTTCTGGACAAGGTTCTGACAAAATTTGGTTTTCTAACTAAATTCAGAAAAATTATCAAGGCATGCATCACTACGGCCAGATTCTCAGTGGTGGTAAATGGAGAGCCGGTGGGATTTTTTACTAGTAGTAGAGGGCTAAGGCAAGGGGATCCTATATCCCCTCTGCTATTCATTCTTATGGCAGACAATCTTAGCAGAACAATTGATAAAGCAGTCACAGATGGTCTTCTAAAAGGATCTAAGCCCACTTCCACTAACCAAGCAGCTTCTCATCAGCAATTCATGGATGATACAATCCTTATGTTAATGGCTTCAATCCTTGAAGCTAAGGCAACAAAGTCTATTATGAAATTATATGAATCTGCTTCTGGGCAAGAGATTAATTTTGATAAAAGCTCAATTTTCTTTTTTAACACCCCTGGGGAAAGACAACTTAAAATTGCTAAAATTTTGGGATGTAAAATCAATTCACTCCCCACTACTTATTTGGGGCTCCCCCTTGGTACGAAAAAGTATCAACCAAAGTTTGGAATGACCTGTTGGAAAGATTTCAAAAGAAAATGGCTGGTTGGAAAGGAGCCATTCTATCAAGTGCTGGTAAGTGTCTGCTCATAAAAAGCACTCTTCAGAATCTCCCTATATATATCATGTCACTATATAATATCCCTTTTGATTTTAGAGAAAAAATTGAGAGGATTCAGAAGCACTTTCTATGGCAGGGAATGGAGGATAAATTCAAATATCACTTGGTAGCTTGGGACCAAGTATGCACTCCCAAAAAAATTGGGGGCCTGGGTATAAAAGACATCAAAAAAATGAATGAGGCTCTAATTGCAAAAATGGGCTGGAGAATGCTCTTGGAGAAACAACCCTAGATTGAACTAATTAAGGCCAAATACCTTAATCAACAAGCAACCATTTCTTTTCTTCAGGAAGAGAACCTTCCTTATGGATCCATTTTTTGGAATAATTTAGTTCAGATCAGGAATTTCATCAAACATGGAAGCAAATGGAAAGTGGGGAATGACAGAGATATAAAATTTTGGGGGGATAACTGGTCTAATTATGCAGTCTTATTGATAGATTTGGAGCAGTCAAAGACAACCTTGAATGTAAGTATGGTACTAGAATCATGGATTACATTGATAGGGATGACAACAAGAAGAAATGGAAAAAACTCTCTATGGACAGGGATGATCTGAACCACATGATGTCCTCTTTGCAAGAGCATTTGGACCTTATCCCCTTAAGTCAATTGGATGTTCAGGATGAATTGGTATGGAACAACTCTATTGATGGAGAATACTTTGTTAAATCTGGATATAATTCTTTCTTTGAAATTGTTCAGAGTGAGTTCAACTGGAGCAGGATTTGGATGGCTGAGCTCACACCTAAAATCATTTTTTTCTTTTGGCTTGCTCTCAGGGGTAGAATTCTCACCAATGACAACCTGATAAGAAAAGGTTTCATAATGCCAAATAGATGCCATCTCTGTAAAAAGAATATGAGGATATTAGACACTTGTTAGTCCATTGTGAGTATGCCACTAAAATTTGGAGTGTTGCCTTTTCTAATTTCAAAGTTTCTTGGGCTATGCCGAAGGACTTCATCCAGTTTTGGACCCAATGGAATCCTCCTTTTAAACACTGTGTTGTGAGAAGACTCTAGAAACTAGTAATGCCCCATATTATTTGGAGGATATGGAAAGATAGAAATGACGTCATTTTTAGAAACATTAAACAACAGTGCAAGCTTAGCTTTGTTAAGATTACTAATGTTGTCAAAGAGAACATCGAAAGATTCAAACCTCCCAAGAACAAGAATTATCTTGAAAATGAAGAGCATATTTTGTCCAACTGGAAGATTGGAGTTGATAATATTCAAAATAGCATCCGTTCCAACATTGACAGGTCTTTGATACATTGGAACCCTCCTGATCTCAACTGGCACAAGTTAAACTTTGATGGGGCTTCCAAGGGTAATCCTGGGATTGCTGCAGGGGGAGGAGTGATTTGAGATCATAGAGGCAATCTGATTAGCTGCCTATGTTGGTAAAATGGGGATACAAACTAACCATTATGCTGAAGCCTTGGCTGCTTTATGGGGGCTTAGAATTGCTTAGACACATAACATTCAGAATATTATTCTGGAAGGAGACTCACTAAATATCATTAATCATCTAAATCAGTCTTCGCCTCCAAGATGGAATATCAAGGATTTCATCATGGAATCTATAAGCATTTGTCAAACCTTCAAAAATATCCAAATCAAGCACACATACCGAGAAGGAAATAAGGTTGTTGATGAATTGGACAATTATGGCATAAATAATAATCTAATTATTTGGGATAATGTTAATCACATCCCTGAGAAGGTACAAAGCAAAGCATTCAAGTGGAAATTTATGGGCACTCAAGTATGGAGTAAGGATAATGATTATTTGGAGTGGGATTTAGAGGAGATAAAAGATTGCCCATGTGGGAAATATCAAGGAAGCTATGGCTGCATTAACTTTCATTACTCCCAACATGTGTATGAGAACTCTTATTATCGGGACGGGTAGAAAGCCAACTGCATTTCTTACAGCAGTTTAAACAAGGGTTTTGAGGACAAGAGTTGCAAGCATTTCAAGGAGGAAAAAATGGGAGGAGCCCCGTGCCAAGTTGAACCCAGAAGTGATCCAGAATGGAAAAGCAATAAGGAGTTGTGGAACCCCCTTAAGCAAGGCAGTATCATGAAATTCATTGATCGAATTTAGGGGCACGATCAGAGCATTTCAATCCAATTCACTATGGATTGGAAGGATAAAAAATTGGATTATGGAGGTCATAAAATACCTGTTAATGAAGAACTAATTGCCGAAGCTACAGGCCTGGAGATGGAAGGCTTCCGTTTCTTCAGCAAGAAGATCGACAAAAAGGCCGAGGAGAAAAAGTTTGCTGCGATAACAAGGAGATGGTTTTTATTCTTGTGGGTTTGAGGGTAAGTCCTATCCCATCGCCCTTTGATGAAATCACCCATATGATGGTCCGTACATATCTTTGGAAGGGAGATATGTTATAGTTCCTATTAAACCCATAGTGTTCCTTAACCATTTCGGCGGGAAAATCACACCTGCTTCCAACATTATCTTTTGAACTCCCTTGAACACTCCATCTTGGAGTTTCAGAAGCATACCCATGCTACCCCCTTGCATCAAGGTCTTATATTCTTGCTACACAAGCTCTATGTTACTAAATACCCTAGTCTCCCATCCTCTCCCAGCATTGTTCCACTCTTTCCCACCACCACTACCCCCACCCCCATCCCTTCCACCACGTCCAAGCCTAAAACAAGGAACCATAAGAAGCCCAAATTGGACACCCCTGTTTCGGGTAGAGTCCTTCATAGCAATAAGGAATTGGAACTTGTCCAAAACCTATTGCACATCAGTAGTGCAGGCCATGAAGAGGCCTTTCAAAAAGATGGAAACAATACTTCCCAAACACTGGAAGCCTTGTGTTATCCAATTTTGCAGACATGGAAAGATTGGACAACGGTGTCCTATCACGTTAAAAATGAAATAATAGTCCCAGGAACCCACCTCCGGTTATTATCGAGATACAATAATTAAAAATAATTCCTAAATTGCATATGAAGAGATCACCTAGTGTCGAACCGGGCACCTAGTTGATCTCAACTCAGTGAAGAGTTCAGGGTCGAGTTGATAGAGAACCAGTGTCAAATTGATATTCATCTCAGAAATCATCTCGGTAGAGTCTCTCAGTTGTAAGAGCTCGATGAGATCTTGTTAATGCAAAATTGAAGAAGGATCTCATCATAGGGAGCTCGGTGCCAAATCTAAAGAGGTCGATATGATGTTTCTCGCAATGAGACCAATGGAGCTCAGGCTTGGACTAATAAACCACCATGCATAGAGTTGGATAAAATGTGAGAAACGAGATGAAAGTGGAGGTAACACACCTACTTCACTAGCTTGTAGCTTCATCTATAACCACCATATCAAACCCAAAGGCCAGGCATTGGAATAACTTCCGGCCACTACTAGAAATAGTAGTGAATACAATCTCAGCCTCATTTACAAAACTTGCCTCAAGATTTGATCGAGCTTCTTCCATGGAAGTGAATTTCCAAAATGAAAAGGCGAGACAACTCAACTAAAACTTTATCTTGTTCTTCTACTACGGCAAGATTTTACAACAATTGATCACGATTGTGGTCACATGCAACCAGAACATCAGGATCAACACCAACGGTTCCTTGGGATCACCCTGCGGCAGCTGTCACAATTAACTCTCTCTGGAGGCCACTGATTTTCTGAGATAAGTTTACTTCTCTACCCTGTAGCTGCTGCGTATAGCCAATTACTTCCTCACGGCACTTTCCTAGGAGAATTTCAGTTCTACACTCAAAGCTCCCTTTATCTTCCTCACTGTGCTGGTTATCAGATTGTTTACAGTCTCCACAGACTCCATTGTTAGCTTAGAGTTAGGAAGACTGCCAAGTCATTGCAGAGCGTTGTTTTAAGGTAACTCATACATGGGCATTGAGAACTCAGCTCGATAATGGAGATAGTGTCATGGCAAGCCGATATGATATTTCCACGCATGGGAAAATTCCATGATGATTTCCAAGTGGGTTTTTATGAATGGCAGGCCAAGCTGTTAATCCCGCGCTAAGGTATGAATAGGGGAACTCAGGGAATACATTCCCAAGTGGAAATATTGGGTTGGTAAACCATGGTGATACTTCCGAGCGTGGGAGAAATCGGATCAAATTGCCAAGCGGAGATCATATGATGGCGATCCGTCATGAGAATTCCGTGCAGCTTGGAGTGGTCCGAGTCATTGTACGAGTCACCAGGAGAATTAAAGTGGCAGTTGCAAATTGGGCGGTGAGTAATCCTCCAAGCAATAAGGGAGGATGATGGTGAGATGGTTAAAGATGGGTCGACGTTGGAGAAAAGTATCAAGTTTCGAGGCTCACGGGATCAAATGATGTACGAGAATCGAGAAGGAACTTTCCGATGTTGACGCCAAGGCGAGCTTGGCAACCCAGTCATAAAAACATGGCCGACATGAGTGGGTCCATTCTGTTCTAGAGTGAGTAGAGTGCCTAATTAGTCACGGAGTTACTAGCAATCAGGTGGATCTATTTCATATCAGAATATTCATGAAGCACAATTTTCTCTGCAATTATATGAGCATCTTCAATGAGTCACTAAATTGGCAGGCATAAACGTTTCTGTTGGAATTATCACACCTTGCAAGCTACAGATGATATGTTTTCACCGAGATTTTGATGTTGTCCTCAAATCTAATGAAGGAAAAGGTTTATATATCAATATGGTAGATGCCTGTCAGGGCCAGGGGCGTGATGTAATCATTATGTCTTGTGTCCAAGCTTCAAATCATGGGGTTGGCTTTGTAGCTGATGTTCCCTACATGAAGGAGGCTCTACACATTCTTCTTACCACACATAACACCCCTGTAAACCCGTCTACATATCTTCAACTATTACAGACCTACATTTTCAGGAACATGCTTTCACAAGAAAGAGATGCCTTCTTATGGAATACCATAATTGCAGCTTACAGAAGACATGGGTTTCCTCACGAGGCATTGATATCTTTGTTTAACCGAATGCAAAAATAAATGTCTAACTCCGATCAATTCACCTTTGTCAAGCATACTTCTAGCCTGTGCCACAATAAGAGCTTTGGAGCAGGGTATGGACATACATCGAGGCATAATTGAAAGGAGCCATGAAGCGAATGAGTCTGTAGACGTTCGGGCTCTGATGGTTTGGTGGTCGCGAGAGAAGCTCCCACGCTGGTCGAGCCATAAATATCTCAAGGTTTATGTGAAGTATGAGTCGTTCAAACATCGGGTGAGGATTTAAACGATGTATGTCAAGTTCTCTAGATATCGGTTAGCAGTAATATCGGTTGAGAGAACTTTCAAGCCTTCTCTTCAAGACTGTAATGACAACTATTGCATCTTCTTAATGTATGATGCATTGTGCATGTTATTGAAACAATAAAGTGTATGTTTTGTGACTAATCTTGGTCCTTCCATCCTTCGTGCTTCTTTGTGCCTTTCTCGTACTTGCGGGTACACTGTGCAAGTTTAGGTTTCTATTGCGGAGTTCTTGGAGTTCGTGCTTATCGAGTGGTGGAGTATTGCATCTTTGTTGAGTTATGGTGTATGTTCACCCTTCTTGAGTTTATCCTTCTTCATTGGGAAACTGGTATATTTCTCGGTCTGATAAGGTTTTACATAGGGAACGCATGTCTCTTAGTTTGTGGTATCCTGTACCCTCTCTAAGTTGCAGTAGGTGAAGTTGACCTGTGGTGCACACACCCTCTTCAAATTAACCCTTCCTGAGTCTGGAAACACCCTTTATTTGGAGCATAACCATACCTAGTATAATTTCATTTCTGTAAATCTCTTTCCCTAAAAACCCATGAAGATGTTAGCATAGGATTAGATAATCATTTTTGTTACACTAGGAGTAGTACAACACTTAGTTTAGGAAGAGGAAGCTGGCCTTCTCTGGAGGTTCACTTCGAGCCCAAGTCCCACAGCTTGAGAGGTGATCCCATGTGTCCCAATCACACCGAATGTCCTATTCACATCCTGGCCATTCGGAGGGTGCAGTGATTTGGTGACAACAGCTTTTTTACACGTCTGGTGGGAGAGAGTTGGTACTTCTCTTGTCACTTACACAAGTCAAATTACTTGGTGACTCTATATCTCTAGATTCCAAATCTCAGTTCGGTAACTTATGCGAAGAATTCAGACAAGAGATTCTTCAAAGAAAGGAAATTATTAGCATATCGAACTTTCCTTGTCTCCTCCAAAGAGAAGAACAAGAGGCATTTCCACACCCCAATTGTAGATTTACCTAGTAGGGGTCATTCGAATCCTCCTTACGGAAGGTTTTATCCACCCAGAACAATCAACCTTTCATTCATTGCTATGGCGAGGAACCAAGTTTTCCCCTTTCAATACAAGTAGTCCTCTTATGTTGGCTCAACGTGACCCGATACTGCCATGCACTCAAAAGTTTACCCTTCTACATGGGGAAAACTCACGTTACTCCAGTGGAGCATATATTTGATGTAGCCAAAGATCATCGCAAGTACATAATATCACCGAAGACAACGTTGCAGTTAGACTTCTTGCTACCTCTTTTAAGGGAAAAACACTTCAATGGTTTCGCGGGTTAGGTGTTGGCACTATAACCACTTGGGACGAGTTGGGAGAAAAGCTATGTAAATAGTTCGAAGACAAAAGTGATCACCTATCACTTTTGGAACAACTCACTACCATGAAGAGAGATTCCCAAGAATACATGAGTGATTTTAACTTTCGATTCCACATGACTTGGAATAGGATTCCGGCGCTTGTAAAACCTTCTGCACATAATGCATTGTTTTAATATTTACGAGCCTTGAATAGCGATGTAGCAGTTATGATCCAGTCCATGGGAGGGACTACACTTCTTGATGCTTATGAAGTTGCCATAAGTGCAGAAAATTCTTTGATTCAGGCTGGAAAGATAACTCCATGACCACCAATGCCATTTTCTCCAGATCTTACGAATCATCACCTATCATTGCTCCTTTCCAAGTAGACTCCAAGAAACCATCTCAATCTTCCCCGCCTCTTCAAATGACCTATTTGAAGTCAAGTCGCCACTGCAAAATTTTGAAATGAGCTCGTTGCACTTAAAAGGCAAATGATTTCAATACAATCATCCGTATCAGCCACAAAATCAGCAAAGTATCAGGCTAACCGTTCTCCTTTTCAAGGAACAATATGCCTCAAAATCAAACTACAAGTCAAGTTACAAATGTCGGGCCCTTGAACTTTCGGAACCCTCTCTTGCCTAGCTCATCTAGAGCTATATAGTACTGTTTAAAATAATCTAGTTCAAGACTACAAATGGTGCTATCCTTGCTCTCAACCTCACAATCAAAATCTTTATCCCAATGGGTTCTTAGCCGAGGCCCTTATGGTTCAAAGTGTATCTACCCCTTCAGAGTTAACAAACAATTCATCTATGCAAGAAAGCGCAGATCAACCGCAGACACTTGAAGAATCCACTTTGCTAAACCGGTGAGTCAGAAGATTTTTGTGGGTTGAATACAGATTCCTCATCAGTGGCAGTAAACACTCTTTCCAAAAAGAGAGCAATGGAGCCTCAACCTCCCGAAGCTGATCTAACATCCACTTCTCAACCTGGGTTACAAATGGCAGTTGATAAAAATGTGGGAAAGAAATCACCAGAAACACCGACTAGCCACGCCGCAGGGAAAGATGGTTCTCCGGGCACCACGCTACCCAACAAAAATTTTCCAAAGGAGGACCCCAATGCCCAAAAAAGTGTCATCAAAGTTGGAGCTATTCCTTTCAGCATAGTAGAACAAATGAAGAAAACCAATATGAAAGTTACCATGTGGGACGCACTCTCGATCTCTTCTCAAAGAGACACATTGCGAGAAGCTACGAAGCAGTTTTAGTACAACCGGATCACCAAGCCATGGAGTGACAAATGCTACAAATTTGTGTCAATCAGAAGGGAAAATTATTCCTACGGCAAATAAACCACTGCCATTCTACATTTCCCTGATCATTGGTGACCACCTGGTACATAATTACATGATCGATTTTGGTGCCAGTAGCTCTGTCATGCCTAAACAAATTGCAGATGTACTAGGCATACAATATGCGCCAGTTGCAAGAGGGGTTGTTCAACTGGATGGCACAGCTGTTAAGACTGTTGGGGTTATCAAAGGACTTCAACTTACCATTCATGCATGCCCAAGTTTTTCATTCACCCAAGACATATCGGTCATTGATCTCCCTCCCCTCTTTGCCATCTGCCTATCATGGGATTTCACCGCTAAGATGGGTGGTTACCTATCACCGATTGGTCACATATGATCCTCTAGAACTTGATAGAGAACAAAAGAAACTATAAGGGCAGAACCAATCTACCATAATCATGTAGAACCCTACACTGTTAGTCCCATAAATGGAAATTACACCATCGGCGATCCCGAAGAGGAAGATGCGATCATGAACCAACCACCCTTGTTGAAGAAGTCCTGATACTTTTCTAGATGAAGTAAGTAGAGATCATCAGTACGATCCCTATGCTAATGTATTGGTAGAAGAAGAAGTTGGTTTGCTGGTCTTGGAAGAAATAGGATTAGGTACTTACTGTATCCATGAAGAAGATACGATCATACCACAACTTGTCAAAACACCAAGTGATTCTAAAGGACTGTGGCAATTTTTCTTCGATGGCTCAAGAAGTAAGAATGGATCCTAGTGCTAGTGTTATGTTAATTTATCCAGAGGGAGATAAGTGCTTCTCATCTTTAAGTTACTGATTCAGTTGTACTAACAATGTTGCTTGAATACGAGGCTCTTGTGCAAGGAATTCAACTAGCCCAAAGGAAGGGAATCAAGGCCCCGACTATTTTGGAGATAGTGACTTAGTTGTTCATCAAGTTTCAGCATGTAGTGCATCCAAAATGATCTTTTAAGATCATACAAGAACCGAGTCTGGGACACGATTGAAGATTTTGAAGCTTTTGGAATCCAATCCCTAAAGATCAAAATCAAGATACGAGATAGGCTTGCTACAATTTGTTCACAATACAACATACCAGTTGATATCATGAAAGAAGGGCAGAAATTTGTTAAAATGGTGGTTGACGGCGTGTGCACGATAATGTGAGTAGTTGGCAAGTTCGATGATAGTGACAAAGAAATTGTCCTCTTCCTATAAGAAGAAGCGAGTTTTCTGCAAAAAAATCAAGATAAGTTGCAGGAGTCATATGGTGAGAAAATTATCCAATTGAAAAGAAACAAGTTACCAAAAGGTTTAGTCACTTTGGAATCCATTTTAAATTCAGATGACCAAGCCAAAAGACAAAGCCCTAACATGGTGGTCAAAGAAGAATATTTTGAGGAAGTCGAAGTATCAAATGCAAAGTTTCTCAAGATCGGAAAAGTGTGTACTTCTGAGGAGAAAGAAGCTTTCATCAAACTTTGTCAAGAGTATCATGACATATTTTCATGGAGCTATAAATATCTGTGTGGTTTTAATCCAGGTCTAGCACAAGATACCATCGAACTGGATCCTAATGCTAAGCCAGTTCATCAGAAATAGAGACCAATTAATCCCAAAATTGAGCCACTAATGAGAAAGGAGCTAACCAAGCTCATCGAGGCCTGTATAATTTTTCCCATCAAGCATTCCTCGTGGGTAGCCAATTTGGTGCCCATGAGGAAGAAGAACAGAGAGATTCGGTTATGCGTAGATTTCAGGGATTTGAATCATGTGTCATTAAAAGACCATTATCCTCTTCCATCGATGGAGTAGATCCTTCAAATGGTGGCAGGAGCTCAAAGATTTTCTTTGCTCGATGGATATTTAGGTTACAATCAAATCCTAGTCCAAGAATCTGACCAATTCAAAACGGCTTTCACTACCAAGTGGGGCACGTATGCTTACAATAAAATGCCATTTGGATTGTCCAATGCCGGGGCTACTTTCCAAAGAGACATGGACATGGCATTTAAGGGACTAATCAATGGTATTATTTTGGTTTACCTTGATGATATAATTGTATACTCTAAGCATGCAGAATATCACATCACGCATCTAAGGAAAGTTTTCTGAAGGTGTAGGGAATTTGGGGTTTCACTTAACCCCAAGAAATTTATTTTCCTAGTGCACGAGGGAAAATTATTGGGGCATGTTGTTTCAGCGGAAGGATTATCAATCGATCCAACCAGGATTCATTTGATTATGTCCTTATCTCTCCTAAGTCACATGAAGGGCCTCCGAGTTTTTTGGGAACCATAAATTTCGTCGTGAGAGATTCATCCCTCAATTCACGACATTGGCTAAACCACCGACATCCATGCTAAAGAAAAACATGCCATTCTCATGGACAAACGAAGGACGAGAAAGTTTCAAAGCTAGCAAAACAACCATTTCCCAAGCTCCCACGCTTGTGAACCCCAGGTTTGACAAAGATTTTATCCTTTATGCTTTTGCAGGTCAGGAGAGCATTTCAGGGATCCTCACCCAACAAAACAACAACCTGTTGGAGCAACCAATTGCTTTCTTCAGTCAATCCCTCAAATACTACGAGTCCAAATACTCATTCATTGAAAAGCAAGTCTTTGTGGTTATTCAAGCTTTGAAGAAGTTCAAGCACATGTTTTCCAACAACAAGATTCATCTGATGGTGTCTCATCCAAGTGTCAAGGAGTTTTTGTTGAACAAATAAATGAATGAAAAGCATGTTGGATGGATCACGAAGGTAATGGAGTATGACGTGCACATCAAAGTCACTAAACTTGTCATAGGTAAGGGTTTGTGTCAGCAACTTACTGCAGACATGGAATCAAAAAGTAATGAGGATTTGACACTCCTAAATACTGATGAGGATGTTGATCAAGTTGATTGGTTATCCAAAATGAAGAATTTCCTTTTCTCAGGAGCATATCCCGACAAGCATGGATAAAAACCAAAGACGAACTATCCGTATTCAATCTATCCCATATGTTTTGGTAGATAGCATTCTCTTTCGAAAAGATTTGAATGACGTTCTCCTTCGGTGCATAGGACCGAGCAGTCGATAGAAGATACTAGAAGAGTTTTATAATGGCCTATCTGGAGGACATTATTCCACACGAACAACAACTACCAAGATCATGCGAGCCGGCTACTATTGGCTAGATTTATTCAAGGATGCCCATCTCTGGGTAAGGAAATGTAAGGAATGTGCCTTTTTCACAGGTAAAGAAGCTGTCAGCTCTTCCACCACATCCAATTCAAGTGGATCAACCCTTTGTTCAATGGGGGTTGGATTTCATCGGAATGATTAATCCTCTATCTAGTGACAGACATAAATGGGTCCTTCTTGCAATGACTATTTTACTCAATGGACAAAGGTGGTAGTATTAAAAGAGATAAATGAAAAGCGAGTTCTAGATTTTTGGAGGGTATAATGATGAGGTTCGGTGTTCCGTTTACGATTATTTCGACAATGCGTTGGATTTTCTTGGTATGAAATTGAGTGAATGGGCTGTTAAAAATGAGGTATACCTAAAAATTCATCTAATTACTATCCGAAAGGAAATGAATTTTCCGAGTCTAGCAACAAAAACCTCATAAGGATTATTAAGCACACAATGGAGACTAACAAGAGGACTTGGTATACACAAACTTAAGACCGCCTTATGGGCATATCGGATCACACCTAAAAGGCCATCGAGAAATTCTCCTTTCGTTCTTGTATATGGAAGAGAGGAAAACTCCCGCTCTCATTGGAGTTACCTTCTTTGGAGTTAGCTCATCAACTTGAAGTTATAGAGAGTGATCCTCTGACAATAAGGTTTGTTGAACTCATGGAGTTAGAGGAAGTACGAGACAAGGCTATGAAAACTTTGGAGCAGCAAGATTAGGCTCAAGTTAAGAAATCTTTTGACAAGAAGGTGTCGCGGGTGTTTTCAAGAGGGAGATTTAGTTCTCAAATGAGATGAAGATAGGGCCAAACTAGGAAGGCATGCCAAATTTGATGCTCTTTGGAGTGGGCCATACATCATCACAAGTTGCAAAGAGGAAAATTCATTTCGTCTATCTAGGCTAAATGGAGAAGAACGCCCATTCATGTGAATGGAATACATCTCAAAGCTTGTTTTGAGAAGTGTTCCACCCCTGTCTGATTAAATTAGGTGTTTTCCTCCAATTGCTTATGCACATTGTTGTGTGTTGTTGTTTTTTTACTTTCCTTGTTCTTTGTGTTTTGTGTTGTTACGCACATTGTTTCATCATTGGAATGTGTCAAGGAGAAGAAGGTTCAAGGTTTCCATAAGATTTTCAAAATCTACTTCATTCAAAATTTTGCAGTGTTCCATGGATGTCAAGCATTCAATGATTTAGTATACTTCATGCTTAGCATTCTAGGGAGGTCCAGGATATCGGAAATGCTCAAGGAGATTCCGGGATGTGTCAAAGAAAATCATAATACTTTTAGGATTCCAACATAGAATCTATGCCCAATAGATGACTTAAGGCTACTAGAATCATGCTTAGTAGGCAATCATCCCCGAGAGGTTGCCAAAAATGTTATACAATTTTGCACACATGGCAAGATTGGACAATGGGGTCCTATCACGTTCAAAATGAAATAATAGTCCCAGGAACCCACCTCCGGTTATTATCGAGATACAATAATTAAAAATAATTCCTAAATTGCATATGAAGAGATCACCTAGTGTCGACCTGGGCACCCAGTTGATCTCAACTCAGTGAAGAGTTCGGGGTCGAGTTGATAGAGAACCCGATATCAAATTGATAGTCATCTCAGAAATCATCTCGGTAGAGTCTCTCAGTTGTAAGAGCTCGATGAGATCTTGTTAATGCAAAATTGAAGAAGGATCTCTTCATAGGGAGCTCGGTGCCAAATCTAAAGAGGTCGATATGATTTTTCTCGCAATGAGACCAATGGAGCTCAGGCTTGGACTAAAAAACCACCATGCGTAGAGTTGGATAAAATGTGAGAAATGAGATGAAAGTGGAGGGAACACGCCTACTTCACTAGCTTGTAGCTTCATCTATAACCACCATATTAAACCCATGGGCCAAGTGCTGGAATAACTTCCGACCACTACTAGAAATAGTAGTGAACACAATCTCAGCCTCATTTGCAAAACTTGCCTCAAGATTTGATCGAGCTTCTTCCATGGAAGCGACTTTCCAAAATGAAAAGGTGAGACAACTCAACTAAAACTTTATCTCGTTCTTCTACTACACGACAAGATTTTACAACAACTGATCATGACCGTGGTCGCGTCGCGCAACTGCAAACGAACATCGGGATCAACACCAACGGTTCCTTGGGATTGCCCTACGGATTACATCACAATTAACTCTCTTTGGAGGCCACCGATTTTTCGAGATAAGTTTACTTCTCTACCCTGTAGCTGCAATTGCGTATAGCCAATTACTTCCTAATGGCACTTTCCTAGGAGAATTTTAGTTCTACGCTCAAATTTCCCTTTATCTTCCTCACTTTGTGCTAGTTATCAAATTGCATGTCTCCACAGACTCCATTGTTAGCTTAGAGTTAGGAAGACTACCAAGTCATTACAGAGTGTTGTTTTAACGTAACTCGTACATGGGCATTGAGAACTTAACTCGATAATGGAGATAGTGTCATGACAAGCCGATATGATATTTCCATGCATGGGAAAATTCCATGATGATTTCAAGTGGGTTTTTATGAATGGCAAGTCAAGCTGTTAATCCCGCGCAAAGGTATGAATAGGGGAACTCGGGAATACATTCCCAAGTGGAAATATTGGGTTGGTAAACCATGGTGATACTTCTGAGCGTGGGAGAAATTGGATCAAATTGCGAAGTAGAGATCATACGATGGCGATCTGTCATGAGAATTCCGTGCAGCTTGGAGCGGTCCGAGTCATTGTGCGAGTCACCAGGAGAATTAAAGTGGCAGTTACAAATTGGGCGGTGAGTAATCCTCCAAGCGATAAGGGAGGATGATGGCGAGATGGTTGAAGATGGGTCGACGTTGGAAAAAGTATCAAGTTTTAGGCTCACGGGATCGAGCGATGCACGAGAATCAGAGAAGGATCTTTCCGATGTTGACACACAAGGCAGAGATTGGCAACCTGCAGTCATAAAAACATGGCTGACATGAGTGAGTCCATTCTGTTCCAGAGTGAGTAGAGTGCCTAATTAGTCGCGGAGTTACTAGCAATCAGGTGGATCTATTTCATATTAGAATATTCATGAAGCACAATTTACTCTGCAATTATATGAGCATCTTCAACGAGTCACTAAGTTGGTGAGGCATAAAGGTTTATGTTGGAATTATCACATCTTGTAAGCTACAAATGAAATGTTTACACCGAGAGTTTGATCTTTGTCCTCAAATCGATGAAGTAAAAGGTTTATATATCAATACGGTAGATGCTTGTCAGGGCTAGGGGTGTGATGTAATCATTATGTCTTGTGTCGAGCTTTAAATCATGTAGTTGGATTTGTAGCGATGTTCGCGCATGAAGGAGGCTCTACACATTCTGCTTACCACACACAACACCCCTGTAAACCCGTCTACATATCTTCAACTATTACAGACCTGCATTTCCAGGAATATGCTTTCACAAGAAAGAGATGCCTTCTCATGGAATACCATAATTGCAGCTTACAGAAGACATGGGTTTCCTCACGAGGCATTGATATTGTTTCACCGAATGCAACAAACAGATGTCTGACCTGATCAGTTCACCTTTTCCAGCATACTTCTAGCCTATGCCACAATAAGAGCTTTGGAACAGGGTATGGACATACATCGAAGCATAATTGAAAGGAGCCGTGAAGCGAATGAGTCTGTAGATGTTCAGGCTCTGATGGTTTGGTGGTCACGAGAGAAGCTCCCACGCTGGTCGAGCCATAAATATCTCAAGGTTTATGTGAAGTATGAGTTGTTCAAACATCGGGTGAGGATTTAAACGGTGCATGTCAAGTTCTCTAGATATCAGTGAGCAGAGGGAGTCGTCTCATTTAGTAATACATCTTAGCAAGCTGAATGTATATGGTTTCATGTGTATATACGAATTGCGTAATGGAAAGACAGTGAGAAAAATGGTCATATGGTGAGCCGATACGTGGGAAATAGCTCAGTTATAAGCCATAAGAGTTCGACTTAAGCTCAAGATACTATTTTGAGGAAATAAATGACGAAGGTGTTAATTGGGGTGTTTGGGCCAAATTCAGTGTTCATGGAGGTGCATACGGCAAAACACTATCACCTCAAAATGGTGTTCTACCCACCATGTACATAAGGAAATAACCTGGGTTGAGCTGAGCTAATGCTCACATAGGTAAAGTAAGAGTTGCAGAGTTGGTTCCCAAGCATGTCGAATGGGATCCAAGGTGGCTCACTGAACTGATTAAGTAAGGTCTTGATCAAGCTTCCCCAGCTCACGGAATGTCTTGTGCACTCGGTGAAGAATATAGAGGGTGGCTTGGTGGTGAATCTATGCGTCAAATATGGAGTTCGGTTTTCAATACTAGTGAGAGCGCTCAATAGCTCGAGGTAAAGGAGCTCATACTTAGAAATGAAATCAACATTGAGCGAGATGGTGTTTTGGTTGGGCATGAATTAGAACTCGGAGAAGTATGACATGAGTAGTAAAGGGGAGACTCTACCGAGCTAGGGTGGAGTAATATCGAGTGGCTCGATCAAAGTGCAACGAGAGAAAAATGGTGAATATGGTGGCAAGATCATTGCAAGATCATGGCTCAGTCAAGTTTCAGGCTCGAATGAGGACTCGGCTCGGAGGTGAGTTTGAGCCCAGGAAAGGTAAGATCGTTTGCTGGATGAAGAGCTTGGTGACTTCGTGGGGAAGCTCACATATGTTTCACGAAAGGCAATGTGGAATGCATAAATGGCCTTGAGTTAACCAAGGAAAATGATAAGAATCAAGTTTGATAGCTCACCATTCGAAGGACTCAATGCAAAAGAGCTTGATTTCCAAGGCAAGGAAAGAGTTGGTGTGGGGTTTAAAATCGAGTGCAACACCGAGTTAGAGGATTTGAAACTCACCGAGTTGGGCTATGTGCAGACTCTATCCACATGGACCCCCTCCTCTTCAAGTCAAATGGGTCAACAGGGGGTCCCGACATTATGTTAATTAATTTAATATTTTAACTAAAATATTTTAATAATAATATTTATTATTATTATTTTAATATTTTATTTTAATATTCTTTTAATTAATTGAGAAGACTAGGTCATCAAGCAATTAATGACCCATGATGAAACCTTTGGTTCAACTAACTATAATAAATACATCATGGGCCTTCAATTTAGGAATGTAATTATGACCTTTCCTCTTCTTTCTCACATATTTTTCTATAAATGTAAGTTGGAAGCTCATTTCAAAGGGTTCCAACAGTTCAGACAAGTTGGAAAGTTAGATATCTTAGGTGAGTGTATGCTTTTCAGGAGTCCTTTCTCTTCTGCAAGTTGTTCTTGTGTGTTGAGAGAACTTTCAAGCCTCCTCTTCAAGACCGTAATGGAAACTATTGCCTCTTCGAATGTATGATTCATTCTACATGTTATTGAAGCAATTAAAGTGTGTGTTTTGTGACTAATCTTGGTCCTTTCATCCTTTTCGTGCTTCTTTGTGCCTTTCTCATACTTGTAGGTACATTGTGCAAGTTTAGGTTTCTATTACAGGTTCTTGGAGTTCTGTGCTTATCGAGTGGTGGAGTATTGCATGTTGTTGAGTTGTGGTGTCTATTCACCCTTCTTGAGTTCATCCTTCTTCATTGGGAAACGGGTATATTTCTCGGTCTAATAAGGTTTAACAAAGGGAACGCATGTCTCTTAGTTTGTGGTATCATGTACCCTCTCTAAGTTGCAGTAGGTGAAGTTGACCTACTACAAATTAACCCTTCTGAGTCTAGAAACACCCTTTATTTGGTGCATAACCATCCCTAGTATAATTTCATTTTTGTAAATCTCTTTCCCTAAAAACCCATGAAGATGTTAGCATAGGATTAGATAATCATTTTTGTTACACTAGGAGTAGTACAACACTTAGTTTAGGAAGAGGAATCTAGCCTTCTCGGAGGTTCACTTGAGCCCAAGTCCCACAAACTTGAGAAGTGATCGCATGTGTCCCAATCATACCGAATGTCCTATTCACATCTTTTCCATTCAGAGGGTGCAGTGATTTGGCGACAACACCTTGGAGAATGAAATGATGAAACTGAAAGAAGAAGTGCAGCATTTGGCCAAGCAAAAAGGCAAAAGAAAGATGGAAGATGTTACTGATCTTGGCAATAAGCAAGTTGAGGACATCTATAAAAATCTTAACTCCTTGGACAATCATCTGGGGAGAGCAAAGGATCACCATGATCACAACATGGCAATTTTTAATGCAATCAATGATTTCCTTGAACAACATGTTCATAGCATTTCTGTGCTCAGTGGGATACCAGACACTCTGTGGGGAACGGACAAGGAGAGCAATCAAACCTTAACAAAGTTGGATGCTAAGGACCCCACACACATGACAACGATGGCTCTCTTTACCTCACTACAAACTATTAAATCTAGAATTACCAGAGCTGCCAAGAAGTAAAGGAGGTCTTCGTTGCAGATGTTGATCTTCATCATTCTTTTTTCTCTTTTTTGGCTGCATTATCACAGTACATGCTCTGTTTTGCTTTTCTGTAGTAACTTTTTGGTTACGGTTGGCTTTAACACCTATTCTAGATGTTGATCCATTTTTTGTGGAACCTATTAATGTTTTATCTGGCTTTTAGGCCCTCTATGTAAATAGGGTATAGTCCCTTCAAAACTATTTACCATTAATAAAAAAATATGTTACCCTATCATATCCTAATAAATAATACATATAACATAACCAATCATGTCAATATAAAGCAAAGATAATAGTTAACAATACTTACGGTAGTGAAGACACTACCTTAAGGATTAGTAACCTCTCATAAGATATTTGTGGTGGGTGAATCACAATAGGGATACGTAGAAGACCTAAGTAGAAAAAAGTTGGGGAGTCTAAAGACTTGGTAAACCTCATTGGTACAACTCTTGTATTGTTTCTCCTATTAATCTAATGTTCCAAAGTAGACCTCCAAATATAATATCCACTAAACTCTAAACCTCTTAAACATATCAAATAATATGTACGAGTGAAATCAAAGTAAATTATGTGATGACAATCTTAGAGAAATGATAAAATGACACATTTAAATAGGTTTTCATAACAAGGATTCACGATATTAGATCTGGATGAATGTTATGTTAGATGACATTGACTGGGATTTTTACCATAAATCAAAAGTATTCCAACATAAAGGAAAGGAAACGATAGTGCACAGAGGTAGACCTAATACTTGGATAATGTATGAAGGTTATATGAAGGTATTTGTTGGCGAGAAAATTTTCCAAGGAAAAATTGGTGGATTTCTTGACAACGCTCTAGGAGTCTAAGTCCCTCTACTTAACCGGTGTAGCTGTCATATATGCATGTGTGAGTGAAAGTGAGTTTTCTCTGGGTGGCCTTATGGTGGGGATCCAATAGGGGCACTCCATTGACCTTCAGTAAAGCTAGCAATCTCTTGCTAGGGAAGACTTTGTCTATAAAGAGGGAAAGGGGAGTGAGAAATGAGGTAGGAGAACTAATGTTGTAGGTAGAAAATCAGATTCTTGCACACACTAGTTAGAAATTTCAACACATGCATTTATGAGAAGAAACAACTCTACAAATAGCAACAAGACCAAATAGAATTTATTGATCACAAAGTATCAAGAAACCCCTTAGTCAAAGAAAGCTAGAAACTTCTTCTTGTATTGATTGTTTAAACAAAAGTTGTACATAGTGTGGGAAAGGAGGAAAACTAGTGAGGGGGAAGTGGAAGAAAATGGCTATCTCATTTGTTCTCTCAAAGTACAATACACTCTTGAGCTTACAAAATAAATCACCAACCCTTTGAAATGGGAATGGATTTACAATTTATAGAATGAGAGGTGACTCGTCATCTACGCCACAATGCCTTTTCATATGTCCTAACACAACTTAAAACTTTTTGTTGGGGTTAGCACACCATTATAAAGACAATATATCAAATCTAAGCATACATGCAAATAAAATTGGATATTCTACCAGAAGAATTATACAAAACAAGAGACATAAATCAACACCAAATTTAACATGGTTCACCTAGTGTGGGCTATGTCCACCAAGAAACAAGCCAATCTATTATCCAAAGCTTTGACAAGATATATAATGAAGATTTACAATCTTCCACACCTCTCATATGTTTAGTAATTTCTTCCTTCAAGCTTTTTTATTCTTCTCCAAGAATTCTCTCTCACATAATTATCTTGTATTTATATTCCATACATTACTTCTAAACCCTAACTTTTATGCTTATATAGTCGTTTATAGACTTAGGGAACTTAGCCATGCAATTACAATTAATAAATCTATTTTAATGCTAAAAATAGATATAATTCCCGAGAGTTAATTAAAACTTTATCGCACAGGTAACCGATGTCAGTTTTGCCTAACCATTGCTGGTTCCTTACTTGCTTGACCGATGCCGGTCATACTTGAGATGCTTTGGTCCGCTTCGACCGATGCCGATTACTGCATTTTCCAGCAAGTCCTAATTGCATGCTAAAATGAAGTAATTAAGTTTCACAACTCAACAATCTCCCACTTGGAGTTTAATTACTGCACCATACATGTACAACATCATTCTTGGATCCTTCCTTGGCTTTGTTTCTTCCTCTTCAAGTCTCAAACTTGAAGACCAACAGAAGTGGAGTGTAGCTCCAACTTCTCCTTTGCTAATGGCTTCGTTAGCATATCCACAGGGTTCTTGCTCGTATGAATATTTTCCAAATTCAAATGTCCATCCTTCAATACCTGCCATATGAAGTGATACCTCAACTGAATGTGTTTCGAATTCTTTGCCAAATAAATTGCACTATGACTCATGCCTTAATGAACAGTTTATAATTACTTTGCTCGTTTCCCAACTCTTCCATGAACCTACTCATCCATATCATCTCCTTGCTAGCCTCTATAGCTGCAACATACTTTTCCTTTGTAGTAGACAAATCCAAAACCTTTTGCAATCTCGAAATCCAACTAACTATCATTCCACCTATTGTGAAAATATATCCAGTAGTGCTCCTCCTACCATCCATATCTCCAGCCATATCCGAATCAACATAGCCACGTAATGAAATATTTGAACCTCCATAGCATAACTACATGCTAGATGTCCCTTTCAAATACCTGAGTATCCATTGGACTGCTTTCCAATGCTCTTTACTTAGATTAGCCATATATCTACTCACAACTCCCACTTCATGTGCAATGTCTGGTCTAGTATAAACCATAGCGTACATGAGACTTCTAACTGCTGAATCATATGGCACTCATGTCATGTATTTTACCTCCTCATGTGAAAAAGGACACTGATATTTACTCAATTTGAAGTATCCAACCATAGGTGTGCTAACAGGTTTTGCATTCGCATGATGAACATTTCTAGAACCTTGTAGATATAATTCTCCTAAGATAAATACAACTTCTTGTTTTTCTGCTTCTATGTATTTACATGCCAAGGATTCTTTTTGCAGCTCCTAAATCCTTCATTACAAATGTGTGAGCTAGCTTTCTCTTAAGCTCACCAATGTCTTGCATACTAGATCTTGCAATAAGCATATCATCCACATATAATAAAAAAATAATATAGCTCCCATTTTCAAGCTTCTTGAAATAAACACAATGGTCAGATTCACATCTCAAGTAACCATGCTCATGCATAAAACTATCAAACCTCATGTACCATTGCCTTGGAGCTTGCTTGAGCCCATATAAGCTCTTTTTCAACCTACACACTAATTTCTCCTTACCCTTGACTTCATACCCAAGTGGTTGCTGCATATAAATCTCTTCATCCAAATCACCATGAAGGAAAGTCATCTTCACATCTAGTTGCTCTAAATGTAAATCTTCTACTGCAACTAAACTCAATACAGTATGAATGGAAGTC
This sequence comes from Taxus wallichiana var. yunnanensis, assembly GCA_018340775.1. NCBI lineage: Eukaryota > Viridiplantae > Streptophyta > Pinopsida > Cupressales > Taxaceae > Taxus > Taxus wallichiana. The sequence continues at coordinate 564,001,871 of CM031242.1, read as the reverse complement.
ATCTTAACAATGAAGAAAATATTTCACCAAAGTCAATACCTACCTTTTGTGTAAATCCCTTTACTACAAGCCTTGCCTTGTACCTTTTCTGTCCACCCTCTTCTTCCTTAATTCTATAAACCCACTTGTTCTGCAATTTTCTCTTTCATGCTGGCAACTTAACCAAATCCCAAGTCTAGTTCTATTCTAAGGAGTCCATCTCCTCATCCATGCCATGCTCCCACTGAACGTGAGTCTTATCCTACATTGCTTCTTCAAAGCTTTCTGGTTCACCACTATCAGTCAATAATAGATAAAATAGAGAAGGTGTAAATCTTTTTCGAAGTTTAATTACCTTCTCGTGACCTTCTCACGGGAGTTTGGGGTATGGAGGTTCAATATGGGCCTCCTGGACATTAGTATCAACTTCTGATAGTGACCGACATCGGTCACCTCTAACCGATGTCGGTTCGCTAATCGACATCCGGTTCGATCCTCTATAACCGTTGGTGGTTCATCGACCGATATCGGTCGGGGCCTAACCCACCACGTGTTATTGTGTATTTCTTTAAAACTCGAGAGTTCATTTTCACCAATAAACATCTCAATTTTCTCATCTTTGGGTAACAAAATTTGATCCCTGTACATTCTCTTTTCATTCCATTCAACATCACGACTCCTAATAATTTTAGAATTCTCTAAATCCTAAAAACGAAAACCAAAATCACCAAATCCATAACCAATGAAAGTGCATCTCTTAGATTTTGCATCCAACTTTTTCTATTTTCCCTATCAATATGCACAAAAGCTTCTAAACCAAAAACTTTAAGAAAATAAATATCTACCTCTTTTCTGGTCCAAGCTTCCTCTAGTATTCCTCCATCTAGTGAACTTGAAGGGCCATGGTTAATCAAATAAACCATTGTATCAACTGCTTCTACCCAAAACTGCAAGGGCAATCAGAATGTATCATCATACTTCTAGCACATTCCATGATTGTCTTGTTCATTCTTTCTGCAACACCATTCTCTTGTGGTGTTCTTGGAACCATTATTTCTCTACATATCTCATTCACTAAACAATAATCATTGAAATCCTTGCTACAATATTCACCACCATTATCAGATCTAAGGCACTTTAACTTAGAATTTGATTCATTCTCAACAAGGGATTTCCATCTTTTAAAAGTCTCAAAAACATCAGATTTACATTTAATACAATAAACCCATACCTTTCTTGTAGCATCATCAATGAAAGTAACATAATACTAGGATCCTCATGAGAAGCTACTTGAGATGGTCCCCACACATCTGAGTGTACAAGCTCCAATTTCTACTCCTTCTTAGTTGCCCCAAATTTGAGAAATCTCACTCTCTTTTACTTTCCAAAAATACAATGCTCATAGAAATCAAGATCTAAATATTTCAAATCTGATAACTTACCCTTAGCCTTTAAGATTTGCATTCCTTTTTGACTCATATGACCCAACCGATTATGCCACATGCATGCATCTGAATCTGAAGTAGATAATGCAGAAAAGGAATCAGTAATACAAGTAGATAAATATAACGTTCCTACCTTCTTACCTCTTGCCACAACAAAAGTACCCTTGGTGACTTTCCAAGAGTCTCCTGTAAAAGTAACCATGCAACCAGATTCACCTAGTTACCCTACAGAAATAAGATTCCTCCTGAGGCTTGACACATGCCTCACATCTTTCAATACCCATGTATTTCCATTCTACAATTTTAGATGAACTTCCCCTTTACCAGTAATACTGCAAGGTTCATCATCACCCAAATAAACATGCCCAAAATTGCCCTGGACATAATTTCTGAAATAACCCTTATTAGGGGTTGCATGGAAAGAAGCTCCTGAATCTAAAACCCATGATTCAATTCTACTATCTAAAGAAAGAATAATAGCATCTTGCATTACCTCTGATGCAACAAGATTCACCTCTTTACCTTTGTCTGGTTGTTGGTTCTCTTTATCCTTTGACCAACAATCTTTCTTTGCATGTCCTTTCTTTCCACATTTCCAACAAGTAATTCCCTTACTTCTAGATTTATATCTGCTATCCCTTGACTTTGATTTCCCATTACTCTTACTCTTGGATCTCTCCTTCTGCCCCGCCCCGATTTCTACATTCAAATCATTTCTAGATGATGTTTCTCTGTACTCTTCCTGTGAATTTCTTCATTCAAGATTATACTAACCACATCATTAAACTTCAAAATATTATTAGTAGATGTTGTATTACTAACAGCCATTACCAAGTTGTCCCAACTATCAGGCAAAGAACATAAGAATAAAAGTGCTTTTACTTCATCATCAAACAAGTATTGCAACCGATTTTAACTGATTTACAATAGATCGGAAATCATTCAAATGACTAGAGGTAGATTCACCTTCATGCATCTTAGAACTAAATAGTTTCTTCATCAAATAAACTTTATTTGAAGCACTAGGTTTTTCATATAAATTAGCAAGAGATTTCATTAAGTCTACCGTAGAAGCCGCTTCTGTAATATTGGAAGCCACGGATGTTGCCAGGCTCAATCTTATAGATCCCAAAGCCTTTCTATCAAGAATCTTCCATTCTTCATCAGTCATCTTTGTAGGTCTAGACTTCTCATCCAACGATAAGTACAAATCTCTTTGATACAGATAATCCTCAATCTGCATCTTCCATAATTGATAATTTCGGTCGTCAAACTTCTCTACCTTGTATTTATTATCTTTTGTCATTGTTGTAGCTCCCACTCAATCAAAAACCTCTGTGAGTAAATCTGTCAACACATAAAACCCTCAAACAAATCTCTGATACCAGTTGTTGGGGTTAGCACATTGGTTGTACAGACAATATATCAGATCTAAGCATACATGCAAATAAAAGAGGATATTATACTAGAAGAATTATACAAAATAAGAGACATAAATCAACACCAGATTTAACGTGGTTCACCCAGTGTGGGCTACGTCCACCAAGAAACAAGCCAATCTATTATCCAAAGCTTTGACAAGATTTACAATAATGATTTAAAATCTTCCACACCTCTCAGATGTTAAGTACTTTCTTCCTTCAAGATTTTTGATTCTTCTCCAAGAATTCTCTCACATAATTATCTTGTAATTATTTTCCATACATTACTTTTAAATCCTAGCTTTTATGCTTATATAGTCGTTTATAGACTTAGGGCACTTAGCCATACAATTACAATTAATAAATCTATTTTAATGTTAAAATTAGATATAATTCCCGAGAGTTAATTAAAACTTCATTACACAGGTAACCGATGCGCCGATTCTACCTAACTACCGGCCTTCCTTACTTGCTTGATCGCGGTCATACTTGGTGATGCCGATGGTTTTCCCGACAATGTCGGTTATCTTTGTATTTTCCAAAGCAAGTTCCAATTGCATGCTAAAATGAAGTAATTAAGCTTCATAACTCAACACTTTTCAACTTCCTAGGAAAATTTTAAGTCCCTTTTTATAACATAAAGGTGACTTATTACATTAGAAACATTAAGACATATGAAAAAGTGCAACCCCAATGTAAAATTAGAACATTGAGAAGAGAGAGAAAGTTGGGGGTATGAAGAGAAGAGAGAGAGAAGAAGAAGAGAAGATGTTTCCCTAATGAATTCCAATGATCCTCATTGATGGAAAGCTCCAATGCGATGAAACTCTGAATCTTCAAACTTGTGTGAAACTCCTTCAAATTAGCTCATAGATGCTTTGGAATGAGTGTTTAAAAACACTGTTGAATGGTTCTACCGATGACCGTAACTTCCACCCCGCATAAGATACTCCTGCAACTCGAGCCATGAAGTGAGTGTCGGGAGACACTGTTGAATTCTCTAAGATGAGTCTTGAATTCCCTATGAGAAATGCCCATGGATGATCCGAATGATGGTGTTGACCTGAATGATCATCCCTCTATGTCCCATTGTTCCAAAACTGCCCCTTGAGTATGACTTACCATTAATAGCGAGTACCCACATGGGAGACTTACTATTTATAGTAAGAGGTGATTCTTGTTTCTTCTTGACCATCTTGATGTGATGAAATTATTCATTCAATCTTGTGCACACTACCTTTGCCTCAACCGCTTCTTGGGGACTTACTATTTTTAGTAAGCACCCATATAGAGAGCTTACTATTTTTAGTAAGTGGTCATTTTCACTATTTTATGCTCTGAACACTCATTCTGACTTCCTGGTGACCTTTGGTGCACATTGCCTTTGCCACAATTGTTGCATTCACTTTTGATGAAGACTTACCAAAGATAACAAGCCTGTGTAGGAAAGCTTACTATTTTTGGAAAGTGGTTTTCCAGTGCTCGGTTTGTGATGGAACATATTTTTTGGACTTGGCTCATTGTCACGATCATGTCCTCTCGAATTTCACATAATTTTTCCACTAGAATGCCTGGAAATAAAATTTAAATTTTCACTGGCAGTGGCTTGAGCACGGAGCTGTCATGGCGGCCATTAATGGAGCTCGAAATTTGTAGGTCTTGTTTTTGTCTCCATTTGCAACGAAAACAACTCCATTGTGATAGGTTTTTCATTTGGAGTCCATGTGCAAGTTTTTAGCTCGTTTCCATTGTTGGATTGATGGGAAATCTGACAAAATGTGAGCCAAGTGATACGAAATGGGGATTTTATTGGAAAAAATGTTTCAAGGCACCATTTGACCTCCCGTTTATTACATCTTGATCATCTTGAAAAATTTGGAATTATGCAAAATATGGCACCTCAATCCGACTTGTATTTTGCAAGATATGAATATTTTTTGATTAGGTGACTTCGTGGTTATCTGGCAAAAAATCTTCGTTTTTCTTCATTTCTCTGTCGTTCTTCATTTTTTCGATCCATTTTTCTTTAAGGCCTATGAATTTTCATGGAGTGGAGGATTTTTGGCCATGGTGGAGCTTTTTTGGAGCAACATTGGTGGATGCACGGTGTCTGGACAAGCATGAACAGAGCTATGGCAAGGTATGAAGTTGTGAAGAAGAAATAGGGGAAAATCGATAAGTGTCGGATTCAAATTATTCAAAAAAATACAAAAAGGGTGGAGCAATTTTTTTCATATTTTATGTCTCTCACCTTAAAGGTACGCAAGGGACATCAAATTCAACAGTGAGCAAGGTGATGACACATGGCGGAGATCCAATGGTGAAGAATGAAGGCTTGACAAGCACCCGGGGGTTGGAAATTCACTCCTGAAGAGGTCACATGAGTGAGCATGAGTCTCCTTAGGGGCTGGGAGAATTTTTATATCTATGATGTCCCTCACCTCAAAGGGACATGAGGGACATCAAATTCCACAGTGCTCTAGGCGATGACACGTAGCGGAGATCCGACGGTGAAGGCTTTGAGCTCCCGCAAGCACTGGGGGCTGAAGCGGCGATCCGGAGGTCGTATGTGGGCCCATAGGGCTTCATGGGGGATGGGTGAATTTTCCCAACCTTGATGTCCCCGACGTTGAGGGGCATGAGGGACACAAATCTGGAGCTCTGGACCTAAAAATTTTGACTAACTCCCAAACCTTGAGGACAACTTGCGACGACAATATATTGAGCTCCCGATGGACTTTTTTGATGAAATTTTATATGATATTGACTGAAAATGTCCTACTGAATCCAATGGTGTGGTTCTTAGGTCTTTATTAATCCATTAAATCCCTGAAAAATTGGATTTTTGATTTGGTACTCCACATGTGCATGAGAAAAACTGCTTGTCAAAACCATTGCGCCAAAGTGTTGTGAAAAACATAATTTCACCATCTTGTAGAGCTTGAAAATACCTTTATGAATATGTTTTTTCTGCTCCTAACTCTATCCAAAGCTCCCATAATCACCTTCGCAAGCTTAGCAGTCATTTTTGGCTTGTGTAATCGCCTAGGCCTGTAAACCCTGATTTTGATCAAACTACTCCAAACTCCTAAAATATTCCCTGAATATTCCAAAATCACTTCCATGATTTTTATAGGCCTTCAATTCACCTCCATGTTGGATTTGGCTCCTTCATTCTACTCTGGGGATTTCTCCAATCCGGGAAGGCCGGTGATAGCCCTTCCCACCACATGCCTACCGAAGCTTGCAATTTTTAATAAACTCCTAAAATCACCTAGGGGGTTAACTTAAATTTCCTAAATCACCTAGGGAATGAATCAACACCAATTGGGAGGTTACTGGACTAACTAGGTAGACCCAAGGTGCCTCAGAATGATAAAATGTGAAAATTTGGTACAGGGGTATCGTTGTCATGCTTAGAAATTATCAATTTCCTTGTTGCACATTTGCACGAAAATAGTTAGCTCTAACTTGGAGACATGATATGGACTGAGCACAATGAAGACATGACATGAAGAATACATAATATCAACTTTAGACAATATGACCAAGTGCCTTATCCATTGCGCCCTGCAGAGTCATGTACAACTTACAAGAGAGAAAGAGAGTGAAGAAGGAAACACACACACACACAAAATGATGGAAAGGAAACACACGACACACAACGGGAAGGGAAACACACACAACAGAAGGGAAACACACCTAGTAATCACCTATGGTACAAGGCAAGGGATAACCCACTTTCACTGAAGTACTTTTCATTCCTTAAAAGTTACCCATGAGTGGGCAACACTGAGTGATGTTGTTCTGCAAAGCCATTGAATGGTTCCAAAAGTATCCTCCTCTCCTTAATTATTTATGAAATTTGGGTGCTTTCATGACAATATGTGTTTTTCTTAGGATTTGTTCCATGTGTGCTTCTTGGTTCTCAAGTCTTCACTTGGAAATCCCACTGCCTTCATCCTCTTTGAAATTGGTTTCATATTCAGTTGCATTCCGCATTTATCCACGTAGTTGATTTCTCATTAAGCATCCTACTACTGCCCTAGGGCTGCTTTTCATTCAAATTACTTGAACATTCTAGATTCTTTTCTTTCCTAGGTCTATGCTTGTTGACCTCTTTTCCATGAGAAACCTCAGACTTATCCTTTTCTCTACTCCACTGTGAGGTGCTTGAGTATTGACGGAAGGATTGGAAGTGACCTCATACTTTTATTATATGGCCATGGCATGAGCTAAGTGATCAAGAATCATCTCGAGGTCTTCCACAACTTCCACTGCATCCAATAGTTCTTGCATAGAGATCTCCATTGTTACTTCCTGCAGCCCATATCTCGTACGCCTTCAAAGAATCTTTTTTTCGTAGCTTAAGGTAACTATCCAGAGGGATTACTTCATCATATTGGGAATCACTGCATTCTATCACTCCTTCGTCAAGAGGAGCTTCAGCTTCAAAGGCCTCAAAACTCCTTGCTTCAATTTCTTCATCATGGAAAGAGTCTTCCTCTTCAAATGGGAAAGAAAATACCTTGATTTCATCATTGCATCCATCAACCATTGGCTCAGGAGGGGCATCATATTTCTCATCTTGATTTGTTTCAACATGGCCAACCTTCACACCAATTAAGGCTTTCAAATCAGATTCGTGCTTGTCTTGAAGATTCATGGCTTGCATCAGGAGTTCGAGACTGAGCTCAGGGTCTTCTGTTTCTTCCACAACTCTTAGTAGTTCTTGTATGGATGGTTCTTTCCCATTGTTTGAGGGCTTATTGTAGACTAGCTTGGTCTCTTCTGGGTGACATGATCAAGGGATTCCTCATCTTCAAATGGGAATGAGAATATCTCCTCATCATAGATAAGCACATAAGCTGATTTTTCTACTTGAAGATCATCAAGAACCATTTCCTCTTCTTCATGGTTTGCATCATCTAGTAATTTGGGGCTACCCTCTTATAACTCAAATCTCCTCAATGCTTCTTCAAGGTCCATGCCTCTCTCGGGAAGGCATGTCTAGCCCTATCAAGATGGGAATATCCTCTTCCTCCTCGGTTGTCACAAAGTGATTCATCCACCTGGTATCTTGATACAAGATGTTGGTTTCTGGGCTTCTAGACTTTCGCACCATGTACCTCATCTTCTTCTCTGGAAGAAATTTCTCCATGTCTCCCTTCATTGGTATGGTTGCGGATGACCAATTCATCTGAATTTTTCCTCCCAAGTCTCGGTAGAAGCTTTGACTTAGTAACATTCCAAATGAAGCTGGAATGTTTGCTACCAAGATCATCACTGAAATTTTCTTGTCTGGAAATCTGGTGAGAGCCACCTGTGCATCTTTGACCTTCCCTACAAGTGAGACCTCTTTTGAATCTAGGGAGTAACAAGAGCCACTGGGTGGATTCATGGTGAGTTTGAGAGCATTTTCGACCTTTATAGGCATTACATTATTGAAGGCACCATAATCTATTATGCAGTTGTTCAATACATAATCTCCAACAAGAAGAGAGACATAGAAAGGTTCAACCTTATCAGTCTTGGATGCACTCAATGAAAGCATGTTCTGTGATGGAGGTGTAGGTGGGTTTGGTAGTATTCCTTTAGAACTAGGAGCTATAGTATTCGGTGTTAAACTACCACTCCTAATGTATTGAATAAATCTCTTGAATTGTTTAAGGTGAGTCCGCAAATATTCAATTTTAGTAATCTGCATTTTGGCTTTGTTCATGTATTCTATGAAGTCAAAAGGAGCAGATGCAGATGAGGATGATGAAGGGACTACTTTTGGATTTAGGACATGCTTGGAAGCAGGAGTAGATTTTTGGGAATAGAAGGGATCTTGAAAGGTACACTAGGAGCTTTCAAAATACTAGATTTTACATGATCATATTTAGATTTAGAATTAGAAGAGGCATCGGAAGACTTACTTAGAATTGCTAGAGACTTCTTATTTTCTATAGGATCAGGATTAAACAATGCATAATCGATGGAGGGTGGGAGCAGATATCCTCGACTGATTATTTGTTTTATGGAGTCGCCACAGGAGGATCTTCAATCTTATTTTTGTTTTCAACAAAAGAGGAAGAGCCCCCTTTCTCATACTGAGAATGAGTGAATACCGCACATGAGAAGCTAGGTGCATCTTCTTCGTCATCTTCATCACCTCCAGAATATTTATAGAATCTGATTTGTGTATCATTCTCAAACTCATCACTTTCTAGGAATCACCACCTTCACTTTCTTGTTCAAGCTCATCTTCATTTTCCTTACTCCTACAATTTGCATTGATAGGTGGGGCCTCCAAGGAAATCCTTGGGGTGCTCCTGCAAATCTAATTTCCATTGCTTCTTTGACAAGAAACTCTTTCAAATATTTCCCTCAATGACGTCATTTTGTTTGCCGTTTTTTTCAAAAAAGGATCGGTTCTTTCATCTCCAAGATGTTGATCTTTACCCTTTGAGGGATTCTTGATATTTCCAAATAGGATGATATCATCATCAAGTTCAATGACCAATCTTTGTGCTTCGTGATATCCCTCGGTTGAACTCTTCATAGGAAAAATCCCACCTCTAGTGATTGAGCACTAATAAAGAATCTCCTAACATTATTTTCAGATGGTGAATCTTCTTTCGGTATCCTATGAAGCAACCGATTAAACGGGCCACGAAGTATCTCATAGTTTCACTTTCTCCTTTCTTCATTTGAGCCAATTGCACCAAGAGGTCTTGATAGTATTCAGTTGATTTAAATATTTCCTCGAAGGTAGTCTTGATGTCATTCCAACAAGTGATGGATCGGGAAGGTAGGAGATAAAACCATTCTGCTACTTTTTCTTGGAGAGATTCCAAAAAATCTTACAATGACATCTTCATGTTGGACACCAAGAATTCCGCATGATGTCGTGAAAGCAATGATGTGTTCTTTAGGATGTTGTGTGCCATCACCTTTGAAATTTGGAAAGTTCTTATGGGAACTGTTGGTAGGTCATGAAGAGGTGGTTCAAGAGCGAGTAGGCCTATATTTCTTCCCCACGGGACAATGGGTTGAGGTCTTTCTGCTTTGTTTTCCATTGTTTCCGCTTCAGCTTCTACAAATTCTTCTTCCTCCGGGAACTCAATGCTCAATGGTGGTTGAAAAATAGGAGAATTTGAAGGGGGAGTATAAACAGGAGTTTGGATAGGATTTCCGGGTGAAGCTTGCTTCAAGATTTGAATGGAGAGGAAGCTTGAGAGATAAAGTATGGATTCTCTCTAATTCGTTCTTTCTAATTTTGTAAAGCCTCAAAACTGGAATCAACAATACCTCTTGACCTACTCAACCTTATATATCTTCCTTCACTGACTTTTTGAAACTCGCAAATGCGGTGGGAACATGAAAGGTCACTGTGGAATATGAAGGGTTATGTCCAAGAATTAACAATATATATTTCAACAATGGATTTCCATGAACTTTTTTTTTACTTTTCAATATTTGATTTTTTTAAATTTTTGACCTTGCGGTCATATTTTGGGTGTAGATGTTGTTGAATCTACCCCACAGTGGGTGAGAAAATTTTTGGGGACAAATTGGTGGATTTCTTGCCAATGCTTTAGGAGTCTAAGTCCCTCTTCTTAAGCCAGTGCGGTTGTCATATATGCATGCGTGAGTGAAAGTGATTTTTCTCGAGGATCCAACAGGGGCACTCCACTGACCCTATGGTAAAGCTAGCAATCTCTTGCTAGGGAAGAATTTATCTATAAAAAGGGAAAGAGGAGTGAGAAATGAGGTGGGAGAACTAATGTTATAGGTAGAAAATCATATTCCTGCACACACTAGTTAAAAATTTCAACACATGCATTTATGAGAAGAAACAACTCTGCAAATAGCAACAAGACCAAATAGAATTTATTGATCACAAAGTATCAAGAAATCCCTTAGTCAAAGAAAGCTAGAAACTCCTTCTTGTATTGATTGCTTAAAAAAAAGTCATACATAATGTTGGAGCAGAGGAAAACTAGTGAGGGGGAAGTGGAAGAAAATGGCTATCTCCTTTGTTCTCTTAAAGTACAATACACTCTTGAGTTTACAAAATCAATCACCAACCCTTTGAAATGGGAATGGCTTTATAATTTATAGAATGAGAGGTGACTCATCATCTACCCCCAATGCCTTTTCATATGTCCTCGCACAACTTAAAACTTTTCAACTTCCTAGGAAACTTTTAAGTCCCTTTTTATAACATAAAGGTGACTTATTACATTAGAAACATTAAGACATATGAAAAATTACAACCCCAACGCAAAATTAGAACATTGAGAACAAGAGAGAAACTTGGGGGTATGAAGAGAAGAGAGAGAGAAGAAGAAGAGAAGATGTTTCCCCTGATGAATTCCAATGATCCTCATTGATGGAAGACTCAATGCGATGAAACTTTGAATCTTCAAACTCATGTGAAACTCCTTCAAATTGGTTCATAGATGCTTTGGAATGAGTGTTGAAAAACATTGTTGAATAGTTTTGCCAATGACAACAACTTCCACCCCGCACAAGATACTCTTGCAACTTGAGCCATGAATTGAGTGTTGGGAGACACTGTTGAATTCTCTAAGATGAGCCTCGAATTCCCTATGAGCAATGCCCATGGATGATCTGAATGATGGTGTTGAATTGAATGATCATCAATCTATGTCCCATTGTTCCAAAACCACCCCTTGAGTATGCCTTACCATTATATCGAGTACCCACATGGGAGACTTAGTATTTATAGTAAGAGGTGATTCTTTCTTCTTCTTTACCATCTTGATGTGATGAAATTCTTCATTCATTAATGTGCACACTACCTTCACCTCAATTGCTTCTTGGGGACTTACTATTTTTAGTAAGCACCCATAGAGAGAGATTACTATTTTTAGTAAGTGGTAATTTTCACTATTTTATGCTATGAACACTCATTCTAACTTCTGGTGACCTTTGGTGCACATTGCCTTCACCACAGTTGTTGCAGTCACTTTTGATGAAGACTTACCGAAGATAGCAAGTATATGTAGGAAAGATTACTATTTTTGGAAAGTGGCTTTCCGGTGATCGATTTGCGACGGAACATATTTTTTTGGATTTGGCTCATCGTTGCGATCATTTCCTCCGAATTTCACATAATTTTTCCCACTAGAATGCATGGAAATAAAATTTAAAATTTTCACCTAGCACGGAGCTTCCATGGCGGCCATTAATGGAGCTCGAAATTTTTAGGTCTATTTTTTGTCTCCATTCACAAAAAAAATAACTCCATTATAATAGGTTTTTATTTGGAGTCCGTGTGCAAGTTTTTAGCTCGTTTCCTTTCTGGATTGATGGGAAATCGACAAATGTGAGTCGGTGCACGAAATGGGGATTTTGTTGGAACAAATGTTTCAAGGCACCATTTGACCTCATGTTTGTTGCATCTTGATCGTATTGAAAAATTTGGAATTTTTCAAAATATGACACCTCAATCGACTTATATTTTACAAGATATGAAGATTTTTCGATTAGGTGACTTTGTGGTTATTTGGCAAAAAAATCTTCGTTTTTCTTCATTTCTTTGCCATTCTTCATTTTTTCGACCCATTTTTTCTCTAAGACCTATGCATTTTACAAGAGAGTGAGAGGATTTTTGGCCATGATGGAGCTGGTTTGGAGCAACAATGGTGGACCGGGTGTCTGGACAAGCATGAACAAAGCTATGACAAGGTATGAAGTTGTGAAGAAGAAATGGGGGAAATGGCTAAGTGCGGATTTAAATTATTTAAAAAATGTACAACAAGCATGGGGTGTAATTTTTTCATGTTTTATATCCTCACCTCAAAGGGACATGAGGGACATCAAATTCCATAGTGAGCAAGGTGATTACACGTGGCGGAGATCCAGCGGCGAAGATTGAAGGTTTGCAAGCACACAGGGAATGGAAATTCACTCTTGAAGAGGTCACATGAGTGACCAGGAGTCTCTTTAGAGGATGGGTGAATTTTTCCATGTCTTATTTCCCTCACCTCATAGGTACATGAGGGCCATCAAATTCGCAGCGCTTCGGGTGATGACACGTGGTGAAGATTTGACGGTGAAGGCTTTAAGCTCCCGCAAGCACTGGGGCTGAATCGGCGATCTTGACGTCGTATGTGGGTCCAAAGGGATTCATGGGGGCTGGGTGAATTTTCCCAACATTTATTTCCCGACCTTGAGGGACGTGGGGACACGAGAATCCCGCTAGGCTCTTGGAACCGAAAATTTGACTAACTCCCAAACCTTGAGGACAACTTGCGAGGGCAATATCTTGAGCTCATGATGGACTTTTTTGATGAAATTTTATATGATCATGACTTAAAATGGCATTCTGAATCTGATGGTGTGGGTATCAGGTCTTAATTAATCCTTTTATCCCTTAAAAAGTGGATTTTTGATTTGGTACTCCACATGTGCATGAGAAAAACTGAATTCTAAACCATTTTTTAAAAGTTTTGTGAAAAAATAATTTCACCATCTTGTAGATATTAGAATTAACTTTATGAAGATGTTTTGTTTTTCTCATAACTCTATCCGGAGCTCTTGGAATCACCTTCGGAAACTTAGTAGTTTTTTGGCATTTGCACTGCCTACACTGTAAACCTTGATTTTGATCAAACTACTCCAAACTCCCCAAATCTTCCCTGAATCTTCCAAAATCACTTCCATGATGTTTTTAATCCTTCAATTCACCTCCATGTTTTATTTTTCTCCTCTGTTCGGCTCCAAGGGGTTTCTCCTATCCGGGAAGGCCAGTGATGGCCCTTCCCACAACTGCCTAAAGCTTGCAATTTTTAATGAACTCCTAAAATCACCTAGGGGGTTGATTTTAATTTAATAAATCACCTAGGGAATGAATTAACACCAATTGATTTTAATTTAATAAATCACCTAGGGGAATGAATTAACACCAATTGGTAGGTCTTTGGATCGACTAGTAGACCCGAGGTGCCTTGAAATGATAAAACGTGAAAAAATTTGTACAGGGGTATCATTGTCATGCTTAGAAATTGTCAATTTCCCTGTTGCACATTTGCATGACAACAATATTATAGGAAATTGTGAAGGTGATAATATTGAGGATATTAAGTTGTCATAAGAGGGTAGTAAAAATATAATTAGGAAGGTAATAGAAAGGTAGTGAGAAGGCATGGTACGAAGGTTAGGGAAATACCACAAACTACAAATCTCTTACTAGATATTGCTAACCAACCCAACCCCTGTTCAGGTGACACCTCCTTAAGACACACGCACTCAATTATATTAATGCACCAATATACTACACAGATAAATCATTAGTAAGAGTTAAAAATAAGGTGTATACATATACCCTAACTAAATATCATTGCATGTCACAATAGTATAATGTGAAACGGTCTTCAGAAAGAAACACAATACATCAAAATCAAAGGAAATGAATTAAACAAAGTCATAATTATGATAAAAAATATGGACTCAATCAATTGAAACACACTTACTCGATACCATTTGCACCCTAAATAAATAAATAAAGGTTTGTGTTAGATTAAGTTTTTATTTATTTAAAGGCGTAAGGGTAGTACATGTTGTATATTATGATTAATTAATAAACATTAATGCATAAACCAAAATATATCTCCCAAAGAAATTTACAAGATATAATGATAGAAACAATTGCTTAAAACACAAGAGGGGAAGTGTACTTAGTTAGATACGAAGAAGAGATATAATCTAAGAGTGACGAGTGACTAAGAAGGATATAAATGACCTAGAGGTGCTTCGTCTCTATAATTATGACTATAAACTAAGTAGGTGGGAAATTGTATGGCCTATCCTAGAGCGTGGTACGGTTTGGTCTCGAAATGTGTGGTTTGAGCACAGAATTTTCGGCTCTATATAAATGTATTACTATGAAACTTTTGGATGACCTTCGCACTATAATGTCAGATTGGAGTACGAGGATCAACTCATAAATCTGTGCACATTGAGCATGGTCGCACTTCAATGAAGTCGTGAACACTTCACGTAATAGGAAAGAAATCAAATCATAGTGAGAATCTAGTAGAGAAAGACAAAGTGGAGTGTCTAGCATACTCATAAATCGAGAAGAAGGGGTACATATAGCAATGTTGTGTAAATATTGTGCATGACACGTGTACACAACCCTATTGACCTATTCAATCTATGGCATTTTCAACCTATGACCTATTCTCACTAAGTGAGATGACTAACCAACTAGGTAGACAAGACATTGAATGTCGAAAATTATATTCATATACACCAACACCCCCCTTAATCGAAGCTGAGGTAGAGGTCATGGAAAGTTAGAACTGAAAGATAACTCCCTAGACAACTAAGAAAGATGTGTCAATGGGGCCTAACTACTAGGCCTAATAAGATTCCCATGTATAAACAACATCTCTCTCGGAAAATGAGAAGAGGATAAAAATGGGTCCCGAAACTAGGCCTAATGAGGTACCCATGTACAATGGATCTCAAGTAATGAAGGAAAACCCCATAAGGGAAAACATCCACTTACAAGAGATAAAAGACAAACTCACTCAAGAAGACTGGAGAAGAAGGAGAAGAAATGGGTTTCGGCAACATGGCCTGATAAGGTACTCAAATACAATCATACTCTAAATTAGAGAGAGAGAAGAGAGAAAATAAGGTCCTCCAAGAAGTGTATCGATGATGTGGTCCTCCACGCCAAGACCGAAGAGAATTTCCCTGCATCGAACAATATTCTTGCCCTTAGGAAGCACAATAAAGGATCACTGGAAGTTGATCCACTCCATGAATGAAAAAGTAGCTTGTAATACTCTGAAATATGACTTTGATCTACAACTAGAAGGTGACATAGGTCTGGCAAAAGAGTGCACATGAGACAAAGGTAATTCCATGGTAGTGTGCATGTCAGAGAGAGAATAAGGTGGAGTCCCAATAACCATCGAAAGGGATCCACAAGAAGAGGTGGATCATGAAGAATCTCTGAAATGGTGGAAGTGACAAGTTTCCCTATGGAATCACTCCCAACATGAGAGATAAATAGGTCCTCTAAGATGTGTGATGGATCAAACAGATCATGCAATGCAACACATGAAGTAAGAGGAGAAGATTGTTGCGGAGAGATGTTGGAAGGCCAAGGTGAAGTAACATGGCACTCAATAGAAGCAACAAGTGTAGGGAGAGTGTCATCAATTGAGAAATCAAGATGTGAGGGAGCACAAGGGGAAATGGTCACATATGTCTCAGAGAAAGGGTCTCCAATGGAACATGAGTGCGAAGAGTGAATGGAAGCATGAACATGGTAAATAATGAGCTTTGTAGTGGCAACAGTAGTGTGAGTGGTCTCAAAAATAAGGTCCTGATGTGGATGGTCAACAAGGGACTCCTAGGAAGCAACAAGAACAGAGGAACACTTAGCAGTGGAAGGGATGTGAGAAGGGGGAGAATCCATGGCGGCACAAGAGTGGTCTAGGGAAGTGTCTCTCTCAGATGGTGAAGTAGTATCACCATGCAATCTGTTGGATAATGGACTAGCACTGAAAGGGCACTCAGTGTGCTCAAACAAATGTCATATATCCCTAGAAATAGTAAGACCGAGAAGGCCATAAACCTTGTCAGTGTTGTCAAACCACTCATCCTTCTGAAGAGGCTCGGGAATGAGACCATGGAGGTAGTATTTCACCAATATGTTTTACACTTTCTAGGACGAAACAAATAAAAGGTAAAATGGTTAAGAAGGAATACATGTGAGGTGAAGGTGGAAGGTAGAATGTGTGCATTATATACTTTTGATCCAAGCTGATTGTGTGAGCTTCCCTTTGGCTAGGAGGAATGACCTATATAATAAACACAACAATACCATCAAATAGTATTAATAATATAGGTTAGTGGACTACCTAGCGAGTGCTAGATTTGGGAAGCGAGGTACTTCCTAGAAGGCTATCAATCCACTTTTAAATATAAATTAATATTGCAAATATCATGAAGTAAGGAAATCCTACTGTAGTTATATGATTTAGGTATCTCGTAAATACAATAAGCAAATCTAATCTAACAAGAAAGGTTATGATTAAATCTAGAGGTTTGGTAGGTTATTCGGGTTTTACCTGTCCAGCAAGGGTATGGGATTCATCGGGTAAGGTCCGGGTTGATTGGGTAAGGTCTGGGTTGATTGGGTAAGGTCTGGGTTATTTTTGGTTGATCGAGAGGCTTGTTGGTCAAAAGGAATGAAATGACACAGAGACCAAAGATGTCGATATAGTGGTGAAATCAACGACGGTTATGTAACCAATGTCGGTAGGGGAAATTGACAATAATTTGATAAAAATATTTTTGGGCTTCTCTGTGATTGCATAGAGAGTGAGAAGGGTGTGGTTAGGTTCGTAATATTATTGAGAAGACTCAAGGATACATAGGGGAAGTCACGGAAGGAAAAAATGATATAGGTGGTTGGGTTGGTAGATTGGTGAGGAGGTGGAGATAAAGGAATACAGGTAGAAATAAAGTATAATGAAAGAGGTAAGGAATCTATACTTTAAGCAAGCACAATATGATTGAAATCACAAATACTTACTTGCCTTTACAGATCTAGTAGGTGAAGGTGGATGGTAGTTGATCCAGTGAAGAGATTCTGGATTCATTGTCGCGGCAGTACTCCCATAGTGTTCCCGTGAGTATTCCAATACTCTGGAAGGAGAACCAGATGCTTTTTGGGCTTGTGGTTGAGTATTTTGTGTCATCTAGATGTTGAGAGGCTTTGGATTTGCGCTTAAATGTAATAGTTCTCTCAAAACTAAAAATGACCAACCTAGGTAAAAGGTTATAAAATTGTATATATAGGAACCGATGGCGTTAGGTAACTGGCACCAGTCAAAGTGTCGATGAGGGATAACCGGCATTGGTTAAGGTAGATAAGTCTAGGTTTACCAAAAATAGGCATATCTTCCCAGATTTGGCGTGTTTTCCAAGTTGAATCTATGTAGGGAAGTGGATTTCTTGTTAAAAAAGGTAGGAAGGTCATAGAAGAAGTCCAATTAGGTTTAAGAAGAATTATTAGTTAGGATTAAGTGGTGACTCAACACCGAGAGTGATAGCTTGGTCACCGTGAGTTAAATGCCCCCGAATGGGTCCAAGGTGAGGTGTAATGATGAGGTGGAGGTGTGAGGATGAAATTGACTTGATTAAAATAATTAATATAATTAATAATGTGAGAATACATATATTAGTAATAATTAGTAATGAGGCCATGGTGTATTTAATTAATTGAAAGGGACCAAGGGGAGTGTGACCCAAATTTGGTGCCTGGGTAGGGCCACAAACCATGTGTAGTGTAGTGTTTGATGATTCCTTCCTTCCATGTCGAATAGTTCCGAGAATTGAGCATAACAACAAAACGATGGAACTCAATAATCTAGATAAACCCCTTAAAAGATCTCGGATGGCACTTTATAACTTAGTGTGAAAAGTACAAGCCTAAAAAATAAATGCAATGACCCCCCAAATGTGAAACTTTATAAGTAGTGCTGCGACGTGAGACAATTGGTCACTTAGCTTGTAATTAGCAAAATATCACACAAGCGTGAAGACCACAATATGCTCAATCATACGTAATGAAACAAGTAAACAAGAACAAAAAACTAAGCAAGAAAGAGAAGAAGCTCTCTTGTTGCAAGGTTGTGCGGGTGCGCTCACTAACCCGTAAGTGAAGAAGAGTGATTACAATGCAGAAAAAGATCTCAAAAAGAGTCTTAAAGGCTTTAAGACACAACAGAGGATCCGAGAAGGTGAAAGAATGCTAAGAAGGATGTTACACACTCATCAAACAAATTAGTTAAAAAAATGTCCAAAGAACGCTAAAAACGTACTTTTGGAAACCCCAATAAGCATAAAAGGGCGATGAAAAGACGCTTAAAAGATAATACCACTAGATAACGAATTTTTTTTTTTATGAAATAGTCTATATTACTTTATAAAATATTACAGCCTATCCACAAAAAATATGGGTGGTAAAGGGCACACCCCACGAACAAACTAGTCGTGACGGCTAGGAGACTAAAGTATCAAGCCCAAGGGGCAACAACAAACTTAACAACAATGCCAGAAAACCAAAGGAAAAACTAGGCCGCCGCAGCAAACATAGTGGCAGGGGGTGGTGGAGGCCCCTTATCCTCCAAGTTACTACTAATAAGAAGATCTAACCAAAGAACTTCTTCATCTTTGTCTTCATTTTGGTTAGGAGAAATAACAAGAGCCAACCTTGGGAAATTTTCCGATTCCCACCCATCCCTCTACACAGGAGGCGGGGAGTGGTGGTGGGAACCCCAGCCACTGTGCTACGTAGAATGGTGAGGGGACCCCCAACCACCATGATTGACAGGGCTACGTTGATGCTCGGGTTGCCGCCTGGGAGAGCGATGACGATGAGCTTGGTCTACCGACCGGCCACGGCCACGACGCCCTCTTGAACGAACACTCCCAAAAGGGGAGGTAGGGGTTCCCGCGCCACAGTGCAAGGAGCATTGGCCCAATGATCCAGAAGGTTCTGAAGGTGCCGCACCTCCAGCTCCACCTTGCGGGCCTAGTCCTGGATCTGTAAGAACACATTCGAGATAAGCATGGCCTTATCATAATGCGAAAGAATACAAGAAACTGTGGAATTAGCAAAAACAACAGAATTATATTCTTTCCATATAAAAAAGGATCTCCACTTTGAAAGTATGCCACACTTGTGCAAAAGCATGGGGAATGGAAATAGAATCCCCTAGCAAAGCATGTTGCCAATGAAATTGAGCTGGTCTAAACAACTGAAAGAAATAGTGGATCCAAGCCTAAATAGCTTGAGCTTTTGGGAAGTACCAGAATAGACGTATGAGCGTCTCAATGTGCCCACAAAAAGGGCAAAGGGCAGGCCTTGATAAAGCAGACTCCAAGAAAAATAGGCTAACTTGGGCTGAATGATGGCTTTCCAAATGGTATGAAATATATCTTCCCAGGATGACCATCCAAAATTGATGGACCATTTGGAGTTAAGAAAGGCCACCATTGGCAGCCTGGGGGTGAGTAGAGCATAACCTTTGCCTGGGGAGTAATTTAAAAAGGGGTATCTAGAAACCATTTCCAATCCTTCCACCAAGGCCTGAGAGAGATGACACCAACTTTGTGAAGCATCTTAGCAAGAATGGAATCAAGAACTTCCTGATAAGACTCTCTGTCAAGTAGAAGCAAGCCAAAACTTGGCTTTAGCTTGAGGCCAAGTGAGAAGTAATCTAGTCTGCCTGCAAAAGATGTCTTTAAGAGTGTGCAAGCCTCGACGATACAGCTTAAGAGCATGAACCCAGGGCACTTGGGCAAGCGGCACATCATGAAAATTGATGAGAGGAGACCACCAAATGTTGTGGTCATTAATGGATAGCCCATTTTTGAATCCATCCCCTTCCCAGATTAAAAAGGGTTTGAGTAACTCCCAAGCTTTCCATATGCTTTTGACAACAAAGGTGCCCACAACCTTAACCAGGGCTTTGATAATGAGCAGGCTATGAAAATCTAGCCCTTGCCAAGTTTTACGCCCCTGTGGGGAGCCTTGACAAATACAATTGTGAATCAACACTTTCCAAGCTTTGTTGCCAGTGCAGGCCCAAATAATCCACTTGGCTGCAAGAGCAGACCCTTGGCGGCCAATGTCAGTCAGACCAAGACCTCCAGAATCCCTAGGGAGACAACAATACTCCCAGGAAACTCTGTGAAATCCTTTTCCAAGGTCCGAGCTAGCCCAAAGGAAATCTCTGAGGAGTTTCTCCAATTTCTTATAAGAGGCTTTAGCTAGCACCCAACACGAAGAATAATAAACATGTGTGGCTGCCAATATCTTGGAGCAAATATGAAATTTTCTTGCAAGTGAAAGGGGTTTAGTAATCCAATACTCAACTCAGAAACCCTGTCAATAACATATTGCCAAAGTTGACTGGGAGAAGCATCAAAAGCAAAGGGAATGCCCATAAATTTAAAAATTTCTCCATGCTGGATATACTTCCAGTCAAAATGATTCAGCCAACCAGGTTTAGGGAGAAAAGATTGCTGAAGCACTGGGTCTTTCTCCATTGGATACTGGAACCTGAAGCTAAACAATATGTGTCCAAACATTGCATGACATTGTTGATATTCGCTTCCTCCTCCAGGAGCGTGAGGAAGGAGTCATCTACAAAATGCCCATTGACAAGCTGAAGGGGAGTCGTAGAAGGGAGTTGAATACCCCTCACAAGCCCTTGATCACGAGCATGGGCAAGGAGGAACCCAAAACCTTCAGCGGCTAGCACATAAAGAGTAGGTGCTAAAGGACAACCTTGTCTGATAGAACAAAAATCCCAAACTGCTTAGAAGTATGACCATTAACAGATAAAGAGGTCATGGCATCTGTAAAAAGCATTTTGACAGAGGCGATGAAAACCGAATCAAGCCCAGCGCTTCAAGCATCACAAGAATGAAATGCCATTCAATCCTGTCATAGGCTTTTTCAAAGTCAATTTTGACAAAAATGGCTGGCTATTTAGAGGTTCTTTCCCACTCCATACCTTCCCAGACAGCCAAAATATTATCTAGAATGTACTTGCTTTGTATGAAACTAGTCTGCTTTCAGGACTGACGATAATGGGCAAAATGGGCCAAAGTCAAGAGCTAAAGCCTTAGCTATGATCTTGTATGAAACATTGAGCAAGGTAATCGGCCACCAATTGTAGATGAGCTCCAGGTCTCCTACTTTAGGGATGAACTTTATGTGACCCCGATTAATAAGGGCACCGAGGGACCCTGAGTGGAGAGCCTCGAGGTAGACTTGCAACAGATCTCACCAACCATGTCCCAAAGGGCTTTGTAAAACTTGCAAGGGAAGCCATCCATTCCAGGAGCTTTATCATTGGCCATAAGGGAAACAACTTCATATAAGTCCTCTAGAGTAAGCAATCTGTCACAGATAACTCTGTGAGCAGGTGAAAGCTTGCAAGGAACTACCGAGAGGCATTCAGCGAGTGTAGCTTTTCACTCAGGAGACTCGTCTGCGCTTTGAAAACATGAACATAGTGCCTAACAAAGGCTTGGACCATCTGAGGAGTGTCTGAAATCGAACACCAACATCAACAATGGCATAAATTTTTTGGTTCATGTGTTTGGCCTTGAGCCACTGGTAAAACTCTTTGGTGTTATGGTCTCCAATTTTAAGCTAGTGTAGTTGAGCCTTAATCTGAGCACCCCAAGCTGTGTAGTCATCAACAATGCGAATTTTTTCCATATTTTTGCAACTTGGAGTTTGAGCCACATTGAAAGGAGCCTATTCGAGTGCCACCGTCGAGCGGCTCAGCTCGGTGGAGGTGGTGGAATAGGCCCACCGCCAAAATTTAGCGAGCTAAACACCATACATCCAGGAGGAATTTAGTGACCCGAATTATAGTGTCTTTCCACCAACTCATCCAACGCATCTTACCAAGAGGGTGAGGTGCAAGGTTCCAAATTTGGCAGATGTTTGCCGAAGTTGGGTCATGATGCAGTAAAGTAGTATTTAAATAAAACTGCATCTTTTTAATTTTTGCCATTGAAAATTCCATTCAATACGAAACCAAATCAGAATGTGGTTAGAAAGAACAACACTGACAAAGCTTCCACCGGAAGAGAGTAACAAGCTGGAAAATTTAAAGAAAGGTTGTAAAGAGATCATGGCATGATCTAGCCTTTTAAAAACCCGATCTTGGCCATTTCTAAGATTAGACCAAGTGTACCATGGCAGCACAGTTGGTGTGACATGAATAATTAGGGTCATAAAACCCAAATTTATTACGCATGTAAAACCAAGCTTCCCTTTCACCAGCTGGCCATCTCATGGGTAGAAGGCCCATTTTGTCTTTGGGATGCTCAACCATATTAAAATCCCCATTGATTAACCAGTGTGCATTTGGAAGGTCGTCAGCCACCCACCACCAAAGTGACGTCCTTTCTGACACATCATTAGGTGCATAAACATTAATAATCCCAAAGGAGATATTTTCAATATTGAATAACACCCAGAGAATACGGTTGTCAGGGTCACATCCATAATTGACATAATGTGGCTGCCACTTTGAGAAATAAATGTGATCATTCCACCTCTGCCATACTGCATGGTTGCTAGGGATAGCTAAACTATCAGTCAAATAGTCTTGGCGACGTTTAAAGCAAAAACATGTAACTTTGATTTCCTGTAAACACGAAATATCCATATCCGGGAAGCTTTTCCTAAAATCTCGCACTATGTATTTATGAGTGGAGTTTGTGAGACCCCGAACATTCCATGAGTAGCAATTCATGAGGAAACATTGTCCAGATGCATTTTTGAGTCTAGCTCACTCAAACCATCAAGGGCCCTAAAACTGTTATGCAAAAACCGTTCGTTGGTTAACTGTAAATAAATCAGACAATTGAGTAGCCCGCTGGTTGTTAGGGCTATACTCCCCCTCCTCGCGCTCATGAGGAGGGTTACGAGAACGCTGAACCGCCTACTTTCATGGAGAAACCACTTTGTTAGAAACAAGTAACGGTTGAAGACCACCCTCATTCTGCAAAAGAGCAGGTTGAGTGTTTGAGGCCAAAGGAGCCAATTTGCTTGAAGAACCAACCATACTGCTAGCCATTACCTTCATATGAACCAGAGGCAACTTGTTTTGTAGCTGAGCTAGAAGCATTTGGAATTGCCTTTCCATCTTGAATAGCTAAACCAAGTTGCAAAGGCTCGACAGAGTGGCTTTGTTCTTGTTGGCTTTTCGGCCACCCACTATGTGCCAGCCCTCCTCTTCAGGTTGAGGGCGAGGATCACCAAGAGGCTTTGAAGTGGCTTGGTGAGCAGCCAACAAGGGACAATCCCAAATTTTATGCTCAGAAGATTGACATTGGAAACAAGTATTCGGAAGATTGATGTATACCACCTTCTGAGAGAAATACACATCACCAACCTGGATGGCAATGGACTCTTTCAGGTCCTTCAAAAGATCTAGTTCTATGCAAACCCTCTTTTATGG
Organism: Taxus wallichiana var. yunnanensis; assembly: GCA_018340775.1. Classification (NCBI taxonomy): domain Eukaryota; kingdom Viridiplantae; phylum Streptophyta; class Pinopsida; order Cupressales; family Taxaceae; genus Taxus; species Taxus wallichiana. The sequence continues at coordinate 563,977,991 of CM031242.1, read as the reverse complement.
ATGAGCTACAAAAAACCTGTTAGGCTCTATGTAGATAACACGGCCGAGGGTGGCAGCAATACACTCTAAAAAATGCCAACAAGGCATAGGAAGCCCTGGGAACTCAACCCAAATGGGGACCTTAAGAGCCGTCTAGGTCGAGACTACAAAGTCCCTAGTCTAGGGAGACAAAACCAGCAGGGAGCTTCTTACATACCAGGTTTGTTGCTTATGCAAGATAAGGGAAGCATGACTAGGATCAAAAAACGAAGTAAAAAAACCACGGGTTAGGTTCTGGATAGAATCCAGTTTAATACCATGCATCATCCAAGCAGTTTGGACCCATGATTTAAGCATACTTTTAGAGGGAGTCCTTCCAACAAAATACCCTATTAAGCATAATTGTTCTAGCCATTTACAGGCAGAATCAAATTCTGAAAGCGGTAAAACAATATCAAGGGAAGTATCATTACCTCGTGGAATACTTTCGGCATGAACTTGCGAGGGTGTTTCCCTGGAGCCATTTTTCACAGAATCACTGCTCTCCGTCGCAGTTGAAATAACTGGACTAGAGTCGAGCGAAGTCATATTTAAAGCCCGCAAGCAGCTAGGCTCTAGAAAAGAGGCTGAATAAATGTATTAATGGCAACAGATCTCTCACTGCAGATAAACTCTCTATTCTCGGCATGCAAAACCCTAAACTTGCCGCAGTAACCATAAGAGCGCTGAAATCATAACAAAAATTTCAAACTACTAATACAATTACAAAAAAGTTAATTTAAATAAATTAATTGCTTGGTTTTTAAAAAATACCCTTTTAAGTAATTCAAATTAATTACCTTTGAAAAATATTAAATTATATTTCAAATTAGTTAAAATCAAAATAATACTAAAAAAGGTTAGATCTTTAAAATTAAATAAAACCTTTTTTTAAAAAAACTTACCCACTTTACAAAAAGGCCGACCATATTTAAATGTAAAAAGCACCACCTAAATGAAAGAACCCCACTTTATTATCCTGCCAAAGGCATGGATATTGTCTTCACTTTACCAATTAAACATTTGCATTGCTTCCAATTAGATTGTATCATTTTTATTTAAATGGTGCTAGACTAAAGTTTGAAGCTTTGATTTTGTTATTTTGGCAAATTTGTATTGGTTATTCCCTTTATTTGTCACTGTAGAGGGAAAAAGTAGATATCCTCTTGCACATTGAATGTATTTACTATTACCCATTAATGCATTTACTATGCACTATGTAGGGTTGGTGATTTTGTGTGGCTCGAGGATGGTAATGTTTTATGTTTTTCTTTATTTTCGGGTTTATTTCGTGAACCGAACTCGATCATGATATAGATTGTGACCGGCGGGCATTGCAAGGTGTTTGGATCATAGGCTTGCTTTCATTGAGCTTCGCATGGATTAATGGCGTTCGGGAAACTCCCCATGAGGCTTAGATTCTTCTGCGAGTAAAGAAAAAATTCAAGGAACCTGATAATGCATTGCGCAACTGGAAAGACTCCATTGACGCACCTTGCAATTGGGAAGGAATAACTTGCAAATGGTGATATGGGCATGGTGACTGAAATCTCCATCGAAAGTAGGTCTCTCAAGGGCCCTCTTGATGCCATGATTTGTAGTTTATAGAGCTTGAAGAAGATTCACTTGTCGTTTACTGAATTGCATGGGAATTTACCTCTCATGAACAATTGTAGCAAGCTTCGGTACCTTAATCTCACTACAAATTCTCTGTCCGGGACGCTGCCGGATTTTTCTCCATTGAAGTCCATGCAAGTTCTTGATTTGACGACCAATGAATTCACAGGTGAATTTCCTGGTTCTTTGGGAAATTTACCCGAGCTCACAATACTCAAAGCTTCAATCAATTTTTCAAGGAAATCAATCAAGATCCGAATGTAAAGAATTTGTCATGGCTGATCATTCACAACAATAGATTTTCAGCGCCCTGGTGCCACAAATCGGCATGGCGGCAGAGTTGTCCAAGATCGACGCCCACAATAATCTATTAACAGGTCCCATACCAAAGGAAATCGGCAATTTGAAGTAGCTGGATGCACTGTATTTGTAGGAAAATATGCTGGAAGGATCTATTCCAGAAGAAATCGGTCTGTGCGGTTCTTTAACCGTCATAAATTTTGCCGAGAATCACTTGGAAGGTGCAATCCCGGCGACGCTGGGAGACATTCAAGATCTATCCTCTCTCAACCTTTCAAACAACGAGCTCTCGGGTTCGATTCCTGCAAAGCTCGGGTTTTTGAAGTTGAGTTTAGTCATTTCTCCAATAATCACTTAGTCGACCCCGTTTCAAATTCACTTCTCACCGTCGAAAACAGCACACACGGCTTTGTTGGTCCGAAAATCTGTCACTTGGGCAGATCTATGGATAAACAAGCCAACAGTGTGCAGGGCATAGCCCCTCTTTGAGTCAGCAAAGTGAAACTGGTTTATTGCTATTCTACCAGCAGGAATCTATGCAAGTCTCACAATATTCTGCCTTTGGGGGTTTGGGATCTCATCCCAGTAGGGTGTTTCCGACTGCGAAAAGAAAGGAATGAAAGAGAGGATGAAGAAAGATCAGATCCGAAGAAAGAAAAGAAATGAATTCCAAAGCAGAAAGGTCAGAGGGTTTATGTTTTGGGATTGGTAGTAAACAGAGCCAAACCTACTTGCATAAATGAGCAAAGCAATACTGATGAATAAATGACAATAAAATGCAGATTTAACAAAATAAACACATAGATCTGACATAAGAAAGATCTAATGCAAATAACACATGTATTCAGCACAAAGTCTAAATATTGTATTAATAATTCTTTCTGTTACAAAAAGCTCAAAGTCTTTTCTCCTCACTTCTATTTTTCATCTGAAAGATATCCACCCCCTCAATACAACAAGTATTGGAGTATTTATAGAAGAAGGAGAGAAAAGAAGGCAAAAAGGAGCCAACCACCTATTTACAAAATATCTACAAAATATCCCAAAGTCATGTTGACTTTTGACCACTTGATGGATGACATCATCCCATGGTGCAACATGGATGATGTCATCATTTGTGTCAACATACTTTAGACATTTTACAAAAAGAAAGTCGGAGGAGAGAGAGAGAAAGAAAGAGAAGTTATTCATCATCGTCGTCCTGCGGCCGAAAGGGGGTAGCCTGCTTCTGCTGCTCAGGTGACGAGATGTGGAATTGGGCGTGGTATTCCATGAACTTGCTGATCATGGGCTCTAGTTGATCCTGGGAAGGATCCTTGTGTCGCTCGCTGATCGCCTCGCAAGTCTCCCGCTCGTCTATGAGCTTCTCTGGGAGTTTGGAATATTCTTTCTCTGCTTCTATTAGGAACCCGATGAAATCCCGACAAAGGCCAGCAAGTTATTGATGGACTCTGCGTCAAAAGTGACCTCTGGCCCCAGCCCTTGTGAAACGATCTCCTTGAAGATCTGGATGGTTTCATCAACTTTTCTTAAGGTGAAGGAAGGAGTAAGCAACCCTGGAGACATGTTGAGAATGATTTGTTCCATTTGGTGCATCGCGTCCAGGGCTTCTTCCTTTACCTTATCGATCTTTTCAAGGACGAATTCCAGTTGATCCATCCGGTAGTCCAGAGTGGAAATGACTTTATTGAGGGCCCTGGGATGACCGAAAACGCCGAACTTGACCAGATCTTCGACTGAACAGTCAAACATTTGTTGAAAGGTCTCATGCTGCAGCCTAGCATGGTCCAGCTCTTCTGATATGGGTCCCGCTAATGCTTGGAGCTCTTTATTCACCTTGTTGATGTTTAGATATAAATCAGAGAACTTGGCGATCACTCTTTCACTGTCCTTGAGGATTTGGCTCCTCCAAGCTGAAACTGCCATGCCCTGCTCGCCGATCTTTGCATATTCATTAATTTTATCCTGGCTCAGAGGCTCAGGAGTCTCGGTGGCAGTTGTGGGAGGTGCACTACCCATCTTCTGTAAGGCTTGGAGCAGATGTTTATTTTGCTCTTTCAATAGCCTTTTCTCTTCTTTTGCTTCTTGAAGCTTCTTGCAGAGGGCGTCAACTGCAGATAGGGCCTCTCCCTGAAGGCTTTCAGAAGACGTACCCATTGTGACTTGAGTCACTATATAATCTGTGGGAGACAGATCCTTTTTATCCTTCAGAGGATTGGGGTATGCGATCTCCATTACCCTCTCTCCCGAAGCACTCTGAGAGAAGTGTGTGACGGGCTTCTGCTTCTTTGCCCCTTTTGACAGGATTACGGAGAAGTCCATCGGAGCGATGGGAACTTTCCTTTTCTGCTGACTTAAGTGCTGGGAGATCCAGGCTGGACTTATGGGAGAAGGACCAGAAACAGAGAAGGGGGCAGCTGCAGTAGTAGAAGGGAAAAACATGGAGACACTTGGAGGCGGCATCGAGAGGGAGGCCGAGGAAGTGTTCACGGGAGGAAGAGATACTGCAGAAGAGGAAGACATAGGAAGGGAAGGGAGCTCAGAGATGAGAGAAGAAATGGAGGGGGACAGGTCCGTGAGAGAAGAGAAGATGGACGAAGAAGCGGGAGGAATGGTAGAAGAAGGGGGAGAGGACATGACCAAAGGAATGGTCGCTTGAGTCACTCGAGGAGGGGAAGGAGGAGAAGAAGAAGGGACAGAAGGGACCTCGCTTGTTGCAGCAGTGGCGACATCCTGAGTGGATGGGCCTATTGGAACATCTTCTTCCGCTTCTTTCTCTGGAGAAGCCAGAGTTACAACTTGTTCGGGTGCAGCGGAAGGAGGACTTGCAGGAGCTTCCTCTTGAGTAGTGTTGGACTCACCCTCCTTACCTTTACCCTTGCCTTTAGGCTGTTGTTTTGATCGAGGAGGTGCGTTACCCAATGGAGAGGTTGTGAAATCAACCCCGAGGTAGATGAGTCCGTTCATTCGGCACCAATGCTCTATTCTGCGCAGAGTTTCTTTGACCCTTTCCTCAATTGTCTGAGGTGCTTTAGTTCTATCAATTACCGCAAAAAGGCCAATCATCCCCACCTGTGTCAAGATACACTTGATCCACTTCCTCTTCAGTAGTTTGGTAGCCTTTGGGGACGATGGCTACCCCGTACTGGATGATTTCTGCTAAGGCCAAACGAGAATGGTCCTTCCTCCTGAGCTCCACCTCATGATATAGGTCAATGTAGATGTCCTCGATCAAGTTTAGCCCTTCGCGAGATAATTTCTCGGGTCGAAGGTAGGCCTTGCTGGGAAGTCATGTTTCAGATTCAGCAGCTCCAGCTCTGCAAACATGTCTTTTGCCTTGTGGTGAGTCAGACATGTATACCTACCCACTGTGAGGGGGAAAGGAGTTCCACCCTTCTTTCTCTTGAGGCATTTCTCATGGTAGGTGACTAGCTGTCTTGACAGCTCTAGCAGAATCAACTTGGGCCTAGCATACCTTGGCAGTCTAGTTGGCTCTCCCAAGAAGTTAGCCACCCTCAGATAAGTGAATGTGGGGAATTGGGTGAACAGGGCCCCCCATTTCTTAGTGGCTACCACGATGCTCTTGGTCGTGTGACCGTAAGTCATATTCGGCCTCAACAGGCAGATGATGAAATAGAAAAATGCATCATTGATCTTTGTAAATTGAGGGATGCTATTTTCCAGCTTTAGCTCTGGATAGTATTCATAAATTTTGACTTGGGGCCAAACCCCACTCCGCATGAGAGCTGGATAGTCCCTTTCTAGAAGCTGCAGCATAAACAACATAGGAATTCATGTAGTTACTCCCGTTATGGGGAATTTGCATGCCTACTCGATATCGTGCCGCTTCAATGATTTCGCCCACTCAAAGCGTTGATCAGGCACATTTTTTTCATGGTTTCTAAATACCGCAACATCCATTTGTGGAAATAGTGGGCGTCAGGAAGCCCAAACACCCTGCTCAGGAACGTGATGGTGTCACTGAGCTCCTCTGAAAAATCACTGCGGTGAATGATTTGTGGCCAACGGGTCACCACCTTTTTGTTCTTCAGATAAACTTCATTCATCAGCTGCATGCACTGATCTTCATTGTCATCCCAGGATTTGATACAATCTTCTCGGCTGATGGCCACAAAGTGCCGGTGATGAGGAATGCCGAGTATTATCTCAAAGTGGCGGGCAGTGAGGTTAATTATGACCTCGCCCTTCTCATTTACGACACATCTTGTGTCTTTATTGTAGCACCGGGCAACCACCATCATAAATTCATTGTTTACGGCGCTGACTGGGATTCCTCCAGCAAAGTGCAGGGCACTGCCCATTAGCTTGTCCATCCATGGACTTCTTGTGACCTTCTGAGTCCTGACCCAGAACTCCTCCATATCGATATGACCCAACTCTGAGTCTCTGATGTCCAGGTCACACTCGGCCTGGGAGTCGGGCATTCTGACCCTCTGATATTTATACTTCATTTCTTCTTCTGTGAGCTTGGCCTTGCCTTTGGATTTGGTAGGTCTCTTGCTTGATGTTGACATATGTTCTTCTGAACTTAGCTGCTGATCTGCAAGAATAAGAAGTGAAACCCAATTGGAGAAAGCCATGTCAGCTATTTGATTTTCCATTGAAAAGTTGATGGAAGAAAGAGTTAGCAATTTTGAGGCCTCAGGGCGCATGGCGCATGGATATTGCAGGTTACAGAGCTAAACAGGCAAGGCGCACAGGAAAGGGATGTTGCAAGGGTTAAATCAGCGCCAAAGGGCGCATGGCGCATAGACACTGTAGGGTGCATTCTTTGTTTCTGTAAGCACAAGTGCGCCTGCGCCATGTGTTTATTTTATAAAGGGCAGATTACTTTCATGTTACACGGGTACAGGATGCGCCAAAGGGCGCACGCTTAATGCGTGTAACATCATATGTTCATGCGCCGTAGGGGAACTTGGCGCGGCACATGGAAGGTCTGCATGACACAATGTTGTTGCGATGAGGGACGCGCCTGCGCCGTTTATAGTTTTGCATTTGGCGCATAGGAAAAGACTGCTACATGGATGCTGGGTGCGCCAAAGGGTGCAGGAATTTGTGATGTTGCACTCAAGTTTGATGTGCCAAGTGGGGAAGTGCTCCAAAAGGGCACGGCTGCTCATTGTGTAACAGGGGCGACAGATGCGCCAAGGGCGCAACTGTCCTTGATGTTGCATGGTGTGCCAATGCGCCAAAGGAAAATATAGTTTCCTTTTTTAGGTTTGCTTCTTCAGAGGGGTTTACATATGGTTAAGCTCTTTTTGCAAGGTTCATTTGGGTGATGAAGGGGCTTAAACAAAGGGGGTTCAAACCATCATTATTTTTAGGACAGAGCTTCCTCTACCAGCAGATCTGGAAAGAGGAGGAGGAAATGTGGAAAGAAAGGGGGGGAGCAAATTCATGATTTCATTCTTTTTCAAATCATACCCACAAACTGCCAAAAACCACAAACACAAAACACACAAAAGAAAGAAGGCCACTTACCCGGATTTAAACAATGAAAAAGCGTGAGAACGGGTCCACGACGTGATCGAAAGGGACAAGGCAAGGTGCGCTGACAGGCTCAGAGAAAATAATGAAAATAATCACGTGATTGCTCTGGTGACAATGACAGTGCAGACGCGCCTATTTATAGGCGAGGTAGCAATAAATGCGCCACCAACTTTTTAAGTGGCGCACCAAACGAAGCTGTCGACACGAGAAAACATGCGCCTTTGGCGCACCAAAACGCTTGTCAACACGAAGATATGTGCGCCCATGGCACACCGAAAGTGGTGTTGACAGAGGAATATGTGCACCTTTGGCGCACCAAAAAGAGGCGCAACAAATGATCTGTTGACAGGAAGGCGCACGTGCCTTGGCGCACGCAAGAAAGACTCAACATAGAGAGGCGCACCAAAAACCTGTTGACACAAGAAAGCATGCGCCAAAGGATTTAAAGGGGGCGCATGAACATGTGATGTTGCATAGTGATTATATGCGCCCACCCAAAAAGACCAAAAATGGCTAAGTTCGGATTTCCCGGAAAGGGATTTTGCAATGTTCCGAACGCAAGGGATCCCCGACGAGAGACTGGAACAAATTTGGTAGGGTTATCCGTAAAATTCCCCTTGCCAATTTTAGGGGATAACAAGCTTCATAGGAAATCCAAGGCTTTGCGCTAAAATATCAGGCAACAATAATGTTCTCAGAGTGTGCTCGGTTTCTCATGCTGAGAAGGAAACGAATAGAATGAAACTAGCGGCCGGATTCGTTATCGTTGCAGCCACGGGAATACTCGTGATTGGAATCATACTTCTTCGTCGTTTCCTTTGTAAGCAGGCGGAGTCGAAAGAGGAAAGCTCGCCAGGGAGTGTTAAGACCTTTCATAATCTGAGCTTTAATGCAAGGGAGATCTCCAGGGTTTTATTGCGGAAAGAGAACGTTATTGGAAGCGGCGCTTCAAGCACTGTATATCGCGTGGATCTACCGAACAACGAAGCCGTAGCAGTGAAGCAACTTTTGCGAGCAGCAAAATGGAGGATGATGAAAACAGCGGTGAAAATAATAAGAAGCAGAACGTGTTCAGCGAGCATGAACATCAGCTGGCAAAGGCAGAGATCGAAACTCTTGGAACAATTCGGCACAAGAATATTGTGAAGCTTTACTGTTATCTGTCAAACAGGTATTTAAATTTTCTGGTTTATGAATTCATGCCAAAGGGAAACTTATTTGATGCCTTGCATAGCAGAGGAGGTCATGTTTTGGACTGGCCAACGAGATACAAGATTGCATTAGGGGCAGCTCAGGGTTTGGCTTACCTTCATCACGATTGCTTGCCTGCAATTGTTCACAGAGACGTAAAATCAACAAATATTTTGCTGGACAACTTTTACCGGGCAAAGGTTGCTGATTTTGGCATTGCAAAAGTTCTCCAAGCTAGCAGCAAACGAGCCGGATCTGGAACAATCTTCGTTGGCACTCATGGCTACATTACTCCTGGTAAACACAAAGTCCTTAAAATTTTCTGCTCTTCATCAGGTTTTTCTTACAGTGTTTGCCCATCTAAGATCTTGCTTACATAGATTTTCACTACAATTCCTTACAACTAAACTTCTCTTCCAGAGATTTTTAATTTTATTTTTAACAACGGTTGTCACATATTTTGTGGTAGAATATGCATACTGTCTTGTGGTGACAGAAAAGAGCGATGTTTACAGTTTCGGTGTGGTTTTGCTGGAGCTGATAACGGGAAAGCGGTCAATCGAGGCAGAATTTGGTGACAACAAAGATATCGTTTACTGGATATCTGGCAGAATTTTTGGCAAGGAATTTGTTGTGGATGTTCTGGATTCAACTATTTCCGAGTCGTACGAGGACGAAATGATAAAGATGTTGAAAATTGCAGTATGTTGCATTCAGAAACTGCCATCTTTGCGGCCATCCATGAGAGAAATCGTGAAAATGTTGATGGATGCGGATCCCTGCCGCACCAGTAATTCGAAGATGGTCACGAAACAGGGAATTTTCTCTGTAACACATACTACAGAGAAAATGTAAATATGTAAAATTTGATCAAGTATTCTCTCTTGTTACAGATAGATTTACAGTTGCAAAAATATTAAGATGGTGAACAGATCTATTCGTAGATGTGCTTCATGATTCTAAGATGTAGCAGATTAAACTGATAAAGCAATCTCGTTGATTCAATTTTCCCTTACATTTGAATTGCACAGAGTTTATAACTCAGGAATATGAGCAACAATTTGCAGATAATATTAGATATATTTTGAAGGATAACAATTCTTAGTTGAGATTTTTTCAAAATGTATACATTTTCTATGGATTACATTTGATATAAATTATCAATTTGTGAACACGAGAGTGATTAGTTTTACAATATTAAATCCCCATGCTAGAAACACTCTACTTGGAATTTTCATACATCATCGTTAAAGAGATGCTTTTCAAGTGTGGTTGGTTCCCAATTTATGATATTGAGTGACAAAATAATTTGGTTTTTATTTAGCAGCACTTCTATATATATCCATGTGTGTGAGTATATTGTCGGGTCTAATCTCAGCTTGTCCTCTGCTTCTTCTTGGCTGTTTAGCGGTCCTTCTGCAGGGATTTATGTTCAGAATGGTTGTTATTTTGCAGGAGATGGTAAGAGCCATGGGTTTTTGGATTCATGCTGGTCGGGTTGTCTAGATGGGTCTCCCTCTTTCTCTTTCAGTTCATTGAATCCAGTTGGTGAAGGGTTTTTACCTGTGGGTGTGAACCTTGTTGATGATAATGCTGGTGAAGACATGGAGGTTTGCATGCAGGGAAATTTAGACATTAGAGAAGAAGGAAATACGGGGGCTTGGAAAGGGGAGAAAATGCACGATCTTAACTGCGAAGAGATTACGCTGGACCTGACCCTGGGGTTATCTAACCTGAAATCTTTTCCTTAACTTGCGAGAAGATTGTCAAACGACCTGCTTCTCAATTCGGGGATTTTGATCGAATTTTGGGGGAAAAAATTATGCACTACAAAATGTCCAATCAAAAGGTTCATCTTTTTTTGTAATCTCAAAGTTTGGTATTAAAGCTCCTGTCTGCTGGACTGAGAGTTTATAAGATCTCCCTGTACAAGTTCAATGCTGTTAACGAAACAATTGAATTTCATGTACAATCTTTTCTGAGATTTTTAAACAGTCTGCAAAATTCTCCATTAGATTTCTTTGACATCTATTGAGAATTTGAATTATTTCTGGCTGGCATTGTTTACAGTGGGGAACTATTTTCAAATTATTTCGGAGTACTATTTTTCTCTGCCACAGTGAAGCCAACCTCTCTTGAGTTCGATAATATAATATCATTTAGAAAAATCTCTTCACTAGACTTTTTTATTATTGAGCCTATAAGTACTCGTATCATGTATGTACACTCAAATTTTGCTTCTATATTTAATTTATTTATTCAAATATATAAAAATTTACTGAAATTTTATAATAAATATATGTTAATTTACACATTCTCTAGTTTGCCATGAATTTGTACACTTTAAAAAAATGTTTTATGTATTTGGTTTTTATTTAGAACAGTTTTTTCGGAGCAACATTAGCATTTTAAATGGCCGGATGCAAATAAAATATTTGGAGCAAATTCTATAATTTTATGTGGTGCAAACCTCAAATTCGTTTTCTTGGAACGACATTTAGCACTTCAAACGTTGGCCGTGTGGTGCAAATCTCAAATTCTTTGTTTTTTCAAACAGTATTTAGTATTTCAAGAAAAGATTTGAAGCACATTCTGAACTTTTGTGATGCAAATCTCAAATTCTTTATTTTCTGGAACGACATTAAAGCATTTTATTCACCACATGCATACAAAAGTTTTTTATCAAATTCTGAAATTTTTACTAAAGTTGTGGTGCAAATCTCAAATTATGAAACTTTTACTCAAACCCACTTGTAATCACTCATGCGTGGATTTGTTTTCCTTCTCGCCCAACCTTTAGTAGGTTGCAAATGCTGAGAATGCTGGAAAATGTATATCCATTGGGCATTACACCCATTCTTTGCATCTGACAAAACATTTCAAAGGCTTCTTCGACATGCCCATATCGAGAATAACCTGCAATCATGGTATTCCAAGAAACCTCGCTTCGTTGAGGCATTTTATCAAATAGTTGGCATGCATCTTCTAGTCTCCTGCACTGTGTATAACTTGCGATCACCATGTTCTAGGTGAACTGGTCTCGCTCAAGTATTTTATCAAACAATTGGCGCGCGTCCAAGAGACCACTGCACATGGCATACATTTCCAAAATATGGTTTGCTAGAAATATGCCGCGGTTGCACCCATACTTTATGATATGGCCATGGAGGAGTCTGCCATATATCAAAGATTTCCCGCGAATGCATTCTTTCAGTAGTCGAGCATAGCTATCCGAGTCCATTCATTACTCATTATGAATATTGTGTGTCAAACACCAAGGATTTTCTATATTTTCATTGAAATATAAACGCTTCTTAATGATATTCAAATCTTGAAATTTAGCTATGTCTGATACTACAATCGGACATCGGACGTATCTTTTCATGGCATGATTGTTTTAGTTCCGGTTTACATTTTAATAATTCTAGTGAGATATTTTTTATTATCCTGCCAAAGGCAAGGATATTGTCTTCACTCTAGCAATTACAACATTTGCCTCCTCTTCTCAAATACAATATCTTCACTGTTAGATCTGGATTCAAATTTGTCCATCCTCCACTCAAATGCGAGATCTTTACTATCTGTCTACTCAAGTATTTGTCCGTCAAGTATTTGGACTTGAGCGGTGCATTGTTTCAGCCTTACATACAAATGTAAACAATAAACACACGAATGAATGGAACATATGAAAATTCTATAGAATATGGCGAAACAATATGATTTTGTTGTGTCAAGGATTTCGCTTCCGACAATTGCAAGGTAAGTGAGATTTGTTTTCTTCTTTTGCAACGGTTAGATTTTAACTCATTTTTATATTTAGCTCTGGTTCCGATTTGAAACCTGGTTTTTGAAAGGTCACTGAACATATATTGAGAAATGATAGTGTTGGGTAGGATTTTTTTTTGTAATAATGTTTTTTTAATCCAATTTGAGCTGCATCTATGTAGGTTTCTCTAGATGCCAATGTAATAATAGCATTGGCAAGATTGTTAACAACATTTATGAGCCCTTCAATATCTTGTCTACTTATCTCTGTCTTCATTTCTTCAATACGCAGCTTCTTTTCTTCTACCCCTAAAATATCCAAATGTCTCTTGTCCTCCTTTTGTTCACATACCATCAGTGTTTGGGTTAATCTGTATTGTACTCTCTGCGATTGTTGCATCCACAAACTTGGGATCTTTGGTTTTGTAAATTCTTTCACAATTTTGGTTTTATTCAAAAGTGGACCATAAGAAGGTAGATTAATGATTAAACTGCCACATGTTGCTTTACTTTGGGCTACATAGAGGCTAGATAAATATGAAAATTCATCCAGGTTGAAATCTGGTAGGATGAAACATACAATGGATGATATATTCTATGGCATGGTTGGAGAACAGAAAACGGAAAGCCTATTTGATGAATTCATAACACAATTCATTTATTAAGGTCTAGCCCAATCCAAACCACAAGCAATTCTGAATATCCAATCAATCTCCGTCCATGAACTACATTTCAGATTAATTGATCAAATGTGGTTTTGTTTCAAAACGTTCAGGGTTTTGAATATATATGGTGTTGATCTTACAATATATTAGTTCCATCAATAACAATAAAACAATTTGTTTGGTCAACACTTATTCTAGCCTCACAATAATACTCGCACATTCGATGTTTGAGCTTTCTCACTTCCCTTCCTTCTGTCATTGCTTTCACATATGTGATAGGGCACTTGTAACTAAAACATATCACAAATGTCCCTTCCTATCAAATAATCGAATCACACTAATCTTTTATGCTCATAAGTAGTCAACATTATAAACAAAATATTTCATACCATTAATATATTCAATGTTTTTAATATGACAAAAAAACATTGTTGTCCAAGATGGTATTCATGGGGATAGTTTGTAGTAAGGCTCCAAAACCTTGAACAACAAAGATAAAATTTATACTAGGATACAAATGTCACCCAAAAGCCCGCACACGTAATATCATATTATTTGAAATCTATTGTTTCGAGTTTGTTTGTTTCAAATTTGACCATGGTTATAAACTTTGCCCAAAAAAAATGCTTGGATAATCACATGTTGTTTTCAATGCGGTTGCTTCAAACTCATATTTTCAAGTATGAGCACAAATTTACTTGTGCTATTAAGAATAGATACACATAATATGGACTTTACGCTTCTTATAAAACTTACGTAGGAATAACAAAAGAGGAAAGAAGCATAATGTTGTTGTTTTGGTTATTTTTGTTATATTTTGAACAAATTACAGTCATGCAACTACATTGATGTCATTTGTCTGCTGCTTTTGACCATACTCACAATTCTAATAACAAATTTGTTGAACGCTCATCCCTTATTGTGCCAACCTATCGGCGTTTCCTTTGCATAATTATACTGCAATTGCTAGTTTATTTAGTTCTCTTAATTACGCCATTGATTTTAATAGTGCCCGATCCTGCTGCCTCTCCTTCTTCTAAAATAATTGCTATATCACAATCTTATCAATGCCAATTTTTTGGGTCCCCCTGAATTCCCTTCACTCACCCACTTTCAAACTACATGTTAAAAACATGTTTCAATTAACGTTTCAACATGAGAATGACCGCTACAACATCAAATTCCAAGCAACAAATATACAAAGAAAAAAACTACTCTTACCTTGTCCTTTGTTCATAACAAAGTCCTCCTCAACACAAAACTACTTCTTCGGCAGGATTTGCCATATCATGGCCTTGTTTAATAAAGCACCCTTTATTAAAAAACACCCCATGTATAACCAAACTGACTAAGCATTTTTTTAAAAAGGCACTTACCTTTTTAAAAAACAACCCTCGGTTTATATTTTTGGAAATTGGTAAATGGTGAGGGTGTTGAAAGGACCCACATCCTTTTACAAAAGGCCCATAAGCCTAGATATAGCAATAAAAAACATACAAAATGATGACAAAAGTAAAAAAGTACCAAATTCAAAGGAGCAAACCCACACAGGGGTTACATATCTAACATATTTTTAAGAACTTTAACTACTTCAAAAGTAGCAACATCAAGAATTTCGTCGGTTGTTACTTTAGCCAAGGTAATGAGATCCTTACAACCATTCTGGAGATGTTCCCAAGTTTTGTCAATGTAATCCTTCCAGTTTTTGCACACTGTGGAGAATCTCAGTAGTGTCGATAACTACTTCATCCTTAGCCACAGAGTCAGCAGGTTCCTCCATCACAACATCACCAACAACAACACCAACATCATCATCAAGAACATCCCCGAAAACTCTATAACATCTTCAATAGTTTCATCAACAAGTGTTTTCAATTTCCAAATTTCGTCCTCTTCAACAACACCAAAGAAATAATCCTCCACCGTAACAACAAGTAGAATCAATAGGAGAATTCAAATGAGAAGGAACAAGGGATTCAAAGTAAACATTGGACAAGCAAAGGAGAACCTTGGGAATTGTGTTATCACCATCAGGGCTCGACACTTCCATTTCAAAGCAACAAAATTAGGTGAAATGGTAGGAGGGGATTTTTACGTCACCAAGGGAGAAGTGTCGGGGTGGGGGAATACCTATGCAGAGAAATAGGGGGTAGGTGGGAACTCGGTGGCTCGTGTAACAACCACCTCCAAGTTAGAGGTTGGTGGAAGGTTGAGACGGCGAGAGGGGACATAAACAGGGACGTCGGAGGGGCACGATGACAGGAAGAACTAGGCATAATGGGAAAGCGGGCCAAAAGAAGCTTGATCAATGACATTTTTAAACAAGAGATAAGGAAGCCCTTGATGAAGAAGAGGGCCTTCACCGAAACAGGATTGTTTGATGGAAAGATCAAGGGACTAAAACAAGAAATTTTCCAGATTTACCTTGATTTCATTGTGGAAATGGGCCAGAAGGAAAATCTGGGGGTCGTAGACCAATTTATATCTCCCCTCGAGCATGAAGTAGTGCATTATCTATTCAAAGAACTCGTCCCAAGGAGTAGGAAGAGAGACACGCTCATAGCCCGACAGATATTTGTTGACCCATTCTCTATTCCTCAAAAAATCCCCCATCTCAGCTTTTAGGGAGCGCTTAAAATAGATATCCCCATCAACAGGGAGACTCGTGGTGACATCGATAGTTTCAGTAGAAATTTCAAACTTGGTCTTCCCAACTTTCACTTTGCCCTTTTTCCATGACGTTAGAATGTTGCTGGAAACGATGATAGAGTGGCCCGAAAGATGTTCAATGAGAGGAGTGAATTATTTATCCTACAATAAATTCCAAACATCGAGGTCCTTTTTCAATTCATCACAATTCACAGGTTCCACATGAACCAGAGAGCCACCCATGATGCACAAAGCCAAAATATTTAGAAAATCTAAGTTGGGAAAATTATAACTCAAATGTGGCTTTTAAATTTGCCTCTCTCTGTCCATGTCACGTGCCAATTAGAAATACAATTGTGCTTTTTATGATTAGAAATTCCCTTCGTGAGAATTATCACCAAGATATCTCCTTCCCATGCATAAATCCCATCATTACAATAAATTGTAATAATATCGCAATAAATGCATGCTTTGACGGTGGTGGGATAGGTATAAAAATGATAATGCTGACACCCACTAGAGCAAAAAATGGAGTGTCAAAATTTAACAACTTCTTGCTAGTCTTTTTTAGGATGATCATCTACTACCGCCCGAGAAGAGGCTCAGGGAAGTTCCCAATCCAAACCTGTTGTTTTTCAATGGTTACTCCCAAATTAGCTAATTGATCTACAACTTTGTTTCCTTCCCGTAGGTATGCTGATATTGAATATTGTTAAAGCGAGATTGCAAATGGTGAATATCAGCAATAATATTGCTTATGGTCCAGCTAATAGTTCCATTGGTATTAAGAATATGGATTAAGTTGAGGGAGTCACTTTCAACCATTAGATTAATCCTTCCAAATCTATTAGCCACTCCATCCCTTTGAGGATTGTCAAGGCTTCTACTCTATGGTTGGTCCCATTACCTAAATTGATAGCAATGGCAGCCATTGGCTGTCCCAATTCATCTCTGATTATAGCTCCACCACTTGAGGCCCCGGATTACCTTTTGTAGCTCCATCTGCATTAACTTTCAGCCAACCAATTGGAGGAGGGATCCAAGAGGTGTTGGCTCTGACAAAGCACTGAGGAGGGAGGCTGTAATGGGATTTGAAGTTGCTTCAACCAAGTATCCTTCGGATTAAGAGAGATTTTACATTTATGTTGTTTCTAGATGGAGCAATTTAAATTTTCCTGAAAACCAACGACCACCATAGTGTACACCTAGAAGGGGTTATGTGATTGATATTTGAAAATTCTTCTGTTTCTCTCTTTCCAGAGATTCCATAAAGCATGGGACAAGAGGATTTTCCAGGCAAGATTAGCAATTTGATGACTAAATAAGGGTTTCCATTGCAGAATGGCATTAGGAATGGATGTTGGGAACACCCACGAAACCCCAAAGCTATTTAAAAGGAGACTCCAAATAGAATGAGATAAAGAGCAGTGAAAAATCAAGTGAACAAACGTTTCAATAGCATTTAGACATAAAATGCACCTGCTTGGAAGAGAGTAACCTCTACGCTTAAGATTCTCACCTGAGAGAAATGAATCATGAAACACCAACCAAGTATAGAATCCCACTTTAGGGACCATCTATGGGAGCCAGATATGATACAGGGGGCTCCAATCAATGCGGGAGGGAGAGGTAAGCCACCTGATGCGTAAAAACGCTCCCGAAGTAAAATACGGCCAAATGGGAATGTCTTCGCTCGGAGTATATAGTAAGTACTATGAGGAGAGCAAGAGCTTAAGTTTATCTAATCATTGTAATTGGTTAGGCTAATACCCTCCCATTCCGGTATAAGCCAGCATGGAGAAGGAATAGAATTGTCAATATAGCCATTAACTTTTTTCCCACATAACCTGATGAGTTGGGTTTTATAGGTTCCCAATAAGAGTCAGAGTATAAAGGTTTCTCCCCAATCCACCAATCTCGCCAAAAATCAATTTGTCTTCCATTTCCCAAACTCCATTTAATACTTGATTGTAATAGCTTCGAGTGCTCATTATAGAATTCCAAATTGTCGAGCCACTCGGAATGTCCTCAACAAAGAAGTTATCATGTGATGGTAGATATTTTGAAATCAACATCTGTATCCAAGAAGATTTACCTTTGGAAGCCACCACCCAGCCTAACTTTTCTAACATAGCAGAGTTCATTTCAGAGACTCTACGCAAACCAAGACCCCCATTTGCAGTAGGTTTACACACCACATTCCAAGAGACCAGATGGATTCTTTTCCTGTCTTCAACTCTAGACCACAAAAATTGTTTTTGAATTTTTTCAATACTAAGTAAAGAACCGAAGAAGGCATTTTTAGCAGAGACATAAAGTATATTGGAATATTTTGTAGAGTGGCTTTAACTAGTTGAAGCTTACCAACTTGACTAAGCAGAGCTCCTTTCTAGCCTGCCAATTTCTTTTTGAATCTATCAATAACTAGATTCCAAAGGGTTTTAAGTTGCCTTCCTTTAAATAAGGGGAGCCCCAAGTAAGAAGAAGGTAAGTCCATGATGCTGCATCCAAAAATAGTTGTTATCTTTCTTTGTCTGCTTGGTGGAGTATTCATGAAAGTAATATTGCTTTTAGTGAAATTGATTAGCTTATTAGAAGCAGATTGATAACAGTCCAAAAAAATTCAAATATTTTTCCTCCACCACCGAAGCAATACCAAGTAAAAGAGTATCATCCGCAAATTGGTTGTGAGTAGCAGTAGGGATCTTAGAAGTAATTGTAATACCGACAATTCGACCAGCTTTTTTTGGCTGCATTAAGAGTTTTCTAAGAGTGTCATCTATAAAGATGAACAAAAAAGGAGAAAGAGGATCTCCTTGCTTGATTCCTCATTTGGTTAGTTTCAATAATATGCCAATACGTTTGAAAGAAAGGCTGCAGGTAACAATCTAGGCCATGCAACTTGTCCCCTTCATATCAAAAACACTCTACGAACCTCCTCCAAGGAAAAAGGTTGAGTGAGCTTAGTGTTATATCATCAGAGATCAGAGTAGGGATGTGTTGTAACATTTCTGACTTTCTTCCTCACGAGGAGTGTCCTCATGAAGGAGAAGAGAAAAATAATGCACTAATTCAGTGAGTTATGGGACCATCAACATTTAAATATTTTCCATCCACAGTAACAAGCTCTTTAACTTTATCTCTACTTTTGTGTTTGGTGGCAGTAGTATGGAAAAAAATTGTATTTTGATCTCCCTGTTGTAACCAGATTGCCCTAGATATCTGCCTCCAATAAATTTCTTCTTCAGCAAGGGTGTTATGATAATGACTAAGAAGTTCTAATTCTTGCTAGTGGAGAATAGGAGTTCTGCCATAGAGCTCAATGTCAGCAGAGGTTTTAGCCAATTTCTCAGCTAGTTGTTCTTTCCTTTTGAAGATGTCGCCAAAAACCTTTAGCTTCCAAACTTTGAGTTCTTTTTTGACATGGTTGAGCTTCTTAGTAAATCTAAACATGGTTGAACCCAGAAAGTCCTCCTTCCACCACTCAGTGATAAGGTTTTCTAAATTGTGGTTTTGAAGCCAGGCTAACTCAAAATGAAAGGGAGGGTGTTTCGAGATTTTGCATTTGAGTAGCCGTAAGAAGTAAAGGACAATGATCAGAAGCAATTTTAGGAAGTGCCATCAAATAAAAGTCATTGAAGTGAGCAATCCAGTCCATAGATGCAAGCATCTTGTCCATCTTATTTGAATATGGTTGGCACCTAACCTTCGATTGGACCAAGTAAAAGAGGCACCATGAAGATCAAAGTCAAAGAATTCACCTTGCCTGATAAAGTCAGCTAAAGCATCTACATTGTTTGTGTTGATATTAGTCCCTCCCTGCTTTTCCGATAAGTAAAGGGGAGTATTGAAATCACTTGCAATAATCTAAGGTAGATGCTTACAAGTGTTACGAAATTCCAACAATTCATTCCAGATTTTTCCCTGTGATTTTCCAAATTTGGAGTAGATAGATTTACTGCTATCCATATAAAATTAGAGCCAATTTCTTGAAAGAACATTCCCAAATAATGAGGAATTTTTATAATGCATTCCCCAAAAAGTACTTTGGGGTTCCAAAAGGTACATAGACCACCAGAGTTTCAATGAGATCTAAGATGCAAAAGCAACATTAGGCCAAATCCTAGGCAACCAATCATCTTCTTTCAACTTAGTTTCTTGAAGCATCAGAATGTTTGGATTGTGTTTAAGTTGAAATCTTTAAGAGTTTTTTTCTAGGGAGCATTTAATCCCCTTATATTCCAAGAGAAGATCTTCATTTATTATTTTTATGCTTCCCTCCCCATGCAGGGTGAGGATTCCTTGTGTCCCTTGAGCAATGTTTTGAAAAGCTTCTTCTTGACATTTAGCTTGATTGGTATGCCTTCCTTAGGATTTTGGAACCAACATCTACATTGTTTTTAGTTGTTTCTAGTGTTTCTGGCTGGACCGACTTTAGTAGACACAGAGGTTGAAGTTGAATGGTGGGGAATTTCTTTCAAGGGTGAGCGGACTAATAATGGTGTGTTGACAAGTGATTCAATATGCCCAAACTAGATGGGGGAATCATGAGAAACTTCTATCTCGGAAGATCGCAAAAGATGGAGAAGAAGGGGGTAGACTTGTTGGCGGAGTGTTCAAACAATGGAAAAGTGAGAGGGATCTCCAAGGAGGGAGAGGATGTCAATGTCGGTGAGGATTCCAAAGGATCTTTGTTGGGTGGCGTAGAGAGTAAGGATTGGTCGAAGAGGAAGGCGGCTGATCGATGAGAAGTTCTATTAGGGTGAAGAGGAAGGAAGATGGAGAGAGACAATGTTATCAACAAGGATTTCACCCTCCTCTTGAAGAGCTTCAAATGGGTTAGAGGTGCTAACCTCCTAGTGACTTTGGGAATGAATTTTCCTTTATTCTTCGGGGTGCACAACAGCTCCTTAGGTTTTGGGGCTGGCTTGGAAGGAAAATCCTGGGCTCTATGGCCAATGATTTTGCATATTGTGCAAGCCTGGGGTATGTATTCATACTCAATCGATTGCACCCATGTTCCTAGATCAGAATGGAGCTCAATGGAGGACGGAAGTGGTATGCTAATATCCACATTAACACAGAACCTAACATGAATAAATCTAGAACCAACTCTAGTTGCTTGATCAATAGCTATTAGAGTTCCCATAGATAGAGCAATACCTTCAATGATAGCAGAATGCCAAAACTCCAGTGGAACATTGGGAAGACGAACCCATATCGGCGCCTGAGTCATGGTTTCAATTCTCGGGTTGAATCTTGGGGTCCACCTTCGAAGATAGAAGCCTCTCCTACCAAAAACCAAGGACCTCCAACAACACCCTTGCAAAATCCTCTTTATGACTAAAAGTGAAGAGGATAAAGCCATTGGGAAGCGCAACAATTTTCGAGAGGGCCACAGGGAACCCATTTGATTCGAACCCATTTTCTAATATCTTCCAATGTGGGTCAGGGCCCCATGAGTTTGCCAATGAACGACAACTCCCTCAATGCCCGAGACACATCGAATCGACATAGGGATCTGCAAGTACAAAGTCCCATCAACATTTTTCAGGTGGAGCTTCCCAAGCGGGAGGATTTTTGAGAACCGGCGGTCACGTCCTTCCAAGAGCTTGAAGGGACACCAACAGGCACTAAGCGAGTCGGGGGTGGGTCAGGGACCGGTCTCGACAAATCTGACATCGCCACAGTGACACCAGACGCAACTAAAATTCAAAAAAGTTACAGAGCCGGAAAAAAACTTTAAAATTATTTTCACGTTCCTTGTTCGATTACATATGTTTTCCTATTTCTTCCAATTGAGTTGGAAAACTTTTCTAAGTTATGGGTTAGTGAAATATACATTTATTGGCATGGGAGCCCCCTACCTCCCCTTTTGGGAGTGTTCATTCGAGAGGTCGTCGCGGCCGAGGCCGGTCGGATGAACGTGCTCACCATCATCACTCTCCTATGTAGCATCTCGAGCATCGACGGAGCCCTGTCAACCGCAGTGGTTGGGGGTCCCCGCAACGATCCGTGCAACACAGTGGTTGGGGCTCCCGCCACCACTCCCGCCTCCTGCGCAGTGGGATGGATGGGATTCTAGCAAAGTCCCTCGGTTGGCTCTTGCCATATCTCCTAATCAGCAGGACGACAAAGAAGAAGAAGTTGGTTCCGGCTAGCCGCCCTTCTGGATGGAAATGATCTTCCGGGTAGTAACCTGGAGGATAAAGGGCCTCCACCGCCGCCCCCTGCCTCTATGTTTGCTGCAGCGGCTTAGTTTGTTTTCCTTTTGTTTTTTGGCATTGTTGCCTTGATACTTTTGTCTCCTAGCCTTCGGCTAGTTTGATCGTGGGGTGTGCCCTTTACCACCCATATTTTTTGTGGATAGACTATAATATTTTATTAAGTAATATAGACTATTTCATTAAAATATATATATATTTACTGCTCAACTTATATAAACAATACCCCACAGTGAAATAAATTCGACCACAAAGATTTAAGCCACGGATTACGAAGCAACCAATTTAAACAAAGCCATGTATAAAAAAAAATTTAAGTGCGTGAAAAAGAACGAAACGCGGGCAAACGAGAATCAGTCAAAGGTTTGAATGGGAAAGAGGTCGAGGAGGCAAGCACGGAGCAATTCAATGGCGAGCAGCGGAGGACATGCCCAAACGACAGGGTGCAAAACAAGCGCCACAGGGAAGTTCCCACGCAGCCATAAGGAAGAAAACAGATTGGCAGCGAAGAGCAGAGATAAAATAAGAAAACTTAACTTGGTAGGGGCTCGAGATGTGGGCAAAGAAAAGAAACTCGTTACTCAGCTCCAAGGAAAACCAAAAATAATACAGGCACAGTACGACGAACCCAATAATGCCAATATTTTTGTAATGAGAGAAACGAAAATACAATTATAAATGCATATATAAAAGTGTGTGACTAGTATATTCAATCTATGACCTTTTCAACCTATTTCTCACTAAGTGAAATGACTAATCAACTAGGTGGACAAGGCGTCGAATGACGACAAGTCGAGTCATATACACCAACATGTAACCCTAGGTGTCATGGATGTGTGGAACCCTTTTTGTGATGCGGAACACCCTCAAACACTAACCATGGGTAGGATACCCTGAAAATGGTAGTGTTTGCGTTGAAACATCATTATGCCCCCTGCATTGACACTTCTCTAAAGAGGCCGTAAACCATATGTAGTTCTTCACTCAACATATGATATCTATATGGATGAAACTACTTTGGCAACTTGATTTTTGTTAATGAGAGACAATGGTTTGGCACACTTGAGTTTGGTTTGGAGTGACTTGGGAGGTCTATAGAATGAGAGGCATGGTTCTTGAACCTAGTTTGGTTGGCTTCAGACTTGTGTATGGGTTGCTCCTAGGTTATAATACTACTTTAAAGAAATTTAGGATATTTTGTAGTGTTTTAGGTATGTATTTTGCAATGAGTGCTCTTAAAAGTGTCGGACTTTTTAAATAAGTGGGTTAAACTTGCTTTTTTAGGAATTTATAAGTTTAATTTCGCATTAAGGTCAATCTATGTGATGTGGTGACCAAGGAAAATATTTCAAATTGGAAAAAGTGATTAATAGGTGGAAAGAGATAGGACCATTTGTTCTTAATGAAAATGTGGGATAGTTTATTAAGAGCTACACGGTTCCGTATATGCAACTCGTGGGACTATGCAACTTTTTGGTATTGGTGCCTATGAAGATTAGACAACCTGTGGTGATGTGATTAGTTTTGTGAATGAGTGAGAAGTGTGCATAGATACAAAAGTCATGGAAGGGAAATATGGATAGGTCACTTAAGTTTGGAATGTTTGCACAATTCATGCTTAAAGTGCAAGGCCATTGTCATTTCCAAATTTAGGTGTCTATACTTGACTGTGTACACACACTTTGTCTTTTCTTAGCTCCTAGTTGATGATTTTTCTTGGGTGTCGGCATGCCCCATGATGAAATATGTAACACATAGTGTAGTTAATGTACATAAAAGAAATTAAATTGTAACTTAGCTTTGAAAATATATTCATAACTTTGAAAATTGAATTTGCATTTGTAACATGGTGAAGTAGAGAGGCAAAATCATGGAAGAAATACACCTATTTGCTTTTCCGATGAAGAAACTCGTGTATTTGTTGTGCTTAGAGACTTGGATTTGAACTAAGTTGCTAAAGAATTAGCGGTGATCAATCCCCAATTTGCTTAAGGAGATTCTAGAGTTATAGAGGAAATGAATGTCACTTAGCCCAACACCAAAATGTGCCATGGGAATTTTTTTCCCAAGAACCTCAAAAGAAGGAAGGTTACCACATAGCTTTTAGTCTTCCAAAGAAAGCAAGATGAAGGTTGCCACAAGGTTTTCAGATCACCTTGATATCTTCTCATCACACAAACTACATCGTTAGACGAATCTAGGCCCAAGTGGTAAATAGCCAAAGTCGAAAGGGAATGAATTGTTTCATACCTCCATCGTGTAACTCTAAGTTTGAGATATGTAATGTTGAATATAGAAAAAGGAGAAGAAGACCCATGACCCCATACACAGTGATGAAAAGAAATAAAGTACTCAAACCCCCCACATTTTGTACCGAAAATGTAGTAAAGTCTACTTAAAACTGTGTAATTTGCCCATAAACCTGTAACTTTGTGTGAGAATCTATAAATTCTGTAACTTTTTGAAAATCTACCCCCACGATGAAAATGTCCATCTTGGACCAAGACATCTGGCGGCTTCGTCTTTGGTGGATGGTTTTGTTCATGTTTTGGGTCTAAGTCTATTCCTCAAGATTTGTACCATGTGTCATTCTATGTCCAAGTTCAAAATTTTGTGTGTTCCTAGTGTGCATAAATATCTTTGTATAAACCCCACTGAATGCCCCCTTAGTTGAGGCAAGTGGGATGTGCAAATAGAATGGTCATCTCAAAAGAAAAGACGTGTATCCATGTCAAATGTTTATCCATGTCAATTGTGTCTGATAGTCAATGTTGAATCACATGGAGGGTTGTCTTGGGTGGCCACCATTAAGATCTTATTCCCGCAAGGTTGTGCATAGTAGTAACCATGACAAACAAAAATAGCAAGCAAGCAACAACCACAAAAACAATCACGTATAGTAGCAAACACGCACACAGGCAATCAAGTATACAAGTAATATAGCATACAACTACATAAGCAATATCACACATGTTAGTCATAGCAAAGGTAAGGAGCAAGAAAAGGGACATTAATATTTGAGTTTAGAGGTAATTGGACAAAATTATGATTATGAAGCCGCAAAAGAGGAGAGGGGAAGGTCGAGCATCCAAACATGCTCATCTTGCAACCAATCAACTATCATGTTAGTGGGAGGGCCACTTCCATTGTGGCATCACCCCCATTGGCAAGTCACAAGTCGTGTTTGAGGGCTCACCTTGGAAATAATAACAAAGCATCATTATGGCTATAGTTACTATGCATATTTGACTCTATATTAGAACCCTATGGTAGAGATTTAGTATGTTGTGATGGGACATGTTGCATCACAATTTAGTATTTTCATGGTGCTTTCTACGTTGCCTCACGCAATAATAGTAGAAATTGTTATTGGTATGACTATGAGGTGAGCCAATTTGATGGATAATGCCTCTAGATTCATCTAAAATTTATGATGTTATCTCGCTCAATGTGAAATTGCATGGCATCGATGGAGGGCAACTACTTAAGCTGATTTGACAAGAGATTGAATGTCTTTGGGTGGTGAGATGTGTTGAGGGGTGTGCTTTGTCTTGGTTGCTTAGACATGGGTGATGTTCTAGGATGTTTAGTTCAATTGTGTCCTCATAATGTGAGCTTCCTTTGATGCATGGGTTTTTGTAGTGTATTTGAACTTGAATTTGGGTGGGGAGCTTTGTTACTTTACAAAAGTGTGAAGGAGACTTGATGATTGTGCTTCAAGGACTTTGCATGGATCAGCATGTAGTCAAGTTTGTTCTCGAGAGGAGACTTTACTTTTGGTTTGCTCTTGAATTCTTAGTGCAATTTCTAGCTTTCAAAAAGAATTGCCTCAACTCCAATGTAAATTGTTCAGAGAGAGGATGCATAGTAACCGGATGGGTAAGGGGAGATATAATTTGGCCATGCATAAGCAACAACATTTTTGTTGCCAAAAGAGATGAGGATATCCTAGTGGATGAGGGAGGCTTGTTGGGAGTGCACTCTAGGAGAAGGAAGCCAATTATTGGAGCAAATCTGAAGAACTCATCAAGGACATTCTATAAATTGGTTGGCACTAACACCCTTATCTTTAAGAACATTTTAAAGCAATTGAAATTATAGCAATTAATGCCTCATTCCTTATGGTTTGTTTTCCGTATGGAGGGACTTCAAACTTTGTGAATCTTGTACTTTGATTTCTTAATTTTTTAATAGAGGCAACACTTTCTATTTTTAAAAAGTGAGCACCACTTTACCCAAAGAAAATAAAATTGTTAAGGTTGTTTATCGTTGTCACAAGCTGAAGGGTAGACAATTACCTTGGAAAGATAATGTGTGCACACTTGTCATGCAACTCTTCCATTATGTGTTGTATGCCTAGAGTATTGGCTTGATTCTAATGATGTCATTCACGGTTTGTCTGTGAGAACGCTCATAATGATCTAAGTTTTCAAAACCCATGGTTGACTACTGTCGATTTTAACAATGCTATTCGCCTTTTTCTTGCTTCACTCAGCATGACCACCATGTTGGTAGGGTCCCAAATATGCCTTAAAAAGTAGGTTAATATTAAGATTTGCAAATATGAAGTCACTACTTTTCAATAGTTATAATGATTTCACAATAGTCTTGTTTGTCATGGTAGAGTGGCCTTGAATTTCAAAAAAAAAAATTGATGTCTGAATTTCAAAAGATTTGGGCACCCAATTGGTGAAAATGCGAATCCAAAAACTTTGGTTGTAGCCAAGTTTTGGATCCAAAAAAACTGAGTGGTTACAGCCAGCTTGATTTTTGCATGGGCTTGTTACAATGATGGATGTAAAGATTCATTTTGTTGTTTAAATTGTAGAAATTATGATGGTCATAGGAGGTTGGCCATGATTTAGTAGGAAGCATAATATAAAAATTGTTTTTTCCTTTTGTTTTGCTTGCTTCAAAATAAAAATTAGAGAGATGACATGTCTAATTATTTTAAACATAATAACACTATAAATATTTCTTTTTACCACAATGAGCAAATCCATGGAGTGATGTCCTATTGTAATTTGCTTTTCAGTTCCATGAATATTTTGATATCCATATCCCCTTTATCTTTGATAATATTGCCTTGCATAATAAGGGAATCTAGTCCCTTGCCATCATCAGTTACTCGTGATTTTGCATCAAACATAGTTTGTCAATCTTAATCACTAAGCTTTGAGACCAAAGCCATAGTCATAAAAATTGGCAACAAACATTTTACATAATGGTAAATTCAAACTTCCAATCCTTAAATTTAAATTTCCATAATACGTTATGGAAAATTTTAACTCCCAACCCTTTAAACTAGTCCCAACCATCCAAGGTTTCCTTAATACCAAATGGTGAATTTGAGCGCCAACACTTTATAAACTCATCCCAACACTCCAAGGTTTCCCTTACTTTTCGCTTTGGAAGCAAAACTTCTTTATCATCTTCAATTGAATGAGGAAATTAATGAACTCAAAAGGTAAAGATGACAACAGCTTTTAACAATCAAGTCACATAACAATATAACTCGCAACAAATGTACATAACAGAGATTTGACAGACTACCATAAACCGTCTTGGAACAAACAATGATTCAAAAAATACTGCAATTGCGGCAGATAGGAAAGTAAAATGAAAAATTTGCCAATATGTAAATATGATATAATTGTGTTTCATCATATTTATAATAATGAAATCATAAAGCCTAAATGAGTCGTAATGACATTTGCTTTCCACAAGGGTGCAGCGGCCATAGCAGATCACAAAGCTCGAAGGGCTCATAAAAACATCAAAGATGCTATATACAACCTGGATCTTTCTTTCGTCAAAATTTCAAATCTATATTAATGTTGAGGTTATTAGAACTATATTATTTTGCCCGACTTACTAAGTTTCATTAGTGAACTTATCTACAGGTAAGTAAAAATGTACAGTACAATATCTTCCGAAGGCGGAACATTGTACAGGCCTTTTTGTCACTTTACACAGTCAATTCTTCCAGAATCTTCCTTCACTGTTTCTTCAGTCTTTGGTCACTTCCCGCTGGAGTCTTTCTGGTGCATTTCCTCCTTCCTTGGTCATTTCCTGCTGGAGTCTTCCTTCTTTGTTTCCTCCATCTTGGAACTTTCTTTCTCAGCAAAGGCTTCTTCAAATTGCAGCAAATTGTCTTCCTTGCTTGTTTCATCTGTCTTTGAACTTTCTTTCTTGGCAAAGGCTTCCTCTAGTTGCAGCAAATTGTCTTCCTTGGTTGCTTCCTCCATCTTCGAACTTTCTTTCTTAGGAAAGGCTTCCTTTAATTGTAAACTATCTTTATTTTGTGTCCCAGTCAAGTTATTTCTTATAAGACAATTCAAATTCAAGTCACTGTGGATTGCAGATCTCTGATTAATTCCTGTCAGCAAAGCTGATGAGACTACTGGATCCAGTGAACCACCATACAGACCCCGGCTTCCAGTAACTAAAGTAGTTAGTTTGGGCTTCCCATCTTGACATATATCCTGGAAACATGGCAACACAAGCCAAAAGTTCAACCTTGGAATCTCAACAAATCACAGAATAAATTTTTTACTAACAAATGTGCAGGGAATTTATTACTTACAAATAAACAGGACAAATTAGAGCTTGCCAAAACAGCAGGTGCCATCCCGACTAGAGGTCTGCTCTGCTGAGATGGTATACCATAGTGTACATAGTCTTGAACAACTGGATTGCTCGGTCCTAATCCAGAGCACTTATAAGAAGATTCCATTTCTCCACTATTCCTTTGGGTTTCCAAATAGCTACAAGAACCTTCGGTTTCATTTCGATGCTGGCTCAAAGGCCATGAAGATATACTAGCCATAATTGTGCCAGCAGGAAAGCCTGACTTGAAGTTCATCTCACAGTTTTCACCTTCAGATCCTCTCCAAGGGGAGGAAAATCCTAACCTTGTCAGCAATCGCAAAGTGTTGTCATCTTCCTTTTCATTTAAGGGACTTGAATCAGGAATAAGCGTACTCAGCAAACTGGGAAATATTGGTGATATAGCAGATGAGATTGATGGACCTGCACTTACAAGATAACCCTGCCCCGAAGTGTCGAAATCTATCATTGGAATGTGTACAATGGGATCCGAGAAAAATGGGGTGAATGTCGAAATTTGTTGCGGGGTGGGGACAGTTACAAATGAAGAAACAGGCAATGGTACCCTGACAACTGGATCACTCAAGAAAGATGGTAAATTTGAAGTCTGTAATGGAGTAGGTATATTTACTAATGAGGGGACAGGAAGTGAGATTGGAGAGAAACTGACATTATGCAAATCTAGAGGCAAAGGAGGGATAAAAGAAGAAGAGGAACCAACAGAGAAGTAAGAAGTTGCAGGGGGTAAATTTACAGCTTCAGCTGATAATGATGGCAGAAAAGGAGGGGTTATTGTATACTGTAGAGAGGATGGCCGCAAAGGGCATGGGCAATAGTGTGGTGCAAATATGGAAGAGTTTGCAATTGACACACGAGATGACACTGGTAAATGAAATGCGAAAGGATCAAAAGAAGATTCTCCAATAAACGGAGATTGTTGAGAAGGTGAGCCACTTAAATTGTTTACAGGCAAGTGAAGATACCGTCGTGGCAAAGGAGTGCTGTGCTCAGCACCACGGACATTCCCAAAACTGTGATTTGTTACTTCAGCTGAATTCGGATCAATAACAGAATGTGAGACCTCAGACCTCCCTGAATCAGTATCATTACCATTACAGTTCTCTGAATTGATTTGTGCCTGTACTGCAGGAATGCATGGAGTACCAATTACAGAAATGCTGCTATGACAATCCATGCGTCTTTTATGTTTCTCCCTAGTTGAGCTAACAGCTCGCATGCATGAAACATTTCTTGTTGCTGCATCTTTGAAAGCTCCAGCTCTTGGACTAAGGCTGCCTTGATTTCCTGAATGTAGTCGTCCATGCATCATCGGCTGACTTAACCCAAGTCTGAACCGCTGTGAAGGCCTTAAAAAAGGAGCAGATCCACTGCTGGAGTTACTTGGTCCAGGGAGGGCTTCAGCAGAGCTTACCCTGTTAACATTGCGCAAAGATGAAACTAGATCTTGTTGGGTGGACAAACTTGCTGATCCAAGTAAAGAAGTGCGAAGATATGTCGCAAATGAATCAAGGCGTGACTCACGAATTCCAGTGAGCTGGGCAAGAGAAGGCCTGCATCCAAGAAGATCTTTCATCTGACAAAACAGCTACCTATTAGCACAATGACCAATACTCATACAACTACTGAAACATAACTTTATCACTAAGGTTCAAGATTTTGAATATACAGTTAACAGACAATACCTTTGAAAGCAACTCATCTCCAACCAACTTGGATTTTTCAGACTGCCAGAAGTATGCAAGCTTTCCACCAGGTAGCTTCAATAAAAATGATCTTCCAGAAATATCTGCTGATATTTCTTCAATAACCACATTTGAGTTTTCATTTCCAGGACTCAAGATGGCCAACCTCTCCACACCACCATTATCTCCAACAAATGAAAGGCGTAAATCAGAGCAAGGTAACAATGTCAGACTTATGTGACCTCTGCAGTAGAATTAAACAAAAAGAGAAACCTCAGGACAAAGTTAAGCCTTCTGAAATCAAATCAAACTGAATGGAGTTCAAATAAATAAAATGGTGTTCAACATCATCAATATCAAGGCACAAACAATGCCTTGCCAGTAGAAATTTAATTGAGTAACAGACTGAAATTTTCTTATTTGAATATCTATCAAAATACAGTGGCATTTACACTGTACCCAGGTGATATGAAGGCATTAATCCTCATTTCCAGCAAAGAAAAAGTATATCCCATTAAAATGAGAACCCCACGACAAAACTGTTAAAAGTTACAGTATCTTGTGGACGGGAAGCTATTTGCTGTTATCCCACTAATCTTATAGCATTTCAAGTGCAATGTGTACTAAAGCCATTGTATCTGTCTCCTTACAATGAACAGTTACAAAAGTTCTCACATTTAAAAGTAGCATTCTACAATAATTTTAGTTGAATACACTTACAGCTTACTAAAGGCAGATGTTTTAAATAATAAGCAGAAAAAACAAGGCACTATACATGGCAAGTCCAACAAACAACAACCAAATTCACTGCAGTTCCCATCAAAGTCCAACAAAGCATGCCATGATCAGATTCTTCTTCCTCAAGGAGACGTAATCCAGGTCCACATACTAAATGGTTATTCATATCTTAATAAACAACAAATGTACAGATTACAAGCAGTCCAGTCTCGAACCTTAGGCTGATAAACAGGGTTGATTGCTCTACATTATATGATAATCAACAAAACAAAGGGAAGGTGATTTCTCAGAGAAGCTTGTGAAGCAGTTGTAATATTCATTCAATTCTCATATTGCTGAAGGACCAAACCTTGAGGAATCCACCCTTGCAAGCCACTATATGTTGGTGCATTCACACTAGCTTAGAAGCTGTCTTTAGCTATCTAGCTTCGTTTTGTCTAGGTTCACACTAAAATATGGATAAGTTTAAATTAGGGAGGTGGTTAAGTTGAGTGACAGCTCATTATTTACGCACGCATATTTAGTCACACCTTAACTAATAGTTTTTTCAGAACAACTAATTGCTTGAAACAAACTTACCCGATTATTTGTCCTTGGACTTTCTGTTGTAAAGGATCACACAGATGCTTAAGTCCAATCTTGTGCATTTTAATGGCTCAATGTTTCGCTGTAGTTTTGACATGCAGAAGTGATCCTGGATGAGAAGATCTCACTTCTCTTAAATGATATTATAATTTGGGCATCCCATACACCAACACATTCCAATCTCACTTCACAAATAAACTTTATTCTTGCCTAGACTAACATTATTCCTGCTCAATCAAACCTTATTTTTGCTTTTGAGGGATTTGCTTGAGTGTGTTTCTACAAGGCCTTTGTTTTTGCCTTTTGTAATAGCTTCAATTAAATACGTAAAGAGAATAGGAAACTCGAGAAACAAAACTCTCCTCTGCGCTCCCTCATTTACGGCAAGGACACCCACATACTCTCATTGCAAAACACAACTGCTAGACTACAACATCAAATTGGTACATTGGACTTACATTCCCTTATGTTTAGTCCACCTACAGTAACTGCTCCTAACCTACTAACCCTGATTTGTCAATATTTGAGCCACTGACTGTATATGATGCTCCTGTTGTTGCACCACTTACACATCCCACTTCAGATCCACCCGCCTATGTGCCTGGTTCTTTTGAGAAGCATACAACTGCCTTTGGTTCCTGCATACTCTGTTTCATGGGTCACCTTGGCAGAGGAATCGGTAAAGATTCGCTAGGCATTATTTCTCCTATCCATCCTGTTAACTAGATTGCTCGCCATGACATTGGTTATGAAGTAGATGTTTCCCTTGATGCCAGCTCAACTCCAGCTTTTGTTCGCTCTACTCTTCCTAAGGATAATGAGTAACACGAGTTCTATTGCACCTTCACTTGGGCATTAGAATCCTGAGATTGCTTTTGTCAGGCATAATATTCCTGACACACTTCCAAATGTTTCCTTGCGTGCATCATTTGTGCACATGGCACCAAATCACATGCAGGCATCTTCTTCTACCATTTGTATTCATCTAGGATAAATTTCAAATCAATTGTGGCAGAATTGTAAGAATTACCTGTGAGATCTCTACAGGCATGGTACCTCCACTATTTAGCTACTTAGTCCACACATTGCTCCTCTTGCCTTCTGATGCACCTTTATATCAGTGCAGTGCTATTTGACAGTGCTCCCTTGCATTAGAAGCAACTCTCATATTATTGGCCCTCTTTGACAAATTAACAAAGCTCTCAAGTCCCCAACGTCTATTTGACTTCATTTGGTGTTTTTGGGGGTTTATTATGTTCTTGCCCCGAGTTAAAAAGTGCCATAGAGGGTTAGTCTACCCTCATGCGAATGTGCTCTATTTTATACACCCTTTCTCTATTTTCAATTGCTGGACCCTCCCATCACCACCTATGCCATCTTCTTTCTTGAGAGATCTTATTTCTGCATTTTTGACACTTCTTCGATATACTGACAATCTCCTCATATGGAGTTAACCCAGTGCATCCAATGTCAATTTGTCTTCTTTGGCGTACAAGTAGGGATTTGACCACTCATACAGACTTATTCAACCACTCCAGACCAACATTATGGGAACTAACATCTACTTCAGTAGGCGATCACATTCGGTTTGGTGAATTTTTTTGCACTATCCTCACTTCTCTTGACAATGTTATTATCCGGCATCCCCAACATTTGTTGGCTCTTGAGTGATGAGTAGTGGATTCAAACCACTCGTGCAACTCTTCTGAGTTACCAGTTTTTACTTGCACTTCTTGTACCTTCAATGATGGCTTTCATCCCCTTCCAGTGCATCTTTAGAGACTTTCAATCCACCCAATGCTTTTGTGATGGCCTTCATTCCATCCAAGCATCTCCTTCAGCATCATGTTTTACTAATGTGTTGTACTACTTCTTGGGACACCTTGCAGGTTATCCTAACACCTCCAACAACCTATGCTGATTCACTTGTTTTTTGAGAAGCATTATCGTGATTCGTTGTTCCCTTTTTTAGAGAATAGTGTTTCTTCTGAGTGAGCCTCATAAAAGCAACAATTCCTCTTTTGACTTGACAGTTACAGCGACTCGACATCCATGTATTTTGGTGAGATGGATTGGTGTCCATAGGGACACTTAGTATCACACTGTATATTTGTACATGGATACCTGATCAGGCCTAGGTTGTCAGTACTCATATATGAGAATCTCTCTCTGCTTTTCTCTTCTCTACCTAATTATGTGCTTAAAGGAGAGAGTTGGTGCGTTCACACTAGCCTAGACGACGTGTTTAGCTATCTAGCTTGGTCTTGGTTAGGTTCACGCTAGTATAGGGATAAACTTAAATTAGGGAAATCGTTGAGTTGAGTGACAACTCACTATGTGCACATACAATTTGTGTGAGTGCATATCAACTAATAGTTTGTTAACAACAATTAATTGGTTGTTGTGAAACAAATTTACTCAGTTATATTGTTACTCTCTATTGTAAAAGATCACACAGCCGAGAGAAATATGAGAGATATACACATTCCTAAGACCAATCTTGTGTGCTTTAATGGCTTAATGCTTCACTATAATTTTGGTATGCATAAGTGATCCTAGATGAGAAGATTTTACTTCTCCTATCCTATCACAAGGTGCCAGAAAGGAGTAAGGAAAGAAAACAAAGATTCAGATTAACTATAGCTCCATTGTTCCCCTTAGAGCCTTAGATAATTGATGAGCTGATGGCTTAAGTGGATGAGAAAAAGGAGAGATGTGTCCATAGAAATAGATCTCCAAAGGACTTTCTTGATTGTCCTTTACTCTATGGTAAAACAGACTTTGCATTTGGTGTAGGCTATTGTTTAGAGATTTAACCATTTTGGAGGCATGAATTTATAATTAAATAAATTTATTTCATGTCAAATCAGAATCTTTCGAGTGTAACATTATGTTAAATATAAAATAATAAATATCAATAACATACTACTTTTGAAATCATACTTACCTAAAATATAACATGCGCTTGAGTTGCTTTTAATGGCCAGAGGTTGTGTGAAATTTGTGAATCCAATCACATAGATGGCATTTGTGCTTTCCTGATAGAGGTGTACCTCATAAACTAATTATACTAACAAAACATGTCACAGTACCAAGAGACTTTGTTTTAAATGGCATTTTTTTGCTAGGCAAATAGGAAACTCTACATACCCGAGACACCGTAATGCACCAGCAAGAAACCTTTCAACACAGGGATCAGTCCAAGAGGTGTCTACTCTGTCAAATTCAAACCAGGACTTGCACACAACCGTGTAATCAGTACGGGAATAAGCATGACCACCTCTGAACTAGGGTCATCATCATGGACATCGCTCCCGCCTCACCATTAGACCATTACTCTCTGGATTCTTTTTACTGGCAATCTGTACAAAAGAAGATGCAACCATTTTGTATCCACTTCAAAATCTGTGAGTGTAACAGTTGAATACTTGCACCATTTGTAGCTTGGTGATTGACCCAGATAGAATGTTACCAAAAAAATTACACAAAATGTCAACAGACGCAAGAAAACATTGGCATATTTTTTCACCCTAGAAGATGAGCATTTGGGCAATGGTGATGGGAATTCTTGACATACAATAAAGAGGATAAGATATTTTCCTGACTGGCTATAAGAATCAAAAGTAAATCATACAGTGATAGTTAACATGCATGTATGAAGTTAAAAATAAACATGCCACATAAGACAAAACTGCTAAGACTTTCTTAACCATGATTTGAAGATTGATGTACTAACCCTTCTTAATACATAGGTTCGACCCATAATAACTAGTACAAATATCTTAAATACATCTATTTGAGAAATTCTCAAGATATCAATCTCAAGGATTTTATGCAAAACATATTGATTAATTTTGTTGGTGACAAAAAAATCTTTCCAAAAAAAGGGGTTCTGAAATACCATATGGTCAAGATATTACAATTTTTTATTGACTTCTCAAAGTTAAAAAACTTTTTAAGTGACGGTCAAATGGATGCCAAAATTAATGTATAGAATCAAATTTACGAGGTCACGCCATTCGATCCACCCCTTATTGCCATTTTAGAATGCCTATCGACATAATTAAGCTAATCATTAATTTTATATAACTCTTAACACTCTGAGAAAACATCTTCAAACAGATAGATGCGTCAAGTCATTTTCGCAAAGACATATATACTCATATTTAATCCTGGCATTTACTCAATTGAATTAGATTAGTAGTTCTAAAGAAGTTCCATCAATAAGATCTCCTTAACTGCATTTCAGATATCCTTACATGCTTCCAGCTACATATAATCTCAGCCTCTGAATTAAATCTTATGGGTACTTGCTGATTACTCCCGAGAAACCTGCAATTTTCGCCTCCCATGAAACCACACCATTACTTGCTAGAAGGGTTTCGGAGATTTTACCTGAAACTCGGCAAACAGCAGAACATAGACCTCCCGCAGCAACAACAAAAAGATATAAAATCTTTTTTTTTCATTCTATAGTCACGATTTTTGCTATTTTTCCTATCCTAAGGCAATATTTTTCATTTTCCAGTTGCTGCTATGTGATTTTCAGCAATTTCTATCTGCTTCAAAGAACTTAACAGTCTTTTACATGTTACTTTAAGTTCATTTTATGAATTTGTAATTTCTTAAGTAGCGATAAAGTTGTCAAGCAATTGCTAAGCAATCTACAAGTCACAAATCTGAGTCAAAATTTTAGGTTGTCGAGTAATTTCCAAGTAAGAATTTTCAAACTATGGGAGTCTCAGCTTTGCTGAAGTATAATCTAGTAGAAACTTCCGTAAGTTTTCACACCTTTACAAATACCTTCCTCCAAAAACATAAGATCAAATTGATAAAAATCATTGTTTCTTTTTCTGTAGTATATATGGACATTGTGTGCTACCAGCTAACTTAAAGCATCAGAAACAACCAATTATGTTAACAAGAGAAACTGACACATTGTTAAGTAATCAAATGGTCAAGACTCAATACTAAAACAATTCCACAAGCAAGATAAACCCAGAGATTTCTGTTGGTTATTTTGAGGATATAAGAATAGTGCCTAGCCTCTATGTTGGGGATGGCTTTATTCTAGAACGCACGATATGGGAAGGAGGTTCCTCACAGGCAGCAGCTGGGAAACATAAAGCTATTTTACTGAAAGAATAGCAATTATATAAAGCTAGAAGAAGACCAGAACCACACCAAGGTATAAAAGCATTTTCTCATGTATAATATATTAATATTTAATTCATACAGATCAAAAACACACCACCATTATCCGAGCCAAGATAAAGTGGTCAATCTGTGGTTACAACATTATCTGGAGACCAATTTGCCACTAAGAAAATTCTAGTAGACACCAAGTGCTATTCCCCATACATGAATAACTAAAATCCGCCTATTTCCTGGTGTTCTATTATTATTTTTAACCTAAGTTGCCAAAACATTTTGGATACAGTGCGGATACGCCAAAAAAATTGGCTCCGAATACAGTGTTGGATACGGCCGTACAAAATATATACAGATATTAAAAATATATATAAATTCCAGCCTAATAAATAGGAATTAACCACATATTATGCATATGAAAAACAAAACAAGCTAAATAACCACAACAAACTACTCATAATTTCATTGAACCTGGGCACAAGCATCATCCCTACCACATCTAGTCGAGGTGTTTATTACATTTATCCTATGTTGCCAGGATATAGGTATGCGTACGGATTAGGTACGGGTTCAATACGCGGATATGTCGTTTTTAAAACCCTTGGCTAAGATACGTCTTGGATACGTCCGTACATATATATTAAAATAAAAAAGTAATATATATATATATATACTCATTCTTTAGTCCATAATAAATACAAAACTTGAAATGAATAGTACAATCAATGTTCAAAACATTCAATATACTTAAGATTTTACATTTTCTATGATATACGAATATTGTATTCCTTCGTATTTCGTCCATTTCCTTTGAGATTAATTTTTGTGTTGCAATGGTGGCCATAAAAGATGTATATAGGGAGCTCCTAAAGGACCTATTTAATGAGATTGACTCTAACTTGCCAATGATAACTAAAGAGGTCAGTCCAATGGTTGGTTCTTGCATTCATATTATCCAAAATCACCTTCTAATCCTCCTTAAGGATGCGGGAAGGAGTCAATGCTGTGCCTTGGTAGTTTCTGGGAAAGGATGCTCTTTGAAACTTTAAGCTATGCAATTTGCGGTTCCAATTTTTTCTATTAGTATTGAAGATCACCTGAGATTTGATCTCATAAATAACTTGTACAGAGGCTCAGATATATGTCCAAATTTCTATGAATAGCTTCTTTCCTTGGCCAATTGCGATGATCCCAAATAATTACCTCAAACATTCTTGATATCCTTTGAATATTTTCTCTTCAATAAACTAGAGGGATTTTAAACAATCTTCAGGTTTCCTTGTGGTTGCCATGCCCTCCTAGTCTAGTCCTCGATAAAACTGAAGTTTGTGAGTTAAAATAAAAAAACTTTTTTAGAGCCCCCCACTGCCCAACCCTGCGGGTACGTCCCAGCTACGTCCAGGTATGCACCCAGGATGCATCCTTACTGGGTACGTATCCAGGGGGTACGAGAGGGTGGGGGATGAACCCTGGTAACAGAGCATTTATCTCATACATGCTATTTTTGTCCTTGTTTTTGATGTCTTGTATTTGGTACCTTCTGTAGAATAATCCTGCTGCAAAAATTGTAATTTCTGGTGTAATAATATATTAAATTTGAAGTACAAAAGATTTTTTTTTTTTAAATTAAAAAAACAATTTTAAGCCTGGAAACGCCTGAAAATGGCCAGGGTACAGCCTGGCTGGTCCGGATATGGTACATCTGCAGACATACCCAGCCGTACCTGGGCCAGCCTGGCTGTACCCTGGCCGTTTCTGGGCACATATCCGGGGTACCAGGTACATTTCGTACATGTAGTGGGTGCCCTAGGGATGGTGTTTGGAAACTCGGTTTTTAACACATTTTAATTCAAACAGAAATCTGATTTTTTAACTTTTTTATTGAAACATTTTATAAATGAGGGGAAAACAATTAAAAAAACCAAGCCATTTCCCGTCCTTTTAATGTGCAAGTTTTAAGTAGAAATAAATAAAGTAAATTGCACAAAAGAAACATACCTTGTAGAAGTTGGGCATAATAAATGGCCTTGTTTAGCAACTTTGCCCACCCTGATTGACACAAGTGGAACACAGAGGCAACGCACCAGCATCCCAAGCTCGCGTGCCTTGAAATGCTGCACAGTCCAGCCAAAAATATTTTAGAAAGGACATACATTTGAAGTATCCATCAAAAACAATTACCTTCACGATGAATCTATTTTATGCCTAGATGCATATGGGAAGAACACCAAATAAGATGGATGGGTATAAATTTTCTTCAGCAGTAACAATTTGGAAATAAACACTTCATTAGTTAAGTTGTTCTCCTAGTTGATCAGGAACTGTGTTGCAGGTGGATGCATGTAAGCATACCCCCTTGCGTTATTGATGAAATTTGGTCAAATGATATAACGAACCATTTTCTTAGTCTAAAAACAATGTCATTAGGTACATTATCATTTATTAAATAATCCGACAATTTACTGTTTTTCATGTTTTTGGTACACAAGAACTGCTACTATCACAAATTATCTGATAATATTCGTAAACACCTGCATGACTAAAAATCTATTTATCCAGAGTACAGTTCCTCAACTATGAATAGAATTTCATAGTTGTGGTTTAAAATGGGTGAATTGATTTCAAGACATATATTATGGCATGCACTACCACAAGAAGAAATACAAATCGAAAACCCAACATTACCAATAAATGACCAATATGAACTAGAATTCGAGCTGAACAACAATAAATTGATGATTTGCTCTAGAATTTAGAACTAAACAAAACAAGAAATGACCAAATTGCACTGGGATTTTAAACTAAATCAAGCAAGTTCCTGGAATTTCTTCTCCTGATTAAATAGGGTAAATACAAGGTAAATGTTATTTTTCACTCTTCAGGTCACATCCAATCCAGACGCCAATTTGGCATACTAGTTTCCCATTTAGAATGCCCATAAGAGGATTTCTTTCCATTTTCCTTATATATCGTCCAAATTTTGTACTCCTATGTTGTTGCTTTATTTCCACACTCGGGGGTAAACTGAACCTTGCCCAACAACAGATCTAAGCCTACACTTGGAGTACCATAAGATGGGGCAAGGATCAATGACCTCTAGGATTCTAAAGATTTAACGTGTTCTTCTAAACCAATTTAATATGTACATGGTTTCCAGAACATTCTTGTTTCTTTTAACTGGACACATTTTCTGAAATTCCCATTAAAGTTTAATATAGGCACGCAGTTTCTGATTTTTTTTATATGTTGTTATACAAGTTCTGTAACACAACCACATCCACTATATACAAGGCAGATATCACCAAAGAGAACTAGAAAAATTAGGGAATCATACACTTTTATGGGTTAATATATCTTGAGAAAATCCTTTTTATAGAAAATTCTGGCAAATTCAAACCAAAAAAATAAATCAAAAACACTTCTCTAAAAGTAGCAAACGTTTGGATTTTTTTTGAAGGAAATGTCTCTTTTTCAACCGGCACATTTTTTACATTCTTTTAAAGAAAAAGTAGTCTCTTTTAAGGAAAAAATGCCCCTTCCTCTTCAAATGGCAATTTTTTTGTTTTTTGCAAGGGAACATTCCTCCCTTTTGAATTTTCAAATGGATAATGTTCAAAATTTGAATGAAATAAATAATCTTCCTCTTTAAAATGTATTTGAAATTTTATTGAATTGAATAGCCTTGCTATTCACTTGTGTGAAAAAATTATTGAATTGAATAGCCTTGCTCTTAACAGGTATATGAAATTTATTGAATTGAGAAGCATTGCTCTTGACTGTGCATGAAATTTTACAGAACTAAATAGCCTCTCTTTTAAATGGTAAATGTTTTGATTTTTTCCAAAGGAATGTATTATAGTTTAATTAATTATAAATAGCCAAATAGTTAATATTAGCTACTACAATTTCCCTTAAAGCAGCCTGGTAGAGGACACGGTACAAATGGCCTGATAAGACATGTCAGGCACAGTAAGCTACAGTGCATTTATCGGGTTGCACTCAACCCTCTTAACTGTTAGGGAGAGGGAAGGAGGTGTTTTTCACATAAGCTCAGGCTCATTCCTCATCAGCCCTCTCCAATTGGTGGGGTGCCCTTCGCAACTGCCCAGCCCTCTCCTTCTATGGATGGGAAAGGCTTCATTTATAGCAAGCTTGGTCAAAGGTTCCGAACCTAAAAAGGTATAAATATGACCAATATATCAGGTAGTGAGAAAAAAATCCCTTCATAGGCTTCTACATGGGGGATCTCATATATCAAATTGGTGTCATGCTTAGAGGTGACCTGAATACTATACCTTCACCTATATACATGATATGACTGCCTTTCAGAGTTTACCAACAAACTAACTTAAGTTTTTACTTCCCATCGGAATTTTACTACATGGACCAGCTCAACACCAAAATGTAAGGTTGATACAGATATCTTATGGCTGTTGTTGCCTCCTCCTTGTTGTTGTCGTTGCTGATATTATTAGTACTATTATAACTGTTATTATTACCATTATTGATGTTATTATTATCATTAATGAGGTTGGCGTGGAAGAATCGCTCTAACCTGACTGAGCTGAGCTAGGAGACGGTCATCAGCACCACTGCAAGATACATTAAGTTGTAACATTGGTCTCAGTCTCTCGTCTGCACGGCACGCTCCCATCACTTGTAAATCCAAAGCTTGAAGCCATTGCAGCATTCCATTCTCGCTTTCAGTCTGTTGAAGCAATAGATCCCCATCTTCTGTATCCTGCAGCAATTGGGTAAGTCTCTGAGCAATACTAACACGTCTCGTATCGTTGCTAGCACGTGCTTCGGCTCTGTTATCGCCATTCTGCCCGCTGCTGTGCTCCATTCTCTGCTCCACAGGCATAGTACATTCCACAACAGATGACGCAACAGTACATGTACCAAACCCTCCATTAGGTAATCTTGACCCCGCATTTCCAAGTGGTGGAAAGAAAGACCTAGATGTTGCAGCCACGGCAGAAACCGTAAGCGATGGCTGGTGCAGTGGAGAAGCCGGAACTTGCAGAGCAACTGCAGCAGCTTTACCCAAAATACGACTTCCATGTCCATAATTAGTACTGCAAGCTGCCGATCCAGAAAAATTGATAACGGAAGTCAAATGCGTGGAAATGCAACCCACAATGGAGGAATTGGGCTCATCCAAGACATTTGTAGTGCAGGAAATTGAGACAGCACAAGAGGATTCAGAAATTTGACCGATCTTGAAAATTTGCTCGTCCCTTGTAATTTCCGTGCTGTTTCTTGCTCGCATTTCCTCTGAACCTTGCGCCTCTGAGGCCGAACCCTCAATCTGCCCCGATTCTGCTTCATCTTTCTTAAAATAGGCCATTTCTGCCTTCCTATTGGGTACAATGACAATTTCGCCTGTATAAAAACCTCCAAACTTTCTTACAGCGAATCTACCTAAATAAAACACTCAAAAACCCAGGCGATAACAAGGATTTGCCCCGATCTTTACCGAAACAACTACCACGGCAGGAATTGAACCTGGCTTTCACCAGAGTCCGTCAAAGTTACAAATGAAGGCAATGAGCCAGATTTTTAGACGACAAATTATCTTTCAACAAAGAATTTAAAACAATAGTCCAAGATCAGAAAGGGCGGACGCGACTTAAACTTCCGCAGCGATAATTGAAGCCAAATCCGTCAAACTTTGCAGACGAAGGTCGGAAACCGAAAATTTCCACGAAAAACAACTTGCGTGGGAGAAAATACGCCGCAGAACGATTCTTATAACCGAAAATCTTCCACGGCGGTTATTGAAGCCCAATGCGTCAGAAATTCTCAGAGGAAAGCCTCCTCGCCGAAATTGTAAAGGAAACGAGCAGTTTCCGACGGAGGAAATTTGCTCCAGAGCCGTTCTTTTAAAAGAAAATTGCTCTCCGGCGCTAATTGACCCAAGTTCGCAGAAGAAAGCCGAGAACCCGAAATATCAAAGCGAAAATCAATTTTCGCTGGAGAAAATTCAATCCAGAGCCTTTCTTTTCAAGAAAAATCGTTCCACGGAAACAATTGAAACCGAGTTCGTCAGACTTTTGAAGGAGAGAACGGCGAAACCGAAAAATTCAAAGAAAATAAGTTTTCGCCGGAAGAAATTCGATCCAGAGCAGTTTTACGAAAGGAAATTCACCCCAAGGCTAAGGAACTCGAAATCAGGCTATTTCTTGCAGCAACGTTCGAGAACCCGCAGTAGAGGTCAAAATACGGCGCAAAAAGATGCAAAATGAAGCTTGAAAGATCGGCAATCTGAAAACGGTACAGGCAAACAGCGATCCGCGGAGTTCGAGCCAGAATCCGCTGCGACGAGGACAATATTTGATAAAATTTCTGTACACAGAGAGGGTTTTAAGTGCAAAACTTGAAAGCTTCCATCGTATCGTGTAATTAAGGTCGGTGATGTCGCAAAATTGCCCTAAGAGGTAGGGCGTAGAAAAAGATATTTTGTCCTTGGTTAATGATAAGCATAATTGAAATGTTGCTTCAGGTCCGCGGGAGACCGGTGGGTCCCGCGCAATTTGCTGACCTCATCTTTGCTTGGAATCTGGACTTGTGGGGCCCACGCGCCCCGGGCCCATGGGTTATTTTATGTGTGGATCACCGGCTGTCGTTGTCAGGTCGCATCGAGGGAGAATCTGGTGAGATCTCATTCCAGAGTGTTTGGAGCCAATCTAGACCGTTTCCTATATGCGCCCGTTTAGGGTTGGCTGGTATATGGATAAAGGGGTAATGATTGTAAGGTTTGGAATGGGGACACGGAAATGGAACTTTTAAATATATTTAATTAGTAATTTAATTATCCACATTAGGGTAGTGGTGCTCCATCTCTCATATTAATGTCCACTTCATAATTAGCATAAGTCTTCACAAGGGTCGTAGAGCAATAGTGAGCTTGTTAAATCAGTCACTAGAATACAAATTCTTTTAGATATCTAATTTGGATAGTCGAATGGATAGGACTATGATCTTTTTTTGTGACTTTGACGAATTGGATGCCTCCAGTCATGATATCTTAGCCAACGAAAAGGGTCTAATATAGATGAGGGCTTACTCAACAAGTGGAATTTGTTACATATGTATATGGAAGGCTTCGATGGCTTCAATATAAATATAGGCTTACTCAGTAAGTGTTCCATTATATGTGTATATACAATAAAAACTTGAGCATATATGTTGATATCTATGTTAAATCGTTGGTTTCACCTCAAAATAAAAGAAGGGAATATAATTTTTTAAAATGTAATTAATTCCCTCCCATACGTTTACTAAACTAACAATCACATGTGAAATATGTGATGGAAATGCCGAAGGGATGCATCAAAGAAGTAAAATTAGAGGGAGCGAAATAACGAGAGAGGAAGAGAGGCGATAAATAAGGGGTTTGAGGGAGAAAAAGTCCTAAGGTAGGGAAAATGCGGTGGAAACTAATGTGAAACTCATCTTTCTTACTGACCAAATATATTGAACCGCGTGTCATTTTTGTTAATCAATTTGAAAGAGAAAGGGGATGTGGTGTGTAGGTTGTTGAGGCAACAATATTTGGAGATATCTCAAAAGAAAGGTGTGGTCGAAGAATACTTGATGGGAAACTTGCTTATGTTTGAATCTGAAGCTTGTGCATATGTTAAATATGAAAAATTGTGTGCGGGGGTTTTTATGTCGTCGATTTCATGTACATTTGTGATTAGGATCCAAGGTTATAGAAGGAAGCGTTCGATTTGAAGGTTATAATTTTGTTGATTATCATTGTCAGAATTTGTTCATATTAGTCTAGTTTAGAAAAATGACTATCAACGTAATTACTTGTTAACATTACAAATGCGGCGACCAATATCGTGTGCAATATTGTTTGTGGATAATTCGTTGTTAGACTATCTTTTTTTTTGTGTGTAAGTGATGGTGTCTAATTTTACAATTTACATTTTGTTAACACAAGGAGGATTTGTGAATTGTG
Source organism: Taxus wallichiana var. yunnanensis (assembly GCA_018340775.1). Taxonomy (NCBI): domain Eukaryota; kingdom Viridiplantae; phylum Streptophyta; class Pinopsida; order Cupressales; family Taxaceae; genus Taxus; species Taxus wallichiana. Next base: position 563,933,293 of record CM031242.1, on the reverse strand, counting down.
GAGCCAAACAATTAGGCCTCTCATAAGCGTGAAGTGATTATTTTTAGAAAATATGGGGAAAATAAGGTTTGTTATTTTTTTATTTTTTTTTTTTCGGTATAAGGTTTTTGTTGGATAGTGTTTAATTTGTTAGATAAGAGAAAGACATAAACGAAAAGTTCGAAAGAAAAATGTGGGAATTAAATACCTACATGTCCACACATATTCCATAGATTAGACTGCTCTATTCAAATAAAATCTATTATTTGTACTCCTTTGTATCGTCTTAATCTCGCTCACATTATTTACATGAATGTAATTTGTGCTTAAAGGGGACAAAATAAAAATGTGGAAAATCCAATAGGTATAATGGAAACGTGGATAGGGAAGTGAGGAAAAAGTCACAATGTAAATGAAATGTAAATATATGTAAAATGAAGTGTAAGAAGCGAGAATCAAAATAAACATGAGATGGTATATTCAAAGAAAATAAGTGAAACAAATTTAAGAAGATTGATCTAAGGGGAAGTGCATATATGATCAATGTACACAAACAAACTTTTGATAAGCTACCACCCATAAAAATAAGTAAGGGGATTAGAATAACATATGCATGAGAGTTTAGCCAAGGTAAAGCTTATTTTGAGGTCAAACTTGAGTTTGACATATACGTAAGTAAATTAGACCCAAATTTACTTTTTCGGCTATCAATTTCTAAATATAAGAAAATGCTACTGTCATCAATAATTTTTAAAGAGGATTATTGATCGATAGTTTTGCATATTAAAAGTTGATTTAAAATTAAATAACAAAAAATTTAAAATTGAGTGTTTACCAAAGTCAAGTTTGGTATTCAAATCCTAAATAATACATCGAACCAAAAACACAGATGTTGCATTCAAAAATTCCTAATCAATTGAACCATAAATCAATAATCAAATATTCTTCTAAACAAATTTCAACCATACCATGTGGGAACATCTAGTAATAGTGACCCAAAACAAAGTTTGGATTGATACCAATTGAAGGTAGTGTTAAAAGACCAAAATACTTAACCAACTTGTGCAAATCTTCCATGTTTATTCAAATGTCAACATGGTATACATGTAACAATTAAAATGTGATACCAATAATGATGGATCATCAACTTAATAGATACATACAAATTTTGGGCATATTTTATGAGGTTTCATGATGATCTTCTTGAAAACATACTATCTACAACATCCATGGAGTAGGGCATGAGAGCAACACATAGGAAAATGTACATGTTAATGTAATTGATGGTGTAACACCTCCAACAAAAATCTCTACTTTGATTTTCTATTTTGTAAATATTAAATATAATGCCCTTCAAAAACTAAACACTTTCATCACAAACTTGGAAAATAGCCAACATACTCAAAGTTGATGCTTTTTCACAAGTCTTCACAATAATCGTCCGTGCATTGTTTAATATGAAGAAAAAATATAAGAACATCAAGTTAGCACGAACAATTGTACTTGAACCACAAGAAAAAAATAGAAAATAAATACGGCAAAATAAAATGGTTACAAACAATAAAATAGAAGTTAAAACAAGGCCACATGATATGACATATCTTGTTGAAGGAAATACAATTAGAGAGTGATATATGTTTGAAATTGAAAGGTTGGGATGATTGTTTAGAGATGTGAAAGGATATAGAGTGAGAAATGGGTTTAGAGGAATCTTTGGAGGGCGATAAGATATACTTTCTCATTAAATGATCTATGTTAGGTATGCAAGTGAAAGAAGAACTTGATAATTAGACATTCATCACCAAGCTTGTGAATGAGGTTCGATAATATTATGGTGAGTCTAATGTTCTTCTATTTTTGTTTGCACGTAATTTTAAAAATTATTACATGTAAGCAATTTTTATCATACCCTTTGCTTTATTATCTTCTATGTAAATTTGTGTTTTGGCATTAGGACATATAAGAAACATACTTGATTTAGGAAGATCAAATTGTGTTAGAAAAACAAGCTAGTAGTAAATTGATGTATCATTTATTTAAGTAATTAGTTTTAGTTTCAAGGAAGTAGTTATTTGTTAGAGGCATTAAGTTGGCATATATTTTATTCTACGAATAAACAACTTCAAGTATATTATCACCAAAGCATTAAATATCCTTTAATTTCAAATTCTTCTAGCATTGGTGTGGTTTTTTAAACCATGCATGTTTTGTAATATTGATGTAGAACTTCTAGTTTTGAATTGTCAAATCTCAACAAACATGTGCATATATAATTCAAGAATAAAACATGTGCATATATATTTCAACAATAATGAAGATTTTTTCATCTTATAATATTTTTAAAGTTTTTAAACATGTGAAAATAACTTGTTAAAGTCCATTAGAATATCTTTGTGAACCTTTTTTTTTGTTTGAATACTTTGTATTTTAAATGGTTGGATAAAATATATAAGATTATTAAGAAGACCAAATAAGTATATGAATTATTGTAAAATAAAAATGATATGAATATGGTAGTTGTTTTTATGTGCAATTGGTGCAATTTTCAATCAAAAAAGTGATCACATTGTAATCACATTTTCTTAATTAGTGTCTTTTCATAATAAATAAAATTTATTTTAAGTGTTAGATTGGTAATTTCAACTCTTAGTCATGTACTAGTAATGAGCTATAGAATCATTGAAGCGATTGACTCTAGATATGTTTTCAAAGAAAACGATAGAGTAATGAAATTTATGATATATTAAAGAACCATGGTATGTAAACAAGATTCAAGAGTACAATAAGGACTAAGGACCTATTCAAGAACAAAGATTATGAACTTGTATAAGAATATGAAAACTATAATCTAATTGATATAAAAATTTGAATTATTACATAAAGAATAAATATGTGATGCCTTTATGTATTAATGTATAATACATATACATTGAATTCGATTACACAAAGTATAAATACATAAGTCTTTTATGTATCCTTTTTAAAATAAAAATTAAATAAATATATATCTCATTCAAATCAAAATACAAATATTATAGAAAAAATAAAAATACCTTCTAAACATTTTGAATAAAAAATAAAATAAATAAAAGAGTGTCGGGAGGGTTCGTTGCTTCGGTGGTGGAGGTGGCTCTCGATGTGGTGCCAAACAGGCTTGGTGTTTAATGTGACAGAGAGGTTAGGGGTAGGCATGAATCTTGTGTTCAATGGGAGGAGGCATGCCATGACATCACAATAAACAAAACCACTTTTGAGCCCGTCTGTTTTACCACCCTAGCGGTGGGGAATGTGGGTTATATGTGGGAGGTCTCGGGGTCGATTCCCTGGTTGGCCACTTCCATGGCTCGTCATTACTCGGTTAGGCGGTGTCGAGCGAGTCGGCTACTTGCCGGTGGTGGAGGTGGCTCTCGACGTGGTGCCAAGTCGGCTTGGTGTTCAATGTGATGGAGGTCGGGGCGGACATCCACATGCAAGAACCAGATCGAGAGGTGCAGTGACCCAAAATACAAAGATATTGAATTCATCGCAAATACTAAAGGATCCAAAAATTCCAACTCTTTACAATGAGCCATGCTCTTACATTTATAATTGAATGGATGAGAGAAGAAGAGGAGAAAGAGGGAAAACTCGGATTTGAATCATAACCACCAACAACAAGCAATAAATTCCTGTAAATCAGCATTAATCTGCCAAATGCACTTCTCAGTCGGTTTGACGTGTAGAGGAAACAAGGAGGCGAGATCGAGATCAAATTTGGGTGGTTGGAGCAATCAAATATGTTCATTAATGGTTAGAAGGACGTTTCCCTATTTCTCACCTACTAAATCCCACTGAAATTTGAATTTGAATGATCTCGAGTGTAGCTCATATCAACAACTTCTAAATGAGACCGGGCGTGAGTGTGTTAGAGCCCTGTAGAAAAATTTAAGGTAGTCAGAAGTTGTCAGCGCAAACTAAACATGCAAGACACATGGCATGCTCGATTGATCGGAAGATTTGTGCATTCATTTTGTCATTTTTACGCCACGTGTCATACACTTGATTGGTTCGAGGATTTGATGCCAATTGTTAGTGCGTTCGATTAGTTATATGTAGCACACTCAATGTCTAACAGACAACATATGGCACATAATGGTGCAAAAGAAGGCGTGAAGATACGTGCGTGGAAGAACGAGGCGTTGAAGGGAAATAGAGGAAAAGGTGCACAAAAGTAGTGCGCGAGAGAGAAATGAGAGGAAAACCTACCAGAGGAACGTATGAAAAAGTTGCAATCATTACAAAGTAATGTGTGGCAACAAGGAAGGGGGTACGTGCATGATGTATGAATTACTGGGAAGAAGGTGAATGCGCAAGGAGTGCGCGTGAGGTAAAATGGAACAAAGAGGAAAAGGAAAAGAAAGGGTGAAGGAAAGGAGGGGCGCACAAGGGTGCGCGAAGAATACGCAAGTAAGGGAATGTGCCAAAGGAGTAAATGAATTGCGCGCAACCTGCAATGTAGAACCTTAGAGCCAAAATGGAAATATAAGTTGTCCAAATAACTAGGGAGTTATTTGGATAATAGTTTTGGCGACTTCGGGGCCATCTTCCTACTAGATAAAGGAGATTAGTAGCCTGGAGCATCCATTGGGCATAAAGTCGGCATATATATGAACCTCTAATCTACAACTTTGAAGAACTACCCTGAATCACTTGAAGCACATTCTAAATTCTATTCTAAATCTTGTAAGACTATTGAAACTATTATGTATTAGACCGACACCTAAAAGCAACAAAAGATTGTGTGTAAGGAGCACACGAGAAGAAATAACTATATACAAATGAAACAATATGTGAGCAACACACTTGGAGGAATTAAAATTACTCTAACATATACAAAATGATGCAGTAAGCTTATGGAAGGGTTTGAGATAGAGATTCCATTAACTGGGATTGATAGCACGCCTCCATCGTGATGAGATAACTCAAAAGAGTTAGCTTCCTTGTAAGAACTGATAATATATGAGCCACTTCGAAGTGAATCAAACTTTGAATGACACCTGGTTTAGCTCTGTCAGTATCCCATTTAAGAGTAAGTCCTTTACTTTGAAAGCTTGAGGCCTAGCCTTTCTGTCAAACCATTTTTTTGTTGATTGTTGATGTTGTTCTAACTTGATCATGGCAAAATTCCTTGATTCTTCAAGTTCAACTAGCTTTGTCATTTTGATTTCTCTCTAGTTTGTGCCTTCAAATTCTAGTTGTTGGGAAAGTGCTAATGAATTCAACTCAAGTATCAAAGGAAGTGTAGCCTCCTTGCCATAGACAAGCTTATAAGGTGAAGTTCCTATTGCCTTCTTTATTATAATTTTGTCTTCCTAGAGTGCACATGAGACCTTTGTATGCCACTCTGTCTTTAGTGATAGTCATCATCCACTTCATGATTCTGATCAGTTCTTATTTGTAGACTCTACCAAGCCATTACCTTGAGGGTAATAATTGGAGGTCTTCAAGTATATACCAAGACTAAGAGCCCAATCAGTGATTTTAGTACAAGGAAGGATTTTGCATTATCTAAAATAATTGTTTAAGGACGCCAAACCTTGTTATAATACCTTCGAGAAAGTCAAGAATGACTGACTTGGTTGATTCCTTGAGCGCGACAACTTCTATCCATCTAATGAAGTAATCCGTAGTTGTCAAGACCCATATGTGGCTAGTGCTTGAAGGATGATTGATCTAGCTTAAGAAGTGAAGACCCCATTATGCAAAAGGTCGATCCACTTGGATTGGTCGGAGGGGAAGCACTACCAATTTCTTCTTTCCTGTAAAGAAAGCACATTCTTTGCATTTCACGACCCACTTGTGCGCATCCACGAATATGGTAGGCCAAAAGAGTCTTGCCATTATGATCTTCATCGTTGTATTCTTGGTAGAGAAGTGCCCACTAGAGAATCCATCGTGAAATTCTGCTAACACTTTTTCAATTTGCGCGCCATAAATACACATCAACAACATGCCATCAAGCTTCTTTTTGAAAAGAAGACCATCAATCAAAACATATGGAATAGATTGCAACCTCGTATGTCTTCTCTTTGCTTTGTTCAGAATAAGAGGTTAAATGCCCTCTAAAAGGAATGTGATCATATCCTTCATCCAGTTGCACACACTAGAGGTTTCAATTTGTTTAGGCTCTATGCACAGGAGATCTTCATCTAGAAATAATGAAGTATTAGGTTCATTCTGCGCATCCTTAGCAAGTTGCTTACAAAGTGTGTTGCCTCTAACAAGCTTTGTGGCTCTGATAGTTACATCGTACTCCATGATTTTGGTCACCCATCGTGCTCTTTTCTCGCTGATCTCTTCTCACATGATGAAGCCTTTAACACTAGAGTGAGAAACTAACACCTTAACATGATTTGTGGTGAGCATACTCTTGAACTTATTGAGTGCACGTATGATGGTGTAGACTTGTTTCTCTGTGTGACTATATTTCAATTCATAATCCTTCAGTGTTTGACTAAAGAAAGCACTGGTTGTTATAATCCTTGTTCATTTTCTTGTGTTAGGACAACAACAATGTTTGCATCAACACCATAAGCGTAAAGGATGAAATCCTTTGAATAGTCGGGGTTGATAAGTCTTGTTTGATCTTGTTGAAGATTTCCTTTCCTTCGTTGTCCATTTGAAGGTTGTGTCCTTCTTGAGCATTAGGGTGATGGGCCTTACTAGTCCTATAAAGTTAGGGATGAATCTCCTAACAAAGTTAATTTTTCCAAGGAAGGATTGCAAGGCTTTCTTGTGCACCAACAGGGAAAGAGCCAGGATGGCTGGAACACGCTCATGATCAAGTGCGATGCCATCCTTTGAGACCACATGGCCCAAAAGCTTGTACTGTGGCACAAAAAATTTAAACTTCTTGGGGTTAAGAGATACCCCAAATTTTCTACATCTCTCAAATACTTTCTCTAGATGCACCATGTGATTTGTGCCCTACTTTAAGAAGACATTAATATCATCCAAGTAAACCAAGATGAACTCATTGATGTATCCTTTGAAGGAAATATCCATGGTGCATGCTAGAAAGTTATGTTTGCATTTGACAGACCAAAGGGCATCTTTTGATATGCATATGTTCCCCACTTGGTGGTAAATGCCATTTTAAATTGATGCTCTTCCTTGATCAATATTTGATTGAAGCCAAAGTATCCATCCAACATAGAAAATATTTGCACACCTGCCACAGTCTACAAAATCTACTCCATAGAAGGCAAAGGATAATGATCCTTAATGGATGGCTTATTTAGATCTCTCGAAATCAACATAGAGTCTAATTTCACCATTCTTCTTGTGCACCAAAACTAGATTTCATGCGACCCGGGTAGAATAATTGATGGGAAAAATAATCTTCGCTTCAATGAGTTTAGATAGTTCTCTCCTCATGAGGGACTCTATTTTTGGATTGCTGACCATTGATTTTGTCTAATGGGCTTGATACTAGGATCAAGGTCAATGGAATGTTGAGCAACACTTGAATCAAATCCTTTTAGGTCCTCATACTCCAATGAAAAATATGATTGTATTTCTAATAGAGAGAAATGAAGGCATGTTTTTCATCACGGTGTAAAATTTATTGACCAACAACTCCTTTCTACGTGCAATAGTGACTGGAGAGTAGTCTTCTTGTGTAGCGTGCATATACTTTTCTTCACCCTTAAATTCATCATCGGGGCTAAATATTTTCTCTAAGGTGACCAACCCTTTAGGCAACTTGTCTTCTTTAGTTGGATCACTTGGTCACCATAATTGTCATGCAAGTTAGCTTGCATGCTTCAAGAGAACTCAACTTCATTTTGAATGAACTGGATGATCGTGCATCACTTTGTTAAACACATGACAATTGGTGTTGTTGTCTGGAATGGATGGTTTGATTACCATCTTGATATGTTATGTGTTGCCCTTGACAAAATCCTCCATAGGGAAAAATTACGAACCAAGCGTGACCATATGATATGATTTTTGTTCATCTTTCTTGGTACCACCTTCAGATTCAAAGTATCAAAGCTCTCAAGGAGGTCCTAAACTCTGTGTTTATAAGTTTTGAGAAGCTTATTCTTTGCAACACACTTGTTTGTGACCTAGTGGATAACCAGATTTGATGTCCCCAAAGATCTGCAGTACCTTGATCTATTTCTTCTCTCGTGATAGGAAGACCATGCACCAACACCTCATATTCTACTACATCGTTGGAGCATGTGAACTACAACATGTGTGCGAAGAATAATTTCTCATCCTTAGGGGAAATGAGAACAACACATGCACCCGCGTTGTTTATACTTTTGGATCTATCAAAGTATAACTTCCACGCAGACATGTGCTTTCTTCATGTTGCTTTATGCACGCGCGACAATACAACTTCTTCTTCAAGGATGCAATAGGTTCCAAGTCCAGTTTCAAAATCTTCAATCTCTTCAGCATATGGATCAAATTTATGGTTCCTTTTTGCCCACTCATCTAGTACTAAATCAGGTACATGAGGGGGAATAGGTTTCTCTTCAACAACTAAAACTTGTTCTTTTTGGATTAAGTAGTTGGCTTGGAGAGGAGATGGGTCATATGAATCTACATGATAAGAAAATATTGGCTCACTTGTATGGTAAACTGGGTACCATACCTTTCCTTAAGTAACATATGGGACCAATCGGAAGACAAGTAACCACCTACCTTGGTAGTGAAATCCCTTGATAGAAATATGGAAAACATGGGAGGTAAGTTAATGATTGACACATCTTGAGTTATAGTGAGGCTTGGACATGTATGGAGGGTTAAATCAAGATCTTAAATGAATCTAAGGGTAGTGATAGTTGAGCCATCAATTTGCAAGACTCCTTTTGTTAAGGGGCTATATGTAAGACCTAAGACATCAACGATTTTCTTAGGCATGACTGAAGTACTAGTGCCTGAGTCAATCCTGTAATATTGCATTTAAGGTGTTTGACTATGATCAAGGACATATAAAAAGGTGGGGCTTTAATAACCTTACTTGTTGTTTTCTCCTCTGCTTGACAAATGTTGACGACAGTGCACGATTTTTGGACAGCTAGATCAACACGCAAAATTTGGGCCAGAGCTTTATGCAGCAGGTCACGCTGAGATTGAATGGCCAGGGCATCCCAAATTGTGACATTCACATTTGTCTTCTTCATCTGATCCAAAATATTGAATGGAAGGCCCATTGACTTGTGCATTTGGGGCATAACAACATCTTTTCTTGATTTTTCAGGTGAATAGGCAAGGACCTTAGCTTGCATAGAGGCTTGACCTACCTATAGAGGGGCGTGCGCTACTTGAGGATGAGTGTTATGTGGAGTTCCATTCATAGGAACTTGTGCACCTTTACTGTTAGATGCCTTAGCTGCATCTTTTTGCTTTTGAGGATCGACCTGTGTTACGTAAATTGGGACTTCAATACTAGACTAGAGCATTTTCTTATTATACCTTGTGTTCTCGGGAACTGGGTGAGTGGTTTGTTTGTATCATATGTAGCTTGATTGATTACAGAAGTCTTTGACACCAAAGAATATCATATTAGCTTCAAAAACTTTTGGCTTTTCTTGATTCTCAGGTTTGTTTGTGCTTGTGGAAGGTTCACAATTAGAGGCGACATGAATCATGTAGGCATGCGCATGTGGCATTAGTGCGGTGATATTAGTTATGAGATATGTTGCAAGGAAAGCACTATTCGGCTCTTATACCATATTATTCTAAAGCTGGAACAAGTTCTTGGCTTGTGTTGGGCACTAGAAGAGATTGCGCTAGAGGAACAACTTGTAAGGGAAAATGCATGTTAGCATGTCATCTGTCAATTTGTTGGTTTTTCCCATATATTTGGTTTCCATATTGATTCCTCCAAGGCCAATTAATTTGGTTATGCCCTTGATTATAATTATTTTTGAAGGCTTGCACATGCTGCTTCTCCAAGGATATGATTTTATTGGACAATTTTCTAATCAGGGCCTTCATATCTTCATCTTCCTTCTATTGTGTGGGAGAGTATGATGTGGATGCAATAGTGTGTGCATTCTTCTCAGGGATGGGAGCAATCGAAGGTTGGGGCGTGTCAAACATCTCTAGAAATAAGGGTGTGGGAGGTCTAAGAGATAAATTTCCCTTTGAATGAGGCTATTCTCTGCTCTTATTGCAATGTTGTAAGCAGCATGAAAGGTTCTATCTCCCATGGATTGAATCATGACTGAAATGTCACTATTCAAATCCCTTAGATAATACAAGAAATCATGTTAGGTCATAGGCCTTACCACTTGAGGGATTCTATCCCAAGTCTTTTGAATTTTGATATTAAAATTAGTCATTTGTTCATTGAGTGCCCTCTTTGTTGTAGTTAGTTGCTCCACCAATGATAGGTGTTCCGATTTGTCTTCAAAATAGTTGCATAGAGTTGTTCTAAGCTCGTCCAGGTGGCAATAGATGCAGGTCTCAAACCTCGGTACCACTGGAGTGCTTTACCTTTGAACGAGGTCAGAAGTGTAGCTTGATTGATCGCTTCATCGCCATGCGTGATCGGATAAATAGAGCATAAATTGGCCACATCTTGGATGTGTTCAACATATGTAACTTGATTATCACCAGTGAAATGTGGAATGCTTTTGAGCACATGACGATGACATATCATGTTGTGCATTGAGATTGAGATGGCTTCCACCAGTGAAGCTAGTAAAGTTCCTGAGGAGGAGGAGGTGGTTGTAGTGTCATGGTAAGGCACACAGGCATGCTTTATGAGGAGGAGTGGAATGTGCGTGACATGCAAGTGATGAAGATATGTGTGCAGGTGTTCTATTACGTATTCTCCTCGAAGATACCAAGAGATACTTGAAAGATGCTTTAGTTGTTGCGCTTTGTCTTATATGTAGTATTTTCATGAAAAGTGCTCAAGATTGTTGTAGATAGTAGATTTGGATATTGGGAGTTGCCAGATGTGTTAGAACAAGCCTCAAAGGCTAAAATTGCCAAATCACACACCAAACTTAGCAATGTTGAAATTTAAGCTTTCAATGTTGGTCCCACCAGGCATGTCAGAAATTGTTGGTTTTTCAAAATTGCACTTGTGTCTCAGATCTGAAAGAATTGAGTCATCTGAGTCAACAATGGGATTGTCTCTAAGTTATGGGACATTGCGCACTTGAGACGGACCTGCAGTAAAGGATGCTTACTCTACCTATTTCTACTACTACTGCTACACCTAATACCGAAAGGAAAACCTAAGCTAATAATGCCAAGGACCGAGAGATAGAAGGATATGCAAAAATGGAAAATTAAACTAAGGAAGGTGATAACACCAGAAAAAGTGGGATGAACACTATCTATTTTAAGTGAAAATGAAGGAGAGAACATAAAGGGAGGTTAGACATGCACAACATAGACCGAGAATGCATTTATATGATCGATTTCATGAGACACAACAAGAAAATATAGTTCGAAAGGGTTTAAGATGGTAGAACAAACATGCAATATAAAGGAAAAGCAAGAAAGAAGAATACAAACACGTTAAGGTAGAAAGATAACCACAAAACAATGCTTTTATTGCTTCCAAATATGCATGGTCTATTACAATGGTGTATGAGGTCGATATCCACATGCAAGAACTAGATCTAGAGTTCTATGACTCAAAATACAAAGATACAAAATCCTTAACAAATACTAAAGGATCTAAAATGTCCAACCCTTTACAATGAGCCATGCTCTTGCATTTATAGATGAATTGATGAGAGAAGAAGACTGAAAACTCAGATTTGAATCACAACTACCAACAAGTAATAAATTCCTACAAATCCATGTGCTAATATGTCAAATGCACTTCTCTAGGTCTATTTGATGTGTAGGGGAAGAAATGAGGGTAGATCGGATCAAATATGGGTGGTTGGAGCAATCAGATATGTGCATTAATGGTCAGAAGGATGTTTCCCTATTTCTCACCTACCAAATCCCACTGAAATTTGAATTTGAATGATCTATAGTGTAGCCCACGTCAACAGACTTCTAGATGAGGCTGGTCATGCATGTGTCAGATCCCTGTAGCAAAAGTTACGGCTATCAGAAGTTGTCACTGCAAACTAAACACACAAGACACCTGGTGTTTTCTAATTGACTGGAAGATCAACCAACTGTGCATCCATTTTGTTGTGTTCTACCACGTGTCATACACCTTTGGTTGGTTCTGAGGATTTGGTGCCCTGTTGGCACGTTCGATTAGTTACATGTAACACACTCAATGTCGATAGATTCCACGTGGCACATAATGGCACAAAAGAAGGCGCGAAGATATACGTGTGGAAGAATGAGGTGTGGAAGGGAAATAAAGGAAAAAGTGCAAAAAAATCATGCGCGAGAAGAAATGGGAGGAAAACCTACAAGAGGAATGTATGACAAAGGCGTAATCATTACAAAGTAATGTGCGGTAGCAGAAGGAAGGGTGCGTGAGAAAGGGGTGCGTGTAGGATGCATGAATTTCTAGGAAGAAGGTAAATGCATGGGAAGTGCACACGAGGGAAAATAGAACAAAGAGGAAAAGGAAAAGAAAAGGTGAAGGAAATGAGGGGCACAAGAGGCGCATGAAGAATCTGCAACTAAGGGAATGTTTCAAAAGGAGCAAATGAAGTGTGTGCAACCTACAATGTAGAACCTCATAGCCAAAATGGAAATATAAGTTGTCAAATAACTAGGGGAGTTATTTGGATAACGATAAACATAACCACTTTTGAATTATTGTATATCATAGTTAAGAGGCTCGCATGGTGAAAAATAGTGAAGACACAAAAGATGGTGGGAGGATGGGTTAGTAGAGGACTTCAATCAAGGATGATGATTTTTGGTTTAGTAGGTTCAATGATGGATATAGGGAGGGAAGCAAGGTTCAAGACGGGTGTCATTCGGTTGGTTGAGTGGAAGGAATAGATAAGAAGGGAGAGGATCCTAGTTCCAAGGGAATTCGAGGGTGAGCAAGGAGAGTGGAAAATTGATATATGGTGCAAATGTAGTCTGTTGGGGGAGATCGGGAGAGTGGTGATCCTCGAGGCGGGACAAGGTAGATTTGGAGAATGACAAGGGCAAATCCCTTGAGTTGGGGCTATGGATTTTTTCCGAAAAGGTCGTGTTGGAGGAGTCTCGAGCCAAAAGAAAGCTCCGGATGTTAGCATGACTTTGGAGGAGTTAAATTTGTTAGAGGATATCCTAGTGTCGATGACCTTGGGTGAAGTGAAGCTCAAAGTCTCGAAAGTAGTTAAAATGGTTGAAGTTGGCTCTTCGACTTTAGAGGAAATATGTGACAGAATGGGAAATAGGGCTATCATTTACAAATTTATTGGAATTTGGCCTTCAAAGGATGAGCTTTGGAATTGGATTGATAAGAATTGGGTTTGTAGTGAGCATTTGGGTTTGAGATTCATGACAAAAGGTTTCTTTTAGGTTAGCTTTGGGAATTCAAAGGATAAAGATAAAATATTTTTCGGAGGCCCGTGGTTCTTTAAGAACGTTGATCTCTATTTAAGACCTTGGTCTCCCCTTTTCAATCCGGAAGAGGAACTGGTCGGAAGGTCCCTTTGTGGGTTAGGATGTACAAGCTTCTTAGGAGTTATGGTGTCAAGAGACCTTGAGGTCGATTTTTGACAATTTGGGAGAGCGATTGGTTTGGGTAAGGAAACAAACATGTGACCTTTTCTTCTTACACCAAGATATGTATCAAAATTGACATTACCAAGCCTTTAGTTGGGTTATTAGAATTAATACGCCGATGGAGGTTTGGTTCTAACCAATCGATTATTAATGTATGCCATTTAGGTGCTTTATAAATGAAGGGAAGTAGGTCATAGATTGAATAAATTCCCCTTATTCGCTAAGAGAAAGGAGCAAAAATCTCTAGAGAAGGAGTCTCTAAAGAAAACTAGAGAGCTAGGGGAGATGGAGGCCCTGTATTAGATAAGTTGGATATGAATCGTAAGATGGATGCCCCTAAGGGTGGCAAGGACCCATTGAAATAGGAGGACCACTGAAACAATGGGATTGGTTTCTCCTCAGAGGGCTTGTAAGTGGAAGCTCGTCTTGAGAAAAGCTTGGTAAATGAGGGGGAGGAGTCGAGTCTTCTATCATGATAAGGAGGTCCCCCTTGATGGTTCTTTAGATCAAGAGGATATGGAAATCTTAATGGAGGCCTTTAATTGCTTAGTTAGTCATGGAAGGAAGTCTCCACCAAAGCATGTCTCACGAAAATATTGAGGATAAAGGTGTGGTTTTAGATCCAATAAGGAGAACAAGTTCTTTTCGGTTTAGGTTAAATTAGTTTTGAGAGGAAACTTTGAAGGAGGTAGATATGAATAAGAAGAGTGCAACTACTTGATCAAGAATTTAGAAAGATTGGCCTCCTCCCAATAAAGGCCTCAACCAAATACAAGATGTGCTAAAACCGTTGGGAGGTGTTCTAATGCTCTCAAAACCTAGTTGAACATTGATATTAGCAACCAAAGTACCTTAGAGGCTTTTGTGTCTGGTGAAAGGGACTCCCCTTCCACTTGAGGGCCATGAAACTTCTTAGTTGGAATATCAAAGGATTAAATTCCTCTTACAAGATCTGTTTGGTCAAATGGCTTGAAGAGCTAGAATCCTCAAATATCTTTATGATTCAGAAACCAATATGTTGAAAGATGATTTTGAAGGTGTCAGGAATTTTTTTGGGTTCAATTATAAAGTGATTTGGTCGAGGATGAGGGGAGCTCTAGGGGGCTTGTAACTTCTTGGGATCCCAACAGATTCAAAGCTTTTCGAGTGACAAAATGTAAGTGGTACATTGTCTTAGATTGTCTTGATTTAAGGACTAATGAAAGCTTTGTATTGGTGAATGTCTATGGCCCTACGCAGATGGAAGAGAAAATGAAATGTTGGTTGGTGTTAAATGGTATTATGAAAGAGGATGACAGGAAGAAATTTCTTGGGGGAGATTTTAATGTGATCCTTAATTTGAAGGAAAAAAATGAGGGAAGAAATTCCTGCCTCCAAGCTCTTGTGATTTCAGATATTTCTACAGTAATCTTGCATTGATTGATGTTGAGCATAAATATGGAGGATTCACTTGGACCAATAGAAGAACTAGAGTTGAGGTAATTTTGGAGAGGATGGATATGTTTGTCTTAAGCTCGAATTGGGGTATGGAAAATTTCCTTTTTCCTCGAGACATTTTAAAGATGGTTGGGTCGGATCATGCTCCTATTAGCTTATCTTTAAGCGTGGATGATCGCCCTGTTGGGATCCCCTTCAAGATGGAATTCATGTGATTTCTTGATCCCTCTTTTGAAGAAAATCTCAAGTCCTGGTGGGATATAAAAGTAGAAGGTAGCAAGAGGTTCTTCTTGATGTAGAAAATGAAGCATGTGAAGGCTGAATCAAGGAAGTGGAATAAACTAACTTTTGGTAATCTTGTACAAAAGAAGAATGAGTATACTTCTAACTGGAAGTCATCCAGGAGTAGTTGATGAGAGGCGGGGCCTTGGAGCCTTTCTAGCCAAGGAAAAGGAGGGGATGGCTTAACTCGATCATATCCTAAACATGGATTAAGTTTATTGGAAGCAAAAGTCTAGAGTGAAATGGTTAAAAGATAGAGACAAGAATATAAAATAATTTCATCTCTCCACTATGATAAGAAGAAATGTGAAAAAAATTGTACAAGTGACTCTTCCTTTTGGGGAAGAAATATCGAACTTGGAAAGGATAAGGGAGGACATGGTGTCCTTCTTTAAGCGATTACTCTTAGAGGAGGATGGTTTTGGTGCAATGAGGAAGAAGCTTTGTTTTGGACATCCCTTGGTTCTAGATGCGAGAGGAGGCTAAGATACTAACGTGTCCTATTTCTCAAGATGAGGTCCGTGATGTAGTTTTTAGCCTTGGTGCTTGACAAAGCTCCGGGTCTAGATGGTTCCCATATTGGTTTCTTTCAAAATTTCTGGCATATTGTGGGCTTTGATGTTTGGGCTGCGAGTGGATGAGTGTAGGAAAAAGAAAGCGATCTTGAAAGAATGGAACTCAACTTTTTATCCCTTATTCTAAAGAAAGAGGATGCTAAGTATTTCGATGCTTTTCACCCCATAGCCTTGTGTAATGGGATATATAATATTATGTCTAAGGTGATGGCTCTAAGAGATAAATCATTTTTATGCTTGGTCGTCTCAGATAGTCAAAATGGTTTTGTTGAAGGTAAGTAGATTCTTGATGGCATAGTGGTGGCTCATGAAGCTATTCATTCTCTCTCCCATAAGAAGAACCTTGGGATGATAATAAAATTGGACATGTTGAAGGCCTATGACAGGGTAAATTGGAGATTTTTGAAAGCTGATCTTTCAAATTTTGGTTTCCCTCTTGACTAGATTCAATTTATCGTAATGGCTTTTCAACTCCTAAATTTTTGGTGCTAATCAATAGTTTACCTACTGGGCACTTTTCTACCTCTAGAGGTCTGATGCAAGGGAATTTGATCTACCCTTTCCTTTTTATCATTATGGAAGAAAGTCTATCTAGATCCATTCACAATCTTTGTTGAGAAGAAAGATTTAAAAGGTCTAAATATTTCCTCTAAGTTAGATCCAATCTCAAACTCTCAATTCATGGATGATACAATGCTTTTTGGTGAACCGTCAGTGACAAAGGAAAAGAAACTACATGAGATTCTAGTCTATTGTGAGAGAGCCGTGGGTTAGAAGGTGAGTGCTCCTAAGTTTGTAATCTTTTTATCAATGTTGATCCTATGTTGCAACGAAGGATTGATAGTATTTTTGGTTTCTCTATTGGCTCTCTACTTAGTTCCTATCTGGGTATGCCCTTAATTGGTGGGGCGACTGGAAAGGATTTATGGAAATCAATGGTGGATAAGATTCAGTTGAAATTGGCCTTGTGGAAAGGTAAGTGGTTAAATCTTGTTGGTAGAGCTGAGTTAATCAGGTCATCTCTTCAACCTATTCCATCATATTTCATGTCTCTTTTTGAGTTTCCTGAAAAAGTGGCCAAGTATATTGTTGGACTGCAAAGGAATTTTTTTGTGGAGTGGATCGGATGACAAAAAGAAGTTCAACTGGTGGCATGGGATGAGGTCTACCATCCCAAAAAGGAGGGCGGCATGGGCTTTCAAATTTTCTTGATGATAAATAAAGCTTTTGGGGGCTAGCTTCTCTGGAGAGTGTACGAAAGACAGAGAGCATCTATGTAACAGGGTCATAGTTACAAAATATCTAGAGGCATAGGACCCGATAGGAATTTTTTTTCAATAGGAGCTTCCTTTTGGTTCATGTATCTAGAACTTTATTAGAAGTTGTTGGCCTTTTGTGGTTCTAGATTTGAAATGGTAGCTTCATAATGGAAGAAGGGTCAATATGTGGGATAATAATTGTCATCCTTTGGGCCCCCTAATAGAGGTGAATTCAGTAAATATGTTTAAAGAATAATCTATTCTATCTTGGGGGAAAAAGTAGCCGAATATTCCTACATCTACGATGGAATCAGAAGCTGGATTACCCCCAATTTTGATAGACTTGAGAATAAAGAAGGTGCACTTTCTTTCTTCAAAATTTTAAGCTCCACTTTGTGTCTGATGGGGTCTCAAAGGACTACCCGATTTGGTCTAGCTGGTTTTGGATATGTAAGCTGTTAAATACCTTAATGGTAAGATTTATGCAAGCTCAAGGATTAGGGAGGTATCAAAGTCTTTTCGAATTTTGTTGTTTGGATCAAAGAAGGCCTGCAAAAGGATAATCATTTCCATTGGCTTGCTACGTTGGGGAAAATTTTGACTTATGATAATATGATGAAAAAGGGATTTCATGGTCCAGATTTTTGCTTTCTTTATGAAGAATGGGGGAGTTTGGGAGTCATCTCTTCATTCATTGCCCCTTTCCTAAACAAATTTGGTCCTTTGTGTGGTGTCGGTGGAATAAAGCTTGGGTTCTTCCTTTCTCTGTTTTTGATCTAACGTCTCAATGGCATAAGGGTCTTCTTCTCCTTTGGAACCTTACTCATGCGGCAATCATATGGAGTTTGTGGCTGGAAAGGAATAGGAGAATTTTTCAAGGTAATAAGCTTTCTATTTGTTAGGTTTGGAACAAGATTGAGGTTCTTCTTTTTGAATTGGTTGGTTCTTGGTGTAAGGATTTAGATTACAAGAATAGTGAAGATAGACTCCTTTGTGGAAAATGGCCTTCTATCCCATGGAAGTTTACTATTGTGTCTCCTGATAAGGGGAGTGAGGAAAATAAATTGATTGAGTGGATTCCCTCGGATGGGGATTAGATTAAACTAAAATTTGATGGCGCTTTTAGAGGCAACTCGGGTTATGTGGGTTGTAGTTACATTTTAGGGACTCCTTTTGTCAACCTATTCTGGCTATGGCAGTTGATTGTGGCATTTCTTCAAATAATTTTGTTGAAGGGATGGCCCTTATTTTTGGTCTGTTGGAAGCAATGAAGAGAAATTGGAGGCACCTTTGGATAGAGGGAGATTCTAAAACTATCATTATTATGGCTAAGGGGAATTCCCCTAAGGCTTGGTCTCTGAAACTAGTGTGGGGAAAATCAAATTCATTCTTCCTTCCTTTTCGAGAGGTCAAATTCTCCCACATAAAAAGAGAAGGAAATCAGGTGGTAGATAGATTAGCCAATCGAGGTATTGAATTATGGGCCAATCATAATACAACGTCCCAAATCTGGGAGTTGGTCTTTCGATGATATTTTGGCCCTTTTGGCTAGGGACACATGGATGGTGTCAAATGGAGGGGGAAATGATTGAGAAAGCCACCAACTATTTATTGCATTCCCTTTGGTTTGATGATGTTTAAAGTGTTGGATTTGGGTGAAGATTTTGGGTACTGGCTCGTGCGGAGTTTTTGAGGAATGGTGTAGAGGTGTGTTTATTTAAGGTAGGTCGGGGGTGGTTTCATTTGTCTCTCTTTGCTTTCCTTCATCTCTCGCTAGTATTTTTTGATGTTTTGTTGGGTTCGACCCTAGTTTCTTGCTTGGTTAGCATAGGGAAATTAAAGGATTTGAGCGATGGTCTTAGCCACAAGAGATGTCGGGCTCGACGAGGACCTTGGGTGAATCTTTCACGGAGTGGGTGGAAGGGAAGATAAAAAAATGTTGTGATGCGTAGCTAGGCTGGAGTGAGTTTGGTTGGTGGCAGAGAATATAAAGGAGGTGGATGAGGCGATATCTCTCGAAAAGATGTGGAAGCTCATGCTCAACCCCAATCGGCTTTGTTGTCGTCATAATGTCTTTGAGTTTGCTCAATATTCTCTCGAATTATTTGGGCTAGTTCATCCTGCACAAAGAGCATGAGGGCTTGGAAGAGCGGTTAGTTAGCATGCAATACCAAATCCATGCCTTGGCTCGTGGAGTTTAGGATATTTCTAGGAGGTGGAAGCAATTGCGGAAAATCAGGGAGTGCAGCTTTTAGATTGTGTCAAGGAAAAGATTGGAATGTTATGTGGACCTAACTCCTTCCTCCCCGTGTAGGAGTGACTTTGATGTGGAGATTTTAGCTGAAAAGCCTTCCAGCGAGAAGATGGAGTAATGGGTTCAGGACTACTCGAGCTTTGGATGGTTTCTTTGATGGTACCGGTTGGGTTTTATTCTCAGGAGGCTTCTGTAAACCTAGTTTTCTTTTTTGATAAATGATATAGTTATTGGGGTTGTGTTTGTGTTGTCCTTGTAGTACTCTAGGTATCTTTTGAATTTTGAAATGTATGGTGCACGATAAAGTGTTGAAACTTATTTTGGGTGTCCATTGATGATTGTGTATATCATGGACTGGTGTGGAATTGTATTTTTTTGTAGGCTAGGGCCTTCTCCCTAGGGACCAATAGAAAAAAAAAAAAAAAAAATAAATAAATAAAATTAAAACAAATCATGTGATACTTAAATCAAACCAAATAAACCTACTAAATGAAAAATCTAAGGAAAATTACATGAAGGAGCCTACATTATATATATATATATATATATATATATATATGAAAAGAAATTCATGTTTGTCTCCAAAATACATTGTTAAAATCTCTATTTTAATTTTTAAATACCAAGGAACATAAGTGATATATATATATATATATATATATGACAAAGAAATTCATGTTTGTCTCCAAAATACATTGTTAAAATCTCTATTTTAATTTTTAAATACCGAGGAACATAAGTGAAAGCAAAGTTGTTAAGTTGAAGGAGGCCATAAAATTTTTAGTGAGATTTCACAAAACATTATAGGTTGAAAAGATAAAACTTATACTTTTCTAAT
Source organism: Taxus wallichiana var. yunnanensis (assembly GCA_018340775.1). NCBI lineage: Eukaryota > Viridiplantae > Streptophyta > Pinopsida > Cupressales > Taxaceae > Taxus > Taxus wallichiana. Next base: position 563,913,010 of record CM031242.1, on the reverse strand, counting down.
AAATGACTTATGTTCGAATAAGACTACCTGAAAGTACGTTCATGTTCATAATATTATTACAAGGAATCAAAAGAATATATAATTTATGATTTAAAAATAATTCATAACATCCATTGTTGGTGTTTAATTATATATTTTTTGACTTAATCGTTTTCTTCTTTGTTTAAAGATAAATTAACAGGAAATGTTAACGAAAAAGCATCATAAATTTACAACTTGAACACTCAATAGAAAAGTATGCCTTAAACTTCCCGAACCAGGATGAAGACATCGGGAATATAATAATGCGTGAAGTGGGAAAACATAAATTTTTAGCAACATGCATAGGCTATAACTCTTTCATGTACCAAAAAATTATAGGATTTGATTCCAACCACACTTATTTAATTCATTCTAAATGCTTCCTATCACTAAACCCTATAAATGTATAACATATTATAGGAAAACAAGGGATACACAAACAATGAATCATAATTGAACCTCTCAGTGGTTGGTCATATTAGCCTCACCTATAATTTATTGACCAATCAAAAATTTTAGACTAAGACTCCATATTGTTTCTTATTGTAGATACAAAATCATGCACTTTAGACATTATTTAGTCCCAGTCTCAGACTACTATTTAAAAGGTTTTTGAGTGAAGAAAGTACTAATTAACTCCCATATTTTGGCCATCTTGTTTTATTCTATTTCGCCATTCTCGACATTTTACATCAATATGCCTAGTTTGTTTCGGTCATATTAGTTATTTTAGCCTCGAATGGGATGCCCAGACCAATCTTGGGCGCCCATGGGCGCCTTGGTCCCACCATGGGCACTTCGATCCTTTTTGATCTATCTTGCCACTTTTTGGGCTCTTTCTAGCCATTTTAACTTCTTATCTTTTTGGTGGTTGGCCATTTCAAGGTTAATTACAAAATTAGATCAAGAGAACCCTATAAATATAAAGTTATGAGACCATAATGAAGGACCAATCACTATACACTACTATCATCCACCTAGAGTTGCATCTATCTATTGCATTGGAGATCATTTTCATCCACATAGCTCCATCACAAGGCACAAGGATATGACATATGCATCTATTACATTTTCTACATCTAGTTATTGCCCACTACTTCATAAAGTGTGTCTAACACAACACACAGGGCATGTTATGCACACGCACGCACGCACACACACACACACACGGGACTATATTTGGGTCGAAATGTAGTGTAACACTTAGTTAATAAGCCCACTTTGTTGTGGCGGTTGAGGTCATTCGACCCATTCATTTGCTTTCTTCTTTTTAGGGTTTTGATATTGCTTGTGGCTTTCTTACAGAATTTCCATCCTCTTGGATTATCGGCGACACACGGTGTAGTGCAAAAAATATGATGTGACACACAATGAGGGTTTTAGACCACCTACCAAACCTATGAAACTCAGTTCTAAATCTTTTACATGAAACAAGGCACCCATTCCGCAAACCAGAGTGCTTGTAGGCACCCGAGTTCCTTTCTAGGCACTCCGGTCTAGCTAATCATTCCAGATCCATCCTTTTGGGCTTGTGCACATTCATTCATGCCTCTTATTTCTCCAGTCATTTCGTGACACATTCCCGCAAGATCATCAAATCAGTTGAGTTCTTTCCTCTTCTCTCTTGCACACTAGGGTTAGCATTTCCTTTTGCATAGTTTCTTGGATCACTTACATATTGCTTTAGCACATTCTATTTAATGCATTTACATGTTCTAGATTATATTAGCTATAGAATATCCCACATATTAATAATCTTAGTTAATCATTTTGGTGAACTCGAATGATTTCACGCTCAAGATCCTCAATTTCCCTTTATCATGGCTCCCAAGGTTGCTCAAGTTTCTTTATCTGATTTACTTAAGAGATATCCCAAGTTCCAGGGTATTTTGTAAAAACATCTAGACAATACATCGCTGCACAAAATAAGTCCTATATTCGATTGTTTATCTAACGACCCTAGTGATCCTCCATCTAATCAACCCCTATTGGACTCAATCCACGCTCTACATGATTTATTTCAAGATAAATTTAAGGCCATGGAATCCATGATTATATATCTCAAATATGAAATTCAACATCTTAAGGATGCTTCTCAATCACATTTTTGTGCTCCTTCTACATCTTATATGTCATTTATGTCCACTACATGTCACCTAGCTGAACCTCAAGACATTCTATTGCTTGAGACTCTTATATTTGAACATAATATTATGCCATGTGATATTCTTATTACGCTCATTAGTCATCAGTTGATCACTCTACCACCTACTCATTACTATTCTCCTTATCAATTAACAAAATATCAAGGCCGTCCATATTGCAATTATCATCAAATCAATGGACATAATGACAATGATTGCCACACTTTTCCATGAATAATCAAACATCTTGAGTGTTAGGGTTTTATCTCATTCAATACACAACATTATGTTGCATGCCCATCTACAACTGCTACACCATGCTCTACGGCTACTAGTGAGCCTCCTTCTAATCTTTCTAAGGAAGTTATAGATGATTCCCTTATTCATTACATGTTTGTTATTGACAATCACTCACATGTGTATATTAATTCTTCTCCTAGCCAGAAAAATACCATATTTCCATCACATGTTTCTCCTATTTTTGATATTGTTTCTTCTTCACTTAATGTGCATCATACCACTATTTCTCATGCGCCTTCTTCGAAAATGCAAGCATCGCCTAAGAAACCACATATAACAACCAATATAACACTTCTTCCTCCCAACACATCTACAACATTACCAAGTCAAAGTGCACAACCGCCTCTCAAAATCAATCACCCTTCTCCTTTGGTAGTGTCATCAATACCGCCAAAGCTACCACCATTCAAGCTTTCTCGCCATCCTACTCCACTTTCGTTTTCTAATCATTTTGTTAAAGAAAATACCTCTCCACTCAAGTTTTCTGCGACATTACCACCTCAACGTCCCATCACTTTTGTTAAGGAAACTACTCCCTACATTGATCCACTTAGTGTCTTTTGACCTCCATCATTCACACATTTGGGGGCATAACATCTACCCTCCCATCATATTAGCATATATGCATCTCTCATATCTACATTATCATACATCGAATTTCTAGGATATGCATACTCATCACATGTTTTAGCGTTGTCATTACCCGATGACACACTCTTGTGCTTCGGTTCACTCTCATTTGTTGAGGGCTTACTACACATGAACCCCACACACTACTTAATAGATATTACATGTTTCATTTCATCACACATCGCACATCATCACACATCACACATCATACACAATCCATCATAATAGTCATCATTATGCATATATCATCTTTTTATTGTCTAGTGTTGCGTGTTATTCATCATATTGTTCATATTACACTATTAGACTATCTATGCATCTTGCATCATATTCTATACATAGTGTCGCCATACTACATCTAGTGACATATGCCTTACATCATACACTTTGCGCATTTCCACATCACTCATATTCTACATATTATACTAGTCTTCATCACATATGAGTCTAAAGCATTACATCATAGTATATATTACCTACTACATACTACGTAACATCTCTACATTACTAGTCTATCTACGAGATTCGCATTACATCCTATTCATCTTACATATTACATAGCATGCATTTGATATCTATCCACATATTTCATTAGATATTATACATTACATATCACATAATCCACTCATCACATGGTTGTCATTTATCATCACGCATTTTACATTTTCTTCTACATGCCACACTCACTACCCTATGACACACTTTAGTTCCTTGGTCCATACTCAAATTTTGAGAGTTTACAAATCAAATGGATCTTACATTCATCACGTGTTTATCATTCACCCTCTCATCATGCGACATTTCTAGGATAGTGACACACGCTATAGGCTAACTCGTCACTTACTCTATTCATCTTGTAGTGGTATACGTTTTCGGCTACATCACCACTCCATACTATTCATCTTATAGTGGTATATGTTCGGATACATCACCACTCCTTACTATCCATCTTGAAGTGGTATACACTTTAGGTTACATCACCACTCCATACTATTCATCTTATAGTGGTATACGCTTTAGGCTACATCACCACTCCTTACTATTCATCATGTAGTGATATACACTTAGGGCTAAATCATCACTCATACATTCATTTTGTCGTGATATATGCTTCAGATATAGGGTTCATGCACATCTCTTCTATATGTTGCATATCATTATCACTACATATACATACTCACCATGAACGCGCGCTAGACACACCACACACTTCGACCATTTCCCGATGACGCACTCTCGTTTACGGTTCATTCTTGACTGTTGAGGGGGAAAACCAAATGAACCTCGTTGCATACAGTTTCTATTCACTTGGGGGGAACATGGCTCTTATCACTCCAGTTTGCATTTTATTCCATCCATCCACAACATACTGCATATTATGGTTGCTCTTACTCTTTACTTACTTTTGCTTGTTCATGGTCGCTTTATTACACATGCTAGTTAGATTACTTGTATGTCATTTATCTATATCATCCACACATGTGCGTTCACATCTTTTTCTAGTTGTGATCACAGATACAAGTCTCTTACATGTAACATGGATGCTCGCCTTTTACCCTTCCTACATTGGTCGTTGGGGGCATCCACATTTGTCTCTTCTAGGTGTTATTGTTTCATTTTGTACTTAGCACTTTACATTACTTGGTTCTACATGCTTTTGACATACTAGCTATCTTTCTAACATGCTTAATGGGTGCTTCATGTGCAGCATTTGTTATGCGAGGATATTTGCTTATGTAGACACAAAATCACACACTTACTATTACATTTATATCATCGAGTATGTTATTTTATATATGGATCTCGTATAATAAAAGTATTCACTAATGACCCATCCCCTAGTCATGTCATCAATTAGTCGGTCGTCATTGTTATTTGTTTGATACAATCATCAGTTGTCTATACAGTTTTGGGCATATTTTAGGGAGTCTCGGTGTTGTAATTTTCTTGATTGTCATCTCCAGTCCTACACTAGGGCATCCCAGTTTGTGATTTTAGGTGCCCTGGTTTCCATAACTCTTGGTCCTAATTTTTTTCTTTGAGGTTAGTCTTTGTCATTACCCTATTCATTCCCCTAGGTGGTAGTAGGTGTTTCGGGTCATTAGTGTTGAAATTTGAACAAGAGATCCCTATATAAACATAACATACTCACTACATTATGCACAGACATCTTACTATCAAGGAAGCTATATATTAAAGCAAGGGAATTTGCATTTGGGCATATTCTACATCTACATCACACAAACATAGGGGAAAGGGTTATATTTATTCTATTCCATCCACCATTTACATCTTTACATCTAGTTATTGCCCCTATTTTGCCATTAGCGCTTAGGGCATCTAGGAAAATATTGCACACATAAACACACATAACTACATTGGGTCTGGAATGTAGTGCAATGATTAGTTATAAGTCCACCATCGTGGCTAAGGTCGATCGACCCCTTCATTTACATATTTCTTTTTAGGAATTAAAGCTTTGTATGGGGTTTTGTAGGTAGATATTCACATTAGATTATCAACAACATAAGCGAAGGTACTGATGACAAATGTGTGACAAAGATGAAGACACCGTGAAGACCTAGTGACACTACGTAATCATATCCCAAGCTTTTCTACGAGACTGATCACCCAGACATTACGGACCCAGGGGTGCCCCAGGGCCCAGTGTACCCTTCCAGGGAATTTGAACAAGAGATCCCTATATAAACATAACATACTCACTACATTATGCACGGACATCTTACTATCAAGGAAGCTATATATTAAAGCAAGGGACCGCATTTGGGCATATTCTACATCTACATCACACAAACATAGGGGGAAAGGGTTATATTTATTCTATTCCATCCACCATTTACATCTTTACATCTAGTTATTGCCCCCTATTTGCGTCATTGCCATTACGCTTAGGGCATCCTAGGAAAATATTGCACACACAAAACACACATAACTACATTGGGTCTGGAATGTAGTGCAATGCTTAGTTGTAAGTCCACCATCGTGGCGCTAGTAAGGTCGATCGACCCCTTCATTTACATATTTCTTTTTTAGGAATTAAAGCTTTGTATGGGGTTTTGTAGGTAGATATTCACATTAGATTATCAACAACATAAGCGAAGGTACAATGACAAATGTGTGACAAAGATGAAGACACCGTGAAGACCTAGTGACACTACGAGAATCATATCCCAAGCTTTTCTACAGACCAGATCACCCAGATTACAGACCAGTGCCCCTGGGGGCCCCAAGTACCCTTCCAGGTGCCCCAATATAGACATATCTTCAACTGCTGCAATTTTTAGAGAAACACCTTCACATTCTTCCCTATCAAAGCACATCATCTAGTTCAAGCTTACACACAACGAGGTAAGTTAAATTTAGGTTAGTATCTTACCCCTTTCATTTTCATTATCTCATTTCATTTAAATATCAAAATCAAATATTCAACACTTCAGTTACATCATTTATTGCATTTCTATATCTATTTAGATTAACTATAGAATAACATTTAAAATTCCAATTTTAGTTAATCATCTTCCACACTTGAATGTTCTATTATTCTTTTTGTTTGTTCTTATTTGTGGGCCTTTCCCTATGTTTAGTGTGCACACTTGTTTTTGTGGCCATGATGACCTTTGTGTGTCTTGTGACATCGTGAGTGATGTTCCATGTTTGCAACCCACTTTATGCAACTTAGTTTGTCTTCTTGAGTGTTTACATTACTACATTACATGGTAACTTTTAAACTGTTTGTGTAGCTTACACACTTTGTCTTTTACATGAATGCTTTTTCATACTAATAATTGTTTTTACTATCCATCCTTATTTGTTCGCACCTTGGTTTCTACAAAGAGCATTCCCTCCCCCTATAGGGCATAGTTTCAGAGTTCATGTTATTGGTCCTCTTTTGGGGCCACATTCTCCTATCAATGATGTCACATGCACCCCCAAATAGGGGGGCATCATTTGGAGTTTTTCTACACACTACACAGAGATTTTACACTGGTTCGGTTCAGTTATATACAATGAGTGGGTTCATACTAGTCTACGAACCCCATACACATCAAATTTTATAGGACTTAGTTGTCCTTAGCATTTTGGGAAGCAGTTACAGGCTTGAAGGTTATAGTGGGTGTGCCTCCCTACACTAGTTTGGCCAGTGGCATCAGATCACCTAAAAACTAGGACGTGTAAGGATCTCTCCACACACATTCAGGGAAGCAATTACATGAAGGAGAATAATGTAGCTTTCTCCCTACACTTCTTCGACCAGGGTGGCATGAGATCGCCCAAAAACTCGCAGTACAAGATATCCTTCTACACTCTCTTTCTCAACATGGATCAAGTGCACATGTTCCATTTACACTCTTTCATTTGTGTATTTTACATTTACATACTTTTACATGTGTATTTTACATTGCATTTTTACACATACATATTTGACTACTTGATCATTTTATCCTTGCAGGTTTGACCATATGAGAAACAAACAGTCAAATGGGGGAAACAACAAAAATAATGCTAATAACAACACTTCGTGGTAGCACACTTTACATATTCGACAATGTAGGTATACTACACACATCAAAATCTGCACACGTGTTTCCACCCTAGGTTCACTCTCATCACTTTGTTTTTGTGCATTTTCATCTATAGTTTCCACGCTCCATCATCTTTTTGTCATTCCACACTTTGTCTAGTCCTTGGTGCATATTTTCTACTACAATCTTCATGGACATCAAGTATGCATCTCTATCTACTTTATGTTATCAAGATTTCCGCTCACCAACATAAAGTGGGGGAAAATGTAGACACAAAATCATGCACTTTAGACATTATTTAGTCCCGGTCTCATAATACTATTTAAAATATTTTTGAGTGAAGAAAGTACTAATTAACCCCCATCTTTTGGCCATCTTGTTTTGATCTATTTCATCATTCTCCACATTTTACATCCATATGCCTAGTCTATTTCGGTCATTTTTGTTATTTTAGCCTAGACTAGGGCCCTGGGCTAGATCTTGGGGTGCCCATGGGCACCCTGGTCCCACCATGGGTGCCCCAATCCTTTTTATCTTTCCCACCACTTTTTGGGATCTTCTAGCTGTTTTAACTTCTTATCTTTTTGGTGGTCGGCCATTTTGGGGTTAATTACAAAATTAGATCAAGAGAACCCTATAAATATAAAGTTATGAGACCATAATGAGGGACCAAACACTAGTCACTATTATCATCCACCTAGAGTTGCATCCATCTATTGCATTGGAGATCACTTGCATCCACATAGCTCCATCATAAGGCACAAGGCTAGGACATCTGTATCACACACAACATAGGGGGAAATTCTATTCTATTCCATGCACACATTCTATTACATTTTCTACATCTAGTTATTACTCGCTACTTCAAAAAGTGCAACTGGCACAAGAGCACCTAGAAGACATTATGTGCACACACCAAAACAACATGTGGGTTCGAAATATAGTGCAATGCTCGGTTAGTAAGCCTTTGTTGTGGCAAATGAGGTCATCTAACCCATTCATTTGCATTCTTCTTTTTTAGGGTTTGGATATTTCTTGTGGATTTCTTGTAAGTCTTTCCATCCTCTTGGATTATCAGCGACACTTGGCGTAGTGTAAAAAATCTGATGTGACACATAGCGAGGGTTTTAAACCACCTACAGATCTGTGAAACTCGATTCGAATCTTTTGGACAAACCAGTGGTGCCCATTACGTAAAAACCAAAGCACCAAAGTAGGTGCCTTAGTCCCTCTCTAGGTGCTCCAGTCTAGATAATCATTATAGATCCATCCTTTTTGGAGCTTCTACATAGTCGTTCCTACCTCCTGTTTCTCCAGGTCATTTTTACGACATAGTCCCATAAGATCATCAAATTAGTGAGTTCCTTCCTCTTCTCTCTTGCACACTAGGGTTAGCATTTCCTTTTACACAATTGTTTGTATCATTTACATCTTTGCTTTACCACATTCTATTTACTACATTTACATGTTGTTCTAGATTAGATTAACTATATGATATCCCACATATTCATCATCTTATTTAATCACTTACATTGTTAAGTGTAAATTACTTTGTGATTTCTGAGGAAGTTTTTTTACTAATAAAACTAGCAAAGTGTACCATGTAATATCTAGGTGAGAAAGGGATTCCTTGTTTTCTTAATCTAAGATTTAATGTACTTTAGGTTCAAGCAATTGATATTTTGCCAATTCTATCCATGAAATTCATGAAGAAAAGAACTAATAGCCATATATAAATGAAAGGTCCGAATTTCAAGCATTTTCGATTTACGTGTGGTCACTGAGAGAGAGCTAAGATAGAAAAATAGTACCTTGAATTTTATTTTGTGTGGGCAAAACCACATTTTTAATAGGTACTATTTTATTAGACCAACTTAATGTTATTTAAAATATCTAGGTAATTAGTTAATTTTGCATAAGTAACTACTAGTTAACTATTTACCTAGGTTAATTATGTATTTGTTATAACTATATTTGTTAGAATAACATTTGGTTATTCATGAATTGTATTTTCTTGCATTTCATTAGGTTTGTTAAATTTGCATAACAAGTTTGTTGAACTTGTTATGGTTATACAATACATATATGCATTACATCTTGTACTTGTTTTCACTCTTTTTATGGACTTTGATGAGGGTTTTACACTATAATCAAACAAGCAATGAAATAAGATCTACTGAGGGGTTATCTTGAGTAATTAACTTCCAACATTAACCATTCAATATTATAATAATGCATTAATACTTGCAACAAATGTACACGATGCAATACAAACTCACAAATACATGGGATTGAGTGCACTTAGCTGATTACAGGTGCTTTTGGGCTGACCTAGTTGATCGAATCTTTGAAACATAGGTATTTGGCCATGAGAAACCTATAGAATTGAAATTGTGACTTGAGGATCTACTGGGGTAGGATTGTATAGTATGGGCGGGAACACATTTATGTCTTGACCTATGTGTATGGTTTTGTAGTTGCTCGAGTTATGGTATGTGACTTTTGGGTTTGTCACTTGTCTAATTCTCTTTATTGATATATGTCGATCAAAATGTGAGGGTCTCTCAACACTATGATCGATCCTTCAAAACCCTAACCATAGATGAAGTCCTACAAAAAAAAAACATTAATTGGGTTGTGGGAACCATCATGCATCGTCAATGTCAACACTAATCTAAAGAGGCCTCAAACGACACGTCATTCTCCACCTAGTATTGTGATATCTAGTTGTAGCATAATCATATTTGAAATCCTTCCTTTGATAATGCTTGAATTGAGTTTCTCTCTTGTAAATCTACTTGAGTGAGTGAATTTGAGTACTTGCAAATGTGGGAAGCAGTCCCTTAGACCTAGTGGGAAGCTTCAAACTTGTAGATAGTGTTGCCTTAATGAATGTGTAGAGGTATTTTTGGAGTGTAGGGAGATTTGGGTGCCTTTTGTGCTAGATTTTGCAATAAGATTCCGTAAGAGTTCTTTAGAGCCTAGTACTAAATGAGGTGAGTTTCACTTATTTATATATGCTTCGAAGTGTTTCAAGTTACAAAGGTCAACTAAGGAAGAGTAAGTGACCCAAAGAATAATATTTAACATAAATTTTGGGACCAAAGTAAGTAAGGTAAAACCATACACTAGTGTCAAGACCACACGGAAGGTCCCGCCCATCTTGTACATTTTTACCTAGTAGTAATAATTTTCAATATGAAGTTTGGAAGTGAAAAGTGGAGTTTCTACAAGGATTTTATGCATTCAACTCTACGAAACTATCGATAGATGAGTTTGTAAGAGCAAGCAAGCTAGACAAGAGGCGAGGGATGTCTTGGATAAGAGTAGGGATGTCCTAGATAAGAGTGGGTAAAGTGCATTTTTTTGAGCAAGAGAGCAAAGTCAAGAACAACCATATAAAATAATATAATTGCCAAAATTTAGTGTCTATATTTTCCCCCCTTTAAGCATGAAATGAAATTACACATTTCAGAGAAAAGATACCTGAGTGTGTAGACACACTTTATCTTCGCTTCAATGTTTGTTTTACAAGATCTCGTTGTATTGGTGTTGGCACACTCCATGATGAAACCTACAACACATAGTGTAGTCAATGTCCATGATAAAGAATTGAACTTTAACTCAAATGTAAAGATGCAATGTAATGAAATTTGAAACTGTAAATAGTGAAATAAAGAGATGCAAAATGTGGAAGGAATACACTTGTTTTTTTGTAAAGGGAAGAGTTTCTCATTATTTTCTTGTACTTTTGATATTTGGATTGATGAAATTTTTTTGAAGGATTGGGGTTGATCAATCTTGAATTATGTTGAGGAGATGCAAAAGTATTGGGTGTATGGAACCAAAACAAAAATTCTAAAGAGAGAAAAAGAATGAGGAGCCGAAATACCCGTGAAGGAAGAAAATCACATATCAAAGTCATCCAACAAATTTGATATCTTCCCCTTAGGTATAATAGGAGGGAAGGATTGCTTACGAAGAACTTAGCTACTTCACTACCTTCCATAACCTCACAGATCACACTGCTAGAGATGGATCTAGGCCCAATTTTATAAATTAAGACACATAATACAAAACAAAATGAATTGCCCCATACTCTACCCATGTGCCACAACTGAGTAGAATTAAAATGTGTTGAAATGTAGTTGGAGAAAGGAGACCCATGCCCCGATATCCCGAGACTGAAATTAAAATTGATTAATATGGAGAAGAAGGAATGAAACCTTTCATACCCCCGAAATGATTTGAATTGAGTCATTTGAGTTTGAAAATGTGCCAAAAACCTATGTTTGTAGGTGAAAATATGAAACTGATGAGAAAATTGTTGTAACTCTCTCCAAGGTAAAATCATAAAGCCGAGTTAGGAATTTTTGTATGGGCTTGATCGTCGTACTACATGTTTTTGACCCTGTGTTTTCTTTTCTGAATTTTTGTGTTTGATGTTGTTTCTAAGTAATATTTCTTGTTCTTACCGTGCGTGCCCAAAATTCCAACCTGTCTTCTATAGGTGTAAAATATGCCCAGATGAATTCCCCACTTTGAGGCACACATGATAATGAGTTTGAGTGCACTTCTCAAAAGAATATATGTGCAACCATGTTTGATAAGTTTGATAATATGCATAGAAAACACATGAAGGGATGATGTGGTGGCCACCAAGAAGAACTTGTACCTACAAAGAGGATGTGCACAATGGAAATCATGGTGTTCAATAAAGAGAAACCATAGAAATAGGAAGAATAATAACAACAAAATCAACAAGATAACTAGTAGTAATTAACAATAGTAATGCATATGTAAGTGAAAAGATAATTGTGCAAATGATGTCATGCAAAGGACTTAACACCTACAAACATGGGACACTAATTCAATGAAATTTAAAATCTTAATAAGAGGATCTGAGATCAAATTAATATAAAGTAACAAGTAAGATCAATCGTGCAAGTGTAAACAATAGTGAGATAAGAGTGAATTAGCTTGTATTTGGAGATTTGGGCTTATTCTAGGCTAGAAACCGAGTGAAACAATTTGGATCTAGACCGAGTAAGATTTGTTTGGAAAATTGGAATCTAAAACTACCTCGGACATGACCCCCTCAAATGAGGACATGACTATTGAGTGGTATTTTATGATTTGGGTGGTAGCGTCCTGCAAATTCCCTAGTTCGATCTTTTTTTATTGTATGAACTTGTCTTATTTCTTCACTTTTTGTCGCATCCACTTCATTATAGGGTTTCATTGTCACACCCGAACCTGTAAAACAAATCCTAGCTACATACACAAGGCTCAAAAAACATTATATGAAATAAATAATACATATGCTTGAGTCGGAATAACCTCGGTGGTCACCCCAATGTGATTATCACTGAGAATTACATTGCATTTCAAAATCTATGTAGTTCTAGTGTATGTGTGTGTGATTGAATCGTGTCCCTTGAAGCTAGGTTTCCCTTATTCTAGTCGTACCAAGATAACAAGATAAAAATATTTTTCCCCAAGATAAATGTGTGAGATGGAATTCAGGAATATCCCCTATTATGCAGTGAATAATGTAGTTCGGATGTAGTCCTTGAATGTTTCTCTTTGCTCCCGTAGTAGATAGTAAGTAATATCCCAAGTTGTTCATCCCCTAATAATAGTGAGTTAGTTATGTATATATATGATTTCCTTGTTTGAATTTCATTATAAACAACACAATTTTTTGACCCAAAGTGATAAGAAAGGTTTTAGAAAATATAACAAATGATGTGGCATTTCAAATTTGAGAAAAGAAGGCAAAGGACAGAAGCGCCCAAAGGGAAGTGAGTGCTGAGCGCTCCTGTCCCGAATGAGTGGTGGTGTTATCGTGATGTTTGGAGGATAAAAAAGAGTTGAGTCACATGTTGTCCAATGTCCAAAATTAAAGTGGTCATTCGAGAAAATTAAATAATAAGAGTGTCAAAAGGATAAATCAATGTAAAAGAAAAACAAGTGTTGTTAATGCCTAGTTTTCTTAATTAGGGATCATCCACATAATAACATACTTAGAGGCATGATGCAATTAGTAATTGCATGATTTTATGTCTACATTTTCCCCCACTTTATTTTGGTGAATGAATATTCGATAACATAAAGTAGATAAGAGGAGTGTACCTCACGGAGAGCCGAAAGGAGTTATAGCGATAGTGTGTCAAATTATGATTGTAATTGATATCGTGTCGAGATGGAGATTATAGAATGTGTATCGTGGAATATAAAAGAGGATAAGGATCCTAGGGGTGACCTCGTGTGTGTAGTAGAAATGATGCATGCATTTTTTCCTTGGATATTTCCTTTGTTAGAGTGTCTTGTGCTTGAGATTGCTTCTTGTTCCATTTATGTGTTGTCTTTTATTGGAGCAAAGTTGGACATGTATCGCCGTGAGAAAAGAGGTAGATTTGTTCCTCTATGTTTTATTACCTTGGATATGGTTAAAATAATAATGAGGATTTAGGCATCATGTTGCCAAACTAAGGATTTGAGAATCATGTCACTAAAGCGAGGATTTAGGCGTCACGTTGCCAAGCGAAGAGTATTGGGAGATTTTTCAAATTTTCCCACCAACCATTAACACTTCCCCATAAATAAGTTCCATTGTAGATGGTAAAAAACCCAATAGAAATTGGTCACAGATGACACATAATTATAGAAATATCATTGTCTTACATGTGCCTTGGGTTTCATTCTTTATTTGATCCCGAGAAAATAGAGTAAATAGTTCCCTTACTCAAAGTATGTAACTTACCATTGATTGTATTCATGTTCTTCCTAATAGTAACATGTAACTGAGTATATGTTGTTGGATTTTGGAGAAACATGTCACTAGGAACTTGTTGATCCTGTATTGTACCTGTTTCTACCCCTAAGATAGAAACGCCTAGGAGGGACACTATCATCTACCATTTGTATCCGATTTGGGTGTTTTTGTCTCTAAACTAATTTTGGCCCAATTTTGATTCTAAACCTAGTTTAGCTCCTATTTATTATGATTTTACTTTGTATCAAGTTGTGTCTTGTCTCTAAAATATTGAGAGGGTGAAATAATCACATGATGATTGCCCCCACTCATTTGGGGTGCGTGAGATGAACCAAGGCGAGCATGACCCAAATGAGGAAATTTGAAACTGATGTGCACATCTAAAATAGAACTCCTATATGGGGAATAGGGAATGTGCATGGTAACTACCATGACACATGCAAAATAATGGGAAAGTCTAGCCAAAAGTGTTAGTCACAAAAAAACATGACATGATGCAATAGAAGCTAGTCAAAACATGCAGTAACATGATAAAAGACACAAGTAGTTAGTTGAATATATGGGACACCACTCAAGATGTTGCAAGACACTTGAAGCCTTCAAGGCTATAGAAGAAAAAAACAAAATCAAGTATAGGGCATAACCCACAAACAATGACAATCAAGACACAAACATAGACAAGATACAAGCAAATCAGATAACCATGGTTGGAAGTAAGCCTATGAGACAAATGCTACACATAAAGCACCTATTAGCATGTTAGAAAAAAATGATAATATTCCACAATGTATAAAACTGAAAATAGGAATGAAAGTAGTAGAAATTACAATGATAAAACTTGAATATAGAGAAATAGGAAAGGTGGATGCCCCTAGGAGCCTCACTAGACTGGTAGAGAAAAATACCAAACATCATACATCATGTGATAACCTATAAGTATCATGTATTCACCTCAATAGTACCATGTGAATGCACATGTGTATATGGAAAAATGATAGAGCATACTATGAATCAAAGTCACATGATAAGTAATGTGCAACATAGAATAATATAAGTAAATAAGGAATCATCCAATCAAGATATAGGCTAATGTTTTTGAATTTTGCAAATATTTGAATGGGTTTGAATTATTAGAATATGAGATGCAATGACTACGAGAGGGGAGTGTATGTATGCAAGGTGAGGTCCATGTAGGTAAGTGCACCCTCAATAGTCATGTTTGAACCTAGAGCGAGAGTGTTTCATTAGGTAGCGAGGGGGGGATAGTCTTCTCCCAAGTGTGAATGCCATGGTGACTTATCAAATTAGGAGGGGACGAAGGACCACTATCTACTAGTGTGAAAGAGGTATGCGTATGAACATAATCAAAGGTGTTATGGTCACGGGGAATTACGTGTGGGGAAAGAGACCGTGAAGTGGGCCTAAATGTGCCATGGGTAGTGTGTGTCATAGGTGGATACATATCCCTATGAGGTGGACTATGAGACCAATGTATTTTTCGTAAGCGAGAAGTAAAAGCCACATGTGGAGGAGATCTAGGTGTATGTGTAAATTAGCACCAATAATGGTAAGATCTATAGATTTTGTAGGAGTAGGTGTCAAATTTGTGGGGCTATCATGAGGCTATGCATGAGTATGTGCACAAATCTTATAAGTAATTGTAGGTGTATCGGTTGTAAGATCGAATGAAAAAGGATTCCATGGTGGGATGCCTCAAATAGTGATAACATGATGCTCATGTATAAACTTAAGGCATAAGTGAACTATGTAGGGCATAAATTTAGAAGCCTAAGCCAAGGAAGTCTTAAGACCATGTCATAATGCGTAACTGTAGATCCAATAGTGAAAGTCATAGAGATAGTGAGGGGCCAAAAATGATAGGGATAATGACATGCCCATGAGAAGTAGGTGATATACAGGTCATTTGAGATAATGGAAATTTGATAGCTTATAAGAAAGATAATGAACATGCATTGCACTTATAAGTAGGATGCACCATAACATTGTTGATAGCATGAGGACCAATAGAAGCATCAATGTGTAATCTATGTGATGAAAAAGAGGCATGAAAATCAACATTAGTAAAATAAATGATAGGTGGAGGAAGATTAGTAGTACCAATAAGAAATCCAAGAGGATGATATGAAGATGAAGGAGGAGGAACAACATGATAAGCATGATTTGAAGAGGATTCAGGAGCTGATTTTTTGTGCTTAGGTAGTGGATCATTGAAGATTTTAAGCTTTCCATTGTCATTAGTAGATTTAGAAATAAAAATAGTAGATTTAAGAAACTCAATGTCATGATTTTCAATCAGATCTTGGATTAAATTTCTAAGTTTGAAACATTTGTTAGTAGAATGGCCATTGCATTTATGATAATCACAATGTGCATGTTCATCAAATTTATTTCCATGAGGCCTATTAGGATCTATCTCAAGAGGATTTGGAAGAGAAATCAGATTGCTTTATATGAGTTGAGGAAACAACATATGTGGTGGGTATGGCAATCTAGTAAAGGTGTGACATGTAGGTTGGAGTTGGAACTTTTAGGTTGGGATATAGCATTTAAAATAGGCTTAGACTCACTAGGCTTTCCCTTAAAGGTGGATTTCCTTGGGAACTTGTTAGTAGATTGATCAGAAATGTTAGCACCATATTTAAGCTTTCCCAAAGAAAGTAACTTGATTTCATGATTTTTGAGAGTGTGACATAGATGATCAAAAGAGTGAAAATAGTCAAAGAGCACACATTATTGCAAAGGAGGTAATATGATTTAGATAAAAAGATCTTGCAATTCAGATTCAACTAAGACATTGTTCATTTTAGAAAGATTAGTCTTATAATGTGAAACATAGTCATTGATTTAATGAAATTTAAAATCTTAACCAAAGGAATGAGATCAAATGGATATAACAAGTAAAAAGAAAGATCAATCATGCAAGAGATAAACAAGTGCAAGTAATAATGAGATAAGAGTGACTTATCTCGTATTCAAAGATCTAGGTTGATATTGGGTTGGAAAGCTGTGTGAAACATTCTAGATATGGGGAGTAAGCTTCATTTGGAAAAATTAAATTTGAAAATACCTCGGATGGGACCACCTAGATGAGGATAAGAATGCTCGGGCACTAGTTTCTACGTTGGGCATTAGTGTCCTACTAAATGCTCTGGTTCTTATCTTCTTAGGGTCTGAACTTGTCTTATTCCTTTCACTATTTGTCACATCCACTTCCTTATAGGTTTTCAGTTTCACGTTTGAACCTACAAAACAAACCCTAGCTACCCACACAAGGCTCAAATAAACATTATATGAAATAAATAATGTATATTCTTGATTCCTAACTACCTCAACGGTCACCCCAATGTGATTGTCATTGAGTGTTGCACTACATTTCAAACTCTATGTAGTTCTAATGTGTGTGTGATTGAATTGTGTCCCTTGAAGTTAGGTTTCCCTTATGCCAGTCACACCAAGATAGCGGGCTATAACTACTTTTCCCTAAGATGAATGTGTGAGATGGAATTCAGAAATAACCCCTCATATATAGTGAATAATGTAACCCAAATGCAATCCTTGAATGTTTCTCTTTTCCTAAGTAGTAGATAGTAAGTAATAGCCCAAGTTATCCAACCCCTAATAATAGTAAGTTGTGTATATATATGATTCCCTTGTTTTAATTTCGTCATTAAAAACCAAAAGGGTGACTCAAGCTTGATAAGAAAGGTTTTAGAAAAGATAACAAATGATGTGGCATTTCAAATTTGAGAAAAGGATAGAAGTTCCCAAAGGGGACAAAAGCACATGGGCCCTCCTATCCCTAATGGGTGGTAGTGTCCAAGATCTTGCAGGATAAAACAACAAATATAGACTGGGTCACATGTTTTCCAATTTCTAAAAGTAAAGTGGTCATTCCAAAAAGTAAATGACAAGAGTATCTAAAGAATAAATAAATGTAAAAGGAATCATGCATATAATAACATACTTAGAAGTGTGATGTAAGTAGTAAGTGTGTGATTTTGTGTCTACATTTCCCCCACTTTATGCTAGTGAATGAATATTCGGTAGCATAAAGTAGATAAGATAAAGGAGCGAAAGGAGTTGTAACTAATATCATTCTGAATGAGGATTGTACTTGATATCGTGTTAGATGGAGATTATAAAATGTGTATTATGGAATCTAGAAGACGATGTAGATCTTAGGGGTGACCTCGTGTGTGTGTAGCATAAGCGATACATGCATTTGTTCCTTGGATATTTCCTTTTCTTGAGTGTCTTGTGCTTGAGATTGCTTCTTGTTCCATTTGTGTGTTGCCTTTTTTTGGAGTAAGGTCAGACCTACAAAAGAAGATAAGTGTAGTCAATGTTCATGATAAATGAAATTTAACTTTAACTTTGTAAATGTGAAAATAGAAATGCGTATTAAAAAACAAGTGAATTAAGGATATAATACATCATGTATGCCATGAGAAAAGAGATAGAATTGTTTCTGTATGTTTTGTTTCCTTGGAGATGGTTGGAATAGTACTAAGGATTTAGGTGTCTTGTCACCAAACTAAGGATTTGAGCATCCTATTGCTAAATTGAGGTTTGAGGTGTCCTGTTGCCAAGGGAAGAGTATTGGGAGAGTTGTAGGATTTTCCCTCCAATCGTTAATGCTTCCCCACAAATAAGTGTCACTATAGATGGTCACAAACCCAATAGAAAATGGTCACATATGACACATTGTTCCAGACACATAGTTGTCCTGCATATGCCTTAGGTGTCATTCCTTATTTGATCCAAAGAAAACATAGTAATTAGTTCTCTTGCTTTCGAGTATGTAACTTGCCAGCGATTTTGTACATGTTGTTCTGATAATAACATATGGAAAGTACTGAGTTTATGGATTTAGAAAAACATGCCACTATAAACATGTTGATCATGTATTATACATATTTATTCCCCCAAGATAAAAATTCTCAAGTTGGACACTAGCGCTCACCATTCCTTTATATTTTGGGTGCTTTTGTCCCTACACTAATTTTGGCCCAATTTTGATTCGAACCTACTTTTTTAGCTCTTATTTATTATGATTTTTTTGTATCAATATGTGCATAGTCTCTAGACTAATGAGAGGGTGAAATAATCACCCAATAATTCCCCACTTGTTTGGGGTACGTGAGATAAACCAAGTGAGTGCGACCGACAAATGAGGAAATTTAAAACTGGTGTGCACATTTGAAATAGAACACCTATAGAGGAAATATGAAATGTGCATGGTAACTACCATGACACATGTAATACTATGGGAAAGGCTAGCCAAAAGTGTTGATTACAAATAAACACAACATGATGGAATGAAAGCTAGTCAAAACATGCAGTAACATGAAAAAATACACAATGAGTAGTTGGTTGAATACATGAGACACCACTCAAGATGTCGCAAGACACTTGAAGCCTTCAAGGATATAGAATAAAAACACACAATCAAGTATAGGGCATAGCCCGTAAATAATGAAAATCAAGACACAAACATAGACAAGATACAAACAAATCAAATAACCATGGTTGGAAGTAGGCATGTAAGACAAATGCTACACATGAAGCACTTGTTAACATGTTATAAAAATTAATAGTATGTCACCAAGTATATAACTGAAATGGAAATGGAAGTAGTAGATATTGCAATGATAGAACATGAATATAGATAAGTATGGAAAGGTAGATGCCCCTAAGAGATTCAATGGGATTTGGTAGAGAACAATACTTGTGTGATAACCTATAAGTATGTTGCATTCACCTCAAGAATACCATGTGAATGTGCATGTGTGTATGGAAAAAGGATAGAGCATATTATGCATCAAAGTAACATGGTTTGCAATGTGTAACATAACATAGTATAAACATGGAAAAATACATCTAATAAGGATGTAGGCTAATATTTTTGATTTTTTATAATTATTTGAATTTTTCAGAATTATTAGAATATGAAATGTAATGACTATGAGAGGGGAGAAAGGTTTCCCCCAATGTATTTGTGAAAAGTGAGGTCTATGTAGGTAAATATGCCCTAAACAATCATGTTTGAACCTAGAACAAGAGTGCATCATTAGGTAGCGAGGGGGATCATATGCCCCTAAGTGTGAAATCCATGGTGACCTTTCCAAAGATGATAGGGGGCGAGGGCCCACTATCGCTAGTGTGGAGGAGGTACACATATGAACATGATCAAAAGCTCTATGGTCATGGGGAAGTACGTGTAGGGAAAGAGACCATGAAATGGGCCTAGATGTGCCATGGGTAGTGTGTGTCCTAGGTGGAGACCTATCCTTATGAGGTGGACTATAAGACCGATGTATCCATCGTGAGTGAGAAGTAGAAGCCACATGTGGAGGAGATCTAGGTGTATGTGTAAAATTAGCACTATGAATGGTAAGAGCTCTAGATTTTAGATGAGTCAGTGTCAAAGCTATGGGGCTATCATGAGGAGATGCATGAGTAAATGCACAAATGTTAGAAGTAATTTTAGGTGTATCAATGATAGGATCCAATGAAAAAGGATTCCGTGGTGAGATGCCTCAAATAGTGATAATGTGATTTTAATATATAAACTTAAGACATAAGTGAACTATGGAGGGCATGAATTTGGTTTCCCTAAGCGAAGGGAGTCCTAAGACTATGCCAAAATGCGTAATTGTAGATCCAACAATGATAGTAGACATTGAAATAGTGAGGGGCCCAATGAAGTAATTTAATTTGAATTAAATCTAATTGTAAAGTAGCATATATGATAAAATACAATAGATATACAAATGATAAGCACTCAAACAATGCAAAACTATGAGAAAATGGGGGAGAGAGATGACTTAGTTGAATCATGTGCAATCTGGAACTGATCTGAGTGGTGTAAAGTGTTGAACACGGATGGATCTATGTTATAAGCGATATCTATAAAATTAAGATTATGAGAAGAATGCCGAGGCATGGGCATCAGGGGCTAGACAGAGGCACTGGGCATTGATGACTATTCTGGGTTCAGTAGTGACATTACTGAGAAGGTCGAGTCGATTTCTTCTATGTCGTAAGGTTTCACTATCACTTCATGTTGATCACTTGATATTCACACTTTGATCACCGAGGGTACTTGTAACCTACAACAAAAACCCTAGCTACCTGCACAATCTCACAAACACATCAAATTGGAATGAAAATTAAATATGTGAAGTCAGAATGACTTTGTGATCCACCCGATGAGTGAACTTATGACCGAGCATTGCACTACATTCTAGAATCCATGTAGTTCTTTGTGTTTATGTGTGTAATTGTGTCCTTAGGTTGCCCTCGTGCCAATGACACCAAGATAACGAGCTATGGCTAGATAAGATGCAAATGTGTGATATGGAATTGAGCACTTTCCCTTCTATGCTAGTGTATGCAACCCAAAAATGTAGTCCCTTGTAATGGTAGTGATAGTATGTAGATGAGATTGCCCTAGATTTTTAGCCAAAATAATATAGTGTATGTTGTGTATATATATGGATCTCTTACTTGAATTTTGACACAAGTGAGCGACATGCCGAATATGGCCTCGGGATAAGGATAAGAAAACTAAAAAGGCTGACCAAAAATGTAAAAAATGTAAACAAGAACAAAGGGGAAAGGAGTGTCCAGAATGGATAGGAGTGCCTGGGCACTAGTGTCTAGAATGGGCATTGTTGTCTTGAGATAAATGACAACAGATATGAACATACATATAGATAGGGATCCCTGTGACCTGGCCAAAATTGGGTGCAAAAACGCTAGATGTGAGAGAAAAAGACAATATAAAAAATTAAAGAAAATGGATGGACTAGGGAGTATGTCACCAGTGAATACTTTTCTTGCTTAAGATCCATGCATATAATAACATACATGATGGCATAATAAAATAGTAATATGTGCGTGATTTTGTGTCTACACCAAATGATAGGAGAACAACATGCCCATGAGAAGTAGGTGATCTATAGGTCATTTGAGATAATGGAAATATGATAGCTTGCAAGAAAGATAGTGAACATGCATTTTGCTTATAAGTAGGATGCACCATAACATTGTTAATAACATGAGGACCAATAAAAACATCAATGTGTAATCTATGTGATGAAAAAGAGGCATGAAAATCAACATTAGTAAAATAAATGATAGGTGGAGGAAGATTAGTAGTACCAACAAGAAATCCAAGAGGATGATATGAGATGAAGGAGGAGAAACAACATGATAAACATGATTCAAAGAGGAATCAAGAGCTGATTTTACGTGCTTAGGTAGTGGATCATTGAATATTTTAAGCTTACCATTGTCATTGGTAGATTTAAAAATTGAAATAGTAGATTCAAACAACTCAATTTCATGATTGTCAATCAAATCTTGGATTATATGTCTAAGTTTGAAACACTTATCAAGTAGAATGGCCATTACATATATGATAATCACAATGTGCATGTTCATCAAATTTCTTTCCATGAGGCCTATTAAGATCTAGCTCAAGAGGATCCGAAAGAGAAATCAAATTAATTTCTATGAGTTGAGGCAATAACATATGTGGTGGGTATGGAAATCTAGTAAAGATGTGGTGTGTAGGTTAGAATTGGAGCTTCATAGGTTGAGATATAACATTAACAATAGGCTTAGAATCACCGACTTTTCCCTTAAAGGTATATTTTCTTGGGAACTTATTAATAGATTGATTGGAAATGTTAGCACCATATTTAAGTTTTCCCAAAGAAAGTAACTTGATTTCACGATTTTTGAGAGTATGACATAGATGATCAAAAGAGTGAAAATAGTCAAAGAGCACACATTCTTACAAAGGAGGTAATAGGATTTGGATAAAAAGATCTTACAATTCAGATTTAACCAAGACATTGTTCATTTTAGAAAGATTAGTCTTATAACAAAAAAACATAGTTATTGAGATGTTTATTAGTTCTTTTCCGCATTCTGTCCATTTTCGCATATGATATTTTTGTTCCAATATTCATATAAAAGTGAGCCAAAACCATATTTTCTAAAGGAGTAAAAGATCTAAAAGAGTGAAAAGGCAAGTCATAAAACCATTGCAATGCATATTTATGTAAGCTTTTAGGAAACTTGGTCAATAGTGTGTCATCGCAAGCATAATCCATTCACGCACCATGAAATGATCGAAGGTGCTCTTGGGGATCTCCATGGTCATCAAAGACAGGAAACTTAAGTAAGGAAAAATTAGGAGGAAGTGGATAAGAAGAAACCTTGGGTGCAAGATGACTATAAAGAAATCTTAATCAAAGGATTGAGATCAAATGAATATAATAATAACAAGCGAGATCTCTCATGCATACGATAAACAAATAATTATAAGTAATAGTAAAAAAGAGTGACTTAGCTTATATTTAGAGCTCACTGGGCTAATCATGGGCTAGAAACCGAGTAGAACATGTTAAATATAGGTGAATAAGCTTTTTTGGGAAAGCTGGAATCTACAACTCCCTCGAGATAGTACTACCTAGACGAGGATAGGACCACACCAACATTGGTGTCCAATTGGGCATTGGTGTACTAATAAATGCTCTGGTTCTAATCTTCTTAGGGTTTGAACTTGTCTTCTTCCTTTTGCTCTCTATCACTCTTGCTTCATTCTATGGTTTCAATGTCACACTTGAACCTGTAAAAATCCTAGCTACTGCACAAGGATTAAGAAAACATTAGATGAAATAAATAATGCATATGCTTAAGTCAGACTGACCTTAGAGGTCACCCCAATGTGATTGTCACCAAGCATTGCACTACATTTCAGACTCTATGTAATTCTAGTGTGTGTGATTGAATTGTGTCCCTTGAAGACAGATTTCCCTTGTTTCAATCACACCACGATAGCGGTAACAAATGTCATGTAAAAGACTTAATGCCTACAAACATAGGAAACCCATGGCATCACAAGACAATCAAGGCCCTTGCGTATGTAAAAAAGAGATTAAATGTCACACAATCAATGCATGATACCAAAACCATGGGATACCCATGATGTTGCAAGACAAACAAGGCCCTTAGGCCATAATTAGAGTAACAAACAAGCAACTACACACACAACTAGATAATATGTATATAAATAAGAACATCATGACATGTGATGAAATGACATAACAAGTGATAAGTAAAAGAGCATATGAAACCAAAAGTTATCAACACCACACAAGACACATGTGTTAATCCTATTAGTTCAGAAATTAACAAGTACACTATATGTAATCAAGTGTAATGAGGAAGTGAAAAGGCACTATAATGAAATAATAATACCTGGTTTGTGTGGAGGGATGCCCCTAGAAGAAGTATGTAAGGAACAATGATAGCTCCCATAAGCATGCATCAATTTGTATGTCCTGCATCAAGCTAAATATACCCTATGAATGCATGTGTGTAATGGATAAAAATATATCTATCAAACCACAAGGATAAACAATATGTATAGTGTAAAGGATAAATAATGTATGCTAGAGAAATAGGTCTCAAGTTGTGTGTTTTGAAAATATGTGATTTATTTTTGTTGTTTTGTGATTATATCAATGTGTTTGGATATTTCTAATGTATAGCTATGTACAAGAAGGGATAGTACAAATGCTACTTGTTTTCATGCTAAATGTCTAACATGCAAAATTAAAAAAATTAGCCACGACAACTAAGCCCCTAGTTAAAAATTCCTCTCTTGATCACACTGTAAAACCTTCCTCTAGCTAGCATGTCCACAACATCACCCTCATTCTAGCTAAGAGGAACATGATAAAAATATTTTCAAGTGTGTTTCATGTACATGAATGTATGCCTAAGGTGATTCAATAAGTTGCTGAGATTCGAAGCAGAACAACTATCCTCATATGCCTAGAAAGGGACATTTTTGGCCATTTTGTAACTAGTAAATACACTCACGGAAGCTAACATGGAATATTCAATCCATCTATGAGTTGTATAGGAGATAAATGAAGTCATCCAAGGTAGTTAGAGATTTTTTTGGAATAAATTGAAGTCATGAATAGCTTAAGCAAGATCGGGTAATTTTGGGCACATGGAATGAATGCTCCAATGGTGAAATCTAACTTTCTGGATGCTTCGGGAGTTATGGAGGGATTTGGGAAGCAAAAAAGTAGTCATTGTAAAGGTCATGGAATCGTATACATGATGGAAACATAAATTGTTTCCTAAGTCTTCAATATTTTCTTTGATAACTCAAGTCATTATTGTTGCTCCTTCGTGTTGAAAGGGTGAATGGTGCCAAAATTAAAATTTAAGGCATAATTGGCTCCTGATGATGGGTGGGATGATCACAAAAGGTTATTTGGAGTCCAAATCATATAATTGTTGACCCTAAAACACTCTTCTATGCTCCCATGGTGGAAAAAGCACTCTCGGTGTCCTTATTTACGCTCGGTGGGTGACATCATCATTTCAAAATGGATTTGTCACACATTTTCACCCTTGGTGTCCCATTGGACTGTCCACAAGGTTAAAAAGTGACAAAAGGGACAAAAAAGTGTGAGCCCCATCATTTGAAGAGTTTTTTCACTTCAAATGTGACTTAAGGTGTTAGGAGGAGTGTATGGAGGAGTTGAGTTGCAAGGCCCACTTTTCATGATACCTAGACCCCATGGCACATTCTTGAGCACATGTTTTCCCCTTGAATTGTTTGTAAGGTGTAAGAGGGACACCAAAGTGTGACCCCCATCTTGGCAAACTTCTCACAACTTGCTCAACACATCCTTTACACCTAAGAAAGCTCCAAACTTGCAAATCACTTAACTTCATGCCCCTACCTCATGATAATACCCCCACGGTTCATTTTAAATATAATGGTTTCCCCTTATATTTATACGGGTATAAAGGGGACAAGGGGTACACAAAATTTCTCCCCCATCCAACCATTTAACCTTGGTCACATAAAAAACCCACTTTTAGCTCCCGATGACCATTTTCAGCTCCCTAAATCTCACTCACATGAAACCACAAGGTGATAGTTGTTTATATCTCATGCAAAGTGCACTTGTGTGTCCCTTATGTCCCCTTTTCCCATCTTACATCCGTGAAACTCCATTTTTCCCTTGAAGACCTTTGCTAATGTGTGGAGTGACTTTCTTTTGGTAAGACATAGCTCTAAGACCTTTGAATGCTTGGTGATGGAGGAAGCTAGATTATTGAATTTGGTTTGAGTGCTTCAGACCTATGTGGTGGCTTCTCTAAATGGTGTATAATTTTTTTTGGAAGATTTAGGAGAGCCTTTAGCACTTTAATGTTTATATTTGTAGTGTATGCTTATGAGATTGTCAGGTGAGTTATAAAGTGCAATTAACTTTCGATTAACTAAAAATGGAAATATGGTATATCTTTAGTTAATATAATCTAGGAGGACACACAAATGCAAAGTAAAGAAGCATATAAATGAATTAAGTAACTAATATAATCAAATTAAACCCTAATGTGCAAGAGATAAGATGAAATAACTCGGTTGAATAACATATGCTCGTGGTACCGTGTCACAAAGATGACTGGAGAATCTAGAAGCAGGAGCGACCATGCGAAGCTCGAAAAGGATGGATCTAGAGTATCTAGCTAGATTGGAGCACTGGAGAGGGACTGGGGCACACACGAGTGCTCTGGTCTACAAAATGGGTGCCCTAGTCTATGTGCAAAAGCTCTAAAACTAAATCTCACAGGGCTGGGAGGTGGCACAGAAACCCTCACGTATGTCGCATCAAATTTTTGTCCCCACACGATGTCACCAATAATCTAAGATGATGTAAATACCTGTAAAAGACCAAGAGGAGTATTAAAACCCTAAAAAAATAAAGATGCAAATGAATGGGTCGAATGACCTCAACTGCCACAACAATTGGCTTACTAACTGAGCACTACACTATATTTTGGACCCAAATGTAGTTCTGGTGAGTGTGTGCATAATGTGCCCTAGGTGCTCTTGTGCCAATCATAATTTGTGAAGTAACGAGAAATAAGTAGATGTAGAAAATGTAATAGCATGCATACATGGAATAAAATAGAATCCTCCCACTATGAAGTGTGTGATGCAGATGTCCTAGCCTTATGCCTTGATGATGGATCTATGTGGATGCAAGTGATCTCTAATGCAATAGATGGATGCAACTCTAGATGGATGATAGTAGTGAATGATGCTAGGTCCCTCATTATGGTCTCATAACTTTATATTTATAGGGTTCTCTTGATCTAATTTCAGTAATTAACCCCGAAATGGCCGACCACCAAAAAGATAAGAAGGAGAAATGGCTAGAAAGAGCCCAAAAGATGGTGGGAAAGTGCAAAAGGGACTAGGGTGCCCATGGGCGCCCCAATACTAATCTGCCCCATCGAGGCTAAAATAATGCGGGATGATAAAAGATGATTGGGCATGTGGATGTAAAATATCGAGAATGACGAAATAAAACAAGATGGCCAAAAGATGAGGGTTAATTAGTACTTTCTTCACTCAAGAACCTTTTAAATAATAGTATGAAACCAAGATAAATAATGTCTAAAGTGCATGATTTTGTGACTACATTTTCCCCCACTTTATGTTGGTGAGTGGAAAGCTTGATAACATAAAGTAGATAGGGATGCATATGTGATGTCCATGAAGAGTGTAGTAGAAACGTATCGAAGGATTAGATAAAGCGTGGAATGACAAAAAGATGGAGTGTGGAAACTAAAGATGAAAATGTGTAAAAAAGTGATGAGAGTGAACCTAGGGTGGAAACACTTATGTGGCTGCTGCCATGTGTAACTACATGGTTAGTATGCAAGTGTGTGTTGGTGTGAGGTGTTGTTGTTACTGTTGTTGTAGTTATTGTTTTGCTCCCAATATGACTTTGCTTGTTTCTTATCTGACGTACTGCAAGGAGAAAATGATCAAGTAATCAAATATGTATGTATGTATGTATGTGTAAAAATGCAATGTAAAAGATGCATGTAAAAGTATGTAAATGTAAAATACATAAATGAAAGAGTGTAAATGGAACATGTGCACCTGATCCATGTCGAGAGAAAGAGTGTAAAGGATATCCTATATTGTTGGGGTTTTTTGGGTGATATGACACCATAGGCCAAAGAAGTATAGGGAGGAAATTCTCTGTGTCCTCTAACCTTTAACTGATTCCCTGAATGTGTGAAGAGATCTTTATACTACCTTGGTTTTTTGGGTGATCCGACACTGGTGGTAGAAGAAGTATTGGGAGGAATTTCGTTGTATCCTCTAACCATTAATTTCTCCCCGAATGCTAAGGACACCATGTCTTGTAAAATCCACTGTGTATGAATTTCGTAGACTGGTCTGAACTCACTTGTTGTATGTAAACCCATAATGTTAATGGCGGAAAGTGCTTGAATTGAACTAGTGTAAATGCATCGTGTTAGTATGTAAAACCCCAAATGATGCCCCCTTTTGGGCGCATGCGACGTTGATGACAAGAGAATGTAACCCCAAAAGAGGACCGACCGCATGTACTCTGAAACTCTTTCCTGCAGGGGGAAGGTAATTCACTTGGTAGAAACCAAGGCACGTAAAAACAAGGATGACTAACAAAAGACAAGTGTTAGTATGATCAAACATGCATGTAAGAAGACAATGTGTAATATACGCAGACAATGTAAAAGCTACCAAGCAAAGTAGTGTAAACACACAAGAAGACAAGTAAGATGCACAAAGTGGGTCACAAACATGGGACATCACTCATGATGTCGTAAGACATGCAAGGCCATCATGGCCACAAACAATAAACAAGTGTGCACACAAAGCGTAGGGCGAATCTCGCATACAAGAAGAGAACAAAGGAAGACAATGTAACAAACAAGTATGAAAGAAAATATTTGTACGTGACAAATGCTACACATGAAGCACATATTAGCATGTTAGAAAGATAATTGGTATGTCAAAAGTGTGTAAGAGCAAGTAATGTAGAGTGTTAAGTAAAATGAAACAATAACACCTATGAGAGACAAATGTGGATGCCCCTAGTGACCAACGTAGGAAGGGTACAAGGAGAGCATCCATGCCGCATGAAAGAGACATGTATCTGCGATCACCACTAGAAAAATATGTGAACATGCATGTGTGGATGATATAGATAATGACATATAAGAAATTAATCTAACATGTGTAGTAAAGTGATCATGTAAAACAATAGTAAACAATAGTAAATGCCCCCAAAACAATGCAATATGTTGTGGATGGATGAAATGGAATGCAAAAATGGATTGGTATGAGCTGTATGTGCCCCAAGTGAATGGAAATGCATGCAATGAGGTTCATTTTGTTTTCCCCCTTGGCAGTTAAGAATGCACCATAAATGAGAGTGCGTCATCGAGAAATGGTTGAAGTGTACGTTGTGTCTAACACATTGTGATGAATGTATAGGTGTAGTGATGAGATGCAACCTAGCGATGATGTATGCGCATGAACCCTATAGCTGAAGCATATATCATGACTAGATGAACGTATAAATGATGATTTAGCCTAAGCGTGTATCACTATAAGATGAATGGGTGAGCGATGCTTTATCACTAAGCGTATATCACAACAAGATGAAATGAGGGAGTGGTGATGTAGCTTGAGGTGTGTACCACTACAAAAGGATATAATATGTAATGATTTAGCCTAAAGCATATGTTAATAGGCTGGAAATGTTGCATGATGAAAGGTCTAATAGTAAATGTGTGATGAGTGTAAGGTCCACTTAATTTGTAAACCCTCGACAGTCGAGTCTCAGACCGAGCAACTAAAGTTCATCATAGGGTAGTGAGTGTAATGTGTAAAATATAATGTAGTATATATAATGATGAAAGATGACCATGTGATGAGTAGAATGTGTAATGTACGATGTATAAGATGTAATGTATGGTGTAGACTAAAAGTAGTATGTATGAGGAGTAGTATGGAATGCTAGATGCAAATGTCAAAATGTTGTAGATGAAATATATAATGTATGGTGTATGACGCGTAATATGTGAGTAGATGTAGTGTGTAAGTCCTCAAGTGCACTATGTGGGGTTCATGTGTTGTAATCAAGTGTGAACCAGAACCTTGAAGAGAGTGTGTCATTGGGTAATGACAACACTATGACATATGTATGACTATGCAAGATGAGATGAGGCTAAGATGAAGTATGCGTAAGTGCTAAGAGTGTGATGTAGTACTATGTAAATATGCTAGAATGTGGGGGAGTGTAAATACTATGCCCCTAAGTATGTAAGTGATGAAAGTCTAGTCAAAATAAACTAAGTGGATCCACGTAAGGAGTAGTTTCCTTAACAAAAGTGAAGGGATATTGAGGCGGTAGTGTCGTAGATAACTTGAGTGGAGGGGTATTTTATTTAACCAAATGATTAGAAAACAAAAGTGGAGTAAGATGACAAGAAAGCTTGAATGGTGGCAGCTTTGGCAGTATTGATGATGCTATCGAAGGAGAAGTGTGATTGATTTTTAGAGGTAGTTGTATACTTGACTTGGTAATGTTGTAGATGTGTTGGGAGGAAGAATTGCTATATTGGTTTTTATAGGTGGTTTCTTAGGCATTGCTTTTCTTTAAAGAAGGTGCATGAGAAATGGTGGTGTGATGCTCATTAAATGGAGGAGAAGCAATATCAGAAATAGGAGAATCATGTGATGGAACTATAGTAGTTGTCACTAGGAGAAGAATAAGTATGCACATGTGAGTGATTATCAATAGCAAGCATGTAATCAATAAGAGGGTCATCTAGAACTTTATTAGAAATATTAGGAGGTGCACTAGTAGCCATATAGCATGGTGTAGCAGTTGTAGATGGGCATGCATTGAATGAGATAAAACCATGATGCTCAAGATGTTTGATCCTACATTGTATAACATAACAATCATTGTCATTATGTCCATTGATTCTATGATAGTTGCAATATGGACGACCTTGATATTTTGTAAGCCGATAAGGAGGATAACAATGAGTAGGTGGAAAAGTGATCAACTGATGACTAAGGAGTTGAGTAAGAATGTCATGTGGCATAGTATTGTGCTCAAACATAAGAGGCTCAGGCAATGGCATGTCTTGAGGTTCAGCTAAATGACATGTAGTGGACATAGATTGCATATAAGATGTAGAAGGAGCACAAACATGTGATTGAGAAACATCCTTAAGTTGTTGAATTTCATATCTAAGAGATGTGATTGTGGATTCCATGGCTACAAATTTATCTTGAAATAATGTATGTAAGGCTTGAATCGAGTCTAATAGTGGTTGATTAGATGGAGGATCATTAAGACTAGGGTTAAAAAAACAATGAAACATAGAACTTAATTCATGTGGTGGCGTATTGTCATCAAAATACTTAGTGTCTAGGGATTTTTGTAAAATAGCCTGAAAATTGGGATATCTCTTAAGAAAATCAGATAAAGAAACTTGACGACCAATGTTATAGGAAAAATGAGGATCCTAAGCGTGAAAGCGACCAAGTTCACCAAAAGGATTAACTAAAAATGGAAACACGATGTATATTATTTAATCTAATCTAGGAGGACATACAAACACAATCAAGAAGCATATAAATGAATTAAGTAACTAATATAATCAAAGTCAAACCCTAATGTAACCCAAGAGAGAAGAGAAAAGGAAATTTGAATAATAGGACGCTTGCGGGATCGTGTCCAAAGTTGACTGGAGAATCAGAAGTGGGAATGACCATACAAAAGCTCAAAAAGGATGGATATGGAGTATTTGGCTAGATTAGAGCACTTGGAGAGGGACTGGGGCACCCACGGGTGCTACGGTCTACAAAATGGGCGATCGGTCTATGAAAAACTCGAAAGATGAATCTCACGAGCTAGGAGGTGGTCTGGAACCATCATTGTTTGTCGCATCAGATTCGTTGCCCCGTATTGGATGTTGCCAATAATCCAAGATGATGTAAAGAATTGAAAAATACCAAAAGAAGTGTCAAAACCATAAAAAAAGAAAGATGCAAATGAATGGGTCGGAATGACCTCGGTAGTGGCTTACTGACGTTGCACTACATTTCAAACCCAAATGTAGTTCTAGTGAGTGTGTGCATAATGTGCCCTAGGTGCTCTTGTGCCATTTGCACTTTGTGAATTAGCAAGCAATAACTAGATGTAAAAATGTAATAGCATGTGTGCATGGAATAGAATAGAATCCTCCCCCTATGAAGTGTGTGATGTAGATTTCCTAGCCTTGTGCCTTCATGATGGAGCTATGTGGATGCAAGTGATATCTAATGTAATAGATGAATACAACTCTAGATGGATGATAGTAGTGAATGATGCTAGGTCCCTCATTATGGTCTCATAAATTTATATTTATAGGGTTCTCTTGATCTAATTTTGTAATTAACCCCAAAATGGTTGACCACCAAAAAGATAAGAAGGAGAAACGACTAGAAAGCCCAAAAGATGGCGAGAAAGTGAAAAAGGGACTAGGGTGCCTGGTGGGACCAGGGTGCTCATGGGTGCCCTAATACTAATCTATGTGCCTCGAGTCGAGGCTTAAATAACATGGGATGACATAAGATGAATGTGCATGTGGATGTAAAAGGTTGGTAATGACGAAATAAAATAAAACAAGATGGCAAAAGATGAGGGTTAATTAGTACTTTCTTCACTCAAGAACCTTCTAAATAGTAGTATGAAATTGGGATAAATAATGTCTAAAGTGCATGATTTTGTGACTACATTTTCTTATATAAGCATATATATGTTAAACATTCACATTATGGCTGACCTAGAGAATATTTATTGACTCACATAAGGTTTTCAAATTACAAGAAGAGTCATTAGATGAGAGGGTTTGGAACCTGTATAGGTCGATTATCATAATACTGAACTTAACCTATTTTATATGGTTCTAACTAGGTAATTAATGATGACAAAGTCAAAGTTTGGGAAAGATGCTTGGGTCAAATTATTGCTCTAGATAATTAATATTGCAAGGATGGGAAATTGATTTGTGTGTAGAGATTAACAAGTCACAAGAGAGATAGAAATATATGTCAACGTAGCTTAGAATGTGACCATTTGTCTTAACATAGGAACAAATCCAAACTTGTCATTGCTTCAAGTCACAAGTATAAATTGGCAATGCAAATTCAATGATATTTGCATCACCATTAGTGGTTTGATTTCCTTTGCATTGACATTAGGAAGCACATAAAAATAACCTCGGTGACACAAAATTGAGCCTAACGATATGACCATTTACACCACATGTAGTAGTGACTATTATCCATATTTTGGCCCCGGAAAAATTGATCAGGCATGACTTTGCACAAGAAGAAGCCAGAGAATTCACGTTCAAATCCTATAATCAAGCAACAGAGGAACTCTCTGATGAAGTGACAAGGCTGTGAAAGATCGAGATGACCCTATGCAAGAAGAAATTCAAGAAACAACTCTATCAAGTGAACCTGTGCTTTAAATCTAGCAAAAAGCATTAAAGGCGAGGCTCGAAATGGAATAGTAGGGTCGGGTAGGAGGGCAAGTAGTGTCAAAAGAACCAAAGGCTCAAAGGAAAAGAAATGATGAAGATTCGAAGTGTTCGGGGTTCACAAATGGTTCATAATGGGCCGAAAAATGATTAAGTATGGAGGAGACAATGGAGGGAGCCAAGTGTCCAAACGACACACCTCTAACGATTAAATCCAAAGGGGTAGGCTCAAACAAGTGCTAAGCTTCCACATGTCTAGATCTCCAAAAAAATTTGCACCGCTCGTTGAAAATTCTTCGACCTAGCGGAGGGTGCTAAGTGTCTTAATGGCACACATTCAAAAGCGGGATCCAGGCTAGAGACTCAAACTTGCTAACCCTCCACATAGAAAATGGTCAATAGAGGTCAAAAAGGAGAGCGGGCCTAAAATGACTAAGTATAGAGTGCAGGCGGAAGGCGCCAAGTGTCAAAACGACGCTCCTTCAAAGGTAAAATCTTGAGCGGGTTTTCAAATGAGCGCAGGCCTTCCACGTGTCTTAGAGTCCAAAAAGGGACAGAGTCGGGGGTTGAATAGTCAAGTCGAGGTAGGCCAACGGAGGGAGCCAAGTGTCAACACGACGCTATTTCATAGGTAAAATTTGGGGCGGGTTTCCAAACAAGTGCCAGGCCGCCATGTGTCCAGGGTCAGAATTTTGTCCCCTGCCAAGCAAAGAGACTTAGGAAAATACAAAGAAGCCCAAGGAGCACGCGGAGGCTGCCACATGGACCCTGTATGGACAAACTCTTTAAAATATTGTGTGCCCATGATCCAAATATTCAAATGGCCATATCTTTTGATTGGAGACTCAGATTTGGGTGGGAGAAGACTTTTTGGAAACATCTCGACACCCTCTATGCCATGGAAACATAAAATATCATTATTAATAAGATTTGGTGGGTGAAAAATGGGAAAATGTCTTCCAAGCCATTAATACAAAGCCGATTTCTCTAACTACTAGATCTGATTTGATTTGATCTGTAGGGAACTAGACATGACATGATTTGGGGTGGATTTGAGAAAGGCATTGATTGATAGTGGTTGAGCTTTCAAAGCAGGATTCAATGCGTATCTCTAGGTGGTTGAAGCAAGATTCTAATTCTTCCCTCTTCTCTCTCTTATTCTTCCTATATATTGTAATGAAGGGGCATATTCAAAGGGTTGGTCATTGTTTCTCCTCTACCCCCTCTCTCTTTCTTCCTTAGGGTAGAACGTGGAGTCTAAGCCTCCTCCCATGGCTCTATAATGGCATTTTCTTACCTCTTGCCCACTGATGATGTATTATGTAACATTTTGGAGAAATAAAATCTATTTCGTGATGCATCTATCCATCCTTGGCTTATTTTGTTGTCTCTTCTTACCTCTCATCATTACAGGGTATACTATGCATATTGATGTTCATTACAAGTCTTGGGAGCTATGTTTAATGGGTTTTGAAGTGGTGTATGTGTGAAATATATCTACGTACGTGGTACATTTTGTCCCTCCTCTCCTTTCTCACCTCTCTCCACTTCAGGATCGGGTCTGTGATTCAACCACTTCCTTTTAGTGGTGTATCACCACTAAGTGTAGGATCTTTCTCTCTCTCTCTCTCTCTCTTTATCCCCTTGGAATGGTTAGATTAGGATAGAATAGGTTCTACCTGCACCTGGAGTAGCTTATGGCAGGTAGATTAGGATCAAGAACCGACTTTCTCGGAGGTCCATCTCAAGTTTTGCAAGTCCCACAACTTGAGAGATCATCCCATGTTGTGCAATCACATGAATTCACCACTTCACACCGAACCATTTGGGGTGCTTTGTGATTTTGCACTAACAATTTTGGCACACCCAGTGGGACAGGTTTGAAGCACCTTACCACTTCATCTTAGCAGGTTGGTGTGTTCTGTTAAGGTTCAACCTTTTCAGACACATGCAAGCACATCTAGTGATTCCATTTGGTCAATAACCCATCCTCTGAGTTCTGAAACCTTTTCCATCCATTTCCACTCATTTTCATCCATTTTATTCTTCCATCTCTTTCATTTTCTCCCATTCCATGAAGTTGTGCAATCATGACTTCATTCCCTTCATGGAACTCACACTTGCAGCAACAACAAGTGCAATCCACCTCCAATGCATTTCCCAACTCCTCCAAATCAACATTATGATCAGATCAGAACCATTATGCTTACCCATATGAGTAGGGTCAAAATCAGTTTGGCCATAGAGCTTATCAAGAACAAGGGGCGCATATAATGGTAACAACTACACAAAGGATGCTGGTCTGCTAGAGAAGATTCAAAAAATGGAGGCTAGCATGGTGCAGTCCAGGGCCATAGCACAAATGAAGGCATTCAAGATTAGTTGTAGGGCACCTTTTCCATGGGGAGGCCCTTTTCCAAGACATTACAACCCTTAGGAGAAGCTAGACTTCATGGTTGAAATGCTGCCCTAACTTGCACAATGGACTGAGGAGATCAAGGCTTATGAGTTGGAGTCAAGACAACCTTGTCAATGGGTAAGTCCACCATCTCATAGCTTTTCTTTTTCTATTTCTCAAGTAGCACCATCTCAACCTAAGCTCCAATTTCCAAGCTTCCCAGTTGCTGCCTCAAGTGTTGATTCCATTTCTCCATTCCCTAGTCTTCCACCTCATCTCAGTTCTTCAGCCCTTTTCCCTTCCAAACAATCATCCCCTCTAAACAAACAAGAAGTTCCACCTCCCTCCCCAATACAAAAATTGCAAAGCTAGTTGAACCCCAACCTGCCACTCCTCTTGCTTTCCCAAGTCCATCTTTGGAAGATACTCAAGATTCCAGTCAAGGACAACAAGAAGAGGAGCCCAACAGAAAATAAATAAATAATGAGATAATCGATGAGTTGGACTGCTAAATTTGGGTTTATAAAGATCCCCTTGATGGTCAAGCCAATAGAGGAGGTCAAGGTTGAAGAGCCAGTGGTGGCTGAGGTTAAATTTGTAGCAGAGGAGGAAGACCATATAGTTTCAGAGGCCCCAAGTGTGGAGGCTACGAAGAACCTTTAGTTCTTCCTCCCACTTCATCCCCTTCGAGATCTGATGTTGAAGAAGAGTTTGATCTTTCAAAATTCATGTTTGAGGAAGAGGGAAACCATGGTGAGCAAGTTTTAGATTAGGAAGACACCATGGAGGAGGTTGAGCACATGTAACAGGACAACAACGAGGCAGATTATCTATCTGACTTGGAGGATTGCTTTGATGGAGAAAATCCCATGGAGATCACATCATTTTCTCTTCCATCATCCATCTTCCAAGCATATGAGCTTGCTGCCATGAAGGAGGGAATTCAAGAGCAGCAGCCTATGTCTCACAATGTATCTCTGGAACCAAGGTTGGAAGATATGAGTCTTCCATGTTCTTCACAAGAGAAGGAAGAAGAATAGCCAGCTCCAAGCCCAGTTAAAAAGGAGCATATGGAGGTGACCAAGAAAAATTTAGAGGCACTGAATCATGAGCTGGTTGCACAAGAAAATATAGCCCCCTCTCCCATTCAACCTCTCCAAAAGTCTGATCTTTTGGAGGAGCTTGAACTCATTAGCTTCATGTTTGAAGATGAAGCTTCATATGGTGAAGATAATGAAGATTTTAAGATCACCATGCAAAAGGGAGAGACCTTTTATACAGCAGGACAGTAAAGAGTTTGATTTCCTACCAGAATCAAAAGAATGTTTTGATAAGAGGGAGCCAGTTGAAATTGCAATCTTTTCTCCCCCATCATTCATTCTTTAATCACAAGAGAACCTGCTGCCATGGAAGAGAGCGTGCAAGCACAACTTGCAGTTTGTAACATGCCTCTGAATAAAAGTTAGAAGATTTTGATCTTCCAAAAGTCACACCTGCTGCAAAGGAAGAGAAAGAGTATGAGGCTATCATTCCTCCCACACCATCCATCCATGAGGGTCAGTAAGAAGGCTCCATTCTTGGAGTTAGAGTTTAGAACCATGGGTAGATTCAAAGGACCATACCTTGCCCAATCAGATATTTGGCTTCATTGGAGCCAATGAAAAGCAAAACCAGTCATGCCTACTTCAGGGCATGAGGATGAGTATCAAAGCACCAAGGGTCACCATCAACACCTCTAGGAGTTCAATGTAAATCAGCTTGAGGAGGTATTTTCCATTAATGTTGATACCTTGCTGATATGTATGGAGGATCGACTTAAAGTCAGTTTTTCACTCATAGGAAGCCATGTTTAGTGTCAAATCATTTGTAGGGCATCCTCTCTCGAGAAAAGGGAAGCTATTTCTCCCTGCCTATAGCAAGATTTTTTTAGCCCCTTTTCTCTTTGGTTAGTTTAGGAGTAGGAGTATACTTTGTTTCCAGTAGAAGAAGTGCTTGTGCACACTCTGCATGTCTCATTTGAGGCATGTATGATTTTTCTTTGTACATAAGTTTTGTTTGTATTGCTCCAAAGCTACTGAGGCTAGGCCCTTCACTATTCATGGTAGAAGACTCATAGTTTCCTGTAACAGTTACAAATTTCAAAATAAAACAAATACAGAGCAACTAAAGAATGTTTTCAAGATAGCCCATTCAGGGATAGACGAAAGCCCCAAGTCAAAATATTTTCTACTCTCAAAAGCCTTGTTTCAAGATCTCTTATGAAAATTGAGAGTGCAGACGCAGGCAGGCTTAGGGTTAGGAAAAAGTGAAAAGTGGGTAATCAAAGAGTCCATTTTGAAAGAAGGGTTAGTACCAGGCCATTAATTGTGACTCAATGCTCAATGGATGCTTCAAGGCAACTGGTCCTCTCATCTAGCAGGCAGATACCCTGCGAGTCACCAAATTGTTATCCATATTTCCCCCAGGAAAAATTGATCAGCCATGACCCCACACAAGAAGAAGCTAGAGAATTCACGTTCAAATCCTACAATCAGGCAACAGAGGAACTCTACAATGGAGTGGCAAGGCTTGCGAAAGATCAAATAACCCCCG
Source organism: Taxus wallichiana var. yunnanensis (assembly GCA_018340775.1). Taxonomy (NCBI): domain Eukaryota; kingdom Viridiplantae; phylum Streptophyta; class Pinopsida; order Cupressales; family Taxaceae; genus Taxus; species Taxus wallichiana. The sequence goes on along the minus strand of CM031242.1, from coordinate 563,874,142 downwards.
TAAGAAGAAATTCAAGAAACGACTCTATCGAGCGAACCCGTGCTTCAAATCTAGCAAATAGATTATAGGCGGGCTCGGAAATGGAATAGTAGGGTCGGGGTAGGAGGCCGAGCAGTGTCAAAAGAACCAGAGGCTCAAAGGAAAAGAAATGACAAAGATTTGAAGTCTTTGGGCTTCACAAATGGTTTAGAACGGGCCCAAAAATGACTAAGTATGGAGGAGACAGTGGAGGGAGCCAAGTGTCCAAACGGCGCACCTCCAAAGATTAAATCCAAAGGGGCAGACCCAAACGAGCACCAAGCTTCCACGCGTCCAGAGCCCCAAAAAGTTACACCAACCATTGAAAAGTCTTCAACTTAGCAGAGGGTGCCAAGTGTCTTAATGACGCACATTCAAAAGCGGGATCCAGGCCGGAGACTCAAACTTGTGCTAGCCCTCCATGTAGCAAATGGTCAACAGAGGTCAAAAGGAGAGCGGGCCCAAAACGACTAAGTATAGAGTGTAGGCGGAAGGCGCCAAGTGTCAACACGATGCTCCTTCAAAGGTAAAATCTTGAGTGGGTTTTCAAATGAGCGTGGGCCTTCCACGTGTCTCAGAGTCCAAAAAGGGATAGAGTCGGGGTTGAATAGTCAAGGCAGAGGCAAGCCAGTGGAGGGAGCCAAGTGTCAACACAACGCTATTTCATAGGTAAAATTTGGGGCGGGTTTCCAAACAAGTGCCAGGATGCCACGTGTCAGGGTCAGAATTTTGTCCCCGCCAAGCAAAGAGACTCAGGAAAAATACAAAGAAGCCCAAGGAGCACGCGGAGGCTGCCACGTGGACCCTGTATGGACAAACTCTTTAAAATATTGTGCGCTTGCGATCCAAATATTCAAATGGCCATATCTTTTGATTGGAGACTCAAATTTGGGTGGAGAAGACTTTTTGGAAACATCTCAACACCCTCTATGCCATGGAAACATAAAATATCATTCTTAACAGGATTTGGTGGGTGAAAAATGGGAAAACATCTTCTAGGCCATTAATACAAAGCTCGATTTCTCCAACTACTAGATTTGATTCGATTTGATCCACTGGGGAACCAGACATGACAGATTTGGGGTGGATTTGAGAAAGGAATTGATTAATAGTGGTTGAGCTTTCAAAGCAGGATTCAATGTGTATCTCTAAGTGGTTGAAGTAGGATTCTAATTCTTCCGTCTTCTCTCTCTTATTCTTCCTATATATTATAATGAATGGGCATATTCAAAGGGTTGGTCGTTGTTTCTCCTCTGCCCCCTTCTATTTCTTCCTTAGGGTAGAATGTGGAGTCTAAGCCTCCTCCCATGGCTCTGTAATGGCATTTTCTTACCTCTTGCCCACTGATGATGTATTGTGTAACATTTTGGAGCAATAAAATCTGTTTCATGATGCATCTGTCCATCCTTGGCTTATTTTGTTGTCTCTTCTTACCTCTCATCATTGCAGGGTATATTGTGCATATTCTAATGTTTGTTGCAGGTCTTGGGAGCTGTGTTTAATGGGTTTCGAAGTGGTGTATGTGTGAAATATATCTCTGGTCCGTGGTGCATTCTGTCCACCCTCTCCTCTGCTCACCTCTCTCCACTTCAGGCGATCGGGTCTGTGATTCAACCACTTCCTTTTCTGGTGTATCACCACTTATTGTAGGCTCTTTTACCCTCTCTCTCTCTCTCTCTTTGTCCCCTTGGAATGGTTAGATTAGGATAGAATAGGTTTACCGCACTGGAGTAGCTTGTGGCAGGTAGATTAGGAAGCAAGAACCGGCTTTCTCCGGAGGTCCATCTCAAGTTTTGCAAGTCCCACAACTTGAGAGATGGTCCCATGTTGTGCAATCACAATGAATGCCCCACTTCACACCTAGGCCATTCGGGGGTGTTGTGATTTTGTACTAACAGTGAAATCCTTAAAATTTAAGCTATCAAGGGATTCATAACCATTTTACAAAAGGTGTTATTGATTTTTTTACAAGAAATCATCAAGTTGGAATAAATGTTGTTTATCAAGCATGGACTTTCCATACTCAAAATGACGAGGTGTCTATGAAAACATCAAACACATTCCTTGCAAAGAGAACATGTTGGAGAGATAAATTAGAGTCCTCAAAGGTTTCTTAAGAAGTAGAGGTAACATGATCGCCAAAGGAGTGTTAGAAAATAGTGGCCTAACCACCTTCTCGGAGGACTCATCCTTTTTATGAGATTGATTTTAAGAGGGTTGGGTTGTTGCCATGAAAAATTTAGCCATATCATGAGAATGGTTGCATGAGCTAGGCTTGACATAATATTTTTACGATTTGACATACACACATCGGGGTTTAAAACATATGTATTTTGTCTAGATTGCTAGAAAAAAATAATGGTGTAACCATTCTCATCGCCGAGTTGAGATCCTTCGGTTGGTTGTTTCGAGGCTAACTTCATCTAAGAGGTTAATAAGGGATAATATTTGATTTTTGTGCATAAGATTGATAATGGTAGCATGCATTTGAAAATTTAATACATAGCCCACAATGAGCATTTGCCTATTTGAATGTCAATAGTTTTAATGAGGTCATTTGTGACACCAATATCAACACATAAATGATTTTGAGGAAGATCTAAAATAAAATATACTTAGTTCATGGCTAACTAATTGGCCCACCAAAGCAATCGATGGTCAACAAACACCTAATAGGGAAAGGGAGAAGCGAGACCTCAACACAAACTAAAACATTAAGGGTAATATGTTTTGCAATAACAAAAACATATGTTCAAAGGGAAAAACATGTAAAGAGCTTCTAACAAACGAAGGGCCTTTGATCATAGTTTGGTCGTGTTTAACTTAACCGCATAAGGATTCTATGCAATTTTCGCTAGGGTTGAAGTTTACTTTAAGAGGTAATTCTTCCGATAAAATACACTATTAAAGTAAACTATTCTATACCATTAAATAGACAAAATGACTATTCAAAACATAAAAAATATGAAAAAAAACAATAAATATGTAAATATAAATCAAAATGCAACTATTTTTTTGAAAACAATTTAATTTTTTTTATAACACAATAAAAACAATAGTGGCGGCTATCATAAAACCCTAGTAGGGACTTTAATCTTTAGCGGTCAATCAAAGTTCTTGGTGGCCCACCTAAGATTCCATCAATCAACTCCATAAATTCTAATTAAACAACAAGGCCATGATATAAAAATACTTATGAAGGAAGTGATTTTGGAGATGTGGGGAGGGAAATTATATATGCAAAATATTTAAACAAACGTGAGTTATGGGTAGATATGTTTGCAAAATTGAGAAACATGTAATTGGATTGTGAAGTGTTGTATGTGTTATGTGTACACTATTTTTAATTGCAACATCTAGATGTCCAAACTCATGCCCTCACTGAGAATTAATTTAATACATTTATTTGATTCCTGTATAAATAGATTTCAACAATTGCACCAGGGGAATGACAACTGCCACCAGCAGAGACTTCATCCCTTTTTGGCAAAAGTATCCACCTCAACAACAACCAATGAAATACAGATTTCCCCCACAAAAGAATACATCCCACATACACAGAGGCTAATGTTATTTTTATTTTCCCCAAATATTGCTATTCCAATTCCGTAATGAGAAACACATCAAACAACCCTAATGTTGTACATTTTCTCTAATAGGGGCTCTTAAAGTCCATCTGGTTATAACTTGTATATTGTTTTGAGGCTTACAATGGCAAGGGTCTGGAAATCTCACCGATCTAAATCCAGTCATGAAACTCTGTAAATTTTCTGTAAGGTGTTTGCAATTTTGATAAATCCTAATTTCTAAATTGAAAAAAATGGTAGAGCATTTTCATCTCAAAGATCCATGATATATATAAAAGGGTTGCCGTGTAACGATAATAGGTAACTCTTCCTTGAAAGAGCATTATATAAATTAAAATTTCCACCATGACAATAAGGTGACCCAAAATTTTTGTAGAGAGTCAACAAAAGATACGTTTAATTAATTTGAGGCAATAAAAATATGTAAATGTCACCAATGCTTACCATCTTGAAGGTCTGTAGAGCCTTATGTGAAGGAATACTATGAAACTAGCAGTAGTCCAACCACATCAACTTAAAAAAATTAGAGGAGATTTCTTCATTGACGACACTAATAATCTCTTTCCCTTGCTCAGTTTTTATGACTTGTTTAAAGCAACCCTACCTATCTTTCGGTCAAGTAAAAAACAAAGGATTGCTTAAATCACGGTCCGTCATACTTGCAGAGCTTAAGAATAAAAATGAGAAATAATAACTACTTCCCCAAAATAGGGTTCTCAAAAGTAATTGCAAAGCAATCAGATATTAACTAGGCATAAGCCAGAGGAAAAATAGCAAGGCACTGACCACTAACATTTACAATAATTAATGCTTTGAAAAGATTAAAATAATTTCTGCGGTAGGAAATTTGTAGCTTCAACATAAAGCAAAAGTTACGATTGATGTGGAAAAATTGAAAGCAGAGTCCAAACGACCACTTCTACTTTAAAACAGTACATTAAAAGTAAAAACTGAGGCGAGGAAAGGAAGGAGGCGAATTAATCGAGAGATTTTTGCTCTGAATATAGAAACCTCGCCACAAGTGGAGCAATTTTTAAGTAACGACGTGGGTGTACTAAATCACATCAAGCACCAGAATCTGGTGGAAGTGCTCAGATGTTCTAGGCTAGGTGACCGATTTGTGGCTTTAGTTATAAAATTTATGCAAAACGGAAATCTTGAAACGACCATGCATGGTAGCGGCAAGGAGAGGCTTGGGTTGCCGTTAGACTTAACGAAACATCTCAATATCATCGTATCAATTGCCCAAACAATAGTTTATCTGCACAATTTGTGTGATTCTCCCATTGTCCATTGTCATTTGAGGCCCACAAACATTCTTCTTGATGAAAATTTTGAAGTTCGTGTGAGTGATTATGGTACTGCTACCCTGCTTTGGAGCCATCTTCAACAGGAGAGCAGAGCATCATCTTCTCCTTCAGGCGCAACCATGGGGTACATTGCACCAGGTAAGTTGGGTATGAACTGTTTTTGGTCAAATATTATTGGTATGAATTGATCTAATATGAGTTGGAAGTTTGCAGAGGTTGCAGTCATGACGCAGGTGGGTCCTCAAGCTGATGTCTACAACTTTGGTGTAATCCTGATGGAGGTAATGACGAAGAAGAGGCCGACTGTAAGTTTGGTGTCTGAGGGAGGTGAAAAATTAAGCTTGCGACAATGGGTAGCAACTGGTATCAATGGTGGTGACCACTACTGCAAGTCCAAGTGATTTTCCTGCAAACAACAACAAATTAATATTAAAGGTTAAAACAAAATAACTGACTATATATTATACGAGACAATTAATTAGAAGATGAAGAATAAACCATTTCCCCCTTACAAATCCATACAATTTCAATCACAAGACAAAGAAAAATCCATATCCGAAAGACAACCACCCACCTGTTACAAACAACCGTAATTTACACAGTTTATAGGAAAAAAACTAGGAAAGTCAATTTTCATGTACAACGCAATCAATTCTTTTGCACAGTAAGAATAAAGGGATTAACCAATGAAATTCAAGCCAAAAATAAAATTGCACCATCAAACTATAGTCAGATGTCACTTAAATATAGATGGCAGTATTTTATTGGCTTTTGTCAAAATGCATATTTGTTGGTGTGAAGCCAATATACTTGCCTTCGGTAGTATAATAAAGCCACACGACGTTAACACAATTATATCCTTTGAAAACTAAAGTGACATTTGATCATTTTTAAAGTGACATTTGAGAGTAATTTTTGTTTGGTTGTTATGTATTCCATAGCATATATGTCATAATGTTGGCACATATCCTTTTCAATAATAAAGTAATATGTTATATGTGCATGGTCTACCTATCTTTTATTTGAAAAATGGATGGGAATGTGTTGAAATACATGTTGGTTTGGTGGTTGAGATAGGGGAAATGGAACGGATGTTGATCCATTTTAAGTGGCATGCAATAACATTTCCTTCCCTAAATTGAGCATATCATATCACAATTTATATATAATATTTAAGCTACTAATTGTACCGGAAATGTGAAATGGAAAGGAATTTGGTCTATTTTACTATTGGAACTACCCTTTATCTTAATTGAATAAATAAAGAGGGTTACATAGTAAGGGGCAACCGAAATACTCACAGTCCCACAAAACGCCACAAGGGCACCAAAAAATAGAAAATGCCACGTGGGCTACATCAAAACATCTAGAGGGCAAGAATTTGGTCTATTTTAAGTTGGCATACGACAACATTTCCTTTCTCTTAATTGGGCACATCATCTTACAAGTTACAAGTCATACATAGTATTCTAACATAAACTAGTAATTACACCGATAGGCGGGCATAACATTGGATGCATGGATAATGGATGACTACAAGCTGACGGTATGAAAATAATAGCAAACAATAATCAAAGCAATTATTTAAACGATTTTCATCATGTGTCACAACTAAGTTGCATTTTCTTACTCAAACGTGAAGATTAATAGAAAAAGCTGAATAGACATCAATGTTCAAATGGTATTTTATAGGTCACCATTTCACACTTGTAAGCAACTTATATTACATATAAATGTTTTTGCATACAAGAGCCCAGTGAAATTTACAAAAAAATTCACATATAATCCATTAAATCCGAGTGCATACAATAAGACTAAAAACTACATCTAGTAACACTCACAAAGTATTGTATGCACTCCTTTTCACTTTGTTGAGAAACTACAATTGCCACTCACAACAATTATTTCTCCATAGCTAACCGATGTTGGACCTTCTCCATCAAGATAAGGGCCCTTATAATGTGTCAAATTCAATACATACGTGAAGCCAAACAAAGAAATAAATGTTTTCGGCATATCATATTCACAATGTAGATTGTTCTTTAGGGCATCCAGATATTCAAACACAATGTTTCACACCTACCTTAAGCATTGTAAAGCTACTTCAATCTAAAATTTGCATCAAGAGCACTCAAACAACAAGGAAAATTCAAAAGCATATGTTTGCAAATGAGAAATAATGTTAAAGAGAACTTGTTCCGTGATATTTCCCTAGGTTGTTGACCACTACATTGCCCATGTTTATGAGATGAATTTTATATCACATGTTAAAATTAAATTTTGACATAGATAAAACATCAATGAACAACATAAAATTACATTTAAGAAGAACTTCAAACATTTTGTAGCAAACCACCCCGGAGATAAAATAGTTTTAGGTGTGCCTATAACACTACTGATGCCAATTATGGCTTTAGAATAAAGTTAATAATAAGAGCATGAAGATTGATATGATGTAATATTCGAGGAACAAAAATTTCATTTTTTTGAGATAACAACACACAATATTGGTAAAACAAAATAAAATTTATATAAATCAAAATGACATAACAAAACCTATAAGATGAAGGATGTTGGGCCCCAAAATTCTTCTATTCTTTCACTGGTTGAGTTCTACATTGGGAAACAATACTTCATTCTTTATTCTTTATGTTCTTTGGGAGCATGTGAGAAATTTGGAGAATGGGAACAACTTCAGTGAGAATGTGTGTAAAGATCTTCATAAAGTTTTGGAAAACATATAGTAAAGCAAGAAGTTATTTTTAGGTGCAACCTTGGTGGGAAAAGAAAAGGAAGAAAGCAAAAAGGTTGTATAAACAAGAAAGTCGGTGTGCCAAAATATAAGGGCTAAAAATACAAAAGACACTAGTATGGACACTTGCATGGAAGAGAACAACATGTGGCACACAAGGAAAAGCAATGGGATAAAAATATAAATCTTTAAGATAGGTGAAGAAGGAATGTAAAGAAAAAAAAAAGCATTCATAAGCGGTAGAAGTTCCAAGCGGATCAAGGAACAAAGAGATGAAGATAAGTGGCATAAACGCTGCCCCAATGTAATAATTGGGAGTTATGTTTGGATCTCGAGGCTAATTATAGTCTTGTTGAAACTAGTGAAGGGAAAGTCCTCACTACCATAAATACCCCCTTAAGGATCATTGTAATGGTGATGATATGTATGTGTGTGTGAGTATGAGAGATAGACATGTGAAAGAGAAAACTATTGGTATTATACTATTAAACATGAATGTGAATTGTAAGTAGAAAGATATTCATTGGATGGATATTATGTCTAGTGATTAATATGAAGTGGTGTATTATGGACCCATTATGTGTATGATTTTGTTCATATTTTTGTTTTTCTCTTGTTGTAAGTATGATTATTCTTAAATACAAATAATTTTTAAACACCTCACCATCAAAATAATAAATGAGATGGGAGCTTGGAATTTTTCGCACCTCGAGTGAGCATGCTAAGGTATCCTACCTTAGTGTGATAGGCATACAAGGCTTTTAAATTAGCATTATGTTAATATTAGTTAAGTGTTAACCAATAAACGGTTGTAAATACTTCAACCATTTTGCAACCATCTCACACATAATAAATTGATAGACACAATGAATAATGTGTGCATTCTAATTTCTCTTCATTTTTTCTTTGTGCACATTTTCCAACATTGGTATAAGAGCTTAGGGCACAAACTAAGTATTAACACAATTTGAATAGGACTAGGCCGCACGAGGCTTCAAGGAAAAATATAGTTGAGGCCATTGCAAAGTTGCAAAGGAATGATAATATAAAACCATGAAAGCACCATTCGAGGGCATGTTTTGGGTACAATTTCAAATTAGGGCATTTCAAAGTGCTAGAGCACACAAATAGGAATTTGAAATTTTTGAATAATTATTTAGGTTTGTTCAGTGCATTTAGGACATGAAAATAAGACATTTTATAACAAAATGTAATGCGCATAATGCAACACACAAAAACTTGATTTACGACACATTTTTGTAGAAAACATAATCCATAATCACAAAGAAGAGGAAAAATGTGATTTTCAAAAGTAGTGTTAGGAAATATTATTAGTGCTTCACATTGGGCTAGTAATTATTATATGTAAATGTAATATTTATAATATTACATTAGTGCGATAATGTAAATGAGTTGTTATAAACAACTCATTAGAATTAACATATAGTTAGCATAACAATACGATTAACGTATTGTTATTATAATAGGCTTGGAAATATCATTGAGGATATTACGGTTGAGCTAATATCCTAGAATATAGGAGACATCCTCCTATATATTTGTAATATGTCCACATGGGATTTGATATAAAGTGAAGATTATTTTTCCATGATCATTTATTATTGTTATTATTCAGTGTATAAGACTCTCTTGTAGATCTTTGGGCAGTTAACAAAAAACAAAGAAAATACGGGAACACATTTCTAGATTTTTAATTTTCCAATGGTTATTCACTATTAGGGCACACATTTTTTCAATTTTCAATCACAACCAATCATCTAGGGCATAAAATTTCTTGGTATAGTTTCCTTTCTTTGCTTTAAAAATAAAAATAAGTTTTTAAAATCTTGCTACATTAGTTTATGGTTCATATTATATTTTGGGAAAGGGATATTTCATGAGGTATTTTGTTTGAGAATGGAAATTCCATTAGACATTTATATTTGGCCTCAACTTTCATACTTTGATAGTAAAAATTTAGATGAAAGACAATTATATGAAGTTAATGCAACCATTGTTGAAAATCCATCACATGTTGAAAGTGATGAAATCACTGATAGGGTATGTACTTTAATATAAGCCTCACACTTTGAAGACAAAAAGGGTTATAGTGTTGGTAAAACTTGATATGGATGACTACCTAGATAGTTTGAGAATATGTGGATCTCAAGAATAAAGTGTAAGGAGTAGATTTCACGGGGAAAATAATAATATTCTCTATTATTTTCCAATACACCAATACCTACATATATATAGGCAATTAGAAGTCCTAAAATATATGACACCTTACTAACAACCTAGCCTAACTTCGTGAGTGGTTTTAACCACCACTAATATTAAACTGTATACATTATATTGTTATTACATAACAATATAACTCTTAACAATTATATATGACTAATTAACCATATGGTAATATACGTATTTAACCCAATGTAAATACTAAATCCTAACATTCCCCTCTTAGTGTTTACATGGTAGAAAATTTTTCACATACTCATCTATAGTATGCTCACCCATGTGGCATGTCCAACTATGTGACTCATGACCTTGATATAAAAGAAAGGCTCTCTCCTTCCATGGTTTTAAACAGGATTACCACAAACCTTGATGTGAACAAGTCCCATCAACTGTCCACCTTGTGTGGTTTTGGATCTCCCACAAACCTTTTCAAGATCCATGAACTATCTTACATTGGTGTTTTTTTCTCTACAACATTTTTACATCAGGTAAGTACATAGGAATCACTTCTCACTTATTACCAATTTGAACAAGAATGCTCACACTAGAAAAGATTTCACATTACATCCATAAGAACAAAATGTTCTTAATTGTAGCCACTATTGTTGATTGTTGCCACTCGATCTTGAACAACATTGACAACTACCACTGCGATTGGAAGTTTCCCTCGAATTTAACTGGTTTGGTGTAGAATGGAAATGGAACATTTGTGTTATGTTCCGCCCCAAAATTCAAAATTTCCACTTAGGAACATTGAAAAGAAAAGCATATTGTATTGCATACTACTATTTGGATCTTGTTGCACATGACCACCATTTCAATGAATGTATTCTTTGGTCAAACATCTTCCAACGAACTATGATAGTCGGATGATCTCTGCGATTAGTTGCCTTCCTATACATTTATTTTCTAGCATTTGAAGTACACACCACTTAAAGCAAAAAACCGAAACAAACTACACAACCGAAAATCAAATACTCACACCACATTTTTTTCCACCATGACTTCACATGACCCCTTCGTTGGTTATTGATGAGAGGTCTTTGTTCGGCCTCCATCTTCTTGTGCCCCCATCCTCCATTTGAAAGCTCGCTAACTCAACAAATTTGGATTTTGAGACTCATAAATTTATCTTAGATGCTAGATTCTATCAAAAATACGTTTGTAAGGTAAATGTTTTTATTGTTACAATTTTTGACTACGCAAGATGACTAGTGACGTCGACTTGTAGAACATAATTTAGATGAATTTGACTATTTTGACTAGATAATAAAAAATGACAAACTCTCTTTGACTTTTTAATAAACTCAACAATATAGACCAACTCATATTTTTAACTTTGACATTTGAGAATTTTAAGGACAATAAATGAGACGACAAATAACACTATCACGACATCAATTTTTGACTCTTTTAACGATACAATTTCAGACATTTAATTAAACTATAAGATTACCCAACACTGTTCTATTTTATCACATTACGCTAAGACTTGAAGCACATACTAATATTAATGGACACTAAATACTTAGACTAATTAGAAACCTAGGTCGACAAGATAAAAGAAATTATCTAATGCATAATACGTATAAACAAACCTAAGACACGTAGACTTCTTACACAAGACGTGGCATGACGAATGGACGGTGACATGGTGAAGATGATTTGGAGCAACATTCAAGTCCCAAACTTCTGAAGATATTTGATTCTCCTTAGATTCTGAGAGCTTGATGCAAAGAGCAATCCATGCAGAAAACAGATCCAGAGTTGAGGTGCAGTGAATACTGTGGACAGATAGAATAAACTGCGGATTTGATATCTATTCCAATGCAAGCAAGATTTATTCAATGAAAATTTCTGAGAGACGATAGACTAGACCTGATGTGAACAAAAGCCGCATGAATACACACAACGGTGAAATAATATGCAGGTTTCATTTCTTCATAATGGTGTTTTTCTTAAATCATCATGCATCTCCCTTACTGGTTGTGCTTCTCCTGTTGATCAGATCTAAACCTAACACCAAACGATGGAGATATAAATGACAGAGATGAATGGCACATCAATTAACAACACAACGTTGGTAGAGACCAAATTGACTTCAAGCCAGTTTCCATGCAAACTATATATATGGGAGTGAAATACTACAATAACTACCTCTTTTTTTCTGTACTAGTATCTTCACCTGGACAACGTGTTGATTATAAAATAGAAGAAATTAATATAGAAAATAAATTCTAAGGAAACTAATTTCACTAAAACAAAAGAATCAAACTCATATCTGTGAGGTAATTGTACAAGCTATGGAGTTGCCCCATCCACATTCTTATTCCATCTCAGGATTGTGTCCTGCTCTAATACAAAAATAAAGTGGAAGGAGCATATTTGCACAGGGAAAATAATAATACAATACACCAATACTCACGTATATAGGCATTTACAAGTCCTAAAATATAGGACACCTTACTAATAATCTAACTTTGTGAGTGGTTTTAACGAGGACCAATATTAAACTATATACATTTTATTGTTATTACATAATAATATAATTCTTAACAATTATATATGAATAATTAATCATATGAGTATTTCAAAATGGATAGTTGTCTAATAATTTAGGAGGTTCTATAATTGAAGTTAGGAGGTCGATATTTGGGAAATCGGGAATTACACATTTATGAGGGTCAAGGAGGCGGATTCGATGGATTTATACCTAGTCAAAGCATTATTTTTAGGGGAAAATCTTATGAAAAATGTGTGATCTTATTTGATTATGTTACCTCAATTTTTCTGTTAGAATGTTCTAAAGTGTATGCCCTAAGAGGGGGTATTAGAATATAAGGCTTATTGTTAGTGTATGTTATTATTTATCCTTTCATTTGTTTAATAAGATAATCATTACACTTAAGTTATCCCTACATTTGTTGAGCTAGCTTGCTTAGGTGCACTACTTGTGTGGAGTTAGCTTACTAGTCATGTGGAGTTAGCTTGCTAGTCTTGTGGAGTCACTTATTTGTCAATATCAATTAGTGGGAGTTCTCATCACTATTCTAGGTGGTAGTTGCACTTCTCTCTACCTATATGTACATCCTAATAATTGAGCTAATTCATGGAATTGTGTTGAGTTACAAGTTTCATAGATATATGACTTTGTTGCTCTTTGTTTGAAAATCATGTGTTTGTAAATTTATTATGTCGAATTTCTTTCAAGTTATTGAATGTGATGTTCTATTAGCATATGAGATCTTTGTGGCTTGGAACAATCTAGTTATCATTCATTTTATGGTATTAGAGTGATAGATGATATAGACATCCATATGTAAGTTTTTTTGCAAGCAAGGGTTTATTTGTTTTCATATATCGAAATTTATATATGGTATGGCCATATGAGAACTTAAAGTTGAGATTTCTACTAGTAGGTGCTTAAGTGTATCCCCCAATAGAATTTTTCATTTGCGAAGAAAAATACATTTTAATTTTGGGAAGTGTATTTTTTGAAACTTTTAGTGCAAATGTATTTAAAATAGGCCTCATTTGCAGGAAAGTAATTATTTAATAACTTTTGATCAGTAGCTTGAAAGTAAGTGCCATTTTTTTGTAAAAGTTAATATTTTTCATTTCCCACATATTAAGCCTATTTGTATTTTAAAATACACCAATTTATAAAGTTCCAAAATTTGAGTGGGGGCTGCCTAATATAGTTTCTAAGGAGGGGTGTTCGATGTACATGCGAGACACATTTTCAAACTAAGCTCAACGTCCTAAATTTTTGAGTGTTGCATCATTTTTTGAGTGTATTATCGAATCTATAATGGGAATATTTTCTTTGGAGTATGAGAATGAGATGTTCTATAAATTTTTGCCATTTAAGAGGACATATTAAATTTTGGAAGAAAATAGATCACTCAAAAAGTAAAATTCTCTTCTACATTCCCTCATTCACGACAAGGATGAACTCATACACTCTTTACAACAAAAACTTGCTAGCCTGCAACATCATCCTCATATTGTGGACTCTCATACCCCTACTCTTAGTCCACTTGAAGCTACGATTATGAACCCATTGACCTTTATTTGTCGGCTTTTGAGCTTTCACTTGCTTTCAATCCCATTGAGCTTGTTATTACATGTTCTATCGCCTTTTGCGGTAACACATTATGTGTATCCCACTTTAGTGTCTTCACCTATTCAAAATTTTGTTCTTGCATGCTCCATTTGATGGGTTATTTTGGTAGAAGTATTGGCAAAAATTCATAGGGTATTGCTTCACCTATTCAACTTGATAAGTGACATTCATGCTATGGCATTGGTTTTTGAGTAGGTAATTCATTGGGATCACTCATTGACAAAGCTCAATTTTTTTCACTTGAATCTTTCGAAGATCATGAGCTACACATGAATTGCACACCTTCACTTGAGACTAAGAAACTTGAGATTTCATCTATCGACATGATCATCTTGAAACACATGTTGATGTTCCTTTGCACATGCTCCAGGTTGTGCACTTTACACTAAATCATATGCAGGAATATTCTCCGGCCATCTTTGTTTATTTGGGATGGATATCTAATCACTTGTGGCATTAACGTAAAAATTCATTGAGAGGACTCTATAGGCATGGCTCCTCTACCATTTAGCTTCTTGCTCCACTTTCTTCTCCTATTGCATTGTAATTCTTCTTGTTTTGAGCTATTTTTCGTAGTGGATGTAGAGTTTATCTCATTTTAAAGAGATTTTGTATATATATTTTTGACACTTTTAGGCCTATTGATAGTCTCTCTTATGGGTATCTATTTTGTTGAATACCAGTGTCGGTTTTCAATGTTCGAGTATTGGCGTGGCTACACATTCAAATTTATAAGTGCCACTTATTGGATTTTGATTTGCACTTGAGTGAAACCGCAGCCAAGGGACAAGCAAGTCCCTCCTCTTTAATGGGAGAGGTTCCCTTATTGAAAGAAGGGGAAAACCTATGTACAAATGCACAATCTTTCATTCAATGGTGGTTACCCAATATCACGAAATGCGTTTTATGCCCGGAAAGTTATCAATACACGAGGATAGAAGACTTGAAGAGAAGAGGGAGGCAAGAAGACAATACTTTCGGGGGAAAAGAGATGGTAGAGAAAACCCTTATATGTATTGTGCAAATGAGATATATAGTAGAACCATTCACATTTATAACGGGCACAATCCACAGACTCAAAGTTCTTGAGATTTTATAAACTAGAACACAAAGTTTCTAAGCATGCAAGGATTAAATGATTCACTGATTAGAGCAAGAAGGAAAGAGAAAGAAGAAGAAAAGGGGAAAAACTTTGTATTGATTTTTTTTAATTTGAAATTACAGTTCAGAATACCAATATCCCTAACCCCTTACAATGGATTTGAAAGCCCATGATATAGCTTGCAAGAGACGGTTACAACTTCCTCAAGAAAGTAAGAAATAGTTACAACTTATTCCAATCATTCATGCCCTTTCGAATTCTTGATTTGCAAAGAAACGTTAATGGTGGAAAAACCAGATTTTTAAATACATGGCCATTTCATTATTTGCTAGTTAAAACATGGGCCATTTGATTTGATTTTACAAATTTAAATTTGGGCCACCCACATGGTGGGAATTGATTGGAGTGGGCTTGTGGACACCTTTTACATTTTTTTCCTTTGAAGCTACGCCAAACTGACACGTGGAGAGCTCCACCGATTCCTTTATACTTAGCTGATTCGGGCCTATTTCCTGCTTGACCTATGTTGACCCTTAGACACATGGAGACTTGGCACTCATTTGAGTTTCCATTTTGGAAACACCTTCTAAAATTGTGCCAAGCGATGCGTGTCTCCTTCCACCGGTCTTGGAATTTTCAACGGCCAACTCTGTCTCTCCATTGAATTTGACCATGTGGTGAGCTGGCACTCATTTGGAGATTGACCCTTTGATTTCACTTTTGAAATTGTGCCGTTAAGGCACGTGGAGACTTCCGCCAACCCACCCATACTTAGTCAATTTTAATGATCGACTCTTTCTCTTTTTTGGACTTGGGACACGTGGAGGATTGGCGTAAGTTTGAGAACTATCCCGGCTTTGACTCTTGAAGTTGTGCTGATGAGGCACATGGTGTCGATCCACTGAACCTTCCATACTTAGCTGATTTGAGCTTGTTTTGTCTTCATTTTGAACCTAGGACACGCGGAAAGCCTGCACTTATTTGAGGATTATCCCTTGGGTCCTGCCCCTGGAGTTGCGCCATTTGGATGCGTGGAGGATTTTCTTTGTAGCTTGAAATATGGCCAAACTACATCCAATTAGAGATGCCCACATACTACCCGTGGATTCTAGGGCAAAAATTAACGGGGAAGATACGCCTGTCATTCGATTGTGGGAAGAAAATAAAAAAGAAGGAAGAAACCTCACCATTACGCCTGAATTTCAAATTGTTCTCCATGAATGGGAAAACTACAAACAATGCCAGGCTCGACGCGATCCAATATGCCAAGTTATAAAATCAAAATTTTGAAACTTGACTTCAAAAGAGGGGAATTTTGAGGGCAACAACAGTTGGATCTTTCTGGGGATGACTTGGCTTGGAACAAAGATACAAGGCAAGATCAAGAACTGTAGATAACTCTGGGAAAGAGGACTAGTGTCTTATCCATTGGGCAAAGGATTCAAAAGCAAAACCAATATAAGGCAACACACGCAAGATGGGAAAATAAACAAAACAAACAAAAAAGGAAGAGTAGAAATGAAACACAAAGGAATGAACCAAAAGCAAAACACTGTACATAATATACAGAAGGACCGCCTAGTCACCTAGGACTTGAACAAATTCAGGTATTGCCCACTATAAGGAAGTGGGAGAGGAGATGCATCCATGTAATCCAGATAAAAAGAGTTCTCTCTAGCAAAATGTTTGATTCTAAAAGGACCAAGCCAAAGAGAATCAAACTTACCATGGTTTCCTCGTGACTCATGTCTTTTGTCCCAAAGCAACATAATGTCTCCCACTTGGAAAACTCTGGGTTTGGCTTTCTTGTCAAACAAAGCCTTCACTTTCAACTGATGAACTGCTATCCCATCAACCACTTGTAATCTGTGCTAATTAAGCTTCTAAAGGTGCAAAATTCTCTTGTCCAAAGAGATACTGAAACTTGAATCTTCGATGGTTTTCATCAGATGCAAGGCTGGAAATTCCACCGTGACTGGCAGTTGATCTTCCACAACATACACCACTTGGAAAGGAGACATTCCAATTGCTCTCTTGGGTGTAATTATATTAGCCCAAAGTGCATCATATAGCTTCTTATGCCAATTCCTCTGAGAATCATTTATAAGCTTTCTAACTATGTTCACCAAGTTCTTGTTTGTTGATTCTGCATGTCCATTCCCTTGGGGTAGTAATCTAAAGAATGAGCAAGGAGATCCCAAAACCATAGCAGAAATCCATCATCTTAAAGAAGAAAATTTGGAAGCATTGTTAGTCACAATTTTTTTGGGATCCCAAACTAGATCAATATGTTCTCCTTAATGAAGTTGCAAACTACCTCGGAAGTAGTGCTCTTTACTGGGATGGATTCCACCCACTTGGTGAAGTAATATGTGGCAGTCAACACGTGGGTATACACAATACTAGAAGATGGATTGAGTGCTCCAATGAATTCTAAAACCCATTGTTAAAATGGCTCTTTAATCACTACAGCTTGAGAGGAAAAGCAACCAACTTGGGTCTTTCAAAAATGTTTGACATGCTTTACATTTACCAACCCATTTTGATGCATCTCGAATAGAGTGGGCCAATAATAACCAAAGCACGAAGTATTCTATGAGCTGTTACAGCAGAGGAGAAATGACCTCCACAAGCCTGGTGATGAAAAGTAGAGAACAACTTTTTTTTGTTTCTCTTTGTCTACACACTTCAAAAACCTTCCATCTATGCCTTGTTTGAACAAAATATTCTCCCATAGCACATATTGTGAAGACCTCAATTTGATGGCTCTATTCTCTTTGGCACTCATTTGAGATGGAAATTATCCATATGTTAGAAAGTGAGCAATGTCAGCATACCATACATTTGTCGATCTGAGGAACATAATACTAGGGACATCAAATTCATCTTTGGACAACTCCTTGATAGCTCCCTCAGTAATGAGTTCACACAGGCCCTTACCCCGAACCATCTTTGTTGTCCTGATGTCAAGATCATATTCTTGCACCTTTGCTACCCAATTACCTCTCTTGGTTCCAAATTCTTGTTGAGTAAGAATGGATTTGATTGTTATATCAGGCACTAGCACCACAGAATGAGAATTAAGGATGTAAAACCTAAACTACTTGAAAACTTTGACAACTGCAAAAGCATGTTTCTCCATCATGGTGTACTTCAACTCATGATTTTTCAAGACATAACTCATGAATGTAATTGGGATTTCATGATCTTCAACGTTCTTCTAAGTTAACACAACAACTAGGGTATTTTCAGTGGCATAAAAATAGATAATGAAATCTTTGTTAAAGTCAGGGCACGCCAAGATTGGAGTCTTTGTAATAGCTTGTTTAATGTCTTCAAATGATTTCTTCCCTTCAGAGGACCAACCAAAAGTTTGCTTCCCTTGCATCATGTGAGCAATGCTTATAGTAAGTTCGCAAAATCAGGGATGAATCTTCTTAGGAAATTGATCTTACCAAAGAAAGAATGGATACCTTTCTTACTTGATGGAAGAGGAATTTTTTGGATGGCCTAAAATATCTCCGGATCAATCTTGATCCCTTCCTTTGAAATAATGTGTCCCAACAACTTTCCTTCTGTGACACAAAACATAGACTTCTTAGGGTTTAAATAAATTCCATGCTCTCTACACTTCTGCAATACTATTTCAAGGTGTTGGAAGTGATATGTTATTGCTTTAGAAAACACTGTCAAGTCATCCAAATACACAACAATGCATTTCCCTTTCAAATTTCCAAAATCCAAGTCCATGGCCCTCTAAAAAGTAGCACCAACTTTTATGAGACCAAATGGCATCCTCTTGTATGCAAAGGTGCCCCAAGGAGTAGTAAAGGAGTCTTATGTTGATTTGCAGTATTCACCTCTACTTGATTGTACCTTGAGAATCCATCTAACATAGATAGCATCTTTGAGTCTATGACAACCTCGCAATACTCGTTCCATTATGGGGAGAGGATAGTTTTCATTCAAAGAACCACGATTTAGATTTCTCAAGTCCACACAGATCGGGATCTCACCATTCTTCTTCCCCTGTTAGTAAACTATATTAGCAATCCATGTTGAATGGTGGATGGGGAAGATGATCCTAGCCTTGAAGCTTTTATATTTCTTGGAAAATTATTTGATTATCTTTGGATTATATTGATTTTGTTTCTATTTAAATGGTTTGATCCCAGGCTTAAGAGGAATGAAATGTTGCATTTCTTTAGGCTGAAAAGCCTTAAGATCATCATAAGAGTAAGCCAGAACATCAACATACCTCTTCAACAGATTCACCACCTTCTTTTTCTCTTCCTAAGTGTAGCATTTTCCAATGTTGACCATTTTGGGATCATCAAGACTCCCAATATTCACTTTCTCAGTCTCGTAAGATTGTTGGGATCCTTGGGAAACTTTAGAATTCATATATCTATCATGTTTATCAAAAATATCCTCTAAACTCACTAGCCCTTTAGGGATTTTTTTGCCTTTCAGTTTGATGAATCCATATTGATCCATCTCTTCTTTGACACCCTCTTCATTTGGTGACACACACTCTCTAGGAAGATTATCACTTCCTTCAAAGTACAATGTGATCAAAGTTGTCTCGAGATCCAAGAAGAAAAAAATTCTGGTCATCATTGAAAACTTTCCAATTATTTGCATTGTCGGCACACTGCTGGGTCTATAGATCAACTCAATGGTGAATTTCTCCGAGAGAAATTAGGATGAGGAATCAACAAGGACCCCAAAACAGCTGAGAGTCGACCCTAGTGTTCCTTTCCTCGCACAACTTCAATGGAAAAAACATTAAGGAATTCAATGGAATTCCGGACTGATTCCTATAGTGCTTTAACATTGTTATTTACGATAAATGTCTCTAACTTGTTTTACAATCAACTCTGCATCTCCACTAGCAAGAAGGTTCTTCTCTCCCATTTCCTTTGCCATGCTCAACCCAAGAATAAGGGCCTCATACTTAGTAGTATTGTTGGTATTTTCAAACTGGAACTTGAAGGAGAAAGGATGAACCTTACCCCAGGAGAAATGAGCACTACACCGGCTCCAGAACCAATGAAGAGAAGCTTCCATCAAACTCCAAATTCCACACACCGTTAGGATCAAGCAACACTCCCTTTAACAGACTTGTCTCCTCTTATGACATGATCATGTAGTTCTCATGCCTAATGTCTTCATATAGTATTTGTGCTTTAGGATTATCTATCTTTTGCACAATATACTCTGCTTGTTTCTCAAGAAACAACTTCTTCATCTTCCCATTGATAGGGATCCAAACATGTGACCAATCCATTTGGATCTCACCTCCAACATCTTTGTAAAAGTCCCTACTTAGTAGGATGCCATAGGAAGGAGGGATATCGACAACCAAGATGGTAGCCAATACCTTCTTCTCTGGTAAAGTAGCAAAAGCTACTTGTGCATCCTTGATTCTCCCAACCAAAGGCACTTCTCTACTTTCCATGGAATAGTAAGAGCCATAAGTGTAGGTTAGGGTTAGACCCAAAGCATGAGCCACTTTTGTAGGCATTACATTATCAGATGCACCAGAATCAATGACACAATTTCTAAGCTTGTGGCCAACTATGAGGAGAGTCACATAAAAGGGCTTGATCTTCTCATTAGGTGAAGTGACTGTAGCCACAAGGCTGGGTTGAGGTGGAGAAGGAGTGGGCAAAAGGCCTTTAGAAGAATGGGCTGGGGTTTTAGATTTAGAATTTAAAAAGTTAACCATTTTGGCAAAGGCTTTAGGATGGTTTGATAGAACTCTGTATTAGAAATATGAATCTTGGTCTTTTTAAGATGGTCTATAATGTCAAAAGATCTAGATGTGGATGGGGAATCACTACTAGGAGTAGGAGGAGATTTTGATCTATCAGCTTTATCATTTGTTGGAAAAGAATTCTTAGAAGTAGAAGTAGAGGGAGAAGGACTAGCAGAGCTTACCTTTTGGGTGGAAGTAGTAGGAATAGGAGCTCCTCTTCTTGTAATCACCGGGATGGTGATGGGGTACTCCTTGGATCTTTTTGCAGGTTGCACCACTTTTTCCTTTTTGTTGGTTTGCTCCTGGGTCATAACAACATATGACTCACTGTTCATCTCAGCCACTACATCATCATAGTCATCTTCATCATCCACACCTTTAGTGGTGAGGAAATGAACTCGAGAACCACCAGGCTCCTCTAGTTCTTCATCAACTTCCTCTTCTTGTTCATCATAGAGCCCATTTTCTTCCTCATCATCAGGCTCAAGAACTTCACAAGTAGCATTGACAGGCACCTTGAGGGGTGGAACTTCAATGGCCAACCTAGTTTGAGAAGAGGGAAAGTGGTTCCTAGGCTGAAAGTTCTTCCTTGGAAAATCTTGATATGGAGTATGTTGAGCCAATTATTTTTTGATGGCAATGAGGTCATTAGCCAACTTTTGCACCAACTGATCTGCATTACCTCCAGGAGAAGAGGAAGAAGAAGATGCTTTGGATTTGAAAGGCTCCCTTTTCAGCTTTCCATACATGATCAAGTCATCTTCCACACTGACAGCCAATCTCTGATCAACATCCAAATTTGCAAGATTTGCTCTCCTCAGGGCATAGCTAACTTATGACAATTGAGCATTTAAGAAGAAACACACCTGAATTTGATCAACATGCCTAGTATTTACGGAATCTTGTTAATAAACTTATAGAACTTGGCCATAAATTATCTCATAGGCTCATGTGGGTCCTTCTTGATTTGAGAAATCTGAGCTAGTAAAGCATGCACATCCTTAGCAGGTTTGAAACGCTGCTCAAACTAAGTTGTCATGGTAGTCCAATCGGTGATGGTCCCAGAAGGGGAAGATGGTAAAACCAATATGTAACATTGTCTTGCAAGGTCTCCATAAACATCCTAATGAGAGACATCCTCATGCTTAACTTTAAGGACCCCACATGCCACAATGAAGGTTGCAATGTGTTCATCAGGGTACACTTTGCCATCACCTCTAAATTTGGGAAAATTCTTCCTGTTACCCCTAAGAAACTCATGCAATGGTTAAGGAAGAGCCAAAGGCTTAACTCTTTGTCCCCAAGGCTAAGGTGTTGCCATCCTTGGAAAGATTGCTTGGGGTGGAACTAAGACAACGGCAAGAATTAAGGCACGAAGATTAGGGCTAAGTTACGCTTGGGGAATGCTACCACGAAGCTCTGTCTTCAACGGGAGGTGTGCTTATGGAACGAGCTCTTCTATTCCTTCTTGTTGGAGGAAGTTGAAAACCTTGTTGATCCAGGAGTTGAAATTGGGGATCTTCAATTCCTAGATCCCTTCTACCACGAGTGTATCTTAGAGTCGCTAGATCAAAGAAATGATCAAATTAGTTGTTCTTTTTAGAAACTAAATTTGTTGAACAATTCCCAAGTGGAGTCGCCAAAAGCTGGGTTGGGTTTGATTTGCGTTGGAGTGAAACCGCATGATGGGGGACAAGTAAGTCCCTCCTCCTTGATGGAAGAGGTTCCCTTATTAAAAGCAAGGGTAAAACCTATGTACAAATGCACAATATTTCATTCAATGGTGGTTACTGATATCCTGAAATGTGTTTTATGCCTGGAAAGTTATCAATACATGAGGATAGAAGACTTGAAGAGAGGAGGGAGATAGAAGAAGACAATACTTTTAGGGAAAAGAGATGGCAGAGAAAACCCTTATATGTATTGTGCAAATGAGATATAGAGTATAACCATTCACGTTTATAATGGGCATAATCCATGAGAATCAAAGTTCTTGAGATTGTATAAACACAAAGTTTCTAAGCATACGCAAGGATTAAATGATTCACGAGATCATAGCAAGAAGGAAAGACAAAGAAGAAAAAAGGGGAAAACCTTTGTATTGATTTCTTTTAATTTGAAATTATAGTTCAAAAATATCAAAATTCTCAACCCCTTACAATGGCTTTGAAAGCCCATGATATAGCTAGCAAGAGACAGTTAACTTCCTCGAGCAAGCAAGAAATAGTTACAAATTATTCCAATCATTCGCGCCCTTTTGAATTCTTGATTTGCAAAGAAACGTTAATGGCGGAAAAAATAGATTTTTAAATACATGGCCATTTCATTATTTGCTAGTTAAAACATGGGCCATTCGATTTGCTTTTACAACTTTAAATTTGGGCTGCTCACGTGGCGGGAATTGATTGGAGTGGGCTGCGGATGCCTTTTGCATTTTTGCCTTTGAAGTTGTGCCAGTGACACATGGAGAGCTCCACCGGTTCCTTTATACTTAGCCAATTTGGGCCTATTTCTTGCTTGACCTATGTTGACCCTTAGACATGTGGAGACTTGGTGCTCATTTGAGTTTCTTTTGGAAACGCCTCCTGAAATTATGTCGAGATGACACATGTCTCCTTCCGCTTGATCTTGGAATTTTCAATGGCCAACTCTATCTCTCCATTGACTTTGACCACGTGGTGAGCTGGCGCTCATTTGGAGACTGACCCTTTGATTTCACTTCGAAATTGTGCCGTTAAGGCACGTGGAGACTTCCGCCAACCCGCCCATACTTAGTCAATTTTAATGATCAGCTCTTTCTCTTTTTTGGACCTGGGACACGCAGAGGACTAGCACAAGTTTGAGAATTGTCCCGGCTCTGACTCTTGAAGTTGTGCCGATGAGGCACGTGGCGCCGTCTGCTGAACCTTCCATACTTAGCTAATTTGAGCTTGTTTTGTCTTCATTTTGAACCTGGGACACGCGGAAATCCTACACTTATTTGAGGATTATCCCTTGGGTCCTTCCCTTGGAGTTATCATTGTTTGGACGCATGGAGTCTTCCACTATCATTTGAAATATGGCCAAACCGCATCCAATTAGAGATGCCCATGTATTACCCTGTGGATTATGGGGAAAAAATTAATGGGGAAGATACACCTGTCATTCCCGACTGTGGGAAGAAAATAAAAAGAAGGGAAGAAACTTCACCATTATGCCCGAATTTCAAATTGTTCTCCATGAATGGGAAAACTACAAACAATGCCAGGCTCAACATGATCCAATACTCCAAGGTACAGACTCAAAATTTTTGAAACTTGACTTCAAAAGAGGGGAATTTTGAGGGCGACAACACCACTCTACTCATTCATCGGTATGGGAGGGTGTGGTGTTGATCCTACTTCTTTGGGTGTCATGTTCCTTTCTCTTTTGTAGTTAGTGGACCACATATTCTAGCAATAGATCAAATTATGTTTGGTGATTTCTTGCACTTTCAACATCACATCTAACGATCTCCTTCAGTTAGTTTTGAGCTTGTTCTTCTTTTGAAGGGTATTTATTCTATTGAATTATAGTGTCATAGAATCCATTGATAGTCTCCTAGTATGGATATATTCTGTTGTATCATAGTGTCAATTGATTTTGAGTTTTGTGATTGAGCAATGGATCTAGACCATAAAGCGAGACCAACCATCTTTAAAAAGTACAACTTTTTGAGCTATACTTCTTGGGATGCCTTGAAGCAAGATTTTTCTCTGTACTTTATTGTTGTTTTTAATGGTTTTAGGTACCTTTTGGTGATTTATTCATCCATGGAAACTCTCTTTTCCCATTTATTGTATATGGGTACCTTATCGAGCCTTGTTGTTGGGACCCACATTATTTTCTACCCGCCTAAGCTATGCTTACAAGAGTGTTAATGTAGGTTGTTATTTATCCTTTTATTTATTTATTAGGATAACTCTTGCACTTATGTTATCCCTACACTTGTTGAGTTAGCTTGTTTATGTGTACTAGTTGTGTGAAGTTGGCTTGTTAGTCGTGTGGACTTAGATTGCTAGTCTTGCAGAGTCAACTTAACTTTTAGTATTAGCTAGTGGGAGTTCATACCACTATTCTAGGTGGTATTTGCACTTTCCTCCACCTATATGTTAATCTTGATTATTGAGCTAATTCATAAAATTGTGTTGAGTTAAAAGTTTCATAAATATATTACATTGGTGTTCTTTGTTTGTAAATGTGTTTGTAAGTTTATTCTACTGAATTGCTTTCAAGTTATTGAATGTGATGTTCTATTAGCATATGAGATCTTTGTGGCTCGTAAACGGTCTAGTTATTGTTCTTTTTACTTATAACTTAGTGTTGTGGTAATAATAGTTAAGTGTTAAATAATAAAAGATTGTAACCACTTCAACCATTTTGTAACTATCTCACACATAATAAATTGTGAGACCACACAATGAATAATATATGTATTTTGGTTTTTTTATTTCTTCTTTGTGCAAATTTTCCAACAATATGAAATGTATTAACTACTTTTGTCCTGGAGTACATATATGAAAGAAAAACATACAAATATTAACATTAACTTCAATTGAGACATTTACAAATATGTGAATCCTTGTATAATTTGGGTCCGTATTGAACAAGGTGCTCAAGTATAATTATTAATAGATTGTAACCTTGTATGTGAGAAACTTTCCTCTAATATAATATGTCATTTAAATATTACTAGCAATCGCACGTGCAATGTGCGATGGAAATGCCGAAAGGGATGCATGGAAGGAGTTAAACCTGACAGAAATAAACTTGTGAGGAGGAGGGTGACAAAGAAGAAGATTGAGGGAGGGGAATTGAAAACACCGTGGCATCTATTTTCCTTGATGCTTGAAAGGCACATTTGCATATACCTGGATGTGGAAATGTTAACCTAATTATTTTTGTGTGTGCCAAAATAGCAACATCCAATTTTTGAGTAGATCGCAAGTGTACCTCTTTTATCTTTTAGAAGGGGGTGGTTTGCAGCCGAGTTATTTAACTAATTGAAAGTAAAAATACAGACAGAGAACAAAGATTTCATCATAATCAAATACTTTAGATTTGGTTAAGAAGGTGTTTCCAGACGAGGTTAAACCTATTAAAATAACAACATTTTTTTGTTCATTGTCTGTGTCTTAATATAAATTAATATAAATTAGGATTGCGTTTTGGGACATGCCAAGCCAAAGGAAACACTGTCGAAAGATGATGGCATACAATGCAAATAACATCACTAATTTTATGAAAAACCTTACATGCCTAGTACACAACAACTTTACGCAGGCTTTCGGAAAAGAAGAAAACCCACATGCTCACATGAATCATTGACAATTTATTACTTTTAAAATTAATTGCAATAGGTAAAACCAATAATATCACTATTTAAAACATGGTGTGGAGATGTGACAAAAGCATCCAAAAAAAGGCCCAAGTAATTGTAGGATATGCGCAAGGAAAAAAACAATTTTGTTCAAAAGAGCTTGGAAGCTTTAGAGCACGAAATGGATAATAATCAAAGTATAATGGAAGTTGGATTTTTTAAATCTGACACATGTATTTCAAGGTACCATTTTTCTTATATAATGCAAGAAAAGTAAAATACTTTTGAATTGTTGATTTGAGAATTTGAATAAATACTTTATTTATAGTTGAATAGTGAAGTGGGTGTGTTGGGCGTAGCTGACGAATGAGCAGTAAGGGCTTCTGTGTATTCTCAATATTTGCACAATCCTCTTACACTCCAATATTATTCTCATTAAATTCAACATTGCCGACATATTTGGACGTTTGCTACAATGATGTGGGATGAGATTTGAACTTAGTGAAAAATGGGATGAACAACACAAAAAGGGAAAAAATGAATTCGAGAAAGCTCCAAAGTGCAAGTGAAAAAATTATCAATAAAATGCAATGCATACAATATAAGGGAAAGGTGTTCTTAACCACATTGTTACTTCATACTCCCACCACCGTAGATTTTCTAACTGTAGGTGTCTCCAAGCATACATCCCTGCAGTTCTATTTTTCTTCTCTCGAGTCTCCACATGCACCACCATCCACAAAAGTCACATACAAGAAGGCACTTGTCTTGTGCATGAAGCAACACGAGGAAAAAGTGAAAAAACAAGACGTCCAACAATGAAACCAATCAAACAAAAAGGCAATTAAAATATTTTCATAGTCAAAAATCAATAATTTGCCAAACTCTCAATCATACATTAGCCTCCAACAAATCGTATATGACTTTTTCCAAAATTAATAGAAATATGTAGAAAAATCTACTTTCTCTCTTTGCAGACATCAGGTGGATGTATTAATATTTAATATAGCCATTAACAAAAGCATGAAAGAGAACAATGAAAGTAAAAAATAGGAGAGAAATAGTTATGTTCACTTCCCTGCATAATAATTTAAGCTTCGTTAGGAGAAAAGGTGAAAGCGGCATATGGCAATGACCACTACAATGAAATCCTCGTTCACGTGCTTTTGGTTGTCACTAACTTTCACGTGCTTTTGGTTGTCTCCACCTTTAGGTACCCATCTATTATTTTCTTTTAAGCGAAAAGATCCACCATAGTCTTTTGGGTAGAATTGGTCATATGACAAGATGGCTTTTGCATCGACTATGGACCAGACACAGACACAGACCAGAGAGACTTCACTCTCTGACTCGATCGCCTTTCCGCTTCCTCTCTTTAATCTTCCAAACATGCTTCGATCAATAGATTCTCCAACATCAACCATTGTCAATTTCATCCCCAAAGGCGGCAGGTTAAGAAATCCAATCGGAAATTTGGGGCGAGGCCTGTTTGCAGTGCTGCAACTGAGTCTCCGCCAGACGTGCTGACCGCCAACGGCACCCCAGGGGGCTCGAAGACGGAGAAGCCCAAGAAAAAACTGGGAGATATTTGGAGAGAAACCTATGGGGCCAACGACTCAGAAGGGTTGTTGGATCCCCTGGATGATGTCCTCCATAGGGAGATCATCCTATGGCGAATTCACCCAAGCCTGCTACAACAGTTTTCTCTTCGATCTCTTCTCCAAATACTCGAGCAGCTGCAAGTGCCACTTCAATGAGCTCTTCCAGGGCGTGGGGATGTCCGACCACGGCTACAAAATCACCAAGTATTTATACGAGACGTCCAATATAAATCTGGCTGGGTTTTTCCAGTGGCCGCACGTGCAGAGCTATGGAGCAGGCACGCCAACTGAATGGGCTTCATCGTCATGGCCGAGCAGGATTTCCACTACTACAAGGGCTTCTAGCGTCTATTTTCTTGAAACATGTTAGACGTAAGCACCCTCGTTCTCCATGCTATACCAACACCTACAACGTGAGCGGATCTGGTTAATCCATTAAAATTGTGCATGCAACCAAACAGGTTCGTTCGACTTCAACGCCTCTGTACAACGGAACATGATCCGTTTGATTTCTGACTTTTGTCAGACGCCCCAGGTTGCACTTCACTACAAGAATGCTTTCGGCATAATTAGCTTCTTGAGAAACCTTCTTGGAACAAGCCAAAACCATCGTTAGAAATATTGTGCACCAAAAAATTGTAAAGATCAGTAGTTAATAAAAGTTTGAATTATTTACACTCTGCAAGTTGGATCCAACCACCCATCACACATTACTACTCACAACTATCTTTGGCCCAATCAATTTTTTGATCACCCACAAATCGTTCCTAATTTTGAAAAATTATGAAAGTGTGAAAGACTTCATAAATAGGGGAAGGATAAGAGAACATTAGAAAGCCATTCTCAGTTTGTACACAATAAAAGAGGATATTGTGTCTTATGAATGTAATAAGATTCTTAATTTTTGGCATATTGATGAAGACCACGTCACATTGGACTAGATTGATACATACCATAGAAGCCAATGTAAAATTGAAGCACTGAAAGAAAATAGCAACCACGAAGCACACAATATAACCAGTTTTTTGAACCCTGAAAAATGATTCTAATTGGAAATAATGTATCAAATCATAAACATTCAAAGGACAATTATTCCAAACAGAAAAAGTGAGCAATAGTGAAGTTTATCTTTAGTATGTAAGTGTATCTTCAAATTTTGCCTCACCTATACAACATATTTCAATACCAGGCTCAGAATACAGCCGAAGGCCATGATGCCTGGTGTATACTGAAATTTGATTCATGTTTCACACTAAAGAACATATATTCATATTTTTATTTGATAAAACAAGGAAATATATGAAAGCGTACTGAGATTGAATTCATAATACTACGAAGTGATGGAAAAAATAAACAAAATTTACGGGAAAAGGCAAAGCAAACGATGCAAAGCTAAGAACATTACAATAATATGCCAAAACGCTACAATAATAGTATCACATTGAAATTCAAATTCATTCAAGTACATTCGGATGCTCTAAATCAGTTTTCCATATCAAAACAATCTGTGCAAGAGAAACAA
The DNA here is from genome assembly GCA_018340775.1 of Taxus wallichiana var. yunnanensis. NCBI lineage: Eukaryota > Viridiplantae > Streptophyta > Pinopsida > Cupressales > Taxaceae > Taxus > Taxus wallichiana. The sequence continues at coordinate 563,844,784 of CM031242.1, read as the reverse complement.
ATGACAACATGATCCGAGCATAGTAAATCAAAATTGGAGTAATATGTTCACTATATATTGGCGTCATTTCTTTCTTTAAAACCAAAAAATATTATAATAATATGGTCATTCAATGCATGGTCCTGCAAAATTCAATACATATATATTAAAATGTTAATTTTCTGATATTCAATGTCATTTATAGTTAAAAATTCTAGGTTCATTTGCAATGCAAAAGAAGTCATTTAATGATGAAATATTATTACATTGAGCTTATTGTTCAAAATAAATTTGTGTTAGTGGAAGGTCGTTGCCAACGTTGTCACACTTTTTTATCAAACTTTGCATCATCTGAATTGGCCTCCTTAGAATCCTCTTCTTCTAAGTTTTGCAAAATCTCTTTCAATGGAATGTGACTCTATCTTTATTGATTGAATAACCATTTTTAGTGAGGCAGGTGGTTCAAAAACAATTGGCTAGTCCTTGGTGTTATGGGATGACACCACCTTTGTGTTTTGCTTTCTTTGCCTATTTTTTCATCTTGGCATCTGCAATAAAGTGACAAGGGAACCATTGTAATACTTAGAAAAATGAAAAAAACTTTATCAAATATGAAAAGGAAAGAACACAAGTCCATACTGTAATTTTAGTAAGTGACAAAATAAATAAAAATATATGAGTACCTTTATCACATTCTTGATGCATTTCAAGCCATTAGAAAAATAACAACAAAATTTTTCTATTCCTGATTTCAAAAGAGATATGTACAACTTCACCGGATTTGGCATGTCTAATTACAATTATTTGTTGTTTCCAATGAATAATATTGCATCAAAGAAAGGAATCTTGCTTATGGAATCATTAGAAAGTATGGGTAGATGTTCTTCTTCTTGTTTCCTAAGTCATAAAAAGGCTACTCTCCATTCTAGTGTACAACTCATACATGAATGTAGGTGAGATGCAAAGGTCCACGAGAGACTGTATTCTCAAAATCATAGTGAACGTTAAGCTCGTGTGTTTTGTATCCTTAATATATATGGTCACCTTTGCCAATGTAAGACCTTATTATTTGTTAATGGAAAGATCCTATGCCATTTTGATAGGAATTTATCTATGGAAACCTCGTGTGACATGGACAATAGGTACACAACATGGTTCATGAATGGATCCCATGAAAACCCAATGTAATTTCTAAACTCAACAAGAACAAAAAAAGACAAGTCGGGAATTTATTCCAACGCTATAGATGATGTCTATCACCTCCCTCAATTTACCATTCACAAGGCTTGTTGGGACCCATATATTAGAGATCAACATAACCTACTTTTCTTTATGGAGAAAAACTTTGGCTTGAAGTTGGTCATCGTCTGACTCATTGGGATTTTTTTTCCTTAGACATTTGAAGCCTCATGATATGTTGGAGTCTCAATTAATGAACTTTGGGACATGACAGTTATTTGTACCATAAACTTGCTTGATTCTAAATATCATTGAAGCAAGAATTATGATTATGGGCTTAATTACATGGATAACACCACTCACAATCTTGGACCAGATTGTTTTGGACCGGTATGATTGCTTTGGATGTGCTAGCCATGTTGGGATTGACTGTTTGGATAGGTTTGACATTAGAAAACTGATTTTGACCCTGCAAATTTGGTTGGAAAAGAGGTCTATTCTGCTGATTGGGAGGATAGTAAGGTATGGAACTCGATTTTCTGTTTTTTAAGAGAAACTATCTCATTTCCAAACTCTTTTAATATGTATTTTATCTTTTGTAAATAATTTGATTGGCTTGGGGCTGCACTGATTTGGCTCAAAGGTTGAGAATTAGGTGTTGGAATTAGAGCTATTACATGTATTTGAAAGGAAGTGGGAGGAGGAATTTTTGGAAATATGGGCATGGGAGGCCTTGGAGACATTTTCCCGCTTGTATAAAACTATTTTCAACTTTAATTGCTATGTCATAAACATCAGAGAGTGTCCTTCCCATTGATTGTATCATCACTAAAATATTAAAATTCAAATCCCTTAGATAATACAAAAAAGCATACTGAGGAGTAGGCCTTACCAATTGTGAAATTTTGTCCCAAGTCTTTTGGAATCTGTAGTTGAAATCAGTCATGAACTCTTGTGGTGCTCTCTTGATGGTGGTCAATTGTTCCACTAATGAAATATGATCTGATTTGTCCTCAAAATGTCTACAAAAACTTCTCCCAGCTGATCCCATGTAGTGATGGAATTTAGTGTCATTCCACTATACCAATGCAATGCTTTGTCGTTGAAAGAGTCTGCTAATAATCTAGTTGCAACATTGTATTGAGTAATATGATAAATAAAGCATATATTGGCCACATCTTTAACGTGTTCTATGGGTGTAACCTGATTTCCCCCATAAAAATATGGGATGTTCTAAGAGCGGAAACTAAGATATCATCATGTCGAGAAAGCAATAGTGGGTTGACATCATTGAAGGAAATAAAACTTGATTTCTTCGGAGACCTATATTCCGATTAAGACCGGGTATGGAAAATTTGAGAAATGAACTTGGTTTTTGTGGAGTGAGAGGAGATTTAGGGTATGGTTTGGAGTTTGAAAATTTGCTTCTCTTAGCTAAATTCAAAGGTAACTTAATGAAATTAAATGGAATACCTTTTGTAGATGATCTAGTTATAACCTTTGGCATGAAATATGCACTGATATACTACCAGGATGTGCTTTGAACTTATGGAGCTGCTAGTTGTTGGATGAAAGTGCTTGAACACTTATATTTGTCGAGGAAAACATTGGATCGTTGAAAATTCTTCATTCTATGTCCCACCGGGCATGCCAAAAACTGTTGTCACTTTAAAATGCACCCTTTGGAGAATGGTGTGATAAATCTCCTTTCAATTGAAAAATGGAAACACTCATAGGTTGTGGGTGACCTATTTTTTTAAGTGAGTCTTTAGAGAGGGCTAGTTCTCCTAGTGCAATAACTAAACTATTTTTTATTTTGAAGACTATTTTATTCTCGCTAAAACCAATAAGGAAAATGGAGAAGGAAAGAAGAGAAAAACTAAAAAAAAGATGGGATAGACCAATTTTTTTTGAAGATCTCAGACTTATTGGAATCACACAGATGGACCATGGGAGCTATGCACACCATACACTAACTACAAGTGACTATATCAAAGCAAAATTGTTTCATAGAAGGGTTCGAGTTGAGTTGTGACAAGATAAAGAAGGGGCAACAAATGACTCCATAACAAAATCCTACATATAACTTGTTAAACATGATCTATGATCTGGAAATTGATACAAAACTCGTATGAATACATGAAGATTAAACTGATAAACCAAGGATAAACATGTATCACAAAGATAAACTCAATTTAAAATAAAATATGCACTAAACATAGACTGTAGAAAGGTAAAAACAAATCCTTTATTACTCCAAGAGGTGGAATAAGCATGAAGAATTACTCATGATCCTTGCTTTCTCACTCTGAATAGTGAATTACTCCAAAAACAAGAATGAAGAGGCAAATTTAATTTTTCAATGCATTCTGGAGTTTTATAGAAAATATGAGAGAGAGGAAAGAAAGAAAATCCCAAACAGGCAAGTATGACTTGTAAAAAGAAAAGGAAAAAACATGTGTGGTTCATCTCCTTTCTTAAAAAATAAACCTTTTTGAGTGAAGGGCATGCATTCTACTTTATTTTGTTTTTTTTTTTTCTCTAAAAATAGTCTCCATACTTCATTTTTATCCAATTTTGTGCCCAAAATAAAATTTGCACTCCCAAAATAGAAAAAATAGCTTTTCCTCTACTTTTGTAGGTTTTTTTCTATTATTAAACCTTTGGATGATGAAACAAACTTCCCTTGTATGTTTCATCTATTTTTAACTCTTCATGCTTCATTTTTATAAACTGTGTTAAAATAACAACTTGTGTTTGGAAAAAAGAAAAAGAATGTTTTCATGGTTATAATGGTTTTCCCCATTTTTAGATGCTCCAATAATGATCTTTCACCTATTTCTAACCTTCCCATGATTTTACATACTCCAATTTTTCCTTTTGGATGGATTTAAGAGGTTAAAAATGAAATTTGGATCGTTTTTGGGTCGCACGAAAAATTGCATTTTTTTAAATTTTCCTTTGTATTGCAGCCTTTTTTAGGGAATTTTCTTTTCTTTGTAGTGCTGACTTTTTTGAGGACTTTTATTTTCCTTGTAGTGTGCCCTTTTTTGGGGACTTTATTTTCCTTTTACCACATATTTTTCCCGGGAATTTTATTTTCTTTTGTTATGTGGCTTGGCGTGGTTACTTTCCATGCATGGAGGTCTATGTACTTTATTCCCATCCCCTTTTTTGTTGGTTTTGACAACTTTGCAAAAATTCCTTCATACTCCAAGTCCTCGCGACAATCGAAATTTCTGGTTTGTTTGAGTTCTTGGCTCTATTGTCCAAATCTTTCTAAGTCTAAAACTTGAATAAGTTATACAAATAAGTGATTAAGCTAAGTATGAAATATATGCCCGATATGATTCTATTGTAGTGGTGAATAAATATGCAATAAAGTACATAAATGATACTCAATTAAACTAAGCAATAAATTATGAAACCCTAGTTGCAAGGAGGAAAAGAAGGTACTTAGCTGATTCACAATAAAATATGGAGTGTACCAAGTGATGACTAGGTGAACAGAATGGTAGGAGCACCCCATAAAGACCCAAAAAAAATGTAGATCTGGAGAGATAGGTTGGATCAGGGCGCGCTGAGAGGGACAAGGGCACCCACAGTGCCCTAGGCATGTTTCTAAGCACTGGGTATGTAGAAAAGCTTAGAAAACCTCCTTCAAGGTGTCGGAAGGTGTTTTCTATTAGTCACCTTTGGTCATTTTGAGGTCACACCAAGATTTCCGATGTCGCTAAAAACCTGTAATGAAATATGAACCCGCAAAATCCTCAAATAGACATCAAATCCTAAAAATAAAGATGCAAAATGAGGGGTTAGACTGTCCTCAACCTGTCTCAATGGTGAACTTACGACTGAGTGTTGCACTATATCTTAGACCCAATGTAGTTTTGTGCATATGTGTGTGTGGAATTATGCCCTAGGTGGCTCTTGTGCGAGTCATGCTTGATAGTGAGCAAATAAGCTAGATGTAAAGAAATTTAATAGATGTGTGCATGGAATAGAATAAACTTCCCTCCTATGAAATGCATGTAGAATTACCAGCCCTTGTGTCCCTTGTGATGGTGCTAGATGGATGCAATGGAGCTCTTAGATGCTTGATGGATTCAACCTTAGGTAGTGATAGATAATGCTTAGTGCTTGGTCCTTTATTATCATCATATAAATTTATATTTATATGATTCCATTGCTTGAATTTCATAATTAACCCTGAAAAGGACAACTACTAAAAAGATAAGATGCTCAAACGGCTAGAAAGGACCAAAAAAGTGTGAGTAAAATAGAAAGGGGCCAGGGGCTCCCAAAGGAGACGAGGGCGCCTAGTGCTGGTGTCCTGGATGGGTGTTGGTGTCTAAGATGCCATAATATAAAAAGGAATATTAAGTAAGGGTGCAAGACCAAAAGTGGTAAAAGTAAAGAAAGGAAAGGTGGCCAAAGACATGGGCTAATTATTACTTTTCTTACTTAGGAATCACATGAATAGTAGTATGTAACTAGGACTAGATAATTACCCAAAGTGCGTGATTTTGTGTCTACAATAAGCATGGGGGCTTATTTGGATAAAAGTTACCTCTACGAGATTAACTATTACAATTAGGTGGTGGTTAAGTATAACCAATTTCCACCCCTACTATACCCCGCATGATGAGTATTCATGGCTATATTTAGCCATATTCCCATTTATCTATTTTGTCACTGCTTCCATGCAAGTGTTCCAAGTCAGTAACTTGTCTATTTTTGGATTTTTCTATAATTAGCATGATTTTTCCTTGCATGTCCTTGTTACATGCTTACCCTGAAATACTTTGTGCTTCCTTAGCATCGCCTCTTTGAAAATAATTTCCCAAGTATCCTGATTTATCACATGCATCGGTCTTCTTTTCCATCCTTCATCCTTTCCATGTAATTTTGTTTAGCATTATGCACTCTTCTTTCCTTCCAATCATTACACACAACCTTCTTTTAACATTTTGTGCACCCTTCTAAAGCATAGTAGGCAAAGAATATAGAATAGTATACCCTAACACAAGACATAAGAATAAAGAATGAACAAACTTAGGGACTAACATCACCTCACACTAATTTTGTTTTTACGCCTTGAGTAACACTTTATTGACTCTCAAATAATTTTGGTACTTCAGATTTAAGCACATCATCACGTGCTTGCTAGTTTTGGATATCCCTTTATATAAGAGGGATAAGACTAGCAATCGCATGTGTATAATGCAATGTGAATGCCAAATAATATATGTTATTTGATTTAGAAGGATAGTTATTAATTTTTTTAGTTGATGTTGATAAGGGGTGTGATTGATTTTGGTTGTGTAGAAATATAGATGAACCACTTCATTTAAATAGCGCAAACATGAGGTCTAACCTTTAAAACAATTCAATATGAAAAAAGTGATATAATTTACAAAGCTTTGGATGGAAACAACTATACATTGCATGGTTCTTTCTCAAAGCATTTGAAAACCCCAAATTACCAATGAATAACAACATAAAAATAAGTAAACATACAATCTAGGGTTGCAAGATTCTTTTGTAAGCATGCCAACTAAAGAAGTTGTATTGGAAGTGATAATTGATGGGACGTTTGGAAGTTCTAATTTGTCTGACAAATTTAAAACACCACAGGTAAGAGTATGTAGTCAAGAAGAGGCCAAGGATATTGAAACATGCATTTCAGTCTCATGCGTTGGCAATAGCAGAAGGTCTAGAGTTTCAGAAGATTTTGATTTGAACTTGGTATGCTTGCTTTGTCTCCATGCTTATTATTTTGTTTGATTCTATGTTTTTATTCCTTCATCCATATATTATAAAGTTTGATATTAGTTTCAAACTTTCAAATGCTTCAACATGTTTCTCTCTTTCCTCATCTAGTTTGATTTATTTAATGCACAAGTACTTCAGGACAAATGAAGTGTTCAATATTTTTATTCTCCTAGTGGTTCTACTCGTTTAGCTGAATTGTCTCCTTCAAATTGTATTTCTAGTCAGTTTGTGCTACCATATACTTAACAAATTTGGCATATCGGGAATACTAGAACTGTTGAGGCATTTAAATATTTTTTCATAAAAAGAGTTATGACGAGATGGAAAAATGTGTTTGAAAAGTGTAACTCTAAAAATTGCTTATAAATACACATATTCAACATGCATGCACTAACCTGTGCATGTCCAATGGAGAAACTCGGATATTGAGACTTACTAGGCAGTTCAATAGAATAAGAAGATACACAAAAATTGTGATTCCTTGGCTTATTTTATAAAAACAATTCCACTTGAATACATGGAAAGCTTGTCTCAAAATACATAGGTTTACATTGAGTAAATGTGTTACCAAATGCTTATGGTTTCCACTATCAAATTAATAAATATCTTACATAGCATTATTTCAACCATTTTTTGAATGCTTCAATATGTATTTGTTAAAACTTTGCTCCTAAACTAAGAAGACAGATATAAATCCTCCAATTGCTCCGTGACTGTAACATTATAAGGGAAATACATATGGTCAATAGGTTTGAAGTTTTACTAATTGCATGTTACATGATACCCCTGTTTGATCCATGTCTGAGCCCCATTTATATGCTATTGGTAGCCAATAGTTTTTATTTGTGGAAATTTCAAATTTCACTCATGTTTGTTTGAATGATGCCTTGTATTGGCTAATCTAACGTAGTGGTTCTTTTGTTTTTTGTGGCATGCATTTGTATATTGACCACATTCTTAAAAACATCTTTGAATTTATCAATCTAGTAAATTTTCTATAATCTGTATGGTTATTTCTGCTCTTCATGGAATTCTGGTTTCAAAATTTGTATTTGTATTTGTATATGAACGTCCCTTGTTTTCTCCTTAATTTTTCGATGTTCATATTCAGGTGTCTCGCTTCCTCCCTAAGCTCAAAAGACTTGTTGTGTGATTTTGACACCATGGCTCAAGAATGCAAAGGATCAGAGAAAATAGATCATTCACTGCCTCTTTCATTTGTTTCTGATTCTAGGGACTTTTGTTCTAGAACATGTGTAGAGTCTGATTGTAATGAAGAGCACTTTTCTCATTGTGAGTCAACTACAAGATTTGGTGGCTATTATCACAATAAGGTTCCTATAGGACCAAAATTTCAAGCCTGTAGAATCCTTCAACCTCATTCTTCTATTTCACATGCCATTTGGGGGCAGCTTGTGCATCTGTGTTGAAACCTAGTTGATGATTTGAAACTGTGTTAAAAGTTTAAATAACAATTTCAAGTTTAAACCTAAACTGCATTATATGTATACATGGAAAAAGAAGGAACATATATCAAATTTGGATTACAAATGTAATCAGTTTTTGAATGCATTTTCTGTTTATGCTCTACTTGCACATGCAACCCACAGACATTCCAAAGATACCATTCTCTAAAGAATGTTTTCAGAATGTGGCTTTAGCCTTAAGATTTGAAATCAATCGCTTATTCGATGTGCTGCACGATGTTGTGTCGGGCAAAGACCTAAATTTTTTTTTGTTGCGGTATGGGCATTTTCCTTTTATTTGAGGTGAGAAATTTTAATTTAATCTAGTTGCTTACCCTACAATTGAATGCAGACTATTGTAATAACTGTTATATACATCATGATTTTGATTATTTTAATTCCAATTTTTTTGAGAGCAAGCAATGATGACTAAGGGAAAAATGTGAAGAACGAAACAACAAACAAGTGTAGCGATGAGGAGCATAGGTATCATGGGGAACATGCTCGACAAGAAGGTTGAGCCCATGGAGGGATTCAGGTTTCCGTGGAAGAGAGACCATCTCACAGAGAAAGGCAAAATCCGTGCCCTAACCCATAACCTAGCAATGAAAAACTCAAGTCGGCGATCAGGCATGCTTTGGGGGTTTCAACAGAGTGGCCACAGGAAATTCTAGGGGAGGAGCTCAAGGAAGTGGGAATTTTAAACATAGGGTTTCATTCAAAGATGCCCTAGGTAAAACCAATGGCAATAATCCAGGAAATCAAGCGTATTTGGTTGATCTCGCTGAAGAAATCCCATCACTGATCATTGAAGTTCAGGAGGTGGAGGAATATTATCAAAATCTTTCTCGGGATGCCATAATAGGCCGCTTCAATGGCTTATGGCCTTCCTCTATAGATTTGTACCAATGGATCTTTCAAAACTGAACAGATAAATGTGAAATTTTCCTCTATTCCAGAGGTTTTTTTGTGGTTCACTTTAGAGAAGCGGAGGATTACCAGTGGTGCCTGGCTGATGGGCCATGGTTCTGGGGTAACGCTGGTCTATTTTTGACTCCTTGGTTCCCAGAATTTGATCCCAATACTCTTTCAATTTCTAAAATGCCAATTTGGGTGAGACTTCCCAATCTTCCTTTGCACCTTTGGTATGCACTGGAAGATATCAGTAATGTCTTGGGAAAGTTAAAAAAATTAGACATAACTCATGCGGGCTTGTGCTCCTTCACTCGTATATGTGTGGAAGTTGACTTGAGTAAAGGGTTTCCGGATCAAATTAATTTAAAATTTGGAAAGTTTCAACACTCACAACCTTTAGATTATGAAAATACAACATTCCAGTGTAGAAATTGTAGAAACCCTGGTCATCTGCAAGCATCATGTCCTGAGAATAAGAAACTAGCTAAGAAGAGTAGCTTGACCTCGACCAAAGGATGGGGATATTTGGATCCAAAATTGGTGGATGTGGTGACATTTAAGGAGGAGCCTTGCAATTCCAGTCTTGAAAATAAGGCAGAGGAAAGTGTGGAAAAATAAAAGTTGGATACAATTCAGGATTCTCAGGGGATTATTGTGGTTAGTAGAATGAAAAGGGGGCATTCTCCGCCAAATCAGATTTGGATCGGGAGACCTTGTTGAAAAATCGATGGCTTCAAAGAAACCCCGGTGATATTTTAGCAAGAATTACAACGGAAATGGTAAGTGACAAGAAGTAAAGAACGGGAAAAATAAAAAAGTTCGAATGGGTAATATTGAGGACCTTTTCCATCCTTGGTAGGGAAATAGTCCGTATTTGTTCATTGGTTCAAGAAAGTGTTGTGGGTTTGTAATCGGGGTTATAGGCCCAATAGTGTTTGAAATAATTTGGGGTATTTCACCTCTGTTTTTAAAAGGAACAGTCCCATCAACCCGCTTTATCAATAAAGTTTTTTTATATACATCATCATAAAATTTTCTATTGCCAATTTTGTATATTACTTGTAAGAGTCTTCCCTGTTCAACCATGTAATGATGAATGGACTGGTTCAACCATATTAGAAGTAATATTCATTAGGAAAGGTTTTATAATCCTTGAATTTTTACAGGTTATCACAGGTCTCTGGATACTCTCTTGGATTGGCAATTGCACAAGTTTCTTTACCCTCTTCTATGTTGGTAAGAATGACCTATACTACTTTTCTTTTAATGATTGGGATGGGTTCTTGAAACTGCTTACAGTAAGTCTTGGGTGGGTTTCTGATCCTCAAAATTGTTTCTAGACTGCTATGTTCATCACAATTCTCAGAAGCACACATTTGGCATTTTGTAATTTTCTAATTTGAATGGTGTAAATAGTATCTCAAATAGACCCAATATTCTCCACTTGTATTCTTAATATTTAGGGCCTTATTATTATGTTATTTGATTGGCAATTCTTACAATTTGAAGAAACTCTAGATTGTTTACATTGGTTATTAAACTACTAATACCCATAGAGATAAGGGCCATTTCTTATTTGACCTCTGTCAATTCTATAAACAAATGTTCTGATATTTTCTACCACTATTTTATGTAGCATTTGTGATAACCATTTAATTTCATTAGTTTTCCATAATATGCAATCACATTTATTACAATGAAAAGTGTGCAGTTTTTTTCATAAATTAATCATATGATTCCAGTCATAATTCATAATTTAATTTAATCTGGTAAGTTATTTTCTAAGCCAATATTAATGAAAATGCATGCATATGTGAGGTTCCAATACGTGTATATATATCTCCTAGGTCATCTTCTATTGCTATGGAAGACACCGCCTTCTAGAATTCAATAGGAAGAGCAAACACACGTACCCATGTGGCTTCTACTGAAGGCAGTTCCTTGGTAGGAGCATATTTTGTATAGAGATTAGGTCAATTGAAACCACAAGCCTTGTACACTTGAGCATGGGTTCCATACTTTCTTCAACTTATCATATTTTGGCAATGTTTTTAGTGTTTTTCCAGGTGGTCGTAGACCCACAAAACAACAGATTAAATCTATCTTTCATCCTCAACATTTACTCTTCAGCTGCTCTCAAGTCTATATTTACCTCCAGAATGGTTTAAGCTGTAGATTATAATTTAATTTTCTTGCAGGTTTGTTACTCTTCAAGTCTGCATTGTTTCCTTTTCACAAAGATGTTACTGATCCATCACAAGGTTTTTCATCAATATTTGTGTTTACTATGAAACTACAAAATCATAGAAAATGAATTATAGAATGGTAAATGCATACCACATTACATAATAGAATAATAGAATAGTAGTCAATTGATTATTCATAAGTAGTGCTCAATATAAGCTGTTTGGTACAAGGAGGACCTAGTACTCAACACCCTTATCCTGATATACATGATTCCATTTATATGATAAGAGAACCAACGATTGTCAGTTAAACACAACTCTTGACCCAAGTGTTCACAATACGATCATTAACAACATAATAAGGTCATACACCAAAACATGTAATCAATATTATGTTGATGACAATAACAATATTAACACGAAAGTCTAGACTGTACATTATGCCCCCTTTAAAACAAGTTAGAGTCCTTTATGAAATAATCCATAGACAACATGATTAAAATAAGAATTACAAGCAAAGATGGAAGACATTCCTGAAGTTGTGGCAGAGGTGGTTGTTTCTCAGACTACCAGATACCCACAGCCCACCATCAATAAACGCTCCATTTAATTATCATTGAAATCTTCGCGCAGGCTTTCGGCCGCAGCATCCAAAACCCTCCCCTGCGCGTATAAATCCCAAACACACTACACCAACCGTATGTGTAATACTCCTCGGCTTCTCGCCTGCAGAGATCTTGCTTACACAGGTGATTTCCAAGGCAACGACACCGAAGATGAACACGTCAGATTCCGACACAATAAAAAAATGAAAAATAGCCAAAAAAAGCAAAAACCTCCAAACGACCGTCAAACCATCAAATTTAACACAGTATCAGAAACGTCTAGAAGTGCGTATCCCATAGGGGGAATGCCTTCGGTGTAATGATCTAATTAAGCAACTAACTCTATAAAAACCTCGTGCCTTTGACTATGGTTGAGATTACTTTATGTAGTTCTTTAAATTTGATGTCTAACTACGTGCATGTAATTTACAATTCAGTTTCAGCCTTGTCGTTAGTTTCCTTAACTCTATTATGTTTTGCTTTACCTCCTCCTGTTTTTTAATGGATTCCTTAGTAAACGCCTCATATTCCTCCATCAATGTATTTTGGGTGGATTTATCAAGGGAATTATATTCCACCTTATCTTCTAAGGATGCTTACTTGGCTATTTCCTCTCACATGAGCACACTTATAGTCCATATATGTTTGAAAATCCCCTTTCGTAGCTTGTCGGTATCCGCAACCTTTTCCTCTAGTTAATGGGAAATTTTTTCACATGTCACTAGTTTATTTTCACAAACAAACCTTATATTATCACAGACGCTTCCGCTATTTGGCCCTCTCTCTTTCACTCTCAATTATTTTAAACAATAGGATTATTAATTTCTCTAGTTCATCAATCTTCTCTCCCTCGACAAATGGGTGTGCCTCTATAAGCTTGGGCTCATGAAAAATAATTATTTCTCCTAACTTGGCAGCCTTAGAATTGGTGTGCTCATACTTTTCCTATAAAGGATTATACTCTATCCGAAGTCACATATTACTCCTTGTTTCCTTAAGCTCTCCCTCTAGCTTATGCACCCGCTCCCTTTAGATTCTAGTGTCATTACTATTATGGATATTTTTCTCAGTATTACTTCAACAATTTTGAGAAGAACATCACCCGCTTGTGTTTGGAAAACATGTAAAGTTTCCTGAGTACCACTAAGTTTCCCTCCTCCTTCATTGGGGCCCTCTTTATGCATTCTTAGGAAAATTGATTTATTCAAGAACCTTATGGTCATGGAGTTCTATATGCATTCCAAGGAAAACAATTATTTTCCTAGTTTTCCTTTTGGAACCTCGCACACATGGAATTATGAGGTTTGCATGGATTGAGTTGAAAGCTGCTCATCTTCTTCTTCATCCTCATCATCTGAATCCTCTACTAGATGTTTTTCCTTTCTATAGCCTTACTCTTCCTTCTCATCACCTCCACGGCCACCTCCTATGCCTCCATGTCCTCCTCCGCGCTTTATCCTTCATTTTTTCCTCTTCTTCACTCCTAGATCCTTCCTTCACCTCAATAAATTTTGGAGGTGTTTTAGGATTAATAGTTGTTCTTGCGCCTACATCTTTGGGATCCCCTATTTTATCATTGTTATATCCTGTGTGGGAGTATGGGGAGCATTTTGAATTTATTCCTCTCGTATTCAATTTATCTCTTTCCTTCGGTGATGTTGGCTCTCCTTCGACCATCTTTATTTGAGTATCTCCATACGCGGTATCAAGAGTTTAAGTAGTGTTTTCTTTTGGTTTCTTTTGGGGTTGGCCTTTTTCTCCCATCACATCCTTTTCTCACCTTTCCTTTTTCTTGGCATGGATATTTTTATGCATAATCATTTCTTCATACGTGTCTTCCTCCTACGTGGATTTTGTATCTCTCTTCTTCCTTGAGCATAGAGAGAAGAATAGCTTATGCACTATTTTTTACCATAATAGTCTCCATCTTTCTCAATGCGATTCATGTTATTCCACATATGCTTATTAGTTAGGGTGCTTGTAATTTTTCAGAGGTATAGATGTATGGGTCAAATTTTAGTGCATAGATCCTTATTCTCTTAGCCTCCTTGATCCTATTGATGGATCGCGCAAAGTACTCTGTGGCGAATACATAGAGAAATTTCTCCAATGCAGATCAATTTCCATTTATCTTCTTAAAACATGCCAAAAATAATTCATCCCCACAAGGAACTCTTCCTCGCCCTCCATCAATTTGAAAATTTGGTGCAGGATCCTCCAATCTTGTTCAAAGACATTTTGTAAATGCCTTAACCAATTTGCAGACTATGCCTTATATGTGTTATTGAGGGTTGTGGGTGCCATAAATTGTTTATAATTTATGATAGGGGATTGATTCTCTACATGGAATATCCATGTTGGTTCCCCATCACCCTCACTCATGCCTATCTCATTGAAAACAAATAGTAGGAGGATTTATCCCCTTTATAATTTAATTATTTCTTTCTCATGCATGAGCTCTGTGTCTTCCACTATGTTATCTATAATGAAGTGGGACAATTTGTACACTTTCCCCAACGACATCTTATGCACGATATATAAATACTTATTATTCACTTCCGGCCATATCTCCACTCTTGATAGCTTTGATGTCGTAGTTGTGTCATGATTCTTTTCCTAAGTGTATTTGATCTCCTTGATAAAAATAACTTACCTCCACATTTGTAATTTAGGAGGTTTCCAATTCTTTCCACCTCTTTATCATTTTCTAAGTCTTGCACTAAATCTTCCCCCATGTTGATCAACTTTGTTGTTTGGCTTACTAGGTGATGTTTATTCCTCATGCACCCACCCGCAAAGTAGAAATACCCATTGTGTACTCGTGAGATCAAATACTAGAATAAATCCATTGGTTTGTTGAAGAAAGGTAGATCATACACTAATAGAACCCCTACCTTCTACATTGTCTTATTCATGCCATCATCATATATGTCATTTCATGTGCTATCATTTTGGCCTGTCGCAAGACACCATATCCTTGACTATGATTCCATATAGCTCATAATCAAGGTGGTTGTAGTCTAACATTTTTGTCAATCCTACATGTGTATGTCACTTCCTTATTGCCTCGGCTTCTTTAGGGTACCACACTTCCAAGTTTAAAGGCAACAAGCTAGAGATATGATCTTTTTCCCCTTTTTATGGATTCCATGGTTTTCTTGTCTTTATTGGGCATGAAATAACTTCCCCCTACTTTGTTAGCTTGTACATATTTTTCTACATACACTTCTTCCACGCTCGGAGTTTATTTGATAATCGTTGAGCCTTCTTCATACATTGAACTTGTGGTACTTGACAAAGTTGATTTATGTAAATTACTTGATTATTATGCAAGGCATTTTCTCATGCCTCCTTTTTTCAATTTGTTATCTTGTGTTTAGGTCGATACCCACTATGGTTTACTCTGGGGTGTTTATTTCCCAAAGTTCCTCGTTGTTACTAAATAACTCGATCCCCACGTTAATGGTGGCCGAGGGTTTATGTTGCATAGCTGGAACCTTTCTTACTCATTCCTCTCTTTTTTCCACACTCTATTGACTATAAAAGCTTCAATCTTGTGTTAATGGTGGACGATTTCTCAATGTTCGTGGGATTGAATCAATTTATTTACTTTTTTGTTATTTTTCATTAGAGCTCTCTATTTTAACTATGTGGTAATTCCAAATGAATTACCCCTCTTATTTATACCATTCTCCATAGGTCATAAATGCTTCATTAATTACCTTCCACAAGTGTTAACATTTTCCCTCCAACAACTGAAATTAAAACTCAATTATTGATAGTTATTTATTTATTTGGATATTTATTCATAATTTGATGTCCCTATAGCATTCCTCGTGAATTTTCTTGTCCTTGATTTCCCCTTTATTTTTCCTTCGCAACTCCAGCCACATTAGGTGGATTTTGCTCCTGTGCCACATCACTTTTCCTTTTTCCCATTCTCCCTCCTTATGCACTTTCATTTTCCCATAGTTAAACAAAACTCCATTCTTAAAGACCTTATTTTCATGCACATCACTATCCTTTGGATCATCTTATCCCTTCAAGTTTTTATCTCAATCCTTTTCCTTAGTTTCATGCAAAATTGGAAATTGTTTTATACTTCCAATTTCTTCATTTCCCCAAAGGAATATCGACATGTTTATGAGCATTCCTTACTTGGATTTTTCCAGCCTCAAATTTTTATACCCACTTCCCCAACAAAAATATTTCATGGTCCTCCATGCATCTCCACTTGGTGAACATGAGGTGATTAGAACAATGAACATATGTTTGGAGCTAAAGAAAACCAAGACAAAACATGAAACACATGCATAGCTTTATGCACTTATTAAATTGATGAAAACAAACTAAACCTAAGAATTAAAATAAAATATAATCTAATGGAACATGACTTATTTAATTACAAAAATTATTTAATGGTAGTATGGTTTCACCTACTTCCATTGAAGTAGTTTGCAAGAAAATTTCCTTTAAGATACCTCAATTGACATGCTCTAGTTGGAATAATCACGACTTTATCATAAGGACCTAACGAGTGTGTTTTGAATTTCCTAAACAACGTACATACTTTGAATCATATAGTATTTTTTCCCACTCTAAAGGTACTTTTTTAATATTTCAATCATGTCACGCCTTTTGCCTTGTTTTCTATATGTTTGTGTTAATCACTCTTGTAGTCTCCATCCATCCAATTGTAGTATCTTTATTAAGTGCTCAATAATCGATGCTTTATCATCCAAATTGAAGATTTGTGTAATGCATAGTGATGGTTCCATAAATTCAATCGGTAATATCGCTCCTTTATTCCATATACAAGTCGTAAGGGAATTGCTTTGTTCAAGTACTTGTATGTTTTTCGATATGCTCATGGTACCATTGAAATTCTATCATCATAGTCCTTACGTCGACATCACAAATATTTGTTAGAGTGTAACCAATAATTTTGTTGAAGGCTTCAACTATCCCATTAGCTTGTAGGTGGTAAGTTTCTTTTTATGGTGTGCCAACATAAAATCCTGCAACAATATTCTTATGGTATCATTTAGAAAATGTGTCCCTCTATCACTTGTGAGGCTTAAGGGACACACGTAGTGACTTATTATATTCTCCCGAAGGAACCTTGTTGTAGTCAATGATATGCAATCTTGTTTGGGGCTAACTCTACCCACCGATTAAGTAGTCAATTGTTTAATAATATACCTTGTGCCTATTATGTGTACAAGTAGGTTGATTGGTCCAGCAAAATCAATTTCCCACTTTACAAAATGTTTCTGAGCTACTATTGCTATTAATGAAATTTCATCACACTTATTTGGATTTCGACCCATTAGAATTGGTCACATGTCTTTGCTTATACCTTAACATATTTGAACAAGCTCTACCACCATAACCCCGTTGTGAGTATCTTTCGCAGTAGCTTCTCCAACATAATGACATCCTATAATGCCTTCGTGTGTTTCATAGAGGGTATCTCGCCTCTCATGATCCATTACACGTCATATTAGAATGTGGTCACAACCCATTTTATAGTATTACTCACATATTAATGGTAGGGAAAAATTTAATGACGAGTTGTTTTCATTGAGTTATAGTGTAATTCAAAGTGGTACGACACCATTTTTTAGAAATTAAACTAAGTCCTCTAGATCATTAAAATTACTCTATGTTTGGAATAATTATACATCTTACATTCCTTCTTCTATGGATCTCTCTCTCTCTCCTATATCTATGTGTGAAAAATGTTCTGGGAGCTACATTGTTTTTATTTGGTTTCACAACTACTAAAAATTGAAATTCCTGAACGAATATAATCCATCTGTATATCCTCCCATGTAATACCGCTTTATCAACTAATTGTTTCAAGGCCATGCAATCTATGAAGAACACAAATAGGGTTTCTAAAAAATAGTGCCTAAAATTTTTAACACATACACCATTGATAATTTTCTCTTTATGTGGTTATATAGTTTTATTTCACACATGTCAATTTTATACTAGCAAAGTAAATTGGATTATCTAAACTGTCTTCTCCCAATTGCATCAAGAATGCTCAAAACCATTCTACATGCGTCTATATGCTCATGAAAGGGAGCATTCCAATTCAGAATTGTAATATAGGGCTTGTTTCAATTTATCCTTCAATAGTTTAAATGTGATTTATTGTTCAGAACCCAATCAAAATATTTTGTTTTGTGCATGTAATGAAATTACTTGTATAATTCAGATCATGAGCAGAAATATAACAACAAATAACACAATATTCCGAGAATAATAATCTCAATATGCAATTAGAATAGCTTCGCCACTTCGAGGGGGAAACCTCCAAACCATACAATAATACTCAAATGCTCTAATGAATCATCATAAACTACTACCTACTAACCTCTATATATACTATTCCTATGCTATGGCCAACACCAAGGCCGACCCACTAATGAAAATTTAACATATATGAAAGAGATACATAATGATAAGAAGTTCTCATATAGCCACAATTCGGCTATATACATCCAATATAAGATATATGATTAAGGGCGTAGCATGCCCCTCCCCTTTGAAGCAACATTGTCCCCAATGTTGAGAAGATTTGGATGCTGTTGCTGCAGAAATTTGCATCCTCCCAAGTTGTGTCTTCATTGTCTAGATTTTTCCACTTGATCAAATACTTAGTGATGACCCTTGTCCTCAATCGCTTAGTGCATGTCTGAAGGATGCATTTTGGTTCCAGGATGATTTTGCCCTCTTCATCAAGCTCGGGTAACATTGTCTGGGTTGATATTGTCTGTCCAATTACCTTCTTTAGGCAAGATACATGGAAGACTGGATGAATTCAAGTAGCCGGAGGAAGTTCCAGTTTGTATGCTACATTTCCAATCTTCTGTAACACTTGATAAGGACCATAATACTTAGGTGAAAGCTTGTTATCCTTTTTGTGTTGTTTTAAGGACATTTGCTTATATGGTTGTAAATGCACAAAAACCCAATCACCGACTTCAAAATGTCTTTCACTGCGATGTTGGTCTGCTTACTGCTTCATGCGGTTTTGTGACATGGCCAAATTCTCCCTAAGACTAGAAAGCACCTCTTGTTGGTGTTGAATATGTTCTTCAACTGCTCGAACCTTTGGCTGGACTCTCAAAGATGAAGTGATAGATGGTGGATGGTACCCATATAATGCCAAGAAAGGAGACATTTTAGATGAATTATGAAAGGAGGTGTTATACCACCATTCTGCCAGCAGTAACCATTGGACCCATCTCACTTGCTTATCTGATGTAAAACAACGAAGATATCCCTCCAAGCACTTGTTTACCACCTCTATTTTCCCATCAGACTGGGGATGATAAGAGGAACTACGAGCTAGTTGTGTGCCCAAGCATGAGAACAAGTCAGTCCAAAAATTACTAGTAAAGATAGGGTCTCGATCACTTACTATAATCTTTGGTGTCCCATGTAGCCACGAATTGTATCCTCGAAGGCCGTTCGTTTAGGTGTACTTGTAACAAATGGATGTGATAAAGCACAAAAATGGGCATATTTGGTGAGTCTATCCACCACCACCATGATTACATTTTTACCTTCTGATTTAGGCAATCTGTGATGAAGTCCATAGACACCTCTTCCCACCTCTAGCTAGGAATAGATAGAGGTTGTAAAAGACCTGGGGACTTAATTGTTTTGCCCTTATTTTGTTGACAAACCATGCATTCTGCCACAAAATTTTGGACATCTCATTTTAGCCCTTCCTAGAAAAAATCATGCTTGATTCGATGATAAGTCTTTAGAAGCAGAATGACCCCTCTCTTGGAGAAGCATGGAGCTTAGATAGAACCCTATTTTTAAGGATTGAATTCTTACATAGATATAATCTATCTTTATACCATAAAACATCTCCTTTCCATAAAATTTTTTTCTGACATGTTTCAATCTTGTTGGAGATTCTGAATGAGATTTTGTGTACCTAGGTCATTTTTCCATTCAGACCTTGCATCCTCTATCCAATCCTCCTGTAATATAGATATGGCACACAACAATGCCTAGGCAGATTCATCCTTCGAGATAAAGCATCAACAACTACATTCTCTTTCCCTTTCTTGTATATTATCTCAAAATCATACCCCAACATTTTTGAGACCCATTTTTGTTGTTCTTATGATGATAAACGTTGCTCTAAGAATTATTTCAAACTATCATGATCTGTCTTTACTTTGAAATGTCGTCCCATTAGATATGGTCTCCATTGTTTCACTGCATGAAGTATTGCTAACATTTCTTTCTCATAAAATGGTTTAGAGATATTCTTACCTTTGAATTGGTGGCTCTCAAAGGAAATGGGTCACCCTTCTTGCATGAGTACTACCCCCATACCATACCCTGAAGCATCACATTCAACAATGAATGTTTTTGAAAAATCTGGGGTGGCTAGAACTAGAGTGGTGCACATGGCCTCCTTCAACTTCTCAAAGGCCATAGTAGCTTGCTCATTCCAATGGAAAGAGTCCTTCTTCAATAAAGCTATGAGTGGTGCTGTGATGCTGCCATAATTCCTTACAAATCTACGATAATAACCTGTAAGCCCCAAAAATCCTCGAGAGATTTTTAGGGTTTTGGGAACCTTCCATTCAAGCATGGCTTTTATCTTGTTAGGATCCACTTTAACACCTTCATAAGAGACAATATGACCTAGATATTCAACCTCCTTGACACCAAAAGAACACTTAGAAGGCTTTGCATAAAGTTGATGTTGTTCAAGAGTTTCCAACACCTTATTTACATGATGCAGGTGTTCCTCCCATGTTTTATTATAGATTAATATATCATCAAAGAACACTAAAACAAACTTTCAAAGAAATGGCTTAAAGATGGAATTCATCAAGATTTGAAATGTAGAGGGTGCATTTGTTAGTCCAAAAGGCATTACCAAGAACTCATAGTGTCCTTCATGTGTCCTGAAGGTTGTTTTATGAATATCTTCATCCTTGATTCTAATCTGATGATATCCAGAACGAAGATCAAGTTTTGTAAAGTAAACAACACCATGTAACTCATCTAGCAAATCATCAATTACAGGAATAAGAAACTTATCTTTAACTGTGTACTTATTGAGTTCCCTGTAATTTGGACACATGCACCAATTGTCATCTTTTTTCCGTACCATCACTACAGGAGAAGAGTAAGCACTTTGACTATGACGAATAAGTCTTGCTTCTAACATCTCTTGAACTATTTTCTCAATCTCACTCTTTTACATATAGGGGTACCTATAAGGTCTGATGTTGGGTGGTTGAATTCCTGGTACTAGCTGGATGGCATGATCATGGTCTCTTTTCGGAGGAAAACCCTTGGGCATTTCTCCAAAACCCTGAGTGCTCATCTATAACTGCTTGCATATCTGCGGGTATAAATGTATTGGAATGATGTGCTTCTAATGAAAATAGTTGTGCTACAAACCCTTCTGCACCTTTCTAAGAAATTTTGCATCGATGAGAACTTACCATATGTGGGGACTTTGCTCTTAGTCCTTTTAGTTTAAAATTTCTCCTTTCGACTGAAATTGCATGAACAACTCTTGGAAATTCATTTCAATGGTTCCCAAGGTGGTAAGCCATTGAACTCCTAACACAATGTCTGCTCCTCCCATGGCAATGGCATACATATTTCTAGTTAGCAAGTAATCTCCCATGGTGAGATTAATGTTATGGCATTTTCTGAACAACTAACAATTTTCCCATCAGCGATCATGACTTGACATTTTGGAGTTGGATAAACAAAGCAATTCAAGTGTACCGCTAACTTATGATTGATGAAATTGTGAGTACTTCCCAAATCAATCAACATTGTTACCCTCTGTTTTTTTAAGAATCCAAATACTTTGAGAGTTTGGGGAGTAATAATACCAGAAATTGCATGGCATGATATTGTTAGTTGGGGATTTCCTAATTCCTCCTCTGGCTCTACCTCTTCGTCTTCTTCATTTTCTTCTTCTTCATAGGTCCCTCAATGTAGAACAACTTCTTTTCCGCACACTTATGTCTGGTCCAAATTTGTTATCACAATTAAAACATAACCCTTTGGCTCTCTTTTCTTCAATTTGTTGAGGTGTCAGTCTCACTGGCCGAGGGAATGATGGTGGAAGGGTGCTATTATCTCGATAGTCTTGCTTTGTTTGTTTCGACTTGAAAGAAATTTTCCTTTGCCCTACGTGCCATGATCATAGAGTCTGAAACCTTATGAGGATTAAACATACGCACCTCAGTCTCAATTTGTTCTTTAAGACCCCCAAGAAATAAGTCATTCAAATTATCTTCAGGAATATTTTCCACCCGTAAGGAAAGGTTTTGGAATTGATGGATGTAATCTTTGACTATTCTTGTTTGTCTGAGCTTTGCTAATTGGCTGAAATAATTCTCTGACACACTAGAACTATAGTGCAATTGCAACTCTTCGATGAATATTGTCCATGTAACATTGAGGCCACTCTTTTTCCTTTGAGCACATAACCATCGATACCAAATGAATTGGTCAGGTTCAAGATACAATGATGCCATGGTAACCTTTTGTCCCGATGGAATCTGATGAAGATCAAAGAAATTCTCCATCTGGTTAATCCAATTGAGTGGATCCTTTCCATAAAAATTACACATTTCCACTTTTGGAAGCATGTTACGGGCTTGTAGAGTGTTTGTATTTGGATTGGTCATGTTTGCAGATCCACCTTGGCTAGTTTGTTTATTACTTTGACCTAAAGATCCACCATGGTTAATATGAGTATGATTGAGTTGTGGCTCATTAGGAATGATATGATGACCCATGATATTGTAGCTAAATTTTGAATGAAATCCTCCAATTTTTGTCCAATCTTTTCTACATCTTCTTTGTTGGCCACTCTACCTTCGAGGTTTCGCAACTCTAACTCAAGATAGCTGACCTTATGGTCAGTTGAAGTAAACCCTAACCCTGAGGACTCTGTAGATACCCCTTCTGACTCTAACTCCTCAACTATTATCTCATCCTTATCATGGGTTTTACCGGAGTGATGGGATTCTTTTTGCCTCTTGTCGAAGGCCCAGCCATGATGCCCCAAAATGGTAAGATTTAAGGATCAAGGTCAAAATTTAGGGTTTCAATTTCAATAGGAATTCGGCAAAATTTTATAAAACTCAAAGAACAAAATCAAACTAATTTTTAATCTTCTTTCTGTAAATGTAAATAACTTTGAAAAATTCCACAAATTGCACCCTATGTAGCCGAATTATGAAAAAACATAAAACCGCTATAAATTTTGCAAAACAAGTCAAAAATTATTAAAATTTTGAGGGAAGCTTACTTGACTGATTTCTCCACACCATAGAAAAAAATTTACAAAAAAATTCGCTACCGATGTTGAGATATGGATGAACCTTCAAAATTAGGGTTTGACGCAGTGTTGGCCGAGTTCAAGCTCTGATACCACTTGTAATGAAATTACTTGTATAATTCAGATCATGAGCAGAAATATAACACCAAATAACACAATATTCTAGAATAATGATCTCAATATGCAATTAGAATAGCTTCGCCACTTCGAGGGGGCAGCCTCCAAACCATACAATAATACTCAAATGCTCCAATGAATCATAAACTACTAGCTACTAACCTCTATATATATTATTCCTATGCTATGGCCAACACCAAGGCCAACCCACTAATGAAAATTCAACATATATGAAAGAGATACATAATGATAAGAAGTTATGATAGCCACAAGTCGGCTATATACATCCAATATAAGATATATGATTAAGGGCGTACCAGTGCAACAATTTTTCCAATAATGTTACAATTTTGGCATAATAGCTTAAAAAATTTATATAGTATCCATAATTTCCTAGGAATGCGTGGAATGATCTCTATGTTATCAAATATTTTAGATGAATTATTGTTGTGATTTTATCTAGATCCACTAAAAACCATGCTTGGAGATTATATGTTCTAATAGGGTACCAAATGGTATCACGAAACAAATTTTTAGGTTTAGGAAAATTTACGGATGTCTATAGTACTCCATCATGAGTATCAAGTTATTGCAATGACCCTTGACCAATACATAAACCATCCAATCATATAGGTAGACTTGGAGAAATTTGAGGATGAAATCTTTGAAAGTGGTCACAACTATGCGCAAGAAAACAGTTGGTACATTCTCTAATTTGAATGACATCGTGGTGTAGGAAAAAAATCCCCATTCAGTTGCAAAAGTTATTTTTTCCCTATCTTATTCTATAATTTTATCTTGGTGATATTTGTATAATCCATAGGTAAATTTGTATATTTCCCTTCCCGCGAACCCCTCTAGAATTTCTTCGGTGAAAGGCATCAATAATTGGTCAATGACACAAAATAGAGTTTAAAGCCCTATAGTCCACAAAAGTTTGTATGCGTCCATAATTATTTATGATAATGACCATTGGGCTCACCCATTCTAATTTATCCATTGGTATTATTACTCTTGTGACTAATATGGTATTAATTTCTAGCTTGGATTTTACACATAAATTAGGATTCATTTGGTACGGTCTCTTTTCGACCGACTTTGCTCCATCGATCAATTTTATCTCGCATTGTTCCCAATTTCAGGTGTAACTCCATTTCATAGTACCCACTTTGGAATATATCCTCGTATTCATGTAAAATTTTAACTATCTTTGTTAATTCTTATTCATTCCAATAGTCACCAATTGTTGCTAATTTTTTTGCGTCTTAACTCCCTATATTAACCTATATGGATTTAAATTGTTATCTTGTGGGTGAATTCGTAGTTCCTTCTTGTTAATAACCTCTATATATCCATATGATACATCTACATTTAGATTATGCTTGTTTATCTCCTTATACATCTCGCACAACTTTTTCCTTACCCTTGCAAACCTAATTTCTCTTTTTCTAAAGTTCGTCATCTTCCTCAGTCAAATCACTATTTATAGATTATATTCAAATGTTTTGTGAGTGCAAGTCTCTTATGTTAATGCGGTTTGTGAGTGAATCACTAGCTTGGTAATGGTAATATCCTTTCGGTGTGCATAAGTCTATAGACTTCCCGAACTCATTTTTACTAATTCTATCGCCTTTAGGATCTTCAATTCTTTCATTCTATAGCCTCACATATTCTTTGAGAAACTCAATCTCTCCTTAAATCTCATAGACCAAGTATTTTTTCTTGAAGGATCTCCTTCTATTACCTACCATCAAGAAAGGATTTTCTTGAATATGTTTTTGTCTTCTTAATATTAACCAAAGGAAATTCTTTTGTATGTGCAATGGCTTGCGTTGTTATTTATACCTTGACCAAAGGTTCAATTTTTGGAACAGATTTAGGCTTATTCTCTTCTACTACATGTCGTGCAATCTTGATCATTCCCATGCATTTATCACTTTATTCCTTCATTAGTGCATAATGATCTGGGAAATCTTCTAGCTTATGTTTTTTTTGGAAATGCATGCCTATCGAGAATGTTGGGTAGTCACATTGATAATGGTTTGGTGATTCACACTTAGAACAAGTATGTGGTTGGAGTTTTCTTCCACCACACACACCTCGGCCTCAACTATTTCATCCTTACCCTTATCGTATTTGTCCTTCCTTAGTATTATCCACCATAGCCTTTCGAGTCCCAACAATATGGCTTTGTGGATGTGATCAATTATTCACTAGTTGGATGTGTCATGTGTGTGCATCATAAATTTTACAATAGGTAGCTAATTTCTTTTGTACGGTGTGTTATAATAGGGGAAATTTTCGTGCATAATGAATTCCTTCACATATTTCACAAGCTATTATTGTGGCTTTCAGATTTTGGCATGAGAATGTATTCTTGATGTGTCCTTCTACCTCACAATCAATGCACCACACTCCTCTGCATGTTTATATAGAACTATTTTCCGTTAGTTTCTGCAATTGAGTTGCCATAAATGTGATCTATGCTTCGTGAATGGATTAATGCTTGTGTCAATGTTTTCAACTCCTTCAAAGACGTAATGCGAATTCTAGAGATTTGTAGGGGTTTATGATGGTTTTATGTGAAAGGGCACACTTGAATGACATGAGTATTCATACAAACCATTTCACATGTTGAGTTAGATGTATCTCATACGGAAGTTTAGAAATTAGTGTTTTCAAATGTGTGTCATAAGCATACAAATTGTCCATTAGTTCTTTCCTATTTTTTTGAGGGCTGAGATAATATGCTACTCAAAATTTAGTATATCAAATTCTTGTAAGAAGGCTAATTTTAATTGGTGATAATCCACCACATCTTATAATGGATCATTCTTTCTATACCAAGTATGGGTGTGATTAAGAAATGTTGTTATGAACTAACTTGTTTTATTTTCTGACAAAGTTATGCCCTTTGTGTGGTAGATTAGTTCACACTCATTAACATATTCTACCATGTTTTCAACACCATGGTATTATGGTAAATATAGAGACATTTCATAGAATATATTGAGCGCTACCACCTATTACATGAGATTTACAACTCTCCATTGTACTAGAAATATTGGTTGTGAATACATTTCCACTTCTACTTCCACTAGTATTTGATGGATTATTCCTAGTGACCTACTATGTTGGTGTGTTTCCTTCATTCATGTTGGGGTTTGTGTTACTATATTGGCACTCGTCATACCAAATTTATATGATTTTGGAAGAATATGATTAAATTCTATTTTTGTGTTAGTTGTAGTGATTGTAGTGCATACAAAAACTTCTACTCAAAGTCTTAGTCTCCTTAAATTTATTTTCTTCCTCGTCCTCACTGGTTTCAATTAATACTTGTTCTCTTGTATGGGGTGGCATAGTTGCATGAGGGGTAAGTGCACCAAGTTGGGGGGCTAAAAGGGGGTCTTAAGTGGACGCATTTTTTTGAAAAAAATCTTCAACTTGTACGAGTTTTTGAAATAGTTACACTCAAAATTGGAAGATGTTGTAGAAATATGAATCGTAACATTTTGAGTCTAGTTTCTAAGCTACTAAATTTTATTGAAAACATATAAGTTTAAGTGGGTCAAACAACTAAAATACCAACAGATGCTCTTGTTTTTGTTAAAAAACATAATAGAGTGAATTTCGTGCCCCCCACCATTTTTGAGCACCATTTAGTATTTTTGAAAACCCTTTAGTAGAAAGATAGCTAGGAGCATCTAGTTTGGGCTCCATTTTTAAATATTTTTTAGAGAATATTTTTTTATTTATGATTTTTCTAGTACAGAAATTTTATGTTTTGAAAAATAATGGAGCTCACCATGTGCCCCCTAACTACCTAAAAAAATTGAAAATTAGATTTTTTTTTTTGAATATGTATAGAATTATGCCTAGTTTGGGCTAGTATATATTTTTTTAATTTTGATCACCCAAAAAAAGATACACCATGAAAGATAGACATATTTACACTTAAAAAAATAGCTATAAAAAGGCATAGTTAGAAAATAAATAATATGGAAACCTTATATTAGTTAGAAAATTTGAAAAATTATATTTTTAGAAAGAAGAGACTCTGCTCTACGTCGTGGTATAAATTTTTTTAAAAATGGATCGATTGTTTTATTTTGATTTATCATAGAGGAAGTGACATTTTTACATTTTCTTGTAAAAACTCGTTGTTTGTTGTGTTTGTGCAGGTCCATGCCTCAGGCTTGGGGATCCAAACCGGATCCCAAGCCTTGAGGCATGGCTTGGGAAAAGAGAAAATGCAAAAATGCGTTACAAAATGCGTACGCGTTACATAATGCATACACATTTTTCTTTGTTTTATATATTATGGCCCCCAACGTCCCTTTCATCTCTTTCACGGGAATTCTGCAAACATTATGTTTTGTCTGCAATTTTCTCTACATTCTTGCACGATTTTTTAGTATTTCATTTTGTCCCCTACCCCACTAGTTGATTTTTTCTAATCATGGGCGATAAAATTTGAGCTAAGGATAAGAGGAAAGTCAAGAATAAGACATTGGAGCAATTAGAAGAGAAGAGAATAAAGAAATTGAAGAGAATGCAAAAACTTTGAGCAGGGCAAGGTACATCCGCTATATCAAATGTAGCTAATGTATTAGAAAATTGGGATGAAATACATAATGAAAATGTAGAGAATAATGATTTTGCAATGAATAATGATATTGAATTGAATGATAATGTTGGTATGGATGAAGAAATTGATATGAATCCAATTGTTGAACCCTTACTTGAGAATCCAAATGTTAACCCCGAAATTTGTATGAAAACATTGAATGAAGAAAGTAACCTTGTAAATGAATCTTCACCTCTAAGAACACCTCCTTCCATTTTGCGAAGAAAACCAATTCACTTAATTGAAATTGATGAAAACATTATAAAACCAATGCCTAACAAAATGTCTAAAAGAAATGCGAGAAGAAAAGCTAGTGGAATTTGGGATAATTACTTTGAGAATTTAAATGACACACAAAGATGTCAATTATTTGTTTCATTGATGAAATTAATTAAGATGAGACCTATAATGAAGACCATAGGGTTAAGAACATCTAATGTTGTTGATCAAAATGCGTCAATTGTTGAAAACATACATAAAGCATACCAAACTGTAGGTGGAAAAAGACACACCAAAGATAGTAATGTTACACGTGCACTAACTAATTGTATAGTAAGTGATAAAATAGTTAATAAACGCTTGATTAGAAAAACAAGTAGTGCTTTGAAGCTAAACAAAAAACACTAATGAAAGCAATAGAGAGACGTAAATGTCTTGAGTTAGTCAATAACACTGACTATTGGGATTTCTCTAGCAGACTTCCATGAAAAGACAAGAATACATCTGATATTCTAAAAGAATTAATTGTAAAATTTTGGAATGAGAACACAAGGGTGTCACCGAATAGAAGAGATACAGTAAAAAGAAGAATAGGTTCTCGTAATCGTGAATCGTGTGCAAAACATTTCTTAGATATGACTCAAACAGAATTGTTCTCTAAGTTTAAAAATGAAAATCCACAAATTAACATTAGCCAAATATTCTTTGAAATGAGCAAACCCTTTTATGTGAAAATCAATCACTCACGTACCACTTGTTGTTGCAGGCATCATGTTGAATTTTCAATGCATTATGATGTTTTTTGTCAAATACGTAGTGTTTTGCATACTGACATCATGTTGCAGGAGTGTGGAATAAATGTCCCACAAAAATCTTCAAGGGAATTTATTTCAACAATATTTTGTGAAAAATCAACAAGACAATTTTTTTATAACAAAGCATGTTTGGATGGAACGTGCAATGTATGCGGTGGCTTGCCAAATCTGAAAAGTTGTATCCACGAGGAGAGTACATATTCAATAGGAAAAGAATTGGTTGATTTCACCAAATATAAATCGGTGGCATATCAATTAAAAGATGGAAAAGAATCTAAGAGGTGTGAGCTTGTTAGAAAATTCAAATTCAAAGAGAATTTTTTTATCGAATATATGGTCAAATTCAAAGAGAAATTTTTTTATGAGTATGCAAGGCACACACATAGAGCTCGATGGTTGGATGAACAATTCAAGTTAAGAAAGGACACATTCCCACTTGGTACTATTGTTTTAGTAGTTGACTTCGCAGATAATTACACATTACAGCCACAAATGGAGGTTTAGTCTCAATATTATAACTCAGTGCAAGTTTCTATTTTTATGCATATAACATTCATGCACTCTCCTAAAAGCACTGAGCAAGATCAAAAAATATTAAGAGAGTATCATTTCTACATCAGTGATGATCGGAAACATTCTACAGAATATGTACAAGGGTGTTTCTAGGTGTTTTATGTGAACTTGAATGAGAGGAACATTAGTTTCGATCAACATTACATTTGGTTAGACAAATGCACATCACAATTCAAGAATGCATGGATGTTTTATTGGCTAAGAAAGATGCACAAAGAAACAAATGTACAACATATCTAGAGTTTTACTGAGGCAGGGCATGGAAAAGGAGAGCATGATGGTGCAGGAGCATGTGTGAAAAGAGCACTTGCAAGAGAAGAGTTAAAGTTCAAGGATGGTGCTAAATTTATAGATGCAAAAAACATTGTTGATTGGTGTGTTAAGAATATGGGCCATGAATCTCAAGAGAGATCAATGGTTCAGTAGATATTTTTGGTTGATAGAGCAACAACATCTGGAAAACTTTGAAGATTGTATGACAGTTGCAGGATCAAGTGATATGCACTCATTCCGTAGTTCAGATGCAAATGCTTGGACTATTTATACTAGGTGCATGACATGTTTTTGTATATCATGCATTGATTTTGTGTGGAATGAATGTGAGTCACACAATGGGTGGATGAATGGACTTGTAGACCTCTAATTCCACTCGACACACATCAAGTTCCACAAGCATTACAACTTGTAGGGTCTTCAGATCAAATGACAACATCACCTGACTTTGACCAAGTCTCTGATTTAGTGCAACAAGGTACATACATATATGTACATGCCATGTTTTAGATTTATAAATTATTAAATGGTCAACTCTTAATGTATTTATAAATTGACTGAACAATTTTACTTTTTGATACATAGGGCACGTTTTTGTAGTTATTGTGATGGAATTTAATGAAGAGGGAACAAACTACTTCTTATCTCGTTGTGTAGAGGGGAAAAATTTTTTTGACTTCCACAGTCATTGATGGTGAAGACCTTGAGTATCCCACTGGATCAGTGGTAGTCACTGGAACTTGGCTTTGACGATATCCTATCAAAAAATCAAACATTTGGTTGTTTGAAGACTATGAAGTACATCGGAAGATACTTCACTATTCACATTTGGTCCTTGCAACAAATATTAAATTGATCAAATATCGAGGTCGGCCATCAAACAAAAATATGTGGAAGGTTCGTGAATCAGATCATGAAGCAATTCTTGCTACTATCAAGAATAGAGTTGATCCTTGTGGTTCATTGGATTGAATTTACAAAGGTATGTTCTTCATGAATTTAATTTGAATATTTACTTAAATGATTTTGTTTAAATTTTGTATGATTTAAAATTCTATTTAATTTCTTACTAACATGTTTATGTAGGTTAGTGGTGCAAAAAAAGCTTCCACCTTCACGTGGTTGGCACTTTATCAAGAGAGAATTTATTATTCTCGAAACTAAGTGAAGCTAAGAGAAATTAAATATTAGAAAGAACAACAAACAAAAATTCTCATTTCACCACCTATATTGTAAAAATATCTTATTAAAATTCTCATTTCACCACCTATATTGTATGAACCACCTATATTCAAGGTGATTGGAAATGAACAAATTTACATTGACTCGGTCTCGAATGGAGATGGAGAAAACTATGAGATTCTTTCGTAGAGGGCCCTAACATGGAGGTCTCGGATCTAATGAGACGTCTCTAGGTGCCACGAGAGTCGAGAAATCACCGTCGAAGATATGGCATGTTTGGGCCTCAGGGCTCTTAAGGGACTACGCCCGGACGAGGGTAGCCCGAAAGCACGGGGAGCGTAGGGAACCAAAATGAAGCCTCCACTAGCATTCACTAGGCCACCCCGACATGTTGGCATAGTTGGTTCGGTCCCACAAGATTTCATTTTGCAAACTACAACCTCTGGTAGCCCTACATTGACTCAAACTGCACTATTTTCGCACGTTTACAAACAATAGCACAGTGAGAGAACCAGATGGAGATGGAGAAAACCACGAGAGGCTTTCATAGAGGGCCCTGACGTGGAGGTCTCGGATTTATGAGACGTCTCTAGGTGCCACAGAGTCGAGAAATCACCTATCGAAGATATGGTGTGTTTGGGCCTCAGGGCTCTTAAGGGACTACGCCGGACGAGGTAGCCCAAAAGCATGGGGAGTGTAGGGAGCAAAACAAAGCCTTTAATAGTGTTCACTAGGCCACCTTGATGTTTTTGTGTAGTTGGTTGGTCCCACGAGCTTCTGTTTCTAGACTACAACCTCTGGCAGCCCTACTGTTTGACTCAAATTACACTATTTTTGTGTTTGCAAACAATAGACACAGTGAGAGAACCGGATGGACGGACAAAGAAAATCGCAAAACAATTTCGTAGAGGGCCCAAACATGGAGGTCTCTTGGATTTGATGAGACATCTCTAGGTGCCACGGAGTCTGAGAAATCACCCATTGAAGATATGGCATGTTTGGGCCTCAAGGCTCTTAAGCGACTACGCCCGGGATGAGGTAGCCCGAAAGCACGGGAGCATAGGGGAAAAAAAAAAGTCCTCCACTAGCGTTCACCAAGCCACCCGATGTGTTGGAGTAGTTGGTTTAGGTCCCATGAACTTTTCGTTTGCAAACTACATCCTCTGGCAGCCCTACATTAACTCAAACTGCACTATTTCACGTGTTTGCAAACAATAGCACATCGAGAGAACCGGATGGAGATGGAGAAAACCGCGAGAGGCTTTCGTAGACTATAGAAATATAACCTAAATAGTCAGAGTAATAGACTAAATCAGCATTCTATTTCTCACATATAAAATGAATTTCTACCTTCAAAAAAGAAACTATGGGTGAATGCTCAATCAAAAAATAAATTACAATTCTAAATGAGTTTCAGGCTCAATTATCAATACTTCATTGCAGTTTTTCTTTCCAGTATGCTACTTTTGGAACTACCTGGTTTGATTTGTGAAGTTGAAGTAGTTGGGATTAATAAAAATAATCAACTTGGCATGTTGTCCTTAAGATTATCCATGATTCTATCAACAACATCACATAGATCTTCCATTCCAGTTAAGTTGTGATCCTTCCACGCTTCCCATTTTTCCTTTTCTTCCGCTCTTTATCTTCTCTTTAAGTTCTTCCAGATGTTTTTGGGTAATCAAATTGACTCTTTATGACCTTTCAGAGGCATTTCTTCTTGAATCATAGTGACATCTTCACCTAATTGTTTTTCTTCATGATGTTCATTGTCATCTAAAGTTGAAGATTGAATATTTATATGGCCTTTGGCTTCTTTTTGGGCACAAACAACCTTTTGTAATGTCCAAAAAAATTCAAGCTCTTCATTCTCTGTTTGATTGAAGATATTCATTCTTTCAAAATGAATAGTTGGAACATTGGTGGTCTCCCCAAAAAAACTAAGTTCATAGTCTACATAGTTGCATCTTGTGGAAAAATCATTGAACATTGGTGGTTTCCTCCACCGTGCTTTGGGCTACCCCCGTGGGCTTAGTTGCTTAAGAGCTTTAAGACCCGAATCACGCCATATATTTGACGGGTGATTTATCAGACTCTGTGACACCTAGAGACATCTCGTTAGATTCAAGACCTCCACATTGGGGACCTATACGAAATCCTCTCGCGGTTTTCTCCGTCTCCATCTGGTTCTCTTGATGTCTATTGTTTCCAAACACGTGAAATAGTGCAGTTTGAGTCAGTGTAGGGTTGTCAGAGGCTATAGTTTGCAAACGGAAGCTCATGGGATTGAAACAACTACTCCAACACATCGGGGGTGGCCAGATGAATGCTAGTGGAGGCTTTGTTTTGGTTCCCTACGCTCCCCGTGCTTTCGGGCTACCCCATCAGGCGTAGTCGCTTAAGAGCCCTGAGGCCCAAACACACCATATCTTCAATAGGTGATTTCTTGGACTCCATGGCACCTAGAGATGTCTCGTTAGATTTGAGACCTCCATGTTGGGGCCCTCTACAAAATCCTCTCGTGGTTTTCTCCATCTCCATCCGGTTCTCTCGTTGTGCTATTGTTTGTAAACACGCGAAATAGTGTAGTCTAAGTCAGTGTAGGGCTGCCAGACGTTGTAGTTTGCAAACGGAAGCTCGTGGGACCGAACCAACTATACAAACACATCAAGGTGGCCTGGTGAATGCTAGTGGAGGCTTCATTTTGGTTCCCTACGCTCCCATGCTTTCGGGCTACCCCGTTTGGGCGTAGTCGCTTAAGAGCCTTGAGGCCCAAACATGCCATATCTTTGATGGGTGATTTATTGGACTCGTGGAACCTAAAGATGTCTCATCAGATCCAAGACCTCCATGTTGGGGACCTCTATGAAATCCTCTCATAGTTTTCTCCGTCTCCATCTGGTTCTCTCTCTGTGCTATTGTTTGCAAATGTGTGAAATAGTGTAGTTTGAGCTAGTGGAGGGCTGCTAGAGGTTGTAGTTTGCGAATGAAAGCTTGTGGGACCAAACCAACTACGCCAACATGTCAGGGTGGCTAGGTGAATGCTAGTGGAGTATTTTTTTTCCCTACGCTCCCGTGCTTTGGGCTACCTCGTCCGAGCTGTAGTCCTTAAGAGCCCTGAGGCTCAAACACGCCATATATTTGATGGGTGATTTCTTGGACTCCGTGGCACCTAGAGATGTCTCATCAGATCCGAGACCTCCATGTTAGGGCCCTCTATGAAAGCCTCTCATAGTTTTCTCCATCTCCATTCGGTTCTCTCGTTGTCTATTGTTTGTAAACGTGTGAAATAGTGTGGTAAAGTCGGTGTAGGGCTACTGGACATTTTAGTTTGTAAATGAAAGCTTATGGGACCAAACCAACTACACCAACATGTTGGGTGGCTTAGGTGAATGCTATTAGAGTCTTCATTTTGGTTCCCTATGCTTGCTTTGCTTTTGAGCTACCTCGTCCGGGCGTAGTCGCTTAAGAGCCCTCGAGCCCAAATCACGCCATATCTTGACGGGTGATTTCTATTGGACTCCATGGCACCTAGAGATGTCTCGTCGAGATCGAGACCTCCAAATCAAGGCCCTCTATAAAATCTCGCATTTTCTCCATCTCCATCGGTTCTCTCTCGTTTGTCTTATTGTTTGTAAACATGTGAAATAGTGTAGTCTGAGTCAATGTAGGGTTGCCAGAGGTTGTAGTTTGCAAACAGAAGCTCGTGGGACCAACAACTACGCCAACACATTGGGGTGGCCAGGTGAACACTAGTGGAGGCTTAGTTTTGGTTCCCTACGCTCCCCGTGCTTTCGGGCTACCTCATCCGGGCAGTAGTTGCTTAAAGCCTTGAGGCCCAAACACACCATATCTTCGATGGGTGATTTCTTGGACTCCATGGCACCTAGAGACATCTTCTCGAGATCGAGACCTCCAATTGGGGACCTATAAGAAATCTTCTCGTGGTTTTATCCATCTCCGTCCGGTTCTCTCATTGTGTTATTATTTGCAAACGCGCGAAATGAGTCGAGTCGGTTAGAGTCACCGTAGGGCTATAGTTTGCAAATGAAATCTCGTGGGACCAAACCAACTTGCCAACACGTCAAGGTGGAAAGGTGAATGCTATTGGATGCTTTGTTTTGGTTCCTTATGCTCCCCGTGCTTTCGGGCTACCCTTTGGGCGTAGTCCCTTAAGAGCCCTGAATGACTAGATTGGCTTAAGAATGAATTTGATAGGGGTATGTCTAAGAACACACATGGGAGTTATCAATCGCCTAGTAAATATTTCTTGTTTAGTTCTGGATGGGAGTCAGCTGGCCTATGGCTTAGTGACCTTCCATTCATTGATAATTTATGTTATGATAAACCCATGGATGCTTTCAAAAGTGCCTTAAAAAGGATAGGGGTAGTCATCAAGCCTAGTGAAGGGTGTGATGTGATTTCCAAATAACTTGAAATGCCTATAGATTTAAAGGTAATAACATGAATTGGATAGGATTAGACAATCAAGAATCATTGAGTGTCTGAATCAGAATGTCATTGCATCTGGAGACATTCTCAAGCATTGGAGTAATGTATATGGAGAGACATTCTCAAAATATCAATAGATGAAAGGCATCAAATTGTGATGACTGTCGGGTGTTTTAACAGGGGAGAAGACTACGAAGCATAGAAGAATGTAGTAAGTGCATGATAAGATAGGAACCAGTACAAAGAGACCATGAGCAAGAAGAAGCGCAAGTAAGGTAAATACACATATACACATTGATAAATTGAATGAATAATTACTCAGATTAGGTAACTCTTTATATACATACATTATATAAATATTGATTTCCAAAGTTTGATGCATATTATACATTGAAAATGCTAGTACATGTACATCACCAATAAATGAAAAAATAATCCATAATGTCTTAAATATTGTCAAGTGCACATCATATTAGATTCATGAAAATAATCTCAGAAATGTAAGGTCTCATACAAAATTATCAAGTTCCAAATAGTATTTTAATGTGCATAATAAATACAAAAATTCCCAAATAGGTCATATACCATCAAGTTCAAATGCCATATAGGCGTACATATAATGCCATGCACATAGGCATATAAAAACAATGTCATGTAAGACATATATATTTCCTACTCATCAAAATCTATCCCTCTCTTGGCCTTGCTCGAAGAAGGCCCTCCCTTAGATGAAGATGGAGATCCATGAGATGACTTTGGATCATCCGAGCCCATGCTTGAGTCCTCTTCCGCTAAATACTCACTGTAGATGAGCTTGTAAATGCAAACAATTTTTTTGTCAAAACTTAATTTATATATGTTTTCAACATGTATTTAAGACCATGCTAGAATGAAAGTATTTACATAAATACACAAACTTACCGCAAGTTTTCGATCACGCCGAATTTGCATCTCATGCTTAGATGAGTCATCGGGAGCTCCTGCAGTACGAATGGGGGTACAAAGATGATGAGATGGAGGAGTCCGTGCCCTGAAGTCAAAATGGAGGGGGTTGAAGTTCCCTACATACACATAAGATCAGAAAATCTAACATCAAAATTAGCAAAAATAGAGCTAAGTACATGTATCTACATAATGACAATATTTTAACTAATTTTATCAATATAGAACTATTGTTTTTACCCCGCCATGCCTGTGAATCAAATGAACAAGGCTATTACCTATCATAGGTAACTCCTGCATATACACAATGAAGGAAATTATTAACATAATTTAATAATTCTACAATGAAAGACATTACTAACATGTAATTTAACATAATATGAATTACACGAGAAATTTAACAAAATTTACGTGTTGTTTGAATACCTCAGTGAGTTCTTTGCTTGCAGATGAAATCGCAATGGCAACACCTTTATCTACTTTTCATAGAGATGGTGGGGTGTCTAGTGAAGTCAACATATTTATCAAACATGTATATCACATGAGTTAGATGGACATACAAGAACATACATATATTTGACTTTCACACACACACACACACACACACACACACACACACACACACACACACACACACACACACACACACACACACACACACACACACACACATGTATGTGAAAATTTTACATAATTAACATTCTAAATTACCTCTGTGAATGTATGTGTATGCATGGTGCTCACCGCCTATGGTTGAGATGAAGATGCGCCTCCCGTGCGTTGTAATATCAATGCATGTACATGTATAAATACAATTATTTCAAAAATTTAACATATATAAGTAAATCAGGTACTCCAAAATTTTTGTAACACACATAACAAAACATAAAAATTTACCTATGAAGGTGACGCCGATGAATGTAATCCAAATGTCTCACTCAAAAGGACATCTGACATAGTGACATTATCGTGTTCACCCCTAGCACCAGGTGCACCAAAATCAATACGCATGAAAGTATCATCCTCCTCTTGGGCCCCAAACATATGCTACCACATGACAAGAAAAGATGTGGCCTCATGCTAGTACTCCCTGAGGGAATACTCTATGTACCTCCGTGAGCATCTGGCTCAGAAATCTCCCTCGTATGTCGAACAAGGGTCGCAGATAGCCCCTGAAGTGCGTGGAGTGTATCAATCTCTACTATCTCCTTCACTGCTTGAGGGACAATCTCAGGGTGAGGGGGCTTCTATGTGGGGAATCTACCCTGTTGAATAGGTGCATGTTGTGCACCTAGTCAATCCTGTGCAGATCCTTTTCCTCAGCCCTGGAAATCTCAGAAATCAAAATAATTTGGGATCTCGTTGAGGATAAAATCGTAATAGAGTTTCCTCAGAAAGTATAGTGGCACCTCGTTGTTATTACAAGGTGGAAAATCAAACACCATCCACCATCGGTCCCAAAAATTATTTTTAATCAAATTATTATTGCACCAATGGATGGGAAATCATTTACATGTCAACAGAATAGGAAAATTAGTGTAGGGGTCCGTGAATAAGGCGCATATGAGTTCTTTTGAAATTTCTTTTTCTTTACATCCACATATGACAATTTGTTGGAATAATAAACCCTACAACCCTCTCTTTAAGTTTTCAATGATCAATTTTTTTCCGCATCAATTTGAACAAGTAATGCCTCCAATGTGTTTGCAAGAGAGGCGCAGTGGGGGTTTGTAGATTGTGCATCCCTCATTGTTTTGATTAAATCCTCAATTTCAATTTTGTTTTCAACTATTTGGGCTGCTAAATCTTCTTGACTACCCGAGGGATGTTGAGCAATTGTGGGAGTGTCGGGAGGGATGTTAGGAATAATAGGGTTTGGTTGTGGTTGATTCCCTTGACCTCTAACTGTAACAATAAAAAATATGTATTCAATTCAAATTTTAATCTATAATTATCATATTTCAATGCAATTTTGAGAAAAGAATTGTGCTTACCTCTTCTCTCGTGGTGCCATTGTCAATTCAAATCTTCTCGGTGATCCAGAAATGATCCTTTGAGCTTGAGATCTAGCTAAATGAAAAAACGTGAGGGCACAGTTAAGCTCTGAAACTCGCGTTTGAGGGAGGTAAAATGATAGAGGCTCGGGCCTCTTTTTTTTGTTTATAGTAGGCATAACACGTACGCATTATGTAACACGTACATGTTATGCTTCGGTGATTCTCGAGCCAAAAAAATTAAAATGCGAGTGCATTTTAACAAAACGCGTACATGTTTTACTTTTTTTTAGATTCTTGTCCACTTTTTGGCCCCCCAACTTTGTGCACTTACCCTGAGCAGGAATGATAGGTTGGATTAGGATACCATTTACATTATACTATCCTTCTTCATCCTCTCAATCTCTTTGCATATCGTGGCACACTATTACTTCTCTGTGGAGATCTTTATCATTATTTCCTTCTATATGTTTGACCAATGTTGTTGGTCTTCCCCTATAGTCTCGGGATTTGAATATCTTAGATGGTATCTCACTTTTCTCTAATGTTTTGTACCTATGTTCTTCAAATCACATCCTCCTCAAGGTGCACTCATCTGGGGAATCCATGGCTTAGACTCAATTCTCTCTTGTCCTTCCTATTTCCTAACACCACCCACACTTGTGGAGAATTTAGCCTTCCATGGGGAAATTCTCAATTCCCATATCAATCATAAACTTCTTAATTTCTAAGGGGAATTGCTTTAAGTATGATCTGTGTGGTTCCCCTGAAGAAGTTTGAGATGTAACTTGTTTATTTCTAGCTCCATATATAATTAACATGTTTTTTCCTTGCAAGTCCTTGTCTAATTATGTCCTTGTTGCATGCTTACCACTGAAATACTTTATGCTTTCGTAGTGATGATTCTTTGAAACTTTTTTCCAAGTAAAATAATTTCTCACGTGCGTTGGTCTTCTTTTCCATCTTTTTGTGCCTTCCTTCATCCTTTCCACACACTCATGTTTAGCCTTGTGTGCTCTTATTTCCTTCAAATTTTTGTGTGCAACCTTCCTTCAAAGTGTTGTGCATCCTTCCAAAAAAATAGTAGGTACATAATAGAGAATGTTATGCCCCAATGTAGGACATAAGAATAAACAATAAATATTGAACAAACTTAGGGTCTAAAATGGATTTATGTGTTTTCTTGTATTTAAGTACCTATAATATGTTTGCACCTATATGTTACCTTGTAATTATTCCCATGTCGATTGTAGGTATAGAATATACCCAGGATGACCATGTTGAGAACTTGGATCAAAAGAAAAGATGTGTGCATATACACAAGATGTCTGAAAAATTGTAGGAAAGTGTAGAATGCTTAGGAGGTGGCCACCCTAAATAACCTGTACCTATAAAAAGGAAGATTTTGAACATGGTGGAACCATGACACACAATAAAAGTAATAATAACAATAGATAGAAATAATATATATAATAACAAGAGTAATACAAATGTATTTAGGAGAATACAAGTACAACTATAGTAAATTTAGATGTAAGAAGTATGTAAACAATGTCACACAAAAGGTGTAAAGCCACAAACATGTGAAACCCAAAGTGTCATAAGACAATCAAGGCCTATAGGCCTACAAACAAGAGCAAATAAGAACAAAAAGATAGGTATAAAACCAAAAACATGGGATACCCATAGTTTTGCAATACAATCAAGACACATAGGCCATAAGAAATGAAAAAAGTAAATAGTAACACACACATCCAAGTTACATGAAAAATAAGAGTGTCAAAACATGATGATATGATATAATTATCAAGATGGGTAAAAATATGTGAAACAAGATATTTTAACACTACACAAGACACATATTAGTTGTGTTAGCTAAAAAGATAACATGTACACAATATATGTAATCAAACATAATGAGGAAGTAGAAATTAACTATAATAGAACAATATCACCTAGATGTATTGTAAAATAGATGCCCCTAAATGTATAGAAAGCCTTTGTAAAGGTCGACCAACACCTATCATTGTGTATGACTTTGTGTGTGTCTTACATCAATCTTAAACTACCTCATGAACACATGTGTGGAAAAATTAAATACACATGTTATTTATCAAACCAAATTGATAAACAACATGTATGATGTAAAATTCTAAGAACTCAAGAAAAGTGTACATGTCTTGATTTTAATTTTTGGTAAATATATTAATTTTTTTTTAATTTTGAAACTATGTTAATGTTTTTGTATTTTTGAAGTGCTTAGCTATGTATAAGGAAGAGGGATAACATTGAGCTAACGAATGAGAAACTCTGGATGAGGTGGAGAAAGCGGTAAATAGGATGGATGTTGAAGCATCATTTGTGTTAAAGGAGGTGACTCAAATGTAAAAGGTATAATGGTGGTAATTTTTTCAAAATAGGGTATAGATCACAAAGGAGATGTATGAGGAGTGTGTGAAGTAGAAAACCTACATGGAGGGTTGGAAGAGTGAGTAATCCTAGACATACCATGGGTACTAGATGTCATGTGGGAAAATGATGGAGGGAACATGTGTACTAGAGGACCTACATATGACCTTGTGGAGGGGGGATCTACAAGAAAAAATATGTGAAACCAAATGACTATCGGTAGCCATAAGAGAGATAAATCCAAGAGAGGCAATGTGTGTAACCGAATGCCATGAGAGGTAGCGGGTAGAACCAAATACCTAGGAAGAAACCTAGGAGGGCTAGAGTTGTGATGGACATTATGTGAAACCAAATACTTATTCATAGATGTACTAGGAGTAGGAATAAGATTTTTAGAAGAATGAATAGGAACACTAGGGGAAGGGGTATTAAAATGAATACATCTAATGGTGACAACCTATTGGTTATGAATAAAATTGACACATTGGTGGATGAAAAAGGGAATATCCTTAAGATCACGCAAACAAGGGATATGTAGATGCAATGCACCAAAACTAATAATAGTAAAAAAATAATGAAGTCAAATTAGTGACGTGACTAATAGATATGGGTTATTAAAATTGAATTCAAATTTATGTACATTAATTTTATCCAAAACCTAGATCTTGTAACGTCCACAAATTACACACCCAAATACAAACAATAAAATATTGATATAATTTTGTTTGTCTTACATTACTTGAAACACGAAACAACATGGAATGAATTAGGATAACTCAACATCACATGAGACATTTGCACAAACATGAACCCACATATATAGATGATGAGGAAAGGATAAACACCACAAATCAAGACAACACACATTACCAAGCCTACCTAAGAGGATTACAATGGGGAGAGGTCATCATTGCAACTACCCCTTATCACTCCAAGAAGGAATATTGGCTATCCTTTGGTTTCTCCAAAGCATACACACCACATCAACATTGATAAGCCCCTTATGCCTCCATTATAAAACATGTTTATCCCTCCACTAAGACTAGCCATGAATTCTTTTAGTTCGCCAAAACAAAACACACACTTCCCCTTATTCCTCCCTTCACTAGCTACACCTTATTCCTCTAATAATCAATGATGAAACCTCACCCCAACAAGAAGGAAACATAACCACATGAAAACATATGATGCACATCAAAACCACTTCTTCCCAAATTAAAAGGTATAAAACAACGACCCAAATATAATATAAATAAATGGATAGGAACTTTCCACAATACAACATTTACAATACATGGATAGTATGAGTCCCATCAACTAGGCCACGATGAGGTACTCATGTACAACAACTGGGAAAAAGGGACACCGCAAGGTACCCAAAACCAGTAACAACAAAGTAAAGAGAGTAAAGACCCACTCCAAGGCATTCCAAGAAGTTCAACTCAAAAACCCATACAATTTGAAGAAGTTTGGTGTGCACTATGGTCTCAATCGAATCCTTTGCTTGATCACAAAACTCAAAAACAACTGACACTGGGTTTC
This sequence comes from Taxus wallichiana var. yunnanensis, assembly GCA_018340775.1. NCBI lineage: Eukaryota > Viridiplantae > Streptophyta > Pinopsida > Cupressales > Taxaceae > Taxus > Taxus wallichiana. The sequence continues at coordinate 563,802,172 of CM031242.1, read as the reverse complement.
ACCAGAATAGCTCCACATAAGGAGACTATCAACGGAGTGATGTTGAAAGTGTAAAAACAAAAAAATAAAAATTAAAACTTACAACTAGATACTTAAAAGTTAAAAGGAACGATAACCAGATTGTACCAAGCCAAGAACACAGATGCTAATCAAACACCATGATCAATAAGATGAAAGTAATTCGCCAGAATAAATTTACATAAAACCTTTGCAAAAAAATGAGCAACAATATCATATATTATTATGGAACTCAATGCAATACATTGAGAATGGGCCTTGCTTATATAGGCAAGGAATAACAATCTAAGAACCAATCAAGGTCGTAGATCAAGCCATAAATCAAGGAAATAACTAGTCATCAAAGAACTAGTCAAGACCATAGATTTAGGAGAGAACTAGACATCAAGGATCTAGTCAATACCATAGATCAAGGAAATAACTATACCTAACAAATAGATAACATCTCCTAATATCTAAATAAGATAGAAGAAATATCCACACACATAAGTGGGTGAGGATAAATACAATAAAATTAAATAAAGTACCTAGGTGAACATGAGCTAAGGTAAATACCTACTCTAACACCCCTCAAGTGAAGCTAGGGGCCAAAATAGAAGTGGCATGTCCACAGTATGAGTCCTGGAAACTAGGCTTGATGAGGTACTCATGTACAATAACTAGGAAAAAGGGACACCGCAAGGTACCCAAAACTAGTAACAACAAAGTAAAGAGAGAAAAAACCCATTGTAAGGCATCCCAAGAAGCTCGGCTCAAAAAAATTGTATAATGCTGAAGAAGTTTGGTGTGCACTGTGGTTTGAATCCATTGCTCGATCACAAAACTCAAAAACAACTGACACTGGGCTTCACCAAAATAGCTCCATACAAGGAGATTGTCAATGGAGTGATGTCAAAAGTGCAAAAACAAACACCAAACATAATGTGATCAACTGCTACAAATAGGTGTGCCACGATCCAAGAACAATAACCAAAGCAACAAGGCAAGGACACAAACTCCAGAGTGTCATGATCCAAGAAAATCCAAGGTAACAAGGCAAGGACACAAAACCCGAAGAAGCAGGATCAACACCACACCCTCCCATATTGTTGAATGGGTGGAGTGAAGCTACAAATCTGTATGAGTTGCCCAAAATCAACTACTCAAACACTGACAAAATGACACTGGATTTCACCAGAATAGATCCCCCACAAGAGATACTGTCAACATGCCAAAAGTGTCAAAAATACAGATACAAAATCTCTCAACAAACAAGAGAGATACACTACACATGCTAAAGAAAAATTCTCAAAACAAGGAGCATTACAATGCAGAAGGTATAGAAAGTGGAGCAAGAGGCCGAATGGTGGAGGAGCCATGCCTGTAGAGTCCTCTCAATGAATGCCTATGTCGCCACCATGAGTGATCAGATATCCATCCCAAATAAACATGGATGGGAAGAAGATGCATGCATATGAATTGGTACAAAATGCACAATGGGTGCATGCAAAGGAACATTAGAATGTGTGTCAGGTTGATCATGTCTGAAAGATGAAATCTTAGGTTTCTCAAGCCTGAGTGAAGGTGCAGAACTCATGTGTTTCTCATGATCCTTAGAAATAGTCGAGCAAACAAAAGAAGGAGCTCACAATGTGTGATCCCAATGAAGTATCGCTCAAAAACCAATGTCATGGCGAGAATTCCACTTAACATGTGGAATATGGGAAACAATACCCTATGAATGTCTGCCAATACCTCTGCTAGTGAAACCCATAGAACGGAGCATGCGAGAATTGAATGCAGTGGTATGCTTCTAAAAAAATCCATGCGGTTGAGCAAAAGTAGGATACACAACATGTGGTCTTGTAATAGGAAGCGATGTGGAAGAACATGCGAGAACAAGCCTCATAGGATTAGGAGCATCAAGAGTAGAAATAGGCTCAAATGCTTGACGAGATCAATGTCGGTGGGTACAAGAAAAAACAAGCTGTAAGTGGACTAGGATCATGGATATGACTGTCCACAATATGATGGTGATGTTATAGGCTAGCAAGTTTTTCTTTGTGGGAGTGTATTATTGTATCCTTATCGTGAATGAGTGATTGTAGAAGAGAATTTCACTTCTTGAGAGATCTATTTTCTTCCACAAATTTTACAATATCCTCTTGAAGTCCACACACTTCAAAGAAAAGCATATCATTCTCTAGAATCCATGATAGATACAAGAATGTAACTCCCTAAAGTTTAGGATGTCGGGCTTAGCCAAAATTATGTCCACAATTGATTACAACACTCCTCCATATTTGGAACTTTATAATTATAGTGCAATTCTCAAAATAAATATTTCCAATGGAAAGAACACAAAAAAACACTTTTGCAAAAAACGGCACTCAAAACCGAGTTCTTGATCAAAAGATACAAACTTTTCAACAATCTTAGGTTTTCTTTCCTTCTGGATCCAATGGAAGCCTCTATTTTGCATAAAACCACACACAAAAATAAAATACAACAAAATCCCAAATATATGAATATACAAAGAATTTATTTACAAAATAAAACTTATAGATGGATGTCAATAGCAATCTCTTGCTCTGATACCATAAAAGGAACGATAACCAGATCGTACCAAGCCAAGAACACAAATGCTAATCAAACACCATGATCAATAAGATGAAAGCAATTCACCAGAATAACTTTACATAAAAATTTTGCAAACAAATGAGCAACAATATCATATATTATTATGGAACTCAATGCAATACATTGAGAATGGGCCTTGCTTATATAGGCAAGGAATAACAATCTAAGAACTAGTCAAGGTCGTAGATCAAGCCATAAATTAAGGAAATAACTAGTCATCAAATAACTAGTCAAGACCATATATTTAGGAGAGAACTAGACATCAAGGATCTAGTCAATACCATAGATCAAGGAAAGAACTAGTCAATACCATAGATCAAGGAAAGAACTATACCTAATAACTAGATAATATCTCATAATATCTAAATAAGATAAAAGAAATATCCACACACATAAGTGGGTGAGGATAAATACAATAAAGGTAAATATATTACCTAGGTGAACATGAGCTAAGGTAAATACCTACTCTAACATCCATTATAAAACATGTTTATCCCTCCACTAAGACTAGCCATGAATTCTTTTAGTTCTACCAAAATAAAACACACACTTCTCCTTATTCCTCCCTTCACTAGCTACACCTTATTCCTCTAATAATCAATGATGAAACCTCACACCAACAAGAAGAAAACATAACCACATGAAAACACATGATGCACATAAAAACCACATCTTCCCAAATGAAAAGGTACAAAACAACAACCCAACTACAATATAAATACATGGATAGGAACTTTCCACGACACAACATTTTCATGGTTACATATTTATTACAATCCTATTTCATTATTTGACCTTAATTATTTGAAGAACACTTAACATGTAAACCTTCATTCTTCTTTAAACTAGATTGCATTTTCTTTATTTCATTTAACATTTTACCTATAATGGTTCCATTTGATTTTGCTCATTTCTCTTATCACAATTAATTTATATAACTTGATTGTTAATGGGAACATTTAAACACACATGAGTCTACTAGTACTTGTCCTAAGGATTCATCACTAAGGAGCATGTTTACTTGGTTTTGTAATTTACCTTCGTTGCAACAAGGAGATTCACATGAAATAAAGGGAAGTCTATTAGGTCAAGAGTGGAAAAATTCCGTGTTATTTTCATAGTAGCATTTAAACACTAAGGATACACTCTTTTTTTTTTTTTTCAAGTTATTACAACTACCTATATATTCTAGCTACTTAACTTTCTTCATTCATGATACATATAAGATGGTTGTATTGAGTTTAAGTAACAAATCTCATGTTTCACTTTACTTATAATCCATCATCTTAAGAATTCATTGTCGATAGTTACAAGTGAAATATAGGTTTCAACCACAATTAAAATTCTTAAGTAGTTCTAGGTTTTATTTATCTCCATTTACGCCTAAGGGTTCTACTCACTACTACAAAACCAAACTAGGGTGTGTAAAAACTTTAACTCACAAGACCTTCGTAAAATCCCAAGGTATTCCATTACTACCCATAAAGGGAACATTTGTTTTAACCTTAGGGATTAGGATTTCCAATATGGGGTTCTTTCGCGATGTGTTTTTGGCTTCATTGACAAGTCTCTAGTTCAATACTTGTGAAAGTGAAAATTTGGCCCATGAGGGAAGATAAGGAGCATTCTCATGGACCAAGCACTAAGGATTGACAAGGTACAAAGTTAACCTACCCTAATACGATCATGAAGGCACATGAAAAACCCATTTTATCAGAATACGGTAGGACCTATTATCAATATAGTAATGGAACAACATTGTTCAAAGTTGAACAAGCTCAATTCCACTATGGAATAAAGGCATGTGGTAAAATCAAGGGGATCATTCCTCACGGAAAGGGTTGTTATAATTACATAGTATAAGTTTGATTGAATCTTTCCACCTAAATGAAAACACACAACTACATGTTATTATTTCTCTTGAAGACTAAAGGGTTTCCTAGATCCAACACATCATCACTAACAAGTTGATAAGATACACCATTTTCAAATTATTGCTAACTAATTTGCTAAGTACAATCATCATCCAAATTTATGGTACAATTAGCTTTAAATAACAAGAGTTCAAAATTCACCCTCCTCTAATGATTCAAATACTATCAATAGGTTTATTTTTACATCAATTTCCATAGCAACAAGATACAAACAACTAAATTTACCTAAATGACATATAAAAGTACAACCAACTGGGAATTTAGTCAACATAAAAAAGAAACTTAGTACAAAAATAACAAACTTCCCCACTAGACTAATAATGATGTATTCATCACAGAAAACAAAGAACAACAATTCTATTTATAGAAATAGCACTGATATATCATATACAAATACAATATTTTCAAAATCACATGTTATTATGAAAACACTAGTAACACTTCACTTTGTCCTTATCCGGTACCTACAACCAACACATGGTCAACACAAATTGTTAGCATGGCATCTACCCAAAATCTAGCATAATTCATGTTATCATAGTTTTCTCATTCACATGATTATAATACTTATCACGCAACAAGAGAGAGAGTTAGAGATACATTCATTTCATTTCCTAACTAGAGGAGGAGAGAAAGAGAGAGAGAGAGAGACCCTTTTTCTGAAAAACATATTTCTCAAAACAAACCACAAAAGTGAGTTCCATACAGGTCATCTATATTTCTCGTCGAGTTGGCCCCCACGACATTCTTTCACATTTACCTACTAGTTTACGAAAGTGACTAAATTTAGCTTGAGGGCTAAGAAGGCGTGTTTGAAAAATATGTTTTGATGGGTGGATGCACCACAAGATGAATCATGTACACTCTCATATATACATATAATTCATAGAAGCGATAGAACTTAGAATTGGTGAACATGGAACAATTGGTGACTACTTTTTATGAGCCATTGATCGTAATTGGGCTAGTTTAACCTCGTCAACCAATGAGCGGAGGCCTACAAAACCCCTTGCAAAACTAACTAGCGAGGTGTTTTTCTTAGAACTAGGGGTTGAAAGCAATTTTAAGGGATAAATACTATAGGTTTATGGAGTTTGATATCCATTCCTTCAATTAGGACCAAAAAGTAAATCCAAAACTAAACCGAGCTTTTGATTTTCAGCAACTTTCCAAAGCCGCAAACAACGTTAAGAGGGATTTTAGAGGGGTGATGAAGAGTGCACAAATGGTCATTCGAGGGCATTTTAAGGTTTGATACAACCCCCACATGATAGGGAACAAAACCAAAACTTGACTTTCCCATTTCGGGGTTTGGAGAGGTGTTTTGCAAGTCACAGAAAATCATGTTTTATTAACTTGGAAAGTAAACAAAAGGGTAGTTTAGTTGATGACTCATCTCAATCTCGCCAATTCAAGTGGGCATGGACATCTATTTTTGATACCTTGGTTTTACAATGTATTAGGTCGTGGTTGCGAGTACGGTTGATGGTCAAATAATCAGTTAGGTTGCGTAGGTAAGAACCCCTTTTTGTCATTTGAAACTACGATTTATTTAATTAAACTGTGCACTTGTCCTTAGTTTTATTAGAAATATAATATCATAGCAAAAAGGAAACTACCAATACAAAAATTATGCAAGTTCAAGGTGAGAAAACCATGCCTAGTACAAGGAGACTCCAGTTGCATAGGAATGTGTGCACAAGGATCTTCCATGCTCCAACCAAGTCTTTGAATTTGCAATCCTTTAATTAGGTGAAGAGCACCGATTAAATATTTCAATGGAGTTTGTAACATAATCCCAAAGACTTATTCTCATCATCCTTGGATGCATACTCCACTTCTGCATTGTTTTATTGTTCCTTTTGAATTCTTACACATTACCAACAATTAAACAAGTCCTACATGACATACCATGTATTCTATCTAGCCTAAGTGCGAACCATACATATACCTTACAAAGATAAGTTGTCCTTTGATCATGCTTCACTCTAGAATTTTGTAAAATAGAACCTGCGATTTTTTTTTTATTTCTTTTTCTTTTTAAACATACTCATTTGTGCAAATTTTACAAGCACTTTGCAGATCTATGAAACCACATTTCTTCAAGGAAAAATTTCAAGCACTTGGTATGCTTTGTGGTTGCTTCCAATTTTGTAAATATGTGTGCATCATTAATAACTAAGACAATTGACAAAAAAACTTATTTGTCTAAACCTACAACATGTTATCCCATAATGCTTTAACATATGTAAAAATCATACCAAAACTCTTGATTTGTGCAAGATGGGCATATTTGGTGGAGTATTGATATTTTTTTAGTTGGACATCCCTACTATAGTAAAAGTAGTTTGAATAATGATGTGCATTCCTCTTCTTCCATAGGAAACTCACCGATATTCAATGGCTTTCACCTCTAAACAAAATCACCCCCAAAAGTGTTTTCTTAGAAACACGGGTATAAAATAGATGAATAAAAGTTTTCTATTTCGCAGCCTTTGAGTCAAAATTGACTCACATTCTCCAATCACTTAAGGAAAAGAACAGTCACAAATATCTAATTTTGGTGCAAGGAGAGAGTATGCTAGTAAAGCGACTAAAAAAGCCACATACAACTCTAGAAAAATTGTTTATTTGGGTTGTTTCACCTAACGTATCTTGTATAAGATGCCTTTGCTCCTCTCTTAGGAATCTAGGCCTGAAGTGGGTCTTCTAACATCCCATTTTAACCCATTAAAACTGATCCCAAGCACACAAAATGGAGGACATGAGAAGATATTCTCTAGGGGTTTGGGTGCAAAACTATCAAATTTCATTTACTTAAAAGTCCAATCCAATAGAGACAAGGTGTGCGGATGGGGGAAGGTGAATGTATGCAAAGGTGAACGATCGGATTGAAAACATGTTTGTTGTATTTGGGGAAAAAGTAAAGCTTTGTGAGGGCACCCATGTCCTACCACACACGACATAACCTAACACACTCCATACACCTCATAAGTTCTCCAACACCCCTTCCCGACTCCAACTCCCTATCTCTCTCTCTCTCTCTCACACACACACACACATATAATTTAACTTTCTTCAATTGATTTTATTTTTCTTTTTTATTTCATTTTTACATTTAGATTTTAAATCTCAATCTTATTTATTTTTATTTTATTTTATCATATTCCACATTTTAATTATTTATTAAGATTACTATTTAAGATTATTTTTAGTTTTAACTTTATATTTCACTTATATTATTATTATTTTATTTAAATGTTATATATATACGTTCGATGAAAAATATAACAATGATAGTGATATTACCATCCTATCAAATTAAGGATATTCGCGAGGGTGAGATTTTAAGCCTAAATAAATCAACTGGTGGATGAAGTTCCTCATCAAAACACCGAACCATGGTATTTAAAAATGTCACCATTTCAAGAATGTTTCTTTGCCCTCACCAATAAGCATATTTGATTAACTACTGATGAACTAAACTATGTAGTATGGGGATAGTTAATCTAAGCTATGAACAACTTTAAACAAGTAGATAAATACATCAAAGAAGTATGTAAATGATTTAAGTGACTATGCAAAAGGAAATGCTAACCCTAATATGTAAGAAGGAAGAAGAAATAACTCAGTTGAATAGAAGATGCTTGTAGGACGGTTTCACAATTATGAATGCAAAAATTAGAAGCATGAACGATTATGAAGAAGTCCGAAAAGGATGGATTTGGAGGATCTAGCTGGACTAGAGCACCTAGAGAGGGATTAAGGTGCCTGTAGGAGTTCTAGTTTGTAGTCCGAGTGCCCCTGGTTTGTGGCAAAGCTATGAAATTGATCTTCACAGGGCTGAGAGGTGGTTCAAAACCCTTGTTGTCTATCACATCAAAATTTTTTTCTTGTACCATATGTCGTCAATAATCCAAGATGATGAGAAGATCTGCAAAAGACCAAAATAAGTATCAAAACCCTAAAAAAATAAATATGCAAATGAATGGGTCAGACTGACCTCAGCTGCCACAACAATGACCTTACTAATTAGGCGTTGCACTACATCGACCCAAATGTAGTTATGGTGAGTGTGTGTAAAATGTGCCCTAGGTTCTCTTGTGCTAGTTACACTTTGTGAAGTAGCGAGCAATAAATAAATGTAGAAAATGTAATAGTATGTGTGCATGGAATAGAATAGAATCCCTCCCCATATGATGTGTGATGCAGATGTCCTAGCCTTTTTTCTTTATGATGGAGATATGTGGATGTAAATAATCTCCAATGTAATAGATGGATACAACTCTAGATGAGTGATAGTAGTAAGTGATGTTAGGTCCCTCATTATGGTCTCATAACTTTATATTTATAGGGTTCTCTTGGTCTAATTTCATAATTAACCTCGAAAAGGCTAACCACAAGAAAGATAAAGACATCAAACAGATAGAAAGATCCTAACAAGTGGTGGGAAATTGAAAAAAGGACCAGGGCACCCCTGGTGGGACCATGGTGCCTATGTGCACCCCAATACTAATCTGGGCACCCCAGTCGAGGCTAAAATGACACGGGATGATAGAAGATGACTAGGCATATGGGTGCAAGAGGTTGGTAATGATGAAATAAAATAAAACAAGATGGCCAAAAGATGGGGGTTAATTAGTACTTTCTTCACTCAAGAACCTTCTAAATAGTAGTATGAGACTAGGATAAATAGTTTATAAAGTGCATGATTTTGTGACTACAATATCAAAATGGGGATGACACTATCCGATAAACAATTACACATTTAGTTTGAGTCGATAATTCAAGTACAACCAAGAACATTTCAAGGGTATTTCTTGAGGCACCAAATTTAACTTGGAGAAGTATCACAAACAAAAAAATGGTACCATGTTTAGATTTTCATACTAGATCGTCCCTAGTAGAGTGATTGATATGAGTACAAACGATTACTTTTCAATGTTACAAATCTAGCGTCATTATCTGTAAAATTGAAGAAGGCAATTTTATAGGTAACCATACCAAATTTTGTCCTGGTCCCTCGTCGGGGACCCCTCTGCGTTCGAGAACATTGCAAAATCCCTTTCGGGAAATCTAGTTCTCCGAACTTAGCCATTTTTGATCCCTTTTGGCTGGGTGCACCTTTTATCTATGTTACATAGAGTAAACATGCGCCCCCTTCATTTCCTTTGGCACACCCTTTAACGTGTTGACACATGTTTTGGTGCGCCTTCCCGTGATGTACTATTCTTGCGTGTGGTCCAAGGCGCATGCACCTTCATGTTAACACATAAATTGTTGCGCCGTGTTTTGGTGCACCAAAGTAAGGAATGAAGTGTTGACAGTCTTAAAATTGTGCCAAAGGCGCAAGTATTCCCGTGTTGACACGCGTTTATCCGTGCCAAAGGGCACACCGTTTACGTGTCAACACATGTTTTGGTGTGCCTCTTGAAAAAGTGGTTGGCACATTTATTACACCTTTGCCTATATATAGGTGCATCCGCCCTGTCACTTTCACAACTGAAAACACGTGATTATTTTATTCTCTCCCTTTGTCAAGCACGCATGTCATCCTCATGTCGCATTCGTGGACCCCGCTTCATCTCTCACATTCTATATATTCGGGTAGGTGGTTCTTACTCCTCCTATGTTTTGTTTTGATTATTTGTTTGATAGGAGACAATAGGATTTGTGCCCCCTTTTTTACTATTCTTGCTTTGTCTTTCCCCAAGCTCTTCCTCCTCCTTCCAAATCTGCTAGTAAGGAGGGCTCTGCCTCAAAAATCACTTGGATCTCCTTGTTGTGCCCCCTTCACCGTCTGAATCCCTGAAGGAAATGGCCTAAAAACACACTCAAACCCATCAGGGAGAGAAGAAAACTTAACAGCCCATTTTGGACTGCTTTTTCCTCTTGGCGCATTCGCCACGCCTGTTACATAAAATACAGTCGCGCCAAGAAGGCGCACTGATCCTGCTTGCAACATGAAAATTACCCGCGCCATGTGAAACCAAGTAAATCCTAACAATGGCGCAGGCGCATCCCCTCTTACAGCAACACAATGTCATGCAAGCCTTCCCTGCGCCGCGCCAAGTTCCCCTTTTGCGCACATAAAGCCTATGTTACACACATCAACCCTGCGCCCTTCGGCACACCAAAGTTCCATGTAACATGAAAAATATATGCGCCATTGGCGCATCCTGTCCCCGTGCAACATGAAAATTATCTGTGCCTAGCATAAAACACATATGAATGGCACAGCATACGCTTACAATAACAAAATGTCATGTGCAACATCCTTGCGCCCTGCACCCTTTGGCACTAATTTGTTCCTTGTAACACCCTTCTTTTGTGTGCCATACTATTAACCCTGCAGCCTGCAGTGTTCATGCACCCTGCGCCCAAAAGCCTTAAAATTGCTAACTCCTCATTTTGTAATGCTCTAATGGAAGATCTAATAGTGACATCCTTTCATCGCGTTGTTTTGCTTCTTCTTCTTATAGATCAACAACTAAATTCAGATCCACATATGTCTACATCAAGCAAGAGACCGACCAAATCAAAGGGCAAAGCTAAGCTTACAGAGGAAGAGATGAAGTACAAGTATCAGAGGGTCAGAATGCCCGAGTCCAGGCAGAATGTGACCTAGATATAAGAGACTCTGAGCTCGGTCACATTGACATGGAAGATTTCAGGTCGAACCGGGAAGGTCACGGGAGTCCTTGGATGGAAAAACTAGTAGGTAGTGGCCTGCATTTTGCTAGGGGGATCCCTATCAGTGCAGTGAACAATGAATTCATGATGGTAGTGGCCCGCTGCTACAACAAAGACACGAGGTGTGTCCAAAATGAGAAGGGAAAAGTCGTGATCAACCTTACCACCCGACACTTCGAAATCATGCTTGGCATCCCTCACCACCGGCATTTCGTGGCCGTGAGCCAAGAGGACTGCATTAAGGCATGGGAGGATAATGAAGACCAGTGCATGCAGCTGATGAATGAGGTCTACCTAAAGAACAAGAAGGTGATAACTAGATGGCCACAGGTTATTCACCGTAGCGACTTCTCTGAGGAACTGAGTGACACTATCACGTTCCTAAGTAGAGTATTTGGGCTTTCTGACACCCATTACTTTCACAAATGGATGCTCAGGTACTTTGAAACTATGAACAAGAACGTACCAGATCAACGCTTCGAGTGGGCAGAGATCATAAGCAGCACCATATCCGAGCAGCTCCAACAACTCACCACAACGGGAGGTTCTACATGAACTCCTACATAGTTTATGTTGCAAAGCCTCGGAAAAGGAGTATCTAGCATTGAGCCGATGCGGGGTTTGGCCCCAAGTAAAGATATACGAGTACTACCCAGAGCTGAAACTGGAGAACAACATCTCACAGTTCACCAAAATCAACGATGCCTTCTTCTATGGCATCGTCTGCCTATTGAGGCCCAACATGACTCACGGTCGAATGACCAAGAGCATCGTTGCAGCAACGGAGAAATGGGGGGCCTTATTCACACAATTCCCCACCTTCACCTATCTCAGGGAAGCTAACTTCCTGGGTGAGCCCACCAAATTACCAAGGTATGCTGGCCCCAAGCTGATCCTGTTAGAGCTATCCAAACAGCTCATAACCTACCACGAGAAGTGTTTGAAGAGAAAGAAGGGTGGAACTCCTTTCCCCCTTACAGTGGGCAGATACACATGCGTCTCTCACCACAAATCCTGGGAAATGGTTCACGAAGCTGAACCGCTCAATCTAAAGCACAACTTCCGTAAGAGGCCCACTTTTGATCCAAGGAATTGCCTTCCCAAGGAAAAACTTGATCCAATCCACATTCCACAGATCGAGGATATCTACATCGACCTGTATCATGAGGTCGAGCTCAGAAGAAAGGACCATTCTCACCTGGCCCTGGTAGAGATCATTCAGTATGCAGCGTGGCCATTGTCCCAAAAGGTTATCAAACTACTGATCAAGAAGTTGATCAGGTGTATCTTGACATAGATGGGGACAATTGGCTATTTACTACAATCGACAAAACCAAAGCGCCAGACCATTGAAGATAGGGTCAAAGAAACTCTGCAGCAGACAGAACACTGGTGCAGGATGAATGGCCTCATCTACCTCGGGGTAGATTTCACTACGTCCCCATTGGGCAATGCACCTACCAGGCCAAAGCATCTACCAAAGGGCAGAGGCAAAGACAAAGAGGGTGAACCGAGCTCCACTCGAGAAGAGGCTCCTGAGAGTCCCCCTTCCGCCGTCAAGAACAAGTTGTAAGCCTGTTATCTCCAGAGAAAGAAGCGGCCGAAGATGTTCCGATGGGCACATCCACTCAGGATGTTTCCACTACTACAACTGCTAAGGTCCCTTCTGTCCCTTCTCCCTCTCCTCCTTCTCCTCCTCATGTGACCCAAGCGACCATTCCTTTGGTCGTATCCTCTCCCCCATCTTCTACTATTCCCCCTCCTCATCATCCATCTTCTCTTCTCTCGTGGAGCTGTCCCCCACCATTTCTTCTCTCATCTCTCAGCTCCCTTCCTTTCCCACGTCTTCCTCCCCTGCAGTGTCCCTTCCCCTATGAGCACTTTCTCGGCCTCCCTCTCGATGCCGCCACCAAGTGTCTCTACGCACTTTCCCTCCACTACTGCAGCTGCCCCCTCTTCCACTTCTGGTCCCACTCCCATAAGTCCAGCATGGATCTCCCAGCATCTGAGCCAACAAAAGAGGAAAGTTCCTATCGTCCGATGGACTTCTCCATCATCCCAACAAAGGGGGCTAAGAAGAAAAAGCCTATAACCCGCTTCTCTCAGAGTGCATCGGGAGAAAGAGTAATGGAGATTGCATATCCCAATCCTTTAAAGGATAAAAAGGATCTGTCTCCGACAGATTATATAGTGACCCAAGTCACAATGGGAACGTCTTCTAAAAGCCTTCAAGGAGAGGCCCTATCTGCAGTCGATGCCCTTTGCAAGAAGCTCCAGGAAGCAAAGGAAGAAAAGAGGCTATTAAAGGAGCAAAATAAACATCTTCTCCACGCCTTGTAGAAAATGGGCAGTGCACCTCCTACAACTACCACCGAAACTCCTGAGCCCCTGAGCCAGGATAAGATAAATGAATACGCCAAAATTGGCGAGCAAGGTATGGCAGTATCCACCTGGAGAGACCAAATCCTCAAGGAAAGTGAGGGAGTAATCGTCAAGTTCACCGAGTTGTATCAGAACATCAATCAGGCGAACAAGGCACTCCAGGTGATTGCGGGACCCATCTCCGAAGAGTTGGACCATGCTAGGCTGTAGCATGAGACCTTCCAGAAAATGCTCGACTATTCAGTTGAAGATCTGGTCAAGTTCGGCGTCTTCAATCACCCCAGAGCGCCCAACAAAATCCTTTCTACTTTGGACTACCAGGTCGATCAGTTGGAGTTTGTCCTCGAAAAGATAGATAAAGTCAAAGAGGAAGCCTTGGAGGCTATGCACCAGATGGAGCAAATCATCCTGAGAATTTCCCAGGCTTGCTCACTCCTTCTTTCACCCTGAGGAAGGTAGACCAAACTATTCGGATCTTTAAGGAGATCGTCTCGCAAGGGTTAGGGCCAGAAGCCACTTTCGACACCGAATGCATCAACAACCTTCTGGCCTGTCGTGACTTTATAGGGTACCTGATAGAGGTGGGAAATGAATATTCCAAGCTCCTAGAAAGGCTCGTGGATGAATGTGAAACTTGCGAAGTTATCAGTGATCGCCTGAGGATCTGCTCAGGATCAACTTCAGCCCATGATCAGCAAGTTCATGGAATATCGGGCCCAGTTTAACATCACTTCTCCCGAGCAACAGTAGAAGCAAGACACTCCCTTTTGGCCGTGAGACGATGACGAATAGTATCCTTCCTCTCAATCTTCTTTTTGTAAATATCTAAGAGTATGTTGGCACAAATGATGACATCATCCATGTTGCACCATGGGATGATGTCATCCTAAGAATACGAAAGTCAACGAGTTGACTTTTGATATTTTTAGATATTTTGTAGATATTTTGTAATTAAGTCGTTGGTTTCTTTTTGTCTTCTTTCTTCTCCTTCTTCTATATATACTTGAATACTTGTTGTATTCAAAGGATGGATACTTTTCAGATGAAAAATAGAAGTAAGAAGAAAAGACTTTGAGCTTTTTGTAACAGAAGGAAATATTAATACAATATTTAGACTTTGTGCTGAATACCTGTGTTATACATCAGAGCTTTCTTATGTTAGATCTGTATGTTTGTTCTGTTGAATCTACTTCTGCTTTATTGTCATTTATTCATCAGTATTGCTTTGTTCGTCTATGCGAGTAAGTTCGGCTCTATTTACTACCAACCCAAAACATAGACCCTCTGACCTTTCTACTTTGGAATTCATTTCTTTTCTCCCTTCAGATCTTTCCTATCTCCCCACCTTGCTTCTTCCCCTTCTTCTTATAGTTGGAAGTACCTCTACTGGGATGAGATCCCAACCCCGAAGGTAGAATATTGTGAGACTTGCACAGATTCCTGCTAGTAGAATAGCAATAAACTAGTTTCGCTTTGCTGACTCAAAGAGGGGCTATGCCGTGCACACTGTTGGCTCGTCTATCCATAGATCTGTCCACCCGATGATTTTTGTTCCAACACGGTCTTTGTACAAGATCTCGACTTGATTAGATAGGACATGGCATTACAGATCTAGTAGTTTATAAGTTCCTCTTCCTTTGCTAAGTTGGTGGGTTTTGGTATTTACCTACCACATTGTCATTTTTGCATCTATTCTCTTTCTCACAAGAAAATTTTTCATCGTTCAAGTCTTATGCATGCGATATATGAAAATATTACACTCTCATTTTTCATTATTGTGTGTTTTTTCTTTGCACCTTGTTAAATTCATCCATGCCCTTACTTTTTCAAAACAATTTGCATGATTGTGTGCACCCCTTCACATTTATAATACACACTATTTATATGTGCTCCTTGAAAAAATCCATACAACTTTCTACCATGTCTTCACACTTGATTGACCTTTAAAATTATTGTGCACACTTCAAAACCTAACAAAAATTAAAAAACACATGCAGGTATTTTAATCCCCCGTGATGCTCCTGCATCAAAGGGTACACAAAATGTATGGGGAGATCATAGAACCATTGTAATGAAAAATTGTTAAGACTCCTAGGAAATATCTTAGTGAGTAATATTTCATGTGAGGAATAATCAAAACAAGCCACATGAAAGGAGTGAATATTCTCGAGAGGGTTTATTTTGGCATAATAAATAGGGATTTTAGAAGCAATAAAACCAATGAGAAAAGCATAAGAAACCACTTTAGGTACAAGTGGATTGTGAAATAGATGAGTAGATTCCATATCATGAACATAAGTGGATGCACCTTTTTGTAATTGTAAGATTTGAGATTATAATGTTGGAATAAGGGTTTCAAGAGATTTTGTGTTAGATGAAGAAGTGTGCGAGCCATTAGGAGTGGTTATATGATGTGTAGTAGCGATATTGGTTTTATAAAGAGGCATAAAAACATTGTGTATTGAAATATTAGGTGCCCTAAGGAGGTAGGCACCATAAATGTAGGAATAACAGATGTTGGGAAAGAAAAAGAAGGTTGAGACTACCCAAAAGGGGTTCTTTACTAGATTTTTGATCATGATAAAGCTTAATAGCAAGAAGGAAATTGATGATAAGCTCAATATGGTGGGGATTCTGACAATTTTATTCACAAAAATGAGATACAAGTTCCACTTGTTCCGATCAACAACAATATCATCATCATGGTTATAAGAATGGTCACTATTAGTTTTGATGTCATGCGATGATACCTCATTGGAATGATCAAGTATAGAGTGATTGATATAATTATGTAATGGGGAAGAATCCATGAGGCTATAGTACTTAAGGGTATGAGGGGAAATCTCAAAATGCTCAATAGGTTGATTGGTTAGGCAAGCACTATATCATAGGGGAATAGGAAGAAAGCAAAGGTAATTTAAATTAATATGAGATAACTAATAATGAACAACAATGTATAATTATTATAAAAAAGTAACCCTAGGGAAAATAGGGTTGACTTTAAGATTGAATCATAAGCTAGATTCACCAAAACATAAATGGGTATAAAATTTTATAATGTCTTATACCCAATGAGCATACTATGATCCTTAATGATACACCTTTAGACATACAAAAAGAACCGTCTACTCACAAAGAGGATAAAAATGTAATACCAACCATTTTACAAACAACAATGGTATAAATACCGGTTGAACATGACCAATTACACATGGCCTTAGAGTACATAGAAAATACAAAGAAAAACATCAAGGATAATACCAAATTAAAAACATGGATCCATTTGAAAAAAAAATCATAACGGGGTTGATGATTGTGTTAATGATAGTAGTGATGGTGAAAAAATTGATACACTAAGTGATCCTTCTTTAGATATCTCTACTTCTACATGTAGACACAAAATCACACACTTTGGGTAATTATCTAGTTCTAATTACATATTGTTATTCATATGATTCATAATTAAGAATGATACTAATCAACCCATGTCTTTGGCCACCTTTCTTTGATTTTTGTTGCTCCTTTCAATCTTGCAATTCTTCTTGCCCAGTCTTCCTTTTTAGCCTTCGACATTTTCATCCTAGATGTTAGTGACCAGAGACAAGATGTCAGCATCAAGCGCCCTCGTCTAATTTGGGTACCCTATCCTCTTTGTAATTTACTCACACTTTTTCGATCCTTTCTATCTGTTTGAGCATCTTATATTTTTGGTAGTCGACCTTTTCATGGTTAATTATGAAATTCAAGCAAGGGAATTATATAAATATAAAGTTATGTGATCATAATAAGGGACCAAACACTAAACATTAGTTATCACCACCTAAGGTTACATCCATCAAGGCATCTAAGAGCTCCATTGCATCCATCTAGCTCCATCATAAGGGACACAAGGGTTGGTTCATCTACATACACTTCATAGGAGGGAAGTTCATTCTATTCCATGCACACATTTATTACATTCTACATCTAGCTACTTGCTCACTATCCATGTGTGATTGGCACAAGAGCAACCTAGGGCATGATTCCGCACACACACACAAAACTACATTGGGTTTGAGATGTAGTGCAACACTTAGTTGTAAGTCCACCATTGTGGCGAATGAGGACAGTTTGAACCCTCATTTTGCATCTTTCTTTTTTAGGATTTGATGTCTATTTGAGGGTTTTACAAGTTCATTCTTCATTGCAGGTTTATTGCGACCTCAACAATCTTTGTACAAATCCATAGTGAAAAAGATGAACATCTTACAACCCTGATAATTTGGGTTTCTGAGAATTTCCACAGACCCAAACGCCTAGAATCAGTACCCAGTGTGCCGTGGGCACCCCTGTCCCTTTCCAAGAACCTCTATCTAGCATGTTCCTCCATTTCTACAATTTTCTGAGCTCCAGTGCGATGGTAAATGCTTAGGATTTCTTCAGTTTCCAATCCTGTACACCTTTAGCAACACTGTGAATCAGCCAAGGCATCTTACCCTTCTTTACACATTAGGGTTTCATTATTTATTACTTGGCTTGCTTTGGTATATTTTTTTATTTCATTATTTTATTTATTTACTGCTACTATAGCATCAGATTAGGCTTGTGTATTTACATTTTAACTTAATCATTTTGGTGAACCGATATTCGAAACTACCTTCCACTTAGAGCCCTTCTCCTATTATTACTATGGCTTGATATTACGAAGAATTTTTGAAGCCCATCTCAAAGTCCTTAATGATAATATCTCCAAGCATCCCCAAGATCTAGACTTGTTTTTATATGCTTCTCGTGAGGAATATATGAACCTCGCAAAGCTTAATGCTTTCACCACACATTACTACTAAATCACTTGCTTCCACTCTTCCACCCATTTCCACCATTCCCATAATGGTCCCTACTCCTATTAATCACTATTCTCCACCTCTTTTTTCTCATACATGGAAAGCTCCTTTCATTGGCACCCAAGATTTAGCCTCCCTTTATCAAGACCTTCAAGTGAAAATTCATTAATTATGAAAAGATTCTTCTCGTGCATCTCCATCTTTGGATTCCACTCTATTATTACATACTCCATTCACACCAGCCATATCTGCTTACTCCCTTCCACCTAACTTTGTCACCCCTAAGCTTCCCATTTTCAATGGACATGGTGACCCGCAAGAGCATCTCCAAGCATTCCATGTGGCTTGTCTAGATTTTACGAATGATCACATTCTCCTAGCTAAGATTTTTCCTCATAGTCTTCATGATTATGTGATGCATTGGTTCTATGACCTACTGTTCACTCGGTAACCTCTTTCACGCATCTAGCCAATACTTTTCTCACTCACTTCTCTATCAATATCATCTCTAAGTTCTCATATGCACAACTTACAAAAATAAAACACGGATCTAATGAACACTTGGCAGACTATGTTTCACGACACAAAAACAACTTAGCTAAGATGTGAAATGTGCTTGTGGTTATCTTTTAGATTATTTTCCATTGTTTGTCATTATATGCTCTTGTTTGCGAGATTTTCCCTTTATCTCGTGTGCACACACTTTTCTTCTTACGACCATGATGGTCTTGAATTTCTTATGACATTGTGAGTGATAACCCATGTTTGCAACCCACTTTTCACGGTCTACATTGTGTTCTTGTGTGTTTTACACGTTGTATGTGGAGCTTACATTTCGTCTTATACATGAGTGTTTTTCTTTGATTGTACTAACACTTTTTTTTTCCTAGCCACTTGTTTACGTGTAGCTTGGTTTCTACCAAGCACATTCCCTTCCCCCTTGCAAGGAACATTTCAACATAGTGGTTGGTCCTCTTTAGCTGCATACTCCTTTTTTAACATCGTATGTACCCCAAATAAGGGGCAAGAATCAGTCACCCCATACAAAGTTATACACAACACAGTACCGATACAACACAATTTTCAGTTTGCATAAGGCTCAGAATGAGAATTGGGTCCTTAGTACAATGGCCTTTCCTGGAAGCCTGAAACCAGGGGGAAATACATTGGTCTTTCTTTGAATGCCAGTAATTAGGGGAAAATTACACTGTTCTTCAAAATGTCACAGAGGCTTTTGACAGGGTAGAGATTCCTTCAAAGCACTGGACATTTACACAGGGGATTTTATAGGGTAGAGAGTCCTTAGCACATGCACACCATCTGTAGTGGTGTTTTACACAACGAGAAATAGTTAAAGGTTGATAGAAGACACCAAATAGTTCTCCCTACACTTCTTCCATTACATTGGTGTGATATTTCTTGAAAAATGTGTGCATCAACATCATCTTCAGGATCCTTTCTACACCCTTTTTCTCATCACGGATTAGGTGCACATGTTCCTTTTTCACATTTTCACACTTTACATACTTTCCTTACACACTTTTTACATATTTTGATCATATACATATATATTTGACTACTTATCGGCTTCTCTTTTCTAGGCCCATCCTTATGAGAAGCGGTATTCAACATCATCCAAAACATCAATCACACACATCGACATCGACATCTACACATGTGTTTTCGCCCTAGGTTCATTTTCATCACTTTTTGCACTTTCTCCTCCTTAGCATCCACACTTCACATTTTTATCACTCCACGCTTTGTCTAGTCCCTCGGCATGCTTGTATCATAGATCTAATTTGTTAATCAAGTATGCATCTCTATCTAATTTATGTTATCAAGATTTACGCTCACCAACATAAAGTGGGGAAAATGTAGACACAAAATCATGCACTTTGGGTAATTATCTAGTCATAATTACATACTACTATTCTTATGATTCCTAAGTAATAATGGTACTAATTAACTCGTGTTTTTGGACACCTTTATTTGATTTTTATTTCTACTTTCAGTCTTACACCTCTCGCTTGCTCATTCTTCCTTTTGAGTCTTTGGTATTTTTCATTCTAGACACAAGCACACGAGACTCAGGGGACGTCGAGTCGGGCGCCCTCATCCAATCTGGATGCCCTTGTCCTCTTTTTACTTTACTCACACCTTTTGGGTCATTTCTAGCCATTTGAGTATCTTTTATTTTTGGTAGTCAACCTTTTTGAGGTTAATTACAAAATTCAAGAAAGGGAATCATATAAATATAAAGTTATGTAATCATAATAAGGGGCCAAATAGTAAGTATTAGCTATCACCACCTAAGGTTTCATCCATCAAGGCATCTAAGAGCTTTATTGCATTCATCTATCTCCATCACAAGGGATTCAAGGGCTGGTTCATCTGTATACACTTCACGGGAGGGAAGTTAATTCTATTCCATCCACACATTTATTAAATTCTACATCTAGCTACTTGTTCACTATCCACGTGTGGTTGGCACAAGAGCAACCTAGGGCATGATTTCACACACACACACATAGAACTACATTGGGTCTGAGATGTAGTGTAATGCTCAATTGTAAGTCCACCATTGTGGTGGTGAGGACAATCCAACCCCTCATTTTGTATCTTTATTTTTTAGGATTTGACATATATTTGAGGGTTTTGAAAATTCATTATTCATTACAGTTTGTTGTGACCTCGGTGATATTTGTGTGAATTCGTAGTGATAAAAGGTGAGCATTGAAAAACATCTTGCAATACTGATAATTTGGCTTTCGAGAATTTCCATGAGATCCAAACACCCATGTCTAGCTTGTTCCTCCATTTCGCAAATTTCGAGCTCTAGTGTGATGGTCAATGCTTTGACTTTCTTCGTTTTCTAATCCTATACACCTTCGGAAATACTATGAATCAACTAAGGCATCTTACCCTTCTTTTCACATTAGGGTTTCATTATTTATTTCTTATTTTGATTTGGTATATTTCGTATTTCATTATTACATTTATTTACTGCTACTATAACATCATATTAGGCTTGTGTATTTACATTTTATCTTAATCACCACACCATAAGAGCAATATAGGGGTAACAAAATAGTAGATTCGATAAATGGGTTATAATTTATATGATTATATTGATTGGGATGTTATGTATAAAGTGCATATGATCAAACCGATTCATATGAACAATTTTATATGTCAAATGAAAATTTGGATATGTTGGATTTCA
Source organism: Taxus wallichiana var. yunnanensis (assembly GCA_018340775.1). Classification (NCBI taxonomy): domain Eukaryota; kingdom Viridiplantae; phylum Streptophyta; class Pinopsida; order Cupressales; family Taxaceae; genus Taxus; species Taxus wallichiana. Next base: position 563,780,477 of record CM031242.1, on the reverse strand, counting down.
ATCCCATTTGGTGAGATAATTATTATTTCGATGTCATTTGTGATGAAAAAATGATACACTAAGGATATCTCTACTTATGCACCACAAGTTCATATTGATTCTAGTTCAACTCATGCTATTAGAAGCACCAATAATATAAATGTTCGTTGATGATCTAATTACTAGTAAGGTGATGCCTATTATGTATGCAAAGAACTATCCAACTACAAGTACTGATATTGATGATATGTTTATCTCTACGGGAATAAGAACATACAAGCAAAAACCTATGTTTGTTGCTAAAACCTCTTTTGCTACTATAACTCCCAATCCTATTGGAGGTAATATGAAAAATAATATCATGGATAACAATGATTCATCATTACTTTATGTATATCTATATCAATTTATCATTCATTCAACTAATCGGGAAGGATAAAACAACAACTTATACCAATAGCCATGCGGTGAGGATCTTCCAAGTAGCCTATAACAACTCAATCTTACAATTTTTGGCCTATTTCACCTTAGTTGGCTTCACAAATCACTCTACTTTTTTCTATATCTTGTTCCATCACCTCATTCAATTCTAAATACACCTTTACAATGACTCATAATAAAAGAAACAACCAACTTACCCTTTCTCTTTAATTGTGCTTGCCTTTCTTCACTAGCTTCTTCACCTAAATAAGAAATTTTTGGCATTTTGGTCTACTCGACACCTTCAACTCTTCTTCCTGTTAATCAAGTTCAAAATGCTAGAGAAACCATTAACTAGACTCAAAAGGATCAAAATATCAAAATCCAACTATCTTGCTCAAAAATTGCATTCTTGTGCCCTTAAGACCAAAACTCTTGCTTGGTTCATGGTTGGGAGATTTCATGCATACCTAGAATAAGGTGAGAAAATCTTCAAATACTCTTTATCATCATTATGGTGTGCCTTAATTTCATAACCTATATCACTATCCTCTTGCAATCACTCTTTTTCCTTTCTAGCTTTCTTGGTCTCAACTAACCCTTTCTTAGTCCATTTTCCTTCATATATATTCATGCACAAGGTTTCAAAACATAACTAAACCATATTTGGGAACCAATTTCTATGTTATCACTATCCACAAGGTTATAATCTTGGATTCTATCTTTAAATCCCACTTCCTTATTAACATGACCTTCTCAATTAGGCCTCTAGACCGTGCATGCAACCCTCCTATGGAATGTCAACAATATCTTTTGATTGTACCATTACTTTCAAAATATTCTTCTTGAATTTATCTTAGGGTCCTATGGGGATACTTTTTACAAATTATCAAATCCGTACACCAAGTGTAAAGCCTTCAAATCTCACTTTTTTGACAAACCCTAAGAGGGTTTCCTAAGAACACGATAGACTAATAATGATATAATGTCCTTCAAACTTATATTCAAGACCTAAAATTTTAGCCTTAGTTATGTTTCACTCTACTTATTGTTTTCTTATTACCATGGGATCCCCATACATTCATAACCATGCAACTTCACTTGTTTCCCACTTACTAGCATGTAGGTGACAAATTTCCTAAGCTTCCAAAGCATTTACTCAAGCAAAGAGAGCATAGTTAAAAATGATATCACTAGAAACTAGGTTTACTCATATTGTCACAATGAAATAAATTAGTAATCCCAATAATAGGTCTTTACTCAAGCTTCTACCATCATACTCACCACTTCTTAGTCAAAAGCTTCATTAACCCAAAACATGGTAGCTTCATTATACCAAAAGACAAGTTATCAACCCTATATACAATCCTAACTCCTATTCTTTCACTCAAAAGGCCTTCATACAAATGATATATGTACCATCATTTCATTAAAGCCAACAAATTTCACAAACACCATGCGAAATATAGTTTATAGCTCACTGATTATGGATAAAAAAGGGAATACCTTGAACATAATCGTATCATTTTCTTGAGTTAAAGGCATTGAAATATTCCTCATAATCCTTTAAGATGGATTCTCACACACAATCAATAAATATTTTCTTTGTAAATTCATGAACTTAAAGAATAATAAGCATGCACATGGTATTTTATATGTAAAAACAAAGTTATCGATGTATACACCTATATTCCACTTTTGCAATCTTATTGCCAAACACACACAAATCACTCTCATTCTTACCAATTCCGTTATAATTAGTGATTTCCACTAATTAACTAACACTTTTCCTCTATTCTGGTTAATTAACACTAATTTTCTAATTATCCACCCTTTTCCACATTCAAGATGCCAATCGACATCAAATCGTAAGTTGTTATCCTCTTCTGGGCAACAATTAGCGTTATTAGCTAATTAAGCCTATTTTTCCCTTGATTTGGTCAATATGCCCTAATATTGGCTCAAACCCCTCTTATGACCACTCAAAATCACCCCATTTACCTCCACAATGTCTTAGCAAGCTTTAAAAGCTTATCCTAGCCTCCTAGTTGACCCTAAGCGGTTGATTAAGGCTCCTCACATCTTAATCACTTGATAATTCACTAATTGTGATTAGCAAGGCCTAATCATGATTAGCAATTCTAATCTAATTTGGGGCTTTTAGTCCCACATGCACCAAAATAAAATTTTCTCCCAAAAGGAAAACTATAAAAAGAGTGCACCTCTTACCTTAATACTTTACACCATGCTTTGATTTGCATCTCATATAATAAATATGATATATAGCCAAGTTCAATCCTTGCCTAAAGCCTTCAACAAGGTTAGTAGATGAATATCTAAAGTGACTTAACAAGTCATTTGGAGAGGTCATTTCACCATTGTTTGGAGTAGAAACCATAACCATTTGATTGCCCTCTTAGGTCTATTTAGGCCCATGTTAGGTAATTAAAGCATATTAGTAGGCATGTTTAGTTAGATTTTGCATTGTTTTCATACTAGTTAAGCATTCCTTTTAGCTTCTATCTTAATGTTACATTCCTAGACTTAGAATCCTTAGATATTAGGTGGAAATGGTGTTATCATTCCTTGATTAGCTTTGTTGTTTGCTTTGTAAAGTTTAGGTTGCTTTCAATCACATTAAAATAGATATTTTATACAAAATTTCTTGTTTCTTTCTTCACTCCATCCTTCTTTCTTCAAGGAATGCTCTCCTTCATTCCTCTCTCTATTATCTAGGAGGTTAACTCTCTCTCTCTCTCTCTCTCTCTCTCTCTCTCTCTCTCTCTCTCTCTCTCTGAATCTTCCTCTCTTAATTGCACTCACATATAAAAGCTAACTAATTCTTAGACTCATGTTGACTCCTCATATGCCCATATACAACAAGATAGTCTCTTTTACATCAATTTCAATATTTATTGACTATTTCACTCCACTTAGGACTCTTCTACATGATTAGACACATAACACCCACCTTGAAATTCATTGAAACCTCTTTTACCCATTTGACAAGCCATTTGGTTCTTTTACATGCCTTTAAAATTTGAATTACAATTTTGGAGGGAAATCAAGAATTTGAAATTTGAACCACTTGGCCACCTAATTGTCTCTCTCTCTCTCTCTCTCTCATGCCTTTAACATACTCTAATACACTTGATTTGTGCTCAAAACCATGGTTAGAATAAGAAATTAACATTTTTTATACTCTTTCAAGAGCCCCCGCATCATTACTACTCAATTCGATGACATATATGCATTTTATCCTAATTACTCTTTTGATGAATATAAAAACCCTAACGAGAATTTGTAAAGTATTGAGCCTATTGATGAAGAAGAGGACATTATTTCACTAGAAGTATTATATATTTCTTGATGTCTAGCTTCTGAGCATAAAGCTACACAAATGGAAAAATATGGTACTCTAGTCAATCTATCTCCTCATTCTCTTGAAAAATTCTTATGTGAGAACCCATGTGTCACTATTCTACAAATTCAACATAGCAACCATTCATGCATCCAACATTACATTCTTGCTCATAACATACTATTTCTAGTGGGTCTATTAATTATCACCTCAATTTTCATTCTTTGGATACATACACAAATATGTCATCACTTCTCAATTACATGGGGGATCTGTTAGGTAAAACCTATTTTACTATATGTAATTTAGCATTTACATTTGATAGTTATTTTGTTACGTATGGTTAGGTAGGTAACTTGTTATTTAATATTTATTATATTCTTGAAACCATATTGTTTGGCATATTGTAGTCATGTATGTTTATTGTTATATGGTTATGTTTCTATAACCATATTATTGTATTATTATATTCATGGATGTGTGTAATGTTGCACACTGTGAAATAATATATTTGTTTGTATTTGTCTGTGAAATATATATTAATATTGCAACCATCTCATTCATATGTAATCTTGTTGGAATCATATTATAAGCCACTCATTTAATTTGGATGTAATTTACATTTTCATATCAATAAAATAATCACAGGTTGTCTCCCTGTTTCTAGTCCTCAACATTTGGTATCGAGCAAGATTTGAGGAGCCTATGAAAGAAGAATGTTGTAGAGAGGTTGCATAATAATTTATAAGGTATTTGGAGAACAAATCTTATTCTAGAAGAGCATGTGCTACATCCAAAGCAACTTTTTAGATCCACCCTGCATCCCCATAACCACCATTTCCAGTTTCAAGTATCGTAAAGCAATTTTTTTCACTTGTGCCTCCTACACCAAGAAAATTTTATTGCTAGAGAACAATTCTAATTCAAAAAAATCATATTAGAAAAGTAAATAAATAAATAAAACACACACACAATCCCCTAGTAGGGGTTTTTCAAATTAAATTTAGTTGTCCATCTCGGTCATTGCTAAAAATAGCATTCTTGCTACATTTGGAGGATTATTTGCTAAATTTGGAGGAATATCTTCTCATACTAATATCTTCTAGGAGGGAGGTCTACATACATTGTCTAGAAAGTTGAACCGAGAAGGTTGAAGACCTAGTTAAGTTTTGCATGAAACCAACTACTTGACCGAGTCTTGATCATCCTCATAGAGCATCAACCGAGATTTACATTCTAAATGGGTGAGGTAGTTTATTTAATCACCATCATCCACAACAATTTCATCGGTGGGAAAATCTCTAATTCTATTTTTACAATAGGTGAACTATCCAGATTAGGTGATTCCGGAGGAGTCTTAGTTGTTTTTTGTTGTTTTTCATCCGAGAGCCATTTTGAGCTCCTCAGGAGGCCACCAACAGTGTAACACTCTGATTTTGCAAATTATCTTGATGAATGTTTTACATGCTGTTATAACTTCTGAAATGAAGGCAAACATGTTAAGATATGTTCTGATCTTAAGAGAATGTGTTGCTAACTTGGATTCTTGCATGCTGTGATTTATGGTTAGGACAACATTTATTGTACTTGTGTGTTTGCTGATATGACGACAAATTGTCGTATACTTGCTAAACTCTCGTTACTGATTGACAGCATACCTTGAATCAATTCCATTGATCCAAGTATGCTGAGGTCCTCTTGTGATTTCGTGTCGGTTCACACTTGAACCGAACCCGAGATTGTTATGGACGTGCAGCGCCTGATTGCAGGTATGAGCAGCTGGCACGTAAATGCCAACGACAGGGGTTCGATTCTTGAACCCTGTACTGTCGAACTTGGGACCTCGTGAGGCAAGAAATGCCTGGACATGGGTGGCCTTGACACGTGATCCAAAGGACTGAATGTCCTGCACAGCATAGATACGGGGTTAGCTGAGAGGTTGGGTTAGGAGTTGATTAGTGTTAGTGGTTAGTATGAATTAAAACCCTAAACTAATCCTAAGTCCTAACATGCATCCTACACTATTATCCTAAGTGGATTTTTAAATTACAAAAAAAAAAGGGGAAAATAAACCTAAGCCCTAAAACCTAAGGCTAAACTAAGACCTAGGTTGAACACTATATGCAACCTAAACTAATCCTAATCTAAAAGGGCGCGCAGACCCTTGGAAGGAGAGGATAAGGATGAAGGAAGGGCATTCATTAGCATTTAATTGGTAAGTCCATACGTGGACAGCGCCAGTTTTGGCGGGGCAGGTAGGAAATAGAGGCATCTATTTGGAGATAGAGCCAAATTCAGTTTTTCATGGGAAATTTGAAACTTAGAGTTCACCAACTCAAGTGGCAGTGGCATGGAAAGCTAGGAAAAGGCAGAGCCTTAATTGCATTGATTATTCTTGGTCCTCGTGACCAGCTCGCCTTGGAAAGTGTATGAGGGAATTCGGATTTTCATTTTGTTGATTCGAGCTTTTTGCAAAGTTGCTCTGCATTTGGTTTTCGGTTGGTTCAATCGACTGACTCTTGGAATTTGACACCGTGCTTGGAGATTTTTAAGGTACATTCTAAGCTTTCAAGAAGAAAGGGTCTTGGGAAGTTTGTGCTATCATTTGTGGAAGGAAATAACGCGGAAAACAAAGCTTTCTTTGAGCTCGGAAAGAGATTTCAGGCATGTTAAGCCCTTCTCTTTAAAAATTCTTGCTTTGTTTAAGTGTCTCATTAAAACAACCCTGCTCTTGGGTTTGGATTCTGTGATTGTTGTTGGGTCGATTTGATTTGGATTTCATCGATTCTTGCTTCTTTTTTTTGGAAAATGATATGAAGAATCGTTTCTGGTTGCTCGGCTTTGATTGTTTTTGCACGAATCAAGTTGGAATAGATATTCTCTTTCTCTGTTCGTGTTGTGTGGAATTGGGACAGGCTGTGTAATTGTTTTCTTCTTGTGTAATCTTTTCCTTGCTGTTGTGTTTGGAACTGTACTTACATGTAAAAAGGAAGTGGAAATACAGTCGTGTTATGTTACTATGAATGGATTTCGTTGGCTCTTGTTGTCATTTTTGGAAATAATAAGAAACACTGTTTCTGGTTGCTGAGTTTAACTGTCTTCGTATTTCTCGAATGGAATACCTTCCTGTGTACTGGTTGTTGACGTTAAATGAAAGTTAGAAAGGGGTTCTTCTCCGTAAAATGCTTAATGTGAACTGAGCAGGCAGTGTGACTTATTTTATTACTGTGTGATTGTCTTTTGTCACATAAACCTTCGGGATAAGATGGTAAAGGTTGTGTGAACGGCTTGATGTCGTTTCTGTACCGAGGTTTTCTTGCTGAAAGAAATAATTTTTCCTCCCGAACTTATAGTATAATATACTGTTTTCTTGCTGAAAAAGGGTATGATGAACTGTTGTGTTCATTTGATGACCGCTCAATCCTCTAGTTAGGATTGTCTTGTGAGTGTGAACTTGACTTTGAATTGCTGTGTGAAAGAAGGGATGCATGGGAACTCTGTCATATTGTTTGGGTTTGTCTTAAATGTATCTGACTTATGCATTTAACACCCTACGTGGGCTTGCCTTTATAGAGGTATTGAAATATGAATATCATATTTGAGTCCTGTATCTTATTAAGAAAATGGAGAATGCTATTTTGGGATTAACGGTTGATCGAGATAGAACTCAAATTGATATTCTTTGTTGTGGTATATTTTATTGAGACCTGTACAAAGCTATGTGAGTTGCTTTTCAAATAATAACGATTGTTTCGTTATCTTTATAAGTTTGAGTCATCATGCTAAGATAAACACGATTTGGGTGTTTTTATTTCATTCGAACAAAATGATTGTTTCTTAATGAAATTATAGGGAAATGAATTCTTCTTCTGTCTGCTGTTCTGACTTGGTGAAATTCGTAGTCATGTGATTATTGGATTTGCTGTAGGTAACAGCAATGAATAAAATGTTATTTTGAACGGGATACGTTCATAGGATTAGAAAGTCATATGATTAATTGACTGTATGAATGAATAATTGTTTATATCATTCGCTCAATGTATGATGAAAGAAATATGGTTTCTTTAGTATGGCAAATATAAGGTATACATCCTTACACTCGTTGATCTTGGATGAACATAATGCGGTACTAACTTTTTGGATTTTCATATGAGCTTGATTCAAATGAAATATGGAAATGGATGATAAATTCTTCCCGTTTTCATTAAGGCTGATTATGAATGAAACTACTCTCTTTGCTAAAAAGTGAATTCGAAAGGATTTTGTAAGTTTCACTCGAACTATTATCTTGATTTATGTTTCGTTTGGATTCTATTTTTAGAACAGCCATCCGGAAAGAAATTGGGTCATGGATGAATGACTTGGAAAATGATCTTTTCTTCTTTCATTCAGTTGGAAATCTGTAATTCGTGAATAATGAATTTTATAGTGCTTAGATGGGAGCAACTATATGCATTGTTGTTTGCTTTCTTGTCTGTACTTGATTACTTGGATTCTAATATGATGTATGAACTGAAAGGAAAGTAATGGATTTACATTCCAGTTCGTTTCATCCTTTGCATTCATTGTTATTGAAAGGCGTGGAAAGGATAACAGTATGTTATATATGCAGTAAGCTACTTGTATTCCTAACTTTACAAATATTGTGAATTGATACTTGTAATGATTAGGTGGAAACGGGACAGCAGTTCCTTGGCTGATTGTGATGATATTTTGATAGTTCAGTTGTTATGCTGATCTTTCTTTTGTGCCATTTCGTGATTAATGTTTAATCGCCGTTTCACAAAAGCAGGTTCTTTTATTGAGACAGTTAGTTGAAGCACCTTATTTTAAGGATAAGTGCTTAATATGCTCAGTTCATTGAATTGATCCGTGCAATTCATTTTGCAGATGGAATTTGATTAGAATGAAGACTTGGCTGTTTTCTGATGCTTCTTGATTTGTTGATGATGTATTGTAATTGTCGCTTTTATTCCTCTTCGAGGAATTATGAAAATAAGAAAGTATATTCTTCTATCTATGAGTTGTATGAATGATTTATGTAAACCATGCCCAATCAGCTGGATTGGCAAATGTACAGATTATGGCATGGATTGTCAAATACAATTACAAGTGTGATATTTTAATAATTATATTAGTTTCGTATTGTTGACTAAATTGGAAATATAATGTTATTTCTTAATTTGGATTTGTTTCATTGTCCTTGGATGGATGTTCAATGGAAACTAATTTCTATTCTTACCTAAATGCAACCTTTAAGTTGAAAATGCAATTAGTTCATACTTGGGTAAAGATGAAATTTTAATTGACATTAAACAGGATTAGGAAGAATATGATTCCATAATCGAAAGGTATTCAGGATTAGCTTAGGAGCTAAGGAATATCAATTAACTTTGGAATAATCGAACTTCGCTTTCGAACTCCATTAATGATCTCGTATGCTGAATTCAGAATAAAGGATATAGGATAAGTATATCCACAACTAATGGACCTTAACTATATAACGTTAAGGAGAACAAATGAATACATTTCTCGGAATTTAGACCTCGTATGAATGACGTCTAATAAGCTAGAATTCTGAATTTAGTTGCAGTTGGGAAAATCTTGGCTAAGTTTAATAGGTTAAACTTATCACGTCCGTCGGTACGGACTGCTTAATCCAATGATTAAGAAGAGAACCAAGTAGGGAAATGCAGCCCTTCGACACGAAGGAGAAGATGCATTGCAAGATAATGGACGGATTTAGTCCCTCTTAGCCCTATACAACTGTAACGGAAACGAGGATCAAGGGATCAGCGTGGATGCTGAAAGTTGATTTTAATTATTAAATCGTATCCTAAGCACTTGAGCAGGATGTGTATTCTCGATGGGGGAATTCTGTAGGACATTGGCATACGCCAGCTACAGCAAGGTGTCTCCATGAAGACGGGGTCTTCATGACGACACACTGTTGCAGCTGACATATTGCAATGCCCTCCCGAATTAAAACATCAAGAATACATAGGCTGAATGTGTAACTGTGGACAGGGGATAGGAGTATGATCTAGTATACGGAGTGACTCCGGAATACTAAAGATAACTAGACACACGGGGTCGTGGGGAAACGACACTGTATGTCTGCGTATCTTTAGTTACCGGGAGTGCCTTCCTATATTCGTTCATATTACTAACTGTAATTGGAAGTTTAAAACTGACCTTAAATGAAGAGGACTGGTAGGAACCAGGAAAGACCATTCTAGATAATAGGTGAAGTGAAGTGAAGGACGTATTCTCGTTGATGTGTATAACATCCAGGAATATGATCATGCAAAGCATGTGAAAATCTTTGGCCAAAGTATCACAATTGCTGGTTGCGTTGTCCTTATCACTTAATTTAAGATGCAGGATGTCAGATGAATATCAGTAACAGATATTCAGATAGGCTTCTTAAATGGATCACTTCGATAACCGGAAACGGTTATGAGAACAGGTATATATAATATACTATGCATAAACAAACATGAAGGATCGGTTGTTGCCGAGTCATGAAATGAAGGATCGGTTGTTGCCGAGTCATGAAATGAAGGATCGTTGAAACTCCGAGCCATGAAAATGGAAGATCGGCAGTTCCTCGAGTCATTTACAGTAGCATATAGAATCTGTTATAAGATTGAATGGCATTGAATGTGTGTTCCATATTGTAAATATGCGAACAGGGAACATTCGTTTTAAAAAGAAATTGTGTGATCCAAACTGTGTTGTTTGGGCAGAGAACAATTATTAAAACTTGAACGTGTGTTTGAATTTTGTAATTCATAACAGAGAACGTTATCAAAAAAAAAAAAAAATTCCCTTGTTCTGGTATCTTAAAATGGGGATGTTACATCTTGGTATCAGAGCTGAAGGTTGCAGCTCTTGGACCTAATGAGTCCACGATATTAATAAGGTTTACATTTTCTTATTGAACAGAAAATGGTCAGGACAAGAGGGAATGCTGCGAATAACCCATTACAGGGTGGAGAAGCGAGCAACTGCCCAAAAGCTGGATGAAATCCTTGCTGCCCTACTTGATATGAGGGATCGTTTGACTGTACTGGAACAACAGTCAATGGGAAACGAAGAGGAGGAGAATGAAGCTGAAATAAATGATCAGCTGCCTCCTGTGGACAACATTAACGGAGGGAATCCGGGTGTTGATGATAATAATGAAATTGCTCCTAATCCCCCTGAAAATAAAAGGGCAAGATTAGCAGCTGAACTTATAAATGATATAAAGAGAATAAGTCCTCGAAAGTTTGATGGAACAACTCTTGGAGACGGAGCTGAGAACTGGCTTAGTGAAATGGAGAAATACTTTGCAATAAGAAACTTCTCCGAAGAGACTAAAGTGATATGGGGAGCATATAAGCTTTCTCATGAAGCATCATCATGGTGGGACAACCGTAAGGTTGAGCTAAATATTGTCAAATCAAACATAACTTGGGATCAATTTAAGGGTTATTTTAGGCAACGATGGCTACCTCAACTCTATTTTGATAGGAAAATGACTGAATTTCAGAACTGGTCGCAAGGAAGGCTGTCGGTGACGGAATACTGGGAAGGGTTTACTAAACTCCTTAAGTATGTGCCGCAGTACCAAGCTGACGAGAAGTTCAGAATACGGAAATTCATAATGGGACTGAATCCCATCATTGGTGGCGAAGTGGATGTCCACGGCCCAACCACCATGGATGGAGTTGTCGAAAAGGCAATCAGACAGGAACAGAAATTGAGGGCAATATCTGCTCACAGGGAAGAGATAAGGAAGAAGATTCCCAATCCTTCTTCGTCTCTTGCACCAAAAAGGGGACCTTGGAAAAGGTTTGGTGTGAAAAACAAAATTGTTGTAGATAACAACAAGAAACCTGTGATGAACAGACCTGTAAATAGTGTGCGGAATAACTTCACAAAAGTTAATGGCATTGGACAGAAGTCCTATGGAAGCCAGAATGATAACTTCAAGGCTGGTAACAAATTTGAGCCTAGAAAAGGGCCAGTTGGAGGATGCTTCAACTGTGGAAAGGACCACTATGCGAATCACTGTCCTCTGAAGAAGGATGATCACGGACAACAAAGATAGGATACATTTGTAGTGGCTAATGCATGAGACAAAGTGAAAAGCAAGTGACGCCCATAGAAGTTACGGGTAAGTTATTCGGTAAACCTGTAGTTATACTTTTTGATACTGGAGCTACAGAATGTTTTATTTCTGCTAAACTTGCTATGAAATTAAAAAGAAAGGCTGCAAGAATGGATAAAACATGGACAGTGCATTATGGGAATAATGCTGTCCATACAGTCGAAATGTGCCTTTTTGGGGCAATTCTTGATCTACCTAGTTTCTCCACCGAAGTTGACTTGTATGTCACTCCTCTAGGATCATATGATATCATTATTGGAGTTAACTGGTTGGCTGAACATAAGGCAAAGGTCGACTGTTATGAAAAACAAATCTATTGCTTCGATGACCTGCAGAAAGCAGCAGTCATTCAAGGTGTAAAACGGGAAGTTGCAGTTAGGAAACTGATGGCTATGCAACTAAAGAGGGCTAAAAATAGAGGCTGCACTTTGTAGTAAAAATGACAGAAAATGCAGAAGAAGATAATGATTTCATGGAAAGATATCCATTGTTGAGGGATTTCCGTGATGTGTTTCCGGAGGAATTGCCAGGTCTTCCGCCCAAACGTGAGTTTGATTTCGCAATAGAAATCAAACCAGGAATGGAACCCATATCTAAGGCACCTTATAGAATGACTACCATTGAGTTGGTAGAGCTGAAGGCTCAGTTACAAGAACTTCTGACTAAGGGGCTGATCAGACCGAGCGTCTCACCTTGGGGAGCGCCGGTAATTTTTGTAAAGAAAAAGGATGGCACTTTGAGGCTGTGCATTGATTACAGAATGCTGAACAAAGCAACTATTAAAAATCGATACCCACTTCCAAGAATTGATGATCTGTTTGATCAGATGCGAGGAGCATCAGTTTATTCAAAAATAGATCTTCGATCAGGGTACCATCAGCTGAGAATAAAGGAAGAAGATATTCATAAAACAACTTTTAGAACGAGGTACGGGCATTATGAGTTCACGGTGTTGCCTTTTGGGCTGACTAATGCACCTGCCGCCTTCATGAATCTAATGAATAATATTTTTCAAGAATACTTAGACAAGTTTGTGCTTGTATTCTTAGACGACATTCTTATATACTCTAAAAATGTCGAAGAGCACCAAGAACATCTCAGGATAGTGCTAGAAATCTTAAGAAGGAGAAAGTTGTATGGCAAACTGTCCAAATGTTCCTTTTATGATGCAGAAGTGCATTATTTGGGACACGTTATAAGTAAAAATGGGATAGCTGTTGACCCTTCAAAGATCACAGCTATAACGGAGTGGCCTGCGCCTAAGAACATGCACGAAGTGAGGAGCTTCATGGGCTTGGCTGGATATTATCGAAAGTTCGTTAAGGACTTTTCAAAAATTGCTGCCCCAATCACTTCGCTACAAAAGAAAGAAAAGAAATTTGTCTGGACAGACAAATGTGAATCTGCCTTTAAAAAGTTAAAGGAACAGTTAACTACAGCACCTATTTTGACTGTACCTGATCCAAATGGAGATTTTATGGTTGTAACAGACGCCTCAGGAGAAGGCCTTGGAGGTATTCTGTTACAGAATAACCATGTCATCACTTATGAAAGCAGAAAGCTTAAGTTACATGAACAGAACTATGCTCCACACGATCTTGAGCTCGCTGCCATTGTTCATGCACTTCAAATGTGGAGGCATTATCTTTTAGGCAAGCCCTTCGAGTTAAAAACAGACCATCTAGGATGAAGTATATTTTTACTCAGCCAAATCTGAATGCAAGGCAACGAAGATGGTTAGAATTTCTGTCTCAGTATGATTTCGATATAAGCTACATTAAGGGCAAGGAAAATCGGGTAGCAGATGCTTTGAGTCGAAGGAAGCATATCTCTGCTCTTATAACGTTAAGAACTCAGTTTAAGGATGAGGTGAAAGATGCCTTGGAATTAGATCCTTATTTCCAGCAAGTCAAATCAGCACTTGCTGCAGACCCGCAGGACATCAGGTATAAGGGATTCCGTTTTGATAATGAAGGAATTCTAAGGTTCGAAAACAGGGTGTATATACCTGTGGCAAATGACTTAAGAGGGAAATTGTTAACTGAATTCCATAATTCACCTTTTTCTGGACACCCTGGCATTACAAAAATGCTCGCTGATCTTAAGCAGCAATATTTCTGGAAGGGAATGAAAAAGGATGTGGCAGAGTTTGTAACACACTGCTTGGAATGTCAGCGTGTTAAGGCGGAACATATGCACCCCGCTGGATTATTGTATCCCCACAGTATTCCGCAGTATAAATGGCAAGTGATAACGATGGATTTCGTTCAAGGATTGCCTATGTCAAGAAATAAGCATGACATTATCCTGGTTGTAGTCGACAAATTGACCAAAGTGGCACACTTCATTGCTGGTAATTTGAAGGACGATGCACCAGTGCTAGCAAGAAGATTTGTACATGAAATCTTCAGATTGCATGGAATACCGGAATTAATCATATCGGACAGAGATCCGAGGATGACATCAAGGTTTTGGCAAACGCTTAATGCGGCCTTGGGGACTAAATTGAACTTCAGTTCTGCATATCATCCGGAAACGGATGGACAGACTGAGAGAGTTAATCAGGTTTTAGAGGACATGTTAAGGATGTATTGCATGGACCAGCAGTATAAATGGGAGGAATACCTTCCGCTGGTAGAATTTGCTTACAATAACACCTATCATGCCTCTTTAAAAATGGCACCCTTTGAAGCATTGTATGGAAGAAAATGCAGAACCCCTGTCAGCTGGGACAGCGTTGAGGACAGAGAGGTAATTGGGCCAGAAATCCTTATGGAAATGGAACAACAAATCAAAATGATTCGGGAACATCTAAAGGAGGCTGCCAATAGGCAAAAGAGTTATGCAGACTTGAAGCGGGTTGTGAGCATTATAAACTGGGAGAGAAGGTCTTTCTTTGGGTGAAGCTGAAAAAGAGCTCAATAACTTTTGGCAAGGCGCGCCAAGTTGTCGCCACGCATCTTTGGGGACCTTTTGAAATTGTTGAAATAATCAACCCTGGAGCTTATCATCTAGCATTACCTCCTGCTTTGTCTCAAATGCATGATGTTTTTCATATTTCTTTGCTTAAGAAATACATGACAGATTTATCACATGTGCTAAATTGGAATTCCTTGCAGGTCCAAGACCCAGGAATAATCGTGGTTAAGCCCATTCGAGTGCTGGGAACTCGCCAGTTGTACTTGAGAAATCGCGAAGTGAACCAATGTAAGGTCCAGTGGGACCAGTTCAGTGAAGAAAGTGCAACTTGGGAAAATCTCGAAGAAATGAGATCTACTTTTCCACACCTGTTTAATTGAATTTGAAATTCAAAGAACTGATAATTCTACCAAATTTAGAAAATTATTAGTCTATTGTACAGTTGTCTTAAAACACTGTTTTTAAGAGTGAATCTATTTTGGTATGAACTTATGAATGAAAGGACAATAACTGAACTTTGTCCTAGGAACTCCTTGATTTGTTTAATCTGATCATCGGGACGATGATTCTTTAAGGAGGGAAGAATGTAACACTCTGATTTTGCAAATTATCTTGATGAATGTTTTACATGCTGTTATAACTTCTGAAATGAAGGCAAACATGTTAAGATATGTTCTGATCTTAAGAGAATGTGTTGCTAACTTGGATTCTTGCATCTTTTGTGATTTATGGTTAGGACAACATTTATTGTACTTGTGTGTTTCTGATATGATGACAAATTGTCGTATACTTGCTAAACTCGTTCTTCGATTGATGACAAGATACCTTGAATCAATTCCATTGATCCAAGTATGCCGAGGTCCTCTTGTGATTTCGTGTCGGTTCACACTTGAACCGAACCCAAGATTGGTATGGGCGTAGCTCCCCGATTGCGGTATGAGCAGCTGGCACGTAAATGCCAACGACAGGGGTTCGATTCTTGAACCCTGTACTATCGAACTTGGGACCTCGTGAGGCAAGAAATGCCTGGACACGGGTGGCCTTGACACGTGATCCAAAGGACTGAACGTCCTACACAACATAGATACGGGGTTAGCTGAGAGGTTGGGTTAGGAGTTGATTAGTGTTAGTGGTTAGTATGAATTAAAAACCCTAAACTAATACTAAGTCCTAACATGCATCCTACACTATTATCCTAAGTGGATTTTTAAATTACAAAAAAAAGGGGAGAATAAACCTAAGCCCTAAAACCTAAGGCTAAACTAAGACCTAGGTTGAACACTATATGCAACCTAAACTAATCCTAATCTAAAAAGGGCGCGCAGACCCTTGGAAGGAGAGGATAAGGATGAAGGAAGGGCATTCATTAGCATTTAATTGGTAAGTCCATACGTGGACAACGCCAGTTTTGGCGGGGCAGGTAGGAAATAGAGGCATCTATTTGGAGATAGAGCCAAATTCAGTTTTTCATGGGAAATTTGAAACTTAGAGTTCGCCAACTCAAGTGGCAGTGGCATGGAAAGCTAGGAAAAGGCAGAGCCTTAATTGCATTGATTATTCTTGGTCCTCGCGACCAGCTCGCCTTGGAAAGTGTATGAGGGAATTCGGATTTTCATTTTGTTGATTCGAGCTTTTGCAAAGTTGCTCTGCATTTGGTTTTTGGTTGGTTCAGTCGACCCAGCTCTTGGAATTTGACACTGTGCTTGGAGATTTTTAAGGCTGTTGCTAAGCCTGAAGAAGAAAGGAGTGCTGGGAAGTTTGTGCTGTCGCTGTGGAAGGAAATAACGCGGAAAACGAAGCTTTCTTTGAGCTCTGGAAAAGAGATTTCAGGCATGTTAAGCCCTTCTCTTTAAAAATTCTTGCTTTGTTTAAGTGTCTCATTAAAACAACCCTGCTCTTGGGTTTGGATTCTGTGATTGTTGTTGGGTCGATTTGATTTGGATTTCATCGATTCTTGCTTCTTTTTTTTGGAAAATGATATGAAGAATCGTTTCTGGTTGCTCGGCTTTGATTGTTTTTGCACGAATCAAGTTGGAAATAGATATTCTCTTTCTCTGTTCGTGTTGTGTGGAATTGGGACAGGCTGTGTAATTGTTTCCTTCTTGTGTAATCTTTTCCTTGCTGTTGTGTTTGGAACTGTCCTTGCATGTAAAAAGGAAGTGGAAATACAGTCGTGTTATGTTGCTATGAATGGATTTCGTTGGCTCTTGTTGTCATTTTTGGAAATAATAAGAAACATTGTTTCTGGTTGCTGAGTTTAACTGTCTTCGTATTTCTCGAATGGAATACCTTCCTGTGTACTGGTTGTTGACGTTAAATGGAAGTTAGAAACGGGTTCTTCTCCATAAAATGCTTAATGTGAACTGTGCAGGCAGTGTGAATTATTTTATTACTGTGTGATTGTCTTTTGTCACATGAACTTTTGGGATAAGATGGTGAAGGTTGTGTGAACGGCTTGATGTCGTTTCTGTACTGAGGTTTTCTTGCTGAAAGAAATAATTTTTCCTTCCGAACTTATAGTATAATATATTGTTTTCTTGCTGAAGAAGGTATGATGAACTGTTGTGTTTAATTGATGACCGCTCAATCCTCTAGTTAGGACTGTCTTGTGAGTGTGAACTTGACTTTGAATTGCTGTGCGAAAGAAGTGATGCATGGGAACTCTGTCATATTGTTTGGGTTTGTCTTAAATGTATCTGACTTATGCATTTAACACCCTACGCGGGTTTGCCTTTATAGAGGTATTGAAATATGAATATTATATTTGAGTCCTGTATCTTATTAAGAAAATGGAGAATGCTGTTTTTGGGATTAACGGTTGATCGAGATAGAACTCGAAATGGATATTCTTTGTTGTGGTATATTTTATTGAAACTGTACAGGCTATGTGAGTTGCTTTTCAATAATAACGATTGTTTCGTTATCTTTATAAGTTGAGCTGTCATGCTAAGATAAACACGATTTGGGTGTTTTTATTTCATTCGAACAAAATGATTGTTTCTTAATGAAATTATAGGGAAATGAATTCTTCTTCTGCCTGCTGTTCCGGCTTGGTGAAATTCGTAGTCATGTGATTATTGGATTTGCTGTAGGTAACAACAATGAATAATATGTTATTTTGAATGGGATACGTTCATAGGATTAGAAAGTCATATGATTAATTGACTGTATGAATGAATAATTGTTTATCTGTTCAGCGTACAGTGAAAGAAATATGGTTTCTTTAGTATGGTAAATATAAGGTATACATCCTTATACTGTTTGATCTTGGATGAACATAATGTGGTACTAACCTGTTTTGGATTTTCATATGAGCCTGATTCAAATGAAATATGGAAATGGATGATGAATTCTTCCCTGTTTTCATTAAGGCTGATTATGAATGAAACTACTCTACTGCTGAAAAGTGAATTCTGAAAGGATTTTGTAAGTTTCACTCTGAACTGTTATCTTGATTTATGTTTCGTTTGGATTCCATTTTTAGAACAGCCATCTGGAAAGAAATTGGGTCATGGATGAATGACTTGGAAAATGATCTTTTCTTCTTTCATTCAGTTGGAAATCTGTAATTCATGAATAATGAATTTATAGTGCTTAGATGGGAGCAACTATATGCATTGTTGTTTGCTTTCTTGTCTGTACTTGATTACTTGGATTCTAATATGATGTATGA
This sequence comes from Taxus wallichiana var. yunnanensis, assembly GCA_018340775.1. Taxonomy (NCBI): domain Eukaryota; kingdom Viridiplantae; phylum Streptophyta; class Pinopsida; order Cupressales; family Taxaceae; genus Taxus; species Taxus wallichiana. Next base: position 563,761,967 of record CM031242.1, on the reverse strand, counting down.
ACTGAAAGGAAAGTAATGGATTTACATTCCGGTTCGTTTCATCCTTTGCATTCATTGTTATTGAAAGGCGTGGAAAGGATAACAGTATGTTATATATGCAGTAAGCTACTTGTATTCCTAACTTTACAAATATTGTGAATTGATACTTGTAATGATTAGGTGGAAACGGGACAGCAGTTCCTTGGCTGATTGTGATGATATTTTGATAGTTCAGTTGTTATGCTGATCTTTCTTTTGTGCCTATTTCGTGATTGATGTTTAACTGTCGTTTCATAAAAGCAGGGTTCTTTTATTGAGACAATTAGTTGAAGCACCTTATTTTAAGGATAAGTGCTTAATATGCTCAGTTCATTGAACTGACCCGTGCAATTCATTTTGCAGATGGAATTTGATTAGAATGAAGACTTGGTTGTTTTCTGATGCTTCTTGATTTGTTGATGATGTATTGTAATTGTCGATTTTATTCCTCTTCGAGGAATTGTGAAAAGAAGAAAGTATATTCTTCTATCTATGAGTTGTATGAATGATTTATGTAAACCATGTCCAATCATTTGGATTGGCAAATGTCTGATTATGGCATGGATTGTCAAATACAATTACAAGTGTGATATTTTAATAATTATATTAGTTTCGTATTGTTGACTAAATTGGAAATATAATGTTATTTCTTAATTTGGATTTGTTTCATTGTCCTTGGATGGATGTTCAATGGAAACTGATTTCTATTCTTACCTAAATGCAACCTTTAAGTTGAAAATGCAATTAGTTCATACTTGGGTAAAGATGAAATTTTAATTGACATTAAATAGGATTAGGAAGAATATGATTCCATAATCGAAAGGTATTCAGGATTAGCTTAGGAGCTAAGGAATATCAATTAACTTTGGAATAATCGAACTTCGCTTTCGAACTCCATTAATGATCTCGTATCTTGAATTCGAATAAGGATATAGGATAAGTATATCCACAACTAATGGACCTTAACTATATAACGTTAAGGAGAACAAATGAATACATTTCTCGGAATTTAGACCTCGTATGAATGACGTCTAATAAGCTAGAATTCTGAATTTAGTTGCAGTTGGGAAAATCTTGGCTAAGTTTAATAGGTTAAACTTATCATGTCCGTCAAGATTCTAACTGCTTAATCCAATGATTAAGAAGAGAACCAAGTAGGAAAATACAACCCTTCGACACGAAGGAGAAGATGCGTTGCAAGATAATGGACGGATTTAGTCCCTCTTAGCCCTATACAATCAGAATTAAAACGAGGATCAAGGGATCATCGTGGATCTTTGAAAGTTGATTTTAATTATTAAATCATATCCTAAGCACTTGAGCAGGATGTGTATTCTCGATGGGAGAATTCAGCAGGACATTAGCATACGCCGGCTAAAGAAGTGTCTCCATGAAGACGGGGTCTTCATGACGACACATTGCGGCCGACATATTGCAATGCCCTCCCGAATTAAAACATCAAGAATACATAGTTTGAATGTGTAATCGTGGACAGGGGATAGGAGTATGATCTGGTATACGGAGTGACTCCGGAATACTAAAGATAACTAGACACACGGGGTCATGGGGAAACGACACTTTGTATGTCTGCGTATCTTTAGTTACCGGGAGTGCCTTCCTATATTCGTTCATATTACTAACTGTAATTGGAAGTTTAAAACTGACCTTAAACGAAGAGGACTGGTAGGAACCAGGAAAGACCATTCTAGATAACAGGTGAAGTGAAGTGAAGGACGTATTCCGTTGATGTGTATAACATCCAGGAATATGATCATGCAAAGCATGTGAAAATCTTTGGCCAAAGTATCGCAATTGCTGGTTGCGTTGTCCTTATCACTTAATTTAAGATGCAGGATGTCAGATGAATATCAGTAACAGATATTCAGATAGGCTTCTTAAATGGATCACTTCGATAACCGGAAACGGTTATGAGAACAGGTATATATAATATACTATGCATAAACAAACATGAAGGATCGGTTGTTTCTGAGTCATGAAATGAAGGATCGGTTGTTGTCGAGTCATGAAATGAAGGATCGTTGAAACTCCAAGCCATGAAAATGGAAGATTGGCAGTTCCTCGAGTCATTTACAGCAACATATAGAATCTATTATAAGATTGAATGGCATTGAATGTGTGTTCCATATTGTAAATATGCGAACAGGGAACATTCGTTTTAAAAAGAAATTGTGTGATCCAAACTGTGTTGTTTGGGTAGAGAACAATTATTAAAACTTGAACGTGTGTTTGAATTTTGTAATTCATAACAGAGAACGTTATCAAAAAAAAAAAAAAAAAAATTCCCTTGTTCTGGTATCTTAAAATGGGGATGTTACAACCGGGGCCTCCTAAAACAAAAATAAAACATTACCTATCATTTAAATTTTCTACTCAATTAGTTGTAATATCATATATCATATTTTTAGTGTGTTTTTGTATTGTTTTGTACTAACAAGCCATATATCTGGGAATTGTCTAACCACCCACTATGGCGAAAATGCTACAAAATTCTTCTTTCTCGACTTTAGATGCTTTGTGGCGACAATTATGCTACATGGAAGACCAAAATTTGAACACAAATCAAGTTTGAAGAGATTTGGCCTATCAAAAATGGTTCTGTAACCAGATCATCATATGATGTAGCCCAATAGAGACAATTTGAAAATGCCAATGAGAAGGCCAAAGTGATAATCTTGTTTGTAGTATCCAATGACGTGTAACCCCACATTCAAGATGCCAAAACATCCAAATAAAATTGGTATAAGTTAAGCACCTTGTATGAGGCCGAGAAAAAGAACACAATGTTGAATTTAGAGAGTCGGTTGCACACACTCAAATTCAAGCAAAATGAGAAAGTGGAACCTTTCTTACGGTGAGTTCTGAGAATTGAGGGCTTCACCTCTAGCCTTGGGAGAGGAGGTTACTGATACAACTCTCATGCCCATTGTTTTGAGAGAACTTCCTTCCTCTTACCACATTTTTGTGACAAAACTAAAATTTTCAGATCAGATAGTTACTTTTGACAAGCTAGTGAATCTACTGCAACAAGAAGAAGTAATGTACAACAAAGATGATGAAGAGGAATAAGCATTATCTTCTCATGATAAAGGAAAATTATAAAAAAACTTCTCAAAAGTCCCAAAAACAACATCAAAGCATGGGGACAAGAAAAATAGGACATGATTTAAAAGATTGCTAGTTCAACGCATATAAGAAAGGTTCATCAACCAATTACGGACCTCAAAATCAGCATTCTCATAAGGGAAAGTCACACTACAAGCAAGAGCAAAAGAAGAGGAATGGCGAAAGAAACCCCATCGAGAAAGGAAATGTGGTTGAGAAAGAAGACCATTCAGATGATGAATAATTATTATGCATTGCTTGTTCCAGTGAACCATCCACGCCACCTAGTGTTGTTTAGTACGTTGATTTGGAAGCATCTCGACACATGATCGGCACGTAGCGCTTTACTACCATGAGGGACACACCTTCATAAAATCATGTTTTGTTAGGTGATGATTATTCATACACAATACAAGGTATTGGGAACATTTCTCTACCTCTTGGTTCATGAAATTATAGATTATTTGATGTATTATATGTCCTTGGATTAACAAAGAATATACTATCAGTTAGTCAGATTCTAGATCATAATTTGAAGATTGAATTTGATAGTAATTTCAGTAAGAAAGTGTGTTTGATTCAAGACAAATCAAGAGGCTCAATTTTTTTTGCAAAATCCTCTAATGTGGGACGTATGTTCCAGCTTGACTTTGTCCACAAGGATGATCAAACACTTTTGGCTAAGAATTATTCCTCAGCATAATTGTGGCATCAGATACTTGGTCACATTAGTTTGAATATCTCTATACACTTCACTAGTAAAACATGGTGAGATTCTTTTCATCTCTTAAAAAAGATACGAGATAAGTGTCTTAACTTCCTAACATGTAAACAATATAGAGATTCATTCCAGAAGAGTACTTATCGAGCTCAGGTAAGCTTAATTTGGTTCGTATCAATATTTTCAAGTCTAATGCAACCTAGTCATTATGGATTTCAATATTTCATGCTATGTGTTGATGATTATTCAAGAAAAATGTGGATTTTTTTTTCTTCGTAAGAAAATTTATGCTTTTAAGAACTTCAAAAAGTTCAAAGTTGTCTGTAGAGAATGATATTGGTCAACATATCGAGATCTCTCCTCTTAGACCAAGGGGAATTCATGAGTAATGATTTTAAATCCTACTTGCAAGCTCACAAGATTATTTGAAAGATACCTCCTCCACACACACCATAACAAAATGGTATTTTTGAGAGAAGGAACCATACTATCATGGAGATGGTGTGTTGTATGATCGATGATTCTGGACTAGCGAGGACATTTTGGGCGGAAGAATCGAAGATAGTAGTATATTTATTGAAGAAAGTGTCCATAGTTGATCTTAATGGAGTAGCACCACATGACGCATGGTGATATCTCGAAACCATTTGTTGCACACCTTAGACTATTTGGGTGCAAAAAGAGCATGCACATACCCAATTAGAATAGAAAGAAGCTAGATATGAAATCTTAAAACTTCATCTTCATGGCTACGGTGAAGAGGCTCTTGGTACATATTGATGGGTCCAAAGACCATAAAATTCTATACTATTTGAGATGTTGAGTTATTTAAGAAGGAAGTTGAGACTTTGTTATCACCAAATCACAACACCCCCCAAATTGCCCGATTTTGATTGGGTAATATAGGTATCACTTCTCAATTTGTGGGACTTGTGAGGTGAGGTGAACCTCCGAGAGAAGTTGTCTTCCTCTTCTTAAACTAAGCGCTACACTACTCATAATGCATGGAAAATAACCGACTAGACCTATACTAGCATTTCCAAAAAAAATAGGGAGAGAGATTGCATGAAATAAAACCTATACTAGAAGTGGTGATGCACCAAGAAAGGGATTTCCTAGACAAACTTCCAACATGCCAATGAAGAAGGATGAACATGGGAAGGATGGACATGCATCACAGACCCAATTACATATGATACTTCATTCCCATTAAGCACAACATCTTCCAAAACCTACAATAGAAACATGGGGTTACACAATATACTTGCAAACATGAGAGAGGAAAAAGGAAGTAGAAAAACAATGCAAGGATAGGTAATCAATCACAAAACATCATTTTTATTACTCCAAGCACATGCACAATGCATCATTATAGTAGGAAGAGGCAAAATCGCCATTATAACTTTTAGAAGGAAGGCTTGAAAGCCTCTAAATTCACAATAGCTCAGCTTGAAAAGAAGAGGGGAAGCTTGGAAAAATTGTCAACTCCTTGAAATAATGCACCCCTTTACATTTTTATAGCATTTTGAGCTGTGTGAGAGAAAGAAGGAAAATCCCTAAAATATAGGCATGAATGTAGCACATGAGTTCACCATGCTTTGCCCATGCTTTTTGTAGCTCTCAATGCTTGATTACATCATTACCTGTATGTACCCAAAAAATATCCTCCCCCATGCTTTCATAAATTTAAATTCCCCATTTAATTAAATAATATTTTAATAAATTTGTGAAAAGTACGGTGACGTGCTTTAGGGCCCACAAGGTCTATTTTTTTGCGTTGGGAGGGTTCAATGTGGTGGCTTGAAAAAATGGCTCGCCAGCCATCTCACTGAGCTGGCTGGTGAGCTACTCCACTTATGTATCGACCGAGCTCTTTTTAAATGTTACCGCCCCAATTTGTTTTCATTGGTAGGGCTCTTCTTCTCCTTTGAGTGTTGGGCTTGCATTGGTTAATTCCCCACTAACCGCTTCACACGTAACTTCCACTGACCTCACCATCTCCTTTTTCGGCGAGCTATTTGTACTTCCCGCCAACCATTTCCCGACTTTGATGGTCAAACGCCCCAAACGTTTCGCATTGGAAATGCCCTCGCCTTGTCTTGTTTTGTTGCCAAGCTAACATGGATCGCCGGGAGAGATACATGTTTTCACCCTACTGCCGGGTTATTTATTTTCCATGTCTTACACTGATTGAGCTCCGCTTTTAACTCAGAGGCTCTTCGTAAATCTCCCACCTCACATTCATTAGTCGAGCACCTCGGCATTAATCCCGAAAACCACCCTAAAGACGTGTCTCATCCCCGACTTATCCACCAAATGCCTTAGGGCCATTGTGCCACATACACCCACCAACTCAAAAATTGACTCCACGACGATACTACGCTAAACGGGAAAAATCAGATTCTTGGAGTCCAAAGACCCCTTGACGTGCTGAGATCCCCACACGTTATCATCTCTGATCTCTGAAATTGCTTGAGTTACGAATTCCAAAATGTTGGAGTTCGGAATTTCATAATTTCCCCATGTTTTTCATCAACTCTCCCACCATTATCCCGAAGTTCCTCAACTCCGAAACCCGAAGTCTGAAATTCAGACTTCGGAATTTCGGAGCCCGAGCCCTCTCTTCCAACAACTCTCCAGGGTGAGTTCTGATGTATTTTCTTCGAAATCCCGAGATGGTTATCTCCGAAACATCCTTCCTACCCATTTGATGATTTACTTCTAATCAGCTCTGCAACGATTCTCTAAACCACTTGACATCTGCGACTCCCCGAGCTTCCCTTTCATGGCTCGATGACCCAAGCCACTTTCCTATAAACACCCACCGAGTTGTGATCTCCTCACAAATAACTTCATCCATTTGTTCCTACTATGCATAGATACCGTCTCGGCCCTCCACCATTGAATATCCTACCTGGAACCCATCTCAATGCATCTAACCAATCTTGACTTGACCTGACAATCACCCCAAATACCTCTACGACTTCATTTTCTTTGCCGAGCATTAGCTAAGATCAACTCAAACTTCCTGTGAGATAGGTATCTGAATGCCTCATTGAGCCTTTAGGCTCATTGTGTTATCTTTCCAATGTAGCGACACTTTCCAGCTGAGCTCCTAACGAGCTAACTTACACCTAAGTGGATCAAGCTCCTCATCCTTCCTGGCTCGGGCCAAGCCCTTACCTAAAATACAACTCACAAATACCAGGTTCAACCATGAATCCATTTAAATGATTTTGACTCACGTCGTTCGCACATCAATTAACTTGTAATGCCTCGCTAATCCTGATCATGATGCAAGAAATTCATTATCTCTGTGCGAGATTTGAGTTCGACCCAATTACCTTAGACCAAGTTCTTTTGTATCCACAACAAGCTCTCTCGAACATTAACTCAGCTCACTTGATTGCCTCGGTTAATACCTACATAACTCGAATCACTAGAGCTAGCTCATGGTTCACTATCCTCTAATGCTAAGTCCTCTAATGCTAAGTCCTCTTTCTCAATCAATGCCAAGCCATCATGAATTTAGCTCGATCGAACTCAACTCACTCGATGCATCCGAGCTATTTAATCCCAAATCCCACTTGACCCTCCAAACTAACTTCCGCCCGACTTTGACTTCCTTAGGCCATTTTCTTGAAACCAAAGGGTAATGGGAATATAGTAACACCCTTCAAACATGATTAATCAATTTTGGTCATTTTTACCCATGATGACCGGAAGTGGGCCCGTCGGGGCCAATTTCTTGCTTTGAGTAAACCATGAACCTCTAAGACCGAAAAAGGGGAGGATAGCTCAAGATGATTATGAAACTTCTCGAAATTCCATAAATGCTCACTAAACATCAAAATTCACGTAAAATGTCTGTAATGCTTCATGAAACCCCTTTTTAGTCCTAGAGTCGAATAGGCCCTTGTTGTCCAATTTTTCCCCAAGAGGAAAAATTGGATAACTTTTTTGGTGACTCACGGGAATGCTTTCCTACTAAGCACTAGTCTAGTAGCCTTCAACATCCATTGGGCATGGAGTCACTATTAATATCTCAAAACTGATCCTTAACCGTGAGATTCTTGTTTTAGGGCATCATGGACACTACTGCATCCTAGACTTGGAGTAGACTGCTGCTCGCAACTTCCCAACTTTCATGAGAAATTATTGAAATAATCATGAGGGGAAAATTGTTTTGATTTGGAATCCCCACTTGTTCTCATTCTTTTGAAAACTCGATCTATGAGATGAAGGATAATACATTAAACATGTCCCGAGAATCTGATATTGCCAAGTATGAAGCACATTGGGACCCATAATTGCTTGACATGCATAACACACCGCAAAATTTGGAGTAAAACACTTGTTGGTTTTGGACATCATGGAACTCTATTAAAATATGATTTTCCTATTCTTCTAAACATTACATCCACGACATAGTAGTATGCAAGAGCAAAGATGAAACACACCACACACTAAAATTGAAAATCATACATGCTTTAAGTGAAACATGAAAAGTGTCCACAAGCACTTTTCGCTGAAAAAAAAACTACTCATACCCTACACTAATGGGAGAAAGAGATGAGGTAAACGAACCCTGCAATTGGTTGTGCAAAATAGCTTCCCTTCCTCATAATGGGCAGCCATGCTAGATGATTTGACAATGGACATGGATGAGACTGAGAGTGAAAAACTTAAACAAGCCCAATCCTCCACTTGGTTTAACAAGGAATCAACTAGAAAGAGAATGCATGCCTCTTTTAGTTGATTTGCATTTGCTTTGTAGATGTATTGCAGCCAATCCTCAAAATGGGAAACTCACCCTCACATTCCGAAGTGAATGTGACTGTTTGTGGCTTCTCCTTTGGCTCCAATGAAGCCAAGTATCTAATGGGACATGGTCTAACCCTTTGAATATACCCACTACTCCGAGCTTCAACTTTAATCGAGAAGTATACTGTAGACATTCCTCGAAAAGGTAATTATTAGTGAGGTTATTTTCCTCCAAAAAATTGATGTTCCACCTAGATGAATGGTGTTGAAGGGATTTCCTCTTTGTTTCCTTTTACTTCTTTGACAAAAAGAAGCCCCTTTGCAATGTGAAACTCTTTGAGATTGCTTACAACCTTGAATGGAGTTATTTTGAAGCACAACGCAAGTGCTTAAAGTATGTTGTTCACCTAAGATTTCCTCCTCTTCCGATTGAAGACAATGCTGATATGTATTTTTAATCTCCTTGTCCAACATGGAACATGTAAAGTTAAAATCCTTCATTTTCTATTTTTGAGGATTCTTAGAAAGTAAGATCTTCAAGAATACTTTCCTTGATCATTGGTTCATTAAATAAATTAAATTCCTCAATTGAGAGTAAAAATCTCAATGATGTCTTCTCTACACAAGATTTATGAATCGAATTAGTTTCTCCCATGTGCTCCTCTTTTCCTTCGTTCAATGAATCATACGAAGATTAAATTCCTTCAATCTCGATACAAGAAGGTTGTTTGAAATTGCAGGAAGTTCTTGAACATTTCCTTGCATAGCACTAGGCACTTTGTGTTGGGCATTAGGTGATATGTTGAGATTGTGGAGTTGCATTACTTCACAAAGGATCCTATTTACAACTTGCAAGTTTACACAAAGAATTGACATCGATTGGTTGGTCGGCTTCAATCACCTAGTAGACAAACTAACATCAGTTACTTGTGTGTGATTGTTTATATTTAAGTCACGAGAATTAGATTTAATGGTTGTAAAGGAATGGATACAAGAGTGCCCTAAGTTTGTATAGGCTTATATAAGGTAGGAAACTAGGGTTAGAGGTTAGAATCAAAAAGATTTGGGAGAATTTTAAGAAGTAATTCTTGGAGAGAGCTTAGAGAAGCTTGTGAGAGGAAAAGTATTGTACATCGTGTAAGGTGTGGAAGATTGCAGATCTTCAATTGTACAACCTCTGGAATAATATATTGGTTGTTTCTTGGTGGATGTAGCCCACACTGGGTGAACCATGTTATGTCTTGTGTATTTTATTTTGTTAGTTATTTCCGTGTTTATTGCTTGTATGATTTAATCTAATATATATTTGTACAACAGTTTGGTCTAACCCCAAAAATTGGTATCAGAGCTTTGTTTGAGGGTTGTGTGTGTTGAAAAATTTACTCACAGGGATTTCTGATTGAGTGGGAGCATAACAATGATAATGAGAAGATAGTAAATACAAATTAGAGAAATTTTAAGGCTGTAATTATCAGCTATGGAAGATGTAGGTGGAGGATTATCTGTATCAAAGAGATCTATATTTACCATTGGATGAGAAGGCAAGGCCTGCAAAGATGACTGATGAAGAATGGAAGATTCTTGACAGAAAGGCTCTGGGATCTATAAGATTGAGCTTGACAACATCTGTGGCTTCAAATATAATAGAAGCATCAACCACGGTAGAATTAATGAAAGATTTAGCTAATTTATATGAAAAACCAAGTGCATCGAATAAATTTTATTTGATGAAGAAATTATTTAATTCTAAAATGTAAGAAGGTGGATCTGTGTCTAATCATTTGAATGATTTCTATTCTATTGTAAATCAATTAAAATCAGTTAATATCCCTTTTGAGGATGAAGTGAAAGCATTTTTATTCTTGTGTTCTTTTCCAGATAGTTGGGATAATTTGGTAATGGTTGTTAGTAATACAACATCTGCTACTAATATTTTGAAGTTTGATGATGTGATTGGTATAATTCTAAATGAAGAAATACGTAGGAAAATTTTAGGAGAATCATCATCTGGGAATGATTTGAATGTAGAAATCAGAGGAAGGAAAAAGGAGAGATCCAAGAGCAAGAGTAATGGGAAATCAAAGTCTAAGAGTGGTAGATCTAAATCTAGAGGTAGAGGAATAACTTGCTAGAATTGTGGAAAGAAAGGACATGTAAAGAAGGATTGTTGGTTCAAGGAAAACAAAGAGAAAGGTAAAGATGCAAATGTAGATTCAAAGATAATGCAAGATTCCTTTATTCTCTCCTTGGATGGTAAAATTGAATCATGGGTTTTAGAATCGGAGATTCTTCCCATGTTACCCCTCATAAGGGTTATTTCAGAAATTATGTCCAGTGTAATTTTGGGCATGTTTATTTAGGAGATGATGAACCATGCAATATTAATGGTAAAGGTGAAGTTCATCTTAAATTGCAGAATGGAAATACATGGATATTGAAATATGTGAGGCATGTGCCAAGCCTCAGGAGAAATATTATTTCTGTAGGATAATTAGGTGAAGATGGATGCATGGTTACATTCACAACCGCTGATTCTTGGAAAGTTTCCAAGGGAGATATTGTTGTAGCAAGAGGTAAGAAGGTAGGAAAATTATATTTTTATACCTATATTACTGATTCATTTTATGTGCTATCTACTTCAGATTCAGATGCAAGCATGTGGCATAATTGACTAGGCCATATGAGTAAGAAGGGAATGCAGATCTTAAAGGCAAAGGGTAAGTTATCAGATTTGAAATATGTAGATCTTGATTTCTGTGAGCATTGCATATTTGGAAAGCAAAAGAAAGTGAGGTTTCTTAAAGTTGGGGCAACAAAGGAGCATAAATTGGATTTTGTGCACTCAGATGTATAGGGACCAACATAGGTAGCTTATCATGGAGGATCCAATACTATGTGACTTTCATTGATGATGCCACAAGAAAGGTGTTGGTTTATTGTATTAAACATAAATCTGATGTTTTTGAAACACTTAAAATATGGAAAGACCTTATAGAAAATCAAACTAATTTGAAGTTGAAGTGCCTTAGATCTGACAATGGTGGTAAGTACTACAACAAGGTTTTCAATTATTACTATTCAGTGAATGGAATACGTAGAGAATGAATGGTTCCTAGAATTCCATAGGAGAATGGAGTGGTAGAATGAATGAACATAACTATTATGGATCGTGCTAGAAGTGTGAGGATACATGCCAGATTACCCTTATAGTTTTGTGTAGAAGTTGTAGATACAATAGTATATTTGATCAACTATGGCCCCTCAAGTACACTGAATGGTGGAATACCAAAAGAAGCATGGAATGGAAAAGAGGTAGATATTTCTTTTCTTAGAGTATTTGTTTTAGAAGCTTTTGTGCATGTTGATAAAGAAAATATGAAGAAGTTGGATGCTAAATCCAAGAGATGTACTTTCATTGGTTATGGTTCTGGTGATTTCAGATTCCGGTTTTGGGATTTAGAAGATGCTAAGATTGTTAGGAGTCGTAACATTGATTGGAATGAAAAGAGAATGTACATGGATCAAGTTTTGGTACCCAAGAATGAACTAGGTGAAGAGTTTGTTGAGAAAAGTGCATTCTTGGATTTAAAATAAAAATCCATAGACATGGGCGTTTGTTAAGGTGATTGGTGATGGTCGAGTAGATCGACGCCAATTAGGTGAATTGACATCAGCTATAGAGGAACCAACATCCATTATAGGTGATCGACATCGGTCACTATTAGATTTGGACACGAATGTCCAGGAGGTCAGAATGAGCCTCAGGCACCCCAAATTTCTGTAAGAAGGTCTCAAAGAGTAAGTAAACCTCCAAAAAGATTTACTCCTTCATTATTTTATCTTTTATTGATTGATAGTGGTGAACAAAAAGTTTTGAAGAAGTAATGCAGTAGGATACCCACGTTGAGTGGGAGCATGGCATGGATGAGGAGATGGATTCCTTGAAACAAAACCAGACATGGGATTTGGTCAAGTTGCCAACAGGTAAAAGGACATTGCAGAATAAATGGGTTTACAAGATCAAGGAGGAAGAGGGTGGATAGAAAAGATACAAAGCAAGACTTGTGGTAAAAGGATTTGCAGAAACCAAGTATTGATTTTTGTGATATATTTTCTCATGTTGTTAAAATGACTTCCATCTGTACTGTTATAAGTTTAGTTGCAGTACAAGATTTACATTTAGAACAACTTGATGTTAAGACAACTTTCCTTCATGGTGATTTAGAGGAGGAGATCTATATGAATCATCCGCTTTGTTATGAAGTCAAGGGTAAGGAGAAACATGTGTGTAAGTTGAAAAAGAGCTTGTATGGGCTCAAACAAGCTCTAAGGCAATGGTATGAGGTTTGAAAATTTTATGCATGATCATGGTTATATGAGATGTGGATCTAACCATTGTGTTTATTTCAAGAAGCTTGGAAATGGGAGATATATAATTTTTTTACTTGTATGTGGACGACATACTTATTGTGGGATCTAGTATGAAGGACATTAGTGAGCTTCAATAAAAATTAGCTCACACATTTGCAATGAAGGATTTAGGAGTTGCAAAGAAAATCCTTGGCATGCAAATTCACAGAGACAGGAAGAACAAGAAATTGTATTTGTCTCAGGAGGATTATATCAATAAGGTGTTGAAAATATTTAAAATGTAGGATGCAAAACCTGTAGGTACACCTATGATTGGACACTTTAAATCAATAAAACTTTAGTGTCTTACATCACATGAGGAGGTTAAGTACATGGCATGAGTTGCATATGCTTTAGCAGTTGGAAGGATTGTGTATGATATGGTTTGCACTGCACGGACATTGCACATGTGCAAAGTGGGAGTTGTGATTAGATTTATGACCAATCCAGAAAAGAGAATCGGAAAGTAGTCCAATTCGAGTGGTATTTGAGAGGGACATCGGCATGTAGTTATGTTATGGAGGGTTAGATACTAATTTACGATGCTATGTTGATTCAGATATGGATAGATATTTGGATGGTAGGAGAAACACCATTGGATATGTATTCATAGTAGGTGGGATGGTATTTAACTAGATTTCAAGTTTGCAGAAGGTTGTGACCTTGTCTACTACAAAGGGCAAGTATGTTGCAGCTACAAAGGCTAGCAAAGAGATGATATGGATGAGCAAGTTCATGGAAGATTTGAGAAAGGAGAAAGAGGATTGCAAATTGTATAGTGATAGTCAAAGTATAATTCATTTGGAAAAAAACTCATCATTTCATTCAAGAAAGAAACGCATTCAGTTGAGATATTGCTTGATACGACAAGTGTTGGAGGATGTGTAGCTAAAGTTAGAGGAAATTTATACAAATGAGAACCCTTAAGATATGTTAACACAACCATTGACAAAGAAGAAGTTGGAGATACACTCCACTTGTTGGTCTTCAAGTTTGAGACTTGAAGAGGAAGAAACAAAGCCAAGAGAGGAACCAAGGATGAAGCTGTGTGGGATAGTGCAAAAATTTATCTCCAAGTGGGAGATTGTTGAGATTATGGAGCTGAATTGCTTCACAAAGGAGCTTATTTACAACTTGTAGGTTTACACAAGATGCGCAATGGATCGGTTGGATGATGTTGGTCACCTAGTAGACTAACCGGCATCAGTTACCTGTGCGTGATTGTTTATATTTAAGTCACGGGAATTAGATCTAATCTTTGTTATAAAGTTGATCTAATGGTTGTAAATGAATGGCTAAAGTGCCCTAAGTTTGTATAGGCTTATATAAGCTAGGAAACTAGGGTTAGAGGTTAGAATCAAGAAGATTTGGGAGAATTGTAAGAAGGAATTCTTGGAGAGAGCTTAGAGAAGCTTGTGAGAGAAAAAATATTGTACATCGTGTAAGGTGTGGAAGATTACAGATCTTCAATTATACAACCTCTGGAATAATATATTGGTTGTTTCTTGGTGGACATAGCCCACACTGGGTGAACCATGTTATATCTTGTGTATTTTCTTCTGTTGGTTATTTCCATGTTTATTACTTATATGCTTTAATCTAATATATATCTATAGAACCAGTTTGGTCTAACCTCGTATTCAATGAAAGGTTTTGCAAAAGATATTGAAATGGAGTAAGACCCCAAAGCTTTGTGCAAAGTCCCTCAATGGACCATATGATAAGAAATGAGCAAGGAATCCTATTTTCATGTATTAAAATTTGAGATAAACAAGAAATCTAACAAATAACATTAACCTCTATTCTTGAAAGCTTAACAAAATATGCCTACTAAAGACTTAAGCAATCAGTTTTATTGTTTACTCCATGAGGGTGAATGAATCTCAGTAAATGGCTACATGGCCAAGTTTTGCTATTTCATTACTAACCTAACATGGGTGCAAGACGAAGCTATTTTAATGGTGGATGACCCAAGATCAAATGCCTTGTTAGCTTGGATAATGTAAATGAGCTCTTAAGCTTTCTTAGGCTTGTTTTGGCTTTAGCTTATGTAAAGTTGTGTTTTTGAATGGGTAGGCTTAGCCTTGTATTTATAGTTTTCCAAATAGAAGAGTTTGAACTTTGGGTGCATGTGGGACTAAAGATCAAAAAGCATTTTTAGATTAGGCTAGGATAAACATGCTTTAGGCTTAGATAAGCTTGGTTTAGGCTAGTTAACTAGGATTTAGGCTAGTTAAACTTGATTAACAAGTGATTAGAGACTCATTGAGAGTTAGGAGGGGTCTGGATAACCAATTGTGACTAATAGATAGCCTACGAAGCCAATAGAAGTGATCTAGAGAGAACTAGGGAGGTTTTGAATGGTCAAAAGGAGGATTGTTTAGCTAATAAGAGAGATATTAGCCAAATAAGCTGATTATAGGAGGAATACGACTGAGAAGGTGTCGTGCATGGGCATCTGAGAATGAAGTGAATAAGAGTTGATTAATGAAGTGTCGTCAATTAGTTGAATTGGATGAAATGCTAAGTGTAAGCATATTTTAGGTGTGTACATTTTCCCGCTTTGAGGTGGTGTAAGTGATGTCACTTCAAAGAAAGTAGACGAGCTTAGACAAGTAGAAAATTGTGAAGGGATAGAAGAAAAATGAGTAGAATGGAGGATGACCCCTCGATTGTCAATGGGGTGATAGAAGAACTCAATTGACGATCTAAAAATATGACAGAAAGAAAATAGAAGAAAGAATAGTGTGAAGAAGAAAGGGGATATAGAAGAAAAAAGGAATATGAGGAAGAGGGAATGAGCTAACATCCATCCAAAGTGCCTTTTAAACAACTTTATTTTTCATCATATTGCTAATGATCTTCATTTTCTGTTCTTATAAAAAGAATGAACAAAAGTGTAGTATGACAGAAAATCCATATACGAACAAATGTCCATTGCTAAAAGCACTAACTCCATGCAACATACAAAATGCAATGCAATACGAGAAAGTAAAAAAGCTAACCTAACAGAGAAACATAACATAATGTTTTTGTTATCGAGCTTCAGTTCTGACCTATGCGAATTAACGACAAGGGTTGATGATGGTGCCCCAAGCAAGGATACATGTAAGGGGAATAACGAAGGATACTTGGGTCCGATGAAAAGAAATGTGCACTATGAAACGAGTACTGGACAACTCGTTGTGCCCCAGTCTGTAGTGCATGAAGTAAGCAACTTAGCTTTTGTTGATGGAGGTAGATCAAGATGATCCATGAGTTGCGCACATGAACAGTGAGAACTAAAGAGCGATGTTTTGTAGGATGATTTATATTGTTTAGAAGTTTTCTGAAACATATTTGAATGTTTTGATTTTTCTAACATATTTGAATGTTTTTTTATTTTTCTAACATATTTGAATGTTTTTGTGATTTTTCTAACATATTTGAATGTTTTGATTATTTTGAAAGTTTTTTGAAACTATGTACAAGAAGACGAGGAAGCATGGATGCCCCTAGCGATAGATGGGATGTACAAGGGCATAAGGCCACGTGTGTATGAGAAAGGTGAAGATGCAAAATGCCCCAATGATTAGGTGGGAGTATTCAAAGGCAAAATCTTCACGGGTAGAAGCGGGACCCAAGGCCATTATGGATAGGTTCAACATGATGATGAACGTAAATCAATGAAGTGCTGGGAAGAAGCAAGGATGCCCCCAGCATAAGTTGGCCTAAAAGCACATGATAGAAAGGAAGGAGAAGATTGTTTTTGTGAGAGGTGACAAAGGTGTCCACAAACATGGAACACAATAATCTTATACACATGGATGTTCAATGAAATAGAAGAATGATGTGAATGATATGAATGTAGCTTAGAAGCCTCATGCTTTGAAGAAGTGATTATCCAAAGGTAAAAATTGTGAGATGAGATACAAAATAGAGTAAGAGTGTGAACAAGGTCTAAAAATGACACTTGGTAACATACTAATCTTGCTTACTCATAGAGATCCAGTGTGTGCATGTGGAATTTAATTACCTCTTGAAGGGAAGATTTAATAGACAACAAGTGAAAACACCCTAGCCAATGTGTAGGAATGATTTATTTTGATAGGTGATAGGTGATTTATCAATGAAAGGTGGAAGGATAGCCATACATTGCTCCACTGCCAGCCAGGCGTCCATAGCCCCGACGGAGATGCATTTGATTCTAATCGCAACATTGCTCTACTACTAGTCAAACGCCCATAGCCCCGATAGAGATTATTGGAAATACCCCAAGAGAGAGTTATATATCAATTTGCTTTTGCTTTTAGCATTTGAATTTTGATTTTTGATTTTTGATTGATTTTGATTCTTTTTCTTTCTAAAAACTTATTTCATCTCTCTTGTTTGACAAGGGATTAAGAACCACTGATGGCTTGATGAAAGGAAATGGAAGTGATTGTGATGAAGAAATTGGCTAGTGTCAACAAATATGTCCAAAAGTTCTTCGTAACAATTTTATTAGTTATTGAATGTGATAGGATCTCCAAGAGGTCATTCGTTCTTTAATTTACCAAGGTGATGAAAGACCGAGAGGTCAAACAGATACCATAGAGATAAATGTCAAAAAATGTGTGTGAAAAGGCTAACCATAATATCATGAAGGGATATAAATGGTAGGAAGAATTGCAGAAGAATAGAAAGCAAGGAAAGAAAGAAACATCCATGTGTACGCAATACCGATTGCAATGTTTGATCTTTGCACTTTGTTTTTGTTTTGTTTTTTGTTGAATTATTTTTTTATTTTTTCTAGTATTCAATAAAGGTTTTGTAAAATCTATTGAAATGGAGTAAGACCCCAAAGCTTTGTGCAAAGTCCCTCAATGGACCATATGATAAGAAATGAGCAAGGAATCCTATTTGCATGTATTAAAACTTGAAATAAACAAGAAATCTAACAAATAACATTAACCTCTATTCTTGAAAGCTTAACAAAATATGCCTACTAAAGACTTAAGCAATCAGTTTTATTTTTTACTCCATGAGGGTGAATGAATATCACTAAATGGCTACATTGCCAAGTTTAGCTATTTCATTACTAACCTAACATGGGTGCAAGATGAAGCTATTTTAATGGTGGATTACCCAAGATCAAATGCCTTATTAGCTTGGCTAATGCAAATGAGCTCTTAAGCTTTCTTAGGCTTGTTTTGGCTTTAGCTTATGTAAAATTGTGTTTGTATTTATAGTTTTCCAAATGGAAGAGTTTGAACTTTGGGTGAATGTGGGACTAAAGCTCAAAAATAATTTTTAGATTAGATTAGGATAAACATGCTTTAGGCTTAGATAAGCTTTCTTTATGCTAGTTAACTAGGGTTTAGGCTAGTTAAACTTGATTAGCAAGTGATTAGAGACTTATTGAGAGTTGGGAGGGTTTAGATAACTAATTGTGGACTGATAGATAGCCTACGAAGCCAATAGAAGTGGTCTAGAGAGAACTAGGGAGGTTTTGAATGGTCAAAAGGAGGAATGTTTAGCTAATAAGAGAGATATTAGCCAAATAAGCTGATTCTAAGAGGAATACGACCGAGAAGGTGTGGTGCATGGGCATCCGAGAATGGAGTAAACAAGGGTTGATTAATGAAGTGTCGTCAATTACTTGAATTGGATGAAATGCTAAGTGTAAGCATATATTAGGTGTCTACAAAGCCCAACATGATAGAATAACAAAATTGACCATTTACATAGGCTCTTGTCCATAAAAAAACTCCTCCAAATTTGACAGATAATCAACCTCTCCATTGCTTAGTTGTGTCAAAAGTTCAATTTCCTCCTCTATGGTGTTCTCTAAATTGACAATTTGTTCATCATGACCTTCTTCATCCTCAAACATGAAATTAGAAAGCTCAAATTCGTCTTCAAAATCATAAATTTAGAAGGATAAAGAAAGAGAAAGATTTGAAATTTCTTGTATATCCTATTTTGCACTTGAAACCTCGAATCAAGATGGTTTTCCTCCATGGTTTGGATATTATTATGGTTGTTAGTAACATCTGATGAGGATCTTTGCAAGTTGGTGCAATATTTTAGAAATGCTGCAAGTTCTTGACATTTAAGATAATTAGGATCATGTTAGCATATGGATTTGCACGCATGCAAATGACATGCAATAGTGTGGGAACGAAGTCCCTCCTCAATGAAGGTGAGGCTGCCTTTATTGAAAACCAAAACTGTATTTACATCTGTACATTCAAAATTGTATGTGGGGGGTGTTTTGGAACATCAATGGAAGAAAAGTGAATGAAGGAAATGGAATAGAAAGAAGGAAAGGAGTGGAATGGAATGAACTGAAAGAACATGCAAGAGTTAGGTAAAAACAGAGCCTAATATTGCATGAAGAGGAAAGATGAATAACCAACACAAATAAAATGGAGTTTGAGTTAGCCAAACAAGAACATGCAAAAGGGAACACACATGAGCAAGTAGATAGTCAGAGCTTGATCACTGTGAACTAGAACAACTGATTACTAATGTTGACAATAAGATCAAAGATAATATTTGCATGCAAGATTCAAACACCTAACATCTAATGAACATAAGAACACCAAATGTTACAAGAGACAATGAATGAGACACAAAGTTCTTATTCTATTAACTCCAAAATGTTTTTCACAAAGAACACAAAGTTTCTTCTTGAAACAAAGCTTGCACAAAAGTATCTTCTTCTCCTCTCTCAAAGTCCCCTTACAAATGAGCCCCTCACTTCCTTTTATAACCCAAAAGTTGGTTACGAAGTAGTTAGGGTTTTAAATGCACATTAAATAGGGCACTTAAGTGACTTTGAATTTTTCAACCAACTTTTAAAAAGTGACTAAAAATAGAAACCACTTAAGTTAAAGGGTCATAAAAGAAATGGGTACATGTGGACCCCACTTAAATGACTTGTATGCACACATAGACATCCTAGTCAGCAATGTGCCACCTAGATCAAGACACCTAGGATCGGTGCCTTATCCATTGGGCCAAGAGTCCACCTATCCCAGTTGTACGGGAATGAACTCATTGACCGTGTGCTGCAATCCTCCAAATGACAAGAGTGCTTGAGTTTGAAACTTAAGAAATTCATCCACCCCTCTATCTCGAGCAATATCCCGGTGTGAGAAGATTTGTCTTCATTCGTATTCATATTCGTAATTCTCCACATGCTCGCAGTACTTTTCCATGGTGAATTATTCATTTGTCAGAGACCGTAGTCATTACGCCACCTTGGTTTATCGTAATCCAACCTCTAGTCTTTCGCCATGAGAAGATCTCCAAAAGCCAAAATTGCAATTCACTTCGGAGTTATGTCCTTTGTCTTTGTCACCATCCCAAAGTGTTGATCTCCCGAGTAGAATTCGTGAGACTTTGAGTCTCAAAATCCATCTCCTTTGCCCCATGTGAACGCGTGTTGTTGAAAAATCATCAAAGTGATTTATGAATTCGATTGACACACACCTTAGTGTAGTATTTGGTCTTTTTTGGAGTGATGGATTCTAACATTTACGCAATCGCTTCCAATTTTATCACTATTGGCTTGATTACCCTCTTTCAATTCTTCAGGATATCATGTAGCCAGGTGAGAACCTCTCCAAGTACCTCATTGTACATGGTTCTCGTGTTCGTTGGGAATTGATCTTCATCACGCTGAAGGGGATCACCTTCGAGTGTTGCTGAAATTGGATCTTCTTGTTGTGAGAAAGATGTTGTCGCCATTTTCTCCATTTGTGGTGATTTTTCAAATGTAGGTGGGGAAAGAACCGGATCATCAACTTTTGGTTGAGAAGTTGTGACTACTTCCACAAGTTGGGCTGGTATATTTTGAGGTACTTCATCAACGAGTTCCACCTCTAGAAATTGTGTGATATAGATTACAAGGTGCTGTGCATGCATGAACCAATGCTTTGAATTATAGTTTTGTGTTGTTGATTAGGCCTGAAGAATTAGGGCAATCATGCAAAGACGAATGATGACTGGAATGAGAAATTCTCGAGATGTGCTCCTTCTTCACTTAGGTGTTTAGACGACTCAACTCACGAATGAGCCCTCAATCGTATCGCTCCTAGCTTGATTGTGAGCTCATGCATTTTCAACTTGAATTCAGACTTCCATGGTGATCCATGCCCTTTGTGTCGTCTTACCTTCTTTCCAGAACCGAACTCCCTGAGTTCTTCTCTGGCTCAACTCACTTGAATACCGAGCTTAACCCGACATTTTTGAAAAGAATGGTTTTACCACAATGCTCACGGTTCTTCCTTATTATATAACACTTGTAGTAAGAATGTTTTGGCTTTGCCATAATAAGCACAATTGTACCTTCCAAATGATGAGAAAATACCTTTACCGATAAAGACCTAATGCTGCCATGATTATGACCCGTTGAAGATGCTCATATAATTGCAAAGCAAATTGTGCTTCATGAATATTCTGATATGAAATAGATCCACCTCTATGAGATTCTCTTCCATGAGTTACATCGTAAAACAAGTAATGTCTCAATAGAGAATCTTTGTAATAAACTTCATCAGGTCTCCTGGTAACACTCTCACTGTCACTTAATCGATTTTGATAAAAATGTTTTGAAGGAAAATCCCAAATTTGAGGATGTATTCGATACTGAGCAGATAACAACATAGTTGGTCGACCTGCTTGTTGGAAGCGACTTTCCAAAATGAAAAGGTGAGTCAACTCAACTAAAACTTTATCTCATTCTTCTACCGCAGCTGCAAGATTTTGTAACAACCGATGACGACCGTGGTCGCGCGGCAACTGCATTCATCAAGATCAACACCAACGGTTCCTTGGGATCACCCTGCTGCAGCTGTCGCACTTAGATCTCTCTGGATGCCACTGATTTTCTGAGATAAGTTTACTTCTCCACCCCGTAGCTGCTGCATATAGCCAATTACTTTCTCACGGCACTTTCCTAGGAGACTTTCAGTTCTACACTTCACTGATACTACCTGTGCAGCACGATTTTGAGAATCCACACCCACCCTCGCAACATCAGGGTGACAGACCTTCATTTCACCATCAATGAATCCATGATCCAGAACACGCTGTATCAATTCATCTGTTGCAACATTGGATGGAGCGCAAACAAGCATTCATGGTTTAGGGCAAAGTTTAGAAGCATGTGAAAGCGAAAGTGCGATCCATACTCTGAATAACATCATCGATTGATCCCCGCAACATCGTTTGCATTATTGTAGGATTGCCTGTAGCTTTCAGGAGCAAGTTTCTTAAGCAGTGCACCATAATAGTGCTGATATTGAACAAGATGAATAACATTCAACATTCCCCAGACTGTGTGTGTCCTTCCTGTCCCTGGTGGACCTTGCACCAAAGTGAAGGGCCGTGGTTCCCGCCCAGTTTAGCACTCCAACTCCATTTGTACCAGCTGCTGTGGACCATTGAAACTCCTATGAAGCTGGTCGATAAAATTTGGTGTGAAACATTCAGGCATTGCTGGAGGCTACTCCTCATTATTTGGAAAGTGCTCTGGCCTGGGATTTAAAATTGCTTTCTGCATTCTCATCCTTTGCATGCATGGAAAGCTTCTGGTGTTCTTCTCCTTCAGATGCATGGAAATCTTCCTCTGTCAATTTGCTGGCTTTTCCCTTACACCTCCTGCGTGGGAAAGTTTGGAGCTTGGTAAACCTCTTATGCATGCGTGAGAGATTTCTATCTTTGTTGTTAGTTTCCCTGCAGGCTTCGTGGCTTTTGGTATGATTGTTCTCCTCCACGTGTGTTTCTCCCTTCTTCCTGCATGGGAGATTGTTGTCCTCTTTTCTTTTAATCTTTATTCTTTTGAAAACTGTTCCTTTCTTTCTTTCCCTCAGCGCGTGGAAAAGAATTCTTTTGTCTTTTATTTGAAAACATGCGCAGGTTTTGTATTTGGTTTGGCAGTGCGTGGAGTTCCTGGGACAGTTCTACCTCTCCTGTCTTTTCCTTCAACCAATGCGCATGTATCTCTCTTGCATAATGTTAACAAAGTATTATGTCTTCCTGAAGAAAAAGAAGCTTCTGACTTTTTCCACCGGGTTTGATGGAGGAAGTTACGAGGATTAATTCAACTTCCTCTCATCCCGGGTAGTGGCTTAAGTGCCAGGGGGAAATGGGAAAAGTAACGGAAATTGCCAACGGAATGGCAAAATGGGTCAGATCCTCGTCCAATTTCCCCATGTGGGAAATTGGGGAATTTTATGCCCGTTTGCCAATCCATGATTTGGTAATTGGCAAAGGAAAACCCACGTGTGGGAAACTTGAAGGAAATTGCCAGGAAAGTGGAAACCGGGTTCGGGGAAGCCAACCGGCGATTGAAACAAAAGCTTACTTCCCTAACTAAAACTTGTTGGATGAACCTTAATTTATATTTATTTAATTAAATACTCCTTAAGTGATTTTTTTAAAATTAATTTAATCAAACAAGGAGCAATTAATTAATTAAATATTAATTAATTATTTTAATGTATTTTAATGCGTTTTATAGCCTGGCGGGAAGAGTTCTTGCCCGAAAATCACGAAACGAAGACCGAAATGATCACAAAAATAAGACGATCGCAAGGAGTCCAATGAACCACGCAAAGTAATACTTTTCAAAATTTTCTAATTTTTAATTATTTAATTGTTTTTTGACAATTTTGCGCAGTCAAAATTGGTTGATAATGTATCACTAAACTCATTTGAGAAATTCTACGTATTTGGGAGCTTTTCTTCTTTTGCTTGCACATGCTCCTCTTCTTGTGGATTTGGAAATAAATCTTTCTCTTCTACAATGGACTTTGCAATATGTGGCGAATCAACCTCTTTGATGATATGGAACCAATATGGATACTTCATTCTGAATAGGTAGACTACTAGTCATCATTTACTTGTGTTTTTTCTTGTGTAAATTCAGTCTTCATCACCTACTTTTTAGATTTAACCTTGGGTGAAGGCTTGATTAGGAGAGGAATTTGATTGATGTTTAGTCTTGTAGCCCACTCTTTCAAATTATTTGCAAGTTCTTCCTTCCTAAGCTCTTTAATCTCCTCCTCCTTTCTGCTCAGTTTCTGATCATGCTCTTCCCAAAATGGGTTTGGGACTCTAAGAAGAGGGGTGAGTTGGAATTCAACTGATTTCTTCATGATTGGAGGTGATGAAATAGGCATAAAAATTTTATTGTGGAAGGGAAAAAATTTAGAAGAAAGAGGGGCAGAAGATTCATGATAGGATGGGAAGATAGAAGATGAAGAAATGAGATTCAAAATATGGTTAGTAGGTGAGAAACTTGGGATCGAGGTTTAGGTTGAGATGATTTTGATTAAGGAATGGAAAGAGGACTCGAGATGGTAATGCAAGATTTTCTCATTAATAGAACCGATTGGCATTGTGTTCATAAACCTCTATCTCTTCAACCCATCTTTCAAGTTGAGGAAATATTTCAACCATGAAACCAATATTTTCCTACAGGTTGTAGTGATTTAGCATAGGGCCAACCCACGGACAAGGTACCCTAAAGCCAATCTTGAGTTCTTTCATTCAAGTTGTGGCTCTAGAATGCACCATACCTGACTCTAGTTTTTACATCTTAAGTTTTAACTTTGCATCTTCATATGTAGGATAACCTCCATCATCTCGCATATTTGTGCACTTGAAAAGATGTATAGTTAGGTGAATAACCCAAATGGCCATGAATTTTCTCATATGGATATGACTGTTGTTGATTTTCACTATAAAACATATTTCGAGGTGGACCATAATATCCTGAAGATGGAAAGCATTCCAATTACTGCAAATGAGAATTCCACAGTGGGAATGAAGTCATAATTGCACAACTTCATGAATGGAAAGAAAATGGAAAGATGTGAAATAAAAATGGATGGAAATGGGTGAAAAACAAAAGTGTGAAACTCAGAGAGTAGGTTACTTAGACCAATGGAGTCACAGTTATGCTTGGGTTTACCTCCTAAGGATAAAATTTCATTAAGAGCACAACAACTTAATGAAATAAAGTGAACAAAAACATACACACCTATGAAAAATTTGACTCTTGTCCCACCGTGCTTGCCAAAAATTGTTATCACCAAATCACATCACCCCTCGAATGGCCTGTATATGAATGGGGCTTTCGGTGTGATTGAGTAACATGGGTATCACCTCTCAAGTTGTGGGACTTGCGGGCTGAGGTGAACCTCTGGAGAAGGCCAGATTATTCTTCCCAAAATAAGTACTAAACTACTCCTAATGCATGGAAAATAGCTAATGAGACCTATACTAACATTTCCAGGGAGATCGGGAAAGAGATTGCATGAAATGAAACCTACACTAAAAGTGGTGGTGCACCAAGGAAGGGATTTGCTAGATAATTTTTCAGCTCTGCCAATGAAGAAGGATGAGCATGGGAAGGATGGACATGCATCATAGACCCAATTACATATAATACTTCATTCCTATTAAGCACAACATCTTCCAAAACCTGCAATAAAAACATGGGGTTGCACAATATACCTGAAAACATGAGAGAGGAAAAGGAAGTAACAAAATAATGCAAGGATAGGTAATCAATCACAAAACATCATTTTTATTACTCCTTCACATGCACAGTGCATCATTATAGCATGAAGAGGCACAAGTTACCATTACAATTTTTAGAAGGAAGGCTTGAAAGCCTCTAAATTCACAACTTAGTTTGGAAAGAAGAGGGAAATCTTGGAAAAAAAAATTGAATCCTTTGAATAATGCACCCCTTTACATTTTTATAGAATTCGAGTTGTGTGAGAGAAAGAAGGAGGATACCTAAAATCTAGGCATGAATGTAGAAGATGAGTTAACCATGCTTTTCCCATGCTATGTTGCAGATCTCCATGTTTGATTGCATCATGACTGTATGTACTCAAAAATCTCCTCCCGCATGTTTTCATAAATTTAAATACCCCATTTAATTAAATAATATTTTAATAATATTTTAAAAAGAACCTTGATGTGCTTTGGGGCCCATAAGGTACAATTTTTTGCATTGGAAGGGTTTAATGTGGTGGCTCGGAAAATGGTTTCGCTAGCCAACTCGGCGAGTTGGATGGCAAGCTACTTTGCTTGTGTATCGACCGAGCTCTTTTTAAACTTTACCGCCCCACTTTGTTTTCATTGTTAGGGATCTCTAGTTAAACTCCCTTCTTCACCTTTGAGTGTCGGGCTTGCATTAGTTAATGCCCCCACCGACAGCTTCACACGTAACTTCCATCGACCTCCCCATCGCATTGGCCGGATCCTTTTCGGTGAGTTATTCATACTTCTAGCTAACCATTTCCTTACTTCAATGGTCAAACACCCCAAAATTCTCACATTGGAAATTACCTAACCTTGTCTTGTCATGTTGTCAAGCTATCATGGCTCATTAGGTGAGCTACACATTTTCACCATAGACCGGGTTCTTTATTTACCATGTATTACACTAATCGAGCTTTGATTTTGACTTGGTGGGTCTTCATAAATCACCCACCTTGCATTCATTAGCCAAACACCTCGACATTAATCCCAAAAACCACCGTGAAGACGTGTCTCATCCCCGACTTATCCACCAAATGCTTTGGGGCCATTATGTCACATACACCCACCAAATCGGACATTAAATCCATGATGATCTTGCACTAAATGGGAAAAATTGGATTCTCAAAGTCCGAATACCCCTCAATGTGTTGAACTCCCATATGTTATCATGTTCGATCTCTAAAATCACTTGAGTTCCAAACTTTGAAACTTTGAAGTTTGGACATTCAGAATTTCCCCATGTTTTTCATCGAATTGCCCGCCATTATCCCGAAGTGCCTCGGCTCTGAAACCACGAAGTGAAAAATTCAAACTTCATAATTATGAGCCCAATCACTCTCTTCCAACAAATCACATGGGGTGAGTTTCGATGCATTTTCTCTAAAATCCCGAAATGTATATCTCCGAAACATCCTTCCTACCCCTTCGACGAGCTACTTCTAATAACCTCTGCAATGGTTTTCCAAACCGCTGGCATCTGTGACTCCCCTATCTTCCCTTTCATGGCTCGATGGCCCAAGCCACTTTCCTACAGACACCCACCGAGTTACGATCTCCTCACAATAGCCTTCATGCATTCATTCCTACCATGCACAAACACCGACTCAGCCCTCCACCATTAACTCTCCCACCTAGAACCCATCTCAACTCATTGAGAAACTCTTGACTTGACCTTACAATCATCCCAAACACCTTTGGAGCTTCATTTTTTCCATCAAGCTTCCCGTGAGATAGATATCCGAATGCCTCATTGAGAATTTACGATCGTTGTGTTATCTTTCCACTATAGTGACGTTGCTCATTTGATCTCCTAACAAGCTAACTTACACCCGAGTGGATCGAGCTCCCCATCCTTCCTAGCTCGGGTTGAGCCCTTACCTATAATGTAACTCGTAGATACCAGGTTCAACCATGAATCCACTAAAATGAGTTCGAATCATATTGTTTGCACAAATATTCCCTCATAATGTCTCACTAATTCTAATCATGATTCGAGCCAATTCATTATCTCCTTGTGATCTCGGCGTTCGATCCAATCTCCTCGGCCCGAGTTCTTTCGAGTCCACAATGAGCTCCTTGAACTTGAAATCACCTCACCTGATCACCTCAGTTGATGCCTGTGTAACTCAAACCACCAGAGATAGCTCATGGTTCACTCTCATCCAATGTAAACTCCTCCTTCTCACCAATGTCAAGCCATCATGAATTTATCCGACTAATCTCAACTCACTTGATGTATCCGAGTTGTTTAATCCAAAGCCCCTTGACCCTCTAAACCGAGTTCCGCCTTGATTTTGACTTCCCTTGCCATTTTCTCTAAACTAGAAGGTAATGTGAATATAGTAAGACCCTTCAAACATGATTCATCAATTTTGGCCATTTTTACCTGTGATGATCGAAGTGGGCTTGTCGAGGCCAATTTATCACTTTGAGAAAACCCTGAACCTCCAAGACCCAGAAAAATGGGAGGATAATTCAAGATGATTTTGAAACTTCCTCTAACACCATAAACACTCTCTAAACACCAAATTTTGCCCGAGATGTCCCGGGAATGATTCATGAAGCCCATTTTTAGTCCTAGATTCCAATAGGCCCCTGTTGTCCAATTTTTCCCTAAGGGGAAAATTTTGATAATAGATTCCTTCTCCAGACTACACCGATGTAGATAGTTCACCTATTGTAAAAATAGAAGGAGATGTTTCCAATGATGAAATTGATGATGGGGATGTTAGTGATGATCGATAAGACCGCGACTCATGAAAATAGTTCAAGGTATGGTATACTAATATGATTTGAGATGCAAAATTAGATGCTCCACCAGACACATCCACCACTAGGCCATGGACTTGTAAAAAACATGAGAAGGCGTAAACTTTACTTTGATGAGTAGAGTTGTTGAATCTGTTGAGCCCTCTATTATCTCGAGAAACCTTACATTAGAAATCTTGGAAAGATGTTATAGATGTTGAGTATTATTCATTGATTAAAAACAACACTGGCATCTTTTCAATCTTCCACTAGGGAAGAAACCCATTAGTTGCAGATGGATATTCAAAACAAATTACAAAGTAGATGGGACCATAGACAAATAAAAAGTAATACTTGTAGAAGAAAGGGTTATGCACAAAAGGAAGGCATAGGCTATGAGGAGACATTTTCTCCCACATCTAAGATCAAATCAATCAAGATGATCTTTGCTCTAGTTGCTCACTTTGGCTGGAAACTCCATCAAATGGACGTGAAAATTGTCTTTCTTAATGAATATCTATAGGAGGAAGTATACATGACTCAACCTGAGGGTTTTGTGGTACCGAATCAGAAATAAAGGTATGTAGGCTCAAAAATATTTTTATGGCCTTAAACATGCACCCAGCTTGGTACATCAAAATTGATGAGTATCTTGTTAAGCATGGATTTTTAAGAAATCCATATTATCCCAATTTCTAACTCAAGAGGCAAGGAGGAGAGATTGTGATAGTAGTTGTATGTGTCGATGATCTAGTCATCACTGGAAACACATTGAAGATGATCGATGCTATGAAGAAAGATATTAATCGACCATTTGACATGACATATCTCAGGCTCATGCCCTAGTTTCTTGGATTGGAAGTATGGAAGAGGGAGAATCTTGTTTTTTCTCAATTGAAATATACTAGGACAATGCTCGAGAAATTCAGATGATGGATTCCACACCATCAGATGGACGTGAAAAGTGCCTTTTTGAACATAGATCTATAGGAGGAAGTCTACATGACTCAACCTGAGGGTTTTTTCATATCTAGTGAATAAAAAAAAGGTATGTAGACTCAAGAAATATTTGTATGACCTTAAACAGAACCTACGCTTGGTACATGAAAATTTATGAGCATCTCATTTAATATGAATTTGTTATAAATCCATATGATCCAAATATCTACCTTAAGAGGCAAGGAGGATAGATTGTGATAATTTTTGTATATGTTGATGATCTAGTCATCATTAGAAGCATAATGAACATGATCTATGCTACGAAGAAAGATCTTAATCGATTGTTCGACATGAAAGATATTGGGCTCACGCACTATTGTCTGGATTGGAAGTATGACAAAAAAATAATCACATCTTTGTTTCTCGTTAAAAATACCAAGACAACGCTTGAGAAGTTCAGATGATGGATTACACACCTATTTCTACACCCATGGAGATGAGATTGCAAAGTTATCTCGTGCTCATATCCATCTCCCGTGTTCAATGCAACTCTTTATCGATAGTTGAGCAGGAGTCTCATTTACCTAACTTATACTAGACCAAATATCATCTTTGTAGTGAGCCATATTTCCAGGTTCATGTAGGAGCCTAGAGTTTGTACTTGGAAAGTAGCAAGGTGGATCTTGATATATCTCAAGGATACTATAGATCTTGGTCTATAATACAAAAAGAATGATCAATTCTTCTTAACTAGATATTCATATTTAGATCATTCATGTAATATTGATGACATGAAATCCACTTCGAATTTTTATTCTTTTTGGGATTTGGACCGATATAATGGGGAAGAAAGAAATAAAATTTATTTCTCGCTCTTCTACAGAGACCGAATATCGTGTTGCAGGTGGAGTTGTCTGCGAAGCAATATGGCTACGTTGCATACTTGAGGGACTTAGAGTATCACATGATAAATCCACCACCTTGTATGTTGACGATGAGGGTATTTGAAAACTTGTTCACAATCCATTTTTTTGTGAAATAACCAAGCATACCGAGGTAAAAGTTCACTTCATACATGAGCACGTGTTGAAACATAATATATAACTTCAGTTTTACCCAATAGTTGAACAAAGTGAGTAGATATCTTCACAAAGTCACTTGCACATGACAAGTTCAAGTTGTTCAGAGAGTTCCTCTCCTCATCCCTTGAGGCAATGCAAAATTAAGGGGGAGAATGTTAGGTAAAACCTATTTTACTATAGGTAATTTAGCATTTACCTTTGATAGTTTGTTAATTATGGTTAGGTAGGTAACTTGTTATTTAATATTTATTATATTCTTGAAACCATATTATTTCACATATCGTAGTCACATATGTTTATTGTTATATGGTTATGTTTATATAACCATATTATTATATTCACAGTAACCCTAAACCCTAAACCATGTATTGTTGCACAATGCAAAGAATCTATTTGTCGTATTTAGCTATGTAATATCTATAAATATTGAGCCCTCTCATTCCTTTGAAATATTCTTGGAATCAAATTTTAAGTTGCTCATTGTAATCCAAGATGCAATCTGCATTTTCATATCAATAAAATAATCATAGGTTACCTCCATGTTTTTGGTCCTCAACAAAGATATGCGGATCTACCTTCCTTATTTTCTAAGAATAGGTTTCGCACTATATATGCCCCGCGTAAGTTGGTAAGGATCACATTATTGTGTGTTTGCTAATGTTGTTACATAATATCTCTTCCATCACAATGGGTTTTGTACATCAATCAATTATAATCTCTTTTTCATCATATTATAATCACAAGTATAAAATCAAAGATTTCTACTCATACTATTTCTAATGGATCAAGTCCATCTTGTCCTCCTCTTAGAATTTCTTTGAGACACATCACCACTATGGTACTAATAGCATTCAAATCACACTCTTAAGCACAATTGAGGCCCAAACATCAATCTCCTTTGATTTTGGATCCACCTCTATAGGAAGTTATCATCTGATATCTCTTATGCTACCCCTATTTTTTATACATAGCTAAGCACTTCTAAAATACTAAAAAATCAACATATTTTCAAAATACAAAAACATTCATATAGTTTCTAAACTGTAAAATTAGGACATTTACACTTTGGTTGATTTGTTAGCACTTTACATCAGACATGTTTTTTTCACTTTGGTTTGATAGATAGTATGCTTCTTTAATATTTACACACATGATTTTATGATTTATGAGGTATTTTGAGCTTTATGTAAGACATACATAGAGCGATACATGATGATATGTACTAGAAATCCCTTTATATAGACTTTCTACATAGTTGGAGGCATCTATTTTACACTACATCTAGGTGTTATTGTTCTATTTTAGTTCCTTCCTAATTCCTCATTATGTTTGATTACATTTATTGTATACATGTTATCTTTTGATCTAATAGGACTAACACATGTGTCGTGTGCTACATTGACATCTTTTGTTTCAAATATCTTCACCTATATTGACTATTATATCATATTATCATATTTTGACACTTATTTTTCATGCATACTTGTGTGTGTTACTATTTGCTTGTTTCATTTCTTATGGCCTATATGCCTCAATTTTCTTTTAACATCAAGGGTGTCCCATGTTTCTGTCTTTACTCATTTTGCATGACATTTTTTTACATATTTCTTACATTTGAATTTACTATTATTGTACTTGTCTTCTCTTATATGCATTTGTACTATTGTTTCTATCATCTATGTCATGTACATCTATTGTTATCATTACTTTTATTGTGTGCCATGGTTTCCACCATGTGATAAAATCTTCCTTTTTACAGGTATAGGCTCTTTAAGGTGGTAACCTATTCAACATTCTACACTCTTCTACACCATCTAAGACATCTAGAACATGATCAAACATATTTTCTTTTCAGCCAAGTACTCAACATGGTTTTCACACACACCTCAAAAGAGGGGTAATTCATCCTAGTATATTATGCACCTACAATAGAAACATGTAAATTTGGGGTAACATATAGGTACAAATAAATTACAGTGTACTCGAAATGTAGTCAAACACATAAATCTCTAAAAATACACAGGTTCAAAACCATGCACTTTGGTCAAGACCGTATGTATAGTATTGACACTTCCACATGTTTTTCACAAAAGGAAGCTACATTAAATTTCTCAAAGTAGTTTCATATTTTCACCTAATAATAGATTTTTTGGCACAATTTCATATCCATGTCACTCATCTCAAACTATTTACAAGGGGCATGAATTACTTCACTTCTTATTCACTATGGAATTCAATTTATACTACATTTTTAGGAATCTTAGGGGTTTGAGTTTCCTTCCTTCATCTAAATTTTGGTACATTATAATTTTTATTCAATGGTCGTGTGGCACATGGGAAGGGAATGGGGTTACTCATTCTCCTTTCTAACTTTTTCCCTTATTTATAGAATTGGACCTAGATCCTACTACAACAACATGGTCCATGGGGTTATGAAAGGTATCTAAGAAGTTAGGTTATTTATAGAAAATTCTTCCTTTCCTCTTGCACTCAAAAGGAAGATATCGAGTTACTAAAGGAATATGATCCCCAATATTCTTCCTTAATGGGATGTTTCAAAATTTAATTCTTATTATTTTATCTTCTACATTTCATGTTGGGTTGCATGCATCTAAACACTTTGGTTTCTCCTCGACACAATTGGGGACTGATCACCCTCAATCCTTTATCAATTTAAATAATGTAAATAATCAATTATCAAGTAAAGTATGGAAGCTTTCTCCCACCGTAGAAAAACAAGTGTACTCCTTTATTGTTTACATCTCTTTATTCCATTTTTATTCAAATGCAAATCTTTCATGTTACATTTTACATTTGAGTTAATGTTTAATTCTTTATCATGGATATTGACTACACTTTGTGTTACAGGTTTCATCGTGGAACATACCAACACCAAGCACAATAGGACTCTACAAAGCAAAATCGAGCAAAGAAAAAGTGTGTCTACACATTCATGTATATTTTACTTCAACCAGGTATTTTCATTTCATAGTTAAAGGGGGTGTAGACTCTCAAATTTGGAAATTTACTCTTTGACACTACTAGTTTCGACATGCACTCTTGCTAACATAAATAAAACCTTTCCATTTCCTCTTAGCAAATTCTAAGATCTCTTGTTTAGCTTTATCATCCTTATACACTGAAATTTTGGTAAGTTATAAGAGTATAATGCATAAAATCCATAGAAAAACATCAATTGACAAGTTATAAACTTCATATTGCATGTTTTCCATCTCTGCTAAGGCCATACATTTTTTTCAGGATTTTATATTTGGTTCTTCCTAAATTGTATAATCTTGAACCAACATGTTCTCTCGAGTTTTCTTTCAATTTCATATTTTTTGTTGGATATTTTGATCCCCATGGGTCAATATTTCTTACATAAATCATGTACAAAACCCTATATATGTAAGTAAACACTACCTCATTGATAACCTATAAATTCTATAGTACAACATTGATACACTCACTTGCAACACTTGAAAAAGGCACCCAAATCTCGTAAAAACAAATCTATAGTCATTAGGGCAAAAATATCTATACTTTAAAGCTTCTTAAAGCATGTCTAGGAGTTAAATAATCTAACCTACAAGCACTCAAACATCCCTTCTCCAAGTATTTTAGCAAGATCCAAACTCAACTCAAGCATTTTCAAAGAGGGTTACCAAATCTAGTTGCATTTATTTATATATCACTTCCTTATTTTCCAAGAATAGGTTTCCTTGTACTATTTATGCCTCGTATATACTTTTGTAAGGGTCACATTTCCAATATGATTGTTAATTCTGTTATGTCCTATTTCTTCCATCACAATGGGTTTCACACATCAATCAAAATCAATATCAATGAATTGTAGTTTATTTTATCATCATGTTATAATCACAAATCTCAATTCAAAAGGATCCTACTCATGTTATGTCTACCATGTCTATTCACCTTGATATTTTTACTACGCTTTGAATCATCTATAATTTTCTACATGTACTATGACATATTGAGGCCTATACATCCCTCACTATATTGGTTTCTAAATTTACATATGTGTATCTTTAGTGGTTCTCACTCTCCCAATATTCCTCACTAGTCTTTGGTGCACATTACATTTATTTTAGCTCAACTCCACCTCCTCTTGAGGTTTTCCTTAGGAATCTCTTGTGTTATCTACCTTTATTGTAAATATATTAACATTTCAAAACGCAAAACATTCTTATATTTGTAAAAATGAAAAGTTAGGACATGTAACTTAAGTTGTTAGCACTTTATATCATACATGTTGTTTGTAACTTTGGTTTGATAGATAACATACTTCCTTACTCTTTCCACACATGTTCTCACAAGATACTTAGATATTAATGCATGAAATATGCAAAGAGGTATATTATGATAGGTGTTGAACAATCCTTTACCCAAACTTTCTATATCATATCAAAATAAAATTTCATATCTTATAAACCCAACACTTGCATTAACTGATTATCAAGTAGCTCAAATAGAATATCATGTTGTCTAACATTCTTTTCAAACCAAAGAGGTGTTTTCTATTGTAGGAATTTGACTTCACTTGTATAGGCACATGTATCTAACATGATGTATGTATCATACTGCTTCTCATTGGGATTAGAAATAGATTGATTTTGAAAAACATGATCTTTTAGGTGTGTTATCTCATGTTTGAGAGATGTGATCTCAGTATTCATAGCTTGAAATTAATCTTGAAACATATGATGGAAAGATTGAATAGAATATAAGATATCCTTATGAAATGTATTATCATAACTAATAGAAGGATCTTAAATATGAATCAAAACTGAATTCGCATGAGAAGGTGTCATATTATTAGGAAGCATTGTTTTTTGCACTAGTTTTGTGAGATCATTCTACATTCTTAGTGACATTAAAGTAAATTATACAAGGATACTTGACAAATTATTTCATGGGACATGATGATAGAAAAAATATAGAAGAAACTCTAAGGAGATAATAAATAAGAATCAACACATTAAGGGTCGATAGTGAAGAACTCTTTAGACCTAAAAGTGATGTTGAGAAAAAAAAAAGTGATCGTTATCAAATTAATAAAATGACCATTTATGAAAAAATAAATTGAATTTAACAAAAAAATAGTTATTTTTTAATTTGATTATATGGAAGAAAAACCTCTAATGATTTTTTCTAAAATTATATTTTCTTTTATAATGTCCTAATGACTAAAAATAGTAATTTTAAATTTCCACAAAGTGTGTTAAAAATTAGGAAAACAAAAAGAGGATTTTTTTAATGTGTAAAAATATGAATAACATAAAGGCATTTGAAAATATATCCGCTATGATTGATATATGAAATGAAACATGATTCAACAATTAGGATCCCTAAAAAGATACCCAAAGGGTAGAATTGACCATGAGACCTTAGGGAAAATTGTGGAAACTAGATTTAGGGTAGGTAATAAATGAAAATAATGTTTGAATCCGAATAGACAATGTATATAGTTAATCCTAGAGAAATTAGGGGTTGAAGAAGGTGTAATATACAATGTTGGGTTGACCAAAATGTTTACACCTTAGTTATATTATGTGAAATCTAAGATTAGTGAAATGAGTACACTAAAGGATGTAAGGGTTAGATATAGGAGGTTATTCTGATTAATTAACTTCCAAAATTAATTACCAATATTATACAAACACATTAATACTTGTCACTGATGTACTAAATAAAGGATTATTGATTAATTACCTTCTAACATTAATTACCAATATTAGAACAACACATTAATACTTTCCACTGATGTACTAACTAAGATATATTATTTAAAATAAAGGATTATTGATTTGAATAATTAATTTCCAATATTAGAACAACAAATTATTACTTTCCACTTATGTACTAAATAAGATATATTCTTTAAAATACAAGAAGATGAGTGCACTTAGCTGATTTACTGGATGGTTATGAGAAGAACTTGTTGGTGTGGAGCTACATTCACACTTGTTGTGAAGTCCACCTTAGGTAGTTTTGTTACCAAGGTGAGATTTATTATGGGTACAACATATGGTAAATACACATTTAAGTGGTAGTTATCCTCACATGTGTGAGAAGTGTGAGGTGTAACATGGGGAATGATCCTATCCCACCTTTCACTTATCTCTTACTTTTCTTATATAAGGAACCTTTGTGTCCTTATGGAAAGATAATATTTGAGATTAGAGTCATCTCCAAATTTGGTGGAGATGTAGTCTCTTAGATAATTTTTATTCTAGTGCAACCATTTTTGGCTATACACACGTGTGCATTATATATTATCTTCTAGATTAATACAAGGTTCTTTTGTTGGTGAATCTCTTCCTCTCATCTGAGTTCTTTATGTGCATGCTTGCATTGCATATTTTTCCTGGACCTCCTTATTTCCTATAGAGTAGTGATAAGAATATAATTCTTAAAATCAAAGTGAAATTTAGATAACGTTTTGAAATGAATAATTTAGGAATGTTGAATCATTTTTAGGTATGGTTATTGTTCAAGATCAAAAATTTATTGTTCCATCTCAAGTAAAATATGCTAATAACCTTCTTAAAATATTTAACATGACCAATTACAAACTTGTTACCATTCATATGGAAGTTGGTGTTAAATTAGACCCAAAACATGCATGTGAAAAATTTAATCCTACTTTGTATAGATAACTTGTTGGTAGTTTGGATTATTTAACTATCACCATGCCCTGACATATCCTACACAATTGGAGTTGTGTCTAGATTCATGCAAGATCCTTATGAGGATCATTGGAAAATGGAAAAAAGGATTTTGAGGTATATAAAAGGTACAATCAATTATGGCTTGTATTATTCCTCTAGTAATGATGTAAATTTATTTGGTTATTGTGATTTTGACCATGTTGGTGATATTGTGGATAGAAAATCTAATTTTGGATATGTTTCCAAGTTAGGTTCAGGTGCACTCACTTCGAGTAGCAAAAATAAACCAAGAATATCTTTCTCTTTTCAAGGCAGAGTATAGAAGTGTTATGGAAGCATCAAAAGAAGTTATGTCGCTGAAAATATTATTGGATGAACTTCATATGGGCATCAAAGGAAGCACTCTTCTTTTATCGATAACCAAATTGTCACTTATCTTTCAAAGAATCCACGTCGACATCAAAGAACAAATCATATTAAAATACATATGCACTTTATTTGGGAGAAAGTTCTAAATGGTGACATTGATCTCAAATTTTGTTCCACTGAAGATCAAGTAGCAGAAATTTTTACAAAGCCATTGTGTGGTGTAAAGTTCTACAAATTTTGTGCCTTATTAGGCCTTTTTGAGTTTCCCTTGAGGGGGAATGTGCATGACAATTCCACCTCTTAACAGCCTGATGAAAACTCCCAATACTATTTCCATTTTGTAAAAGATCACTATAAGTGAATCTTAAGTAAATAATCACAACATGTGAGTTTACTTGTAATACCCAATGAAACATTAGATATGAGAGATTCTTGTTTTATAAAAGACTCCATAATCTTATGTAAGACTTCATACTTTATCTTGAGAATTTTGTTTTATTCCTATGTACCGCCACGCAGTTTCTATTTTTAAAATCCAGCGGAACACTAAGCCTTGTACCACGAACATGACCTGCACAAAATCGGATAATTTTAACTACCAACATACCTTGACAACTTGATGACACACCTTGACATGCATTGTCATCATGACAAGAGGTCCACACCAACATACTTTAACCAACTATCTCCCCCTTCTCAATGATTCATATGGATCAATATACCTCTAAGAATCCTAGTAGAGGAATATCCTTTCATGATCAATCTAGAAGAGTGACCTAAAGAGGTCCCAAGCACTCTTAGATACATGCATATCACATTTTCCATCTTGTTTCTTGATGTAACTTGATTGATTTCTCTTACTTCCCATGACCTCGTTTCTTCCTTCTAGCATGTGTATTAGGACATTAAAAATACTTCTTTCTCTTGTATGTCCATAATAGTCCCTAGAAACATGTGTGAACCTATTGTAATTGAAACATACAAATTTACTTCTCCCCTTATAGATTTTATTACCCCAATTATGAATTGAGGGTTCATATAAACAATATCTACCAAGATGACATCTTTTATGGCAATTGTAGCATACCACACTCTTTGTTTAATCAATCCTATTATCCATACAAGTGTGATCATCTCTAGGATACCTCCTACACTCCTTAGTCTTATGACTAAAACCATTACAAGTAAAACAATAACCATTAAATTATCTCTCATACCTTGAAGCATTGGGCTACCTAACTCTTTTGTCCTTACATTATCTTTTGTGAATTTTTATAGCTTTCCTTCATTGGTGTTTTGTCCTCATTATCCTTTCTTGGAACATTATCTTCTTGCTTCATTTATTTACCTTGGAAGTCCT
Organism: Taxus wallichiana var. yunnanensis; assembly: GCA_018340775.1. Classification (NCBI taxonomy): domain Eukaryota; kingdom Viridiplantae; phylum Streptophyta; class Pinopsida; order Cupressales; family Taxaceae; genus Taxus; species Taxus wallichiana. The sequence continues at coordinate 563,723,210 of CM031242.1, read as the reverse complement.
CTTTGAAACCCAAACTAATTCTATCACCTGTTGATTTCGATTGCTAAGAATATTATCAAGATCCTTAGTGATTTTCTCAAATATCTAAAATGATCTTTGTTTGCTGACTACATCAGACAACTCTTTCTTAAGAAGTGTCACTTATTCTTCCTTATATTGCAAATTTAGAGTCATAAATCTCATTTGCATCTCTAACTTTCTCACCGATTCATCAAAATTCTCTATAACAACCCAATGTTTATGGGAATTTTATTTTGCGAATACTAAAAATATGGCAAGATCTGCAGGTTTCACCCAAAAATCCCATTAACAATAATGTTCCATCTCGAATCGCTAAGGAATTTCCAATCCCAATGTATATTTTTATATTAAATTTCGTGTCATCATCACACCGAGATTTGAAAACATTAATGTTTTGTAAAGAAATTGACGCATGGGGATTTGAAAACATTAATTTTTCACCAATAAATCGACGCACGGATTTGAAAACATCAATGTTTCGGAAAGAAATCTGAGAACCTTATTTGGCCAAGAAAAATTCTTGAAATTTTCCCGATATATACACAAAGGTGATGTTCTCCGTGATTTTCCAATTTACGTATTTGTGAAGTAGTATGTTGAGGACATAATATTGTGATAAGGAGAAAAGACACAAAGAATGTGCATGGGGGAACAAGGTGCACTTGAAGGCATGGAAGAATAGGAAAGGAAATGCGTGCTAGGAAAAGCTGATTCAGACTTAGCCATTTTCATGGATGCGGGCTATTTTTGGAAGATAGTGTGCGGAGCATACATTGGGATGGAGACTTGCATGACACGCAAATGCTATTTTGGGAATGAGTGACTGATAAATTCCATGTATGAGCTTGAGTTAATATTATGATTACTTCTTCTAGTTAATTATATGATGTCTATTATTAGCGCACTTGTATGTATGCATGTTAATGTAAAGGCGCATGGTTATTATCAACATGCAACCTATTTTGGGAAGTGCGTAAATGGTGAAGGAAAGTCCCCACACCTATAAGTATGTACTAAACCATGTAGTTTAGTTGTAGTGAATTATTGTAGAGTTGTCTTTCTTTGGATATGATGCGCACATGACTTATGGTGATGTTTTGTAATTTAATAAGATTCTATTTATTACATTGTTGAATGTAATGGAGTATATTAGATGGATAATGGTTTTAAACATGGTCAGAATGGTTCTTGTATGGTTGATCTTATTATAGTTAATGTTTAATTCATGATTCTCTAATATCTAGATTTGGAATATGCTCTGTGGAATTTTTATGGTTATTTATGGTTTTGAATATGCTTTATCTTCATCACACTAACGTCCTGCACAAGTAACTCTAAAGAGGGGCTTGGTACCTTTACGCGCTTCGGGTGAGATCTTGGCTCAAAGCTTGCTGATGTGCCGGTGTGCTCGGGTTTTATACGGTGAATTCTAGGATGCATCATAGTAGAAAGGGATTTAGCGAATGGGCATATTGCAATTTGCTTTCAAATTTTCAAATAAATCTAGGTCTTGTTAGCGCCCAACTAGTGCGTTACAATTTACATCCTAGAAGCACTTACTACAGGTGAGTCCTCAGTCTATTTGAGACCTGTTTTATTTCATGTCGCATTACTTTATTTGTGATTCCACCTTTGTAAGCTATTACAAAACTGGACATCCTCATCATTATATCCACTATGATTTTTATGTCATCTAGAATAGTCCTTCACTTACAGAGAATCATAACTAGTATTCCTATCTTAGATACATCTAGATTCTACGTAAAATAAATGAATATATATGTGTGTGTGTGTGTGTGTGTGTGTGTGTGTGTGTGTGTGTGTTTGTGTGTATTTAAAATCATTTCATACATCTCCACGAGCTCTGTATATTCCTTGCTTTATCAGTGTATCTTCTTTGAATCTTTTTGTTAATGTTCTCTCTTCTACAATATATATATATATATATATATATATATATATATATATATATTTCACCTTCCATTTATTCCACGACCAATACAATGACCATTTATCACCGTCTCACGACACCGCCTCATCCCACAATGGACTGAAGGATATATAAAATGTGGTACATTCTACAAGTTGAACGTTCGTCATGGTCATTTCCTGGGAGACCGATGGAATGAAGATGCGTGACATAGACCTCTCGGGAGTTAGGACCCACTTCGGACCTAAAAACATGTCAACTGTGGCTCATTCCATGCGGTTCATGTCTAATGGGAGGATTTTTTCGGGAATGGGAGGTTTAATGGAATGACAAATAATAATGTTTCAAATAGAGACCATACAAAGATGTCCAAAATGAAAAATTCAAGAAATGCAAAAGGGAAAAAAGTTATAACAATGAACTAAAATCCAGATAATTAGCATTTGGAAAAACAAAAGACATAAAATAGTAATTGTGGGAAAAGTACATACATCTTGTCACAAACATGCTTCTTGTTACCACCATTTTCCTCACTGCAATGTACTTCAAACTTTTTAAACCATGGAAACATAATGTATTGAATGTATTCCAAGCATGGATTTCCTTCAACAATCGAGGAGCACAAAATGCTTTCTTTATCTTCACATTCACTTCTAGCACTTCCTGTGAAAATAATTGTGTTATAAATCCATCGAAATTGTATAGTAATACTAATTCACTTTTATTAAATTTGAGGCAAAGTTGGAATATATCTCTCCACAGCAAGAATTTTCCAAAAAAGAATGTAGGGTTTTACACCACCTCTTTTTCCTCCATGAAGATTACGAAATGGGATCGAGTCTTCGACATCTTTTCTTGTCCTTGTCATATTTAGAAAACATGTCTATAATATTTAATATAAAGGAAAAACATCAACATCTGGGGATATTTTTAATTCCTGCATCCTTCAAGTTTCTTGAACTCATTTTCCAAGTAGGAACACAATAGTATACAAAGAATACCCTTATCATGATTGTATCATATGTGAAACATCATATCAAAGAATTCAAGTTACTTTCAAGAATAATGATACTTTAATTTGGCTTTGACACATTGACATTTCATTATCAAGCCAAAGAACCCTCAATACATTCTCAACCTTGAATTCACAGTTTCATACCACAACGAGTCATAGATGGAAGACCATATATTTCATCTTAGTTCCTTTGAAATGATGAAAACTCTTGGTAATTGGATTATGACAGACCTCATACTTATGATGAATCAATAATTTCTTCATAACTAGATGCACACCTTATTTGGCTTGATGACAACATTTAAAACCTAGACTATACAACAGGGAAAACCTTTATACACTATGATAGAGCTCGTTCATTGAGAATCCTTCATTAATCAACTAAAGACAGATCATACCTTAGATGAATCAATGAAATCAGAGTCCTTCACGAGTAGATACATACTATACTTTGATTTCAAACTGAGCACAAACCACGAGACCACCTATTTCATGTTTGATTAGCTACAACAAAGACTTCTTATCATTAGAGCGTATTTCCCTGCTCAACAAATCATTTAAAAATTTAAATTTTTTGTTCTCTTCTCAAACCTCTGATACATCTTCAGTTTGCTTGATGTATGCTCTAATTCTTATTATACTAATGTAACACTCTTGCAAAAAGTAGTACATGTTAAGTGACACAACATTATTTTTCTTTATACATATTTCTCATGTTGAGATGTATATGCACATATCAATATCATTTATTCTAACATGTTGTATATTTTTTTCTTTCAATTCTATATGATTCACTGATTCAAAAAATGACACCTAAAAAGGGAAGCACTTCCTCAAACAAAATTCTATTCCACCCCTCTTGGTAGTGGAACGGCATTCAAAAAATAACATCTTATTTTGTGAAAACATCTAAGGAAACCCATCCTTCTCAAAGCGGGACCATCACAATCAAGGGATACTGATTACATTCAAAATGAAAATCAGAATGAGAATGTGTTCATTTTTAATTTTCTTGATGGTGTCAATGACAACAATTAAATTCCTCCCCTTGAAGACATTCCATTGAATGATGTTGAGTTTGACATTGTACCACTTGGCCAATTGAATGAAGATGAAAATTCTTCACCTGCTAGTGCCCAAGTGAATGTTGGAGGTGAAAATTTTGGTAGTGACAAATCAATGAAGTATAAATCACCAAGGAAAATACTTAGCGAGTACCTATTTTTGGAAGAAAGAGAAAGGAAAGAAAATGGGACTTGGGAAGAAGTTTCGGGTTAGAGTGGGATCCTAAGTTTCCATTTATTGAACCTGTTAAAAATGAGAATAAAGTTAAACCTCCCAAAGAATGCAAATGTACAATCTGTAGTTGGAGATTGGGCAAGGACAAGACAATGCAACTTAAGTTGGATACTATTGAGAAGCATGTAGGAAAGATATATGAAAAGATAATTGTACATGGCATTAAGAATAATGTTTCCAGATGGAAAATACAGATGATTGTTTACATATTAGGTATGAAAAATAATCTGAAGAGCATGAGAGAAATGAAAGAATAGTTGTAGTGAATGGAGGGACAATTACCTCTCAATTCAACAAGATCGTTTAAAATAATCTTTTGGGTAAAACAGTTCAGCTAGCCACTTGTTTTCACATTTTGAAAAGAGGTCGTCCTATAACATATTTTCCTGAACAAAAGAAGATGTTGTCTTTCCTTGGTGTCCCACACTTTCCTCATTCTCATTGATCATAAAGTAGTGGTTGGGATTGGGCAAAATGCCTAGCTATGGTTGAGACATAAATATTGAAATAGAAATTGAAGTCTACACGATACACATTTTGTCTATTGATGAGGTTAAAACAGTAGATAATACTTCTTGGGTCTATATGCATGTGTATACTATTGAGAATTCTGTGAGATAGCCTCACTTACTTGTTATTCACAAGATGAGAGAGAACTCCAATGCTGAAAACATTTGTGGTTTGGTGATAAAAAGTTTAAAGGAGATCGGTGACATGGATGATGCTGCAATTGCATCAAAGATGGTATGTGTCGGGGTCATTGTAATGGCTTGTGTGTAATAATCCAAGAATCTCATTGCCCTTATATGATTTCCATTCATTGTATGGCTCATAAAATGAACCTAGCTTATAAAATAGTTGGCAAATTTAAACCTGTAGCAAAAGTTGAAGACCTTGTTTGAGAGGTGCATGCTTATTTCTGTTGTAGTCCTAAAAGGTTCATGGAATTCCAAATATTTTAGGACTAAAAAATGAGCATAAAATTTTAAAATATTTTGACACCAGGTGGATCTAATTATACCAACCGGTTCGTAGGGTGTACGAAGAGTATCAATCCTTATTAGGAGTGATGTGGCCGAATCACATGAAAATGGACAAGGCCTAGGATTTGATACATTGTTTGATTAATATAGAGTAATTGTTGATGTTGTGTTGTCTCTTTCCCATGTTGGAAGAAATGCATCATTTAATTAAAAAATAACAGGAAAAAACTATTTATATTGTTTATTTTTCTAGTTTGAGGAAACGAGTTTGTATGACAATAGAATATTTGTATCTCAATGAAACTACTTTTACTGAGGTCAAATGTTTGATCGTTGGAATGATTTGATAAAGATTGGAAACTCAAGTAGCTTTACAAGCTCAAATTTTTTGGGGAATCCTTAGGAATTGGAATGAACTTACAACGTACCGAAGAGGGTCTGATCGCTAAATGTTTGAGTGTCAGAAAATATGGCTGATATGGTTATATTTGGGTTTGTTGGTGTGGGAATCCAAATGGCAATTAATAACATTACTATCCTTACTACTGTGTGTACATCTACAAATAGCAGAGCACTTTTAGAAATGGGCATTCCAGAATCAGCTCTCCAAATTTTACAGAGTGTGCGAGGGACATATGTTATCCGATGGACCAAAATGGTCGTCAACATTTTAGAGGGAGCTTTAGAAGGATTAGCACGTTGTAGACTCGTCATATTGTAGTGTGTGATTAAGTTATGATGTTTTGCTAGTTCTTGACATGTATATACGTGGAAGATGAAATCGTCAGACTTGACATGTGAGCAAGATCTCATATGGAAGGGTTGCTGGAAATACATGATCCTTATCAACACGGACATGTTTATGTGGATATCTTAGCCAATAATTTCGTGATCGCATGTTTTCCGATGCAAATGCTTCATGGGGTTGGCGTGAAATTAATGTCTTTGTGGGAAATTATTGGACGCATTCCTGGGCCATCATATTTCAACGCTTCAATGAAATTTGCAATCTCTACCGTGTAAACTCGACACTGTGTCGAGGCGGCTCATTCAATCGATAAACACCTCCGGTGTAATAATGCATTATGAAAACATTCACATGTTTCCTAGATGTACATACATTGCATGCAACTCTTCATTCTCTAGCCATGCTACTACCTAGTGTAGGATTACATTTTAATCCCTCACTATTAACCATAGTACAAAAAGAATATGATAATCTTTATCTTTACTAGCAATCGCATGTGTACAATGCAATGTGAATGCTGAATGGTGTATGTTATTTGATTTAGAGGGATAGTTATTACTTTGGTAGTTGATGTTATTTAAATTTAAGTTTATTAATTTTCATACATTTTAAATGTGTTATGGTTCCTTTACAACCTTGTATGCATACGACTCTTGTTCTATAGCCCTAGACCACTTTGTGGACTGGCAATTTGTGTGTGTTGGCCCTAGAATAGTCTTCCGCCTTATCCTATTTTAGAGGAACCCCATAGATCATTCTTTTCTTACATACAAAGAGCATGAAAGGGGTGGGGCTTTTGCGGTGAAGTATAATTTTCACTCCTTTTCGGACCTGACATTAATTTCCAAGTTTAATATTATTCAGCCCAATGTAAGGACCACTAAAATATGGATGGTAGATGGAATTATCCCTAAGATCTGCACCTCTACCTTCTTTTGAAAATATTTTTGTGGCACTCCATAAAAATGTCAAAGACAAAATAAAAAGGTCTAATGGACGTTTACATGGTATACTCTGCTTTTACTTGGTGAAGGTTGCACTCTCCATGTAACATGGCTCCATGTCTCCCATCCCTACTCTCCAATTTTAACACTTGACTCCATTGTGGATAAACTCCTTAATTATTAATTTTCCTCTATGTTATCAGAGATCTACAAAATTGTAAATTATTTTATGATTTATTCCATAAATATGTGTCTCTATAGTAACTGTCAAGGCACAACATATAAGATCTCAACTTGTGCTTAGTCTTGTGTAAAAATGGACAATTTGAGTGGATTTACATGCAAAAAGTAAATAATAATTGGCCCATAGTAAGAGTGCTACATCTATCACTTCTATGGGCACATTGCAGCTTCATGTCTGCCAAATTAGAGTCCTCCTGCATCAAATCAGTCAATACAAAATATATCCTTAGTTCTAGGAAAGCATCAGTTGAATTTCCACTGGTGAGAAAAGAAAAGGAAAAGAAGAAGAAAACACAAATGAACTGTTGAGGGTAACGAAAGGTCAAATTGAAGCCATTCTTGCTGAGGGAATCCCTTCTAGAGATTTAAATTTGAATCAAATAGATAAAATATCCTGATGTGTTCAGCCTTCTGAAGCAAGTAAGGATCTGGAATGATGAAAGAATCCAAGTCCTAAAGAAGTTGGAAAACCTCTTGAGGATCCTCTTCAATGGCAATAACAACTTCAAAACTTCAAAACTCCAGTTCAAGTACTCTCCTAAACGTGGCCGAAGAACATAAATATCTTGGTCTAGATTTTCACAACAGAAATGGTTGGGAAGCATGGTGTTCGAATAAACTCCAAGGAAGATGGAAGGCACCATATAATCGCTACCAAAGGCATAACTCTAAGCTTTGTGAACAATACTAAAATTATGCCATTTCATTTCTAGAGTTGTAAAGCTATGACCATGGGAATAATAACTAATAATAGGTTTTTCACAGATATTATTAACCAAAAATAGCACATAGATACAAAAACAACTATGTTGAAAATCCATAAGAAATTTACAAACAAATTTGTGTGATTACTTATAGAAGGGTTATGAAATTGGGAGCGGTGAAAAAGGAGTCTTTGCGTATCAACTTGGCTTTGTTGCTCTTAGCCTCATCTGGAATGGTTTGAGCTCCATTGTAGTAAACATATAAGCTGATTAAAATTACCAGTTGTAAAATACTTGGTGTAGCCATGATTGCACAGACCCTAAATCTTGTTGCAGTAAACATATAAGTCGATTACAATTACCAGCTGCAAAATACTTGGTGTAGCCATGATTGCACAGACCCTAAAGCTCGTTGCAGTAAACATATAAGCCGATTACAATTACCAGACTACAAAATACTTGGTGTAGCCATGATTGCACAGACCCTAATTCACATACGGTTTGCTTTGCTTCCAGTGCTTTTATAATTCAATCGCCATTGTTATTGTCGATACATAATTCATAAGAAAAACATAATTTAACTACATAACTGAAGCTCATCTCGTTGTGCATGGCCATGCAGTTTTTAAATCTTAGATGCATCTCATCAACCTTAAAAATACAATTTAATTACTCTTGTTTTAGATAAGATCACCAAATACCAACTGTGTAACATGTTATTTTCGAGATTCATGCAAAAATATGAGAAATTCTATAAAACATATGATCTTATCTTCTTCTATAAGATCATGTATGTGCTAGAAACAAAAAGGGCTAACTCCACTTAAAGCCAAGAATAACAAAACCATTATTTCGGCTGTCAAATTTAACATAGTGACGTGAATGTCCACAAATCCCTTTCCCATAGAGGAAACGCCTTCGGCGTAACAAGATTTCTCCCAAGGAGGAAGTGCACTACTCTTCACATTGCTCTTGATTTGATATACTGTTGTCATGCATTCTATTGATTCACAAATAGCAATCACATGGGAGAGATGAATCCCATAAAATATCCTCTATTTGGCTTATATAACATTTGGGACCCACAACAACCTTGAAACCACCTACATATAATTATACAACTAATCATTTGTCAACATTAGGTGGACATGTGTTTTGATCATCAATTGCACCTTATTACATAATAGTCACTTCCAATTATAGACCTTACATGTGCATCTATTATAATATTGAGTAGATTACATTAGATTGCACATATGTAGGCATGTTTAAATATGTACATTATAATACAGGGGCTCTTAGCTAATCATCCTCGTGTCTTATTTTTTATTACGGAAGAGGGAGGCAATATACACAAGATATATTTAACAAAACCATTGTTGGAAAGAAAATGATGTTTTCGTCATAAAGCTCCATGTTGTAGGTCAATTTTCCTCTTCCTTAAATAATTCTATCTTACCGAATAAGGATTTTCACTTACCTAACATGCATGTTAGTTACTTGAAATGCCTATAGGTAAGGAATAATTCATTCTCAATTCCATTTGAGATCTCTTATAGGTAGGTAAATTTACATACACCTCTCTTAAACACCTTCTTACCTACTAATGAGTGCATTATACATGTTTGTCATAGCAAAACCAAGGAAATAGAAATTATTTAGTCTTCATTCATGTGTCCAATAAAGAACATTTGCACTGAAGGTATTCCCTGCAAGTATCAATATACCACTGCCATGTACAATATGTCATGTTATTTACCATGCCCCAATGGCATCTTTTACCACTCATCACTCTTCCCATCTCTATGTTTTTAGCCCCACAACAACACAAAGTGTTGGCTAAATATGCATCATCATGCCAAATTTCAAAAGGTTCCTTCTTGCAAATTCATTATACGGTAACCAAGTGTTTCAAAAATATTGACAACCCTCTAACCCTGTCAAAGCTAGAGGGTGTCAATTCTAGTTTAGGTGGGAAATCCAACAAAAGAATTCATGCATACTTTTAGCCTATTCCAAGCAAATCATTGTTTCCATATTTCAATTGCAACTTGTGCTTCTACTTGCTTGTAAAATTTTATCATGTATCCACTTAGCCTTGCATTCAATGTAAAATACAAATCAACCCAAAAATGTTCTTGGCCCTACACCTCTTTCCATCTATTTCTTTGACTAAAACTAGGCGTTCCCAAACAATTCATCTTATCTTCATAATATTCCTTGTTCTTATTTTATGTCCAAGAAAAGATTTATTTTGCTTTACCTTTTATGGCTTCTTAAACTTTCAAGTCTGCAATGTTTAAAGTTGTCGAGTGATCAGGGCAACGTATGTATACCGCTAGACTACTTCCTTCATATCATGTTTGTAAAGGAATTTTAGTTACAACAAAATAATGAATACTCAATCATTATGCTATCCAATCCATTTGCAACTATGCCTTCCCAAAATAAAGGATCAAGGCGTCAAACATGTATGAGTTCAGAAAATGAAGAATGCAACAATGAACAACTCTGCTCGGATCCATCTTATCCAACTTCATCACACTTGAGCCTTACCTTTGTTTGAGTGAAGTATGTCTGGTTTTACATGCTTGATATCATATTTAGAACTTAGAAAATGCTTGAAAGTGCTAAACAAGTCTTTTTAACTTTGAGAGTTGCACAAGGCAACCCAAAAAACTTCTACATTGGAACTACACCTTGTAAGTTGTGCAAACGAATATTCTCCCTACCTTGAGGTGATTGGTACCTCGATGACTATCCGAAAAGGAGGAAAAATGATATCTCATATGGCTCTTAGAACGAATTTTCATTTCTATATGAGTCGGTGGTAGGCACATCTACAAAACATTTACCATTTACATGCTTGATATCATCTTCAAAAATTAGAAAATGCTTGAAAGTGCTAAACAAGTCTTCTTAACTTTGAGTGTTGCACAAGGCAACTCAAAAAACTTCTTCTACACTGGAACTACACCTTGTAAGTTGTGCAAATGAATATTCTCCCCACCTTTAGGTGTTTGTTCCCTCGATGACTATCCAAAAGGAGGAAAAATGATATCTCATATGGCTCTTAGATTGAATTTTCACTTCTATATGAGTCATTGGTAGGCACATCTACAAAACATTTACCATATGATCCATGTGCGGGTAAGAAATGACAACATATGGTCTTGAATTAATATTATCAACTAATGGTTGGGTTTTGATTCATATATTATAGAAAATCTATAAAACATTCACCATCGATGATTCGATAAAGCTGAAGCTTAATTCTTTGATTTCTAAAACAAGTCGACCAGACATTATATGATCTAAATATATTTGTAATGACATTTTTTTCCTCAATTTTAAATATTCTACAATTTATAGAAATTTTTTTGTTGCCAAAGACTACAAAGCATCTAATGATTTTGTAGTTCTCCAAATAAAATTTTGATAAAAGACTTGGTACAAAATTACAAGGTAAAGATATCTATCTAAGAAGTGAAACTCACCAACATATTTGAAGATGGAAGTGCTATAAAACATGATACCATTAATTCCACTCAAGTGCTGCAAAAGCAAATAATCCAATTCAATCTGCTGACCTCCCATGCAATTTTTTTATATTAGTTAGACAGTGATTTTTCCATATGAAAGACAACATGTACCATTGTACCATTCACGATGGAGAAAGATGTAATGAATAAGAAATTCCATAAGAAAGTAACGAAATCCTCAAATTGGTAAATTTTAACTTTTATTACCTTGCCCGGTCTAAATCCACTTAACTTGCTTGCCCTACCAGTGAGGCCTCTCCGTAAGCTTTGATTTTATCTCCTTTTCCTAAGTAACTTAATTACTACAAATAAAGATTAATTAATATACATGAATTAACATTTAATTAGCAGGCATATTATTCCATGGGTTCCCGCTTGCTTCGATACAACAAAACCTTCTTTTGACAATGATTTTTTGATTTTGGGGTCAAACAACCACTTTAAATTATTTAAGCAACTGTGAACGGTTGTGGGTTCTCCAAATCTGCAGGGTTTACGGAGAAGGAACAGTTGGAACACCCAGATAAACTGCCCGAGTGCATGTAACTTTGCTGATTCAACTTCACTAATTTTACCAAAATTCAACTCCATTTAAAGCCAAAAATAGTAAAACCGTCATTTCGGTTTGTCAAATTTAACACAATCCCATGAATGTCTGCACAACCTTTTCCCATAGGGGTAACGCCTACGGCGTAATTAGAGAAAAAAATTAGTTCCTACTTACTATTATGATGAGTACTTTTGATTTTATATTCAACTCCTAATTCCTTTAATTATTTGAGATATAATATTACTTGTAAAAATTAAAAATATCCAAGAAAAAAAAATACTAAAGAAAAATGTACACAAGATGTTACATTAAAAAAACCCAAATTACGTGGGAAATCCATGGTTCCTCGTCTATATTAGCTTCTTGTAGTTTTATAAGTATTATGTCATCTCAAGGCTTACTAAAGATTTTGGAGGAACTTGTTGCTCTAGCAAACAAGATTACTACACTCATCAATTATCACTATGCAGTCTTCAACTACACTCAAATGAACATAACTCATCCTATGCATTCTCTTCCTTATCTAAAGTTTCATGGGTTCATTTATACAACTACAACACTCCCTAAGCATGCCGGGAAGCTCAAAAGTTGAAAAGATGAAGTTCCTTTGCCTTTATTCTTCATGTACATTATAATCTAGTGAAATCACCACTTTAGACGATTCGATGATTTTGTAATCACCATGACATTTGTGAAACTAGTCCTATTTACATATTAGCCATTGTGAAAACCACTTCTTAAGGTTGAAAATTACCGACACATGAACTTGAAATCGGGGCCATATTTGTTTAATATGTGTGCATTTTACAAGAAGACCCAAATATTTAATCTTGAACTAGAAAAATTAGATCGAGAAAAATAAATATTATAAATCTTAAACTAAAAACTTATCAAATCAACAAAAAAATTGTACTTAAAAAGACAAATCTTAAATCTATTCCATGTGAAAACTACACCTTGTCCACATTGTAAACATATCAATATTCAAGAATAAAAATCATGAATGGCTTTGTAATGAGTTGATAATCTAACGTGGACAAATATTAGATGCATGTATTATATTTGAAATGTATTGAAAGTAATATTTACAAATAAATAACCATCCTATTTTAACACGTTCTAAAATGACTCAAAACTAAAAATATTCAAATACAAAAAACACATTGTATTTGAAGGTTGTTCACCTAATCTAATACACTTGGGAGTGGATCATAATCTCAACTCTTTTGCACCATTAAATTACAACTCCTCTCTCTTTTTTGTTTTTTGGAATTAACTCTCTGTACCATTACACTAATTGGATTTTGAGCTCTCATGAATAGAGTGAGCATGTAGAATTTTCCGTTTACACACAAAAAGAATGTAAGCTGTGTGATCGGGCCACATGTAAATAGAGAAGTCCAAGTATACAATAATTAAACGAGTATACAAAAGAATGGGAATGAGATAGCGAGTGGTCGGATGAAGGCAATATTTCCACTAGTATTGTCATGAGGTTTGGGGTGAGAGTCGGCTGTAATTCCTTGTGATCATTTGGGGTGGGGGCGCGGGCACAAATCTTGTCCGAACCACAGTGTTGACTCCCACCTTTGTGGTCATCTCTTCAATGGGGACATGTTTGGTTTCGGATAGAAAGAAATAAACGAAGAGAGTCATGATGAGCACCCAGAGAGCAAAGAAGAGAAAAATGGCAAACTTGAAGTGGTAGAGCATGGCGAAACGCTGCGATAACGAAAGTGAAGAGCAGATTCATTGAAACGGTGATGGATTGGGTAGCGGATCGAATCTCGAGAGGGAAAATCTCACCGGGAACGAGCCACCCAAGAGGTCCCCGGGACCAGGCGAAGGCCGAAAGCGAATACATGAGACCACCACCACAACCATTATGGAATATCCCTTGGACATCTCTCCCTCCCCCGAAGTTCCCAATTTGACTCCCAATGAATCGCCATTACTACGAGAGATCGCCATCCGAATACCGCCTCGATGAAGAGAAACCTCCGTCCATATCCATCGACGGTGACAATGGAGACGGCGGTGGCCACAACATTGACCACCCCGATTATGACCGGGCAGACATGAGAGACACATCGTTTCGAACCCAATAGTCTTGAAAAGAACAGCGCATAAAACATGATGGCGTTTATTCCCGTGAACTCGCTGGAACAAGGGATTGCAATGGCCATCACCCGGTAAGGTCCGTATCTTCTCTGCAAAATGTTACGGAGCGGGTGTTTTTCTTGTTTCGAGATTTCATTGGCCTCGACCATGTCGTGGTATTCGGCATCCACGTCACCGCCCCACGAATCCTCCAAAGATGGCACGCCCCTTCTCCATATGACCTCGCTCTATCAGTTGTTGGGCGTGTGCGGAAGCCCAAACGCTCCTATCGTCATCATCCTCGCTGGAACCGCCGCCAAAGCCGGCGACACCCGCCATCCCCACCCGCTTTGTGATTTTATCTTCCGTAGTTAATCAAATTCGCGCCGAATGCCGATTGTTGTAAACATCTCGGAACCCAATGTTTAGGCCTCCTCTTAATCTCGCAGAGCCATCTCGATAAATAAACAGGAACCGCTGTTGTACCATACCACATTATTATTCAAGCAGCTAGAATACCCATTTTCAACAAAAGAAAACCATGAAATAATATTCACCGATTTGCAAATCCCACACCCACGCCCAAGCATTATTACGCCACAATCAGCATCTCAATGTTGAGGGCACCTCCGTTTAGCAGAACCGATCAAGAAAGCTGAAACCCCAATTACCATCGAGATCTTCCGTCCATAAACCACGGTAATCCCGGATGCAAAGAATGTTGCAATTAGTCCCGCGATATACACGGCGAAGATGTGAAAGTAGTTAGCAATCGATTGTCGAATGTGATAAAAGTATAAATTTGTGGAATCCCTCCTCTGCTTGTAAGCGCCACGGAAAAATTTCAGCGAAACGAGTCCATAAATGTAACTCCTCCTGCAATATAAGATTTTCAAACCACAGCAGGATTTTAAACACAAAATAACAAAGGACTGCAAAGGAAATTGCGAGAAAATATTACGTGAAATTCCTATATCATAACCGAAAATGAAATTTGCCTGTGGCAGCTTCTGATGCTCGTGAGCAAGCACAAAAAGCGTAAGTTTGCTCTGGATAATTTTTTTCTTGAACCGCCATCCATTCCTACTCCGCTCGCCATTGTTTCGCTCTCATATCTCACTTCTCAATCAAACAATTCTACTCAGAGACTTAGGCGCATACTTCCAAAGTTTTATAAGAATTCAATTGCTTATTAATAGCATAACTCCGTTTAAGAAGAGCAAATAATTCGCCGAGGCGTTTACTTTGAAGAAGGCATTGCTGGAAAGTGTCAAATTCCGGTGGCTTAACTTTACTGAGTTTCGGATTTTAGATATTTTTTTTACAACTAAAAGCTTGTAGCATTAACAGTCTCATTGATAATCTCATATAAATTCCAAATACGAGTTAGATTCTAAAGTGGTAGATCTGTAGATTCTCAACTCCCGAGTTTTTGAAATTCCCATCCTTTCTTTGTTTGTAGAACTTCCCCAGATTGTATTCCCTGTATTTGGGAGGATCCTCTTCACTCACCAACTCCTCTAGAGGCTTCACCATCACATACTGTGAAGGGTTAAAGAAAAAGGGAATTGACAGACGTCTTCTGGTATCATTCACCACCACTCTGTGCTCTACGCTCTCGTACCTGTCATTGCTCCACACCTGCCATGAATTGCATTAATCACTGAAGAAATGAGTAATTATAAATGCTTTAACAATGACAGAAAGAAAGATTTCAGTACTCTCAGCTGCTTAAAGCATAACTGTATAAATATCTTCTACTATGAATCTTGATCCGCAAAATTCAAAAACACCCTTTTTTATTGTCCAATGTAATCCATAGATCTGAAACTTCCAAATATCGCAGGTGGCTCTGCTTTTTAATATCCAATTACTTTACAGGCAAGAAAAGCAGTATTCCAGAATTCCAAACACAGGTACACAAACCAATCTTTCACAATGGATTAACGTCATCAATTTGTTCGTGCAGTGGCAAAATTCCTGGTCCTCACGCTTTTCGCATTGCGTTCACTGAGAATTCTCCCGGATTTACTCACGGCCTCCTCGTTTTGAATCTCGGCACCTCCTGTCGCCGCTTCCTATTTTTCGAAAACATTCACAATTTGCTCCGTCGAAGACGTAAATTCAGCAGAGGACGCCGCGGCCGCATTTGCCCTGCGCCGCCCATTTCCATTTCCAGGGCTTCTCAATACATTCACAGTCATCATGTACTCTTCGCGTTTAGAAATATCAGTGTCATCATTCTTGTTAAAGTACAGATTTTTCTTACAGAATTCAGTAAACTGGACAGAGAACTATGTTAATAGCCAAAGAGGTACCTGAAATCTGGATTGTGAGAAGGCCACTGATTTGTGAAGGTCTCTGTCTCACGGTCATTCGGATCCATAGAAGTAGGCATCTGGATTGTTCCTCGCGGCACGAAATCGAACACCTCCTTCCAATCCCTCACATTTTTGTGAGCTCCATATCAAAATACCCCAAAGGAGTTTGAGCATCTCTGGATATTTTCCTCTTTTCCTCCATAGGTAACGAGAAGAAGTCGGTTCTTCGGATTCCAGTCGGCGGAGAACATGATCTGGAAGGCCATGGTTGATGACGTGGAAAAACCCCCAATTTTTGCAGGCGTGTTCCACCTCTTGTGGGGAGCTCTTGTCCAGGTCGATAAAGGGGATTTTCACCTCATAATCATCATTGGATGAGGAGTAACGCTTCGAATTGGGACGATGCTCTTCGCTTTGCACAAAGGCAGAATCGATCCTGTCACCTCTGCTATTTTTGATCACCTCCAACCCCATTGTTATTTATGCTCTGCTCCTGGTTTTGTTTTCATTTATATGACTAATAATACATGGGGATGGATTTGTATTTTATGTTTTGGGAGGCGTTTACTTTGAAGAAGGCATTGCTGGAAAGTGTCAAATTCCGGTGGCTAAACTTTACAGGTTGCACTCGATTTTAGATATTTTTGTAAGTCCTAGATATTTACTATTTTAGATATTCATCTTTGACTCCACATCCTTTAAATGACATTTTATACTTGGCAATAACCATTCTTTGGTGCCCTTGCTTTTGGGAGTGGCTGACCTAAGACCATCATGAGTGAAATCTATTTCCTTACTTCCCTGACCTGCGCAGTGAAGGAGAGCCCGGTAATGGAAACATGGACTTGTTGAGTGTGGCGGAACATTATTTTTCCCTCAGTTTGAGTGCTCAAAACTTGTATGCATCATTGCAAAAGTACTTGAAGAAAGCAAGGCATGATCAGGTTATTATTGACAGAGGTGTCGCTCATGTAGAAGAATCCCGAACTCCTCTGTCAGAGGAAGAGTGCAGGGCAACAATAGATGAATTGTGGCCTAACAGATTTAAGCAAGCCATTATGGAAACACTCTAGCAGAAGATATGACTTAAATCGACAAAAAACATTGCATTGATTTTGTGAAGGACCAAGAGAAATCTGATTCTCAAGCTTGACTACAGAAGACACAACTGCCAACTCTGTGTCGGTCAGTTTGTTGTAGACAGTCTCAAACTCTTTGAAAATCTCACCAATCAGGTCAATCCTTTTCTTGTCAATAAGAATGTAGAGAAAATTTAATGTATAAGGCTGAAACTTGGCATCATTTGTAATGTCTTCGAGAATACCCTTTTTCTTCTTTGCAGTATGATTGGATTAACAAGGAAATTAAAAAAAACCTTATTGGTTATGTACTGAGAGAGCTTATCGATGTCTCTACTGATAGCATCTAGGGACTTCACAGACTGGGCCAGTTCTACTAGGGATGTGGCATATGACCCCGCCAGTGTTGTCTTGCATAACAATACGAGTTTTGTTTTTGCGAGCCACTTGAGAAACTTTGGAAGGGAAGGCATTGTGTGTCTTGAAGAGCCTTGTCCCAAAAAGACCAGATTTTAAGGATATGTGGTAGTTTGATCCGTTAGCCCCTTTCAAAAGGGCTCTCACAGATGGCGCACACTAGACATTCAGGGCCACGGGAGACTATTTCAATGATTCCATCTAACAAAAAATAGAACCAAATCTTTGGAGATCATGTATCCACCGAGAAATTTTTGTCAGATCGTGTGAAGAAGCAATGTTAATTAAGAGCCAAAGCATTTTCTCTGGAAGTCAATTAAAGAATCCGATGCAGTTCTAAATGAGTTGCAATTTACGCCGGAGAGGATAACAATGTTTAGTTTATTGGAGTTGTAATTTTTCTATTTTAAGTTTGTGTGATGGGGAGAGGACAATATAGTAACTTCCAACAAAAAAACATTGCCTACTATGCCTTGATGGATGTCCGTACGTTGCTATAAAGCTCGTATTTTGTTATGGGCCACACGTATGTTGGTATAGGTGAGTTGATCGGGGTGAATATACAGTTGTTTTATTTGATGAAACAATCACAATGTCTCTTGACGATGACCATGTCTTCTGTAAGATACAATTATGATATTCATTTAAAAGATAACATGTTGTATCATTTGGTTGAACACTTGGCGTTTATTTACAAAAGTTCATATTTTGGCATTTAAATGTTCCCAAAGCGTAGACAACAATCCCATTTTGTCAGTATCCTTCAATCACTTCATTCCATGAGATGACATATCTCTAGGGAATTTTATGTTTGGTGGGTAGATGAGATTAAGAAACCTGCCAATGATACCCAAGATGTTGTAGCGGAAGAGCATCTCCACGCTTCTTATAAACGAGGCTTCCATCTTTGTGTTCTTATCCATCGATTCTACTCCCATTGTACATATTCATCAGCTTTTGCAACCGCTTGCACCACTCAGGTACAGAGAGTGGTTTCTGTTTACATTTGCCAGCATACTCCTCGCCTTGTTTCACCATATGCAACAAACAGGGCTCCAACCCAATTAGTTTAAATTTGCCAAAGTACTCCCAACCTGTGCCAAAATATAGAGGAATTTTGTTAGATATAGTTGCAAATGTTTTGATAGACATGTATGCAGAATGTGGAACCTTACATAAAGACATGTGAACTGTTTAGAAAAATGTAACTTATGTTCTTTGCTCAAACATCTATCATAGATCATAGAATATATTTTACATCCAAACCATATTATACACATAAAATTCAAGCCCTCTCCGGCGTAACTTGCAACTCATTTGCAATTGCTAGTTCTATTAATAATTGGAAACTCAAATATAGAGTTCAATTGCTATTAATAGCATAACTCCATTTTAAGAAAAGAAAATAGTTCTATTAATAATTGGAAACTCAAATATAGAATTCAAGTTCTATTAATAGCATAACTCCGTTTTAAGAAAAGAAATAATTCTATTAATAATTGGAAACTCAAATATAGAATTCAATTGTTATTAATAGTATAACTCTGTTTTAAGAAAAGCAAAGAGTTCTATTAATAATTGGAAACTCAAATATAGAATATCCTTGATTATCTACCGACGTGTCTAACTAAATATTTAATTATCCTTCCTTACTCCTTTTCGAGTCCACCGTGTATTTATATACCTTTTAGTTTCCCCACCGACTTTCACACTCTCAACTTTTGTCCTTTTCTATTTTCTTCTTCTTTTTCTTCTTCTTTTTTGGGTTTAAAATAAAAACAAATTTACTATAATCTATTTTTTTATTATAATAATTAGATATATGATCCATCACATAATGTTTTATGCATGTAAATTTTTAAACTAATAAAATTAGTATTTGTGGAATTTTAAAAACAACATAAAAATTGGAGTACCATGTAATTTTATGTGTTGCTACTTACTAGCAATCACATGTGTACAATGCAATGTGAACGTTGAATGGTATATGTTATTTGATTTAGAGGGATAATTATTACTTTTGTAGTTGATGTTGATAAGGGGTGTGATTGACAATTTTGATTTTCTATTAAAGCCAAAAAAATGTTGCAAAGTACATCGGAAGGGATGATAAATAATAGTTATTTGTGTAATAATTGAATACAAATGCAAGTGAGACATGTAAGTTTGTTAACACTCACTCTCGAGAATGTAGTGAATGTGAAGTGTTGACGTCAAAGTAGATTGAAAGAATGACTAAGTGCTTTAACATATTAGCTCTCCAAGAAACATAAATGAGACAAAATATGCAAGCATATATAAACGAAGCTTAAATGCTTAGGTTTTAGAGTGCTTTATTACCTCAAAGAGTTTGAGAGCATCATTGTCAGAGCTATTTTGTGCATATCCTACAATCATGGCATTCCATGAGACCACATCTCTTTGAGGCATTTTGCAAACAAAAATCCACTTTCCATTATACTTTGATGGATGTTCATACCTTGTGCTAAGGCTCCCATATTGGTATAGAAAGGGAGTATGCTGACAAAGGTTGTGGAGGTTGGGTTTGCACTTGCCAAATGCATTCGCCTAAAAGTTTTGAAGGCATTTTCAACAAACCCATTTTATGCATATCCTACAATCATTTAAGTCCATGAGATCACATCTCATTGAGGCATTTTATCATACAATTCACATGCCTTGTGTATGCTTCCACATTTTGCATACATGTCTACCATGACACTTGCAACTACATCTAACAAAAATCAACTTTCCATTATACTTTGATGGATGTCCATGTCTTGCTTTAAAGCTCCCATTTCGGCACAGGCTGGGATGATGATGGCAAAGGTTGTGGAGTCTAGCAAAAGTCTCATATCTATTATTCTTTGGTGAATGTCCATCCCTTGTTTTGACATAGGCTGACAGTATGCTAGCAAAGGGAACTGATATTCAGGTTGGCTACCTGTTGGTTGCATTTGGTGAAACAGAGTCAATGCTTCATGAGGATGTTCATGTCTTCTATAAGCTGCAATTATAATACTCCATGAGAAGGGGTTACAAATAATGAACCAAAAATATATATTTAGAAAATCCACTTCTACAATATGCAAATGTAACATTGTATCTTCCATAACAAAATAGTACCATATTTTAGAATATCTCTATAAATACAAGGGTATGAGCATAAACTGACAATGATCGAAAGTAAGTTTTGAATAAGCGCCCACCTTCCATTAGAAATGTCTTCTTTGGGCACAAAGAGCTCTACATATCAGAATTTTTCTTCTAAGGAAACAAAAACTTTGAAAATATAGTATTATTATGGAGAACTTTGTCTCATAATATACATGATATACATTTGTAGCCCTAGTGAACCACATTGTTTTCTCTAAAATCAATGAGCCAACTCCTAGTAATAATTACATAAGACCCAACATTAAACATTAAAGAAGACCGAATTATTATTAAGTTTTGTTTGGGTTAGGACGATGGAGCGGCAGGAGCTAGGGTTTTGGATTGGCAATGCTCTGAAGGCTTGCGTTGGTGATGGAGTCGAGGGGTGGGAGCGAGTGTTGGAGTTGAATGTGGTGGTTCAGCTGGATATCCTCACTCGGTGTCTTGGTGAGCGTTGTCTGGAAGGGCTCCAGCTGTGCTCGGTCCGCTTGAGGATTGTCTGGTTAATGAGCTGTCGAAGGAAGCCGAACGGTTTGCTGGGTTCCTCCTCAGCCGGGACGTGAAGGCCTTTTTGTTGGCTGTTACTCGAAATGTCGGCCCTGTTGTTCTTGCGCCTTTTCCGGTCGAAGGCTTGGTTTCTACCTTCGTCAAGTTTTATTCTCGCTTCCATTGTTCGTCGTCTGGGTTGGTTGTTGTGTCTCTGTCCGTCGGTGCTTCTCCGGCTTCGGGGGTTTTATTGGGGGATAAGACTTCCGCCATGGTGTCGGCTTTGCCTCGTGCCCCTGCTCCTGTTTCTTCTGTTCCAGATCTTGTGAGGGAGCCCAAGGTTCAGTTCGGATCTGCCGTGCGTGGGTTATATGGGTTCGGCTGTCCTCTTCCTGCACTGAACCTGTTACAACAGTGTTCTCTCGATTTTGATTCCACCAGTTCGTTTTGGCGGAAGCAGATGTTTCTGGTTGGGCGGGGGGGTCGGTGACGGGCCTCGACCTGTTTTGGCCCTGTTTGGTCCTGCTCTTGTTTATTTTCCTTCTTAGAGACTCCCCATCCTGGTTTCCAAAGCGTAGGGTTAGGAAAAAACGTCTTCCCTGCGCGGTGTAGCTCATGTTCATGCTCGCATTTCCAGTGTTGGGAGTCAGATGATTTGCTGGATCTTTGTTTCGGATGGTTATGGGGTGGGTTTGTTTCGTGATCGCTTGGTGGTGTTTAGGTGCTTCGTGTTTGGGTTTAGTCTGGGTTTGCTCTCATCGGTGGTGGGCTCCTATGTTTTCTCTCTGTTCGGTGGTGCTCTCTTCAGCCCTCTTGGTTTTTCGGTTGTCCTCTAGGATTGGTTTGCTTCCTTTCCTTCTCTTGCTTATTCCCCTCTTGGCGGTCTTTGTTTTGATGATTCCGGCGCTGGGCGATTCTCGGATTTGGTGTTTCGTCCTCTGGTGTTGGCGCTTCGATGGTTGTTCTCGGGTCTGTCTTGGCTTTGGTTCCTTCTCGTTTTCTTTCCTTCTTTTGGGTGGGGTCCCGTCAACCCCCCGGTTTTGTTGCTCCGGTCAAAAGCGTGTCTCCTTTCTGTGCTCTTTTCGCAGGTTTCTCCCTCTCGTTCTCATTTTCTCTTCTTCTCTTCTTCCATGTTGTAGGGTGGGGGCCCCAACCCCTCCGGTTCATAGCTCCGGTCAAAAGCGTTTACCAATCAAAAAAAAAAAAAAAAAAAAAAAAACATTAAAGAAGACCTAACTAAGAGTACCAACATTAAACATTAAACATTAGTTTGGTGTTTAGGGGTATTAGGATTTTTGGGAATGAGAAGACTAAACATTTAAGAAGACCCAACTAAGAGTACCAAGATCATTAGGGGTATTAGTGATAGATGCCAAAATGTTTAGGATGGTTATAACGCATAACCAATCAAATAAGAAAATGAGAACAATTAAAGAATAATTAATTTTTAAAATCTATTTAATCAATAATATTTTATTAAAACTAATAATTAATATAAAGACAAGTGCACTAAACACAAATAAAATAACATCAAAAACCAATAATTAATCTATAGATAAGTGCACCAAACACCAAAAAAACATAAAAAAACAACTTAAGGGTGAAACAAGTAACTTTAAACTATTTGTATAGTTGTAGAGTGACATGTCCACAATAAGTTTGATTTTATTCAGTCTACTTGCAATCTCGTGAAAGAAAGGATCTAAACAAATTAAGAGATATGGTCATAGCACCTTCAGAGATTCAAATAAGAAGCAATGCAACATAATAAAAGTACAGTGCAAAATATGATAAAAAACAATATTCCATGTTTTACTTGGTCCTAAAGAAGACCCTCCTATGACACTCATCAAATTACAATTTTTTGGCCATTTTTTTCAATTCAATTACATAGAAGAGACTTGTTTCAAAATTGGGTAAACTGGCACACCCAATTTGAATTAGCTAAACTGGGTACAGTAGGGTAGGCTATTCAGATTTGAACTTGCAGGTTTTATGGCAAAAATCTATAATTAAAAGATTGAAAATGAAATATACTAACTTGGGTATAGCCTATAATTCATTGAAGTCATGAGTTGAACAAGTATCATTGTCAAAGAAAATGAACATAAACATACCCACTACAGAAGCTAAATGGATAAGTACCATTATTTCTTCTTACATGAAGTGCCTCCTGCACTTCCTTCTTGTTGAGGTATGAAGACATGTCATCATTAGCACAGAGGTTAATTCCATCTAGGATTCATTGACTTACTCCTTTCTGGAGCTTGGACATTTGTGTGTCATATGATTCATTACCTAAACAAACACGTAAGGTAACGTCGTAAACATCCACATCTCCAATTTCTCCATCCACTTTCTTGAATACATTGTTACAAGCTTCAGATACACCACCGTAATAAACTCTTCTATCCACAATCTAGAATTGTTACACACAGTCTGAGTAAGTTGGTAAGTTTCATCCAAGATCAAACCATGTGACCATTGAAATTCATTATTGTTTATATTGATCTCAATATGAAAATAGGGATTTCCCATCTGCAACCATTTGAAATTACAAAGCATATGTGTCATCAATATTTTCCCAGTGGCTGTGGAATGTCAATTTAACACCACCTCATTTCCTTATATTGTTTGCATGTGTTGGTTTGAAAATCATTTGACGGATTAGGCGTGATTGGGGAAACATGCCAATAGTGTGCATGGCATAGCCCTCTTTGAAATAGCAAAGCGAAACTGGTTTATTGCTAATCTATCAAGTAGGAATCTGTGTAAATATACACTATTCTAACTTCAGGGGGTTTGGGATCTCATCCCAAAGAGAGGTAGTTCCAAATACGAAAGAAAGATGGGATGAAAGGAGCGGAGGAGAGTAGATCTGAAGGAAGAAAAGAAATGAATTCCAAGATGGAAAGGTCAGAAGGTTTATGCTTTAGGCTGGTAGTAAATAGAGCCAAACTTACTTGCATAAACAAATAAAGCAATACTGATGAACATATGATGATAATAGAAATGAATCCAATAGAATAAAAACATAGATTTGACTTAAGAAAGATCTGATGCAAATAACACATATATTGAGCACAAAGTCTAAACATATATATTAATATTTCTTCTATTACAAGAGAGCACAAAGTCTTTCTTTCTTCACTTCTTTTTATACAAAAATTTCCACCTAGAATACAACAAGTATTCCAGTATTTATAGAAGAAGAAGAGGGAAGAAGACAAAAACAAACCAACCACTATTTACAAAATATCTACAAAATATCTAAAAAGTCAAAAGTTATCTTTGGGGAAGTTTTTGGATGGCAACATCCCATGGTGCAACATGGATGATGTCATCGTAAATGTCAACATAATTTTTAGATTTTTTTTTACAAAAATGATCAAAGCATACACAAGAGGAGAAACTACTCCTCATCATCCCTTTACTTAAACATAGTATCTTGCTTATGATCAGGAGAGGCGATGTGACACTGAGCTTGGTATTCCATGAACTTACCGATCATTGACTAAAGTTGATTATGATCGGACCTTTGAAATGGTCGCCAATGACTTCAGAAGTTTCTTTTTCATTCTTGAGCTTGTCAAGTAACCCGACGTATTCCTCACATGCATCGATAAAGGATCCAATAAAATCACGATAGGCCAAGAGGTTATTGATTGACTCTCGTTTGAAAGTGACTCTGGTGTCAAACCTTGAGTGACTAGAGCTTTGAAGCACCGAAATGTGTTGTTTTCTTCCCTAAAGGTGAACGATTCACCGAGCATCCCTGGAGACATATTTATCAGAATCGCTCCATGTTGTATCATGCATCTAGGGCTTCATCCTTGATTTTATCTATCCTCTCAGGATATATTCCATTTGATTGACCGGTAATCTAATGCAATGAGAGCTTTGTTATGTGCCCGTGGGTGATCAATGACACCGACCTTTAATAGGTCGTCAGCTGAGTAGTTAGCCATTGCTTGGAATGTTTCATGTTGTAACCTGGCATTGTCCAACTCCTCGGAGAGGGATCCTACTACTGCTTGTAGCTCCTTATTTGCCTTGATCTATATCTTGGTAGAGCACTATGAATTTCTTAATCATTTCCTCACTATCTCTGAGGATTCACTCAATCCAGGAGGATACTTCCGCGCCTTGTTCACCAATCTTAGCATATTCATTTATCTTATCCTGATTGAGAACTTCAATAGGTTCAGCGGTAGTCATAGGAGGAGCGTTTCCCATTCTTTGCAATGCTTGGAGAAGATGTTTGTTCTGTTCCTTAAGTATTCTCTTCTCCTCTTTTGCTTCTTGAAGCTTCTTACAGAGAGCATCTACGTAGAAAAGGCCTCTCCTTGTAGGCTTTCGACGAGGTTCCCATTGTGACTTGAGTCACTGTGAAGTCTGTGGGAGATAGATCCTTCTTTTCTTTGGTGGGATCCGGTATGCAATCTCCATGACTCTTTCTCCCGAAGTACTCTTAGAAAAGCAAGTTATCGCTTTCGCTTCTTGGGTCCCTTCTTCGGGATAATGAAGGAGTCCATGGGTGCGATGGGAACCTTTCTCTTATGCTTTGGCTCGAGAAGGTCAAAAATCCAGCCTGAGATTGATGGGAGTGGGAGTAGAGGGAATAGAGGAAGAAACAAGAGTGAAAGGGGAAGCAACTAAAGAGGCTGCAGGGAAGAACATTGAAACACTTGGTGGTGGCATCGACAAGGAGTCCAACACGCTACTACTTATGGGGCCTGGAGTTACTACAGGGGAAGAAAAGGACATGGAAATGGAAGGGATCTATAATTGGATGGAGGGAACACTAGGTGATAGATCCGCGAGAGAGGAGAAGATGGAAGAGGTGGGAGATGGAAGGGAGGAAGGGAGAGAAGAAGACACATCCATAGGAATAGATGCTTCAATGACAAGAGGAGGGGAAGGAGTGGAAGAAGGAATGGTGGGTACCTCAATAGTTATAGTTGTGATAACATCCTGAGTGGATGTATCCGTTGAAACTTTGGTGGTCTCTTCTTCTTTACCTGGAGACACCAGGTCGACCACTTACTTCTCAGAAGTAGTAGGAGGGATTTCAGGAGTTTCTTCCTGTTTGCTTGGTTCTCCTCCTTGTCCTTTCCTTTTCCTTTCGACATTTGGGCCGGTCTTGGAGGTGCTCTACCTGAAGGAGAAGTAGTGAAATCTACTCGAGGTAGGTGAGACCATTCTGTTTGCACCAATGTTCGGTGCGCTGCAACGTGGGTTTAACCCTTTCTTGAATGGTCTTCGGTGCTTTGGCTCTGTTGACCTCTGCAAATGGCCAATCATCCCCATCTATATCAAGGTAAACCTGATCAATTTCTTGATCAGTCTCTTGGAATCCTTTTGGAACGATGGCAACACCAAAGTGTACTATTTCTACCAGAGCTGACGAGAGTGATCCTTTCTCCGATGTCAATTTCATGTGTCAGTCGATGTAGATTTCTTCGATCTCGGGAACATGGATGAGATCAATTTTTGCCCTTAGGAGGCAGCTTCGGCAGTCAAAGGTCAACCTTGTTGAGAATTTGTGCTTCAAATTTAACAATTCCAGCTCAGCATACATTTCTTGCGCTTTGGCAAGTGTGGTGCAGTGTATCGACCAAGCTGTAAGGGGAATGGAGTTCCTCCTTTATTTCTCTTCATGCACTTCTCATGGTAAGTGATCAGTTGCCTTGACAACTCCAAGAGGATCAGATTTGGTCCCGCATACCTTGGTAGCTTTGTCGATTCACCCTCAAAATTCATTGCTCTGAGATATGTGAATGTGGGGAATTGTGTGAACAATGCTCCCCATTTCTTCATGGCAGTGATCACGCTCAGGATGGTCTAACCATGTCTCATGTTCGGCCTCAATAGGTAGATTACCTCATAGAAGAAGGCATCATTAATCTTGGAGAATTGGGAGATGTTGGCCTTGAGCTTGAGCTCTGGGTAGAATTCATATATCTTGACACTGGGCCATACCTCATTTCGAGCTAGGCCTGTGAAATATCTTGCTGATGCTGCAGCGTATACAACGTAGGAATTCATGTAGAACTTCCCAATTGTTAGGACTTGTTGAAGCTGTTGGGAGATGGTGTTGCTGATGATTTCACCCCAGCCAAAACGCTGATCAGGTGTATTCTTGCTCATGGTCTCTAGGTACCTCAGCATCCATTTGTGGAAATAATGGGCATCAGGAAGCCCAAATACTCTGTTCAAGAAGGTGATTATATCACTCAATTCCTCATTGAAGTCACTGCGGTGGATGGTCTAAGGCCATCTGCTCACTACCTTCTTGTTCTTGAGGTAAATTTCATTCATCATTTGCATACATTTATCCTCATTATCGTCCCAGGCCTTCTTGCAGTCTTCTAGACTTATGGCGACATATTGCCTATGATGAGGAATGCCTAGGGTCATTTTAAAGTGACAGTTGTGAGGTCGATGATCATCTTTCCTTCCTTATCTTTGACACATCTAGTGTCCTTGTTATAGCACCAAGCCACCAACATGATGAACTCATTGTTTACAACACTTACTGGCAGCCCAACTACGAAGTGCAATCCACTGCCCACTAGTTTGTTCATCCATGGGCCACTAGTTGCCTTGTTGGTTCTCACCCAAAAGTCATCCATATCGATATGCCCTAGCTCAGAGTCTCTAATGTCGAGGTCACTTTCTACATATGAGTCAGGCATCTTGACTTTCTGATATTTGTACTTCATCTCTTGTTCGACTACTTTTCTTTACCTTTAGACTTTGTTGGTTTCTTGCTTGATGAAGACATGTGTGAGCTCAAGGATGGTTGTTGTTGTTACGGATTTATAAAGGAAGAAAGACAACGTTGGGGTCCACAAGCTCGAAAAATGGCACGCGGGGGTGACAAGGATAACTCGAGCAGTGCGAGAGAAAATAGTTTTTAAAATTTTTAAATCATGAAAATGACAAGTGTCTCTCCGTGCCTATTTATAGAAAAACTGGCATTAATTATTCCACCAACTTTCTTTAGCGCACTCTTGGGAGTGTCGACACGACAAAAGGCGTGCCTTAGCGTAATCTCATGGATGTTGACACAATACTTTCAATGCCTTAGCGTACATTTCATGGTGTCAACAAGATAATTTCAGCACCCAATTTATAAAGGGGCACAACTTTCGTGATGTCAACATGACATTTCCAAAGTTGCCTTAAGCACATATTTCATGGTGTCAACACACCATTTCCCACGCCAAAGGACTTTCTAAGTGGTGCACATTTTGGCATGTCAACATAACACTTTTTGCGCCTTAGGTTTTATGAGTGGGCGCAAATTCCTTGATGTTGACACGAGAATTCTTGCGCCTAGGGAATACGCTGAAAATGGTTAAGTTCTAAAAACTTGACTTTCGAAGGGTGGTTTTAGGCCATTTTAAACGTTATCAGACTTCTTCAGGGACAAAAATAGAATTTTGGTATGGTTACCTGAAAATTGCCCTTGTCAATTTTGTAGGATAACAAAGATGACATATTATTCCACATCTTTGCCATAATTGAAACAGAGAAAACATATTTGAAGAAAAACCAAACTATGAACATACAAGTAGTCCCTTCAGTTTGATAGGGGTGATGTTTGGATTTTTGTTGTAATCCAGCACAAGGGTTGCCAATTGAGGAATATAGTGCCCTGCAATATGAAAATGATTATGAGGCTATGAGCACACTTAATATGTCTTAACCACACAAACGATGCATCTATTTCCAAAAGAAGAAGTTCTTCTCAAGACTGAACCAATACATTTTCTAATACATTGTAATCAAAGAAAGGCTTGTTTATACCTCCATAGCTCTCCCATGTTATGTAAAAATCTACATCTCTAAACTCTAGAAATTTCTTGAACCAATTCAAAAGGAATGCCAAATTGTCCTGAGCTGCAACATATAGGAGCCTTACATTACTTTTTAGGCTTATTCAATGCAGAGAGAATAAGCAAAAATAGTATCCAATTTTTAATATAACATCATTCACCAAAATTTATAAGAAGTGATGTTAAACTCCAATTTAAAAAAAAAAATCTAGATCATTGGTTTATGATATCTATATTTCTTAGTTTGTCAAATTTAAAAAAACTTTACTGATGTTTTGATACTATTGTGGTAAGATCAACAATCGGTTGTACTATTTTGGCTAGTTAAAGTACTTTCTCATAATGAAGTATTAACATGTTGACAATTACAGGCGTATTAGTTCTTACTTCTAGATACTAGGGTATCTAAACTGCAAGAGAGCACATATTCGGATAATATGGATGTTGTATGGCTGGATTAGTAAGGCAACATTCATTTTGGTCTCAAAATCTATTGCCTTCAAATACCAGAATAGTTATTTCTCATCTAAGTTTGCTTATTATGTTTCTTTTTATTTCTTTCACTGTCTAACACCCATAAGGGTAAAATCTTTGATAGAGCTAAAACAATGTATAATGGATACAAAGTAAGCTTAAGGGGAAAAAAGTGGCATATATTATGAAAAGAGCTTTGTGAGATGAGTTACTAGTCAATGTATCATTAAACAAATTTCAATCTGAACTCGTATTTGAATAAGAACATCCCACTCTAATTGGGCTCTCTACATACAACATGTTTGTCTCTGCAATCATTGAATTTGAAATATCAGTAATGAGAAAACACTGATTTGATCAATGCAAGGAATCAGGATACAGTGTTAATAAAATTTTTCAAATCATCAGTGGGTCGAATCATCAGTGGTGAGCCCTAACACAACAAACCTTAAATCTGAAACTACTTGGAAGTCTGTCAAATATGCATTAAAATTATCATCCGGTTTGTAGACAAGCGAGTCAGGTCAAGGGGCTTTTTTATTATAATGGTGGCAATCCTCTACAATTCCCGCCAACACCTCTATCTCGTATAATCTCGACCATTGAATACAGAGAGATGCCGGACATTATGAGATTCATGCAAAAATATGAGAAATTCTATCAAAAAGACAATAAGACTCTTTTAAACCACTGGTTTGTCATCTGCAAATCTGGATGATCCATCCACATCGACGACTCACAAGTGTTGACGGGGTCCAACACAATCTTAACCCCACTTATCTTCTTCTATAAGATCATGCATGCGCTAAAAATAAAAGGGGCTAACTCCACTTAAAGCCAAGAATAGCAAAACCTTCACTTTGGCTGTCAAATTTAACACAGTCCTGTGAATGTCGGCAAAGCCTTTTCCCATAGGGGTAACACCTTTGGCGTAAAAATTAATTTTTGGAAACACTTTATATGGTTGTACCCTTTTATTTGTGAAGGCATACTATAACTTTTTACATTAGAAAAGTTACTCAATTTTTAACAAAGTAAATTTTAAAAGCATTTAAACTTAATTTGATTAGTCAACAAATTGTAGTGAGGGAGGGTGGGGGTGTTCATTACAACCTTCACTAGTTTCAAGGAATATGTGATGTCATAACATTTATTGTTCATTAATAATCTTACTCATATAGGTCTGCAACCCTATAATTTTCTTCGGTGCATGAATCTATTTCAGAATTAAATGTAGTCTTGACTTTCACATCTGCCTTTATTTTCATTCTACTACCCGATTCTTTTTTCTTCCACAATCCAATAAGTGTTGTACTACCCTTCCGAGATAAGAGCATGGGACTCAAACTTGTCATAGTCTAGTACCCTCCTAGACATTGACACACCACCGTAACAATGACACTTCTGATTTTGATGATCCCACCCCCAATTTTTCTTCTCTAAAATTTCCAGAGAGTTCATCACATCCATAGATTCACCAACAAAACCTACCTTCTCCTTCCGCTCCCTGAATTATAGTACCATAAAAATGCATTTGATGTAGGTATTCAAAGCTTTCCCCATTTAGTTTCCATTTAGAACCTGCTTTGAACCCAAACTCCCAGCACAATGAGAGAAGGTTATTATAGTAGACTTTGTTGCCTAATACTTAATTCATATAAAAAATTATATTTTAATTTTTTTCCAAAACGTTAGTCGGACGTGCCTTGAATCACATTTTTGTCTTGAGTATGTTAGAGTAGAGATAAGATTATGTGTGTGTGTGGGGGTGTCTTGGGTGCAGAGATATGATACATACAAAAACAATAAGAACAAACACAACT
Source organism: Taxus wallichiana var. yunnanensis (assembly GCA_018340775.1). Taxonomy (NCBI): domain Eukaryota; kingdom Viridiplantae; phylum Streptophyta; class Pinopsida; order Cupressales; family Taxaceae; genus Taxus; species Taxus wallichiana. Next base: position 563,691,531 of record CM031242.1, on the reverse strand, counting down.
TCCGCTAAGATAGGCATTTAAATCTAGTAGAGTGAAGAGGATCAGTAGATTGGCACCGCAAAGAATGCATGCTACGGTAGCCAATTCTTCCTGCACCCACAAATAAAAAAGCTAATTTAAATGTCAAAACTTGGTAAGTTTAGTCATGAAGGTAGCTCCAGGAATTGCACGACAATAAATGGTTCGTATCCACTTCATTTTTAATTTTATGATGAGAAATGTGTTTGTGTATGTTTTTATGTTGCTCATACCAAAGCCAAAATGTGATGCTCACCAAGTATTTAACAAAATGATTTAGTGAAATGTCACCTCAAAAATATCAAAATTATAACTTATAGAGGACATGTGCAATGCCATCCTCGAAACATTGATAGAAGGAAATGGGCAATGACATCCTCAAAGCATTGATATAAATGTTTCACTAAATGCAAGTGTCATTTACATTTACTACCATATATTTACGAGTTAGTGTAGGATTTTTTTTTTCTCGCTTTACTTGTATTATCCTACTTGGGATAATCCACCTCACTGGAGTTTCCCTACACTTATGGAACATGCTTGCTTATGTGTATACCTAATCACACTATTTTAGTTAGTGGTATTTACTACCCTTGGCCACTGTCTGTTGAGTGGCTATTTCGGGCATGGAGGTTACCAATATTTTGGTGGAGATTTCCATAATTCTAGGAGGAAGTTACAAATTCACCTCTTATATGTACATCTCTTGTATTATTCTATTTGATTGTATTGAGTTGGAGATATTTTTGCGTTATTGCAATTATCTCTCGTGTATTTTCGTAATTTGTAATCTTGTGTGTGTGCTTTGTTTTATCTTTGATTAATTCATGTCTCCCATCAATCACCTTTACATTTTTCTAACCGGTAGATCTATGGTACTTCTCGATATGGTATCAAAGCGAAGCTGGTATTGAGCCCTCTGTCTAGTTATTATTCTACAAATTTATTTTCATTTAAGGTCATTATTTACAAGTATTTGGGTTTTTTGGTGCAGTGTTGCTGTGTTTGTGGATATATATCCTATTTTCATTATTTTGAGGTTTGTAGGCCCGCATAGTGCATATACAGTCTTGGAAATTATATTTTGGAGACTTATGAGGTGTTTTACAGACCCTATAACATTATTCATGTGCCCCTGTAAAATTTAGATGACTCCTATAGATGTGATTCAGACCTCAGAGGTTGATTTGCATACTTGTTCTTGCCCTTACATGTTTCCAAACCCTCAAGGTTGCTAAACAACATTCACAACTCGATCGAGGCTCCAATGAAGGTTTCATACAACCCATACATGTATTGCAGATCCTGCTTCCATTGTTGTTTTTGAGTTCCTCGGCAAAGCTATTCACTACACTCATATATGTGGCAATTTAAGGGAAATAGTGAAGATATTCTTGATCTAACATGACCACAGCCTATGTATGGATGGAAAAATAATCTATCTCTACCTCCTTTATTTGCTACAACTATATTTTAGTTAAAAAAAAGTGCATTTCAAGTCTAGTGAACATTCATTTAAAATAGGACTTCTTTACGGAAATGATTAAACTAAAACATGATTATTCTAGTGTAATCTAAAGCTATAGAAGCAATAAAATGAATTTATAAATGTAGTAAAATACTAAAATGATACCCAAGAAATCCAAGCAATGAAATTTGAGACCCTAATGTGTAAGAGGATTAAGAAGGCCTTAGCTAATTTGATGATTTCGTAGGACTATGTCACAATGGAACCCGACCGAACATAAAAAGGAAACCACCACACAGAGCCCAAGAAAATACATATCTAAGCTATCCGGATAGACAGAGGCACCTAGAGGAGGATAGGGGCACATAGGATGCCCCGGTCTAAGATCTCGAGCCCTAGTCTAAAAAAATAACCAAGGAACCTCCTCTAAAGTGTTGATGGATGTTTTCTTGTGTTTGCTTCCTTTCGAGTGAATGTTGATGAACTGCGCTAGATGTCATTGTAAACCAAAGATGGAAGAATCACTTGTAAAACCCTAAGCAAAAGTGTTGAAAATTTTTGCACTTTTGAAAAAATGGGCAACTCGAAACTTCGTCATTATGATGAAAGTCATGGGTGAAGTATACCTAAGCTAAGGAAGTTCTGATGTTATTAGTTACTGCTGAATTAATTAATGATTAAGTGAAATCTGCGGTTATGTGTGCTGTTACAAAACGTAATAGATCACATAGTCTACAATTTCATGATACCTTCAGCAAAATAACACAAAGGGCCCCAAAGGACAACTGTGTTGTCTTGATGAAGACACCGAATTACGAGTAGGTGAAGTGTTGAGTTTTGGGACAACAAACATAAGTGCATATTACATAAATCAGAGTTCATTACTAAATGTTACAGGTTCTCGTTAATGTTATTTCCTTCATGTTTAAGACATTTAATTATATGACTGAGTTTTTAGTTCATCATACACTCCATTCAGAAGCTTGAAATGCGAAGGAAATACACAACTCAATTTCAAAATTCAATGTTTTATTCACAAGGAAGGTCAAATGTTTCCCACACAAGCCGTGGGATGTGACTAAAAAGTAAAGTACATCTACTGAAGAAAGAGGTACACATGCATGAAATAGAAAGCAAAGAAATATGAGTGAACCCATCATTGCCTTTGTATATTCTTCGTTGTGCAGATTGTCCCCCTTCTAGCTTTTTCCATCTTTGTCTTCACAATTCAAAGCACGGTACTGAAAAGCAAAAGATAAGAACCATCAATAAAGAGCTCAGGGTCGATCCATATTCCTACACTGTCCTAATTTGTGCATATGGATCTCTAACCAACAAAAGATATGGAGTGCCTGAAGATCAAACTGCATAGCCCACTTAGGAAGTAAAAATAGAAAAGAGAATAAGAAACATGGACACAAGAGAGGCCAAAAAGCCTAATTATTTCTAACTATTTTCTTAAAGTGTGCAGATACAGGTTGCAGCCAAGAAGAAAGAAGCATATACATGCTGAAAAGGAAGACCAATGTAACTGAAACTCGATATTTTCTACAAATGGAAGAGGATTATAGTACTACATAACAGAGAATATACTTGCAGACAAGGTACATTTTCCATATTTCAGTCAAAGGAAAGGAATTATGGGAAAAATTTGACAGGGCTTCGCCATGAAAAATGGACATTTACGACTTTTCTAGCATGCATGTAAAGCTGTAATGAAGCTTAAATACAGTATTCAATCAGAAAAGGAAGTGAAATTACAACATCTCAACAAGAACAGTCCTGCAGAGAGGAATTTAATACAACTTTCAGAAAGAAGGATTTTCTGATTATCTCAGCAAGAACATATTATACAAACTGCTACAGTGAAAGACCCCATTCACAATAAAGAAAACAAGTTGTGTAATCAGGAAATGATCCAGGAGAGTATATTTTCAAATTTTGGGTTATCAGGAAAGTATGATATAGAATGAAGGAAATTAGACCAGTCAAAATTATAATTCATCAAGCAAAGTATCAGATTTTGAAATTAATTTAACTCTACAGGCATGAGTTACAAACTTATTTCTCAGAGGTCAATGAAAAACTCACCAACATGAAAGGATAAGTATCAAGATCGAATACAAATACTCAAAACACAAGATACACAGATCTATAAGTCATGACTGCAGTTTGAAGCCCCAAAATGAGCTCGAAGGTTTCAGTATAGAGGAACAATGATCCATTTCTTAAGGAAACCAAAGAGGCAGTATTCAAAATACACTACAAGAACATCAATTCAGAAAAACAATGGCCATAATCCCTTCGATAGAAAACCCAAATACCCATGAGGGGAAATAAACTTACCAGTCATAGAAGTCAGGTTAAGCGAGAGTCTCCAAGTTCAAATCATGAACAAAGGAACAGAGATACAAAGAGCTCCATATTCACTTTCCATGGCAGACCCAATTGAGCTCAGAGAGTCATTTATGCAGAGGGGTCGAGTTTCAAAAGTAAACACAATGGCAAAGCACAGTGATACTCATCACACAAAGACCATTTAAAAGAAGGATCCAAGCTCTAAAAACTCCAATGACAACAAGGTATTTCACAATAACCTATCAAAATATTGCTCAGAAATCTCTAAGAGAAGATACAGATGATATAGGGCCATTAAAATGGTTCAAATTGAGTTTTAGAAGCTCAGAAAAATGGCGTCGAACAAAATTTTTCCATGGCTTGCCCACAAAAATTTAAAGTCCAAATGAAATGATGTTTAGGGTTGAATTGATCTTACAATGCAAACTTGAGAGATGAATTAGCAGAATTCAACCACAGTTAAAAGATCAATGATTGAAAATGACAAGTACAATGGATCAAAGGCCAAAGATCAAGCTCTGCGATCAATGCAAACCATGGTTAAAATGCATTTATGACATGGCAGAAACCCTAAAATTATCCCTTGGAGATCAATGGTTGAAAATCAATAAGTACAAAGATCGACGATCACAAACAAGTCATCAAAATCGAGGCAAAATTCGTTAGGTTGGAATGGCGGTCGAACTTAGTCAAATTTCCAAAAAAATTCAAATTGTAAAACTTTCATCTGCATGCCCGACAAGGACACATGTCGTCATTATAGCAGAAGTAGAAAAGTGGAGGCCAGAGGTATTTTAAGTTCGAAACCTTTTGCAAAAAGGTTAAAATTTCCAAAATCTCCCGCAAGCCCAACACCCCGCATAGGAAAAGTCAAAGCAAATGCAGAGCGGCGGGCCCCCTTTACATTTTGAAGCCTTTTTGCAAAAAATTAAAATTTCCAGAATAATCCCGCAGGTCCAAAAGTCCGCACAGGGACAAAACTTCAAAAAGGTCCAAAAGTCCACAAAGGACTTAAAATTTTGAAATTTTTCCCTCATGCCCATAAAAGCAAAGGAAAAAGAATCCACATGCCATCCAAGCTATCATTTCAAGTTTTGATTTTCAGAAAACCCAAATTATAATGTATGTTTCAAATAATCAAAAGATGGCCAATCTATGGTGAAGTGCAAAGTGGTCCCCATAAAGTGGGTGTTTTGTGGGTATTATGATTATTTCTTTTACCCATGAATAGAGAGTTAAATTTTTGCATGCTCCACAAGAAGATAAAAACAAGAAGACAAAGTTGCATATTCAAAATAGGAAAGACTTGCCTTGCAAGCAAGCTTATTTTTAGCAAATTATTTACTATTGCTTTCTTAAAAATAGATCAGTTGACCAATTGTAATTGATGGCTATAATGCCTATTTGTAATTGCATGCTCTATTTTTATTCCTTTATCCATTTATAAATAAAGGATAAAAATAGGATGCATGGGTGAGTACAAGCCTTAGGTTATTTTTAGAAAGAGGGTGAACTCTTTTGCTATATATTGTGTGCTCAGAAAGCACAAAAAAAAGAACTTCTGGAGGACTTTTTGGATATAGGAGTAATGAAGCAATTTTTGTCAGTTTTCCTTCTGAGTGTGAAGAATTTCTGCCTTCCCAATTATTTGTAGTCTTGTGTATGTTTCTATTAGTCTTGTGAATGTAAATTCCCTGATTAATCATCTTACCCTGTTACAAAATTCAATAGTTTCTGCATGATATTAATGTGCATGTTTAGCTTAGCAGTATTGTTGTGATAATATCCCTCAATACCTCCAAGTGTTTTGCCCTTAATATTCTACAGAAGAATCTGTTGGTTCGTGCACCAAAATCCTTCACATATCAATTGTGCATATACTCAATCAAAGCCCTCATATAAATTTGGTGTATCACCTTAGTTTTAATCATTTTACAAAGTCATCTTTTACCCCTAAACCCCATAATCAATTTAGGATACATCAACAAGGAACCGGCCTTGATACCGGAGACTCACCTCAAAATAGGTATACCCACAGACCTAAGGTGTTTCCATTGTATCTATAAAGAGAGAGATCAAATTTTGCAAGCTTAGAAAACCTGCAGCCATCTCTCTACAGGGTGCACTTTCGAGAGATAACAAAAACATCAAAACCCTAAAAAAGAAATATACATATTAAGGGGTTAGACTATCCTTAGCTACCATGATGGTGGACTTACTAATTGAGCATTGCACTACATCTCAAACCCAATGTAGTGCTGTGTGTGTGTGTGTGTGTGTGTGTGTGTGTGTGTGTGTGTGTGTGTGTGTGTGTAATTGTGCCCTAGGTGCTCTTGTGCCAGTCGCACTTTGTGAAGTAGTGAGAAAATAACTAGATGTAGAATGTAGTAAATGTGTACATGGAAACAATAGACTCCCCTCCTATGAAGTGTGATGCAGATGAACCAACCTTGTGTGCTTTGTGATGGATCTAGATGGATGCAAATGTAGGTATATGTTTTGATGGATGTGACCTTATGTGGTGATAGTAAGTTATTAGTGCTTGGTCCATCAATATGGTCACATAACTTTATATTTATATAGTTCTCTTTCTTTAATCTTGCAAGTAACCTCAAAAAGACATATCACCAAAAATATAAGAATCTCAAATGGTTAGAAAGTGCCTAAAAGTTGATAGGAAAGTACAAAGAGGATCAAGGCACCCAAAGGGGACAGGCGCTCCGGTCTTGGTGGGCACCCAATCATAAATGAGAAAAATACAAGTATGACAATATAGACTAGGAAAGTGTTGGTGTAAGGTTGAAAATAACGACAAAAAGCAATGAAAAATGGCCAAAGACATGGGTTAATTATTACTCTTTCCACTTGAGAGACATATGAATAGTAGTATGAGACCGAGACTAAATAATGACTCAAAGTGCATGATTTAGTGTCTACATTTTCCCCCACTTTATGTTGGTGAGTGGAAATATTGGTAACATAAAGTAGATAGAGATGTGTACTTGATATCCATGTAGAGAAAATGTGCCGAAGGACTAAATAAATCATGGAGTGATAAAACATGGAGCATGGAGACTAAAGATGCAAAAGTGTAAAAATAGTTATGAGAGTGAACCTAGGGTGGAAATGCGTGTGTAGATGCTAATGTGTGTATTGTACCTACATGGTTAGTAATGTGTATGTAATGTACCTATTATGTGTGTGTTGTTGACTTCTTACTTCCCATACATATGGACCTACAAAAGAGAAGATGATCAGTAATAAAATACACATGTATATGTGTAATGTGTAAAATCGCATGTATATATGTAAAAACATATAAATAAAGTACAAAAATGAAAAAGGAACATGTGCACCTAATCTGTGAAGATTAAAGGGGTATAGAAAGGATCATGTAAATTTTGATGAAGTGCGCGTTTTTGGGTGATCTCACACCACTGGCCGAAGAAGTGTAGGGAGGAAAGTCTAATTCATCCTCCAACCTCGTAACTAATTCCTAGGAGTGAAGATATATCTGTACTTATCTAGTTTTTGGGTGATCTCGACGTCATGGAAGTGTAGAGAGGAAGGTCTGGTTTATCCTCTCGTCCTTTAACTGCTCCCGCATGTGTTAAAGACAACCTTTCTTGTAAAATTTGTTGTGTACAAAGTTCGTAAACAGTCTAAACCCACTCGCTTTGTAACCCACTGTATCATGGACAAAAACTGAAAATTAAACTATACGAGAACTATTTGTAAACCTAAATGACAACCTTTCTAAAGATAATCTTTCTTGTAAAATTCGTTGTGTACGGATTTTGTAGACTAGTCTCGAACCTAGTAACCCACTATGTCATGGAAAAAAACTAAAAATTAAACTATACCAATATTGTTTGTAAACCCAAATCATGTTTCCCCATCTTTGGGGATGCATGCAACATCACAGATAGGAGAATGTGGCCCCAAAAGAGGACTAAACGTAGATATTAAAATTATGCACCGCAAGGGGGAATGGATGTGTTTGATAGAAACCAAGGCACATACAAACAATATGTCTAGAAAACAAGTGTTCATATGAACATGCATGTAGAAGACAAGTGTAAACTAAATAGAGAATAAGAAGATAATGTAAACACCCAAAAATACAATGTAGACTGCACAAAGAAGGTTTCAAACATGGGACACCACTCACGATGTCACAGACACTCAAGGCCATAGTGGCCACAAACAAACAAGTGTGCAAACAAGAAAAAGGGAAAATCCCAAAAATAAGAGCAAACAATAGCAAACAATGTTACAAATAAGTATGGAACAAATATCCCTACATAAAAAATGTTGCACATGGAATACCCATCAACATGTTAGAAAGATAAAACGTATTCCAAAGTGTGTATAAACCAAAGTAGTGTGTTATGAACAAAAATGAAATAATAACACCTGTAGCATACGAATTTGGATTCCCCAAGAGCCATTGTGGGACTGGTAGTCAAGCATCCATGTTGCGTGTAGTATCCCTGTATAACATTCAATCACAACTAAAAATCAAGTGAACACGCATGTGTGTATGAGAATGATAGTTACATACAATATATCTATCTAGCATGTGTAATAAAGAGAACATGTAAAAGTAAGTGCAACCATAAAATGTAGTTCCTTTTGTATAAAAAGGTGATTTGACATGTGTTTTGGAACAATTTTTATGTGTTTACATGATAGCCTAAATCTTCATTTAATGATTTATGGATTTTAAGTCCTTTTGTATAAAAAGGCAATTTTTCATGTGTCCTAATTAATATTAAGGGGGATGTTGGGGTTTTTAATATTAAGCAGAAACCACTTAATTAAAAACCTGACAAAGACTGTTAAAAGGATTTGGTTAAAACTTATGTTTAAAACATAAGTAAGTTGATCCCCCATGCCGAATAGTGTAAGGAAGTTGTTAATTCAAATTTCAATTATAAGAGTGAAGTAATAAAGCACATTACCCACCCTATATATATATCGAGGTGATCTCAATTGAGATTGATAACACATGCATGATGAACAATGAGAGTTGTATGCGAGTAGAATTAAGAAAAAAATGTGAAATATGCGAGTTAGTACTTTGTATTCACCAATGTTTATAAAACCTTTCAAAGTTTGTAATTATGTGGGAGTTATGGGTGAAATTCAATTATCAATAAAGATAAGTGATATTTTTAATCATTTTTATACCAAAATGTTTTCCCACTTAAATATTTTGTTATGTGTTATTTAATTTCATTGTTATGCATGCAATCTATGATTTAATTCAATCTAATTCATTATAATTTGTTGTACATTCATAAACTATAATCCTTGGTTGTTTTATATGGTGGATATCTAATATATGGTTTATTATTTATCCCCATCTTTCCTAACATCATCCTCACCTATCTCATTAGGTCACTTAACCATGATGGCTATGTCTTCTCAGCCTCCCAAAACTACCCTAGTATTGTCATATCTTAATCAAGGCTCCTATCAACCATTTCCATCTCTCATAGGGTACCAATATCAAATGTGGTCTCCTCCTAGTCTCTCTCTCTACCCCGGCTAGTGCATCATGTATAATTTTATTTGAGAACCCATATCTAACAAATATCCTCCTATATACCCTCATAACTACCACTTATATTGTCATCCTCGTGGTCTCTTTACTCTATCCTCCTTCTCATCAAAGCATCTTATCTATTTGGACTATCCCCCACCTTGATAACATGAGGCCCCTCTGCACCTCATGTTACCCTTAGTCGTTTATGCATAGCTCAACATGGTCACAATTGTGGCACCAATACCACTAGCCATGTTCTCCCTCCTCTCTCTATCATGTCGTGGCTGATATTTTGGGAGAGGTAGGGATACCGCATGAGATGGGAATCCAAAAGACAAGATAACTCTATCAATTGGGCGTGTCTCCACCCACCACATGCAATTCCTTTTAGTCTCTAATGTACCCTTAGTGACCACTATAGTTGACCAAGTGGGCCACTAATCCATTGTCCTTCTATAGGGCTCCCATGTCACATGATTCTATGTAACTTGTATCAAGCATCTATATATAACTACTTCCCTAACTACTAGGCCTCTCTCCCATTGTAGAATATTTTGGTCCATCCTTTTCTACATGTAGAAATGTCTATATATGTCTATACATTAGAAAACACTCATAAATTTAGGCTTCCAAATGTATGATGGACCCCAATTCCCTTTATTTCCTCACATGAATCCTACACAGAGTGTGTACTAACTACACCCATGTAGCCATCACCCACAACATTATATGTCACACTCAAATGTATCTTTACATTCCACTAATACAAATAATGGTATTTGTCTATCTACCTTGTGGCACAAGACTCGTGCCACAACCATACCTATGATCGCATTCTAGATATCTGACATCTATGCACCAAACATGACACTCAATCATACCATCACTTAGATTGGATGATACTTCTCACTTATTTTCCACCTTGCTAAGGACCTCCTTTCTATGGTGCTCAATGGTGTAACATCCCCATTTTAAGATACTAGAACAAGGGAATTTTTTTTTTTTTTTTTTTTTGTATACAACGTTCTCTGTTCTTAATTATATAATTCAAACACACGTTTAAGTTTTAATAATTATTCTCTGTCCAATTAATGTAATTCAGATCACACAATTTATTTTAAAACCAATGTTCTCTGTTCACATATTTGCAATATGGAACACACATTCAATGTCATTCAATCATATAACAGATACCATATGCTGTTGTAAATGACTCAAAGAACTACCGATCTCCCATTTTATGGCTCGGAGTTTCAGCGATCTCTCATTTCATGACTCGGTGACTTACCGATCCTTCATGTTAATCCATGCATTGTATAATAAGTATACAAGGTTCTTTTACTGTTTCCAGGTTATCGAAGTGATCCATTTAAGAAGCCTATCTGAATATCTATTACTGATATTCATCTGACATCTTGCATCTTAAACTAGGTGATTAGGACAACACAACCAAAAACTTGCGATACTTTGGCCAAAGATTTTCACATGCTTTGCATGATCATATTCCTAGATGTGATACACATCAATGGAATACGTCCTTCACCTCACTTCGTCTATTATCTAGAATGGTCTTTCCTGATCTCTGTCAGTCCTTCCGTCTAAGGTCAAGCTCTAACCCCAACTAGCAATATGAACGAGTATAGGAAGTTACTCATGGTAACTAAAGGTACGCAGACATACGGTGTCGTCCCTAGGTGACTCCATGTGTCTAGTTACCTTTAGTCCTCCGGAGTCACTCCATATACGCGATCACATTCCTATCCCCATCAAGAAACTTAGTATCCAGCTTATGTAAACTTGATGATTTGATTCGGGAGGGCGTTGTAACATGTCAGCTACAACATTGTGTCGTCATGAAGGCCCCGCCTTCATGAAGACACCATATTGTAGCTGGCGTGTGCCAAGGTCCTACGGAATCCTCTCATCAAGAAGTACACATCCAGCTCGAGTGTGATTAGATTATAATCTTAATATTTAAGATCAATTTTCAGCAACCGTGTTGATCCTTTAACCTCATTCTCGTTACAGTTGTATGTAGCTAAGAGAGACTTAATTTGTCTTATAGCTTAATATACATCCTCTCCTTCATACTGAAGGGTTGCATATTTTCTTCTTGGTTCTTTTCTTTAATCTTCGGACTAATCAGTCCATTACAGATGAACGTAATAAGTTTAACCTATTAAACTTAACCAAGTTTTACCCACAGACTGTAAACAAATTCAGAATTCCATCTTATTAGACATCATTTAAACGAGGTCTAATTCTAAATGAATGTATTCATTTATTCTCCATATCCTTACTTCAGTTAAGGTTGGTTACCAATAGATATGTTTCCCCATATCTAATATTTTCTGAATTTAAACATTTCGAGGATGTTAACGGAGTCCGAATACAAGGTTCAGCTACTCCTATGTTATTTGATATTCCTTAGCTTATAAACTAATCTCGAATATCATTCAATTAAGAGTTCATATTCACCTAAATCCATTTTAATGTCAATTTAAAATTCATCTTAACCCAAGTATTAACTAATTGCTCATTCCAACGTAAAAGTTGCATTCAAGTAAAGAATAGATATTATATCCTTTTAAATCTATCCAATATCATTTGAATAATTCCCAATCATTGAATAGTATTATATTCTCAATCTTTATTCAAACAGTTTTAAATGATACAACCTTTACATTATCACACTTTTCCTTGTATTCATCTATAATATTTACAATCTATACAATCGCCTTGATCAAACAACTGGACTTTGTTTATATCAAACAACATTTCAACACATAAGGATAGAAGAATGTAACTTCTTCTTTTCCCATTTCCTCGTAGAGGAATAATAGCTATCAAATACGATCCATCCTCTCATTAATCAAAAGAAGTATCAGAAAACAACCATGTCTTCGTTTATACTCAAGTTCCATCTGCAAAATTACTTGCATGGGTCAGTTCATTGAACTGAGCATATTAAGCACTTGTCATTAAAATGAGGTGCTTTTAATTAACTGTCTCAATAAAAGAACCCTGCTTTTATGAAACGTTAAAATGAACATCATCCAAGAATTAAGTACCAATAAGGATGAACAGCATAACAACCCAATCATCTAATTACCCTCCCAATCAGACAAAAAGGATTACTGCCCTTTTTCCCAAATAATTACTACAAGAAGTAATTTCCTTCAAATAGTTCCAGAATTAACATCTGTGAGAACTAAAACACATATGTGCATACTGTTGTTCTAATGTAAATGCTATAATTTCCATTCCCTTACAATAGTTGTAATTTCAAAAGATAGAATTTAACTAAAAATTCAAACCAAACTACTTTCCTTTCCTTTCATACAACTCTTCTTATTTCAAACAATCAAACGTTGAAGAGAAAAGTAAACAACAATTAAATGCAGATGCTTAAACCAAAGCAGTACAAAATTCATTCCATAACAATTATAGATTTCCAACTGTATGAGAGAAGAAATGAACATTACTTCAAATTATCCATCCAACACTCTCTTTCCTTTCATCATAACTGTACTAAGAATTTAATCCAGACGTGATATCAATCAATGATAACAGTCCAAAGAGAAATAAATAAAATCAATAATCGAATAAAAGGAAGATGGGTCATATTACCTCTTCTCACTGTCTAACCAAATATCCACTATTTAGAACAGACATAATCCAATAATATGATTCATTCTGAATAGTATATTTCAATATTCAAAAACTACTAATTACCTTTCCAAAAAGTTGACCAGAGTTCATTGCAACTGGTCCGTAAGCATCGGTACCAAAAGAACCTCTAAACACAATCATTTCCTTTTAAATAATTCACTCTACAGACATTCACGTCTATATATAACATGTAAGAGTGTACAGCAACAACAACAAATCACGCTTTCATCATAATAATGAGAGAATTCACTTTCCAACAGCAAAGTAAGAAATCCATTCATATTCCGCTTCAATGAAAACAATGAAAGGTTCTCAATCCGTAAATTATATATATATATATATATATATATATATATATATATATATATATATATCCTTGAGTTCAACAAGACACAGAGTATGATTTGTATGCTCTACCCTATATATATATATATATATATATATATATATATATATATATATCCTTGAGTTATATAGACACAGTATGATTTGTATACTGCTTACCCCTATTCTATAGACTGATTTTTCTGTTCCCATTCAGATCAGAACTTCCTTCCAAACAGTCCTATATGAATACCAAGAACAAGCGAGCGAACACCATATCTAATTAGAACAACAATGTAAGATGCTACTATGACCTTACTGTCTCAGGGAAAACCGTATTCTATGCAATGAAAAACAACTAGGAGAAATAACTCACACGACAGTTCATCAACATTACCACGAATTTGTTTTTCCCAATCGTTTTCCCGCACTGAACTCAGGAAAACAATATTCGCATAACAATACATTCATCAATTCAAACCCGTATAGGGTAATAGATGCGAATGCTAAACACAGTCAAAAAAAACTCATACAGCAAGCACAACCTCCTTTATTTCACTCATTTGCAAGAAATACCAAAGCCGTGTTCATTTTTATAATGACAGTTCAAACCAGGCATACAGAATCACCTTATCCTTCCATTTTTACAAGAATGCACAGAACTCAGAATTGATACACGCATAGCTAATGTATTATTCAGCACAAACTCAACTCATATTGAGTAAAGAATGATTACCCAACATTGTCAAACAACTCACTCATCAAGAACAGATTTATTTCATTTACCCATTTCGCAAAAGAAATTACCCAAGTCGTGCTCAACAAAAGAAAAACGACTCAAACCAGAAATCACTTCATTCAAATCAACAATATCATTTAACTAAAACACCCCTCATAAGAGTAGGGTTGTTTTAATGAGACGTTTAAACAAAAGCAAACGGTTTAAGGAGAAGGGCTTAACATGCCTGCAATTCTTTTTGTGGTTCAAAGAAAACCGCGTCCACAGGAGCTATTTCTCTCCACGGCGTCCACAGCAGGCTTTCCCAATAGTCCACTAACTTCCTCAAGCTCAAAAATAGCCTTGGCTTCTCCAAAGAATAGAAACAATAACCAAAAATACAGCAGGTTCGACAAAACCATGGAAGAAATGCAGAGCAACTAAAAACCCGATTGAACACAATGACAAACAAAATTTTTTTTTCCTCTATCCTCTTTCCAAGGCGAGCTGGTCGCTAAGACCAAGGTCATTGAATGCATTGAATGCATTTCTTTTTCATAAATTTTCATGCCACCGCCGACTCAGGTTGGCGAATTTCCTTTTTCAAATTTTGCTTGCAATTCCATTTTAGCTTCATAGCTAGTTGGATGCCTCCAAATTTTCCTTGTTCCCGCCAAACTTGGCACTGCAACTTGTAAGGACTTCATTTATTGTCCTATTAAATTTCTAACCTTCCCTTCTTATCCAGTTTCCATCCACATGGGTCCATAAGTCCCCTTCCATAGGTTAGTAATAGTTTAGGATTTAATAGTCCATAGCTAGGTTATTCACCTAGTTCATAAGTTATTAGAATTTGCATCTATTTTCATCCTTATGAAATTTAAAATCCATATAGGGTAGTAGTTAGGGTATAGGATAAAACTTAGTTGTAGGTTAGGGTTTAATCCCATAGTATTTATTTAATAGTTTCCAATCAAGTCTTTCGAATGGCGTTCACATTCAACACAATGCAGGACGTTTCGTCCTATGTTCCACATACCTGTGTCACTCGCATCCAGGCCCTTATTGTCTTACGTTGTCTAGCGTTACAACTTTGCATGTGGTTTGGGAATCGAACCTTTTCCATTGGCATCTAGGTACCGGATATTTATATCAGAATCAGGTGCTGCAACATTTATATCAACCTTCAGTCTGGTTTCAGACTTCATTCTGGTTTAGAAGTAAATCGACAAAGCGATCACAAGAAGGCCACAACATACCTTGGATCAATGGAATTGATTCAAGGTGTGCTGTCAATCAACGAAAAGAGTTCATCAAACATACGACAAGTTTGTTGTCTCATTTAGCAAAACACAAGCAATAATAACCTCTGTCCCAAGTAAACAAATTATAGCAAACAAGGGTCCAGATTAGTAACACATTCCTTTTAAGATTAAAAGATATATCTTAACATATTTATTTCATTTCTATTACAACATCATGAAAAGTGATTACCATGATAGCTTACAAAAATCAAGGTGTTACAAATGGGAGATAAAAAAACATATGCACGCCTTGAATGGGAACCCCAAGAATTGTGTGAACATCTTATAATGTCATGGTAGCCTCTATAGTTTGTCCTCTATCCCTCTACCGAATGTGTTAGACTTATCAATGGCCCAAAATCATATGTATCAAATTCAAATCCTGTGGGATCCATAACATATACATACCGCCTCCAAAACATTATACCTATAACTATGCAATATCATGTGTAAATAATCCAAGTAATAAATTTGGTAACCACGCCACATCCATTGACCTCCACAATCAGATCCTCTATGGAGCTTGAAAAATATAAAAAATCAAGTACCCATAATATCTCAATCCATAATAATCATTAAAAATACAACTCAACTTACCACAAAAACAAAAATGAGATAATTTGAAACACCTTTTGGCCTGTACAACTTTACAAAGTATCAACCACAAAGCAATATTTTCACTTTCTCTACTACATCGGCCACCATTGCTTAATGCC
This sequence comes from Taxus wallichiana var. yunnanensis, assembly GCA_018340775.1. Taxonomy (NCBI): domain Eukaryota; kingdom Viridiplantae; phylum Streptophyta; class Pinopsida; order Cupressales; family Taxaceae; genus Taxus; species Taxus wallichiana. The sequence continues at coordinate 563,675,402 of CM031242.1, read as the reverse complement.
ATCAACCAACATAAAAATTTCCACTACCTAAAATGGCATTGACCCCCAAGTTTCAATGTCATTGTGTATGTTATGCAAACCCAACACTATTGGCTATGATGTGATCAATCCTAACATGCATGATCCCATCTATCTTAGGGGTCCACAAATTTTCTTAACATTTAATTCAAAAACCTCACCTAATGAATCTAAAATTCAATAATGATCCCAAACCCACCTAAACCTCAATTTGATCTACACTTTGACTATCTTTGGAGAAAGGTTTGCTAGCTAAATTTTCTCTAAGCATACGTTTTTTTTCATTTTTCACCTAGTTATTGAATTAGAAGTAATTTAAGAAACCAATCATATGCCACATCTTGTAAAGTAATGAAAACATCCTACTAGCAAAACCCTCATGGTTTATGATTGATAACCTCAAAACTGACTTAAAATATATAATATCTTCTTTACTAGTTCAAAAACCATCATGCTTATAATTACGTAAATATATATTAGGATTCTTGGGAAGGTCATGAAAAAATCTATCGACATCAATAACATTAGCTTCTAACCAAGGAACATGGGAAACCATATGCTATGGAGGTGTAATTGGTAGAAGAAAGATGATATGTGTGATCAAAATTGGGGAACTACATATAATATTGGTAGATTTGGTTCTTCCCTTATCAAATATGGGTGTCTTATGAAACTCTAAATATTGGGATATCAATAGTATCAAATCAAAAGTAGAACTTGTAAGATGAGATGACATATCCATATTTTTTATGCCTTTTATAACATCAACTTTTTGTTGGCATGTGTTTTAAGACGCATAATGGGAGATTGGTAGAAAGATGGTAAGAATAATTATGAATATTTAATGACTATTGGTATGTCAAACATAAGGTAAGATTTATGGTTTCTCCTTTTAGCACCAAATTTGTGGTGAAGAAAGTTTTGACACATGCTCTAATAGATGAAGGGTATACACCCTCTCATTTTAGGATTTATCGTATTTTATCCAAGATACAAGTCACGAGGTTGTGGTTCTAAGAGTAATTCCTTGTTGGAATATAATTTGGAAACTAGTGACGTTAAGAACTTTTGGGAGGTATTTTCTTGAACAATTCAAATTACCAAGTAAATAAACACACACAAAACGGATATTGATAATAATGTTAATCTATCCAACGGGTAGTGGTGTAATGTTTCTTGGGTTTCCTAGTAATTGGGAGGTCCAAGGTTCAAATCTCAGCTCTGTGTTAAGGTGACCTACTATCGACGGTTTGGATACCATGGTGATAGGAATACTGCGATAATGTGGTTTAATCCATGGGCTAGTGAGAGCTTACACTTCCACCCTTAGATGGTTCCATAGCTGGTGTGGGCTAGTGATGCCTTAAAGGGCTAGGGCCCTCTCCTAGGTAACCTCATAATAATAATAATAATAATGTTAATCTATTTATATAATGATATTTTTAATTTCATAAGAAACCAAAAAAAAGGTAGGGAAGAGAAGAGATTCAAGTTTTTTCCCATCTATATTTTGCTAAAGAAAACACAACTTTGATCAATTTCTCAAAACTATTATGTATATAACCCATTAATCAATCAAATTCATATGAACCTAGTGATTCTAATGAATTTACTACAATATGAGTAAGTTCCTTGCATCTATAGAGACAAATTGATCAAGTGTAGTAACAACAAAGTTCATTTAGCCATAATGTTTTAAACCATGATCATTCTTTCCACAAAAAAATATTGAAATAATATTTTTTGATTCAGTCAACCCATAAAAATGGAATCATTGAATTCTCCTAAGTTCCCAATACACTTATTAATCGCTATTGCATTACTAAATTCAACAATTTAGAAGTAATGAGGACCTAAAAATTAATCAAATACACAAACTAGTGAATCGTAATCTAATTTTTCTACATAACAACATAAAGATCAAATACAATGACTATTTGATTAAAATCAAAAACATATATCTAACATCGAGAAGAAATGAGCTTGTAGATCAATCCACACAATAAATTTTCCAAAAATTTCAATATAGGTAAAATAATATTCAATACAAATTATTTATAATTAAACTTAATGGGACACATCCTCATCAAAAAGATTTTCCATGTAATATGAAACTACAACTAACATAGTAAACTAAAATGTTAACTAATAATAATTGTAAATAGTCCTTATCCACCTTGTTCTTACTTTAACTATTTTGTATAAATAATCCCAAACTATCATAACAATGCACAGTCACATCCTCAATTACTTGCATGGATTGCAATTCTTTACTTTAGTTTCTTCCCAATCCTCAAAAAATAGCACATAAGAATGATCAAAATCTTCAATAGTATGTTGCATGTCCATGTGGCTTCACTTTTTCACACTTTTTCCTTTTTTCTTAACCCTCATGCATAAATTGATGACATGTTCTATTTGTGACAATTCTATAAATGGCCTCATGAATTGGCAGTTTATTTAGGAAGTGACACTTGTATTGACTATAAGAATCCACTAGTGAATTCATTCACTACATGCACCCTTTCCACCCTTCATGTGATATCAACCACAAATTCAATAGTTTGTTGGTTTCCATACCAATGGTGTCCAAATATCTACAAAATAATACCATAAAATTATTTGAAACTTCGTCAAAATCCTCCTATGAATAAATAATTTCATCCTATTTATAAATATGTGGCAACCCTACACTAATAAATAAAGAGACAAATTTCTCAAGAAATATGTCCACTTTTGATATTAAAGACACTCACTTACTTAAGGACTCATTGAAAGTAAGATTTTCCAAGAAGTTTTCACATGTGATCACATCATCTAATTTCATGATGATGCCATTTGGGAGCAATTTTCTCTTGATAAAAGATACAACAATGGCCAATTTCCCCTCTTATTAATAGCCCCTTTCATGTGCTTCATCACTTCTAATATTAGCTTATGTGATACTAATAGAATATTTAAAATATATATTAGTAAATATTTGGACCTATATGGAAAAATTTAGAGTTAATATAATCTTAGAATGTCCATCATACATCTCCCTTTTCATCCTTTCAGTTGCATCTTTTACATTTTATGTGTTGAATTTACAATAAAAATGGGTTTAAATGTTAAGTTTATGGTATCAAGAGTATATATTTCCATGCCATGTTCTTTTCCTCTTCTTTATGATGGAAAGGGGTATTCTTCTGCTTGGATAAAAGTTACTTGATCACCCCTTGAGATTTTATTGGTTTTCACCTTATTTAGCTCTCTAATGGCCTTATTTTATCCAAGCTTTACTTTAGACCACTTGTGAATGATCATATCATTCCTCTCGCACTATAGCTAGCTCCATATTTGTCATCCATTTTTCATGAGGCATTTCTTGTAAAGAGAATTTTTCTTATTCTCCTTGGTAAAATGCTAAAAATTATTAGGTGACCCATGGTAGATGAGTAGGTAAGTTGGTAGTGGGCATGGTGGAGATTGTGGTTACTGTGGAAATGTTAATGGGTGGAAGCAAAGAAGATGAAACACTCATAGCAAGTTGTAATAATGATAAAGTTAGAATAAAAGGTTGTATGGGAATCGCCTTAGCTGAAGATATAGAAACTAAAAAGATAAAGGGTGTAATTATTATGCCTTGATAAAAATTCAATGGAGATAACTCCTCAATGTATAAAACCTCTACAAAGTCATACAAAGATAATTTCTCACATTGTTCACCCTCTACAACAACATTGAAAACATGATAACACACTTGATCAATCTTCTTTGTAGTGGCCAAGGGTGAAGGAGTGGATAATATGGCTTTTATTTTTTTGGAATGGTCTGCAAATTTATAGGGGTCAAAACTATATCCACGGTCATAAAACTAGTGGGTATTGTTATGCATGAAACATTGTGCATAATGATCCCCCAAAATAGTCACCTTAATACTTTGTTACACTAGTGGAAACACTTTGGGTACTTGAAATCAATCTATCAATTATATTAGTCATAGAATACCATGGCTCATAAATACAATACATGAAGTACTTGGAGTACACCATGGGAACACAAGGACACTTTGAATCATACAAAGAATTGCTTGAGACATAATTATAGTTCTTAGAGGAAATGAGATGTTTGAGAAGTCGGGGGCCGAAACACCCAAATGCATAGGTACTTGTGGCATAGATGTTGAAATAAAAAAGAAAAAGAGGAAATGGTAGTAAGAAACAAATGTATGTTACCTATTGTGAAGGGCCACTTGAACAACTACTTGCATTTAGAATTCCTAGGAAGGTAGGATTAATCCTTTCAGTGAATCTAATCTTAGAATAATTATTGTTGTATAAGGTTACATAGGGTTAGGTGTTCAAACACGTGAATCTCAATTTATTGTATCCTTTATGTTTCGTATAACCTCCTCATCACTCTTAGGGTTTAAATAATAATAGTCATCTACATTCCTTTAATGGGCATAGGGTAGATTGATATTTCTTATATGAGTTGTGAAATTTCCCATTGCATTATCTATGGAATCTTAATGCCTTAATAACGTCTTTACCGCAAATCTAAAGTTAGACATATGTGATGCCAATTTTTAAACTAAGGGCCACATCTTAAACTGTTTATCTCCTAATACAAATAACATGTTAGTACAAGAATTTTTATTTCTAATTTTTCAATGTCCCAAAGTCCTACCAAAAATTGGTAATGTCATTTCGTGGAGGCTACCATGTCTATAAAATGATATGGTAATCTTGCGAGGGGCACAAGGATTCCCTTGATTCTTAAATTAGTGAGCTTAGGATAGTACTAATTGTAAGCAAGGAAAATCACTGTAATGAAAGAAATAAACAAACCATCCAAACCTTTCAATAACCTTCTGTGAAAACCTCAAATAAGGATCTCCTGTGAAACCTTGCAAAATGGATATCAGAGATGATTTATGGGTGCTCTTGAGTACTCTCCAAGCTTTGAATGCAAATGCTACAGACACAGTGAATTCAGCAGAGTTTTTGTATGTCAGATTCAAGAGATGGTTTGAAAGGAAAGTAAGCCTATAATTTATAGAAGCAAAAGGTAGTTGAAATCGGTTACACATGGATAAATGAGTATGCTAAAAATAGCATTATGGGAAGTTGCAATAGTGTCGGGGTAGTAAATAAATTAATTGCAAAAGTTGCATCCAGTAAAGGTGGTTGTATGTGCATTTTAATTGCCCCCACCTTTCTAGGATTCTAGAAGTGCAGTTAACTAGGGTAAGGATAGGGAGTCCAAGTGGAGTCTAAGTGGAGTCTAGGTGGAGTTTGAGCAAGTGGCAGATGACTAGGATGTGCACACACTTAATTAATTATTTATTTAATTAATAAATAACAATTAATTTAGCCAAAGGGGTACAAAGGGTACATGGGATTAATTTAATTAATTGCAAATGGGTGAATAACAAGGTGTACTAGAATAATACTAGAACAAGTGGAAATAGAAGTGTGAATTTTAGGGTGTCTACATTTTCCCCTCTTTAAAGTGTTATTGCAAAGTAATAGTGCTTTAAAGATAGTAGATGCATGCAGATCAGCGAGCGGAAAAATTGTGAAGCATTGAGATGCCCCAACAAGCAATGAAGCATTAGGATGCCCCAATGATTAGAATGGTAGAGGAATGCCCCCTCAAGTGGGTGGATGATGCAGCAAGGCGGCGGAAAACCACTTGATAGGAAGAAAGCAAGGGATTAAAACAAGAATGGGAAAGGATTGTGTTCGTAGCATGAGTGTTATTTGGAGAGTAATTTTTTAGAGTAGCCTAATTTTTGTTGTTGCACAATAGAGTTGTCACCATGATTATAAAATAATCAAGATGGTTAACCTAGATGCACGTAAACAAACACACACAAAGAAAGAAAAGATAAAAATAAAACAAACCCAATATACAAAGTAGGTGCCGACATCATGGTTATAAAGGAACCAAGATGTGATCACACTACTTATAAGTGGTCCAAAAAGAGTAAACATCAACAATGCAACACAAAGTTGAAAAAGAAGACAATCAACTATGCCCCTAATGCATGCCACAATGATGATTAAGTAGATACAAATTCTCCCAAATGGGAATAGGATCAAACTGGAAGAGCAGAGTTAAAGCAACTCCTTATGACACTCTTTTTGAATCCATTGTGCAAATGATGAAAGTTGAAATTACCCTGGTGAAGTTATATCGTGAAGGAAAAATAATTGTGTGACTTGCCCCAAGCAGAGTTAACATATCATGCAAAGGGAAGAAAGTGATAGTTGTAATATTGACACGATCACTAGGGTAATAGATAAAAGTATGACATTTATCAAGATTGTATTGAGATGTTGAATGATTCACTTTAAGTGTTTTCCAATTGTAGGATTCTTGTGATAAGTGAATGTTTGTCCAAAAGTTTTGTGATGATTTTTTTTGAATTTTTAAATATTTTATGTTTTTGTGGATTTTCGTAAGTTTTGAAATACAAATGCAAACAAAAATGAAGACATTCCATGGCTTGAATAAACTTGGAGGAAAATACAACACGTGCAAATGACAAAAAGATATAAAATAAGTAATAGAAAGAAACCCAATATGAACAGGAAAGAACCACACCAAATTTATATGTGAACTAGGATGCAAATGCATTTCCTGTAATTGGTCTACAAGCACATTCTAGATACACAGATTACTAGTTATTCGAACTATCAAACATAAGAAAATAAGCTAAGAATATACAATAAAAAAATCCATATATACAAATGTTAAACAAGCAAACAAGCTAGTGAACAAAAACAAACTAATGTAAAAAAAAATCTAATAAAGATGTGAATACAGCGGATGTCAAGTTGCCCCCAAGAGAAAGCCAAAGCCAAGTGATGTCCCTAGGAAAAGTTACATTGCAAAGAGTGGCTTGATTGATTGGAAAAGATGATTGCGAACAATCAAATGAAGAAAATGGCGAACAAAATTATATAGGTGTGAGACTTTTTTTGAAAAGCATTTTCGAAACATTTTGTATTTTCTGAACAATTTTATATTGTTTTTTGGTATTTTGTGTAATTTTATTTTGTTTTTGTAGTTTTTTTGTGAGACGTTTTTTTAATGTTTTTCATTTTTTTGAATTTTGAACCACATGCCAAAGAAGAGGGAAAGGAAATTCCCAAGTCAAAACCAACATGCTAAATGGAAGGTGAACAATGGTGGTAAACAATGGGCATGAAAACCGAACAAGGAAAACATGTGACACATGGCAAGGTGAAAAGTTACAAGCGGGAAACAAAGTGAAATGACGAAACAGGTGGAAACATTGATATGTCCCCAGTACAAGGGTTACTCTTCATAGACTCAAGAGTGCAACTTCTTCGGATGAATGGAATTAATAGGTTGCTTCAACTCTTTGCTATCCTTGGTATACAATTTGTATGCACCGATCCAAATTTAACGCTTATAACATAAGGACCCAACCAATTAGGCTCAAGTTTGCCCTATTTTTCTCATAGTTTAGTTGTGTTCTTTTGATTTTTCTTTAGAACCAAATCACCGATTTCAAACTGTCGAGGTTTGATCTTATGATTATAATTACGGCGTAGTCTATTCTGATATACATGCATATGGTCTAAGGTGCGAAGTCATCTCTCGTCCAGTAATTCTAGCTCTGTAAGGCATGCAACACGATAATCCTCTTCATGAATGAGATGTTGGAGGGAGACATAAAGTGAAGCCAATTCAACTTTGATAGGTAATATGGCTTCAGAGCCATATACTAGGGAAAAAGGATTAGCTCCTGTAGGTGTACGGAAGGAAGTGCGGTAGGCCCAGAGGGTAGGATATAACTACCTATACCAATCATGTCCGTGTTTATTGACTGTCTTTTCTAGAATGGACTTGATAGTCTTGTTTGATGCTTCGAATTGGCCATTGCATTGTGGATAATAGGGTGTATCCCATTTTAGGCAGATACTATATTTCTTAGGCCGGGTTACGAGGTCCTTATTTTTGAAAGAACCACCATTGTTAGTAGTGACAATAAGCAATGGGATGCCAAACGACATATAATATGGTTGAAGATGAATTTAGAAACATTACACCCAGTAACGTTAGTAAGAGGCATAACCTCATCCCACTTGGTGAAATACTTAGTGGCGGTTATAATAAAAGTGTGGCCATCAGAACATGTGGGATTAATTTTTTCAATTAAATCGAGCCCCCATTTTGAAAAGGGCCAAGATGAAGTAATGGGCTACAAGGCTTGGGATGGTGCATGAACAAGATTACCGCTTTTTTGGAAAGCCTAAGATTTCTTCACAAAGTTGCATGCATCTTCCTCCATTGTGGGCTAGTAGATATCGTATGATGGAAAAGTGACAAGCGAGTGTGGGAATCTACAAGTAACTCTTTCTCGCACCCGACCTCCCGAGGTCATGCTGAGACAGTGGTGGGGATGGAATACGTGTGGGATGCAAACAAGCTAGTTAGGTAATCTTATGTCTTCGACGTGCACTAGTGGAAACTGTGAATCTAAGGCAAAGAAGGCCCTCCTAACCTGAACTGGTGTGATAGATCGATCGGCAAGGATGACTGCTCGAAGGCTCCAATCAATATCAAGCTCTGGCATGATTCGGTCTATGGGTTGTGGGATACGCGGAAAATGACCTGGGATAGTTTCGTGTATGTCTCTAGACAGGGTCATAGGGTGGATGGTAAATATAGTTGACTCTATGGGCAATTCTCTGGCCTAGTCCAGAAATTCTTAGCTTTGTTAGCTGCTACGTCTAACAAGGATAACTGTTCGATGATTATAGGTGGGAGTGGAGTAGATCTAAATACTAATATGCGTAAGCCAACATCTATATCTAATTCACCTGTGAATTCGTTGGGCTGTGGGATTTGTGGGTCACAACCATAGATTCGCAGTTGTTGTGGTCCTGCTATGGTCATGTGTGGATTTAGTCCCTAATCCCTAATATCCAATAGTCATATGCTTTTTCATCCTCTATATTTAGAATTAATAGTTGTGTGATCTTCTCAGAGTATCTCACAGGCGTTCATGTAACCTAAATTCTTAGGCTAGTATCTATGTCTGTGAGAGTGTCTCATGTGCCTGGTTGTGGGACCAAAGGATCACAACCGAATGTTTGCTCTCTTTCAAGATCTTCTACAGTCATGCGAGATATGTATCTAGGGTAATCTATAGTTTGGCTGATTTGACCAAAACGTGTGCGCTTGGTCGTCTTCTATGTTTAACCCGCTAATTTGTGAGTTGATCTGTTGCAAGTCTGTTGTTGTTCGGAAAACTTGGATTCTAAGATTCTGATCTATGTCGGTTATTGCTGTAATGAGATTGGGTTGAGGCACGATTGGCTCGAATACGTATTCTCTGGGCTCTCTAGGTCTCGTGATTGTCATACAAAAGCAACAATGTAAATCTAATTGCAGCAAAGTAAAATTGACTATGTGAAATATATCTATAGCATATATAACTTCTCTATTTTTGTATTTTTCTGAATAACTATTTGAATGAAATTGAAGGAGAAACTTTTTTAATATATCTAGAAATTGACAACTAAAAAATGAATTTAAAACAAACAAAGCAACCGAGTATAGCTACTTGCATGTGCAGTTGTGAATCTATTGTAAATGGTGAAATAACTGATCTAATCTATTTGAAAGACTCTCGATCCTACTTTAGAAGTGAGGAGTGAATCATAGTTTCTCGAGAAAACTATCAATCCCCATGCCTTCCCGGCAGCAATATCAAAAGTAAAATTAACTTAAATAAGATGATTGGCTACTCTATTTGATAAGCTTCTAACTAGAACTTTGAAAGCTAGAATCGGATTTTGCATAACAAAGTGGCGAATCCGATGGTGTGTGTGGTTTTCCCTCAAAGTGTGATCTCCTTGTTCCTTCATGCTCACGTGGATCCAAAAAGCGTGTAATGCTAAAGCATCAACAAGAGTAGATATTGGAACAAAGGCAGCTTAGGATACTGATTGAATACAATGCGGGTAGGAGAGAGATAGCGCAAGAGTAAAAAGCTTGTCTTATGCAATTCCTAGTGGGATTTATCATGAGTCACGCAAAGCATAAAACATCCAAAACCTGAAACTATCCTATTTGATGAGAAAAACCTGCAACTTTAATGGCTTCCTACTGAAAATTAAACTACTCTATTTCAATGGACTGCATGAAGTAATGACAACATTTGCACAAGATGGATATGTGGCTTTCTAATAGCAAAATAACACTAACTAAGCATGCAATGAACAAAACTATGAATCCTAAGAAAAATGAAAGACTAAACTATTGAAATGAGAAATTCAGAGGTAAATTTGAGGGGCCATTTGCTTGAGCACAAGCCAACTATTTATAGCATTTCCATTTACCCAAAGGTAAAAACCAAATTGATCTCTTAAACCATAAACAATGCCAAAACACTATTCCAGGGAACCAGAATCATTAATGCAAGCCAAAGGTGGTGAAAAAAGTTGGTAAACGTTGAAATTTTACGTGAGTCACATTAAAAGAGCATTCTGGAAAACGCGTGAAGGACCGCCGCCTTGAGCTTGGCGGTCAAGAGACCGCCGCCTGTGGTGGGCGGCGGTTTCATATCAAGAATAAAACACAAAGAAAAGAGGGGAAGAGAGAATAACAAAGCATGCAAGGACTAAGCGGGGCATGTGGGATGTTAACACACACTTGGGGCTTTTCCAGATCTCGAACACCTTGTGAGGAGACTGTATCATCATTAAGGCACATCTTACGTTGTTCCAAAGAAAGTGCGGTACCCTACAATTTGGGGTACGTACATATTGCCCCCTCGGAGAAGCATTTTAGCCATGAAGAGGCGTAAACGGTGGGTCCAGTATGGCGGTCCCAAAATGGGAAGTTAGAAGTTATACTCGAGATAAGTTTGTGTGTCGTAATGACGTCATCCAAAATTCCCGCCACCTATAAAATGAAAAGAGAACTCAAGTGCGATAGACAAAAAAAGATCAAAAAATAAATACTAAAATAACATGAAATGAGGACATACCATTTGTGCGGGGATAAGAACTTACCTCCGTCGTCGGCACTCTAAACCCTGTGAAAAGGGGATTCAAAACAAGTTAGGTTCTTTATATAAGAAAAAGTGGGCCCATTTTCCTATTCATTTGCGCATGTTGATTTGGTTGATTTTGAGCTCTGGGATCCACGGTGACGGTTTCGACGAGAGTAGAGTCAAAGCGTTCGTGACTAGATAGTGATCATGCCTCCGCGAGCAGAACATCAACCCGCGAGATCACATGTTAGTTTTTCTCAATTTACCGTTTTTACCCCCAAAATTTTAAAATGCTAAAATCTTTGTCGTGGGGGGGTTATTTTTGAAAATGTTAGTTTTAATAGGTCTATCTAGGGGGTGCCTACTGGGTAGGCTTTTTTTTTAGTCAAAATAGTCCCTTTTTTGCATTTTTAGGCATTTTTAGAATACGAAACCCTCGTGGGTTTTGGGACACGACCGCCACCTTGAACATGGAGGCGGTCACATGACCGCCGCTCTATTCAGGGCGGTGATTACAAGAACGCCGCCTTTAAGGTGGCGGTTACAAAACCGCCGCCCTGCTCAGGGCGGCGGTTCCTCACAGAATGCCAAAGGAACACTTGTTTGAAATTGTTTTTGCATTTTTAGCATTTTTATGTGTTTTCATGATTTTTCTAATGTCATTCAGATGCTAACTTGCTCTATTTTGTGTGTTTTTGGGTGTATGCAGGTGAGGGAGGAGTACATTCGATGGATCCAGAGAGAGAGAGAGAGTGTGACTGGCTCCCAGCAGTATTAGATGCCCTTTCACAGGATGAGGTGGACACTCTTCAGAGGGCCAAGATATCTGCGTATATCACGCATCCCACATGTTGCACCATCCAGTCACATACTTTGTGACTTATTTTCTTATTGGGATGCTGATCGGAACACCTTCCGGTTACCAGGGGTCCGAGGTGAGTGGACCATCACTTTGGAGGATGTTTACCGTATCCTGGGGGTCCCGATCATTGGGAGATGACTTACTCTTGAGACGGTAGGTTCATGGGCTCCAGATAGCACAGTGGGCTTCTTACATGGGAGATGCAGTTATCTCTACTGGTTTGAAGAAGGGGGTGAGAGTCCGGTCTATTCCTAGCATGCCCATCCCCTTGATTTTTGTTAGGCCAATATAGGGATCCTTTCCTCGAGATTGATCGAGGACAAGGGAGGAGACACACTATTATATTGTTGGTCCCCCATCATTGCACAAATCGAGGGACATGGTCGGATTTACGCCTGGGGAGCCGATATACTTGGGACTACCTACCACGATTTTTATAGGGTGGTCCATTTATAGGGGTAGTCTTTGAGCCACCCGACCCTGGTTATGAGCTAGGTTTATGAGCGCTTCATCCCCTATGGCAGAGGTGTAGAGGTGGCAGATCCTAGAGCTGTGAGGGAAGCCAGATGGACAGACATGTCGGTGCTCAGAGCACCTCACCGGTCGATTTCTTCCACGACCACCGATGATATGGAGGCTACACCGTATCGTGCCATGCAGGTTTATGGTGAGGAGGCCCTTACTTTGATTTCTGCTCCACCACAGGGCAGCTTGTTGACAGGGTAGGGAGAGTAGAGATACATCCCTTTGGCCGAGTTCCTTAGTAGTTTGGCCTACCTTACATGGGTATGCTTCCCCCGGTGGTGCCAGTATATAGGTCAGTTCGAGAGGCCAGAGGGGGTCCTAGGGGCCGGGGTTGGACAGTTGTTACACCTGGTGTTCCTATTGTGGCTTGGCGGGTAGTATGTGCTCGAGGGAGAGCCGGTGCTCCTCGGGCACCCTTACTTCAGATTGCCACCAGTCCCGCCCATAGCAGTGATGACCCTATTGACATAGACTTCGAGTTTAAGGAGTTCACAAGGGGGAGACGGAGGAGGAGACCGAGGCGAGGTCGGCGAGTCAACCTGGAGAGGAGGACAAGTGATCTGAGTGGCATGACACTCGGGATATCATGCAGCAGAGAGAGGACAGAGGCAGAGTGCAGAGAGGGTGACTGCGGTTTCGTGAGGAGCCACTCTCTCGGGGCCTCATCGGGAGGATGAGTCCGTGGTAGGACGATATGTTGCCCTAGCCATAGGAGGAGCGCACTAGTTAGTGGCAAGCATCTTTGGTAGGTGTTGACCCTAGAGATCCATCCTGGAGGCCCAGCGATCCATGTAAGTTATCTTCTCTTTGCTTGAGTTAGGATTGCCTTAATTGCTATCTCTCCTTTTTTTACACTTATGTTTATCTCTTGTTTTATTTCTAATTTGTTTTCTCTCTTATTTGCAGAGACTGTCGATGAGTGGTGAGACCTGATTCACCGGGTATGCACTGATACCCTGATGATCCCTATAGAGAGGACCCGTGTAAAGTTGTCTATGGATGTAGGGAGCCCTCGGCGGTGGCAGCAGCATACCGATGTCTTTTCCCCCATTTTCCATGTGCCTGGGATGGTATCTACCCTTCGTACCGAGTCTTGTGTGGCGGGGTATAGGATAGCAAAGCGCCTGATGAGGAGTCATTCTCATGGCGAGACCATAACTACCCCTCGGGATCGTGAGCCCTCCGTGCACTCAGAGCGCCGACGTAGCTAGAGTCCTAGGCGTGGGCGTGCACCCTCAAAGGGATCTCATAGGGGTTGAGAAGCCACTTGGCTCTCTTAGATTTTTGTATGATGTTTTGCATTTCCCGAGCTCTTTGAGCATTTTGACCATGCTTAGCGCATGATGGCATTGTATAGGAATTTTGACCATTTATATATATATATTTTTTGGATCAGACTCTTAGCATCTATGACTTTGTTTCCGTTTCCTCATGTAAACTATGATGTTATGTTTATATGCTTTTTAGAATGTATGCAATGGAGAACAAATGATACAAATGTTTACTTTCTTTTTGTATTTCATGGTGCTGATATATGATAATGTAAATACAATGTGATTTTGAATTTTAGTTTCTTTAAGCAATTTTGATACCTCATATCTATTTTGGCAAAGTGGTGAAGATAAGCCGGTATGATGAGCAGATAAACTTGCCCCACTCCTAACTCCACGCAACTAGTAAGATGCGAGGGCTCATCACCGAGAGCTAGAAAGGGCACAAGTTATGAAATGTGTTGGAATGATAGTGATGAGAGATAGACAAAGTTTTGATGGAACCAAATTAGGATGCTACAAGCCTATTCTACCCGAGTGACTCCATAGTTTGGGATGCAACTTGCTTTGTGGTTTATCTAGACTTAGATCCGTAGATGGCCACATGGTAGACAAAATGGTTTTTAACTCTCTTGGAATTTTAGACATCTGATTCATTTTTTTACTCAAGACTTCAAGATTTGAATTGTTTGTTTATGACCTTTAACATTTGTTTGTCAAGAGGACCCCCTACACCTTGCCCCATGCTACTAGTAAGAAGCGTGGGTTTATCACCATGGGAAAGGCATAGGCGAGTAAGGGAATTTCCATCCTTTCCCAACCCTACGTCACTAGTAAGAGATGCAAGCTCATCACCAAAGGTTAGTGGGGCAAGGAAATGTGTAAATTTAAAATTTTCTGTTTGATCTATATTTGACTTGTTTATTTGAGCAAAGTGTCAATATGTTCTTACTTCCAAAGAGATATACATACGGGATAGATGTGACATGATGAAGCTTCTAGAATAGACCATAGGCAAGACATCTATCCTAAGAAGAGACCAAAGGTGAGAACAAACCTGCAGATTTTGGTATGGTTACCGTTAAGACTTTGTCATATCTAGCTTTATTTGATGAAATGATTCCGAAACAGGTGATGATATTATGAAACGAAGAGGTACGATTAGAGTGTTTATGCCAATACCATTATAAGTTTGTAATGAATTGCTTTGACAATAAATTCCTTGATCACAAAATTGTACGAAACAAGCGAACAAAATGATCCTAACTATATGAAGATGCAATGTAGATATAATTATACAAGTAGTGTTGGTTGTTTACGCGTAGAATCGTTTAAGGTGTAGGGAATTGACTGTTTCACAAAATTCCTCACCTTCTAGTGTGCATAAGATATATTCACCATTTCCATAGTCCTTCATGACTCAGTATAGGCCCAACCATTTGGGCCGGAACTTCCTTCCTTCGCTCGGTCTTTTGATCGATCCGGCTGTCTAGCCTTAGAACTAGATCACCTTCATATATGTCTCGTTCATAGACCTTCTTGTTATACTGCCGGCACATCCGGTCAACATAGACTCTATGCCACTATTTAACATCTAACCTAGCTTCATCTAGGCTTTCTAGTTGGGAGAGACGTGCTTCTCTGTAAGCGTCTTCATCCAGAATCCCTTGTAATGAGATACGGAGACTGGGCATTTCAACCACAAGCGGGAGAACCGCTTACCCGAATACTAATGAGAAAGGATTCGCTCCTATTAGTGTTCTTATTGAGGTTTGGTGGGCCCATAAGGTCGGATATAACTTCAAATGCCAATCTCATTTGTTTTCTTTCACAGTTTTAAGGAGAATGGCTTTTAATGTTTTGTCTGTTGCTTCAGCCTGTCTGTTGGCTTGAGGGTAGTACAGGGAGGCTGTATGATGGCTTATTTTAAATTTATTACAAAATTCATGAACTTCGTCATTCTTAAAAGAAGTCCTATTATCTAAGATAATGATTTGCGGGATACCGTATCTACAAATGATTTGGTTCAAAATGAACTTGGCGATTACAGTAACCCGATGCACGAGTAGTAAGAGGCATGACCTCTACCCACTTGGTAAAATACTTGGTGGTTGTGATTATAAAGTTATGACCATCTCGTAGATGAGGGAGAGAACTTCCTATCAAATCTAGGCCCCACGTAGAAAAGGGCCATGGAGTAGTGATTGGTTGTAGAGCTTGTGCCGGCATGTGGATCTCGTGGGAGAATTCTTGGCACTTATGACACCTTCGTACAAACTCTACTGCGTCGTGTTCTAGAGTAGGCTAGAAATAGCCCATCCGATGTATTTTACGAGTGGTGGCATGGCCACCGAAGTGGCCTCCACATATTCCACTATGAGATTCGTGGAGAATCTTCTTGGATTCTTCTATGTCGACACATCTTAGAAGCATTCCATCGAATGCTTTTCGATAGAGCACTTGCTCTATAATGACGTATTTGGCTACGATAATGCGTAACCGCCTTCTTTGTTGTGGTGTAGCACCTTCTGGATACGTATGGTCCATGATATAATTAATAATATCAGTATACCAAGGACACTCAGAGATAGGAGGTCTGGTTTCAATGTAGTATATGCATTCATCGGGAAAGTCCAGATCTACTAAATTGCCTCCATCTAGTGGGTTATCAGCTAGCCAATCCGCAATGATTTTTCCTTTAACGGACTTCTGATTTACGAATGTTAATTCAAATTCACCCATTAAGGTTATAAAGCGTCTAGTCCTTTTTAGACAAGGACCCTTGCATGAGGAAGGTTCATAAATGCTCTATCTTTACAATGACCCTCGTTTCTTGATTTAGCATATAATGTCTTAAGTGTTTGGTTGTGAAAATTATGGCAAGGCATTCTCGTTCTACCTGTGTGTAACGTGTTTCATAGTAGAGCAACGTTCGGCTAATGAAATATATCACGCGTTCTCTCTTGTCATCATCTTCTTGAGCCAGCATACAAGCTAGCGAGACATTGGTAGCTTGCGAATATAAAATTAACAGGTGGTCTGGCTTAGGTGGCATTAGTGTAGGTGGTGATAACAAGAAACACTTAACTACATTGAAAGCTTCATTGCAGTCTTCGGTCCAATCAATACTATAATCTTTCTTGAGTAGATTGTTGATTGGATGAATGGCGAAACTTAAATCTGGGATGAATCTTTGGATTGCACCAAGCTTTCCGAGAAATGACTTGATCCCAGATTCATCCAAAGGTGGGACCATTTCGATAACAACCATAATTTTGGTTGAGTCAACATCAATCCCACGTGATGATATAATGTAACCTAGGAGCTTCCTCTTCTTACACCAAAGATGCATTTTTCGGGTTTAGTGTGACTCGTATTCTATTAGACGTGAAAGAATGACACGAAGTACTTCCGGATGGTCACAACGCTTCTTGGCCTTGGCCAACAAGTCATCTACGTAGGATTCCACAATTTTATGAATAAGAACATGAAATATATATTTCATGGCCCGCCGGTATGTAACGCCAGCGTTCTTGAGACCGAATGGCATAACAACGTAGCAATCGGTTCCCAAGGAGTTATAACGTGGTTTTACCTTGATCTTGTTCGGATATTCTCGACTTGATTGTATCTCGAGAATCCATCCATGAGAGACAAAAGCTCAAATCTAGCTATTGCAACAACAATGACGTCTATGGATGGTAATGAGAAGTCGTCCTTGGGACATGCCTTGTTAATGTCTTAGAATTCTATGCAGATGCGTATCTTCCCATTCTTTTTAGAACGGGAACTATATTAGATACCCACTAAAAGTAATCAACTGGTTTGATGAATCCTACTTAGAGGAGTTTCATTGCCTCCTCTTTCACCATGAGAGCTACCTTAGGTTTCATTGGTCTTGATTTTTGTTTAATCGGCTTTGCATCTGATTTAGTGATGAGGTTATGTACCGCAATGTGTGGTGCAACCCCTGTCATTTCCTTATAATTAAATGCAAAATGCCTCTAATGTTCTTTGAGGATTCAAGTGTGTATTTCTACTTCTGATGGAGTTAACGAGGATCCTAACTTCAATATCCTTAGTTCATCCTCTGTTCCGATGTTAATATCGATTGTTTCTTTGATTAGAGAAGCGTTACCTTCTTCAAACTCAGGCGGTCTGGAGGTAGTTCCAGATTGTCTCCATTCTCGACTATGTATATGCTAAGGTCTTTTTTTGGGGGAAGCTCTGTCATGGGATTTCCGAAGTAGGAAGATGAATGCGGGATTAAGGATAAATCTACTGCATGATGGGTGAGATGTAACGCTACATAGGCGTTTAAGTAATCCAGAGTGGCTCTATCACTATCAATGTGGTCTAGGATAGTAGATTTGTTCTCATTTCTGTTTGTTAAAAGAGGATTTGACATTGTTTTTACCAGTGGTTCAGTACGAAGGGATACCATGAAACGGGTATCCTCCAACTCACTGTTTGGAGTGAAGTGTGACGCTGAGGTTGCTATTGAATCGGTGAGAAGATTTTGTTCTCGCGGGATTGCTTCAATTGATATGAAGTCAAACTCCCGCTTAAATTCAATACAGTTGTTTTGTAGAGCTGTAAGTGCTCGGCTTTGGTTTCATAAACCTCAGTGACTTGGTTTGCTACCAATTGTGAGTCTCCTAACACCCTGATGTTATTAACACCGATCCTCTTAGCTAAGACGAGGCCAAGGAGGAGGGCTTCATACTCAGCGCCATTGTTTGTACATTCAAAATTTAGTTTAAAGGTAAATGGTAGGACTTTTCCCTCGGGAGAAGTAAATATTACACCTGCCCCAGCTCCGTAACGACATCTAGCTCCATCGAAATGGAGAGTCCAATATTTAGCTGGGAATATGGGCGTTGGGATATTTGTTGTGTTAACATATTCTACTTCTACCATGCAGAGATCCTCTGCTGGAAGAGAACCAACACCTAGGGTATATCCCATGCCTACATAATCAAATGGTAGGAACATTGGTAGATCCTGTTCTAGTAATTCAACGATTTTTGCAGTAGTTCCTAATGATATTGTTTCTACAATCTTAACCTCATCCTTGAGGGCTGGGATTGTCTTGACTAGGCTCATAGTCTCAAGATCTGTCGTAGGTACCAAATTTTCCTCCGATTTTGTGTCGGTGGGTTTATTAAGTTGGTTTGTTGGGAGTTCAAATTCGAGTGAACGCCTGGTCTTTTCTTTAAGTCAGCTAGGTGTATATCAAATGGTTTTGGATCACCTTTGGCTATGAACACCTTTCCTAAATGCAAGAATCTTACTTCTTGGAATAATGTAGAAGGGATTGCCTTCATACGATGTATCCATGGTCGGCCAAGGATCATATTATAGTTGGTTTCCGATCTATAATATAAAACTCAGTCAGGATTGTTTTGGGTCCTAAGGTGACCGGTAGTATTATAGTTCCAATTGACGTGGCTTTAAGGCTATCATAGCCTCTTAGTGTATTTCAAGTCGTGGAACAATTCGTTTCTCCATACCCTAGCTTTTGAAGGAAAGAGAAGGGGACTATGTTAACTGCTGCCCCATCATCAACCATCACGCGTTTCACATAATTGTTATAAACCCATACTTGCAAATGTAAGGCTGGATCACCTCAACGTGCAATCTCAGTGTCTGTTGGCATTTTTTTATTTCGAATATAAACTCGATATCCCTATCCGTTTGTCCCAGAGGGTGAATATCAAAGTCTATATGGTTTACTTGTGTTTCGAGAGGTGGAGTGATGTTAATTAAATGACCTAAACCTAATGCCTCTAAAAGAGCAGCCCTGTGGGCAAGAGAGTTCTTTAGTAAGTCCAAAAAAGAAATGTGCGAGAAGGTTTTTGTTAGATCATTAATTAAATCATAGGCACCTACGGGTCTTACTAACATTTGTTGGATGTTATCTGTCTCTGGTAGGTAACTTGGACTTGGCTGAGAGGAATACTCTCGTGTCCTTGTTATAGCTTCTATGGGTAGTTTGGCATCTAACTCCACTAAACCAACTATCTTGGGTCACGGCTGACTTCCTAATTGTGGCGCAACTAATGGATTTAGTGAAGTTGAGGCTTCATGATCATGGTTTCCTATCATTACACCCTTGTTTGTCCCATTCGAATTTAACCTGTTGTTGTTGTGATTTGGGAGCGGATCATTGAAGATCTTAAGGGGTGCATTTTGAGGGGAAACTGCCCCTGTAAAAGTATTTGGTGCCGGTGACGTAGGATCTGCCAAGAACATATCTATGAAAAGTTGTCTTTGTTCCTCTGGCAAACATTGCATGAATTTATTATAGTCACGGCACGTTCTAGTGTCATGGCCTCGAATTTTGTGGAAACCACAATACGAGTTAGGATTGTAATTCCTAGTTTGTTGGTTTGGTGTATATTGTGGCCCAAAACTCTGATCAAACCGTTGCCTATTAGGATTAAAGTTTTGCATTTGTTGTTTTTGGTTTTGGTTCTGGTTTTGATATCCAGTTGAGTTTTGGCTTGGACCCTGTGTAGGGTTTTGCCGTTGTTGTTGTTGTTGTGGATGATTAAAATCCACTGCATTGATTGTTGGGGTAAAGTTGTTGTTTCGTTGGTTGTTTATTAGCGGTGGAGTATTCACAACATTTACCTTTTTACCTGATCAGTTACTCCATCTGTTGTCACTCCGTGATTTTTATTGAGGATTTTAGGTCCTTGATTGACATTTGTGGTAGTAGGATAAGCCGTAGTATTCTGGTTGGAGGTGATTAACCTCCCATTTGTTCCATACGTCTTACGACCGCTATCTATTGCCGCTTGATCTATTCGGAGAGCGCTCTCAAGTACTTCATCGTAAGTCCTTAGTGGGAACTTCTGGACTTCTTCCTTTACTTCTCTACTGAGAGAATGAAGGAATAAATCGCATAGTTCCATTTGGTCCATATTTGGAGCACTGGCTAAAGAATAAAGAACTGTACACCACCTCTGGATGAAATGAGCGACAGATTCATTGTGTTCCTATTTAATGTGCGAGAATTCCCTGATTCCTGTTCTTAATATTTTGTTCATGTCAAATGCCTTGATGAACTCTGAGATGATTTGTTTAAATAAATGGATGGAAGCCTCAGGTATTCTATAATACCAATCGAGAGCGATGCCTTCCAAATTTTTGGGGAATATTTTAGCAACAACCCCATCCCAAGGGAGTAGTTCTCGAATGGTTGTGGCGTAAGCCTTGATATGTGCATTCAGATCTCCCTCACCTTTGTATTTGGGAAAATCGGGAAGAGGTCTTGGAAGCATAATGCTTTGTATGGTGAAATCTAAGGGCTCTTTCAAATATTTTGAATAAGTCCCTATCGCATAGGTTTCGACCATTGATGGTGCTTGCTGAGGGAGCGGCGGTGGAATGGGTTGTTGATATGGCGTAGCGTATGCATTGGCAGGGGCATAAGGAAACCCCTGTGTTTGAGCAACCATGCCAGGGAGAGGAGAACATATCCCTTGTGGTGATTTGGAGTACATGTTTAAGTATGAAGGGGTATTGTCCAAGAATGGATTATTTTGTACTAGACCGCAGGAGGTATCGAAACGGTTTTAGAAATGGCGGTTCTAGTTGGCATTTGTTGTGAATACTAAGGAGGCATGCCCAACGTGCCTATTCCTGTGAGGAGGTCTACTTGGCTAGGATGGTGTGGAGGATTAGAATTTCCTGCCTGCATGAATTGAGAATGGTGATTTGCCTGAGCAAGTTCCAACCCCCTAACTTTTTCTACTAAAGTTGAAATGACCTCATTTGGTGAAGTCATGATATTTTGCCTTAGTGGCATTTGTTGTATATCCTGATGTTGTATAGGCATGTGATATCCTACTATGAATTGATCCTTGCCCTTCTAATTTTCCCGAGGACATTTCCTATACGTAGTGGCATGGAGGTATTTTCTTGAAAAGAGACCTCGGGTTGTGCTTGTAAACTTCCTATGGGTGGGTACATACTCCGAGAGCGTTGTTCATTCCTGGCATAACGTACCAAATGTTCATCATCTAAAACCAGGTATGGGTCTTGTTGTCTACTAATTTGTGGTCTAAGTAGTACCTAAGGAGACGAACCAGATTCTCCTGTGAACATCATATTGTTCAAGCCTGAAGGCTCTGTTTGTTGTGTTTGAGTGAGCTGATCCAACTCCTCTGTTTGGAAGGATGAGGTATATCTAGTCCTTGGAGATGGAGTTTGTGTTGACAACTGGTTAGTCGAGTAGTTGTCACCCCATACTGAGAGTGAGGGTGATGATTATCTATTCAGTTGAGCGTAGTATGCCTCAAGACCTAAGAGAGGTCTGCCATATGCATCGAATCCTGACATATTCGGGGGTATATGAATACCCAGAATAATGGGAAAGAGAGAAGGTGGAAAAAATAGGTAATATGGAAAAGGAAAGCACTGTGCTGCTTCACGTTAGTTTTACTAATGTTGTTTGGTGAAGCTGATGTGAAGGCTTAATGAGGTATTTAGAAGGTGAAATAGTTGTTTGTTTCACGTCGGGTTCACTAATTTTTATGATGGAAAAGTGACAAGCGAGCATGGGAATCTACAAGTAACTCTTCCTTGCACCTGACCTCCCGAGGTCATGCCAAGACAGCCGGTGGGGATGGAATATGTGTGGGATGCAGACAAGCTAGTTAGGTAATCTTATGTCTTCAACGCGCACTAGTGGAAACTACGAATCTAAGGCAAAGAAGGCCCTCTTAACCTAAACTGGTGTGATAGATCGATCGGCAAGGATGACTGCTCGAAGGCTCCAATCAATATCGAGCTCTAGCGTAATTTGGTCTATGGGTTGTGGGATACGCAGAAAACGACCTGGGATAGTTTCGTGTATGTCTCCAGATAGGGTCATAGGGTGGATGGTAAATATAGTTAACTCTATGGGTGATTCTTTGGCCTAGTCCATAAATTCTTAGCTTTGTTAGCTTCTACGTCTAACAAGGATAACTGTTCGATGATTATAGGTGGGAGTGGAGTAGATCTGAATACTAATATGTGTAAGCCAGCATCTATATCTGATTCACCTATGGATTCGTTGGGTTGTGGGATTTTTGGGTCATAACCGTAGATTTGCAGTTGTTGTGGTCCTGCTATGGTCATGTGTGGATTCAATCCCTAATCCTTAGTATCTAATAGTCATATGCTTTTTCAGCCTCTATATTTAGAATTAATAGTTGTGCGATCTTCTCATAGTATCTCACAGGCGTTCGTGTAACCTGAATTCTTAGGCTAGTATCTATGTCTGTGAGAGTGTCTCCTGCGTCTGGTTGTGGGACCAAAGGATCACAACCGAACGTTTGCTCTCTTTCAAGATCTTCTACAATCATGTGGATATGTATCTAGGGTAATCTGTAGTTTGGCTGATTTGACCAAAACGTGTGCGCTTGGTCATCTTCTATGTTTAACCCGCTAATTTATGAGCTGATCCGTTTGCAAGTCTTGTTGTTCGAAAAAATAGGATTCTAAGATTCTGATCTATGTCGGTTATTGCTGTAACGAGATTGGGTTGAAGCACGACTAGCTCGAATACGTATTCTCTAGGCTCTCTAGGTCCCATGATTGTCATACAAAAGCAACAATGTAAATCTAACTGCAGCAAAGTAAAATTAACTATGTGAAGTATATCTATAGCATATATAACTTCTCTATTTTTGTATTTT
Organism: Taxus wallichiana var. yunnanensis; assembly: GCA_018340775.1. Classification (NCBI taxonomy): domain Eukaryota; kingdom Viridiplantae; phylum Streptophyta; class Pinopsida; order Cupressales; family Taxaceae; genus Taxus; species Taxus wallichiana. The sequence goes on along the minus strand of CM031242.1, from coordinate 563,652,011 downwards.
TCTGAATAACTATTTGAATGAAATTGAAGGAGAAACTTTTTAATATATCTAGAAATTGACAACTAATCTAATAACGAATTTAAAACAAACAAAGCAACCGAGTATAGCTACTTGCATGCGATTGTGAATCTATTGTAAATGGTGAAATAACTAATCTAATCTATTTGAAAGACTCTCGATCCTACCTCAGAAGTGAGGAGTGAATCATAGTTTCTCAGAAACTATCAATCCCCATAGCTTCCCTGGCAATATCGAAAGTAAAATTAACTGAAATAAGATGATTGGCTACTCTATTTGATAAGCTTCTAACTAGAACTTTGAAAGCTAGAACCTAGATTTTGCAGAACAGTGGCGAATCCAATGGTGTGTGTGGTTTTGTCCCCTCAGTGTGATCTCCTTGTTCCTTCGTGCTCATGTGGATCCAGAAAAGTGTGTAATGCTAGCATCAACAAGAGTAGATATTGGAACAAAGGCAGCTTAGGATACAGACTGAATACAATGCAGGCGGGAGAGGGATAGTGCAAGAGTACAGAGCTTGGCTTATGCAAATCCTAGCGGGATTTATTGTGAGTCATGCAACATAAAACGTCTAGAACCTGAAACTATCCTGTTTGACGAGAAAAACCTGCAACTTTAATGGCTTCCTACTGAAAATTAAACTACTCTATTTCAATGGACTGCATGAAGTAATGACAACATTTGCACAAGATGGATATGTGGCTTTCTAATAGCAAAATAACACTAACTAAGCATGCAATGAACAAAACTATGAATCCTAAGCAAAATGAAAGACTAAAATATTGAAATGAGAAATTCAGAGGTAAATTTGAGGGGCCATTTGCTTGAGCACAAGCCAACTATTTATAGAATCCCATTTATTCAAAGGTAAAAACCAAATTGATCTCTTAAACCATAAACAATGCCAAAACACTATTCCGGGAAATAGAATCATTAATGCAAGCCAAATGCGGTGAAAAAAGTTGGTAAACATTGAAATTTTACGTGAGTCACGTTAAAAGAGCATTCTGGAAAACGCGTGAAGGACCGCCACCCTAAGCAAGGCGGCGGTTTTAGGACCGCCGCCCTTCCTGAGTGGCGGTCACAAGACCGCTGCCCAGGCAGGGTGGTGGTTTCATCATCGAAGAATAAAATGCAAAGAAAAGAGGGGAAGAGAGAATAAAAAAGCACGCAGGGGCTAAGCGGGGCATGTAGGATGTTAACGCACACTTGGGGAGCTTTTCTGGATCCCGAACACCTTGCGAGGAGACCTGTATCATCATTGGGGCACGTGTTACGTTGTTCCGGCGGTGCAGTACCCTACAATTTTGGGTACGTACAAGTATCCAATGCGTAAAATATTCTTTGCAAGGACTATTCCACTAGTATGGGCACCACAAATACCTGAATATACTTCAACTAGTGTCCGATTAGCTTCATCCACGATTGAAACATCTTAAGAGAGTCCCATCATAACCTCTTCAAGATCAAGGTATCGCAAGAAGGGGTGTAGCACGAAGCACATCTGCTAAGACTCTTTTATTATCTTAATTAAAATTAGGAGGATAGGCTTTATTTTGAATGAATATGCATATATCATGGTACCAGGGATGATCAGGACCAAAAATCTCACAACCCATGGTAGACTCTAGCAATTTATATGTGGGCACCAAAATATGTTCAACAAGGAACTCGTTGTGAGTTTGATTAGTGTCGAATGAAAGAAGGGAAGTGATAGTTGTCATGGCATCTGTTGCTTTGTTTTGTATGTGAGGAACTTGTTCAAAATTGATAATCCAGAAATACCCTCTAAGGCTATCAACCATTCTTTTATAAGGTAAGAGCTTTTCTTCTTTTACCTGATATTCTCCATTAACTTGATTAATGACTAGAAGAGAATCACCAAGAACTGTCAATTCTTGCAGGCACCATGAGATAGCAAACCCTAAGCCTACTATCAGTTCTTCATACTCTGTTATGTTATTTGTGCAAGGGAAGTTGATACAATAAGATTTAGGTATGAGGTCTCCATCCGGTGTACACAAGACAATTCCTGCTCCAGTAACCATGGATATTGCAAGATCCATCAAAGAATAATGTCCATAAGGGTGTTGCTTCTATGTACAACAAGTCTTCATCTGGAAATTCAAAATTTAGCGGTTGTGAACCTGGTAGTGGTGTTGTGGCCAGTTGATCTTCCAATGCTTGACCTTTGATATCCTTTTGATTGACAATTTTAATGTCAAATTCACTAAGTAAAGCACAATCCATCTAGACATGCATCATGTTATGACTGGTCTCAAAATTAGATACTTAAGAGGATCAACCCTTGAAATTAGCTTGGTGGTATGATTTAGGAGATAGTGTTGCAGCTTTCCGAAAGTATAAGCAATTGCTAAACAAGCCTTTTCAACCTACAAGTACTTGGTCTCATGCTCAAGAAGAGTTTTTCTCAAGTAATACACAGCTTGTTCCTGACCCTTATCATTGTGTTGCACCAATAATGCCCCAATGGCATGTTGTGTTGCATATGTATACAACAACATAGGTTTATCATGTATAGGCGGCATGAGTACGGCGGAGATGCCAAGTATTCTTTCAATTTTGCAAAGGCATCTTGATAGTCTTGTGTCCATTTGAATTAGACATCCTTTTTAAGAAGTTGGTTGAAATGATGGCACTTATCTACCAATTGAGAGATGAAGCGATGAATAGACTGTATTTTTCCTTGTAGGCCCCTTAGTTGTTGAAGGTTATGAGGAGGTGGCATATCTATTATAGCTTTGACCTTGGTAGGGTCCACTTTAATTCCTCTTTGTGAGACTATGACTCTCGAAGTTTCCACGAAGTGAAACCAAAGACACATTTTTGGATTAAAGTGAATGTAATGGAATTACTTGTATAAATATGATTATTAGCAGCAATATAACACCAATGAACACAATATTTCAGATAAATGATCTCAATGTACAAGTAGAATAGCTTAGCCACTTTGAGGGGGCAACCTCCAAACCAAACAATAAGACTCAAATGCTGAATATGATGATCAACTACTACCTACTAACCCCTATATATACTATTCTTATGCTATGGCCAACACCAAGGCCGACCCACTAATGAAAAATAGAACATATATGAAAGAGATACATAATGATAAGAATTTACGATAGCCACAAGTTTGCTATATACATCCAATATAAGATATATGATTAAGGGCATAGCGTGCCCCTCCCCTTGAAGCAACATTATCCCTAATGTATAGAAGATCTAGATGTTTTGCGGGAAATTTTCATCCTCTCAAATTGCACCTTCATTGTCTATATTTTTCCACTTGATCAAATACTCAGTGATGACCCTTTTCCTTAATCGCTCGGTGCGTGTCACGAAGGATGCATTCTAGTTCTGGATGATTTTGCCCTCTTCATCAAGCTCTGTGCTTAACATTGTTGCAGGTTGATCTTGCTGTCCAATTACCTTCTTTAGGTAAGATACATGTAAGAATGGATGAATTCAAGTAAGCGGAGGAAGTTCTAGGTTGTATGCTACATTGCCAATCTTCAGTAACACTTGATAAGGGCCATAATACTTAGGTAAAAGCTTGTTATCCTTTTTTCGTTGTTTTATGGACATTTGCTTATAGGTTGTAAACGCACAAAAACCCAATCACCAACTTCAAAATGTCTTTCACCGCACTATTGGTATGCCTACTACTTCATGCGGTTTTGTGACATGGCCAAATTCTCCCGAGACTAGAAAGAACCTCTTGTTGGTGTTGAATATATGAAGGATCGAGAGCCAAACACATTCACAAGACAATAATATTCTTCAAAGTATTTTTTTGCTAATACAATGGCTAATATATAGCCACGGAGGTAGGCACAACAACTCCTACAAAGTAGGGAACAAATTACCCATTGCTAACAATCTCCTAACAAATATTTCTCTCTACGTGAGTTGTTGAAACAACTTGTAACAATATTATTTTCTACCAACTCATATAATTAATGGAGCACTAACAAATATATTTCCCAACATTCCCCCTTAGTGCGAACATGGGGAAAACCTACCTTTGTACTTGCACCTGCTCATGATCTGGTGATTTTCACAGGATGATCACAAACCTCAAGGATGGTTTTACAAATGGTTGACCAAAAGCGAGAATGGTGGTTTTCAATTGGTTTACCACAAACCACAAAGTGATGGTTTTGTGAATGGATTACCAACAACCAATCATGGTGGTTTTGCTATTGGTTTACCACAAACCACAAATGAGGTTTTCAAGTGGTTTACCTACAACTACATCATGATATGCCAAGTATTATTCTCATCCCTCATCACATCTCACTACAAGGAATAACATAGGAAATTATGTTGAAATCGTTGTTTGTACATACATAGAAAAAAATGACATAATGGAAATGGAACATGGATCATGTTCTCTCGCTCAATGTGAAATTTCCACTTATTGAAAATTGCAAACATGAACACTAATATCTGGAACTCTGAAAAATAAGACAAAAACACACAGCACAAGCTGGAAGCAAATACACCACAAAAAGTCACCAAACCATCTATGTGGCCCCATCGTTAGCACCAACGAGAGGTTGTTGAATGACCTCCTTCATCCGTTGCCTCCGTCCTCCGGTTACATGCCTCTAACTCAACCGGATGTGATCATGAAGCTCAAAAACATACCTCCGCAAGATGGATGTCGCATACAAGCGAAAATGCATCCAATTATTGAAAAGTGAAGCAATTTTTTAATTTTTGAACTTTTATAATGACTCACAACAAACTTTTTTTTCCGACTCTTTTTCAATGACTCGCTATAAGACTAGACACACAAATTTCGACTAATAAAAATAAACCTAAAATCACCTACATCACTTTGACTTTACGATCATGAAACATTTAATTTTGACGAGTAACTTGACTTAGAATAGACTCATGACATTAATGAAACACATTTTATTATGAAAAATTATAAAAACACGTTTAACACTTTAAAACAAATCTATTCCAAAAAAATTCTTATAAATAGACTAAAAACGACTCAACAATTATTAACCTAGAATACATTTTAAAAACTCTTAATAAAAACAATTAACAAAGGTGTATGCAAAATACCTATAGACCCAACGTAAACATATAACACCATTTTGAGAACTACTGAATATCCACATGGAGGATTGATCATGGCATGGTGATAAACTTCCGGAATATGCCGTGAAAAGTGGAGACAAGCATTGAGAAGCTCGTCATCTGACCATGCAATGTGGCATTGATAATGGACAATTATCTGTTTTGTTCATTTCTCGGTCTTGACACCCGTCGAAGTTAATGCAAGTGGTGTTGATCTTGATGCTAGCTTCAATGTTGAGTATAAACCATAGAGATGAATATGAAATGTCCAAGCTGTGTGAATATGTGATCAGATCAATTTGTTGCATGAATTCGGGGATCAGATAGCTTGATCACGTATAGTTCGCAGGTAAAGACTCTAACAACTATACAGGCCTTGTTATAAATGCGATGGGTGGAGTCTATTGTCAATGCATGATCTACATGGGCCACCAATAGCGTAGGGATCTGAACAATAGACATTTTTTTGTTTTGAACCGCATGTAATGCAATGCTATTGTTGAGCACGGAAGAGTGACTGCATACGTACCAAGGAATGAGATATTACGCTTCAACCTAGCTGAGCTGATGTGGAATGCACAGATCAATGAATCGATGTAGAGATCAGGTGCTCTTATAAGTGAATAAGATTTATGTTTCTCTTTACCATCCAATAATCCTTCGAATAGGTAGAATCTGGGGAGAGCTGAAGTGTGAATTTTTTTTTATAAGGATTCCTCTTTGTCAAAATCCACTGCTATTTATTTGGGTATCTATGCGCTGATGGTACATATGGAACCAACAACGTGTAAGAAACTATAGTGCATACTTGCAATCTGCACAAATCTACATTTGATAATAGATTAAATTACTCCCAAATGATTCTCATGATGATGACATTCTCGCTCACGATACCAAATATGAAGGATCAGAGAGCCAAACACATTCACAAGACAATAATATTCTTCAAAGTATTATTTCTGCTAATACAATGGCTAATATATAGCCATGGAGGTAGGCACAACAACCTCCTACAAAGTAGGGAACAAATTACTCGTTGCTAGCAATCTCTAAAAAATATTTCTCTCTATGTGAGTTGTTAAAACAACTCGTAACAATATTATTTTCTACCAACTCATATAATTAATGGAGCACTAACAAATACATTTCCCAACCGAATATATTCTTCAACTACTCGAACCTTTGGCTAGACTCTCAAAGATGAAGTGATAAATGGTGGATGGTACCCATATAATTCCAAGAAAGGAGACATTTTAGATGAAGTATGAAAGGAGGAGTTATACCACCATTACTACTAGCAGAAGTAACCATTGGACCCATCTTGCTTGCTTATCTGACGTAAAACAATGAAGTTATCCGTCCAAGCACTTGTTTACCACCTATGTTTGCCCATCAGACTAGGGATGATAAGAGGAACTACGAGCTAGTTGTGTGCCCAAGCATGAGAACAAGTCAGTCCAAAAATTACTAGTAAAGATAGGGTCTTGATCACTTACTATAATCTTTGGTGTCCCATGTAGCTTTTGAATTGTATCCATGAAGGTCTGTTACTATTGTACTCGCAACAATTAGATGTGATAAAGCACAAAAATGGGCATATTTGGTGAGTCTGTCCACCACCACCATGATTACATTTTTACCTTCTGATTTAGGCAATCCTGTGATGAAGTCCATGGACACCTCTTCCCACCTCTGGCTAGGAATAGATAGAGGTTGTAAAAGACATGGGGACTTAATTGTTTCACCCTTATTTTGTTGACAAACCATGCATTCTACCACAAAATTTTGGACATCCCCTTTTAGCCCTTCCCAGAAAAAATCATGCTTGATTCGATGATAAGTCTTTAAGAAGCCAAAATGACCCCCTACTGGAGAAGCATGGAGCTCAGATAGAACCCTATTTTTAAGGATTGAATTCTTACATAGATATAATCTATCTTTATACCATAAAGCATCTCCTTTCCATACAAATTTTTCTGACATGCTTGGATCTTGTTGGAGATTCTGAATGATATTTTGTGTACCTGGGTCATTTTTCCATTCATACCTTGCATCCTCTATCCAATCCTTCGTAATACAAATATGGCACACAACAATTCCTCGGCAGATTCATCCTTTCGAGATAAAGCATCAACAACTACATTCTCTTTCCCTTTCTTGTATATTATCTCAAAATCATACCCCAACATTTTTAGACCCATTTTTGTTGTTCTTCTAATGATAAACATTTCTCTAAGAAGTATTTCAAACTATCATGATCTATCTTTACTTTGAAATGTCTTCCCATTAGATATGGTCTCCATTGTTTCATTGTATGAAGTATTGCTAACATTTCTTTCTCATAAACTAGTTTAGATATATTCTTACCTTTGAATTAGTGGCTCTCAAAGGCAATGGGTTGACCTTCTTGCATGAGTACTACCCCCATACCATACCCTGAAGCATCACATTCAACAATGAATGTTTTGGAAAAATCTGGGGTGGCTAGAACTAGAGTGGTGCACATGGCCTCCTTAAACTTCTTAAAGGCCGTAGTAGCTTGCTCGTTCCAATGGAAAGAGTCCTTCTTCAATAAAGCTATGAGTGGTGTTGCGATTCTGCCATAATTCCTTACAAATCTACGATAATAACCTGTAAGCCCCAAAAATCCTCAGAGATTTTTAGGGTTTTGGGAACCTTCCATTCAAGCATGGCTTTTATCTTGTTAGGATCTACTTTAACACCTTCATAAGAGACAATATGACCCAGATATTTAACCTCCTTGACACCAAAATAACACTTAGAAGGCTTTGCATAAAGTTGATGTTGTTCAAGAGTTTCCAACACCTTATTTACATGATGCAGGTGTTCCTCCCATGTTTTACTATAGATTAATATATCATCAAAGAACACTAAAACAAACTTTCGAAGAAATTGCTTAAAAATGGAATTCATCAAGCTTTGAAATGTAGAGGGTGCATTTGTTAATCCAAAATGAATTACCAAGAATTCATAGTGTCCTTCATGTGTCCTATAGGCTATTTTATGAATATCTTCATCCGTGATTCTAATCGATGATATCCATAACGAAGATCAAGTTTTTAAAACTAAACAACACTAGATAACTCATCTAGCAAATCATCAATTACATGAATAGGAAACATATCTTTAACTGTGTACTTATTGAGTTCCTTGTAATCTGGACACATGCGCCAATTTTCATCTTTTTTTCCGTACCATCACTACAGAGAAGATTAAGCACTCTGACTATGATGAATAAGTCCTGCTTCTAACATCTCTTGAACTATCTTCTCAATCTCACTCTTTTGCATATAGGGGTACCTATAAGGTCTGATGTTGGGTGGTTGACTCCCTGGTACTAGCTGGATGGCATGGTCATGGTCTCTTTTTGGAGGTAAACCCTTGGGCATTTCTCTAAACACCACTAAGTGCTCATCTATAATTACTTGCATATATGCGGGTATAAATGTATTGGAATGATGTGCTTCCAATGAAAATAGTTGTGCCACAAACCCTCTCGCACCTTTTCTAAGAAATTTTTGCATCTGATGAGAACTTACCATCTGTGGGGACTTTTCTCTTAGTCCTTTTAGTTTAAAAGTCCTCCCTTCTGACTAAAATTGCATGAACAACTCTTGGAAATTCATTTCAATGGTTCCCAAGGTGGTAAGCCACTGAACTCCTAACACAATGTCTGCTCCTCCCATGGCAATGACATACATATTGCTAGTTAGCAAGTAATATCCCATGGCGAGATTAATGTTATGGCATTTTCTGAATAACTAACAGTTTTCCCATCGCCGATCATGAATTGACATTCTAGATTTGGATAAACAAAGCGATTCAAGCGTCTTACCAACTTATGATTGATGAAGTTGTGAGTACTTATCGAATCAATCAAGATTGTTACCCTCTGTTTTTTTAAGAATCCAACTACTTTGAGAGGTTGGGGAGTGCTAATACTAGAAATTACATGCATGATATTATTGGCTGGGGATCTCCTAATTCCTCCTCTGGCTCTACCTCTTCGTCTTCTTCATTTTATTCTTCTTCAATAGGCCCCTCAATGTAGAACAACTTATTTTTAGCACACTTATGTCCTGGTCCATATTTTTTGTCACAATTAAAACATAACCCTTTGGCTCTCTTTTCTTAATTTGTTGAGGTGTCAGTCTAACTGGCCGAGGGAATGATGGTGGAAGGGTGCTACGATCTCTGATATTACTGATAGTTTGTTTCCTACTGGAAAGAAAAATTTCCTCTGCCCTACATGCCATGATCATAAAGTCTCGAAACATTATGAGGATTAAACATACGCACCTCAATTTCAATTTGTTCTTTAATACCCCAAGAAATAAATCATTCAAATTCTCTTCAGAATATTTTTCACCCGTAAGGAAAGGTTTTGGAATTGATGGATGTAATCTTTAACTGTTCTTGTTTGTTTGAGCTTTGCTAATTCTGAAATAATTCTCTAACACACTAAAACTATAGTGCAATTGCAACTCTTCGGTGAAGACTTTCCATGTAACATTACGACCACTCTTTTTCCTTTGAGCACATAACCATCGATACCAAATGAATTGGTCAAGTTCAAGATACAACGATGCCATGGTAACCTTTTATCCCGATGGAATCTGATGAAGATCAAAGAAATTATCCATCTGGTTAATCCAATTAAGTGGATCATTTCCATCAAACTTACGCATTTCCACTTTTGGAATCATGTTACAGCTTGTAGAGTGTTTGTATTTGGATTGGTCATGTTTGCAAATCCACCATGGCTAGTTTGTCTATTACTTTGACTGAAGATCCACCCTGGTTAATATGAGTATGATTGAGTTGTGGCTGATTAGGAAGGATATGATGACCCATGATATTGTAACTAAATTGGTGAATGAAATCCTCCAATCGTTTTCCAATCTTGTCTACATCTTCTTTGTTGGCCACTCTACCCTCGAGGTTTCGCAACTCTAGCTCAAGATAGCTGACCTTATGGTCAGTTGAAGTAAACCCTAACCCTAAAGACTCTATAGATACCCCTTCCGACTCGACTCCTCAACTATTATCTCATCCTTATCGGGGTTGTACTCGGAGTGATGGGATCATTTTTTCCTCTTGTCAAGGCCCAACCATGATTCCCCAAAATGGTAAGATTTAAGGATCAAGGTCGAAATTTAGGGTTTGGGATTTCAATAGAAATTCAGCCAAATTTTATAAAACTCAAAGAACAAAATCAAAATAATTTTTAATCTTATTTCTGGAAATGTAAATAAATTTGAAAAATTCCACAAATTGCACCCTAGGTAGCCGAATTATGAAAAAACATAAAACCGCTATAACTTTTGCAAACCAAGTCAAAAATCTTAAAATTTGGAGAGAATCTTACTTGACTGATTTTACCACACCACAAAAAAAAAAATCTGAAAAATTCACTACCAATTTTGAGATATGGACGAACCTTCACAATTAGGGTTTGACACAATGTTGCTAGCCGAGTTCAAGCTCTGATACCACTTGTAATGGAATTACTTGTATAAATCTGATTATTAGTAGAAATATAACACCAATGAACACAATATTTCAGATAAATGATCTCAATGTGCAAGTAGAATAGCTTAGCCACTTCGAGGGGGCAACCTCCAAACCAAACAATAAGACTCAAATGTTGAATATGATGATCAACTACTACCTACTAACCCCTATATATACTATTCCTATGCTATGGCCAACACCAAGGCCGACCCACTAATGAAAATATAACATATATGAAAGAGATACATAATGATAAGAAGTTATGATAGCCACAAGTTGGTTATATACATCCAATATAAGATATATGATTAAGGGCATAATAGTGAACCTTGTACTCCCTTAACCACTCAAATATACACCTAAGAACTGCTAGATGATCCACCCTAGTCTTTGATTTAGCATGAATATAGTCGACATAATCTTCCTTATGTTGTGAAGAAGGTCGTGGAAAATAACAGTCATGGCATGTTGATAAGTTGCACCAACGTGTTTAAGGCCAAAAGGCATGACCTTGTAACAAAATGTCCCCCATGGGGTTGTAAAGGTTATTTTATAAATGGTCTTCTTTAGAAATTTGAATTTGGTTATACCCGGAAAATCCATCCATAAGGGATAACATCTCATGGCCCACAGTAGAATCAACAATCATGTCAATATTAGGCAAAGGGAAATCATCCTTAGGACATGCCTTGTTAATGTCATATAAATCTGTACAAATACGGATTTTGGGGTCTTCTTTACAATTGGTACCATATTAGATATCCAATATGAGTAGTCAATGCACCATATGAAGCCTACATCCAATAATTTTTGTAGTTCGCCTTAACAAGCAATGCAACCTTGGGATGCATTTTACGTAGTTTTTGCTTGATATGTTTAACATCTGGGTGCACCACAAGGTGATGAACCACAAGAGAAGGATCGAGAATGGGCATATCTTTGTAAGACCAAATGAATACATCCTGAAACTCGAGTTAGAAGTGTTGTGAAGGCTTCGATTTTAGTTTCTGATAAATTGACACCTAGTTGTAACAATTTTGGTTGGTCTTTAGTTCCAATATTAATGGTTGTCGTCTATTCTACCAACAGCTTAGAAGTTTCATTGTCTTGAAATGATGCTAAAGGCTTGTGTAGATTGTCATATATTTCTAGATCTGAATCTCCTCTCACTAGTTCCTATGAAAGGTTTTCACTAGGAGATGCATCCCTTTATTTTTTTTATTTTTCATTTTTTGCTTCTTGTATAATGTCTTAGAAAGGTTTTCACTATGCGAGATATAATTTGTCTTTTTTCTGTGTTTAATTTATTTTTCTTTAGGACTAGAGATTATAAGTTCTTCACCAAAGTAGGTGATAACATCAAGGTTTATATCGAAACCCTTCTTGTGATCCGACAAGGGAAAAGGGTCCCGAGCCCCGAGGAACTCCTGGATGGCCTCATCATTTTGAAAGAGATCCATGGAAATATGACATTGTTGGTCCTGATCAATGAGGGAAGGATAAACAATGTCAAGGGTTTGAACGGATAAGTAGTCTAGGAAAAGTGTAGTTTCGGCTAGGTCTTCGAAGAGGCTATGTGTGGAACCGGTCTCAATTTCAGAATCTGAGTCCTCATCGCTAGGTAACACATCAAATACTATAGGCCTCTTCTCATATGTCTCATATCCTAGACCATATGTGTAAAGGTTAGACTTGATATTCATAGGTTCAAGAACACCATGCCCTTGTGGGCCAAGGCCTCTTCCTTTCCAATTCATGTTTTTCATCATTTTATGGCCCTTGGTGTAATCAGTGGATTCATAGCATTCTGCCATCCTGTCATCGTATAGCCAAGATTCGTCAGATATTGGAATATGTTCATATTCTAGATATCCATATCATCTCCAAAGAGTGTTTTCGAGATAGTAACCTGGAGGTTGTTGTAAATGAGGAGCGTTAGGACGCCCATAGCTACGAGGTGATAATGGGATTTTGCCAACAATAAATGCATTGTCAAGTGTGTACTCACCTAATCCTTTATGAGAGAATGTAACTTTAGGTGACACCTTAGATGTAGATTCTTCAGAAGAAGATGCGTAGAAGCATGAGGGTGCAATATTACATCGGGATCAATACGGTTGGTAATAATAGAAGTTGTGCTAGATCCAGTTGTGTTATGAGCAAATGGACAATAGTTTACCTTTTTGTACCTTGCTTCGAAAAACTTACAATATTCAAAGGGGTCAGTATCGCCATGCAAGGTGAACTCTCTTCCGTTATGTGGAAACTTTATGCATTTATGGAAATCAAGGTACTCATGTGCATGGCATGTATCCAAGGTCTACCTAAAAGAAGGTTATATGACTTGTCTACGTCAACTACATGACACACAAAGTGTCAAGGAGCTGCAGGCCTACTTGTATGGGAAGAGTGATGGTACCATAGAATCAAGCGCCAAGATTATCATAACCATGAATGGTAATGATATTAGCATCTAAGTCATCTATTGTATGACCAAGGAAACGGAGCATTTTTATAGAACAAATGTTAAGAGTCGCTCCATTGTTGATAAGAACTCTCTTGACTTTATGATCGGTAACATAGGCTTCGATGTACAAGGATTTGTTGTTAATCAAATTTGGGTTCAACATATCTTGAGGGCCAAAAGATAGGATAGGAGTTTCAGGTGTAAGGTTCATGATCATAGCTTGAAACTGTTGAACATTGAGAGTATGAGGAACACACGATTCATTTAGAGCATGAGTGAGAATATCCTGAAAGCTAGGTGACTCTTTCAATAGTTCCATGAGAGATATATGTGTTGGTGTGGTTGCTAATTGTTTGATGAAGTCATACTGACCTAGAGTGGAAGATTTGGCATTAGAATTTGACTTTTGATTTGAAGGAGTTGTTGGTTTGGACGTTTGAGGTTCTGCAGAAGATGTAGAAGGTTGGTTTTCCATAGGAACCCATATCTTCCATTGGCATGTGGTCACAACATTACTCGAAGGTGTGAATTTAATGGTCGCCATTGTAGATGGTACTTCCTCAATAAATGAGATAATTGAACTAAAATCAACGTTATTGGTAGAGGGACCTTTGTCAGCATTTTTATTATCACTACCATGTTTGGGAAATGGGTTTGAGAACACCTTAAGATTTTCGTTAGGTGTTCTATTTGGTGATGGTTCTTCAACAGTGATATCTCCACTATCAATGAGGTCTTGGACAAAGTGACATAAGCGAAAGCATCGATCAGTCGGGTGACCGTCAATGCGATGAAAATCACAATAAGTATTAGCCTTGTACCAAGTAGGCTTGGGTTCTCCCTCAACCCAAGGTCTGGTGATGGGATAAGTAACCATGTTTGCATTAACAAGTTGTTGAAGGACATTTGATAGAGGTTCTCCCAAAGGAGTGAAACGACGTCGTTTAGAATCAGGAGAGGAGGAAACCTCTTTGCTAGGAACAACAAGAGGTTGTTTACCTTTGTTTGGTCTAGTCTGAGTGTTTTGGACGTTGTGGACATTGCGGTTGTTTGTAATACCATCATTGACCATATTATGATTGTGGTTAACATGTTTATATTTGTCTTGGTGAGAGATATTAGGATGGTTACTATGTTGCCCATTGTCTTTTGAATGAGGTTTAATCAAACCTTTTGCGATAAGGGATTTTTCAATCTATGATCCTTTCTCAATAAATTCTTTGAAAGTATTAAGGCAATGCATTTGCATGTGAAAGGATAGCTCACTGTTGAGATTGGGTACAAAGATGCTCATGAGTTGCTTCTTAGGCATGGAGCATGGGAAACAGCTAGCAATCCCACACCATCTTTGTAGGAATCGTGAAGGTTTCATTTGTTCATTGTTTGGCATTACACAAGTCCATCATTGTAATTTCAGACTCTAGGTTGAATGAGAAATGTTTGACAAACTTCTCTGAGAGGTCCACAAAAGTTTGTATAGATCCATTGGAAAGGTGTATGAACCGGTTCAAGGCTTGTCTTCCTAGACTTCGTGGAAAGAGACGCATTAATAAGACATCACTATAGGCCACCTCTTGGCAAGCCATATAAAAATCCTTGATATGTTCTCTAGGATCATTCTTTCCCTTGTATTTTTCAAAGTTGGGCGTCTCAAAATATTTTGGAAAAGGAACATGCAAAATGTCCTTATCGAAGGGGTAAGGACACAATTCTTCAAAGTTGAATTGTTTGCATTGATGTTGCATACTAGAGATGGTTTCCTTCATCATTTTCCATTCTTGGGAAAATAGTGAGTTGTTCTATAAGAAAGATAAGGAACCATCACTTGTAGAGTTGTTATCTTTGGTGTGCGCGGTATGACTCTTAAATGAAGCATCACTAGATTTCTTTAGTGCCTCATTGTCATGGGATTCATTGGTGACTTTGGAATTTAAGATAGCAAGTTGTTTAGCCATGTCATTAATCGATTCATGAGGGCTTGAGTAGGATCAATGGCCAAATAAGTTGATTTTCCTTTGTTCCTTTCGTCATATTTTTCTTTGTTTGATTCATTATCGTTGGCGGTGTTCGGGGTGGACTTGTTTCGATCGTCATTATTCATGTGACTAGGCCCTGCCTCATCGTCATTATTTGTCGAAATGAAAGGTTCACCCTTGTTTGGTGGTGGTTTTCCAAGTAATGTTTGTAGGCTAGCTTAGTTGGAATCAGAGGTAATTTTTCTCCCATCTCAAGGAGATGAAGCAAAAATTGGTCTTTATTCATACGTAAAATATTTTCAACACGGGATTGTTCTTTGAGTGAGATGTCATTCTAATCATCCTCAGAGTTTTGGTCATTATCACTATCAAAATTTCCAAAAGGATTTCATTCGCCCCTTCCAAAAGGACTATAATATATGTGTCGTGTTCCCACCATTTTTAAAAGAGGGAGGGAGCAAAAGAGAAATGTGAAAGATAACTCAACCCGTAGCAAAGTGAATGCGATAATGGAAGATAAGCATGTGATTAAGCTTGGTAATAACTTGTCCCTTAACAAAGTGAATGCTAAGATGGGCAAGAGGTTTGGAAGATATGAATGACGCAACTCTTAACAAAGTGAATGCCAAGATGGAAGCATGTAAATTTTTTTGAGAAACTCGACCCTTGACAAAGTGAATGCCAAGATGGAAGAGTGGCGTGATGTGATGAAGGTTCTCATCCTATAACAAAGTGAATGCTATAATGGAGGAGGGTTATAGTGACAAAAGTACGAATGTGTTCAACCTCTAACAATGTGAATGCTAGAGTGAAGAAGCAAGGATAGATTGATTGCAAATGCACTCTACCACCTAGCAAAAATGAATGCTAAATGGGAAGAGGGTATGAAAAAAGGAGTCAAATTGTATGTGATGTGCTCAACCCTTAACAAGAATTAGTTAAGAAGGAAGAGGCTAATGAAGGGATAAGACTCAGATATTGATAACGTAAGCATTGAAAAAGAGGATATGATGAAGTGTCTAGAACGTAACAAATATGTTGTCAAGTTAGAGACGTGAAGAAAGAAAATGTATATAGTTTAACAATGATGTTTGTCAAACTAAAGGATGCAAGAGGAGAATGAAGAGAAAATGTGATGAAATTGAGTTGTGGCAAAAGTGGAACACAACACCATTAAGATGTGAGTCGTAAGATGAAAGTGCTTGAGCGAGGATGTGGATATCCGCAACTCAAGACTTGATGTCGAAAAGAAGATGAAAACTTAAACTTTGGGAAGGTTATCCAAATGTTTAAGTGTTGAATGAAATGGGAGATGAACTCAAGGAGGTGAATACAAAAGATAGAAGGATTTGATAATCGCGAAAGGGGAAGAATCAAATAAGTGAATAAAAACTCCAAATGAATGAAAGAAGATCAAATGGAGAAGACAATGAGGACGAAAAGAAGAGAAGATTGAAATAATGAAAAGAGATGAAAGTTCCGAAAAGGGGAAAATTGAGAGTAAAATGAAGGTTAGTGAATGACTGATGACGAGAAGAGAAGAAGACGAGAACAAATGAAATGAGGATGAAATCATAATCCAAACAAGGATAGTTTGGAAAATGACAAAAAAGATAAGAAAAGTGAAAGATGGATCCCAAACAAGGAATATTTGGGGAAAAGTGAGTGTGTAACACTACTACAAAAAGAAAGAAAGAAAAAAAAACAAAATAAAAAAAGAAGTTTTTGTTTGTAGACTCTACCTTAGATTGGCTTGGAAAATGTTTGGCTTCCTGGGTGGCTCTCTCAACTAGGAGTCAGAAAAATATCCGAGCGAGTGCGAAACTATTGATAGCTGAAGACTTTACTTTACCCTCTTTGAAACCCTAAGAAAAGATCTTACTTAGAATGAATCGCACTAGGGTCACCAATAAGGATATCCGTGACTTTAACTCACAAAGGCTTTACTAGTCAGGTAGGAGAAAAGGTTCTCGTTTCGTCCACCAGTTCCCTCAAGGTGTGGACTACATTCGGGTTCCTAGAACCACCCCCTTTGTTGTAGCTCAAGGCTTATGCCAAGGGGTTATGTTCTAGTTAAGCGGTCAAGCCATAACTCTTAACCGAACCTGTAAATCAAGTGTTTTGAATGTGGTGTTTTTTAATCTTTTGATTTAGGTGTGGTTTGGTTGAACTCCTTTGGCAACCTGCAGTTAGTAGTTTTCAATGTTTTATCCACCTTGAGTGAGAGTGGGTCTTGCAAGCAACAATTAGAAAGTTTTCCGGAATGAGGGAAAAATAACAAAACAAATAAACAAGACAACAGAAGCAAACCCACATTTCTAATTTCCAAGGTCGCTTAAAAAGCGCGAGGAAAGAGCATACATGTGGGTTGGCTTTAGTTAAGTGAAACGTTAATTCCCCCAAAACAAGAAGAAACGACCATGTTTCGATTCCCAAGATCGCTTAGAAAGCGCGAGGGAAGAGCATACGCGTGATCGTGTCGCGGTTAGTCTCACAAAAACAAAAGAAAACGATAAAGGAAAAGTATGCAAAAACATGTTAGAAAGGGTTAGTTGATAAACAAAAATGATGAAACGTGTGCACAAGTGATTAAAAATGCAACAAAAATTGAACCGAAAAGTCCAATAACACTAAATTTTCAATGTTGACAAGTAGCGCCCTATAGTGATTAAAAGCTTCCACGAACCTTGCAAAAGTAAAGTGCACAGTTAGGCCAATAAGAAGAAATAAAGAAACTAATGGAGGTGTAACTTAAACGACAAATAAGGAACTAGAAATTAAAATAAAATAAACTAAAAACCTAACCCTAAAATGAAAACTATAAGCAATGGTAAGATTAAATGTAAAAACCTAATGTATTATTTGTATTGTATGGTTGCGTGTGTGCAAGTGGAAAGAGATGGCGAGCTCGGTGTGGGGAAGGGCAAGCCGTGGAGGTCTCGGGTAGCATCTCGACAGCAAGTTGGGTGGGATCGGGCTTGATAGAGGAGGGCTCGAGGAAGGGAGGAGTTGGGGTTGGGAGTGGGGACGGGCTCAACAGGATGGGAAGCAAGTTGGGTTGTAGGATCGGGAAGGCTCGGTGCAGCCGAGATGGGTTCGAGGGGGCTCGGGTGTGGATCTACGAGTGAGGCAAAGGGTGGGAACATGAATGGGGTCACCGTGAGGAGTGCGAAGAGCAGAGGGTTGAGTTGGCGGGTCACTATGGGGAGATAGGATGGGGTTGGGGTAGGAAGTTAGGATGACACCGGTGGGAAACGGGGAGGGCCGAGTTGGGGAGGGTGGGGTAGGTAGGGTCTATGAGATGTGAGGTGGCTCGGTCAAGTTGGCGAGCAGTAGGGGGGGGGAGAGGGTAGGGTAGAGTAATTAGGGTTTAACAAAAATGTGTTTTTATATGTTCAATTTTTTTGTTTTATATTTTTCAGAGATCTGTTTTGAAATAAAAATAGTGTGTGTGTAATATATTTTCTTTTTTTTTTTTAACAAAATCTAATGTATGCTCTATATGTGTGCAGGTAGTGAGCAATTAAGAAATTAAAGAAAATAAAACCTATAGAAGATAAGTGCAAACTGAAGACAACTGCAAACAAAAATGTCAGCACTCAAAACCATGAATCAGCAAAATACAACAATATGTTATTTTTGTTTGTATTTGGATCTAGGAAACTTGGTGCATGCTTTTAAACTTACAGAATTGCTTGCTTCCAAACCTGCACAACAACACAAAAACAACAAGAACACTACAAGAACAAAATTAGAGAAACAAAATGAAACAAAGATGAAAAAGGAGGGGTGCGAGTCCCACCGGGCGTGCCAAAATGTAAGCAAGGAAAATCACTGTAATGAAAGAAATAAACAAACCATCCAAACCTTTCAAGAACCTTCTGTGTAAACCTCAAATAAGGATCTCCTGTGAAACCTTGCAAAATAGATATCAGAGATGATTTGCGGGTGCTCTTTAGTACTCTCTAAGCTTTGAATGTAAATGCTACAGACACAATGAATTCAGCAAAGTTTTTGTATGTCAGATTTAAGAGACATTTTGAAAGGAAAGTAAGCTTGTAATTTATAGAAGCAGAAGGTAGTTGAAATTGGTTACACATGGATAAATGAGTATGCTAAAAATAGCATTCAAGTTGTAATAGTGTCGGGGTAGTAAATAAATTAATTGCAAAAAGTTGCATCCGGAAAGGTGGTTGTATGTGCATTTTAATTGCCCCCACCTTTCTAGGATTCTAGAAGTGCAGTTAACTAGGGTAAGGATAGGAGTCCAAGTGGAGTCTAAGTGGAGTCTAGGTGGAGTCTAGGTGGAGTTTGATCAAGTGGCAGATGACTAGGATGTGCACACACTTAATTAATTAATTATTTAATTAATAAATAACAATTAATTTAGCCAAAGGGGTACAAAGGGTACATGGGATTAATTTAATTAATCCAAAGGGGTACAATATGTATTAATTAATTAATTTAATCAATTAATTGCAAATGGGTGAATAACAGGGTGTACTAGAATAATACTGGGAACAAGTGGAAACAGAAGTGTAATTTTGGGGTGTCTACACCAAAAGCGCCAATGTGTTTGATAAACCTCCTCATATCCTCGGATAAGTTGCAAAATGGATCTTCATTGATAGGTTCATAGATAAGGGGTAGAAATAGTTATAGACTTCTTACATACACTCTCAATACCATTACACATACAATTTACCAAAAACATATGAATGGGGCTATTGGAATGGTGTGGCAACTTGGTGATATCTAGATGATTAAACTATATCAGTAGCATAGTAGGCATACACCAAGTAGAACATCGATAGAAGTTGTTGCCACTATGAACTCCATTAAATTCTTGTTAAAAGTTGAAGAGATAATTTCTTCACAAGCTAGTTTTTGGTCATTGATAATTATTTTTTCTAATAGGGGTACCCAAACCTTTCTCACATGATCAATATGAGACACCCTAAGCAATCTATTAAGAAAATTCATACCTACTCTTACTCCTTTAAAATTATTGATTGGATAGTCCACTCAATCTTATTTATCCAATCCTCATAAACATCACTCAAATCCCTTAATGTTTACATTAGATTTTTAATGTTCATTTATTCATCTACCACATATTGTTTATAGGTGAGTGTGGTAGTAGGATGCTTATATAAATCATCAAATATATCACTGGAGACCAATGTAGCCATTGTATTTTTACTAATATCTAAGCATAACAAACCATCCCTCATTATTCAATTAGTAAACACATTACGGAAGAGGTATTTGCATGGGAATACTTTTTGTTTGGATACAAATTTGTGAAGCCCGAAGCCTTGATTGATCTCAATTATTCTTTGTATTATTTTTCTATATAAGTGGTCTTCCTCCCAACAGAGAGACTCTAATTCCTCAATTTCATGGTAGACATCATTGTTAAGTCTTTAAAAGTACAATTCTTGATGATAAAAACAACAATGTCCCTAAAATCTTGTGCAAATCCACATGAAGACGTAATTTCTCATGCGTTAGGTTCAATTTTGGAGTCCCTTCAAATTCCTATAAATTTTGAATGAACTCTACATGTTTTTATTTGTCTCCATGAGCCTTACCTTTGTGCAATTCTCAATCTTTCAAATGAATGTTTTCTATGAAAATTGTTTACCTCTTTTGTCAACAAGAATCATCAAAATTGAGCCTCAAATTTGTGGTTTTTAATATGATCACTCATCAAGTCATTAATTTAATTAAATGCATATGAAAATATATTGAGATACAAAGAGCATGGTCCCATGTTGGGGGTTACTATTAGGTTGTGGAGCTTGTTTTCATGTTGGATGTGTTGTAAATTCTACACTAAAAGGTATTGTACACTTTCCGTCTCAACATCAAGCATAAGAAAGGAAGCGACAATCTAGTAGATTATTATTTGAGCCAACCTCTAGTTCGAGTGTGGACATGAAGTAAGCACTTAGTAGGAATTGTATCCATTTGATTTAGACCTTGCATAAATCTATCACAAATTTCCACTTACGGGATGGACTCCTATATCATCTTAGTTTCTTGTGTGTATTACACAAGGAAGAGAGACAAAAGCTAATATGGGAGGCACACTTCAACAAGGTTGCAAGATACTTCACAATTGAAAAGACCCTTGTGGTATTGCAGAAGCAATTGTTTTGGCCACACCTTAGATTAGATGTTGCTAGTTACATCAATTTGTGTAGCACCCATGCAATTGCTAGACAGATTGACAAGAAGCAAGGTATGTATACACCTTTGTTAGTTTCAACAAGGGTAAGGGAATTAGTTTACATGGATTACATTTCAAGGTCCCTTACGACCAACTGTGGTAATGAATGTGGTTATGTAGTAGTAGATAGATTCCCTAACAGGATAATTTTCACACCTTGTAAGAAATCCATCTCAACTCTAGAGACAACACCATTCAACTTTGAACATGTCAAGGTTCACTTTGGATTACCAAAAACTATGATCTCCGGTAGGAACGCAAGGTTTATGGGTAATTTTGGAAAGTTTTTCGATCTACAATTAACATAAAGTTGAAGTCTACCATGCTTCATCCCCAAACCGATGGACAAATAAAAGTGGTAAATAGGATGATTGTGCGTCTTGTTAGAATGTATAATTTAAATAAGCAACACACGTGGGATGACAGTCTTCCTTTCATTCAAGATAGCTCTAATAGAGGCTTGCATGACTCTACAACACAATTCTTTTTAAGGTTGTTTTGGTTTCCAAACTCTAGTGCCCATCAATGTAAATTATCCTACACTTCCATCAATAGTAGCAACTCCTTCCACTCAAAAGGAAGTTGACAAAGTTGTTAGGTTCATCAAGTTCATTCAATGTATTCATCAACAAGTGCAAACCATTATGCAACAGGTAAATGTTAAGTACAAGTAGAGCCATGACAAACATAGACAAGCATCGCACACCTTTCAATTTGGCTTCACTTACGTAAGGAAAGGCCGATGGGGCCTTACCACAAGCTTCATCCACTTTAGTGTGAGCCCTACACTATCACTAAACAAGTAGGAGATAACAGATTCGAGATTGATCCTCTTTCTTACCTTAGGTTACATCCAGTCTTTGACATAGAACTCTTGCACCATTACTTTCCACCTTTGTTGGATACTTAAGATGTTGTAGAATCTTCAACAATAAAAAATAAATCATGATTATATCACGCCCAAAAAAATAAATTAATTCATTGACACTAGGGTTGAACATACAAGAGTACAAGAGATTCCTCTCTTTCAAATTGTCAAATCAAATCAACTACCTTCTAAAGGAGAATGGTATATAGATGTGCAAGTTGCCAACAACTTCCCACATCATCTTCCCCAATTAAACATAATGTGGACCTTTTCTCTTGAAAGAGGGGCAACTGATCTAGGAGGATTTAAGACTTCCAAAGATTCACATCACCGCGGCATTTCTTTGCATCATAATCTAATGTCACCAATGGCTTCAACATCATACCGCACACGCATGTGCATACTCCAAGGTCCCAATTCCCCTACGATGTTGTGTAACTCCTACATTGTCAATATTGCACCACACCGGTCTATAGTAACTTCAACTACGAGATGGTGGCCTAATGATTAATTATGCATAAGTTATTACCAACCATTGTAACATTCCAATTGATGCTTCATCTTCCTCTTCTATGTATTTATACATTCTGCCATAATTTGTAAAGTAGTGAGAAGAATAGAGAATAAGGCGTACATCGACATCATACATTTGTCCTCTCGGATCTTGTACAAGATTGAATAATATAACTTTTCAATTACACTTCTACATTTGGTGTTAATTGTCTTCCTTGCTCCTCCTTGTTTCATAGCACTTTGGTATATCTTTGGCCTCTATTATTCATTATATGTTTTCCACAACATCTACACCTTCATTTAAGGTGTTGTCCACTAGGCCTTCCCTGGCTCCAAAGCAAGAAGACTCAAATAAATACAAGAACTTCAACAAATTGAAACTGATTGTGTTTAAACTATATTTCTTGATCCAAGCAAGCAAAAGAGTTGATCAAATAGTTGTCATGCAAAAGTAACTAGTGAACTTACAATTGTGAGTACATGGCTATGGACCTAGGAAATGGATAACAAACAAATGATGTAAGAATAAGGGGGTGGAGCTAATCTAAATATGGAACTAATCCTAGGGGAAATAGGCCAGCCTTAACGCACATAGGTGTGTCCAAGGCCAGGGCAGTTACCAAGGTCTGAGAGGATGAATGCAATCCAAATTCATCACTTGATAGGTTTACATGAAGGATAGGGATAGCCATAACTAATCCACAATAATAGACACTTGTTGGGGGAGGTTAGGAGGTAGTTTGGCGCATAACAATGGTAGTTAGGCTCAGTTTTGGGCACTTTTAGGCCAAAGCAACCAAAATAGGTGGCTGAACTCCCCAAAACAGCAAAGGCAATATTGAACTTTCCAGCAAGCCTATTGGTTGGTTCACTAAGTCAAAGAAGAAAAACCAAGTGTTCCAAGAGGCTGAAAATGTTAAATACATCTATTTGCAATACAATTATCTTAAATACATCTATTTGCAAAACGCCCAAAGATATCAATCTCTAAGCCAATATCTTGGATTTTTCACATACCATATTGATTAATAATTATATTACCTTTGTGAATTTCCCAGTAACTAGTGACGAATGGGATCAATCTAGCTTCACCACCGTGTCGCACTCAACTACTCTTTCTTGAAATTTTTATAAAAAGAAAAGTAATACAGACTTTAAGCTCCACCATATGGCCAAAGACCATGAATTTCCGATTGACTTCTCCATGGAAAAAAAAAACTTCTAATTGACAGTCATATGGATGTCAAATCTACGGTCACAAATCAATTGTTAATAACTAGTGGACATTACAGTCCACCACCACCACCCTGACTGCCATTGTAGATTGCCTATTGGTGTAATAGCTCCAATATCAAAACAATCGAGAATTAAGTTTTACTTTCTGCATTGTCAAACAAGATATTATGATTCTATCTGCTCTGAAATGCGGATGCAAGTTGCAGACTGGAATCATGATAGACGCAAAGAGTAGTTACAATATTCTATTTTGTCGTCACAACGACAGGAAGAAAAGATGGTGGCATGGTGTGCACTGAATGCTGCCAAAGGAAGAAGCATTTTAATGAGATCTTTACATACACAAGTGTGTTCTAGAGTAGAGAGTTTGACCATATTCTCGAAAAGGATTCTCTTCTGGTAATGATGCACCAGTCTTACAGGCATAGCTTCAAAGTTCCATCAAAACAAAATGCAAAGTAAGGCGTGGTTTAAGACTCAACTAAATGACATCCTAGCTAAAATACTCTTGCTTGAAAATTTCAGCAACAATGTTATCCATCTTCATGGGTAAATTTATCAAATTTCTTCAAAAACTACAGAGCATCAGATTTTCCAATCCCATCTTGTACCTACCTGCTTCAATATATTTTCAGCCAAGATATAAACTTGCAAGAGTACTGTTTAAGCCCTCAGTTTAATGAGGATGCTACTTTTCTCATCCATTTGAGTTGAGTACTGGTTATAACCTTATACTATTGAAGAAGCATAGAACCTCGAGCTAAACATGGACATGCAGGGAACTATTATTCGGTTATGAATTCAATCATTTTCAAATGTAGCTAGCAAGAAGACAATCTATATGAATATCGTACTTGAAGTATGAACTTCCAAATCTTACTTCTATAAAAATATCAGTACATAAATTATCAAAACCTCATGGCTTTCGTTGGTGATCTGAATCAAATACTACAATATCTACAAAATATATGCAATGTTTATGGGAAGTGTAAGCCAATAAGCAACAAACATGGAAACATAATCCTTGCATTTTAATGAAGAGCAGCTGTGATCTCCGCAAGTCAGAGGATTAGAAACAGGGTTTCCTTTTCAAACAATTCAGTCTCTTAAAAGTAAATTTTTTGTAGCTTCGTTCATAACCAGATACCCTGAGAAGAGACTTTGACCACTGGAAGGTCCAAGGGAATTATCTATATGAATTATTTGGGTCCCTAGAGAGAGGAAATTAAATTGTTTTGCTAAATCAAAAACAATTAGATTTAAGTACTGATTTTTTATGAGACATCCTTGTTCTTAGAACTGGAAAATGAATTTCCAAAAATATGAAAACACTCTTGAAATTTATTGTAAAGCCTTTAGCTCAAAAAATATCAATTGCTAAATCTCACATGTTGGGATGGGAAGACAATCCACTTGAGTCAGTGCTGCAGCAAGGTTGTTCCATTTGGGCATTTCTAACAAGATAATAAGGTTTTTAGGCATCCCCTTTGCTCTTGGAACTTCAAGAAAATGAGGGAATGGGTCATTGAAAATTCAGTTAAAAATTTCAACTGACATGCTGTTTTACAGGTAACTATACAAATGAAAATCCGGGCAACAGAGCTGAAGAAATTGTTAGCTACAGGCTTGATCAAGAATAGAAATTAAATATAAACAAGCTGGGAAGATTTGGAAGCTTCCTTCTCCTAATCATGCAGATTCTCCAAAGCAAGCAGCACATCCTCATTCCACAGCAAAGTTAGATAAATGTAGTTTGGTGAAAGTGAGAAATGAGTATTGGGAAACTTGGCAACCAAAAAGCATGGAAAGTGATGGTCTTCAATGATCAAAGTCGGGAAAGGGAACAGATGTTGACAGATGTAAACAGCAACATTGGACCTTTGGGTTCATATGGCACAAGAGCTTACAAATCCCGCTTCTATTCAGAAAATCCACTTACCTCCTTCGACACATTTGGTTAATCTTAGTGGTTTCAACTTTCAATAGCCACCAAATGAATGTATTGTCTCTTGGTAGGTATATCTCAAGAGAATCCTCTCGAATGTCTGTTTCTAAACTCACTCCAAATACTATTTAATCAGTACATTGGCAGACTGGGATACCGCCTCCAAGTGTTCTTCCACCAAAACAGGATCGAGAACTTGCTGAAAGTTTTGATAGAATGAGGGGAAATCTGAAGCTCATTGCAAAAAATATGGAGTTAGTAGTTAGTACCATTGAGCAAAGTAATTGAAAAGGGAAGAAGTTGATTGAACATATAGCAAATAAGAACAAATAGAATCAGGTGGGGATAATATTACGGATAATGAGCCTCTTGACACAGATGTTGATTGCATTTGCACCACCTGTTTGTTTCTTCAAAAGATTGTAAAAGATGAAAAGATAGTGATAGCAGATGCAAATGAAGATGTCCTTTGTAGTACTACTCAAATGGTTTGAAATTTAAAGTGTACTTCAAATGATCTAAAACACAGCAGGAATTTGTACTTGTTGAGAACAGAGCCTTGGAAGAACGAGCTGAATATTTGTTTAGTGATTTAATTGGTTATCCTCCTGCTGTGACTAAATTTGCTGATATTGAAATGACAGATGCGACGGAAGACAATGCTGATGATATTTGAACTTACAAAATTGTATCACTTTTTTTTATCTTGTCTTAAACACTGAGTCGGGCTAGTTGATATGTGTTAGCACATAAACAGTTTTGATTTAGAACCGTGGTTTATTATATAGTTTTGTAATGGTGGGTACAAGTTACTATCAACTTAACTTTTTATTTAAACCCAACCTTAGGATATCTGTTGTTAGATTTCTTATTCAATATTTAAAAAACTGCTCTGTACCCTTAGTTTTTTTCTAGACCTTTGGAGCCAGACTTGCACTATTCTAAAAGGGAAAATCAAAAGTAATTCCTCAATCCAGAACAGGAAATTATTTGGAACACAAAGGGGAGCAATAAGAAAAGCATAGACTGGAGTCAAGTACATGCTTGACGAATAAGGACACAACAATCCAGGTTCCAGTACATCATAACATAAGCTTACAAAGGAACCAATAAAAGTTTAATAAGTCTGCTAACCCTCTTGACATATAGAAACATTCTATACCATCACTATTCCTGATGTTAATTAAAGGCAGTTAAATTGTATCCTTGGGTATCAACAAATTGGATTAGAAAATAATTCCTTTGATGGTATAGGTATTAGCTTTTCTTTACTCTAAATGCATCCAGCAGTGAATGTCAAACCAAGAAACCATATGGAATGCTTTAAATCTGAACAGAATTTTCTCTTAACCTTAAATTTTTTTATCATTATTTCATAGCCATAACCAAGGTACCAATTTTGTATGCACCATTTTATGGTGGACCTCAAACATGGAAAATATATGATAAATATGGAAAATAAATACAGTGAATTACATCTATAAAGAAATATGCTGATTTTTTGAAGACCCGGCACAATATACAAATCCAGAGCTACTAGGAAAAATTCTTAACACTTCCACCAAATTGGTCACAGCTTCGTGTTTTTATGCGGCCATATTTGGAAATCCTTAGCCATGACTACAATGTTGTTTGAAATTGAAGGAATTAAATCAATGTACCAACTACAATTGGCAACGAATGAACTTTATTCAATATAAGGTAAAAGAATTTTTCTGACCACTGGAGGTCTTTGAATGCCAGCAATCCTGCATGCAAGATTGAAGAGGTTTTATGCACACAATACACCTTTTGGTGCTTACAAATGACTTGACCATCACATTCTCTGGATAAATGTTCCTAGAGAAGAAAAATGTTAACACTCATTGGTATCACAGCCCAATAACTATTGTAAATTACATAGATTTTGTGAAAATACAAATGAAATAAAATATAATGTAACTTCACAGGTCAGTTGTAGTTTTGAAATATTGACTGCAAAATACTTGTAATTGGCTCGGAACCCTTCACACATACTGAATGAATGCACCTACGACCTACACCACATCATGATTTTGAGATTTTGAGTTGCCATTCTCTAAATCAGAAGAAAAAATTGCCCTATCTCATTTATGACTCCTATTGTGTGCATCAGAATCTTCTTCTTCCTGCAAATATCTCAAAACAATCCAGGAACAGTGTTTGTAAATTTAAACAAATAATTTACTCACTTGCAAAATAACAAATTTCAAAAGAAACATACCGGCTCAGGGAACTGCGTATCTGGAGGACAATCTTGAAATTGAGCACTAGGTGCACATGGCATTGAGTTTATATTCTCAAGTACTTTGGACCTGTACAAAAAAAAACATTAAGTGATATCTGTTTTAAAGTCTACTACATGCGGTGCTCTAATCTGATAAATGGAATTAACTAAGATTTCATAATCTAAAGCACAATCAATATTTCATAATTTGTGCAAAAAAATGAGTCAACCTTGGCACTTTAGAAGTTCTCACAAACCTAATTTTATCCAACATCTGTTTTGAGTTTTTGTTTTCCATATTACTTGGAGCCACATTAATAGTATAATCCGGTCCAAAATACTCATAATATTCATGCTGGGGCATTTTTTCATCAATCTCTTTACCAACTGCAACTCCTGTCTGAACATTTGGGACCAAAATCTGTTTAAATTACAATATCAAAGCTTGAATCTTTGAAACTTCTGAATACCCATAAATTAGTTAATATTAATACCTCATAGCACCAGCATCGAGCAACATTATGAATTGTGTATCCACCACCACCCAAGAGCAAAAGTGGCACATTGAATGACCTCATGTATCGTACACACTCTGCATGCCCTTTTACAGAAAGATTAAAGCGCCCTAGTCTGTCTCCAGACAAGGAATCAGCTCCACACTGAAGAACAACTGCCTCAGGATCATAGACTGTCATCACTCGTTGAATGATGGGTTTAAATAAGGACTGAAAACTTTCATCATCAATTCCATCATCCAAAGGTACATTCACAGCATAATATTTCCCTTTCCCATACCCAGTGTCTCGGATATCACCTGTACCAGGGAAATAGTCTCCGAATTTGTGAAATGAAACAGTCATAACCCTGTCTGTTGTGTAGAAAGCCTCCTCGACTCCATCACCATGGTGAATGTCAATATCAACATACAAAACACGCTGACAACACAAAAATATCATATGAATATGCTAAGCAAGAAAATTTAAGAATGGAGTGGTTTAGAAATCTTTGAATTTAAAAGCAAAGAAAGGGTAAATAACTATAGTATCCAAATGCAGTCCTTTTACCTGCCCTGAAAAAAGAGGACACAAGAAAAGGGAGATAAAATATCATAAACCTTTATAAACTGGATTTATATTTCAGAAGATTACAAACAATTAGAATTAGAAATCTAAAGGCATTGAAGCAATGAAGACAAAACCATAACCTTAAAATGGCTGGATGTATATTTCAGAAAAATGAAAACCAAGGGGGAAATAATTGTTTGAAAATCAAGGCAAGAACAATCCCAAGTATCAACAGAAATATTAGAAACATATGAACCGTAAAATACCAGTACCTTTAGGTCCACAAAGAGCACACAATGATTAAATAACTAATACTGGATCTGATATTCTCAATCATTGTAACATCTTCATTAAACCTCTATGAAATAAATTTAACGTGAATGAAAGCTCTATTTTTTTTTCTTCTTAAATAGCATTGGTTCTTGTGAGTTATAAAGTTTTATAAACAGAACGCTTATGCATAGTAACTCTTTATAGCAAGTGGATGGTTCGCTTATCCTAAGATTGTATGTTGTTAATGTGTAAACATGGTTTTTGTTGTACCACCTGGAAAAAGGATTGAAGCTCAGTATTTAAAAGCAACAACAGTGAGCAGTGATGATTGAAACTTATAGATTAATAATTAATTGTGTTAATTGTATGTACATATAGGGATGTCCACATGTTTATCTACAATCACCATACATCCTTAGTAATTTATAGGTTCCACACTAAAAAATAATTCCTCAAGCAAACATGTATGAGGTGTATTCAAGCCTGACAAGGGGAAGAAGGTGAAGGTCCAGTTATTGAATGATGATTGGAGGGAAGATTGTAGATATGTAGTCCCCATTATTGACCCATAGCCCAGGTGATCCATTATGTAGAGTTAAACACAAATTCTCCTACTCTTGGAGAAATCTATGAGATATTTGATAGCATGTGGAACCAACAAAGGGCTAATATTTGTGTGTGAGAGAGAAATCCCACTACACAACCCTGTGATGAAGATATTAGATTTAACATTCAAAGTAGGTGGGATCATATGAACACGCCCTTGCACATTGCAGGTTATGGATTGAACCCAAAGAGGTATTTGAATGGGCATGGGAGAGTAACTTCCATTGACAATGATTTGGTGAATCGATATGTTTGAGATGCTGCTGACATATATTGAGGAGCAAGACATGAAGATATGGGAGTCGTTTCTTCAATTTGCAGAGCTGCACGGCCCTTTCAGCAAACCAAATGTAGCTAAAGACGGTAAATGGCACAA
Organism: Taxus wallichiana var. yunnanensis; assembly: GCA_018340775.1. NCBI lineage: Eukaryota > Viridiplantae > Streptophyta > Pinopsida > Cupressales > Taxaceae > Taxus > Taxus wallichiana. Next base: position 563,621,533 of record CM031242.1, on the reverse strand, counting down.
ATGGATCAAATAGGGTAATAAAGGATGCATGACAACAAAACCCTAGAACATAGATATCTTGTTATTTGCTTTCTTTCTCAGAATGCTAGTTTCTCTGTGGCTAAGAAGAGCTGGTCCACTGATATTTTCATCCACTATCAAGAAACAGAATTACCTCGATGGAGAGTGGAAAAGCTGATTGGAGTTCATAATCATAAGCATAGAAAGACTATATAGTATTTGAAGGGAACTGTCACCTATTGGAAAGGATGACACATAAGTTGATATGGAAGAAGGTGTAGATCTTAAACAGGAATTATTTGAGTTGCTCATGGGTGTGTTTCACAAGCAAGAATATTTTGGGATTGATGATAATATTGTCATGTGTGATTTTGTCATTTGAGCATTGAGGAAACTTTCGAGTGAATGGAAGATGATACTAGATCAATAGCAGTTGCATAGATCCCATTTTGTTTTTTTTTGTCATGCAGCACGAAGAGTTGGTAGGACTCCTCCTGAGCAATTTATAACATGGATCCCTTTTATGTATTTTACTATAGAATATCACTCACACAATATCATATTTACATAAGGTTCTTATTTCTTGCTGGGTAAAAACTCTGTTAAATCTAGAAAAAAAATATTGCAATAAAATATATTACTCCCAAATCTAATATTCTGGGCTCAAATTCCAAGCTGCCCAATATATTCTCTCATGGGTCCTGACCAATCCTAATACATCTCTATATCTGAACAACGTTGAGGACAATAAGGGCTTTCTTTCAGTATTGAGAATGAAAACACGGTAGATTCCTGCATATGATTTGTAACATGGATCCCTTTTACAAATTTTAATCTTGAAATTAGCTTATCCAAATATGCAGCACAGGGAGAAAAACCAAAAGAACCACTATTAACCTAATAATAAAATTGAATGCAAAACTAGGGACAAAAGACTATTGAGCATAAGAAGATGTAATCATATTTGCAAAGTAAAACAATTCCCGTAAATAAGAAATTCAGAAAAATTTGACCTAAGCATTTACCTTTGCCCATAAAAAAATTAACTAAAAGGAAAATCTGAGAAGATGTGATTCTATAAAGAAAATAAAAATTGCAGAAAATAATGCAGTTGTTTGAAAATGCACCTTGTGATATTTCAATAGCTCCAAGATGGACAAAACAATGTCATTTACATAGCAAAATCCAGACGCCTCGCACTTTTTTGCATGATGAAGGCCACCAGCCCAATTGATTGCAATGTCGCATTGTTTGTGATTAAGTTTGACAGCACCACCAATAGAGCCACCAGCATAAGTTTGGCAGTATTGATACAATCCCTCAAAGACTGGGCACTCGTCTCCAACATTAAATTGCTCCAATGCTTTCAATTGGTCCGGTGTTGTATTTGGAGTTATTCCTTTCAAAAAAGTGACATAGTCATCTGCATGGAACTGACAGAGATCTCTATCTCTTGCAGGGTAGGGCTTAAGAATTTCCATTTCCTTATGCAAACCATATCGAACAAGAAGAGCATGTGTCATTCGTATGCGGTGAGGCTTCATAGCATGCCCTTGTCCATAGTAATAGTTTCCCACATCTGGGTCATAGAAATATGATACTTTCCTCTTAGCCCCATCTGGTCCAGAAATAAGGGAATTGCCTTCTGTCTCCATTAGATAGTCTCTTCTCCTTGAACATCCAATAACTCCTTGTTTCCTAAATAACTGCCATAGATGCAGAATAAAGGAAAACGTGAGGGGCTAATACTCACTAAAAATTCTATACTTTTTGTCAACTGTCATAATATTTAGATCTAGTGAGGAAGCTGCTATGCTCACTAGCATCTAATGACTACTCTCAATACAAAGCAGTATCCCTAAAAACTGTCAAAACAATCCAAACAAATATTGAAAATAAGGGAAAACTTGATGGCTAGTCTTTTCCAAAAATTCTATAATCTCTATCAAATATTTAAATATAGTATTTGTTTAATATATGCACCAGTGAAACTTGGTTCAAGCCCCCGGCACAAACCCTGTTTGCCATGAACCCTTTATTATTGAGGCAGTGCAGGCTACGGTAGACCAGGGAAAATGCAAGTCCCAAATGAATTTTGATGGAATACAGTCATGGATACAGTACAGTAATCTAATCTTGACAGTGTGTTTCCTTAAATTAAATAAGCAGGTGTGTGCGAGTGTTACCAATTTACTGAGGAAATTTTGAGGATAATAATATTCATAATTCTTATTCTACGAAATAGAAAAATCCACCCACTATTTTCTATTGGTGTAAAAAGATCCAATCCCTTAAATTTTCGATGGAATAAAGAATGATTGATAAGAAACTAGCCACACACAAATACACCCTCTCAAGCATCCATTACAGTAACTACAATCTATGACCTGGGTTTCCATACAATTTTGGGGCAGTTGTGATCACTCTATTTTCATTGATTCAAGAAGGAAAAGAAAAGAAAAACTCTATCCAATGTCAGAAAACATTAAATCTATCCAAACGAGGGAAATGTTTTCTCTGTGAATGAGAGGGAGAGGATTGCTTCTCTGTTAAGAAACTGTTTTTTATCAGTCAAAAAGCTGCATTTTACTAACAAAGAAAGTTGAATCCCTCTGAGAGGAAAAATAAACAAACCTCATATACTAATGGAAAACTAATCAGAAACGAAAATAAATGTTAAAAAGTCAAAAGACCTTCAATTTTCAGAAAAATAATTCTCGAACACCCACCAAGGCAATTCATCGTATTCTTCCGCATAAAAGCTGTTCACAATGGAATTGTCGCATTTTTTAACAACCCAAAAAGCCAAGCTCCTCTATCATACTACCCAAAACAGTAAAACACCTTATAAAAACAAATACTACAATTGTACGAGGAAAAAAACAAAAAAACCACAGGTACGGAGCATTATACAGTTGAAAAATCCTTACCTGGAGACTTGATCTGTTATGTAAGCAGAAACAACTAGAAGAAAACGGCAGACTTGTGCTATAACTCAATTCATCAACTTGCCCCTAAATCTATATATATGTTTCATAGATTTCATGGGACACTTCTAAAAGACAATAATTTTAATATTTATTAATTAAGGTTGAATGATGGTCCCCTGCTGTCGTCACAATCTTCTTTTTAGTATTTTATTGTTTTTTCAAAATTTAAAAGAATTTATTTTAAAAACTAGTAATAAGTTAAAGTATAAGAAAATATTTTAATAATTGTGGTTTTTTTAAATTGTCTTTTTTTAGTTCTTACCCCAGAGGTGTTCTACAAGTAAGGTTCTAATGGAGTGTGTTGTTCAATTTTATCCTAAATATTAAATTTGACATGCATTCTATTTCTATTGGATTGTCACTTAAATAATTTTGTTTTTTTTAGAAGTCAATAAAAAAATAGTAATATTTATCATAACTAGATAGGTGCCTCATGATTGATATCTCTCGACATATTTTAGATAGATGTATTTAAGATATCTATACTAGTTATATTCATTTATTAAGGATGATGTCATAATTTTGATGAAAAGGGATCTTATATTATATTAATGTAATATAATATTATACAAGATAGCTTTCAACAAAAAAGTGGGTGGTATGAGAGCACGCCCAAAACCACGAACAAGCTAGGCTGAGCCTAGAACAACAAGAGTCAAACTAGGCCGAGCCTAGGAGAGAACAACAAAAAAATATCGCCTGAAAACACTTAAAAGGCACTATCAAGCAGCAATAGTAAACATGCCCAAGGCATGGGGATACCAATCATCCGGCCACCTCGAATCAAAAGTCCTTGCAAGATTCTGAAGCTCCCAGCCAACAACAAGTTCTTCCTCCGGTCCGCTTCCCCGTGCGTAGGAATAGCGAGGTTGAGGCAAGGAGTTTGTTAGATGGTGGCGGAGGTGGGGCGAGTGCCAGTGTCCCGTCTGCAGCAACGACAAAAGGAGAGCCCCACCCATGTTGGAGGTGTCGAGCCCCACCTCGCTAGTGAGTCGACGAATGCGGCAAAGAACCCCACCTATGTTGGCGAGGTGACGAGCCCGGCCTTTGGTGGCGAGCCGACGAATGCGGCGGAGAGCCCAGCCATACGGCAAAAGGCAGTGAGTGAGTGACTATGCCGATGTAATGGCCCCGAAGAGCGATGGGTGCGGCTAAAAGCATGACACTAAGATCAATTCGGGCCGGGCACCACGGGTTGAAGGCGAGGAGCGCCTGGTGGGAGATGGAGGCACTCGGGCAACGTTGCACGGGGCTTCCCCCAGTGGTGCAAAGAAGGTCTGGAGGTGATCCACCTCCAGCGCCACCTTGTTTGCTTGAACTTGAATCTGCAAAAGCACATTGGAGATCACCATAGATTTATTATAAATCGAGAAAGATTGATCAACTGCAGAATTAGCAAAGAAAAAAGTAGTTATTTCTTTCCATATTCAAAATAGAGTCTCCCCTCTGAAAACTTTCCAAATCTAGGTGAACATAGGCGAAGTTTGGGATTATCTCCCAAGAGGATATGTTGCCAAGTGAAACAGTGGGGTCGTGAGGAAAAAAAAAGGAATGGATCCAGTTCCAGGCAATTTGAGCTTTGGGACATAACCAGAAGACATTCAAAAGTGTTCCTGTAAGTCCATAGAAGGCACAGTTGGGAGTCGAGATCCCAATTTGAACAAGACAAGCCCGATAGGAAAGCCTTGGTGTAGAATACACCAAAGAAAATGAGCAATTTTGGGCTCCACACATATAGTCCAAACAATCTCAAATCGTCTACCCCAGGTAGATAGAGTGGCGTGAATTCCCCAATGAGTATTAAGTTTGTCCACCATGGGCAAATGGGGCAAGAGCCAACAATAGCCTTTAGCTTTGTAGTTACAGAAAGGAGTATCAGCATACCACTTCCAGTCTGTCCACCATGGGCGAGAGGAATGCACAACAATCTTATGCAACATGTGATTAGGAACCGAATTGATCACAGTAGTGAAAGTATCTTGATCTTGGTTGGAAAGCCGAAATAGAGCTTTAAAATCCGGCCAAGAGAACCAGATTGAGCATTCTTATAGAAGAAGTCCTCGATGGTGTGAATTACGTGCTTGAAGAATTTGAGCGTGAGATTCCCAGGACCTCTGCTAAGCATTTATCTTGGGATTGAAAAATTGGTGACCACTAGAGAGATTACTAATTGAGAGAAAGCCCATTACGAAAGCCATCCCCTTCCATAAAATCTAGGGTTTGACACATTCTCACGCTTTCCAAATACTCTTAAGCATAAAGGTGCTAACAATTTTGACAGCACAGGAGTGATGAGCAAATTGACAAACCCTAAGCCTTTCCATGTAGGGCGGCCATAAGGAGAACCTTCGCAATGCCATGTCGTATGAGAACTTTCCAAGCTTCTTGGCCAGTAATGCTTCTGATAATCCACTTAGCACAAAGAGCTTGCCCTTGATGTTGAATGTGAATAAGCCCGAGGCCTCCAGAATTGTGAGGCAGACAACATATATCCAAGAAACCCGATGAAAACCTTTGTCCAGTAGAAACATTAGCCCATAAGAAAGCTTTGAGTAGTTTTTCCAACTTTTGAATGGAGGCTTTGGAAGGAACCCAACAAGACGAGTAGTAAACATGGGTAGCAACAAGAACTTTAGAGAAAATTTGGAATTTTCCAGCCAGAGATAAAGGCCTAGTGATCCAATATTCCATTTTTTCGCCACCCATTGAATGACATAATGCCATAGTTCAGCTGGGGAGGCTTGAAAAGCAAAAGGAATACCTAAAATTTTGAAAATCTCACCATGTTGTAGAATTTTCCAATTAAAGGTGGCAAGCCAGTTAGGTGTGGGAAGGAAAGATTGTTGGTAACATTGGGTTTTTTGCCATTGAATGGATGAGCCAGAAGCTAGGCAGAAAGTATCCAAACATTGCATAACATTGCTAATGTTGGTCTCATCCTCAATAAGCGTAAGGAAGGAATCATCCGCAAAATGCCCATTGAGAAGTTGTGAATTGGGCTCATCAGGCAACGAGATTCCACGAACAAGACCTGCGCTTTGGCATGAGCTAAGAGATAACCAAAGCCTTCGACCGCCAAAGCACATACAGTGCGTAGGGGCAAAAGGATAGCCTTGTCTGATAGACCAGAAAATCCCAAAAGGCTTCGAGCTGAGGCCATTAATAGAAATTTGAGTAGAGGCATCTGCAAAAAGCATATTGATGGATTGAATAAAAATGGGTCCAAAGCCAAGGGCCTAAAGCATGGCGAGAATGAATGGCCATTCAATCCGATCATAATCCTTCTCAAAGTCAATCTTGATAAACATGAAGATCGATGAGATCTACAAGCCCATTCCATGCCTTCCCACACCACGATGATGTTATCCAGATGAAACGTCCCTGTATGAAGCTTGTTTGCTCTGGCTGAATAATAACAGGAAAAAGATTGCGTAATCACAGAGCTAATGCTTTGGAAATGATTTTGTAGGATACATTCAATAGCGTAATCGACCACCAACAAGTGATTTTCTCAGGATCTCCTTGCTTAGGGATAAATTTGATGTTTCCCTTATTAATGTGTGGCCCTAGGGATTGGTTCTGAAATCCTTCAAGATAAACCTGAAAAAGGTCTTGCCTGATAGAATCCCAAAGAGCTTTATAAAATTCACAAGGGAATCCATCACAACCCAAGTGCTTTATCATTAGCCATTTGCAGAGTGGCTTCATGGAGGTCTTCAATGGTGAGCATTCTTTCGCAGATCACCTTCTAAGCCTCTGAAAGCTTGTGCGGCACAACACCCAAAAAGTGGTCAAGAGTAGCTCAACGAGCTATAGAGGGTGGTTGAGCTTGAAAGACGAGCTTGTAATGGTGCACAAAGGCTTGCAACATAAGTTGTGGGTTAGTAATCCGAGCTCCATTGTCCATGATAGCTCGGATCTGTTGAGAAGGCTTTATGGCTCGAGAGAGAAAGAATTCTTTTGAAACCCAATCTCCAATCTTGAGCCAATGCATCCGAGCCGGATCTGAGCACCTCTAGCATTATAGTTATCCACAATTTGGATTTGATGTCAGAGTGTTGCAACTTGTAGTTACAGAGCGTCAGAGAAGGGATCACCTTGAAGCGCCACCGTCACCCAACTAAGAGTTGAGGTGTTAGCGGTGTATGAGCGGTGCCGAATTTTTCCAATTATCGTCCGTAGATTCTAAGAAATATGGTAGTTCAAGTTAGTGCATCTTCCCACCATTGTATCAGCTGGCTTGCATAGGTGGATGAAACCACTGACAAAGTGATTGGGTCGTGGAGTTAAATTCCAAACCCGTTTGATATGATTGATAGTGGGGCCATGTTGCATTAAGGCAAGTATTAAGAAAGAATTGGCCTTTATGATAAAAGGGGAGCACATCATGCCAACAGATATGAAATCATATAGGAGAGTGGTATGAAAGGATAAAATGCAGACCTCCATTGGCATAGAATAAATGCTATCGAACTCAAAGAAATTTTGAGCTGATAAAGCATGGCCCTGTCAAGCCGTTTAAGAACGTGATCTATCCCTCCATGAAGATTGGTCCACGTGTACCAAGCTGCAGAGGTGGGAAAGTGAGATGTGTTAGGATAAAAAAATATGAATTTATTTCGCATGAAGTACCACACTTCCCTTTCACTAGGTGTCCACCTCATAGGCAAGTGGCCACATTTATCATTAGGGGATTCAACCATATTAAAGTCTCCACTTATTACCCAGTAGGCATCAAGAATGGAGTTGGCTATCCACCGCCACAGATCGGCCCTTTCAGTTGCATCATTCGAGGCGTAAATATTTATGAGCCCAAAAGGGCGGCCATCAATATTAAAGAGGACCCATATGACACGGTTGGTGGGGTCGATTCCATGGTCAATTAATAAGGGCCGCCATTTGGGAGCAAAAGTGAAATTAATCCCCATGCCCTGCTTCATGATTTACAAAACAAAAAAGTTGTCATGCCGATGGATTTGCATGACATCTCAGAATCGAAAACCTGTAATTTTTACTTCCTGCAAAAACAAAACGTCTAGATTTGCACATTATTGTTGAGTTTCATGCACCACATATTTACGACAGGAGTTTGTAAGACCCCTAACATTCCAAGATAAACAATTCATGGGAAACGTTGGTCAAGAGCCATATCCCCATCCTCCAAGCCATCAAGGGCATCATATTGATTGTGCAAGAAACGAGCAACATTGTGCTGCAAAAATCCTGTAGATCAACTTTTTTCCGGTCGACGTACTCAATGTTGTATTCCACTTGATGGAATCCACATTGCATTGGGCTATGGTCCCGAGAGATGTGGGAAGGACTTTAGGGTCATTTGGAAGGCCCTTATGAGTTAATTGATGAGTGAGTGGAACTGAATGTGGGATGGGGATGTGAGAAAAAAAATTGTTTGGTCCATGAGAACCGATGCCGCAAGGGGTGTGCTAGAATACTTTGGCAATGGAGTAGCCGAGATGGCAGCAACAGTTGGTTCTTTAGCAGCAATTTGTAGGTCTCCTTAGCCGAGATATTGAGAGATTGTTCCTTAACAAGCTGGTTCCCAATGGCCATGGGAGCCAAAGGCTTTGGATTGTTGGGCTTTGTTCTTGTTTTCTCTAGCCCCCGACAACTTGCCAACCTTCCTCTTGTTGGGGTTTGAATGGCTCAGAGTTGTTTTGGCCACAGCAGGTGGTTACGAGGTACATAAAGTGAACAATTCTTGATCTTTTGATTAGACTCTTGCAATGGAAGAAAGTGTTGGGTAGATTGATATACATGACCCGCTGGGAATAGTGTTTATTACCCATTTGAATATCCACAAATTCTTTGAGATCCTGCGAGAGATCAATCTCAATGCATACTCGCTTTTATGGATGAGCATGGTAAAACTTATCGGCTTCCAGGAAAACTACCCACCCAAGCGAAGTGGCAATTTGTGGCAAAAAAGGCATGCATGGCAAAGGAAGACCAGGAAATTCAACCCAAACAGGACTTTAAGGGCGGTATATTCAGATACCACAAAGTCCTTGTGCCAGGGTGTTAACACAAGCAACGAGTTGCGGACATACCAAGTGGCTTGCTTAGCTAGAATATTGGGTGCATTAGTAGGGTCAAAGAAACGAAAAAGAAAGAAACCCTTGGTCATGTTTTGAACGCTATCCAAGTGGACTCCATGAGGAGTCCAGACTATGTTAACCCAGGATTTGAGCATGCTTTCAGAGGGGATTCGACCCACAAAATACCCAATGAGGCAAAACTGCTCTAACCATTGACAAGCAACATTAAATTCAGGAATGGGCAGAACTACATCAAGAGGAGAAAGATTACCTCGTGAAAAACCTTCAAGATGAATTTCTGGGTCGCTTCACCAAAGTGGTGCCATTGCTCACTCCACTATCTCTTGCCATGGTTGAAACAACCGGGTTTGAAGATGGCGAGGACATTATATAGGGGACACCTAGAGGGCAAGAAACCCTAGGAGAGACTATAACAATAAATTCCCGCAGAGCGAAAAGGCCACGGTATGGCGGTTAGAAAAGAGAAACCCTAGAAAATCTGACTCCAATTTTGTGCCAAAGTTGCAGAGCATTTTTTCAATCCGTCGTTTTGAAAAAAAAATTAATGATGTCATAATGGAAATGGTGATGTCATAATACAAATGATTTCCTTAATGGTTAATTAATTTCCTATATTTGTTTTTTCTATTTTATTTGTAAAACAATTATTTCAAATATCTCTAAACATATATCTTACCATCTCAAATTGAATTTACATTTTAATACATCTTAGAATTGTTTCTAGAACTTTGAAATCCTCATTCATCCATTGGGTTAGATTATTTGAACATTCAAGCATGGATTACTCTTTCTTTTCTTTTACTATTGGAACTATCCTTTATATTAATTGAATAAAAGGGAGTTACATAGTAAGGGGTGACCAGATAACACATGGTCCCACAAAATGCCACAAAGGCTTACATTAAAATGCCCACAGGGAAACCAGAGAGAAAAAACAAGCACCACCATCAAGCACACACCACCACACCGAGGAGGAGGGATGAAGGCTCCACTATTAGGCTTTGTAGACAAAGGATCCACCTACCGACCCATCGTGATCGGGATATTACGATTAAAGTGGCATCATAATACCCTAACCAGGGGTGAAGATCCAACAAGAGTTTGCATGGAAGGTGGTGGAGATCCCCACCGCGGAGAGTTGGCAACACCTTTCCCCCATGGGGTTGGCTCCAACCCGGTCCAAAAGAGGACGGGGAAAAAAGGCGGTCCCGAGGGGTGGCAGAACGGTGGCTACGCGAGCAATTCCTTCAACGCGAGACCAACAAGAGGTGGCCATCGGGAGGCGGAGGCGGAGGTGGCAGCATCTGAGGATCTGGTGGAACCCGACTCATAGTGCATGGCGCACTCCCCTAGTGATCAAGAAGCTCCTGTAGATGAGAAAACTCCAAGGTGACCTTGGCGGCTTGAGCTTGAATCTGTATGCAAACAATAGACAAAATAACCACCTTATCATTAGTGGAAAAACAAATAACAAAATGATCTTTCTTGAAAATTAAAGCATTGCAAGATTTCTAGATATGAAACAAAATACAAGCACGAAACAAATGCCAAAGATTAGCAATATAACTAGGCAAGGGCTAAAGTCACCAAATAAGGCTAGACGCCATAGAAAGAATTCGGGGTGATAGGGTTGGAACAGAGAATGGATCCATCTCCAGATAGATTGAGCATGGGGACAAGACCAAAAGAGGTGTATGAACAACTCATGGCTAGAACAAAAGGACAATTAGGAATAGGAATGCCAATATGCCTAAGCCTTTCACCTATAGGAAAACCTTGGTAAACAAGACACCACAGAAAATGGTTAACTTTAGGCTTAAGAAGAGGGTTCCAAGCCAGAAAGCCGACGAATCCAAGTGGTTTGCAGACAAAGCTCAACCCCCACAGTCATTGACCTTGTCAAGGGTCAAGCGAGAGAAGACATAACAACTGATAAATGATCCGAGTGTTGAAGTGGAGGAAAACAATTTCACAATTCCACCTCCAATCATGCCACCACACGGTCGGATATTGGAGCCCCAATTTATGCAAAATAACATCTGGTAGGAAATTTTATAGATTAAGAGGAAGTCCAAGTTGTTTAGATGAAATTTAACTTTGAGCTCGGGCCAAGGAATCTAATCTCTATGATGTACAAGATCTTGAATGGTATGGATACCCTTTGAGTAAATTTGAATGGCTTTAATGTGGGGTTTCAACAAGCGGAAGAGTGTCATCAATGATAATAGGAGACCACTAGATGTTTTGTGAATTGAAAGAAAGGCCAGTGCAAAATCCATCACCAATCCACCTCATTAAAGGCTTCACCTGCTCAAAGGATTTCAAAATACTTTTGGTGACAAAGGTACTAGTAATTTTAACAGGAACAAAAGTGATAATCGAAATGCAAGCCAGTTCTATTCCTGCACTTCTTTCCATAGGGGCTCCATATTCAATACAATGTTGTAGTAGAATTTTCCAAGTCTGGGTACCGGAAAGACACCGAATCACCCATTTGGCACATAAAGCCACACTCTGTTGATAAACATCAATGACTCTCATGCCTCCTTGATCCTGAGGAAGACAACATACATCCCAAGCAACACGGTGAAAACCTAAAGTTGAACCAAAACTTTTACACCATAAGAAGTCCTGAAGTAGCTTGGTGAGCCGATTGAACGAATTGTGAGAAGGACACCAACATGCGAATAATAAACATGAGTAGTAGCAAGGATTTTGGTGCAAACTTGGAACTTACCAGCCAAAGATAAGGGTTTGGAAGACCATTTGGTAACTTTCTGCTCCACTTTGTTAAGAACATAATTCCATAAGGTCGCAGAGTCACTGTCAAAAGCAAAAGGAATGCCAAGAAATCTGAATTTCTCGCCATGACCAATCCATTTCTAGGGGTAGGCCTTTAACCAGTCCGGAGGAGGTAAACAACTCTGTCGATAGCCCAAAGTTTTAGCCATTTGAATATTTGAGCTAGATGCCAAGAAAAAGGTGTCAAGACACTCAAAGACTGTAGCAATATTTTGCTCCGATTCAGTGAGAGTAAGAAAGGAATCATCTGCAAAATGCCCATTGATAAGTTGAGTCGCATGATCTGGAAGAACAATCCCCGAATATGGCCTTGCGCAACTTGATGGGAAATTAGGTAACCCAGGGCATCAACAATGAGCACAAACAAACATCATGTCGGTGCAAGAAGGCACCCCTATTTGATCAAGAAGAAAAGGCCAACGGTAGTAGACTAGTAACCATTAATGGAGAGATGAGCATAAGCATTAGAAAAAAGTGTGCTAACAAAGTCATTTGAAATAATTCTCCAAAACCCAATGCTTTAAGCATAGCCGAATGAAGGGCCATTCAATGCGATCATAAGCTTTCTCGAAGTCAATATTAAGGAAAATATGCTTACGCAAAGAAACACACACCTATTCCATGCCTTATGAGACAACAATAATATTATCCAGATGCAATAGCCTTTGACAAAACCAATGTGCTCAAGCCAAATGATCTTAGGTAAGATATTCGTAATGCGAAGAGCCAACACCTTGGAAATAATTTTATAAGACACATTCAATAGGGTGATCGGCCTGCCAATTATTCATCTATTCAGGATTTCCTACTTTGGGAATGAACTTGATGTTGCCTTGATTGATGAAACTCCCTAGAGAGCGAGTTTGAAGAGCTTCATTATAGACCCGAAGTAGATATGGACCAAAAAAGGACTAGGTTTCTTTGTAAAACTCGCTAGGGAAGCCATCCAAACCCGGAGAATTGTCATCATGAAGACATATAAAAGTGGTATACAACTTGTCCAAAGTGAGAGGGGTGTCACATCTGGCACAATATCTGGGTGTAAGTTTATTAGGCACAACATCAATACATTTCTATAAAGCAAGAACCACTTAATTGAATCCTCCTGAGCTTGAAACACTAGATGATAGTGCTTGACAAAAGCATCAGTGATCTCTAGGAGCTCCATAAGCCATTGGTGAGAATCATAAATAGCCTTGATATGTTGTCGAGCATGCTTGGCCCAGAGGGATTTGAAAAATCTTTTGGAGGCTTTATCTCCCACCCTAAGCCAGTGAATTCTCAATTGGATATGCGCACCATGGGCCGAGTGGGATTCAATAAGTTTGAGCTTGTGGTGAATACTAACGGCCTGGATTTGAAGGTGAGAGTCAAAAGGATTGGCCTTGAGAAGCAGAGAGACTGTCTTAATTCTTTGTGCAGAGTCGAGTCCGCCTGTCTTCGAACCCTGACAACCTTATTTTCAAAACGGCAGAGGAACCTGGTGGTGCGGTGAATCGCCACCTCCCACCACGAAATCCAGTTGGCAGTAAATGGCGGACGTGGCACCATATTCCAAATCTTGGAAATGAGTGGGATCACTCTAGGATGACTCAATAGAGAAACAATAATTGCATTTTGGGAATCTTGGGAGGGTCCCCTGTACAAATAACCTTAAATGTGATCGGATGGTGGTCTAACAAAAGCACCTCTGACCAAATCTTGATAACGGAGGATTATTGCGTGCGTGTAATCAAAATAAGGTTGTTGTGAGATTAGTGCACAATCAAGACGTTTTAATACCCAATCATATCCTTCTCGAAGATTGGTCCAAGTGAACCATGTGTGGTCTTTAAAAAATTTCATTGTCGAACAATGATTGGAAAGGCCCAAACTAATTTTAAAATTAATACTAGACTACACATTCTTCAAGACAATAGTGCATAGGAGGGCACCACATTTATCATCCGGATGCTCCACCATATTAAATTCACCACACACCAACCAATAAGCAACAAGTAAGTTGTCACCTAACCAATTCCATAATAATGTTCTTTCAGGACCTTCATTAGGGGCATAAATATTTAGAATACCAAAAGAAAGATCATTAATACTCATAATCACCCACACAACCCTATTACTAGGGTCTTGACCGAGGTAGTAATTAATGCTGAAAATTTTGGCATAATGGAAATGCTAGCTCCACCTCTACCATCAATATGTTGAGTATGGAAATGCGTAAAATCAGGGGCAATACATATCAGAGTAGTCTAAAGAAAAAAACCAAAAATCTTGATTTCCTGTAAACAAATCACATCTAAACTACTAATTAACTAGCAAGCTAAACAAACAGAGAATTTTCGGGAGGGCTCTGTCAGACCTCGAACATTCCATGACATGAAATTCATGAAAATTAGACATATCAAATTCCCCTACCCATCAAGAAATCCATCCTCTGAGTTGAGAATGGAAAATTTGTTGGCAAGAAGAAGTTGGTATGAATCATTATGCTCAACATGAATGGAGTGGCGTTTGGCCCCATTTTCCCCCGTGTGCCATGTGAAACCTCTCGAGGTGGACTACATGAACATTGCAGAGGAAGAGAAGTTGAAGCAACATTCCCAATATTCTCTAAATTAGACTAAACAACTTGGCTTTGTGAGGGCTTAGAAGGAATGGAAACCGAAGGACTAGGTTGTTCCACTCTAGGCTCATCCCTGGATGGCGAGAGGGGAAGAAGAAGGATGCAGAACTTCAACAGAAGGTTTCCCCCGAATTCTTCTTAGAACCAACCACTATCTAGCCATCAGCTGGAGGGTCAACTTTAGACTTCATTGCAGTGGATTACGTGGGGACATGCTTGGAACGAGCCAAAAGAGGACAATCCCGAATGTGATGGTCTGGGACCTGACAACGAAAGCACATGTTGGGGAGGTTGAAATATACCACCTTTTGAGAGATTCACAGGGACCCAACTTGAATATTCATATGGTCATGCAGATCTTTCGCAAAGTCACTTCGATACAATTATGCTTGTTGGGATGAGCAAAGAAAAAACACTCTTGTTCATGGCAAATCACCCTACCAATGGGCTTAACAATCTTTGGTAAAAAGGACCAGAGGTGAACGGGAAGGCTAGGGAGCTCAATCCAAATAGGGATTTTGAGTGAGACTTGGCTAGTCAGATTGAAATCCTAGGTCCAAGGAGATAACACTAGCAGGGTATTACCTAAGTACCAACAAGCTACCTTAAGCATGAGGGCTTGAAGCTGAGAAGGATCATGAAAGGAAAACAAATAAAAACCCTTAGTGAGGTTATGGACCCTGAAACAAGGATACCGTTAGACTCCTAGTGGTTTTTCATCTAGTTCTAGGTAGGTTTCAGATGGGATACGACCACAGAAATAGGCAATAAGACAATGGTTTTGATACCACTTGACAACAGGATCCAATCATTCATCTAAAATTATAACATCCATAGAGGTTTTAGAGTTTTATGTTGTGGAGCTTATTTTAATGTGTGGAAGTGTTGAAGACTATACACTTTCCACAGTTGTCTCACCAGGGTTGGGGGCCGAGGCAGGCTCCGAGCTGGGGTCCAGGGGTGGCAGCCTCTGGTAGCAGGGGTTCAGGGGCCACGCCCTCGAGAAAATTTTTTGGCCTAAAAAAATGTGCCCAATATTTCAGAAACGTTCTCTTCTCATATGGGCGGGATTTTTGACCCATAGGTTTATGGGGGATTTTGGCCCATGGTTTTGGTACCCATGGTATTGTAAAACTACTTAAGTAGTTGCCTACTTATGTGGTTTGGTGCATATGGTAGGGTTGATGTAACATTGCGGATGTGTGTGAATTCGGGTGTGAATTCTGTAGAGTTTGTTGAGCATAGCTCCAAACATATCTGGGTATTGTATTGAGAGAGAAGAGGTGGCTTGTAATAAAATATGAGCAAGTGATTCTTGGTGGACGTAGCCAAAAATGGGTGAACCACGTTAAATATTGTTTCTTTGTGTTGTGTTCTTTTTATTCTGTACTTTTATTTCAGATCTGTAATATTTACTACATATTAGTTTCTACTATTGCGATTATGTGAGGGATTGTTCCGTATATTTTATCCCTTATTTGCTAACAATTGGTATCAGAGCCCGGTTTGGTTTGTTGAAGTGTTGAATCATAGGGAAAGTTTTATCTTTAGTGGGAGCTATGATAGATGATGGAAGATCAAGGGTTGATAAATTCAATAGGAAGAATTTAGTCTTTGGAAGATGCAGATGGAAGATTACCTTTATTAGAAGGATCTTTATATTCCGCTGTCTGAGAAAGTAAACAAACCCTCGAGCATGACAGATGCAGAATGGGATTTGTTGGATAGGAAGGCACTTGGGACAATTCGGCCATATCTTGCATCTTTGGTATTATTTAATGTTTCAAAGGAAAAAACTACAAAAGAACTGATGGATGCATTAGGGAAGTAGTATGAAAAACCCTTTGCCTCTAACAAGATATTTTTAATGAAAAATTTGTTTAATATGAAGATGTCTGAGAATGGTTTAGTAGCAGATCATTTAAATAATTTTAATATGGTTGTAAATATGCTAGCTTCGGTTATAATAGAATTTGATGAAGAAGTTAGGGTTTTATTAATTATGTGCTCTTTACCTAAGAGTTAGAATAGCCTAGTAATGGCGGTAAGCAACTCAGTTCCAGCTAACTCAAATTTTAAGTTTGAGGATGTTGTAGGGGTGATTTTAAGTGAGGAAATGCGAAGAAAAATCTCCAGGGAATCTTCTACTTCGGGGAATGCTTTGACAATGGAAACTATAGGGAGGCAGAAGAATAGAGGTAGTCGTGGAAAATCAAAAGATCGGGAAAGGTCAAAATCCAAAAGCAAGATAGTATGTTGGCATTGTGGAAAGTTTGGGAATGCAAAGAAGGATTTTTGGGAGCTTTGGGACAAGAAGAAATAACATGAAGAAAACAAGGAGGAAAATGTGACAACGGGTAATGTATGTCAGGATGCTTTGATTATTTCTTTACACAATATTATTGAATTTTGGGTTTTAGATTCGGGGGCTTCTTTCCATGCTACTCCACATAGGCATTATTTTGTTGATTATGTTCAAGGAGATTTTGGGAACGTTTTTCTTGGTGATGATGAGCCTTGCAACATAGTTGGAAAAGGTTTTTTTCAAGTTAAGATGGAAAATGGGAATACATGGCTATTGAATGATGTTAGACATGTGCCTACATTAAGATGAAACTTGATATTGGTGGGGCAATTAGGAAGTGATGGTTATACTGTGATATTTACAACAGACTCTTGGAAGGTTACCAAGGGTGCTCTTGTGGTGGTAATAGGTAAGAAGGTTGGAACCTTATATTTAACCACGATAGCACTAATTTTGTAATCTTGTGGCTTGAAGTAGATACAACATTGTGGCACTATAGGCTTGGTCATATGAGCCATAAGGGAATGGAGATCATAAAGAATGGTTTTCCTATATATACAAAAATAGGTTTGGAGTTTTGTGAGGATTGCATATATGGGAAACAAAAGCGAGTAAGGTTTCTCAAGGTTGGACCTACAAAGAAAGAGAGTAAGTTGGAGCTGGTACATTCTGATGTGTGGGGGTGGATCAGGTATCATCTCTTGGGGTTTAAATTATTATGTTACTTTTATTGATGATGTAACAAGGAAAGTTTGGGTATATTGTATTAGAAATAAATATGATGTATTTGACACTTTTGTTAAATGGAAATCCTTAGTAGAGAATAAAACATGTCTTAAGTTAAAATGTCTCAGGTCATATAATGGAGGGAGTATTACAATAATGAGTTTGATGATTATTGTTCTAAGAATGGAATCCATAGGGAAAATATAGTTCTAGGAACTCTACAGTAGAATGGGGTGTCATAAAGGATGAACATAACAACAATGGAATGTGCTACGAGAATGAGATTACATGTAGTATTGCCTCTTTCTTTTTGGGAAGAAGTGGTGAACAGCGGTTATGTACTTGATAAATAGAGGACCCTCAAGTGCCTTGGATGGAGGCATACGAGGAGGCTTGGTATGGTAAGAAATTTGATTACTCATTTCTAGAGTCTTTGGATGTGAGGTATTTATTCATATTGATAAGGATGATATGACCAAGCTAGAGGATAAATCAGAAAAATGCAATTTTATTAGTTATGGTGGTGATGACTTTGGATATAAATGTTGGAGTATTAAGGACAAGAAAATCATTCGATCTAGGGATGTGGTCTTTAATGAGAAAGTTATGTATAAGATACAGTTGTAGGAAAACAACAGGAAGAATCCAAGAAAGAATATGCAGTGGTAGAGGATCTTCTGGATGGGAAATTCACACATGAATCAGTTCAGGAACCTACTCAACGGGAACCCCAAACTCCTATATTGAGGAGGTCTTCTAGGGTAAGAAGATAACCTGAATGTTTTTCTCCTTCTCTTTATTATTTATTACTCACTGACAATGGAGATCTAGATATATTTGATGAAGCAATACAGGTAGATGCCAAGAAGAAATAGAAGAAAGCCATGGATGAGGAACATCAGGCTCTCATGGAGAACTAGACTTGGGATTTGGTGAAGCTACATGAAGGAAAAAGAGCATTGTAGAACAAGTGGGTATACAAATTTAAAGAGGAAGGAGGCAAGAAAAGATACAAGGCCTGCTTGGTGGTCAAGGAGTTTGCACAGAAAAAAGGTATAGATTTTGATGAGAATTTTTCTCCTGTAGTAAAATTGACTTCTATTCGAACTATTCTTGGAATAGTGGCAACAAAAGAATTGCACTTATAGCAGCTAGATGTAAAGACTACATTTCTCCATGGCGATTTGGAGGAGGACCTATATATGCAGTAGCCAGAGGGATATGAGGTCAAAGGTAAAGAGGAGATGGTGTGCAAAATGAAGAAGAGCTTGTATGACTGAAACAAGCTCCACATCAATGGTATAAGAAATTTGATAGCTTCATGATGGAGAAAGGTTATATTAGATGTCATTCTTACCACTATGTGTATACAAAGAAATTTGAAGATGAAAATTATATTATCTTGTGCTTGTATGTGGATGACATGTTGGTTGTAGGAAAAAACATGCAAGAAATAAAAGTACTCAAGAAGCAACTAAGTGACTCCTTTGCTATGAAGGATTTGGGGGAAACCAAACAAATCCTTGGTATGAGGATATCTCGGGATAGGAAGGAAGGAAAGATGACTTTATCTCAGGAAGAGTACATTAAGAAGGTATTGGAGAGGTTTAATATGCAGGATGTTAAACTGGTTGGGACTCCTTTGGCAAGCCATTTCAAGTTATCAAAGGAGATGTGTCCCAAGACAGAGCAGGAGAGAATCCAGATGTCCAAGATACCTTACTCATCAATGGTTGATAGTTTGATGTATGTCATGGTGTGCATGGGCTGATATTGCCCATATAGTGGAGCTTGTGAGTAGATTTATGAGTGATCCAGCTTAAAGATCATTGCGAGGTAGTAAAGTAGATCCTTCGGTACTTGAGAGGGATAATGGGGACAATTTTTGTGTACAAAGTGGATCGACAACACTTTATGTGGTTATGTAGATTTAGATATGGCTGGAGATGTAGACAACATGAGGATTATGACAAAGTTATATTTTTTACTGTAGGTGGAATAATAGTGAGATGGATTTCATGACTACAGAAGATTGTGGCTTTGTCAACCACAAAGGTTGAGTATGTTGTTGCCACAAAGGAAAGTAAAGAGATGATTTGGTTATAACAATTTCTTGAGGTGTTGGGTCATAAATAGAAGGAAGGGAATTTGCATAGTGATAGTCAAAGTGTTATACACCTAGATAAGAACTTTGTTTTCCACTCTAGGATGAAGCATACATCACTTAGGTACCATTTCATCAGGAAAACTTTGGAGGAAGAGAAGTTGAATTTGGAGAAGATTCATACCAAGTAAGAATCTTGTAGACATGATGACCAAGGTGGTCACAAGGGAGAAACTAAAGTTGTGTTCAACTTTGGTTGGTCTTCACAGATGACAGTGAAGGGTTAAGAAGATTTCTCAGAGGAAAACTAGTCTCCAAGTGGGAGATTGTTATGTTTTGGAGCTTATTTTCATGTGTGAAAGTGTTGAAGACTGTACACTAAGAATATTATACATTTTCCATAGTTTTCTCGAAAAATGTGTCTAATATTTCAGGAAACGTTCTCTTCTCATATGGGAGGGATTTTTGACCCATAGGTTTATGGGATGGTTTTGGCCCATGGTTTTGATACCCATGGTATTGTAAAACTGCTTAAGCATTTGTCTACTTATGTGGTTTTGTGCATATGGTAGGGTTGATGTAACATTGCAGATGTGTGTGAATTTGGGTGTGAATTCTATAGAGTTTGTTGAGCATAGCTCCAAATAGATCTAGGTATTGTATTGAGAGAAGAGGTGGATTGTAATAAAATATAAGCAAGTGATTCTTGGTGGACGTAGCCCAAATTGGGTGAACCACATTAAATATTGTCTCTTTGTGTTGTGTTCTTTTTATTCTGCACTTTTATTTCAGATCTGTAATATTTATTGCACATTAGTTTCTACCATCATTGCAATTCTATGAGGGATTGTTCCAGATATTTTATCCCTTATTTCCTAACATAGAGTCCATACCTTGCAGTATACTTTCAGCACAAACTTCCTCGCGCACTTGGGAGCCATTTTCACTAGTTGCAACAATCGTTGCAATGGAAGGAGAGTTGGCCATTTATAGGCATGACACCACCTTCGAGGCGGGGAAAAAATATGGAAGACACTATGATAGGACCAAGGGGAGACCGCTAGATAGGCTAAGGACGCACAGTTTCCATAGTGAAGCAAGGCAAGAAAAAGCATGAGAAAACCTAGCTATTTTTATTTCTTTTCTTTCTTTTTAAATGGGCCAAAAATGTGAATGTTGTGTATTGTAGTGACTTAGGTAAATTGGGGCTCCTCCTTCTTAATACTTTCTTTAATTATTAATATAGATTTAAAATAAAAAACAAAAATAGAGAAAGCATAAATTGCAAGTTTCATGGGAGTTAAGCATTTTTATTATTATAAAGGATAGTATAAAATTGACACTTTAGTAAAGAGAGCCCAACGTTTGGGTTAGTGGTGGCAAAGAGTGAGTTTCATACCATTGATTAAGGTTATATTTCTATGAACTTTTGGGTACATTTAAATGGATATATGAATAATATACACAGTTTAAATAAAAATGTGGATAATATACAAATATTGTTTACAATAAAAAGCTAGTTGGTTAGTATTTACAATACATAAAATAGAGACTCGAAAAAAAAAAAAAAAAGCCAAAAAATTATATGAAAGCTCATAGAATAATGTCAAGAACAAGCAACAACATCAAAATTAGGAGGAGATGGATTATCTCAAGGAGGGAGAGAGTTCTAGGTAGAGGGCTTCTATGACAGGGGTTTAATGTCATCCCAACCATATCACCCATATTAAATATCCAAAGGAACAAGAATTCCTCACCTAAACGAAAGAGGAGCTATCACAATAGACTCGCATCATTCAAAGGTGTGTATCATATTTTCTCTTACTAATGATCTATTTTGAATATTTCTGGTGCATTAATCTAATCGAGTGTACGTCTTGAGTATTACATCAGGATTGGGGTGGGCCAACCTTTATAATGTTATGAGAGATTATTGTGGTGTTATCCTATCTTACCACCACTTTATAACACCTTCAACCCACCTTTACATATGCTCTAGATGACCTCACAAATCTTGCATTCCCTCACTTACCCTCTTCTTTCTCCTTCCTCTACTAGTTTGTATGCAACTAAAATCATTGGCCCTACAAATGATGTTTTGGAGATCCCGATTCCAATTGGTGTGATCAATCAGACCAATGACATTAGTTTAAATTGAATATGAATTTAAAATTTAAGAGTATATGTGTGAATAGGGTTCCCACTTTCATTTATCATATATATTATGGATCAATGTACTCTTTTTTCAACCTTAGAAGGAGAAGATGTCATATGGTCTAATAGAGCTTTCCTTTAGGACTATAATTTGGAGGATTGGGTCTTTGGAGATATCAAGAGTAGAATTTGAACAAACATGATATCCTTAGTCTTTGGAGTCCCAAAATCTTGTTGACTTAGGTCTTCTTCCAATCTATCTTGGGATTCACCCAAAATAGTTTTTCATAAGTGGTTATAAGCCAAGTTGGGAGATTAATATGACAACAAGATGATAATAGGTAAGTATCTCCAGCCCCGATCTCTTCCCTTGCTTTGGTTGATGATTTATTGTTGTATCATATACTAGATAAGATAGTGTAGATACCTAATTTTGGTATAAGCCTTTTTTACAGTACTTTGAATGTGACTTTGTACATATGGTCCTTCAGTTTGGATTAGGCTCTTGTTGACACATTTTCCTTTATTTTTCATTTCTTTATTCCTTTTTATTCACTCTTATGTTCCTACATGTCTTTTATTTATCTATTTTCGATAATTTACATGGGATATCATATTGTTTTACTCTCATGTATATTTTCCTAATCCTATTGGGATTGGGTCAAGTTTGCAACCTAACTTGTATTGTGTGGGTTTTTATGTTTTTGAATTCGGGAGATCGCCCATATGTTGATCGTTTTATTGTTCATTAGTCAATTTTTTTGCACAAACATGTTTTTTATTTGAATTGAGAAGGCTATATATACAAAATCCCTAGAGGTATTTTAACAAGGACTCATTAGACATCTATAATTATTATATCAAGCTTTTCAAAAGATTAAATGTTCTCTAGGCTATATTCACTCAAGTTTTTTGAATTTACATCCTTGTACCAGAATGAGGCTTGAGAGAAGTTCATGTAGTTGTCATTACTTTCTTTAGGGATAAAATAAAGCACATATACTTCACTTATATGGGGAGAGCTACTTCAACCCTAAATCACATGGATATATAGATAGCACTTCCTTTCACATATACTGAAAAGTAATATGTGTTTAGTCTAGGATTTCTTTCTCATGCTCGTTTGAGTTTTAATTAGATTATAAGAGAATTTAAAGCATTACCAAGACCTTATGCATCATCATAAAATTATAGAACATGCTATTTCTAACTAGAAACAAATGAAGGAAGATCAAAAATTTCATCACATTCTAATTAGTGTAGTTATAGTTCAATAAATGAACTTGCCCGAGGATAGATTTGGAAGCCCAAACTTGATAGAATCCGTTGAATTTCTGCCACCACCTCAAAACCACGTCAAATTTTCAAGAGTTGATCTATTCAAAAAAATTAGCCTTCTCTAAACTTTTGATAGTATGATTATCTCTTGACATATTCAATCAATTAAGTCTCAATATTTCTCTATTCTAATTGTATCTTAGTTGTTCAAAATTTGTAACCTTTCCTTATTTAATATAATTTATTTATGATTTAATGTTTTATTACTTTATTCTAATTAGGATTTGGCTTGTACATACTTTTGGTTGTTATAAAGGTCATTAGGTATAAAATTATCAAAACAAATAGTTTTGGTTGTTTTAGGTCATTAGGTTGGACATTATACAAAGGGACAATTCCACACTTAGAGATAAGTAGTGTATTATATATTACGTGGGAAAGACTAAATATATTATTTTACCAATGCATTTGAATATGAAAGTCTAATATGAAAAATGAAACTTATATTCAATATGTAGAAATAAGGAAATTATTTATGTGTATAATTGATCAATAAGACTAAGAGTGTAAGTTTGAAATAAAACAAGGAATGCTTCCTTGTTGAGGCATCTAGATTGATGAAATAATCCATTACTATAAATTTATTTAAATCTAGATACGTATGAAATGATTCAATTTTATATTTGGTATGTGTGTATTCTCTTTGTGATCGAATGATGATCCTAGAGTGTGGTTACAATACATATATACACATGAATGATTATAAGATTCCCGTTATAAAGGATGGTAATTCATTCATCTTCCCTTGTTGAGTGATGTGATCCAACTCATTGCATGTTATCAAGATGCTTCAACATGGTGAAGGAATTTAGTGTTATATTCAAGTGTTACATGGTAGTGGGAAGATACCAAGAAAATGTGGGTTGTTGAGGTCCTATAGAGATGTTTGGTAATTGGCATGCATAGAAGCAAACACAATTGTATCGGGGTTCCACCGGGATACAAGGTGTTTAAATTAACCCTAAAAAATTAGGTGAAGGGGATAAAACAATAATACTCTAATAATATGATTCAAATAAAGAAAGTGTCAATATTTACATTATTAAATTAATGTTTAACATACATGTCTAAACATATAGTAAATGATTGAGCAATTGGTTTAAGTAAGGCACATGCAAAATATAGAAATTGATAAGAGGATAGTGCACTTGGTTTTTTTAGATTTTTAAGGTTGATATGGGTGTGAACTAGAGTGGAATATATTGGAAATCCTTTGTATATGATTTGTCTCTAAAACTAGAGTTAAATATTCCCTAGACAATATCAACCAATATGATAAAATTGACATGCAAAACCAAATCAAGTTGCTTGGAATTATCTTACTCATAAAAATGGATTTTTGACTTTATGAATAGTTGTTATTGTTAAATTTTCTTCTTTATGTGCAATATGTGATTTGAAATATGCACACAAGTTACTGAAATTAGTCTTATTCTTTTGAAACATTGGCTTCCTTGAAAAACTTGTAAAAAGGGGTAAGTAGTTTGGGTTAAGTAACCCTTACAAACTTGTGTACTATTACTCTAAAGATGCTTCAAATCCATTTTGTTCTCCACCTATTCGAAGTGTAATTATGATAATGAAACTACAAGTATGCAACAATAGTTTATCCCTTTAACACTTGATAGTGCTTTCTTGACTTGGATTTGAATACTTTGACTTAGCTTAAAATTGGCTTGATTTAGAGTGCTTCAAACTTGTATAAAGGATGCACTTAGTGTAAGATATTGAATTAGGGAAATGTAGGGGAGCTTTACTTGCTTTTGGAGAAATAAACCAAGTGGTGTTAGGTGATTTCAAGTAGTGAACAAGTGAGTAAACAAGCGAAGTTTGATTTGTATCTATAAGACTCTAAAGGTGATATTTCACACTAAGGAAAACATGGAGGGAAAATAACAACTCATAAGAAGAAGCTCATCAAAATTTTGAAAATTAGAGGGCTCTAAAATTGATTGACCATTTGATCCTATCCTTATTGGATAGTGTCATCCAATAGGACAAAAATCTTAGTTGATGATCTAGAATTGTTTACACAACAAATAAGATGTGTTTTTAACTAATACAGTGTTCCTATAGGTGTCTAAGAAACATAATGATGGATTGTAATCCTTACGATAGTGTATGATAGTATGTTTAAGCCATGTTTATGTGCGCAAGTCACATGGATATAGGCTAAAAGTAATATCATCAAATGCCAAGTTCCAAATTTTGGTGTCTACATTCCCCACCCCCGTTAATCTACTAAATAAAAATTTCTAGGTTAAAGGAAATGCGTACTTGAGTGTCTAGTCAAATATTTGAGTTCTTGAGCACTTGAGAGATTTCCAAAGTGAAAAACCACAAGGTAAGAGTGTATTCAATGTCCATATTATGAAAACTAAAACTTCAACTCTAAAATTTGAAATTGAAATTGAATTTGATAACCAAGAGAGCAAATAATGAGTACATGTATATGTGTAGAAACCAATGGTCACCTACAAATATTGAGGATTCTTGGTGAAGCATTTGGAGTAAATTGTGCCCCCTAAAGAAATAGATTATTGTTGAACAAGATGGAGAATAAGGGTGATCAATCTCCAACTTATAGAAACCAACATTAGCTAATGAGGTTTGTGCATAGTAAACATAACACTCGTGATTTTCAGGAGTACTCGATATACCACTCGAAAAGAGGAAACTAATATGGATCTAATAAGAATGGTGCTAAGGCCAATGTGTGTCACTAGATCGGACATACATCACTCATTCCAATTGAACCACACTAATTCATATGGATCTATGTTCCACTTTTGCATGATTGAAAGGGAATGAAGTATACACATTCCCCCATCATACTCACAATATTTATAATTATTGAAAGTGAACCAAATATGTTGATTCCCCCATAATTGACAATATTGAAATTTGAAATAGATTATTAGGTGTCATAGATATTTGTAAACTATATGTGTATACCAAATTTTACAATTGGGATAGTATCATTCTCCCTACATTTGTAAGAAATTTAGTATACTTTATCGAATTATATGCCATTGTGTATGTGATTCATTTCTGAACCATATCATATTATGTAATATTTTAGAAAATCTTAAAATTGACTATCTAAACTACATTGGATAGAATTGGCCAATAAAGGACAAAATAAACCCGTCGGTCGTGTCCAAACTTGATGGTTTTTTCCATCATTGAACTTTGTATATGTTGATTCAACAAAAATATATATTATGCTTAATTTTAAACCCTAAATATTATAGTCATGTATGATAAATAAATCCTAAACAATCACGAGATATAGATGATGCAAGCAATAAGCTAAATAAATGCAAAAACCTAAGTGCAAGAGAGAGGGAAGAAGACTTAGTTGATTTCACACTTGATCTAAGACTATAAATCTTTGGGAAACCGATGAACATTAAGGGTAGACTATCAAAATTGTGCACCATAAATTTAGGAGTTGTTAGATATGTCGGGACTAGGGCACTGGACCAAGGTGAGGGTACTTAGGCACTAGAGACCTCATTGCGCATATGTGGCAAGTGCAGGAGCTCATAAACCGATCTTTTTGGTGTCGCAAGGTGGTCACCGATAGTCGTTATTGGTTTCTTGTATGTCATTGGATGATTGTCGAATTCACCTATAACTCAGTAAAGAGAAGATGACCTATAAAACCCTCAAACTACATCAAATCCTCAAAAGAAAAGATGCAATATGAGGAGTCAATTGACCCCAACGGTCACCCGAATGAGTGAACTTACAATTAAGCATTGCACTACATCTCAGACTCCATGTAGTTCTTGTGAGTGTGTGATAGAATCGTGCCCTAAGAAGCCCTTTTGTAAGTGCACTTGATAGCAAATGATAGCTAGATGTACCAATGTAAATAGATGTGTGGATGACAAAATGTGTAGTCATTAAATCACACACTTTGATTCAATATTTACTCTCAATCTCATACTACTATTCATATGGTTTTGAGAGAAGAAAGTACTAACTAACCCATATCCTTTGGCCATTTCACTTCGCTTTATGTCTTCACTACCAACCTTCTACATGTACTTACCCATTGCTTTTTTCATTATGTATTATTCATATTCATGACTGGGGTGCCCACTAGGACTAGGGCACCCCATGCACCTTGGTCCCCTCTCGGGCACCCCGATCCTCTTTGTACTTAGCTTCCATCTTTTGGGCACTTTCTATTTGTTTGAGTGATTCACCTAGAATATACTAGAAACAACCCAAGCGCACCGACACATCACTCAACCTAGACTGAGAACTCACCCAAAGTGAGCAAAGGTACCATGCCCCTCTTTAGGATTTCTTGTGTAGGATGTTAGCAAGATGAAGAGTTGATGCATTCAGATCCATAAATAGTATAAACATTCTACAGAGCATATTCCAAATCTAGATCTAAAGAGTAATGGATTTAAACAATAGCCATAATGAATTCAACCATGCAATAAATAGTTACGCTCATTTTTAACACCTTGAATCACCAATATTCTCCATTATATCAAACACAAGAAATAAACATAAGCTTTTTACAATATTCAAGATTATCATAAACTTATGCACACATCGATATGGCATCATAACTTTACAATATCTCATACATAGTCCTCTTCTAACCTACGCAGACTACTACATATTTATAAGGGTGGGGACTTTCCCTTCACTGCTTACATAATTCCCAAAATAGGTCACATGCTAAAAATAGCCATGTGCCTTTACAATAATAGACACACATGCAAGTGTGCTAATCATAGTTCTCTTTTGGTTAACTAGTAGTTGTAATTCTATTATTAACTCGAACCCATGCAAAGCTCTTAGTAGATGCTCTTCCAAAAATAGCTTATGTGTTTCACACAAGTATTTATTTGGTTTGTGTGCTCTGCACGCTATCTCCAAAAATAGCTCGTAATCATGAAAATAGCTAAGTCCCGAATCTGTCCTTGTTTTTCATGCGCATTTACTTCCCTATCCTTCCATGCCTTTGAACGCACCATGTTCCCACGCGTGAACCTTTGTGTGCCTTCTACTAAGTATCATACTTTGTCTGCTCAACATTACCCCACACTAAACTACATTTTCGCCTTGGAAATGGTTTCCTCTTGATACTTTAAAGAATAAATAATGGGAATGAAAGGAAATTAAATAATTATTGTATAAAGAAAGAACTTTCACCCTACAACGTCCTTTGTTTCAATTGGAAGAATTAACTCCAGATATTCTTCTTTGATTTTAGCCTCTAAAGTTTTCCAATCACTTAGCGTGAGTTTCTACCTTTTCTGGAATATCGATGCAATAGAATCTAACTCCTCTTGCGCAATCTCTTCCTTCTCATTCTACAATACTATAACAATGTTGGACATTATAGTTACCCTTCCTTCTAGTAGATCCATCTTCCGTGATATACAATTTCCAATCTCATCTAGCCTTTCTTGATGGGGGTCTTGAGATGCTACAAGGGCCTCATAATTTTGCTTTATCGGTGCTAATCATTCTATGTGCCCCAATGTCTCATCTTTCATTGCCTTCAGGACTTCATTGTCTTCTACTATTGTCCTAATTCAGATAACTGCTTCTGGAGTTGCACAAATATTTAATGTCTGGTCTACTTTCTTTAGCTCTTCCTACAAAGTCTAGAGCAAGGCTTCATAAGATGAAATATTTCTAACTACTGAGGCCCTTTCTCTCTTTGCTTCCTGTTCAGGGTCCTTTGGTTCTGGCATCTGAATCGGTCCATCTTCAAGCACCACATCAACTAAGGTACGCATATAATGCATAGCCGAAGGGAACCTTTTGGGCACCTTGGACTCCAAGTGTAGTATTACTTTCAGGACAAGATCACCAATATCCTCTACCATGCTGATGAGAACCCCATTCTTCTTTTGCTCCAGGTCATTTTCTCCTTTCAAGTGTGCTATTTCTGCATCTTTAGGTTTGATATCTTCTCTTAGCACTCTAATAGTTGTAGCTTTATCTACATTCCTTCGTGTCGCCTCTATAGATACCTTCACCAAGGCATTACTCACCTTTTCAACATACATAACAGTTGATTGGATTAATAGTTATGTGTTTGTTTTGTGGTGCCTTTTTCATTCTTCTTGACACACATGACTCTTCACATACATCAAAATCAAGCTCGTCCATGTGAGTTTGCATGGACCATGACAATTGTTTCCTTGCACATGCAAAGTAGCCATGTTTGGGTCCATCAACTCCTCAAGGCCTACCGTATTCGAGGAATTGTGTTCGAGATAATTTTACATGTGTCTTCATCATACCCCATGATTGGTGTAACATGCTCTCCACTTTCCCTCTTTGTTCTTGGCCCCTAGGAACTTGAGCACCAAGGTTTGGAGTTAGATATTCTATGTTCTAAGCAATATCTTGTTCTATTTCTCCTGCCTCCTTTACTCCTTCTTCATCCTTCATTTCTTCATCCTTGGGTTCCTCCACATCCTCTAGTGGTACAGGAGTTCTGGGCACACTCTCTGTAGACTCCTCTACCTCCTCATTCAACTTCAACTTTCTCCTTCTCTTCTCAATTGTCTCTTTTTGATGGGAGAGTTTTGGTGACCTCCTGATAGATTGAGGAGTTCACGTGCCTTGTGTTCTTGTTCTTCTAAACACCCTCTTGAAACGATGCTCTCCTTGGACTGCTTCCAAGTCCTCTTCTTCTTCTTATACTTGAGGTGGGGTACTTACACGCTCAACCTCTACTCTATCTCGTGGGTTGCCTCTAGCCCCTATGTTCTAAGCTTCCACTATCTTCATGCTCTTCTTCCTTGTCATCTACCTCTATAGGTTTCGTGGGCTTTGGAGCTGGTACATTCTCCACTGTATGTTTTCCTTAGGTGGCCCTGGGAGTGTGAAATCATTCTCCACATATTTGTTATTCTCCATCTTGGGATTAAGTGAAGGTATATGAGCGCTACTCCAATGTCCCCAATTGCCAAGCTTACAAGCTGCATGTTTAGAACGTCTGAAATGAGCCTCTGCACATAGACAACCTTGCCTCGGATAAACATATGTATTCCTCAAAGTATGGTAGTCACAATATACCTTGTCCTGCAATGAAATTCAAGCGGCGTGCATCGTTAAACGGTGGAATGATGCCTAGAAGTAATGCATTGTGAAGGCATATGATAGTTTGCACCATGGGCTCTAAGTCCCATCCCTCATAGAAAATCACGTGATGCGAGTAGCTTTACACCACAAATTGTACTTCCTTACCCACCACTAATGGTGACTCCTTAGGAATGCACCACTCCTCTTTAAATGTTGTGCAGATCCTGTCATACCACATCTCCACCCTCTATTTGAATGACCCAACCATCATCCCTTCACATAAATATTTGTCAAACCTCTCTGCAAGGGATTTTTTCTCCATGGGATACTCCCAGATATTGTCCTTTGGCCCATCGGGCACTCCAATCTCCATAAATACTAAAGAAAGTAAAATAGTGCCAAAACTAATTTTATCACCTGTGTGCTCTTCCTCGATAATGTTCTCTGTAATGTAGTCTACTATGTTGTATATTATTCCCTGCGACATTATCCTCACGATATTCAGTCACATTGGATTCACTTACGACCACCTCTCTTAGTCATTTAACTTTGTTACCAGATGTGCATTGCTCGAACCACTGGATAATTCTTCTACTTATCAATTTCCATCCCGCATGGACCCTTTATGTATCCTAACTCTTTCCATGTCTCCATGATTGTTGCTTTATTAGTTAGGTCACTAGTCATGTCTACCCCTGTGCCTTTTAATCCTATCATTGTTGCAATCAAGACAAGTGGCTATGATTCTGACCCTCCATCCGGCGAAATAGAAGAAGTCCTCATGGAGTCTGCTCATTAACCACTGGTATAATGGTTCATACTTGATAAAATAAGGGAGCTTGTACAACTGATAAACTCCAACCTTCTTCAACAACTTCTCCCTAGTATCATCATATATTGTCACGTCCTTCGATGTGTGCTTGTTAGTCTTTGTGCTCAACAATGCATCTAACTCCTTGTTATCTAATGTGTGGTGGTTATAATCACTTATTTTACATTAATGGATGTGGGAATCTCATTATTTCCCAACTATAAAATATTTTAGGTACTACATCTCTGAAAAATTACTCTCAGGCACAACTTCAACTTCTGGCTCCACTTTCTTCTTTACTTTGGCTCTTGTGGCAAGTACTTTCTTTGGTGCCATCTGAAACTCTCACCTATTATCCTTTATAACATGTAAATTCTTCACTTTCTATTTTTTTATAGCGATCATGTCCAAACCCTAGCTCAAATTTGCATGCCCTAGTTTGAAATCACATTCCCTAGCTCTTTCACAATGCGTCTGCTTTGCTCAAACCCTTCACCAATGGGGACACAAGCTTCTTCTATGCACAAATCTACTCTCCAAATCTAGTTTTACAGTCTTCACACCTCAATATTTGTCGCTTGACTCATTTGCACTTAGTTATTTCAAATACTTGCGATTACAATAGTAAAAATGAACTCGCATCCTGTCTTTATATTGATTTTCAAAAAGTTAGTGCATTTATTACTCCTTCACCTACCAACAATTATCTCATTAATTTACCATTTTTACAATTTCTACACGGTACATCTTCTGCGCGCCAGCCTATAACCTTCTAGTGCGCTTTCCTACCTTTTGGCAGCAGACTTCTCTTTAGCGCACTTCCATGTGTTTGAGTACCTCACTACCGCACCTTCTCCTGGTAGTCTCCATGACCATTTCTTACCTCGTGTTATATTGTTCCTTCATTTATCCCCATCTATGGTCATCGTTTAGAAGTAATATCTTTGTTAATAAACTCCTTTCCAAACTCAAATAGCACATGTAACAGTTTACTCCTTGATTTGTACCCATTTTTAAACATCCACCCCACACCAATGGTATGTGTAGTCCTCTATGCATAAAAATACTGCAAATGGTAATTAGCTTCGTGCACAAACACTCTTATTTATACACAACAACAACTAAATTAAAAAAAATAGTAACGAATAAGGAAATACATAATAAAAACCTAATCTAAATGATAACACTGCCTTATTACAAGAAGACTTATTTATAGTAGGGCTCAACCTACTCCCATTGAAATAACCTGTAACCGTATTCCATCAAGCACCTCTAACTGACAAGTGTCTGTTTCAAGTATGTGAGTGATAACATACGGTCCTAACCAATGTATTTTAAGTTTTCCTTGAATGGCATATAAAATTAGAATAATAAAGAAGCACCATCTGTCCAATCTCAAACTTTTTGTCCCTGATGTGCCGGTCATGCCATGCTTTTTTCCTAGCCTTTTCTTGCTTCTGACTCCAACATGCTATTGCTCGTCACTCATCTAGTTTGGTCAACTTTTCAATTTGTTCTTCTAATGCTTTCTCATCAGGTAGACCTTCAATGCGTGCAATACACAAAGAAGGTAACATGAATTCCATAGGAAAAACTACTTCCGTGCCAAACACTAACTGAAACGGTGTAACTTTGTTCAACCTCTTATATGTTGTTCTATACACCCAAAGCACGACAGAAACTTTATCATCCCAATATTTCCTTCCAACATCACTTTTTTGTCAATGTCCTGCTCAATGGAGATGGAGATGGATGATACGGTGCAAAGAAAAAAAAGATGCATGATATTAAGAAGTTAGATCTATAAAAATGAAACAAATAAGATTAGATCACAATATGTGGGGGTTTCTGGACAGTGGTTCCAAGAGGATTTTAACTCCCTTGGAGGATGTCAACCCCGTGTCAGAAAAGATAATAATAGATCATGAACAAGTAGTAATGGAATATAAAATGAAAAGTAACTAAAATGACGAGAGGACTTAGCTTGTGCTCTGTTATGGAGATGAACCGGGCATCAAGATGGCAAGATAATGAACCATGGAAAAGGTTTCTTCCTTAAACTGGCAGAACTTAATTAAGCTCTTTCTTTCTTCTCTTCTCTAGGCCTAGGTATCTCTAGGTCTTTTTGATCTTCTTCTCGGTCCTTGAAATATGGGGAAAACCCATATTTATAACTTAGATGTGAGGTTAGATTTGAGGTTAAATGATACAGGTTGAGTAAAGTAACTTGAGTTAGGGATATGATGTGATCATGTGGGGACCACGGCTTGAATTATTAGATGGAGTGGGGAGCATGATTGACATGGTGGGTGAGATAAAGATTCCATTTTTTAAAAAAAAAGTGTCGGATGGGTGTATTAATACCCATGAATTAAATAATTTGTGAAGGATGGGGATATGCCAAAAGTTGAATTATCAAATGGGTCCATATGGAGCCCATTGATAATCAATCAAATAATGTGAGAAAATAGATAGGATTTTATTTAATTTAAGAGAAAGAGATGTGAGAATGGAATTAATTATGATGAATGTGAGATGATGGGGGTGCTTATACCAAAAATAGGTGTCTACATTTGCCCCTTTTTGTTGAGTGGTTTGCGATAGCAAGCCACGAGACAAAAACAAAAAGGGTTAGATGAAAGATATGTGTCCGAGGATGGATGAAGACATGACCAAAGGCAAGATGCCTCCAGGCAAAAAAGGATCACAATAAAATAAAAAAAGTATGGTGGTGACTCCAATATCACATCGGTAGAGGACAATTATGGTCTCAATGGAGACAAGATGAAAACGTTCTACAGACCAGTGAGTGGGTGAAGACCACTGCAGTATGGATGTAAACCAAGATGACCAATGGGTCATAGGAAAACATCAAAATATGTGCAACTGAATGTGAAAGATGTGTGCAATCCTTTTGTCTGCGAGGAATCATGTAAAAAAAAATCATGCATCAAAAGGGACGAGGATGAAGATAATGATGCCCCAACACAAGGCACGAGAAGGACACAAAGTGAGTTATATGTGTTGACAAGTACAAGGATGAAAAGGTGCCCCAACATAAGACATAGATAGAATAATCATAAATGTGGACAAGATGAGCAGATAGGATAGAAAGGTGAGATAAAATGCCCTAAAAGGGTAATAAATATGATGACAATCATGTTTCATAGGAAAGATGCATAAGTGTTAGCAAATTAGAAGGTGAAGAAGACAAAAAGTCTTATTTCTTGACAAAAGTATGATAGAGATACTTTTGTGACAAAAAAAAAGAGAAAATATTCATGGAAGAGAACAAGATTAGATAGGTGATGGCCGTTATGGTATCTTCCAAGACAAAAATGTCAAAAGAAGATGGGAAGAGATTCTTAGAAATGGATATGATGATGTCCCTATGAGAGAGGATGATGAAGATAAAAGATGTGACAGGGTTCTCAAAAAGAGAAGAGGTCAATGTGGCAAAGAGAAGAACAAGAACGGTAATGAAAGGGATAGATGGCGATACATAAATGGAGAAACATGGCATTGATTGTGAATGCCAATGTAAGGGATGTTGAGAAAGAGAAAAGGGAATAGACAGGAGGATTGGTTGATTATGAGAAGAGAAAGAAAGATTGAATATGAAGGTGACAGGATATGGAATAGAGGGACGGAGAGATGGAGGAGGAGAAAATAAGGAATGAAAGGGGAGGAAGAAGATAACAAAGAAGGATTATAGAGAAAGGGGAAAGGAAGAAGGACAAACAAAGAGAAGACAAGAAAAGAACAGAGCAGAGGATGAAATTATGGAAAAGGGAGAGAGTTATTCAAGATGAAAGGCATGATGAAGATTGGAGCAGAGGAAAATAGAGAGGTAATGGAAAATGAAAGAGATGATAGAGCAAAGAAAATTGAAGGAAACAAATCATAGTGAGGAAATCCAAGGCAAAGAATATGGAACTGACCACATGGAAATGCATGTGGATGATGAGATGATAAAGGAAATGGGATAACTGAAGAGTCAGAGTTTTCAATGGGGAAGTAAGGAGGAAGGGTGAGGTAAAATGGGAAGAAGGATGATGTAGAGGAAGTGAAATAAGATGAAGATCAGAAAGGAGGAGAAGACAATGAAGAAAATTATGTGAAGGAAGGGAACCAAGAATGAAGATATTTGGTAAAGAGTGAGAAGCATAAGGAATGTAAAGAG
The DNA here is from genome assembly GCA_018340775.1 of Taxus wallichiana var. yunnanensis. Classification (NCBI taxonomy): domain Eukaryota; kingdom Viridiplantae; phylum Streptophyta; class Pinopsida; order Cupressales; family Taxaceae; genus Taxus; species Taxus wallichiana. The sequence continues at coordinate 563,586,346 of CM031242.1, read as the reverse complement.
AAACTTGAGGGAAGGAATGACATCGATTGGAAAAGAAATGGAGATGCATGAGATGAGGATATGTTGATGATGAGAAAATAGAGAGAAGGTGTATGATGAAGACAGTGAAGAAATTGGCAAGGAAGAATGGAAGATGGAGAGGTGGCGAGGAAAAAGAAAGGATGGGATAGGAGAGGCAATGCCAGTGAATGGATGTTAGGAGAAATCCACCGATAATGATTAGTAGGAAAAGATGGGACAAAAGATGAGACAAGGAGAAAGTAAATGAAGAATGGGAGGGGGAACGCCAATGAAGGGATGTTAGGAGAAGTCCTCGATAATGATCAGAGGACACAGAGGAAGGAAGGAATGAAGATAGAATGGAGGAGGTCAAAGAAAAGGATTCAAGTATGTGGAATGGGGATGAGTGATTTTTAGGAGAAGTCCACTGATAATTACTAGCGTGGAAATGGAAGATGATGATGAAAGAATGTTAGAGAGAGACCAATGACAATGATGGGTAAATATGGGGGTAGATATGTGGGAGAACTCTAGAAGATGGAGTGGAAAGAGTAAAGAAAGGAGGGATAATGATGTGTAGGAAGATGAAGGTGAGGAGAGGATGTAGTGGATGAGAATGAATGAGAGAAAAATGAAGAAACAAGACATGAAATGAATGGAGAAGCAATGGTTAAGTAAGATTACCTAATGATGGGATGATGGAGATGAAAAAGAGACTAGTAGGAAGTGGTGTTTGCGAGAATGAAAGAGGAGGTGAGAGGATGTGATGATGGGGAATGCCGAGAAAATGTAGATGGAGAGAATGTGGGGTAGTGGGGGAGTGCAGGATGAAAAATCATGCTTAAGAGGACTCTTAAGTAAGATCGCCATGCCGTAGGAGGATTTAAGTAAGATCACCAAACCGGCAGTGATGATATGGAAGGAGAAAGACAACATTGTATTGGATGCAGGTGTGGAATGATTGGTTGGAATGGATGAGATATGATGAGAGGTGGGAGATAGAAGATGAGGAAGAGATGATGGGAGATGGAAGGATCAGATGACCAACCATTCTTAAGAGAAACTCTTAAGTAAGATTTCCCCTGTGATGGAGATGGTTAAGTAGGATCGCCAAACGAAGAAGAAGAAGAATGATGATGAAAATATTGAGCAGTGTATACCAAAATGGAACAAGAGATGAAAGGAGGTGATATCAAAGTGATAACAAGGAAACAAAGGAGTGTGACATGAATGGATGGAGGAACATATGCAGTGTAGATGGAGAGTGTAAGGGAAATCCTTAACTGGGATGCCCACGTGGTGGTAGTGATGATGCAAGAGTGTTAAGTGGAAAAGGAGGAGTGGAAAGATGTTTGTGGTGGTGATTGTCATTTGTTGAAAGAGGAAATGGTGGAGAAGCTTCTACAGTGGGAGGATCCAAGGAAGAAGATATACCTTAACTAAGGTTCTCTGGCTATATGGATGGTTAAGCAAGATTGTCAAACTGAAAGTGGAAGAGTAAAAGAGAAACTCAAGAGGAAAGACAAGTAAGATATTTGGCATCGTGCAAGGGGACAGAAAGGTGAGAAGGATGATGTGGAGACAAATGGTGATGAGTGGACATGGAGAGAGGAGCAATGGATCAAAGATGGTGTTGAACATGTTGAGAGATAAGGAGCTGTAGGATAATGAACTTGCCTTGAGAAGGATCCTCAAGTAGGATTCACAAACTGCAATGGTGATCAAGTAGAATTCACAAACTAAAGAGTGTATTTGCAAATGCATTCATGGAGATGATGGATAGATATAGAATTCATAGTGTGAAATTTGATATGATTTTTATAAAAGATGATTTGGATGAGATGAATGGAACATAGTTGTAGTAAGGGCATATAGGAAACTATGTTTGAACTGGATTGGAGATAAACAAGAAAAGGTTACCACTCAAGGCATTGCACTTGTAGCCAATAACAGGTGTTAACACATAACCAACGATAGTTAGTTATACCAAAAGATCATGAGGGAAATATGGATGAAAGATGCTCATAATCCTAATATTGACATGACAAAGGGATCAAAGATGTGACTTGTATGCATGGGAAGAGGGATCTCCAAAGGTGGTGTTCCTTAAGTCTATGCCCCACTCTGGGAAAGGGAAAAAAAATAGAAAGTTGATCAATGCAGGGAAGCTTTTGAAAAATGTTGATAAAAGAAGGTTGATCAATGCGGAAAACCTTCCAGATGCCATAATAACAGAGTAGCCATCCTTCGAGGGTATGGTCTACTTTATACATAATATGGATGAAAGAATAATATGATAGCCATCCTTCAAGGGATCGGTCTATTTCTTTTGATTTTCTTGGATTTTGATTTGTATACTTTTTTTTTTTTTTTTTTTTTTTTGCATGAACAGTTGTCCTTCGAGGGATCAATCTATTTTTATAACTTTGATTTTGCCTTTTACATACTTGAATTTGAGCTTCACATGGGGGAGAGCTGGGAATAGCTAAGTAAACCACTTAAGAGGGGATAAGGAATGTACAAGAGACACCCTGGACCCTTCGCATGGCTGCAATAGGAGAATGAGAAGGTAATGGATGTAATGGTTATGGGTCACATCAAAGTAGTGAAGGTGGACTACATAATTCAGATTATTACAATGACAAATGGAAGGGGCTAAAGATGGCTAGAACAATCTAAGGATGTAACTAAGTTCTCATTGGTAGATATGCTAATAGTAGATTGGTCACAAGTGCAATGCATTAAGAGGTTTCCATGTCTCTGGTTTACCACCACGAGAGGGAAGACAAGTGAAGTTGTAATAAGATGAGATGATAGCCAAGTAAGAAAAAAAAACTATATCCTGAAGGAAACAAACATATGACCACAATGGTGGATTTAGATGAAAATAAATGATGATGCCCCAAGAGAGACATAAACATAGAAGGACAATCATGGCCTCAAAGGAGGGCTTGATGAAATAAATGGTGTCCCAAAAGAGACACACATATAGCCACAATGGTGGACTTCAAAATAGATGGTGCCCCAGAAGAGACACAAATATAGCCACAAAGGTGGACTTAGAGAAAAAGGTCCCTCAATGGAGAGACAAACATGGCCTCAAAGGAGGGCTTCAATGAAAAAGATGATACTCCCAAAAGGAGCACAAACATAAAAGAACAAATATGGCCTCAAAGGAGGACTTAGAATGAGATGAGGATCTGGATATAATTAATTTAGATTGGATGGATGTGAAGAAAGTAAACAAAACAATGTCAAAGAGTGAAGTCCCCTAGTAATAAGGGATTTGTACGGATGATGTGTTCAAGGGTGAGGGAAGGTTATTCCCCCAATAAGTTAAATGTGAAGGAGGTAAAGGATGTCGAAAGAGCTTAGATGAGATTGTTTTAGATTTGGATGGGGTAAACGATTGGAGACCACAAGTGTGCTTAGTAAGATAAGCAACATTGATGAACAATGGAGGGCATTCCTTAGGAGGAATGACATGGGCTGGATGGATATTAAGGGATGATGTGGATGGAGGGATCATGGGAGATCGACAGATGGGATATGGATTGGATTCAAGGTAGATGGAGAAGGAACTTTCCCTGAATGAGGAAATCATCTTTCTCAATAAGGTTGTGGATGATTGACCGAAAGGCCTTACAATGTTGATGTCATGACCTGGGGTATGATGATAAGCAGCAACTACAATTAGGATTGAACCATGATGGCTTGGGACCATAGGGATTAAAGGCTTTAATAGGAGGAAGTTTGATGGTAGATGTTTGAGTTAAATGTTGAAAGATATCTATGTATGACCCCATTGAAGTGTCATGGGGAAGGTAACTCTTATGGGTTTTGATAGGATGTCTCAACTTGGAGTTAGGAGAAAACGTGGATGTAGATTGGATGTGTGAATTTCATGTTTTGGAGGACAAATCAAATTTGGTTGAAGGATGATATTGTTTGGATGTGGATTGATTATTGCAAGATGTCGTAGATGGAAAAATTGATCCTGACATGGATGTTGTGGCATTAGATTGTTGAGAAGAGGGAAAACCTGAATGTTTTGAGGATGCATAGGGGACTATCGGGATGTTTTCCCCGAGCCTTAGACTTCAACCGAGAAGATTTACCTCTAGCAGGGATGACAATAATTTCAACCGGAGGATCTGATAGCGGTGGTGTGGTTATTAATGGAGAAACTGTCCTAAAACAAGATGAAGATGTTAATGAAGAGATAGGTGTTTGTATGATGTGATTAATGATATCTATGTGAGATGTGGATTGTTTTGATTTGGGCATGGAAAGAGATGATTTTTAGAGGGAGAAGGTAAAGCATATTTATTTGATTTAGGTGGATGTGTTGGTACAGTAGGTGATTCAAGGGGTATATTTGATAGGGTTACAGATCGAGAGGATTTGGTTGGTGTGATAGAAAGGATTAGGTAAAGAGTATTGGGGATATACTAGGTGATGTGGCCATGGGAAAGGTTGTCAAGGTAGAGATAGGTGGACTTGTTGATATGATAGGTATAGGGGTCGTTGGGATAGATAAAGATGTAGGCACTTTTGGAATATGTGGAGATGTGAGTGATGTGATAACCGATGGAGTAGACCTTATGGGTAAGGGTAATGCAAGCAAATGTAGAGCATTTTTGGATGTAGAAGTAGAAGGGACTGGTTGTTTCATAAATGTTTTGAGGGGTAAGAATGATATGTTAGCTAATGGGGTTGATGTTGAAGATGGGGTTGTAAGGGTGCATGTAGTAGAACTGAGTTTAGTTGGGATGGTTGTGAGTAATGTAGGTGTAGTAACAAGTGTATTTGATGAAGATGTCGGTGAATGAATAGGTGTGAGAGATGTAGGGATATGTGTGGATATGAGTGGGGCTGAAATAAGTGCTAAGGATGAATCTAATGTGGTAGATTGGGGTGTATTTGAAGTGGCGGAAATGGATGATATAGTTGAATTTGATGTGGATGTGATAAGGATAGGAGAAGGTGTAGGTTCAGGACACAAGTAGTAAAAGTTGATGTAGGTGTGATAGGTTCTAAATAAGAGGTGGGAATAATGTCCACTATGGGAACATGTGGAGTTGGTGATAAGATGGGATCTTGATTGACAAGTGTCAACCATACAAGTGTTTGATAGTTGAGATGTAAAGGGGGTGACGTGATTTGTTGGTGGTTGATTAGTTGCGTAGTGGAGGTATCAATTTGGATATCCCCTTGATTTACAAGTTGTTGGACACGATCTTTGAAGGAACGACATCTCTCAATGTCATGACCTTTGACTCGATGATATTTACAAAAGTGGGCCTCGTGATACCAAATAGGCTTGGCTTGCGAGTTGTCATGGGTCGTATGGGAGGAAGTTGGATAGAGTTTATGCTCATCAACTTATCAAATATAGAACTGTATGATTCTCCTAAAGGAGTGTAGTTGGTTGTTGATTGAGGAGATCGTTGTTGAGACCATGTGCTTGGTGTAGATGGGGATGAGGGTTCAATGACCATAGTGTTGGCCGCACCCTTAAATTTTTCATTATGTGTGAATGGTTTAGTGGATTCAAATTTTGATTTAATTGAACTTAATTTAAGATGACCCTACTCAATGGCATGGGTTTTGAGCTTGCGAGCCATTGTGAAAGCTTCATCAAAGGTTGGAATGATTGGATCTGCAAAGTGGATGATATATGTTTGGCACATGAACATGAGAATAAGTCGATGAGTTCGGTTTGTGGGATAGTGAAGGATAGTTGGTTTATAACATCATGCCACCATGTGATGAAGTCGGTGATGGGCTCGTTTTCATACTGTCGAATGGTATATAGATCAGCGATAGTGGTTTTGCGTGTGATATTGATAGAAAAGTGTTCTAAGAACAATTGTGCAAGTTGAGTGAAAGAGAATAGGAATGTCGTGGGATATTGTTATACCAGTCCAACCCGAGGACAGACAAAGACATGGGGAAAGTGTGAAGAAGTAAATCATGATCATGTGCAATAAGACAACATGCGTGTTTAAATGTGAGGAGATGTTGTTGGGGATCTTCTTTATTATTGAACTTATTAAATGTAAGAAGTTTCCAATGAGGAGGATAGGGTTTAATTGGAACCGATGGATGAATGGGTTCATTACAAATTTGTTCATAGGATAAGGTGTTCTTGGGTGGTACGGTAAGGGTTTCTAAACTAGCTAACCGATTCATTAAGGTGTGAATTGAATCACTCAGAGGTGTATTGTAAGGTTGAGATTGGATTCGGTTGTGTGGTTTGAAAAGTAGTTTGATAAGGTGAATGATGTGTTTGTGGGTGTGTGGGTGTTTGGTGAAGTGTCTGATAAGGTGGTTGATAAGTTTGTGGATAGGATGTTTGCAGAATGGTTTGATAAGACAGTTGATTAATTTGTGGATATGTAGGTGTTTGGGGAGTTGCTTGGCAAAGACTAACATGTGTCATAGGTTGGGATTGTTGCATAGGTTGGTGTTGAGCAATAGGGGCATGATGATAAGTGGGGATATGTGTGTTAAGAATTGGAGATGGTTGGACATGCCTATTAATGGAATTGTCAAAATGGGATGTGGGTGGAATGCGATCCACCAATTTTGGAGATTGGGAGGATTGAGAGATTATAGGAGATTTTGGAGTAAGAAGTCATATATGGGGTTAGGAGGAGATTTGAGTGTATCTAGAGGAGCAGGAGATGGTGGTGCGATCGATTTAGGAAGATTGGCTTGACGAGGGATATGAGGGTTGGTGTCAAGGTGGGGAGAATTTTGTATGACATGGTTCTCATGAGGTGAGACCATGGAGACTGGAGATTGGGTGACTGAAGATGTGGTTTTGAGTTTAGAATCTTGTTGGGTGAGATCATCAAGAGGAAGTAATTTATTGGATAGAGCAGATTGTTGTTTTGTCTCGATTTGGGAGAGAGTGACAATAGGTGTGAAATAGAGAAACATCTGTTTATGTATGTTGTTGACAAACAAATCAAGAAATTTTTTTAGCATCATGATTAATTTAGAGGATGTGAACAGAAAAGAAAAAGTAAGTAATGAAGGTGCCTAAAGGAGTCTAAGGTTGGTTTCAGGTAGTTATGGATTGGGAGATGTCTGAGTGGTTTCTGTTGGGTGTTTAGGTCCCAATCAGTTAACCAGGTGAGAGGAATGTTTGATGTGTTAATTATGTTTGTGTGCAGTCTCAGGAAGTGTGTGATAAGTGAAATGCAAAGAGTTAAATTATTTACTTAAGCTATGTGATCAAGTAGGATGCAGAAGGTTCATTTTAACCAAAATGAAATGTGATGTTCGATGTATACAGACACTCAGGAAAGGGAAAGTTGATGCAAAAAAGAGAAAATAGAGAAAAATGAGAAATACCTGGAGAATCGCTTATTGGTGTTATGTGATTGTACTTGATGATGGTGTTTTTAGAAGCGCCAGTTAGTGACTGAAACACCCGGGTACCCTAAAATGGCACCATTTAGAATTACAGATGAGGCTAGTAAATTTTTTGTTTTTTTTTTTACAAAGCAAGTGATATCTGACGACATTGTTGGATGATCATGAATTTGTTGATTTCACCTGGAAAATAAGATAAATATAATTAGTTGATATGGTTAAGAAAGAAGATATAGATGTTGTCAAAAAGTTACTTCATCAAAAAAAAGCAAGATAATAATAATGAAACTAATTAATTAAAAAGTTATAGATCGATATTCATATACAAATAAAAGGAAATAAGCTAATAAGCTATTAATAACTATAAACTATTAAATGCTATAAACTATAAACTATAAAACTATAGTTTATTAATAGACTATAAACTAAAAAATTGGTATTCTTATTAAAATAAATGATAAAAAGAAACTATGAATTAAATAAACATATTAAACCAACAGAAAAATAAATGATTAAATGATAAGATATATTATAAACTATCCGCAATAATAATAATAATAATAATAATAATAATAATCTATGCAAGAAGCTATGAAATGGATCTAACGAAAATAATTTGGAGGATACATTAATTAATTGATTCAAAATCGATTGAGATGAGGAATGCATCTAGTTCTTCAAGTGGAACAAAAGTGGGAATTTTATAGATTGATTGATTGATGGTGTCTATGCTATAGTTGGATTATTTTGATCGGACATGCAAAAAGTGTCTCAACTTTACTCACCCACACATGTGGGACCAATTGAATTGACTTCCCACCACCGCAATGAGTAGCAATGACCAAGGGTCATTCTACGTGGGGAAGAGTATTTCCAAAAGGTAGATCAATTTATAATGATGATGGATGTTTAGATGTTGATAAAAGGCAAATCAAATCAACTTGTGTTTTTAGGAACAATAAAGTCAAAAGTTGAATGTAGGAGGACGAGTAGAAGGAAAATGGTTAGTTATATTGCACATGGACATGGCTCTTCATATGTTGATGAAAAAATGAGAATCACTGGAAATCTAAAGGAGGAACATTAATTGGATCGTATTCAAAGATGTGTATTGTTTAATTATAAGGCGATGATGCTTCTTCTGTGTTGTTAAAAACTATGTATTTACAACCTGTTTCTATGAGAGAGGCTTGTATAACCACTACCCACAATGCTTACGTGTATTCAATTTCTTGAGCTAGAAAAGTTATTAGTAAAAAAAATGAAATCTACTAACGTGAATTTGAAATAGAGTTGGAATCGTGTAGTCAACGTGGACAATGAAAGATAGGGAAGGGAGATGTGTTGAGGAGAAAAGGGTGGATGGATGGTCAAGTGTTGGAGGGTCATGTGGGAGAGAGATTTGTGTGGATGTGGAGTGAGGAGTAAGGAGCAAAGGATGACTCTGAGGAGGAGAGGATATGGGAGGTTGATGGAGTAGGAGTTGAGACGGATGAGGAGGAGTGGCGTGGAAGGAGAAGTGAGGAAGGAGCAAGTGGGAGGCATCGTGGTGAGGGAAGGAGGAAGGTAGATGGGGTAGTGAGAGAGTGGAGGAAGAGGATGAAGGATGTGGTGGAGATAGAGGATATGGGAGGTGAGAGATGAGGAGGAATGGAAGTGGAGAGAAGGGATGTGGGAAGAGAAGTGTGGTGGTGGGCGAGATGGAGTGGGAGGAGGGAGGTGAGGATGGAGCTGGAGAGGTGTGTGAATGAGGATGGAGGTGGAGGTGGAGAGGAGGGGAGTGGTTGATGGGGTTTGCAGAGAGGAAGAGAGGAGTAGGTGGGGGGAGGAGATGGGAGGAGGTGTGGGAGAAGGAGGATGGAGCTGGGAGGAAACAAGTAGAGGAGATGGGAATGGAGAGGTGAGGTGGAAGATAGGGAGCTGGAGTGAGGTGGGAGGGCTCGATCTGGGAGGGAAGGGAGATGGATGAGTGGAGTGAGAGTGGAGAGTGGAGGGGAGGGGAGAGGAGAGGGAGGGAGGTTGGGTGGAGATGGGGAGTGGATAATAAATAAATAAAATTTTTAATTAAATTTTAAATTTTATTTTATAAATAATTTTAATTTTTTTGCTTTTTAATTAATTATTAATTATTATATATGTAATTTATATGAATATCATTAGGATTAATAATAAAAATGCATATGATAATGATAAATAATAAAAAGTTAATAAAAACAAGCACATACCTTGAGAGAAAAATTAGACCATGAATGGAAAGATGACACATACGAGAGGGCAATAGTACTAAACCTTGTAAACAAGTGAGTAAAAACAATGAAAGATGCAAAATATATATCACATGACTAAACTAAGTAAGTACAAATTATTTTTGGATTTGTTTCCCATGCAATGTATAAAACTTAGTCAAAGAAATTAAACAAGAGAAGAGTACCTTGGTGATTAAAAAAGATGACACAAACCTCTACTAAAGATAAAATAACAAAAACCGCAAACAAGGAAAAAAAAAATAAAAACAAACAAAATGACCAGATCTTGGATCTGGTCCCACCGGGCGTGCAAATGTTGATTTGCGTTTCAGCTTCTTGTCAGATGAGTGTACGAGTAATCAAGAAACACTAAACAACGTCGAGTATACAAGGGCTTAGTACCTTGGAGATGGATGGATGATACGGGCAAAGAAAAAAAGATGCATGATATCAAGAAGCTAGATCTACAAAACTGAAACAAATAAGATTAGATCACAATATGGGGGTTTCCCAGATAGTGTCGGTTCCAAGAGGATTTTAACTCCCTTGGAGGATGTCAACCCCGTGTTAGACAAGATAATAATAGATCATGAACAGTAGTAATGGAATATAAAATGAAAAGTAACTAAAATGACGAGGGAACTTAGCTTGTGCTCTGTTATGGAGATGAACCAGGCATCAAGATGGCAAGATAATGAACCATGGCAAAAGGTTTCTTCCTTAAATTGGTAGAACTTAATTAAGCTCTTTCTTTCTTCTCTTCTCTAGGCCTAGGTATCTAAAAAGTCTTCTCTTTTGATCTTCTTCTCTCTTCCTCCTCCTTGAAATATGGGGAAAACCCATATTTATAACTTAGATGTGAGGTTAAATTTGGGGTTAAATGATACCCGGGGTTGAGTAAAGTAACTTGAGTTAGGGATATGATGTGATCACGTGGGGACCATGGCTTGAATTATTAGATGGAGTGGGGAGCATGATTGACATGGTGGGTGAGATAAAGATTCCATTTAAAAAAAAGGTGTCGGATGGGTGTATTAATACCCATGAATTAAATAATTTGTGAAGGATGGGGATATGCCAAAAGTTGAATTATCAAATGGGTCTACATGGAGCCCATTTGATAATTAATCAAATAATGTGAGCAAATAGATAGGATTTTATTTAATTTAAGATGAGCCTCTTCCATGATATCCTGTGTGCTCACGTTCTAGTACACATTGGTGCAAGACTTCATCTTAGCCTAACTTGTACAGGTCACCGCTAATCAACATAAACGGTGCCGCGCGAATGGCAAGTTATTTCTTCTCTAAGGATTTCATTCCTTTTGGCGCCATACATGTACATAGAAAGACATCAATGTCCTCTAATTCCGATAGCACATGTTTTAATCTGTATAATTGTGCATCGAGCATGGTATCTTCAATTGTTTGTATGTCTTCTCCTGACTGGATTCTAGATAAATGGTCTGGTCCATAATTACTTTTCCTTGGTTTTACCACAATTGTAAAATCAAATTATTGGAATAAGAGTACCCATCGACATATGCGGCCCTATAAAATGGGCTTGTTTACCAAATAATTTAATGCCATGTGATTAGTATAGAACACAAAAGGTTTCACTAGCAAGTACTGTCTGAATTTATGTAGCACGTAGATCATCGATAAGGCCTCATGCTCTATTGTTGTATAATTCTACTCTACAGGGGTCAATTTTCTACTAGCAAAATAGATAGGATGATCTATAATACCTTCTCTAGGATGAGCTAATACTATGCCAATGGTTGTGCCAGAAGTGTCCACATGTACATGAAACAGTTGGTCCCACGAGGGAAAGCACAAAATAGGCATTGTAGTAAGTTTCTCCTTTAATGTCTCGAATGCGCGCTACTGTGGTTCCCCCCAATAGAATGTCCCTTTTCCTTTTAGTAACTCCTCCAAGGGTGCGACAACCTTAGCATACCCCTTAATAAATTTTCTATAATACCTAGTGTGACCTAAGAATCCGCACACCTCACTTTGATTGGTAGGCTCTTCCAGGCTAATAATGACTGCAACCTTAGTTGGATCAACCAACAAACCTTCATTATAGATTATGTGCCCTAACAATGTACCAAATGGTGTAGAAAATATGCATTTCTTGATGTTCAAAGAGATGCTTAACTGCCGACATCTTTCAAACATTAAGCACAAATTGTCACAATGATCCTTAACAAGCCCATACACCATCCAATCATCTAAATAAACCTGCAAGAAGTTGTGAATAAAATCTTTGAATGCTTGGACTACTATGCACAAAAATACAGCCGATGTATTTTTCAGACCAAGAGGCATCACAGTATAGGAAAAAATTCCCCATTTAGTGGTAAAAGTCATTTTGTCTTGATCCTCCTGTGTAATTCGAACCCGATGATACCCAGAGAATCCATCTTTAAATGAATAGATTTCATGCCCTACAACACCTTCTAGTATCTCCTTGGTGAAGGGCGTAGGAAAGGGATCATTCACACATGCAACGTTCAGCTCCTTGTAGTCCACACAGATCCTAATCTGACCATATTTCTTTATACTGATAATCATGGGACTAACCCACTCGATTATTCTAGGGGCTTGATGATGCCAAATTCCAACATCTTGTCCTTTTCTTCCTTAACCTTTTCACGTAGGTTAGGATTCATTCTGTAGTGTCTCTTCCTGACTGAGCACACACATTCCTTAAGATTGATTTTCATCTCCCTAATGATTCATGCACGCCTTTTAATTCATGGTATCCCCTAGGAAATAATTCTTAAAAATCTCATAGTAACTCAATGATTTTTGCCACTTCAAAGTCAGACCAATAATCCCTAATTATGGCCTCCTTAGGTTCAACATCCGTGCCAATATTCACTTTCTTAGTTTTCATAGGTTCATGATAGGCACGTGGGGTCTTATTTGCACTTTCCAAAACCTCAGGCCTTGAATGATCTACATCTAGATTTTCTACTTCTTCATCATCCACTAAGTAGACCATATTTCCTTTTTCTTTCTCAAAGAAAGCACACTTAAGTAGTGTGGCATCTATCCCTTCTTTTTCATCAAAGCGCACTTCTGAGTCTATCCCACCAAATAGCTCCTGGATGAGTTCTTCTACCTTGGCACTATCTCCCATAGTTAAGTGATTTATAACCTTTAATGCCTCTTCTTCTGGAGGTTTAGTAGAGAAGTAGTCAAAAGTCTAGATCATTCCTACAATCAAATCTGTCAATTTCTAGTCTCTCTATGGAGTTCCGCATATACATACCAAGCACGCGCGCAACCTTGTAAAGTGGAATAAAATTTGTGCACCTAGAGTGAAGGTGGTAAAGCTTCTGCCCCTCTGTTCGAGTCTCGCACACTACCGAATCGGCCGGTTGATTACCATGATAAGTGCATATTTGAGTAGGTGCATTGCTCCTGGAAAAATGAGTAGAAAGAGCAATCCTGATTTCATTCCATCCTACAAGATTATCCTGTGTGTGTGTGCATGGTTTTGTTCAACTAAGTTAAGGAAATTAAAACTAACACCTAGTAGTTTTAATTAACAAAGCTAAATCAAAATCTAAAACACCATCAAGATAAGAGTTAAGAAAGGTTAGGCAATAACATTATTGCATTCGAACTTCAAAGCATAAATTAAACTAACATGCTAATTGTCAAGAACCTCTACTCTTTTGATTGACGAAAAATCAAATGGACCTATGTAGACTCTATGGCAATCAAATTGGTTATTTTGATGCCCGAGCAAGGATACATGCAAGGGGAAATGATGATGGACACTGGGTCCAAGTAGAAAGCTTTATGCACAATGAAACAATACTAGGAAACAAGACATGCCCCATAGTATAGATGAAGCAAGAAACTTAGCTTTGTGAATGGTTGTGAATCCATAATCCGTGAGTCGTATTAATCGGGGAAGATGTGAAACAAACTAGTAGGATATGGAAAGAATACCATGCGCAAGACACAAGTTTCAGCCGTAATAAGCAGGTTACCTATTTGTGTAGTTTTTTTACTTGTTTAGGATTTTGTGAGAAAATTTGCCCTATTTTTTTAGATTTTTGAAGTGATAGGTATATATATTTGTTTTGTTTTCTATTGTCTAAAATGCGGTGGATAGTAGAAGAAAATAGAAGAAATAGAAGGAAGCGCCTAGATGCAAAAGAAAATGCCCCAGGGGAAGAAAGAAGCAACAGGCGACAAATAATGTCCCTGTATAGTGGAAAAAATTAATAAAATAATTATTTACGAGAGTATGGAGAAGAAGAAAAATCACGTAGGAGCAATAAAAATTGTCCTAGTGTGAAGAAAGGGGTACTAGACGGAAAAAAATGCCCCAATACTATGAAAAATAAAAGAAAAATAATCATTTAATTAAAATAATTATTCAACGGTGAACAAAGGAGAAAATGGCGGTCAAAATGAGCCTCCAGGCACTCACGACGGTGAAAAACAACTTGATATACCCCACCTTGGGGGTAAATCACATGGCCCGATTCATTCGCGTTACCGACCACCGCCAATTTTTTACCATGAGGCACTAACAATGACGAGGACGATGGTGATAGCACAAGACCAATTGCGACGAGAAGACATAGTCCGAGGGTATCAGCGGCATGCCGACGATGGCGTCTTTGTGAGTACCCAAACCCTCTTTGTCAATTTTGCAATTAATTCCCTAGAAGTAGGAATTAGGGTTAGAGGTCACGTCGGCGCACATGCGCGAGGGGCAGTGCACTAAAGGTAGCACAGGCATCTAAATGGTAGTGCGGGTGTCCTAGTGTAAATGTGTGCATGTACAGCACACACATCACACACATGCGTGCATGCATACATGCTACACATGTGCACGTCGGCGCACACACCTCATCATAGCACACACACACAAAGGGTTCACATATGCGCGCATGTGCAGGTACCCAAATGATGGCACAAGCATCCCTAAGCGGTTACGTGCACGCGCATGTGTGCCAAAGGGCAGGGCACACACACCCAAAAGGGTGTGTAGGCGCACTAGGTAGATGGAGGATAGACAGGAAAATGCCAAAAATGATGGCACTTAGAAGAAAATTTAGGATTTTTGGGTTAACCCTAAAAATGATAGGTAGAATTTAGAGGAAATGTTAGTAACTGATGAATGGAATGATTTTTGCAGAGACATTTGTCCAGTGCTTCAGACGTGGGAGCATCATTCATGTATCACTAAGTGGAGGAGAGCATGCGTCGGCGAGACCCGGCGTGGTGGTAGCCATTCTCCTAGAGGCAGTGGGCCTAGGCCGCATGTCTTGGACGCCTTCGATCATCTTTGGATCATGGGTTGCGTCTTGCATTGGGCTGAGTGGTGGCACAAAAAAGCCAATGTTTCCGAATCCCTATTAGGGAGATGACCATGACTCTAGAGCATGTATGGCGATTCTCCACGTGGCCATCCTGGGTTCACTTATCGAGTATACTTGATCTTGGGCAATCGAGTAGTTGTCAGGATTTGTTTGATTGAGATGACATACCACATGATGGTATGACTGTTGCATTACATGATTGTATTGCCGACCCGACACTATGCACCGGGGGCCTCTATATATTATGTCACTTATCAGTGGGTTTTTTCTCACTAATAAGACTAGGACATCCTTTTCAGAGGGTTGATGACACTAGTACACGAGATATTTAGTGGTGAGTGCTATTGTTAGGGACAGTGTATACTAGTGCACCTTTATTGGGACCTACATCTTATCACCTACCACCATCAGAAGATGGTGGGGCCTGCCTCACTACTACAAATTTGGTCATGGGACCACATAGCCATCAGTGCCCCGTAGGTACTCTACATGTTTGAGCTCAGAGGAGCCATCTTATATGGCATGGGTTTCAGTAGGTGGTGACGCACAAGGTCACCTGGGAAGCTTATACAGATATCGGTGAGAGTTCGATGAGTTTCCCGATAGAGATATCATATGGAGACCCTACAGGAAGATACAGTGGCTAGAGGATGTAGTAGAGCTCAGCGTTTACACCATGGAGCATTTCCTTCTTGGTAGTTAGAGTTATATTATTGAGCTATACAGGGTAGATAGATGCCAGTGACATGATTAGGCATAGTTCGGTATGCGTTCGCGCAACCGGACATATGGTATGCCCATCGAGATTCTGAGAGGTAGACCATGGGGCCATGCATATAGGTGACTTGAGTCAGAGCCAGTTTCTTACAGGTGGTTCCACTGGTATGGGACCCAGTGCGACAAGTTAGAGATCCAGGCACTACTAAAAATTACTGGACCTGGTATGCTACTATTTTACCCCAACACTCGAATATCCTAGAGGAGGCCTGAGCATCAGGAACTCAACCACCAAGAGAGATTTGGCATGGCGGTGATATGAGAGATGGTGCAGTAGCCCATGACCTAGAGGATCCATTTGATGGGTTACCACATGACGAGCAGGTGGTTTCGCATGTGCAGTACGGGGATCGAGGCCGTAGGGACTAGGACAGGCACACCGCATAGCTTCCTGGGCCTAGAGTATTAGAGCAGGGACAATCTTCTAGGTTGGTACATGGACATGCCCTAGTGGCATAGACAACCACTCTACAGCAGCGGTCATAGAAGGCTCAAGCAGAGTGAGACCAGGTCATAGCAAAGAGAGACCAGGCCCGAGCTCAAATTTTAGCTGTGATGCAATGAGCGCGATCGAGCTCGGGCTTAGGGCCAGGCGAGAGAGGTGACAAGATACTATTCAATTTCAATAGATATGATAGATGGCCTCACAGATGGCTCGAGTAATGGCCCTATATCAGCAGACACAGCCCAAGCTGCAACTTATGATACTATAGCGAGATAGGTGAGAGCAGAGAGCATGTAGTGGGCAGTGAGCTTTTCCGAGCCTCAAAGTAGAGATAACGTCTTTCCGACACATAGATGGTACAGTGGTGACTACCCAGATGCACAGAGACCTAGCTACAGCAGAGGGTAGAGCATCCTACTACAGATCATTATACTTTGAGGTAGTTTCGGTTGAGTTGCAAGCACCTTTTATAGCTAGCAATGATCGAGCAGAGGGACTAGATCCGAGAGGCCTCAGGCCTCAGTGGAGTAGCCATGGCTAGTGAGAGCTAGTGATGCTCATGCCATGCCACCACCATGAGATAGACCAACCACCCCATCGGAGGGCTTGAGTCATCCTTGATGATTGTATTTTTACATACACCTCTTGATGAAGGCTATGAGTAGATTGTGCTTGATGTACACCATTCTTTATTTGTATAGCAATTTTGACACATGCCTTTGATGAAGGCTTTTGTATTTGGTGATTGATGTATATCATCTCTTTTTACACCTCTGATGAAGGCATTTTTGATGTATAGCAGCGATGTATACCCATTTTTGATGCAAATATACCACACACACATGTATATATATAGACATTTTTTTGATATGACATGCCCTGTGTATGAGATGTTGGACATTTATTTGTTATTTCTTGATGGAGTTCATGGATAGATAAATGTGTTTGTGATGTATCCTGCTTTGATTTGACATGTATATGTGTTTTGATTTCTAGATGATATATCTTGTAGTTATATCAAATGTATTTACTTCGTGATGTGCCGACTTAGTGGGACGAGATGATACGATGATATGGGTGTTGGGGGATAGATTTTGATATTTGCAATCCCTCTTGCCCCCATTGATGATACGATATGTGATGATTAGATTAGCATTCATGTATGACGTATACTTAGCTTTTTCTTGATATATGATGTGTAGATGACGCTAAATGTGATGATATTGATGGAAATATGATGATGTGATAACAAATGATGCACACGCAACAAGAAAACACAATCAAATGTTAATAAAGGACATAATGAACAATGTAACATGACTCACTAGCATGCAAAAACACACTTCAATATGCACAAGTAAGAATAAATCTAATCTAATCAAGAAAAGATGAATCTTAACAAAGTACGTCCAAGCAACAAACAACACAAATGTACAAGCATGAAGCAACTATACAAGCAAACAAGCGAAGCAAGAAACAAGACAATGCAAGTAAACTAAAGCAATGTTTTTACAAGATTTGTTTTGTGAAACAATTTTCTATTGTTTAGGGTGTTTGTGAAACAATTTTCTATTGTTTAGGTTTTTTTGAAATAATTTTCTATTATTTTTGTGTTTTGTGAAACAATTTTCTATTTTTTTTTGTGTTTTGTGAAACAATTTTCTATTATTTTTGTGTTTTTCTAACATTTTTCCAGAGCTATGCACAAGTAACCAAGAAAGTGTGGATGCCCCCAGTGTTAGATGGGGAATATACAAGGGCAGATGCCACATGCTGATGAATAGGAAGGTGAAATCGCAGAAGTGCCCCTAGTGTAATATGGGGAATAGACAAAGGCCATGTCCTTTCTGAGATGAATAAAAAGAGACAAATCTATATCAATGCCTAACAAGGTTGGGCTCATAGGGAATCCCATAGGTAGGCATGGAACTAGCCCTAAGTAAGCAAAAGTACCCCAGGACGTAAGATGCTTGTGAACAACGAATCCTCCCAAGGCGCTGAAAATTGGTTTTCACCGAGGACCTATCCAAAGAGCCACAATTGCATGGTTTTCACTTATGGATGACCTATTTTTCTCTTTTTCTTTTTTTGTATTTTGATTATTTTACCATGTTTTTTATTTTCTTTTTCTTTTTAGACTTCATGCCATGCTTAAGCATAGAACCGCTTAAGGTGCATGGCATTCATGGGCTCACGGAGCTCATCACCATTGGGGTGAGTGAGTTTGTATGCTCATGTGCCGTACTTGGCCACTATAACATAAGGTCCTAACCAATGTGGTTCAAACTTTCCTTTCTTTTCTCATTCTACCCTTGTGTTGAATTGATTCTCCTTCATGACCAAATCACCAACCTCAAACTAACGAGGTATGATTATTTTGTTGTAGTTTCTGGAGACTGTTTTGATACACTTTGAGGTGATTAAGGTGCGGATGCGATTCTCATCTAAGAGTTCTAACTCGAGCTAGTCTAGCCACCAAGTAATATTCATCTTTATCCAGATAATCCCTAAGATATATTCTTAGGGAAGGAAGTTCAATTTCTAGTGGGATGATAGATTCATCCCAAATACCAGAGAATATGACATCGCACCCGTAGGAGTGCGAATAGAGGTCCTATAAGCCCAAAGAGCTAGGTGGATTTGCAAATGCCAATTACGACATGTCTTACTTACCATTTTCTCCATTATTTACACCAAAGTCTTATTTGTGGCCTCATCCTGTCCATTACCTTGGGGATAATATGGTGTAGACCATTTTAACCTGATTTGGAACCGATGACAGAGACCCTTTACCATTTTATTCTTGAATGAATTTCCATTATCAGTAACAATGGTTGCAGGAATGCCATACCAACAAATGTTATGATTCATGATGAATTTGGAAATTTGAGCTCCTATTACATAAGTTAAAGGACACCTCCACCCACTTGGTAAAGTATTCAGTAACCGTGATGATGTGGGTATGGCCATCAGATGAAGTAGGGGTAAGCTTCCCTATCAAATCAAGTCCCCATTTATAAAATGGCCATGCGGTGGTGATGGGTTGCAATGGCTGTGATGGGCGTGGATAAAATTTTTATACTTCTAAAAAGTACACACTTTACGACATAGTTGCAATGATCGGGTTTCCATGGTAGAACAATAGTAGCCTACTCTTAACAATTTCTTGGCTAAAACCATTCCATTAGTATGTGCTCCACATACCCCTTCATGTACTTCTTTGATCGCTTGGACCAACTCTATCATATCGAGACAACATAATGATTTCCATCGTAGCCACGATGATAAAGCGTACCTTCTAAAAGGGTATAACAGGCTATTTGGCGAATTAGGATTTGTTTCTCTAACGGGAGATGTCAAGAGGGAACATGTTGTCCTTGAGATAGGTAAAGATGGGCTCATACCATGGGAATTGGGACCAACAACATCACAAGCCAGACAATATTTTGGCATGTCGTATGTAGAATGGCGTAGATTTTCCACAAAGAATGACATGTCATTTTTTCTGGCAAATGCGGAGCATAGAACCCACCTTATTGTCATAGCATATGCCAATCTATTTTTCACTCTTGGGATCTATTCAAATGTGATGCGCACAAAGTACTCTTTTAGAGTTTCTGACTTCTTGTAAGGTATGAGTTTTTCATCCTTAACCTTGTATTCATCATTAAATTGCTTGATAATTAACTGAGAATCACCCACAACCTTGACATGGTGAATGTCCCATTTGATGGCGAGCTTCATCCCTATGATAAGTGCCTCATACTTTGTGATGTTTTTCATGTAAGGAAAACCAAGACGAAAAGCCTGAGGTATGGGATTGCTAGAAGGAGTAATGAGGACCACACCTGCTCTGAACCATGAAAAGTAAAAGATTTGTCAAAGTGTATCTTCCATACGATAGATTCTTCAATGTATAGCAATGAGGCATCTGGCAGATCCAAATTCAAAGGTTCAGTGCCTTACAAAGGTGCTTCTGCTAATTGATCAGCGAGTACTTGTCCCTTAATCGAATTTTGATGCACAAAATCTATGTCAAATTAACTTAGTAGAATGATCCAATTAGCCATTCTACCTGTGAGGTTGGGTTTAGATAGCAAATACTTGAGTGGGTCAACTTTGGATATAAGTTTGGTTTTGGTATTCAATAGATAATGGCAAAGTTTTTGAAAAGTAAAAACAACAGCCAAACAAGCTTTTTCAATTTGGGGATAGTTGAGCTCATAAGCGATGAGAGTGCAACTGAGGTAGTACACCGCTTTTTCTTTGTGACCAAGGTTGTATTGGGCAAGCAAAGACACCAATAGCAAATTGAGTAGTAGAAATATAAAGCAAGAGTGTCTCACTAGGAGTTGGAGGCACAAGGATAGACGGATTAGTCAAGTATTGTTTAAGCAAAGCAAAGGCATGTTGTTTCTCTGGTCCCCAGATGAAGGTGATGTCCTTTTTAAGTAGGTGGGTGAATGAATGACACTTATCGGTAAGCTGGGAGATGAAGCGGTGAATAGCCTATATTTTTCCCTGCAAGCTACGTAGTTGCTTAATGTTCTTAGGAGGAGGCATCTCAGTAATAGCAGACACTTTAGTAGGGTCTACCTCAATTCCCCTTCTTGATACAATGAAGCCCAATAGTTTTCCTGATAGCATCGCTGAACACACATTTCTTTGGGTTTAACCGGACTTTATACTCTCGTAGGCGCTCAAAGATATGCCACAAAATAACAGGGTGATCTTATCTTGTTTTATATTTTCTGAGGATGTCATCCACATAGTCTTCCATTATATTGAGGATCATATCAGGGAAAATTACCATCATTTCCCTCTGATAAGTAGCTCCTACATTTTTAATCCCAAACGTAATTACCGATAAATGATGAAGGTACCCCAAGGAGTTGTAAAAGCCATCTTGTGTTGATATTCATCAACTATCTTGATTTGGTTGTATCTTGAAAATCCATCCATAAGAGATAACATCTCATATCCTATTATTGAATCCATAATCATATCAATATTTGGCAGTGGAAAATCATCCTTAGGGAAAGCCTTATTAATGTCTCTAAAATCCATGCGATTCTAATCCCGATAGGCTTTTTCTAGATAGGGACGATGTTGGATATCCATTCAGAGTAATCAATAGGCTAAATGAATCTTGCCACAAGCAATCTTTCTAATTCCTCTTTAACTAGGAGGGCCACCCTTGGGTGCATCTTTCTAAGCTTTTGTTTAATAGGCTTAGCGTCTGCATGTACAACTAAGTTGTGCACAACCAAAGTTGGATCTAAGCCTAGCATATCCTTATAGGACCATGCGAATACATCTATAAAATCCCGTAGCAGCATGGTGAATGTTTTATGTTCTCGTACCAAGAGTGATGCTCCCAATTTGACTATTTTTGGGTCTTCTTCGTACCAATGTTTACATCGATAGTTTCTTCTACTAGCAACTTTGACAAGTCCTCCATACATGTAGGATCGGGAGGAAGGTTGAGATCTTCGTCCAAGGATGTCTCCATGATATTTTCATCCTTGGTGTGGTCCTTTTTATTGTCCTTTGATTTTTGCACCTATTTTTCAGCCAGTGCCTCAAAGAGGTTTTCACTATGCGACTTGGAATTTGATTTTTGCCAAGGCTTTACGTTGGAACTTTTTCCCTCACTTTTTCTTAAGTTTTGTTGACCACAAAGCTCAACTTCCTCACGAAGTAAGCGCAGGTATCCAAGTCAATATAGAATCCCTTTTTGTGGTCTCTAATGGGAATTGTATCCCAAATGCCCATGAACTCTGCGATAGCTTCATCATTCTCAAATAGATCTAGTGGCATATGACATTGTTGGTCCCATTCAACAAGGGAAGGGTAAACAAGGTCAAGTGTAGGTTCTATAGGGGTTATGGTTAAGACAACGGTATTCATGAATAGGTTTGTGGAGGTAAGATCCTCATATTGGCTATAATGGGAGTTTGTATCACTATCTAGATAGTTAGAGTTATCCTCACATTCAGAGCAAGTAGCATCTTGATCATTGGGGTGTGCCCCATAAGGGTGAATTCCAATGCCGTATATTTTTGTTTTAAAATATGGGAGAGGCACTGGTTCTTGTTGTCCTTGCTCATTTCTTCCACATCCTAGGCCCTTGTAGCCCATGGAGTACATCATTTTACTAGATTTCTTGTATTTAAGGGTTTGATAGTAGAGGGTCGGGGTGAGTATCCTCTAGAACCCAAATTATAGGTGGATCTAATAATTATTCTTCAGAAAAGAAAGCCTCCAGGTAAAAATGACCCAATAGTTTGCTCATTTCTAGGTCTTCTGAAGTGATAGCTGGGTCGACCTATAATCTTAGGTGACAATGAGAGGTCTGAAACCAAGAGGGCTTGTTGCACGTTACATTCTCCATAGCCATATTCTAGAACCTTCATCTCCCATGAATCAAAATGAGAGGTTGATGTAGAAGCACCATGGGCACAAGAACTAAGAGAATTCAAATCTACCTGAGATTCCATGGCTTTAGATTGGAGAGGGATAACTATATCGGTAGAGGGACATGCATATGTACCCTTACATGAAAAACTATCGAGAGCTCTGTAATGAGTGAAGAGATCTGAATCTCCTTGTATTGTAATAGTGTGTCCCTCATGCTTTAGTTTAATGCATTGATGAAACGTTGATGGCATGACCTACATGGCATGAATCCATGGTTGTCCTAAAAGCATATTATACAGAAGTTCCAAGTCCAGGACATGGAACTTTGTTTGATGACAAGTGGTACCCACTTCCATGGGAAACGTGATTGTGCCTGCGAATCCCTTTCCGTGTTGTCGTAAGTGGTGATAGTGATGATGTTTGACTCAAGGTCTACTCAAGTATGTCCAGTGCTAACCAACTTAACCAACTTCAACATGCATATATTCAACCTTGATCCGTTGTCCACAAGCACCCGTTTTATCTTCTTACGGGTAATAACTACCTCAATATACAAAGGGAGATTATGCATTGGATTTTCGATAGGGATTTCCCTATGATTGAAGGAAATGTGTTTAGTTGGCACAATTTTTGCTACTGCGGCTTGAAGATGTGTACGATCTACCTCCAGTGGCACTCCCGACTCTCGAAGAGTTTGGTACAAATGTCTTTGTGTATATTTGAAATATTAAGAAGGTCCAAGATCAAAATCTTGGTAGATTTCTGAAGTTGCTCTAAGAGGTTGTACCTACCTTTTGTGGGGTTGATGGAGAAGGTTTAGGAATCACAAGGCGGGAATTCCTTGTTACCGTGGCACAATCCTTTCCCTTGATTTGAATGGGGTTCACATGGTCATTAAGAGAGTGAACACATCCAATAAGCAAATCATAATGATTGTTGTATTTTTGGTATATAAGTAATTCACTGCTTTATAACTCTAGGATGAATCTCCCGATCTAGCTTTGACTCTTCTGATTTACCATGTTTGGGAAATGGCTCTTTATATATCCCCATCTTTTCGTTGGGTGTTTGAGTTTTCTCTGGGTTGTCCACCTCTATCTCCCCATTGTCAATGAGGTCTTGGATATAGTGACGAAGTCACAAACATTTGTCTATTTTATGTCCCTTGACATGATGTAATTCACAATAGTCATGCTCCTTGTACCATGATGGTTTTAGAGCATTTTCATCAAATGGTTGTGTCGTAGGATATGTCACCATGTGAGCCGCATCCAATTGTTTTAATATAACCGAAAAAGGCTCATTGAGAGGGGTGAACATTCTTCATTTTGGTGGTGGTTGAATAGGTCCTTTGGTTAGTTTAAAAGGTTGACCGGTTTGGACCGTTTGTACATGTTTGGAATCTGTGATCCCATCTCCCACCATGTTTTTGTTTTTGTTAAATATTTTTGGCTTCTCCGTAGGTTTAACATTTTGATTATCCTTAGATTGTGACTTAAGAGTTCCTTTAGCAATAAGGGATTTCTCTATTTGAACACCCTTTTCAATGACCTCCTCAAAAGTGCAAACACAATGCATTTGAAGGTGGAAAGCAATGTCTGGATTTAGGTTGGGCACAAAGATACTTACCAACTATTTTTCAGGGAAAGCGCAAGGGAAGCGACTGGCTATCCCTCTCCACCATTGTAGGAAGCTAGTGAAAGTCTCATTAGGGCGTTGTTTGGTGCCACATAAATCTGCCATGGTGATATCACTTTCTATGTTTTATGAGAAATGACGCACAAACCTTTCTGCCATCTGGCCAGGTAAAAATAGACCCATAAGGCAAACACATAAACCACTCCAAGGCTTGACCTCTTAGACTCTTAGGAAAGAGTCATATGAGATAATTATCACTATAGGACACCTCTTGACGTGCCATATAGAAATATTTGACATGGTCTTGTGGGTATCCCTTTCCCCTATATTTGTCGAATTTTGACATGTCAATTTTTTAGGGAAAGGTTGAAGTGTCATAGCTTTTTCAAAATGATGGGGACATAGTTCTTTATATTGATACTTTCTAATGCTCCCCATATTACTCTCTTAAAGGCTTGCAAGTGTTGCTTTCATGGATTGCACTTCTTGTGTGAGAAATTGTTCTTTAGTAGGAGAAGCTAGGATATATACATGATGATAATCCGCATTGTCTTCTCCTTGATTTTCCCTATGGAGTTCACTGATTTTGACCTTAGGCCTTAGTTTTTAGACATTCTTGCGTGCTTCCTTTTGTACATGATAGGTTAACAAGGCTAATTGTTAGCTTAGGTTGCTTATTTATTGTTGAATGGTGATCTCTTCTCCCAAAGGTTCCTCTTCTTCCTCATATTGTGGAGGTTCTTCAACATTCTCATGTCCTGACCTAATTTTATGTGGCACTTTGATAAAGGGTATTCTATGTCCCACTACATTATCATTTCTTGTGTTGGAGGTAGAAGCATGTCCGTGTGTTAAAATTTCCTCCATGTTGATAAGAGGTCGCTCCTCCTCATTAGCATTATTCGTAGGTGGGATTGTTTCATTTGTAGTGGGCATTTTGGCCCCTAATTCTACAACCCGTGCTAGCACCCTATCCTTGTTTCTAAAAAGGAAATCATCTAATAAGGTGGGGTCAAAGTCAAATTCCACATGTGGGGACTCCAATTCATTACCACTATGATCGACCATGTCGTCTATCTCTTTTTCCATGGAAAATAAAGGCCCTAGATCATGTCCAATAAAAGGGTTTGACCCTTGTCTGTTTGAGGCTTCCCAAGCTTGCGCTTGTTGTTCCTCGTATGTTTGTTTCTTGAGTCCTAATCATGTTTTGGGAGCCATGACTTGCAATAGTTTCACTAAGGTAAGTTGTAAATGTGTTCAAAACTTTGTGACCACACCTAAGTGAAATGCAAGATGAATGTCAAGAATATGAATGAGTAAAAATGTGAGAATACCAATGTGATAGAGTGATAAATCAATAGTGACACAAATGTTTGGTATCTAAGCCTATCAAATGAATGAAGTACTTCCTAGACTGTGTTTCAAAAAGTAGTTTGGTATCGCAAGATAATTAACAAGATGTTCTCACTTATGCCAAGTTCAAGAGAATGAACAAGACGTAAGTAAATACAAGAAGTTAATGTGACCTCCTAACAAGGTATACTAAAAGTGAGCTCAAATTCGATTAAGACCTATATCCCAAAAATTTCCAGTTACAATTTGTGAGTGACACAACAATGTCACCAAGATATGTTAACCAAACTTTGCGAGAAAGTAAGGTATTGATATCAAGATGATATTGATATAACATGCACAAGTGGTAACACGTAGCACTCTTCAAAATTGAGGTAATAATAGAGCCGAACTAAAAGCTTAAAGTATAACTAAGAATTGTTAAAATGTGTGTAGCATAACCTTACAATATGGATATTTAGGTCAAGTTTACAAGAAACAAGACGTAAATACCAAAATTGTAGTGATACGATACAAACAAGGTAACCTTTCTAAGGAAGTCCAAGATGATGAACCACACCTAACTATAATGACGATCTTGACATGGGTATCAAGATCACAAAGGCCACCAATGATATGAGTACACTTCCACATACTTTATATGTTTAACTTACCCACCACCGCAAAGGGGACGGGCATAAACGGACAAAAAAGTGGCAGAAATAATCGATTGGTAACACAAAGGTAGTCACCCTTCTTTTGATCAACAAAGTGTCAAAAGAATGTGAAGGAATTAAATCAAAAGGGGATGAAAAGTGTTGGCTTCACTTCGGTAGAGTTTCACCTCACCTTAAGACAAGTAAAAACTAAACAAAAGTAACACATCACACGTTTCGTGATAAAAGATGGCTCACAACTCAACACTGTTTGAAATGGTCAAAGTGGGCTCCTAGCCAAAGAATATCTTCCTAGGTGGTTCTCTCACCCTAGGTGTTACAAATTTGTCTTAAGCAAGCATGATTTACCCAAACAGTCCTGACTATCTTGGGAGTATCTCGGCTTTACTTTACCCCCTTCAAGAACAATAGGCAACTAGTGCGTCTACGTGTACTATCACTGGGGTCACCATACAGACAACCGGTAATGCTATCTCACAAGGAATCACTAGTCAAGTAGGTAGTTTGGAGCACTTCCTATTTTTTCCACAAGGCTCCCTCTTGCGTGGACTACTTTGGGGTTCCTAGAACCACCCCCATTGTTGTAGCTTAAGGTGTTATGCCAAAGGGGTTATGTTCTAGTTGAGCGGATAGGGACGTACCCTTTTCTGAAACCTACAGTGTTTTGAATATGTTGCTCTTTTTATCTTGTTTAATTAGGTGTGGTTTTCATGAACACCTTTTGGCAACCTGTATGACAATTGTATTAGTAGTTTTTGACTTTGTTTCGATTCCACCTTTCTTTGACAAGCATGTGTTTTGGTCCCTCACAACGAGTTTTAGTAATTTTCCATAAAAGAGTAAACATCATTTCGATTCTAAAGATAGTCCAAGGATGCAAGAAAGAGCATATGTGATGTTTCCAAAATCCAAGAAGATATCAAATGGAAAAACACTTTAATTCAAACACACCAAGTTAACCCATTCCAATCCAGATATTCCTAACAATTTCAAAGCATCAAAAGATATAAGAATCATTTCTAATTCCCAAGATCACCTCAAGGGACCCAAGGGAAGAGCATACTCGATCTTATTCCTATAAGAAAACATGCAAAGTTTAACTAATCTAGTAAAAGCATGCAAAAGCACCCTATAAAAATGAGTATTTAATTAGATAAAACCTGCAAGAAAGTTAGCACCTTAACACCTTAACCTCAAGAAAATAGAAAGACACATGCGCCCCTATTTTGGCATCTACGCACGGGTTAGGGTGGATGCGCTACTCTATTTTCTACTTACAAAGTGCACCTACGCTTCGAGAAAGGTGGGTGGGCTTGGATCGTGGTGTGTGCACCACGGAGGTAAACAACAATGTGGGGATCTGACAGAGCACCTATGCTACTGAGAGATGTGCCTGCACCACGATAAGTGCGTGTGTGCCACAATCGATTTAAAAGTGACAATTTCTCGACAGAGCGTGCCATGCGCTGCTAAAATTACTCGCACTACTGGAGAGATGCTTGCACCTAGTTTAGTGTGTGTATGCACTAATTTGAAAGGTTTTTTGCGTTATAGTGAAACTACAATACGAAATGGCGTCTACACTCGGGTTAGTGTGCTTGCACCCTAGTTAGGTATGTATGTGCATCGGGGTCAAAAATAGAGATCAGGCTTAGAAAATGTGCCTACGCCACCCGAGAGGTGCTTGCTCCAGCATAAGTGTACATGTGCTCCTGTTAGTGCACCTGCGCCACTCCTGCAACCAAAATACGGAAAAAAACACAAAAAAGCTCACAATACTTCAAATTTTAGCAAGTTAGTTTGAAAATGGCAACAACCCATTAAAATGATGACTATGAATGAGAACCTACACATATAATATTAGCAAAAATCCCAAGAAAATGGACATTAATTACTATATGTGCATATCAAAAGTTAGCCAAAACAATAGAATTCAAACTAAAATGCCAAGGGACTAGGTCCCACCGGGCATGCCAAATGTGTGCATGGTTTTGTTCAACTAAGTTAAGGAAATTAAAACTAACACCTAGTAGTCTTAATTAACAAAGCTAAATCAAAATCTAAAACACCATCAAGATAAGAGTTAAGCAAGGTTAGACAATAACATTATTGCATTAGAACTTCAAAGCATAAATCAAACTAACATGCTAATTGTCAAGAACCTCTACTCTTTTGATTGACAACAAAATCAAATGGACCTATGTAGACTCCATGGCAATCAAATTGGTTGTTTTTGATATCCAAGAACCTAGGAATGGGAGCTCATCAAAGCTTGGCTACAAGACCCTTTGACTATCCCCATATGACCCAAGCACTTAGCTAGAAAATGCAAGAAAGGAGGCTTAGCTCTTCAAATGGTGAATTCTCAAGAATAACAAAGGAAAGATTTTAGTCTATTTGCTATGTGCTTTGCTTTTGTCTTCTCAAGGAATTTAGGTGTAAGTGTAAAGGTAGGAGGAGGGCTCTTTATATAGCCCAATGGATAAAAGAACCACTACATCCCTTTGCATGTGGGATAATAGGGATGTTGAGTTAGTTATGGATAAGGGGGGTTTAGATAGGGTTGATTTAACCTTAGGAGGGTTTAGATAGTCCTTTAGTGACTCATGTTGATAAAGGGGGCTCATTAATTAATCAAGATGATTTAATTAATAGATGTGCAAGCTTATAGAAGCTTTTAGAGGAATATTAGCATGATTTAGACTATAGAAGGGGATTAAATCAATTAAATATTGATTTATTGGTTTAATGAAAGGGGAAGCTAATTAATTAATAATAATTAATTAGTCTAGATAGGAAGGGGATTAATTAACGGAAGGTTGTTAATTAGGGTATTTGTTGGATAGGTGACTTAATTAATTAGTGTAGTGTAATTAATTAATAACAATAGGAGAGAAGATGGGCTCTTTTGACGATATGTCACCAATTTGCGGGAAAGGGGATAATTAGTGCAATTTAAGTATTTAAATTGCTCGGGTGTAATTATGGGTGTCTACATTTTGAACCACCCACTCACGCGTTGTTGTCCCGCACAGGGTATATGTTAGCATATTTTGTCTCTCCAACTGGTCTATCCACTATTCCTCCATTGCACGTAGAAATATTGTAGAATATCCCTCTCCAATTGTACCAAGGTGCCGAGTTGTTACCTATTCTCCTGATATAATGAGGTCCACTGTTCCGCGCAAATGTGCTTCTTACTTTATGCCCTACTAACTCATAAGTACCATGAGCCCAATTATCACAAGAAATACTTGTAGTATCGCTAATAGATTGTGCATCTTCCCACTGAAGGATTCCTTCTTTAGATGGATCGAGCACTTCTGGGTCCCGGATGGCGTGTACATAAATCCTATTTAGATCTTCCTCACTTAAAGGCTCAACATAGGGCATAGATTTCCCATCGGTTAAAGGGATAATAACCCTTTCCTCCTTGTTCTCAAAACTGATATATCCCTTGTTGAACTGAAGATCAACATTATTTGCATAACACCAAGGGCACCCAAGTAGAGTTAGGAAATTGTCTGCTTCTGTAAGTGCCAAAACCTCAAAGTCCCCTGTGAACTTGGCCCCTTATATAGTAATGGATGCATCTTTTAAAACTCTAATAGGGGTGGCCTTGGTTCGATTAGCCATAAACAACACATTAGAAGATGGTTGTAATGGGGGTCTCCCCATATGTACCCATGCATCTAAAGTAAGTACATTAACTTTTGTGCATGTATCAATCAATATATTACTCAAAAGCCATCCATCCACAACAATATTTAGAGTGATTTCCTTTTCATAGTCCAAGCTATGGGGAGATTTGCATGCAGGATCTACCATCCAATCTCAAAATTTGTGTGTGGATTGTTTCCTTTAGCCAATTCCCTAAAAATGGAATGATATTATCCTAGCACAACATTTTGCACACCTCCTTTAAGTCATCAATATCATATTGGACCATCTCTATTGTTTTCTTTTGTTCCATCTTCCGTGATTGCTCCTTTAAACACTGTATTTCACCCTGAAGATTTTTGAGTACCTCCATGGTTTCATGATAAACCTCCTTTTGATGGATAGGATCAGGGTACCATGCATATAAAACCTCCTCTTTAGTGATGGTAGGATTCTATTGTAACACTTCTTTGGTGCACGCCGCTCAACACGGGTAGTCATCTTTACGGGTAATGCCTCAAATTCCAGTTCCAACTTAGGCATCCACTTATTTTCCATAGTGTGTTATATCCTAACCATCCCCATGCCTTTTTTCTTGTTTATGATGCTTACTAAGATGCTCATATAAGTCTAGGCATTCCTCATAACTATAAATCTTCCCACAAAAAGAGCAAGTAATATTATGAGGACATTTGTACCTGTAGTGGTCAGGAGGTCTGCATGTATAACATGTCCCATGAGGAAACTTGCCTCATCCCCCACCATGTCCTTGGCCTCCGAATCCACCACGGTATCCTCAACCTCTACCATGACATCCTTTAAAATGCCATTTTCTGGTCATATCGTGCTTGATTGTGATCCTGATCCTGGTGCTCATTCTTTCCTTTAGAGTTATCTGATACTCCTGTCTATCACACACCAATATCTATAGCATCATGGATCTGACCAATCAATCTACAGTCCTCTGTATTATGAGTTGTGGACTGAAAAATCTTACAATAGTATGATACGTTCTTCCTTATCGCACGTTGTAATAATGGGTAGTGGCTAACATCATGGTTTAAATGACATATCTCATAGTCTAGCAATAATGAACGTACTGATCTGTGGGGACAACTATCCTTGGTGTGACCTTCCACTTCACAATCTATACACCAAATCCCCGTGTGCATCTCATGTGCTGATTTTGCCGATAAATTTTTCAACTACTTCACCATAGCCGTAATCAGTGCCTCCAAGAATGGACTTACTCCGGTGACTATACTCACGACTACCTCAAAGACACAAAGCTGCTTTGTGTGGCAAATCAGCAGAAGACGCCCGGATGTTAATCAGATTTCTAGTTTGATCATCCTAAGTATCCAGTGCGACACACAACATTGAATCCTTTCCCCAAGTGTGGGACTTGTAAAATGGGAAAGGAATCTCTAGATTAGAGGCTGGTTCCTCAACTCCTCTGATCAGATTTATCACTTGCACAGTTGCAGAGGTTTGAAACTCAAAATCCTACTCTAAATTCCAAAGTGGATAGAGATAGAGAATGTAAAAACTAAAACTAATGCTAATAGGTGATGCACCGAAGGAGTGGTGAGCATTTCTTACTTCTGCAGATTGACACAGTTCACAAAATGCAACAAAACTTCATGCACAAACTGATAACCATAATGGAGGATCAGAAATTAGTCAAACAACACAAGTAGAGGATGGAAACTTAATCACAGGGCCTGTATTGTTATTTTAACATCAAAAATCACTTGCATTACAACACCTGAGAGGTAAAATAGGTTGCAGTCTTGAAAAAAGGTTTGATATTCCACCAAAATCACTTCCAAGGTGAAAAAGGGAGTTTTCTATACACAAAAAATGTTCAACCCTTTGAAAATGAGCCAAATCGCTTTTACGGTGCAAGGATGAGCCCAGAGAGAGAAACGTGAGAAAACGTGGAAGGGATTCAACCATTGACCAAAATGTAATCAAAATAGCATGGGCATCCTTATAGACCCATCCCCTAACATTTTTAGACATGCTGAGAGAGAACGCGAGCCATTCTTCATTAAAAATGGTGGTTGAAACGTCATTTTGTCCATGACCACGTGCGAGGTGTTTTTTGATTTTATCTCTCCAAACTCCATCAAAATGCAAAAACAACCCCAAAATCTTGTAGAGAATGTTACCATCTTTCCATTTATGTAAAGAACGTGAAAACCAAGCTCTGGATCGAAATATATGGCCATTTGAAGTTTTAGGGCAAAACAGGGGCCAAATCGGGTTCACGGGCAAAAATTTTGAATTTTCACCTTTTTACATTTGGGTAAATTTCCCAAAAATTCCCGCGCTCCGCCTTTCCAGATGCCACATGGCACGTTTTTATTGGGCGCGGGCCTATCCTATTTCATTTTTCATTGTTTTTCCCTTGGAAAAATTCTCAAAAAACTCTGCTGGGCCGATGATTTGAGGACACGTGGCATCACATTATTAGACATGGGCATTTTCCCCAAGATTTCTCCGTCGCCTTCTCGACCATTTTTAACTCCTGGACACGTGGCAAAACCCCATTGGATGCGGGTTTGCCCCTTCTTTAATTTCTTTGCGGGCTTTTCCTTGATTTTTTGGTGCCACCTAGACACGTGGCGAGATCCCATTGGCTCGCATTTTGGGGGCGGGCTTTTCCCTTTGAAAAATTCCTTCATTTTTCCTTTGGGAAAATTTCCCAATTTCTCCCCGCCCTCCGCCGGTCTGAGACATGTGGCGGCATATCATTGGTCGTGGGCCCTCCACAAGCATTTTCACTTTTACGCAAACACTTTGGGAAAAATCCCAATTTCCTCCCGTGCTCCGCCTTCCTAAGGGCTTCGGTGACACATGGCCTTTGTTGATTCATCGGCAGGGCAAAGAGCCAAAACTTCCTTCATTGAAATTTGGCGAAACACTTCACCAAAATTCCAACTTCTCCTCCGCCTCCGCAATTCCGGCTCCATAGGACACGTGGCACATTTTTATTGGGCGTGGGCCCTCCTTCCAAAATTTTCCATGCGCCAACACTTAGCCAAAATTTTCAAATTTCTCCCCGTACATGTGGCATCATCCGATTCGTCATGGGGTCATGGGGTAAATTTTCCCATTTGAAATTTCGCAAACACTTGGTGAAAATTCCAAGTCTTCCTCCGACCCCCGCCACTTCTTGGACATGTGGCGGCATCTCATTGGCTGCAGGCCTTTCAGGGGAAAATTTCCCCAAAAACTCCGCCGAGCCATAACTTCAAAAATACATGGAGTTAGGAGGAAAACTTTGCCTTTCTGGAAAGCTGAGAGAGAGCTCTATTCAATGGTGTCATTTCTAGAAAGTTTTGAGTGACCGAAAAGCAAAAAATTATGTCTGAGGCACAAAAGAGGGAAGAATGAAAGGAGTTAGCCACAAAATGAGCAAGGGGCACATTTTGGATAACAATTTTGGCGACTCGAGGGGTCATATGCCTTTGGATGAAGTTAACAATTGCTCGAAGCAATCCATTAGGCATGGAATCATCAAATTCTCTCGTTTGATACCCCAACCGACTAGAACACCGCAAGGAGGAAGATGGAATATCACCCGATGGAGCAAGGCCTGCAAACACATTCCAGAACAACAAGTTTGTGTCAAAGCATGTAGGGAAAGTAAAACTAACCTACAGCAAAATAATGTGCACAAGCACTTAGAGGAATGTAAATCTAAACTAATATGTACAAGGTGGAGAATTTCTTTCAATAACAATGCTTTAGATGGATTCCATTGACTGGAATCTACGTTCTTCGCCATCCAATGAAGACAATTGGAAAGCATTGCTATCCTTACACTTTGTGACCATGTATGGGCCACTCCAAATGGTATCAAATTTTGAATGCCTTCCTAGTTTGGCTCTATCTCGCATCCCATTTTAGCACTAGATCTCCAACTTGGAAGGATCTATTCTTGGGCTTCCTATCAAAGGTCTTCTTTATCAAAGCCTTATCCTTCTCCATTGCTTGGGATGCTTGATTTTGATTTCTTGGAGCTCCATCAATTCCCGCATATCCGAATTCCATGGGCTCAAACTCCAATAGCTCCAACTATTTCATGAGTTCCAATGTTGCCAACTCAAGTGATATGGGAAAAATTGCCTCTCTTCCATAAACAAGCTTGAATGGAGAGTTACCCGTAGATCTTTTGGGAGTTATCCTATCAGCCCATAAAGCTGATTTCAACTTAGTATGCCAAGACCTCGATTCTCATCAAGAGTCCTCCTAATGATCCTCAACAAATTCTTATTTGTAGATTCAACTCGCCATTACCCTGAGGGTAATAGTTTGATGAAGTACTTAGGTAGATCCCATTCTTGACAGCCCATTCAGTCACCTTGGACCCAATGAAGGCCAATGCATTATCTGATATTATTGTAGTAGGTATGCCAAATCGGTTGTTATTCCCTAATAGAAATCTAGGATGCTAGATTCATTTGCTTCCTTGAGTGCTACTGCTTCAGTCCATTTGGTGAAATAATCTGTGGCTATTAAAATCCATTTGTGCCCTTGGCTTGAATTGGGATTAATGACTCTAATGAAGTCTAAACCCCATTGCATGAATGGCTGGTCAACTGAAATTAGATGCAATGGAAGGGAAGCTAGCCTCTCTTTACCTGTGAAGAATGCACAATTCTTGCACCTCTTGATCCATTCATAATAATCATTGAAAATCTTAGGCCAATAATAGCCAGCCCTCATGATCTTTAGAGCTGTCACTCTTTGTGCAAAATGACCACCACTGGTCCACTATGGAACTCTTCCAAAGACCTTATGAATCTGATTTGTACTAATGCATCTCCATGAGACTCCATTCACATCCCTTTTGAACAAAACACCATCAACAAGGGCATATGGGATAGCTTGCAATCTGAAGTGTCTTCTTTGGGTCTTGTTTATCCTGGAGGGCATAGACCTATGCTTAGGAAGTGCATTATGTCTTGGGTCTAGCAAGGAATGGGAACACCAGTTTTCTTGTTGAGTGCTTCATTGCTCATGGTTGTCTTGTAACGCCAAAACATCCTCCTTCTCATTGCATGCTTCCTTTTGTGTGCTCAAAATCAGCTTCTCACACAATCCTTTTCCTCTGACCAACTTGGTGAGTTTGATCTCAATGTCATACTCCATGACAAGAGTAATCCAACCTGCCCTTTTTTCATTCAAGTATTTGTTGAGGAGGAAGTCTTTAACTCCCGCATGAGAAACCAACAATTGGACCTTGTTGTTTGAAACTAGATGCTTGAATTTCTTCAAGCTCCCGATTCTGCAAGAATATACTTCTCAATGAAGGAATACTTCACCTCATATTCCTCCGTGCTTTGGCTAAAGAAAGCAATTGGCTGCTCATCATTATCTTTGTTTTGCTGTACCAAAATTGCAGAAATAGTATCATCACCCCCAAATGTGTAGAGGATGAAATCCTTGGAGAAATCTAGGCTAGTGAGAGTTGGTGCTTGAGATATGGCTTCTTTGATTGCTTCAAAACTTTCCTTGCCCTCTGTTGTCCATTTGAAAACCATGCTTTTCTTTAACATCGTGGTGATAGGTTTGACAAGGGCTGCAAAATTTGGGACAAACCTTCGAACAAAATTTATTCTCCCCAAGAAACTTTGAAGGGCCCTCTTGTGGCTTGGAAATGGTAGTGCTCTTATGGCTTCAACTCTTTCTGGATCAATTGCTAATCCTTCCTTGGAGACAATGTGGCTAAGGAGCTTTCCTTCATGGGCTAGAAAAATACACTTTTTAGGATTCAAAGATACTCCAAATCTTCTACACCTTTGGAACACTTGTCTTAAATGAAAGAGGTGGTCTGCTGTATCTTTTGAAAAAATAGTGATATCATCAAGCTATATCAGCACTATGTCGTTAATCAAATCCTTGAACGCCATGTCCATTGCTCTTTGGAAGGTAGCTCTAGCGTTGGACAGCCCAAATGGAATTTTCCTATATGCATAAGTTCCCCATTTGGTTGTAAAGGCTGTCTTGAACTGATCTTCTTCCTTCACCATAATCTGATTATACCCCGAATAGCCATCAAGTAATGAAAACCTCTTGGAGCCAGCAACAACTTGCAAAATTTTCTCCATAGAAGGAAGTGGATAATGATCCTTGAGAGATGCTCTATTCAAATCTCTGAAGTCAACACACAATCTGATTTCCCACTCTTCTTTCTTACTGGAACCAAGTTGGCTACCCAACTAGAATGCTTGATAGGGAATATAATTCTTGATTCTATCAACTTATTCAATTCTTTTCTCATGAGAGGCTCCATGTGGGGGTTGGTGGCCTTTTTTTTGCCTGATGGGTTTAGTACTTGGATCCAATTCAATGGTATGTTGAGCTAACTCAGGATTGAAACCTTTCAAATCTTCATAGCTCCAAGAGAACACATCAGGGAATTCTTGACAAAGTTGTATGAACTCATACCTTTCTTGCTCAGCTTGTCATCTTACCAATTTGGAGTGATTTTCCTTCTTCTAACAAGATGGATGCTGAATCTTCTCCCTTGATTTGAATGTTTGCTTTATATTTCCTAAACTCGATCATTAGGATTGAAAATGGACTCCAAAGTAATAAGTCCCTTTGGTAGTTTGTTGGTCCTCAGCTGCACCACTTGGTCACCATAATCGCTGTTCCAACTTTTCCTAATTTTTAGTGAGAACTTAGCCTCTTCTTGCAAGAAAAGATGATTTGCTGGTCATTTTCAAACACTTTCCAACTTACATTGTTGTCTGGCATTGAAGGCCTCACATTCACATGGATGTTTGGCTATACCTTGTCTTTTTGAATGCTTTCAACAACGTCAAAGGCTGCCCCAACTGCTGCAAGCATGTTAGCAGCTTGGTTCTCTTTTCTAGGAATGAATTTTATGCCAAAACCCTCAAAATATTCAATGAGGTCCCACACCCTGTTCTTGTAGCATTTGAGTAGATCATTCTTGATGTATGCTGCCCCTTAACTTGGTTGACAATCAACTCACTATCACCAAAGACTTGCAAGTTCTTTATTCCTCTCTTGATTGACCAATGCAATCCTTGTATCAAAGCTTCATATTCAGTAGTGTTATTAGAGCATGCAAACTGAAATCTAAAAGCTGAATAATACTTAACTCCTTATGGTGAAACAAGCATAGCTCCCCCCCGCACCTTGTCTACTCCTTGAACCATCAAAAAACAACTGCCATACTTCATTTTCATCCTTGTGGTCTGGCTTGGTGATGCTAGGAATAGGCTGATTTTCTTCATGCATGCAATAGACTCCTAACTCAGATTCTTCTATTTCTTGATAAGGATCAAAAGCATGCACCTTGTTTGCCCATTCATCAAGAGTTAGATCTGGGATACTTCCAACTTTGGTGTCAGCTTCATCAGTGCTTGGATAATCTTCTTGATCAAACGCTGAACAATTGGTATTGATTTGACTTGGAGTGTAAGGCTCAATGTGAAAGTTTGCAATAGGCTCAGATCTGATTGTGGCTTTAGTTCCATATCTTGTCCTAAACAACATGTGTGACCAATCAGCAAATAAGTAACCTCCAATCTTGGTTGTGAAATCCCTTGACAAACATAGGGCAAAGAGTGGTGGAAGGTCTATTACTGAGACATCTTGCAAAACAACAACGTTGGGGTAGGCATGCAAGGTAAGGCTCAAGTTTTTTATCACTCCAACTATTGTTACCGCTGTCCCATCCAATTGCACTACCCCTTTGGATATGGTTTCATACATGAATTCCCAACCGATCAGCTATTTGCTTGGGCATTACTAAACTACTTGCCCAGAATCAATCATGCAATTGTGTACTAGTTGATTCCCAATGATCAATGAAACATAGAATGGAGGGGGTTTCAACATCTTACCTTGTTGTCCTCCATGATTCCCCTCTGTTGGGGCAGCATTTGTGAGAACCTTCTCGCATTTGGACCTATTGATTCGAGGTTGACCAGTCCTTCATGGCAGCTTGTAGCAAATCTCTTTGGCCTGGGATAGATAGTGATTCCCACATTGATATGTTTACATTTGTCTTCTTCATCTGATTAATGATATTGAATGGAGATGAAGCATATCTTTGCTGTCCCTTGGCTTGCACATTCATTCCTTGCACATGGGCAGTAGCAATTGGCATTTGAGTTGGCTTAGGAGTTGTTTTAGGCAGTCCTTGTGTGTTTGGAACTGAATTTTGCTTGCCAATAATTTGTGGAGTGATAGAAGATTGAGGATTGCTTGGGGCTAATGGTTGTTCTTCACCCAAATTTCTCCTCTTTGATCTTGTGTTGGCTACAACACTTTGGGAAACCATTTGATTCATGCCACAAAAATCTTCTGCCTACCAGTTTACAAGTGTGGTATCATTTGGAGCTGACTGCTGCTGGAATGTTTCTTGATTACCCTCACCCTCCACACCAGTTGTTGTCACCATTAATGCTTGATTCAAGGCACCGTTGAAGCACATGGATTGGTTGTGAGGTTCATTACATGGGAAACACCAATCATACTCTTGAGCTACATTGTTTTGTACTGGCACTAATGCTTTAGAGGCATATGTAGCATTGGGATTATAAGGCTGAAATGGTCTATTGGAAGGAGGCCTTGTCTGATTCAAATTTGCAGTTGGCTTGGGTGGTCTTTGGGGTTGATATGGCTGCTCTGTTAAGGGCTGAGCTTGGGGTTGGAAGGGGGTCTAAAACCTTGGGTTTGCTACCTCTTGAGTGTAACCAGCTCATTACCTAAATTTTGCAGTAGCTGCTTCATGACTTCTTGAAGTTCATTTGAGGCACTAGAAGACAAAGTAGAAGCTTCACTTGAATTATGATTTCTAGGAGTGGGAATAGGAGCTAAATTAGGTGTTTGATTAGTGTTTGGCTCTCTAGCCTTGGAAACAAAGTGGCATTGGAGGCTAGGAGCTAGCTTGCCATCTTGAACTAAACAATTTTCAGCTCTAATAGCAATGTCAGTAAGCAATGGGAATAGTTGTGCCTCCCATGGATTGAATTAACATAGAAATATTAGAATTTAAAGATTTGAGGTAATAAAGAAAAGCACCTCTCTGTCATTGCCCGATGCCACTGGAATTCTCTCCCAAGTCCTTTGAAATCTGAAGTTAAAATCGCCATTTGCTCATTGGGAGCTCTCTTGATGGTTGTCAGTTGCTCTAAAAGGGACAAGTTGTCTCCTTTCTCTCCAAACTGCTCATGGAGGGTTATACATAGCTGATTCCAATTTTGAATAGAACCTGAGGCAAGACTCCTGAACCATTGCAAAGCTTTCCTTTTGAATGAAGATGCCAGCAGTTTGATAACAACTTGCATCTCATTGATCTCATAGATTGCACAAATGTTGGCAATGTCCTTAACATGATCACCAGGAGTAGTCTGATTCTCTCCAGTAAAGTATGGGATGTTTTTAATGTTGCAACTAGAATTAGATTTTGTGCATTGAGAGCAAGTGGGCTGCTGCCAGTGAAATTGACATAGGGGTTGTTTTGTGCCATTCTAATTGGCCTTAGGACCCTTGTTGATTGAATGAAAGGCCTACCAAGTGGAGGAGTTGAGAGAGTTCTGTTTGGTGGAGATGGAGACCTTTGAATCCTCCTCCCTCTTTTCCTTCTTCTTGGAGATAACTGTAGATACTCAAACAACACTTCTTCTTCTCCAACTCTTGACCTTGTGGTGATTCTTCTCATGAGTTTTTTTCAAGCTCGCACCGCTAAAACTAGTGATTCTTCTTCCTCGAGTCGCGGATGTGCAATTTAGGGCTCTTTTAAGAAGAAATTTGCAATAAATGCACATCAATTTTGTTGTAATGAAGATGAAGACCTCTAAGTCCCACCGGTGTGCAAACTATTGTTGTGACAAATCAGCAGCACCCCTGGATGTTGATCAGATTTCTAGTTTGATCATCCTAAGCATCCAATGCGATTGCACAACATTGAATCCTTTCACCAAGTGTGGGACTTGTAAAATGGGAAAGGAATCTCCAGATTAGAGGCTGGTTCCTCAACTCCTCTGATCAGATTTATCACTTGCATAGTTGCAGAGGTTTAAAACTCAAAATCCTACTCTAAATTCCAAAGTGGACAGAGATAGAGAATGCAAAAACTAAAACTAATGCTAATAGGTGATGCACCAAAGGAGTGGTGAGCATTTCTTACTTCTGTAGATTGACACAGTTCACAAAATGCAACAAAACTTCATGCACAAACTGATAATTGTAATGGAGGATCAGAAATTAGTCAAACAACACAAGCAGAGGATGGAAACTTAATCACAGGGCCTGTATTGTTATTTTAACATCAAAAATCACTTGCATTACAACACCTGAGAGGCAAAATAGGTTGCAGTCTTGAAAAAAGGTTTGATATTCCACCAAAATCACTTCCAAGGTGAAAAAGGGAGCCTGCTATACACAAAAATGTTCAACCCTTTGAAAATGAGCCAAATCTGGCTTTTACAGTGCAAGGGACGAGCCCAGGAGAGAGAAACATGGGAAAACATGGAAGGGATTCAACCATTGACCAAAATGCAATCAAAACAGCATGGGCATCCTTACAGACCCATCCCCTAACATTTTTAGCCATGCTGGGAGAGAATGCGAGCCATTCTTCATTAAAAACGGTGGTTGAAACGTCATTTCTGTCCATGACCACGTGCCAAAGGTGTTTTTCGATTTTCTCTCTCCAAAATCCATCAAAATGCAAAAATGACCCCAGAATCTTGTAGAGAATTTTACCAGCTTTCCATTGATATAAAGAACACAAAACACTAAGCTCTGGATCGAAAGATATGGCCATTTGAAGTTTTAGGGAAAAACAGGGCCAAATCGGGTCAAGCGGGCAAAAATTTTGAATTTTCACCTTTTTTGCATTTGGGAAAATTTCCCAAAAAATCCCCGCGACTCTGCCTTTCTAGGTGCCATGTGGCACGTTTTTATTGGGCGTGGGTCTATCTTGTTTCATTTTTCATTATTTTTCCCTTGGAAAAAATTCTCGAAAAACTCCATGGGTCGATGAGTTGAGGACACGTGGCATCACATTATTGGACGCGGGCATTTTCCCCAAGATTTCTCTATCACCTTTTGACCATTTTCGACCTGGACACGTGGCAAAACCCCATTGGATGCGGGCTTGCCCCTTCGAATTTTCCTTGCGGGATTTTCCTTGATTTTTGGCGCCACCTGGACACGTGGCGAGATCCCATTGGCTTGCATTTTGGGGCGGGCTTTTCCCTTTGAAAAATTCCTCATTTTTCCTTTGGGAAAATTTCCCAATTTCTCCCCGCCTCCGCCGGTCCGAGACATGTGGTGGCATATCATTGGTCGCGGGCCCTCCGCAAGCATTTTCACTTTTGCGCAAACACTTTGGGAAAAAATCCCAATTTCCTCCCGCGCTCCGCCTTTCCGGGCTCCAGTGACACGTGGCCTTTGCTGATTCGTCGGTGGGGCAACAGCCAAAACTTTCTTCATTGAAATTTGGTGAAACACTTTGCCAAAATTCCAAATTCTGCTCCGTCCTCCACAATTCTGGCTCCATAAGACACGTGGCACGTTTTTATTGGCGCGGGCCTTCCTTCCAAAATTTTCCATGCGCCAACACTTAGCCAAAATTTTCAAATTTCTCCCCTAGACACGTGGCATCACCTGATTCGTCGGCGGGGCTTCGGGTAAATTTTCCCATTTGAAATTTCACCAAACACTTGGTGAAAATTCCAAGTCTTCCTCCGACCCCGCCACTTCCTGGACACGTGGCGGCATCTCATTGGCCGTGGGCCTTTCAGGGGAAAATTTCCCCAAAAAACTCCACCGAGCCATAACTTCAAAAATACATGGAGTTAGGAGGAAAAATTTACCTTTCTAGAAAGCTGAGAGAGAGCTCTATTCAATGGTGTCATTTCTAGAAAGTTTTGAGTGTCTGAAAAGAAAAAAATTATGTCTGAGGCAAAAAAGAGGGAAGAATGAAAGGAGTTAGCCACAAAATGAGCACGGAGCACATTTTGGATAACAATGCCTTAAGTGCTTCATGCGGATCGTGTATATCTTATGTGACAAATCCCTTCTAAAAGGTGTGACCAGACCTCCAATGAACCATTATGCATGTTGGCTTACATGAATAACATAAGAAATTTTAGATAAAAGAGTTTTGAAATGGGTTTCATACTCCTGGACACTCTCGTAGTTCCTCGCATGATTTCCTTGAGTGCACTTATACTATTTTGCTTGAACTCGGGGATGTGAAAATATTTAAGGAAAGCATCCTTTAATGATGCATACTCTACCCAAGTCTTACCATGGTCTAACTTTACTGTACTCAGTGTGTGCATGCCTCTGTAACGTAATGGCAAATTGACTTTCCTTGCGCTCGAAGCTATGATCCCATTTACGTGCCACAAGATCTCATACATGTGCACATGTTCAACAACATCTTCTATGCCTTTATACTCTAGAAGAAGAAGAAGAAGATACATCTCCATGTAAATATTTTGGGTTTGGTGCGGACCTTGCCCACTCCGATCCTCGTAAATATTTTGGGTGTGTTTCCTCTACCTCCAAAACCACAAAATCCATCAAAACTAGAACCACCTATAGCTCCTTATCCTCCACCTATAGCCATAAGTGGACTGAAAGATGTACTTCCCTGTGTCCCAACAATAATATTGAACTGAACCCCTACAGTCTGCGAAGTGTTACCACTCCCAGAAGTGAGCCCAAAATTCTGCGTGCTTACATTCTGTGTGGATGATGCACCTAAAAAGGTACCTCCAAACAAAAATGAATATGTTTTCCCTATCATCGATGTGTTTTGCACATGACTTACTCCTTCTTTCTTATTTCCCAAACTAGTGTGCTAACTACTAGATGTACTAAATATTGGAAAACCAAGTGCAAGGGCAAGGTTGCACAGTAGATTCAGATGTGCACTTGTGGCCGTGTCGTCTCCGCCGACGTGCTTCTATGTGAGGCCAAGGGGGGTTCCCTATCATGTTTTCCCAAATGCGGGAGTTCCTAATGCTCCACTCCATGCCTTTACGTGAGCTACAAATCCTTCATGAGACATCTCTCTCCTCAACTCCATCTAGTCTGCAATGTCACACTGATTCTCTATCTCCCTCTTGCACACCTCATTCTACTTAAGTTGCCTTTCTTCTCTCTACCTTTCTGTGGCTAGGTTTGTCATCTTTCACCAAACCTACTCCTTCCCCGCGCGTGGTGGGGTTTAGTTAGCCATCAGTTTTCTTTCCAAGTTTAGGGTCACCATCAAGATTTTGATCGCTAATGGAATGCCTTACAAGTAAGTTCCCTTGGGATATCGTAAAAAATGGAATTCTACTACCTCTGGGAAAGAATAAGTGGAAATTGAGTACTCCAGAATATAACTATTCAGAACACCACGAAACCAAGTATCCACAGTGCGTGTCCAAATAAGATTAGCATCATAAAGGGCCTACAATTCTTCCTACGTCCGTAAAAGTGTACGATAACTCTAATCCATTTTAGATGCATAAGAAACTAGCCACTCGTATAGTTCTACTAGAAAATTAGCGAAGAGGCTCTAGTACAAACTATCATAAATATTTTATTCCACCCATACATGTGTGTTAAACTCGATCCGGTGTTGAACCTCCGTGCATACTCTTCTTCTTGATTTTTATCCACTCCTCAACACTTGCTAGGGTCAATCAGACGTCATCATCATGAATCATCCTAAAAACAACTCAAAAAGAGGACCCGACAACGAAACCAATGATGCAACCTAGAATATACCAGAAATAACCAAAGTGTGCGTTAGCACATCACTCACCTAACTAAGCGCTCACTCAAGCACGCAAAGGTATCATCTTGTTGGTCATCGAAAAGGAACTTTAAGAAGAGCAGCAGTC
This sequence comes from Taxus wallichiana var. yunnanensis, assembly GCA_018340775.1. Lineage (NCBI taxonomy): Eukaryota > Viridiplantae > Streptophyta > Pinopsida > Cupressales > Taxaceae > Taxus > Taxus wallichiana. The sequence goes on along the minus strand of CM031242.1, from coordinate 563,542,508 downwards.
AGGGGACAAGAAGTCCCTCCTCTTTAGTGGGAGAGGTTCCCTTATTCAGAAACGAACCTATTTACACATGTACAAAGCGTGGTTTCACTATGGAACTTGGATATCATAAAAGTGTTTCCTAAATAGATCACCAATTACAAAAGGACAGAGGAATGAAAATGTGGAAATAAGCAGAAAGGCACCATCCAGAATTATAGATGACAGAATAATTCCTTATGCGTGCAAGAATACAGTGAATTGGAATAAGATCATTTGTACCCACATTAATAAGATGAAATTTGAAAAGACACACAGTTCTATGAATAACATCTACAAGAATACAAAGCTTCTCAGCATAATGTAGACAAATGATCTAATTATATTTAATGGATAGCTTGTGAATAAAAAGAATCAGATAGACAAAGAATGGAAATCCTTCTGTATTGATTTCTTTATGATTTCTTTACACTTTCACAAATAAGCCAAGTTCCCCCTTTCAAAAATGGCGAGGAGAGGCCATTATATAGTTTACAAATTAGTTATCCTTGGTAACTACTTCTTTTAACTAATGCTTTAGTTAAAGGGATGCTAATCGCAATACCCCAACTAATTACATTAAATCCGAGAAGAAAGGAAGAAAAGAGAAGAATCAGGAGAAGAAGACAAAGGCGTTCATGATTGAGAGGGGCCCACTGACTTTAGGATCCACTGTCTGAATCTTTTCAACACCTCTGCTATGTCTCTGCCTCGTGGGACTGATGTGTTGGCAGTGGACTGAGTCCAAAATCTGAGGCACTTCTCCATTTCTTTGTCGAATTCGACATGAGTATGATAATCTTTATTTGCTTCCTCTATAGCAGATTGAAGAGAGCAGATCTCCTTCATCTTTTCCTTGGAAATGGAACTCTCCTTGAACAAATTACCTTTGACAAAAGCTCTGAATTGAGCTTTGATTTCTTACAAGGAGAGGGATGCACTAGAGGTCTCATCATGGAGATAGCAATGTATGTCTTTGAAGGCAGATATTACCAAAGTTTTGAAGGCTTCACCCTTCGCGCCTATTCTTCAATTCTCCCAAAGCTTCTTCCAACACCTTGATTTTCCATTCCACGCTGTACACCCATGATTTTGACAAGTTATCCTTTGCATCATCGAAGACCTTGCTTGCCATTAAAATATTCTCATCAGTTTGTCCCATGAGGTGAAGGTCTACTATACAACTGCTCCAAAGTTTAAGTTCTTTATCTATGTTCCCAATAGTGGAGGAGAGTTTCTGTTGCAAATTTTTCACCTTCTCGTGGAGTTTGAAGGCTTCATCAATGAAATTCAATCCTGCAACAAGCATATCATCCACCATGGCCTCCATAGCCCTTCCATAGATAGAATACTTGTGCATATCTTTGATACTCTGCACTTCATCTTGGCTGAGAATCACAGGTGGTGGAAGAGTAGTCAATGGGGTAGGATCTAGAACTTTATCTTTAGATAGCAGTGACTTGATGAAACCTGTAAGAATCTGGGCCTGCACCTCCAATTGCTGTATGGTTTGTTGTCCTTTCTCTACCCTCCCAATGACTCTAGTGATCGTTTCGAATATTGTGGATCTCACCTTCGGGGTGGACTCTCCCATGGGAATTCTTGAGAGCTCAAGTTCGGATGCTTGCAAATCTTTCTCGGCTTGCCTACCTTAGGCTTGGCTATCTCCGTGAATTATTGGCCCCGAACATCGACACTATCCTAGAGGTAGTTCTGGATTTTTTTGCACGAGTAGGAGGAGTAGTGCCTAATAAGGCCGCCACAACATCAAAATTGGGTCCCGAGATTCGGGAGGAAGACTTTCTCTTCCTACTATCAACAAGAGGCTGCACCCATGCAAAAGAGGAGGAGGAAGAAGTAGGTGGGGAAAGAGGACCAAGAGACAGAGAACTCATGGTACCCAAGGTTTGCACTGTTGTTGCCTCTAGTTGAGATATGAGTGGGGCACTTGGGGCACTCGGGACTTCTGGTGTGGAGGAATCAATGGTGCTTGGAAGTTCAGTGCTTTGGAATTTTTGTCCTTATCTATCGGGGCTTCAGGGAACTCATGGGAGCTGGCACCTCACTCTCTTCACTTTCACTGAGAACAATAATGTTCTCTGGACCTGAGGGCAATTCAGAATGCTTCACTGTAGGCTCTTCTTCAATAGGTTCCTTCTTAACCTCCTTGACTTTCTTCTGATATACTTGGGTGGATGAGGAAGGAGTGGAGACTGTGGGACCTTGAGTTGACGAAGCAGGAGGGGTCTGCATAGGTGCTTCTGAACTGGGTGTCAATGCATCCCTTCTTGGTGTTGGAGTATCCTTGGAGGAGGATTCCCCTGAGTGCCTTCTAAGCTCACAGACTTTCTTATCAAACCAGATTTTGGTTCTTACCAAGACGGGAGCTAGGATTTCTACCAGATCGTCCTTCTCCTTTTTGAACCAATCCAAATCCTCCAAGGGAGTGTGTTTGACCACGTTATCATATTCATATGAGTACAGGTCAGAATTATCATCCTGGAGCCCTTCAGGAACTTGGTACAGGTTAAGCTCTTGAATTAATTGAAGAGAAAATCTGCCATAGTGTCTCCTCCTTGCCTCAAAATCATCAGCACAGTCAGCCCAATAGTCCTCTGTGTCTGCCCTATGATGATAAGTGATCTTGATGTTCTGCTCAATAAACTTCTTCAAGTCAAAACAAGTTCTTGGCCTGAAGAAATGGACAAGTGATGTGAGCTAGGGCTCTTTCTATGTTTTGTGCATCTAGAGCTGTTTTGCAGGTGTAGTTTCCCAAAGTGATGGGGAAGTGCAAGCCAGTAATTTTCTTATCCCTGCAGGTTCTATGCAACTTTTCCAATTGCCTGCATACTTCTATCAAGGCCATTTTATCATTGTAGAACATGGGGAGCTTGAGAGGAGTGCTCTCATAGCCTGCAAGCCTTATATAGGAAAATTTTCTAAATTGGATGAAGTAGGCACCGTAGTGCGATATCAGATTCATAGCTTCATCAGAAAATCTCCTCATTGTGTCACTCTCCAGAAGCCTGACAATGTACATGGTGAAAGCATCATTCACCCTTCTGAAGTTGTGATTGCTAGTGTCCAGGGTGAACTGAGGGTAGTAGGCATACACAGGGTCAGCCTTATGAGCATCAACGTATGAGAATCCAAACCATTGCCTCGATGCTGCTAGAGTATACATTAAGTATGAAGTCATATAGAACTTCTTGGTTTGTTGTACATTGGACAGCTGCTCTGCTAGGTTCATACTAATGATCTCTGCCTAGTTGATATTCTGAGTTCCTTCGCACACCATATTGATAAGTGGGCACATCCAGAAATGGAACTCATTTGTAGAGGGTAAGCCCATGACCCGAGCTAGTAGGATTATAAAATCGACAATTCCTCATTGAAATCTGATGGAAAAGAACCTTGGATAGACGAGACGCCCCCTTTTAGGGTTTTTAAGCCAAGACTTCACCACCCGCGCCTTATATTTCTCACTGTCCTGATCAAAGAGTGCTTGTGCCTGGTTCTGAGAAATTACTATAGCATTGTCCATCTCAGGAATCCTTAGGGCAGCGCCAATGGCGGCAGCATCAAGTTTGGTGATGAGTTCCCCATGCACATTCATTAGTTCGCTCGAATCAGGATTAAAATGAGCACCGCAAGAGAGCACTATATCTGCGCATTGCACCGAGATAGGGAAACCACCGGCGAATGCCAAACCACTATCATGAATCATCTGTGCCATAGGAGAGGGGTTTGAGTCTGTCATTCTTGCCCAGAAATCCCCAAAGTCAAGGTGGTGAACTTCACTGTCTCCGATATCAGGAACGGCAGACTCGAGCGGTGAGACTTGCTCCTGGCCTTGGAATTTAATCTTCATGTTGTTAGCAATTTGAGGAGCCAAGGTTGCAATCTGGACTCGGGATGAAATTGCAGGGGAAATGGGTATGCACGCAGAAATTTTGATCGCAAAGGTATGAGCAATGGATAGCAAGAAAGCAAAGTGTGAAAAACACATAGGGGCGTTCATTATATAGCCATTTGGGAGAGAGAAATACAATTAATGCGCATTAAATACACATCTACCAACTTAGAAAGCAAGATATTTGTGAAGAGTGGGAAAAATTAACTCAAATGGCCTTTGGTTCATTTGGGACACACGGGACGCGAAAGCGCGATTCGGCCAAAATGGGTGATGTGGGAAAAGTATGCACAAATGCTTCTGGGACATGAGGGACGAAAGTACGTGGAGTACGCGATTCGGCCGAATCGGACGAAAAGGGAACAATGAGCCTAGGTGAATTTGGGACACTTGGGACAAAATTTCCGACGGGCCCGAAAGAAACAGACTTCGGGTAAATCGGCCGATCGGCGAACACGGGGCCCGAACGAACTTGGGACACTTGGGACAAAAATGTCCGGTAGACCCGAAAATCACACAAAAAGACCCAAAAACGTAGATTTTTCTCAATCTTTTGACTTTTCGTATTACCAGGACAATAGAGAAGGTGTTTAACTTGAAAATTTTCAATTTTCAACTTCTCAAAAGCAGGGAAATTTTGAGTGGACAACACATCTCTTTAGGGTTGTTTGTGTAGGATGTTAGAAATATGAAGAGTTGATACATTTAGATCCATAAATAGTATAAACATTATACCGAGCATATTCAGATCTAGATCTAAAGAGTAATGGATTTAAACAATAGCCATATGAATTCAACCATGCAAGAACTAGTTATGATCATGTTTAACACCTTGAATCAGTCAATACTCTCCATTATATTAAACACAGTAAATAAAAATAAGCTTCTTACAATATTCAGTATCATAAACTTATGTGCACATCAGATCTAACAACATAACTTTACAATAGCTCATAGTCCTCTTCTAACCTACTTAGACTACTACATATTTCTAAGGGTGGGGAATTAACCTTCACCGCTTACATAATTCCCAAAATAGGTCACATGCTAAAAATAGCCACACGCCTTTACAATAATAGACACACATACAAGTGTGCTAATAATAGATCTCTTATAGTTAATTGGTAGTAGTAATTCTTTTATTAACTCAAACCCATGCAAAGCACTTAGTAGATGGTCTTCCAAAATAGTTTGTGCGTGTCACGCAAGTCATCATATGGTTTATGTGCTCTACATGTTATCTCCAAAAATAGCCCGTAATCATGAAAATGGCTAAGTCCCGAATCAGTCCTTGTCTTTCATATGCGTTTAATTCCCTATCCTTCTGCACCTTTGAACATGACCTATTCCCATTTGTGAACCTTTTGTGTGCCTTCTGCTAAGTATCATACTTTGTCTGCTCAAAATTGAGCTTTCCATATTTTTAGTGATTAACCTTTTTGGGGTTAATTACAAAATTAGAACAAGAGAACCATATAAATATAAAGTTGTGATACCATAATGAGGGACCAACCACTAAGTACTTACTATCACCATCTAGATTTGCATCCATCATAGGCATCCAAAGCTACATTTTCATCCATATAGCTCTATCACAAGGCACATAAGATTGGTTCATCTGCATCACACTTCATAGGAGGGGAGTCTATTGTTTCCATGCACACATTTATTACATTTTACATCTAGTTATTACTCACTACTTCACAAAGTGTGACTAACACAAGAGAAACCTAGGGAATGATTTGCACACACACACATAGAACTACATCGGTTCTGAGATGTAGTGCAACACTCAGTTAGTAAGTCTGCCATTGTGGCCACTGAGGACATTCTGACCCCTTCATTTACATCTTTCTTTTTAGGGGTTTGATGCTTATCTTGGGGTTTTGCAGGTATCTCCTTCATATCTAGTTTGCAGCAACATCCAACGTAGTTAAGAGAATTTAGTGTGACAGAAGAAAACATAGGTAGTCACCTAGCGACACCTCATAGGAGGGTTTCATGCCATTTCAGTGGCACACACAAGTGCCCATGCCCCTCTCTAGGAACCTCGGTCCCAATCAAAGAGCTCACTTCTACACTTTCTCATGCTTCTAAGTGGTTATTCACTCTTATTTTCCCGGTTCATACCGCGACATAGTCCCACACCTTCATCAAATCAGCTAATAACTTCTTAACCCTCTCTTACATATTAGGGTTTCATCTTTCTATTTATTTAGCGGCTTGGGTCATTTTATTTATTTATTAATTTTTTAATTACCGCTTTGCATAGCATTAGATTAGGCTAATATATTCCATTTTAGTTTAATAATTTGGGCTTTACACATGATATCGATCTGATTAGGTCTACAAGACAATCTATAGTTAGTATATAGTTTGCGAGTGGGTTTAGACCAGTCTACGAACCCCATACACAAAGTGGATTTTATAGGGCAGATTGTCCTTAGCATTATGGGGAGTAGTTACAGGTTGGAGGATATAACAAAATTTCCTCCCTACACTACTTCGACCAGTGGTGTCGGATCACCCAAAAACTAGACAATACAGAGATCTCTTCACCAATCTCAGGGAAGCAGTTATAGGTTGGAGAATAACACAACTTTCTCCCTACACTACTTTGACCATAGTGGCATGAGATCGCCCAAAAACTCACACTTCACCAAAAGTTACAGGATATCCTTTCTACACCCTTTTTCTCATCATGGATTAGGTGCACATGTTCCTTTTTCATTGTCATTTTCATACTATTTTCACATGTTTCTTTACATACATACATGCATTTTACACATATACATGCGTATTTGACTACTTGATTGTCTTCTCTTTTGCAGGTCCATCTGTATGGGAAGCAAGTAGTCAACAAAAACAACACACACATGGTGAGTACACATGATACTAACCATGCAGGTACACTACAAAAATTGGCATCTACACACACACTTCCACCCTAGTTTCACTCTCATCACTCTTTTTATAATTTTGCATCTTTAGTCTCCACACTCCATCTTTTTGTCACTCCATGATTTTTCTATTCCTTCAAAGACATTTCTACATCACTCTACATGGACTATCGTGTATGCAGCTCTATTTACTTTATGTTATTGATCTTTCGCTCAACAACATAAAGTGGGGGAAAATTTAGTCACTAAATCACGCACTTTGAGTCAATATTTAGTCTCGGTCTCATATAACTATTCATATGGTTTTTGAGTGAATAAAGTACTAATCAACCCATGTCCTTTGGCCATTTTATTTCGCTTTCTGTCATCATTGCCAACCTTCCGCATGTACTTGCCCAGTCTGTTTTGTCATTCTAATTTATTCCTATTCCTAATTGGGACACCTAGAATTTAGGGTGGGTGCCCCAAGCACCCGGTCCCCTCGGGAACCCTAATCCTCTTTGTACTTTGCTTACATCTTTTGGACACTTTCTAGCCATTTGAGCTTTCCATATTTTTAGTGGTCAACCTTTTTGGGGTTAATTACAAAATTAGAACAAGAGAACCATATAAATATAAAGTTATGAGACCATAATGAGGGACCAAGCACTAAGCACTTATTATCACCATCTAGAGTTACATCCATCAAAGGCATCTAAAGCTACATTTGCATCCATCTAGATCCATCACAAGGCATAAGGTGGTTCATCTACATCACACTTCATAGGAGGGGATTCTATTGTTTTCATGCACACATTTATTACATTCTACATATATTTATTGCTTGCTAGTTCACAAAGTGTGATTGACACAAGAGAAACCTAGGGCACGATTTGCACACACACACATAAAATTACATTAGGTCTGAGATGTAGTGTAGTGCTTAGTTAATAATTCCACCATTGTGGTTATTGAGGACATACTGACCCCTTCATTTGCATCTTTCGTTTTAAGGGGCTTGATGTTTATCTTATGGTTTTACAATTCTTTCCTTCTTCTTTGGTTTTGCAGTGACATCCAACACAGCTTAAGATAAGTTAGTGCGATAGGAAGAAAACACAAGAAGTCACCTAAGCGACACCTCAGAGGAGGGTTTCAGGCCATTTCCATAGACCAGGTGCCTAGATCTCAATCTGGGCACCCACAAGTGCCCCTATCCCTATCCAGTACCCTAGTCTATTAGAGATATCACTTCGCACTTTCTCGGGCTTCGAGTAGTCGTTCCCTCCTTCTCGTTTTCCTAGTTCACACCTTTGTGACATAGTACCACATCTTCACCTAATCAGCTATGAACTTATTAACCATCTCTTGCATATTAGGGTTTCATCTTTCTATTTATTTAGTTGCTTAGTTCATTTTCTTTATTTATTCGGTTGTTATTTTGCTTTGCATAACATTAGATTAGGCTAATATATCCCATTTTAGTTTAATCAAAATGAACTTCCCCTTACTATGAATTGTATTAAGAAAATGCAGTCCCTTATCCCTTGAATGAATGTTAGATGGATGCCTTTGATGCTCTTAGATTCCTTTGGATGTAACCTTAGGTGATGATAATAGATGCTTAGAGCTTGGTCATTTATTTTGGTCACATAACATTATATTTATATGATTCCCTTGTTTGAATTTTGTAATTGACAACTAAAAGGCTAACCCATAAGAAAATAAGAGGCCCAAAGATAAAAGAGGCCCAAAAAGAGAGAGTAAGATAGAAAGAGGTCAAGGGCACCCAGATGGGACAAGGGTGCCTACACGCCGGCATCCTAGCTAGGCGTTGGTGTAAAGAGTCATGAAAGATAAATCAATAAAGTATCGATTGGGCTGTAGGGTGTAAAAGACCATAAAGACCATAAACAAATCAAAGAGGCCAAAGATAACTATCAATTACTAGTTTTCTCACTTAGGAATCATATGAATGCAAGTATGTGTTTATGGACCTAGAAATGTACCCAAGTGCATGATTTTGTGTCTACATTTGTAACATTTTTATAACTTTGTACCTATATATATCATGTTCCTTGTGTTGTGTAACTCGTATCTTTCTATAATACTAGACACAAAATCTATGCACTTGGGTACATTTCTAGGTCATAAAGCATACTAATGTATACATGATTCCTAAGCAAGAAAACTAGTGGTTGACAACTCCTTTTGAACATTTTTCTTTATCTCTTGCATTCTTACTAGTCTTACACATCTTACAACCTTTTCGGAACTTGAATGATTTATCTTTTATGGCCTCAAACACTAGCACCCAGGCACTCTTGTCCCTCTTGGGTGCTCATGACCTTCTTTATCCTTTTCTTACCCTTTTGGGTATCTTTTACTTCTTGGTCATCTTTTAGCACTTTGGGTTAGCCTTTCAGTTGTCAATTATGAAATTAAAATAAGGGAATCATATATATACTTAGTTACTTCTTCCAAATCAAGGATCAAGCAATAAGCATTACATACTATCACATAAGCTTACATCTAAAGGCACAAAGAACATTAAAAATCATCCATCTAGCACATCCATATAAGGGAAAAGGGTTACATCACTCTGCATACACAACATAGGAGGGGAAGTTCATTCTATTTCATCTCACACATTTGCATACTTGGAATCAATCTAGATCTAGCCCACTATCATAGTGCAACTTACACAAGGGCAACCTAGGGCATCATTACACACACATACACATAGAACTACATGGATTTTGAGATGTAGTGCAATGATCAGTCATAAGATCACTCTTCGGGTGATCATTGGGGTTAATCTGACTCCCATTTTGCATCTTCTTTATTAGGTTTGATGTGGTTTATGGGTATGTACAACTAGGTATCTATTTTACAGGTTACATGTATGACCGACAACATTGGAGAAAAACCAGAGTGATAAAAGAGGATCAATAACGAAGCTCCTCTAACCCATAAAAGACCAAAGCCTGAGCACCTAATTAGACACTAGCACCCAGATCAGTCACTAGCACTTGTTCACTCTTGTCCTCCCGTAGGCACTTCGTCCCTGCACATTATTGAGTTCTAGAACCTTCAACAAGCCTTGAAGAGATTGTTTCTAGGACTGTTCCAACAGATGATCAGCCTAAATCATCTCCAGGTTGCACGAAATCAACTAAGTCACCCTCTCTCTCTCTTTTGATTAGGGTTTCATATTCCCGCACGTTTGGAGTTTGTCCATTACTTGTATTTTATTACTTGTATATCATTAGTTACATGAAGTTACTTGAAATTAGATTTAATTCAATTTAGATTAAATCATTTGGTGAACTGTACCCTCATTCAAACACTAGATCTTAGTCCGGCATATCATCTCCTTCTTTATTTCCAACTTAGATACCCGAAGACCCTTCCATTTCCACCAACTTGAGTATCTCCTTCCCTTCCTTCTTACAGGCCAATCCTGAATGTGAGAATAAAATCCAATATTTTTTATATAGCACTTACATTCATCCTAATACTTCTCCTGAATATGTGTATCATAGATTCACTACCGCACTATATTTTAATGAAGAGCATATTAACTTTACATATGACGAAATTACTTCCTAATCTATTTTAGATAATTATCCCCCCTTTATATTCAAGTTTCTATCAATAAAAATAAGGGTTAAACAAGCTTTAGTTGATAATGGAACTGGGCTTAATATTTTTAATTTAGCATTTCTTCAGCAAATGGGCCTTTTCGAAGCTTACCCAACACCCTCATCTATTTGTATTTGTGGCTTTGATAATATTCCTAAAAGAGTCTTAGGTACAATCAAACTTCCCATTACTATTGGGCCATGCACTTTTCCCATCCTATTCCATGTAATTCCTAATAATCTTAATTATAATATTCTTCTCGGATGGCCTTGGATCCATACCATGCATATGGTCCATTTAACCCTTCTTAAATTCCTATACAAGGTTTTGGTGTATGAGGCCTTGGTAGATCCCTCCCCATTTTCCTTTTGCAACACTATTGGTCATTCACTTAAAACCCCTACTTTTGCCACATCTCCTCCTAATTTCACAAAGTATGGTCTTGGATATCAGTATATGCTTCATTACAACTTCACTAGAACAAAATTAGGAAAAAGGAAAGGGATTCACATATCCTATTGTTATTCCCACACAATCCATTAAACTTAGAATCATATATCTCCCTCCGCCTCGCTCCTTTTATTCCTACCACATATTCTCCCGAGTTTTACAAGTACTTTAATATATCTTGAGCACTGTTGGTGATTCCACTCTTCCCACTTGGATTGAATTGGATACATTCCTTACAATGATGTGTTATTCAAATAAATGGGAGCTTGTGATCATTCCCCCTTACCATCACAAAAATTGTTTTCCATCTGTTCTCAATGCTACAACTTACCTTGGTGAATTTGATCCTCCTAACACCAATACCGATACTCCTGACCCATTTCAACATCTGCCACCATGGCATGGTATCTATCACATCATTTGATAGATCTCCACCACTCGCACACTTTGGGGCACCGAACTTCTCCCCACCTATAGTCACACATTCTAATCAGTGGCACCTATCCATAGTATTCACATACACATCTATACCTTACTTTTACTTTGTAATTCACGCTAATCTTTCTAGTAATAATTTATCTTATCTACATTATGAGAACACCTTGTTACATCTATCTATGCTCCTATCATGATTTTCTCCTCATGCTTATTAATTCATGATACACATACTACTTTATATATACGGTATACATCCTTTCATGCACTATACATACTCTGGCTATTCTTGCTCATAATGATCACATCTATTTGCTAGTAGCTTCTGATCTACACACTTGGGGGGAATCATACTCCCCCCTCCATCACCATCGGTTGTCCCTAGTATCTAATCATCTATTCTTTAATAAACTTCACCATCTCGTACTTCATGTCTACCTTTTAAGTTCTCTTACCTCTTTGGTACACACATCAGATCTTGTCATTACCCGATGAGACACTCTAGTGCTACGGTTCACACTTGAATTTTGATGGCACACTTCATCCAAAAATATCACATCATTTACTTCTCCTAAACTCCACGCTCGTGTGTCACAATACATATTTCCTAGCATCTACTCTCAATCACATACAATACATTCATTACCGACGATGCATTCTTGTTCTATAGTTCATAATCAATTGTTGAGGGGAAAATATCTCCTATCATCTTCACATATTTCAGATTGTAGCACACCATCACACTCACGCAACATTTGCACATCTTGGTTGTACTTACTCTTGTCAGCTTATACTACTTACATATTACACTTTGTTTCTATGCTAGTTGGATACTTAGTATGTCATTATCTTTTTATATATACACATACACATTCATTTGGTATCTTGAGGTGAATGCGGGACTGTATAGATTTTTACACAATGCATGATGCTTGACATCGCTCTTTACCGGTCCCTTTGGGGATCCGGGGTATCTACCTTTACTACTCTTATACTCTACACATCACAAGTCCTATTGTTACATTATTCAATACTTCTTATTATTATCACTTATTATTCGATTATCTATACACACTTTGACATACTACTTATTTGTATAACATGCTATGAGTGCTTAATGTGTAGCATTTACCTTGCATGATCTATACAATCATGGTTATCTATCACATTTTTATTTTTATTATTTGTTATTGTTTCATGGATATTCCCTATGTCTTGTTTGTTCATTGTTTTCTTTTTTCCTCTTTGCCCCGATTGTCTTGTGACATTATGAGAAATGTTCCATATTTTTAGCCCAATTTTCATGGTACTTTTTTCTTTACACTTTTGTTACATTATCTTCTATTACATTCTAGCTTTGTTTACACTAACACTTGTTTCTAGCCTATCTTGTTTGCATGTGCTTGTTGGACCAAAATTTCCATTAGACCAAAACTTACAGGCATTAATCTTCACTACAATCACCGGAGTTAGGATCCCGGGAGACGATTAGTCCATGTCACAAAAATCATAGGGAGCACTAGATGCACATGCCAACAATCCCCCTCCAAAGTGTTACCCGGGTGAGTTTTGAACTCGATACATGTCTCTCTCGATACCATTTGTTGGACCACAATTTTTGTTAGACTAAAACCCATAGGCATTAATATCCACTACGGTCACCTTGAGTTAGGAGCCACGAGAGGTGGTTAGTCCATGTAACGAAACTAACGGGTAGTGCTGGACACACATGCCAACAATGCCTTGGTTTATACCAAGCACATCCCCTATCCCTTGCAGGTATCCAATATCATATATGCATATTGACTTCAAGTCCTCTCCTTTGGGCCGCATTTTCCTATATTTTTCACATGAACCCCAAACGAAGGGGGTATCTATTGGGAAAACAAATCACCCTTACAGTAACTCAAAGTTCCAAAATAGATCAAAATAGTACAAGATTGGCCAAAGAACACAACTATAGATTGGTCTAGAATATGATTTGGACCAAAAACACAAAGCAGACACTAGCATCCAGTAGTAGACACTAGTGGTGGACACTTATGTTCCCCTAGGCGCTTGTGTCCTAGGGGTAAAAATAGTCAATTTCTTAGTTCAACACAATTTCTAGGAATTTTAGATCAATTTGATAGTATCAGACATCCCTCTCTAGTTACAGAATGTATTCAATCAATTACATTCGATTACAATAGGTTACAAATCAAGGATGTACCATTTGCAGTGGTGCTTATCTAGGAAGTGTCATGGAAAGAGAGAAAACTAGACCTCTCTCCCCAACACTCTTCTCTTGGCATGAGATCACCAAAAAAACTCACTCTTGGCGTGAGATCACCCAAAAATGTCTCTCGATGTGAGATCACCCAAAAACTTGCTCCTTATGTGAGATCACCAAAATCTCACCATCACCAATAAGGCATCTAAATTTAGCAACATCTCCAAAACACAACATGAATTTTTTTATCTCATACTCTCTTATACATCAGGTGCACTCTTTCCTTTACATACTTTCTACTTACTTACACATACATATTACTCTGATTTTTCATATACATGACTTTGACTACTTTCTTTTTCTTATTTTGCAAGTCTGTCCTTATACGTAACAAGAAACAACCCACATCAGCGAGCAAAAGCTCCAACATCACACGATACTATGCATACACATCACCCCTAGGGCCTACCTCCCCTTCCTAGTCTATACACTTCACATTGTGATCACTTCATGCTTCACTTGTTCACTCAAAATGCTATCGGAAACACTCTTCTCTACAAGATTACAAGGTACACATATTCTATCTACTTTATGTTATTGATTATTCACTCAACAACATAAAGTGGGGGAAAATGTAGACACAAAATCTATGCACTTGGGTAAATTTTTAGGTCCTAAAGAATACTAATGTATACATGATTCCTAAGCAAGAAAACTATTGATTGACAACTCCTTTTATCCTTTTTGCTTTATCTCTTGCATTCTTACTAGTCTTACACATCTTATAGCCTTGCCGAAACTTGACTAATTTATCTTTTATGGCCTCAGACACTAGCATCTAGTTAGGATAGAAGCACCTAGGAGCTCTATCCCTCCTAGGTGCTCCTGACCTTCTTTATCCTTTTCTTACCCTTTTGGGTCTTTTTTACTTCTTGGTCATATTTTAGTACTTTGGGTCGACCTTTCAGTTGTCAATTACGAAATTCAAACAAGGGAATCATATATATACTTAGTTACTTCTTCTAAATTAAGGGCCAAACACTAATCATTATCTACTATCACCTAATCTTGCATCCAAAGGCACAAAGAGCATTACAAAGCATCCATCTAGCACATCCATACAAGGAACAAGGGCTACATCACTCGCATACACAACATAGGAGGGAAAGTTCATTCTATTCCATCTCACACATTTGCATACTTGGAAGCAATCTAGATCTAGCCTACTATCATAGTGCAACTTGCACAAGGGAAACCTAGGGAATCATTACACACACATACATACAAAACTACATAGATTCTGAGATGTAGTGTAATGCTTAGTCGTAAGATCACTCTTCAGTGACCATCGGGGTTAGTCTGACTCCCCATTCTGCATCTTATTTATTAGGTTTGATGTGGTTTATGGGTATGTGTAGCTAGGTATCTATTTTGTAGGTTACAAGTATGACCAACAACATTGGATCAAAACTAGAGTGAAAAAAAGGATCAACAGTGAAGCTTCTCAAGTCCATCAAAGACGAGAACTTGAGTACCGATGTTATGCAAATAACCCTCTCATATATTTGGATGAATTTTACTTTCACTCTAGCTCTGATGCTTTACATTTGAGGTTGCACTTTGTATGATTGCTTTTTGTCACCATTTTTATAGGTTGTAGTCCTTCCATGCACTCCCCGTGCCATGTAATTCTTCCTCGCACCCCTCTGCAATCGCCTTCCAAACTATCTAAGTTCCAAGGTGTCTGTCATGTGCCCTCTTTCCTTTCGCCATCGCGTGCCCTTCCTCAAATTGTGTATTCACGCCCCACTTCCATACTCTCCTTTTACATTCTGCTCCCCTTCCCATTTCCCCCTTTCGCATCTTCCGCCCTTGCACTCACCTTCTTCTCTTCCTCCCACACACAATCCTTATTTTCTATCCCTCGCACCCTATGCACGCACATCATCTTTAATTTCCTCTCTCGTGCTTGCGTCTTCTCGCGCGCCTTGCTTCTTGTCACCTTCTTTCCATACACCCTTGTGTGCCTTCTTGTTTCTTCCTTCACATTCTTCTCTCCTTCCATTTTCCATCTTCCATCTAGCAGGTAGTGTTCACTCGAGGCCTGAATTAGCTAAGTATAATAGAGCCAACAAAATGCACCACATGTCACCAAAGACAACTTCAAGAGTAAAATACAAAGGTAGGTCCTAAATGAGCACAGCTCTCCACGTGCCTAGGGTTTGGAAAATTTGCACCGACTGTTAAAAATTTGAAGCAAAGCAATAAAGCCAGTGGAAGGTGCACATGTCATTTCTCGGTGCAACTTCAAGAGTAAAATACAAAGTAAGTCCCCAAATGAGTGCATGATCTCCACATATCTAGGGTTCGGAAAAGTTGCACATTTGTTGAAAAGTTGAAGCAAAGCAACAAAGCCAGTGGAAGGTGGCACATGTCATCTCAACACACAGCTTTAAGAGTAAAATACAAAGGTAGTCCCCAAATGAGCGTAGGCCCTCCACATGTCTAGGGTTGGAAAAGTTACACCGACTATTGAAAAGTTGAAACAAAAACAACAAGATCCAGCGGAAGGTGCCACATGTCAACTCAAAGACAACTTCAAGATTAAAATAAAAATGTAGGTCCCAAATGAGTGTGAACTCTCCACATGTCTAGGGTCCGACGTAGTTTCTTCACCAAATAGGAGGGACTTAGCCAAAAATGAAGAAATTAAAGTAGGCCCACGGATGATGCCAAGTGTCCATTGGCAACTTCAAGAGTGAAAGGAGGGGGTGAAATCTTAAGATGCGTGGGGCTGCCACATGGATCTTGCATGGATAGACTCTTTTAAATATTATGATCCCGCATTAAACACCCAACCCTAACCTTTAGACAACCATATATTTCAACTGGGAACTTGGATTTGAGCAAGGGAGGAATTTTGGAAAGCTCTCAATGTCTGTTACTCACTTACCACCATAATGAAAAGTACAATCGGCCATTTTCGGGTCTTTCGAGTTCTCACCTACCAAATTAATGAAGTATGGGCTTCCTTTCTTGTCCAACAAGGAATAGTAATGGAGGCATGGGTTGTGTCATGGAACCCATCATTGTTGTAGGTGAATTTCAATGCATTTTGGGGTGGTTGGAGTAGGTGAATTCAATGCAATCTTGGGGTGGTTGAAGTAGGATTCAAATTCTTCTCTCCTTTCCCTCTCATTCTTCCTATATATTGTAAAGGAGGGGCATTTTTCTAAGTTGGTCATTTTTCTCTCCTTCCCCCCTCTCTCTTTCTTCCCTAGGGTCGAATGTGGAGCTTAAGCCTCCTCTCATTGCTTTGTAATGGAATTTTCTTGCCTCTTGCTCACTGATGATGTACTGTGTGAACTCATGGAGCAATAAAATCTGTTTTGTGATGCATTTTGTCCATCCTTTGCTTATTTTATTGTCTCTTTTCACCTCTCACCATTTCAGGTACACTTTGTGCATACTTCTGATGTCTATTGTAGGTTTTGGGAGTTGTGTTTAATGGGTTTGAAATGGTGTTATGTGTGAACTTTATCTTTGGTCTATGATGCATCTTGTCCATCCTCTCCATTTCTCACCTCTCTCCATTTCATGCAGTTGGATTTGTGATCAGCAACCCCTTTTCTTGGTGTTATCACCTTTGTAGTGTAGGATTTCTTTATTTTCATGCATCTCTCTCTCCTGTCTCCTTGGCATTGTTAGATTAGGAGTAGATAGTCACATTTCCTTCCTTAGAAGTAGTTTAGCATTAGGATTAGGAAGAAGAACCAGCTTTCTCTGGAGGTCTATCTCAAGTAGCAAGTCCCACAACTTGGAGATAGTACCCATGTTATGCAATCACACTGAGAGTCTCAACCCATCAAGTTGTAGACATTCAGGGGTGCTATGATTCCGCATCAACACATGATCAAACACTAGTGCCCATATAAGTCACTAGCACTTGGGTGCTCCTGTCCTCCCATGGGCACTTCTATCCTACACATTTTTGAGTTCTAGAACCTTCAATAATCCTTGACAACATTGTTTACAGAGTGTTCCAATAGATACTCGGTCCATATCATCTCTAGGTTACACAAAATCAATTAAGTCACCCTCTCTTTCTCTTTTACACAGGGTTTCATATTCTTGCATGCTTTTTACTTGTCCATTAATATATTTTATTACTTGTAAATCATTAGTTACAGAAGATACTCTGAAATTGGATTTGATTCAATTTAGATTAAATCAACAATCCCACTAAATTCCATATCTTTTGAGGTGAGGGAGATATATTGTAGATCACTTATCTCAAAAGAAAATAGGAATTATATCATGTCATGTAGAATAAGATATCAACATAGGACATCATATATACATGTGGAGAGTAATTATATGCTTGTCAATTGGTATATAATCTGCCACGATGAAGTAGTGCATGTTATCAATCTTGGCACTAAGGTCATGGATTCATGATGTGAATCATGAAACCTAATGTAATAATCACAACTAAAAATAATCTTAATCATGTAAAATTAGCATACAATGTCATATAGAGAGACAAGGAGACCATATACAAGGGACAAAGGGTATAAAAAAAAAATCAAAGGCCAAGGAGCATACAAAAGAAGGATACTCGGGATACAAACATGGGACACAAGAGTGTCACACATGCAAACAAGGGCCAAGGGCGACACACAATAGACAAGTAGTAACAAATCCATTGTGCAAGTAAGTAAATAGTAGCTTCATAAAATAAGAGAAAACAATCTATACTTTCCACATGTGTTAGTATCAAATCATGATAGAAGCACATCACAATGTAGGCCATACGAATAAACAACACATGTGTTAGAAATATAGGAATATCTATAATGTAGCCTAAAAATGTATAACCTTGTGTAATGTACTCGACATAGAACAATGTCCCTAGAAAAGAAGGGAACGAGGAAGAATGCAATGGAAACATCTAAAATTCATCAAAGATCATATATGTCTTGCATTATGCTCACATACACATGATCACGGGTGTGTATAGAAAAATAAGATATGTTATCGCCAAATCATGTGATAAATGATATATATAAAATCAAAATTAGAAATTAGTAACTCAAGTCATGCTCAGGTCTTGGATTTTACAATTTTTACATATTTTGATTTTTTGGAGTTTTGAAAAAAAAAAATTTGAACATTGTGTGAAAATTTGATAAATGATGATTAGATCAAGTGGATAGGGAGAAGTAGGAATGTGTGTTCATGTCATAATATTAAAGAGATGTGTGTGTGTGTGTGTGTGTGTGTGGTAAATCTTGTGTGTGCTAAAGAGATGTGTGTGTGTGTGTGTGTGTGTGTGTGTGTGTGTGTGTGTGTGTGTGTGTGTGTGTGTGTGTGTGCACGTGTGACATGGAAATATAATAGTGCTACATTACAAGGAATTTGATGCATAGGAGTTTGTGAAGGATGCATAATCGGAAGGATTGTTATTCCTTGGTGGAAATTAGTTCATTGTATTTTTCATTTGTAAAACAACATGATGATTTGATTGAGAATATTTTATAGAGGGATTTGAAATAGATTTAGGTGCATAGTGGCGTATTTGTAGTTGTAGAGAAGGTAATATAAGAGTTTATGTTAGTGTATTAAGTGCCACTTGAAAAGATAGATTTTTCATAGGTGTGATGACCATGTCGTTGAAAGAGATTTCCATAGAATGAGGAGTATATACTATAGGTTGCAAAGGGTTTTCATTATATATTCCCGATACCGTAATAACTTGATTGTAATGGATGTATTTGAGGCATTAATGTGTGGTAGATGGAACAACCTAGTCTAGGCACTAAAATTTGGTAACTTGTCCTTTTAGAATGCCAATTTTGACTATGTTCCCTTACTAAGACATGTTCACATTCGAGAATCTAATCAATTCACCTCTATAGCTCTTTTGTGACTTGTTTATCTATACGCTATGCTTTGTCATAAATTTTGGAAATATTATCTAATCAAAATCGTAAACAAAATTGGTGCTTCATGCCGAGTTTTATTTTCCCCTTTATTTCTAGGACTATATAAATGGGTCAAGATGTGGGGTACACTCTTGGCCGATTGTGTGATTTTTCTCTTAAATTTATTTTTGTTTTTTTAATTTGAATATATTATTTAGGTTGTTTCACCTTCATAGGGTTGGCCTTATTAGAATATTTCACCTAAGAAAGGATATATAAGCAAGTCATTATCACTTTATAACCCATCGCACACACATGTTTGATCATTTTGGTTTGTTAATGTTTTGATGAAGGGTTTTATAGGTTTATAGGGTTTCCACTTTTTGCAAGTGATTACAAGTCATCCTGAAGTTACACAAGTAAGAGTGGCACATATCAAAGGTCATTTATAAGAAATAAAAGCACACCGGAGTTTTAGACCCATATTTCATAATTGTAAAAGATAATATAGATCTAGGTTAGGAGTGTACAATTCCATCTTAAATTGTACAATACTTGTATGGTCCTACCCTTGCTATGTTTCTAGTTCCAGAATTAGCACCAAATAATTTCCATTATCTGATCTACCTACTCCATTATTTTGTACATCTAGATCCTCCGTGTTTCAACTTATACAAATAAGTTTATTTCTCCTTCGCAGACACTAAAATTTGGTAACTTTCCCTTGTGCAATGTCAAGTTTGATCATGTTACCTTGCTAAGACAAATGCTCCCTTTGAAAATCAAATTATCTCATAGCTCTATCTCTTTTTTGCAACTTGATTATCTTTACATTCTTCTATGTCATCAATTTTGAGAATATTATCTAATCAAAGTAGTGTAAAACCTTATTCTTCACAACATAACCTCATATTTATCTTTTCATCTCTCTAGTTCAAAAACATTAGAAAGCATCAGGATGCTATTTTTGGTCTTAGCCAACCTATATAGTCCCCCATTCACATTCACCAACTATGATTTCAATTTTAAAATATTGTTTGGGTTGTTTCATCTTCCTAGGCCCATCCTTATTAGAATATTTCACCTGTGGAAGACTATATAAGTAATTCAATGTCACTTTATAACTCACCTGACACTCTTACAATTTTTTATTACAAATATCATTCCAAAATCACTCAAAGTATTCCTAAATCTACTCAAATCATTTTCACATCATCTAAGGTAGTCCCTACTACACATTTGAATCACTCAACCAAGTCAAAGAGTCTAGCTTCCTCCATTTCCAAGCATGCAAGGTCATAGAGCCATGTTTTAGCAAGAGCAAGATCATTTCAAAAATTGTTCAAGGGTTTCAAGGTATAGAGGTTTAGGTCACATAGTTGAGGCATACCAAATCTCACTACTACCATGATGGATACATTCTATACTACATATTTATTCCACTATATTGGTGTTAAGAGACATGAGGGAACCCCTAGGGGTTGATTATATAGTAACACTTATACAAGAACCTATGAGAACTACATGAGGCTTGATCTCGTAATGATGGAATGTAGTTCAACACTTGGATTGGTTCGTAGCTAGGAGTCTAACCACCAAGGGTAGGCTAGCCTCAAGCATACACACATGCTTTCTCCTTATGGGTTTCTAATGCTCTGATGAAGGGCTCTACATGTTTCTAGGGTTTAAACTTTGTTGTAGTTGATTACAAGTCATCCTAAAGTTATGCAAGCAAGAACGAAATATAGTGAAGACCATTTCTAGACAAGAAAAACACAAAGGAAGTTTTAGATACTGATTGTCAAAGGGTACAATACCATATACTTTTAGCTCAAGATCATACATATTAGTTCTAGGCCATAAAGTAGTTGTATGGTCCTAACCTTGTTGAGTTTTCAAATCCAAAACTTTCATTGAGAAATTTACGAGCTTTTTTATCGCCTTGTTTCATTAGCACATCTAAATCATCCTTGTTCTACTATGTACAAGTAAGTTTCTCTTTCCTCTCATGTATTGAGAAAATAATTATCATTTATTAGTTTGTTACATGTATGAATGCATTATTCTGATTGTGCATTACTAATGTTGAAATTTAATTAGATACTAATAATCGCTTGTTGAAAACCCTTACATCCTTATTATATTTTTATAACATTCTAGTAACAAAATTATAGAATTTAATTAGGGTTTAAACATTTGGTGAACTGTCTCATGAATTGAATCTATTATTCAAATCCTAGTGGCCCTAGGGTTTCTCATCTTAACTTATCCACCTTATTCACTTCCTCATCATGCTCATTTTCATATATTGTGATATATGATATTTTTTAGACTAATATGGCTAACACACATGTCTTGTGCAACACTAGCTTATCTTGGTATGAGTTCCTTAGAGCTATTGTCTTCTATTATATTCACTTGTTTATGTGTGTAGACGCCCTAAAAATACATTCATATTTCTAACATGCTTATATCCAACTATACTTAATTAAATTAATTTTATCTTGCTATAATACACCCTCTTAGAATTAATTAAATTAATTTTATTTCTTAAATCATATTCTTCCCCTTTAGAATTAAATAATCTAATTCTATCATGCTCTTGGAATTAATTAAATTAATTCCTACACCCTCTTAGCTAATATAATTAAACATTTATTTATTTAAATGACAATTATTTCCTCATAATTAATAATTAATTAAATTAGTTATTTAATTCCACTTATTCCTTACTCAAGTCCACTTTAACTTCACTTCTAGATTCCTGTAAAGGAGGGGGCAATTGAGTTGTACATGTAATCATCATTCCAAATGTAACTTATGCTATTCCAAATGTCTACTACCCTTGTAAATCTACTTCTATTATTGCCTAAGTATACTTAAGTAACCTGTAATTACAATCATTAACTTGGACCTTAGTCAAACTTTCATCCACCTTTCATGGCTCTACCCTTGGCTATAAAAGCATGTCATTTCCTTTGTAAACCCATCCCTGGAACCCTTAAGAAAATTACATCCAATTTCTATCAATTTGGCATCCGCATCCTTGTGCACAAGCTCGTAACATTTGCAAATACTCTTTGGAGAGTCATATCAAGAGCATCCACAATTCAAATATCAACAAGATCATACAAGTCTAAGAGCTTCCACGATCTTACTTGAGGTTTGTAAGAAAGTTACAGAGAAGGTATATCTGTTTTTTATTTATTTATCTTCCATTTGTTTGTTAATTTTCCTTGTTCACATTCGACATAGTCCGAACTCGTGTTCAAAAAATTGTAATCATTCCCATGTAAGCTCTCAAATTAAGGTCTTTATACACAACATTAGAAATTAGGGTTATACGTAGTTGATAGATTTTTGTTTATAAAATTAGGTTTAAACTAAAGTTTTAACTTAGGTTTAGGTTTTTATTTAATTTCTGTAAGTTTAACTTAGGTTTAAATTTAGATATTGTATTTAAAATATGTTTTTTTAATTTATTTTTAAAACCAATTTACTTAGATTTTTGTTAATTAATGAATCTAGCTTGTTTTTTTTTTTAAATTTATTAATCGGTTTGTTTTAAAATTAATTACTTACGGTAATTAAATTAGGTCTTTTAAACTTAACTTAGGAGCTTTCTATTTTATTTTTTTCGTAATATCGCTAACGTACTAATTGTGAAACTTTCTTTTGCGGGGTTATTGGACACTTTTGGTCAATTTAATTCACTTTTAGAGACTTTTTGTCAACGTTTAATCAATTTTGCACCGTAACTAACACTTTGTGGCAATTTTTTACTTGTGTTTTATATTCATTTTTATTATTTTTGTGAGGTGATCATGAAATGATCACACGTATGCTCTTATCTCGCACTTCCTAAGTGATCGTGGAAATTATAAATATGATCATTTCTTAGGTGCTTTTGGGAATTAACATTTTTTAATTTCTTAATCAAATTGAGTTCGACGTGTATACTTTTTTCTCACACTTTTACGTGATCTTTAAAATAAAAATGTGGGCTTTCTTCTTTCGTCTTGTCCTCTCTACCTCATGAAAACATATATAATCCTTGTTTGCAGGACCAACTCTATATGAGGCCATTCTTAAACTACTAAGCTGAAGGTTTCCTTGAAAATCATTTAAAAACAACTTACTACTACAAGTTGCCTTGGTAAAAGAATGATGGTTAAGGCAATCTCATCTTTAATCAAGATAAAAATGAATGAATCGCATTGTATTTGCAGGTCCGGATGAAAAGGCTATTTCCCATCTGCTTAATTGTGGGAAGTGTTTTGGATTAAGCCATAAAACTCATTATGAGGAGTACCAAAGGAACCCCAAATTAGTCGACACATTGAGGGAACTAGATGACAAAACAGGTACCCCCAACCTACTTGAATAGTATTCCTTTGTTAGTTAGAGTCACAAATATCCTTAGTGGCAACCCTAGTGCAATTCATTTGAGAAATATCTTTGCTCATTGTTTCAAAGGCGTAAAGTAAATCCAGAACTAGGAATAGTACCACACTCACTTGGATACACCGCCGACACCTAGTTGAGAGAACCACCTAGGAAGACACACACTAACCAATCCAATCTAAGGTAGAGGCCAAAACATCCATAAACAAAACTTTTGTTTTCTTTCTTTTCATTTAGTGAGTTGTGTTCCACACTCGTATCTTACATTCTCACTTTCATCTAATTTTAAAATTGTTCCCAAATACTCTTTATTTGGGATCATTTTTTCCATCTCCAAATTTTCCTTATTTGGATTTATTCTCATATCTTTTCGTCTTTTTTACTTAATTGGAAATCATTCACTATCACCCTTTTACAATTTTTCAAATCTTCTTTTAGATTGTTCATCCTTTCCAAAATTTCTTCATTTGAAATTGTCAATTTACAAATAAGTATAAGTCTTGAGTTGTGGACATTTGTATCTCGCACTTAAGCACTTTCATCCTTCTTCATCTAATTCTTGACATCGTGATACTCACTTTATCACGGTCAAGCACCATCATGATCACCTTGATATATCATCCTCATAAGTCTTAAGTTTTACACTTAACTTTGTTTAACTTTAAGAATTCTACCATTTTATGTTGTAATAATTCATATTCACTTTGTTGAATTTTTGACATCTTCAATATTTCTTCACTCATCTCTTTTAAAGCATTCACTTTGCTCTAATTTGAGATCCTTAACCAATCATTTTCCCTTTGTCTCTCACATTCACTTTGTCAAGATTCAATATTTTCATCATCATCTGTTCACCTTTATATTTTGACATTCACTTTGTTGTTTTTTTTTAATATTGGTAAATAGTTTTTGAAAGGGACTATACCCTTGTGTACAAAAGGAGGCCTAAAAGCCTGAATAAGAGAGGAGCGAGAGAAAGCTGTGTATCAAAGCACAAAAGTTACTGCAAAGAACACCGAAGCCTAGAAACAGCAACACAAGCGAGACTTAACAATGACAAAACAAGCGGCAACAAAGCAAAGAAGCCTACGGCTAAGAAGCGGTAGTAAACTGGACTACTTCTTGGCCGCTTGATCAATACTCATCTTTACTTTTTCCAAGCATGGTACATACCAGCGTGGTCATATGAGCAGCATCCGTCTTATCGAGCTCCTCTCTCGGTTCTTTTACTCTCTTTCTCATTGCCAAAGAGTCATCGGGACACCGCTGAGTTGCGAAACACTTCTTGCATGTCCTTCGATGAATTCCTCTATGACATTCACTTTGTTGTTACTTGAGTATTATCCTTCCATTTTTAGTCTCCTCTCTTAGCAATCATATTGTTAAGGGTTGAACACATTCACTTTTCCTAAGTCTCTCTTAACACTCCTTTTGTTAAGATTTGATCACATCATCTTGTTAAGTCTCTTCTCTTTTAAACATCCATTTTAAAATTTGAGAAAACTAATCTTGTCAAGTATCATCTCCTTTGTACATTAAATTTGTCCAAAGTTCGAGCACATCACTTAGCTTGTACAATAATTCTCCCATCTTAGCATTTCTTTTTCTAAAAGTTCCATAATTGGACTTTCCATTTCAAAAAAATCTCTTCATCCATCTTGACATTCACGTTGTTAAGGGTCAAATCTAACAATATTTTCAAATCTCTCATCCATCTTAACATTCATGTTGTTAAGGATCAATCTATTAAATCTTTTCCACTCCTCTTTTATTACATTCACTTTGTAAGGAATTGAGTAACCTTTTGGCATCACTAAGTATCTTCCACCTTAATGTTGATTTGTAGAGTTTAATTGCTTCACTAGCATGCTTTTACACACTTTCTAGAATACACAGTAACCGACGTTGGTTGACAAACCACCATCAGTCACCCATGGACTAGTATTGGTCAGGAAAGGAGGAACCGACATCAGTTAGGGCTAACCGACATTGATTTCCTATGTGTGACTATTATAGTTAAGTTGTGGGAATTATATCTATCTTTAGTTGTAAAGTGAATCTAATGGTTGTAATTACATTGCTAAAATTCCCTAAGATTGTAGATGCACATATAAGCATAAATCTAGGGTTTTAGAAGAGAGAAGTTTTATGAGAATTAAGAGAAGTTTCCTTTAGAGAGAAAAAGAGAAATTTGTAGAGAAGAAAGTACATGACATCTAAGAAGGTGTGGAAGATTACAAATCTTCATTGTATTTCCTCTATGATAATAAATTGGCTATTTCTTGGTTGACGTAGCCCACACTGGGTGATTATTTTTGTTTATTTCCATATCGTTTTATTTTATGCTTAGATATAATAAATATATTTGTACAATCAATCAGTGTGCCAATCCCAAAAACTGGTATTAGAGCATCTTTGTTTGAGGGTTGTGTGTGTTGACAGATTTAATCATAGAGGGATTTCTGATTTAGTGGGAGCAAAACAATGGGAGAAGAAGGAAAATTCAGAGTAGATAAATTTGACGGTGGTGACTATCTATTATGGAAGATGTAGATGGAGGATTATACATATCAGAAAGATTTATACTTACCATTGTATGAGAAGGAAAGACCTGCAAAGATGACAGATGAAGAATGAAAAATTCTTGATAGAAAGGCTCTAGGATCTATAAGATTGAGCTTGGAAACATCTTTGGCTTCAAATATTACAGAAGTAGGATCCATGGTAGAGTTAATGAAATCTTTAGAAAATCTATATGAAAAACCTAGTGCTTCAAATAAAGTTTATTTGATGAAAAATTGTTTAATTTAAAGATGCAAGAAGGAGGATTTGCATTAAGTCATTTGAATGATTTCTAGTCTATTATAAATCAATTAAAATCAGTTAGTATTCCGTTTGAGGATGAAGTGAAAGAAATTTTATTATTATGCTCTTTTCTAGATAGTTGGGATAACTTGGTAATGGTTGTTAGTAATACATCGTCTACTACTAATGTTTTAAAGTTTGATGATGTGGTTAGTATAATCCTGAATGAAGAAATACACAAGAAAAGTACACAAGAGAATCATCATCTAGGAATGCTTTGAATCTAGAAAGAAGGGGAAGATAGAAGGAGAGATCCAAGAGAAAGAATAATGGGAAATCAAAGTCTAAGAATGGCATATCTAAATCTATAGGTAGAGTTATAATCTGCTAGAATTGTGGAAAGAAAGGTCATGCAAAGAAGGATTGTTGGTTCAAGGAAAACAAAGAGAATGTACCAGAGAAAGGTAAAGAGGAAAATGTTTTTGTAAAATAGGTAATGCAAGATGCCCTAATTCTCTCCTTGGATAATAAAATTGATTCATGGGTTGTATATTTAGGAGCTTATTTCCATGACCCCGAATAAGAGTTATTTTATAAATTATGTCCATAGTTATTTTGGGCATGTTTATTTAGGAGATGATGAACCATGCATTATTACTGGTAGAGGTGAAGTTCATATTAAATTGCAGAATGGAAATACATGGGTATTGAAAGATGTGAGCCATGTTCCAAGCCTCAAAATAAATCTAAATGATAATTGTGTGAAATTTGTTGCATGGTTAGACTCACATCCGAATATTGGAAAGTTACCAAGGGATCTCTTGTTGTAAAAAGATGAAAGAAAGTAGAATTATAGTATTTATCTACCTATATTACTGATTTCTTTTCTATTCTATCTACTTTAGATTCAGATACAAGTATGTGGCACAATCGGATAGGCCATATGAGTGAAAAGGGAATGTAGATCTTAAAGGCAAAGGGTAAGTTATCAGATTTGAAATGTGTAGATCTTGATTTCTGTGAGCATTGTATTTTTGGAAAGAAGAAGAGAGTGAGATTTCTCAAAGTTGGGGCAACAAAGAAGAAGCATAAATTAGAGCTTGTACACTCAGATGTGTGGGGACCAACCCAGGTAGCTTCTCATGGAGGATCCCAATACTATGTTACTTTCATTGATGATGCCACAAGAAAGGTATGGGTTTATTGTATAAATCGTAAATCTGATGTTTTTGAAACTTTTAAAAGATGGAAAGCCCTTGTGGAAAATGAATCAAATTCAAAGTTAAAGTGCCTTAGATATGAAAATGGAAGGCTTTTAATTATTATTGTTCGATAAATGGATTACGTAGAGAAAGGATGTTTCCTTAAACACAACAAGAGAATCGAATTATAGGGAGAATGAGCAGGAAAATCATGGAATGAGCTAGAAGCACGAGGATACATGTTGGATTTCCTTATAATTTTTAGAAGTAGTAGACATGTCGGTTTATTTGGTTAACCATGGAGATTCAAGTGCACCTTTGAATGGTGGAATACCAGAAGAAGCTTAGACTGGAAAAGAAGTAGATCTTTCTTTTCTTAGAGTATTTGGCTCATAAGATTTTGTGCATATTGATAAGGAAAATAGAAAGAAATTAGATGATAAATCCAAAATATTTACTTTCATTGGTTATGGCTCTGGTAATTTTGGATTCCAGTTTTGGGATTTAGAAGGTTCTAAGATAATTAGGAGTCGTGACATTGATTGGAATGAAAAGAGAATGTACAAGGATCAATTTTTGGTACCTAAAGGTGAACCGGTGGAGAAGTTTGTGAATGAAAATGAACTCTTGGATTTAAAATTAACACCTACATGTTTACACAATAACCAACATCGATTTACCCCTGACGAGAATCGGTCCCCCTGTACTAGCATTGGCTACATAAGATCCAGAGGCCGACATCGGTTAGCCAAACTAGCATTGACAGAAGGTGACCAACGTCGGTCACTATCAGAAGTAGATACAAATCTATAGGAAGAGCCGATTGAGCCTCTGGTACCCCAAATCTTAGTGAGAAGGTCACAAAGGGTAAGTAGACCTCTAGAAATATTTTCACCTTCCTTGTCTTATTTATTATTGACTGATAGTGGTGAACCAAAAATCTTTGAAGAAGTAATGTAGGATAAAGCCCACAAGTAGTGGGAGCATGGCATGAATGAGGAGATGGAATCCTTAGAGTAGAACCAAACATGGAATTTGGTTAAGTTTTCAGCAGGTAAAAGAGCATTGTAGAACAAGTGGGTTTACAGGATCAAGGAAGAAGAGGGTGGATAGAAGAGATACAAGGCAAGGCTTGTAGTAAAGGGATTTACACAGAAAGTAGGTATTGACTTTAGTGAAATCTTTTCTCCTGTTGTTAAGATGACTTCTATTTGTACTTGTATTGAGTTTAGTTGCAGTAGAGGATTTTTATTTAGAGAAACTTGATGTCAAGATGGCATTTCTTCATGGTGATTTAGAAGAAGAGATTTATATGAATCATCCACTTAAGTATGAAGTCAAGGGTAAGGAGAAACTTGTGTGCAGATTGAAAAAGAGCCTATATGGGCTCAAGCAAACTCAAAGCAATGGTATATGAGATTTGATAGTTTCATGCATGAGCAAGGCTATTTGAGATGTGAATCTAACCATTGTGTTTAATTTGAGATGCTTGGAAGCTATATTATTTTATTCTTGTATGTGGATGATATGCTTATTACAAGATCTTGTATGCAAGACATTGGTGAGCTTAAAGAAAATATAGCTCACACATTTGCAATGAAGGATTTGGGAGATACAAAGAGAATACTTGGCATGCAAATTCACAGAGACAAGAAGGACAGGAAGTTATATTTTTCTTAGGAGCATTATATCAATAAGGTGTTGGAAAGGTTTAATTTACAAAATTCAAAACCTATAAGTACACATATGGCTAGACACTTCAAATTGAGAAAAGATCAATGTCCTACATCACATGAGGAGGTTGAGTACATGGCATGAGTTTCAGTATGCTTCATTAGTTGGGAGCTTGATGTATGTTATGGTTTGTACCAGACCAAACATTGCACAGGCAGTGGGATTTATGAGTAGATTTATGGCTAATCCATGTAAAGAGAATTAGAAAGCAATCTAATGGATTCTCAGGTATTTGAGAGGGACATCCGACATACAGTTATGTTATGGAGGGTCTAGATAATTATTTACATGGCTATGTGGATTCAGACATGGTTGGTGATTTGGATGGTAGGAGGAGCACCACTGGATATGTTTTCATAGTAGGTGGCACGACAGTTAGCTAGATTTCTAGATTGCAGAAGTTTGTGGCCATGTCTACTACAAGGGTGAGTATGTTACTGCTATAGAAGATAACAAGGAGATGATATAGATGAGTAATTTCATGGAAGATTTGGGAAAGGAGTAAGATGATTACAAATTCTAAAATGATAGTCAAAGTGTGATTCATCTGGCAAATAACTCAGTGTTTCATTCTATAACAAAACACATTCAGCTAAGATATCACTTCATATGGTAGGTATTGGAGGATGGGAAAATGAAGTTGGAGAAAATTCATACAAAGGAGAACCCTACGGATATGCTAATGAAGTCGTTGGTAAAGGAGAAGTTTGATCTACACTCCACTTATATTGGTCTTTGAGTTTGAGACTTGAGGAGGGAGAAACAGGCCAAGGAAAGGATCAAAGAAAGGAGTTGTATGGTATAATGCAACAATTTATCTCTAAGTGGGAGATTTTTAGTTGTGGAGCTTAATTGCATCACTAGCATGCTTTTACAAACTTGCTAGAATACACAAGTAACCAACATTGGTTGTGACGAACCGCTATCAGTCACCCATGGAATGGTATTGGTAAGGCAGGGAGGAACTGACATTTGTTAGGGGTAAATGACATTGATTAAGGCTAACCAACATCGGTTTCTGTGTGTTACTATTATAGTTAAGTTACGGGAATTAGATCTATCTTTAGTTATAAAGTGAATCTAATGGTTGTAATTACATGGCTAAAATTCCCTAAGATTGTAGATGCATATATAAGCATAAAGATAGGGTTTTAGAAGAGATAATTTTTCTAAGAATTAAGAGAAGTTTCCTTTAGAGAGAAAAAAATAAATTTGTAGAGAAGAAAGTATAGGACATCCAAGAAGGTATGGAAGATTGCAAATCTTCATTGTATTTCCTATGTGATAATAAATTGGTTGTTTCTTGGTGGACGTAGCCCACACTTTGGATGAACCACGTTAAATCTTCCGTATTGTTTCTTCTTGCTTATTTCGTATTGATTTCTTTTATGCTTATATATGTAAATATATCTATACAACCAGTGTGTTAACCCAAAGCACTTTAAAACTCCTTTCAACCTTCTACCATCACACGAGAGCTTGACCTTACTTCAAGACTCCCTTTCAACCCTTGATATAATTGTAGACTCTACAAAAGAGGGTCCTTCATCAAGCTCCATTGAGATTGATTCTATGTTTTCAATTTTAGATCATATGCCTAACATCTCTAGTCTTATTTTAGAAACACAACCACAAAAAGTTTGGACACTTGCAACAATGTAACCTTTCATGTCCATAATTCCTCAAACAATCAATCTTGTTGGCATCTCATCAACAGTGACCCTTATATGTCAATACATCTACATATGTGCACTTCATGAGTTGTGTATACCTAGGCATATCCACATACAACCTTTTCAAACTTTAATTGAAAAGGTTTTGTCATGTCAATTAATCCACAAACTTGAGGAGCAACATTGACTATCTCCTCTCTTAAGCTTCTAAGGAACCTTGGATATACATCTAGGGATCAATACTTATTTCCTCACATCCTTTCACTCACATGTGAATATGAATCTCAATGTATTACCCACATCAACAATGCCCCCAAACATCACATAGGTCTTTTGATCCCATTGAATAATTATCTAATCATACATCCGTTGACTTGGATTTCATCCATCCAAGTATTGTAAAGTAGGACTTGTTGAATCTTCATATTCCCTCCTTTTACTTGGACCTCATCTGCTAGAGTCTCTTACATCAATACTCATTGAATATTTGGATTCCCTCCTTTGAATTTGGCCTTGTCCATCCAAGCCTTGTATTGCAGGACTCATCGAATCATTTGATTCACTTTGTTGACTTGGATTTCTTCCACCTAAATCTCATAAATTAGGACTACTTAAATCATGGATACAATAAAAATCCTTCTAGATACTCCTTTGACTTGGATCTCATCCACCAAAGTCTCATATCTTGTGACTCATTGGATCATTTGATTCTCTCCTTTGACTTGGACCTTGTCCACCCAAGTCTCATAAATCAAGACTACTTCAATCATGGATACATTGAAAATCCTTCTAGCTACTCCTTTGACTTGGAATTTATCCTCCCAAGTCTTGTATCTTGTCTTGTATCTTAGGACTCATCAAATCATTTGATTCTCTCCTTTGACTTGTATTTTTCCCATCCAAGTCTTGTAAATCAAGACTCTTTAAATCTTTTGATTCCTTCATTGACTTGGATCTAGTCCACCCAAGTCTCGTAAGTCAGGACCATTCAAATTTAATAAACATGGACCTCTCTCCCGATGATTCCATTGCAAACATTCATCTGCCAAAGTTTTGAAAAATCAAAAATCATAAAAAGAGAATAAAACCCTATATCAAACCCCTCATTAAATCACTATTTGAACATAAAAACTAGAATCGAAACATATTCTACCACAATTTCTCTCCACACTAGGAAGAATGCTTTTGCAGTTAACTCATTTAACAAAATTTTTTAATTATTTCATCCATTGGTAGATATCTTAATCATAACATTATCATATCTTCACATTATTCACCTCTATGACACAAGTTAACCTTGTTCCTATTAGGAATTGAGTATCTCATCCTTATTATGGTTGCTACCATTTCAAATATTTTTACTACGGTTTTGTCTCTAAGCTTACGATGACAACTCATCATTTTAAATAAGCTCTCTCTTTAACAGAAAGCTCTAAATTCTTTACTTGGTATTTTTTACCAGTCCTTGATCTATGATGTCGAAACCTTGTGTCTAATATTCACATGTGGTTGAGAATCTAGGGCATAATGTTCCTCTGTGACAAGCACAAAATCAATAAATAAGGAAAAATCACTATAAAATTTAAAAAATATAAATCAATCATTACACCTTTCATCCTTCACAATCTTTGGTGATGAGCCCATACTTCTTACTAGTAGTATGAGACTGGGAATGGGGAATATTTCCTACTCGCTTACATTTTTTCTTCAGTGTTGAGCTCTTGTCTCTTCTTTGGTGGCATGAGGCAACATATAAGGGGTCATTTTCAAATTAAAAAATAATTAACCAATAAATTCTTAATTTTTTTAATCAAACGTGCTTGATCAAAAACATCCCAAGAAGTTTCCTATGTTAAAGAGAGACGAAAATTCCTTCAACCAGATCTTGTCAATCAATAGGCCATCATGGATCTAAGTCTAGTCAAAACCTATAAAGTGGAATCATCTTGTAATAGGTCGAGATAATATTAACGGGAGATTAGTTACATTTTTCTTACATGGATCATTGTTACACTTTGTGTCTTGGCATCCATCATCTTCACTTTCATATCACTATTCACCTTGTTATCACGTCCTTCTTGGCTCTTAGTGATGAGCCCTCGCATCTTCCTAGTCATGTAGGGTCACGAGCGGAGTGAAACATCCTATCATTATAACATCTATATTTCTTCCAATGGAATGGAATGCTTCTAATTGTTTGCACATGCGTTCAAGCGATGTGCACCACTTTTACCAAGTTTACAAAAAAACTTTAAAACATTCAAATATGTTTCTCAAAATTAAAAAAAAACATTCAAATATGTTTTCAAAATTACAAAAACGTTCAAATATGTTCTCAAAATTGCAAAAACATTCAAATATGTTTCTCAAAATTGCAAAAACATTGAATATGTTCAAAATACAAAAATAATATTAAATTGTTAAAAACACAAAAACAATATAAATTGTACCAAAATCCAAAAATAGTATAAAACTATCAAAATAAAAATTAGGAAAAATGTTTGACCAAATTTTAAGAATGAATAATAACACAATTTAACAATTTCTCCATTTAACAACACTCCTCATGATCATTTCATATCATCTTTCAAAAATCAATAAATTCCCCCTTTTTCACAATATAACTTTTCTTGGGACACACTTGGATTAACTCCAATGCATATCAAACTTTAATGGGATCCGAAAAGAGTGTTTTTGGAGTATCTAAGTATCACTCCACTCTTTGGCTCGATCCAATCCTCTCGCATTCTAAGTTATCTCTCGAGGGAATTCATATATGTCTAATTCTTCAATATGGAACACATTTAGAGTGCCATTAGATGTCGTTATTACAAATTGTGTTGTATTGTTGCAGTTTGTCAACATCATGACAATGTTTTTTCTTCTTTTCCATTTGTTATTTTGTTTACCTTTATTGTAGACCAATTGCAGGAAAATTCTCTACATCTTAGTTCACATATAACTTTGGTGTGTTTCCTTCTTATTCATATTGGGTTTTTTTGACATGCTTGTTTTATGCTTTTAACAACATCATTTATCCATAATAAATCAGGTGTAACAAACACGCCACTCCTCTTCTTTGCATCAAAATTTTCTAAAACTTTGTAAAACCATAAAAAAATTATATATTTCAAAAATTTAGGAAAATCATATAAAAATTTCACAAACATTCACTTCTCATAGAAATCCTACAATTGGAAAACCCTTGAAGTGAATATTTCAACATTTCAACACAATCTTGATAAAGTCATACTATTATCTACTACCCTAGTGATCATTCCAATCTTACAATTATCAATTTCTTCCCTCTGCATTGTTCCTAACTCTGCTTGGGGAAAATCAACTCAGATCATTTATCAACTAGATCCAACAAGAGTGTCATAATGAGTATCTTTACTCCACTCTTCAGTCTGATCCTATTCCCACCTTGGAGGCATTTGCATCTACATAATCATCATTATAATTGATTGTCTTATTTTTCGATGTTGTGTTACATTATTGATGTTTACTTTTTAGATCAATTGCAAGTAGTGTGATAACATCTTGGTTCCTTTATAACCATGATGCCTGAACCTATTGTGTATATTGTGTTTTTTTTTCCTTTTTATATTTTCTTTGTTAGGTGTGTGTTTGTTTACATGGATATGGGTTAACCATCTTGATTCTTTCATAATCATGGTGACAAATCTATTGTGCAACAATAAAATAAAGGTTTTTCTTATATTCATACTCTAAATGACACTCCTGCTATGAGCAAAATCCTTCCTATCCTTGTTCAAATTCCTTTTTTCTTCCTATCAAGTGACCATCCACTACTTCGTTATGTCACCCACCCGCTTGAGGGGGCATTCCATTACCATCTTACCTTTTGGGGCATCCAAATGCTTCTTCGCTTTCCACTTGCTAATCTGCATGCGTCTACTATCTTGAAAATGTTTTAAAGAGGGGACAATGTAGAGACCTTAAAAATACATTCATATTTCTAGCATGCTTCTATTCAACTATATTTAATTAAATTAATTCTATCTTGCTATAATACACCCTCTTAGAATTAATTAAATTAATTATATTGCTTAAATAATATTCCTCCCCTTTAGAATAAAATAATTTAATTCTATCATGCTCTTAGAATTAATTATATTAATTCCTACACCCTCTTGGCTAATATAATTAAACAGTTATTTATTTAAATGGTTAACTATTTCCTCATAATTAATAATTAATTTAATTAATTATTTAACTCCACCTATTCCTTAGTCAACTCCACTTGAAATCCACTTCTAGATTCCTAGAAAGGAGGGGGAAATTGAGTTGTATGTGTAATCACCTTTCCAGATGTAACTTTTGCTATTCCAAATGTCTACTACCCCTGTAAATTTGCTTATGTTATTGCCAAGTCTACTTGTTAACCTAGGTAATTACAATCATTAACTTGGAGCTTAGTTAAACTTTCATCCACCTTTCATGGCCTTACCCTCAGCTATAAAAGCATGTCATTTCCTTTGCAAACCCATCCCTGGAAGCTTTGAGAAAATTACATCCAATTTCTTCCAATTTGACATCTACATCCTTGTGCACAAGATCGTAGTATTTGCAAATCCTCTTTAGAGAGTCATATCAAGAGCATCCATAATCCAAATATCAAAAATATCATACAAGTCTAAGAGCTTCCACAATCTTACATGAGGTTTGCAAGAAATTTGTAGAGAAGGTATATCTCGTGTTTTATTTCTTTATCTTCCATTTTTAAATTAATTTTCCTTGTTCATAACGTGTATGTTTTCTTTCTAGTATGGGACCTATGGCCTTTTCTATGTGTGTATTTTGAAACTTTGGCATTCCTTTTGTGGATCTTTACCTCTTGCTATGACTAATACACGTAGTATTGCTTGTATACTTGTATGTTAGATTGTTTGTTTACTTGATTGCATATGCACTTGTTTCTTGTTTGCTTGTTTTCTTTATTCAAAACAAAAGTTTATGCCATGCAAAATTTTGTAGGAAAAGAATCTAAATAGATTCCACCTTCAAATACCCTCCATGTGATCTAATATTGATTATCACCTACAACTAACTCGCCTCAAAAGAGGGGGAATTCGGTGGGGTTTATTACATGGACATCAATGACATAGATAGAATTCAGACTTCATGAATAAAATGAAATTGGGTACAAATACTTAGGAAAAAAATTATATATGGAATACGAATAGATTACAAGTAGAGACAAAAATGTTGTCCAAAAAAACCCACGACAACCAATAAGCTCAATTTTGGACTTATAAAAATATTTGCTCAAAAATTCACGGAACACAAGGACTTAATCTTTTGCAGACAATAAAACTTAGTGTTCCATAAACTTTCCAAGTCCGCAAAACAAAGGAAAATAAAACTCAATACTTAAGTATATTTTTGGGTCAGAATGTCATGGAACATTATATTATAGTGTTTTGTGTAATGTGTGAACTAGTGTTTCGTGAGTTATCCAAACCTACTGAGAATAAAATAAAGGAATGCCAATTTCAAATGTAAGGTCATTATATAGAGGTCGTGATATAAGGAGAACATGTTATGAAGATCCGCAGATTAATGGGAAATATGTTTCAAAGGTGGCCAAGGTTAAATGTTATGGAACACTACCCTAGTGTTCTCGCAAGCTTCATGAGAAACTAGTGTTTCATGGACTTTAAAAGTCCACGAAAAAAAGGGGAACAAGGTATCCAAATCTAAAGATATGCATAATAAATAAAATGTTATGAGATATTTGAAAACCCATGAAGCATCCAATAAAACTCGCATAAAGGTATAAAGCCCGTGGGAACGCTACGTAAGCCGTCATAATGAGGGATTAGTGTTATGTGGCATAACCTTTGGAGACATGTAAGTTTGCCAAATGAAGTGTTAGTCTTCAACAAGTTTTGAATTCAAATGGAAGCCACTAAACCTTAAAAATGTTTCCTAATATGGTTAAATGTCTCCAAGTAGAGAAAAATCCACGATAACAAAGAAAATTCAAAGGAACCCATAGGATGTTGTGAAAAAGCCGCATGAGAAGGTGAAACTAGTTTTTGGCCATATATTTCAATTGAGATATTTGTATTCATCAATATTTGTTGCATTAGCTTCATCTATTTGAGACTTCATGTTTGAGTATGTAGTTTTGGGATTAGAAGAAGTTTTGGAGGAGAACCATGAGAATTTAGGAGGAACAAAGGAAACACGCATTACTCAGCTTTTAAGCGCTGACCACCTCACCTTCCTGAAGCAAAATCTCAAACGACAACCATGCCCTATCTGTGAATGTCGATGGTGTATTGCAAGGAAACAACAGTCTATTAGGGAGATTAATGATGGCGAGATATATGGATGATAGATTTGTCGTTGTTCATTGAAAATCCAAATTTTATTTTCCCTCTCATCTCTCCCTCTTTTCTAGTCTCATATGGCATAAATGTAAGTGATTTTGCACATGAAATGGGTTATCTTCTATGGGATTAGGATATTTACCTTATATTTTTACATTTATTTATGCCTTCAGACCTCTGCAACAACATTTTTCAAGTTATTTTCAAACCTTTTTTCTATAAATGCAAGTGAAAACATTTTAATGATATGCAATTGTGGTTTATTCCTTTAAATACTTTGTATTTGATGTGAATCTTTGGCCCTCTTGTCTTCTTTTTAATTTATTCACTTGTCCCTTGTAAAAACTTTATGTTTTCCTTGGATTCTTGCATGGTGGTTGTATTTTTGTCTCTACATGTTAGATTTGAACCTTGTTTTAGTTTTGGTGCATCACCTTCTTTCATTTTGTAGCTTTTTCCACTTTCTCTCAACCATGGATCCTATGAATTTATAGTTTAGATTTAGTTTTAGTTAAATTTTGAAGTTGTAGGTTAGTTTGTAGTGGGATTAAGACAAAAGGAACCAACCTTCTCTAGAGGTTTGTCTCACTTTTTAAGTCCCACACTTGGAGACAAACCCATGTTCACCAAAAGTGTTGATGTTCATCCATGACCATTCAAAGGGTGCTAATTTTGTGTGTTAACAGTTCTAAAACATTTAGTGGGACTACAACGTGTTAGATTTGATATCATATCTCCAAGAGTGATGTGTTTTTGGTGATATTTAGCCTTTGGATGCTCTATACAACACATTTGGTAGCTCCAATCATTATATCTATTGCTCCAAGAAGAAAATTGTTTTTAACTTATGAGAAGTATTCAAACAAGGCAAAGGATAACAAGTGGAGATTATTTTGACTACTCGCAGTTGCCATCGAGGAAAAGAAGAAGAGGTAGATCATTTCAAATATCACAATCACCTCGTGATAGATTTCTCTCTACTCCTCCTGGTAGGCCTTTCTTTCTATCTTCTAGGATTCTAAGACCTATTAGATTAATGGCTCACCAAATAAATCAATCATTCATCAAATTTAATGGAGGGAGTTATTTTTTTATCCCAATATGATGACATTAAATTTTTCATCTCGACGAGTGTTCCTTTCTTCACTAGAGAGAACACTACAACTCCCATTGAGCACATTAAGGATGTTGCAAATATATGTTCAATATACCATGTAACACAAGATAATGTATCAGTCATATTATTGGCAGATTATTTCAAGGGAAAATCTCTATAGTTATACGGGGTTTGAGAATAAATTCTATTACCACTTGGGATGAGCTAGGAGAAGTTCTTTGTAACCATTTTAAAGATAAATCAGACCATCTATCTTTGGTGGAACAACTAACAACAAAAAAAGGGAACCTAATGAGTTAATGTATTATTTTAATATTAGATTTCAAAGGAATTGGGATATAATCCCACAATCGGTAAGACCTACACCTTAGTGAGCATATTATTGTCTAAGAACTCTAAATAGTTACATTTTATTCATGATTAAATCTATGGGTGGTAGAACCTTATCAAATGCGTATGAAATTGCTATTAGAGCAAAAATAATCGATTTAGATGGGAAACTTACTCCTAGACCTCCAATGCCTATATTCCCAATGCTAGGAACATCCACACCTTACCAAACTCTTGAATTATCCATCATTCCATCCCTAAGAAGCCAAATTTGAATTTAATAATCTACCCTACAAATCCTTCAAGTGAGTTTTAGGAAGCCATGAAATAATTACAGAACTTTGGAAATGAGTTGGTATCCTGAAGAGGCAACAAAATCAAAATTTTAGAGCCTACCAGCCTCTAAACCAACCAAAAAATTCTCTTTATCCATAAAACAATCCGCCATTCCAAGTTAATCCTCATAATCAAAATTAAATTACCCCTATAAAGCCATTTCAATCCTATAACCCAAATGTGACTAGTTCATCTAAGGATTTGGTTCCAGTGTAGAATAATCTTGTGTAAGATTATGAGTGGTGTTTCCCTTGCAATCTTCCCCATAACCAAACAAATTTCCAAAATTGCATTCTAAGCCAAAAATTAGTATTACATAATGCTTCTTTCTCTTAAGATGCATCCACAGAAGGAAATCTGCAATAGGAAATTGCTCAAGAAATTCCACCAAGTGATACTTCACTTGTAAATTAGAAAATGGAAGATTTTTACAAAATCAATCAAGTACATGAGGGTAATTAATCACCTTCATCAAGTGTAGCCATGAACACCAGGTCAAAAAGAAGGCAAGTTGAGGAAAACACTCTACCCTTTACTTCACCAAGTTTGTATCCCCAACTTCAATAATCCATGGAATTGGGGCATATTTCAGGCTTCAATAACCAATCCATGGAATGTATTAAATCTATCATGCACTACTAATTGGTGGAACATTATGGACCTATGAAACAAGGATAATCCATAAGATAAAAAAATCCAAGTAACTCAAGGGAAACCTTTGGAATGTGGAACTTCCGACATCCAAAGCATTTTCATAGATTGAACAAACAAAAAAGGAAGGTATCCTTCCTCTATTACAAAATCCCATGGGTACTTCTTTCAAAATCTGGAGAAAATTAAAAAGACTAATGTGAGCATCTCAATGTGGGAATCTTTAGTTATTCCTAGATAAAGAGATATTTTATAAGTTATCATAGATGATCTTGTGCCATGTGAAACATCTAAGGGAAGGACAAAGTTGTGCTCACCAATGAACTTCAGCAAAAGGATTACCAATTAGGTAAGAACACGAAGCCACCACCTTTCTATGTATCTCTCATCATAGGCAATCACTGGTATATAATTTCATGATCGACTAGGGGAAAACAATGCGGTGTTGCCCAAAGAGACAATAGATCAACTTGGTCTTGAATATGAGTCACTCTCTAAAGGAGTAGTGTAATTAGATGGAACCATGGTGGGAACCATTGGAGTTGTAAGAGGTCTAAGTCTCACACGACACACATGTCCCAAATTTTCAATCCCAGGATATTTTCATAATTGAACTTCCCCCTTTCTCTTCCTCATGCCTCTCTAGAGATTTTATGGACAAGGTTGGAGGGTATTTATCAGCTGACTGGTCTCATATTCTCTTTAGACCAAGATATGGTACCAA
The DNA here is from genome assembly GCA_018340775.1 of Taxus wallichiana var. yunnanensis. NCBI lineage: Eukaryota > Viridiplantae > Streptophyta > Pinopsida > Cupressales > Taxaceae > Taxus > Taxus wallichiana. Next base: position 563,501,697 of record CM031242.1, on the reverse strand, counting down.
TGTTTCTATTAGGTTATAGCCTATTACCACATATCATATAGAACCTTATACACCCAACCCCATTAATGAAAATTGCACCATTTTTAATCAAGAAGATTACCCAAGTGTCCAAGAAGCAGATACTAAAATTGAAGGTATCCCAGATTTACTACTTGATGAATGGGGAACTGAGTGTCATGGTTTTGATCCATACAAAAAAATTGAAGAATTTGGCCTTGACATCTATTTTCTGCATGAAGAGAGTTCACATGTGCTTGATATTGTGAAATCAAAAAATGAATAGGATGATGGCATTTGGCAAATGTTCTTTGATGGTTCAAGAAGCAAACAAGGACCAGGAGGAGGTGTAGTATTTGTATCTCCTACTAGTATGAAACATTTTTCTGATTTTAAATTCTAATTCAGTTATTCTAACAACTTAGTAGAATGTGAATCTCATCCATGGCTCTGCAATGGGAAAAAAGGAATGGTATCAAACAATTACGGACCTTTGGGGATAGTAAGCTATGAGTAAATAAAGTAAGAGGTTTGAATGTAACCAGGTTTTAAAGCCTATAATCATAGGGTATGGGATCTCTTAGAATATTTTGAGGCATTCAACATCCATTCTATACCAAGAAGGGAGAATGAATCAGTTGATAGATTAGTAGTAGTTGGGACTAAGTTTGACATTTTGAAGGCATGTGGAAGGGTGGATTGGAGTGGTCATAAGGCCTACTATCCCAAAAAATGAAACTAATTGAAAAGTATTTGAAATTTACTAGTAGATTATTAACTTCATCCAAGAGGAGGCTGAGATATCTTCAATAAATTAGGATACGTAGGAACAATAGTATAAAGATCATATAGTCAAAATAAGATCAAAAAAATATGCCCAAGGCCTTAGTTACCTTGGATTCCAGTTTCAATTCATATGATTAACCAAGGAAAGAAAAAACAAACATGAAAATTAAAGTTGAGGACTATGAACCAATTTTAATTGGAAAGGACAAGTTGCTTAAGATTGGCAAGGTATGTACTCAACAAGAGAAACATGCATTTATAGTTTTTGTAAATAATTTGTTGATGTTTTGAATGGGGTTATGAAGACCTTAGGAGTTTTATTCTAAATTGGCACAACATACCATTGAGCTAGATCCAATGGCCAAGCTCATTAAGAAAAAACAAATATTTTTTAACCCAAGAATTGAGCCTCTAATGAAGAAAGAGTTGAACAAGTTAATAGAGGCCAACATTATATTCCCTATTAAACATTCATCTTGGGTTTCCAACCTAGTTCCAATAAGGAAAAGAAATGGGGAAATCATATTATGTGTTGATTTCATGGACTTGAATAAGGATTCCTTGAAAGATATTTACCCATTACCTTCTATGGAATAGATTTTGCATATGTTAGCAAGGTCGAGAGATATTTTCTCTATTAAATGGATACTCGAGATATAATCAAGTTATGGTGAAGGAAGAAGATCAGTTTAAAACATCCTTTACCACTAATTAGGGAAGTTATGCATATAGAAAATTGATCTTTGGTTTGTCTAATACAAGAGAAAAATTTCAAAGAGCCATGGATATGATATTCAAAGGGTTGATTAATAGTATTGTTATTTTCTACCTTGATGGTATCACCGTGTTCTTTGGGGATGTAAATGATCATCTGATACATCTCAGGCATGTATTTGAAAGATGTAGATAATTTGGGGTTTCTCTAAATCCCAAAAATGTATCTTCCTAGTGCATGAAGGTAAGATACTTGGACACATTATCTCTAAGAAAATATTAGTAATTTAGCCAAAAAGGGTAAGTGTCATCTTGGCATTGTCACTACCTAATCATAAGAAGGCATTTCAAAGCTTCTTAGGAAGGATTAACTTTGTTAAGTGTTTCATTATTTATTTTCACCAATCTTGTCATGCCATTGACATCTATGCTAAAGAAAAACATGCCTTTCAAATGGATTGGGAAGGGAAGGGAAATTTTGAGGCCATCAAATAAGCAATAACACAAGCCCCCACCCTTACAAATCCTGATTTCTCAAAGGATTTCACCTTGTATGCTTTTGGAGGCATAGATATAATATCTACAATGCTAATACACTTGAATGAATGAAGTTTGGAGCAACATGTTACATTTTTAGCCAAGGTCTAGAAATTACAAGGTGATATACTCATTTTTTTAGAAGCATGCCCAAGATGTCATAAGGAGTTTAAATAAATTCATTCATTTAGTGTCCAACAATAAGATCCATCTTATGGTATCACATGATGGTGTACAAGATTTCCTTTTGAATAAGGATCTAAATGATAAAAGAGATGGTTGGGTAACCAAAATGATGGAATATGATGTTGATATCAAAGTGACTAATCTATTCAGGGGTAAATGTTTGTGTGAATAACTAGTTTCAGATATATAGATTGAAAAGGAGGTTATCCTAATGTTTAGACATGATCAACAACTAGTCTATGGTCCATAAATTCCTTGTTGGACCCATGATATAACACACTTCCTCCAAATAGGCCAATGTCCTCAAAGCTTGAGCAAGGCCAAAAGAAGGTATTTTAGGCTTCAATCCATTCCTTATGTGCTTATTGATGGAATTTTGTTTAGAAAGGATATAAACGGTGTTCTCTTGAGGTGCATTAAGGAAAACCAAATTGAGAAAATTTTACATGAATTTCATAATGGAGAAGCAAGAAGGGAAATTTTCTCAAGGAAAACAACCCTTAAGATCATGAAGGGTGGTTATTATTGGCCTAATCTCTTCAAAGATTGTCATGCATGGGTTAAAAAATGTAAAAGGTGTGCCTTCTTCACAGAAAAGAGAGACTAACAACTCTTCCACTCCACCCCATCTCTGTAGATCAACCATTCATGCAATGGGGGTTGGATTTTATTAGAGTAATCAATCCACATTCAAGCTTGGGTCACAAGTGGATCCTCACAGCCACATATTACTTCACTAAATGGATAGAGGCGGTTGTTTTGAAGGAATCAAATGAAGCTAACATCTTGGATTTTTATGAAGGTATTATGACCAGGTTTGGTGTTCCTTCCACAATTATATATGATAATGCTCTGGCATTCCTTGGCACCAAAATCATTGATTGGGATGTCAAGAATGAGATATACTTGAGCACATCTTCAAATTACTACCCCCAAGGTAATGAGAAGGCTAAGTTAATAAACAAGAACCTTTTAAGGGTCATAAGAAGGAACTTGGAGGAGAATCAAAGAACATAGCATAAAAACTAAAATCATCTTTATGGGTTGATAGGATCACTCCCAAGAGATCAACTGATAGCTCACCCTACGAGCTAGTTTATGGTAAAAATGTAAAATTATTGATATCTCTTTAGTTACCGGTCATGTATAGCTCATCAACAAGCTTCGGATGTTTGAGGTTGAGGCCATGGAAATTAGATATACAAAGCTTATGCAATTATAGGAGTTGAGAGATCAAGCCATACAAGAAATGGAGTTGAACCAAGATCGAGTGAAGAATAATTTTAACATGAAAGTAATGGCTACAAGTTCTTGAGAAGGGATCTCATTCTTAAATGGGATCAAGGCATAGTCAAACCATGAAGGCACTCAAAGTTTGACACAATTTTGAGTGTCCCCTACATTATCTCGGGTTGGAAGCTACACAATACTTTCTAATTATCAAAATTGGATGGAGAAGAGCTTATGATTCTAGTCAATGAAAACTAACTTAAACATTGTTTTTGAAGAATAGGTTTTACCTTGTACATATTAGCTTAGTTTCGGTTCCTCTATTTTTTTTTAGCACATGTTTTATTAGTAGTTGTAGTTTACTTTGTAACAAGTTCCTTATACACACTTTGCATGTTCCATTTGGAAATGTATGATATTCTCTTTATACATAATTTGTGTGCCCCTTGGTTATGTGATATTTTTCTATGAGGATCAAGACAAAACCCCGTACACATAGAAGAGGTTTCACTTCAACGGTGACTGAACTCTCTAAGTAATCAGCAATGGAAATCAAAAAGCAAGGAAAATCATGCATAAAGAATAGGTCTACTCATTATCATAGATCAAATAAGGTTACATATGGGAGTGTTGTGTAACTCCTATGCCTAGCAATCATTCCCTCCATGAGGGAAATAGGAGTTATAATTCCAAAATGGAATGTAACTCCTATGATGCCACTGACACATATGAAAATGAAAAATTCTATGATAAAATCTTCCATGTGTCATATAACTCATATGACCTATGATCTCACCTAAGTGAGATGACTCACCATGTGAGGTGGAAAAGACCCTAAGTGATGATGAGGAAAGTCACACACACCAACACCCCCTTCATTGAAGCTAAGGTAGAGGTCATGGTAAGTCGAAAAGAAAGAGAACTCCCTAGAAAACTAAGAAAGATGTGTCAAATGGGTCCAAAACTAAAATCCCAATAAGGCGCCCATGTACAAACCACAATCTTTCTAGAAAAGAAGAAGAGGAGAAGAGGACTATAAATCTTGAAGAAGATGGGTGGCTGTAAAAGACCTCACCCCAAGAAGAGAGCGCAAGTGAAGGAATATGACCTTAGTGAAGGGTTTGGTAAATATGTCTGTACTTTGATCGGGAAGTATGAAAATACTACAAGTTGATGATGTCTAAATGAATAACCTCCCCGTATAAAGTGTATGTGGATCTCAATGTGCTTTTCCTACTAATGTTGAACTGGATTTTAGAAAATTGAGATGGTGCTCATGTTTTCATAGTAAATGATAGTAGGCCACCGAAAATGAATACCAAACTCTATCAGAATCCCTAACAACCAAATTGATCTTGTGGCAGCATTGAATGATCCCCTATATTTTTCCTATGTAGAAGATATCACAACCACATTCTCATTTTTTCGACAACAAGTAAGACCCAAACCAAGTGAATTTTTTTAGCATGAGGTAGATTTCGATGATTAAGATCACCGTCCCAATTAGAATGGGTAAAACCAAAAGATTGATCTTTGTCCCTCTTAAGTAATGAATGTCATTAGTGTGAGTGAAGCAAACATAGTGAAGGATCCACTTCGCTACTTTCCAAAATAACTCATAAGGGTCCTACATAAATTTGGACATGATCCCAATAACATACAAAATATATGACCGAGTGTGATTCAGTGTAGATCAAACTCCCGCCAATTGGTGATAAAGGGTACTATCAACTATGGGAGTAGAGAAATCAGTAATTAACTTAACCTTGGAAAGGAAAGGAATAGTAGATGGCTTACAATTAATCATGTGAAATCCAGCTAGAAAATCAAGGGCATACTTAGATTGTGAAATTACAATTCCTGAGTTAGATTGTGAAATATGAATCCCATGAAAGTAATAAAGCAAGCTGAAGTCAGTCACGAAGAACTTGTTGGATAAGGAAATCTTCACATAATCAATGAGTGACACTGAGTGAACCTTGATATAAGTAGAAAGGATTCCATCTTGGCATACCAAGCCCAAGGTCCTTATTTAAGGCGTGGAGAGACTTTTAACTTATAACCAAGGGAGGAATCATTAACATAACTTGGGGTTGTTCCATATAGATCTCTTCCTCTAGTTCCCCATGAAGGAAGGCACTCTTACCATCCATTTGGTGGACTTCCCATCCATTCGCGGCAGTTATGGTGAGGTTTAGTCGAATGGAAGTCATCTTCACAATGGGAACAAAGGTTTTTGAATAATCAACCCCAACTTCCTAAGAGAAACCCTTGACTACAAGTAACACTTTAAAAATTTTGATGTCTCTATTAGCACCATAGTTGGTTTGGTAAACCCACTTATACCAAATGATTTTTCTTCCTTTCAGAAGAGGGGTGAGATACCAAGTATCGTTCTTCATGAGTGAGTAATAGTCCTCATCCATGGCAGAATCCCACTCGGAAATACCATAAGCCTCGTAAAGAATGAGGGTTAGAAGTGGAGGCAAAGAAGGAGTGGGGTCCAGTGAATTCTAAATGGGTATGTCTCTCATCCGAATGATCCCCAATCCATTCTCCACTACTCTACAAATTATGCATAGCCCAATGAGGACCAGGAGGTGATTCAGTCTAAAAATTTGTAGATTCTTCACTCGAGTGAGATGGAACAAAGTCCTCATCATCACTATTATCATAATTGGAAGACTCTAAAGCATGAGAAGAGGGAGGAGTAGAAGGACCAAGAGGATTTTGTGGAGGAGGAGGAATATGCTCTACAATATTATCATCATCGAAGAGTCGATTCAGTTTCACAGAGAGTATAGAAGGACTCGGAGGTTGGAGAAGTAGAATTCGAAGATGACTCATTGAATTTCACACTTCTCTCGATATAAAGTTGGCGATTATTAGGGTTCAAAAATCTATAGACCTTTATGCTATTAGGACACCCTACAAAGACACAAGGACTAGATTGTGGTTCTAAGGCCTTGTATTTCCATTTGGGAATCTAGGCCATAACATTGGATCCAAAGACGTGAAAGTGTTCGACATCAAGTTTTTGTCCAAACTAGGATTCAAAGGGTGTCATACCTCTTACTTCCTTGTGTGGAACATGGTTTTGAATGTAACAAGTGCAGTTCATAGCTTCAACCAAAAACTACGAAGGAAGGAATCTAGAATGAACCATACAAGTGGCAATATACTTAAGTATTCAGTTCTTTCTTTCCATAACTCCATTTTTCAAAGGGTTGCAAACAAGTGTACATTGCAAAGCAATCCCTTCAGAGGTACATGAAATTTTGAACCTATTTCTCACATACTCACCTCCATTTTCATTTTGAAGAACCTTGATAGACCTTTCATCTTATTTCTCAGCAAGAGCCTTGAAGTCTTGAAAGTTCTCGAAAACTTCATATTTATTTTTGAGAAAATACTCCCAAATATAACGTGAAAAGTCATCAATGAAGGTAAGTATATATAAAGCTCTAGTAAATGAAGGAGATGGGAAAGGGACAGAAATGTCACTATGAACAAGATCCAAAATATGAGTATCTCTCTAGGCTTTTCCTTTGCCAAAAATTTCTTTGAGGTGCTTCTCGAGGGAATAACCCTCACAAATACCCTTTGAAAAACTAACGAGGGGTAACCCATTGAAAATTTCATTTTGGCTCAACTATTCAAGGTAACGATAAATAAGATGTCCAAAATGCTCATGTCATAGCTTGCTGACCTCATTTATATGAGTAAGAAAGTAAGTGGGCATCGAATTAGAAGTAAAGTGGGAGAAGGTATACAACTATAAATGGTGATCTACCTTTCCCTCAGCCACGGTGGAAAAGCAGTGAAGCTCACAAATAATACCGAGTTAGGACCAAATTCCACTCACATTCCTTCACTAAGGTGATTGATTTGGTAAAAAAATAGGAGATTGGTAGAGATATTAGGAACACTCAACACTTAGTTAAAAGTTCCACCATCTATCTCTACTGATTCACTACCAGAAACCAACATTGTAGTATCATCACCTAACATGATTTGGGACATGCCACATGGCTCAATATTGGAGAACTCAACATGCAAAGATCCCATATGGTGTGAGGAACTGAAATCAATGATCCATGTTGATGAAGGAGTGATTCTAGCTACAAGGGCCTTTCCTTTCTTCTTCTCAAATTTAGAATCATTTTCTTTAGAAGACTTGTACTTGAGCATTTTGTTTGATAGACTTAGGAATACCTATATTATTCTTCTCAAGTAAATGAGTTAGGTGATCTATTTTTTTCTCATACACTGATGCTCTTCATGTCCAATCTTCTTGCAATAGGAAAACTTACACTTTTCCTTCTTTTATTTAGGCTCAAAAGTCAAAGCGTTTGTGTTAGATTTGGTTGGTCTTGGTTTCCTTCTTCGGTTGGTCCTTTTTCTCTTTCTTATTTTCTGGTTTCTTTTCCTTTCCCTTACCATTACTTGTTACAAGATCATGTGACTTGGATTTGAGATTCCCCATTTGAATAAGTTTTTCTTGTTCTCGAATGAGTTGGGACGAAAATTATCAAATGAGGGCATTTTCCAAGCACTTCCTAGAGTGTCTTTTGTGGCATGGAAAGTCGAAACAAAGACAAAGTATTTGGGACCTAACTTAGAAAGAATCAAAAAGATCAATTGGGAATATTTTTTCTCAACTTTACATTCCTTTAAGAGTAATCTAGTGTGGATGAACTTTGAGAAGAAGGCATGTAGGTTATCAAAGTTACTAGGAGTTAATCCTAGCAATTCATTTTCCAACTCATGCGCTCTCATGTCATCTTGTTTTCTAAACATACCGTCTAAAGTTTTCCATGCTTCATCAGGTGTGTCAGAAGCCTCAATGTGGAAGAGAAAGTCAAGATAAATATACATAAAAATAAGACCTAAGGCTTCATCACATTGCTTCAACCACTTATATTTTTGGGTTCATCATCAGGCTCAATCTTAGCTCCCATAATGATGCGAAATAAACCTTTACCCCTTAGGTTCATCATCATCTTGTATTTCCATTCGTGGAAGTTAAATGACATGAGACATTTTATTGAAATAACATCCATTATGAGAGAGATAAAAATATGAATGTAGAAGGAAAAGAAGCACACACACACCCCAGAACAATATTTTCACCCCCGATTTCAAAACTTTATAGTTTAGTGTGTTGATTACAATCAAGTGTGAATGTGCATCATGAAACAATTGGTCACTCACCTTGTAATCAATGTAATAATGTGCAAGTATGGATACCACAATAAATTTTTGGTAATTGCGACAGTTTGACACTGTAAGTAAGTAGAAAATGATGTGAAAACAAGATAAAGGGAGAAAATAATTCATGTGTGAGAAATAACATCTCATGTCACAAAGAAGCTCCCTTACAACAAGGTTGTGGCAGATGCACTCACTAACCCGCAAGCAATAACATGAGTTATTACAAGTTGTAAAGATGACTCAATACGAGCCAAATGGACCTCTCGGGATGCAAGGAAATCTCCCGTGAAGGTAAAAAGGGACTCTTAAACATGCTACACACACCACCAATGGTTAACGACCAAAAAAGTCTAATAACGCTATATTTCACAATTTTAATTTTCCAACTAATTTGATTTAAAAAAATAAAAGGATTTAAAAGTTACAAAAAACAAATAATAAAATAATCCTCCTTTTAAATTAATTACCTCCTAATAAAACAAACGATCTTACCTTTTAAGACTAAATTCTCTTCTTTTTAAATTAATTAAAATCCCTACTCAAATTAAATAAAGCTAACTCTATAGTTTTAAAACTTATATTAAAAATGAGCGGGCTTTGAAAATTTTTAAAAAGAGGGAATAGGGTTGAAGGACGGTCAATGCGAAGGAGGGGACAACTCAAGAGAGCCACATGGGATGTATTGGTGGGAAACTAGTGTAGGGCTACAGGAGATAAGCTTGAATTGGAGAAGCATTATAAAGTGAAATGACCGGTGCGAGCACAAGGGAACCGAGTGCATGAAAATGGTAGGAGCAACAGTCGACATATGAGCATGGGTGTTGAAGGAATGAAAAAGGCCATACGTAGAGCCAGGGTTAAGACAGGGGTTGAGGATGACCAAACTAGGAAGGGATTAGGAGAAAAAAATGAAGCACGAGCAAGCCACACGACAAAACAAGCTCGGGGTGAATATAAGGGTCAAACGAGATGGGTTTAACACGACACGAGGAACAAAGAAACTAGAGCTCAAGGATCAATAATATGCTCAAGCGGGAGGCTAGTAGGTGTAGACACTAAATCATAGACTTTGGGTGTATTTCTATTCCTAATCACATACCACTATCGGTATGATTTCTAAGGGAGAAAAGTACTAATTGACCGTCATCTTTGGCCTTTTTGTTTGCTTTCTAGTTTCCTTCTTGGCATTACACACCTCAATACATAGTCTAAATTTTTATACTTCACCTTTTTGAGTCCTGGACACCAGGCTCCCGGTCAAGACATTAGTTCGAGGCATCCCCATCACCTTTGGGTGCCCCGACCTCTTCATACTTTGCTCAAATCTTTTGGGTCTTTTCTAGTCATTTGGGCATCTTGTTTTCTTACTAGTCAGCCTTATAATGGTTAATTACAAAATTTAACCAAGGGAATCATATAAATACAAAGCTATGTGATCATAATAAAGGACCAAGCATTGAGCATTTATTATCTCCACTAAGGTTGTATCCAAAAGCATTTACAAGACCATTCCAACATCTATCTAACATCCACACAACGGAAAGGAAAAAAATTTCTTCATGCACTTCATAGAGGGGAAGTTCAATTTTCCATGTACACATCTATCTAAATTTTCTACATCTAGCTATTTCTCGCTATCAAGTGTGACTTGCACAAGAGCCACCTAGGGCATGATTCTACACACACACACACACACATGTAGAACTACATGGAGTCTAAAATGTAGTGCAATGCCCAAATCATAAGTTCACTCGGTCAGGTGATCGAAATGGTGGTCAATACGACTCCCTATTTGTATCTATTTATTTTTAGGATATGATATGTTTTTGGGTTTTGCGGGTGCTTCTTTGTTATTACAGGTTTAGTGAATAACAACGAAGTGCAAGCAACATACAGAAACTAAAAATGACATCCAATGAACATCTCATGGCCCTATGAAACTAAGTTCTGCATCTTTTGAGTACTCATAGGCACCCATAGAAGGTCTTTGGCGTCCACAACTCGCATAGGTGCCCTAGTCACAAAAATTTTGACACTCCTATATTTTTCGTGTATGCGAGTGTGACAATCTGCTCTTCGATTCCATCACTTTTCCAACTCAAAGACAACTTCAACATCACTGTGAATTAGCTAAGTATTTTATTCCCTTCATTTATAACTAAGGTTTTTCTAACTTAATGATTGGGTCAAATCTATACTTAATCGTTTATATCATTGTGTTGGTACACATTTTAGATTTAGAATTTATTTATGTAAAAATATGCATAATCATTTGGTGAACCCCACTTGTGATTGATCTTTTGGATCCTTCTTTGGCATATCATCTTCTCTATCATGGCTCCTAAGGTTCGTCAAATCTCTTTGTCTCAATTACTTCAAATGCATGCACCTTGCAAAGAGGTTCTTCAAAAATCCCTAGACACCATGTATCTCCCTAGAGATACGCCACCTACTCAAGTGAGTGCTATTTTTTATCATCTATCTAATGAGTCTATTCGTCTTATTCCTCCATCCAATCAACCCATCTTCGAGTCAATTCAAGCTTTACATTCTTTATTTCAAGATAAATTTCAAGATATGGAATCCACGATTGCATCTCTAAAATATGAAATCTAACATCTTAAGGATGCTTCTCAAGCTCATGTTAGTTCTTCTTCTCATCCTCATTCTATGTCTTCTACATGTGCTCATATCAGTGAGCCTCAAGTCTTTCCATTACCGGAGCCTCTCACATTTGATCACAATGCTAAGAAACATGACATTCTTATTGAGCTCCTTAGTCATCAATTGATCAGTTTTCCAACTACTCATTTCTATCCTCCTTATCAGCTAATCAAATATCAAGGTCTCCCATTTTTCGCTTATCATCAAATCAATGAACATAATGACAATGAATACCATGCTTTATAAAAAAAAATCAAACATCTTGAGCATCAAGGATTTATATCATTCACTGCACAAAATTTTGTTGCATTCCCATCTACAAATGGTACATCCAAATGGGCTCTTAAATATGCCCCTTCTATGTCTCATGAACATCATGCCATCAGATATAATATGTATTCTTGCGCGAGTCAAGTGCATCCTATTCAACCCACTCTGACTAAGCAACCACCTCTCAAGGTTCATTTTTCATTACCTCCTCCTACTACATCATTTGCAACATTACTAAGTCAAACAAAGAAACCAACATCTCCTCATCTCAATTCTTATACGACATTACCAAAAAAGCAACCACTCACTATGCAAGATAAAAACTCTAGCTAACCTCTTTTGAATTCCTCCACTCAAGGCTCCTAAGCCATCACCACTTCAACATCCAATTAATTTTGTCAAGGAAACTACTCCTTACATTGATCCACTTAGCATCATTGACTAGATCTCCATCACTTACATACTTGGGGGCACCATAGCTTCCCCCTACATTGCTATCAAATGTCTCTATCATCCTATGCACTTGAATATCTGATCTTAACATCTAATATCTCCGAGCATCAATAAAAACCACTTGATACATTTGTATCGTCATTACCCGATGATTCACTCTCGTGATATGATTCACACTTGACTACCGAGGGCTCATTACATTCATGAAACTCACATCATACACACGACACATTTCACACTCGACGTATTCATGACACATCTTTCTCACGTACATTTAATACAAACACAATACCCTATGATGCACTCTAGTTCCACGTGTAGACACCAAAATTGGGTCACACTCCCCTTGGTCCCTCGATAAATAACCAACTCAAACACACTCACCTAACCATGGCCCCTTTCACCCCACTTTAATATTAATTTAATTAATTTATGATCTCATAATATCTATTATTTAAATATCCTAATTGGATAATGCCCACACCACCACCTCACCTATACACCTCATCTAGCCACCTCACCCTAAGACCTATTCTTAGTATGTTGCCATAACTAACTAAGACCTACCTAAAACCTAAAAATCAAATCCTACATTCCCTCTAACCACATTCCCACCCGTTAGAAAGGAGGCTTCCATTCTAATCCATGGAGAAAAAATGAACGAGATCCCAGAAAATCAAGAGGATCTACCCAGTTTAGTAAACCTAGGAAATCCCACCCTAACTGACGCCGGTTACCCTAAACCACCAGTGGTCAACCTGGAACCGTCGCCATGATTACCATTTATTCCCCAAAACAACCTAATTTCAAGGTTGGCACATCTTCTGAGAGCAAGAGACAAAACCAGAGCTGCATGCAAGCAAAACCAACATTTGTACACACATCAGAGCATCCACAGCCAGTATCAGAAGCAATCACAGAGCCACTTGCATTCACGGGAGCATCCTGGGAAGTGCCATCACCACACCAAACTACACACATCTTATCAACTACCATTTCCATCTAGCCATCAAGCTCATACAACAGTAAGTGTTTTGTTAACCAACATTTATCTATTGTCATTTTAGTAGACTCTTTTTACTGTTATTAGTTTCTACTCCCATTCCCATTCTCCCACCATTTACCTCCATGTAAACTTGACCATTCCTTCACCCACACCATTGAACTGCCCATACCCGGTTTTTAGAGATCCCTGAGTATACCTAAGACTCACACAGACCTTGCCATTGCCCTTTCCATTTCCATTTAGCCTCAGATCTGTCACCACACCAAGTTTTTATTAAGTTTCTGTACCCCAACCATACTAATGTCGTTTACCCTACTGATCACGGTTCACCTAAACCGACATCGGTCATACCAAACCGGTGTTGGTCTCTGTGTTTTTACCCTTAGACTAAGAAGAGAGCTTAAAATATCCACCAAATACCCAAAACAGCCCAGTAACACACTGACTGGTACCAGTACCGTACCAAAAAGACTCTAACAAAGAACCTTGACCTTTAGATTTAATCATAACCTAGCCTATTGTGAATGAGTCTATTTATTATAGTTGAATGAGATACCTAAATCATTTTAACTACAGTAGGATTTCCTTATTGTTAACATTGAGTTGTTTTAAACAATGGATTGACAACCGTCTAAGGAGTATCACACTTCCCGGATCTAGCATACGCTAGGTAGTCCACTGCATATACTATTTAACTTCTATTTGGTGGTCTTGTTTTCTATTTTAGGTAGTTCCTCCTAGCCAAAAGGAATCTCTCATGATCAGCTATGGATCAAGAAGTCATACGTGTAACAACCTACAACCAAAATTTTAATAGGTATTCCTCCTAGCCCTTTACCCTTATCTGTTTTGTCAATATTCAAAGAAATTCTCTAGAATCAGGTGAAACACCATAGTTCATACTCGACTATTGAGGGTTTCAATATAAAATGAACCTTACCACAATTGCTCACTCACTCACTCACTTCGCTCTACTCTTTGACGATCATATCTTTCTAGCACACTATTCAAACCATTTCCTGATGACACACTCTTTTTCTTTGCTTTATTCTCGACGGCTGAGGGGGCATTTATAAATGAACCTCATTCTCATGCATACTCATTAAAATTCACTCGAGGGGTCATGTGGCTCCTATCACACTCACTTTTCATTCCATTCCATCTCACTCATCCACAACATACTACATATCTTAGTCACACATTATTCTTTCTTACTTATACTCGCATGTATACTTTGCTTACTATGTTAGTTGGATATATCATATGTCATTATATTTTCCATATACAAATTCTCATTCGCTTTCTTTCTAGTTTTGATAATAGACTTTACACAGATCAATACATGTAATATAGATGTTTGGCACAATACCTATTACCAGTCCCGCAATGGCTTCGAGGGGTATCCACTTTCATACACATCACACGTGTTATTGTTTTGATTTATACTACTTCCTATTCATACTCACACACTCTTATATCAGATCATACACATTTTAACATATTTTTATCTTTCTAACATTCTAACTGGTGCTTCATATACAATATCTATCTTGAAGGAACTCTTTTCTACCATAGTTATTCGACATCTTGTTTGTTATTGTCTGTCATTGTCTATCATTATTTGTCGGTACTTGTGGGCTTTGCCCTTTGTATTGTGTGCAAATTGTATGCTTTTGAACATGTTAGCCTTGATTTTCTTGTGAAATCTTGAGTGATGTCATATGTTTAAAACCCACTTTTTGTGGTCTACTTTGTCGCATAATTGTTTGTTCACATTGTATTCTTACTTCCTAGATTACATTTTTCCTCTACATGCATGTTTATCTTGTTTGCACTAATGCTTATTTCCTATCCAATTTGTGTGTGTGCCTTGGTTTCTACCAAGAACACTCCCTCCCCCTCTAGGGAATCAGTTTCAGCACAACTTTTGGTCCTCCTTTGGGCCACATAATCCTTGCAACGTCGCATGCACCCCAAATGAGGGGGTACATCCATTGGATGAATCAGTCACCCCATACAACATTATACAGTCACAGTATAACATAGTACAATATTGGTACAACATGACATTCAATCTCGAAATGGCCCGAACCCAACTTGGGTCCTCAGCACAACATAGACACCAGTGCTCGACATAGATAGTAGCACTTGGGTGCACCTGACCCTTTTTGGGCGCCTATGACTAGGGGGAAGTTACACAATTTTTCTTAGTACAATACATTTTTCAGCGGTTTACACAACAGATTTTACATGAAACGCAATCCTTGACCCTTGACATGCATATGCACTACACCTTATTTTTTACTTTCACGTTGGATCAAACTTCAATGAAATGGATCAGTTTTTACACACCATCTCAGCAAAGTGGCGTTTACACTTCGAGAAGTTTCAAAGGCTAGAGAATAATACTAGACATTGATCCCTACACTTATTCTATACTTGGCGTGAGATCACCTAAAAACTCGCATTCAACGCAATTGGCTTGAGATCGCCCGAAAAAATCGTTCCTAGTGTGAGATCTCCCAAAAATATTATTCTTCTACAACATCTTCGAGGATCCTTTCTATCTCTCTCACTCATCATGGATTAGGTGCGCATGTTCCTTTTCACATTCTCACATACTTTTCACACACTTTTTACTCATTTGGATCAAAAATTTATATACACAACTTTGACTACGTATTCATTATTCTCTTTTATAGGTCCATCCTTATGGGAAGTAGTAGTCACATTAATCACACATCATCACACATCAAGCTACATCAACAAAAAATAAAACACAACATCTACACATACACTCTCATCCTAGGGTCATTATCATCAATTTTCACTTCCTCTTCTCTAGCTTCCATGCTTCTCTTTTTTCGCTCCACATTTTTCCTTATCTCTTGACATAATTTTCACCATCAATCTACATGGTTATCAGTGCACGTATCTCTTATCTACTTTATGTTATCAAACATTCTCTCAAAAACATAAAGTGGGAGAAAATGTAGACACTAAATCACACACTTTGGGTATATTTGTAGTCCTCATCACATACCACTATTCGTATGATTCCAAAATGAGAAAAGTACTCACTTGGCCCTTTGCCTTTGGCCTTTGTTTTTACTATCTGGTTTCTTTCTTTACATTACACACCTCATTACCCAGTCTAAATTTTGATACTTCACTTTTTCTAAGTCCGGACACCAATGCCCCCAACTCCTCGCCTCCCCCTTGAATTTTACTTTGCTTGCATCTTTTGGGTCTTTTCCATCCATTTGGGAATCTTGTTTTCTTACTAGTCAAAATTTTAGTGGTTAATTACGAGATTCAACCAAGGGAATCATATAAATACAAATCTATGTGATCACAATAAAGGACCAACAATTAAGCATCTACTATCTCCACCTAAGGTTGCATCTAAAGGCATTTACAAGAGCATTCAAGTATCCATCTAGCACACATCTATCTACATTTTATACATTTATATATTGTTCACTATCAAGTGCAAATCGCACAAGAGCCACCTAGGGCACGATTCTATACACACACACACAGAACTACATGGAGTTTGAAATTTAGTGCAGTTCTCGGATTGTAAGTTCACTCAGCCGGGTGACTGTTGGGGTTGGTCTGAGTCCCCATTTGCATCTTTTTATTTTTAGGATTTGATGTGTTTTGGGGTTTTATAGGTGTTTCTTTCTTATTGCAGGTTTCAGGTGAATAATAGTGAAGTGCAATGACATACAGGTGACTAAAGGTGACATCCAACAAACATCTCGCGACCCTACAAAACTAAGTTCCACATGTTTTGAGCATTCATAGGGGCCAAAAGAAGGTCTCTAGTACTTCGACCTGCATAGGCACCCTAGTCCCAACATTTTGATGCTCCTACATTTTTCGGGTCTCGAGTGTGATGGTTTTCTCTTTAGTTCCATCAATTTTCCAACTTAGCACAACTTTGGCATCACTGCGAATCAGCTAAGTATTTTATTCCCTTCATTTGTAACTAGGGTTTCATTTCTTTCCACTTATTTCTTAGCTCAAATATGTACTTAATTGTTTATATCACTTTGTGTTGGTATATATTTTAGATTTAGCATTTATTTATTTAAATATTTGTATAATCAACATGGGTCGAGTTCATGGAGGTGAGGTGAAAACAAAACAGTGAGCCAAGGGTAGATCCACGATTGGGTTAGAGTATCCAAACATGAGCCCAAGGGAACTCAACCACAAGCGAAGCGGGATGAAAGCCAAAAACGAGCACAAGGGGTGAGCTAATACATACCTTGTTGAGCCAATAAACAAACCTAAATCACTTGACAAAGAGAACAACCTACGAAAAAAGACCAACTCAACTTTTCATGGAGCTCATCGAGATATACAGGAGCTCGACAAAGTTGGGAGGAGGAGCAGAGTAGATAGGGAAAAAAAGATGCAAGGAAACAAGAGAGAAGCAAAGTAGGGGATAAAATTTGAGCAATGTTTTTTTTTAAACTAATGAAAAATTCAAGATAACTACACCATAAATATCTCTAAACCACTTTTCCTCCAAAGTTAGTTGTGGCTAGCTAAATATGGTGGAGAAACACCTAAAAAATGCACATGCACAAACCTCGAAAACAATACAAACTTAAAATAAGATACTATTAAACCAAATTAGAAAAATTCCAAAAATGATCAAAACTTACATGAGAAGCATGAAAAATGAAACCAGGAGTAATTAACAACCAAAATGAAATGAGTGCATGTTTACCAAATCGAAGCTATGATACCATGTGAAATTGTTCTACCAAGATTAAGATAGAACCCCATGTATGGTGAAGAGGTTGCACTCCAACGGTGACGTGAATGTTCCAAGTAATCAACAAGTGAAATCAAACAACAAGGAAAATCATGCATGAAAGAATATGTCTACTCATTCTCATAGATCAAAAGAAGGGTACATATGGGAGTGTTGTGTAACTCTCATTCTTGGAAAATAATTCCTCCATGAGGGAAAGAGGAGTTACGATTCTAAAATGGAATGTAACTTTTATGACGCCACTGACGCATATGACAATGACATATTCTATGACATAATCTGTCATGTATCATATAACTCCTATGACTTATGATTTCACCTAAGTGAGATGACTCACCATGTGAGGTGGACAAGACCTCGAGTAATGATGAGGAAATTCACACACACCAATAACTTGTTGCATTTTTCAGTTCGAGTAGGTTTCATGGTTAAAACGAGGTATTTTGGGGCATTGATAAGGTGTAATCATTCGGCCCCAAGATCATTGCAAAATATAGATTTTTCCATGTTCCTTCCTTGGCCAAAGATCAAATTTTAGGATAGTTTACAAGATTCATCTATACACCCCCAAAAATCAATCTTCAAGATTACCTATAGGTCAATTTTTTGAGTTCATGCAAGTTCAGGGGTGAAAATTTTGAGTTCCATGATAAAATTTTTAAGATTAGAGGGCTAACTCCATGCCCAATGGATTGCAAAAAGGAAGCTAATAATCTATCTAATAGGTAGATATCCCAATTGAGTCACCAATTTTTTGTCCAAAATAACCCCTAGGCTATTTTGACAACCTATAAACTCAATTTTGGACTTAGAAAAATATTTTCTTAAAAAGTTGCGAGAACACAAGGACTTAGTCTTCCACGGACATCAAAACTTAGTGTTCCATGGAATCTCTAAGTTTACGTAGAACAAAGAAAAATCAAACTCATGACTTAAGCAGATTTTGGGTCGGGAATTCCATAAAACATTATATTGTAGTGTTTATGGAATGTGTGAACTAGTATTCTCAAGTTCTCTAAACTCGCTAAACAAAAGAAAGGAGCTTGGATTTCAAATGTCATGCAACAAAGGTTGAGGCCATTTTACAAAGGACACAATGAAAGGAGAACATGTCATGAAGAACCATGGATTAATGGGAAACAAATTTCAAAGGTGGCCAATGTTAAATGCTGCGAGAACACTACCCTAGTGTTCTCAGACTTTAAAATTCTATGGAACAAAGGGGAATAAGGTCGCCAACTTTAAAAATACGCATAATAAAGAAATTTTTGTGGGAGATTTGAAAATCCGTGAAGTATCCAATGGAACTGTGTAGGTCTAATGCCCGTGGAATGTTGCGAAAGTTGCACAATGGGGGATTAGTGTTACGTGGCATAACAAGAGACATATAAGTTTGTCAAACTAAGTGTTAGTCTTCCATAGGTTTTGACTTCAAATGGAATCGCCAAAAATTAAAATTTTATCTAACAAGGTTAAATACTACCAAATAAAGAAAAATCCCGTGAATAAATAAAAATTCAAAGGAACTCGTGGAATGTTGTAAAAAATCGTGGGGCAAGGTGAAACCAATTTTTTAGTCATATATTTCGATTGAGAGCTCTATTTTCAACAAAATTTGTTGCATTAGCTTCACCTCTCTCGGGACTTTATCTTCAAGTATGGAGTTATGGGATTATAAGAATTTTGGAGGATAATCATGAGAATTCGGGAGGACAATAGGAAACACCTGGGGTTGGTCACCCATGCCCTCGCTTGTGAATCCCGATGGCGTGTTGTAAGGAAATGGTAGTTTGTCGGGAGATTAATGGCGACGATATCTATGGATGGTATATTTTTCCTCATTCATTTAAAATCCAAATTTTAGTTTCCATCTCATCTCTTCCATTCTAATATGGTATAAATGTAAGTGATTTTGTATGGGAAAGGGGTTCTCTTCTATGGGATTGGGTGCTCTGCCTTAGAGTTTTACATTTTCCATGCCTTCAAACCTTTATAACTACATTTTGCAAGTTATTTTCAAACCTTTGTTCTGTAAATTCAAGTGAAAATGTTTTAATGATATGCAATTTTGGTTTATTCCTTTAAATACTTTGTATTTGATGTGAATCCCTTACCCTTTTGTATTCTTTTGAATTTATTCAATTTTCCCTTGTAAAAATTGTGTTTCCCTTGGATTCCTTCATGGTGGTTGTATTTGTGTCTCTACATGTCAGACTTGAAGCTTGTTTTAGTTTTGGTGCATCACCTTCTTTCATTTTGCAGCTTTTTCCACTTTCTCTCAACCTTGGATCCTGTGAATTTGTAGTTTAGATTTAGTTTTAGTTGCATTTTGAAGTTGTAGGTTAGTTTGTAGTGGGATAAGATAGAAGGAACCAAAATTATATGGATTTTTTTCTCACTTTTCAAGTCCCACACTTGGAGACAAACCCATGTTCACCAAAATTGTTGATGTTCATCCATGACCATTTAGAGGGTGCTACTTTTGTGTGTTAACATTTTTGGCACATTCAATGGGACTACATTGCATTGGATTTGATATCATATCTCCAAGAGTGATGTGTGCTTGGTGATATTCAACGGAGGCTATATACAACACATCTGGTAGTTCCAATCATCATATCTACTGGTCCAAGCAGAAAAGTGTTTCTATCTTATGAGAAGAATTCAAACAAGGAAAAGGATAGTAAGTGGAGATTCCTTTGTATACTTTTACCATAATCAACATTATACATGTAATATTCATATGGACATCACATGGTGGGGGCAATGGACAAGTCATTCCCTATGTTATTTTCAATTAGATCTAGATCCTTCTACAACAATATGGTCTATGGGAAGAATATTTTTGGGGTAACTAGAAATCCTTATGACACCCTTCTTCTCACTCTTTTAAGGAGGTTTTTGGGAAACTAGAAATCCTTATGACGCCCCTCCTTATTTTATAAGGTTTTTGAGATGACTAGAAATTACTTTTAGACCCTTCTTCTTGGTGTTGAATCAAGTGACACAAAAATCCCTTATAGTTGTGGCATATCCTTTAGAAAAAAATGGGATTGATCACCCCTAACTCTTAAATGAAAAAATTCCAAATTCACATCTCCAAGTACAAAAAAATCAAGAGCTTATCCTTTAGTAAATAAAATTGTACCTGTAATATTTTGTTTGTTTTACTCGTTACAAATTCAATTTTCAAAGTTACAAAAATATTTTCAAATCCAATTTAAAGTTAAATTATTTTTATGGACATTGACTACACTCTATGATATAGGTTTCATTGTGGAGCATGCCAACACACAAGTAAAATCAACAACCTCGATTGAATGCAAAGTGTGTTTATACACTCGTGCATATTTTACTTTAAGCATGTAATTTTCATTTCATACCTAAAAGGGGGGAAATGTAGACACCTGAAATTGGTCATTTACCATTTGAAAATGACAATTTTAGACTTGCACTTAAAGCACGGTTTACGCGAGATATTTCAATCCTACTTGACATATAGTTTCCTCTCCTACATGACTTACCTATTCACACTATTCGAGTTACTCAAAGAACTAATTTCATCACTCCTTTGAAGTATATTCCTTCGAGGCATCATTCCTATAAATTTGTGAAACCCCATAAAATGCATTTATAGAACTATTTACTTAGGACCAAATTATCCAATGAATTGGTCCGAGGATGACATTTTAGTTACCATCCACCTAATGGTCAATTTTTTGATTGTACATATTTTATGGGTCAGTTTATATCCCATAGGTCATCCTTAATGTGAAATATTACCTAAAAATCTTATAAAAGAAAATATAACTCACTTATTTACCTCACTTAGCACTTTCAAGAGCATACTTAAAAATACATTCCAAAATCACTCCAATATCTCATGAATCCCTTCAAAGTAATAATACATTCTAGGAGTATCCCTTGCATAGGTTTGAAGCACTCCCAACAAGATTCAAGAGTCAAGCTTCCCAATATAGAGACCTTTAAAAACAAGCCAAGATTAATCAAACCAAGTCGTTATTTCCCATTTTCAAGTGACCACGTTTCCAAGGTAGTTACATTTGTAGATATCACATGCAAGATGGAGAATTACATTTAGTTTGAGGCTTCTTCAAAGTGTTACCAACATATGAAGTGTATGAATTATACTTCAACCCAACTAATAACCTTTGTATAGGGTACCCTACCCATGGCTAGGGTTTTAAGTTGTTTCACATCACATAGAGGGTTTCACAAATGTGTAACACCTAGGGTTTTAGAGTGAAGGTCATCAAGGTCGGTTGTAACCATACAAAAAGTTGTAGAGAGAAAATGCATAACCATATGAAATTGTCTCGAAAAGGAGTGAACTATCAAGCACTTCCATAATATCTAAGTACATGTTTAGGCTAAAAATTGTCATAGTTTTTACATTCACTTTCATTTCTAGCCTAAACATTCACTCTACACTATTAGTTCAGCTTCTTACCTCCCTCCGTAATAGCTAAGTGCGATTATTTACTATGTTTTAGCAATCATTTCCATGAATAATCATGCAAATTGCTATTGAGAGTATATTATGATTTATGCATTAATATTTATTAATTAATATAAATATAATAATATGTTGTTAACCCTCGAACCTTAGATAAATAAGAACATTAACCCCTCTTATATTAGTTATTTATTAGGGTTAAATCACATATATAATTCACTGTAAAGACTTCTATTAAATCAATCATTCTCCTTATTACTGCAGATCTATTGCTATGGATACACCCTTCTTGGTTACAATTACCCTTAGGTCATGTGACATGATTTCAAGATTCTCTTAGATATGTAAACTAAAGGATATTCCTTTTATACTTCATCAACATGTCAAATGCATTCATAAAAATCAAATTTCTATGATTAAGGGCATTCCTCATAAGAATCCTTTATCTATTCCCTATACTAAGAGAGAAACAATTTATACATATATGTCTATTGTGCATACTCATGTTATATCTAGCGATTTATCCCTTGCAGGCCTCCTCCTACAAGTCACAACTCTCCTAAGTCCTATAACCCCAAGTTAAAGTGATACATCCTAGTCTTATTGAGCACAATGCGAATTTGAGATCAAATCCTCATGTACCTACAAGTTCCTCTCTTTACCCTATGATAGTATCATAGTGTATCCATTTTCACATATTTGAATATTCACAAACTATTAAAAAAACAAATAATCTAATAATAATAAAAACATTCAAATATTATCAAAATATAAAATCATGACCTATATATGACTTGATTTTTTACTTCTTTACTTTACATGTGTTTTTTATCACGTGGTTTTATAGATATAATATTCCATATACTATTTACACATATGTGTTTCATGAGGTATTTGAGTATGATGCAGGATACACAAGACTCTACACAATGATAGTGCTATCCTAGCCCCTTTCCTAGTGGCCTTGCTAATATGGGGGCATATTTTACACTATCAGTTGTTATTATTTCATTACACATTACTTATTCACATCCTCATTATGATTGCATTCTATATTACATTGCACGATATTTATTTGAACTAATGTGACCAACAAATGTGGCTTGTGAAGGGCTAATATATCTTTATCTATGTGCCTTTGGGTTGTTGTCTAAGTTTCACACACTTACTTTTTTGTATGGTGTCTAATGTATGTGGCCTTTGGATTTATTTGTGTGTGCAACAATTAGGTGTTCCTAGTTTACAACCTATACTTTCTTTTCTTATGTGTTCATGTGGCCCTTACTTATGTGTGTGACCCTATCATGTCCTTTGTATGCAACTATTAGCATTTTTATGACTATTTATATGAAACTGATTGTTGTACTTGTATTTTTTATTCTTCTATGTTTCTATGCTTATTGATATCCCTTTGTGCTATGGTTTCTACCATGCACTCTTTTGCAGGAACATGATCTCTACAATGGCCACTTACAATTACCTTCTATGTGATCAAACACTAACTATATACTACATCCGATATGGATACATTTCACCTATTTTGAGCCAAACAATCTACAACATATCTCACTCTCCTCAAAATTTGGGGCATTTAATGTGGTTATCACAAAATATCTATGTAATTTAGGCACACAAAACAATAGAGGATCTAAAAAATAATGGAACAAGTTACAAGAATGTTAACAAGAACATATATAAATCAATGACATAATCTTAATCTAGACAAACCCATCAAATAGAGACATAACCATAATGTCTCGCCAAACATTACGGTTCTAAATGGAGATTTTCATCCTGGGAAAAATTTTGGCACCTATTTTTAGAATTTTTTGGGACATACAAGTTTTCATAGGTTTCTAATATGGGTTCAAGGACATATACACATGTTCAACAAAAAATCCTTACATTTTGTTATATAGTGAGGAGGTAATGGTTATAGTTTCAAATCCAATATCATTTATCTTCTATACACATTAGAAATCCATACAATTGTATATACAATAAAATTTTCACACATCATTATTACATTTTTTATTGAACTTTATGTATGTAAGTTATGAACAATGAAACTAGGTCTTAGTGGCATAAGTTATTTTTGTTTCACTTTCAATTTCTCAAATTGAATTTGATTGCGTGATTATCTTACCCTTTTATTTTTCTTTGAGTTAAGTCACAAAAATATCTAAAAATTACAATTTATTGTTCTTTCATATTTAACTCTAGTATGAGACCATACAAATGGGTCAAGACCATACTACGAGTCTTGCCCCAAGTTGTATGGTCCCTAACCTCTTCACTTTTTGGTTACTCTTTCTTGATGGGCCTCTTTGTTACTCTTTTATCTTTAATTTTTAATATTTTGGGTCGGTCTTTCCCACCACTAAGGTCCAAATTTCAAAGTAAATAACACACACACACACACACACACACACACACACACACACACACACACACACACAGATAAGTCCACTATATGCATTTATCATTGAGTAATCATCTATCTATCTCCCACATACTAGGCTAAGGAAGCAAGAAGATATTTCTACATATTGCATACACAACATAAAAGGGCATGAATATTATTTTTGTCATCTACACACAAGGATTTCATTGTGATGAAGTAGTGTATCCCACTATCGGTGTAGAAGCACAAGGGATAAAGTTAGATCAAGGGATAATTGCATGCACATCTACACAAAGCACTAGGATAACTACATTGAGTCTTAAATGTATTGCAATGCTCGTTGACCCACAAATGGGGGACCAATGAGGTTATTCCAACTTAAACATTTACATATTTTATTTTTAGATCTAATGATTTCTTGATTGTGTTGTAATATAGCTAGGTTTGTTTTATAGGAATATGTGTGAAACCTAGGGTTACATGCAAAAATGATTTTATTAGGGTACAAAAAATAATGAAACAAAGTGACATAGAAAATTTCAAATTTCCATCATTATAGGTCCAAGACCATACAACTCGAGTCATTTGGTGATATCTAGACTTGAACATGTTGTATGTTCTTGCTCAACCGCATTCAAAAACACAATCAACGATCTCGTACAACTTCTAGATTATGCATGTGTTCCAGTTTTACCAATAACACAACATGAAGATCTTATAAACAAGAAAAGTCACTCTTAGAACCCTAATTACACTCCAAATCATATGTGGCGTATTGTACTTGTGAATTCTATTGTGTATATGTTCCTTATCTATTTGAAATATAAATCTAAATGAATTTAAAACTATTATCATTATAGTCATCCCTCTACACTAATTAACATTTAATCGGGTTTGATAAATTTTGGTGAACCCACTTTTATTTGAACCCGTCACTTTGAATATAAGGTCTTGTTTAGTTCCTTTGGTTAGGCCTTCGATTTCTAAAACCCTAGGGTTTTCCTCACGAGTGTATGCTATTGATTATTGCATTTCATATTCTTTTGTTGGCCATGGATTTCTTTCACACCTTGTGAAACTGTAATGTTTATCATCCCTCTAATCAGGTCCATACCACTTATGGGATTGTGAAGTAAGTTGTTCCTTCTCCATATTCTGATCTGGTTAATATCATCTATAATTATCAATCCACCAATCCCCTTGAAGTTCTCAAACTCCCACCCCACTTAGACTCATCCCTAATGAATTCTTTTAGTCCCTTACCTCCTATTATTCATAACTATGCTTCAAAACCTAAAGTGGGAGTCTCTCCTACGAAGTCTTGTATTAATGATTTAATTAATGAGCCTACCTCTCCCACTCCTACCATGATTATAACACTTATGATTTCAAAGGATGGGATAGTGACTATGAATAAACTCCTTCTCTTCCACAAGTGAATGCTCCTACTCATGTAATAGAAGCTATAGAATCTAGTGATGATGAGAGTGTTTCTAGTTTAGTTGATGATGATGTTCCTTCAATCTACACTTTAATTGATGGTGTCTCTTACTCTTCTAATAGTGACATAGATTCAACTAGTAGTGAATGCAAAAGTGATGAAATTAATTGTGATACCTCTCTACCTCTTACACATACTATGAATGACTCTACTTGTGTTTCTACTCTTCCTCTTAAATGCAAAAGTAATGACATTAATTGTGATTCTTATATCCCTCTTACACATGCTATGAATGATTCTACCTATGTCTCTACCCCTCTCCATGAAAGCAAAAAATGACTCTATTGTAAATTATTCTTTACCAATTATAGATGATAATGTGAATAATGATAACATCGTTTTTATTTTTCCTAGAAAATGTGAACATGTGGATTCTCCTCTTATTGCATGTGATGCAAATAGTAGTGTTTATTCTTCTAGTGTGGATACTTTGGTTGCAAATAACGATGTTATTCCTTTAAATTCCCATTGTGAGACCAAAAGCTGTTTAACCTCATATTATACCCGATGTGCCTTCACACGACTCATCCTTCCATATTGTTTTTAAGTGAAATAGTGTTCATATGGCTACTATTAATGGTAAAGTGCAACCCTTGAATGATCCTTTAGATATGTAAGTCATGCCTCTTTGATATGTTCTCTCTCTTATGCATGTGGTAGGTGATTTAAAAATTAAAGTACATACCTTAGCTTACAAAATAAAAGTATATTATGCTAGCATTGATTCTAATACTATTTATGGAAATCCAATTTGGCATAAAAATCAATCCCCTTTCCCCGGGTACTTTTTTATGCCTTAATTTCAATTATTTGAGAGAACTTCAGATCCTAACCTTCATCTTAATAATTACCGAGACACTTTTGAATTTACAAAATAATAATAGGCCACTTCTAAAATCTTTTCCTAAGAGCATCATAGGGTATGTGATGCATTAGTTTACCCATCTTCCTAATGGATCTTTGAGTACCTTCCTCAAAATTGAACAAGATATTCTTTCCCACTTTAGCCATCATAGAGGCCCTAAATATGAACACTTAAATTCATTTCATCAAGGTGATCTTGAGCCCATATCTTATTATTCTTTACCCCGATAGCTACAGAGAAACCCTATTCACAAATGTGTATGAAATTTGTAATCTCAATTTTTATGAAACCCTAATCACAATAGTGTATAAAGTGGAGCACATAAAAATATTATTTCGGTATGAATAATCTAAGTTGGGTAATATATGTGGGACATGCAAGTGTTTAATTCTCATGTTTTTACTTGTTAGAAGTTGGAATATAATATGAGAAATAAACACCGAATAATATTGTATGCAAATTGAACTAATTCATTTGGGATGTCAATTACAATGATATAGGTTACATTTTATAATGTTTGATCTCCTACAAAGGTGGAGTCAAACTTCATCTTCAATCCCTCATATCACTCTCCATGAATCTCTCAAACATCCCTAGGATCACTCACACTACAAAATAGCTACATGAGTTGTTTATTCAACTTCACTCACACACAACTATTAACTATATTATTAATATGAGTTGTATTAACTCATTATTAATAATATTACAATTTATTAATAATGTCACAATACATTTGTAACATTTACTACATCATGGAGTAGGTGTGGGACATGTAGGTATTTAATTCCAAGGTGTACTTCACCTACATTGTCCACACGTGTAAAAACTATGTGCCTCATGGCTAGAGACAAACCCTATTCTTTTCCCTTATAGCTACATAGAAACCTTGATCCCAATTTCATATGAAACCCCTAATCACAATTATGTATGGAACCCTTTTCACATTTTTGTATAAGGTAGAGCACATAACATATATTATTTGGGTAGGAATAATATAAACTAAGGAATAGGTGTGGGACATGAAAGGATTTAATTCCCACATTTTTACTAAGTCATGGAATAGGCGTGGGACATGCAGGTATTTAATTCCCATGTTTTTATTTAAAAATACCTCTTTCAAATGAAAATAAAATACACCTTTCACTCATATGACCAACTGCTAGAGTGGCTCAATTATCAATGATTGTTCAAGCATCACTTGATTATGTTAAAATGTATTATTATCCTAATCTAGATTTTATAGTATTAGTAAATAAATGCAATAATGAAATATAGAAATATACAAAGCAAAATTAGAAATGAAAGTATGAAACCCTAAGGGAAAAGAGGGTCCTAGGTTGTTAGATTGTGTCATAGTGGTGACCAGTTGAACGGAGATGGAATATCGTCGCATAAAATCATGGAAAATTACAAATCTTGAGGATTTGATTGGACCGGGGCACTGGGAGGGATGGGGCAGCCGTGGGCACCCTAGTCTATGTATATGCTTAGAAAACCTCCTCTAAGGTGTCACAAGAGGTTCAAACTTGTTTTCCTTTTGTCACGTGTATGTCGCACTTGGATCGCCAAGGTACCTATAAACCTATAATGAAGAAAGCACTTGCAAAACCCTCAAATAGACATCAAACCCTCAAATAGATGAAAAATGAGGGGTTAGACTGTCTCGACCGCCATAATGATGGAATTACTACTGATCATTTCACTACATCTCAAACCCAATGTAGTTATGTGTGTGTGCGGAATTGTACCCTAGGTTGTTCTCATGCGTGTTGCACTTTGTGAGTATGGAGAAAGTAGATAGATGTAGAATGTAAATAATGTGTGCATGGAAACAACGAGACTCCCTCTTATGAAGTGTATGCAGATGAACCAACCTTTGTGTCCCTTGTGATGGAGATAGATTAATGCAATGGAGCTCTTAGGTGCCTTGATGGATGCAACCTTAGGTGGAGATTATAGATGCTTAGTGTTTTGTCCTTTATTATGATCACATAACTTTATATTTATATGATTCCTTCACTTGAATCTCACAATTAACCTTGAAAAGGTCAACTACTAAAAATTTAATATGCTCAATTGGCTAGAAAGGACCCAAAAAGTGCGACCAAAGTACAAAGAGGACAAGGGCGCCTTGAGAGGATAGGGGCACCTAACACTAACATCCCGGCTGGCATTTGGTGTCCAGAATGACAAATTTCAAAAGGTAAAAATACATACTAAGAAAGTACTAATACAAGACTAAAAGAACAAGCATAAAGAAAAGAAAATTAACCAAATACATGAGTTAATCATTACTCTTCGTACTTAGGAATCATATGAATAGTAGTATATAATCAGGACTAGATAATTACCCAAGTGCATGATTATGGGTCTACATTTTCCCCACTTTATGTTGGTGAGTGGAAAGCTTGGTAACATAAAGTAGATAGATATGTGTACCGATATCCATGTAGATTGATGTAGAAAGCATGCCAAGGGACTAGACAAAGCGTGGAGTGATAAAAATATGGAGCGTGGAGACTAAAGATGAAAAAGTGTAAAAGGTGATGAAAATGAACCTAGGGCAGAAATGTGTGTGAATGTGGTGTTGTACTTGTTGTTGGTGTCGATGTGTGTGATGTTGTTGTTGATGTTAACTACGTGTTTCCCTTATGACATGGACTTACAAAAAGAAGATGATCAAGTAGTCAAATATGCATGTATATGTATAAAAATCATGTAAGGAAGTATGTAAAATAAAATGTTGAAAATGTGAAAAAGGAACATGTGCACCTGATCCATGATGAGAAAAGAGTGTAGAAAGGATCTTGTAGATGATGTTGATGTGCGTGAGTTTTTGGGTGATCTCACGCCAATGTAATGGAAGAAGTGTAGGGAGAAATTGTCTAGTGTCATCCTCCAACCTTTAACTACTTCCCATTATATAAAACACCACTACAGATGGTGTGTACGAAAGTGCTAAGGAATGTGTACTCTATGAAATCTGTTGTGTATGGATTTTTGTAGACTATGTTAAACTACCAATCGTTGTGTGATATACCCCCTGGTCTTAGGTAATCCAGAAAAAGATGTTGTGTGATATACCTCTAGTCTCAGGAAATCCAAGAAAGACCATTGTATCATGGACCCAAGTCGATTCTCGAGCCCGAAAATGTGTTGTACATGTACTATGTTGTGTTGTGTATACTATGTATGGGGTGATTGATTCACCCAAATGATTCCCCCTCATTTGGGGTGCATGCGATGTCACATAAGGAGTATGTGACCCAAAGGAGGAACTACCACTGAAACCGTGCCCTGTAGGGGAAGGGGATGTGCTTGGTAGAAACCAAGGCACATGCAAACAAGTGGTTGGGAGACAAGTGTTAGTATAAGAAAAGACAAACATGCATGTATAAGATAAAATGTAAGCTAAACAAACAATGTGTAAGCTAGAACACATAAGAAGACAATGTATATCATGAAAAGTGGGTTACAAACATGGGACACCACTCACGGCGTCACAAGAAAATCAATTCAGTAGTGGCCGCAAAAAAACAATTGTGCATACAAGACAAAAGGGAAAGTCTCAGATACAATGGAAAATAATGATAAGCAAGTACAAGCAATATAACAAATAACCATAGCAGAAAAATAGTCCTACAAAATAAATGTTGCACATGAAGCACCCATTAGCATGTTAGAAAGATAAAAATTATGTCAAAACATTGTATAATCTAATAAAGTAGTGTGATATGAAACAAAATGAAACAATAGCAGCTATAGTGTACGAAAGTGAATGCCCAGGGAGCCACGATGGGATAGGTAATAGGTGTTGTGCCAAGCATCCATGTTACGTGTAATGGATATGTATAATCTGTGATCACAACTAGAAAGGAAAGTGAACGTGCATGTGTGTATGATAAATATAATGACATACAAGATATCTATCTAGCATGTGTAATAAGATGAAAATGTAAAAAGTAAGTGTAAGCAAGAGTAAATGCAACCAAGATATGTAGTATGTTGTGGATGGATGGAATGGAATGCAAAGTGAATGATAGGAGCCATGTGCCCCTCGAGTGAATGGAGTTGTATGCAATGAGGTTCATTTGTTTATGCCCCCTTAGTAGTCAAGAATGAACCATAAATGAGAGTGTGTCATCGGGAAATGGTTTGAATTGTGTGTACTTAAAAGATGTGATCGTCAAAGTGTAGAGTGTAAGTGATCACGTAATGTTTAGGAGTGAATGCAACAACGTAAAATTGATGAGATGGTAGAAATGTGTGATGATTTATACTAAATCGTATATCACTAAACGTGTGAGGAAGATGTCCAAAAAGCGTGATGATGTATCATAAAGCGTATATCATGAAATGTATGGAGAATTTGGTGGAAAAAAATGTCGCATAGTATGATAAAAAGGATTGGTTGAGAAAATGTGTGAGTGTGATGAGGTCCATTTGATTGGTAAACCCTCAACAGTTGAGTATGGACCAAGGGACTAAAGTGTGTCATCGGGTAGTGAGTGCAACATGTAAAAGTAGATGAGTAAAATGTGTACTATGTGTAATAGTTGTGGTGGTGAGAAAATGTCATGTGATGTGTAAGGTAGGTAATGTGTAATGTAAAATGTGTAGTGTGTAATGTAAGATGTGTAAATTATATAGGTGTAGAAGTACAAAACGCATGTGATGTGAAGATGTAAAATGTATAATAATGTAATATGCATCATGCGTATGATGTATAGGTGTGTAAAACACAAAGTTTGGATGATGTCGGATAAAATGAAGATTATAAATATAAAAAAGTGTATGATGTATGAATATGTGTAATGTGTAGTGTGACTAAGTAATTCTAGAAATATGTGTAGTGAATGTGTCAAGTGTATGATAATGCATGGTGTGTATAGTTTGCAAAGTGTGTGAGGTTCATGTGTATAGTATGCCCTCAACAATCAAGTGTGAACCGAAGCACAAGAGTGTGTCATAAGGTAATGACAATACATGTGTGTATGCAAAAATCTAGGTGTGAAATGAGGTGAATATAAGACGTGTGTTGATGCTAGGGGAGAAATAAGTGTGATGCCCCCCAAGTGTGCCAATGATGGAGATTTATGCAGCAATGCAAGAGGTGTCATGCCATTGTGGGAGAGTGTTATCTATGTCGTGATAAGAGTGAGGGCCAACACAATGGTAGGCTAAAGAAACAAGTAGGACCATGTGATGGTGGAAGAATTTGAAATGTGTCTTGGCCATTAGTAGGAGTAGTTTCTTTGACAAAAGTGATTGGTTGGAGCTTATGTGGGATTGATGACACTGTAGAAGACTTGATAGGAGAATAAGGTGGACTGATTTTGAGAGGTGGTTGCGTAATTTGACTTGGTAATGTTGTGGATGACTTGAGAGGAAGAGGTGTTGAACTGATTTTTAAAGGAGGTTTCTTAGGTTGAATTGATAGTTCCATAGATGCCTTGAGAGGAGGGGGTGAGACTAATTTTGAGAGGTGGTTTCTTGAATTGAGTAGATTGCATAGGTGGTGCTTGAGTGATGGAAGAAGAAACATTAGAAGTGATGACTAGATTCTCATTAGACATAAACAAATCAGATTTAGGAACCCATTGAGATGTAATAAAACGTTGTGCGTAGTGAATGAGATAAAACCTTGATGCTCAAGATGTTTGATTCTTCATTGTAAAGTATAGCAATCATTGTCATTATGTCCATTGATTCGATGATAATTGCAATATGGAAGACCTTGATATTTTTCAAGCCGATAAGGAGGATAACAATGAGTAGATGGAAAGCTTATTAATTGATGAGTTGTGAGTTTTGGAAGAATTTTTTTTGCTTAAAATTGATTGTAAACTTGAGAGGCATGGGGAGCGGAAAGATTTGAGGTTTGCTAATATGAGCACATGAAGAAGAAATAGAATGAAGATGAGATGTAGGAGAATAAAAATGAGCCTGAGAAGCATCCTTAAGATGTTGGATTTCATATTTTAGAGATGTAATCGTGGATTCCATAGTTTGAAATTTATCTTGAAATAAATAATGAAGGGCTTGAATGGATTTTCAAATAGATTGATTGGATTTGGAATCAAGAGAGTCCTCAGAAAGACGATCAAAAATAGCATTGACTTGAGCAGGAAACATGTTGATAGGAAGATACATAGTCTCTAGGGTTTTTTGGAGAGCGTCTTTACAAGATGGGTGCATTTGAATCAATTGAAGCAAAGAGACTTGAAAAACCTTAGGAGCCATGATGGAAGAAAAATAAAGATCCAAGAGTATTCGAATGTGGGTTCACCAAAATTATTATGCTAAAATGTAATATTATAGCCTAATATAGATGTTATAGTAGATAAATAAACACAATAATGAAATAAAAAATATACCAAAGTAAACTAAGTAATGAAACTATGAAACCCTAAGTGCAAATAGGGTTAGAAGAGACTTAGTTGATTCACATAGATCGTTGGACTATGTTGCAATGGTTATTAGCTGAACAGAGATGGAAGACCATCGCACAAAATCTTTAAAAATTACAGATTTGGAGGATTTGACTTGAGTGGGATTCTGGAGAGGGATGGGGGTGTCTATGGGCACCTTGGTCTTGTTTCTGGGCACCCCGGTCTTTTAGATGCTTAGAAAACCTCCTTTGATGTGTCGCAAGAGGTTCGCACTTGTTTTCATTTTGTCATTTGTATGTCGCACTTGGATTGCCGAGGTACTTGCAAACCTGCAATGAAGAAAGCACCTGCAAAACCCTAAAATAGACATCAAATCCTAAAAAGAAAGATGCAAAATGAGGGGTCAGATTGTCCTCAGCTACCACAATGATGGACTTACTACTAAGTGTTGCACTACATCTTAGACCCAATGTAGTTCTCTATGTATGTGTGTGGAATTGTGCCCTAGGTTGCTCTTGTGTGTGTCACACTTTGTGAGTAGCGAGCAAGTAGCTAGATGTAGAATGTAAATAATGTGTGCATGGAAACAATAGACTCCCCTCTTATGAAGTGTATGAATATGAACCAGCCCTTGTGTCCATTGTGATGGAGCTAGATGGATGCAATGGAGCTCTTAGATGCCTTGATGGATGCAACCTTAGGTGGAGATAATAGATGCTTAGTGCTTGGTCCTTTATTATGATCACATAACTTTATATTTATATGATTCCTTCACTTGAATTTCATAATTAACCCTAAAAATACTAACTACCAAAAAGATAAGATGCTCAAACGGCTAGAAAGGACCCAAAAAATGTGACCAAAGTACAAAGAGGACAAGGGCGCCTAGAGGGAATGTGGGCATTTGAAGTTGACATCGTGGCTAGGCGTTGGTGTCCAGAATGAAAAATGTTGAAAGGTGAAAAGACAAACTAAGAAAGTACAAGTGTAAGACTAAAAGTAGAAACATAAAGCAAAGAAAAGTGGCCAAATACATGGGTTAATCATTACTCTTCGTACTTAGGAATCATATGAATAGTAGTATGTAATTAGGACTATATAGTCACCCAAAGTGTGTAATTTTGTGTCTACATCACCTATTTCCCTAGAAATACTCAAGATTGAAACTGGAAATAGAAGTTTATTGGGTTTTCCTCATTTTTTAATTTTTCATCTATTTAAACGCAAATTACATTCATGTGCATAATGCATGTGAGATAGAGACAAAAAAATGGATCACATAATGCATTTTTATTTCTAACCTTCAATTCATGTCTTTTCCTTCCTTGAACATTCCTTTTACACATCATTTCTACCTCATCCATATGGAGTAATGCCAATTTGTCATGTTGCAATATTAGTAATTATGATTAGAGCTTAATGGAAAGCTAATATGCAATAACATGAAATAAATCATCTAACTACAAGTCATTCCTACTAAAATGTATGATTTCCTTTAAAACTATGAACCTATGAAGATCATAAGCAATCAAATTTGTGTTGTTGCTTCAAGATGATGAAATAATCTCACTAAAATGGCTACAAGGCCATGTTTAGATCTTCCTTTACTAATCAAACATGAAGAAATGGATGCAAAGATGAGCAAGCTATTCCATCAATGGAGAAAGGCTCTTAATCATATGCTTTATATGATAATACTAGCAAAAGTATGGTGTAAGGTGTGAAGGAAGGAGCTTGGTCCTTTATATAGCTTTCCATTTGGGAGAAGCTTGAATCCCAATGAATGTGGGATAAAGGATAAAGTAGATTTAGACTTGTTAAGCTTGATTAGAGGAATTAACAAGTGATTAGCAACTCATGGGAGTTGAGATGATTTAATTAATCAACTAGGATTAATTAATAGGCTAAAATAATTTTTTAGGCTATTTGGAAGTGATTTAGGAGGAATTTGATATGATTTGAAGCATTTGAAAGAGAGATTTAGCCAATAAAAGGGTTTATTGATTAAATACATTGTTAAAAAGGATTAATTAACTCAAAATAGTTAATTAATCAATTGGAAGAGGATTATAACTAACGAAGTGTCGTTAATTGGCATCCAGAATGTGATAAAGGCTAGTTAATTAACAAAGTGTCGTTAATTAACCAAAATAGAGGAAAATTAGTTAATTAGCGGAAAATCACTAATTATAATGGAAATGATAGGAAAGAGGGATAGTACAATTTTATCAATAAAACTGCGTAAGTGGATTTTAGGTGTCTACATTTTCCCCTCTTTGGGGTGGCATAAGTGACACCACTTCAAAGATAGTAGACAAGTATAAACAAGTAAATTTTGAAGAAAAATTAGTAGAATGAAGGATTCCCCCTTGAGTGTCGATGGGGTGATAGAAGAGGTCGATCGATGATCAAAAATATGAAGGAAACAGATAGAAGAAACAAGGTGGGGGAGGGAGGGATAAAAATGATCCCTATTGCCCCATGTGTTTTGGAAGAAAAATTGATAGTGATAAGACATGATAGTGAAGAATATGGAAATAGATTTTGCATCCATCTCATTCAATAAACAACTTTGTTTCATCACTTTTCTCATATGATCTACATCATCGGCTCTTATTAAAATATACACATACAAACAAAAGTGTAAAATAACATGAAAACTATAATAATAACATTTTTCATTAAAACACTAACTCAATGCAACATACATAACATAATGCAATACGAGAAAGTAAACAAGCTAACCTAATAGGGAAATAAGTACAAACACACATACTCAAACAAACAATGTTCAAGACAATAGTTGCACCAATGTTTTTGTTATCAAGCTTTAGTTCATAAATATTCATGTTAACGACATGAGTTAAAAATGTGCCCCAAGAAAGGATACATGTGAGGGGAATACATGGATGATGCAAGGGTCCTATGAAAAAGCAATTGTGCACTATGAAAATACCAAGTAACTTCGGTTTTGTGCAAAGGAGTACATACATAGTAATCAAACCAAATTTGTTAATGGAGGTAGATCTAGATGATTCACAAGTCATTGGTGAGAAAAAATGAGGACCGAAGAAAGATGTTTTGTATAATAATTTTGATGTTTGAGGACAATGCATTAGATACATGCTTAACATGTGTGCATGTCTTTTACCAATTTTTGAAAATTTTGAATTTTTCAAAAATTTTACAATTTTTTTATTTTTTACTAACTTTTTTGGATTTTTTTAAGATTCTTTACCAATTTTTTTGGATTTTTAAATTTTCCAAGAAAATGATCTAGAAGAATGAAAATATCATGGGACATCAACAAAAATGTTGGAAAGCAAAAATATGCCCTAGGTAGCATAAAGGGTCACCATTGGGAAGCAAAAACATGCCCCAACGTAGAAAAAATGGGTGAAAATGACTATTTAATAAAAATAATCATTGCGATGAGTGCTAGAAGAATATAGAAGAATCATGATGGTCATATGGTGCCCTTGGGCATGAGAGAAATGAAAATTAGGGGGAAATGGATATAAATAGGAAGACAAGAGGGTAAAATCCATCGTGGTGAGTTATTTGTTACCTAGCCCTTTTGAGATTTGGAGAGATTTTTACTCTGACTTTGGAGAGAAATGGCACGGTTTTAAAGGCAGAAACACCACACATATCAAGTACAAGATTGTGGGAGGCCTCCTATGGACCCAACACCGATACATAAAGCAAAAAATGTTTTTTACGTTTGAAGTGCATTTATGATTTTTATGAAGGGGAAAAGCTAGGGAAAAAGGCAAGGGGTCACGCTGTTAGCGTGCCAAGCCCTATGGACACGCTAGTGTGAAGGGGTGTAAAAACTGATGTGAATGGGTTACACGCTAGTGCAAACTAGTTTTTAGGTTAATTTGTGCGCTAGCAAAAAAAAAAAGCTAATGGGAAAATGGGCGCACTAGTAGCATACTTAGCAAAAAATGGGTAAGTTAGTGGTAAAGGTGTGTGCAGTGCAAGCTTTAGTGCTAAAAAAGGGGTGCGCTAGCAAAAATAGGCTTGCGCTAGTGAAAATTTTGTGCCTTAGGAAAAATTTAGAAGAAAATTCAAAGTTTTTGAAAAACTTAGGAATGAATAGAAGAACATAGAATCAATTAGAACACCTTAGGAAGATGTTTATCAAAATAAATGATGTTAATAAAGTGTTGTGTAATTTGCAAGAGATTACGCAATGTGGATGTGTGCGAGTGACATGGGCACCTTAGAGCCTATGAGCATACATTCACACGATGAGAGCAAGAAGGATTGATTTCTATTCTAAATACTACTAGTTTACTCATATTTCATAGATGCCTCACATTACATTGGATCACGCCCTCCTGAGTGCCTTAATAGAGAGATGGTAGAGTGAGAGCCTAAATTTTAGACTATCGACTAGGGAGATGAAAGTGACCTTAGAGGATGTTTGGTGGATCTCGAGTGTTGATTCAGGGTAGCTTGGTGGAGTATGATGAGGATCACACCTACATTTGAGCTAAAATTTATGACATGTTTTTATGCCGGGACATACCCCGGAAGGTATGGTAGTAGATATTTATGAGTGCTTTGCAAATAGAAAGATTGCCTAAGATACCAATTTACTTGATGGCTCTTGTCAAGTGGCTACTTACTGCCTAACAAGACTGGCATGCACTTCCCACTTGG
The DNA here is from genome assembly GCA_018340775.1 of Taxus wallichiana var. yunnanensis. Taxonomy (NCBI): domain Eukaryota; kingdom Viridiplantae; phylum Streptophyta; class Pinopsida; order Cupressales; family Taxaceae; genus Taxus; species Taxus wallichiana. Next base: position 563,463,535 of record CM031242.1, on the reverse strand, counting down.
TTTGATGGGAGTAGTGCATAGGTTGATGGATGGAGAGGTCTTCTATTGGGGCCAGTGTATATTGGCCCACTTGTATTGGGATTTGCATTTGATTTCTTACCGAGGTCAGAAGAACCTCGGATCAAGCACACTACTACAAATATGGGCATGGGATCATATTGTGATAGGGTGCCCACATGGATTACTATGATTAGAGGCTATAGACGAGCCCTCCTATATGGGATGGGAGCCAGTGGGCAAGGATGTTTACTTGCACATGGGGGATACATATTACTATAGACGTACCTTTGATGACTTACAGCTCTGTATGATTACTTGGCGGCCCTACTAATTATATCAGTGGCATGATGATGACATAGAGCTCTATACTATAGAGGTAGATCACTTTATCATTGGGAGTCAGACTCATATCAAAGAGTTGTACCATGTTGACTGGGTACAACGACAACTTGGCTATGTCCAAGGCATACCGAGAGATGAGATGTGGTACACGTGTAGGATATGTGAGACATTTGATTTTGGGCCACGGATCAGATTGCGGCGAGCTCGAGATAGATTTTGTTATGTCACCCCACAGTGATGGATTGCATAACCATAGGTGGTAGACCCCGAGACTATGACAAATTATGGGGCTTGGTATGCCACAATACTTCCTCTGCACCTTACGATCCCAGGCTGCTGCATAGATGTAGGTATAGTACATGCATAGCAACGGGGTTTATAAGGACAAGCCTTGAGAGGTCAACATGAATTGGGTCATCTTGATGCCGAGGAAACATTATTACGGTGACAAGGCTAGGTTCCATAGGTATAGTTTCCACCAAAGGTTCCTCCCCCACAACAGTCAAGATATAGAAGCATACCCATGTATAGGTACAACAGGTTATCATATAGGGTATACAAGTCCAGGCACAACAGGTGCCCATAGTACAAGCTCCACCTTCACCACTGTGAGCAACTAGTCCTCACTTAGTGGTAGGTGGGGATGTTGGGGATGGTGGGGATGGAGGAGATGGATGGGATGGATGGGGGTCTCCACCACATAGTCTAAGTAGGTGGAGGATGGAGACTATCATACAGATCACCACAGAGATCACCTCCTAACATAGGATGCCTAAGGTAAAAGGGATCTAGCTACCTTGAGGTAACAACTACATTAGGTCACCACACATAGAGGGATCGGGTGATATCCGAGTGAGATACTAGTTGGGTGTCTACCGATCGGTATATAGCTATAGGAAGATGGTGACTAAGTGATAGGAGAGCGCGATGCGCTCCAACATCTTAGCCTTACATACGGGTTCTCGCTCAAGGTCTTAGTCTTTGATTTTGCCACAGACCAATGGTGAGGTTTCCTATTATAGAGAATTATATCATGGGCAAATTTAAAGGGAAAGAGGGTCATACCCTCAATTCATCTTTCTATAAATCATTCTAGATCAAGATCATACAGGTCCATCTCATTCAATGAGGTTAGTACATACGCAGACCCTCGTGGAGCTTCTACATAATAAGGTGTATCAACAAGATATTAACACCGCTCTAGCAGATCTAGGCAAATCGGGTGTGGAGAGAGTCATGGTTAACTCGATTATTATACTAATGTACTTTTTTGATGTATGCCTCATGATGAAGGCACAATTTTGATTGTATGTATGTATGTATATATATATATATATATATATATATATATATATATATATATATATATATATATATATATATATTATATATATTATGCCTCGAGATGAAGGCACATTTTTTTATCCATGCCCATGATGGCTTATTGTATTTGATGTATATCGAGACACATTATTTTGTATATGGAAATTTGTATTTACATGGATATATGATGATGATGGACTATGTTTATTTATCACATTTTTGTGTTATATGAGATAACATGTTTAGCCCATGTTTTTATTATGGTCTATGATGAGGGGGGGATAAAGATAATCCTTATTTCCCTCTTTTGATGATATTATATGATGTTAGCTTAGCATACATGTGTAATTTTCATTTGTATGATGATGTAGCTTAGCATTTATTGATATGTGATGATGATGTATGATATTGATGATGAAATGATAACAAACTGTACAAGCAAACAAGACAAGCACAAGTTAATCAAATCTAATCAAAGCAACACAACTATATACAAGCATGCAAGATAAAAATGAACTCAATGCACTCTACAATAAATTAAAGTCAGACTTAATCTAAGCAAGAAAATGAATCCAATTTAAAGCTCACAAATATTAAAAATCAAATAAACAAAACTATGTATAATCAAACAACTAAAGTAAGCAAACTACTACTTTGTTTTTGCGGTACAATTTTGAAATGTGTTGTGCTAATTTTGGTATTATCTCAAGAAAATTTTCTATTGTTTTTGAATTTTCTATGAGGCGTATTTGAATGTTTTGATTTTTCCAACTAAACATAGTTTAATGTTTTGGGGTTTTCAAAAGTTATACGAATGTTTCTACGATTTTTAGAAGTTTTTCGAACCTATGTGCACGTAAACGAAGAAATGTATATGCCCCAAACACTAGATGGGATGTACAATGGTAGAGTTCCATGCGTATGTTCAAGAAGTGACGATGAAAATTTTCCCCCAGCATTAGATGGGAATGTACAAAGGTAAACTTTTTATATATAGAAGTAGGATCAGCTGGATCAAGGCTACGAGGGATAGGCTCAAAAGTATCTTACAAATAGGAAAAAAACTAGCTTAGGATAAAGCCATCATAATCCTAGATATGAGATGCTTGTGAACAATAGACCCTCCAATGGTGCCGAAACTGGTTTTCACCAAAGGACTTGTCCAAAGTGCCACAATTGCATGGTTTTCACACTTGGACGCATTGATTTCTCTTTTCTTTTTCATGAAATTATAATTTTTTGTTGATGATTTTGAGGACCCCATATTTAAGCATAGAAACACTTGAGATACATGACATTCATGGGTTCCTTAAGTTCATCACCATCAGAGTCAGCAAGCTTGTAAGCACCAAACCAAATTTAGCAACCACAACATATGGCCCTAACCCATTATGATCAAACTTTCCTTTCTTTTCACGGTCCTTGGTGGTATTGAACTGATTTTCCTTTAGAACAAGGTCTCCTACCTCAAATTGGAGAGGTATGATTATTTTTGTAACCTCGATGCACTCGATTTTGATACACTTTGAGGTGATCAAGGTCATGAAGGAATTTCTCATCCAATAGCTCTAGCTCTACTAGCCAAGCTACTCGGTAGTCCTCTTTATCCAAGTAATCTCTTAGTTATATGATTAAAGAGGAGAGCTCAATCTCAAGGGGTAAGATGACTTCTATGTCAAAAACTAAGGAATATGGAGTAGCGCCCGTAAGGGTGCAAATGAATGTTCTGTAATCCCAGTGGGTGAGATGAATATACAAATGCCAATTCTGAAAAAATTGTTCACCATCTTCTCTATAATATGAACAAGGGTTTTATTTGAGGCTTCAACCTTCCCATTACCTTGAGGGTAATAGGGGTTGAATACATGAGTTAGATTTTAAAGTGTTGACATAACACCTTCACAATTTTGTTCTTGAATGACTTACCATTGTCATCTATAATGATATGGTTCATTATAAACTTGGATATCTACTCTCTAGTGACATAGGTGAGAGGAATAACCTCTACCCACTTCATGAAGTACTTAGTGGTAGTAATAATGAACATATGGCCATCAGAAGATGTAGGTGTAAGCTTACCAATGAGATTGAATCCCCACTTTGTAATGATTGTGTCGGCACATGTATCAAGCTGCCATATTTATGACATAGCAAACATTTCTTTACGTACTTGCAACAATCAGTCTCCATGGTAGGCCAATAATAGCCTACTCTTAGTATATTTTTAGCTAGGACTATCCCAATTGTATCAGCTCTACATATGCCTTTGTAAACCTCCTTAACCACCAAGATAGATTCGCTTGAGTTTAGACAATGCAACATATTCCCATCATAACCTCTATGATCAAGAGTGGCCCCAAGTAAGGTGTAGCAGACTATGCACTGGATAAGGTTTCTTTTGTCAGAATGGGAAATGTCTAGAGGGAAGGTTCCATCATGAACGTAGATGAATATGTCAAGGTACCAAGGGGAAAAGGGACCAACAACTTCACATAGCAAATAGGATTTGGCATGTCATATGTTGGTATTCATAGATGTTCAACGAAGAATGAAATGTTGTTGTTTTCGGGTGGGATGAGTAACATAGACCCCCTTTGTATCCCTAACATCCCCTTTGCTCGAGTTTTTCCTCTAGGGATGTTCTCAAATGTAATTTGCACAAAGATCTCTTTCAAAGTGTTGACCATTTTTTTGTAAGAAAGAAGTTTTCATCCTTAACTTTGTACTCATCAGTTTCCTTTTTAATGGTCAACATAGAATCACCTATTACATTCACTTGTCTAATGTGCCAATTGATAGCTAATTTCATCCCTGCAATAAGGGCTTCATATTCTGCTATATTATTTGTACATGGGAATTTGAATCTAAATGCTTGAAGGATCAAATCTCCTAAAGGGGTGATCAACACAACTCCTGCACTTGAATCGTGAAATGTAAAGGAGCCATCAAATTATAGTTGTCATGTAACAAATTCCTCAAGGTGCATTATAGAAGAATGCGGAAGTTTCATACTCAATGGTTCAGTACCTAGCAAAGGGGCTTCAGCTAGTTAATCTACCAACACCCGCCCTTTAATTGATTTCTTATGGACGTACTTAATATCAAAATCACTAAGTAGGATGATCCAATTAGCCATCATTCTTATAAGTGCAAGATTTGATAACAAGTATTTCAATGGGTCCAATTTTGATATGAGCTTGGTCTTATTATTCAACAAATAATGATGAAGTTTTGAAAATAAAAATGATGGCCAAGCAAACCTTCTCAATCTACAGGTAGTTGAGCTCATAAGCAATCAACGTACGACTAAGGTAGTAAGCAAAATTTTATTTCTACTTTATATCATATTCGGAAAACAAGTGTGCCAATTAAAAGTTAACTAGCGAAATGTACGGTAGTATTGGTTCACTGTTGTAGGTAGAATTAGAATAAGGGGGTTAGATAGATATTCCTTAAGCAAAGGAAATGCTTGATGTTGTTCTGGACCCTAATGAAAGTTAACATATTTTTACAAAGATGTGTGAATGAGTGGCACTTATCTACGAGTTGGGAGATGAATCTTCTAATTACTTGAATCTTTCCTTATAGATCGTGCGATTGCTTAATGTTCTTTAGAGGAGGCATCTCTGTTATATTTGAGACTGTTTAGGATCTACTTGATTCCTCTCCTTGAAACAATAAAACCTAACAATTTTCTTGATAGCATGTCGAAGACACATTTCTTTGGGTTGAGTTGAACCTTATAATCTCTAAGATGTTGAAAGATGCATTGCAAGATAGCTAGGTGATATTCTCTAGTCCTATATTTACCCAAGATTTCATCCACATATTCTTCCATTATGTCATTGAGTATATCGTGAAAGATGACAATCTTATCTCATTGATATGTTATGTATCGCATTCTTGAAGGAGGCCTATAGAAAAAAATATTGCACATTAGACAATATTTAGCCCGACCTTATACTAATATTTAGAAGGTTCTCAAGTGTATAAAGTACTAATTAATCCCACCTTTTAGAAAGATTTTTCTTATATTTTATTTCATCTTTCCCGCATATTTCTCGATACTTATCAACCCATTTCATGACCTTTCCGACATTATAACTTGAAATCAGGGTACCCCAGCCTATACTAGGGTGCCCCGAGGTGCCCTGGTCCCATTCTGGGTGCCCCGATCTATGCATAACCTCTTTTGCTTCTTTTTAGGTCACTTCTAGTTGTTGGTCATCCTTATCTTCTTCTCAGTCATCCTTGTTGGGATTAATTACGAAATTAAGCTTGAGATCCCTATAAATATAAATTTATAAGACCATAATGAGGGTCATAGGTCATTGCATCTTATCACTACTATCACTCCATCTAGGGTTGCATCCATTGTATCAATTCGCATCCATTGCATCAATTGCATCAATTCCATCCATTGCATCAATTGCATCCACATAGTGCCATGCATTCAAGCTAGGAAATCTGCTTCACACACACTTCATAGGGTGGGATTCCATTCTATTCCATGCACACATGCTACTTACATTTTTATAGCTATTATTGCTCAATACTTCACAAAGTGCGACTAACATGAGGGAACCTAGGAACGTCACACACACACACACACACACACACACACACACACACAGAACTACATCCGGGTCCAAAATATAGTTTAATGTTGAGAAATAAGACCACTATCTTGGTGGTTGAGGTAAATCGACCCATTCATATACATCTTTCATTTTTCTAGGGTTTGATACTTCTCCTTGCATTACGGGACATTCTCTAGTTCATCCAATGAATCTAGTGTGATAGATGCAAAACACTTGAATATACTTAGGGACCATACAGATTCATATTCTAAAGATTTTTAGTGTTTTGAGCACCCATATTGTAGACCGTAACGCCCTGGGCTCCCTAGTACACTCCCAAGCACCTATGTCATCTCAGATAATCCAGATCTTCCCTTCATAGGGTCCCTTAGGGTTAAATGCACTTCTAGATTTTTTTCCGGATCTACGACACTTTGTGTAGCTGTGATCTTTTGTTATCGGTGAGTATTTTCCTTACTCTTCTCTTGCACATTATAGTTTCATTTCATCTAGAATAATTTATTTACATTTATTTCATACGGCTTCATTTCATTTACAACGTTTTAGTCCTCCTAACTAGATTAGCATTAATACCCTAGATATCCCCTTAGGTCATCTAGGTAATATCATTATTTTTGTTAATCATTTTGGTGAACCTAATGTCTCTTTCTACCACCTTCTAGGGATTTTTCATTCCACCATCATGAATATCTCTATCACTGAATACCTGCTTACCCACCCTGATTTGCTTCATCATGTTCAAACCCTCTTTTCTACTACCGATGTTTCTACTAACATGCATCCGATTCCCTATATGACACATTTTTCAAGGCCTTTTCTCAACATATAGAATTCCGGGAAATCCTCTCACTAACATTCACCCTTTTGACAATGACCCACCACTTTACATCATGTCTCACATCTATAATGTTGTTGTCAAGCATACTCTTATTGATAATGGATTTGAGCTTAATATGTGCCCTATGTCCTTTCTCCAAGCCATAGGTTTGTTTGCTCATGACATTATCCCTTCTTCCATTTCACTCTGTGGTTATCATGGTTTTATTTGTCCATGTCTAGGCTTCATTACCTTTCCTTTAAGTGTAGATCCTAAGATCCTCCCTATTGTTTACGTCACTCAACCTTAGACTAATAACTCACTCGAAGCGCACAAAGGTACCAGGCCCCTCTTTAGGGTTGTTATTGCAGGATGTTAACATGATGAAGACTTAAAGCATTCAAATCCATGACTAATATATCATTCTATAGTGCATGTTCAGATCTAGATCTAGAGAATAACAAACTTAAATGATAACCATGATGAAATCAAGTATGCAAGAACCAATTATACTCAAGATTTGATACTTTGTTTTAGCCAATACACTCCATTGTATTAAACATGATAAATACACATAAGCTTATTACAATAGATAATACCATAGTTTATGCGTGCATCATATTTGGCAGCATAACCTCATAATAACTCAATTCTTACATACTATATTATGCTACATAGTTTACTACATATTTATAAGGGTGGGGACTTTCCCTTCACCGCTTATCTATTCCCAAAATAGGTCACATGCTATTATTAGCCACACGCCATTACAATAATAGCCTCACATGCAAGTGTGCTAACAATAGACTTCTTCTAGTTAACTGTCAGTAGTAAATCTATTCTTAGCATGTATCCATGCAAAGTACTTCGTAGCCGATCCTCAAAAATAGCCAATGCGTGTCATGCACAAGTCTTTAACCGGGTTCGTGTGTTCGGCACACTTGTGTCCAAAAATAGCTCATATACATAAAAATGGCTAAGTCTCAAATCTATCTCTCTCCTCAGTGTGTGATTCCTTCCCGATCCTCCCACACTTTTGAATGCACTCTACTCTTCTGCATGAACCTTCTGTATGTTTTTCGCTAAGTGCCATATTTTGACTAACCAACATTACCCCACACTAATTTGCATTTCCGCCTCATAAATGATTATCTCCAAAATGAATCAAAGAATATGAATAGAAGAATAGAAAGAATTTTTATGAATAAAATAATGACTTTACCCTGTAGCATCTTCTGCTTCAACCGGAAGAATCAATTCTGGATATTCTTCTTTTATTTCCACCTCTAAAGTCTACATTAATCATTAAGCGTGGCCTCTACCTTTTTTGGGATATCTACTGCAATTGACTCTAGCTCATCTTGTGTAATTTCTCCTTTCTCATTATGCAAGACCAAAACAATGTTGGACATTGCAGTCATTCTTCCTTCTAATAAGTCCATCTTTTACGTGATGAGTTTCCCAAGCTCATCTAGCCTTTCCTTGTGTGGTTCTTGTGCTGATGTAATGGCATCATGCTTCTACTTGATAAGTACTAATCATTCTGGGAAACCAAAGGTCTCATCTTTCATGGATTTTAGGACTTCATTGTCCTTTATAATGGTGTTGGTTCTTATAATGGCTTCTGGGGTTGTGTAAATATTCAGCTCTTGATCTGCTTTCTTCAGTTCCTCCTACAAGTTTTGGAGAAATGCCTCATATGATGCAATATTTCTCATCACTGAATCCTTTTCCCTCTCTACTTCTTGTGTTGGATCCTTTGGTGTTGGCATGCTCACAGGTTCATCTTCAAGCACCAAGTCCACCAAGGTTTATACATAATGCATTGCCAAAGGAAACATTTTGGGTACCTTTGGATCTAAGAGTGGCTTTGCTTTCATGATATTATCCCCATTTTCCTCTACCATCTTTGATGAAAATAGTGTTCTTATTTTATGTCAATTTTTTCTTGCTTTAGGCACACTATTTCTACATCCTTAGTTTTTAGTTCTTCTCTTAGCACCCTAATTTTTGCAGTGTTATCCATATTTCATCATGCCACCTCTGTTGAGACTTTTACCAAAGCATTACTCACTTGTTCATCTGACATAACAATAGGCTTTATTGTTATGTGTCTGGCCTGAGGTGTCTTCTTTAACCTCCTTGATACACATGACTCTTCACATACATCAAATTCAGTTCATCCATGTGTGTATGCATAGACCATGACAGTTGCTTCCTTGTACACATGGTTGCCATATCTTGATCCATCAGCTCTCACCCATACAAATCCTTTGGTGTCATTGTGCTTTGAAAATGGGCGCAGACAATTTTACCTATGTCCTCAGCATAGCCCATGATCCGATGCAACATATTCTCCACTTGTTCTTTTCGATCTTGGCCCCTTAGGAACTTGAGCTTCAATATTTGGAGCTTTTTTGTTGTAACCTGAGTAGTCTCGTGCACTATCTCATCCGCCTCCTTTTTATTCTTCTCCATCGTTAATTTCTTCATCCTTTGGTTCTTCCACATTCTCTGGAGGTGTAGGAGATTCGAGCATGCTCTCCTCGAGACTCTTTCACCTCCATATAGCTTCAACTTTATCCTTCTCTTCTCGGTTGTATCCTTTTGTGGAGAGATTGAGGTAATCTATGCACCGATTGTGGGAGCACCTTGGGTCCCTGGTTCTACTAAACACCCTTTTGAAATGGTGCTCTCCTTGGATGCATCCAAGTCCTCATCATCTACCTCTTGTGGATTGGGGGTGGGGTAGTCATGTGCTCATCTTCTACCCTATCCGTAGGTTACCTCATGCCTCGTGCTCCAAACCACCATTATCTTCATGCTCCTCTCTTCATCATCTACTTCTATTTCTCTGGGGCTTAGGTGTTAGAACATTTTCCATTGTATGCTTACCCTTTTGCGGATCCCGGGAGTGTGAACTCATTCTCACATACTTATTGTTCTCCATCTTAGGCTTGAGTTAAAGGTACACAAGCACTATCCAATGTATCCAATAGCTAATCTTACAAACTTCATGCTTGTAATATTTGAGATAAGCCTCTTAATGTAGGAAGTTTGTCTTGGATATACATATGTCTTTCTTAGTGTGTGGTAGTCACAATCTACCTTATCCACATTAAAGTGGGCACACACATCCTAAAAAACCATCCTATAAATATCATGTTATGAAGGCATATGGTAATTTTAACCATGGGCTCCAAGATTTTTCCTTCATCATAAATCGTGCGATGTAAAAATGTCTTTAGATGGCTTTTCGCACAAGTTACCCACCACCAAAGGCAACTCTTTGGGTATGCGACACATTCCCTCTTAAATTTATCCTCATCGGACCCTAATGATTCACCACATCTCCACCCTCTATTTAAATGGCCTACCCATAGTCCCTTTGCATAAGTATTTATTAAATCTTTCTTCCAAAGATTTGTGTTTCGTGGGGTACTCCCAAATATTCTCCTTTGCCCCATTAGGCACTCTAATCTCCATAAACACCAAAGATGATAAAATAGTGCCAAAACTAATTTTGTCACATGTACCACTAAGTTTTATTAACTCGATTGCCTTTGTTATGTGATCCACGATATTGTAGATCACTCCTTGAGACATCTTCCTTTTGCAAGTGTGCTAAATGTGTAACCACATTGTATTTCTCAACAACCACCTTTCTTGGTCATTCCTTTATCCAATAACAAGATGTCTTCTTCTGCACATCTCCCATAGGGTGCTTCTTGAATTTATCGATGTCCACTGAAAGTGGAGAGAAGTATACCCCATCTCCTTCTACAATTGTCTCCAAGATCAATCTTTATGGAGTTAAGTCACTCTCAGATCTACTCACGAGGCTCTTACTGGAATACGGTTGAAATCAAGGAAAAGGTGTGATTCTGCCCCTCCATCCGGTGAAGTAGAAGAAGTCCCCATGGACTCTTCTCATTAACCATCGATAAGTGCAGATGAGTTCATACTTTCCAAAGTATGGCAGAGCAATCCTAGTAGACCCCATCTTCTTTAGTAGCTTCTCCCCAAGATCATCATACATGGGCATATTTCTGTTGTGCACTTGTTCACTTTTTTTGCTCAACAATGAATCTAGTTCCTTCTTATTATCGATGTATGATGGTTGTAATTGTTTATTTTATATTTATGGATGTGGGAGTCCCATTCTTATCCCACAATCACACCCTCTGATATAATTGCATTTCCGAGAAAGTACTCTTTCGGGTGTAATTTCTTCTTCCACATCAACCTTTTTCTTCCCTTTTACTCCTTCCATGAAGGTGCTTTCTTTGGTGCCATTTGAAAAATCTCTCAAGAACCCTCTGGATAATCAGAGAAATTTGAAACCCTAGTTCAAATCTTTTGCCCTAGTGGAAATCGCATACCTAGATTTTTAAAGTGATAAATCTGATTTTCTCCCCTTCACCTATGGGAGCATAAGCTTTCTCGTGCACAAACCTTCTCTCCACATCTAGTTTCACACTCTGGGAAGCTACCTCAACATGATTTCTCGGCTCATTTACACTTAGCTCTTTTCAAATTCTAATGGATGCATCTTTTAAAACTTTGGTAAAAATGAACTCACACCGGTTAGCCATTATATATATTTTAGAAAAGTTAGTGCATTTATTACTCCTCCACCTACCACAATCCACTCATTGATCGACCATTTTTGTTCCTTCCATGTGGTACATTTTCATGCCCATCCACTATAAATTCAACACCTTCCTATTTCTAGCCATGGACTTCTAGGCTTGACATGCCTCCATGTGCTTGAGTACCTCGCTATCTGCCTTCCCTTGGTAGTTCCCATGGCCTCTATTTACCTCGCATTATACTTTCTTCTTCATTCACCTCCACCTATGGTCCTCATTTCCAAAAGCATTTTTTTTTTCGATTCTCCAACTTGAATATCTCCCGTAGTATTGTTTTTCCTTTCATGTGTACTTATTTTCATCATTCCTATAAGCCGGATATCAATAACCACCCCACACTAATATGACTCTAGATGTTAAGACATAATGCTTCTTTGGTGCACGTGTTTCTCAAGTGTGGTCATGATCTTTACCTTGCAATGCTTTGGATTTTACTTCAACTTGGGCATCCACTAATTTTCCACAGGGCATTGTATCCTAACCATCCCTACACCTTTTTTTCCTATTTATGCTACTTACTAAGATGCTCATACAAGTCCAGGCACTCCTCATTACTATGATTCTTTCCATAGAAAGAACATGTAATATTCTAAGGACATTCACACTGTAGTGCTCAAGATATCTACATGTATAACATGTTCGCGAGGAACTCACCTCTTCTTCCACCATGGCCTCGTCTTTTGAATCCACCACGATATCATCGACCTTTTCATGACCACCTTGAAATTCCCTTCATTCGATCATAGCGTGCTTGATTTTGTTCCCGATCTAATGCTCATTATTTCCTTTAGAGTTATCTCGAAACTCCCATATGTCATACACCAATATTTATAGCATCTAGATCTCACCAATCAGTCGTGCGGTCTTACTATGTCATGAGTCATGGACCTATAATTTTACAATAACAAGAGACTTTCTTCCTTATCGCATGTTGTAATAATGGGGTGAGCTAGAATCATGGTTTAAATGGCATATCTCATAGTCCAACAATAATGAGCACACTGATCTACGAGGATAAATATCCTTTGTGTAACCTTCCACTTCATAATCTATGCACCAAATCCTGTGCACATGTCATGTGTGTTGAATTTTATGATAACTTCTCTAACTCCTTCTACCATAGCTGCGATTTGTGCTTCTAAAAATGGGCTCACCCCAGTGTCTATACTTCCAAATACCTCAAAGCACATAAAGCTACTTTGATTGCTTCACATGGATCGGTGTATGTCTTATGTGATAACGCCCTTCTAAAAGGTGTTATTAGGCCTCCAACGAACCATTATGTATGTTGTCTTGCATGAATATCATAAGAAAGCTTGGATAAAGTGTTTTGAAATGGGATCATCAAACTCTAACACTCTAAGTAGTTCTTGCTTAATATCCTTAAGCACACTTATGTTCTTCTTCTCAAACTCAGGGATGTGAAATTCTTTAAGGAAAGCATATTTTAAACCTGCATAGTCTACGCAAGTCTGATTAGGGTGAAAAATTTTGTACCAACTATGTGTGCTGCCATTATAACATAGTTGTAAATTGACTTACCCTCCGCTCTAAATACATGATTCCTTTTGTGCGTGATAGTATTTCACACATGTGTACGTGTTCAACAACATCTTCTATGCCCTTATACTCTAGGAGATGAAGGACATCTCCATGTAAATATTATGGGGTTGGTGCGGACCTTTCCCACCTAATCCAGAACCTCTTGTGTTTCCTTTGCCTCTAGAACCACCAGATCCACTAGAATGAGAGCCACCTATACCTCTTTATCCGATCCTAACATAACTATAGTCAAACTAATAGATGTACTTCCCTATGTCCAAATAGTAGTACTGAACTACACACGACATTCTGCGTGAAGTTTTACTACTCCCAGAAGATAGTCCAAAAATCTGTGCACTTATTCTGTGTGGATGATACGCCTAAAAAGGAACTCCCATATAACAAAAAATCCATTTGTGATGCCATCATTATGATTTTTATATGATTCACTCTTTCTCTCCCACTGAATAAATTAGCTTATTGACTATTTTTATACTAGATATTGGAAAATCAAGTGCAATGGAAAGGTTGCCAAGTGGATTTAGATGCACACTTGTGAACTAGGTCATCTTTGTTGGTGTGATTCTACGTGAGGCTGAGGATGGTTCCTATCATGCTTTCCTAAATGGGGAGTTCGATGCTTGAGTTCCACATCTTCTGCATGAACTTCTAACCCTTTCCAAACTATCTCTCTCTAGAACACCATTCGGTCTGCAACATCCCACTACTTCTCTATCTCCCTCTCGCACGCCTCATTATACTTAAGCCACCTTTCCTCTCTTTACCTTTTGTCGCTAGATGGCCATCTTTCACCAAACCTACCCCGTGCGTGGTGGGGTTTAGTTCGCCATCGGTTTGTTCTCCAAGTTCAGGGTTAACATCAGAATTTTGATTGCCAGCGGAATGCCTTATAGGTAAGTTCCCTTGGAATATCGTAAAATTGGAACTCACCTACCTCACGGGCATGAATAAGTGGAAATTGAGTATTCTAAGATATAGTTATTAAAAATACCATGGAACATGTATCAAAAACTGAGTCCAAATGAGATCAACATCATAAAGGGACTAAAATTCTTCATGCATCCAGATAAGAGTGTGATACCTCCAATTTTGTTTAGATTTATAAACAACTAGCCACTCATATAGTTCTATCAGAAAGATAATGAAGAAGCTCTCGTATAAATAGTCATACTGATTTTCTCCACCCATGTGCATGTGTCAAACTTGGATCTAGTGTTAAACCTTTGTGTGTATTCTTCTTCTAGGTTGTGTATTCATTTGCTCAACACTTGTTAGGGTCAACCGGTATGTCTTCATCATGAACCATCCTGAAAAAAACTAAAAAAGAGGTCCTAAAATGGAACCAATGATGTAGCCTAAAATTTACCAGTAAAATCCTAGGCGTGCTGGCACATCACTCACCTAGACTGAGTTCTCACCCAAGAAGCACGTAAAGGTACCAGGCCCCTCTTTAGGGTTGATGTTACATGATGTTATCATGATGAAGACTTAAAGCATTCAGATCCATAACTAATATATCATTCTACATAGTGCATGTTCAGATCTAGATCTAGAGAATAACAGACTTAAAAGATAACCATGATGAAATCAAGCATGTAAGAACCAATTATACTTAGGATTTGATACTCTATGTTTCATCCAATACACTCCATTACATTAAACATGATAAATACACAGAAGCTTATTACAATAGATAATACCATAGTTTATGTGTGCATCAAATTTGGCAAAGCATAACCTCACAATAACTCATTTCTTACATATTATATTATGCTACACAATTCACTACATATTTATAAGGGTGGGGACTTTCCCTTCACCGCTTATCTATTCCAAAATAGGTCACATGTTATTATTAGCTACGTGCCATTACAATAATAGCCACACATATAAGTGCGCTAACAATAGACTTCTTCTAGTTAATTGTCAGTAGTAAATCTATTCTCAAGCATGTACCCATGCAAAGTACTTCATAGCTGATCCTCCAAAAATAGCCAATGCATGTCACAAATTCTTTAACCATTTTGTGTGTTCGGCATGCTATATCTCCAAAATAGCTTGTACACGTGAAAATGGCTAAGTCCCAAATCTATCTCTCTCCTCAATGTGTGATTCCTTCCCGATCCTCCCGTGCTTTTGAATGTGCTCTGCTCTTCCGCATGAACCTTCTGTATATTTTTGCTAAGTGTCATATTTTGACTGACCAACATTACCCCACACTAATTGCATTTCGCCCTAGAAATGGTTGTCTCCAAAATGAATCAAAGAATATGAATAGAAGAATAGAAATAATTTTATGAATAAAATAATGAATTTTACCTTGTAGCATCTTCTGCTTCAACCAAAAGAATCAATTCTGGATATTCTTCTTTTATTTCCACCTCTAAATTCTGTCAATCATTGAGTGTGGCCTCTACCTTTTTGGATATCTGTAATTGACTCTAGCTCATTTTCATGCAATTTCTCCTTTCTCATTCTGCAAGACCAAAACAATGTTGGACATTGTAGTCATTCTTCCTTCTAATAAGTCCATCTTTTGCATGATGAGTTTCCCAAGCTCATCTAGCCTTTCCTTGTGTGGTTATTGTGTTGTTGTAAGGGCCTCATGCTTTTTCTTGACAAGCGCTAATCATTCTGCGTGGCCCAAGGTCTCATCCTTCATGGCTTTTAGGACTTCATTGTCTTTATAATGGTCCTAGTTCTTATAATGGCTTCTGGGGCTATACAAATATTCAACGCTTGATCTTCTTTCTTCAGTTCCTCCTACAAGATTTGGAGCAATGCCTCATATGATGTAATATCTTCCTCATCACTGAAGCCTTTTCCCTCTCTCGCTTCTTATGTTGGATCCTTTGGTGTTGGCATGCGCAGAGGTTCATCTTCAAGCACCAAGTCCACCAAGGTTTGTACATAATGCATTTTCAAAGGAAATATTTTGGGTACCTTAGGCTCTAAGTGTGGCTTTGCTTTCATGATATTGTCCCAATTTCCTCTACCATGCTGATGAAAATAGTGTTCTTCTTCTATGCCAAGTCTTTTTCTTACTTTAGGCACATTATTTCTACATCCTTAGTTTTTAGTTCTTCTCTTAGCACCTAATTGTTATAGCCTTATCCATATTTCATCATGTCACCTCTGTTGAGACTTTCACCAAAGCATTACTCACTTGTTCATCTGACATAATAGTAGGCTTTATTGTTATGTGTCTGGCTTGAGGTGTCTTCTTCAACCTCCTTGATACACATGAATCTTCACATACATCAAAGTCTGGTTCATCCATGTGTGTGTGCATAGACCATGAAAGTTGCTTCCTTATGTGCATGGTTTCCATATCTTCATCCATCATCTCCCACCCATACAACTCCTTTGGTGTCATTGTGCTTTGAAAATGGGCATGGACAATTTTACCTGTGTCCTCAACATAGCCCATGACCGATGCAACATATTCTCCACTTGTTATTTTCAATCTTGGCCCTTTAGAACTTGAGCTTCAATATTTGGAGCTTGTTCTATTATACCCTAAGTAGTCTCTTGCATTATCTCATCTACCTCCTTTTCTCCTTCTTCTCCATCCTTCATTTCTTCATCCTTTGGCTCTTCCATGTTCTTTGGAGGTGTAGGAGATTTAGCGCACTCTCCTCAGACTCTTCCACCCCTCACGTCTAGCTTCCACTTTTCCTTCTCTTCCTCTTCTCATTTGTCTCCTTCTGTAGAGAGATTCGAGGTGATCTACACACTGATTGTGGAGTAGCACCTTGGGTCTGGTTCTCCTAAACACCCTTTTGAAATGACGCTCTCCTTGGACTACATCCAAGTCCTCATCATCTCCCTCTTGTGGCTGGGGTGGGGTAGTCGTGTGCTCAACTTCTACCCTATCTGTAGGTTTCCTCCTACCTCTGTGCTCTAAACCACCACTATCTTCATGCTCCTCCTCTTCATCATCTACTTCTATTGTCTCTATGGGCTTAGGTGTTGGAACATTTTCCATTGTATGCTTACCTTTTGGTGGCCTTGGGAGCATGAACTCATTCTCCACATACTTATTTTTCTCCATCTTGGGCTTGAGTTGAAGGTACACAATCGTTGTTCCAACGTCTCTAACAACCAAGCTTACTAGCTTCATGCTTATAATATCTGAGATAAGCCTCTCAATGTAGGCAGTTCATCCTGGATATACATATGTCTTTCTCAGAGTGTGGTAGTCACAATCTACCTTATCTGCATTTAAACTTAGGTGGTGCACATATGAAAAAAGCAGTGAACTAATACCTGTAAATATCATACTGTGAAGGCATATGGTAATTTTCACCATGGACTCCAAGCTCCGTCCTTCATGGTAAATCACGCGATGAAAAAGTGTTGGTATACTACGCAAACTATGCCTTACCCACCATTGAAGATAACTCCTTGGGTATGCGCCAATCCTCTTCAAATGTCATGTGGAGCCTATCATACCACATCTATGCCCTCTATTTAAATGGCCTACCCATGGTCCCTTTGCATAAGTATTTATTAAATCTTTCACTAGAGATTTGTGTTTGTGGGGTACTCCCAAATCTTCTCCTTTGGCCCATCGGGCACTCCAATCTCCATAAACACCAAAGACAATAAAATAACGCCAAAACTAATTTTGTCACCTATATGTGCTTCTTCAATGATTGTATTTTCTATGTGATCCATGATATTTTAGATCACTCCTTGAGACATCTTCCTTGAAACATGTAGCCACATTGTATTTACTGCGACCACCTTTCTTGGTCATTCAACTTTGTTACAAGATGTGCGGTTCCTGCACTACTGGGTACTTCTTCAATTTGTCGATGTCCATGCTTGTATGGACCCTTGGTATACCCTATCTCCTTCGTTGTCTCCAAGATCATTACTTTATCTTTTAATTCACTCTCCAGATCTACTCTGAGGCCCTTAGTCCTATTACTATTGAAATCAAGGCAGTTGTGATTCTAACCCTCTGTCTGGTGAAGTAGAAGAAGTCCTCATGGAATTTTCTCATCAACCATCGATACAATGGTTCATACTTTCAAAGTATGGTAGCTCGTACAACTAGTAGACTCTAATATTCTTTAGTAGCTTCTCACCACATCATCGTATACTAGCATATCTTCTATTGTGTACTTTTTCATTTTTGTGCTCAACAACACATCTAGTTCCTTCTTATTATCGATGTATGATGGTTGTAATCATTGATTTTACATTTATGGATGTGGGAATCCCATTCTTGTCCCACAATCATGCCCTCTGGATACTACATTTCTAAGAAATTACTCTCGGGAGCAATTTCTTCTTCCACTTCAACCTTCTTCTTCCTTTTACTCCTGCTGCGGGTGCTTTCTTTGGTGCCATTTGAAAAATATCTCTCTTTTCTACCCTCTGTAATCAAGAAAGTTGAAACCCTAGTTCAAATCTCTCGTGCCCTAGTGGAAATCGCGTGCCCTAGCTCTTTTGTAATGTGTCTTCTTTGCTCAAACCCTTCACCTATGGGAACGTAAGCTTCTCCTGCACACAAATCTTCTCTCCACATCTTGTTTCACACTCTTCGCACCTCAACACGATTCTAGGATCGTTTGCACTTAGCTCTTTTCAAACTCTCTCAATTGTAATGGTAAAAATGAACTCACATCCCATCCTTATATAGATTTTCAAATTTTAGTTCATTTATTTCTCCTTCACCTACCAACAATCCTCATTAATTGATCATTTTTTTCCATTTTCCGCATGGTACATCTTCGCGCCCAAGTCATAACCTTCTAGCTTGCCCTCCTACATTTTCTGCAGATTTCTCTTTACAAAATTTCTTATGCCTCCACCCGAGTACCTCTTCACCGCACCTTAATGGTAGTATTCATGGCCTCTACTTACCTGCATTATACTTTTCCATCGATTATCTCCACATCTATGGTCATCTTGTCTAGAAGCAATCTCTTTTCTAATAATTCTCCAACTTGAATAACACCCATAGTAGTTTGTTCCTTTCATGTGTACTTATTTTCAATAGTCTTGTACCTAGATATCAATAACCACCCCACACTAAGGGTATGTGCAGTCCTCTGCATAAAAATTCTTCAAATAGTAATTAGCTTTACACAAAAACACCAACTAAATGCGAAGAAGATAATACATTAAGGAAATACATAATTGAAAACCTAATCTAAATGGAAACACTACCTTATTACAAACACCAAGAAGACTTATTTATAGTAGGGCTTCACCTACTCTCGTTGAAGTATCCGGGTAACCATATTCCATCAAGTGCCTCTAATTGACAAGCACATGTTTTCAAGTATGTGAGTGATAACATATGGCCCCAACCAATGTACCTTGAGTTTTCTTGGATGGCACAAAAACTTAGAATCATAAAGGAGCACCATATGTCCAACTATGAACTTTTATCCTTGATGTTCTGTCATGCCATGCTTTTTTTCCATGGCATTTTCTTGTTTTTGACTCCAACGTGCTATTGCTCATCGCTCATCCATCTTGATTAACTTTTCAATCCATTCTTCTAATGTTTTCTCATCAGCTAGACCTCCAAAGCATGTGCAATACATAAAGATGGTAACATGAATTCCATAGGAAGAACTACTTCCGCTCCAAACACTAACTAAAATGGTGTGGCTTTGTTTAACCTTTTATATGTTTTCGATATGCCTAAAATTATTGAGATACTTTATCATCCCAATCCTTTCTTCCAACATCACATGATTTTTGTCAATGTTTGGCTCAAAATTTTGTTGAAAAGCCTCAGTGAGTTCCCATTTTCCGAGGATGATATGGTGTAGTCTTATGGTGTGCAATCATGAATTCATCCAATAAAATTATAATTGTCTCATTCAGAAAGTGTGTGCCCCTATCACTGGTCAAACTTAAAGGACATCCATACCTTGTAATAATATTTTCCCATAGAAACCTATTTGTTGTAGTAGATGTTATACAATCCTTTGTAGGGGAGGATACATGCCCACCTTGTCAAATAATTTGTGCAAGTTATGATATGTAGCATGATCCAGTCCTACGTGCGGCTAGTGAAATAGGATCAACAAATCTATAGCCCATTTCTCAAATGGTTTTACACTATTAATAGGTCTTAGAGGCATTTCATCTCATTGACCTAGTTTCCCAAGACGTTGACAATGATCACAAGCCTTACAAAATTCCTTACAATATTTATACAAGGTCTCCCACCATAATCCAGTGAGTAGAATCTTGTGTATAGTGGCGTCACCTGCATAGTGGCCACCTACAATACCACCATGAGCTTCCTCCATGATATATGTGTGCTCATGTTCTAGTACACAATGACACAATACTTCATCGACCTAATTTGTACAAGTCACCGCTAATCAACATATAGGGTGTCGTGTGTATAGCAAGTTGTTTCTTCTCAAGGATTTCATTCCATTTGGTGCCATGTTTGTTCGTATAAAGACAACAATGTCCTCTAATTTTGATGGTGTGCATTGTAACCTATATAACTATGCATCGGGCATGGTATCTTCAATTTCATGTGCTTCTTCTCCTGATTGTATTTTGGATAAATGGTCTGGTCCAAAATTACTTTTCCCTAGTTTTACCACAATTGTGAAATCAAATTCTTAAAATAAGAGTACCCATCTACATATGCGCCCCTATAAAATGGGCTTGTTTACCAAATACTTCAATGCCATGTGATCTATATAAAAGACAAATGGTGTAGCTAGCAGGTATTGTCATAATTTATGTAGTGCATAGATCATTCAAAAAGCTTCACGCTCTATAGTTATGTAATTCTATTCTATAAGAGTCATCTTTCTACTAGAAAAACAGATAGGATGATCTATAATACCTTATCCAAGATGAACCAATATTGTGCTAATGGTCATGCCAAAGGCATCACATGTACATAAAATGGTTGGTCCCACTGGAAAATGTAGAATAGGCACGGTAAAGTAAGTTTCTCCTTTAATGTCTCGAATGCGAGATGTTGCGGTTCTCCCAGTAGAACATCCTCCAAAAACCTTGGCATATCCTCTAATAAAATTCTGTAATATCTGTATGACCTAAAAATCCATGCACCACACTCTAACCTGGTAGGCTCTTTTAGGTGATAATGACTGCAACCTTAGTTGGATCGACCAAAAAAACTTCCTTGTAGATTATGTGTCCTAATAATATTCCAAATGGTGTAGCAAATATGCACTTATTTATATTTAAAGAGATACTCAATTGTCTACATCTTTCAAACATCAAGCGTAGATTGTCACAATGATCTTTGACTAGTCCATACACCGTCCAATCTTCTAAATAAACCTGTAAGAAGTTGTGAATAAACTTTGTAAATGCCTGAACAACTATGCGTGAAAATACTAGTAGGCACATTTTTCAGACCAAAAGGCATCACAATATAGGTGAAACTACCCCATTCAGTAGTAAAAGTATTTTTTTCTTGATCCTCTTGGGTAATCCTAACCTGATGATACCCAGAGAACCCATCTATAAACGAATAGATTTCATGCCTCTGCAATGCCTTCTAGTATTTCCTCAGTGAATGGTGTAGGAAAGGGATTAGTCACACATGTAACATTCAACTCCTTATAGTCCACACAGATCCTAATCCGACCATCCTTCTTGATACTAATCACCATTGGAATAACCCATTCTGACTCGTCAGGGGCTTGATGATTCCAAACTTCAACATTTTGTCAATCTCTTCTTTGAACTTTTTGCGCAAGTTGGGTTCATCTTATAGGGTCTCTTTCTAACTGGGCATGCACCCTCTTTAAGATTTATCCTCATCTCCCCTAATGATTCATGCATGCCTTTAAGCTCATGGTACCCCCAAGGAAATAAATCCTGATAATCCCGTAGTAACTCTATGATTTTTTCCACTTCAGAGTCTAACCAATAGTCCCCAATTATGGCCTCCTTAGGCTCGAGTATTTGATCTAATAATCACTTTTTCATGATAGGCATGTGTGGTTTTATCTTCACTTTGTCCAACACCTCACGCCTACCTTTTGAATGGTTAAAATCTATATTTTCTACTTCTTTTTCATCCACTAAGTAGACCATTTTCCTTTTTTTCTTTCTCAAGGCAAGTGCCCTCGAAGTAGTGTGGCATCGGCCTCTATTTCTTCAAGAAACCACACTCCCGATTTTCCTTCATCCAATAACTCTGAAGGAGTTCTTCATCCTTGATGCTATCTCCCATAGTTAAGAGATTTAGGACTTTTAATGTTTCTTCCACCAGAGGTTTGGTAGAGAAGAATTCAAAGTGCGGGTCATTCCTATGGTTTGTTGGCCTTAGGAAATATGCTCTTTACTTCGCACCCTACCAACTCATAAGTGCTATGAGCCCAATTATCACAAGAAACACTTGTAGTATCGCTAATAGATTATGTATCCTCCCATTGAAGGATTCCTTCTTTACATGGCTTAAGAACTTCTGGATCCGGATGGCACATACATAAATCCTATTCAGGTCTTCCTCACTCAAGGGCTCAACATAGGGCACAAATTTTCCATTTGTTAAAGGGATAATAACTCTTTCCTCCTTGTTTTCAAAGCTGATATAACCCTTGTTGAACCGAAGATCAACATTATTTGCATAGCACCAAGGACACCCCAATAGATTTGGGAAGCTATTTGACTCTGTCAGCACTAAAACCTCAAAATCTCCAGTGAACTTGGCTCCTTGTATGGTAATGGATGCATCTTTTAAAACTCCGATAGGAGTGGCCTTAGTCCGGTTAGCCATAAACAACACATTAGAGTATGGCTACAATAGAGTTCTCCTCATTTTTACCCATGTATCTAAGTTAATAACAATGACTTCCGCACTAGTATTAATCAGTATATTACTCAATAGCCACCCATCCACAACAACATTTAGAGTTATTTCCTTGTCATAATCTAGGCTATGAGAGGGAAGATATGTATACAAGATCTATCGTCCAGTCTCAGATACTTGCACGTAGAGTATTTCCTTTTAACCAATTCCCCAACAGTGGAATGATATTCTCTTGGCACAAAAATTTGCACACTTCTCTCAAGTCATCCATATCAGTTTGGACCATCTCTGATGCTTTCTTTTACTCCATCTTCTATGATTTCTCCTTTAAATATTGTATTTCACCCTGAAGATTCTTGAGTACCTCCATGGTTTCCTGGTAAACCTCCTTCTGATGGGAAGGATCTGGGTATCGTGCATGTAAAACCTCCTCCTTAGTGATGGTAGGCCTCTGTTGCAATGTTTCTTTGGTATGCACCGCTTCAGCGTGGGTCATGATCTTTACCTACAATGCCTTAGATTCTACTTCCAACTTGGGCATCCACTGATTATCCACAGCGCATTGTATCCTAACCATCCTTGCACATTTGTTTTCTGTTTATGTTACTTATTAAGATGCTCATACAAGTCTGGGTACTCCTCATACCTATGATTCTTTCCATAGAAAGAACATGTAATATTTTGATGACATTCACGCCTATAGTGGTGGAGATTCACATATATAACATGTTATATGATGGAGATCACCTCTTCCACTGTCATGACCTCATCCTCTCAATCCATCACAGTATCCTCAACGTCTTCCATGACCTCCTTCAAAACACCCTTCATTCTTATCATAGTTTTTGATTTTGTTCCTGATCCTGATGCTCATTCTTTCCTTTAGAGTTATTTGAAACTCCCATCTATCATACACCAATATCTATAGCATCCTAGATCTAACCAATCAATCAGTAGTCTTCCATGTCATGAGTCGTGGACCTGTAGATTTTACAATAACAAGAGACATTCTTCTTTATCATGCATTGTAGTAATGGGCAGCGACTAGCATCATGGTTTAAATTACATATCTCACAATCCAATAGCAATGAACACACTAATATATGGGGACAACTATCCTTTATGTGACCTTCCACTTCGTAATTTTTGCACCAAATCCTTGTGCGCATCTCATGTGCTAAATTTTCCAATAGCTTCTCCAAGCTCGCGTCCATAGCTGCGATCTATGCTTCTAAAAATGGGCTCACCCCAGTGTCTATACTTCCAATTACCTCAGTGCATAAAGCTTCTTGAGTGCTTCACATGGATCGGTGTATGTCTTATGTGATAAGCACCCTTCTAAAAGGTGTTATTAGGCCCCCAATGAACCATTGCGCATTTTGGCTTGCATGAATATCATAAGAAAGCTTGGATAACAGTGTTTTGAAATGGGCATCATATTCTCTGACACTCTCAATAGTGCCTTGCTTAATATCCTTAAGCACACTTATACTCTTTTGCTCAAACTCAGGGATGTGAAACTCTTTAAGGAAAGCATCTTTTAAAGTTATATAGTCTACGAAGTCTGATCAGGGTCAAAATTTATGTACCAGCTGTGTGTGCGCCCTTGTAACGTAGTAGAAAATTGACTTTCCCTCCACTCCAAAACCGTGATTTCTTTTGCATGCCATAGTATTTCACACATGTGCACATGTTCAGCAACATATTCTATGCCCCTATACTCTGGGAGATGAAGATACATCTCCATGTAAATATTCTAGGATTAATGCGGACCTTGCCCACCTAATCCAGAACCTCCTGTGTTTCCTCTACCTCTAGAACTACCAGATTCACTGGAGCTAGTGCCACTTATACCTTTTGATCCCAAACCTATAGTTGGGGTCAGACTAGAATATGTACTTCCTTGTGTCCCATCGCAGTCTTATTGAACTGTACCCCGATAGTCTGCGAAGTGTTACTACTCCCAGAAGAGAGTCCAAAAATTTGTGCGCCTGAATTCTGTGTGGATGATAAATCGGAAAAGGTACTCCCATATAACAATGAAGTCATTTTTTTACGCCATCGTTGTGATTTTTATATGACTCACTCCTGCTCTCCCACTACCTAAATTAGCTTGTTAATTGTTTGTTGTACTAGATACTGGAAAACCAAGCGCAAGGGCAAGGTTGTCAGGTGGATTCATATGTGTGCCCATGGCCCAAGTCGTCTCTGCTAGATCACTTACTTGTGAGGCCGAGGAGGGTTCCCTGTCATGCTTTCCTAAATGGGGGAGTTCTTGATGCTCGGGTTCCATGTCTTCTACGTGAACTTCAAACCCTTCCCAAACTATCTCTCTCCACAACGCCATTCGCTCTACAACATCCTGCTACTTCTCTATCTCCCTCTCGCATGCCTCATTATACTTAAGCCACCTTTCCTCTCTTTTCCTTTCTATCGCTAGATCTGCCATCTTTCACCAAACCTACTCCTACCCCCTGCGTGTGGTGGGGTTTAGTTCGCCATTGGTTTGTTCTCCAAGTTCAAGGTTACCATTAGAATTTTGATTGCCAGTGGAATGCCTTGTAGGTAAGTTCCCCTAGGATATCGTAAAAATTGGAATTCAGCTACCTCTGGGCACGAATAAGTGGAAATTGAGTACTCTAAGATATAGTTGTTCAAAACACCATGGAACCACATATCCACAACGTGAGTCCAAATCAGATCAAGCATCATAAAGGGCCTGAAATTCTTCCTGCGTCCAAATAAGTGTGTGATACCTCCAATTCCATTTAGATGCATAAGCAACCAACCACTTGTATAGTTCTACTAGAAAGATAGTGAAGAAGCTCTCATACAAATAGTCATAAAGATTCTACTCCACTCAAGTACATGTGTCAAACTCAGATCCAGTGCTAAATCTCCATGCGTATTATTCTTCTAGGTTGTGTATCCATTCCTCAACACTTGCTAGGGTCAACTGGTACATCTTCATTTTGAACCATCCTGAAAACAAATGAAAAAGAGGTCTCGGAAACGGAACCAATGATGCAGCCTAAAATTTACCAGTAAAAGCCTAGGTGCGCTGGAACATCACTCAGCCTAGACTAAGCGCTCACCTGAAGCACACAAATGTACCAGGCCCCTCTTTAGGGTTACTTATTACAAGATGTTAGCATGATGAAGACTTAAATCATTCAGATCCATGACTAATATATCATTCTATAGTGCATGTTCAGATCTAGATCTAGAGAATAACAGACTTAAATGATAACCATGATGAAATCAAGCATGCAAGAACCAATTATACTCAGAATTTGATACTCTGTTTCAGCCAATACACTCCATTGTATTTAAACATGATAAATACACAAAAGCTTATTACAATAGATAATACAATAGTTTATGCGCACATTAGATTTGGCAACATAGCCTCATAATAACTCAGTTCTTACATATTATATTATGCTACACAGTTTACTACATATTTATAAGGGTGGGGACTTTCCCTTCACCACTTATCTATTCCCAAAATAGGTTGCATGTTATTATTAGCCACACGTTGTTACAATAATAGCCTCACATGCAAGTGCGCTAACAATAGACTTCTTCTAGTTAACTGTTAGTAGTAAATCTATTCTCATCCTATACTCATGCAAAGTACTTCATAGCCGATCCTCCAAAAATATCCAATGCATGTCGCACAAGTCTTTAACCAATTTGTGTGTTTGGCACACTATCTCAAAAATAACTTGTACATGAAAAATGGCTAAGTCCCAAATCTATATCTCTCTCTCGTGTGTGATTCCTTCCCGATCCTCCCGCGCTTTTAAATGCATTATGCTCTTCCATGCGAACCTTTTATGTTTTTTTTTCACTAAGTGTCATATTTTTTACCGACCAACACATAGGTTTTTATGCTCGTGACATTAGCCCATCGCAATTTCACTATGTACTTATGATGGTTCTATTCATCCATGTCTAGGCTTCATTGCCTTGCCTTTAACTGTAGGTCCTAAGACCCTTCCTATTGTTTTCTTTGTCGTTGATTTCTTTGTCTCATATAATTGCTTGTTAGGTAGACCATGGCTCCACACCATGCAAGCTATTGCTTCTACCATCCATCGTTGTGTCAAATTCTTACATGAGTGTGTTGAGTATACCATCTTTTGAGATCGTGATCCATTCCAATATTGTGTCCATGACCTCGCACTGGTATTCATATTCCTCACATTGATACTACAGATGAACCTCAACCTATGGATGATCAACCTCATTTACCACCACTTGAGGGCGCTATTTGTTTGCTAGATGTTATCCCCTCTACACTATCTCCCACTACTGCTATCCTTCCACATCAGCCATCTGTTCCATCCATACACAATATCCTTCCTTCTTCATCTTTACCATTAGCGTATCCCCTTTTTACATGTACACTTTTCATTCATGATTCTTATTGGGAACATGTCCCATTTTACCCCACATGTGATGAAACCATCTGTTCTCCCACTGGTCTAGCTCATCTTGGCTTTACTTTTGAGGACCTTCAGCCTTCTACCCACACCTCTCATCTATATTATGGTTTTTTCACTATCATTTCCGCTTATGGCTTGTGTGTCTTTGATATTTTAGTCTATCTCCCGCTCCCCTTGTGCTTCGCTACTCACATTAGGTGATTCTTGGCTTACTTACATCGATGGTACCTTAGACCCTAGTCACATTGATATTTCATTCCCTATGCCTTTTGGTTGCATTCTCATTTGCAATAGTTCCTTTCTTGGTTATTCATCTAATTCCACTCATTGGTACGCACACGGTTGCCCACATCCCTCATTCACTAATGAATAATACGCTATGGGCATGTACCATTTGTCTCTCTCGGCTCATTATGTGATCAAATCACACTATACCTTACCAAGTTTCAATTCTGGCCCCTTTGAATTTTTTTCCAAAGTGGACGACAATCTCCTTGATGAGTTCACCTAGTCCGCGTGCACTATCGTCGAGGGGCATAACACATTATATCCCCCACCTTTTCTTTATACTTGTACACTTTTATCATCTTAGACTATATAATTTATCGGTATCAGTGTCATTTCTATCTCACATGTCATAGCACCCTCGTTACCCGATGACACACCCTAGTGCTTCGGTTCACACTGGACTCTTGAGGAATTACCATTACATAAAACCCCACACACTGCACTACAAGACCTATACATATACATTCCATCATCCTACATTATATATCCATAGCATCCACTACACTAGTCATCATTTTATATGATCCTAGTTTTTCATTCCATCCTCTCATTCTACATTTACGCTAGGTCATGTTGTATATGAGTCTAGCTTTTACCATCACTACATATTATACCTACACCTATTATCATATCTTCCACACTACATATACATACTACACACCCACATTGCATTCATACACCTTACCTATCCTACACACTACACTAGATTGCATTATGTTAGAGTAGGTATTTACCTTAGCTCATGTTCACCTAGGTACTTTATTTACCTCTATTGTATTTATCCTCACCCACTTATGTGTGTAGATATTTCTTTTATCTTATTTAGATATTAGGAGATATTATCCGGTTGTTAGGTATAGTTCTTTCCTTGATCTATGGTATTGACTAGATCCTTGATGTCTAGTTCTCTCCTAAATCTATGGTCTTGACTAGTTCTTTGCTGACTAGTTATTTTCTTGATTTATGGCTTGATCTACGACCTTGATTGGTTCTTAGATTGTTATTCCTTGCCTATTTAATCAAGGCCCATTCTCAATGTATTGCATTGAGTTCCATAATAATATATGATATTATTTCTCATTTATTTTCAAAGGTTTTATGTAAAGTTATTATGGCGAATTGATTTCATCTTATTGATCATGGTGTTTGATTAGCATCTATGTTCTTGGCTTGGTACAATCTGGTTATCGTTCCTTTCACATTACACATGGGTCTAGTTCCACCTATCATTGTTCCATCCGCCATTTTTTACATTACTATCATTGCATTCATACATCTTACCTATTCTACATCCTACACTAGATTTCCTTATACTTGGGTCTAGTTTTACCTATCATCATTACACATTTTATTTCTACATATTCCATTACATTCCATACCCATTACACACTCTACATTACATTTCCTACACTACACGTTCACATATCTTGGTTATTTATACTACGTTGTTTTCTACACACTGCACTCACCACCCTATGATGCACTTTAGTTCCTCGGTCCATACTCAACTTTTGAGGGTTTACCAATCAAATGGACCTTACCTACATGCGACATATCATCATACCACATTCCTCATACTAGTGACATATGTTATAGGCTAAACCATCACCTTCTCCTTATCATCCGGCAGTGGTATATGCTTTAGGCTAAATCACCACACATATTTTATCATTTCATCATGGTATACACCTTTAGGTTAAATCACCACCTTCCATTCTTCCATCAAGTATTGATATACACTTAGGGCTAAATCATCACTCATCTATTCAACAATTCATGGTATATGCTTAAGCTATAGGGTCCACGCACATCTCTCCATGTCTTATTCACATCCACTCATCCTATAATGATATACGCTTAGGGATAAATCATCACTCATCTATTCAACCAAGTCGTGATATATGCTTAGACTATAGGGTCCATGCACATCTTTCCATATGTTACATTCCTATCCATTCATCTTATAGGGATATACGTTTAGGGATAAATCATCACTCATTCATTCAACAAGTTGTGATATACGTTTCATCTATAGGGTTCACGCACATCTTCTCCCCATGTCACATGTCATCACCACTACACATACACATTCATCATAGCGCTAGATACAACCAACACTACTCGACCATTTCCCGATGACACACTCTCATTTACGGTTCATTCTTGACTGTTGAGGGGGAAAACAAAATGAACCTCATTGCATACACTTTCATTCACTCGGGGGCACATTGCTCCTATCATTCCATCTTGCATTCCATTCCATCTATCCACAACATATTGCATTGTCTTGGTAGCATTTACTCTTGCTTACTAGTGTTTTGCATGCTCATTCTACTACACATGTTAGATTGCTTTCTTATATGTCATTATCATACACACATGTGCATTCATGCCTTTGTCTAGTGTGATTACAGATACATGACTCTACATGTGGCATGGATGCTCGCCTTCTACCCTTCCTATACCGGTCGTTGGGGCGTCCACATTCATCCTATCCAGGTGTTATTGTTTCATTTTGTACTTAACATATTCTACTACTTGCTTCTACACGCTTTGAGATATTGGTTATCACTCTAACATGCTAATGGGTGTTCCATGTGTAGCACTTGTTTGGTAGGACTACATGTTTTTATGACTACATGTTTATTTTTACTGCATTGTTTTCCATTATATGTGGTCTTTTCCCTTTGCTTGTGTGCACACTTGACTGTTGTTTGCAGCCATGATGGCCTTACGTGTCTTGCAACATCATGAGTGATGTCCCATGTTTGAAACCCACTTTATGTGGTCTACTTGTTTTCTTGTGTGTTTACACTAATTTTCTTGGTAGTTTTACATTGTCTGCATATTTTACACTTATCTTATTTTGCATGCATGTGTTCGACTAACACTTGTATTGGCTAGCCATCCCCTTTTGTGTGCACCTTGGTATCTACCAAGAATTTCCATTTCCCCTGCAAGGAAGAGTTCTATAGGTCAGAGTGTGGTTGGTCCTCTTTTGGGGCCGCATTCTCCTTCCAGGTCATCACATACGCCCTCAAAGAGGGGGCATCATTAAGGGTTTATATTAACACAACATATATTCATTAGTTCAAACACAACAAATGAGTTCAAACTAGTCTACAAACTCTATACACAATGGCCTCAATAGGACATGGTGTCCTTTGGTAATTCTATGGATTGGTTAGAGTGGATGTGCCTCTCTACACTTCTCCATCTAGTGGTGTCATATCACCCAAAAAATAGGACAATATAGAGATATCTTCCAATATTTAAATAGAAGTGGTTAAAGGTTGGAGGATACAACATGGTTCTTCCCTATACTTCTTCAACCAGGGTGGCGTGAGATTGCTCAAAAAACTCATGACAATACAAGATATTCTTCTACACCCTTTTTCTCGGCATGGATCAGTGTACATATTCCATTTTCTATTTATAGTTTCTATTCTAGCATATTTTACATTTGCATATTTTACACAACATTTTTACATACATACATATTTGACTACTTGATCATTTTCTCCTTGCAGGTCCACCGTATGAGAAACAAGCAATCAAATTGGGGAAAAGACTACAAAGACAACAACAACTACAACGACAACAACACTCTACTATAAGCTTTTTCCTTTACTAACCATGTAGGTACACTACACAGAGAAAAAAATACACACGCATTCTGTCCTAAGTTCACTCTCATCACTTTTTATACACATTTTTCATCTTTAGAATCCACGATCCTCCACATTTTTCTTTTTTTCATTCCACGCTTGAGTCTAGTCCATTAGCACGTCTTCTTCTACACTCTACATGGTTATCAGGTACACATCTCTATCTACTTTATGTTACTGAGATTTCCACTCACCAACATAAAGTGGGGGAAAATGTAGACACAAATATTGCACATTAGACAATATTTAGCCCGACCTTATACTACTATTTAGAAGGTTATCAAGTGTACAAAGTACTAATTAATCCCACATTTTGGCCACCTTTTTCTTATCTTTTATTTCATATTTCTGCGTATTTCCTAATACCTATCAACCCATTTCATGACCTTTCCGACATCCTATCCTGAAATCAAGGAACCCCAACTGACTGTCTTGGGGCACCCCGATTCACCTTGGTCCCATTCCGAGTGCCCCGGTCTATGCACAACCTCTTCCATTTCTTTTTGGGTCACTTTTAGCTGTTGGTCATCCTTATCTTCTTCTCAGTCAACCTTGTTGGGATTAATTACGAAATTAAGCTTGAGATCCCTATAAATATAAATTTATAAGACCATAATGAGGGTCCTAGGTCATTGCATCTTATCACTACTATCACTCCATCTAGGGTTGCATCCATTGCATCACTTACATCCACATAGTTCCATGCATTCAATCTAGGAGATTTGTATCACACACACTTCATAGGGGAGGGATTCCATTCTATTCCATGCACACATGCTACTTACATTTCTATAGCTATTATTTCTCACTACTTCACAAAGTGTGACTGACATGAGAGCACCTAGGGCATGACATACACACACACACACACCGAACTACATCCAAATCCAAAATGTAGTGCAAGTGCTCAACAATAAGACCACTAACTTACTAGTTGAGGTCATTCTGACCCATTCATATGCATCTTTCATTAGTCTAGGTTTTAATACTTCTCCTTGCATTAAGGTCCATTCTCTAGTTCATCTGAAAAATCCAGTGCGACGGATGAGAAGCACTCAAAGATAGTTAGTGACCATACCAGATTCAAATTATGAATATTTGTAGTGTTTTGAGTAGCCAAATTGTAGACCGGGGCACCCGAAGCGCCCCAGTACACTCCTAGGCACCTATGTCATCTCAGAAAGTCTAGATCTTCCCTTCGCAAGGTCCCTGAGGGTTCCTCTACACTTCTGGATTTTATTTCCAGATCCGCAACACTGTGCAAAAATCTTTGTTATTAGTTGAGTCTTTTCCTTACTCTTCTCTTATACATTAGGGTTTCATTTCATCTAGAATAATTTATTTACATTTATTTCATATTACTT
This sequence comes from Taxus wallichiana var. yunnanensis, assembly GCA_018340775.1. Taxonomy (NCBI): domain Eukaryota; kingdom Viridiplantae; phylum Streptophyta; class Pinopsida; order Cupressales; family Taxaceae; genus Taxus; species Taxus wallichiana. The sequence continues at coordinate 563,430,682 of CM031242.1, read as the reverse complement.
CATTTCATTTATAGCATTTAAGTCCTCTTAACTAGATTAACATTATTACCGTAGATATCCCCTTAGGCCATCTTGGTAATATCATTATTTTTGTGAATCAAAGTGAAGGGCATGAATTGATAGAAAAATGTCCCCCATGGGGTTATAAAATTTGTCTTATGTTGATCTTCCTTAGCAATCTTAATTTGATTATACCCTGAAAATCTATCCATGAGTGATAACATTTCATAACTAAGCTGTTGAGTCGACAATCATGTCAATGTTAGGAAGAGGGAAGTTGTCCTTAGGACAAGATTTATTTATATATTTGAAATCTGTACAAATTCTAATACCAATGGGTTTCTTCTATATAGGGACTATGTTTGAAATCCACTCTGAATAATCAATAGGCTTGATGAAGCCTACTACCAATAATTTCTCTAGCTCTTCTTTTACCAATAAGGTGATGCAGGAGGATGCATATTTATGAGATTTTGTTTTATAGGATTTTCCTCTTCATGCAAAACTAGGTTATGCACCAATAATTCCATATCTAATCCGACATGTTCGTGTAGGACCAAGAAAAGATATCTGAAAATTCATGCAAAAGTAACACAAAGGTTTTATGTTCTTGGGTGAGAGTGAAGCCCCCAACTTGACCATTCTAGGCATTTCCTCTATACCAATGTTTACATCTATGGTCTCCTCCACAAGCAACTTGAATTCTTCCTCCATGTGTGTAGGATCGGGGGAGATTGCGATCTTATTCTTCTAAGGATTTCTCAATGAGATTATCACCCAAAGGCTGGTCACTTCTTTGTCCACTTTGATTTTTGTTTTTGTTTTTACATTCGTGCCTCAAAAAGGTTTTCACTATAGGACTTAGACCTATTATTTTTGCAAGGATTTTCTATGGAAATCTTTCCCTTACTCATTTTTACTTTGTGACCATAGAACTCAATCTCTTCCCCGAAATACGCACATGCATCAAGGTTGATGGAGAATCCTTCTTATGATCACCAACTGGAATGTCATCATGGAGACCCATAAAATCGCCAATAACTTTATTAGTGTCAAATATTTCCATTGGTATATGTGGTTGTTGGTCCTAGTTAACAAGTGATGGGTAGAAAAGGTCTAATGTTGGAATGGTAGGGGATATAATAGGGGTTATAGTTAAGATAGTCGTGTTATAAAATAGGTTTGTGGAGGTAAGGTATTCGTAAAGACTACACTAGGAATCTATTTCACTTTCATATTCAGATGAACTATCTTTGCGTTCAGAAGAGGAAGACTTGGCCTTCGGGGGATGAGACCCATACATCGAATGCCAATACTATATTTACAAACCTTGCGATGTGGTAATAGAAGAGCTTGCCGCATACCTTGTTCGTTTATGCCACAACCATATCTTTTGTATCCCATAGCGTACATCATTTTATTGGGGATAACATACTTGGGTTATTGGTAACATGGAGCCATCTTATCATCCAAAGGTTGGGAGACAATATTGTTAAGTAGATTTTCATCTTCTAATAAACCATCGGAGTAAAAGTTTCTATGTTGCAATTTTCTCTTGGACCGTTGATATTTTTGGCAAGGCCTACCATGCGCTTTGGGTGATAGTGTAACACCCTTGCTATTTTTTTACCTTGTTGTGATAAGTTTGGTGGATTTACGACATTATTTTACAAGAGGCCTATATTTTTGTTTAGTTATTGTTCACGATCTTAAGCTACTTGCATTGGTGTAGTACGCTTGAAGTAATGTGATTAGTACACTAAATTTGAATATGTTGTGTATCATTGTTACATTGATTCTATACTTTGCTTTTTCGTTGCTAGATTAAGCCTAACAAGTTCATTATTCTAACTCCTACCTGTATAAGTGTCATAATATGTTGTTATACCAGATTTATTGGGTGATTGTGAACATGTATGATATCGAGCTTCATATGTTGAGGTATGTGGACCATGATTATATTACTACTATTGTTTACCTTGGGTTTGGATGATCACATTTTGATAGGAAAATTGGACTTCATGTACATTAGCAATATGATTTTGTCTATTACAGAGCCAAAATAGTAAAGGCATTCATATGATGAGCATGCTATTAAAAAGGTGCATGAGATTTAAATAAGGAAATGATATGATACAAATTTAAATAAGACTACCTTTGGTTTTAGACTTTGTAATGTATGGGTATTAGTTCTATAGGACTTAAAATAAGGTTATTATTATTCGAAATAATAGTGATTGGGACTTGCGTATATAAAGCATGACATAATATAAAAAGGGTCTAAACTAATGTTAAGTTAAGGTTATGTTATTCAAACCTACCATGTTATAGAGATTATCCAAATGGGCACATTGGGGACCCCTCCCAACTTGGATTATCTGATTGTAAATATTAATGGAGGGGCATTTAATGACCACCGCCAACTAATAAAAAGGGAACCAACTAAGTTATAGGTCTTGGCTAAAATGATGGTTAACTTTTGACATGAAACTGATTAGTGAAGTTAAGAGTCATTGCTAATTTTGAAATGGGAAAGTTGGTGGCAAGGATTTGGAGGGAACTGTTGGTTGTCCTCGCATGCATTGAATTCCTCAAAATCGCCCCACGCCTTGGGAAAACCACAAGGTGGTTTTGGGAAAAAATAGAGAATTGTTTTGTTATTTTTGTTTTTCAATTTGGGACTTTGTTGGAGCTCTGCATGGTTGATGATATCCCTTTTTTGTTTTCTCGATCTATTACATGAGTTGTTTCTTGTATTTCGCAACTGGGAGTAGACATAATTTGGGGAAACATTAATGTTGATTTAATAAATATTGATGGAGAATGTTGGAGGTTTTTGACTTGTTGTGGAATCTATTTTAGGTTTTGGTTCGAAGGAAATCTTGGAGAAAGAGGAGAAGAAGAAGAGGGGTTTCACTATCAGGAATGATTAGCTTTATTTCTCTCTTAATGGCTTACTTCATTTATTATTTGTATAAATAAAATCTCTGCAGTTATTTTTGTTTGATTTTGTGGAAATGGATTTTAGGAAATAATAGCTTTCTAGTTTTTATCGTTTCGATTTCATTATTGAATCTGGGTTTGAATGAAACCTCTGGAAAATTACAGTGTTTTTAGTGATGTCACTTGAGTTATTTTTAATGAATGAAAGCAAGTTGGCTTTTGAGATTTTATGGTTGATAATATTGTGTTACTCGTAGCCTTATATTTTTATGGATATCCTTATACCCATCTTCTGATTTGTATATAAATATAATTGTGGCTTTACCTTTGTGATTATTATGATTGTGGGTAATGTTTTTCAACTTGTTTGGGGTTGACTCTTTGTTAGTAAATGGAGGATTGTTGTTCCTTAAACCATTCGGCTATCCAAAGGACTTACGGGTTTGGAGTGTGATTATGTTTTATCTTGATGTCGTAAATTCTTGTTTGATGAGCAGGCCCCAGTTGAATTTTTTTTTCATCTAAGGGCAACTCAATTTGTTTCTTGAGTCATCTTCTCCTTCTTTTGGGATAGTCGAGAAAGTTAAATAGCTTAGTTAATATTGTTTCGAGGGAGAATCATGGATAAGTGGAAAGGTTAAAATCCATGTTAAACATTTACATTCTTATTTAATGGTATAAATGGTCATTCATTGGGTTGATTCCTTATTTCAAGTATTGATAATATTTCACCATAACCGTTAACCGTGAAGGTATACAGTTAGTTTATTAAGTGCATACTCAGTTTGAGGTTGTCGTTTTTACATTATTATGTACCTTGTTTTTGGTAGAGTGGTTGTAGGTATATTTTACTCTTACAGATCGATTATGGTAGGGTGATTATACCATTCATGTCATCGAACTATGAGAGTCGGGTATTAAGAGGTCTATTTTATCTCTATGAATGTTAAGCCTTAACTGGCAGCGCTTGAACTCTGTTCCTTTTCATATCTGGGAACTCTTTTTGTTTACTCTTCGTGGAATGAGTCATTACTCCCTCAATGGACTATGTTAATATTTACTTGATCTCTATGTTTACATTCCTTATGGGACTTCGTTGGTTGACTTATTGATGTTCGGAATTTTAAGGTAACAGAAATTACCTTAAGTTAGTCAAATATACACTATACTCCTGCATGCTTAATTATTGTTCGCAGTTGATTGACTATAGTGATCTATGTTGAAGGTAAGGGAAGTCACGAGGCTAATAGCACTCGATTACTTAGTGTATACATCTTGACATGCTTTGTCCTTGACATTATAATGAATTGTGGAGTAGATAATTATGTTGTGATGTTTGGTATTTATTTTAGTTTAGGGAAAATAAGGATTCCCTTAGTGAAAACAATAACCGGTTTCAAAGTAAAGTAACATATAATAAAATAAAATTTAATTACTTGTTTGAAGGGTGTATAGAGTGGATAGTTATTATTAGAATTACTATGGGCTTATTTGATAAAGGATTATTTGTTTTAAAAATAAGGTTGCTATTGTTCTATGTTATGACCATTATTTTTGTCACTATGATTTTGTCATTAACGAATTAGACTTGAATAATGTGAATAGATATTTTGAATGTAATTAAATTTATTTGAGTAAATGTTGATTGATCTTGCGGGTTATTAGATTGTTTACTTGATTTTTAATTATTGCAGAATTTCATTTATACAAATACTAAATGGCATAAACGGTTAAGTGGGAAATAGGTCTTATCATGTCAGTTCTCTCAAACTAACCTTTTCTAACATTTTACAAATGGCGTAATTTAAGTCTAAAAGGAAAGTGATGTTGAAAGAAATTATTTATTCAATTTGGTTAATTAAATGTTGCAATGTATTGAATAGTGAATTTGTAATTAAGCAAAATATTGTTGTTTCTGTTTAAATGATTAAGAGGCTAAATTATCATTTTTTGTTTCAGAATATTCGAAAGGGGAATAAAGATGTTGTAACCATTATTTAATTATGTCTTCTTATGATTTTAAATTTTACGGGAAAAGGTTACTCCAGTTATCTAATTCAATGTTGGGAACTTATGTGGATGGATATATTATTTTGTTTAGTAATTGGATATAATATGTATAATAAATGGTGTATGTGTAATTATAATTACATATGATTGACTTATGTGTATTATGGGTTGCTGCTTAAATCATTTGAAAGTAATTATATTAAGCACTATTCTAGTCCCTGATATACTAATAGTGTAAATACACAAAATTAGGACTATCGGATTAATGCGTAAGCTAATTGAAATTTACAATTTGGGATGTAAAAAGAATGCAAGAGTATAACTTTAATATACATTTTTGTTAAGTTGTGGAGCTAAATTGCTTCACAAGTAGCATGTTTTACAACTTATAGGCTTACACAAGAACCGGTGTCGGTCAGTGGAGCCAACATCGTAACATAGGAGAAACCGAAATCGGTCAGGGAAATGGCACCGATCAGCAAATAGGGAATCGACATCAATCAAGGAACCGACATCGGTCAGGGAACCGACACCAGAAGAAAATAGGAACCGACACCGCTACACAGTGCGCTTATGTTTTTATTTTAGACGCGGGATTAGATCCAACCTTTGATTTAAAGGTGATCTAAAGGTTTTAAATGTATAGCTAAGGTGCCCTAAGTTTGTATATGCCTATATAAGCTTGAAAGCTAGGGTTAGAAGAGAGATTGCATGTAATTGATTATTATTACATGTGGAATCCTTGGTTGAGAGGATGAAGAAGAAGAAAAATAAAAATATGGTTACATGAAGATAGAGCTTTCATGGAGAGAAGCTAGACAAAAGGAAATAATAGGTACATCTGAATGGTGAGAAGAGTGTAATGTCTTCTACTATATTTCCTTTGTATTGTTATTATCTCATTGTAATGGCTTGCATAGTATGCAAAGCACATAGAGTTTCTTCTTGTAGATCCACAAGTTGTGATATCTTCTATTGTAGATCCATGAGATCATGTTGTATTGTTGATCCATGTAGATTTAGTATTGTAGAGGAGGTTGTATCATGTTTGCATGGGTTGATGCAGTGATGGAACAACTAAGGTATGGATTTGAATTTGTCATGAAAAAGAAAGCTAAATGGCATGTGATGCAGATTGTAAAGAGAAATCAGAGTTGTTAGTTGAAGAGGATGATCAAGAATGAGGAAAAGAAGTTGAGAAAAGAAGCAAAGAAGGAAGATAAAATTGACCAGGAGAAGAATGAAAATGAAATGCAAAATCAAGAAGATGAATTCATGGTCGTAGTCATATTTCAGAGAAAAAGAAGAAAAGAAAGCCAAAGGTGAATGCAAAGTAAGTAAAATTTATGAAATTTTGTTTGGTAGTGAGAATAATGTTTGTGAATTCCTTGAAACTATGTAAGAGGACTTCAATTGTGCATTTGAGATTGATGAGCATGGTGACGATCAAGTTTTTGTGAATGATATGAACATTCTTTTGCAAGATTTATTACATGAAATGGATGGCAAGGTGGAAGGTGAAGGTACAAATATGAAAAATAAGATATCTTGGGCATGTGATGATGAAAATGAAAGCAAGAAACAAGAAAATGCATAGTTAAGACAACTTGAGATGGTGAAGGGTGAGATTGAGCAAGGGAATAAGCAATAATATGAAGTTTTGAAAAGGGAATTGATGGTTACATGGATTATATGTGGATGTACAGAATCTTAAAGGAAGAAGAAAAATGTATTTTTGTTATTTTTGTCTTTGTGTGTGCAAGTACAAATCTTGACAACTTGAAGGTGATAGGAGCAAAGATGAAGATCAAAGAGAAATGGAGAAGAGTGAAGACAAATAGAAGATCATTAAAAACTACATAGGACCCGGAGGTTATGAAGAATGCAAGAATAATGAGATCAAGGATAGAAGACACAAGACAAGCAAATATGATGAAGACATGAGCAAGGAAGTGAACTATATGCAGACTTTTTCTCCACCATGGGAGTATGATGCAGGAGCATCCATAAAGAGACCCTCGCTTACAAAATTTCTTATGCATGGAGTCAATGTGAAGTTTCAGAGAGCTTCAAAGGTTCAATTGAAGGAATATGAGGCATTTCAAGCAATCGGTGGAGATGAGAAACTTGAATTGTTTTCCTTTTGTACTTTCCCTCGAAAAAGGGATATTTGAAATTTCAAAAGCATGAAGTGAGCATGTGGTCTTGTAAAGGTATTTTAATTGTGTTAGAGGTTATTAGGTGTTGTTGGTGTCTTATTAGAATGAAGGACATATGTGTTGAGTCCTTGTGTGTGTTTTTGCATCATTAGGATGCTTAGAATAAGGTAAAATGGTAGTTATGTAATTAGGAGATGAGGGGAAGTTGAAAGGTCACTAGAAAATGTCATATTTGCAAGTTAGGTAAGGCATGTAAGGAGTTACACACTCAAAATCATGCAAAATACATGGATGGAATGCAAATATAAGAGGATAAGAGTTATCAAATCATTCAATCCTCAGGGAAGGAGGAGAAGGAACATGCAAGTTTGTATGAAATTGCATCTTTGAATGAAGAAGTTTGTTTTGTGTATGAAATATGTAAGTTAATGATCTCTCCCAAACCAGCTAGCATAACTTTGGTATTTTTTCTCCAAATGACTTGATATTTTTACCATAAGAGTATTAAGACCTTGTGCAGATGGGTTTTCAATCGTTTTTCTTTATAATTAGTAAATTTTGAGTTACGAGGTGCTTTCCTAGATGGCGAGGATGCACACAAATTGTTTGACAAAATGTTTGTTATGGTAAAATGAATGTATCTCCCATGTTTTGAAGAGTTAGAATCTGAAATTTTGAGGGTATAATGATGAGACAATTTTTCAAATGGGTTTTAAGGAAATAGTTATTTGATATTTTTACATGAAGTTGTTCATGACATAAATTTATGACACACTGTGGGTTTTTAAAGACAAAAAAAATGTATTAGGATCCTTCGTTGCAAAGAAAGGGTTAACTTTTTATTTGAAAACTATTGAAAGTTGAATGATATGGTTGTTTCATTTTCTCTCTGCATCAAAAATTATAGTTTTAGCTTGTATTTTTATTGATAGCTCTTAAAAGTAGTGTGAAGGAGAGGAAGATAATTGTGAGTGAAGAACATGAGATGATATCAACATAAAGAGTTATAGGAGTGTGAATGTATCACCTTCATAACCAAAGAAAATAATTCAGAGTGCAAAACCAAATTTGAAGACCGATATCATATATGTGATTTGATAAGTGCATGAAGAAAGAGAGAATGGTGAATTGATGAAGATAAAGCCTGTGATTATGAGTGAGTGCTAATATGTGTGAAGAGGAACAAAGCATGAGAGTGAAAGTTTGAGTACCATGAATGTGAAGGAGATTAGAAACATGAAAAATCATATGTAATGTCTTCTTGATTGAGTTGAATGCAACAACATGTACATGTAAAGAGTGAGTGTTTGAGAGGGTGGCTCAAAGGAGTTTCATGAAGAATTTGAAAGTGTGAAATTAGCCTTGTATAAGTGAGAGTTGATGTTGATTAGGTGATTAGAAGAAAAGTGAATTTAGGGTAGAGGCGAGAAGAAGAGTGAGTTGATCTAGTAGTCACTATTAGTTGTAGAAGACAAAAAAATAAGTGTGATCAAAATCTTGAAGCGATCTAAGTTGTAGCTTAGCAAGAGGGAGAAGCAGACTTCCTTGTGAGTTGTACCTTGCAAAAGAAACAGGTAGAATCCTGATTGATATTTAGGAGTTGAAGCTTCCAGGACAAGTAGTATCTTGTCAAAGACTAAGTAAGACCTTGGTTGATATTTTGAGCCCCAACTCCTTTTTGAGTAGATTCTCAACTTGAAATCAATGTAACATTTATAAGACATTCTTGTCCTAAACTAGTTCTTGGTTTCAGTGGGTTTTCTCCCAGTTTGGGTTTCCCACATTAAATTTTGTCTCTCTGTGTGTTATCTCATGATTAAGCTGTTTGTGAATGATTTTTGGTCTCATGGTAATAATTTAAGTGATATAAATAGTGTGTCAAAGTTTGAATAGACATTGATTCACCCCCTCTTACTATCCTAGTTTCCAACATTATCCTTATAGGAAAGATAAAGATTCGGTGGGGATAGATTATTAGTGATTGCTTCATGCCAACAATTGCTTAGAATTGTTGTATAGATAGAGGAGGGGTTTACCAATAAATTAGAGTAATACATGACCTCTTACTCGGTTTATAATATTTATCACCATAGGTCATTCCCTAGACTAGATAAAGTGAAGGAATTTGGTAATTACAAGGTTTATGATGTGTACCCACAGCTGAACTTGGGCAATTACATATACAACTTAAGAATGGCACATGATACTTTCTTTTCTCCCCTCACATGTTTGTTCAATCTTGATTGGGAATATAACAAGATAACTCCACAAGAAAGGAAGATAATCATTGAATATAGATGTTACTTCATCCAATTCAAAAATTTCACTTATATCAGGGTAAGTGGTTTACATGACACCCCTTATAAGCTACTAAGGTACTCGGATGACAAATGCGCACTTTTAGAAGTGTTAATATAGTTAGTAGTAGTACACAAGATGATTGTAGGGAAGACTATATCTAATAGTAAGTTCCCTGTACGTATTGGGAAGTATGTATGCCATATCTTGGTCAAGGCTAGGATTTTAGAGTCGAAATGGTCGGGATCACCTTGAAAAAGTTAACTCCTAGGCCTAATTATGACATCATATGGATAGTTCAAGGAGCTTTGGGGAATTCCTATGAACATGAACCTCACTATGAGGACTATTGGATGGATTGGAGGGATGAGGAGGTAATATTAAGGGACTATTCAAGGATGACCCCCACCCAGATTGTAGACTACAAAGTTGTAGTTGTACCCCAGGGGATGGAAGATGAAAAGGACTTGGTGAGAAAATATTATATTAACAAGAAGATAACCTTGCATCCTCTTCTAAGTGTTGATTGGAAACATCCCAAAATTACATCATTGCATGAAAGGATAACTCATATCATCAAAAGGTCTTTGATTTGGCTGACTAAAAGGGGAATTGATTTGATTATGTAGAATATAACAGTCCTAAGGGAGTACAGGGAAATTGGTGCCATACAAGATATACTCCCCTCTCTAAAGAAAGGAGTTGCAAGAATAGATCCTCTAAAGGGAAATTCCCAAAAAAAATCAATCAAGGGACCAAATTCAAGAGTTGTGGATGAACTCGGTGCTACTGCAAGAAAAATAGGGACTTTTGCATCAAGGTTAGCACACATGAAAAAGAAAATATTGAAGAGGACCATGCAAAAATCTCTTGTTATTATAAATACACCTATTAAATAAGTTTCACATCCAACATCAAGGCCTAAGATGCATGTGGAAAATGAGACTATCCAAGTTGGTGTGTTATCTTCTTTCTCAAGGGGACCATCTAGCAAAATGAAACATATGAGAGGAAGTGTTTCCCAAGCCAACCAAATATGGGTCCAATATTAAAAACCATCCATGAAGATGGTGAGGAGGAACCTATGACTCTGTATTTTGTGATAAATAATAGGGAAAATCGACAAAGCACATGCAGAGTAGAAGGCCATAACTACAACAGTTGAAGGGACAACTCCACAAGTTCAAATACCTATTATAACCCTCAAGATCTAGAGGTAGTGCTTACTACCCCACCTCCTGTGTAACATGAGGTTCCTTTCAATGTGATTATTCATGAAAACTCTACCAATGTACCCATTAAAATAGCTCAAATATAGAAAGCCGGGGAGATAAAGGTCATGATATATCATACCCATCACATGAGTAAAAATTCACTAACCTATTACATGGGATGGATCAAGATGTTGGAGATAACCTTCTCTATGATAATGTATAAGATATACCAATTTGGGATAAAGAAGGTGATTTAATTTAATTTGTATTAATTAAATCTAATATTGTAGAGTAAAATATGATAATAAATGCTAAAATACATATTTGACATATGCAACCTAAGATGTAATATTTAAAACCCTAAATAAAAAGGAATGAGAGAGCACTTAGATGATACGCATAATCACGAAGTGTTTTAAACTGGGAAAACTATTGCACAAGAAGTAAGATGTGTCATCAATGCTCAAAATAAATTATGGAGTCCAAGGATAGAGTTGGACATGGTCACCCACGAAAGGACGAGGGGGCACGTGGGCACCAGAGACTACTACTAGGTACATGTGACTATGCAAATGGTTGGAATATGATTTTTAAAGTGTCACACAAGTTTTAAAAATATTCCATGTTGATCACATGTGTGTCACTCTTTGATTGCCAAGGGTGCTGTAACCTACAAAACATATATCACCTGTAAAATCCCACAAACCACATCAAATCTAAAAAATAAAGATGTAGAATGGGGAGTTAGACTAACCCGATGGTCACCCAGAGAGTGAAATTACAATCAAGCGTTGCACTACATCTCATACTCCATGTAGTTCTTGTGAGTTCCTGTAAGAATTGTTCCCTAGGATGCCCTTGTGCAAGTACACTTGATAGCGAGCTATAACTAGATGTAACAATGTAAATAGAATGTGTGGATGGAAAAATGAACTTCCCCTTTTTATGTAGTGTATGTAGAAAATACATTCCCTTTTCCCTTGATTGAATTCCAAATGGATACTTTGAAGTGCTTTAAGTGCCTTTTGAGTGCAAGTTTAGGTGATAGTAATAATGCTTAGAGCTTGGTCCTTTATTTTGATCACATAGCTATGTATTTATATGATTCCCTTGTTTGAATTTAATAATTGACAACTGGAAGGCCAGCCCATAAATAGAAAGTATGGCCAAAATATAAAAGAGACACAAAAGAAGCGAGTAAGATAAGAAAGGCTCAGGGGAACCCAAAGGGGACAGGGCGCTTGGGCACTCTTGTCCTGCCTAAGCCCAGTGTCTCGAAGTCATAAAAGATAAAAAAGTAAAATATTGACTAGGTTGTGGGGTGTGAAAGACCAAATAGAAAACAAGAAGCAAAGGAAAAAGGCCAAAGACAATTCGTCAATTACTAGTTTTCTTGCTTAGGAATCATATGAATGCTAGTATGTATTTAGGACCTAGAAATGTACCCAAGTGCGTGATTTTGTGTCTACATTTTCCCCCACTTTATGTTTTTGAGTGAATACTTGATAACATAAAGTAGATAAGATATGCATACCTGATAACCATGTAGAGTGTGTGACGAAGAACATGCCGAGTGGACAAGTGAAGTGTGGAATGATGCAAAAATGAAGCGTGGAAACTAGGAAGAGAAAGTGACCCTAGGGGTGAAGTGTATGCATTGTACCATGTTGTACATGTTATTGTGTTTGTGATTACTTATTATTATAAGGAAAAACCTACAAAAAGAAGATCAAGAATGTAGTCAAAGTCTCGTATATGAAAAATTTACACAAGTATTTAAAAGGTGTGTAATAGGAAAGTGTGCACTTGATGTAAAAGAGTGTAAAGGATAGAAAAGTGTCCTTAAAATGATGTGTAGAGTGAGTTTTTGGGCAATATCATGCCAAGAGTGATTTATTTGGGTGATCTCATGCCAAATGTGAGTTTTTAGGCAATCTCGTACCAAGAGCGAGTGTTGGGGAGAGAGGTATAATGTTACTCTCCATCCATGAATCGCCCGATAAACACCCTTGTAGATGGTGTATCCCTAATTTATTATTTTTCTCCTGATTTGTTCGAATTGTACCAATTGAATTGTATGTAGGAGATAAACTATATTCTATTTGTTGGAGGATTGTGCCTGATACTGTCAAACTACTCTAAAGGCTTATGTGAACTGTGTTGATATGAGAAACTAATTGTGTGTGCCCCTAAGACATTAGCACAGGGGAGGACATAGGCACCCAAGCACTCCTATCCGAGTCTATGCGTTGTTGTCTATGTTGTGTTAAGGACCCAAGTCAAATTATGGGTCATTCCTATAACTGTAACCTATGCCAATTTTGTGTTGTATTGTACTATGTTGTAGCTCGAGCTATTGTATGGGTGTTTTTTTCACCTAGTGTATGCCCCCTTGTTTGGGGTGCATGCAATGTCACTAGGAGAACACAACCCAAAAGAGAGGCCCTGATGTTAATCTGAAATTTTTCCCTATAGGGGGAGGGGATGTGCATGGTAGAAACCAAGGCACATGAAAATAAAGTGGCTAGATGCATGTGTTAGTAGCAAAATTAGTAAACATGTCATAGAAAAACAATGTAAGAAATGTGCATACAAGAGAGACCGTGAAAAGTGGGTTTCAAACATGGGACATCGCTCACAATGTCACAAGACAATCAATGCAGAAGCGGAAAAAAGCATAGAAGTAGTGATCAAACAAGACACACGGGGCATAAAACCGCAAACAATGTCAAAAGAGATTTAACTCACAACCATGGTGGCATATAGTCTTGCAAGGAAAATGATGCACATGAAGCATCCATTAGCATGTTAGAAAGATAAAAAGTATGTCAAATCATGTATGTGCCAATAGAAAGTAGTGTGCTAAGAAGTAGAAGTAGTAAATAATGAAACAATAACACCTATAATGTGTGAGAAAGTAGATCCCCCCAGGATCCTCGGTGGGACAGGTAAAATGTCGATTAACTAAAAATAGATTTTTATGTGCTATTTTATAAGTTAATCTAAATAGAAACTAAGTGTTGTATTGAAGTGCTAGATCTAAATATTTTTCTTTAATATTTGAATGGATTGAAATAATGAAAATAAGAGGGATATGATACTAACCTTGAATTAACTTACATGATCGTGTGTCTTTGGGTTGTAGCAAACCGGTATGCGGATTGGGTGAGCTATGACTGAATGGCCTCAGGAAGGGTAGAAGCTTTTTTTTTTCCATACTAAGGCACTCGGGGGACGATCTTTGGGGTGCTCTAGTCTAATTTTTAGGTGTTATAGACTACAGAAAAGCTCAGAACTTGAATTTGGCAGTGTCACAATATCTCTAAAATACCTTCACTCTTGCCGCACAAGTGTTGCAACAGTGTCACCTATATCGTTGTGAATGTTACCTGTAAAACCCTATGTAAAGCATCAATTCCTAAAAATAAAAATGAATATAAATAGGTTGAACTGACCTCAATTGCCAAACTAGTGGTCTTACGACTGAGCATTGCACTACATTTCGGACCCAATGTAGTTCTATGTGTGTGTGTGAAATTTTTGCCTAGGGTGCCCTAGCGTCAATGACGCAATAATAAGGGGAAATAACTAGATATAAAATGCAAATGGTGGATGGAATGGAAAGAATACAACCCTTTTCTCCCTATGCTTGTGTGTGATGTAGATGTAGAAGATGCCCAAATACAGTCCCTTGCCTTAGTAGATAATTTCCCTTGATAGTGAGATGTACGCTTAATGTAGTGAGTATGTTATGTTTATATAAGGATCTCTTGCTCAAATTTTGACACTAGTGACCTGAAACTTCTGGCTATGACCTAGGGGAATACATGAGATAACCAGTAGGACTGATTTCAAACAAATAAATAAAGACCACAAATTATGATGACATAGGCACCTAAAATCATGGACTGGGGCACCCTAGGGTGCCCCAGCAAAGATAGACCTAAAGATGACAACTGAGCAATTTATGACACCTGAGACACCCTAAAAGATGTCCAAAACTGTAGAGACAAATGACAACTGAATTAGAAAAATAACAATGACACTTGAGTAACTAACAAAAAGACCAAAGGATGGGCCACTAGTGAATAATTTTATCATGCAAGATCCATATATAAAATAACATACCCGACGATATTAATGTAATAGTAAGTGTGTGATTTTGTGACTACAAAGGTACAATGACAAGCATCATTGCGGTGTGTAAAGTCATGTAAGAGATCTGGATTCACTCCAAAAGACCAAGTGAATGTGCATATGTATATAGGAAATATATTGATATACTAAGTATCCATCTAGCATGGGAAACAAAGTGTACATGTACTATAAGAAAGCAAGAAAAAGTGCAAGCAAGATATGCAATATGTTGTGTGTATTAGTAAGATGGAATGGTATGCAATGTGAATGTGATAAGAGCAAGTGTGCACCTAGCATATGTGGATGAGTATGAGATGAGGTTCATTTATAGAAGACCCCTCAAAAATCAAGAATGAACCGTAGAACAAGAGCGTGTAGTTGGGAAATACATATGAGAGTGTAAATGCTAGAATGATGTATCATGAAGCATAGAGCATGAAGAGTGAAATATGTGAGGTTCATTTCAGATTTAGACCCTCATCATTTGAGTATGAACCGTGGAACTAGAGTGCATCATAGGGAAACAAAGATGTAAGGTGTGTAAAAGAGATGAGAAATACTAGATGTGAAGCATAGAGCATAATGTGTATGTGTAGAGATTAAAAAGAATTGGTAATGATTAAAGGGGGAGAAAGTGTCATTCCTCCCAAGTGTGTGATGAAAAGTAAGCTATCTAATGAGAGTGAAGGGAAGGATCCTCCACCTGATGTCCAAGGAGATAAAGGCATGTGACAATGCTCTAATATCGTGGTGTATGAGAAGGATGATGTATATGTGAAGGAAGCCTATGTGGTGAAAGAGGTGGTGAACACCTATGTGAAGTAGACCTATGAGGTGAAGGAGGTGATGAACACCTATGTGAAGAAGACCTATGAGGTGAAGGAGGTGATGAGAACCTATGTGAAGAAGACCTATGAGGTGAAGGAGGTGATGAGCACCTATGTGAAGAAGACCTATGAGGTGAAGGAGGTGATGAACACCTATGTGAAGGGGTTACCCGAGTAGGGGAATTATGTTGATGAGATGGACTAGTGGACCTATGAGGATGAAAATGTCATGAAGTAGGACATGTGTAAATAAGAGAACTAGGTGTTGAATGTGCCTTAGATTTGAGAGGCTCGGGAGACCTAAATGCTAAAACTGGTGGAAGAATGTCATCAAGAGGAGGTAAAGGCAATGGTGTGCATGGTGGAACACCTTTTATAGTGACAAATTGTTTATTGTAAATGAACTTAAGACACATATGATGCATGGAGGGAATATCTTGAGTGGTGTGGAGCCAATGGAGACCTAAGAACATGTCACAACCTTCGATTGAAGATGTCATAGTGAATGACACAAGCATAATAAGAGGCCCAATGATAATGGGCGATTGATGTAGCCAAAAGAATTAGGAATTGGATATGTGATAGCAGAAATTGGACATTTGATAGCCATAAGAAGTGCAATAGAGCATACACTAATATGATCCTCCAAATAAATAATGGCGTTGTTAACGAGTGTATGAATGAATAAAAGCATTAATGTGTATTGAATCAAAATAAAATGTTGCATGATAATCATGATCAGAAAATGTAATAGCTGGTGGTGATGCATTAGCAAAAATGACACAAAAATCAAGGGGCCTTGATGAAGGAGGGGGCACAATGTGATATGTATGATTGGCATAAGATTTAGAATCTTGTGTGTCGTGCTTTGGCAAAGGGTCGTTAAAGATATTTAGCTTTTTGTTTTCATTGACCAATGTAGAAGTAGATGTTGCAGGGAGCTCAATTGAATTATTGTCAATGAGATCTTGAATGAGATGCCTAAGTTTGAAGCAATGATCGGTGGAATGCCCAATGCATTGATGATAGTCACATTTATCATTTTCATCATAGTTGTGACCACGAGGGAGAGATGGATCAAGATTTAGTGGCAATGGAAGAGTAATTAGATTACTTTCAAGGAGTTGAGGTAATAGAAATCAAGGTGCATATGGTAATTTAGTGAAAGTACACTTTAGAGGTTTTTATTGAAGATTTTTAGGAAGAGAGATTCCATTGACAATTTCTTTTGCTTGATGGCTTAGGAGATGGCTTGAATGCTGATTTATATTGAAACCTATTAGAAGAAGATGAAGGAGAATCATGATATTTGAGTTTTCCCATAGAGAGTAATTTGACTTTGCGCATTTTAAACATATGACATAATTGATCAAATGAAGGAGAGGTCTTAAAGATAACACTCTCATGAAGTGGTGGTAATAGGATTTGAACAAATCAATCTTGTAGTTACGAATCAACAAACACATTAGTAATCTTCACTAGATTGTTCTTATAACGTAATACATAGTCCGCTAGATGTTCATTAGATTTTTGTTTAATTTGAGCCAGTTGAGCATAAGAGATCTTAGTGCCGATATTGATTGAAAAATGAGCAAGAAAATCATCGTCTAAATGCAGTAGATCTTGGTTACGTGAGATATATTGGTGGTTTGGAGGCACAGTTATAGTGCACTCATGGAGATCCATTTAGAGATCTGTTAGAGGAGATACTCTTGGAGAGATGCATTGTACTCTTGTGGGAAGAGTTGATTTGTACTCTTGTTCATTATTATATATATGAGATCTCTATCTTTGGTGGACGTAGCCCATATTGGGTGAACCACGGTACATGTTGTGTTATGTGTGTGTACTTTGTTTTGATTTGGATTTATCTAGTTTACACTTCCACTATTGTAGATTTTGGGGAATTGTTTCCATTTCCTGATCCATATTCCCAACAAGCTGCTATCGAGATTGGTTAGCTTTGTTTTACGATACCAACAAATAGTATCAAAGTGATGGCTTTAGTTTTGAGTAAGGATTTGTGTCGAGTTTTTGTTAGTGGTATTACTGACATTTGTATGAGAGAAGGGTTTTTCTTGCATGATGTGTAAATTACAGGGAGAGATTTAATCTCAAGTGGGAGCTGGAAATGAAAGGTTGCTTAAAAATGACAGTGACCAACATCATTACGCTAACCAATGCCAAAACTGATGTTCCTTAACCGATGTTGGCATGAAGACCATGGTCGGTTAAAAGGAACCAACGTTGACAACCTGGTTAAATAGAAAATCATAGATCTGAGAATTTTGGGAAGATGCATTGAATGTTTCTTGATTCTTTGGGGTGTCCTTGGTTTCTTGGAGCCATAGGCATGTTGGTCAAATTGCAGATCTGGATCATAGAGGTATGGTTTTGTTATCTTGGTGTTGCAGGTGCTTATATGTTTTGGTAGTACATGCATGTTTGGGATTGCACATCTGAGTAAGAGATCGAGGAGCGATTATGCATCCTTGGTGCGATTAGATGTGTGGGATTCATTACGAGAGGCATAATATAATAACACGAATGAATACAAAGCTTCCATCGAGAGAGACAAGTACTTTGGTTGAAGATGCGGTTGAGTGTCTTGGTGCTTGTAAGTTGATGAATTTAATCTTGGTGCAGTTTTATTGCATGTATTATTGTTGTATTATTTTTTTTGTGCAAGGTATAAGTGCTTCTTGAAATGTTTGGATTAACACAACTATCGGATTTGGTCAAAGTAGGCATCGGTTTGGTGTATAATTCCATTTTTGGCATTGTGTTCGTTCAAGAAGCACCAACATCATTCGGTGAACCGATATCGAGAATGAGGGGAATTGGTACGGTCGGTAGACCATGATCGGTCTGTGACAATGAGTTTACACAGGGTTTTGTAGTAGAAGAGGTCATGAATGGTTCAATGTCCTATTTTGGAGGATTAGGTTTCTTGCACAATGTGTACAGGTAGAAACAAAGTAGATCACTTCATTGTTTGAATCTAGAAAGAGGACGGAGTTGGCTCGGTGAGTCTAGTGAGACTTGGGTCAAATTCAGGTATCTCTATATGGTTCATGTTTTATTTCTTTCATTTGAAGCAACTGGTATTATGTTTGGATTGTGTGCATGAGTAAAATATGCACCATGGATATTTGGTGAGTTTGACTTTTATTTCTAGATGTGTTGGAATCTTGAGGACAAGGGTATCTAGTCTAAGGATGAGATCCTTAATGAAAAGTCATGTTTAGACACAGTTGCAGGTAACGAGAGATGTTGAGTACATATGGATGAAAAGAAGGTGATTCAACCTACTTCACAAGAAGTCCAAACTTCTATGATGTAGAAGTATTCTTTGTTAAGAAGGGAATCATTTTATATTTTCTTTCATCTATTTTATTTCTCACTGATATATATTGGAGCTTTTGAGCTTGGTGATTAGAGGCAATGTAAGGGAAGTTCATGTTGAGTGGGAGCAAGCCATGGTTGTTGGCATTACAGGTTGGACACATACGCATGTGCGAGTGAGAGGAGAATGTTACTATTTAGAGTGGCATGAGGCACAAGTTGTTTTGGAGGACAGTCACGGTTTTGCAGGTATTTTGTATTTAGTACATGGTGATGTCACTTCTAGTTTTATTTTGTAGTGCCTAGATATCCTTATGGGATGGAAGTTGATGGTTATTCAGCTAGGGTAAGAAGAGAGAGAAATATTTTAGAGTTTAAAGGGTGTAAGAAGGAAAATCATTTTTACAAGTTACAATGTGACAACAAGTATATATTTACATCTTATTGATGTTGCCCTTGTTTGCTTTCATCTTGGATGGTTGTGTAGTATGTTGATGACATTTTTGTTGGTATTTGCACTAGTTATTAGTATCATGGTTAGCATGGTTGTTGTTATTGACATTGATGAGCACAGGATTCATATGTGGCCTTGGAGTTAGTCGGTGAGAGACTTGGAGCTTCTAGAGAGCCTAGTGATATGGATGGATGTATATGGTGAGTTTATACATGTGGATAGATTCTGTTTTGTGAGTCTATGATGATGCAAATATTTTTTTGCACATGGATGCCTATGAGCATGGTTTAGATGCATATGAGCATGGTTTAGATGCCTTGAGCATGAGTAGGGGATGTTTGTATTTCCTCTTGTTACTATGTTACTCCATGATAGATATATTTTCTACATGGTTGTCTTGGACATGCAAGTTGTTTATGCAAGGTTGGATTTGCAGAAAGCAGTGTTATGGATTCTTTGAGTTATGCAGGCATGTAGAACTCATTTGGGCTATCTTGACCCATGATCTTGTTTTGCTTATGCATATTCCAGTTTGACTTGTCTTTGGTCAGTTGCATTGGTGGTTGCATGGAGACATGGATAGATGGTTGGAAAACATGGTTGGTTTTTTTATAGGTATGGCTATGGCTGCAATTGAAGCTCAATATAACAGTTTGATTGGGAGCTCTTGCATGTGTGTTATTCATGGTGGCTTGGTTGCATGAAAGGCTTGGAGTTATGATTCATAGGGAGCTTGATGTATGTATAACTTGTGTATCACGAGATCGGAGTAGCAGGTATATGGTAAGTCATGGTTTGTTATCTTCTTGGTTTTATAAGATAGTTTAATCTTCCTGTTTTTTGAGAGAATTATTGAATTAAAGAATAGTTGGTCTTCACACTATGTAGAGGATGATACTATATAGGTACATGTTCAACAATTTATCTCCAAGTGGGAGATTATTGAGTTATGGAGATAAATTTCTTCACAAGCATGTTTTACAACTTCCGTTTTACACAATAAGCGGCGTCGGTTAGGAACCAACATTAGTCACCGGAAGAAACCGGCATCGGTCGGGAACCGACATCAATTACTTGTGTGTTTATGTTTTTATTTTAGACATGGGATTAGATCCAACCTTTGATTTAAAGGTGATCTAAAGGTTGTAAATGTATAGCTAAGGTGCCCTAAGTTTGTATATGGCTATATAAGCTTGAAAGCTAGGATTAGAAGAGGGATTGCATGTAATTGATTATTATTGCATGTGGAATCCTTGGTTAAGAGGATGAAGAAAAAGAAGAAGAAGATGGTTACATGAAGATAGGTATTTCATGGAGATAAGCTAGATAAAAGGAAATAACGGTACATCCGAATGATGAGAAGAGTGTAATGTCTTTTACTGTATTTCCTTTGTATTGTTATTGTCTCATTGTAATGGCTTGCATAGTATGCAAAGCATATAAATTTTATTCTTGTAGATCCACAGGTTATTGTGAGATCTTGTATTATAGATCCATGAGATCATGTTGTATTGTTGATCCATGTAGATCTAGTATTGTAGAGGAGGTTGTCTTCATGTTTACATAGGTTGATGTAGTGATGGAGGAGATACTTACTTCTTGGTGCACAGTTATGGTAGCACATTGGTAGACCCATTTGAGAGGTCTTATTTACATATTCACATGAGAGCTTGGTTGCAATTCAGAGATGTAGTAGTTCCTAGTTATGTGAGATCTACTTTGGTGGTTTGGAGGCATAGTTGTAGTGCACTCATGGAGATCCATTTAGAGATATATTAGAGGAGATACTCTTAGAGAGATGCATTGTACTCTTGTAGGAAGAGTTGATTTGTACTCTTGTTTATTATTATATATATGAGATCTCTATCTTTGGTGGACATAGCCCATATTGGGTGAACCACAGTACATGTTGTGTTATGTGTGTGTATTTTGCTTTGATTTGGATTTGTCTAGTTTACGAGTTCAAAATTGTCGATTTTGGGGAATTGTTTCCATTTCCACAGTCCATATTCCCAACATTTGCAACTTACATGAATATAAAAACATGTTTAACTATACCCTATAGTTATATGAACACTTATTAACCACATGTGTAATGTCTATTCGTAAAGAAAGGAAACATATTATCGCATCAATGCGAAAGGGATCATCATGACAAATGATATCTTGCTGCGGCAACTCGACCATTAATAATGACGTACTTAGTGTTGATAGATAACATAAGATCTATTTGTAGACCTAGATCTAGAGGATTCCATAATTAGTTATATGATACAGACAAAATGTTGTATTCTAATAAAGCAGTGATATGAAATCACAAGGATTAAGTATCATTCGTCAGACGTATTCAAGCATGATAGTATGGAATGAGGTACGCAAGTACTTTTAGATCACTGGGATAGGGTAAAAATATATTTATTTGTCCTAATAAAATAAATAGGAATTGACATTAATGAATTCTTAAGTTGTTAACTATGAACTTAATAACTTAAGAATTGGAAAAGAATCTATATAACTGAACTAGGTGAAGGACAAGTTCCTAACGACAAATGTGTCGTCACGGAACCGAGCATGGCAAACATGTCTATGAAACTTTGGACAAAGTAGTGTAAGATGTTGATTACACTTTCCCGAACTCACTAAGATCTAAGATGTCGGATGCTCGATAGGATTCAATGATTGAGTTCTAGGTATGCACTTAGAAAATATTACTTGATTATCAATGCTTGAAAAAGGAAACCAATAGTATACCTTGTATACACACTTGTAAAGAGTAATCTATGAGCAATCGATTACTAACCGACTCATGCAGCTGCACATGGTTTATGATTGTTATCAGATGGATTCAATTTCATATTTATGTTGGATTTAAACACTGGGTATTTAAATAAGTGAAGTATCAAGTTAAATAAAGAACATTCCTAGTTGATAAGTGTAATAAAGAGGATGTTATAGATAGGGGAGCTTGGAAACTAAAAGGGCATGTTGGAGATCATATTCTCCGCACCATTTGCAACAACTTTCATCTCCCATGAAGCAAAAGGAGAATCGATGTAGAAACATTGTTATCATTGGTAGATAAGGTATCTGGATCAACTCATGAGGTGAGTGCCTTCGATTGAATTGGAATGACCATCTTTGTAGAAGGGAATTCATAAGTGGTGGGAAAATAACCCGACAATGCTCTGTAATGAGAAAAGGGTTAAGGATCCCCTGAATAGTGATGATTTGTCCTTCATGATATAACTTCAAACATTGATGATACATAGAAGGTATGACCTACATGACATGAATCCATGGGTGATCGAGCAAGTATGTTGTAAGGAAGCTCCAAGTCTAAAACATGGAACTTAGTATCATGAGTAGTAGGCCCTACTCCCAGCGAAAAAATTATCATGTCGGTTGATTGCCATTCTTCATTGTCATATGCCTTGATGGTAATGACCTTAGTTTCTAGATTAGTTTTAGTGCAACCTATTTGTCGAAACCAGTTTCAAAGTGTAAATATTCAAACCCGATCTACCATCCACAAGCACCCTTTTTATATTCTTATGATTGATAATGACCATAATGTGTAAGGATAAGTTATGGGTAGGATCCTCTTCAAGAATATCTTCATGACTAAAGGTTATGTGCTCTATTAGAGCAATCTGCGTGACCATGGCTTGGAAGCGTGTAGGGTCAATATCAACTGACACTCCTGACCCATGTAATGTTTTACAAAGGATGTCCTTGTGAACATTAGATATTTTAAGAAGATCTAAGATCGAAATCTTAGCAGTAGTTTTCTCAAGTTTCTCTAAAACATCATAATGACTATCTTGAGGAGTAGACGGAGGAGGTTTTGAGATAATCGGAAAGCACATCGCGTGAAACACTCCTTCATTTTAATCTTAATGGTGTTGATATGCTCAAAATGTGGGTTAACACAACCAATTAGGGCATCAAAAGGATTATTTGTTCTTTGCAACATAGTTGGCATTTTTGGTTTGGGACGACTGTCCTTGATCCGACTTTTCCTTTCCTTTGTTATGCTTGGGGAAAGGTTCTTTGTAAATTCCCAAGTTTGTGTTGGCAGATTTATTAGGGGTAGGGAATCCATTTCCACATCACCACTATCAATTAAGTCTGGATGAAGTATTTCAACTTCAAACATGTGTCATTTTTGTGACCCTTGAAACGATGAAACATGTAATATTCATTCTCTCTAAATAATGATGGTTTAGGTGTGTCATCTCCATAGGGTATAGTTTCTAGGTATTTAACCATGTTGACCACCTCTAATTATTTTAATATCGACGACATAGAGTTAGATAGAGGGGTGAAAGTGAGACATTTGTACTCAGGTGCTAGAGGTCCCTTAGCAATTTTCAAAGGAGCGTGAGTTTGAACCACTGTACTCATTTAAATTATGTTATATCATCACCTACGATTTTCTTTTTATTGTTTGGAACGAAATTTGATTTTTCGTTAGGCTTTTGACTCGTGATTTTCACGTGAAGAGGGTTTCAAAGTCCCTTTTGCTAACAATGTTTTTTAAATTTGACTACCCTTTTCTATAACCTCTTCAAATGTGTTTCCACAATGCATCTGCAAGTGGAAAATAATATTAGGGTGTAATTTAGGTACAAATATTTCTATGGTATGGAGCAAGGGAAGCGACTAAGGAGCCCTCACCATATTTGTAAGAAACATTGCACAAATATATCATGGTAACGTCATTTTCCATGTTAAAGGAGAAGTGACACACAAAATGTTCGCTAATTCCATCCATGTAGAAATGGACCCTTTAGGTATATGTAAAAACCATTCGAGTGCTTAACCCCTAGACTCCATGGGAAAAGGCGAATGAGATAATTATCACTAAAAGTGACCTCTTGACATGCCATGTAAAAGTATTTAATGTGGTCTCTTGGATCACCTTTGCCCTTGTATTTTTCAAACTTGGGACAATCAAAGTGATGAGGGAAAGGCACTTGCAACATAGCCTTGTCGAAGGGATATGGGCATAATTCCTCAAAATGATACTTTTAACTATTTCCTACATTGCCTTCTTGTAAATCAGTAATAACCACTCTTGATTGAAGAGTTTCCCTTGTGTAGGTGATGTTGGCTTATATAAGCGGTTAAGTCTAGCTATTTCACCGTTGTTATTATATGTGTATAACTCCTTACACGATTCTTTATGTTTGTCTTGACGAGGAGTCTTAGTATAAAACTCCTAATGCAAATCTCTAGGTTTTTCTTGTCTAGGAGTATTAGTATAAAACTCTTGATACTGAAGCTCTAAGTTTTCTTGTCTAGGAGTCTTCGTTGATTCCTTATTAACATGTGAAGCCAAGCTTGCCAATTGGCAAGAAAGGGCTTGTATTTGTTGTTCTAAGGTAACCTCTTGGGTTGGTATCTCTTTATAATTTTCATGAGAGGGAGGTTTTCATGATTAGCATGTTCTTCATGATCCTCGCAATGAATTTTGACAATGGGGATGTGATAACCACCATCATTTTGAGAAGGCACTTCTTCCTCATTCCTTTTGCAGAAGTAGAAGCATGTCTTGGGTTTAGGATTTCATCAATGTTACGTGGAGGATGCTCTAATTCTTCTTCTTCTTGAACCATACCGAAAAGGAGAGAGGGATCAAATGTAGGTATAAACTTGGCCCTTAACTCTACAACATGCACAAGAACCTCATGTTTATTTTGAAACAAGAAGTTGTCTATTTGGGCGGGGCTAAATTCAAATTCCACTCGAGGAGAATTCTCCTCACCACCACTATGATCAACCATGGTGTTGTCTTCAAAAAGTGGGTTTATCTTGTCATTTACAAAGGGATTTGACCCTAATTTTTGATGCCCCATCCTTGTGATAGGAGGCATAACAAGAAATTTTTACTAAGGTTGATTTAAAATGGACCCTAGGAAAAACCAAGCAACGTAATGACATCAAATTGTCACAAAGAATGTAAAATAATGAATGATAACCAATCCAAAGGATCAAGGCAATATGAACCAAGAATACCAAAGAATAAAGAATGACACACTGATTAAGGTACCATATAGCAAGAAGTATCTAGGACAAAACAATCAAGTACAAGACTATGATCCAATCACAAGAATAACTACTCCCTACGTTCTCAAAGATAGTTTTGGTGTGAATAATGACAACACAATATCAACACTTAGGTCAAGTTTAGAATAAACAAGGCCTAAATACTAAGAAGGTGTTGACGTGATCTCCAAACAAGGTATACTAAAAAAATTAGATACAAACAAAGTCCAAGTCTTTGAAAATGGAGGCTACAAATGTGAGCAACACAACAACACTATTTGGACACGTTAATCAAGATTTATAGACAAAGAAAGATTTTAGTATCAAAATGATGTTACCACAATGCGAGCAACGTAACGACAACACTTTCCAAAACTCAAGGCAATGTTAGGATCAAAACTAAGTATAAGTAGATCAAGAAGTTGTTATTTATGCGAGCATCGTAACAACTCAAAGGAAGTCAACAATGAGACAACCTAGCTATAACGACAACGAGTCTCAACATGGGTGTGAGACAAAGGGCCTACTAGAACATGAATACATACCATTCAAACTTTCAACACTCACATTCCTACCGCGACATAGTCATGTGAGTAGAATACAGAAGTGGTGAAAACAATTATTCCTAGTGGTATCCGCGTATGTTGCTTTCTTTTTTCCTAAAAAGGGGAACAAGAAAACAAAGGAGCAGACCAAGTGGTGATGAAAAATACTTAGTGTAACTTTGGCAGAGTTTTGTCGTGTCTTAGGACAAAGTAGAAACTAGGACAAAGTGATGCCTTGTAATTTTCATGATGAATAACATGTGGCTTCAAATTTAATGGACTCTCCCTTGTTCGAATAACAAGGTTTTGACTCCAAAAAATTTGTCACTTTGTGAGAGCTCTTTGGAACATGATGGATAAAGTCAAGTTGGCCCCAATGCCAAATGGTTCACCTAGGATTTTGTTCACAAACTTGCCAATTATTTCCTAGAGGTGCGCATTTCTAGAATTTCTTCTAGATAATAGACCATTACCCCATAATCAAATTAATGAATGGGGCCCCATACGGGAAACATGAAGCTTTTCTCACAAGGGTTTTCAACTAGTCAAGTGGGTAGTGGGGCACTTCTCGTTTTGTCCACTAGTTCTCTCAAGGTGTGGAATACTTTGGGGTTCTTTGGGTAATCCTCATAATGAGTTTTATGGCTTATGCCAAGAGAATTCCCCAATTTAGAGTGTATGAGCCGTAGCTCTTAACCGAATCCTGCAAATACATTGTGTTGAATAAAGTGGTGTATTTTTTTTTATCTTTGATCTTAATGAGGTTTAGTACACCATTGTGACAACTGCAACACACATGTAGTTAGAGTTTGTTTAGATCCCAAGTCTTTGACAAGTGAATTAGGTCCTACGCACAAAATATTTAGTAGTTTCCAATAGAAAGTGAATCAAAGTTGTTTTTGATTCTCAAGATCATCCAAGGATGCAAGAGAAGAGCATACACAATAATTTGATCCAACTAGATAAATGCAAAGGAAAACTTTAAATCAAATGAACTTTAAACAAAGCTTGATAAATTGTTCATTCCCTTAAACAAAAATGAAATATTAAGTTTCCAATTAATCCAAAGTTAGAAAAATGAAAACTAAAGCTGATTTTGATTATTAAAATCACCCTAAGGTGCAAGAGAAGAGCATACACAAACTTTAGTCTAACTTAAACAAAGCACAGAAACATGGTTCTCATTAAAGCTTAACAACATGTTAGAAATCTGATTAAAAATGTTAAAAACTACTTAAAACAATTAGGAAAACCTGTAAAACAACATAAACACAGAAAGTCAGAATATGAAGTCTCGAAAACTGAACCAAAAAATTAACATAGAGCACTAGTGCAAGCCTGTGCAATAGAAGCACATGGATTGAAGCGGTACCACAAGGATAAGCCCGCTAGCGTAAGAAAACTTCTCACTAGCGCATGGATAAGCTCATAGATGTAGGTCTGAGACAAAAACATAGAAAGTGTTTTTGCTAGCGCAGGCAGAGGAGCGGTAGCGCAAACTAGGTAAGCAATATTGCGCACCTATAGTGCAGTAGTGCATGCCATACACAGAGGAGAAAAAAATCCAGTTTATCAAAAACGCAGGACGAGAGGCACTAGCGCAAGCATGACAACTGAGTAGCGCATAGGTTTTCTCACTAGCGCAAGCCTCAAAGTAAGTAGAAGGGTTCTTTCCGCTAGCGCAAGGCACCTGTGTAAGCACAAAAACATGAGATTTGACAAGAAAAATGTCAAAAAGCTCAAAACTTTATCAATTTGATCCAATTTGGTAGCACCTCACCTCCTTTATTCCTGCAAAGAGCAAAAAAACAAGGCAAACTCAACTAATCTAGTTAAGAAACACCATATTTATCTAAAATATGCTAAAATGAGGGTTAGTAACCAAAATTTGAAACTAATCTAAAAAGCTTGAAAATGAATGCAAAGGACAATGGAGTATGTCCCACCGGGCGTGCCAAATGTGTTCATATTAAATTTACTATGCTAATTAAAAGAGGCTAACACCTAGTAGTCTCAAAGCAAAGCTAAATTTACTATATAACCATCATGATTAGAGCTTAATGGAAAGCTAATATGCAATAACATGAAATAAATCATCTAACTACAAGTCATTCCTACTAAAATGTATGATTTCCTTTAAAACTATGAACCTATGAAGATCATAAGCAATCAAATTTGTGTTGTTGCTTCAAGATGATGAAAGAATCTCACTAAAATGGCTACAAGGCCATGTTTAGATCTTCCTTTACTAATCAAGCATGAAGAAATGGATGCAAAGATGAGCAAGCTATTCCATCAATGGAGAAATACTCTTAACCATGTGCTTTATATGATAATACTAACAAAAGTATGGTGTAAGGTGTGAATGAAGGAGCTTGGTCCTTTATATAGCTTTCCATTTGGGAGAAGCTTGAATCCAAATGAATGTGGGATAAAGGATAAAGTAAATTCATACTTGTTAAGCTTGCTTAGAAGAATTAACAAGTGATTAACAACTCATGGGAGTTGAGATGATTTAATTAATCAACTAGGATTAATTAATAGGCTAGAATAAACTTTTTAGGATATTTGGAAGTGATTTAGTAGGAATTTGGTATGATTAGAAGCATTTTGAAAGAGAGATTTAGCCAATAAAAGAGTTTATTGATTAAATACATTGTTAAAAAGGCTTAATTAACTCAAAATAGTTAATTAATCAATTGGAAGAAGATTATAACTAACAAAGTGTTGTTAATTGACATTTAGAATGTGATAAATGCTAGTTAATTAACGAAGTGTCGTTAATTGACCAAAATAGTGGGAAACATTAGTTAATTAGCAGAAAATCACTAATTATAATGGAAATGATAGAAAGAGGATATCTAGTACATTTTTATCAATAGAATTCCGTAAGCGGATTTTAGGTGTCTACAAGCCACAAGCACATTGCATCATCCTTCACGTTTCTAGGTGTACTTCACCTACATCGTCCACACCTAGAAAAACTACATGCCTCTCGGCTAGAGACAAACCCTATTTGTTGCCCTAATAGCTACAAAGAAACCCTAATTGTAATTGTGTATGCAACCCCTACCCTGGGATTTTAGGTCCACACCACATATCCTTGTTTCTAAATTAACCCTTGAAACACATAAGTGAATTCCCCTTGCATTTATTTGTGTTCTAACTACCTATAAAGTGCAAGAGCTGAAATTGCAAACAACTATTGACATCGACAATACTGATTGATCACTCTTTTCTTTTTAGATATCTCCAAAATATGTTTCCTTGACCTCTTGCACACCATATGCACTTCTTCTTTCAAACAATTGACACACTAAATATTGTGCAGGTCAAAAACCTTTACACCATAAAATATGTAGAATGACAAAATATCACAATTCACTTGTCAGATAACATCTTCTTGTACCCCGTACGTCCATTCCCTAGAAGGGCTCAATTATCAATGATTGCTCCTGCATCGCCTACTTCACTATAATTTCTCAAGCTTAAAATTGTAAAACAACATACCTGCAAAGTGCTATAAGAAGCAAATAGTGCGGTTAGGTTTCGAACTGGGACCCTTATGAAGTCTCACAAATTTTTATTTTGGCCCCTTTAAACTCACATTACACTCACATGAATAAATCACATGAGATTATGACGATTAAGTGGAGCACATATAGTAGATATTATTTGGGAAGGAACAATATGCTTCATGGAATAGGTGTGGGGCATGCATGTATTTAATTTCCCACCTTTTAATTTACAACAATCCATTCATGTCTACATCTTACCTATCCAATTAAATTTCGTCCAATCGAAAACCTTGATGCCATAAAATTAAAAAAACAAGCTTGATTAATAGATAAAAGATACATTTCACTGATATGTTTGATTGCTCCTGGGACTCAATTAGCGGTGTTTGTTTGCACACCATCTATTTTCCTACACTTACTTGAGCTTACAACTTGAAAGGGAGGCTACAAATTACTACAAGATGCATCCATTTATCCGGGTTTCAAACCCTAAAACTTTCCGAGTTTCCCCAAATTTTATTGTGTCCTCTTTGTGAGATTGAAATGCTTAAGTGGAGCACACATAACAAATAATATTTGGGTAGGAACAATATGATCCGTGGAAAATGTGTGGGGCATGCAATCCAAAGCCTTGATCTACCTTTGACTCGTATGACCAATCATTGGAAGGTGTCAATTATCAATACATGTTTGTGCATCTACTTCCTGCAATTAGTTGTCCTTACAATTGGAAACGAGGGCCATGTAAAGTTTTGCAACAAGTAGTCATTGCGGTCAGGTTTGAAATTGGAACATGTTGGGTTTTCCCTTTTTTATTTTTCCCCTTTAGACGTAAATTGCACTCACATGAATACTGCAATACCCTAATCATTAACTTGATAGTTGGAGAAAAACACCAATCTAAATTTTGCATGATATCACTACCTTAGCTTTCTAAGTACACTCTGCGTCTTCCTGTCCTTAACGTGTCCCATGAAACATGCATTCAAATTCCCCTTACATTTACATTTTTTCTAACTACCCAATAAAGTCAAGAGCTGCAAATTCAAACAAGTATTCACCTTGGCAACATTTTCCACCGCTACTTGCATTTTGAGATATCTCCCTCAACAGTTTCATTGACGTCTTCGCAACACGAGTTTTCTCCTTCTTACAATTGACAAACATGTCATGTACTTCTTAGAGGGTATATTTTCACATTGGCTCCTCGATTCCTCTTTCCTTTCCCATGCACTTCACCCTCAAACACCTTTTGCTACACCCCTCTTCCTCTCCCATTCTTTCTCTTCATCCAATTTCCCTTTTTGCTAGATCCGTTTCAACATTCACATTTACAATTCACGTACGATCGCTAGTTAATAAAAGTGCACTTTTCAAAACCAAAAGGGCAAAAAAACCATATTAAATGAATTTCTAATTTGGAATCATTTTCATATTTTTTAAACAAATTTGTTTTATGCCCAAAGAGGCTATTTTATGTGGATGTGACGAACCCTTTTAAGGGAATAATAGATGGCAAGTTCAAATATATGATTAGGGTCTGCAACGTTCAGCGAAAGCAAAAGCGCCATTTCATTCCTGGATATCCTGCTCCATTTCCGCCTGCCTCACAAAAATGTCAATGCCTTGCATTCGATTCCCATTTCTCTGTTTTTATTAACTGTATAAAAATAATGGTTGGTGGAAGGAATGCATTAGAACCAACTTGAATGTAACCAATACTTTCTTGGCTGCCTGGCATGGACATGGTCATGGATGTCTTCTCTACCACTTCTCTTCATCTATGCGCCCTTTCCGTCTTCCAGAATCTACTCAACGAAGGTAATGCAATCAGACTACTTTATCCTTTCTTAACCTGTATATTAGAAATTTTAATTCAGTTGTGCTCTCATTGTTCAGAGCTTATCAATAGTATTCATTTGTACCGAGAAGAAGATGGCAGTCTCTCTGCAATTCAACGAGAGTTCATGTTTTGCCCCGGCTCTTATAAGCTGATAGGTGATGCTTACATCGAACTCAGTGTACAAGAATTTATGTGTAATTTGCACCGAGGTGAAGAACACGGTCTTTGGGTTTGTATTCTCCAGTACAATTACAATGCACTGTACAACAAATGCACCATTCCTAACATTCTAAATACCACCAGGTATGTTCAGAGCATGACATTTTATAAAAATATTGAGGTATTCTTCATTCGGGTTTTGGTTATTTGAAAAGTGTGTTAAGCCAAGTCAAATGTCAATTTGCAGTATGAAAGCCCAGCCTGTCCCGCCCACAAGGGAATTTCTTTCCATTTACCTTATATATGTATGTGTCTCCATACATGCAGAAACCCTTGTCTGATAAGCGTAAAGCCTGGACTGCCCTTTGCAAAAGGCCACAAGGGAATTTCTTTCCATTAACCTTGTATATGTATTGTCTCTGTACATGCAGAAACCGTTGTCTGATAAGCGTAAAGCCTGGACTGCCCTTTGCAAAAGCCTACAGGGAATTTCTTTCCATTTACCTTATACGTATGTGTGTCTCTATGTATGCAGAAACCCTTGTCTGAAAAGCATACCGGAGCTATTTACCTTATATATGTATGTGTCTCCATACATGCAGAAACCCTTGTCTGATAAGCGTAAAGCCTGGACTGCCCTTTGCAAAAGGCCACAAGGGAATTTCTTTCCATTAACCTTGTATATGTATTGTCTCTGTACATGCAGAAACCGTTGTCTGATAAGCGTAAAGCCTGGACTGCCCTTTGCAAAAGCCTACAGGGGAATTTCTTTCCATTTACCTTATACGTATGTGTGTCTCTATGCATGCAGAAACCCTTGTCTGAAAAGCATACCGGAGCTAACAACTGATCTGGATAGAATTACGAGAGATTGTGGTCGCGCTAAAAATGTGTGGGGGGACGAGGGAATATCAGCAGAGGGGGAATCTGAATCAATGGATTCGCAGTCCAATTTTCTTGGCATTGAGGGTTTCTGGCCTACAATCCCTCAGTTAGCAACCGTGCAGGATGTTTTTGCCTCTGGCTTTCATGACACTGGTAACTCTTACAATATTGCAAGCCTCTGTGGTGAAGATAACTCTAACCCTAGACAACCAATCAACAAATTTCTTCCAGCTATGGAACTATTTTTTAATTTATTTTACCCTTTTCCTTCCTAAGCATGCTTCTACAACAAGATGGAACAATTACGAATGCTTCATGCCTGATTGCTGAACATTGTTTTGAAAGGAAACATGGCTGTACATTCCTAGAAGTTGAAATGAACTTTAAATAGTGATTTCATATTGTATGAAATCCTTCCCTTGGAATTTGATCCGTGTTGTGATTCTTGTAACATAGATATTTTGACATCGATCGTGCAAAAACCCCAGGTATCTAGATAATGGTAAAACACATATATGTATGATTGTGTGTGTCTCAAATCACGATTCCAGAAAAATAATGCTTTCACTGATTTGGTGTGTAGGTTATTCATCTTTTGACCTAAATCAAGTATCTTCAAGCACAAGAAAATGCTCACTATCCAGTGAAAAGAGAATCACAGAACTGATAACAAGTTCTGGTCAAGCGTAGCAGACGGTGCAAATTTTCAATCAACCAACCACAACCATGCATTGGATGCCACCAAATTGCTGCCTACACGGATTCATCCATGTTAGGCAGTAAATCATCTATTGAAGAGCTTCCCAAAAGTATGGGAAAGGATGAAAATAGGCAAGTCCATCGTGCACCAACAAAGCTAGTTTCAAGCATTGCGCTAAAGGATCTTGCAAAATGTTTCAACATGCCCATCACTGAAGCTTCTAAGAGGTTGAAGGTGGGGCTTACAGTCCTAAAAGGAAATGCAGAGAATTTGGCATCCCTCGATGGCCACACAGGAAAATCAAGTCCCTCAATAGTCTCATAGAGAATTTACAGGTGATCATTGCCCATGGCTATTTTTTGTTTAACAAGAACCCCTATTGTACCAATAACATATATTCTATTGCATACTTAGTTTGACTGCAAAAATATCACAATTGATTTAAAAACTAAACCTATCGCAACTTGGATTCTTAAGATTCTACTTTCATTTGGATCCATGTTTTCCCTGCTATGTTCTCGAGTTCAATAGAGGAGGCAAAAGAAAACATCATCACAAAAATACATATACACAGTTCTATGTTCTTAAAAATGTGTTTTTAATCATTAGCAGGAATCAAATCCTATGTTTGAATGTATGGTTCTGTTTGGACAGGAAGAAGCCAAGAGACAGGAGAGAGAGAACCAAGCTGCAGTAATGGCAGTAATGAAAAGAACTAGGATATTAGAGACCGAGAAGAAAAAAATTGAGAAAAAACCTGGAACAGACATACAAAGGGACACGAAGAGGTTCCGACAGGACATTTTCAAAAGAAGGCACAGGGCAAGGGCTTTTGAAAAGAAGTATGAGCCTTCAGGCTCAAATTCGGACAATGAAAATTCTCCAGTTTCTACTATTCTGACATTGATGATAGATCAGGAAGTACTTCCCTGTCTAGCAAATAATTTGTGTCGATGTTGTCATTCATTGCTGAATTCTTGGCTTATATACATTTGCCAAACACATTTGTACAGAATCTTTGTATTCACGCAGAATATATGCACTCTCTATAGAGTTTTTTTGCACAGAACAAGATATACTCTATGATCAGACCATAGGTATATTTCAGTGTTGGGGAAAGATTAGCTTGGCTATTTCATATGTTTAATACAAGAAGTTTGAGGGAAAAGGACATTGAAAA
This sequence comes from Taxus wallichiana var. yunnanensis, assembly GCA_018340775.1. Classification (NCBI taxonomy): domain Eukaryota; kingdom Viridiplantae; phylum Streptophyta; class Pinopsida; order Cupressales; family Taxaceae; genus Taxus; species Taxus wallichiana. Next base: position 563,396,417 of record CM031242.1, on the reverse strand, counting down.
ACAGTCTACGCTTCTATCTTTGTTGTTTCCACTTTCACAAAAACAATTCAATATCTCAAGAATATCGCACTTGAGTAGCCATTGGCTTTTGGGCACGGAGTGTAAAACTCAAGTTTGGGTCTTGGAATTTCTTGATTATAATGGGTGGTGCTTTTGATTTTCATTGTGTGAGTTGTATATTACTTATTGTTTGGAATGGATTACCTTTTTTGTTACATGGACATTTTCTGCTCTATCTTATTACTGGACCATTTCTCTCAATAAGGTTGATAATCACTATGAGCAACTTAACAAGTAAGAAACTAACTTGCAATCTTGTGCAGTATTTACACTCACTGTAGCGGAGGAGACAGAAATTTTGTTTAAAGAAACTCTATAGAGTCTTACGTGGAATTTATGAAGTAACGGAGTTGAAAACACAGGTTTTTTATTCTGTTATGTTTTTATTTTAAGATGGTGAAAAATAAATCATACAATGTTCCAAATTCAATATTTACATCATTGTCATTATCCCTAGTATTCTCATTATTCATGTAATGGTAAGAAGCTTGATATTCAAGATAGTATTCAATGCTCAACTCTGTTTTATATTTTTGTTCAAAGTTGATTCTCACAAATGGATGTCTCTTGAACTCCTTGAAGGAACATTTCAACAAATATTGAGAGATGTCACTTTATCTGCAGCATCAGGGACAGATAATCTGTTTTCTTAAAGGAAAAGTCGAAGGATTCGAGGCTGAGAATTTTGCACTAGCTGGCAGGAGCACACAGCACAGATTTTTCTTGAGTTAAAAATGAGCCTCAGCAGAGGCAACATGGGTCAAAAGCTATGATTATTATATTTTGCTTCATATGCATTGTAAAGGGAAATCACTTTTTTGAAAGGATTATCATTAAACTTCATGATATATCATGAAGCAAAAAGGTTGTTATCTAAGCTGAGTTTTGAAGTTCTCATGACTATACACATGCAGCTATGGTGAGAAGGTTAAATCTATGAGCTTTGAAAACTATTCTAGGTCTTGATAAGAGGTCCTAGAAGTTTGAATGATCTAAAGCCAGAAATATTAGGATAAACCCTCCAAGAAAATTGTCTAGTCATGTTGTTGACTGAGTATTAATATTTATCATGCTGGGAAGTGGGAAGTCAGCATCTATTAAAATTGACATACTTGCAACTGATGAAATACTTGGTGGAGTGGCATACAATAAAGTTATTGAAGAACTGGAAACGAAAAATAGGAAGCACCTATGGAGAAATGGCATACTAAGGTACTAAGGGAAAATATACTTACCCTTGACCTTCCAATTTTTGGGACAAATAATGAAAAATGGAATGAATTCCCTTCCAAAAGATGCCAATTTTTAAAAACTTGCAGATTCTCCAAAGCAAGCTGAGGCACAGATCGAAATTGAGGTTGGGTGAAAATGAACAATGAGTATTGGGAGATGTGGGAGGTAAGAAGTGTGAAAAGTGATGGTTTTCAGTTTTCACCACTCAGACGCCAGCATCCAGTTGATAAGGCATGGCAGGCCAGACAATAACAAGATTGAGGTTGATGGCTTCAATGATGAAAGTGGTGATAAGAGTAGGACAATCTTGATGCCAAGAATCAGCCACAGCAGAGCAGTAATGGAAGTAATGGTGAATGAGTACAAGAGAGGGGACAAGAGTTCATAAGGCTAATTCTTCTAGGGACCTAGTTAAGTTTGGGTTTCAAAGGCGGAATGGAGAGGACCTTCAGGTCTATATGGTGCAACAGTTCCAGATCCTTCAGCTATTCAGCAAATCCCCTTACGTCCATTAATACCTTTGATTAATCTCAGTAGTGACAGGAGCCACCTAACAGATTATCATAGCTTGGCAATTCTATCTCAAAAGAATCCTTTCATATGCCTGTCTCTAAACTCATTCCAAATGTTCTTAAATCAGTAGGCAGACTTGGACACTCCCTCCAAGTGTCCTTTCACCAAAACAGGATCAAGAACAAGGTTTTGATTGAACGAGGAATGCTGAATCCTATTGTTGAAAAATAACTGTTTAATATTGTAAGGGAAAGTAGTTGCAAAGGTAAGAAGCCAGTTGAACGCATGGTGAATAAGAACAAACAGATTCAGGAGGGTGACAATGGACAATTACCGATAATGAGCCTGATGACACAGATGGGGATCACATTGCACCACTTGTTTGTTTCTTCAAAAGGTTTGAAAAGATAAAGGCATGGTGATAGTGGATGCAAATGAAGCTGTCATGGGCGATACTACTGAAATGGTTCAGAATTCAGTAGGTGCTTCAATCGAAGCTATAATAGAGCAGGAATTCGTACTTTTTCAAAACAGGGTTGTCATGGAAGAAAGACCGAAGATTTGCTTAGCAACAGAATGCCTCATCCTGTTAGTCATCCTGCTGCTGGGACTTCATTTGCTGATGTGGAAATGACAGATGTCGCTGATGATATTTGAACTCAAAAACTTGTTTTGAATTTCCTCTTATGTTTTCTTTCAGGCCTAGTTAGGCGAGTAGATATGTGTAAGTACAAAAACACTTTGATTTAGTACTTCAGCTTATTATATAGTTTTGAGAGCAGTGTTGTCTTGGAATAAAGAGCTTAAGCTTCACTTAGTGATACAGTACATATAAAAATGGGATACTGAAGTGTGATGCAGCACCATAAATCAATTCATAAAGGAACCAATAAAATTTAAGCGAGCCTGCTAATCAAACATTCAATTGCATTACCATTCCTGATGTTTATCCAGAGCATTTAGAAAGCATCCTTGGGTATCTACATATTGGACTTGAGAACAATCCCTTGGACAGCGGAATAGGAATAAGCTCTTCTTTACTCTAAATCATAGTTACCTAGTATGGCAGTTTCAGAGGGATTTACCGTATTTTCCGTTTTTCCAATCCATTGTAAAAATGTGAAACTGTGATCTCTTTTGTGGAAGTGTTTAGATCTTTTTCTGATTGCTCTGAATTTCAATATTGTGTTGGGTTTTAAAAAAAAAAGGAGTTGTTTTATGTTTTCACATGGACCATTTTCATTCCATGTTTTGAGGTCCACTGTATAAAATGCTCCATATGAAAGTTGCTACCCTGCACTAAATGCGTTCAGCACTGAATGCCCAACACACGAACTGTATGAAATGCTTTAAATCTGAATACACACACACACACACACACACACACACACACACACACACACACACACATATATATAATATATATGTATGTATGTATGTATGTATATATAATATATACACATATACACATATATATACTAACTATATACATATATACACATACATACATACATACATACATATATATATATATATGTATGTATGTATGTATGTATGTGTATATATGTATATAGTTAGTATATATATGTATATGTGTATATATACAAATACATCATACATGTATGTATGTATAGTAAATAGAACATAATTTGATAATCATAACTGTCAACCTGCTTGAGATTAAAGGAATGAAAACCTTTTACCAACTAAAGTTGGCAAGTAATGATTTTGAAGAAACATATCCGGGTATCCCTAAAAAATCCAGCGGATCACTGGATATTGTTGTCAGTGTCCTGCAAGCAAAAAGGATGAGCATTTTATGCACACAATCACTTTTGCTGCCTAAAAATGGCAGGACCAGAACAATATTTGGCAAAAAAATTCTAAGAGGAGAAATGTTACCACCTTGGGCTTGCAGCCCAATATCAGTTGTAAATTTAGGAGAATTTTAACATACAAATCAGATAAAATGTAATGTAGTTTCACGAGCCAAGCGTTGTTTTAAATCTTCGACTGTAGAAAACTTGCGATTGGCTTCATTCCCTTCACACCTACTACTTTCCTATACACGATGATTCTGAAGCTTTGAGTCAACATTCTCTGAATCAGAACCTCATGTATGACCTACTGTGTGCATCATAATCTTCTTCTTCCTGCAAATGTCTCAAACCAATCCGTGAATGGTGTTTATAACATTCAAAAAATTATTTACTCCTTGTCACAAGGAAAAATTGCACATGGCATTGAATCGATATTCTCAAGCAGTTTGCACCTGTACAAAAAAACGAACATTAAGTAATATCTGCTTTGAGGTCTACCACATGTAGCCTCAAACTAAAAAATTGAGTAGTGCTGCTAATGAAATAACCAAGTCAATAAAACACACTAGTTTGCACAGCAGAAACACAGAATATATTATTCACATCATAATAAACAGCGTACAATAGATTGGCTATTATATAGCCATAAAGGTAGGCAAACAACTTCCTAGGAAATAGGAAGTGAGTATAACAATTAACCCGGTAATAGCTACGGGTATAACAACTAACCACAGACTTAATAATAGAGTTATTTTAACAACTCGTATAACAATATTTATCTCTATTCTATTATTATTAATGAGTTACCAAACTCATATAATGTGAATGCTAGGTTATTCCTAACACTAAGATCTCTTATTTTAAAGCAAAATCATTTTTTCCGAATTTGAGGAAAAAAATGACTCAACTTTGGAACTTGAGAAAAACTCGCAAACCTAATTTTATCCTTAGTTCAGTTTTTGTTTTCTATATTACTTGGAGCCACACGAAGAGTATAGTCTGGTGCAAAATACTCATAATACTCATGGTGGGACATTTTCTTATCAATGTCCAAGTCTTCACCAACTGCAACTCCTGTCTGAACATTTGAGAGCAAAAGTGCTTAAATTACAATATTGAAGATTGAATGTTTGAAACTTATAAACACTGATAAATAAGGCTCTCACATAAAGTGCCACTATATTAGTGGTCGACCGACTGAATGTGCTGGTTGTTTATGTTACCACATGCGAATGTGGTAAACAGTAGGCAGGCACACTTAGTCTGTCAATGACACACACACGAGAAATATAAGGTTTTCCCCATATGTCAAGGAAAACTAAAAAATACCTCATAGCACCAGCATCGAGCAACATTATTAATTGTGTATCCACCCCACCCAAGAGCAAAAGTGGCACATTGAATGACCTCATGCATCGTACACACTCTGTATGCCCTTTTACAGATAGATTAAAGCGGCCGAGTTTGTCTCCAGCCAAGGAATCGCCTCCACACTGAAGAACAACTGCCTCAGGAGCATAGACTGTCATCACTTGTTGAATGATGGGTTTAAATAGAGACTGATAACTTTCATCATCAATTCCTTAGGCCATAGGGACATTCAAGGCATAATATTTCCCACTATCATGCCCAATGTTTCGGCTATCACCTGTTTGAGGGAAAAAATTGTATCCAAATTTGTGAAATGAGACAGTCATGACCCTATCTGACGTGTAGAAGGCCTCCTCAACTCCATCACCATGGTGGACGTCAATATCAACATACAAAACACGCTGCCAACAACGAATTATCATAAGAATGTGCCAAGCAAGTAAATTGATGAATGGAATGGTTTTGAAATCTTTGAAACAAGATGAAAATAAAGGATGAAAACAATATTATTCAAACCTTTTTACCAGGCCAAAAATAGTTAAGATAGAAAAGGGGAATAATATACCATGAATCTTTATCGACTGTTCTAAGAAAAATTACAATCAATTTTTTCTAGAAATCTGAAGGAAGTGAAGATGACATGACCTAAAAATGGCGGCTTGCATATATCCAAAAAATGGAAAACAAGGGAAAATAAATTATTTGGAAATCAAGGCAAGAATAATCCTAAGAAGAAACAGAAACAAAAGGAACACATAAATCCTGAAAAAGCTAGTAACAACAAACCTGTGAAAGGGCACACGGTGTACTAATAAGTAGTGCTGGATCTGACATCATCAAACATTGTAACAGCTTGATGAAACTTTTCATGAACTGAATTTACGATGAATGGAAATACTTTTCTTTTCTTCCTGAATAGCATTAATTCTCGGGAATAGCAGAATTTCATAAACAAAATATTTTTGCCCGATAACTCATTACACAAAATGGCTTGTTTGCTAATCCTAAGATTCTATTTTGCCAATGTGCAAATGCAGTTTTGGTTATGACACCTGGAAGAAGGATTGAAGCATGTGATTTAAACGAAAAAATGGTAAGCAGCGACAATTTCTTGTGCAATACAGTCAAATTCATGGCTAGATTTACAGATCTTCCTAGATATTGCATATTTCTTAAATCTTCAAAGTTCTTCAGAGTTCAGTGTGATTAAATTGACATTTTTTTCTGGAACAAAATGTGAGACAGAAAAGCTTCCTATATTTCTGCAAGAAAGTTTCAAAGCTTATCATGTCCTAAAGAAATTCAAGGTAGTTTACAGCAAGAGTTGTCTGTAAATCTTTGTTATATCTCTAGCAACCTTCAGAGATCTATCCCACCTTCCCTTCTAAGATTAAAGTCACTATTAACTATAAAGTAAAGTATAGGCAGATTCACTGAGCTTTAAACTCTAGCATTTGAATTTGGTCAGTCCTGAAATTTCTCGCTCTATGTCAAGTGTTATTTAAACTTAAATATAGTATTTGGATACTGAAATGTCTAGCCTATGTAAAACTCGATAGTATTTATGATGCAAGTGATTCCAGAGAAAATGGTAGCCTGCTTGAAGAAGATTGAGTGGAGATCGGTGACAAGTTGAAAAATTATGCAGTTTAGATATAAACAATATTAGTTTTCCAAGATCAAGACCAGTTTGTATTGTTTGGGAAGAAGATGAAATAGAACTAATAAAAAAGAAACTGGTGTCTACAAATTGTGGAGGATTTCAAGCTAGTTGAGAGGGGCCCTAATGAGCTCTCCATTCCTACTCCAGAGCAGTGCAACTGCTATGCCCTTAGCCTATGGGGTGTTTGCGGATATGTGTGGCTGATCTATGATACACATAACCTTTCGACTTAGACATTTGATGATGTCTATATTACATATTGATAGTAGACTAGTAGTCTGTTTGATTAGGTTATGTAGTCACCATAGCCCAATTAGGGTATACATGGTAGTTCTGAGTATTGAATCATCATATTACTAATTCTATTCTTATTGTAAGAATTGTGGAGGTTTCCCCCTTCAATTGGCCAACTCATATATTTCAGTATTTTGGTCTTCATTTTACTTATATTGCACGCAGCTGCTCTTCTTTGCAAGCGACTCTTGTTAATCTGTTCATATGATCTGTAGTTGTGATCTATTCTTTTAAATCTGCCTTTGCATTCTCTACTTTCCAGGTTCTGAAGAAACATTTACTGAAGTCAGGCAAAGTTCCGGAGGCCTCATATATGAGAATTGATACTGGAGAATCCCTTCAACTTTTGACATCATACTCTACCTTTTTGTATGTAATTTACAAGCAGCTCAGATTATCTATTTCAAGATCAAGTACATACCCCATAATAAGTCAAGAAGTAGAAAATAATGGATTAAAACAATAATATTTAAACCTTTTTAGCAGGCCTAAAATGGTCAAGGCAAGGAAAAAGGAAAAGATACCATAAATCTTTATAAATTACTATAAGCAATCATTTTTTTTTCTAGAAATATAAACCCGTTTAAGACGAGACATGGTTTAAAAATGGCCGGCTGCATATGTCCAAAAAATGAAAACAAGGAAAAATAAATGATTTGGAAATCAGTGCTAGAACAATACCAAGAAGGAACAGAGACAAAAGGAACAAATAACCAACAGACCAGTGAAAGGGCACACAGTGTACCAGTGAGTAGTGCTGGATCTGACATCCTCAAGCATTGTAACAGCTTGATGAAACTTTTCATGAACTGAATTTATAGTGAATGGAAATACTATTCTTTTCTTAATGAATGGCTTTCTTTTTTTTGATACGTAAGCAAGGGTTGGCGGGTCCCTAGGGAACATCAAATCTGCCATGGGAGCCGGGAGAATGCCGGCGAGGAAGAGATGAGCCTTCTTCTTGAATGGCATTAATTCTTGGGAGTTGCAGAATTTTATAAGCAAAATTCTTTTGCTGGAAAACTCATTACATAAAGTGGATCGTTTGCTAATCCTAAAGCTTCTATGTTGTTGATGTGCAAACGTAGTTTTGGTTATGCCACCTCAAAGGAGGATTTAAACTTGTGATTTAAGGGAGAAAAAAAAGGCGAGCAGTGATGATTTTTGTGCATTATAATCAAATTCAGGGCTAGATTTAAAGATCTTCGTAGATTTTGTGTGTTTCTGAAATATTTAAAGTTCTTCACAATTTAGTGTGATTAAATTAGCATTTTTTCCTTGGAACAAAATGCGAGACATAAAAGCTTGTCCTATAAATAGGTGTCATTGTTGATATTTCTCTATGTTGTCCTATAAAGAACTGTGGGAAACCCTCAATATTGGTGGTTTCACAGATTTCATTCAAAGCATCAAGGGTCATGACCAACATATCTCTCCAATTTGTTGACAATTGGAAGGACATAAATATCAAGTTCAAGGGCAGAGATTTCAACATTACTGAACATTTTATTTCCTTCATCATAGGCTTAAGCATGGAGGGCAACAAGTTCTTTCATAATAAGTTTGATAAGGACACAGAAGAAAGGCTATTCTTAGATGATGGGGAGGAAATTAAAATCAAACGAGAAGGCATCATCTCGCTCTTCGATTCCTCATCCTTGCATGACGAAGTTGCTCGCATGATGGTGCGATACATTACTCTTGAAGGAAAGTTCTCCACTCTTCCCCTGCACCATTTGGTTCTTCTCAATCATTTTAGGCATGAAGCTAAGGCTAGTTTTCCCTACTATATTCTCCATTCTATGGAAAAATCTGTGTTAGAGGTTCAAGGGCATAGGAGAGTTTTACCCCTCCACCAGGATGTCATCTTCCTTATTCACCAATTTATCCTTGATGTAGTGTCAAATGACCCTGGTCATCCTTTAGCTCCACCACCTCCCCAATGACCCCACATTCGTACTAAAAATCCTCTCATTCGAGACTCATATCGAACCTTATCCTAAGCGGATTCTTAGGAGTAGCAAGAAGGATAAGTAAATTATAGGGGTGGATAGCCTTCCAAAGTTAAGGCGGGATAATCCATGTGCACAAGTCACCCCTGTTGTTATGGATAAGTTCAAGCAACGGTGGATGCATTGAAAGCTATATAGGATAATGTGGATTTTCTCATTCAAACTATTAGTAAGAACACTGCAGACCTTGCCACCATCACCAATCTGCAAGAAGAAGTTAGCTCTATCTCTCGCCAAGTCAAAGTCCTTGAAGATAAGTACAACAATCAACTCGGTCATGCACATAGCGCTTATGGACCTCCTTTAGGTTCACATCAACCAGATTTGTGACGTCAATGGCATTCCTACCTCAACCTGGAAGAATAGGAGGATCACCAAAAAGTTCATCAAAGAATCCAACCCAGACCCTAATATCAAGGCAACTACAAATCTCTATAAGGCACTTAAAATTGCTCTCAAGGTTTGTCGCAAATCAGTGATTTAGTGCCTTTTGTGCTTGTGTTTTCGAAGCAAAATTGTTCTTTTGTTGTTTTTGAGATGTAGTTTTTTGTTGTTGGTCTTTTGTAGGGCTTCTTGTAGGTAGATGGTCCATACCTTTGTTCTCTTATAGTTATACCTATCTTTTTGGCTTTCTATTGGGGGTGGACCCCACGTATCAAAAAACCACGTTGTTCTCTCATGCTTTTCTTGGCTATTGAGCCTTTTATTTGTACTACAGGGTATGGTCCCTTCAAAACCATTTATCCTTAATAAAAAGAGATAATTAGAGTCAAAAAGGGAGTAAAGAATAGGGTAGGAAGGCATGTTAGGGAAAGCTAGGGCAATGCCATGCACAACTCTTTCAAAGGTATTTCCAAGTAACCCAACCTTGCTCTACGTACACCCCTTAAGGCATGCACTTAAGGAGGTTAATGCGCCAACAACCTACAAATATTAAACATTAGTAATAGTGAAAATACTTGGTATACTTAGATGCCTCTAGACCTACCCTAAAGAAAGAGTGTGATCTCATCTTTAACCTAAGTGTGCCTCAAGCAAGAGAGGAAGCGTGAAAAGTGAAGTTACAAGGGAAAGTGATACAATCAAGGATTTAACTAGTAGTTGATCACAAAGAGAGTTTTGCTTCATAGGGAATGAAAGGTGAAATATATTAATTAGGTAGTATAGATAACTATAGATTGCTAACTACTTCATGAGGTAGGAGTGTCAACCTACGATACATCTAGCACAAACATAGATAGTGGTAAGATCCAAGAGGGAAAACTATTAGAAATGTGATAAAATCACACTATTGTAAAACCAAAAATTAGAGTGCAAGAAATTAAATCTAATCATTGTATTAATAAAAAACAAGTTGTAATATTTATAGATATTGAACAACTGATTTTACATTGTAAATATCACCGAGATCACGATTATAACTAATGCTAAAATTGATAATAAACAAAGTGATGGGATTACACAATAGTTAACTCCCTTGTCACAATCTAATCTAATCCTAATCAAAACTATAAAGAACACCTAATTACACACTACTTGTAACAACACTTTGAACATGTGCTTTATCATCCATTCAATGCTAAATTAATACTAAAATAAACTAATTTTATCATTCCCCCTTAATTTTGCATTGTCTCTAGTGAGCAAGAGAGGGATTTTGGAATGTCTAAAATTTTTCACATGCAAGTGCCTTTGTGAAAACATCTACATGCTGATTTGCTATCGAGCAATATTGGAGCCAAATGTGGTGTTGTTTGATGTGTTCATGGATGGAACGTACTTGCACCTCCATATGCTTGGTCCTTTCATGAAACACATGATTGCGAATAAGTTTGATAACACCATTGTTGTCATAGTGCAGGATGGTAGGTTATTTTTGTGGAACTACCAAACTTCCGAATGCGATGTATCCACATCGCTTCATAGAAAATACTCTTTCAGAGCGCAATATTCTGTTTTTGGTGGAAGATTGTGAAACAACACTTTGATCCTTGCTCCCCCATGAGATTAGTCCAAATACCAATGAGAATATGAAGCCAAAATTTGATTTCACAACGATGTTGCCTGCGCATGATCTAAATTGAGTAACTTTGTCAAGAAGAATTGATTGTTCTTCTTGTATTCTAGGCAAAAGTCCATAGTCCCTTTGATATATTTGAGAATCCACTTTGCCGCTTTCTAGTGACTAACTTTTGGGTCTTGCATGAATTTTGATAGGTAGTTTACTAAATAGCTTATGTCAAGCCTAATGTATGTTAAGTAAATGAGACTCCCAATCAACTATTGATAGAGAGTTGCATCTACTTAAGGTGATGGATCCGATAGAGTCAACAAAAACCTTGTCTCCATAGGTGTAACAATTGGGTTATAGTCCATCATCCAAAACTTCTCAAGCAATGTTTTAGCATATTTAATTTAATTCACAAAGAGGTGATTTTTCTTATGTCATACTTCTAGTCCAAGACATTAATGAAGTAGTCCGAGATCTATCATGCTAAATGACCATTTCAGATTTGTCTATGTCCTCTATCACATGTATTGAATGGAATGTGATTACCAAATTGTCGACATAGACTACTATGATCACCATCTTCCCCTTGTTGTTTGAGGTAGAGATTGGGATCATAAGAATTTTCTCGAATCCATTGTGAATGAGATTCTCATCTATTTTCTTATACTAGGCTCTAAGAACCTACTTGAGACCATTTAGTGATTTGACAAGCCTACATACCTTTTCTTCAAAAATATGGTTGAGTCATGCATACTTCTTCATTTAGGTTTCCATTGAGGAGGGTGATTTTGACGTCCATTTGATGAACTTTCCAACCAAATTGTGCAACTAGAGTAAAAATCATCCCAATTGTCTTGATTTTGGTTGTAGGAGCAAATGTATCCTCATAGTCTATTCCTTTCTTCGAGAATAACCCTTACAGACAAGCCATGCCTTGTGCCTTTTTATCCCACCATATGTGGTGTGCTTAGTTATGAAAATCCACTTCGCAACCAACTAGCTTCTTCCTCGGTGTAAGATCTACAAGTTGTCATGTCTTGTTCTTCATCAATGAATAATATTTTGCTTCCATGGGTATTTTCCAAGGGTGAGACCCAAGGGTTTCTTGGACCATTTTTGGTCCATCGATTCTACAACGTGACTCAAGAAAGCCACATAGACCTCTTCACGAGATTTGTTACGTGTCCTTGGTCCAACAATAGATGTGTTTGGGACTCCGTTTAACTTGGCATCTCATATCACATTTGTACACCATCTTGGCATATGTTGAGTTGTGGGTTGTGGAGCTTATTCAACTCCAATTTTCTTGTTATTACAATCATTACTCTCTTCATATTCTCGTATTCATCATAGGTTTGTCATATGTATCCTCTGTGACTTTGTGAGTATGTGAAAGATATATTTGAAGCACCTCTCTTATCAAACTCAACATCCTTGTTGATGTAGACTTTCTTTGTTTTCAAATCAACAAACTTGTATCCCATTGAATCTTCACTATAACTTGTAAATATGTATGGAGTTGACTTTTTGTCTAACATTTTCCTTTTTTGCTTTGGGATTAGCATAAGGGTTTTTGCCTGACCATGCTTCTTATGGAGTCATGTTATCAAGTGGTATTGTTGGTGACCTATTGAACAAATACATTGTTGTTTTGGTTGCTTCTACCCAATAAATTCTATCCAATCATATATCCTCGATCATGCACCACACCATTTCCATGATTGTGTGGTTTCATCATTTTGCAACACCATTATGATGTGGAGAGTAAGGTGCAATCAATTGATGATGAATTCCGTTTTCTTTTAGGTATGCAAAGAAAACATTACTAGTGAATCCCCCACCAATCTGAGTGGAGAACCTCGATATGATGACCAATTTGTTATTCAACAAGAGCCTTAAACTCTTTAAAGGCTTAATCTTTGGCCTTTAACGGTATATCCACATTTTTCGTGAATAGTCATCAACAAAGAGTAGAAAGTATTGATATCAAGTATAGGTTTATGTTATTTTGGGATTGGTATGAACCAAATATGAATTTGTTGTGGCTCTATATAGATTCTTGGGAAAAAAGGTATTTGATGTTGCTTTCCTACTAGGTAATTGGAGCGAGAGATATATGTCTATTTCTTTAATGTGGCAAACCTCAAACCATTTGATTCTAAGTGAGTGAGACTAAGTACTCAAAACTAACATGCTCATATATCCGGTGCCACAAAATTGTAGAATTGGTGTCCTTAACAATGAGTGCTTGATTTCCACACGACATAAAGTTCAACTGAAACATTTTGTTGATACTTGAGGCTATTACAAAATTTGGGAATTTCTTGTAATGAGACACATCTTTTGCTACTGTGTAGTCAAATCCAACTCGATTTTGTGGTCCAATAATTAAGCGATTGATAGTAGATTTTTGGCAAGTCCTACGACATAAAAGACATGTGATTGTGCAAGTATTTGGTGTTGAGAGACAACTTGATATTTGCAGTACCTTAAAAGATTTAGGAAGTATCATCCCCAAGGAAACTAATTTTTCGTGGGAGATGGACTGAGTGTGGTGAGCCAATATTTGCATCCTGTCAACCGCTTGGTTGTGCCCGAGTCTACATACCAAATGGAAATACAAAGAAATTGCATGGTCTCCATAATTTGCCTCATGTTGCATGTATTCCTCTTGTTGCAACAAGTTGACCAACTGTTTAAAGGATGGTTTCTTCTTTGTGACATTGAGCATGGTGAAAAACACCTTTATGAGGGCATACAACCTCTTAAGAAAATGGGTACAAGAGATGCGTCTTTCAATTCTTATCTTAGTGCTAGTAAACAAGCCTTCAATGTTGCAATTATATACAAAAAGGCTTCTACAAATTCTAAGGATTTCAACTTGAAATTGTGCTATTGACTCTACAAATGGAGAATGGTATTTTGATTCTTCGCCTCAAAGATAGAACCGAGCTTGTACCACATTGATTTGGTGGTGTCGACATCTCTTATGTGAGGTTGTACCTCATTTATAACTCCAAACATGATGATGAGCTTGGATTTTTATTTTCCTTTTCAAACTTTCACCGATGTTTAGTGTCAAGAGCATGCCAAACAAAAGAGCCATTCACAACATAATAGAGATCTTCATACTCCAAACAAGTCTTCAATTTGGTTTTCCATGCAACATAGTTGTCTCCTCTTGAGCTATGAATATGGTAGGAAGAACTTAGGAACATTTTCCATTGTGCACAAACTTTGGGAGATGGATTAGTGCCTTATTACTCCAAAAATCCTCCCTTTCTATATACCGCTAGTCTGATATACCAAACATCTCTATATGTGCGCCCTTCTGTTTACCCATCAAGACATGAAAGAAGCTCGTTCTCTCGATATATCCAATCGTATGCGAGAGAGACATTAATGCATATGAGAGAAGAGTGGTACATGATATTTAGATAGTTAATGAAAAGGATCCCTCTAATCAATGACATCTACTTAGAGGAATATCTGTGTTCATTTGAGACAAGTCTCGATATATTCAAATTATCCCAATTTTAGGATTTACACCTATAGATCGTGACAAATGGGAAAGAAAGTGAATGGATGTGAGTGTGGTGTCTTTATTACTCGATAATTTATACGGATGGTGCCAAAAATTCATTGTTATAGCTATATTATGTGTTAGATGTAGTAGTTCAGGTGTGACAACTTTACTTGTAAGTGTGAACCCGATTCATCAGTATATATCAAACACTACAAAGAGATCCAAAGATCTCGTGAGTGTGATTTGAGAACCAATATTTCAGTTTGTGAGTTTAACAATGGTTTCTAGTTGATATGGAGACCTACAAATTAGTACAAAATAACAGTAAAATGTAGTATAGAAAAAATTGCCCCCCATAAGGAAAAAATGGATTTATTTATATTTTTAGGCGACTGTGCCTATTTGCCTTGGAATGCAAAAATACTCTTGAATTCTTAGATTTTTTGCAAATTGTTTTGTTTGTTTTAGCAATGTGGCTTTTGAGGAATGTGTTCGGGTCTTATAGATCTATCGTTTAGGGTAGGTTGAAAGAGTTAAAGGTCTAGTTAGCTCACGGTGTTAGTGAGTGGGATTGATGGAATCGGCGTAAGATGAGTTGGCTTGGATGTGCCGAGGTGAGGGTAGTGCAATGAGCTTGAAGTAGGTTGAAGGATTGTGGGTTGTCAGAACAAAGAGCTCACTAGTGGAGTGTAGGGGGTCGAGTTCGGTTATAAATGGAGCTCGGTGTTGAGTAGAGGAGTCGAGCTAGAACATGTTGGATCGATGTAGATAGGGGATTGAAAAAAATTGGGTAGGTCCAATTTGGGAGAGGTAAGGGTGGCGAGTTTGAGCTTGTAGAGCTCGTGCAAAAGGGGTGAGTTCGGTTTGGAAGGGATTTCTACTTAGAAATACCTCATGTCTCCTCAATGCAACTTGATCATGAATGCAACTTGTGACCAATGCATTATCTCAATGCATGCAAAGCTCAAATGTAGGGCGAGTTGGGATCTATAACTTCTTATAAAGACTGGAACACCTTTAAAAAATTACAAATATGAACTTGTAAAACAATAAACAAGGCTTTGAAATGGGGAGTTCCGGTGCTTCTCTTCCACCGCCTAAAACATTTTGCATGCTTTTTAATTTTTCTAAATGTACAACTTAATGAACCATAGTGCAAGAAATTAAATCGGTCATCGTATTAATAAAAAGCAATCCACAATATTTATAAACATTAAGCAATTGAATTTTCATTGTAAATATCACCAAATCAATATTGCAACTAATGTTAAAATTGACCTTAAACAAAGTGACAAGATTTCACAACATTTAACTCCCTTGTCACAATTAAATCTAATCCTAATTAGAACTATAAAGAACACCTAGTTACACACTACTTGTACATAACAACAATTTGACCAAGTTCTTTATTATCCACACATTGTTAAATTAATAATAAAATAAACTAATTTTTCACACACCGAAATATTATAAAAGGAAGTAAATATCGGAATAAATTCAAGACAAAAAGATGTCAAAGAAAAGTTGTTAAAGGTTTGTAAATTACCAGAGTGTTGGAAAAGAGGTCAATGGCCAAATGTACCCGAGGGGGAAGGATGTTAAAGGAAAATTATAAAAATAATTTTTAAAAACAAATAAATTACCAAAGTCCTCAAAGGAAGACAATGGCTGGATGTACCCAAGGGAGATAAGGTGTCAAAGGCAAATTGTAAAAAAAAACAGCAAAATAAGGTAGTAAATTATAGTAATAAATTCCCACGGTCTCATAATATGAACAAGTAAACACCAAACTCATAAAGGGCATGTAACAAAACTACAAACATCCTCTATCACATCATAATTTTTTTGGTCAATGTCATATTTAGTGCATATCATAGTGTCCTTACCGCCTTCGAGGACCTTTGAGATTTTCTAGTGTATCTCACTACATGCTACTACTATATCGCCTCCACCCTCATGAAGATTTAAGAGAGAACCTTTTAGTGAATGAAATCCATGGAGGGAGGGAGAAAATAGATAATAGGAGGATGTGCCTCAAATTGAAAATGATGGAAGTGACGGATTTGTTCATCAAATTGAATAAAATGTATGTATAAGGGTATTGTAGTCCTTGTTATTGGGAATTGACATAAAAAAGGTAAGGGTAAAACAAGTCCTCCGCTTGAGGTGGAGGAGAAGGTAACCAAAATTGATGTCTCTATTAAGGTAATCAATAGGTGGCATTAGAGTGGGAGAAAATACTATAATATGAATAATATCATTGTGGAGGAGAGAGAATGGGTTTGTTGCTCTCTTCTTCACTCTTTTGTGCTTCAATCTATTTCATCTTTTTTAACAAGTTCAAAAATCCTCAAGATTATGACCTAATGCATCATGATATGTGGATAACAACTTAGACTCATCGAGAGAAGTCTATAAAAAAATCTTCATGATGGGTAGGGGCAATGATTTCTTGATAGGAGAAGGTATCAATTATGTAGTAAGAGAGCTAACTGATTGAACACAAATGGCTTGTGGTTTGGGATTTGGTTGAGAAGGAGATCAAGTCCATCCCCCATCAAGTCATCATCATTTGGGCTCAAAGTTGAAGTCCTTTGGTTTAGGGGGGGAATAATAATGATAGAATTGATACTATAGTTAAAATTGGATTGCAAAGATTCTAGGGAAGACATGCTAATGAAGGGTCCCTACTCATAATTGTTAAAATCAAAGATGAATTACAATTGTTGGTAATGTAGAATTTACCCGTTCTTAGCTTGGGCATATCCAAACAAGAAGGGATCATATAAAAAATAACCATAATCACAATCAAGACCAGTAAGATCATTATTGAGGAAATCAATGATGGTTTCATTAGGAGTTGAATAGGAAAGCTCCTTGAGAGGATGTCAAACATGATAAAGTGTAACAAGGGTTGTGTCGGTTTCCTTCTTGCAACATTGGGATCACAAATAAGGGGTGATTATGTAATGATAGAGTGGGGAAGGTCAAATATTTTGACCTTAAGGTTGATTTCATTGAGCTCATCATCATACAAATCAAGAAGGCTCTCAAGAGTCCTCTCAACTAGTTTTAGATGTTCACTATATCTTTAGATGGATTCGATTGGGTATTTAAAGAGTTGGTATGCTAACAAAAACACAAGGTAATTCCTCGAGAGTGGGCGATTTGAAAATGCCACTTCATTTAAACTGTTCAAACTTCAACATGTTTGTGTCACCTTAATTTTATACATAGAGCACGAGGAAGGAAATTTAACGCATTGACATGTGGATGAAGTCACTACATGCATCCATGTGTCCATGGTCAAAAAAGGAGGATGTTATCAGATATAGGAAAGTTGAAGATCATAACTTTTACTCGAATGGTGTGAAGAGGCACAATGATGAGAAATCAAAAGTAACCACATGGGGGAATTTTCCTTTTCTCATACCATTGACTTGTGGTCCGAGGTTGATTTAGGTTATCATTTGAATAGCCTAAGAATTTGATGAATTCAAAGAAGCAATGTATTTTTGGAACCCTCATTATTGATCTTGGTGGAAATGAAAAGAGGAGGGTCATTGAGATCACAAAGTTGATGGGAAAATAAAGAGATAAGGCTTAATCATTTGCTTGATCATTTTGAATATATAGCTCTTCATATTGTTGAATTATGTTATGTACCTAGGGATATGATAAAATAATATTTATGGGTTGATGGAGATGTTGACATGTGGTACACATCCCCTAGTTATATGGTTATAATATATTGGGTCAAATAGGTAACTTGTGGAATTATTTATATTGGGTAATGAGTCAACTGCATTGGGATTAAGTACTATCCACCCGTAAGAGTAATGTATGTCTATATAAAAGAGATGAATATCACTATGATGGATGTAAATTAAGTGAAGAGTCTTCTATCGGTAGATCTTTTACGTCATTCCCTATTGGGAGATCTTATAGAGTTATTCCTTCTTTAAGGAGTATTGTATGATGTTGCCCTACCTTAAGTGTACTTTAATCTATTTCTCAATATATTGCATATGAGGACATCTTGGCCCACTAATATCTCATGTTGGGTTGATCTTCATTATTTTTGAATATTTTTTTGGATTATTCTATTATCATATGTGAAGATCATAACGAGTGTATTATAGCTCCATTTGGGTAAAACATTCAATGAAACACTAATATTTAAGATTCATTTATAACTCAAAACCGTTGGAATTTTTTTGTAGTTATTTTACTAAATTTTAAGAATCATTTAAAGAAGTTACAATTCAAATTTCAACCTTATGTGATATGCTTTTCTAGAGATATCATTGTTTTAGGGTTTTTCACAAATTTTCTCCACATGCTTCAATTTTATGATATTTTTCTAATTTATTTTCCCCACTTTCCCTAACCTAATTTCATTACATTTTCAGGAAGTTCACAAAAATTAATTAGGGTCCATTCTCTCGTGTTTTTAGATTTAAGGCCAACTTCAACCTTAAATCGTCAAGTCAAAGTTTGGTCAAATGAGATATTCGAGATCTACTTATCTACATGTTTTCATTCTTAGATTTGGGGTAGGAAATGGGATTCAGTAGATACTAGTGTTCATGAAACACTAGTTTTTCTTAGTCATGGATTGAGAAGAGTACCTACGGTTGGTGACCATTATGCTATAGGTTGTGTAAAATATGCAAAAGTCAATAGAGAAAATTTTTGGTAGGCATGGGAAGGGTGGGAAAAATTTAGGTAGACTAAGAAAAAGACAATGTTGAAGAATTGGAAGAACATAATTATGATGTAAGTAATGACAGGGAGGAGGAAGAGGATGCAAAAGAAGAATAAGAGGAACACAATGATGATAATGAAGAGCCTACATATGATGCAAATGGAGATGTAGAGGATCTTGATGAATTACTAGAGATGAAGGATAACAATCCAAATAGTCTAGCTCCAAATAAAAAAGTTCAATATTTCATTTTTATGGATGCATTTAAAAGAAGAAAGTAATTGTGTCCATAAACCTTAGAAACAAGTATAAATTCATCAAGATGGTGTGGCTCAACATCTACATGTTCAAGAAAGGAACATCAAGGAAGCTCAAGTAGATGGTAAGAAAATTAATGTTTTTGAGGATTGAAGCTCACCATGGAAAAACATGTTTTGCATTTAGTTTTTATTCTTTGGATATAGATGGTTTGGATATTTTTATTGTATATCCTTGAGTTCGATACCTTGAGAACAATCAATATTACTATGTAGAAGAAGTTTATGAAGATTTGGTACAAGAAAAAGGTCACCTTGTAAGATATCAAACTTAGCAAGGAACAAAGGTTGATCAAGGTAGAGCATGTGGATGATTTTGAAGATGGTGAAGAAGGGCATAAGGAATACTCATAAGAAGAACATGAAGAAAAAAATAACAATTCATCTACTCAAGAGACAATCATAGTAATCGAAAAGGTGGAAGAGGAAAATAAAGCAAAAGAAAAGGCCGAGGATACTAAAATTTAAACTTATAAACACCCACATCATCATGAGAGACAAAAATCATGGAGGCATGTCAAGACATGTCATAACAACAACCAACATGGCTATATAGGGAATCAAAGCAACAATCATTATGCCTTTACATGAAATCAAAGAAACCACAATTATGGAAAATGGAATCATAGGGGTAATCACTATGGATACACATGAAAGCCAATGAGGAAAAATATGGTCATAAATGGAATCAAAATAACACAATAGGATTTACAGAGATTTCACCTACTAAGATCAAATATGGGTGGGTAGATGATCGAGCATGAAAATAAGTGTCTAATGATTTGAAACACAATCATTACTTGGTTTCTTTTCATGTTTTGGGGAGGAAACATGTCAAGGAGGGATGCCATGTTATGTACCTAGGGATATGACATTAGAATGTATATGGATTGATGAAGATGCTGACATGTGGCACACATCCCCTTCAACTAGCTATATGGTTATAATATATTAGGTGAAATAGGTAATTTAATCATTTATATTGGGTAATGAGCTGGCCTACATTGTAACTAAGTGTTATCCACCCAATAAGAGTAATTTATGTCTATATAAAAGAGATGAATATCATTGTGATGGATGTCAAGTGAAGAGTATTCTATTTGGTAGAAGGATATCAAGTAATGAGTTGGCCTACATTGTAACTAAGTTTTATCCACCCAATAAGAGTAATGTATGTCTATATAAAAGAGATGAATATCATTATGATGGATGTCAAGTGAAGAGTATTATATTTGGTATAGGGATATTGGAGGTGTCCCCCTTGAAGTGAAATTCCATATTGATATATCTCGTGGAGTTCTTTATTTCGTAAGGAGTATTGTATGGTGTTTCCATACCTTAAGGAATATTTGATCTATCTCTAAATATATTGCATATTAATGCATACTTTCCCACCAATATCTCTAGTATTGTGTTGATATTCATTATATTTTGAATATTTTTAGATTATTCTATTATTACATGTGAAGATCTTAACATAAAGCAAAGAGATAAGGCTTGATCTGTTTGAATGGATAGCTCTTCATATTGTTGAAGTATGCTCTCATTCGAACCATGTAAGAGAAACTCTTGCCTCAAAGCTAGTGGATAAGGGATGTTCATGTCAAAGAGGGATGAAAATAAATGATTATGATGCTTAGGTGAGGTTCATATGAGTTTGAAAAATAGGATTCTACTTGGAAGATCAGAGAGTTCCATGATTGAGTCTCATTCTTCCAAGCTCGGTTATATGATGGTGGTTTGGATATGAGGGGTCTCAGTTATAATGATCTCTAGAAATAATGAAGACTCAAGTTGGGTTGAGTTTTTATCTTTTCTCAATCTGTACAACATTGGCCCTACAAAAATAGGTTGGCCTATGCAATTAAAGATCTCAAAAATGGCATCATCCATGTAGGTTCAAGATGGTTGATGGTGCTGATTTAAACATATTTTATAGATATTTGAATTTTTGGAATAGGTATATAGGAAGCTTGACATGTAGAAATGGCTTAAATAGTCTTGTAACTCTTAGGTTGAGCAAAGGATACTAGAATCGATGCAATCAATTACTCTTTTCATACCTTGTATGTTAATTCATTTTCAATATTTTTAGTGGTAAAAGTGTAGGTGGTTTTGATGGTAATGATTAAAGGAGTTGCATTTCATTTTTATTTGGAAGGTTGATTTTGTTTTTAACCTTGGATAGATCAGGAAAAGGATTGGTATAAATACCTGAATGGGTGTTAGTCTTATGCATGACATTATGATGGTCATATTTTTCTACTCAATCTTGCGATTTGATGGTTTTTTCACGTATTTCTCTTATCATGACATTATGATTGAAGTCATGTCTAAGAAATAAAGTGTAAGCCATGGATCTAAGTTCTCAATAGTTTTCATCAACAACCATTTTTTTGTTATCCTATCACTAGGCAAGAGGATGAGAATGTTTTATCATGGCCTAGGTAGATGTTGTATTGACTCTTCTCTTGTGAGAGGTTGATGACAATCCCCTGGTATGATGGGTGAGGAAAGGAAACTCCCTTAGGTTGTGGAGAGGTTAAACCTTGAGAGGTATCAATGTCATAAATGGTTATATAGGAATAATTTCCATAAGTGGCGTTACAGTTACGAGGTCCATATGAGCTTGAAGAGTTTTTATGTTGTTTTTAGGTTGTGATTTCTTGAATTCTCACATGAGATAATATTGTCCTTTAAATTTTTCAATGACTTCATCCAAAGTTCAAAGTATAAGGGCTTAAGATTATATTGAAGGCGAGGTTTTAAATCCAAAAGGATTATTTGGAATAAATTATTATTGGACATGCTATGATTGACTTAGTAGACGATTTCTATTGCTTGATAAAAGCTTGGGTTGTTCCATTTTAAAATTGTTTATAATTAACAAAGGTGTTAATGTTGTTTTTAGGTATGTCATGATAGCAAAATATTCAACTAACACATTGAATAAACATTCAAGTTCAATAATAGAGCTAGTCAAAAGGATACACTACACATCTAAAACATCACTTGTAGGGGTATTATCTAAGAGCTTGGTGTCCAAATAAGAGTTCTAATGTAATATTCCTTGTAGACATTGCCAAAAGTGTTAATTTGAAGAGGGATTAGTTTATTCATCATGGGTGATGGTTGGAATAATTTCTCCAATTCCCATTGCAATAATGCAAGGAGCTAAAGCTTCTCTTTAAATTGATTGAATAACCTTATTAAGGTTATGCAATTGAGTTCTGTTAGGATCAAGAAGGGGGTTGCGGGGTTTCGAATATGTAGTCGATTAGTCATTTGAGCCAAGTTGGTTTTCATTTGAAGGAATTAATTGTTACTAGTGGTTTGATGTTGGTTCATTCGTCCAAAAATTGTAAGATTTGTTGAGTTAGATATGCATGCAAAGTATATTATGACATTGGTATGTTGAGAAGATGCATTTTCAAGGGTAGCATCTGCCATGGTTGAAGAATATGTAGAATGTGTATGAGAAGAAAATAAGGGGCAAGCCATGGTTTGGATTTCCTAAGTGATTGAAGAATTAATGTGATTAGGAGGATAATAATTGTCATGGAGAATGTCTATGCATTTTGGAAGCATGTTGAGAGATTATACTTGATATTTAGGGAAGCCCTGAAGGAATATGTGCATTGCAGGTGTGTAGATGAGATAATAGTTATCTTCTAGTTTAATTTCATAGTCGATTCTTCCTTGATTATGTGTTGGTTTAATTGAGATCTAGTGGAAACATTACTAGCATATGTATTAGGAAAGAGCTTCTTAGAATTAGTACCGACCATATTAAAATTTACATAAAAGGGTTTAAAAGCGAGTGAAAGAGACTCGATCATTATTTTGAGCTCTATTAATGTGTTTCATGGGAGGATTGAGAAGATAACCTCCTAGGGTTGTAAAGGTAGAAGAAAAGAAATTTGGCAAGCAAGTTATACTTGACAAACCGATATGCCACTAAGAGATGAAAAATAGTAAGGATAAAAAGTTGATATAGTAGGAGTTAAAGATGAACATGTAGATAACTCACTCAATGAAGCATTATTTCATGTCGGGTTCACTAGAATGTATGTTAGATAATATGGTCAATATGATTATCCTCTCCCTCTTCTCAATAATATAGATTATGATATAAGTAGAGGACCATTCTAGGCTGATACACATGCCAAAGATAGTGCCTAGGGGTGTAATAGTCGTAGATCTATAAGAGAATAATCAATACTCATACGAAAGGTGTAGGGTTCCAAAGCGTATGTCTAATATAAGGGGGCATGTAGAATCCTAAGGGTGTAAGCGTAATGATAATAGAGCTAAGTTAAGACTAAGGGCTGTAATGCCATTTGGTGGATAAACATTGACTATACAAGTGTTTACACCCTTTTTAAGATTTGATTATCTTTTAAATATGTTATGGAATGTACAACACCAACAAAGGAATCTAAGGTTTGAAACTAGGAGCTATTCGATTAATTAACTTCCAACATTAACTATACAATATTAAAATAACATATTGGTACTTATAATTGATGATTACAATATGCTACAAGATAGAAAACACAAGATGGAAGATGCACTTAGCTACATAGGAATGTACATGCAAGATTTGGGTGTACCAATTGAATAATATGTGAGAGAAAAATTTAACAAGCTTTGTTCTTGAAACTCGAAACTAGGAGATCACCTAGTCTAGGACCGTACATATATCCAAGGAAAGATTGTATGGTCCTATACCTATTGTAAAATATTGGACTTGCTTGTTTTGGGGTTATGTAACTTGTTTTGTCCTTCGGTGGCATGGAAATGTGTTTCTTTGTCAAATCCTAAGTGTCACACAATCCTAAAACAATTTGTAATCAGTTGAATCAAACTCAAAACCTAACCATTGGGTGGGAGACCCTGCTAAAAGCTTAGTTTTTGGGATGAAGTGTAATTTGTGCACCGCCTACATTGAAACCACTCGAAGAGGCCTCAAACCACACGTGGTTCTCCACATATCATGTAATATCTATATGAATGAAATTAGTTGGAAACTTGAACCACTTTGAAAAAACTTGAGATGATTGTACTTGCTAAGAACTTGAAGAAGGGATCTTTGCGTGCTTCATAACTTGAGTAGTAGTGGTGACCTAATTGATGTGCATCAACTTTAGGAATATTTAGGGATCCTTGAGTGCCTTTTGTATGTATTCCAGTGAAAGTGCCAAGTGATTTTTTTGTTTCTTTCCGGGTGAGTGAATGGGGTGATCTTAACTTGGTTATATAGGGTTTTAAAGGTATATCATTATGATAAGGCCGACCCAAGAAGATGAAAAGAGCAAAAAAATGTTATTAAATTGAAATCAAAGTTGGAAGATGAGTCATTCCAAGACCATACAGCTCGGCCAGGTTTGGATGCCACATCCTAACCTAACTATACAATTTTGGACAAAGATGTGGTGAATGAGATTTGGAAGTTGCACAATGAAAAATAGAGTTTTAAGTATTAATATTATACATTTACACTCGAGTTTGTCAACACATCGATTGTCTGGGAATAAGAAAGTTGGGAAAGGGATAACAAGATATATTGAGTGGGGATAGGATGTGAATGTTTGTATTATCAAAGGAGCATAATCAAGATTAACAATTTCAAATGTTAAATTGCCAAATTTGAGTGTCTACAACAAGATAATGCAATAGAAAAAATATGATATACTATCCTAGTCAAAAATATGATACATCAAACATAATCAACCATTAGGAATATAATGGAAAGAGAATAATTATGGATACTTAATTTTGTGAAGACATTGTTGGTGCATTAACCCCCTCTAGGGGTTAGTACACTGTGAGAGAATTGTTGTGGGTGAATCATAAGAGGGATAGGTAGACAGGACCAAAATTAGGTACATTAAAGACTTGATAAAAATTACATGTACAACTCATATTCTTCTTGCTCTTAGTAACCCAATGTTCTAAACTAGACTTCCGTATAAGCTCTACTAAATCCTACACCTTTAAAATAATTCACAACAAATTTGCAAGTGAAATAAGGGAAAACTATGTGATGTTGATATAGAGAAATGACAACAATGATGCCTATTTATAGGAGAATATAACTTGAAGTCACAATCTCCCTTAGTTGATGGCATCAACCACTTAGCTAATTTTTTTCTACTAGACGACAACAACCATGGGAAATTTTGTTTTCCACAAATGATCCAACATAAAGATAAGGAAAGGAGAGAGAATGAAGGTAGAGAAAACACTTGGAATAGTTATGAAAGTGATCTGAAGGGGATTTAAAGGTGATATAGGAAAATGATGTGAAGGTCATAATACTAAGGATATCAAGAGATCATATACAGATAATGAGAGGTAATTAGAAGGTAGTAAGAGGGTAGGAAGGTGTGCTAGGGAAAGCTAGTACAATGCCTTGCATGAATCTCTCACTAGGTACTATCAACCAACCCAACCACACTACTGGTAATGCCCCATAAGGAAATGCATTCAAGGAGGTAATGCACCACCAACCTCCAAAGAGAAATAAGTAGTAAGGGTGAAAAATAAGGTGCGTACAAAGAGAGGCCCTAATGAACCCTCCATCCCTACTCCAAAATAGTGCAAGTATTATGACACACATAACCTTTGACTTAGACATTTGATAATCTCTATATTGCATATTGGTTGGAGTAGTCAACTTGATTAGGCTATGGATTTGCCATAGCCTAATTAGGATATATCTAAGAGGTAGTGTTGAGTATTGATTCTTGAATTATCATACTAAAAATTCTATTCTTATTACAAAAATTGTGGAGGTTTTCCCTCTTCAAAGTGGTTTATTGGTATATATCAGTATTCTACTCTTCATTTCACTCATATTGCATGAATATGCTCTATTCGCTTGTATTTGTGACTGATTGCTAGCAATCTGTTCATATGATATGTATTTTTGATATATATGTGAATCGACTTTGCAATCAATATTTTCTAAGTTCTAAAGACACATTTACCTAAGTCGAGCAAAGTTGATGCCTCATATGTGAGAACCGATAATGGATAATCCCCAAATTAAAACATCATGATCTAAGTATGTGTATGCAATTTACAAGAAGCTCATATGATCTATTTCAAGATCAAGTATAAACACCACATGAAGTCTGCAAGTAGAAAAGAGCTTATATAATATCCCTAAAGTCTAGCAAAAATAGAGGCAACACATTCTATTCTACGAAAGGAAGTAACTTGTGATTACATCAATTATAAACCATCCTAAATATGGTAATTCAAGGTTATTTTAATGCTATGGAAAAAATATATATATTTAGGAGGACATGAATTTATGGAAGCATTTTCCTCAATTTGCAAAAACCCTTTAGCCCCTTCATAAAACCCAACACAACTAAAGACAACACATATGGCACAAAGGGACACAATTGGTAATGGTGGATGCATGTAAGAAAAAATAAACTCATCAGAGCCTCATAAAATATATCTTGAGATTTTCTCGTAGAATACATAAGAACACTTGATCAGTGCAAGTGATTTTGAAGTATTATTCTATATATCGGTAAGATTTTACATCCAACTAGCTTTAAGAGGGAAAAGAAATCATGGTTGAAAAAGGCACTATCGCTAAGAAACTTAACTTTGTTAAGATCATAAGTTCTTTTGTGTTGTGAAGTAGACTATTCTTAAATGTAAGATTCTATGCTTAAATTTCATGAGACCAAGTATATTAATTGAATGAAATTTATGAATGATATTCATGTCTCCAATTTCAGCAATAAATATACAAATGTGCAAAACATATTGTCTTTTGACCAAACACAATATTATTTAGATCTTAATAAGTTAATAACATTGAGAGAAATAGGGAATTTCTTTTAATATCAACTATAAAGACAAAATAGATTTCAAGGGAAGTAATTTGGAACAAATATCCCCTTCATAAATTTGAAGTTTTGAAATTTGCAGCATTGGGAGAAAAACCAAAGAAACCACTATTGACCTGAGTATAAATTTGAATCCAAAATTAGGGATAAAAGACTACAAAAGGACATTTTATTGGAGACCAAGCTCCCAACTTAGCATATATAGTTAGTATAACCATATTTGCAAAGGAAACCAAAGTCAACAAGGAAGGCATTCCATTTTTTTGATCTAAGCATTTATCTTCATAAAACAAATGAAAAAATTAACAAAGAGGAATACATGAACAAGTTCAATTCCTTTAAGAAAAGAAAATTGAGAAAACAATGCAATTATTGAAGACATTTGGAAACACACTTGGTGACATAAGCTCTATGATGGACAAAACAATGTCATTTACATAACAAAATCCAGATGCCTTGCCCTTTTTGCATGATAAAGACCACCAGCCCAATTGATTGCAATGTTGCATTGTTTGTGAATAAGCTAGATAAGCACCCCCATAGATCCTCTAACACAAGTCCTGGCAAGAGTATCGATACAAGTACTGACCCATCAAAATTGTGTAGTCCTATCCAACATTGAATCATTCCAATGCCTCGCACTTTCTCCTCTGTTGTATATGGATTTATTGCTTTCAAAAATTCTACATAGTCATATGCTTGAAACTTACGAGAGATCTCTCCATCTTTTGTTGGGTGGGGCTTTAGAACTTCCATTTTATTAAGCAAATCATGATGCAAAATAAGAGCATGTGTCATCGTATGTGGTGAGGTTTCATAAAGCATGCCCTTCTCCATAATAATAGTTTACCACCTCTCGGGTCATAATAATAGGACACTCTTCTCTTACCCCCATCCGGTCCGGAAGTAAGGGAATTGCTTCCTATTTCTATTAGATAGTCTCCTCTCCTTTAAGTTTCCAATAAGTCCCTCTATCCTAAATTGCCAAAAAATTCCACACAAAAATCCAAAATGAGGGAAAATTTTATGGGTAATCTTCGTTGAAAACTCTACGCTATCCTATCCTCAAACATCTAAGAGCACTTGTAACCCAAAATACCATGAAAGCAATCCAAAAAATGATTAAGAAGGCGAGGAAGAGGTGGGGAGGTGAAAGGGACAAAACTTGAATGCTAATATTTTACTGATCCTCAAACTTCTAATAGCACTTGTATCCCAATATACTATCAAAATAGTCTAAACAATGATTAAGAAGGCGAGGAAGAAAAGGAGGAGGGAGAAAGGGAAAAAAACTTGAAGGCTAATATTTTCCTAATCCTCAAACATCTAATTGCCCTTGTATCCTAAAATCTTTTGTCAAAACAATACAAACAATGATTACGATGGTGAGGAAGAGGGGATGGGGAACATGGAAAATTTTAGTGGTGAATTTTCGTAAACTCGTGAAAATCGAGGTTTATGGAAATTCAAATTGGTGAATTTTCTATGATTCGTAGCTGAATTATTCCTTGAAAAAATTGACCGACATGTCCCTTGTACTATTCATTTCTCCTAGATTTTACACATATATAAGAGCTTATAAATGTAATTTGCCACCATTTTGAATCATTTCATGCACATATTCACCGAATTAAACATAAACAAACAAAAATGTACAACATATGCTATCAAACCACAATCGTAATCCGTTTAGACTCCAACCCAAGTTCATCCAATCTTAGACTCTAAGACCCGTCCAACCCCTTAGTCATCCAACCCCTCAGCCATCCAACAACTTAGCCATCCAACCCCTTAGCCATCCAACCCTTTAACCATCTAACTCGTCGTCCAACCCCTTAGCCATCCAACCCTTGGCCATCTAACTCGTCGCCTAACCCCTTAACCGCCCAACTCTTTCGTCCAACCTCTTAGCCATCCAAATCTTAACCGTCCAACCCCTCAACCATCCAACCCATCCACCATCCAACCACTTGGGCTGTCTAACCCTTAGCCATCCAACCCTTTGACAATCTAACTTTTCCATCCAACCCCTTAGCTGCCCAAACCCTTGGCCATCCAACTCGTTGTCTCAACCCCTTAGCCATTCAACCCTAGGCCATCCAACCATAGAGCCGTCTAACCCAAGAGTCATCTAAACCCAAAGCCATCTAACCTAGATCCATCTAACCCTAAGCCGTCCAATCTTAGAGCCTTTAAACATAAGAGCCATCCCTTAATAGTCATGGATTCTAGAAATTAGGGTAAGAAGGTTACAAATTCAGCCAATTCAAAAAAGGGTGCAAATACTTTGCTTGGCTATTTTGGAAAATCACAAAAAATGAAGGGGGTTTCTGCATCAGTTGAAAATATCGGTATGTGCTATTTATAGGTTATTTAGTCTTACAATATTTGATAATTATGTTTTTCATACTATTCTTCGAACTCTTTGTACTGTGTAAAAATTTAACTATAGATAAAATTAATACTATATATGTAACAATTTTATAGAATTATATGCAGATGTTTTAAATTCCTTCACAAAATAATCAATTTAAAGATATCGATGATCCATTATATGTTGAGGAAAACATTATGTCCCTTGATGACATAGAAGTACAAGAAAATTCATCGAATTCTCATGATACACCAACAGAGGAAGCTTCTACTCCAAGGTCTATTTCTAGAAAAAAGAGACATGAGAATCAAGATATTCCTACTAAGAGCCTAGATGTAGAAGTTGAACCCCAAGAAAAAAAAATAAAATATGTCAAAGAAAGAGGACAAACTAGACAATTGGAAGGAAATTCTAGTTTGAATGGGCTGCAAAATATCCGTTTATTGAATCTATGTACACTGAAAAGGGTAATTATGTTCCAACACAATGTCGACGCAAAATATGTGATTGACAATAGGGAAGGATCACACGATGAAGCTCAAATTGGACATAATTGAAAATCACGTGGGAAAATATACATTTCCCAAAAGCAAAAGGATGGCAGCATAGTTAGAACATATAAATGAAAAGATGCAAAATAGTGTCTACATGTAAAATACACATAAGAATATGAAAAGGAACAAAAACGTATGAAAAATCTAAATAAAAAAGGTGGCACCATAGTAATAGGATTGAGCAAAGCTATTAAGGCAGAAATGCATGCAAAAACTATTCAGTTTGCTATTGTATTCCATATATTGAAAAGGAGAAGACCCATGTTAGATTTTGGAGAAAATAAAATTTTGTATCAAGTTATTGGTCTACAAAACATTCCTCAATCTCATTGGTCAGATACCGATGGCTAGGAAATTACAAAATGTCTATCTCTGGTAGAAAAGGAGGATCTGAAACAATGTGTTCAAAAGGCAAAGTATATTTCCCTTTCAATAGATGAGGTTACTACAGTGGATAATGCTTCATGGATTTGTATTCATGTTTACACATCTACTAATGAAATAAGAACTCCACACCTTTTAGCAATTCATAAAATGACTAAGAATTGTAGTTCTAAAAATATTTATAAATTGGTTGTTTCAAATCTAAAGGATATCGCCAAAATGGAAGAATTTTCCATTGCAACAAAATTAGTTTGTGTCGGAACCGATGGTGCAGCTGTAATGCAGGGAGCCGAAAATGGTCTATGCATTTGACATCAGAAAAATGTTTCTCCTTACATGATTTCTATCCATTGCATGACTCATAGAATGAATCGACTTAAAAAATTGTGAGCACATTTGAAAATGTAGTGAAGTGAAGGAATTGATACATAATTTGCATGCTTATTATTCTAGCGAGTCTTAAGATATTTTTAGAATTTTGGAAATTTACAATTAGACCTGATAGAGTGAAAAAGATTCTCAAAGATGTAGATACTAGATGGATATCTATGTATGAACCTGCATATAGAATATTTGATGAATATCCTTCATTGATAGGATTTATGTATAAATACCACAGGGATGTAGATAAATCTAAAGGTCTATTGTGCCGCCTAATGAGACATAGAAACTTTACTCACACTCTGCGGTATTTTTCCCATGTTGAAAGGGCTTACTATTTTAACGAAGCATGCACAAGATCATTATTTCTACATAATAGACTTCATAAGACTCATAAGACGTGTGTGTTGGAGTCTTAAAATTTTATATATTTCTGATGGGAGTTTTCACGGTGTTGCTTTTGAGAAACTGGAATGCATTGACAGACTTGAAAAATCCCAGGTGCTTCTTAAAATACAATATACATGATCATCTATGTATAACAACACATGGAAAAGATATTCCACTTCATACGTTCCAAAAAAGAGTTGATATGGCTATCTCAAAAATGGAAGAAGTAAGAGTGACACAAAATTTATATGATGCAGTATTATTAGAAACTAGGTATAAATTGAGAAAAATCTCTAAATATTTAGTTAAAGAGATCCGGGAAATATTCAAAAATGATAAAATACTTGAAGCAATGAGAGTTGTAAATACGTAGTTTTGGAATTTTTCTGGCGGAAAACCTTATACATTTATCAATCCTTTATTTGTCAAAAACATGAGTGATCTAACTGACCATTTCTCTAAGATTAAAGAGATAAATAGAGTTTTATGTAGAAGGTATTTTACAAAGAAAAATACTTAGTTCCCAGTCAATGGATTATGCTAATACTATGATATGAAAAGTTTAGCTTCTACAAAACCCACAAGAATATGGTGCCATTAAAAGGATTTGGAAGGATATTTTTCCAATAGTATTCTGTGTGAAGATTTGAGTGAGTATATTAAGTTGTATGAACTCTTTCAAACAATTATTCTGGGTTTTGTGGAAGATGAGAGGGTTTTCAGTGCACTGTCCTTTTTAAAGTCAAAAGTTTGAAACAAATTGGATAGGAATCTAGAAAGCTATCTGAGGTTGTATGTATCACGTTACTTAGTGGAGTCTTTTCCTTATGATAGAGCACTCGCATTATGGAATTCACTAGTAGAAAGAAGAGGAGTTAGTAATATTCTTCCTGACTCGGGGGATCGAGACACATCCACTAGATCATGCTACAGTTGATTTCCAAGACACAAATGAAAGTGTTGCTCCACATGATCGCTCGAATTCACGTAGATTTCATTTCTTCTATACATTATTAAGACTATTTATGATAATTTGATGTAATAAGTATTGATGTATTTCATACAGAGATTACAACTTTCAATAAATGCAATATTATATTTGTCTTATTTTATCCATTGCCATTGGAACATTTTCACTATCATTTTCTTGTATCCCATTTGTTTTCTATATTTGGTTTTCAGACTGAAATAAGGACATATTTGCCTTTTATATCTGTTAATTGATTTTTTACATCTGCGAGAAATAAAAAACGTAAATATTTAAAAAAAAAATCATATTTTTTTTAGCACCATTTACGTAAACAAAGAAACATGATCATCATTTGTATTATGTAGAAATCTATTAACAATAAATATAGTTACAATTCCAAAGACTAAAGTACTCTTTAAATCATTCTCTCATGTAGGCATTACTTTATGAAGAAAAGTATCAATTCATAAAGCATTATCAGCCAATACAATTCCAAAAAGGGGGGTGTACATAACATTTCAAAGCTTCTGGACAAGTTCTGTCATATAAGGATGAGGGCATCCTCTTTTCTTCCTATGATTCTAAATCATATTTGTCCTTACATCTACCACATAGAATAAAAAGCAAAAAAGGGTTGGTCACCATCTTTTAATTCCTACGCTAGTGTCAGAATTGTGACAACACACCTATCACATCGTGAAATTAACTAACATATTGAATTTCTTATGTTACAGGGGAAGCTTGATCTTTTTCTTACGCAAGAGGCGAAGGAATCTACTTTGTCTGTACATAGCTATCTGGTATAACTTCTTATGCTTACAAATCTCATGCTGTGGTATATATATTTTCAAGAATATTCTGCTCCTCCCTCGCTACATATCATGCTGACAAAAGTGTTGCATATGTGTCTGCCTTTTACTTTATTAAGACTTCTGGATTCATCTTATGCTCCTTGATTCTCCTTCTCAATGTATTATGTTTTTATTTAATATTATGAGTTTTTCCTTCAACTATACAAATAAATTCAGGATTTTGTGGGCATTCTTCAAATGTGCTTCAAATAAAGGTACTTCTGTCTTTAATTTTTCATATTTTGCCTGCAAAACAAAAATATAATTTTTTTAATCTATTAGATAAGTTGAAAAGATATATTGCAACGCTTATAATATTAGGATTTTGCATGTAAAATCCCACTCACCACAAATTTTTCTTTTTCTGCATTTGCTATTAAAACATTTGTCTTGTCTTTAGCCCATTTGTTGTAGTAAGCTTGTTCTTCAACATTTAGATTCTCCAACTGTTTAACATTATGTCTATAATATCATCATTGCAATCATTAATGTATGAAATTTTCCTAACTGAGCTTTATTTAGAAAAATGTCATGCCTTGCTGGTTGGCTCTCTATGGCAGTGAACAATGAATTCCTTTGAGTGTTATTATGGTATCATGTATTTATTTCTTTTATCAAAATTTTAGCTCTCCTCTCCAAAGACCGCACCAAATCCACATTAGACATTACAACTTCTTGAATTGTTGCCCCATACTATATGATATCATATTTTCTAATATAAAATGTGTCTTTTCATCATCTGTTTTTGGATATTTTCTTAGAGGAGGAGGAGATTCAGTGTCTTATACTTCATGCACATTTTGTTGTGGTTGAGATGGAGGCGGAGTAGATTGAATCATATCATTGGTGTCAAAATAGTTACCCTTGTCTGCATCGCCACTATCAAAGCTAAAATACTCGTCTGTCAAGGGCGATGTTGTTGAAAAGATGTGTGGTTGTTACACTTAAAACACCACCTAGTGAGCGTCCGAGAAAATTATGTGGTTTCAAGATGAACTCGATCCAGTTGACTCTACAGAAATCATAAATTCTTGCTTGAAGATCTTATTTTTGTTTGGAATGAACATGTTGGCGGTATTGGTGGCCTCCTTGTAAGTGGAATGTGCTCAAAAGCCATATTACCTACAAGAAGAAAACAAAAAATTGTTAGAAAATTATCATTATAGGGTTAGGTCTTGTAAATGCTAAAAATGTGATGGTAGACGTGATGCACATACCGACCTCCTAGGTCACTTTTGACGAGGAACT
The DNA here is from genome assembly GCA_018340775.1 of Taxus wallichiana var. yunnanensis. NCBI lineage: Eukaryota > Viridiplantae > Streptophyta > Pinopsida > Cupressales > Taxaceae > Taxus > Taxus wallichiana. Next base: position 563,361,863 of record CM031242.1, on the reverse strand, counting down.
TGAATTGGTGTTGATTCTACTGAATCTATGTCAGGATCCACAGAGACCTCTGGAGGGGATTTACCTTGAGCAATTTCCTCCTTATGAGATGTTGTAGCTATAATTCTTCTCTGCAAAAGAAAATCTTACAATTATTATTTTATTGAAAAATATTGAATAAGAAATCATTATAACAAGAAAACTGTAAAAGTAACTTGGTTGCTGTTGTTCTTCAAGACTAAGACCAAATCATTTTATCATTAATTACAATTAGAATTTTTTTCTTGTTGTAATTCATAGAAAGCTTCTCGATAGAAAGTAAGAATATAATTACAACAAGATAATACGAGTCATGGATTTATCGGATGCATTGCGGGTGCGGAAGACATTTATTTTTATTCAATTGGAAAAATATGTGCACCAATTGAATTGTTGACCTGCTAGTGTCCGCAAAAATATTGAACTACCTAATACGGAATGTCCGCAAATCTTCCCTATGATACAATCCTGGCTTGAAAAAGTGATGCAACTGCAAGAAAGAATTGGCTTGTAATACCTTATAGAAGAAGGCATCTTATTGAATGATTAAGAGGAGCTGCACGATAATGAGATAAAAATGTTAGAGGCTTGGGTGGTTGAGTAATGTTAAGAAAAAAATATTTGAAAATAATAAAATTACCATCAACCTGCACATTATAATGAGACTCCAAAAATGTTTTTTCTTCATCTGTAAGGACAACCTTTGTAGTAACGGATGACTTGTTTTGAATAGTAACCCTTGATTAAGCGATGTACGTTTGTGGGCTTAATTGTGAAAGAAATTTTGCGATGACGCAAGTGCACGAGGAGAACATAAAATTTTCCCTCATTCTAGTTGTAAGAGGTGAGAAGGTAATCAAGGACGGAAGTATTAGTATCGAATTAGGGCATGTCAATAAGCCCGAGTAAATTGGGTTTTTTCCATCCATTCCTTTTGTGTGTCTTTTAGTTTCAGTAGAGCTACAATCTGTGGGCACATGAGGTTTTTGTATTGGAATTTGGGTGTAGGAGCAGATGTGGTGCTTGACATTTTGAAATTTGGGAGAACTTCGAAGAACAGAGAGCTCAGAGCGTTGGAAATGTTCGTGGAAAAGTGAGGAAATGAATGTTGTAGGGGTATATATAGGGGTTTTAGTGGTTTAAGGGACATGTGGCGAGAAAACTATTGGTTAGATATGTAGGCCACCCAACCCACGGTGGACGTATGGACAAGATTCTTGGGTTTGATGGCTAAAGAATTGGATGAGTAAGGGGTTGGGCGGCTAAGGGTTGGATGACAGATATGGATGGTCAACATGCCCGTCAAACCACCCGACCAACCTTCCCTGCCACACCCTCCCGTCTAACTTGTCCAACCAACCCCCGAGGCCAATCTATCCCATCCAACCTTCTTGACCAACCCACTCGACCAACCCCAAAGGCCAAGCTGTGTCCCATCCAACCTACCCGACCAACCCACCCGACCAACCCACCCGACTAACCCACCCAACTAACTCACCGACCCACCTACCGACTAACCCACCCGACCCACCTACTTGGCCAACGTACGAGAAACCTACCCGACTAAAGATTGAAACTGATCCATTGAAATTTGAATACAATGAGAATCAAATGCAACAACAAAGACCAACATAAGCTTTTAGAACTGATAAAATCAAAGCTACAAATGCAAATAAATAATTTAGATCAATCCTAACAGATCAATCCAAATCATGAACAAATCTTCCTCATGAAAATTAAAACCAACTCCTATCATATTAAACAAAAATAAAAACTATTTTTGATGAATCAAAGGCACGTTGATACGTGGTTTAAATCATTACAGGATTTAAGATATCACTTGAAAATTTCTGCAAAGAATTTGTGACTCAAAGAGATCCCTTAGACTCGATTCGACCAACCTAGCCGACCAACCTGCCCGACCAACCTACTCCGACCAATTATGTGAAACCCAAGGAAAGTTATCCCCGTGAAATCGCCTTTGCCATGAAACATTTTTTTTTGAAATTCGCCAACGATTTAGAAGTCAATTTTGAGATTCGCCACAAATTCTAAACTAATTTTTCAGAATGGGCTTCTTAAAATGAACCACGATGGGGAAATGGACGAAACTTCAAGGCTAATATTTTCTAAAGTTTCTATGATCTAGAATGTAATTCATTGTTAAGGTGTGCGGTACAAGGTAATATAGGGTACTCGGACAAATGAGACTCAACGCATGTCCCTAGTGAATTTTGATAGAATAGATGCAGACAATATCCAAAAATTAAATAAGTAGGTGGTGTGAATGTTACCTATTTACTAAGTTCAAATAAAGGAAAAATAATATTCATAAGTTTTATTTTGTGGAATGGCTAACTTTCACAAAAGAAAATATAAAAATAAAAAGAAATCAATCCTTGAAGTTTTCCATATTAAAAGAAAGAATGATAACAAACCAATCATGTACAAAGGAACCTTTTCTCTACTAGTGGGTGTTTAAAAAAAAACTTAAAAGTACTTATTTGATTACTCTCAATAAACTGGGTTTCCATAGAGTTGTCATGCAAGTAATGGTTATTCTATTTTTTAGGGTTACAAAAATTAAGGGTTACTCTATGTATTGTTAGGTAAATTAAAATCTAGGAAAAAGAGGAAAATGTTTCCTTTGTGAATGGGAGGAGAGAATTGCTTCTATGATGAGAAACTAGTTTTTACCACTCTTAAAGCTGGATAATACTAAGAAATTTAAAACCCTCTCAGATGACACAAATTATTTCAAAACACTAGAGAAAATTTATAATCTTTGGAAAACAAAAAAATCTTGGATCAAAGAATTTTTCAAACACTCATCAAGGCAATTCATTATATTTATGAACATAAAAGCATAGTTACGTGGGGACGTGTCCCCCCCATTTTTGACAAGTACGGGATGTCTCGTATGTCCTGAGGACGTGGGGGAAACATGTCCCCCATGTTTCTTAATGTTCAGTCTTCGACGGAAATGTCTCGAGGATGTTTGAAAAGAAAGGAGGACGTCCCCGAACCGTATGAAACACCTAGGGGATGTCGAGAACATTTGGATGTCTCCGGGAATTTCTTGGGGATGTCTAGATGTCCCTGAAGTCCCCCACATGGTTTGTCACATTTTACAAAAAAACACACATTTTACACACTCAAACCTATATTTTTTTTTATTGTAAATCACTTATAACATAAAAACAACATTCCTAACCTAGCCTAACCTAACCTAACCTAACCTAACCTAACCTAACCTAACCCTAAAAGTGCAATTTTGTGTTATAAATTTACATTATGGTCTCATTTCATATTCACACCAAGCAAGAGAAAAATTGAGAGCAAGAGCAAGAGCTAGAGCAAGAGCAAGAGCAAGAGCAAGAGCAAGAGGTATTAATAGTTTTATTTGTTTACAATACTTGTTAAAGTCCTTTTTTTAAAAAATTAGATTTTATTTGCATTTTTAGGGATTTTTTTAGCATTTGCATCTACATTCACAATGTAATCATGCATAGAGTTTGTAGGATTTTAAAAATACATATTGGTTACGTTTTTAAAAAATAATTAATTCATTACATAATCAATCAATCATATAATTATGGTTATTTTTTATTCATTGCAGCAATCATTACCATGAGCTCTTCTTTTGAATATGAGTATGAATCATATCATGAATCAGAGCAGGAGAGGGTTGAACAGGAACTTGAGATAGGTGGCCATGGAAGTGTTGGTGATGACACAATGGGGGAGAGTAGAGAAGGGACACAAAATGTAGTGGCAGCAAAAACTTGTAGTTCAGTTGGTAGTGCTACCAATTTCCCCTCTCAAATGTTTTCCAAATTTTCCATTGGACCATTTGATAAGAAGAAGCCACTGCAACAATTTTCCTAGATAATTGATAGCCCCAAGTTTGGAGGGGGGAGCAAAGTATGGAAGTGCAACATATGTGCACTGACTTGGCATGACAACATCACTAGGACCAATGCACACTTGTTGCACCTTACAGGAAGGGGGGTTGGCACTTGTAAGGGCCTTTCAATAGAGTAGAGAGTTGATATGGTGAGAATATTCAATGGAAACACCATAGAAAATTTTCCCGAAGTTCGTGGTTCTACGGCTAACACTCCTTTGAGCTCTCATAGGATTTGAAAACATAGTAATACTTTGGCTGGTTCTAGTTTTGGAGTGTCAGAAGTGGAAAACAAAGGGAAGAGAAAGGCGTGAGGGAGCCCCATTCATTGTTGACATATTTGATTCAAAGGAAAGGGAAGAGGTAGATGATGCTATTGGGAAATTTTTCTATTCACTGGGATTCCATTTAATGTCACTCACTCTCCTTATTACGGGGAAGCTATGGCTAAGGTTGCAAAAGCAAGTACAAGTTATGTGCCTCCTACAGACACAAAATCGAGGAAAAAAATATTGGATAGAAACTATTCCAAGGTTAATCTGTTGATGGAGGAGATGAAGGTGACATGGATGTAGCATTATCATGGATGGGTGGATGGATATTAGACATCGTCCTCTCATCAATATCATTGTCTTTTGTAAAGATGGACTTCTTGAGAGAAATTTATTGTTCTAGGAAGTGGAAATATGTTGAGTTCCAGTATCATATTTTGAAGGATGTCATTGAGGAGGTTGGACCTTCAAACATTGTACAAGTTGTCATAGATGCAACTTATGTGTGTAGAGCAACAAACAAGCTAGTGGAGCGGGAGTATAGGCATATTTATTGGACTCCATGTTGTGTGCATGCCATGAAAAATGCATTGAAAGACATATGGAAGATTTAGTGGGTTAACCAGATAGTGAATGAGGCCAGGGATGTGTAGAAGTTCATATGTAATCACCACACATCATTGACATTTTTAAAAAAATTGAAGAAGGAATTTTTGAAACCAGTTGACACCCGCTTTGCATCCTATTTTATTTTGTTAGAGAGTATGTATGAGTTACGGAGCCCCTAAAAATTATGATTATGTCACGGGATTGGACTAGGTGGCGTGAGTCTAAGATAAATTGAGGGAAAAGAGTGAAGGAAGTGGTATTACGGGAAACATTTTGGGTTGATATGAAATACATCATATCAATCATAGGTCCAATTTTTAGTGTCATTAAATACGGGGATTCTAACAGCCCCAATCTTGGTGAGATCTACGAGTGCATTGACACCATGCTTGGGAAAACAAAGGAAACTATTCGGGTGAGTGACCTATTGGGTTTTAAATTGGTACTTTAACAAAACCACGGTCGGGGATAACAAGTCCCTCCTCTTTATGTGAGAGGTTACCTTATTGAAAGCAAATAGTAAAGCTTATATACAAATGTACAAACTTAATCTTAGGGCTGGACTTCGACATCTTGAAATGCTTTTTTACCAAAATAGCTTATCAATAAAAAAATGAATGGAAGAAACTAAAGAAAGGGAAGAGCATAATATAACAATACTTTTAGGAATTATAAATAATAGAGTATAACCTTATACGTATTGAGCAAAGGTAATATAGAACATAATCATTCACATTCACAGCATAAGATATCATTCCATAGACACAAAGTTCTAGAAATCATATCAATAAGAACACAAATTTTCTTATTACAGAAGATAAATGATCCACAAATTTCAGGCAAGCAAGAAGAGATAATAGATGAAGATAGAGAGAAAGGGGAAATTCTTCTGTATTGATTGCTTTTGATTCTATTTACACTTCAAAAGTATCAAAGTCTAAAATTTGCAATGAGCCAAGCTCTTACATTTATAGATGAAGCGAAAAGAGGAGAAGAAGAGAAGGAAGAAAATCTGATTTGGAAGCTCAACCACCAACCATCAATGCCCCTACAAATCTGCCTACAATCTGTCAAATTTGGTTCTGCATGTCTTTAGCGTGCTGAAGAAGGAAGGATGGAAGATCAGATCAAATTTGATCTAGTTGAAGTAGTTTGATCACATATTAATGGCACAAAATATGTTTTCCATATTTTCACCCAAATCAAGATATCTAGTCGGTTCTCCATGTCTGTTTAGCGTATTGGAGAAGGAAAGATGGCAAATTATATCAGATCCGGGTAGTTGAAGCAAACATATCATGTATTAATGGAGTGATAGAATTTTTCCATATTTCTAACCATCAAATCCCACTAAAAACAATATTTTATGCTTCCATGGCGTAGAGGAGACCAAGATCTTTCCAACAGTATAAAATTTGTCGAATTTTGAGCACTGGAGTGAAAGTTATGCTTATTTGAATATTTGAATCAAATCCGTACAAAAATGGCGAAAATGTAATTTTCGCAAAATGGATCCATGGGCCCGAGATTGAAATTGCACCTTTAGTGCAAAAGATGCAAAAGTGTAAAATTTCCTGTAGCCCCGCAAGCCCGTAACTTCACATTTGATATAGGTCTGACACATGGCTTTACCTGAGTGGTAACAGAGTCACAGTTCACTTTATCACTTTACGCCTTTTATGGAAACAAGGCTCAAAATCTCAAAGTTCTCCACCGACCCGCTTTCCTGCTTTGAATTTTTAACGTGGGCTCAATATTTGAATTTATCCCTTGGTGTGAGTGGGGCCATGGTTCACTTTATCACTTTACGCCTTTTATGGAAACAAGGCTCAAAATCTCAAAGTTCTCTACCAACCCACTTTCCCCCAACTTCACATTTGATATAGGTCTAACATGTGGCTTTACCTGAGTGGTAACAGAGTCGCAATTCACTTTATCACTTTATGCCTTTTATGGAAACAAGACTCAAAATCTCAAAGTTCTCTTCCGACCCACTTTGACTTTTTAACGTGGGCTCAATATTTGACTTTATCCCTTAGCGTGAGCGGGGCCACAGTTCGCTTTATCACTTTACACCTTTTATGGAAATAAGGCTCAAAATCTCAATGTTCTTCGCCGACCCACTTTCCCGCTTATGAATTTTTAACGACCACGTGTCCCTTTGTAGGGTTACCTTTGGATTCGCCTCTTGAAAGAGCACCAAAGAGACACGTAGCTCCTTTCGCAGATTTTCTTTGTTTCTTTGTGTTTTGGCTAAGTCCCTTTTGTTTGGCGGGGCCATATGTCTGACCCTGGACATGTGGAGGCTCAACACACATTTGGGACCTACCTCCAAATTTTCCTTTGAAGTTGTGCCGAGCTAACACGTGGAGGCTTCCATGCAAACCCTTCTATACTTAGCCGATTCAACAGCCGGCTCTGCCCCTTCTTTGACTCTGACCACGTGGCGAGCCCGCACACACTTGGGGACCTGCTCTTGATTCTTCCTTTGAAGTTGTCGTTGAAGAGACATGTGGAGGCTCCTACCGATGCTTGGAATTTTCAATGGCTGACTCTGTCTTCTTTTCAGACTTGGGACACATGGAAAGCTGGCGCTCATTTGGGGTTTTGCCTTTGGCTTCGACCCTTGAAGGTGTGCTTATTGAGACATGTGGAGACTTCCACCGGTTCTTTTATACTTAGTCGATTCAAGCCTACTTCCCATTTGACTTCTATTGGACCCTAGACACGTGGAGGGCTGGTGCTAGTTCAGGGTCTCTCTTTAGGCCACACCTTTGAAGTTGTGCCGATGAGGCATGTGGCGAGTCTGTGCTCACTTTGGATCCTGATTTGAACTTGGCCTTTGGAGGTACACCGTTAGGATGCATGGAGGTTTTTTCCCACTATTTATACTTAGTTGATTCATTGGATGGATTTTTCTTTTCAGACTCTGACCACATGGGGGGCGTGCGCACATTTGGGGTCTCCATTTTTGTGCACCATACCAAAAGTACACTGAAGAGACACGTGGCACCTTCTACGATCTTTCTATACTTAGCTGATTTGGGCCTTGATTGAACATTGCCTTTCTTCATACAAAACCAAAATTCCAAAAGTGACCCGATGACCCACCTTCCCGCATCTAATCAGAGATGTCCACATATCTGTAGATGTTGGAAAAGAAATTGATAGGGAAGATACACTGTCATTCACAACTGTAGAGAAAAAAATAGAGGAGGAAAAAACTCCACCCTTCACGCCTAAAAACAAATTGCTCCTCATGGAAAGGACTATAAACAATACCAGGCTCGATACGATCCACGACCATAGAGAAAGGATTTGACAATTTCATTTGAATGGAGGAAACAATTTTTAGCATCCAGACGGGAAGACAGAAAGTTTTATCAAACCATGCGGACTGCAAGATTTTAAATTAATAGGGTGAGATTATAAATGAGCACCAACTTCTTCAAATATTTTATTTTTGTATCTCTCCAAAATTCTCAATTTTCTCAAACATCTCTCAAAGGCACTAACTCAAAATTTTTGAAACTTGACTTGAAAAAATGAGGGGATTTTGAGGGTGACAACAATTGGCTCTTTCTGGGGATGACTTGGTTGGGATAGAGGAATGAGGCAAGATCAAGAACTATAGAAAAACTGGGAAAGTATACCAATGCCTTATCCATTGGGAAAATAGAGTCAAAGGTAAAACCAATATAGAAGACAACACACACGAGAAGGGAAACAAACCAAAAAGGAAAGACAAAAAAACAAAACACCGCACACAATATATACAAAAGGACTGCCTAATCACCTAGGACTTGAACAACTTCAAATATTGCCCACTATAAGGAAGTGGGAGAGGAGATCCATCCATATAATCCAAGTAGAAATAATTTTCTCTAGAAAAGTGTTTGATTTTGAAAGGACCAAGCCAAAGAGAATCAAACTTACCATGGCTTCCTTGAGGTTCATGTATTTTGTCCCATAATAGAACAATGTCTCCCACTTGAAAATCTATGGGCCTAGCTTTCTTATCAAACAAATCTTTCACCTTTAATTTATGCGATGATATCCTATCAAAAACTTGCATCATGTCTTCATTCAGCTTCTGGAGATACATGATCCTCTTGTCTAAGGAACTAGTGAAACTTGTATCTTCAATAGCCTTCATTAAGTGGAAGGCTGGAAATTCCACTCATTCTCTGACAACCGAGATTCAACACCATACACCACCTAGAATGGAGACATCCCAATTGCTCTTTTGGGTGTAATTTTATCAGCCCATAGAGCATCATAGAGCTTCTTGTGCCAATTCCTTTGAGATTCATTGAAAAGCTTCCAAATGATGGTTACCAAATTCTTATTCGTTGATTTTGTTTGTTTATTTCCTTGGGGGTAATAGTGTGAAGAATGAGCAAGGGAAGTTCCATAACCATAGCATAAATCTATCATCTCAGAAGAAGAAAAATTTGAAGCATTATCAGTCATAATTTTATTTGGTACCCCAAACCTTATCAAGATGTTCTCCTTGATGAAATTACACACCACCTCAGAAGTAGTGCTTTTGACTGGAATAGCCTCTACCCACTTTGTGAAGTAATTTGTAGTAGTTAGCACATGAGTATTTCCAACACTGGAAGGTGGGTTAAGAGTTCAATGAAATCCAATCCCCACTATTGAAAAGGCTCATCAATCACTACTGGTTTAAGTGGTAAAGTAGCTAACTTAGGTCTCCCAACAAAAGTCTGACAAGCTTCACACTTACCTACCCATTTTGGTGCATCTTTGAACAATGTAGGCCAATAGTACCATGCACGAAGGATCTGTTATCCAAAATGTGCCCCTTACTCATTTTTGTGGCTAACTCCTCTCATTCTTCCCTCTCTTGTGCCTCAGTCATGATTTTTTGCTCTTTAGGCACTCAAAACCTTCTGGAAATGGCACCATTGGATAGAGCTATTTCTCAACTTTCCAGAAAGGTAAATTTTTCCTCCTAACTCCATGTATCTTTGAATTTATGGCTCGACGGAGTTTTCGTGGGAAATTTTCCCCTAGAAGGCCCGCGGCCAATGAGGTGCCGCCACGTGTCATGGAGGTGGCGGGCGTCGAAGGAAGATTTGGAATTTTCACCAAGTGTTTGGCAAAATTTCAAATGGAAAAATTTTAGCCCGTAGGCCAGCCAGTGAATCAGGTGCCGCCACGTGTCCAGGGGAGCAATTTGAAAAATTTGGCTAAGTGTTGGCGCATGGAAAATTTTGAAGGAAGGGCCCGCACCCAATAAGGACATGCCACGTGTCTTATGCAGTTGGAGGTGGAGGGGTTGGAGGAAAACTTGGTTTTTTACCAAGTGTTTCACCAAAAATTTCAAAAGGTATGTTTTAGCCCGCTTCCCCACGTCTAATCAACGCTTGCCACGTGTCACGATGAGCTCGAACTGTGGAGCGCGGGAGGAAGTGGGAACTTTTCCCAAAGTGTGGCGCTAATTGAAATATTTGCCCCAAGGGCCCGCAGCCAATTATATGTCGCCACGTGTCCTGGAGAGGTGGAGCAAGGGGGAATTTGGGAAAATTTTCCCAAGGAAAAATTAAAGGAAAATTCAGCGAGGAAGGCTGCTCCCCTTATCATGCGAGCAATAAAATCTTGCCACGTGTCAAAGGGCGCCAAAATCAAGGAAATGCCCGAGAAATTTTGAAAGGTCAAACCCGCATCGAATGGGGTTTTGACACGTGTCCAGGTCAAAAATTATCAGAGAGACCCGCGGAAAATTCAGGGAGGACAGGCCCGCATCCAATCAGTGCTCGCCACGTGTCCTCACCTCACCGGCTCGGCGGGAATTTGAGAAAATTTTCCAAAGGTGGAAACAAAGGAAAATGAAACGAAAGGGCCCGCACCCAATAGAAATGTGCCACATGGCACCTAAACTAGTGGAGCATGGGGAAATTTCAGAAAATTTTCCCAAATGCAAAAAAAGGTAAAAATTCAAATTTTTTTCCCGCTTGGCCCGATTTGGCCCTGTTTTGCCCTAAATTTTCAAATGGCCATAACTTTCGATCCAGAGCTTGGTTTTTCACGTTCTTTATATCAATGGAAATTGGTGAAATTATATACAAGATTCCAAGGTTATTTTTTCATTTTTATGGAGTTTGGAGAGATAAAATTGAAAAACTCCTTTGGCACGTGGTCATGGACAAAAATGACATTTCAACCACCATTTTTAATGAAGAATGGCTCGCATTCTCTCCCAGCATGGTTAAAAATGTTAGGGAATGGGTCTGTAAGGATGCCCATGCTATTTTGAATGCATTTTGGTCAATGATTGAACCTCTCCCATGTTTTCCGTGTTTCTCTCTCCTGGGCTTGTCCTTACCTTTAAAAAGCGATTTGGCTCATTTTCAAAGGGTTGAACATTTTTTGTGTATTGCAGGTCCCCTTTCTCACCTTGAAAGTGATTTTGGTGGAATACCAGACCTTTTTAAGAACTGCAACTCATTTTTCCTTCCAAGTGTTGTAATGCAAGTGAATTTGATGTTAAAATAACAATACAGGCCTTGTGATTAATCTTCTATCCTCTGCTAGTGTTGTTTGACTAATTTCTGATCTTTCATTACATGTCATCAGTTTGTGCATGATTTTTGTTGTGCTTCCATGATTTGTGTCAATCTGTAGAAATGAGAAATGCTCACCACTCCTTTGGTGCATCACCTATTAGCATTAGTTTTAGTTTTTTGCATTCTCCATCTCTGTCTCCTTTGAAATTTAGAGTAGGATTTTGAGTTTTAAACCTCTGCAACTATGCAAGTGATAAACCGACCGAGAGAATTGAGGAACCAGCCTTTAAACTGGAGATTCCTTTCCCATTTTACAAGTCCCACACTTGGGGAAAGGTTTCAATGTTGTGCAATCACATTGGATGCTTAGAATGATCAAACTAGAAATTTGATCAACATCTGAGCAAGTCTTCTCTTTGATTCACCACACACGAAGGATCTTATGGGCAAAGTGATGAGAAGAGAAATTCCCTCCACAAGCCACGATAATGAAAATATGAAAACAACTTCTCATGTTTCTCATTGTCCACACATTTAAGGAATCTTCCATCAATGCCTCGCTTGAACAAAGCATTTTCCCATAATACATACTTTGCAAACCTTATCTTAATAGCTCTCTTTTCCTTGGCACTCAAATGGGATGGAAAATCTCCATAATTAAGAAAATGTGCAATACAAACATACCACTCATCAATTGAACCGAGGAAGAGAACAACAGAACATCAACTTCTTATGTGGAAAATTCTTCATCATCGCCCCTTCAAGTAATAATCTCACATAAGCCTTTACCCTAGACTAGCTTAGTTGGCTTGATATCAAGGTCATATTCTTGGAATTTTGCTACCTAATTACCTCTCTTAGTTCTAAACTCATGTTGTGTAAGAATATACTTGATGGTTATATTAGGTACAAACACAACAGAGTGAGAATTAAGAATATAAAAATGAAACTGCTTGACAACTTTGACCACTACAAAAGCATGTTTCTCCATCATAGTATATTTCAATTCATGAGATTTCAGAACATATCTCATGAATGCAATTAGAAGTTCATGATCCTCGAATTTCTTTGAGTTAGCACAGTAGCCAAGGTACCCTCTATAGCATAACAATAGATGATAAAATCCTTGCTGAAATCAGGACATGCTAAGATGGGAGTTTTAGCAATGGATTTCTTGATACCTTCAAATGCTTCTTTACCTTTGGAAGTCCAACCAAAGTTTTTATTTCCTTTCATCATGTGAGCAATACTCATAGTCAGTTCTACAAAATCTAGAATGAATCTCCTCAGGAAATTTATCTTGCCAAAGAAAGAGTGAACACCCTTTTTGCTTGTGGGAAGAGGAATCTATTGGATTGCTTGAACTCTTTCTGGATCTATCTTGATCCCTTCTTTGGAAAAAATATGCCCCAATAACTTGCCTTCAGTGACAAAAAAGATAGACTTCTTAGGATTGAGGAAAGTCCATGTTCTCTACATTTTTGAAGAAATGTTTCAGATGCTGAAGATGATTTGTTCTTGTTTTGGAAAAAATAGTCAAATCATCAAGGTACACAACAATACACTTTCCCTTTAGAATTCCAAAATATAAATCCATTTCCCTCTAAAAAGTGGCACCAACATTGATAAGACCAAATGGCATTCTCTTGTAGGCGAAGGTGCCCAAGGGGTAGTAAAAGCAGTCTTGTGCTAATTTGGGGTACTGACTTCCACTTGATTGTATCTAGAGAATCCATCTAGCATAGAAAACATCTCAGAGCCTGAGACAACTTGTAAAACTTGATCCATCATGGGGAGTGGATAGTTGTCTTTTAGAGAGGCCTAATTCAAATTCCTGAAGTCTACATAGATGCAAATCTCACCATTCTTTTTTTTCTGACAGGCACAATGTTGGCAATCCATGTTGAATGATGTATAGGGAAAATAATATTTGCTTTTAGTAACTTTTGGATCTCTTGAAAAATAGTATCAGCAACCTTAGGATTGTACTACCTTTTCTTCTGCTTGAAAGGTTTGATCCTAGGTTTCAGAGGGATATAGTGCTACATCTCCTTTGGTTGAAAAGCCTTAAGATCTTCATATGAATAGGCAAGAACATCAAAATAATTTTTAAATAGGTTTACTACTTTATTTTCTCTTCTTGAGTGTAGCATTTTCCAATATTCACCACCTTGGGTTCATCATTGCTTCCAATATTGACCTTCTCATACTCAGCAGATTGTCGAGTTCCTTGAGAAGCTTTAGATTTGATGAACCTATCATGTTTTTCAAACAAATCTTCTAGAATCACCAGTCCTTTGGGAATCTTGTTACCCTTCAACTTAATACAACCATCCTAATCCATCTCTTCCTTGATATCTTCCTCATTAGAGGGCACATGTTCTCTAGGAAGAGTTTCACTTCCTTCAAAATATAATTGATTGAAGTTATCTTTAAGCTCCAAGAAAGAGAGCAAGTGTTGAACATAATTAAAAACCTTTGCTTGCATTATCCGGCACACTAGGCCTATGAATCATTTCAATGGTAAATTTCTCTTGAGAGAAATATGGATGAGGAATCAACAAAGATCCTGAGACAGCTAGAGAATCAACTCTAGTATTCTTTTCTCTTAACACAACTTCAATTGAGAAGGCATCAAGGAACTCAATGGAATCCCAAACAAGATTTCTATAATGTTTCAATCTCCTATTCTTGACTTGGTAAAGATCCCTTACCTATTTCACAATCAACTCTACATCACCATGAGAACAAATATTCCTTACTCCTATTTCTTTTGCCTTGCTTAACCCAAGGATGAGAGCCTCATACTCAGGTTTGTATTATTTGTATTTTCAAAATGAAGCTTGAAATAAAATGGATGAATCTTCCCTTCTAGAGAGATTAACACTTCACAAGCTCTAGAACCAGCTAAAGAGAAGCTTCCATCAAACTCCAAAGTCCAAATGTCATTGATCATGAATCACTCCCTTAGGAAGACTTTCCTCATCCTATGACATGATCATATAGTTTCCATGCCCAATATCTTCATAGAGTATTTGTGCTTTTGGATCATCAATCTTTTGCACAATATACTCAGTTTACTTTTCTGGTAACATCTTTCTTATTTTTCCATTGACCGGGATCAAATCATGTGACTAGTCCATCTGAATTTCACCTCCTACCTCTTTATAGAAATTCCTACTCAAAGCAATATACTATATGAGGGGGAATATCAACAACCAAAATAGTGGCTAAGACCCTTTTCTCTAGAAAAGCAATGAAGGCTACTTGTGCATCTTTAATCCTTCCAACCAAAGACACTTTTCTACTCTCCATGGAATAGTTGGAACCAAAGGAATGTGTTAGAGTCAGGACCCAAAGCATGAGATGATTTTGTAGGCATTACATTGTCGATGCTCCCGAGTCTATGACACGATTCTCGAGCTTATGGCCAGCTATGAGGAGAGTCACATAAAATGGTTCAATTTTCTCATTAGGGGAAGTGACTGCAGCCACAAGGCTTGGTTGAGTTGAGGAAGAGGGAGTAGGCAAAAGACCTTTAGAAGTATTGGATGAAGCTTTGGATTTGGAATTGAAAAATATCTAGAGGTGGATGGGGCATCACTACTAGGAACATGAGAAAAATTTGATTTATCAACTTTAGGAATTGAAGGACAAGAAGTTTTGGAAATAGAGGTAGAAGGAGGAGGATTAACATTACTCACCTTTTGTGTGGAGGCAGTGGGAATAGGAGCTCCTCTTCTTGTAACCACTGGAATAGTTATAGGAAACTCCTTGGATTTCTTAGTAGGCTACATCACTTTTTCTTTTCTATTTGTTTTCTCCCAATTCATAACAACATATGACTCACTATTCATCTCTGCCACTCTTTCATCATATTCATCTTCGTCATCCATACCTTCAGTGGTAAGGAAATGAACTTGAGATCCACCAAGATCTTCCAGTTATTCATCAACCTCTTCTTGGTTCTTCATAAATTTCATTAAACTCCTCATGATCAGGTTCTTGAACTTCAAAAGTTGCATTGATTGGAACCTTGATAGGTGGGCCTTCAATAGCCAATTTATTTTGAGAAGGAGGTAACCGGTTCTGGGCTGAAAATTCTTCCTTGGAATATCTTGGTAAGGAGTATGTTGAGCCAATTGTTTCTTGATAGCAATGAGATCATTTATAAGCTTTTGTACTAACTGATCAGAATTGGCTCCAAGGAAGAGGAAGAAGAAGATACTTTAGATTTGGAGGATTCTCTTTTCAGTTTACCAGACATGATTAAATCATCCTCAACACTGATAGCCAAACATTAATCAACATCCATAGTTACAAGGTTATCTCTCCTTAGTGCATAGATTACTTTAAGAAACTAAGCATTGAGGAAGAAGCACTTTTGGATTTGATCTACAAGGCGAGTGTTATATGGAATTTTAAGAACTAGCTTGTTGAATTTAGCCATAAAATCCCTCATGGGTTCATGTGGTTCCTTCTTGATATGATAAATTTGAGCCAAGAGGGCATGCACATCTTCAACAGGTTTGAAATGTTTCTCAAACTGAGTTGTCAAGGTGGTCTAATTAGTAATTGACCTAATAGGAAGATGATAGAACCAATCAACAACATTATCCTACAATGTTTCCATAAAGATCCTGATAGAGATGTCTTCATGTTCAACCCCAAGAATCCCACATGCAACAATGAAGGCTGCAATGTGTTCATCTGGGTGTACTTTCCCATCACCTCAGAATTTAGGAAAACCTTTCCTACTACTCTTGGGTAACTCATTCAATGGCTGAGGAAGAGCAAGGGGCCCAATCTGTTGTCCCCAAGGTAGAGGTGCTGCCATTTGTGGGAAGATTGTCTGAAGGGGAACTGAAACACCAACAAGTATCAGAGTAAGAAGATTAGGACTGAGTTGTTATGGAGGAATTCTATTCTTGGAATTTTTGTCTTTAACAGGAGGTGTGCTTAAAGAATGAGTTCCTCTGTTCCTTCTTGTTGGAAGAAGAGAGAAGTTTTGTTGCTCCAGAAGTTGAAAATGAGAATCTTTAACCCTAAGAGATTTCTTCCCACGTGTATACCGTAGAGTCACCAGATCAAAAATGATCTTGAAGTTGTTCTTTTAAAAGGGATATGTTTGAAACAAAATCCCCAGTGGAGTCACCAAAAACTATTGGGTTTTAAAATGGTACTTTAACAAAACCACAGTCAAGGGACAACAAGTCCCTCCTCTTTATGGGAGAGGTTCCCTTATTGAAAGCAAGCAACAAAGCTTATATACAAATGTATAACTTTCATCTTAGGGCTGGACTTTGACATCTTGAAATGATTTTTACCAAAATAGCTTATCAATACAAACAAATGGAAGAAACTGAAGAAAGGGAAGAGTAGAATATAACAATACTTTTAAGAAATATAGATAGCAGAGTATAACCTTATACGTCTTCGAGATAAGGTGATACTAAATAGAATCATTCACATTCATGACCTAAGATATCATTCCATATACACAAAGTTCTAGAAACTATATCAATAAGAACAAAAAGTTTCTTATTACGGAAGATAAATGATCCCATGATTTCGGGAAAGTAAGAAGAGAAAATAGATGAAGATAGAGAGCAAGGGTCAATTATTCTGTATTGATTGCTTTCGATTCTATTTACACATCAAAAGTATCGAGTCCAACATTTGTAATGAATTAAGCTCTTACATTTATAGATGAAGCGAAAAGAGGAGAAGAAGAAAGGAAGAATTTCTGATTTGGAAGCTCAACAACCAACCATCAATGCCCCTGCAAATCCACCTACAATCTGTCAAATCTGGTTTTGCATGTCTTTGGCATGCTAAAGAAAGAAGGATGGAAGATCAGATCAAATTTGATCTAGTTGAAGCAATCCGATCACATATTAATGGCACAAAAGATGTTTTTTCATTTTCACCCAAATCAAGATATCCATCGGCTCTCCATATCTTTTGGCATGTCAGAGAAGGAAAGATGGCAAATTAGATCAGATCTAGGTAGTTGAAGCAATCAGATCACATATTAATGGTGTGAAAGATGTTTTCCAGATTTCCAACCATCAAATCCTGCTGAAAACAATATTTTATGCTTCCATGGCGTAGAGGAGACCAAGATCTTTCCAACAGTATAAAATTTGTTGAATTTTTAGAAATGCAAAGAAAAGTTATGCTTATTTGAATATTTGAATTGAATCCATACAAAAATGGTGAAAATGCAATTTTTGCAAAAATGGATCCATGGGCCCGAGATTGAAATTGTGCCTTTAGCGCAAAAGATGCAAAAGTGCAAAAATTTCCCACCTGCAAGCCCATAACTTCACATTTGATATAGGTCTGACACGTGGCTTTACCTGAGTGGTAACAAAGTTGCAGTTCAATTAATCACTTTACACCTTTTATGGAAATAAGGCTCAAAATCTCAAAGTTCTCCGCCGAACCGCTTTCCCACTTTGAATTTTTAACACGGGATTAATATTTGACTTTATCCCTTGGTGTGAGCGGGGCCATGGTTCACTTTATCACTTTACGCATTTTATGGAAACAAGGCTCAAAATCTCAAAGTTCTTCGCCGACCCACTTTCCATGACTTCACATTTGATATAGGTCGACACGTGGCATTACCTGAGTGGTAATGGAGTCGCGGTTCACTTTATCACTTTACCCCTTTTAGGGAAACACGGCTCAAAATATCAAAGTTCTCCGACGACCCACTTTCCCGCTTTGACTTTTTAACGCGGACTCGATATTTGACTTTATCCCTTGGCGTGAGTGGGGCCGCGGTCCACTTTATCACTTTACGCATTTTATGGAAACAAGGCTCAAAATCTCAAAGTTCTCTGCCGACCCGCTTTCCGCTTTCAATTTTTAATGAGGCAACGTGTCCCTTTGTGGGCCTTCCTTTAGATTTGCCTCTTGAAAGAGTGCCGAAGAGACATATGGCTCCTTCTACGGCTTTTCTCTGTTTCTTTGTGTTTTGGCTAAGTCCCTTTTGTTTGGCGGGCCATATGTCTAACCCTAGACACGTGGAGGCTCAAAGCACACATTTGGGACCTGCCTCCAGATTTTACCTTTGAAGTTGCGCCGAGCTGACCCGTGGAGGCTTCCATGCAAACCCTTATATACTTAGCCGATTCAACGACCGGCTCTGCCCCTTCTTTGACTCTGACCATGTGGCGAGCCCGCGCACACTTGGGGACCCGCTCTTGATTCTTCCTTTGAAGTTGCATTGAAGAGACATGTGGAGGCTCTGTCGATGCTTAGACTTTTCAACAGCCGGTTATGTCTTCTTTTCGGACACGAGACACGTGGAAAGTCTGGTGCTCATTTGGGGTTTTGCCTTTGGCTTCAACCCTTGAAGGTGCACTGTTGAGACATGTGGAGACTTCCACTAGTTCTTTTATACTTAGCCAATTCGGGCCTGCTTCCCATTTGAATTATTTTGGACCCTGGACACATGGAGGGCTAGCGCTAGTTCAGGGTCTCTCTATGGGCCGTGGCTTTGAAGTTACACCGATGAGGCACATTGCGAGTCTATGCTCACTTAAGATCTTCATTTGAACTTGGCCTTTGGAGGTGCGCTGTTAGGACGCATGGAGGCTTCTGCCGACTCTTTATACTTAGCCGATTCATCGGTTGGCTTTGTCTTTTTAGACTTAGACCATGTGGAGGGCCTATGCATGTTTGGGGTCTCCGTTTTTGTGCACCATACCAAAAGTGCACCAATGAGACACGTGGCACCTTCCGTGGTCTTTCTATACTCTGCTGATTTGGGCCTCGATTGAACACTGCCTTTCTTCATACAAAACCAAAATTCCAAAAGTGACCTGATGATCCGCCTTCCCGCATCCAATCAAAGATGTCCACGTATCCATAGATGTTGGAAAATAAATTGATAGGGAAGATACACTGTCATTCATGACTACAGAGAGAAAAAAATAGAGGGGAAAAAACTCCACCCTTCACACCCAAAAAACAAATTGCTCCTCGTGGAAAGAAGGACTATAAACAATACCAGGCTTAATGCGATCCACGACCATAGAAAAAGGATTTGACAATTTCATTCGAATGGAGGAAACAATTTTTAGCATCCAGACGGAAGACAAAAATTTTATCAAACCATGCAAACTACAAGATTTTAAATTAACAGGGCGAGATTGCAAATGAGCACCAACTTCTTTAAAGCACGGATTTTTCTATCTCTCCAGACTTCTCAATCTGCTCAAACATCTCTTAAAGGCACCAACTCAAAATTTTGAAACTTGACTTGAAAAAATGAGGGGGATTTTGAGGGTGACAACATGACCCCAATTTGGAGTTCTATAATGAACATATACAACCCATTATTCAATGGAGATGGGATAAGTTGAACACCCCTCTTCATATGGCTGCGTATGCATTGAATCCTAAATGATATGTGGAGAGGATAGGAAGATTTATCCAATTGAATGATGATGAGGTGACGAAGGGCCTTATGAAGGCCTTTAAAAAATGTGCAATCCACATGAAGCTTCACAGATCAAATTGGAGTGGATCGACTTCAATGAACTTGATGGATATAAAACATCAGCAAAGGTAGACAAGGTAACAATAGCACAGGGAAGCTAGTGCGTTGGTGGTAATGCTTGTATGGGTTTTAGGACTCACGAGACCACTTGTCATTCACCTCCTTTCTTAGGTTTCTAGCTCTTCACCGTGAGAGCGAGGCGGTCTACATATGGTTGGATACACTATGTTAAGAGGAATAGGCTTACCTCTGCAAGAGTGGAGAAGCTTTTAGCTATACACATATTTGCGTATTATGGATCACAAAACACTGAGTATAAACAAACCCCAACATTATGGTGGGATGTAGATCTGAGGAGCCAAGGCAAGTTGAAGAGGACCATCACTGCAATGGGGATTGATTGAGCTTACCTTTAAGGATGAGGATGCTAGTTCCAGCAAGGATGAGATAATGGATATTGCTTGAGATGTGATTTTGATTTTTAGGTGATACTTGTAGTTGTCCTCTTTTTTTTTGTAATATTGACAATAGACAATTGTTGGTGTATTTGGCTATGAGATTAATGATATGAATATCAATTATTGTCACTTGATCAATCTGTAATGTCCCCTTTCCTACGCCAAAGGCCTAAGGGCCAATTCAAGTCCAAGCCTTGGTCATACCCAAGGGGCTTTGGATGCTGGGAACTATTGGGTATGAATATCTTGTCCATTTTGATATAATTCTTCATTGACATATGCAAAAAGGTGTTTTGGAAGGACGAGATGTTACATTTTGTCGTTAGGAAGAGGACACATGATACTAATGTTCTAATTTTACATTGGGGGTCACTTTTGGAACATGGAGACTTAAAAAGGAAAAGTAACTTAAGTTACTTTTATTTTATTAGCCTTTCAAGGGAAAAATGTGACTAGGGTTTATTGGGGCTCTTTTGTCTTGGAGAGTTATATAAGGAGTTGGGGGAGAAAGGAAAGACATTCTTGCATACCTAATTATCTCCTTTCATGTGCAACTATTGTATGCAAATCTATATCTTGTGGAGTGAAATCCCACAGGGAACCCTAGCTTCGGTGGTGAGAGATCCATCCCTAGCTAGTAGGGCATTCTTCTGTAGTGAAAGATCTACCCTATCTTGTTATTTTGGAGCTGTTTTCAGGGCTGATTTACAGAGATATTTTTAGAGGTTTTTAGAGATAGGGTTTTGAGGGTTTTTGAAATAATTTGTGAAGATAATCAGTGGGTTTCCATATCAGACTTACGGCAGCAATAAAGCAAGGGTTTGGCATCATTTCTTGAGGATTTCAAAGGGGTTTTGACCATCTACCAAAAAGGGTGACTTGTTTTGGAGATTGCAGCCTTTATTTGGAGGGTTTCTAGTTGGCCATTTTCAGATCTGAGGGTTGGAATATCATCTTCTACATTTGTAAATGTTATTTCCAAAGTTTCATAGTTTTTGCACTTGTATTCAGGGAAGATATGAATTTTAGAAGTTTTCTAGTTGTTTAGGGCACGCTGTAATTTTCTGGCAGCGTTATATTGTTTGAAAAATTCCAAAAATAGTTTTCTTATGTTCTTTATAATATTAGCAAGCTCTCTTTAAATTTTCAAGTGATTTGAGTGGATATTTTGGGAGTTATTAATTTTCTTCAGTTCGCTGCCCTAACTGGTAAAAATTTGCAAAAAATCAGTATTTTATTTGGCTGCAATTTTTCAATATTTTGTGTTATTTAAGTGGTATCCCACAAGGGATATTTCACAATAGTAATTTAGAATGGTTTTAGTTTTATATTTTATAATATATTTCAGCTTGTCTCAAATTCAAAATTCAAATATGTGTTATGAATTTTCAATTTATGACATTAACATATTGATATTATGGTATTAAGGAATGTATTTGATGTTTATGAGTTCAAGTTTCGCCTTATTTAAATCTCAAATGGTTTTATTTCAGCTTATTTATATAGTTCAGTCACTATATATTTATAGTTTAAATATTTATATATTTTTAATTAGCCATCCCCTCATTGTCCCCCGTTGTCCCCAAAATTTAATTTTTTTCCGTCTCGGAAATCCCGTCCCGCCGTCCCAAGTTTCAGAAATTTCAGACATATAATGAACTTGTAGCATTTCTTAACAACCCAAAATATGCAAACACATAACTGATTCAATTAACTTCCCATGCATTTCCATATACTGACTTTCATCTAAAATTTCCAAAATTGGATCTAAGAAATTTATCATAATTCAGCTCGTTAATAAAATCAAATCTATTTGGTAAACAAATCTACCCTGTTTTTTTCCAAAATTTCTCTTCTAATTTTTTGGACTGCTAAAGCCTCAATTCTTAATTTGTATGAATAATGAAGTGCTGTTGAAACATGTGTTTTCTCACTCTATTTCACATAATAGGAAAGAGAGAGCGCAGGGGTTGAACATGGTTTTGGAAAGGCCCAAGGATGAACTGACTTCCAGGGGCCTCTGGTAGAGAAAAACAGGATATATAAATGGATCTGAATTAGTCACAACCCCTCTCTATATTCCAGTCTGCCTAGAAAAAACAAAATAACAATTTAACAACCTAAAACATAAGCTGAAATGTTTCCTCTTCCATCGTTTCATGTGATTAGGCACTAGAATCCTCTATATCGCTCAGTCGCTGATATGATCATAGGCATAGGCATTCAAAAGATGATTTTAGGGTGATTGAGAAATTGAATGTGGTACTGAAGCATGTTATTTTAGTAAAAATTCCAGTAAGGTAAACAATGTATACCTGTTAAGAGAATAACCATACCAAAGCATTTTTAGTAGTTCAATTTCATTTTAGTGAGTGTGATTCACCCACTCACTTCTTTAGGCTATCTCTTACTCTGTTTATATCAATATATAGGGAATGTTTTTCAATAAAAAATAATTATGGTCTCTCAATCTTCCAGGGTGGTAGTGGAGATGTGCAAAAACCTTCTTGTGCAGATTTCTCACATACATTTTTTCCCCTATGTTTGTTCTAAGCTTCCAGCCACTCAAATGTTCAATTGATTTCAAGCATCCTTCTTGTTTACAAGATTAAGTAGAAAAAGAAGTAAAATTCAACCAATGCCTTTAAAAATCGATAATTTCTTGGGCTATTGTTTGTTCATCATGATGATGGATCATGGGAAATGATTCGAAATGGATAGAAAAATTTCTAACACAGTTTAATCCAAATCTTCATCTTATCTCATAGATTGTGAAAGTATAAAATCTTTGATCTATTGTTTTTTATAAAAATGTAGGGATCAACCAGGAATCAGTATTGGAATACAAACTTATAAAAAAACTAAATTTACATAATGTGAATCGAGATATTCTATAGTTGAAAGGTGAGGGTTGGGTGGTGATTTGTGATGCAATTTAGATTTTGGGTCATCTAAAGTAGTAGAAAAGGTTGTTTGTTTCTAAAAATGCCAAACCATTTTATGTCCGAAATTTCTGAAACCTTGATTTGTTTCTCATCTATACAATGATCTCAAATTATTTTAATATTTAAAGCCGTGTGATCTTGGCAATGATTCAAGACTTCTTAACTTCTTAACAGGGAGGGTTTGTTTTTGGAAAATTATGATTTCCTCCTTTTTTAGCACAACATAAATAGGAGTTTTAGAGGCTCTTAGAGCAAGATCCCATGCAAGGGGAAAGATAATTTTTTTGATCAAATGTTGGGATAGAAAAATATGATATTTTAGCATTAATAGGGTCCCATTATTTTTTTATTTTTTGTGCAGAGATAAAATAGGAAGCTTTAGCACTAGCAAAGTAGAGTGCCATGAATCTGAAATAAACTTTTGGATGGAAAATTGAGAGGGAAGCTTAAACTAAATGCCAAGTGTCAAAAAATCTCCCTAAAATTTTTAAGTAGCTAATATATTTTTGTGCCCCCAACTACTTTATGGGGCTAGAAATCCTCTCCCTAAAGTATTTGAGAAATTTTAGGAACTTTGTTGGGTTTTAGCAACAACAATTTTTTTTTGCATGGGACCATATTTCCCAAATAAATAGGAGCGCTAGCCCCCAACATGGGACCATGCTATTAGAATGGCCTCGACATAGGGATAAATCCTTGTGAACTTCTAGATCATGTGCCAAGCTTTTTGAAATGGCAAGGGTTCTAAAATGGAGCATAGTAAGAAAAGTTATGACTTTGACAAGGAGGCCCATTATGGATGGCTATTATTAACAATTCTTATTTTAGTAGATCTCTCATCAACTTTCTTATTGGTATATGTATGTATGTTGAATTGTTATTATTAATTTTATTTAGTTTTAAATGTTCGATTGTTGTGGTTCAACAATTATTTAGGTAGAGAAAATATATCTTGTATGTTGGATCATAAGTTTGAGTCACATAGCTCCCCCAATAAATTTGTATCTAAAGCATATACGTCACCATGCCTTCTATATGCCCAAGGGTGAGGACTTGCCAATTCTTATTTAATAGATTTGTTGGTGGATGGGGAACTCAATTACAACATATCAAGCACTCTAAACCCAATTGTGACAACCTAATGTCATTTAGACTTTAAATACCCTATTTGAGTGCCCTGTGCAACCAATTGCTCAATTGATTGCATGGGGCACATAATTAGGGATAAACCCCTAAACTTAATTGCCACAACCTCGTGTCATTTGAAACTCAAGATGCCTTAATTAAGTGCTCCATGCGACCAATCACTCGATTAGTTGCATAGGGCACTCAATTGTGGCATATCAAGTACCCTAAACACATTTATGACCATTAAATGTCATTTCAGACTCAAGATAACGTATATGAGTTCCACATGGAACTAATTTATCTGTTGGTTTCATGAGACTCTAAATTAGGACACATTGAACCTTGTAACCATTATTACGACAACCTAATGTCAATTTGGACTCAATATGACTTATTTGAATGTATCTTGCATGTGGCACACAATTGGGGTATATCAAGCCCCATAGACATAATTATGACAACTTAATGTCATTTCACACTCAATATGTCCAATTGAATGAGTGATTGGTTATATGGGGCACTTAGTTATGCCATATCGAACCCACTAAATACATTTACGACAATGATTGGTTGCATAATGCACTCAATTATGGCATATTGATCCCACTAAACACATTTGTGACAACTTAATGTCATTTCAAACTCATATGGCCTATATGAGTGCCTTGTGAAACTAATGGTTCCATTGGTTGCATGTGGCACTTGATCAGGGCATATTGAGCTCCCTAAGAAAAATTGTGAGAACCTAATGTCATTTAGAGCTCAATATTCCTCAATTGAGTGCTATGTACAAGAAATTTATCGATTGGTCACATGTGGCATAGAAGTAGGGAATATTGAGCCCCTTAAACAAAATTTTGACAACCTAATTTCATTTAAGACTTGATTTCCCTTATTTGAGTGCCTCATGCAATCAATTGCTTGATTAGTTGCATAAGGCACTCAATTAAAGGGCATATTAATCCACTTAAACATAATTGTGATAGCCTAATGACATTCTAGGCTCACTTTTCACTATTTGAGCACCCATGAAACTAATTGATCCATTACATGTATGGGGAACTCAATTAGGGGAAGAACAATCCCACTAAACACAATAACAACTAACTAATGTAGTTTTGGATTTTATATGCCTTAAATTAGTGTCCCACACAACCAATCAGTATGGGCCACTCAATTAGGGAAAATTGATCTCACTAAATACAATTGTGATGACCTAATACAATTTTGGATTTGATATGCCTTAATTGAGTGCCACATGCAACCAATCACTCAATTAGTTGCACATGACACCAAATTAGTGCATATTGATTTATCTAAACCTAAATGTAATAACCTCATGTAATTTTAGGATCAATTTTCCCTATTCGAGTGCCTCAAACAACCAATCACTTGATTGATTGCACGAGGTAAACAATTAGGTCATATCAAACCCCTTATACCCCTATAAGACTTGATATGCCCTACTTTAGTGCTTCGATGCAACCGATCTATCCATTGGTAGGATGTGACACTCAATTAGACATATCGAGCCCCCTAAACCTGAATAATAATATTCTAATGTCATTTGGATTCGACATGCCTTAATTAAGTACCTCGTGTAACCAATCACTTGATTGATTACACGTGGCAATCAATTAAGGCATATTGAGCTCCGTAATATCTAATTATGATAACTTATAGTCACTTTAGATGTCATTTCCATAATTAAGTGCCCCATGTTGCCTACCAATCACTTGATTGGATGCAGAGGGAACTCAATTAGGTGATATAGACCCCCCTAAACTTAATTACGATGAATCGGATGTCATTGTAGACTTGATTTTTCCTAATTGGGTCCCTTGTCTAATCGTTCAATTATTGTCACAGGGAAATCAATTAGGACATATTGAGGTGCATAAAAGACATCTGATATTGCATGTGACAATTTATTGTCATTCCAAATTGATATAACATAGTTAATTGTGCAATGTAATCAATCGATCCATTGGTTGTATATGGCACTTGATTAGGGCATATCAAGCCTCTTAAACATAATTGTGATAACCTAGTGTCATTTCAACATCGATTTCCCCTAATTGACTACCTTGTGCAACCAATACCAAATTGGATGGATGGGCTACTCAACTATGGTATAAAAAACCCCCTAAACACATTTATGACAAACTATTGTCATTTCAACTCAATATACCCTACTTGAGTGTATTGTGTAACCTATCAATACATTGTATGGATGAGACACTAAATCACGCACTTCCATACATTTCTAGGTCTTAGTCACATACCATTATTCATATGATTCCTAAGTGAAAAAAGTAGTAATTAACATCTATCCTTGGCATATTTTCTTTCTTTCTTGCTTTCTATGTGGTCTTGCACACCCCACTGCCAAATCTGACTTTCACTACTTTATCTTTCTTAGCTCTAGACACAGCACGCCACGAGATGCCCTTGTGCCCCCGAGATCTTTATATCTTACTTGCCCCTTTTGAGCCTCTTTTATCTTTTGGGCATCTTGTTTTGTTGGTGGTCATCCTTTTAAAGGTTAATTATGAAATTCAAACAAGGGAATCATATAAATATAAAGCTATGTCTCCATAGTAAAGGACCAAACTCTAAGCATCTACTATCACCTCCTAAGGTTGCATCCAAAGGCATTCTAAGAGCATCAAAGTCCTCCATATAGCTATCATTCAAGGGACAAAGGACTACATTTTCTATATACACGCATAAGAGGGAAGTTAATTTTGACATCCACACATCTATTTGCATTATTACATCTAGCTATTTCTCGCTATTTAGTGCATCTTAGAAAAGAGCCACATAGGGTACAATTCTTCACACACACACATGAAAAACTACATGGATTTTAAGATGTAGTGTAGCACTCGATTGTAAGTTCATTCTTTTCGAGGTGATTGTTGGGGTCAATCCGAATCCCTATTTGCATATTTTTATTTTTAATATTTGATGTGTTTTAGGGTTTTACACGAGGTATTTTGTTTCACAAGTTATAGGTGAATTCTATAGACTTCCAATGACATACATGTGGCAAAAAGAACATTAGTGAACATCTTACCACCCTACAAAATTTAGTTTCTAATTTTTTTTAGTCAATGCAAGTACTCGAAAACCAATCTCCAATGCCTAGTGCCTCGACCCACCCATGCGCCCTAGTCCCGACATTTCTGATAGTTCTGCAATTTTATGGGCTTAGTGGCGACAATATGTTCTCTTATTCCATCGCTTTTCCAACTCATCACACCTAAGGATTTATTACAAAATCAACTAAGTCTCTTATTCCATCTCTTGTACTTAGGGTTTTAATTTCCAATTTCTTATTGCTTTGGTCATATCTGCATTTTATTGATTATATTTACATTGTGACTATGTAATTAAGGTTTTAAAAAATTCAAATATTTGTTAAATCATTTAGTGAACCCAACATTCGAACACTCACGGATCTTTCTTCTTTTTGTATTCTAAGCTTCTTTCTTTCACCATGGATATCTCCATTCATGATTTCTTGTACAAGCTAATCTTGATTGTGTGAATAAAATCATATCTTATTTGGCTAATACTCACATTCATCCTCATACTTTTCCTGAATATGTCTATCATAAGTTTACTTCAACTCTATCTCTCAATGAAGACCACATTACTTTCACATCAGATGAGTTGCCTTCTCAAGCCATATTAGATAATGATTCCCCCCTTTATATTCAAGTTTGTATCAATAACATCGGGGTTAAATGAGATTTAGTTCGATAATGGATCCAAGCTTAACATTTGCAATCTCACATTCCTTAAAAAACTTGGCCTCTATGAATCCTCTTTAACTCCATCATCTATTTGCATTCATGACTTTGATAATGTGCCTAAGCAAGTCTTAGGTACAATCATGCTTCCCATTATTGTTGGGCCATGCACTTTTCCCATCCCATTCCATGTCATGCCTAACAATCTTAATTATAATCTTCTTCTCGGATGGCCTTGGATCCATGTCATGCATGTGGTTCCTTCCACCCTTCATACATGACTTAAATTCCTTTATCAAGGAGTTTCCTATGACATTCTAGTAGATCCATCCCCTTTCGCATATTGTAATTCTATTGAGCATTATGTAGAAACCCTTATCTCTTCTGCATCTAATCAACATTTCTCCAACTATGGCCTCAAATATAAGTACTTGCTTCATTATGGTTTCACTGGCACTGGATTAGGCAAACATGCAAAAGGAGTCAAAGAGCCTCTTTCCATTCCCATATAATCCACCAGAATTGGCCTCAAATATCACCCTAAGATCGCCCCTTTTTTCCTTTTGCATCTCCTCTTGGGGTTTACATTATTTCACATACTCACCATCACACAAAGAAATTTCCATTTTCTCTCCATGCTACAACTCACTATGATAAATCTACCACTCCTAACTCATTGCCACATCCGCCACCATGGAAATATTTCTCTTCCATTCTTGGATAGATATCCATCATATACTTCATGGGCATCATGCTTACTTACCCCCTCTTTGCATCATCGGATGTCTAACATTGCTACTCTTCCGCTCTAAATGTGCTCCATGCTTTCTATTTCTAAGCATCCATCTTACAAAATCGATACATTTTGCATCATCATTACCCTATGTTGCACTCTCATGTTATGGTTCTAGTGTCCCCAAAAATTTCATTTGGAAATCTTGGGATACCCATTTAAAATTTTGGTCTTTTTGACTTGCGCTAATCTGTCCAAGATTCCTTCAAGAGATTGCAAGAGGTTTCTTGGTCCAAAAAGGTGCAATAATGGATGTTATGAAAATAAAAAAAATATTGCCACCAATGCGTAGAGCTCGAGAAAATATGCACTTTTAGAAAAAATGACACCTAAAACGGAGCCACAAAGTGAAAGTTATGACACTTATAAGTTTTGCTACTACATCTTCCTTGACTCTTTCCAAAAATGGAAATTTTTATTCTATACTTATGCTTAGACCAAAACATAAAAGTGCAAGCTGCCTTCCACGTCCAATTTCCACGTTGTCGTAAGTGATGAGTTTTCACGCAATTTTAAAAGTAGAAGTCATGATACAAGTTGCATTTTTTTGGCTGCCCCTTCCTTTCATTTTTAATGCCACAATTTAAGTGAAAAGTGGGAATTTTGGGGATTCTGGAAGGTTGAAGATTCACACAAATCATTTAAGTGAAAAGTGGAAATTTTGGGGCTGCCTCGAAGGTTGAATTTTTCCACTTCCTTGCCCTCATGTTTTTTCCACAAAAGCAAGTTAATTCACCCAAGTAAAAAGTGGAAATTTTGGGGCTTCCTAGAAGGGTGAACATTCCCACTTCCTTGCCCTCATGTTTTTTCCACAATTCCTAGCCAAAAAGTGTGACCCATTCTAGCATAACTCCATGCCTAAAAGTGTGACCCAAGCATAACTCCATGCCTAAAATCTAATTTATTTAAATTATTTTTAGCAAGGGTTGATGCCAAAGTTAGGGAGGAAGTCATTGCATGCAAAATTCCTTTAAAAGCTTATGCATGTGCTCCCAATCTTCCAGTTGAAGCCTTCATTGAATTTACTTATATTTGCCTTCACTCAAGTGCTTTCCAGAATTCAAAATTGCTCATATGCAATTAAAAATAAAAGGTGATGAGTTTTGTTTGAATTGTTTATGGCAAGCATTTTACTAGTGCATGTATTGGAGAAGAATTGCAAAAGCTTCGGGGATAAAATGGGAAGACAGGTCAAAGGCAACACCCGCAAGAAAAATCATAGTCAATTACTTCTAGATCCAGTTTGGTGGAATCAAAGGCAAAGAGTCAACCACATGCAGGAGAAAAAAACATCTCAGGTTCGAGGCAAAAATATCATCCAAATCATTCATGAGGTGGAAGTGCAATACATGTTGGATCAACATGCAAAGTATGGAAGAAGAACAAGACTGGGAGTGTTGCAACTTTCTTCTAATTTCTTCTTTTCTTTCTTCTTCTTTCTCTTATTTTCTCTGACAAAGCAATTGAGTAATCAATTAAAATTGTAAAACTTAGGTAATTGGCTTTAAAATTCATTACTTCAAGTTTCGGAAGAAGTCAATTACTTGGAAATAGGTTACAGACATGCAAAATAGAAGGTTTTATTTTCAGTTGTAAATCATGCATGTCATGCAAAGAAGGATTCTAGGAGAAGGATTGCCAACAATTTCCTTTTCTATAGCTTCCACATGTGGAAATTCATTGAAATATTCCTATTTTTAATTTCCCTCTATACACTATAAATGGAGGAAGAGCCTACGGGTGAAGGGATTAAATTTTGCTAGAGAATTATGGATTTTTAGACTTTGTGTTGTTATTTCGGGAAAGTCTGGTGAATTGAATAAAAGGTGGATTTTCGGAGAACTTTGTGTCTATGGTACTTTTCTTCTTTCTTCTATTTTAATTTTTAGATAAACTTTTTGTTATCTAAGATTTAGGTTAGAAGCTATTCATTTCCTTTACTTGCAATTATTGTGAGATCTATTTGTTTATTTAATTTGTGTGGATGAGACCAACTCTGATAACTATTGGTTGATTCACACATCCTCCTTTCTTCTTACCTTACTTCCATTATTTCTCCCTTCTGCAAAATATTCCAAAACAATATCTTACTTTGCGCAGAATTGCTAAGCTATGGTATATGAGCTTTGTAGTTTAAGTAAAACCTCGAAAATAGTTATTGGGATTTATACTCACGATTTAGAAACATTTTACATGGGATCCTCACCATTAAATGAGGGAGATTTATCTCATGTTTGCCTAGGTTTTTAGTTGTGTAGAAAATCTAGCCACTAGTTTTTTGCGACTACGCTGGGGAGGCAGATTAAATAAATAAAAGACTTGTGCTTATCATGTGGGATGTGGGTGTCGGAGAAATAAAACGAGTTGTCTTTAGACCGACTTAGGAGTTTGAATTGATTTTGCTCAAGTGAACTAGTGAGTTGTGTGTGTGTGTGTGTGTGTGTGAGTGTGTGTGTATGTGTGTGTGTGTATATATTTATTGGTGACTCCGTATAAAAAAATTGGAGACTCCGTATCTACTTTGTCCTAATGTTTCTTTCCAGGATCTAGTTGGCAAGAATGACATTTACTAAGGAGTAATTCTCTGCAAATAATCTTCATGGCTTTGCAACAGCCACAAGCTCCAGTTCCTTGGGGTCTAGCTATTGGCCCTCTTGCATTGGTTTAGCCGTTGCATGAATTGCCACATGGATCATGAAATAATTTTCCAAAATTCAATGGTGACAGGAAGCAAACACCAAATTATCATATAGCTACATTTTCCATAGCTTGTGGAGTTCTGAGAGTGCCTCATGAAGATGTATATGTTCAAATGTTCATTGAGACACTTTAGGGTGCTGCTACGGAATGGTTTTATCACCTTCCATTTGCATGTATCACCAACTGGGCTACTATGAGAACACAGTTTGAAGCTAGATTCAAACCCACAAAAGATTCACATGCTTTGTTAGCACAACTCATCCAGATGAAAAAATAACCGCATGAACAGATGAGGGATTTCATTTCCAGATTTTAGAAAATTCTATACAAAATTCCTCCTATTGCTGCATTGAGTGATGAAAATCTAGAAGGTATTTTTCATTAATGCTTTGTCACCTAAAGTTGGTTATCAGCTATGTAGAGAACATCCTGCTAACTTGTTGGTAGCTCAAAACATTGCTATCGAAGTAGAGGATGATCTCATCATGGTGGGTAAAATAAAGCTTTCAAATGCTAAGTTTGTAGGTTCCACTTCAAATAGTACTATAGATCCGCTGCTACAAAAGTTGGCCAATGATATGCTACAGATAAAGTAGAAAATGGCGCAAGGTAACAATGTTTAAGTGGATTTATAAGATCAATATACTACTAATTGTTATTCACTTGAAGACCATGATTTTGTAGAACTTGTTGGTGAATCCATAATTGGCTACTTAGACTATGAACCAGAAATGAGGTTGATTTCTTATTAGATCTAGAAGATTGCATTGAAGAAGAAGAAGCCATTGAACTCGGTGAAACTTCATCATCTATCTAACAAGACCAAAAGACTCTTGCTGGAGAGAAATCCTACGAATCAGCCATGAAAGAGATATTCATTGAAGAGTTTATTGCCCAAATCTATCTCTGCATGAGGATAGCCATGATGAATCAATTGTAGAACCAAAAGTCATGTTGGAAAAGGCAGAGTCTTTTGAGAGTTGTATGTGGAAGCGGAACAAGGATCAGATCGAATTGCAGGTAACTTTATTCATGGAAAGGAAAGTATGGAGGATGTCCTCATTCACAAGGATGAGCTTCAAAGGAACAAACAAATCATGAGGAGTAGGCCTTACCCAATAAGATATCTGTCTAGTTTAGAGCCACCTGAGAAGTTAAAACTAATTGTGCTTATTTTAGAGCATGAGGATGAGCCATAATGCACCAAAGATCAACCACAATACCTCTCAAATAAAAATACAAAAAAACTAAAGGAGGTATTTATTTTATTTTTGTTGATACTTTGGTAAAAAGGGTGGAGAACCAACTTCATAATAGTTTTTCAATTTTGTTAAAGACCATGTTCAATGAAAAATCAATTACATGGTCTAAGTTTGTTAGGAAAGGAAACTATTTCTCCTTAATTGTTGCAAGATTCGTTTGAGCTTCCTGTGCCTCTGGCTAAAGTAGAGTAGGTAGTTTTGTTTTTAGAAAAATAAGTGCTTATGCACACTCTACATGTTTCCACTTGGGACATGTTTGTATATAGTTTCTTTGTCATGTTTAGTTCTCTTTAGCATCAGATCAGATAGTTGGAGCAATTTCTGAGCTTTATTAAGAGCTCCACAGATCAATTTCCAACTAGCAGTCATCAGAAGTTCTATATTGGTGCCAAGTTCATCACAGATTTAGGAGGTAGATTCTCAAAGGGAAAGATCAAGGTTAAACTTGACTCCATAACCCAATGGACAAGACACGAAACCATAGATGTTAGGATCACATCTTCATTTCTTCCATTCTGGTAGAAATAAATATGTCCAGAGACGGAGCCAACTGGTGTCCCCAAAAATTTCATTTGGAAAGTTGGGATACTCCTTCAAAATTTTGGTCTTTTTGACTTGTGCTAATGCCTAGGATTTCATTAAGAGATTGCTTGATCCAAAAAGGTGCAATAATGGATGTTGTGAAAATAAGAAAAATACTACCACCAATGCGTAAGAGCTAGAGAAAATATGCACTTTTAGAAAAACGACACCTAAAAGCAGAGTCACATAGTGAAAGTTATGGCACTTACAAGTTTTTTTGCGCATCTTCTCGGATCCTTTCCAAAATTGAAATTTGTATTCTATACTTATGCGTAGACCAAAACGTAAAAGTGCAAGCTGACTTCCATGTCCAATTTCCACGCTTCCGTAAGTGATGAGTTTTCACGCAATTTTAAAAGCAGCATTCATGATACAATTCACATTTTTGGCTGCCCCTTCCTTTCATTTTTAACTCCACAATTTAAGGGAAAAGTGGGAATTTTGGGTTGTCTGGAAAGTTGAAGATTCACACAAATCATTTAAGTGAAAATTAGAAATTTTGGTGTTTCCTAGAAGGGTGAATTTTTCCACTTCCTTGCCCTCATGTTTTTTCCACAAAAGCAAGTTAATTCACCCAAGTGAAAAGTGGAAATTTTGGGGCTGCTTGGAAGGGTGAATATTCCCACTTCCTTGCCCTCATGTTTTTCCACAATTCCTAGCAAAAAGTGTGACCCATTCTGGCATAAATCCATGCCTAAAATCTGATTTATTTTAATTATTTTTAGCAAGGGTTGGTGCCAAAGTTAGGGAGGAAGTCATTGCATGCAAAATACCTTTAGAAGCTTGTGCATGTGTTCCTAATCTTCTAGTTGAAGC
Organism: Taxus wallichiana var. yunnanensis; assembly: GCA_018340775.1. NCBI lineage: Eukaryota > Viridiplantae > Streptophyta > Pinopsida > Cupressales > Taxaceae > Taxus > Taxus wallichiana. The sequence goes on along the minus strand of CM031242.1, from coordinate 563,327,567 downwards.
CTTCATTGAATTTACTTATATTTTCCTTCACCGGAGTGCTTTCTAGAATTCAAAATTGCTCATATGCAATTAAAAATAAAAGGTGATGAGTTTTTCTGAATTGTTTACAAAAAGCATTTTACTGGTGCATGTACTGGAGAAGAATTGCAAAAGCTTCAAGGATAAAAGGGGAAGACAGGTCAGAGGAAACACCCGCAAGAAAAATCACAGTCAATTGCTTCCAGATCCAGTTTGGTGGGAATCAAAGGCAAAGAGTCAACCACATGTAGGAGAAAAAAACATCTCAGGTTCAAGGTAGAAATATCATCCAAATCATTCATGAGGCGGAAGTGCAATACAAGTTGGATCAACATGCAAAGTATGGAAGAAGAACAAGACTGGGAGTGTTGCAGCTTTCTTCTAATTTCTTCTTTTCTTTCTTCTTCTTTCTCTTATTTGTAATCAATTAAAATTGTAAAACTTAGGTAATTGACTTTAAAAGCCGTTACTTCAAGTTTCTGGAAGAAGTCAATTACTTGGAAATAGGTGGCAGACATGCAAAATAGAAGGTTCTATTTTCAGTTGTAAATCATGCATGTCATGCAAAGAAGGATTCTAGGAGAAGGATTTCTAACTTTCTCCTTTTCTATAGCTTCCGCATGTGGAAATTCATTGAAAGCTTCCTATTTGTAATTGCCCTCTATGAACTATAAATGGAGGAAGAGCCTACGGATTAAAGGATCACAATTTTGCTAGAGCATTCTGGAGTCTTTAGACTTTGTGCTATTATTTTTGGGAAAGCTAGGGAATTGAATAAAATGTGGATTTCTAGAGAAATTTGTGTCTACAGTGCTTTTCTTATTTCTTCTATTTTAATCTTTAGATAAAATTTACGTTATCTAAGATTTAGGTTAGAAGCTATTCATTTCCTTTACTTGCAATTATTGTGAGATCTATCTGTTTATTTAATTTCTGTGGATGAGACCAACTCTAATAACTATTGGTTGATTCAGCACATCCTCCTTTCTTCTTTCCTTACTTCTATTATTTCCCCCTTCTACAAAATATTCCAAAACAACTACTTACTTGCTGCAGAATTGCTAAGCTATGGTTCATGAGCTTTGTAATTAAAGTAAAACATCTGAAAATAGTTATTAGGATTTATACTAACTAGATTGATAAAAATATTACATGAGCCTCACCATTAATTGAGGGAGATTTATCTCATGAATTCCTAGGTTTTTGTGTAGAAAATCTAGCAACCAATTTTGGTGACTCCACTAGGAACAAATCAAATAAAAAAAAGACTCGTGCTTATCATATGGGTGTCAAAGAAAAATCTCGGTTGTCTTTAAATATTAGGAGTTTGAACTATTTGTTGTGCTCAAGGAATTGGTAGTTATATATATATATATATATATATATATAACTAGGACCAATTTTGAAGCACAACAAATAGTTCAAACTCCTAAGTCGGTCTAAAGACAACTCGAGATTTCTTTCTTTGACACCCACATGATATATATATATATATATATATTGGTGACTCCATATAAAAAATAATAATTGACAACTTTGTATATGCTTTGTCCTAATGTTCCTTTCAAGAGGATATAGCCTTGACAAGAATGACGTACACTCAAGAGTAATTCTTTACAAACAATCTTCATGGATTTCCAATGACCACAAGCTTAAGTTCCTTGGGGTCCAACTATTGGCCCTCTTATATTGGTTTAGCCGATGCATGAATTTTGCGTGGATCACGATTTTTTTTTCCAAAATTCAATGATGCGAATGGAAGCAACACCCGGATGATCATATAGCTACATTTTCCATAGCTTGTGGAGTTCTTGGAGTGCCTCATGAAGATGTATATGTTCGACTGTTCATTGAGTCACTTGAGGGAACTACTACGAATGATTTTATCACCTTCTGTATGCATGTATCACCAACTGGGATACTATGAGAACATGGTTTGAAGCTAGATTCAAACTTGTAGAAGATTCACATGCTCTGTTAACACAGCTCATCCAGATGAAAAAAGAACCGTATGAACATATGAGGAATTTCATTGCCAAATTTCAAAAAATTCTATACAAAATTCCTCCTACTACTACACTGAGTGATGAATATCAGAAGGTATTTTTCATTAATGATTTTTCACTTGAAGTTGGTTATTAGTTGTGTCGAGAACATCCTACTAAATTGTTCACAACTCAAAACATTGTTATCAAAGTAGAGGATGATCTCATCATGGTGGGTAAAATCAAGCTTTCAAATCCCTAGTTTGCAGGTTCTACTTCAGCTAGTCCTACAGATCCACTGCTACAAAATTTGTCTAATGATATGCTGTAGATAAAGAAGATAATGGTGCAAGGTAACAACATTGGAGTGGATGTAGAAGATCAATATGACTGCTAATTTTTATTCACCTAAAGACCATGATTTTGTAGAACCTGCTGGTGAATCCAACATTGGCTACTTAGATTATGAACCAGGAAATGAGGTTGATTTCTTATCAAATCTAGAAGATTGCATTGAAGAAGAAGAAGCCATTGAATTCACTGCATTTTCATCATCTATCTTCCAATACCAAAAGCCTCTTGCTGGAGAGAACTCCTATAAATCAACCATGAAAGAAATATTAAAAGAATATCTTGTTGCCCAAAGTAGTTTGCATGAAGAGAGCCATGATGAATAATTACAAAACCAAAATTCATGTTGGAAAAGGTAGATTATTTTCGGAGTTTTCTGTGGAAGTGGAACAAGGATTAGATCGACTTGCATGAAACTTTATTCATGGAAAGGAAATTTTGTAGAATGTCCTCATTCATGAGGATGAGCTTCAAAGGAATGAGCAAATCATGAGGAGTAGGCCTTGCCCAATAATATATCTGGCTAATTTAGAGCCACCTGAGAAGTTAAAATTAGTCATTCTTATTTAGAGCATGAGGATGAGCCACAACACACCAAAGATCAACCACAATACCTCTCAAATCAAAATACATAACAATTAAAGGAGGTATTTATTTTATTTGTTGATACTTTGGTAAAAAGGGTGGAGAAACGACTTCACAATAGTTTTTCACTCTTGTTAAAGACCATGTTCAATGAAAAATCAAATACATGGTCTATGTTTGTGAGGAAAGGAAAATATTTCTCCTTAATTGTTGCAAGATTCATTTGAGCTTCCTTTGCATATGGCTAAAGTAGAGTAGGTAGTTTTGTTTTTAAAAAAATAAGTGCTTGTGCACACTTTGCATATTTCCTCTTGGGACATTTATGATTTTACATGTTTTTATATAGTTTCATTTCCGTGTTCGGTTCTCTTTAGGATCGAGATCAGGTAGTTGGAGCAATTTCTAAGCTTTATTAATTGCTCCACAAATCAATTTCCAACTAGCGGTCATCGGTAGTTTTAGACTAGTGCCAAGTTCATCATAGATTTAGGAGGAAGATTCTCAAAGGGAAAGATAAAGGTTAAAATCGACTCCATAGCACAATGGACAAGACACAAAACCAAAGATGTTGGGATCTCATCTTCATTTCTTCCATTCTGGTAGAAATAAATATGTCCATAGAGAGCCAACTGGTGTCCCCAAAAATTTCATTTGGAAATCTTGGGATACCCCTTTAAAATTTTGGTCTTTTTGACTTGTGCTAATTTGCTCAGGATTCCTTTAAGAGATTGCAAGAGGTTGCTTGGTCCAAAAAGGTGCAATAATGGATGTTATGAAAATAAAAAATACTACCACTAATGCGTAGAGCTCGAGAAAATATGCAATTTAGAAAAAATGACACCTAAAATGGAGACACATAGTGAAAGTTATGGCATTTGTAAGTTTTTGTTGCTACATCTTCCTGGAACCTTTCCAAAAATGGAAATTTTTATTCTATACTTATGCTTAGACCAAAACATAAAAGTGCAAGCTACCTTCCACGTCTAATTTCCACGTTATTGTAAGTGATGAGTTTTCACACAATTTTAAAAGTAAAATTCATGAAACAAGTCGCATTTTTTGGCTGCCCCTTCCTTTCATTTTTAACTCCAAAATTTAAGTGAAAAGTGGGAATTTTGGGGCTGTCGGGAAGGTTGAAGATTCACACAAATCATTTAATGGAAAAGTGGAAATTTTGGGGCTTCCTGGAAGGGTGAATATTTCCACTTCCTTGCCCTCATGTTTTTTCCACAAAAGCAAGTTAATTCACCCACGTAAAAGTTGAAATTTTGGGCTTCTTGGAAGGATGAACATTCCCACTTCCTTGCCCTCATGTTTTTCCACAATTTCTAGCCAAAAAATGTGACCCATTCTGGCATAACTCCATGCCTAAAAGTTCATTTATTTTAATTATTTTTATCAAGGGTTGGCGCCAAAGTTAGGGATGAAGTCATTACATGAAAAATCCCTTTAGAAGCTTGTGCATGTGTTCTTAATCTTCCAGTTGAAGCCTACATTGAATTTAGTTATATTTTCCTTCACCTGGAGTGTTTTCCAAAATTCAAAATTGCTCATATGCAATTAAAAATAAAAGGTGGTGAGTTTTATCTAAATTGTTTATGGAAAGCATTTTACTTGGTGCATGTACTGGAGAAGAATTGCAAAAGCTTCAGGGATAAAAGGGGAAGATGGGTGGAGAGGCAACACCCACAAGAAAAATCACAGTAAGATGCTTCTAGATCAAGTTTGGTGGGAATTGAAGGAAAAGAGTCAACCGAATGCAGGAGAAAAAATCATCTCATGTTCAAGGCGAAATAACATCCAAATCATTCGGAAGGCGAAAGTGCAATACAAGTTGGATCAACATGCACGAGTATGGAAGAAGAACACGATTGGAAGGGTTGTAGCTTTGTTCTAATTTTTTCTTTTCTTTCTTCTTATTTCTCTTATTTTCTTCGACAAAGTAATTGAGTAATCAATTAAAATTGTAAAAATTAGGTAATTGGCTTTAAAATCCATTACTTCAAGTTTACGGAAGAAGTTAATTACTTGGAAATAGGTGGAAAACATGTGAAATAGAAGGTTTTATTTTAATTTGTAAATCATGCATGTAATGAAAAGAAGGATTCTAGGAGAAGGATTTGCAATCATCTCTTTTCTATAGCTTATGCATGAGGAAAATCATTGAAAGCATCCTATTTGTAATTTCCATCTATGCACTATAAATAGAGGAAGAGCCTATGAGTTAAGGGATCACAATTTTTCTAGAGCATTCGAGTCTTGAGAATTTATTTTGTTATTTATGGGAAAGTTGGGGAATTGAATAAAAGGTGGATTTCAAAGAACTTTGTGTCTACGGTGCTTTGCTTCTTTCTTCTATTTTAATTTTTAGATAAACTTTATGTTATCTAATATTTAGATTAGAAGCTAATCATTTCCTTTAATTACGAAATTATTGTGAGATCTATTTGTTTATTTAATTTTTGGATGAGACCAACTCGATAATTATTAGTTTATTTAGCACATCCTCTTTCCTTACTTTAATTATTTCTCCTTCTATAAAATATTCCAAAACAACTACTTTTTGTAAAATTGCTAAGCTATGGTTCATGATCTTTGTAATCAAAGTAAAACTCTTGAAAATAGTTATTAGGATTTATACTCATCAGATTGATAAACATATTACATGGGAGCCTCACTGTTAAATGAGGGAGATTTATCTCATGAATGCCTAGGTTTTAGTTGTGTAGAACAATCTAGCCACCGGTTTTGGCGACTCCATTGGGAACAAATTAAATAAAAAAATGACTTATTCTTATCCTATGGGTATCGAAGAAATAACTCTTATTTGTCCTTAGAATAACTTAGGATAGGCGCTTGTTACTTAGAGTGAATGGAAGTTATATATATATATATATATATATATATATTGACAACTCTGTATAAAAAAATTGGTGACTCTGTATCTGCTTTTCCTAATGTTTCTTTCCAGGATCTAGCTAGCATGAATTACGTACATATAAGAGTAATTCTATGAAAATAATAAATATTCATGGATTTACAATAGCCACGGGATTTGGTTCCTTGGTGTCTAGCTATTGGTCCTCTTGCATTGGTTCATCTACGACATGAATTCTTTGCCGCACGGATCACAAAAGAATTTTCCAAAATTCAATGGCGATAGGAAGCAACACCTGGATGATCATATAGCTGCATTTTCCATAGCTTGTGGAGTTCTGGGAGTGCCTCATGAAGATGTATCTATTCGACTATTCGTTGAGATGCTTCAGGATGCTACTACGGAATGGTTTTATCACCTTCCACTGCATGTATCACAAACTGGGATACTATGAGAACACATTTTGAATTTAGATTCAAACCCAGAAGATTCACATGTTATATTAGAACAATTCATCGAGATGAAAAAATAACCACATGAACAAATGAGGGATTTCATTGGCAGATTTTAGAAATTTTTATACAAAATTCCTCATACTACTGCACTAAGTGATGAAAATCAGAAGGCATTTTTCATTAATGATTTGTCACTGAAGTTGGTTATCAGCCATGTCAATAACGTCTTGTTAACTTATTGGCATCTCAAAACATTTCTATCGAATAAGAGGACAATCTCATCATGGAGGGTAAAATCAAGCTTTCAAATCCTAAGTTTGCGGGTTCTACTTTTGCTAGTACTACTGAGATCAATTTTGCTACAAAAGTTGGCCAATGACATCTTGTAGATAAAGAAACAAATGGCACAAGGTAACAACGTTGGAGTGGATGTAGAAGATCAATATGTTGTTAATTATTATTCACCTGAAGACCATGATTTTGTAGAACCTGTTTGGTGAATCCAACATTGGCTAATTAGACTATGAACCAGAAATGAGGCTGATTTCTTATCAAACATGGAAATTTTCATTGAAGAAGAAGAAGCCATTGAAATCATTGAATTTTCATCATCTATCTTATAGACCAAAAGCCTCTTACTAGAAAGAACTCCTATAAATCATCCATGAAAGAAATATTCAAAGAAGAGCTTGTTTGCCTAAATCATTCTACATGAGGAGAACCATGATGAATCAATTGCAAAACCAAAAGTCATGTTGGAATGGTGGAATATTTTACTGAGTTGTTTATGGAAGTGGAACAAGGATCATATCTACTTGTAGACAAATTTATTCATGGAAAGGAAATTTTGGAGGATGTCCTCATTCACAAGGATTAGCTTCAAAGGAACGAGAAAATCATGAGGAGTAGGCCTTACCCAATAAGATATCGGTATAATTTAAAGGTACCTAAGAAGTTGAAACCAGTCATGCTTATTTGAGCATGATCATGAGCCACAATGCACCAAAGATCAACCACATTACCTATCAAATGAAAATACAAAACAACTAAAGGAGGTATTTATTTTATTTGTTGATACTTTGGTAAAAAGGATGGAGAAGCTCGAATTGAATAGTTTTTCACTCTTGTTAAAGACCATTTAAATGTAAAATAAAATACATGGTCGAATTTTGTGAAGAAAGGTAGCTATTTCTCCTTTCTGTTGCATGATTTGTTTGATCTTCCTTTGCCTCACGGATAAGTATAGTAGGTAGTTTTTTTAAGCAAAATAACTAGTTGCACACTCTTCCATGTTTTCTATTGGGACATGTATGATTTTACATGTTATATAGTTTCATTGCCATTGTTGATGTTCAATGTCATTTCAAACTCGACATGCATTAATTAAGTGCCTCGTGTAACCAATCACTTGATTGGTTACACGTGGCACTCAATTAAGGCATATTGAGCCCCTAATATTTAATTGTGATAACTTAAAGCCACTTTAGATGTGATTTCTACTAATTAAGTGCCTCATGCAACCAATCACTTGATTGGCTGCATAGGGCACTCAATTAGGTGATATAGATTCCCAACTTAATTACGATAATTTAATGTCACTTTGTAAACTTGATTTTTCCTAATTGGGTCCCTTGTCAATCGCTCAAATATTTTCACAGGGAAATCAATTAGGACATATTGAGGCTCGTAAAAGACATTTGCGACAATTTATTGTCATTCTATAATTGATATAGCATAGTTGATTATCTGATGTAATCGATCGATCCATTGGTTGCATATGGCACTTAATTAGGCATATCAAGCCTCCTAAACATAATTGTGATAACCTAGTGTCATTTCAACATCGATTTCCCCTAATTGACTACCTTGTGTAACCAATACCAAATTGGATGGATGGGCTACTCAACTAGGGTATATAAATCCCCCTAAACACATTTATGACAACCTATTGTCATTTCCAACTCAATATACCCTAATTGAGTGTATTGTGTAACCCATCAATACATTGTATGGATGAGACACTAAATCACGCACTTCGGTACATTTTTAGGTCCTAGTCACATACCATTATTCATATGATTACTAAGTGAGAAAAGTAGTAATTAAAATCTATCTTTGGCCTCTTTTTATTTCTTTCTCACTTTTATGTGGTCTTGCACACCCCACTCCCAATCGAATTTCACTACTTTATCTTTATTGGCTCCAAACATAGCACTCTAGATACCCTTGTCCCCTTTGGGTGCCCTGAGCTCTTTATATCTTACTTTCCCATTTTGTGCCTATTTTTTTCTTTTGGGGCTTTTTGTTTTCTTGGTGGTCATCCTTTTAAAGGTTAATTACGAAATTCAAATAAGGGAATCATATAAATACAAAGCTATGTGTCCATAGTAAAGGACCGAGCTCTAAGCATCTACTATCACCTCCTAAGGTTGCATCCAAAGGCATTCTAAGAGCATCAAAATCCTCCATCTAGCTATCATTCAAGGGACAAGGGACTACATTTTATACATACACACATAAGAGGGGAAGCTCATTTTGACATCCACGCATCTATTTGTATTATTACATCTAGCTATTTATCACTATTCAAGTGCATCTTACACAAGAGCCACCTAGTGCACAATTCTTCACATACACACGCAAAACTACATGGAGTTTAAGATGTAGTGGCAACGCTTGGTCATAAGTTCACTTTTTGGGTGACCGTTTGGGTCGATCGACTCCCGATTACATATTTTTCTTTTTAATATTCGATGTGTTTTAGGGTTTTACACGAGGTCTTTTGTTTCTCATGTTATAGGTGAATTTTGTAGACTTCCAACGACATACATGCGGCCAACAATGAGCATTAGCAAACATCTTACGACACTACAAAATTTAGTTTCTAAGGTTTTTCGTAGTTGCGAGCACTCAAAACTAGTCTCCAATGCCTAGGTGATCCGACCCTGACGTAGTCCATGCGCCCTAGTCCTGACATTTCGATAGTTCTACAATTTTATGGGCTTAGTTGCGATAGTATGTCCTCATATTCCATCACTTTTCCAACTCGGCACACCTAAGGATTTATTACAAAATTAACTAAGTCTCTTATTCTGTCTCTTGCACTCAGGGTTTTAATTTCCAATTTCTTATTGCTTAGTTAGATCTGTATTTTATTGATTATCTTTGCATTGTGACTCTTCAATTAAGGTTTCACAAAATTCAAAAAATTTAAAATCATTTAGTGAACCCAACATTCGAACACTCGTGGATATTTCTTATTTTATATTCTAATTTTTTTTTCACCACGAGATATCTCCATTCATGATGTCTTGTAAGCTAATCTCCGATTGTGTGAATAAAATCATATCTTATTTGGCTAATACTTACATTCATCCTCATACTTCACTGAATATGTCTATCATAAGTTTACTTCAGCTCTATCTCTCAATGAAGACCACATTACTTTCACATCATATGAGTTTCCTTCTCAAGCCATATTAGATAATGATTACCCCCTTTATATTCAAATATGTATCAATAAAATCGGGGTTAATCGAGCTTTAGTCGATAATGGATCCAAGCTTAACATTTTCAATCTCACATTCCTTATAAAACTTGACCTCTATGAATCCTCTTTAATTCCATCTATTTGCATTCATGACTTTGATAATGTGCCTAAGAAAGTCTTAGGTACAATCATGCTTCACATTATTGTAGGGCCATGCACATTTCCCATCCCATTCCATGTCATGCCTAACAATCTTCATTATAATGATCTTCTCGGATGGCCTTGGATCAATGTCATGCATGTGGTTCCTTCCACCATTCATACAAGACTTAAATTCCTTTATCAAGGATTTTCCTATGAAATTCTAGTAGATCCATTCCCTTTCACATGTTGTAATTCTATTGAGCATTATGCGAAAACCCTTATCTCTTCTCGCACCTAAATTTTTTTCTCTAATTATTGTCTTAGATATAAGTACTTGCTTTTTATGGTTTCACTGGCACCGGATTAGGCAAACATGTAAAGGGAGTCAAAGAGCCTCTTTCCATTCCCACATAATCCACTAGAATCGGCCTCAAATATCACCCTAAGATTTCTCCTTTTGTTCCTTCGCATCTCCTCTTGGGGTTTACACTATTTCACATACTCACCATCACACAAAGAAATTTCCATTTTCTCTCCATGCTACAACTTACTATGGTAAATCTACTACTCCTAACACATTGCCACATCCGCCACCATGGCATGATTTCTCTTCCATTCTTGGATAGATCTCCATCACATACTTGGGGGCATCATGCTTACTTACCCCCTCTTTGCATCATCGGATGTCTAACATTGCTACTCTTCTCTTTCTCGTGCTCTGTACTTTCTATTTCTAAGCATCCATCTTACACAAATTGATACATCTTGCATCATCATTACCCTATGTTACACTCTCATGTTATGGTTCGGTGTCCCCAAAAATTTCACTTGGAAATCTTGGGATACCCCTTTAAAATTTTGGTCTTTTTGACTTGCGCTAATCTGTCAAGATTCCTTGAGAGATTGCAAGATATTTCTTTGTCAAAAAGGTGCAATAATGGATTGTATGAAAATAAAAAAATATTGCCACCAATGCCTAGAGCTCAAGAAAATATGCACTTTTAGAAAAAATGACAACTAAAACAGAGCCACAAAATGAAAGTTATGGCACTTGTAAGTTTTTGCTACTACATCTTCCTTGACCCTTTCCAAAAATGGAAAGTTTTATTCTATACTTATGCTTAGACCAAAACGTAAAAGTGCAAGCTGCCCTCCACATCCAATTTCTAGGCTGCCGTAAGTGATTAGTTTTCACGCAATTTTAAAAGCAGAAGTCATGATACAAGTTACATTTTTTTGGCTGCCCCTTCCTTTTATTTTTAATGACACAATTTAAGTCAAAAGTGGGAATTTTGGGGCTTCTAGAAGGTTGAAGATTCACACAAATCATTTAAGTGAAAAGTGGGAATTTTGGGGCTGCCTGGAAGGTTGAATTTTCCACTTCCTTGCCCTCATGTTTTTCCACAAAAGCAAGTTAATTCACCCAAGTGAAAAGTGGAAATTTTGGGGCTTCTGGAAGGGTGAATATTCCCACTTCCTTGCCCTCATGTTTTTTCCACAATTCCTAGCCAAAAAGTGTGACCCATTCTGGCATAACTTCATGCCTAAAAGCTGATTTCTTTTAATTATTTTTAGCAAGGGTTGGCGCCAAAGTTAGGGAGGAAGTCATTGCATGTAAAATCCCTTTAGAAGCTTGTGCATGTGTTCCTAATCTTCCAGTTGAAGCCTTCATTGAATTTACTTATATTTGCCTTCACCCAGTGCTTTCCAGAATTCAAAATTGCTCATATGCAATTAAAAATAAAAGGTGATGAGTTTTGTCTAAATTTTTTATGGCAAGAATTTTACTTGTGCATGTATCTTAGAGAAGAATTGCAAAATATTCGAGGGGATAAAAGGGGTAGACAGGTTAGAGGAAACACCCGCAAGAAAAATAACAGTCAGTTGCTTCTAGATCCAGTTTGGTGGGAATCAAAGGAAAAGATTCAACCACATGTAGGAGAAAAAACCTCTCGAGGTTTGAGGCAAAAATATCATCCAAATCATTCATGAGGCGAAGAAGTGCAATACATGTTAGATCAGCATTCAAAGTATGGAAGAAGAATAAGACCGGGAGTATTGCATCTTTCTTCTAATTTCTTATTTTGGTTCTTCTTCTTTCTCTTATTTTCTCTGAAAAAGCAATTGAACAATCAATTAAAATTTCCAAAACTTAGGTAATTGGATTTATTATCCATTAATTCAAGTTTCGGAAAAAGTCAATTACTTGGAAATAGGTGGCAAACATGCAAAATAGAAGGTTCTATTTTCAGTTGTAAATCATGCATGTCATGTAAAGAAGGATTCTAGGAGAAGGATTGAGAACTATCTCCTTTTCTATAGCTTTTGCATGCAGCAATTCATTGAAAGATTCATATTTTTAATTGCCCTCGATGCAATATAAATGGAGGAAGAGCCTATAGGTTTAGGGATCACAATTTTACTAGAGCATTCTAGAGTCTTGAGAATTTTTGTTGTTATTTCATGGAAAGTTGGGGAATTGGATAAAAGGTGTATTTCCAGGAGAACTTTGTGTCTACGGTTCTTTGATTTTTTCTTCCATTTTAATTTTTAGATAAAATTTGATTTATCCAAGATTTGGGTTAGAAGCTAATCATTTCCTTTACTTGTGATTATTGTGAGATCTATCTATTTATTTAATTTGTGTGGATGAGACAAAATCTAATAACTATTGGTTGATTCAACTAATCCTCCTTTCTTATTTACTTACTTCTATTATCTCTCCCTTGTGAAAAATATTCCAAAACAAATGCTTACTTGTTTTAGAGTTGCTAAGTTATGGTTCTTGATATTTTTAATTAAAGTAAAACCCCTAAAAATGGTTATTAGGATTTATTCACACCAAATTGCTAAAAATATTACACAAGAGCCTCTTTGTTAAATGAGGAAGATTTATCTCATGAATGCCTAGGTTTTTAGCTATGTAGTAAATCTAGACACCGGGTTCACACTAGATTGTTCAGAGCATACTACATCCATGAACCTCACATCATACACACTACACATTTCACACTCTACGCATTTACGACACATCTTTCTAGCATCACATTCTCACACATCACACTACCCTATGACACACTCTAGTTCCACAGTTCATACTCAATTGTTGAGGGTATAAATATGAAATGAACCTCACCACATTCACACTTCTCATGCTCTATACTTCATTGATCTCTCTTTACAGCGAACAATTTCAAACCATTTTCCGAAGACAAACTCTTGTTCTATGGTTCATTCTTGACTATCGATGGGTCTTTTATAAATGAACCTCATATCATACTCATTCACATTCACTCGAGTGACACACTTGCTCCTATCATTCACTTTGCATTCCATTCTATTCACATTCACAACATACTGCACATCTTTGTTGCATATACTCTTGCTTTCTTATACTCGTTACATGTACACTTTGTTTCCATGCTAGAAAAATACTTGTATGTCATTATTTTTCTATATACACATGCACGTTCACTTTTTCTCTAGTTGTGACTAAAAAAATTTCTACAAATCCTTACACAAAAAATAGATTCTTGGCACTGTACATCTTACCAGGTCCCACAACAACTCGGGGCATCTTCATTTCTAATTTTGTACACATTATAGGTGTTATTATTTTGTTTTGTACTACTTCATATTCTTCCTAGCACACTACTCTATATTGGACTATACATGCTTTGACATACTTTTTATCTTTCTAACATGCTAATGGGTGCTTCATGTGTAACATTTTCTTTGCAGGAACTATTTGCCACCATGGTTGTCTATTACTTTTCTTGCTATTGTTTGTCATTGTTTTCCATTGTATGCTATTTTTTGAGGGATTTTCCCTTTGTGCGGGTGTGCACACTATATAATTTTGGCAGCTTTGGCCTTGATTGTCTTGTGAAAATTTGAGTGATGTCCCATGTTTGAATTTTTTTTTCGTGATCTACATTTTCTTCTTTTTTCTTGCTAGATTATACATTGTCTTCTATATGCGTATTTTTCTTGTTTGCACTAACACATGTTTCTAGCCACTTTGTTTGCATGTGCCTTGGTTTCTACCAAGCACATTCCTTCCCCCTACAAAGTATCAGTTCAGATCAGCATTTGGTCCTCTCCTTCGGGCCGCATCCTCTTAGCGACATCGCATGCACCCCAAATGAGGGGGAATACATTATGTGAATCAGTCACCCCATTCAACAAAGTACAAAGTCATAGTTCATATCTACACAATACAATAACAACACAGTCTTTAGCTACAAAAACGACCCAGAATATGACTTGGGTCCTCAACAAAACACAAATGCTAGCGCCTAGATACAGACATGAATTCTTGGGCACTTTTGACCCTTCCTTACACCTATTATCGGGGAAGTTACATTTTTCTAAGATCGACATAGTTTTCAACAGTTTACACAACGAATTTCACAAAACAGGCACAATCCTCTAACAATCAACATGCATGTTATCTCCATTTTCTAGATTGAACTAAATCAAAATGGATTGAACTAGATCAAAGTAGGATGGCACCATTTGTAGTGGTGTATAAATAGTCAAGAAATAGTTAGAGATGGAGAATAGTACTAGACCTTTCTCCCCAACACTTCTTCTGTTGTGGCGTGAGATCACCCAGAAAACTAGCACTTGGCGTGAGATCACCCAAAAAACTCATTCTTGGCGTGAGATTTCCCAAAAAACTCATTATTCTACATCATTTTAAGGATCCTTTCTATCATTTTCACTCATCACAGATCAGGTGCACATGTTCCTTTTCACATTTTTACATGCTTTTTACATATTTGGATCAATTCTTTCATTTACACATATTTGAACACTATTTTGCTCCTCTTTTTGTAGGTATGTCTTTATGGTAAGAAATAGTCACATCATCAAACACATAGGTGACAAAAATAATAAATACAACACAACATAACATATACTTTCACCCTTAGGTCACTTCCTCTTCTTTAAGCTTCCACTATTCATTTTTATCACTCCACGATTTTTCTTGTCTCCTCAGAATGCTTTCGCCATCAATCTACATGGTTATCAGGTATGCATCTCTTATTTAATTTATGTTATCAAGTATTCACTCAACATAAAGTGGGGGAAAATGTATACATTAAATCACGCACTTGGGTACATTTCTAGGTCCTAGTCACATACCACTATTCATATGATTCATAAGTGAGAAAAGTAGTAATTAACATCTATCTTTGGCATCTTTGATTTCTTTCTTGCTTTCTATGTGATCTTACACACCTCACTTCCCAATATGACTTTCATTGTTTTATCTTTCTTGGCTCTGGAGACCAACACCCAGGCTAGGATGTTAGCGCCCGTGTTCCTTGTCGCCTCTGGGTTCCCTGAACCTCTTTGTATCTAGCTCGCCCCTTTTGGGCATCTTGTTTTCTTGGTGAAAATCCTTTTAGAGGTTAATTACAAAATTTAAACAAGTGAATCATATAAATACAAAGCTATGTGACCATAATAAAGGACCAAGCTCTAAGCATCTACTATCTCCACCTAAGGTTGCATCTAAAGGCATTTTAAGAGCATTAAAACATCCATCTAGTTATCATTCAAGGGAAATGGATTGTATTTTCTACATACACGCATAAGAGGGGAAGTTCATTTTGACATCCGCACATCTACTTATATTGCTACATCTAACTACTTACTTTTTTATTCATTGCATCTTGCACAAGAGCCACCTAGTGCACGATTCTTCACACACACATGCAAAACTACATGGAGTCTAAGATGTAGTGCAATGATCGGTCATAAGTTCACTCTGTTAAGTGACTATAGGGGTCGATATGACTCCCCATTTGCATATTTTTATTTTTAATATTTGATGTGTTTTAGGGTTTTTACAGGAGGTATTTTGTTTTGTAGGTTATAGGTGAATTGTGCGGACATCCGGCGCCATATATAGGAGACCAAAACGAACATTAGTGAACATATTGCGACACTACAAAATTCATTTTTGATGTTTTTGTAGTCGCAAGCACCAGAACTAGTCTTGGCGCCTAAGCACCCCCCGACCCAATCTAGGCATCCTAGTCCCGGAATTTCTAATAGTTACGTAATTTTCTAGGCTTGGTTGTGATAGTCTATCCTCCTATTTCATCAATTTTCCAACTCGACACACCTCAGGATTTATTGCAAATTAGCTAAGTCTCGTATTCCATATCTTACACTTAAGGTTGTAATTTGCAATTGCTATTGCTTAGGTCGAGATATGTACTTTATTTCTTATCTTTACATTATGACTATGTAATTAAGGTTTCAAAAAATTCAAATATATGTTAAATCAACAACCAATTAATATGTTATATGGATGAGACACTCGATTAGGGAATATAGAGCCCCCTAAAAACATTAACAACCTATAGTTATTATTGAATTGATATGGATTAATTGAGTGCTATATACAATCAATTGATCCATTGGTTACATGGAACAATCAATTATGGAATACATAGCCCTTAGACATAGTCTCTATAACCTAATGTCATCTAGGCTCAATTTTTTATAACCGAGTGCCATGTGCATCAAATTGCTTATTTTCTTGCATGGGGTACTCGATTAGGGCATATAGAATCCCATAAACTCAATTATGACTACCTAATGTCATTCGAAACTTGATTTTGCCTAATTGATTATCTCTTGCAACTAATCACTCAATTGGTCGCATGGGGACTCAATTGGTGCATATTGAGCCCCCACCTACCAACACATCTATGAAAACCAAATAACATTTCAATCAAATTGGCCTCATTGAGTGCCCCCAAACACATTTGTGACAACCAAATGTCATTTTGATCAACTTGGCCTAATTGAGTGCCCCATGTAGTCTATCACTAAATTGGTTGCATGTGGCACTCAATTAGGGCATATAAAGCACTCTTGAACATTATTAATAAGCTTGTATGTGAAAAATCCAAGATTGTAACCTTGAGATTGATATTTTTCTATGTATTTCACATACAATATATATTTATATAACATTATTTAATTATATAAATAAATAGCTATATATTTTTAATTATATATTATATTATTAACTTAATTAAAAAAATTGAACTATGCTAAACTATAATTGCAGAGTCACAACGTAATGATAAGAAATAAAATATAAATCTGACCTAAGCAATGTGATTGAGAAATATGAAAACCTAGGCGCAATAGAGGGAATAAGAGACTTAACTCGATTTCATAATAAATCTCGAGGTGTGCCGAGATGGAAAACTGATGAAATAAGAGGGAGACAACACAACCAAACCAAGAAAATCATAGAACTATCGAAAATGTCAGGACTAGGACATTTGGACTAGGTCGGGGCATCAGGGGTTGGAGACTAGTTCAGGTGCTTACTAACTATGAAAAACCTCAAAAATTGAATTTTGTAGTGTTGCAAGATGTTTGATAATGTTTTTCGTTGATTTTCATAGGTCGTTGGAAGATCATCGAGTTCACATGTAACCCGCAAAACAAAAAAATCTTGTAAGACCCCAAAAACATCAAATCCTTAAAAAAAAATGTAAATGGGGAGTTGGATTGACCTAGCAGTCACCCTGACAGAGTGAACTTATGACCAAGCAACCGCACTACATCTCAAATTCCATGTAGTTCTCTATGTGTGTGTGTAGAATCATGCACTAGGTGGCTCTTGTGCAAGATACATGGAATAACAAATAATAGCTATATGTAACAATGCAAATAGATGTGTGGATGTCAAAATGAACTTCCCCTCCTATGAAGTGTATTCAAAAAAATGTTGTTCCTTGTTCCTTGAATGAAGCGAGATGGACGATTTAATGCTCTTGAAATGTCTTTGGATGCAACCTTAGGTGATAGTAATAGATGCTTAGAGCTTGGTCCTTTATTATGATCACATAGATTTGTATTTATATGATTCCCTTGTTTAAATTTTGTAATTAACCTCTAAAAGGCCAACCACCAAGAAAATAAGATTCCCAAAAGATAAAAGAGGCCCAAAGGGGTGAGTAAGATACAAATAGGTCGAGGGTACTTAGAGGGGACAAGGGTGCCTAGGAGTTGGTTTCTAGAGCCAAGAAAGATAAAGAAATGAAATTCATACTAGGAAGTGGGGTGTGTAATACCATAGAGAAATCAAGAAATCAAATAAAGAGGCCAAAGATAGATGTCAATTAATAGTTTTATCTCTTAGGAATCATATGAATAGTAGTATGTGATTAGGACCTAGAAATATACCCTAGTGTGTGATTTAGTGTCTATGTTTTCCCCACTTTATGTTGTTGAGTGAATACTCAATAACATAAAGTAAATAAGAGATGTGTACCTGATAACCATGTAGATCGATGGTGAAAGTGTGCCGATGAGACAAGAAAAAAATGTGGAGTGATAAAATTAAGCGTGGAAGCTAAGGAAGAGGAAGTGACCCTAGGGGTGAAATCGTATGTGTTATGTTGCATTGTACATGTTGTCATTGTCACTTGATGTGTTTGATGATGTGATTGTTGCTTCCCATAAGGACGGACCTGCAAAAGAGAAGAGCAAAAGAGTAGTCAAATATGTGTATATGAAAAATTCAATCCAAATATGTGAAAAGTATGTAAAATGTGAAAAAGTAGTAAAAGGAACATGTGCACCTGATCCGTGATGAGTGAAAATGATAGAAAGGATCTTGAAAATGTTGTAGAAGAACGAGTTTTTGGATGATCTCACACCAAAAATGAATTTTTGGGTGATCTCACGCCAAGTGTGAGTTTTTGGGTGATCTCATGCCATGATAGAAGAAGTGTTAGGGAGAAAGGTCTAGTATTATTCTCCAACCTTGAATACTTCCCAAAATTATACACCATTGTAGATGGTGTGATCCTACTTTGTTTCAGTTCAATCAAGTTCGATCCAAGTAGAAAATGAAGGTATAATGCATTATGATTGATAGACTACTATGAACCATGATGTTCTAAGAAACGTTCTGTAATTTCCCCTTGGTCATAGGCACCCATAAAGTGTCGGGGGCACCTAGAATGCGCTCATGTGTGGATGCAGCATTGGTGCATTTGTGCTATGATAAAGACCTAATTTAGAATTTGGGTTGTTTATAATGACTATGTATAGGTCTTGCTGAATGAGGTGACTAATTCACCCAATGTATGCCCCCTTCATTTGGGGTACATGTGACATCACGAGGAGGATGTGGCCCAAAGGATAGGACCATACATTGATATGATATTGATACCTTGTGGGGGAGGGAATGTGCTTAGTATAATCCAAGGCACATGCAAACAAAGTTGCTGAAAACACATGTGTTAGTGCAAACAAGACAAATGCATGTATAGAAGAAAATGTGTAAGCTAACAAACAAGAATATAATGTAGACTGAAAAAAATTAGTTTCAAACATGGGACATCACTCATAATGTCACAAGATAATCATGGATGAAGCGGCCAAAATCATATAAGAAATGAACAAGCAAGACATCAAATTTAACTAGCAATTGTTTACACAACAAAATTTGCTTTGTATTGATTCTCGATTTAAAATTAAGTGATTACGACCTTTTTATTTTTTTAATAAAATATTAAAACCTGCAAGTACTATGTAAAAATATAGAGAAATGAAGATAATTCACCAGCAATTTGACACAAAACGTGATAACGGAGTTTGGCACTTGAGGCCTACATCTCGGTCCGGTTGAATGGGACCGATCTATTAAAATCTTGAAAATAATTCTTTACAAAGAATTCTACAAAATTATAACCTTCTCACAGTCTTCCTCTATAAAAACAATAGGGGTTGCTTTTTACTTCTCCTCAAAATTCCACTCCTAGCTCAAGTTATGAGCATTTCAATAATTTACACAGTCCCAAATGCCTGTACATATACAAAATAGCTCCTTTATAATGTTTCAAGTGGCTGGATCAACGGTTAGGTGCCTATTATTTTACATGAGAGGTTAGCATTTCAAATCCCCCTACCTCCACTTCCTTCTCCTTCTCCTTAGGCGGCCTTTAAGAAGTTTATCCCACATTGTGGGTGCGCAAAAGGAGGAGGGCATTTAAATATGCCTATGTGGTGAGTTTAGCATTGGTTGTTGAGAGCTTTATGCTATGCGTGGTGGTTTGAACTGCCATTTGGCGTATGGTGGATTTTTGGCCTTTTTTGAGGGTTTGGCCTCAATTACTAATATTTAATTAATACTTGACTTGGCAATGGCGTATAACTTGGGATTAGAATATGGAGGAGGTTTAATAAATAAATGTGTGGAATTTGGCAAATAGTCATGTAATGTGTGCATTTGGAATTTGGAATTGGTCTTGGTTTAATATGCACTTATCAATTAGTCCCACATGCATAGTAAAAATGCAATTAGAGGCACATATATACACAAGTTGGTATAATGATAATATGAGAAGGAGGCCAAGACACCCCTCCATAATCAAGTGTGTCAAACCTGGCTGAGGGCCCCCAACTAGTAAATAGCGGGGTCCATTTGTCCATGAACAAGTGTCCAAGACCGGCATTCCAAAACCCACTTTTAGTCCATCACACAAATTGTCCACGTGTCGCAATATGATTGAAACACTTGTGAGAGTGCACACGTCCAACTTACGTAAAACCCCAAATTTTGCTAATTGCCCGAAAATTTCAGCAGGCTATAACTTTTGCAAATGAGCTCTGTTTCCTGCAAACAAGATATTGATGGATTCGTCTAATTTTTCTCCATGCTTTAAAAATGACTGTAACTTATTCTAAGAAGATCTTAGATCGGTGTTTCTCGGTGAGGATCCTCTGGATCATTCCTCCCCACTGAGAAACTTTTGGACCCCAAAAGTCAACTTAATTGGTGAATAGGTGAGGGTATTTCTCCCTCACTTTTCTAGTTTCCATCCATTTAGCCTTGTTTGGATGCATGCCTTTAAACCCAACATGAAGATACTCAATATCACCCCTTCACGAAGTTTTGACCTTCTTGTCCAAAATGATGTCTTCCTACAACTCATCAAGATACTCAAGAGCAAAATCATCAATGGAAGGCATTATGTTAGCATCATCATGATCAACAATCATAGGTGGTTCATACAATCTTAAATTCTCAACATTAACAACTGAGTAGATTTGCATATATGGAGGCAAATCTAACCGGAAAGCATTGTTACCAATTTTTTCCAATATTTGGAATGGACCATACCTTATAGGTTTCAATTTTTTACCTTCACCTGTCAGTCTTTCCTGCTGATGTGAAGCCAAACTGAATCACCAACTTTGAACTTGTGATCAATTCTATGTTTATCATGCCTGGCTTTGTACTTAGCTTGAATTTTCTCCAATTGTTCATGGACATACTGATGAACCTGTTGAATTCTCTGAACAAATATTTTAGCCCTGTCAGAATCACTTGAACCATTAACAACAGTTTCATGTCCATAATATACATCTAAAGGAGAATTAGGTAGATATCCAAAACAAGTCTCAAATGGAGACTTCAAAGTAGAAGAATGTAAGGCACGATTATAAGCATGTTGCACATAATATAGATGTTCATCCCATAACTTAGGATGTTTGCCACAATAGCCCCTAAGAAAATGTACTATTGTGCGGTTTACAACCTCTATTTGACCATCAGTTTGTGGATGAAAAGCAGTGCTCTTTTTCAGTTTTGTGTCCATTAACCCCCACAATGTTGACCAAAATTCCCCAAGAAATCTAGAATCCCGATCAGATATAATTGAAGTAGGTAAACCAAAATGAACCCAAACAAACTGAAAAAACAAATGTGCAGTTCCCTCACCAGTTATTTGTTTAGTACATGGAACCAACACACACATTTTGCTAAATCTGTCCACTACCACATATAAGTAATCATGTTTCTTCGTGTCATGGGCAAGCCTCCTACAAATCCATGGAAACACTTTCCCAAGGCCTTATAGGAACATGAAGAGGAGTGTAAAGTCCTAATTTCCTATTACTTGGCTTGCTTGTGGCACAAAGAACACATCCCTTAATATACATGTTTACATGTTCATGCATTCTAGGCCAATAACAATATTTCTGTAAATGTGCAACTGTCTTACTAACACCAAAATTCCCTGAAATAAGAGAAGTATGTGCTTCCCTAATCATATGCACATGTTCATTTTCTAGAATACAAATTTTACTAGAATGATATAACAATCCTTCATGCAAATGATAATATTTTTCTCCTACTTGTTTCCCACTTACTAGATCCTCATACACTTCTCTAAAATCAACATCATTAACATATTGTTCCTTGTAACTAACATGAGCCAAAGAACTATGTTGCAAAAGAATAGATGCTACTACCACTGGTGGTCTAGATAACATGTCGGCAACCTTGTTTTGAATACCTTTTTTATACCTGATTACAAGATGAAATTGTTGCAAAAATCCCATCCACCTGAAATGTCTAGACTGCTGCAATTTGGTTTGTGTTTGTAAGTACTGAAGCGGTTGATGGTCAAGTATGTATAATTGTTTCTTTTCCCATTAAATAATGCTTCCACTTTTTAACACTTTGAACCAAAGCATACAACTCTTTATCATAAGTTGGATAGTTTCTTACCGCACTTGTAAAGGTTTCTGAATGGTAACACACTGGTCATTTGTTTTGCATCAAAACTGCCCCCATTGCATAGTCACTAGCATCTGTCTCAATCTCAAATGAATGTTGTAAATCTGGAAGTGCCAAGATCGAGAGTGGTACTTATTTTCTCTTTCAATGTATCAAAATATTTATGTTGTTTTCCTCCCCACTGAAAGACCTATTTAATACTTGTCAAAGCATGCAAAGGAGATGCAATATATGAGAAGTTAGCAATAAATTTTCTCCAGTATTGAACTGCACCTAGAAAACTCCTAACTTCCGTCACATTAGTGGGTCTAGGCCATTTCACAATAACCTCTATTTTTGCAGGATCAATTCTCAATTCACCATTTCCTACAATATAACCCAAGTAAATTAAAGATGTTTTTCCAAATTCACATTTTGACATCTTCAAATACAATTTCTCTTTCCTTAGTGCATCTAAGACTTTCTGGATGTGTTTAACATGTTCATCCCATGACTTACTGAAAATAAGAATATCATCTAAGTAGACAATAACGAAATTATCAATGAATGGTCTAAAGATATCATTCATAACTCTCATGAATGTTGTTGGTGCATTGCACAAACCAAAAGGCATCACTAACCATTCAAACAATCCTGTTTCATTTTAAAAGCAGTTTTCCAAACATCACCTTCTGCAATTCTTACTTGGTGATAACCACTTCTTAAGTCTAACTTAGTGAAATAAATTGCACTCTTTAATTGATCCAGTAAATCATCTATTCTAGGAAGAGGGTAATGATTCTTTATAGTAATCTTGTTTAAAGCACAAAATCAACACACATTCTCCAAGTGCCATCCTTCTTAGGAACCAAAATAATTGGCGAACCACATGGGGATGTACTTGGATGAATTATACCTTGAGCCAAAAGTTCCATTACCTGTCTCTTGATTTCCTCATTCTCTACTACTGACAACCTGTACATTCCGATATTGGGAAGAGGTGCATCTGAAGCAATTGTATCTCATGTTGAACCCCTCTTTTGGGAGGTAGACCTTGTGGATCCTGAAAAACATCATCAAAATTAGAAACAATTTTTACCAATTCATCCTTATGTTTCAGATCACAAGTCTCAAAAGCCATCTCATGTTCTTTCTCTTTGGCTTTGACCACCATGAGCACAAAACTTTTTCTTGAATTTACCAAGCCTTTTCATTTGACCTATAGTTACCAAGGATAGATTATTCTTTTCATGGTGAGCTCTAACAATAAACTCAATTCCATCCTTTACAAGAAAATATTTATTTTCTTCCCTATAGAAGATTGCTTTACGATCATACAAATAAGGACTTCCCAAAACCACCCCACAAATATCCAAAGGAACTACATCCAATTCAACCTCATCTATAAACTTGTTTGTAATGGAAAATTTGAAAGTACAAGTTTTAGTTACCTATAGTTTTACATCATCACAAACCCAACCCAAAGGATAAGGCTTAGGATGTGGATTAGTTTTGAGTCCTAATTTCTTTACAACCTCCTCAAAAATTAGATTAGCTTGAGATCCACTATAAAAAAGAGTATCAATTTTTGTATGTTTTGAAATCACTCTAATGTGGAAAAGCTCATTCCTTTTCTTATCATCATGTATAGTTTTTTACTAGAAGAAGATGCAACATTTGTAGTACTATTGTTGGAAATTGAAAGTTTTGATTTACCTTGAAAACTCATAGCTGTGATCTTGGTTTCATCACCTGAATCTGACCCAAGATCATGAACTGTAGTGTTTGTTTTCTTTTCCTTTCCTTTCTTAACCATCCATTTAGGTTTCAATTTAGGATGTAATTTCCAACATTTAGACTCATCATGGTTCTTTTTACAATGATTACAAAATGGTTTTTCATCTTCCTTCTTAACAATAGAGTTTGTCTTATGCTTACCCTTTCCTTTTCCTTGTTCTTTCAAACCTTTTCCTTCATATTGCTTGTTCTTTTGTTTAAAAGAAGAGAAAGAGGACTCCTTTGTCATTTTCCCTCGTGCTTCCAAATGGGTTGCTTGAACACATACTGCATCAAGATTAGTAGGACCTAAAAAAAGTATCATATGCCTTAGATAACTATGTAATCCACCAATATATTTAAGCAATGTTTCTTTTGTGTTTAGGGAAATTCCTAGAATTAGATCCCTTTTCCTAAATTCCTGTGTGTATTCTTGAACACTTTTTCCCTTACTTTGTCTTAATTTTTGCCAATCCATCATAGCTTGTTTGCTTATAACCAAGAGGATAAAATTTTTGCCTAAGATTTGAAACAAATTCAGACCAAGAAGTGATTTCTATACCTTTGGTTTCTTCCACTTCCTGAAGCTTACTCTCCCACCAAATGAGTGTTGTGCCACCCATCCGAAGAGTTTCCAAATGAATCTTTGCTTCATCATCAACAATTCTCTAAACCCTGCAATATACTTCTATCTGCTTGACCTAGTTATCCAACTTCTCTACATTTAGCTCTCTAGTATACATAGGCAATTCAAACTTGATATCTAACTTTAATGAAGGAAAATCATATTTCAAAGGGTCTCTTTTAGGATTATCAGAACTAGAGCTTTCTTCTTTCTTACCTTCTCTAGTTCCCTTTTCCCTTTGTCTATCTTGGTACATTTCTTCCACCATTTCCTTCATTTATAGGAATGATTGATGAAAGTTTTCTTCCTCTCGATCTACCATTGTAGGACTTCGAGATCATCTAGTACCAATTTTGGGATCTCCTTCAACTAACTCTCCTTCACCCTTCTTAGATCAAGACCTTGTTAACATCCAACACACAACTTGTAATCCAAAAACCGTTAATCTGAACCAAAAATCAGTCAAAACCAACTCTGATACCAGTGATCTGAAAATCAAATTTAACTAGCAATTGTTTACACAACAAAATTTGCTTTGTTTTGATTCTTGATTTAAAATTAAGTGATTATGACCTTTTTATTTTTTTAATAAAATATTAAAACTTGCAAGTACTATGCAAAAATATAGAGAAATGAAGAGAATTCACCAACAATTCGACACAAAACGTGATAACGGAGTTCGGCACTTGAGGCCTACATCTCTCGGGTCCGGTTGAATGGGACCGATCTATTAAAATCTTGAAAATAATTCTTTACAAAGAATTCTACAAAATTTATGACCTTCTCACAGTCTTCCTCTATCAAAAACAATAGGGGTTACTTTTTTTACTTCTCCTCAAAATTCCACTCCTAGCTCAAGTTATGAGCATTTCAATAATTTACACAGTCCTAAATGCCTGTACATATACAAAATAGCTCCTTTTATAATGTTTCCAAGCGGCTGGCTCAATGGTTAGGCACCTATTATTTTGCATGAGAGGTTAGCATTTCAAATCCCCCTACCTCCACTTCCCTCTCCTTCTCCTTAAGGCGGCCTTTAAGAAGTTTATCCCACATTGTGGGTGTGCAAAAGGAGGAGGGCATTTAAATATGCCTATGTGGCGGGTTTAGCATTGGCTGTTGAGCCACTTTATGCTGTGCGTGGTGGTTTGAATTGCCAATTTTGGCGCATGGTGGATTTTGCCTTGTTTTGAGGGGTTTGGCACCTCAATTAGTAATATTTAATTAATACTTGACTTGGCAATGGCGTATAACTTGGGATTAGAATATGGAGGAGGTTTAATAAATAAATGCGTGGAATTTGGCAAATAGTTATGTAATGCGTGGCATTTGGAATTGGTCTTGGTTTAATATGCACTTATCAATTAGTCCCACATGCATAGTAAAAATGCAATTAGAGGCACATATATACACAAGTTGGTATAATGATAATATGAGAAGGAGGCCAAGACACCCCTCCATAATCAAGTGTGTTGAACATGTCAAACTTGAGGGCCCCCTAACCGAGTAAATAAGTGAGGTCCATTTTTCCGTGAACGAGTGTCAAGACCGGTGTTCCAAAACCCACTTTTAGTCTATCACACAAATTTTCCACGTGTCACAATATGATTGAAACACTTGGCGAGCGTGCACACGTCCAACCTGCGCAAAACCCCAAATTTTTCCAGTTGCCCGAAAATTTCAGCATGGCTATAACTTTTGCAAACAAGCTCTATTTCCTACAAAAAGATATTGACGGATTCATCTAATTTTTCTCCATGCTTTAAAAATGACTGCAACTTATTACGAGAATATCTTATATCTATGTTTCTCAATGAGGATATAAACAAATTATCGAAAACCATGGTATCTAATAGTTCTTGCAAAGGAAATGCTACACATGAAGCACCTATTAACATGTTAGAAAGATAAAAATTATGTCAAAGCAAGTATGATCCTATATAGAATAGCATTATAGTATGAATAGGAAGTAGTATGAAATGATAGCACCTGTAGTGTGTTTGAAAGTAGATGCCCCCATGAGCCATTGTGGGATTGGTAAGAGGTACAGTGCCAAGCATTCATGTTGCATGTAATAAATATGTGTAAATTATGCATTTACAAGTAGAAGGCAAGTGAACTCGCATACATATATGATAAAGATAATGACATACAAATTATTTGTCTAGCATGTGAAACAAAATGTACATGTAACAAGTATAAGCAAGCAAGAGTATGTACAACCAAGATATGTAGTATGTTGTGAGTGAGTGAGATGGAGTGAAATGCAAAGTGAGTGTGATAGGAGCAATGTACCCTTGAGAGAATGTGAATGATCATGCGATGAGGTTCATTTATAAAAACCCCTCAATAGTCAAGAATGAACCATAGAACAAGAGTGTGTCATCGGGAAAATGGTTTGAATTGTGTGCTAAAAATATATGATCGAAAAAAGTGTAGAGCGTAGAGAGTGAGTGAGTATGATGAGGTTCATTTCATATTTATACCCGAGAAGTTGAGTATGAATGTGGAACTAGACTGCATCATAGGGAAGTGTGTCATTATGAATGTGATGTGAAAGAGATGTGTCGTGAATGCGTAGAGTGTGAGATGTGTTGTTTGTATGATGTGAGGTTCATGAATGTAGTATGCCCTCAATAGTCAAGTTTGAACCATATCACAAGAGTGCATCATAGGGTAGTGTGTCTTGTGAGTATGTGATGCCAGATAAATGTGTCATGAATACAACGAGTGTGAAATGTGTTGTATGGAGTGAGGTTCATGAATGTAACTTAAGCCCTCGACAATCAAGTGTGAACCATAGCACAAGAGTGTGTCATAGGGTAGTGGTGATACAAGTGTATCAAGATGTGTGCAAAATACTAGATGCAAAGTGTAGAGTGGACAAGTAGAAATGCAAGACACACAATAGTGCTAGAAGGGGGGAATAAGCATGATCTTGACTAAGTGTATGATGATGAATATGCTATCCGTAAAAAGGAAGTGTAAGGGTCCTCCTCCCATTTCTTGTGGAGATAAAGGAGGGTGAGAATGCTATGAATTGGTGATGTAGGAGACAGATGATGTATCGGTGAATAATACCTATGTGCGTGAGACCTATGAGGTGATGGAAACCTACGTGAAAGATTTTTTCAGTAGAGAATTCAAGAATCTTTCAAGGATGAATAACCATGTAGTATGAGTGATCCTCAAGGATCTTCCTCCATATGAAAAATATCATCTTCTTCCTCTTTGCTATGGGTTGCTTCAAGTTAATCATACATTTTTTACAAAGCTTCAACATATTTCATCATTTCAAGGTAGATTTAGGGGCTGGAATTTCCTTCTATAGTGTACTCAAGTTTTAAGACTCCCATTTTATCATTCCTATATGCAAGGAAATCATCCCAAGGGAGGGTGATGAAAGACATGGCTCTAATATTTTTATTCAATTGTGCATAACTAAGATTATTACCTTTGGCATATTCTTGAGCTTCTTGGGATTCACGCAACATCTTGTATCTTCTTTGTGCATCCTTCAACCATTATTTATCTTCTTCTTCACTGGAAAGTTATGTTTTCTTTCCTTTGTCTACCTGTTGACTAATGCTTGAATTAGGATACCCTTTTGATGTTTTTGAATTTCCTTCTTTGCAAGAATTGGTTCGAAACCATGGCTAATCCACAATCTTCTTTTCTTAGTCATGATCTTCTTTTTATTCTTCATTGTCACTCATTGGTACTTCACTCCAATATGGAAATTTCTTCATTATGATGCATGAAACGAACATGACAAGGATTCATTCCTTAACGGATTCGCCTTCAAATATGATTTTTTGTTCTTGTTTTTGAATATATATTTTTGTATTTGTTGATTTTTGGTCCAAGATTCTTTTGGGTGCACTTGGGCAAGTCTCTCCCCAATGGAGTCTCCAAAAACTGTTGGTGAGAATGTTTTTGAGTGGACAAGTTAGGTGTCTCTACCAACGTTCATGGCGCTACGTTCTCTACATTAAATGGTACATCTCCCATTATTGAAATTAAACTAATCCTAATCCTATCTAAATGTTGTGGGTGGCCAAATTGGTCGAGAGATCACACAGGGAAACTCCACTAAACCTGTGGCAAAGTGCTTGTATGGGGTACAAGGGAGGAAATTACAACAATGAGGGGAAAGGAGATAAATTATGAAAGGAATATTACTGCCATGAGTAGGATTGTAGAGCTCACACCTAGTAACTGGAGTATTTCAACATTCAATATAGAGGAAACAAAATGAAGCTATCTAGTGAGATGGAAAAATCAAGACACCAAGTTCTCATATTCATCTATCAAAGATACAAAGCTCTTGCATCACTATGCTTACAAAGTGTATAAAAGAGGGAAATAAAAGAACCATGAGATGCATGTAACAACCATGCTTATCGTGTCAATGATGAGAGGAAACCATGTATATAAAGCTGCACACATTCATACATCTTGGAAAGTAGAAACTCTATTCCTTAATTGACATTTACACTAGTTGTACAAAGCAAGGGAAAAGGAGAAAGTGGAAGAAATTATAGCTTTTATTCCTTGTGCATTGATACAAAGCTCAACAACTACAATTCACAATTGCTATAGAGTGAAATTCTTCAAAATATGGAATCCTTTGGAATGAAAAGCTCATCCCAATTTATAGCAATTTGAATTGACTCTTCACCTCCCTCACATGAATCTTCGTGTTCTATATTCCACTTGTGACTTTTCATTTTCCATTTAAGTATTTCTCTTATAATTTGAGAAAATACTTTTACAATTTTTAAAATAAGTCACTTAAGTGAATAGGACAAAATACAATGATGAATCCCAATGAAGAATTAGAAAGGAGAGAGAAGAAAGAGGGAGAAAGAAAGGAGGGAGGGGATGAAGGAAATCCACTCCTCACGATGATCCAATTGAAGGCCTTGATGCAGTCAAGAACTTTGAGTGAAGTAATTTGGCTTTGATGATCCTCCATACTGATGAAGATTGCTTCTCTGAACACCTTTGGATATTTTTCCCCTTTCCGATGGTGATTCATGATTCCTTTTTTATGAAACATGGACACCCTAAATTTTAGTGTTTAAAAACAATTTTAAAAGTTACTCCTGATGACTTCGGGAATTAATCATGGAGGTCCACATTGAGGAAGCTGAGAATGGAAACTAACTCCTATGATGACCTTTTGTAGCAGCACTATCATTTCCTTATTAATGAAGCTTTACCCTAAACATTTTTCCAATGATGATCCCAAACTCTATGATGCACAGACACCATGGGTCATTGAATGAGTGTTTAAAAACATTGTTTGAGATTTTCCCAAAGTGAATTCAAGATGACCCATAGATAATGCTCGTGATGATATTTTATGATAATCTTCTGTCATGCTCTGTTGACAAGGATTGCTTTGATGAGCACCAATGAGATGACAACAAAGAATGCTCATGCCACAAGCTTGAAACCACCATTCCAAACCATGAAAACATCACCATTTATTTGTGATTGATCACACATGTGGAATGAGAAACTGGAACAACATATGAACTTGAATTCCATGGCTGACACCAATACTTCCCCATATTTAGAAAGTGAACTTACTATTTTTAGTAAATATCAGAATTCACCTTTCTGGATCCCAACTGATGATGTTAGCTTGAATGATTATCCCTTTGTGCACTCCTTCTATAGAAACTATTGTTTTGGTATGACTTACTATTAATAGTAAGTGCCTAAAAGGCAACTTACTATTTTTAGTAAATAGTGATTTTTGATCCTTTTGAATGCACCGATGAGATTGGCTTGTATGATTGGACATGTGTACTTGATTCTTCCTTGATTTCTTTTCTAGAAGGACTTATTATTTATAGCTAGTACCCATATTGGGAACTTACTATTTTTAGTAAGTGACCATTTTCACCAATTCTAGCACTAAAAACCACTATGACCCTCTAAAATTCGTATGTGCACACCATCTTCGCACTGAATATTGCTTTTGGTGTAAACTTACCAAAAATAGCTAGTCCCATGTAGGATGGCTTAATTTTTTTGAAATTGGGTCTTTGGTGGTCAATTTACGATGAAAAAAACTTTTTGGAATAGGTTTTCTATTCTTAGTGTACCTCTAAAATTTCAAATTGATCGATCTTTGAAATGAGAGATTTTAAAATTTAAATTTTTTTCACGGGAAACTTGGGGTTTCTTCACTATAAAAAATATGCATTGTACATGCCAAATATTCTCTGGAATACTTTATGTTTTAAGTAAACGTGATGAATGAAAAAATGGTATCTCGATTTGTCGATGGTTTGTGAGATATGGGAAAATTTGTTCCTAGTGACTTTGAGGTTTTCTAGCAAAAAATATTCGTTTCTTCTTCATTTGAATATGTTATTTTTTTTCTTGTTTTATAATACGGAAGCCTTTACATGATTGTTTAAGGATAATTTTTTTGGATTTTATCTCTAGAAAAAAATTGCCAACATTCAGCAACATCCGGAGGTGCGAGGATGAAAAATGATGAAAATGGATAAGTCCCTGCTATTTATAAGCTTGAAATGGAAGGAGGGAGGGTTGGGCACATTTTTCTACCTCTTATGTCCCTTTTCTAAGGTGAAAATAGGACATAAAAATGCACCTTTCCCCTAGCTTGACAAGTGTCGCGTGTTGGTTTGTGGAACACTTTAGATGAGGGGGCTAAAATGGAGCACTTGGGAGTGGTTGACGGTCGTATGTGAGTCCGGGAGGAATGAAAATGGTCGGACACATTTTTATGTCCCTCATGTAACTTTAAAAAAGGGACAAAGGTTTTAATAAAATATTCCTTTCTCTAGTGAGGACAAGTGTCGCGCGCATGAGAGTAGGTAGGGTGCAAGTCAACATGGTTAAAGGGGCTAGAGAGGATGTTTTCGGGTGACCACAAGGATTCATATGGGTGAGACATACTTTTTAAACCTTATGTCCCTTTGGAAGGGTGAAAAGTGGACATAAAAAGGTGCCTTAACCTGGTACTACCACGTGTACCATAAAAAATTTACCTAAATATCGAAGAAAGTACCTTGAGAACCAACTTGTGAAGGCCACATCTTGAGCTCCCATATTATTTTTGCTTTCTTATTTATATGATTTTGCATCTAAATTACATTTTGAGAATAATGGTAATGGTCCCAAGGCTTTATTCTAACTTAAACACCTCCAAATGGTTCCATTTTTCTCAAGATTGTCGGTTATGTGTGGGAAGATTGAGATGGCTTGAGAAATGCATGGTGCTTGAAGATGGTATATTTTTTTCACCATGTGGGGGACTGAAATATATTTATAATGATATATATTTTTTCGTCCCTAACTCCTTTTGGAGCTCCTAGAATTACTCTTTGAATATTAGGTGCTTTTTTCAATGCGAGCTCCTTAGGCCTCAAAAACCAACCTTCAGTGACTTGGCTCCTAAACCTATGATTCTTTCCAAATTTTCCCTAAATCAATTCCTTGATGTTCTAGACTCTTAAATACACCTCCATGATGAATATTTTTCTTCCATTCCACTCCAATGATAGTGTTCTGACTTAGAAAGGATCTTTGAAAGCCCCCTCTAAGTATGCTTGTAAACTTGCTTTGAAAATATTTGCTCCAACATGCTTGAATGATCTTGTTTGTTCCTAAATCACCTAGGGGAGGACTAGTGATATCACAGATGTGCTCTTGGAAGGAAAGAATAGACTCTAAATTGAGGGGTAGGTGGAGTTGGGGGTGTTTGGGAAGGTATGACATGAACTCTTTTCGACGTCGTGGGATAGTTATCTTGTTTTCTTGTGAATTTTACCCTGCAAAAACACTAGACAAAAATATGCGAGAGTAGATAGTCGATAGCAACTAGAAGTGCAACAAAGCACACACACATATGAATTTATGCATCAACTATTATATTAATGATAGTGTGATGCTCGATAGAAGCATTGATATGTAAAGTTTGAAAGATAATGTAGCATGATATTCATGATCGAGAGAATGCACGATGAGTGATGGAGATGCATCAACATGAGAAAATATAAAATCAAGAGCCCCCAATGAAGGAGGTGGTACTGACCAATATGCATGATTGGCTGAAGATCCAACAACTTGTTTGTCATGTTTAGGAAGAGGTTTGTTGAAGATATTGAGTTTGTGATTTTAATTGGCTTGCGTAGATGCCATAGGCTCATAAAGCTCGATAGAATTATTATCGATGAGATCTTGAATAAGATGCCAAAGTTTGAAACAATGATCAATAGAATTTTTGACGCATTGATGATAATCACATTGAAATTTTTTTATAGTTGTGTCCTTTAGGGAGAGATGGATCCAGATTAAGTAGAGGCGGAAGCGTAATCAATTTCTCTCAACAAGTTGTGGAAATAGAATTAGCGAAGCATAAGGAAATTTAGTAAACATACACTTAGGGGTTTCCATTGAAGCTTATCAAGATTAGAGACAATTTTGACAGTAGCTTTAGCTTAATTAAGTTTAGTAGATGGATTTAATGTAGATTTTCATTGAAAATGAGTTGAAGATGATGAAGATGGATCTTGATATTTAAGCTTGCTCATAGATAATTGTTTCCTTTCGAATAGCTTAAGAGTATGTAAAAGTTGATGAATGAAGGAGATGTCTAAAGTATGGCACTCTCTTGCATAGGATGTAATAGACTTTGGAAAAATAGATCTTGAAGTTCAGAGTCCGCAAGTACATTAGACATCTTAGCTAATTTGTTCTTGTATCGTAAGACATAATCCACTAGATGTTCATTAGATCCTTGTTTAATTTGTGTGAGTTTTGCAGGATATCTTAGAGCCAATATTGATGGAGAAATGAGTGAGAAAAACATCAGCTAAATGTGTAAAATATGTTATCAAGTGGACAGGTAGATCGTAGAACCAATGCATTGCATAATCTTGGAGACTTCTAGGAAAGATATTTGCTAGTAAAGTATGATCATCCACATAATCTAGACATGCTACATGAAATGCTCGAAGATTATCTTGAGGATCACCATGGCCTTTAAAGGTGGGAAACTTAGGGGTGAAAAAATTTGGAGGGAGTTGGTAGGATGAAATGGTGGGTGAAAAGGGAGTGTGAAGAAGTAAAGTGGAATCAAGAGATGGGGATGCATGAGAAGTGGCCATTTGAAGTTGATGAATTTGAGTATGCAAATCCTGATATAAATAAGTTAAATCAGGAGTATTTGAAGAAGAACTAGGTTGTGCATTAGAAACATTAGGTTGAATGATGAGAGCGGTAATAGTGGGAATGGAATTAGGAATATGAAGGGGTTGAGTAGAGGCCATGATAAAGTGAGACAAAAATGACAAGGGTGCAGAAGAAAAATATTGAGAGTTTTTAGCAACAATCAAAGCATGTAGAATATGCAAAAGATGGGTAGGATTATCATGCAAAGCTTGATGAAAATTGATAATCTTGTCTAATTTCTCTTGATCAATGTTGGTGTCCTCATCATATGATTTCTCACTATAAGATGTTTTGATGTTTTCAAGAGAAATTTTTGAGAGTTAGAAAAGGGGTTATTAGATTCATCTATTGCTTTAGGAACCCTACGGGTAGATGGAGGGATATCGTGTGCTCAAAAGATCCAAAATGGCCACTACGGGTGACGGGAATAAGAAGAAAAACCTAGAAAGAAGGTTGGATCTGAGCGATGGGTTCACTAAATTATTTAACAAAAATGAATTATGTTAAACCCTAATTGTAGATTCGTAACACAATGATAAGAAAAAATGCAGATCTGACCTAAGCAATAAGCTAGAGAAATATGAAACCTTAGGCACACGAGAGGGAATAAAGACTTAGATAATTTCGTAATATATCATGAGGTGTGTCAATATGGAAAACCGATGAAAGAAGAGGGGAGGTTATCGTAATCAAACCAAGAAAACCATATAAGCTGTTGGAAATGCTAGGACTAGGGCATTTGGGTGGGGTCGGGGTGCCTACATGTTAGAGACTAGTAATAGGTTCCCATAAGCTATGAAAAAACTCATAAACTAAATTTTTAGTGTCATAAGAAGTTTTATAATGTTCTTCGTTGATCATTTTAGGTCATTTTGGAAGATTGTAAAGTTCTCTTGTAAGCTACAAAACAAAATACCTCTTGCAAGACCCCAAAAACATTAAATCATAAAAATAAATAGATGCAAATGGGGAGTTAGACTAAACCCGACGGTCATCCGACAGAGTGAACTTATGACCGAGCACTACACTACATCTCAAACTCCATGTAGTTATGTGTGTGTGTAGAATCATGCCCTAGGTTTCTCTTACATAAGATGCGTAATATCGAACAATAACTAAATGTAGTAATGTAAATAGATGTGTAGATGTCAAAAGGAACTTCCCTCCTATGAAGTGTATGCAGAAAAATGTAGCCCCTTGTCCCTTGAATGAAGCTAGATGGATGCTTTAATGCTCTTGAAAGGCCTTTGGATGCAACCTTAGGTGATAGTAATAGATACTTGAGCTTGATCCTTTATTATGATCACATAGCTTTGTATTTATATGATTCCCTTGTTTGAATTTCATAATTTTCCTCTAAAAGCCCGAACACCAAGAAAACAAGATGCCCAAACAATAAAAGAGGCTCAAAGGGGTGAGTAAGATACAAAGAGGTCGGGTTTCCTAGAGGGGACGAGAGTACACTAGGTCTTTGGTGCCCATAAATAAGAAAGATAAAGAAGTGAAATTCAGATCGGGAAGTGGAGTGTACAAGACCACAGAGAAAGTAAGAAATCAAAGAAAGAGACCAAAGATAAATGTCAATTACTAGTTTTCTCACTTAAGAATCATATGAATAGTAGTATGTGATTAGGACCTAGAAATGTACCCAAGTGCATGATTTAATGCCCACATGAATATAGAAAATAAAAAATTAATGGGATTTATTTAGTGTCACATCCCTCATTTTTGGATTATTAATTCAATACTTGCTTAATCTAGATGATTAAAATGACATGCTTAATCTGAAAATTAACTTTTATGATCAGTTTTAAATGATGAGATTGGTGTCCTTATTATCATTATGTGGAATCTTGATAACTTAGAATGACTACCTTTTTGTTGACGTGAGGTGAATTTAGGATCAAGTACATACTCTCTAAGAAGGTGAGGGAGGGCATCTTCGGGGAGAGGTTGGCAGAACATGATAACAAACTTGAAACTGTGAATTTAATTAAGAACCAACACACACCACAAGAAGGGGAGTAACATTTAGTTACTTATGTGATGTGTGAATTTTTTTATGTTATATTGTATTTCGTTTATTTGTTAATAATGATAGATGAGCAGTGGAATTGCGCCAATGTGGCTAAACGCAACCAACATAATCCAACCATCGTACATTGTTATTTAATGATGTTACAAATAATTGGTTTATTGCTTTTTATAAGCAGTTATAATAATTGAATATGAGTTGGAAAATATAACAAAGTGGATGGAGCATGTTGTTGTGTGTTATGATCATTTGGTTTTAATGATGGATGGTTGACAATTAAATTGTTCATCTTTGATCTCGTTGACTTTGTGATATAGCGGGAAAAAGGTCTAACATGACATTGAGTTTTGTTTGATTTTCCCAAAGGGCATGTGAAATAAGTTATGATTATAAATTTTAATTTAATCATAGGATATTATGATCTAAATGCATATTTTTGATCACTTTGCATTAAATTAAACCTATCCTTAATGCTAAGAAGATGTGAGATAAACATTAATTAAAGTTTTTAATATAATTCATGAAAATGAATTAGGGATGGATATCTTGTAAACATGTGGGATACATGGATAAGTAAAAGATAAGGAAATTTTGGGAGTTATTATGAGTTAAGTGGAATTTATGTTTTGGTACGTGGGAAGGAGAAGAGGAAGTAAAAACAAAAAAATGAGGAAATGGAATGGTTGGGGAAGAAGTTATTTCATCTGTTTTTTCACACTATGGAGGCACGTGTTTTTCTAGAACTGGAAGGATTGGAGCATTGACATTTTGGCAATTTGGAAACTTGAGAAAAAAGGGATTGGAAAAGCATTTCATAGGAAAGGGATTTTCTTTGGATCTCTTGTTTTGATTAGATAATGAAACTTATGAAAAACTGTTTGGGTAAATGGAAATGCATGAAATATACACCCTTTTTTTGGGCTTACGTTTTGATAATAAATATAAAAGTTACACCCTTTCGAGTCTACATTTTGGGTTGTGATTTTGGGACTACTGCTACGTTTTCTTTTTGAGGCAATGTATACCCATTTTAGGACTGCTACATTTTATTTTTTTTTAAGTAAGGAATACCCATTTTGTGCTCTGCATGTTTTTACAATTTTAAAGGGAAAATAAACTATGGAAGTTGATTTTTATACACCCTTTCAATTCTATACAATTATGACTGTGTATTGATGAAAATATATAGTTTTTCCTACACTACGGGTTTGGGTTTTGGAAATAAAATATAAAAGGGAAAATACCCAAATCTGGGTCTACTCATTTTGATTTCTTGGCTATGTTATGTTTGCATTTAAGTTGACTTTTACCCTATTTTAAATATGTGCATTTTGACATTAGAAAAAAATAGGGACATACCTATTATCAAGTTTGCATATATTTTTATAAAATTGTGACTATATTCAAGTTCCTTTGGTTGATCTATACCCGGAAATGGGTCTCGTATGTTTCTAAACATTGAGTTGAGTTATGTTTCTCCTTGTGGGATAAAAATATAAACACCCAAGTCTAGGTCGATACTTGTCGAAAAAAAATACCTTGTTGCGTTTTTTAATCCTAAATTATATTTTTATATGACTATTTAAACCATTATTGGAAAGATTCAATTGGCACCCACTTTGGGTCTGTGCATTTGGTAAAATATATAGGGATATGTGTTGTTTACAAGAGGTTGATATGACACTCTTTATGGGTTGGCATAACTTATATGATGAATTGTGTTTTTATTAAGTTAACATTGTTTTGGGTCTAGCACTTTTAACATTATTTAGATGACATTAATGGTTGTATTTGGGTCGATTGTATTCCCAATATGGAAAAAGGATAATTGCATATTTAAATTATAATAAATGTTCTTTATCAATTTGGTTGCATACCTATTTGGGATAGTATAAAACTAGTTGTTTTAATTGGGAACTCAAACTCATATTGAACTTGCAAATTGAGAGGAAACAATGACTGAAATATGTAGAGAATGGAAATAAACCCATTATGGGTTGAGAACAATAGTTTATTAAGTGACTAGGTGAAATAGGTGGTTATGCCAAATGACAGATTGTAAAAATATAACTTCTTGAGTTACTACTAAACTTTACCTTGTGGTAAATAAATTACAATGCTTGATTATTATCACTATCTTGATGATTTGGGCATGAGGTTAAAATCTTATGTTATGATGTTATTATACAGTAGAGTGAGACTTATGTTATCATACTTGTAGAAAATATACAATCATGATAACATAAGTCCCCACCTTATTAAAACACATTAAATACATTTGAATGATAGTAAATAAATTTAAACCATCTTGTGAAGGATTTTGGAGAAAAACATATTGTTAATTAAATGTTGTTTTGTAATTGTTAAAGGTGCTTAAGAAACATTATTGAACATTAAACCATAAATTAAATAATATTATATATGCATGTTAGTACATTAAAAAACTTTTGTATAAGCACACATACATAAGCTACGGTGGGCAATTTACCTATGTTTAAAAGAATATGGAAACATGAATAGATGGTTATTTTTCCTTTATGACTATGAAATAAGAACATATTGTAAATTCTAAGTTGGTATGTTTCTTGATGAGAATTATTTTTATGAAAGTGGTGTATGAGATATATGTGTTGTGAAGGATGAAAAATATTTATTATTTGTGCAAACTATAAGATTAACTTGCATTAGCATAGCTGGAAAAACTTTGGCCAAAGTAATGTATCTAGTTGTATGCATTGTCAGTTCACTTATCCTTATTTTGTACTAGTCAGGAATCATTTGATGGTATTGGTTGTCGTGATCTAATGATGGGTTGTATTTTTAGAATTTGGGTATATTACACATGGTTCTCAATTTACTATTCCTTGTTGATAGTTAATTATCTCAATCTGCCTTCCTCATGAAGGGTCAAGCCCCTCTCTCTTGTGAGAGGTGTGTGGGGAGTTGAAAGGTTATGTGGTTAGGAGGAGTAGCATTATGGTGATGCTCTCCCTACTAAAACAATTACACACACGAGATACATATATACACATGAACTTTTTTTGGAAAGAACGAGTTATCGTTGCTTTTATTACTTGTAATAAGTTTGTAATTATGCAATGTTGTATGTGGCTAGAGACATGCATGTTGTATCATACTTTGGATATAAAATATGATATAACTTTGATATTAATCATTGACTTATGAACTAATTGTTGATCACACTTTTGTATAGAGAGTTTAAATGGAATTCTATTGATCAACACTTGGTTGGAATTTTGGAAGTATGGTGACATGTTAGTAAATCTCAAAATTTCTTAGAGGTATATTATGTAATGTGCATAAGAAGCTACTATTTATGTTACCTAATAAGTTATTCAAAAATAAAATCCACTACTTTTTAACTTTTGTTAATGAATGGGAATGTTACATTTTGGTGTTTGAGTCGACCTTTTAACAAGGTTCTCTACACTCAAACCCAATAGTTCACTATGCTAACAACTTTCCCGATTCCAAAAGGTATAAATGGAACACACAAGGATGAATGTTGATCTAGGATCAATGCTACTTTGCTTTGGAGATCAACAAGATAAATTAGATCAAACATTGACTACCTTCCATGAGACATGAGATCACATCACCACCTTAGAGAAAAAGGTTGGGAAGAACCTAAGGAGAAAACAAAATATGGTGAGGACCAAGACGGTTCCAATAATGAAGAAGAAGAAGAAAATTTTGGGAGCCAAAAGGCATGGATGGAAACAAATGTCAAGAGATATAAAGAGGATTAGTCCTCCTAAGTTTGACAAAACTACTATTGGAGATGGTTCTAAGTCTTGGCTCAGTGAGATGGAGAAGTAATTTAATATAATGGTTTTCTCTGAAAAAAAAATCACTATGGGGATATTATAAATTATCTAGAGAAACTTCATCATGGTGGGACAATAAAAAGATGGATATCAACATAGATATCACTACTTTATCCCGGGAACAATTTAAGGGAATTTTTCACCAATTATGGTTTCCATAACAATTATAAAATATAAAATGACTAAGTTCCAAGGATTATGACAGGGAGAAATTTCAATGATTGAATATTGGGAGAAGTTCACCTGACTTCTCAAATATGTACCCCAATACCAAAAGGATGATAAATTCAGAATTCAAAAGTTTATTTTGGGACTAAATCCCACCATTAGTGGAGAGGTGGATGTTTACAAACCCATCACTATGGATGATGTGTTTGATGATCAAGAAGGAACATAAAATACAAGCGGTATCAACTTTCAAGGAAGAAAAGAAGAAAAAAAGTTGTTTGCCACACCCCCTCAGGACACCAATGAACCTTAGTGGAAAAAGGACAACAAGAAAGCAAAATTGGTTACAAGAAGGTTCCAATCAAGTAAACTAGACAACAATTCCAATAAGGGGAATGATAATTCGGGATTCAAGGAAAATAAAAATAGAGAAAATGACCAATTGTGGATGGT
Organism: Taxus wallichiana var. yunnanensis; assembly: GCA_018340775.1. NCBI lineage: Eukaryota > Viridiplantae > Streptophyta > Pinopsida > Cupressales > Taxaceae > Taxus > Taxus wallichiana. Next base: position 563,286,984 of record CM031242.1, on the reverse strand, counting down.
TTACTTGTGGAGGTGACCACTATGCCAATAATTGTCCAAGGAAAACTCAGGGAAATTTCCAACAACAAAGAACCCTTCTTGATCAGAGAGAGGCATTTTAACAAAGGATACATGCAATAATGAATAACCTCTAGGAAGAACATCAGGCTACCTAGTGGAAGCTTCAGGTATGTTGTTTGATTTTCTCGTAACTATTTTGATAGATATTGGTGCTACTGAAAATTTTGTTTCACAAAAAACTTTTATCTAAACTACCTAGAAGAGAAGGATATATGGAAAAATAATGGTGTGTTCAATATGGAAATTAGGTCGATTACATGGTTAATCATTGTCTATTTGAGGCACAACTGAAGCTACCATAATTTACTACTGAAGTAAACTTATATGTAGTGCCTTTAGGATCATATGATGTTATCCTAGGTGTAAGCTGGTTAGCTCAACATAGGGATAAGGTAGATTGTTTAGTAAAGATAGTAGAATGCTTGGATGATAATGGGCATTCTATAATGATTCAAGGCATAAAGAGAGAAATTAGTCTGAGACAGATATCAGCTATGCAACTCAAGAAGGCTAAGAAAAAGGGGTGCATTCTTTATGTTGTAAAGATATCAGACATGGTAGAAGAAAAGGAGCCCATGATGGAGGAATATTTATTTTGTGGGACTATCAAGATGTCTTTCATGAAGAATTACATGGACTTCCACCTAAAAAGAAATTGATTTCTCTATCAATGTAGTACCTGACACAGAACCTATTTCTAAAGCACCTTATAGGATGACTACTACTGAGCTAATGGAGCTCAAGGCTCAATTTCATGAATTAATGGAAAAGGTATTAATACATCCTATTATTTCTCCTTGGGGAGAACCTATAATCTTCATGAATAAGGATGGTACTCTAAGATTGTGTGTGGATTATAGGTTGCTAAATAAAGCTACAATCAAGAACAAGTACCCATTGCCCTGTATTGATGACATTTTTGACCAAATGAGAGGGGCCACTATATTCTCCAAGATATATATTCGGGTAGGTTATCATCAACTTAGAATCAAGGAGGAAGATATTCATAAAATGGCATTTAGAACCATTATGGACACTATGAGTTCATAGTTTTACCGTTTGGGTTGACCAATACACCTACCACCTTCATGAATTTAATGAACAACGTGTTTCTGATTATCTTGACAAGTTTTTCTTGTTTTCCTCAACGATATCTTGATATATTATTGGAACGAGGAGGAACATCATCATCATTTGAACTTAGTTTTGAGAAGGCTGCGACAACACAAGCTTTATGCAAAGTTGTCAAAGTGTACTTTCTTTGTAAAAGAAGTACAATATCTAGGTCATATCATCTCAGTTGAGAATAATAGTTGACCCAAAAAAATTAAAGCCATTATGGAGTGGATGAAACGAAGAACACCCATGAATTAAGGAGATTCATGGGATTAGAAGGGTACTATAGGAAATATGTACTTGGATTCTCAAGATTTCCAACCCTATTACCTCAAAAAAGAAGAGTAAGAAATTTGAGTGGACCGAGAAATGTGAGAAATATTTCCAAGTGCTCAAGGATAAGTTAACAACGAAACAAATTCTTTGGATTCCTAATCCCAATGGTAGTTTCACGGTAGTGATATATGATTCTAGGGATGATTACGGTGGAATAATCATGCAAGATGGGAAAGTAGTTTCCTATGAATCCTGCAAACTTAAGCCACATGAATAAAATTATGCTCTGCGTGATTTAGAATTATATGTTATAGTCATGCATTGTAATTATGGAGGCATTTCCTCTTAGGTAAACCCTTTGATCTAAATACTAATCATTTGGGGTTGAAGTATATCTTTACTCAATCAAACCTAAATGCTAGGAAAAAAGGTGGCTGGAATTCCTTGTGGAATACGAACTTTGATATTGGTTATATCAAAGGGAAATAAAATAGGGTGGTTGATGCTCTTAGCTATCGTAGGTATTTAGCTGTATTGATCTCTCTTAGATCAAATTTCAAGGAAGAAGTTCTCAAACAGTTTCCTACAGATCAGTTTTATTTGCAATTCAAGGAGGCACTAGCAGCAAATCCTCTAGATCATAGATATGATGGTTACACTTTTGAGGAGGATGGATTGCTTTGCTATTCTAGAAAAATGTATGTTCCCAAAGGAAGGAAAATTAAGAGAGAAGGTTCTCAAGGAGTTTCATAATGCTCAGTATTCTGGGCATCCAGGAGTAACTAAGATGTACATTGATTTGAAAACTCATTACTTTAAAAAGGTATTAAAAGTGATATAATAGAGTTTGTATCAAGATATTTGGAGTACCAGTGGGTAAAGGCCGAACATGTGCATCCAACAGGATTGTTGTATCCCCATGATATACCATGATGAAGTGGGAGGTTATTAGTATGGAATTTGTGTAGGATTTCCATTGCCCAAATTTAAACATGAAATTATTATGGTCATGGTGGATAAGTTGACCAAGGTAGCCCACTTCATACCTAGAAATTTGAAGGATGGGTCACCTACTCTTGCAAAGAGGTTTGTGCATGAAATATGATTTAACAACAATAAGCAGATATGTTAAACCTTAGATAAGATATTTGAAAGTCACAACAATAGATATAGAAGTAAAATACATAAAGTGACATAAGTAATAAGCAATTTAATTGAAACCCTAAGTGCAATGAAGAGTTAGATCACTTAGTTAATTTCACAAATATTCCCAGAGGTGTGAAAAAGTGGAAGAATGACATGATTGAAGTGAAGGATGTCAAAACCAAGCCCATAAAAATGTAAAAGTGCGGGAGAAATAGGGACTAGGGGCCTAGACGGTACTTATGGCACGTGGACACTAGGATCCCTCTCTAACCATCGAGTCTACACAGAGCTCCGAAATGAATTTCGTAGGGTTGCGGAGTTTTGAAACCATCACTACCTATCACACAATGATCACCAATGCCACTAATAACATGTAATAAAGAAGACCACCTACAAAATCCTTAAAAGTGCATCAAATCCCAAAAATAAAATAATGCAAATGAGGGGTTAGATTGTCCTTAGTTGTCAAATAAGTGATTTTACAACCGATCATTCCACTACATCTCGGACCAATGTATTTTTGTGTGTGTGTGTGTGTGTGTGTGTGTGTGTGGTGTGTGTGTGTGTGTGTGTGTGTGTGTGTGTGTGTGTGTGTGGAAAATAGATAGATGCAAAATATGTAAATAGATGTGTGCATGGAAAAATGAACTTCCCTTCCTATGAAGTGTATGGAGAATAACCAACCATTTTCCCTTGGATGAAGCTAGATTGATGTAATGATGCTCTTTAGATGATCTTGAATGCAACCTTAGGGTGTTATAATAGATGCTTAGAGCTTAGTCCTTTAATTTGATCCCATAATATTGTATTTATATACTTCCCTTGTTTGAATTTCATAATTGATCACTAAAAGGTCGACCCCTAAGAAATAAGGATGCCCAAAAGCTAGAAAGGACCCAAAAAGAGTGAGTAAGATACAAAAAGGTCTAGGGCCCCCAAAGGAGATGAGGGCACCAGGCACCGGTGTCCAAAGCTAGAAAAGGTGGAGTATCGAAGGTCAAAATGGGAAATAGGGTGTGTAAGGCTAGGAAGGAGATTAGAGAGGAACCAAAGAGGTTAAAAGATAGTGATCAATTAGTAATTTTTCCCTTAGGAAACATATGAATACAATACATGTGATTAAGACCTATAAATGTACCCAAGTGTGTGATTTAGTGTCTACATTTTCCCCCACTTTATGTTGGTGAGTGAAATATTGGTAACATAAAGTAGATATAGATGTGTACCTGATAACCATGTAGATTGGTGATGAAGATCATGTTGAGGAGAAAAAGAGCATGGAGTGATAAAAAGTGAAGCGTGGAAGCTAGAGAAAGAGGAAGTAAAAAGTGATGATGATGACCCTAGGGTGAAAGCGTATGTGTAGATGTTGCATTAAACATGTTTTTGATATCATGCTTGAAGTGTGACTAATGTAAATTGATGTTGACTACTACTTCCCATAAGAAGAGACCTACAAAAGAGAAGAATGAACACGTAGTCAAATACATGTGTATAGAAATATTTTGATCAAAATGTATGAAATACATGTAAAAAGTGTGTAAAATGCTGAAAAGTAGAAAAAGGAACATGTGCACCTGATTTGTAATGAGTGAAAGAGATTGAAAGTATCGTGAAGATGTTGTAGAAGAGTGATTTTTTCGTGTGATCTCACACTAATTGTATTGAATGTGATTTTTTTGGGAAATCTTACACCACAACAGAAGTAGTGTAGGGAGAAAGGTATAGTGTCATTCTCCAACCTTTGAATACTTCCTAAAGTAAAAACACCACTACATATGGTGTGTAAAAATATGATCATATGAAAGTAGAAAAGAAGGTTTATGCATGCATACCGAGTGATAAGGATTATAAGCTGTCTATAAAATCCACTTTGTGTAAATTGATGTTAACTATGTTAAAGCGAGAAAACTATGTTTCTTCCCCCTGGTCTCATGTGCCAGGAAGGGACAAGCGCTTAGGTTCCCAAGTCGATTCTAGGCACTAGTGTATGTCTTTGAAGTAAAGACCCAAGTCTCGATTCGAGCCACATCTAAGACTTTAGAATATGTTGTCTCGTGTTGAAATATGTTTTTGTACTTGAATGGGGTGACTGATTCACCCAATAAATTCCCCCTCGTTTGGGGTACATGTAACGTCACTAGGAGGATACAACCCAATAGAGGACCCCATGCTGAACTAATACCGATATGTAGAAGGGAATGTGCTTGGTAGAAACCAAGGCACATGTAAAAATTAGCTAGAAGACAAGTGTTAGTGTTAACAATCATGTATATAGAAAAGCAATGTAAGATAACAACCAAGAAGACAATGTAAACTATGAAAAGTGAGTTGTAAACATGGGACATCACTCACGATGTCACAAGAAAATCAAGGCTGCAAGTGGCCAAAAACATACAATGTGCACACAAGAAAAATCATAGGGAAAATCCCACAAATAATAACATACAATGGAAAACAAGAGTAATAAAAACATCAAACAACCATGGTGGAAAAAGGTTCTGCAAGGAAAATGCTACACATGAAGCACTCATCAGCATGTTAGAAAGATATAAAGTATGTCAAAATGTGTATGATCTGATATATTAGTGTGCTAGTATAAATATGAAGTAGTATAAAATGAAATAATAGACCTAAAAGTGTGTACAAATGTGGATGCCCCTAGGAGCCATTGTGGGACTGGTATGAGGTACTCACGCCAACCACCCCCTGCGTGTAATATATGTGTATATTATGTGATCACAACTAGAAATAAAATGAACATACATGTGTGTATGTTAAATAAAATGACATAAAATGTATCCTAATAGCATAATAAGAAAATTATACATGCGAGTACAAGCAAGTAAGAACTATGTGCAACCAAGATATGCAACATGTTGTGAGTGTGAATGGAATGGGCTGTAGTGTGAATGTGATAGGGGCAGCATGCCCCCCGAGTGTGTATGCATGAGTGAAAGGAGGTTCATTTATAAAAGACCCTCAAAATTCAAGAACGAACCATAGAACAAGGGTGCGTCATCGTGAAGTGGTTTGAATGGTGTGTTGTATGCTAGAAAGAGTCGATTAATAGAGCGCGAAGCATAGATTATAGAGTATGATGTGTAAATTGATAGAAATATTGAATTAGTTTTTGGAAAGAGTGATTACGAAGAAGAAACATTGAAATTAGATTGATGAGAGTGTGATGAGGTGAGGTTCAATTCAGTTTTAGACCCTCACCAATCGAGTATGAACCACGAGACTAGAGTGTATCATCGGGTAGTAAAGATATGCACTAGAAATGTTTGATCATAAAGCGGAGAATGTAGAATAGAGTAGTACGATGCAAAAAGAGAATGTGTGAGGAACGATGTAGATTAAAAGTGTGTAGTTTGAGATTGTGACACTAGAAATATGTGATGTGAATGTATTGAGTGTGAGAATGTTTAGTGTGTAACACCAAATATGTAGAATGTGTAGAATGCGTAGGTGCAGAAAGTGCAAAGTGTGGGTGATGTAAGAAGAAGATGTCGTAGATGTGCAATGTGTGAAGTGTGTAGCATGTGAGGTTCATGTATTTAGTATGCCCTCAATAGTCAAGTGTAAACCTTAGCAGAAGAGTGCATCATAGGGTAATGACACTATAAATAGTGTATCAAAGTGGTTTGTATTGATGCTTAGGAGATATTAAACATTAAGCACAAAGTGTCGAGTGCATAGGATGATAAAGATATTTAATAAAAATGCAAGGTGGGGAGAATCTATGATGCCCCCAAAGTATGTAAGTGATGGAGATCTACTTTATGAAACTAAGTGGATAAATGTAAGGAGTAGTTTCCTTGACAAAAGTAATTGGTGGTAGCCGATGTAGGAGTGATGGTGTTGTAAAAGACTTGATAGGAGAAGGGGTAGACTAAATTTATGAGGTGGTTTCTTATTTTGACTTGGTAATGTCACAAATAACTTGAGTGGAGGAGGAGTTGGACCGGCCTTAAAATGAGGTTTCTTAATTTGACTCGGTAATGTCACATATAACTTGAGTGGAGGAGTTGGACCGACCTTAAAAGAAGGTTTCTTAGATGGCATGGATTGGATAGGCGACTTGACTAGCCAAAGGAGGAACATTAGAAGTAATGAAATGAAGCTCATTGGACATAAAAGGAGTATATTTAGGAGCCCATTTGGATGTAGCATTTGTATATGGGCATGCAAAAAAATCTGCAACAAATGAGATAAAACCTTGACACTCAAGATACTTGATTCATCGTTGTAACACATAACAACTAGTGTCATTATGTCCATTGATTAAATGATAATTATAATATGGATGACCTTAATATTTGACCAACCGATAAGAAGGATAGTAATGAGTAGTCTACATAGTGATCAATTGATGACTAAGGAGATTAGTAAGAATGTCATGTTGTTCAAGCATGGCGATCAAACGTAAGAGGCTCCGGTAATGGTAATACTTGATGCTCGCTGATATGAGCACAAGTAGAATACATAGAAGTGGGATGAGATGTAGTAGAGGAACTAACATGAGCTTGAGAAGTGTCCTTAAGATGTTGGATTTCATATTTAAGATATATAATCATGGATTCCATAGTCTGAAATTTATCTTGAAATAGAGAATGTAGAGCTTGAATTGATTTACAAATAGATTGATTAGAATTAGAACCAAGAGAGTCATCAAAAAGATGATCGAAGATAGCAATGACTTGAGCAGGTGGTGTATCTAGAGGGTGAAATATATTATGTACAAATCTTTGGAGAACATCTTTAAAAGATGGGTGAATTTTAAGTAATTGAATCAAGGGGACTTGAGGAGCTTTAGAAGCCATGAAAGAAGATGGAATAGAATGAAAAAAATGAAGATCTAAGAGTGTTCGAATGATGGGTTCACCAAATGATTTAATAAAAATATGCTTTTTGTTTAAACCCTAGATAAGCTATTTCGAGTCACAACAATAGATATAGTATTAAAATACATAAAGTGAAATAAGAAATAAACAATGTATTTGAAACCCTAAGTGCAATGAAGAGTTAGATCACTTTTCTGATTTCAAAAATATTCCGGAGGTGTGCTAAAGTGGAAGACTAACAAAACCAAAGTGTAGGATTTCGTAACCAAGCCTAGAAAAATTTAGAAGTGTAGGAGAAGTAGGGACCAATGTGCTTAGAATTATAATGTGGTACCTAAGCGCTAGGATCCCTCTCTAGATGCCGTGGTATGCATAGAATCCAAGGTCGTTGAGTTGTCCAAAACCCTCACTACTTATTGCTATATGGTCACATAATGATTTCCGATATCATTGATAACCTACAATAAATAAGACCACCTGCAAACCCTCAAAAGCACATCAAATCCCAAAATAAAATAATGAAAATGAGGGGTCAAAATGTCCTCAGCTATCAAACAAGTGATCTTACGATTAAGGGTTACACTAAATCTTAGACCTAATGTAGTTCTATGTGTGTGTGGAATTATGCCCTAGGTGGCTCTTGTGCGTGTCACACTTGATAGTGAGCAAGTAGATAGATGTAAAAGATGTAGATAAATGTGTACATAGAAAAATGAACTTCCCCTCTTATGAATTGTATGCATAATAACCAATTGTTGTCCCTTGGATGAAGCTAGATGGATGCAATGATGCTATTTATATGCTTGTGAATGCAACCTTAGGTGGTGATAGTAGATGCTTAGAGCTTGGTCCTTTAATTTGATCCCATAACATTATATTTATATGCTTCCCTTGTTTGAATTTTATAATTGATCACTAAAAGGCCAACCCCTAAGAGATAAGGATGCCCAATAGCTAAAAAGGACCCAAAAGGAGTGAGTAAGATACAAAGAGGTCTAGCACGCCTAGAGGGGATGAGGGCACATGGGCACTTTGGAGTCCTACTAGAGGTGGTGTCCAGATCTAGAAAAGGTGAAGTATCGAAGGTCAGACTAGGCAATAGGGTGTGTAAGGCCAAGAAGGAGACTAGAGAGGAACCTAAGAGGCCAAATATAGTGATCAATTAGTATTTTTCTCCCTTAGGAAACATATGAATATAATGCATGTGATTAGGACCTAGAAATCTACCCAAGTGTGTGATTTAATATCTAAAAATCTTTAGATTACATGGGATACCGAGAGATGATCATCTTGGATAGAGATCCCCACATGACATCTAGGTTTTGGTAGATACTTTATGTGGCCTTAGGAACAAATTTGAACTTTAGTTTTCTTATCACCCAAAGACTAATGGGACCGAGAGGTTTAATCAGGTCCTTGTGGAAATGTTTAGGATGTATTGCATGGATCAACAATACAAATAGGAAGATTACATTCCTTTGGTGGAATTTGTGTATAATAATACATATCATTCTATTATGAAAATGGCACCATTTGAGACTCTATATGGAAGAGGGTGCAAGACCCTAAATCGGTTGGGATAGTGTCAAAGGTAGAGAAGTGGTAGGACTTGACATGTTAGTAGAGATGGAAGATCGGATTAAGCTAATCAGGTAAAGGCTCAAGGAAGTCATTGATAGAAAAAAATATGTTGATAAGAAATGAACCAAAAGGAAATTCTTCATTGGGGACAAGGTTTTTCTTCTTGTTAAACCAAAAAGGATATCCATTAAATTTGGGAAATCTACTAAGTTAACACCCATATATGTTGGTCCTTTCAATTCTTGGAAGAAATAAATCCAGCAGCTTACAGACTAGCCTTACCACCAACATTGTCTCAATTACATAATGTATTCCATATATCATTACTTAAGAAATATGTAGTAGATTTAACTCATATGTTAGATTGGAAATATATGGATGTTCAAGACTTAGGGGTGGTGAACATTAGATCCAATCCAAATATTACACACGTGAAATAATAACTTGCATGGTCATGAAGTAGCACAATGTAAGGTCAAATAGGACCAATACAGTGAAGAAAGTGCTAGTTGGGAAAACCTTGAGGAAATTGTAGTTGTTTTTCTACATTTTTTTTATTAAGAAATTGTTAAAATCTTGAATTCTATTATTTTTAATTATTGTAACAAATGGCCTTTTGAAATCCATATAATACTTACGATTTTAGCTTTTGGTTGCATACATTACAATGATATATTAAAAATAAAGATAATTTGATTATGTTAATTTTAAAATTGAAACTGAACTATATATGGTAGTTATGATAAATATGAAGGGAATTGAGTTTTATTTCAGCTAAAAATTGTTGTAAAGCAAATTTATTACTATTGTATTTGGAAAAATTTCATGTAAATCATTAGTTTCTTGCAAATTTTATTCTGCATTGAAGAATTTTGAATATGAAAAATCTGAAAATAGGAAAAGAATGCAAGTTTTCACAATTGATTATATTTGATATCATATTTTGATGTATTCATCGAATGATGAATTTTTGGGAAGGGAAGGATGTCACATCCCTCATTTTTGGATTTAGAAATTTGATACTTGGTTAATCTAGATGATTAAACTGATATGCTTAATCTGGAAAACTAATTTTATGATCAGTTTTAAATGGTGAGATTGGTATAATTATTATCATTATGTGGAATTTTGATGATTGGACTAACTACCTTTTTGTTGACATGAGGTGAATGTAGGATCATGTACACCCTCATTAAAAAGGTGAGGGAGGGAATCATCAGGGAGAGGTTAGCAAATCATGATAACAAACTTGAAATTGTGAAGGTAATTGAGAACCAACACACACCACGGGAATGGGGTTAGCATTTAATTACTTATGTGATGTGTGAATTCTTTATGTTATCTTGTATTTCATCTATTCGTTGATATCGATAGATGATAAGAAAATTATGTTGATGTGGCTAAATGCCACCGACATAACCCAACCATCGTACATCATTATTTAATGATGTTGTGAGTAATTGGTTTATTCCTTTTTATAAGCAGTTATAATAATTGAATATGAGTTGGAAAATATAACAAAGCGGATGGAGCATTTTGTTGTGTGCTATGGTCATTTGGTTTTTAATGATGAATAGTTGGAAATTAAATTTTTTTCTTTATCTCTTTGACTTTGCGGTATAGTGGGAAAAAGGTCTAACATGACATTGAGCTTTGTTTGATTTTCCAAGTGGCATGTAAGATAAGTTATGATTATAAATTTTAATTTAATCATAGGGATATTATGATCCAAATGCATATTACTCGATCACTTTGCATTAAATAAAACTTATCCTTAATGCTAAGAAGATGGGAGATAAACATTATTTAAAGTTTTTAATGTAAATTCATGCAAATGAATTATGGGATGGATATTTTGTAAAAGGTGGGATAAATGGATAAGTAAAAGATAAGGAATGTTTTGGGAGTTATTATGTTAAAATGTGGAGCAATATATAGAATGTATATGGTTATGTATTTTTATTCATTTGGTCATTGTTCAATCGAACTATAACAACCTCCTATGATAAATTGGATATGCCCGAGTCATTCAATATAGTGCAATTGAGTATAGTTTGCCTTCTCTAAATTATTTCTTCTCTTTGTATATGTTAAGATTGGTATCGAGCGTCGAATGATCACGGTTCGAGGAAGCCTCCAAGAGGCATGAAATGGAAAATCACGGAAGCCTTAGCAAGGCACAATAATTGTGGGCAAAATCGACATGGAATAGACGTGTGAATAAGGGAAAAATGTCGAAATAGTTATTTTGTGAAAAATCATGGTTCGAGGGTGTAAAATCATGATTCAAGGTAGAGTCATGAGTGAATGAAGAAATTTTTGAACTATTTTTGGGATCAACACAATTAAAGTTGACCAAAATAAAGTCATGGAGAAGGAAAACCAAGGGCACATAAATTGTGCAAGTCTTTTAATAGTTGCGAGGGCATAAAAAATCCGTAATTCATGTCTCAGTAACCAATCAAAATCCATAATCGAGGGCATACATTCGTGGAGGAAAATTCAAAGTAGAGTTGCTTTAGGAGAAAGAAATATGTGGGTTTTAGGGCAAATGTCCAAAGTGAAAGGAGAAAATCGTGGCTCTTTAGAAAAACTATTGTAGAAACATTTGTGGTTGTGAGTGTTGGAAATCATATGTGGGAAAAAGTGGTGAGGGCTATAATTCATTCCTGTTTAATAATATATTTTTTTGATATACACAAATACAAGTTTGAGGGAAGAATAATAATGTTTTCCAACCATAAAGGTATTCATAGTATTTTTGGAGTAAAGTTTAATATTATTTGTTGGAATAAGTAATATTGTATTATTAAGTGTGGGAAAAACATTATTGTATTATTTATGCTAGTTTGGAATACTAAAATATGGAGCGAGAGAGCAAAATTTGTTGGAAATTTCAAATGAAGGTTTTGAGCGGGAATCTCTAGTGGGTCAGATGGAGCAACAGACTGAATGGACCCTACACCAGAGTTAACGATCACGTGATTGCTTCTCCCAAGGACAATAAGGAAAAGGATGGGGCTTTGAGCATGTGGGATGAACATTTGGTCGAGAAAAAGCTTGGACAAGGAGATTTTGGAGGGGTTGGAACTGTCTAAGGAGAAAGGTAACTTATCCCTTAAAATCCTTGAGACTCTTTTGGCAAGAACAAAATCCTCCATGGAAAACGCTATCTTTGCAAAATGCCTTGGCTCTAGACCAAATATTGACTACTTTAGGGGTTGGGTCAAGAGACGTTGGGCATCCAACAGAAATGTTGAGGTTTCTACTTATGCAAATGGTTTCTTCCTTGTTTCTTTACCTAGCAAAGATCAGGTGGAAAAGATTCTTTCTGGAGGTCCCTGGTTTATTGGAAAATCTCATGTGGTTGTTCAGAAATGGGAACCAACTTTTAACCCGTTTGTGATGTCTGTCTCTAAGTTCCCTATTTGGGTCAACCTTTTCGGGCTTACCCCTAGAGTTTTGGGAGCCAAAAGTCCTTATTGGCATTGCTAAAAGCCTGGGAAAGTTGATAGCTTTAGATCCGGTCACTAAGGCTAAATCTAGATTAACCCATGCCAAATTTTGTGTCAATATGGGTCAAGATGCTCCCTTAGAAAGTAATATCAAACTCTTGACTTCCATAGGGGTTTGGTTGCAGAGATTTGATTATGATCCGTCCCCCTTTTCCTATAGAAAATGTAAACAGGTGGGTCATGATCACAGAATTTTCTCTTCATAAGAAAAAAATTGATCCCATGTTGTCGGTCCACAAAAGACAAATAATAAGGAGGCAAAGGAATGGAGGCTGATTGGAAAAAATGGAAAATTTGTAGAGATAAAGGATCCTCTTAACATCTAGAAGGTGGTCAAAGAAGTGATTCCCTTGAGTCATCATAACACCCCTTGAAGGAACTGGTGGTCTCGGTTTCCTTGAAGCCAATAACTTTGAAGCTGAAGATGAGAATGAGAATGAAAATGAAAACCTAGACTTTGAGGAGGGGATTCCTGAATCAAGGAAGGGGCAAGCCAAGCTTGGAAGGTAATGCTCTTGCTCTGCAAGTGGCCTATGGACCATCATTAGATGAAGTTTCTTCCATTGGTCAGAGCTCCTTTGGTCAGAGACAAGAAGAACTATTACCCATGTCTAATGGCTTCAGAATTCTTGTGGACTATGTTGCTGATACTTATGAACTAGCGGTCTCTCCCAAGACCCCAGTTAGTAAATCTAAACTGGTCATGTAAAGCACCTCCAGAGCTGATGTTGGTAAGGACTCAACTCCTTTGGGTAGGAAAAGTAATAAGGAATTAAGGGAGACTAAATCTAGGAGGGAAGTAGAAGCTGGCATTCAGGGTACTCTGGGGAAGTTGCTTCTCCGTAATAAGAAATGTTAAATGATCCTCCTCTCTTGGAATATTAGGGGTTTGAATAATCCTAGTAAACATAGAATTGCTAAGGATCTTAGAGTTAAAGCTAAACTGGATATTTTCATGCTCCAAGAAACCAAAATGAACATGGATAGATTTAAAGAGGTGGGGAGACAAATTTGGAAAGATAGTCACTGGGAAGGTTGTAGTTCCTCTGGAGCCTCAGGAGGTGTTGTCACTATGTGGGATCCTAGTTTAGTGCATGGAGTTTTGATCCTTTCCTCCCCTAGCCATGTGGTTATGAGTTTTACGGAAATCATCTCAAAAAAATCCTGGTATGTTTCTAACATTTATGCTCCCAATAAACTCAGTGAAAGACGGAATTTCTGGAAGGATCTCTCTAGCTTTAGACAAATTGTTTAAGGATAAATATTGGATAGTTGGAGGAGACTTCAATACCCCCTTTCCCTAGTGAAAAGAGAGGGGGTTTGATCTCTTATTCTGAAAGTATGGAAGATTTAGCTGACTTCCTAGCCAGTAATAGTCTGTTTGACTTAGATTTGGAGGGATCCAAGTTTACTTGGGTAAACAGAAGGACAGGATCTGAGCTCATTCAGATAAGATTGGACAGATTTTTGGTAAGCCATCTTTGTATGATCAATCAACTTTATTCTCTAAAAACTCTTCCCAGAATTGGCTCGGATCATAATCCCATTCTTCTCGATTTGGGAATGAATCATCTAAAAAAATCTAGGCCTTTCAGATTTGAAAAGATGTGGCTAGACCACCGGATATTTACAACAAGATTCTAGAATGGTGGGATATCCAGGTTCGTGGGGTTGCTAGCTTCAGATTGTGTTTTAAACTGAAGCACATCAAAAGTAATCTTAAAATATGGAACAAGGAGACTTTTGGAAATATTTTCTAGGAAAAAAGTAGAATTGTTGAAGATCTCAGAAATATTGAGGAACTTATGGAGAATGTTGGTCTTAATCCGGTTCTCAAGGATCAAGAACAAAAACTCTTGGCTGATTACCATGGAATTTTGGCTAAAGAAGAGGTGTATTGGAGACAAAAATCTAGGGTCAAATGGCTTAAGGAAGGGGATATGAATACTAAATTCTTCCATTTCTCTGCTACTTCTAGAGCCAATATCCTAAAGATTAATGAAATAAGAGGTGAAAATGGGGAGTCATTTACGGATAGTAGGGACATCAATGCCTCTATAATAAATTACTTCAAGGAGCTCTTCAAATAGGGGCAGAGGTTGAAGAGGAGTTGGTTCAGAACAAAGTCTTGGATCTTTTTAGGAAGTTATCACCCCTCTTGAGAATAGAGATATTTTAAGGAACCCCTCGGAGGAGGAAATCCATTTTGTGATCTTTGATATGGAACTTGATAAATCTCCAGGGCCGGATGGCTTCCCTACCTTTTTCTTTCAAAAATTTTGGGAGGTGATTAAACATGAGGTCATTGAAATGGTCCAAGAGTTTTTCAACAATGGTCATCTCTTGAGGAAAATGAATAACACTTTTATTGTCTTGGTGCCAAAAATTGTTGGAGCAAGGAGGTTAAGGATTTCAGACCTATAAGCCTATGCAACACCAGTTATAAGATTCTAACTAAAATCATAGCTGGGAGGATTTGGATGGTTCTTCCCAACTTTATCTTTGGGAATCAGGGGGCTTTTGTTCTGGAAGGAAAATTACTAATAGCATTATTGTGATTCAAGAAGCCATCCACTCCATTGAAAGCTCTGGAAGATGGCTATGTTTCTTAAGTTGGATATGCATAAATCCTTTGATAGGATAAATTGGTCTTTCCTCAGGCCATCCTGCTAAAGGTGGGTTTTGATAATTTTTGGTTAATATGATTATGACATGCATTTCCACCGAGTTTCTGGTACTAGTCAATGGAAAACCGGAAGGTTTTTTCCAAGTTGGTAGAGGGCTGAGACAAGGTGATCCTCTCTCACCTTTCCTCTATGTCATAATGGCTGAATCCCTGAGTAGAATCTATCAACTTGCCATGGCTTCCAACTGTATCCAGGGTGTTAAAATCTCAAATGGTCTTCCCTCTATCTGTCTCAATCAGTTTGTGGATGATAATTTTATGATGGGTAAGGCCTCTGTCCATGAGGCCTCAAATTTTAAGGAGGTTCTTAATGATTATGAATAGGTTTCTGGACAGATGGTTAACTTCCATAAAAGTGTTGTCTTTTTCATAAATGTGGAGAATCAAGTTCAAGCAGATTAGCTCGCATCTTGGGTTGTAGAATTAAACATTTTCTAGATTCTTATCTGGGTATGCCCCTGATCCATAAGAAGCTGACCTCATGGTTTGGAATGCTCTATTGGATAGAGTTAATAGTAAAATCTCATCTTGGAAGGGTCTCTTGCTCTCTCAAGCTAGTAAGATTCAACTCCAAAGCTCCCTTCAAGGCATTCCCATTTATGTGATGTCTCTTTTCATGCTCCCTGCTAAAATTAAGGAAGCCTTAGAGAAAATCCAAAAGAGGTTCCTCTGGATGGGAGCTGGTGAGAAGTTCAAATTTCCTCTTGTGGCCTGGGATAAAGTTACTAAACCTAAGCTATGTGGAGGATTGGGGCTAAAAACATTTCTCTTATGAATAAGGCCTTAATTGCCAAGGCTGGATGGAGGATTGCTAGAGAGGAAGGTCTTTGGGTGCAAATTATAAAGATGAAATATTTACGGAATATAGGTAGAATGGAATCCTTTTTAACCAAAATAACCTCCCTAGAGGGTCTTTTTTCTGGAATTCCTTTGTGGCCTCTAAAGAAATCTTATCCAAAGGTATGATTTGGGAAATTGGAAAGGGCTCTAGAATTAGTTTTTGGTTTGATAATTGGCTTGAGGATTCCCCCTTAGCTAACTTGGATTTCTGGAAAGAAGTTGCTCAGTACTACAAGGAATCTGGAAAATTTTGGATTTCGGGACTTTTGGATCTAGGAAGATTCTATCAGATGGGAAATCATTGAGCCTCCTCCAGATTTTGATGGCAACATCCAACCTTTCCGGGTTCTCAACAATAAACTTAAGGCTTTCCACATCCCCATGTTCCAAACCAAGGAGGACTCCATCAAATGGAAAGAAGAAGAATCTAGAAATTTCTCGGTTAAATCAGCCTACATGTCAAATTTCAAGAATGATTTGCACAAGGACTATTGGGGTAAACTCTGGGTGAAGGATCTCACCCCAAAGATTAATATCTTTTTTGGTTGGCTGCCCAGAATAAAATCCTGACTGTGGACAATCTCAAGAAAAGGGGAATGAAGATTCCCAATAGATGTTCTCTCTATAAGAAAGAGGAGGAAAATGTCAACCATCTCCTCCTTCATTGCTCCTTCTCCCATGTTGTCTTTGCTGTTATTCTAGATTTGTTCAATATCCAATGGATCCTACCTTGACGATTGAAGATTGTTGCTTTCAATGGGAGAGCCCTTTCCGTTTTCCTATCTTGATCTGGGCTGGAATATTGCCCTCCCTCATTTTTTGGGGTTTATGGAAATCAGGAATGATGGTATCTTCCGTGATCAAAAATCTCTTCTCTCGAAAGTTAGAAGAAAAACTTTGAATGCCATAAAGGAAAACATTAAACTCTTTAAAGGTAAAGTCAAGAAACCCTGCCCGAATAGTGAGCAGACAGTTCTTGACAAGTTCACCCTTGGTCAGTGGAATTACACATTCCTAAAAAGAACTCCAGTTGGAATAGGCCTGAGGGAAATGTTGTTAAGTTAAATTTTGATGGAGCCTCAAAAGGGAATCTGGGTCTGCTGGGGGGGGGAATTCTAAGGAACAGTGAAGGAGATTGGTTGTTTTCCTATGCGGGTCCTTTAGGTCGCCAAACCAATAACATGGTAGAAGCTAGAGCTCTTCTTTGGGGGTTTTTGGCTAAAGAAAAAGGTTTCAAGGACATCCAGATCGAAGGTGACTCTCTCCTCTTAATTAATTCCCTCAATAATCATGGTTCCATTAATTGGGCCATTAGTAATATCCTCAATGATGTGAAGGAAACTTCAAATTTTTTTGATAGCATTTCTTATAATCATACCTTACGTCAAGGGAACAAATGTGTGGATAAGATGGCCAATTATGGAATCAATTGTAATGATTATAAGATATGGTGTAAAGTTGATAAATTACCCATGGACATTAATGAGATCATTAGTAGAGATAGAGGGCACTAAGTTTTATAATGTTGGCACGAGTGAGTCCCTGTGGTAGCGATAACTTACTTAATATCTTGTTTTCCAAGATTTTGCTAGTGTGAAAGAAGGTATTTTTTGAATTTTAGTAGCAATCAGAAGAAGCTCAGTCTGGTGAAAATGGGGGTGATAGGATTAGAGTTGAACCTACTAGCCAAAGCATTGAAGCTTTTAATCAACCTTTGTGGAACAAGCTTAGGATTGGGGGTTTTAGTAATTTCATTTCCAAATTACATGGTCATGACCCCTCCTGTCTAAGGATTTTGGAAAATCTTGGAAAGAGGATAAGTTTGAAGTCAGAGGGATGGAAATTGAGGTGTTTGAGTCCACCATCACCCTGGCCATGGACATGAAAATGGATGGGCTTAAAATTTTAAGGATAGAACCCGCAGAGAACAGGAAATTGAGTTGTTCTTTGTTGGCAAGGAAAGATGTTCTTTCTTTATGGATGGTATTGCCAAGTCATGCATTTTGGGTATATGGAGAGAGGTGTGCCTTCAAATCATGAAGTACATCACTCTGGAGGAAAATACGAAAAATATATACTCACCATATGACCCTTCTAAACATGTTCCACCATAAGGTCATGGTGAGCATCCCCTTCTTTCTGTTTATGTCTTTGACTAACTCTTTGATGGATTTCTAGCAGGAGAAAGTGGAGATGCCTCTGCATGAAGGGCTCATTCTTCTGATGTTTGAAAATGGGAAACCTGCTCTGTCCTCTTCCCTGAAAGAGCATGTGGATGAGGATGACCTCACTCTCACAGACTTCCTTACTAAGATGAAGGTTGGAAAATGCAAAATTGTGGGGGAGGATTCTGGTAAATATATGGGTGAGGAGGGTCATGGGGAAACCAATACTTTGAGAAAAAGAAATCGGGATGGTAATTTAAAGGGTTTTGAGGATTTGAGCAGAAAGGTCCAGTACTTAGAAGGGGTGCTTCAAGCGATGGAAGAAACCAATGTTGGTCAAAGGGAAACAATGATGGATGTCATCAATGCTTCAAGAAAATTGTCACTACTCAGGTGAAGTCCAAGCAGAAATTTCTGGAGCTAGAGGACTAGGTCAAAAAGCTAAGTGACAGGTTGGAAGGGATGGAGGAGGGCACTAAAAGAAGGAACTTTAACTTGTGCATCAGTAGCTCCGAGGATGAGCTGGAGGAAGATATTAATGAAAAGGTGTTGAGGGTGATGTGATCAAAGATAGCCATGATGGTAGCAGTGGGGGATCTCCAAAAAATTAACTTATGGTTCTGGACTGTTGGCAGAATTTTGGTGAACTTCTGCTATTTTTTTCTATTTTGGAGACTGTTTCTCCTTCTCTCTAGTTTTCCCACCTTAATACAAAGTTTGGTTCTTAATTGTAAGAGTTAAGCATGTTTAACTCCTTTCTTGGAATTTTACGTTTCCTTCTTGCTTGTTGTTTTTGTTCCTTGTCTTGTAATGGCCCCTGGGAGCCGATCCCCATTTTTACCGTATCTAATAAAAAAATTTGGAATAAATAAAATGGAAATTATTTCACACTTTACTTTTCGGATACACAAAAATTAATGGGCACTAATTTCAATGTATAAAGTCATAATATTTTAATGCTTGCGGAGTTTCATGATTGTGATAAAATAATCACTTGAGTAGTGAAATTAGACTAGCGCAACGAACATTGCAAATTATCAAAAATGTCATAAGAAAAGAGTTATTACTTCTAAAGTTGTCGGTGTTAGATGATATGACACTGGAAGTGAAGAATGCTATTGTGGAAATAACATTATGGACCATCAGAAGGGATAAATATCAAACGTCATAAAAGAGTTGGGTTTTATACGAATACTATGCTATTTTTCGTAAAGTTACAAGAAGGTAGATCGTTTTCAAAGAACCAACTTTAGATGAAATCCCTCTAAGACCAATTATCTTTCATTAACAAAAATGTGGACGAAAATGATATGGTGGCTCTGGTTTTGAACAAATTTCCTTCTTCGTATGAGTCATTTGTGGAGGCACTCCATTTAATGGCAGAAATTCAAACACTCATGTTTCATAAGGTGAGTTACTACTTATTGCAAAAGGAGTGGAGACAAATTTAGGAAGAATCTAATTGTGACCAATCAGAGAGTGCTCTTGTCACTCAGTCAAAAGGAAAGTGGAGATGTCATTCTGGTGAGTCTTCCACTTGGTATTAGGTCACATGTTATTATTGTCACAAGGTTGGGCACCTTAAGAAGGATTATTTGAAGTGGAAGTATGATATTTTGCAACAAAACAAGAAGCTGTGTGATGAGGAACATGTGGCAACAGTTGCATAAGAACGAGATTTAGATGAAGGGCATGCTCTTTATTGTCTTACGACATCATGCTCACATGAAAGTGGTACTAGTTGTTGGATCATTGACTCTGGTGCATCTGCACACTTTTCATGTCATAGGGACTGGTATGTTTCATTTACTGCAAATATATGTTTTGAAAAAGTTACTAGTTGATGGAGAATAATTTGTAGTATAAGGGATAGGAGATATATGCATTGTATTAAATAATTCTCATAAAATGTTAGTACATAATGTTAGATATGTACTTTCTTTACAAAAGAATCTTCTATCTATTCATCAATTAACTAAAAATCCCAATATTTCTATGGATTTTTGTGGAAAGAAGTGTATTATTTCTAATATAAAATAGAGATGGGTGATTTCCCTTGGTATTGGGAAAGGTGGTCAAGCATCGCTTGTTGATCCTGCTACAATCAACATGAGTGCACATGTGGAAGAAAACTCCACCATTCGGGATGTGTAGGAGGCTATAATGCCTTGGGAGGAAGCCATTCCTCACATATTTGTTGACTTGGATACAATCAACCTACATGCACATATTGTGGAGGCGGTATCCCCTATACCAGATGTACGGAAAGCAAACATGCCTTGGGACGATGGATTTCCTCATTTCAAGAGCATTTTTTGTGGATAGAGACTTCACTATTCCAAATGCACCGATGGTGCATGGTGAGATGGCATCCTAGCTACTCACTCATAGGTACTTTCTTAAAGGATAGTAGAGCATGAATAGTTTTCTCATTGTGTTGTGAAATATATTTCCTAACAGAGGGGGATAAATGAGAAAATATATGAAAAGAATGAGGATTTGGTTATCACTCCTACTATGCGCAGAGATGGTTATTTCTCCCACTATTGAGATAGATGAGACGGAGATGGTTATTTCTCCTACTACACGGATGGTCACATTTATCTTATTGAGAAATTTGGATGAGCACTACATGGTGTTGCGAGGACATGGTGAGGTGACTTCTATTGCAGGATAACTAAGTCTCTGTACGAGAATCCAATAGGGTACACAAGCCTGGAATAGATTTTTCAATCCACCTCTCAAAGGTTATGATTTCAACACTTTGTAGATGGGGATGACACTCTCAACCATTGATGATTCATCACTGGTCTATGAATCACCCAACAAAGAACCATTACACCACTTGCCATATTCTTTGTTCATGCGACTAGATTTTTGTTTTGTTGTTCTTCTCCATTCGACAACCACAACACAATCATGGTATTGATTTTGAAGTACAACCTATGGCACAATATGTATATCTAATGAATAAACATATGGTGTTTAGGAAATTGATCTTATTTCGGTTTAGTCATCAAGAGGGGTGCTAAAATATAGAGCATTATATAGAATATAATTTGGTTATGTATTTGTTATTTGGTTCGCAAATGTTCATTTGAACTATAACCACCTCCTATAATAAATTAGATTTTTCTAGGTCATTCGATGTAGTGCAATTTTCCTTCTCTCGAATTATTTCTTCTCTTTACATATGCTAACATATTATGAGTTAAGTGGAATTTATGTTTTAGTACGTGGGAAGGAGAAGAGAAGAAGTAAAAAAATGAAAAAATGAGGAGTAAATGGAAATGCATGAAATATACACCCTTTTTCTAGGCTTGTGTTTTGATAATAAATATGAAAATTATACCCTTTTGGGTTTGCATTTTGGGTTGTAATTTTGGGACTATACATTTTCTTTGTTGAGGCAATGTATACCCATTTTAGGACTAGTATGGTTTTTTTAAGAAAGGAATACCCATTTTGGGCTTGCACATTTTGATGATTTTTAAAGGGAAAATACACTATAAAGTCAATTTTTATACACCCTTTTGGGTATGTAAAATTATTAATGTTTTTTTATGAAAATATCTACTTTTTCCTACACTACGGGTTTGGGTTTTGGAAATAAAATAGAGCACGGAAAACACCCAAATCTAGGTCGCTCATTACGATTTATTGGTTGTGATATGTTTAAATTTAAGTCAACTTTTACCCTATTTTAAATTTGTACATTTTGAAGCATTAATTTGTGCAAAAAAATTAAGGAAACAAAATTTTTAGTCTTTCTAGGTTAGTGTTTGACAATAGAAAAAAATAGGAAAATACTCATTATCAAGTTTGCATAATTTTGTATAAAAACGTGGCTATATTCAAGTTCCTTTGGTTGATCTATACCCAAAACTAAATCTACACATTTCTAAACATTGAGTTGAGTTATTCTTCTCTTTGTGGGAAAAAAATATAAACTCCCAAGTCATAGTCGATCCTTGTCAAAATGCAAGACATTGCTACGTTCGTTTTTATATCCTACATTATATTTTTATGTGATTTTTTAAACCATTATTGGGAAGATTTGATTAGTGCCCACTTCGGTTCTATGGATTTGGTAAAATATATATAGGGACATATGCTATGGTTTTTCTAAAAAGGAATACCCATTTTGGGCTTGCACATTTTGATGATTTTTAAAGGAAAATACACTATGAAGTCGGTTTTTATACACCCTTTCGGGTATGTAAAATTATTAATGTTTTTATGAAAATATCTACTTTTTCCTACACTACGGGTTTTGGTTTTGGAAATAAAATAGAGCACGGAAAACACCCAAATCTAGGTCTGCTCATTCGATTTATTGGTTGTGATATGTTTAAATTTAAGTCAACTTTTACCCTATTTTAAATTTTTACATTTTGAAGCATTAATTTGTGTAAAAAAAAATTAAGGGAACAAAATTTTTAGTCTTTCTAGGTTAGTGTTTGACAATAGAAAAAAAAAGGAAAATACCCATTATCAAGTTTGCATATTTTTGTATAAAAACGTGGCTATATTCAAGTTCCTTTGGTTGATCTATACCCACAACTAAATCTACACATTTCTAAACATTGAGTTGAGTTATTCTTCTCTTTGTGGGAAAAAATATAAACTCTCAAGTCTGGGTTTGATCCTTGTCGAAATGCAAGACATTGCCTTATGTTTTTTATATCCTACATTATATTTTTATATGACTTTTTAAACCATTATTGGGAAGATTTGATTAGTGCCCACTTGATTACCTTTGCATTTGGTAAAATATATATAGGGACATATGCTATGTACAAGAGGTTACTATTACACTCTTTAAGGTCGACATAACTTATATGACGAATTATGTTTTTGTTAAGTTAACACTATTTTGGGTCTGCACTTTTAACTTATTAATGGCTATATTTAGGTTGATTGTATTCCCAATATGGAAAAGGATAATTACATATTTAAATTATAATAAACATTCTTTATTATTTTGGTTGCATAACTATTTGGGATAGTATAGAACTACTTGTTTTAATCGGGAACAAAATCTCATCTTGAACTTGCAAATTGAGAAGAAACGGTGACTAAAATATGTAGGGAATGGAAATAAACCCATTACAAGTTGAGCAATAGTTTATTGTTTTTAAAATAGTGAAATATAAGTGACTAGTTGAAATATGTGGTTATGCCAAATGATTGTTGTAAAAATATAACTTCTTGAGTTACTACAAAATTTTACCCGTGGTAAATAAATTATAATGCATGATTTGGGCATGAGGTTAAAATATGATGTTATTCTACATAGAGTGATAATTGTGTTATCGTGCTCGTAGAAAAGCCACAATCATGATAACATAAGTCCCCACCTTATTAAAACACATTAAATACATTTGAATGATAGTAAAGAAATTTAAACCACTTATGAAGGATTTTGGGGAAAAAATTGTTAATTAAATGTTGTTTTGTGCATTATTAAATGTGCTAAGGAATGTTGTTAAACATTAAACTGGAAATAAAATCCATAAGCTTATGTATGCATGCTAGTACATTATGAAAATCGTACAAGCATACATACATATGCTTACGGTGGGTTGTTTTCCTATGTTTAAAAGAATATGGAAACATGAATAGATTGTTAGAACATAATATTAAGTGTTTATAAGCTTTAGTTTATAATTAAATAATTTAGAATATATTTTATATTCTTAATTATTTAATATAAACTTTAGGTTATGTTTAATTGGTTATTTAATAACTAATTTATTAAATCGGGGTATGATTTAATCATACCCCATCACTTAATTTGTTCATGACCCTTGGGGTCATTTAAATATGGTCACGGATCATATTTGCAAAATTCACTCAGTGAAATGGATCGGAGAGAAGTGAGGTTAAGGAGATTATTCTTTGGACTGTAAATTTTCTCTTATAATGGAAATTATCTTTTGCTTTTTTCCCATCGGGGTTTTCCACGTTAAATCCAATGTTCATGTTTTTACTTTGTTATGTATTTATTTATGCATTCCATTAATGTTTGATAAATGTTAATTTAATATGGTTAATTAATTTATCCCTCGGATTTGACATAGATGAATATTTTTCCTTTATGACTATGAAATCTAAACATATTAAAAGCTGGTATGTTTCTTGATGAGGATTGTTGTTAATGAAAGTGGTGTACGAGATAGTTATGTTATGAAGGATGAAAAATATTTATTGTTTGTGCAAACTATAAGATTATCTTGCATTAGCATAATTGGAAAAATTCAGCAAAAGTAATGTATCTAAGCTTGTATGCATTTTTAGTTCACTTATCCTTATTACGTACTAGTCAAGAATCATTTGATGGTATTTCTGCGATGATCTAATGATGGGTTGTATTTTTATAATTTGGGTATATTACACATGGTTCTATATTTATTAATCCTTGTTTATAGTAATTATCTAAATCTTCTTTCCTCATGAAGGGTCGGACCCTCTCAAACCCCTCTCATTTTTGAGACGTGTGCGAGGGAAGCGAAAGGTTCTTCACTTAGAGGAGTAGCACTCATATGATGCTCTCCCTTTGGAACAATGGCACATGAGATACATATGTACATAAGAACTTTTGGAAAGAAAGAGTTGGCATTCCTTTTATTACTTGTACTAAGTTTGTAATTATACAATTGTTGTACTTGGCTAGAGATGAGCATGTTATCTCATACTATGGATATTAAATTAAAAGGAATGATAACTAGATCATAGCAAGCCAAGAACTTAGATGCTAATCAAACACCACAATCAATAAGATGAAAGTAATTCACCATAATAACTTTACATAAACCTTTGCAAAAAAATGAGCAAAGCAATATCATATATTATTATGGAACTCAATGAAATACAATGAGAATGGGCCTTGCTTATATAGGCAAGGAATAACAATCTAAGAACTAGTCAAGGTCATAGATCAAACCATAAATCAAGGAAAGAACTAGTCATCAAAGAACTAGTCAAGACCATAGATTTATGAGAGAACTAGACATCAAGGATCTAGTCAATACCATAAATCAAGGAAAGAAATATATCTAACAACTAAAGAATATCCCCTAATATGTAAATAAATAAAAATAAATATCCACACACATAAGTGGGTGAGGATAAATACAATAAAGGTAAATAAAGTACCTAGGTGAACATGAGCTAAGGTAAATAGCTACTCTAACAAAAATATGATGTAACTCGATATTAATAATTGAATTATGAACTAATTGTTGATCACACTTTTGTATGCGAAATGTGTTATGTTTAAATGATATTTTATTGATAAACATTAGGTTGGAATTTTGGAAATATGGTGACATGTTATTAAACCTCAAAATTTCTTAGAGGCATAGGTTGTAATGTATAAGAAGTTGTTATTTATGTTACCGAAGAATTTATTCCAAAAAAATATGATTTTTTGACTTGTGTTAACAAATGGGAACATTAAATTTAGCAACGTTTGTTCAATTACCAAGAAATATAACATTAAACACATCAATGGTGTATCCATCAACGTACCCCCACATTAGACGAAAATCGAACTATATGGTTCCAATTAGGCTCACAAGGCATGTTTTTCCCAAACTGCAACCCTCATTGAACTAAATGAGTAATTAATTGAATCAAGGTTTAAAGTGGGGAAAATGTAGACCTCAATCAAATTTTCTATTCACAAATAGGTTTATAAGGTGTGATCGACCCAAATTGTGTCACTCATTCATGTAAAATTCCATAACTCAATTCACCATTTAAGGGGATGACAAGTTGACTATAATAGTAACAAACTATAATCACCCAATAAGTAATAGGATAACGTTACCCCATAGTTGACTTATTACCCAATTAGTAAAATTTTAACATCACCCTATAATGGACCCATGATCACATAGCTAGTGACAATCTAATGTCATCCTCGAGTCGACCTATAGTTTCTTATCTAGTGATGAGACAACATCGCTCTATAATTGACATATAGTTGCCCAATTTATGATGGGATGATGTCACCCTATAGTTATTTGGCTATTGATGAGATAAAGTTTCACCGCATTAGTGACGAGCTATATTTTCCTATAGATGATCCGAATAATTTTAATTCTTAAACAACCTAACTCCACCTAAAAAGCCTTTGACGACTATAGGATGACTAATGAGCAATAATGAGATCCATCGTTATTTAGTTAAAAAGGTGAAGTGTGATGAAGGAAATGGGAACTTAGTTCTATTGGACTCATTGACATTCGCATATCACTTTATGAGACCTAAATTGTGTGATGCATAAAGTTATATTATGATATAGAATACAAGATAAGAAGTTTGCACCATGTAAACCATTAGAATGAGAATATTTGTTTTTTAGTTCATTCTATAATCCTTGTTTTATTGGGTTAAACATAGTAGACAATCTGTCGTGCCCCCACCCCCACCCCAATTTTTGAGCACTATTTAGTATTTTTGAAAACCCTTTGGTAGAAAGATAGATAGGAGCATCTAGTTTGGGATATAATTTTTTTAAAAAGATTTTTTTAGTGAGTATTTATTTTTATGATTTTTCAAGTACAAATATTTTGAAAATAAAAAAATAACGGATAGCCAATTGTGCCCCCTAACTACCTCAAAAATATCAAAAATTAGAATTTTTTTGAATGTGTATAGAATTAGGCCTAGTTTGGGATTGTATAATTTTTTTTCAATTTGGATAAGTGAAAAAAAAGATACATGACAAAATATAAGCATTTACAATCACTAAAAATAGAGGTATAAAAGACATAGTTTGAAATAAATATAAATGGAAACCTTAGAATAATCAGAAAAATATTAAAAAGTATATATTTAGAAAAAGGATACTTTTCTTGACGTTGTAGGAAAAATTTTAAGAAAGATTTTTTTGTAGGATTTAGCATGGTGGAAGGTGAGTTTTTGCATATTTTGCCAAAACACGTAGGTTGCTATGTTGTTACAAATCTAAGGCTCAGAGTTTGGGAAACCAAAGCAATTCCAAGCCTGTAAAATCTTGGTTTGGGGGCATAATAAAGGGAATGCGTATGCATTAAAACACACTCGTGTTATAATGTGCATGCATTATAATGCACATGTGTTATAATTTTTATTTATTATTATTTATATTTTATTATTTCTTATACTTTAAATTTATTTTAGTAAATATAAGAAATTAGGGTCACTTTGCACCTTATGGAACTAGTCTCATAACTCCATGAGTCATGGTTTAGGAGATAGTTTTTATAATATAATTTGGTCCATATATAGGTAATTTTCAGGATTTCAACATTCAACCTAAAGCTTTTAGCATTTAAATTCTACAATCGATGTCTATTTTGGCAACAAATATAGTCATTTTTTAGGATTTGGGGCATTTTGGATTGTTTACTAACATTTGTAGGAGTGTTAGATGTGTCAAAATTATATTTTACAAACCTCAAAACTCTCAAAGGAAATAACAAATGCTCAAATATATGCACTCATGAAATGCCTTATAATACATAACAAATCAAAACACATGTGTTGGACATAATGTCATTGGTGTTTTCATTGATGTCAAGTTGCATTGATGGAAAAGGGTGTCCAGGTGGCATAGGAGTCAACATGAGGTGTCAATCATCAAGAATCATGAAGGTTGATTGGTAATGCCCTATTTTGGTGTCATGAAGTGTTACATTGGTGAAGTGTTGTTTTGGAACCAAAAGGGGAAGCTTCATTGTTTTTAAATTATTCATGACACCTTCAAGCCTTAGATAAAAATGGATGTCTCTAACATGTAGAGGATTCATATATATTTCTAATGCCTATTTTTTCCCCTCCTAACTCCTTATAGAGCTCTGGAATCTTCCAGAGAATTCAGGTTTCACCATTAGAGTGTTTGTTCCTTGCACCTAGATAACCCTTTATTGAGCGAGATAGTCCTCATATGATCAAAAATTTCCTAAATCTACCTAAATTACCTTCAACACTTCCAAGATTCCCCAAAATCATCTTGGGATGCTTAATATATTTCCTAAACTCTCCCAGAGAGTGTTTTATTAGCTCCAGAATGGCCAAAATAACTAGCATGGAAATTGAGAATTTTGAAGGATGATATCTAAGCCCTTAATTGAAAATATGACTTCTCATTCATCGTGCATCCTTCCTCTAGTGATATAGGAGCATCTTGTTAATAATCAATTTTGGATTTCTTAGGTGACTAGGGGTGTTTTGGGTCCACTTGAGATGGTCATAGCTTGTACTAGTCCATTTTGACTCCATAGGAAAGAATAGGGAGTTTCACTCCAAATGCATAATTTGAATATTTGAACTGGTTCTATGTATGTTATATGATTAGGTGTTAAGTGACACAATCCTCTCATATCGAGATATCATATTTAGAGGTTGGAGATTATTTTGCAAATCATTTTCACGTGTAAATATCTTGTTTTGGATTGTCTTAAATTATCTATAAGGGTGTTGATGCTTCATGGAACCCTCATAGTGTCTAAGGATTGGAAAATAGATAGAAATACTTACTCGGACCAGGACTATACCATGTTTTATAAGTTTAGTAGTATGTAACATGTAATGGTTCGAGTGGAATCCTTGAGTCTATTTTCAGGGCATTGATCATGAGGACTTGGTGTTTCAAAAGTCAAGAAAAAGTAATAAGCCATCTAAAGGAGTATTTATTAAATTAAATTTGTGTTCACAATCCTAATTGTATGTGCCCAGTCTTAAGGGCCTAAAGTAGAGTATTCATTGTAAAAGTTAATACATATGACTGGTAGATTCCTTGATAAGTGTGTAAGAAGGTAATAAGAAGACCAAGAGTTTCAAAATCCCTAGTACATGTTGGAATAAGAATAAAATAAAAGGAATGTGCAAATACATTCTAGCAATGTTAATTCCTAGTTTGAGGGCTAGGAAGGATGTACTTTTAGAAAAATAGTCTTTATTCCATGTGTTTGAAGTTGGTGGAGTCTTTGACAAGTTGGAGGAATGCCTAAGGGAATTAAGGGCTCATAAAATCAGGGCATAAGGATAGAGTATTGAGTGGTTAGTAGTTAAAGGAAGCAATGTACAATCATGTTTATTTCTTAATCATGCTTATTTTTGTTTGTATCGGGACCAACCTTGAGAAATAGTTGTCTTAGGAAAGAAACTCATAAGGAAGTTGTATCTATCATTGAGGGAGTGGTGTTATAATTTTTTGAATCCTTGAGTAACAGGGGAAAATAATTATAAAAATTTAATCAAGAAGACCTATCATTTGTCTTGCAGTGTCATGAAGAAGTCTAGAGAGAGTAAGGGTTTGTATGAAAAGCCTTAAGTGAAAGAGGAAGAGTTGAGTGATTTGCATTAGTGATTAGGAGAGGGGTAAGCACAATGAGATGAGTGAAAATAATATTGAGTAAAATTCAAGGTGAAGGTGAAAAAATAGTTGAGAAGATTGTTTAGAGCTTGAGCAAACAAGGAGTCTTAAAAAGCCAAAAGTTGAAAATATAGCAAGATGATGGATAAAGGAGTAATGGAGCATTAAGGTGTGCTTGAGTAAGGTGTATGGGTGTGTTGAAAGGTGTATGTAAGGTTGAAATAGGTGGTAATCCATTAAACTTAATTTTTATTTCAAACCCTAACTAGACCTACTTAAAACAAGGAAAAAGAGAAATTTGAATTGGGGAAGTACTTTGAGTTGAAGTTATATAAAGAGGATTACATGGTACTCTGCATCATTTTGCCATCTTATCATAAGTTCAACCTTTACCTGGCTTAAATTAAATTCTTAAGAATATTATTCAGTGTGTAGGGAATAGTGTCCGAGGTGATTGATCAACTCATTTAGTTTTGATGAGAGACTCCTTCCTCGAAGGCCTAAAAGGCTATTTTTGGCCATTTTATAGCTAATTGAAAACCCTCGGAATTTTTCAAAGAAAATATAAAACATCTGAGGGTGATTTTAGATAGAATTGAATATGTCTAAGTAAATTTAGAAATTTTAAAAAATAAAATCTTATTCAGGAGCAATATGTTTAAGATTGGATTTTTCAAGTGTAGGGAATGAAAGCTAAAATGGTGAAAGCTAACTTCGTGGATGATTCCGGGAGTTATTGAAAGAGTTAGGAAGAAACAAAATATGAATTTTAAATCTATTAGAATACTCTACAAGGTGGAATAATCCACATTAATTTAAGGATTAAATACTTCTTGAGGTACTTCAAAACTCTTTAGTTGCCCCTCCTAGTTCAAAATAAAATAAGACCTAAATTTTGAGTAGAGGAAAAATTAGATTTTTAGAATAGTTTCATTGATTGTAAAATGTGATTTTCATTGTTTTAGTGAATTATGGAGGTCAAGAACATGTAACTCATCCTCAAATTTCATTTGAGGATTCATCCCCTATCTGGATAAGGAAAGCCATTTCCATGAGGAATAACTTGAGAAAAAAGGTGTCCATGTACCATAAGCATGCTTCCACATAGGTGTTATATTGGTCAAGAAATTGAATTTTGAAGGATTCATCATGTTCAAAGGTGAAATTTGGAGCTCAAGGATTGACTTGATGATCATCATATCCTAACTCTGTCATTATACCCAAATCTCTCCAAAGAACAAGCTAAAATGAGCTAGTCATGCCACCGAGGTATCCAGGACCATCATGTGTGAAGTATTAAGGCATCATATATCTCCACGAGAGACATATGAGAAAATACATGTATGAGAATCATGATGTTGATTACATGAAAGGGTGATTTTAGAACCAAGAAAGGTGAGGGTATTATCTTCATATGGAGCACCCTATTTTGAAGAATGAGAAATCATCTTAGTTCACTTGATGCAATTCACTTGGTACTATTTGTAAAAATGCATTCAACACCTAGTAGTGTGATCAAACCTTAAGGAGGAGGCAAATTACAATCACCTCATTTTGGCCATAGGACAAGAATCCCATTCAGGGAGTAATCCTCTATCTACAAAGTGAGGACCTCATTTCAAGTAAAAAGCAAACAGGCATCATAGAGTTGATTTGTGGTCACTAAAGTGAATTATGGACCAAATTTCAAAATTGGTACCAATTCAAGTAGTGGTATGGCCTAAATCCAATCTAGAAGGTTTAAAAACCTACAAATGAGTATATGTTTTCCCAAAACAAATACCGACTACAATATATATTCCCTGAAAGTTTTAGGTCCTTGTTTAAATCCTGAAAAATGAGTCAGTATTGACCAAATTAAATTTTGAAAAACTATCTTCTAGATTATAACTATTGGAGTTCTTGGACCACTTCCATCTCATGTAGAGTGACCCTAATTTCTTATATTTACTAAAATAAATTCAAAGCATAAGAAATCTTATACTTAACATTTATATTAGTAAATATGCCACCTCCCCTTCCAAAATTCATATAACTCAAAACACATATGTATTCCATAACAATATAAATGTGTTCTTGTTATAATGGGCACACATTATAATATACACATGTTATAATGCACACTCATTTTAGTTTTGGAAATTCCTAAACCTATCAAACCATAACGCGTATGCGTTTTGGCTAATTTTGAGTTTTTGTCCGCTTTTTGGCCCCCCAGATTAGTGCACTTACCCTCAAGATACTTTCTAAAGAACAATATGAGAGCTATAAGAACTTTGACCAACATTTTGATTCTAATTCAAGAACCTCTATCTTGTTTGTGTTATTGAGTCATGATATAGTATGGGATGCAATAAAATATAAATTGTAATAGTGGTTTCATTAGCTTTCCATATTTTTTTGAGAAGATTTGTTGAGAGGAGTATTGACACCAAAGAATTAACTTGGAGAATTTGTGTATAACTTCCTATAGTAATAATTATTTATGGAGTTTATGGTTTAATTTTATGAGTGGTTGGACATCTATGTCAATCAGAGAGGAAGACAATATCAAAGAAATGTATAATGGACAAAAGAAAATACTAAGAAATAGGTTTTGGTGGAGGCAATATTATCTCATGTTGTGAATGTATTATGGAAAAATGTGTATTATATTTGTCTATTGTAATTTTTGGTAACTACGTATTCATATCCAGAGGAAACAAAGGAAGTTTTCAAAGAGAGAGTGTAGAAGAATTATATCATAGATTCCTTGAGTATAAATAATTTGATGGTTGATAAGGGAATTAACCCTTTCTAATGATAGGAAAAATATCGTTTCATGGGGTAACATGAAGGTAGGGAGGGATGGATGAAAACATGTACCCAAGGAATATGGTTGGGTATGTGTTATCCCAAATTTTCCCCAACAAATATGGTCAGAACAAACCCCACACATAAAGGAAATATGAAGGGAATGATTCAGACCCGTGAGCTCACATTCCAGAATGAAAAATAAAGGGATAGGCAAGCTTGACTCAAGGAGCGCATGGAAAAAATGAGGTTGAACAACACAAAAGAAACCAGAGGCCCAAAAGAGTCAAATTTGACCCTGCACATGAAGGAATTAAAGAAATGGTTCTGTCATATGAGCCCATGCTTCAAATCTAACAGACAAGTTACAGGTAGGCTCTAAAATGGAATAACAGGGACATAGAGAAGAAATAGTGTCTAAGAGCCATAGAGGCTCAAAGGAAAAGAAACGATGAAGGCTTGAAGTCTTCGGGCTCTACAAATGACTTAGAATGAGCCCAAAATTGGCTAAGTATGGAGGAGACAACGGAAGCTACCAAGTGTCCAAGCGACGCACCTCCAAAGGTTAATTGTAAAGGAAAACCCAAACAAGCACCAAGATTCCACATGTCTAGGGCCCCAAAATTTACACCGGCCATTGAAAATTCTTTGACTCAGTGGAAGGTGCCAAGTGTCCAAACAACGCACATTCAAAAGCGGGACCCTGGGCGGAGACTCAAACTTGCGCCATCCCTCCACATAGCCAATGGTCAACAGAGGTCAAAAAGGAGAGTGGGCCCAAAATGACTAAGTATAGAATGCAGGTGAAGGCACCACGTGTCTTAATGATGCTTCCTCAAGGGTAAAATCTTGAGCGGGTTTTCAAATGAGCGCGGGCCTTCCACGTGTCCCAGGTCCCAAAAAGGGGACGAGTTGGGGGATGAATAGTCAAAGCAAAGGCAGGCCAATGGAGGGAGCCAAGTGTCAGTGCGACACTATCTCAAAGGTAGATTTTGGAGGTAGTTTTCAGACATGCGCAAAGCCACCACGTGTCTCAAGTCGGGCACAATGTCTTCACCAAACATAAGGGACCCAAGAAAAATAGAAAGGGAACTCAAAGAGCCTATGGAAGCCACCATGTGTCTCATGGGTGCAATTTCAAGAGTGAAGGTAGGGAAAAACTCAAATGAGTGTAGGGATGCCACGTGGACCCGGTACGGACAGACTCTTTCAAATATTGTGCACCTGACCCGAAATTTCAAATGGCCATATCTTTTGACTGGAGAACTCAGATTTGGGTGGGAGAGGACTTTTTGGAAATATTCTTGACACCCTCTACACCATGGAAACATAAAATATCATTCTTAACAGGATTTGGTGGGTGAAAAATAGGAAAACATCTCCCAGGCCATTAAAGTAGAGCCCGATTTCTCCAACTACCAGATCTGATTCGATTTGATCCGGGGAACCAAACATGACATATTTGGGGTGGATTTGAGAGAGGCATTGATTAATAGTGGTTGATCTTTCAAAGTAGGATTCAATGCATATCTTAAGGTGGTTGAAGCAGGATTTGATTTTTCCTCTCTCTCTCTCTTATCCTTTTTATATATTATAACACTTCTCATTTTGAGAAGAGGAGACATTCTAGGTGTAGGGAAACTCTTTCAAAGTCATTTCCCAACTCCATTTGAGTTTTAGGCCTTCTCCTATGCCTAGAGAGCATATTTGTGCCTCTGATCACTGCATGGAATAGTCTATGCACCTTACAAAGCAATAAAATTTTGTTTCATGACGTCTTTCAGCCCTTGGCATTGTTCTATTATTTCTCGTGCCTCTCTATCTCATGTTTGCTCCCTGTGTATGTATTTCACATTTGTAGGTGTAGGACGTTGTGCTTCGTGGAGTTTCTATGGTAGATCTAGATCTGGGTCTATGTCACTTCCGTCTGACCTCCCTCAGTCCCCTTTTCCCTATTTCATTCTCCCTCAACAGAGTATCTCACACTTCCTTTTCTGGTGTATCACCACTTAGTGTAGGCTCTTTCACCCCCTCTCTCTCTCTCTGTCCCCTTGGAATGGTTAGATTAGGATAGAATAGGTTCTACCTACACTAGAGTAGCTTGTGGTAAGTAGATTAGGAAGCAAGAACTAGATTTCTCCGGAGGTCCATCTCAATTTTTAAAGTCCCATAGCTTGAGAGATGGTCCTATGTTATGCAATCACACTAAATGCCCCACTTCACACCCGGGCCATTTAGGGTGTCTGTGATTCTGCACTAATAGTTTTGGCACACCCAGTGGGATACAGTCGAAGCACCTTACCAACTCATCTTAGCAGGTTGGTGTGTTCCTTTTAAGGTTTAGCCTTTTGAGGCACATGCAAAGCACATCTGGCGACTCCATCTGGTCAATAACCCATCCTCTGAGTTGTAGACCTTTTCCATCCATTTCCACTCATTTTCATCCATTTTCTTCTTCCATCTCTTTCATTTTTTCTTCCATTTCATGAAGTTGTGCAATCATGAATTCATTCCCTTCATGGAATTCACACCTACAACAATGCATTCAGCCTCCAATGTATTTCCTAACTCCTCCAGATCAGCATTATGATCAGATCCAAAACCATTATGCTTACCCATATGAGTAGGGTCAAAATCAGTTTGGCCATGGAGCTTATCAAGAACAAGGGAACACATACAATGGTGACAACTATGTGGAGAATGCTGGTTTGTTGGAGAAGATTCAAAAAATGGAGGCTGGCATGGTTCAATCAAGGGCCATAGCACAAATGAAGGCATTCAAGATTGGTTACAGGGCATCTTGTCCATGGGAAGGCCCTTTTCCAAGACATTACAGCCCTCAAGAGAAGCTTGACTTCATGGTCAAAATGTTGCCTCAACTTACACAGTGGATTGAGGACATTGAGGCTTATGAGCAAAGTGTGAGACAACCTTGTCAATGGGTAAGTCAATCACCAGCTCCCTATCCTTCATTTTCTCTTTCTCAAGCTTTATCATTTCAATAGTGTCATGAGTCAAGCCCCTCACTTGCTGCCCCAAGTGTTAATTTCTTTTCTCCATCTCCTATTCTTCCATCTCATTTCAATTATTCTTCCCTTTCCCTTCCCAAACAATCATTCCCTCTAAACAAACAAGAAGTTCCACCTCCCTCTCCACCACAAACAATTTCAAAGATGGTTGAACCCCAACCTGCCACTCCTCTTGTTTTCCCAAGTCCATGTTGGGAAGAGAATCAAGAATCCAGTCAAGGAGAACAACAAGAATAGGAGCCCAATAGAAAATAAATGAGACAATCTAAAGAGTTGGGCTGCCAAATTTGGGTTTATAAAGATCCCCTTGATGGTCAAGCCAATAGAGGAGGTCAAGGTTGAAAATCCAGTGGTGGTTGAGGCTGAGTTTGCAGCAGAAGAAGAGAAAGAACAAGAGGAATAAGATCAGTAGTCTATTTACTCTCCGAATGCAGTGTACCTAATGGCACTCTATCTGAGGAGAATTTTGATCTAATCAAGTTGCATAACTAGTTAAAGAGGAGGAACAATCAGCTCCAAGCCCCATTGAAGAGGAGCAACTAGGAGAGATCAAATCAGTGTTGAGGCCATTCAATGAAGAAAGCATCATTGAAGATTTTTGCTTTCATTTCAAGGGCCTGATTTGATTGAT
The DNA here is from genome assembly GCA_018340775.1 of Taxus wallichiana var. yunnanensis. Taxonomy (NCBI): domain Eukaryota; kingdom Viridiplantae; phylum Streptophyta; class Pinopsida; order Cupressales; family Taxaceae; genus Taxus; species Taxus wallichiana. Next base: position 563,250,931 of record CM031242.1, on the reverse strand, counting down.
GAACCCATGATGGAGGAGGACCATATAGTTTCAGAGGCTCCAAGTGAGGAGCAGGCCACAGAGGAACCTTCAGTTCTTCCTCCCACTTCATCTCCTTCAATATCTAATGTTGAGGAGGAGTTTGATCTTTCAAACTTCATGTTTGAAGATGAAGGGAACCATGGTGAGAAAGTTGTAGATCAGGAGGACACCATGGAGGAGGTAGAGCACATGCAATAGGACAACAAGGAGGAGATAGACTGTCTATCTGACTTGGAGGATTGATTTGATGGAGAATATCCCATGGATATCACATCATTTACTCCTCCATCACCCACCTTCCAAGCATATGATCCTGCTGCCATGAAGGAGAACATCCAAGTGCAACAACCTGCACTTCATAATGGCTCTCTGAAACCAAGGTTGGAAGACCATGATCTTCCATGTTCTTCAAAGGAGGAGGAAGGAAAAAAGCAAGAGAATATCACCATTTCTCTCTCACCATCCATCCAAGAGGTTCCACAAGAAAACTCCATTCTTGGAGTTGAAATTCAGAACAAGGGGCACATTCAAAGGATCAGACCATGCCCAATCAGATATTTGGCTTCATTAGAGCCAAGGGAGAAGCCACAATCGGTCATGCTTGCTTCTAAGCATGAGGATGAGATCCAAAGTACTAAGGATCAGCTGCAATGCCTCTTCAATTCAAATGAAGAGCAACTAAAAGAGGCATTTGTCTTGTTTCCAGCTGACACCTTGATGATTTGGGTGGAGGACCAGCTTATTGTCAATTTTTCACTCATACAGGCAGTCGTATTCAATGTCAAATCATTTGCATGGCTGCCCCTTTTGAGAAAGGGAAGCTACTTCTCCCTACCTATAGTAAGCTTTGTTTAGCTTCTTTCTCTCTGGTTAGTTTAGGAGTAGGAGTAGATTTTCTTTTAGTAGAAGAAGTGCTCTTGCACACTCTGCATGTCTCATTTGAGGCATGTATGATTTGATCTTTGTACATAGTGCATGTTGTTGTGTTTTGTTTCTCCGAGGTTGTATCACCATGTAATTCAGCATGCCTACAGTCCATCTCAAGGACAAATGAAAGCCCCAGGTCAATATAATTTTCTACTCTCAGAAACTCCATTTCCAATATTTTCTTATGAAAATTGAGAGTGCAGACATGTGGGCAGGCTCAGGGTCAGGAAGAACATAGAAAGTGCAAGTAGTCGGGAGTCCATTTTAATAAAGGGTTAGTACCAGGCTATCATTCATGACTCCATGCCCAATGGATGCTTCAAGGCTATTGGTCTCTTCATCTAGCAAGCAAATGTCCCCGTGAGTTGCCAAATTGTTATCCCAAATTCCCCCAAGCAAATTTGGTAGAACAAGCCCCGCACATAAAGTAAATATGAAGGGAATGATTCAAACCCACAAGCTCACATTCAGAACGAAAATAAAGGGACATGCAAGCTTGACTCAAAGAGCACAGGGAAAAATGAGGCTAAATGACACAAAAGAAACCAGAGGCCCAAAAGAGTCAAATTCGACCCTACAAAGGAAGGAATTAAAGAAATGGTTCCATCGTACGAGCCCGTGCTTCAAATCTAACAGACAAGTTACATGTGGGCTCTAAAATGGAATAGCAAGGGTTGGGGAGAAGAAATAGTGTCAAAGAGCTAGAGGCTCAAAGGAAAAGAAATGGAAAAGGCTCGAAGTCTTGGGCTCTGCAAATGACTCAGAATGAGCCCAAAATTGGCTAAGTATGGAGGAGACAATGGAAGCTACCAAGTGTCCAAGCAGCACACCTCCAAAGGTTAATTGTAAAAGGAAAACCCAAACAAGCACCAAGCTTCCACGCATCCAAAGCCCCAAAATTTGCACGGCCATTGAAAATTCTTCGACTCATTGGAAGGTGACAAGTGTCCAAACAACGCACATTCAAAAGCGGGACCCTGGGTGGAGACTCAAACTTGTGCTAGCCCTCCACGTAGCAAATGGTCAATAGAGGTCAAAAAGGAGAGTGGGCCCAAAATGAATAAGTATAGAATGCAGGCGGAAGGTGCCACGTGTCTTAACGACGCTCCCTCAAGGGTAAAATATTGAGCGGGTTTTCAAATGAGCACGGGCCTTCCACGTGTCCCAAGTCCCAAAAAGGGACAGAGTCAGGGGGATGAATAGTCAAAGAAAGGAGGAGGCCAAGCAGAGAGGGAGCCAAGTGTCAGTGTGGCACTATCTCAAAGGTAGAGTCTGGAGGTAGTTTTCAGACATGCATGAAGCCACCACGTGTCTTAGGTTGGGCACAGTGTCTCCGCCAAACATAAGGGACCAGGAAAAATAGAAAGGGAACTCAAAGAGCCTGTGGAAGCCACCATGTGTCTCATGGGTGTAATTTAAAGAGCAAAGGTAGGGGAAAAACTCAAACAAGCACAGGGCTACCACATGGACCCGGTATGGATAGACTCTTTCAAATATTGCGCACCCATGACCCGAAATTTCAAATGGCCATATCTTTTGACTGGAGACTCAAATTTGGGTAGGAGAGGACTTTTTGGAAACGTATCGACACCCTCTATGCCATGGAAACATAAAATATCATTCTACTATCACATCTGATTCAATTTGATCCACCGAGGAACCAGACATGATATATTTGGGGTGGATTTGAGAGAGGCATTGATTGATAGTGGTTGAGCTTTCAAAGCAGGATTCAATGCGTATCTCAAGGTGGTTGAAGCAGGATTCAATTTTTCCTCCTCTCTCTCTTATCCTTTCTATATATTGTAACACTTCTCATTTTGAGAAGGGGAGACATTCTGGGTGTAGGGAAACTCTGTCAAAGTCGTTTCCTGACTCCATTTGAGTTGTAGGCCTTCTCCTATGCCTGGAGAGCATATTTGTGCCTTTGAGCACCGCATGTAATAGTCTGTGCACCTTATAGAGAGCAATAAAATCTTGTTTCGTGGCGTCTTTCAACCCTTGGCATTGTTCTATTATTTCTTTGTGCCTCTCTATCTCGTGTGTTTGCTCCTGTGTATGTATTTCACATTTTAGTGTACAGGACATTGTGCTTCATGGAGTTTCTATGGCAGATCTAGATCTGGGTTTGTGTCACTTCCATCTAACCTCCCTCAGTTCCCTTTTCCCTGTTTCATTCTCCCTCAACAGAGTATCTTGCACTTCCTTTTTGGTGTATCACCACTTAGTGTAGGCTCTTTCACCCTCTCTCTCTCTCTCTCTCTCTCTCTCTCTCTCTCTCTTTCACCCTCTCTCTCTCTCTCTATGTCCCCTTGGAATGGTTAGATTAGGATAGAATAGGTTCTACTTGCACTGGAGTAGCTTGTGGTAGGTAGATTAGGAAGCAAGAACTGGCTTTCTCCGGAGGTCCATCTCAATTTTTGCAAGTCCCACAACTTGAGAGATGGTCCCATGTTGTGCAATCACACTAAATGCCCCACTTCACACTGGGCCATTCGGGGGTGTTGTGATTCTGCACTAACAAGTATGTTTCATGCATATAATTTTACAAGGCCAAAGAATAAATATCGAGAGGCAAGTATAAATACATGTGAGGCGTAATTGAGTGGTCAAAATGGAAGTATCATCCAAGCACAAAAAAACACCCAACATGATAAAGGTATTCAAATGAGAAACAGAATCATTGAAACACTAACCCAAAAGTTCCACCCAAATTATTACTTCTTTAAATCTTCCAAAATTTGGTTCCTACATGGAGACCTTATAATGATCAACTTTGTCCAAAGAAGCCAAGTCTTAAATTTGATGAATTTTGTGTAAAAGAAAAGTGTACTTTTATGGTGTTATTGACACCTAAAAAATGCACCAATGGTTTTGGGATAGCTTTGAAAATGTTTCAAACATGCATAAGGTTCCAACATCACCTTCAAATTGAATTTTTCATAACTTTTGCATTCAAAATTCGTTTTAGCTCACATTTAAAGCATTGGAAATATCTTTCAACAAGATATCAAATGATGTGAAATATTTAATCCTTAAATAATTTTTAATGGGGATAAAAAGAAGGAGAAATCAAGTTCTTGTGGTATATCAAGTGCACACTAGGAATCCCTTTTCCAATTGCATTTTCAAAACACCGAAAGTTTGTTTACCACACATAGAACTCATTTTAAGGATTAACTTTGTCAAAGAATCAAAATCCAAAATTTGATGGATTTTTCCTAGAAAACAAAGCACAACTTTGTGGTGCTTCCTAAACCTCAAACACATGCCCATGGTTTTGGTATCACTTTAAAAATGTTCCAAATGCACCCATGGTTCTAATAAAACCTTTAAAACGTCCTTTGTCATAACATTTGCATCCAAACTCCATGTTGGATCTCGTTTGAAGCATTGGAAATCTATTTCTAAAATTTATCCAATGAATGAAATATTTGATCCTCATAGACCAATTTGGTATGAATATGAAAAGGGAGAAATAATATTCCCATAACATCTCAAGTGCATGATAGACATACATACTACTCCATTTCCTCTCATCAATCACTCTATTCAATCTTACAAACTACATTACTCAAATCTCAAATCTTCTCCACCACATTCCATAGTCTCTAACATACTCTCATTTATTTACTTTCATATCAAGTGACAATGTTCCACTCTATCCATTTTGTTGAAAGGGGGAAACCTCTATAGGCTAACCATACAAGGTATTTTACTCTTCTTCTCTCAAATTAAAAATCAAAATTCAATGGATTGGTCATACAAGGCCATCCTCCTTTGCACAAATTACTGATTCACTTTTTATGAATTCATATTTCATTCCATTTTAAGTTTTTTTATTTGTTTCTAATTAACATTCATAAAAAGATGAAATATTGCAATAGGTGGATATTCTAATTTAATTAACTTCCAACATTAATTGCACAAATCAAAATAATTCTTTTCAAAGTGACTATTGATTTAGAAACTATCAAAAAAATAAAGGAGAATTGCACTTAGTTGATTTTATGTGAATATGGAAGATTATGAGTGATATGAATGTATGAATAGGCCAATTTGAGGCTAGAAATACTTTTTTGTTGGAACTAGCCAATGCGACTAGACCTAGGAAAAACCATTGAAACAAGTCAAGACTATATGTATACAATTCTGACCCTACTGTATGATCTTGGCCCTACTTGGAATCTAGACCTTCAACTTCTTGAGTACTTTGCCTTCATGGAAATGAATCTCATTATGTGTCATTATTCTTTGATCACATTCAAAATGGCTTTGTAAAATATTATCAAACTCTCAAACCCTTATAGTGCAAGATAGAGTTCATGTAAAAACATTAGGTGGGTTGTGGGCACACTTGTGCACCGACGCGTTGCCACTAATCCGAAGATGGATCAAACCACATGCCATTTTCCTAGCATATGATATCTATCGTAGTGAAATTAGAACTTGACAACCAAGATTTGATATTGCCTTGCTTGAGTTTCACACTTGCTAAAATACTTGGGAAGGGTCACTTTGCTTGCTTGTTGAAAGATGATGGAGACTCTTAGAACTGGGATGAGACTTTAGAATTGTATAAGGTGCTTCCTATAATATTTTCATAAGTTACTTCACCATCTAGGGAGCAATAAGTGCCTTTTGTGCTTATTTTAACATGAGGAGAACATGAAGTGTCATGAACCTAAATGAGGTATGATTTATTTTCTTATATAGGATTTTGATGGTTGTTATGTCATAAAAGGACGACCAAGAAGGAATATTAATACCTATGAAAATGATGGAATTGAGAGTTTGGGCCCAAAACATGTTGATCCAAAACCATACAATAGGGTCAGGATTGACATGTGTCAATATCAACCGAAACATATGGTTTTGGATAGGATGGAAAATCCATATTTTTACTTTATAGGTCAGAGGATGAATGTTTCTAGATGTTTTTATGCACATAAACTTCAAAAACGATGATAGAGATGTGTGTAAAGATTAAAAGTAATTGAATAACTATAGGGTGTGTGAAGTAAGAGTGAGGAGAATGTATTTGTGCATGCAAGCAAGCAATGTCAAGATCAACATTGTCAAGGATAGATTTCCAAATTAAAGTGTCTACAATTACACATAGAGATCAAGAAAGATTGGCTATGCAAAGCCACTCTCTCTTTGTCATACAACTTTTATTTCATCACCCAATGGTCAATCCTAATTACAAAAATACATTATACACCGAATACACGTAGTCATGAACATGAAACACTATTGTATTTATTATAAATACAGGGGAAAAATAAATATTCACATTTACCATATCATCAATTTTATAGTTAGTAACATTACACTGTATAATTACATGGTGGGGCAATGAGACATCATTTCCTTTCACCTTATAGGGTTTTTTCAAATATCTAAGAATTAGATCCATCTACAATGGTGTGGTCCCATTTTTGGGAAACGCTATAGTGGAAAACGTAAAGCTTTATGAAATTCTTCCTTGATGCTAGGATACCAATTCCCACCTTATTTTGAAATAAAAACAATCTATTAAGGCTTTCATCACTCCCAACTCTACCAATACGCCAAGTACGAATCTCTAGATATCCAAACACTTCTTTTTGAAACTATGATTCTCCCTTATCTCCGTGTCAGTCATCTAGTGACTCACATTGTTCACCACACACAATTACTTTCTCTCGGCACACTTACACTTTTTCTTGCTTCAACACTCTCTCAAGTATGACCTTCTTCTTCTTTACACTAGTTAATTCCATTCACTAGCAAAGGGGACAAACTTAGACATTAAAATCTTTTCAAAATCGTTATTAGATCATGTTTTTTATTATACGTTTATGAACATTAGTTATGAACCTTGAAACTAGATCTTAGTGGCATAACCTCCTCTTCTTTCATCCTTCATTTCTTGATTTTATTTTCTACTCTTTTCCCAAGATTTTGTGTCGAGTCATAGATATATTTGGCCATGTATTTTTGCAATTAGTTCACATGTTGTGTCAATCCAAAATCGTATAATCGGGGACGACCATACACATAGTCTTGCCCCTATTTGTACGATCCCAAACCCTCTATCTTTTATTGATTATTATCTTATAGGTATCTTCATTACTCTTTTATATGTCCTTTTTATGTTCTAGGTTAGCATTTCCCTCCATTAAGGTTCAAAATTCAGAATTTGAACTCTTATATACATTTGGCATTTATTACCAACAAGCACCTATCTATCTACAATCTACCAAGTTAAAAAAATAAAGAGATACATCTACATATTACATACATAACATAGAGGGTATAAATATGAATTTATCATCTACACGCAATGGTTTCTATGGGGATGAAGTAACATATCCCACTATTAGTTTTGAGGCATAAGATCCAACCTAGGTCAAGGGATAGTTGCATGCACCTTTGCACAAAACACTAGGAGAACTACATTGAGTTTGAAATGTAGTGCAAAGTTCAACGAATCACAAATGGGGTAACCTTCAAGTTCAGTTTGACTCAAGAATTTGCATATTTTATTTTTTATATCCAATGATTTATTGAGTTTTATGTAAGATAAATAAGTTTTTTGTAGGTACAAGTGCAAAATCTAGGGTTATAGGTGGATCCAAACATACAAAAGTGGGAAATAAGTGGTGATGAAGGAACCCATAAAAATTATTAATCTATGGAGTTAATGGTTCAAGAAAGTAGGGAAGGGCTGGTTTTATAATCTAGTCCCGATCCTTCTATACATTCTTGTACTAGAGAGTATTGTTGAAGAAGAATCGATTTGAGTTTATTCAGAATCCTGAATGGTTCCCAATTTTAGCGATGATACAATTGGAAACATCTCTCGAGATTGGCTAAGTCATTCCTTTTACCTCTCTTACAATTTCATTTGATGTATTGGTTTTACATGCTTGCAAAGAGACTAGTCTTCATTGTAAACTTGTAAATGATTGTATACTTTGTAATGTGTAATACATGTATTGTTCAAATCTACTTAAAAACTAGTTGTTTTTATAATCAACTCTAAATTTAGTAAAAGTTTAATTAGGATTGGTACACTTACAACCATATGAGAAAATATACTTGAAACAATATAAGAAGGATCTAATAATATTTCTCAAAAGTATTATAATCCTTATTAGGTCTTTAAAGTGATTAATAAGGCGGCATACAAATTGGAGATACTTCGGTCCACAAAAATACATCTAGTATTACATGTATCCTATTTGAAGAAGGCCAATGGAGAAATAGTATAGACTCATATAAATTTACCAAAGTTTAATTTAGAGCGCATAATTATTTAGGAGCCTAAGGATATCCTTCACACATACACTAAGAATTTGTGAAGGAGGTAGATTGCACAGTATCAATAAAGTGTCCAAATAATCGACCAACGAGGATACAACATGGGAGAATGAATTGTTCATGTAGAACCATCTAGAGAAAGTAAGGAAGGGCTGGTTTTTATAATCTAGTCCGAACCCTTCTATACATTCTTGTACTAGAGAGTATTGTTGAAGAACAATCAATTTGGGTTTATTCAATCCTAAATGGTTCCCAATTTTAGTGATGATACAATTGGAAACATCTCTAAGATCGGCTAAGTCATTCCTTTTACCTCTCTTACAATTTCATTTGATGTATTGGTTTGACATGCTTGCAAAGAGACTAGTTTTCATTGCATACTTTGTAATGTGTAATACATGTATTGTTCAAATCTCCTTAAAACTAGTTGTTTTTATAATCAACTCTAAATTTAATTAAAAGTTTAATTAGGGTTGGTACACTTACAACCATATGAGAAAATATAATTGAAACAATATAAGAAGGATCTAATAATATTTCTCAAAAGTATTATAATCCTTATTAGGTCTTTAAAATGATTAATAAGGCAAAAGCATACAAATTGGAGATACTTCGGTCCACAAAAATACATCTAGTATTACATGTATCCTGTTTGAAGAAGGCCAATGGAGAAAGAGTATAGAATCATATAGATTTACCAAAGTTTAATTTAGAGTGCATAATTATTTAGGAGCCTAAGGATATCCTTCACACATACACTAAGAATTTGTGAAGGAGGTAGATTGTGTAGTATCGATAAAGTGTCCAAATAATCGACCAACGAGGATACAACATGGGAGAATGAAGTGTTCGTGTAGAACCATCTAGAGATAGTCAATGTTGATGACAACATTGGTTTGAAGGGGAGGGGAACATTGTGCCTTTAACCTATAAATTTTGTTGGAATATGTGTGGCCGAATTGTGGTTAGCATAACATTTTACTTGGCTATATCATAATTCTATGTCTTTATATTGGTGGTAGGGTTCACACATAGCGTAACCATAGCTTTTATGCATGGTATCTATTAGAGGTAGTGGCTAGTATTTAATCATCATATTACATATTCTATTCTTATTATAAGGTTACAAGTTTCCTCATCGAAGTGGCTCATTCATATATTTATAGTATTTAGCTCCGCTTTCAATCATATTGTTTGCATTTATTCTATTCTACTCTTATTATTCTGAATTTCTTTATAGATCTATGGGGTGGGGCTCTATTCAAGGCTTATATATAATTAATTTCATTGCAAAGGAATGTCAAGCCTATGATTGGATGATAGCTCAACATAGAAAACCCTCAAGCTCTTCTTATCCATTCAATGTAGGAAATCTAAACAAAAACTAAGAAGAGATCAAACTAAGAGGATTTGAGAAGTAAATGATAGATAAAAGTAGAAAAACGTGTTGCATGGATAACCTAAAAGAATAACTATTTGAGTCTTTATATCATTGAAGCAATAAGGAAAACCCTTCGGGATGAAAATTGGTGATGGATACATGAAACACTAAACCAAAACACAATAGGAATCATCAAAACGATTGTTAGGTTGAAGAAAAAGAATCCATTCCTTGGAAAAATCTCATCTCCTATTATGAGGGACTTAGGACACATAGAATGCACCTCATAAGAATTGCACAACTTCCTAGTAGACACAAAGACTTAGTTCCCCAAGATTTTTCTTAGAATAGACAAACTAATTAGTGCCATAAGATGTGGTTAGTATGTTTCTTTATGTTAAAATGTAAAGATGAAGCTAGATAGCACGGTGATAGTAAAAATTAGCTAGCTTGTATGATGAGCATTAGTTGTTCATATGTTATGGGTGTTCATTTATGTTTGTCAACAAAAATGGCTTTGAGGAGCTATCATTTTGAGAAGGATGAACTACCATGGCTATAAGTAATTTATGTTTTGTCATTTGAGTTCACATTATTAGTTGACTTAGGACTTCTTGGTGTTACTTTGTTAAGGAGAAATATCACATTTTAGTAAACACAACCAATCTTCATATCAAGAAGGATAAGATGTGTGTTGTTGCTCTCGATAAATAATGAGATTTCAATACCATATCACTTATCAACTAGCATACCAAATGGAGACCTAAGTTCTCTAGATACATTTTAGGTGAAACATCGTACAAAACATAACATTTTCCATTGTAAGTTCAATGCACATGTATAATAAAATTCATTTCTTAATATTGAATATTGGCCATTTGTTAACGCACACCAGAAAAGATAAAACAAGTATAACATAATAATGAAAATTTCTTGGGACCCAAGGACTATAGACCTTTGGAGTACTCTTTTACCCCAAATAATTTCAATCTCCAATATCGAGTTGTTTAGTAATGTTATTATTAGTGTAAGATGGCCCAGCTAAATAACTTATTTAGCTGGTAAGTACGCAAAAATGACAACCAACTCAATGCAGAACGTTTCCCCTTCAACAATCACATGCTTGATGTGATTTGATATTAGACATTCACCCATAGATACTATAAAATATACCAAAACAACATCAGAGAAGCAACGAAATATCATTTGCTATAAAGTATTCCCATATATGGCCTTTGTATAAGTATTACATCAGAGAGAGTATAAGTCTCTTTGCTTCTTTTAGTAGGGTGTGGTGCAAATATTTTTAACAGGGAATTTAAAAACCTTGTTTTCAACCCAAGACAGATTGGGTGTATATATATATATATATACAGAAGAAGTCCATCCATCAGACTGTGAGCTGAACCATTTGGTTCTCTTCCTTTGTATTTGGATTCTCCTGTTTTGAGTTTCTGTACATGGCATACACTGTGAGCTGAACAATTGCTAGAAGGCAGCCAACACCACTGGGTACCTGCAAATACCTCTCATGTGCTTACAAAATCTCGAGAAACACCAAAAATATCAATAAAAAGAAAAACCCAAAAACCTAAATACTTACACCAATGAATATGTCCTTTATAACCAGAGAGTATGAAGCCCAAACTATTGCATTCATGAGGTTGAATACTGAGAGGAGTAAAGGCATGTACTCAACACTCTTAGTTCTAATAACTAGTCCCTGCAATATTCATCACAATGAAAATACAGTAGCTAGTCAGTATGAATGCATAGGGAAAAAACATATTAATTTATAACAGAAAACATTTGTGGGTATTCTTACCATGACAGACAATGGAGAAGCATACATTGCTATAGACACTAAAACAGAAGCAGTGCCTGCCAGTAACTGCCTTGCCCTATAAGTTTTCATGGCTGTCATAGCAATCACCACCAAAGTAGTATATATTATGGCCATTGGCAAAAATATCTTCATTGTTTTTACCTGGAATTAGGGTTTCATAAAGTTTGATTAGAATATGAACTATGCCTACTAGGTTTGTGCGTGCTAGATAAGGATCGCCCTAGATTAGTACTGGATGATCCGAGGCCTGTTCTGAATTGGAAGCAATACCTTAATCTCTTTGGAAGCAAATCTGAGAAAGATGGTGAGATAGAAGAGTTCCAAGGCAAAACCAGTGCCATTGACTGTGAGTATCAAGGTGCTGTGAGGCTTAACAAATGGCATTCCATACAGTAACCAGAGGCTACAATTGAAGAGAGTGCACACATATGGCATGGCAGAATAATCCTTTGTTGATTTTAGTTTCAGTATAGCCCAAATGGTTGGCCTGCAATATCATACAACCATGGATATTTATTCTTGATGCCTTTCATAATGGATGAACTTCAAACATGCACAATTCATAGAAAATTTCAAACCTTCATGACACTCACATTGGTGAGAAGAAAAGTGCTAATGCCGTTCCATTCCCTGGGCAGAACAACACATGATATTGTAAGATTGCCATCCTTCTTCACTGCTGATTATATTCATATACCATGATACCCAATATACACATTTAATATATTCATAAACTACAGAAACATAATCTATATATACAACATATCTACTAAGCTATAGACCCATGATATAGAGAGTGTATCAACTTCAATGGTTATAAAAAAAAATTATGTCACAATACCACAGGCAATACCCAACATGTCGTCAAGCTATAAACACACAATACATATATACATCATGTATATCTACCATACCTAGAATACCCACTACAAGTGTAAGAGGAAACTTCATTATGAAATAAAGCACTAGTTATTCTAATAAATACTCCTCTGCAGATAATAGCAGCAGGAAGTTAGTTGCAGGAGAAGAATATATACAACTGTATATCCTCTTAAGTTCTGTTTTGATTTGAACTCTCTGTTGAAAATTTTGTAGTGTATATAACAGCAAGAAAATTGCCGTGTGCATTTGAGATTTGCTTTCGTATGACTGTACCACATTTGTTGGCCCACTCAAACAGAATTTTGTGCCACCCTTCACATGTCATGATTAATAAAGAAAATTATGTACCTTTGATCAACAAACTAAAGTAAAATATAACTATATTTATAAAATAATTTGACTATAAAATAACTTTCATTTATGACAACACTTTCACGTGGATGAACTCTATTGGCAAGTAATTATTCTTTCTAATAAGGTGCAACTTTAGGTGAAGAAATACATGTTATATATAATTAGATTTGTATGGTGCTATTGTGCATATATCAAGTCTTCATTTACTTTTATCATCCTTAAAAAAGAAGTTGCTAACTATTTTAAATATTATTCCTTGGGCATATGTTTGTAACGTGATGTTTATTTGATATTCATTTTGGTGGATTTGTTAGAGTAACATGAGGCGGGGAGAGGGATTTCTGAGGTCCTTTGTATAAGTATGGAAATATTCAATTGCTTGCAGACTATATTCATTAAAGAATGCCTATTCGTGGAAACTCTGTAGATACTAAAATTTGGTACAAGTTTAGATATTTTTTTGGTTTCGCTTTTGATATATAATTATCTTATTTTAAAATATCATATTATTTATAACTATAAAAAAAGAGTTGGTGGTATGAAAACATGTCACGTTAATGTCACTCTAGGTCAAAATAAGGGCCTAAGAAATAAAGTCTAAGAAAACCTTAACATAGATTAATTAAAAACTTTATAAAATAATTAAGAAGTCATAATAAAAAGAGAAGGCAAAAGGAAAATGCTTCTCATTAAGCTTTTTCCCACCCACAATCTAAAAGGTCATCACTCTTAGGAACTAGGTCGCATCTTGTATTGGTACCATTATTAGCCTTGACTATTTTAGTAAGTTCCTCTTGACCATGGTCAGTGGGTACGTGGAGTTGGAATAGTCAAAGCTAAACGGAAAACTTGTTGTGTGAGGGGAGAGCCCATTGTCCGATGAGGTAGTGGAGAACCCCGATCGACATTTGAATAAATGAAAGAGAAAGATAACACGATGGAGGCCACCCAACTCTACCCTAGGAATGACAATGAGAACAACTTTGGCAAAGGTGCCCTCTTTCTTTTTCCCTCCTAGAAGGTAAAGAGGGTGGGCACAACAACAACCGGTGCACAAACCATTGCCCTAATGGTCCAAGAGGGTATGAAAGTCCGAGATATCCATAGCCACCTTGATGGCTTACACTTGTATCTACAAGAACACATTAAGAACAACCACAACTTTATTGTAAGATGAGAAACTAGATTCAATAAGAGAGTTAGTAAAATCAGCATAATGTATTTATTTCAAAGTAAAAAAATGGATTTTCTCTTTGAAAGTATCCCAAATATGCATGTAATCTATAGGAAGAAATGACCAATGTCATAAGAGGATATACTTCCGGATGAAGGGCACCTTTCTAGAAGGTTTGCAAAAATCATGGATTTGTGTTCAAGCTAATTGATATTTTCACAAATCCAAAGTATATCCCTAGATGAATAAGAACATTTGGGTTGGGAGATCCCTAGATGAATAAGTAAATTTCCAAGGGAGAGGCCCTAGAAAATTAAGCACCATGCAAAGTGTACTAACTTGGGTTCTAAAATAACATCCCGGATTACATGAAACCTTTGGATCTAGTTATTAGTAGATAAATAAAGAGACTAATGAACATTGAGCTTGTCAACCATCGAGAAAATATGGTGACAAATTTTTATATCCCTTTCTAGGAGATTAGTTTTTAAAAGGTGTTTCAAAATACCACTTTAGTCAAGGAAATGGCACCGATTTTGTGAAGAATCTTAACAAGGATAGCCTCCAAAATATCTCTAAAGAATCTTAATCATGTTTAGCCAAATGATATTTGGTCTTGGCTTCAAGCCAAGAGAAAAACTTTATGGCGTGTCTATGAAAAATATAATGCATTATCTAAATTATTCTCCTAAAGTATTTACATGTGTGAATCCACGGCAATTTAGTAAGTGGAACATTATGAAAGATAATCATGGGAGACTACCATAGCGAGTTTTGATTTATAGACAAGCCTTCATAAAATAATGTTCCATTCCACATTAGCCAAGGCTTGAGATTTTCATATGCTTTCCAAATACTCTTAATAACAAAAGATCCAAAAATTGACAAGGAATATGAGAATAACAAGGTTGTGAAATTCTAGCCCCCTTTAGGTTGATAGACCATAAGAAACTCCTTCAATAATACAATTTCACATAAGGACTTTCCAAGATTCTTTCCCTTCATTAAATATAATCCATTTAGCATAATGAGTTGTTCCTTTCTACCAATATCTAACAAACCTAAACCACCGATCTCTAATGGAAGATAACAAAATTTGTAAGCCACTCAATGAAAACCCTTCCCATGATTAGAATTAGCCTAGAAGAAATCTCTACACAAATTTTCAATTTTATCATGGGAACATTTTGAAGGAACCCAATAGAAATAGTAATAAAAATGGGTCGCAATGAGGAGTTTTCATAATATTTGAAACTTTCCTACAAGAGAGAGGGACTTAGTGATCCAATATGAAATATTTTGCTTGACTCGATCAACGACATCTACCACAAAAGGAAGGAGTATCTTGAAATTTTATGAATGTAATTCCTGGAGAAATCAAAATATCTCACCATATTAAATCCATTTCCAATCAAATTTATTTAACTAGGGAGGTAAGGAAAGAATGATTGTTTGTTACATTGAGTCTTCCTCCATTGTATGTTTGAGCTCAAAACAAGGCAATAAGCGGCATGGAAATCCATAACATTTTTTTATATTTTCTCATCTTCTATAAGGGTGAAAAAAGAATCATTAGTGAAATTACCATTGAATAATTGTGCAAGTTCTATGGAGGCTTAAGAAATGTCTTTAACTATTCCCTACATTTTAGCATTAGTCAATACATAGCCAAATCCCCCACAAAAACACGTACAATGTAGGAACTAAAGATAAACCTTGTTGAATTGAGTGAAATAATTTAAATTTTTGAATGAACACCATTGATTGAGAGGTAAGATGAAGCATATAATTGATTGAAGAAAGTTATACCCAAATCCTAGAGATTTTAGCATATCAAAATAAGAATCATAGAATTTCTCAAAATTAATCTCGATGAACATTTCTCATTGAATAAATTGAGAGCCCGCTTTATGCCTTCCCACACAACAATGATGTTTTCAATAATATACCCACTTTTAATAGATCTAGTTTACTTTGGATATATAATTAAAGGCAAGATATGGTGGATGCTTAGTGCGCATGGGATTCGACTATAATATTGTAGGAGACCTTAAGAAATCTAATTAGATGCAACTTGAAAATTAGCTTTGGATCCCCCATCTTTTCTATGAACTTGATGTAGACTCATTATATAGAATGGCCAAATGATTTTTTATTTGAATGCATTAAGATAACATTAGAAATTTTCTTTTCCCATAGTGTCCCGTAAAAACATTTTAGAACTTACTTGTCAAGCCATCACAACAAGGGGATTTATCATTGGCCATTTATGTGACTACCTCATGTAATTCCTCAATAAAGAGAATCATCTCACAAGAAACTGTTGATTTTGAGAAAACATGGAGGGGAATGCAAAAAAACACTATTATATAACTTGTTTTCACTTATGGGAGGGCTCTTGAGCTTTAAAAACTTGTTTGTTAATTGTAGACAAAGTCTTGAACCATATCAAAAACCATAGTGAGGATTTGGTTAGCTTCTCTAATTGCTTTGATTTGTTGGGAAAAGTGCTTAGCATTACGCATATGGAAAATTTCCTTATATGCCTTGTTACCAAATTTTATCCAATGTAGTATAGATTTAATTTTGGGCCCCAAGAATTATAAGCATCTACAATGTGGAGGAATTATTAAAACACTTTCAATTACCATTACAGAGGCTTATGAAAGGGTTTTTACTCCAAGGAACCCATTAAGTGGATTAACTTTGACGTGGAGGAGGAATATGATCACCTGGTGGATGTGAGCGAGTTATCAACCATAAGCATGTAAGATTTTTGTAGTTATAATGATGACATCTAACCACCGAGATAATTTGACCTAATTTTATTTATGGCGAGAGGCCTAATTTTATGTGTAATTGATGTGGATCCAATTGCGACGGTTAAAAATGCCTCCAAAACACACAAATGATTTTTTGAAACTCTAGAAGCTTCAAAATAGTTTTCTTCTCATTCTTGAATACACACTAATCTTTTGCAACATTACAATCTTCTTTTTATTTCCCATTATCTCTAAGAAAACCCTAAAACACAAAAAAACCCTAAAATATAAAATACCTCAAATGGACCCCAATTTTTATATAAAAATATGCCTTTGTAAATTAAGGTGTACAAAAATCTTGGCTTATTACATAAAACATAGCAAAGGATATTAAAACTTTAAGTTCTAAACAAAACCAAAAAAGGTTCTGAGCCAATTTTAGAGCACTAGACAAAGAAATTTGGCCCCAAAATATGCCGAAATGTCACCCAACATTTCTAGAAATGATAATTATGAAATATCACTAATCATGATCTAACACCCTATAAAATTTCAAGACGATCCAACGATTAGATCAAAAGTTATGGTCTCTGGTTGTTATGTTCCGTCATCATTCTCCCCTGGTTGAAAAGAATTCTACTCCTACGAATTCAGTTAATGGAATTCATCCAATTTCCCATTATAAATCTTATTCAACTCCCACTTAGGAATCCAAATAATTTTTCCTACCTGCAAAGCTTCCCACTATACCAAATATCTATTGTAGCTCCCATGCCTAGTAGTGAATGTCTTTTGGTCTAAGACACACATTACCCTCTCCTTTTACTTCTTCGGCGATCTAATGCTCCCAGTTTATTTCTTCCTCCTTGACATTTTCCTCATGACCTGGAAATTTATATAAGTCAAAAACATTAAAAACTAGTGAAAAAGAAAAAATTTCAGGTGGCTCCACATTGTAGGAATTATCATTCATTTTCTTTAGAATCCTACATGGCCCAATCCACTTATACTTAAGTTTATTATATATTCCTTTGGAAACCTCTCCTTTTTGAGATGAACCATCACCATATCTCCTTCTTCAAATGTATTTACTCTCCTACTTGCATCCGCATCTTCTTTATATTTTACATTACTAACTTTCATATTTTCCCTCACTTCTTCCTGTAATTTTAGCATGTGTTCTACAAATGCTTCTACATCATCATTGGTTTTATCTTCACCAGGAAAGCACAATCAGATCTATAACTCCCTTGGGGTTCCTACTATAGACAATTTGGAAAGGATACCTCCCCGTTGACCTTTTTATCAAGTTTTTATAAGAAAACACAGTTTGTGGTAAAGTCAAATCCCATTGTTTTGGCTTTTCTCCAACTATGCAATGTAGAAGATTTCCCAAGCTCATGTTCACTAATTTTGTCTATCCATCAGTATGGGGGTGATATGCACTACTGAATTGTATTTTTGTCCCCATTTTCCTCCATAGAGTCTTCCAAAAGTGACTGAAAAACTTTGTATACTAGTTTGAAGTGATCGTTCTTGGAACTCTCTACGACCTAACCACTTTTGAAAAAAACAAATATGCAACTCTAGAAGCATCATTAGTTGTCTTACAAGAAATGAAATATGCTAGTTTATAGAACCTATCTACCACATAAAATCCTTCCCTCGTTGTATGTTAGGAAGTCCTAACACAAAATTCAAACTCAAATCAACCCATGGCGCTATAGGTACAAGTAATGACATATACAACCCAATATTTTGTGTATGACCCTTAGCCATTTGGGACACTCTACATCTTGATACAATCCTACTTATGTCCCTCTTTACCTTTGGCCAATAATACTTCTCTACCACAAGAGCAATTGTCTTACTTATACAAAGTGTCTAGCCAAACCCCCATTGTGTAATTCTCTTATAATATTTTCTCTCATTGAACCAACAGGGATGCACAATTGCTTTCCCCTAAATAAATAACCATCCTACATCAAATAATCAAAAGAACCACTACCTATTTTAGGGTCCTTACATTGTCTCACAACATCACCAAAATCTAGATCACTTTCATACAATTCCTTAACTACCTCAAACCCTACTACTTCATTTTCCATTGTTATCAAAAGTGCTACATGCCTACTCAAGGCATCAAAAACTTGATTTTTCTTACGACTTATGATTTAAGACAAAAGTATATTCTTGCAAAAATGAAACCCACTTTGCATGCCTATTATTTAGTTTCTTTTGTGTGTTTACATACCTTAATGCTTCATGGTCAGTAAAGAGTAAAAATTCCTTGGCTACCAAGTAATGTCTCCAATGCCTTAATTATTGAATAATAACATAAAATTCCACATCATAAGTAGAATATTTCCTCTTGCTAACTTCATTTAGATTTTCACTTAAGAATGCTACAAGTTGTCCTTCTTGACTCATTACAACTCCAATCCCCTAACATGTGAGGCATCACAATCAACCTCAAAGACCTTGTTAAAATATAGAAATACCAAAACAAAGTGGCTCTGACACTTTTTCTTCAAAAATTCAAAACTATATGTTTCTACCTTAGTCCATACAAACTCCTTTCCCTTCGTGCACTCTATTATAGGGTGGCAATGCTACTGAAATTCCTAATGAACTTCCTATAAAATTTTTCCAAGCCATGAAAACTATGAACCTCTATCACATTCCTTAGAATAGGCCATTCCAAAATTACCTTCACTTTTTCCTCATCCATCCTCACTCCATCCTCTGAGATGACAAACCCCAAAAAAACTAGACTTTTTGAAGAAATCTACACTTCTTTAAGTTTTCATACAAACTCTCTTTTTCGTAACAATTCTAACACCAATTTCAAATGCAACAAGTGTTCTTCCTTCCACTATCCTACTAAATATCAAAATATCATCAAAAATAGACAACCAAAAATTACCATTATATTCTCACAGTACTTTGTTCATCACCTCATGAATGTACTAGGTGCATTAGATAACCCGAATGACATCACCATCCACTCGTACAATCCATATTTTGTTTTGAAAGTCATTTTCCATTCATCCCCTTCATAGATTCAGATTGGTAGTACCCACTTTGAAGGTCAATCTTACTAAAATATCGGGCTCCCACTAACACATCCATCATATCATCCAATCTTGGAATTGGGAACCAATACTTAATTGTGATTTTATTTATTCTCTATTTCCACACACATTCTCCAGTATCCATCATTTTTGGGATTCAATAGTACTAGAGTTACACATGGACTCATGCTTTCTCTCACTAACCCTTTTTTTATTATCAGATCTGTCACTTTCCTGTTCAACTCCTCACTCTATGTTGGGCTCATCCTATAGGCTACCTGATTTGAAAGGGTCGATCCTGGGATCAAATCAATATGGTGTTGTATATCCCTCTTCAGAGGTAACCCATCTGGTAGCTCATCTGGTATGACATCTATGTATTCTTTTAGTACCTCTTTTTGTGCAATGGGTATACCAAAGGCCTCTATTTCAACATTTCTTTGCCATCAAACATAACACCAACCCACTTCTTCCATTTCTGCAACAAACTCCTTTATAGGCAACAAGACCTCACTCTTCTCTTCTTCTTTGAAGGGTAACAAGACCACCTTTACACCATCCTTCCAAAAAGTATAAGTATTCTTCCCTCCATCATATGTAACCTTTCTATCATATTTCCAAGGCCTCCCCAATAATATATGGCATGCATCCATTGGGATAACATCACACCACACCTCATCCTTGTAGGTATTCCTAATCAAAAACTTTATTAGGCATATTTTATCTATGGTTACCTCATTCCTTTCTTGAACCATGATATGCGATAGATATATGGGTGCTTCTCACATTTCAGACTGAGTTTATCAACCATCATAGTTGAGACCATATTTTCACAACTACCACCATCAATAATAATTTTACATACCTTCCTCAGAGGTGCATCTTGTTTCGAAATATATTTTTTTATGCAACCAAAAATCACCACCAACACCATCTTGTTCTTTATCCTTCCTCGGGATGATCATCATTCTCCTTATTATCATGAGGATTTCACCCAAGTCTGCAACAACCTCCATTTCCTCTTCTTCTTTAGCTTCAACCAAGTTTACTTGTGGCTATTCCACTTGTCATCTATCCTATGTAGGATAGTGTGGAAAATCAAAATCTTTGTGCCCTTCTTCACCACATGGTAACAAGTATACTACCTTTGGGGGCTATTCCAACCCCATCCTCCACCATATCCTCTTCCTCTCTAAAACCCCCTACCTCTTTGGTAGTTATCGTGGTATTGACTAATTTTCTTCTTTCCGTTTTACATTATAGGATTCAATTTTAGGGAATCAAATCTACCTCTCCCTCTCATTGGAGATGATGATGGTCCTCTCTTCACTCCTCTTCTAAAATTAATCCTCTTGTTATTTTTTTTTTTAATGTGATTTGATTGGATAACATCATCGGCTATGGATCCAAATCATACTTAATTCATCTTGTATGGTATAACTCAACCCATTTACATACCTTGTAGCCTTTATTCTTCAAACTCTCCTTGTTCCACCTGGATTGATAGCTTGTAAAATTCATTGGTATACTCTTCGATGTTAATATCCTTCTATATTAGGTTTTGAAACCTTGAAATAGTGTTTGGGAATAATCTACAAGAAGAAACTTTTCTTTCAACTTCTTCACCATTTTATTCTAGTTCTAAATCTTACCCTTTCCTTTTCTTTTGTCTTTCATTTTGTAGGTGATCCCACCAGATCAATGCATGTCTGGCCAACTTAGTGCATGAAAAATTAACCTTCTTCTCCTCGAAAGGGTTTTCCACTCAAATAATTTTTCCATGCAATTCAATTAGTCAATAAAATTCTCTGGTCGTAACCCCCACCATAATCATGAACATTAATCTTAATACTATTATTCTTTCCCCAAATAAAGATTGGATCAATCTATCCTCGAATGGCCTCTCATTCAATGTTTCTTCATCTCTCTCATTTTCTTATTCATTTCCTCCTTCATTCCTTAATGGAGGTAATTCTTCAATATCACTATTTGGGTCTACATCCCCATTTACATGTCTCCGTATGAGGAGGGTAAATTATCATGTGAGCTCGGAAACTTGTCTCTATATCTCTTGTATATACCTATTCATCTAGGCATAACCTCTCTCTAGAATTTATCCATGCTTATATAAAATAGAGGTAATAAATCACATAGACAAATGTAAGTTATATTACCTTCACCATTCCCGCAAGATCCAAATCATGCTCTAATACCAATTAATGTGGATCCAACTGCAAGAGAATTCGAAATGCCTTCAAAGCACACACACAATTTTTGAAACTCCAGAAGCTTAAAAATATATTTCTTCTCATTCTTGAATCCACACTAATCTTTTACAACATTACAATCTTCCTTTTATTTTCCATTATCTCTAATAAAACCCTAAAGTGTGAAAAAACCCTAACAAGTAAAACACTTCGAATGGACCCCAATTTTTGCGTACAAAATATGCCTTTAGAAATTAAGGCGTATGAAAAATTCTGGGATTATTACATAAAACAGAGTAAAATATATTATAAGTTCTAGACAAAACAAAAGAAAGGGCTCAAAGCCAATTTTAGACCACTAGATGAAGGAATTTGTCCCCAAAATATGTTGAAATGTCACCCAACCTTTCTTGAAATTTGGTCATGGCATATTAATAAGCAATATATAACACCCTAGAAATTTTCAAGATGATCCAACAATTAGATCAAAATTTATGGTCTCCATAAGTTATGATCATGCATCTCTGTAATTGATATGGATTAGAGTGTGCCCATGATGCAAAGGTTTTGTATTAAGAAAAATATATTTCAAACCTCGGGTACTTAAAGATATATTGAATATGAAACATAATTGTGACAGCACGATATGGAATGGCAATATGCAAAAATTCTCAACCGGTAATGGAAAATAACTTGTGAATGGAAAATACATTTGTGTGGAAATCATGGTCCAATCTAATCACTTGAAGACTTGATCAATTTCTTGATACAAGTTAGACCAAGTGTACCAAACAATGGAATTGTATAAATGTGAGTAGTTACGGTCACAAAACTCAAGCTTATTATGCAATTGCATCTATGTTTGTCTTGCACCAGCTATCCACCACATAGGGATGTACCCAGTCTAGTCAGTTGAATCCTTAACCATATTAAAGTCAGCACACAACAAAAAATGTGTATTTGGAAAGTTTATCTATAACAAAATCTAGAGAGTTACCCTTTCGGTTGAGTCATTAGATGCATAAAAATTGATTATATAAAAAGAACATATATTAATGTTTAATTTCACTTGAAGGACATAATTGGTAGGGTCACATCTATGATACATGTAATAAGGTTTTCATTTTAGAGAAATAAATGTCAAAATTACTTCACACCATGTATTTTTATTAGTAGTGAGGGTGAAACAACTAGAACATATAATCTTAGAGACATATTCAAGAAAAATTCCCAATACATTGATTTTGGGTAGACAAAGAATGCCCATCTAAGGAAAATGCTTCCAAAATCTAGAACAATTTACAAGGTGAATTTGCAAGACCTCACACATTTCATGCATAGTAATTCATGGAGAAACTACATCAAGAGACATATTCTTTAAAACTTATTTGTTAAGGGATTTGTAACTATTAAAAAAACAAATTTGGTAACTTATCCTTTGTCATTAAATTTTATGGCTATGCTCCCTGCTAAGAAAAATTCTCATATTCTAAGTCCAATCAATACATCTCCTAGATCTTTCTTGACTTTCTTATCTCCACACTCTACTCTATCCCAAACTCGGGAATTATTAATATAAAAAAGTAGTAAATAATGTATGTGCATCATTACAAAAACTTTAGTTTCACATCACAAGCTTCATGTTTAAACTGTACAAGTATGGTCGGGATAAGTTCTACGGCCTTAACCAATTTATATGGTCCCACCCCTTTATATCTTACGACACTAATTCTAATTTGAATATTTTAAGTGTATCATTTCATCTTTCTAGGGTTCGTCTTGTCATAATATTTCACCTATGGAAGGTTATATAAGCAATTCAATATCACTTTATTACTCACCTAACACTTTTATAAGCTCTTATTACAAATATTAATCCAAAAGTACTCAAGGATCTCCTAAATCTTCCAAAATTAGTTACACATCATTTAGAGAAACCACTACTATAGGTATGAACCACTCAACTAGCTCAAAGATTCTAGCTTCCTCCATTCCAAGCATGCAAAGGTCCTAGAGACATATCTTAGAAAGAACAAAGCCACTCCAATAAGTTTCAAAGGTTTCCAAGGGATAAAAGTGTTTCATCTAGAAATTGTAGCATACTACTATTGTGTTGGGTACATTCTCTACTCTATAGTTATACCACTATATTCATGTCAAGAGATAGAGGGGAATCATAGGGGGTTAACTTAGATCACACTCACACTTTCACATGTACCTAAGAGAACTACATGAGGCTTGATACCACTCAAGGGAATTTAGTGCAACACTTGGATTGGTTCGATAAGGGTTGACCATCAAGGGTAGTCTAGCCTCATCACATGTTGATTTCTCCTTCTTATTGTCTAATGTTTTGATGAACAATATTACAAGTATGTAGGGTTTCCACATTATTATAGGTCATTATAGGTTGTGCCAAGGTTTTACGAATAAGAGTGACATCTAATGAAGCATTTTTCTAGGCAAGTGAAGGGCATATAAAGTTATAGAAGATGACTAAAAAATGGTCAAAGACTATACAATACTAATTAGGACTACACAAAATGAGGTAAAGACCATATAGTAGGTGTATGGTCATATACCTATTCATTCTATAATTCCATTCTCAACATGAAGCATCTTCAAGTTTAGAATAGCCTATTTTCCCAGTCTACACATCCACATCTCATGTGTTCTACTATGTACATCTAAGTCTTTATCTCCTATTGTCTATTTGACTTATCATTCTATCATTTATCGGTTTTAAATTATTAATGTGTTTTTTTATAATCTATGGTTAATTTTAAGATAATGAAATCAAAATAACCCCATATAACGAACCCTTAAATCTTATATTGCTTATATTGTTATTATACTCGGTGGTGTAAATAATAACTATTCTAAAAATGTTGTTAGTTTGTAAAAAACAATTTAAATGGACTCCAATTTTTTGTGATTATTTCTCCTCCTCTAATTGATGAGGTGGACTATGAAAGTATATTAAGGATGTCTTATAAGGAGAGAACTAAAATACTCAATTACAAATCTTGATTATTCTCTTGAGAAGAAGTTTTAGATATCGAGAGATAATTGGTAGCTAAATGATGTGGACATGGTAAAGGAGCCCAATTAAGGGCATACTTAAACCACACAGTCCTCGAGTTAACACATGGAACAAAATATAAAAAAGGAACACATTTTGTATTATTAATTCATAATATATCACATCAAAATAGACTAGTTTCCAACGATACAACCTCAACAATATTTGAAGAGACACATACAATCGCATGATAAGTCTCTCTTAGAGAATCTATGCCACCACAAAAAAATCTACTAACCCAATCGTTTTATAACATATCTTTTGTCACATGCTCTACTACTTTACTTTTGGGTTCATGGGTTTATTAATATTGGGGATATTTTTAAGAATGGATACCTAAAATTTTTAATAATATCTTGAAGAATCCAAAGACAAAAAACATAATCGCATTGGATAACCTTCATAAAAATAACCATGCAAATGTAAATTGATTCACTATCCCGTTAGTTGTTTCAAAAATACGTATAACTAGCAATCGCATGTGTACAATGCAATGTGAACGCCGAACGGAATAAGTTATTTGTTTTAGAGGGATAATTATTACTTTTCTAGTTAATGTCGATAAGGGGTGTGATTTATTTTGTAAGGGTAGGAATATAGATAGGGCATTACATTTAAAGGTTCATACATATACATTTGCAATTCTTATATCATGAGTGCTAGCGTTTTGTGGACTATTTTATTGGAACTAAACATGAATACATGAAGACTTCGAACGCCGAAAGGTATATATTATTTGATTTAGAGGGATAGTTATTACTTGTGTAGTTGATGTTGATAATGGGTGTGATCGAATTTGTTAAGTGTAGGAATATAGATGAACCACTTCATTTAAAGGTTCCATCTCTACATTTCAAACTTGTTACAAATTCATACTCATGTCAACATAACATACTGCCATTTAATATTATTGTTAAAACAAGGTATTCCGAGTCTAAAATTGACAAGTAAATTCCCAAGTAACATGTACTCCAACCAATATTGAGTTTTGCTTTTTGATTTAATTTGGGATGTATCAATCCCAAAATAGGCGCTCATCTTACTCGCAAAGATACATCTTAAAAAGTAGAAAAAAAGAATGATTTTATTTACCAAATAAAATCATTACTGCATCTGCATTAGTCATGTAGTGCTCAATAGTTTCCATGCACAAGTGCAAGGAGACAAGGGTTCAATATAAAAGCATCAGTTCAGTAAATTTCTTTTGCAGATAGATGTATCTACATTAAAAGGAGGAGGGAGGTAATCACTAGACTTTTCATGTGATGGTACTTGAACAATAAAAAGAAAGAACTTCAATCAGCCATATCAAATGTCAAAGGATCGGAACGGTCCAAGAAGAGGCCAGAAGGACCTACCAAAAGTAGTAAAAACATTAGAAATACACCCCATAGGAAAAAAAGGAATATCAAACATGTTTATATTGCAGAAGGAAATTGGAATAGTAGACTTTTGATACACGTAATAAAATATACTTTTTTATTTGTTCCAAACTACAGAGCTAATATTTATGTTCCCTCATCTCGCACGTATGAATGGCAAAATAGAGGCTCCACACATGTCCAAATTTTATTATGGCTTGAGAACGCCCCTAAAGTTGATGCAATGGACTGGGAGGATACAACATTTATTGAGGTGAAAAATAATACTTTAATAAGTTTATGTCTACCTGAAACCCCCTCCTGGCTTGCAATCTTGTATGGAAGTTTATTGAGGTGAGACGACCTTTGTTTGCTAGATACAACACAAATTCTATCATCCTCCCCGCATGTGGACCTTGAAGAACTTCTTAATCATGTTCAGTGCCACACTAAATGTTCAAATTAAACATACTTGCATAAAAAGTAATCACATTTGCAGTACAGGTACAATGCCCCCTGGGCCACGCAACCTACTTCATCCTTGTTCATTGAAAGTGATGGGAAAATTAAGTACCTCCCTTCGAGAAACGAAGATAGATTGAACATCCAAAATCAAACTATGATATCCATCTGGAGAGAAAATTTTGATGGCCAACTGGTACATTCCTGCCATGCAATTCTTAAGTATATTGCAAAATATGCTTCAAAAGTAGAGCAACGTTTAGAAACCTATCACCAAATACTATCCATATTTTCAAGAGATGTTGATGCAGATTCTCCATCACATATTGTGATCTACAAAATCCTCAATGAAATTTGATCTTCAACAGACATCATCGGTAGGATTTTTGAACATCATTGACATATGCTTTGATATCCACGCCCAAAACCTGCAAAATTAACTATTTTCTTTCAAGATCTTCAATTTCAGTAGGAACATCTTTAGGATCCAAGATTTGTACCTATAAATAGTCTTGGGAGGAAATAATTCATTGAACTTCACCGTTGTGCACAAACCCCTCATTTCCCACGCATCGCACAAAAATTTTGTTAAACCATTCACATGCCTTTTGTAATCTTCCACATTTTGTATACATGGTTATAAGGGATTTGCAAAGATAACATCCGACAACAATCCACTTTGCCAATTGCATATACATGAAAGTTTCCAAAGCCTTTTCAACAAAACCATTTTGTGCATATCCTATAATCATCAAAGTCCATGAGACCACATTTCTTTGAGGCATTTCTTCGAAAAGTTTTAAGCCCTGGTCAAGAACACCATTTTGTACATATCCTATACTTAGTGTGAATTGCA
The DNA here is from genome assembly GCA_018340775.1 of Taxus wallichiana var. yunnanensis. Classification (NCBI taxonomy): domain Eukaryota; kingdom Viridiplantae; phylum Streptophyta; class Pinopsida; order Cupressales; family Taxaceae; genus Taxus; species Taxus wallichiana. Next base: position 563,223,234 of record CM031242.1, on the reverse strand, counting down.
GAATCCCGTGAATCATCGAGTCTTTGAACGCAAGTTGCGCCCGAGGCCTCGGCCGAGGGCACGTCTGCTTGGGCGTCGCACTCTAAAATCATATAAACACATGAAACCACATTGTTTTGAGGTATTTTATCAAACAGTTACCGTGCCTTGTATATTCTTGCACTTTTAATATACATATCTTTATAATTTGTTGTGTGTTCATACCCTGCTCTAAAGCTCCCATTTTGGCACAGGCCCAGAGTATGCTGGAAACAGGTGTGGAGTTTGGCTTTATGCCTTCTAATTGCATTTGCTTCGAAGTTTCCAAGGCCTTTTCAACAAACCCATTTTGCACATACCCTGCCATCATAGCAGTCCATGAGACCACATTTCTTTGAGGCGTTTTGTCAAATATTTCTCCTACCCTGTGTGTATGCTTTTTCCAACTGTATAAAATGTCAAAAAACCCTTTTCCATAGTTCTTTGAGGGATGTCCATATCCAATTTAAAACACCTATGGATGTTCATACCCAATTTAAAACATCTATTTTGGCACACAGCTGAGAGGGTGTTGGAAAAGGTTGCGCAGTCCTACTTTACAACTGCCAAATGCATTTGCTTAAAAGTTTCCAAGGCCTTTACAACAAGCTCATTTATGAATACCCTGAAATCATTGCATTCCATGAGAAGAAATATTTGAGGCATTTTGTCAAACAATTCACATCCCTTGTATACACTTCCACATTTTTCATACATATCAACTATGACACTTGCAAATACAAAATCTGAGCAAAAACCAGATTCTATTGTTCATACCCTGTTCCAAAACTCTTATTTTGCCACGGGCTGAGATTACGCTGGAAAAGGTGTTTCTTTATCATCGTCTCTACCACTGGCTTTGGAAAGCAGCGAAGGGCAACAACAGTATAAGAAGGAACCCAACCCAAATTTGTCTCCAGCATAAATGGGTGTGGGGTATCCCAGACAACACACTACAGGGGATAAATACAATGGGATAAAAAATGTCATTACATGGTTGAAACCAGTCGATTCAAGCTCTGAATTTCGTGGATCTGAAAAGAACAGCAGCTCCAATGGAAGGTAAGTTTTAGAATCTGGAACTTTCCACATCCCTCAATATTTTTCAGAACTTAAGACCACCATCATGCTCCTAAGTCCTAACCACCATTGTTATTACCCTTCAGATGCTAAAATCAAAGAAAATATATATATTACATAAATTCATGTATAAAGTTAAACATCCTTCAGCACCCTCTCATAATTTTCCATTGGCTTGGGATACCGTCTTCAAAAAATTGATTGCATTTTACTGTAAAAAATTGTAAATACGATCATACAGTCCTTTAACCCATGCAACAAGTTCCATCCCAGATTCCCATGTATGCACAGAGAATGCAAATTCCACCTGAGTTTGCATCCTCTAAGCACGTGTGAATGGAGGTGCTGCCCTATGAATGGACATTAACTAAGTGGTGCAGGAATGCATCAACAGAGAAGGCATAAAGGAACATGGAAATGTTTGAGACGTGAAGGGGAATGGACTTGTATACAGGCCTAAGACAAAAATTACGTATCCAATTCACATTGAATACCACAAGTTAGTATTTCTGCACAAACATTGGAGTCTAAGTTTTTTTATAGAGAGGAAACAACAAGTCAAAAAAACCTGCATGACTGCATAACCTGAAAGTCGGCCGATGAACTCATTGAAATTAGAAGCCCACATGCCAACGATTTTCCCAACTAAATTCTTTTGTATCTGTTGGCAGTCTGTGCGGTGTCACCATGCGGCCAGATAATGGCGCCGAGCTTATCAATTTCTTTCCGTATAGATTGAAGCCACCCCTTTTCATTTTTCCAAATCCTGATTGTGTTCCTGATCTCATCGGCGAGGGATGGTTCGGGATGGTGTAAAGAGGTACGATTTCTGACTGAACTGCCACAAAGAAGTCGAGCATGCAAGCATAAAAAAATAGTTAAAAATATCCCAAAAATGCGAAAACGTCCAGACGGCCGTCAAACCGTCAAAGTTAACACAGTCCTAGAAACGTCCGCAAGGGCCTTTCCCATAGGGGAAACACCTTCGGCATAATTATATAATTAAGATAGACCACATTAATCAGTTTTTATAAAACTTAAGCTATCAAACACATATTTTTGGAAATGAATTATGTACAATAAATTATTGGAAAGCAATACAAACCACATATTTCAATGACTCAAATTGTGAGAGCTAAAAATACATGTACATGTCAAATTCTAATGTTTTCCATGATGCATGGCTACATCTCCATGAGTATGAACTTTTGGCAAAAATACCTACATCTAACCTCATTTTTTGAAATATTTAAACCCTAATCACCTACAAAAATTCCTAACAAAACATTTAAAATACTTTTCAATAAAAACAATAAAAGAACATGCTACAAGAAGGTCATAAAAATAATCGTGGATGAATATAGTTATTAACATGATCATTTGGTGGATCCTTTCCATACTAGCCAACAATTTTATATGACAAGGTATGCTCAACCCACAATATGATGCACATCCATGTAATTATAAATACCTTTAACCCTTTAATATAATAAAATAAAACCTAAATTTTCATTTTAATTCTTATTCACAATTTTTTATGAAAAGAAAAAACACATTGACAATTCTTTCTTACACACACACGCGCGTATGCGTGCGTGGTGTGTGTGTAGATATGTACATACACATATACACACATATATGATTATAAGTGGAGATTGAAAATAGCTAATACATGTCTCTTATAATTTTGAGACAAGTGACACCCACATATACATAATATTTATGGTGAATCTATGTCCCAAATAGGCTTAAATATATCTTATAAGGTGGTTAAAAGAATGAATATAGGAAAATGTATAAAAGTTGGGTAATCTGTCATTCAAAACTTTCACACAATTAGTTATTTTCAAGAGGATCAAAAACTACTTTTATCCAAATGGATAATATTATCCATTGAAATTATGCATGTTTAATATAGGCATGAAAACCACCTAAAGGCTTCCTTGAGCTTAGATTCACACTACCCATAAAAAAATCTTAAAATATGGAATGCTACAAAATCAAGGCCTAATAAAATCATACAAGGTGTAGTAAAATCATACAAGGTGATTCAACTCGACTCTAGAACTCCATGGACCACACACTTACATCTACAACTTTTTACAATGTCATTAGACCATCACAAATTTGGTAGACCTCTATAACTTTGGTACACTTTTATGACATAGATATATCTTTATGGTGTAACTGGGACCTTCATGACATGACTTATACTTCCATGGAAACATATAAAACATCAAAATGTACTATAAATATTTTGGTTGATATAGTATTTACTATTGACCTATATTATTTTGTATTATACACCATAAGTAAATTTGAAAACATGATATCCTACTCATGTATGTTAATCCTTAAGATTTATTTGTAGATATTGTGGAATTTATCCAAGTTGTATCTTCTACCTCTCTTCCTTTCAATTTTACTATATATTCTCTCGTATTCTTTTTACATGGTTTTAATAATAATTTCTTCCTCTTCCCACACCTTTTCGGAATATATTGTCTCCAAGTATAATTTTGTAGCTTCTACATCATTCTTTCATTTGTGATATCAAAATGTCTACTACATTGGATATATTCAAGATATTTATACCCTCTAGTAGATCGATCTCATATGCATTTATCAAAAATTCTTGAATACTCTTCATGGAACTATTTTCCTCACTTCAACTTATTATATGTGGATTTGGGAAACTTTTCCTTTTGTAAATGATCCAAAACCGGGTCTCTAACATGGAACTCAACTTTCCTCCTCTTCACATTTGTGTGTTTTTGTATTGAATGGTTATTTCCTCTAACTTCTTCCACACGTTTAAGGGTACATTCTTCATGAGTTCCACAAAAACTTTAACCTCTACACTCCTACCTATATCATCACTAAAATTATATAATTCCACCATTCCCTCTTGAATACATTCATATACTATTTGAAATGGTGCTTTTTTATGCTCCTATTAATGGAATCATTATATTAAAATTCAGATTTTTCCACTACCAAATCCAATGTTCATGGATTTTCTCCTTCCAAAATCTAAGTAAATCCCCAAGACCTTTATTCGCCACATATATTTTTCTAATTGTTTCTAGATGATATTTTGAGATGAATTGTAACTTTGTGATCACTTCTTCCATGGTATTTCAAAAAAATGGCCAAAAAAATTGGTATCCTTGTTAGATACAATATTGTGTGATAACCCATATAACCTTACCACCTCTTTGAAGAAAATATTTGTACATTTCATTACATAACTAATTTTCCTACAATTGATAAAATGTTCCATTTTTATAAGCCTACCCTTGTAATACAAAATCACACACTTACTACTATTTTACTATACCGCCAAGTATGTTGTTTTATATATGGATCTTGCGTAAGAAAAGTATTCACTAGTGACACATTGTTTAGTCTATCTTATTTCTTTGAGTGTCTCTATTATTTTTATCTCTCACCTCTCTCACTTATCCACCCATTTCTAGTCAAGTTACAAGGTTCCATGTCTTTCAGTATTTACACATTTGTCATAAGTTTTCTTTGGACACTGCGCCCAAGACTATAAATTAGCACCCATGCACTCCTGTCCATCTTGGGCACTCATTTCCTCTTTTTTATTGTTCACATTTTTGGTCATCCTTTTCAATTTTCTTAATCCTATCCTGAGGTCCTAGTCGGCATGTCGGGTCACTAGTTTCAAAATTCAAGAAAGAGATCCCTATAAAAACACAACATACATACCATTATAATGGCGGGAAATTTATATCAAGGGTTATTCTTCTACATATAAAAGGAACTCGCATATTTTTCTTATTACTCTACATACACACTGCATAGGAAGGGGAAGTTCATTTTTCCATCCACACATTTGCATTCTATCTAGCTACCACCCACTATCTTGACGTCATCGAGCATGAGGGCAACCTAGGAGCACTATTGAACACACAAGCACATATAACTACATGGGGTCTGAGATGTAGTGCAACACTCGGTCGTAAGTTCACTTTGTTGACAATCGAGGACAGTTCGACCTCCCATTTTGCATCTTTCTTTTTTAGGATTTGATGTAGTTTGGGGGTTTTGCAGGAGATTATTTGTGTTGAAGATTTACAAGTACCTTAGTGATCCAAGTGTAACATCTAGGATATCATCTGCGAATAAGTGTGAAACCCTAGTGACACTGAGGAAATCGGAGTTCGACCTTCTCCGCAGACTCCATGCCCCACAAAGGTCTCAGGTGCTCCATCCGCCCTCACCCCTACCTAGGAACCCGTTTCCAAGCTAGTTTGCTGACTTCTAGAATTCATATCGAGTATTTGTATCAATCTTCCTAACCTTTTCATCAATTCATCCAGTTTAGATATACTTTGGGATAAGCAAAAATCAGATAAGTTCCCTATCTCTCTCATTCTCTTTCATAGTTGCATCTCTAAAAATTTCTTAGCATTTTGTATCTTATTATACATCATTATAGTAGTTTGTAAATTCAAATTTTAATAAAATATATCAGATTTTATTGAATCATTTTGGTGAAACTATATCTATAACTCCTTGCCCTAGGATCCACAAAACCCTGATGGCTAAGACTAGATCTTCTTCTCCTAAGCAAGTTATGCATCATGAGATTGTTAACCCTATTCATTATGAGGCTACTGAGGCTGAAATTAACACTCTCTATCGCACTCCTCGCGTTGATGATAATAATCAAATAATGCTTTTGGGTAATGAATGTAACATTCCTACTAGCTTCACCCATTCTTCTTGCATAATTTTTTCTCCATAACAAAAAAAATTTGGTTGTATTCCTTGTTATTCCATGGGCACTAGAACTACTTCACCTTCTTCTATTTTTGTGGCAAATCTTGATGATATTATTATTGATTAAATGCTTGATCTTGATTATGATACTATAACTAAAAATTATGATGAAAATATACATGCGAATGATGTTAGTTCTCATAATAATCAGGATGAATGTAAAGTTATATCTCATGCTTCTCCTATTTTTGAACATGCTTCTCACGATTGTAATGATACATATTTCGATATTTCTTCTCATGCTTCTATATATGTTGATGACTCACTCGATGAAATACTTTCATGTGAAACTCTGTCTGATATTGATGATGATCCTATTTCTGATCATGACCATGTTAGTGAATATGTTGTGTCTCTTAATACTGTTGAATGTGAATTTTCTACTCCGCTTTCATCTATTTCTGAGGTTGTATCTAATAGCATGCATGATTATTCTCCTCCTATTATTTCATCTCCTATCACTTCTTCCAATGTTACTCATAATGTTTCTATCAATATTCCATCTTCTTCTCCTCCTATTATTCCTCATTCTCTTCCTTCTTTAAATATCATTTATTTTGATGTTCCATGTTCATCCCCACCTATTTCTTCTTCTTTCCTAGATATTCATGTTGCTTCTTCTATTCCTCCTAGTATACTGCCTCTTACTTCTTCATCCTCCACTTCTTCTTCTTATGTTCCCATTATCACTCATAATGGAAAATTACAACCTCTCAATGTGCCTCTCACATCTCCTACAATTCCTTCACATGATATTTTATCACGTGTGCATGTTGTTGGACAATTACAATATCATGTTTAATCCTCACTCTTTAAAGCAAATGCTACTATGCATCTATTGATAATAATTCTCTTCATGGAAATCCTATTCCAAATAAAATTTATAATTTAGCATTTCCTAAATATTTCATTATGCCAACATTTTCATGCTTTGATGGCACTGAAAATCCATATCTACATCTCAAGCATTATCATTTAGCTATGGCATCCTATTCAAATGATCGATTATTGCTAAAATATTTTTATCATAGTCTAGTTGGTGAAGCTCTTCAATGGTACACTCATCTACCTTTTGGATCTATCAATACATATTATGACATGGAAGATTTTTTTCTTAGACGCTTTATGCTAAACAATGGTCCTAGAGTCACACATGATCACCTACCTGGCTTGCATCAAGGAAAGAAAGAACCCATTCTTGATTACATTCTACACTTCAATTCTTGCATGCATCAGCTAGTGTTTCACTGTTGATTTAGAAAAGCAATTTATCTTTTGTCATGGCTTGATTCCTACTTTAAAAGAACGCTTACAATATGACATATGCGAATAATTTATAATCTTATGCTATAATTTCATTGATCTTAAACAATATTTAATTTCTACACATGTTATAGATTCTCCTTATGTTTCTTCTATTGTTGCATCTTCTACTTCTTCACCTCTTCCATCTGTTAAATTTCCTTTAAGGTGTCCATCTCCTCCACTCCACAAGCATATTCCATCTCCTCCGCCACATAAGTATCCGCCATATCCACCACCATGTAATTCTATGCCTAAGTCTTCACCACATCCTCCTCAAGAACCATTACATTTATCACATTCTGCTAGGCCTCATGATGTGTTGTGTGCTTTACTTGATAAGCACTTAATTAAATCACCTTCTAATCAACATCATCATCAGCATCACTTGTATCTCCAGCGTGATTTTCCTTATTGTAATTTTCATCACATCAATGGCCATTGTGAAAATGATTGTTATGCCCTTCATGATAAATTACAACAATTAGAAGACAAGGGTGTCATTGTTTTTAATCTTGCTCTCATGAGTAGTATGTTTATCAAATTATGTGCAATCATGTTATTCTTTCTTGGTTCACTTATCTCCTCCTCCTACTTCTAAGGTAGTTATTCATCCACCACCTAAGGTCATTATTCATGCACAGTCTCCATCTCACTCATCCACCGCTACACCATCTCATCCTTTGTGCAATTATCTTATTTCAAATTAGCTTCCTAAGCTATCGGCATCTATGCTTCCCACCATTTCATATCACATCATTGACACCATCTCATCAAGCATTCATTTTGGATCATACACTCATACTACTTCACATGCTTCCACCGCTCCATGCCCACTTAATCTTTGGTAGGTGACTTTTCTCACCTCACCACCCAATGACACACTTGTGTTCTCATGGTTCTTACATGACTATTGAGCAATCCATTTTAATAAGAACCCCATTTCATCTTTGCACTACGCGCTTCATTGTTCTATCTCTCTAGCGTACATTACCACACCATTTCCTGATGACACACTCTTTCTTTGTGGTTCATTCTTGATTGTTGAGGGGTCTTATATAAATGAACCTCATTTTCCTACATATACATTGGGGGCATCACTCTTCTTCCCCTTCTTCATCATACTAACACGTGATTACATACACTTTTACAATCATTTCATTCACATGTATTTTTCACATCATTCATTTTATACATACATTTATTACCATCTATCACTATTTATACATACAATACAAAATTTTCATCACTTATCTATCCACGCCATAATCAATAACATCATTTACATGATGTAAATCAAGAAAACACATACAAAAATAATCATCACATCACATATCAATAAAACATCAACACAATGTGATAATACCAATCATCCATCTATATATATCGCCAAAGTCATAGTTACAAAAATACAATCATTGGGGCAAGCCCATATACATCATATCTCATCATCAATACCACTATATATAATTGTGGGAGCTCTAGAACTAGATGCTTCACCACTTAATCTATGTCATTGGTCGCGGCCCCTATATCTCTCCACCTGCCACCACAATAAAGCCACCTCTGTTCATTTATATACAAAATGACCTTGTAGCTCTACATACTTTGCAAATGCATCCTATGTTAGGGCCCCTCCTCTTACATCCTTCCTAGCTTCCGAGTCTTTTCTCATGCATTGTCATGCTCACTTAATAGTATGGTACAATTCATTGCCATTATCACCATGAGCTCAAACAAATGGGCATGCTTGCTTGTAATAACATCTACTCATTGTAGCATGCCATCTCCCACGAGCACATATGGAGGTACATTCTATATCAATGTGTGGATTAATGAGTCAACAATCAAGGACCAAAATGCATCACCTACAACCATCTAATACCACATTAGTTAATAACACACTTGATTACAAACATACAACAACCGAGTGAAAACCAACAACTAAGCACATCAAAACAATATTCATGCTCCGATATCGCTAAAGTTATACCATCATCATCAAGGGTAGGTGCCTTCCCCTCCATAGCTACAACTAGAGGTTCTCCCTGACGCATCCAAAACAACTGGAAATAATAACACCCATCGGTGCACTACTAACCATGCACTATATGCCTCAATATATCCTATATCATCTAAGCTTGTATGGGCCCTATGGCGCATCCATCTCATATGTACACGGGGGCACTAGTTGTGCTCTTGTAGGCCTCGATCTCTTTCCCATACTCCTATCATTTCTCGTCACTCACACCCTAACATATGGCTCACGGGGGCACATCTTGAGCAATACCAAAGTTTGGTGACACTTGCTCTACACGAAAAAACTCGGCCACCCTTAGGAACCGGTCCTCCAACCACATCATATGCCAAATACATCGTAGCTCTAATCCTTCCTCGGGGCATCTACCGTAGTCTCGATATGGCCATCATATAACATCCATTGGCCCCATGCAATCAAACATTGATATATAAGTATCGGTGTCCATCCTCCTATTCCAGACACCAACACATCTCATAACAAATATATATGACCTCACCAACTCTCTGTTTGTGGCCCACCAAGTGGCCTCAATATAACAATATGCTCATAGGCCCATGTATGTAGTAATGTGGTGGCTCTAATCCCACCCTCATGGTCCTCCTATGTAAACCTATATAGATCTCTATACAAGTGTGCCAATACACATCACACCCATGCATATCTAGTCCCATCCTCCTCTATACGCTGACATATATCATGCATCTTATATAAGATTCCTACACCACCACCCTCCACTGCCACTGATGAAACAATCACAACCGTAATGAACTTCCACAATTATGGAACACCTGATCTTAGTATGACATCCAAGCTAATATGGGTCTCTATGTATACTGTGTCCCCTGTAAAATACCCCTTAACATCCCTCATCTTCCTCTAAGAATCCTCTACGACCATCACATGTACTCTCTCACCCACAACTGGAAGTCGCAATATGTCATATACATCCTCTAAGGTCACAATCACCTCCCAGTAGGCAACCAAAAAGTACAAGTATTTGCGCACCACCTCTCACACAATGTAGTAATCATTGGCATATTATGGGGTACCTCCCCTAGTCTAGCTATGTGCCACATGCCATCATGGTCTAGTACATCCCACTCTTCATCTGATAGGCCTAATCCCAACAATGTACCTAAGTTTCGACCTCCACGGAATTCTCTCGAATGGATACCCCTACACAACACAAACACAAAACACCAACAAAACAAAAATTTTAACACTCCATATAAACACAAAATTTACTACTACTAACACCACAAAGCATCAATTTTCACAAACATCACATTCTAGGGTCAAAAGAGCATCCCAAGTCATCAACACCTAGAAGCGAATGCGGGTGCCAGGAGTGAGTCATCGGTGCCTAGATATGGGTGTTTTTCTCGTGAAGGATGTTAGCACCTTGAACACTCTTGCTCAGGTCATGAACACCTAAAAATTCAAAAATCAAATTTCATAAAAACAATCTCATTTTTACAATTTTTTTGAAAATAATTATACTCACCAACTCAAATGTCATGTGCGAAACCATGGCTGCCACCACAATCTCAAATCGACTAAATCTCGCTTCTCTAATTTTTGGCATCGTTCATGCAAGCTCGAAGTCCAAAATCACACTCACTTAAGGTTCAAATGAAGTTACTATTCACCTTTTACTATTACTATTTATAGCAAGTTTCAATTTCTCACTTGGCTATAGTTACTATTTGCGCATATTCTTCCAACTAATACACACCACACATTTTTACTCATATCTTGAACCTCGTTACTATGTTTTCTTCCCCATCTACGCCATTCGGTTCATAATTTCTCATACTATCGTATTATCCACATTCTACAACACTATATTCTCATCTAGCACATTTTCAACTCGATATACACACACTTTTGTGACATCTACTACACTTCATTTTACTAGCTATCACATCATTGCATATCTACTTTCGTCTCAAAGCATTCATTCTTACTATCACTCCCCTTTCACCAAAAGGGGGATATAATCAAGATCACTCTATGATCCCCCTCACACTACTACACGATCATTTCAAGTCTCTAATTTGTATTTTTCAAAAATATCTCATACTGACATGTGACATTTCATACCACTTTCTAGTGATCCCCCTAATGACCTAATATGGGGGAAGCAAGCAAAAAAATCTCCATGAGTAATCTTAGTCCCGGTGTATATGGTAGATTACTCATGGATCCCAACATAAAAATGTTTCACTATTCTACTACTAAAATTAAATCAATCAATCGAACAACACAACGTATTTTACAATTCCTCCTAGATGACCTAACTTGGGAGTTACATCACTAATTTCCCAGATGACCTAACATGGGAAGTCACTTTACATTTTCTATCACTTCCAGATGACCTAACATGGAAGCCATACACATCGCGGTGACACCCTTGGAGTGGGGGAAATGAGATGTCATTTCCTTTCCTATATTGCTCCTATATGGGTTATTCTCATTGGATCAAAATGAACAAAATTTGGTCTTTGTCTATCTACAATGACTAGACCTTTTGAGGATGTAGTCATAGTTAGAGGGTAAAAATATACCTCTCTCCCTAACACTCTTCCTTTGGCGGCAAGACGCCAAAATCCTCAATTTTTCACACATACAAAATCGGGATGGGAACTGATCACTCCCTACCTCATCAAATCTCCATCAGTAACAAATTCAAAATCTCTAAATTCTCTGAATCAAATCATCAATCTCGTCAAGTTATCCTCGCAACGGTTTTTCCATCTCTATTTACGCCACATGGATCAACACACTATTCCATGGTTTGCCACGCTATATACTCTTATTCAGTGCGTACTTCCACAACAGGGCTTCTCCAGACTTCTCAAAGGTATGTTCCTTAATTCCTTTGCACTACTTGAATTTCATTCAAATAACATAAGGAGGGGAAAATGTAGACACAAAATAATGCACTTCTTGTTAGTTTACTATACCTCCAAGTATGTTGCTTTATATATGGATCTTGCATAAGAAAGGTATTCACTAGTGACACATTTTTTAGTCTATCTTCTTACTTTGAGTATCTCTATTTTTTTATCTCTCACCTCTCTCACTTTTCCACCCATTTTTGGTCAGTCACAAGGATCCTATTTTTCGAGTATTAGCACAATTTTTATTCAGTTTTCAATTAACACTAGCGCCAGGGTGGACACTAACACCCAGTCACTCCTTTCCATCCTGGGAGCTCATGTCCTCTTTGTTCTTGTTCACATTTTTGACATTTGTGGTCGGAATTTTTGGTTTTCTTACTCCTATGTTGAGGTCCTAGTCAGCATGTCGGGTCACTAGTTTCAAAATTCAAGCAAGAGATCCCTATATAAACACAACATACATACCATTATAATGGCGGAAATTTCTATCAAGGGTTATCTATCTACATATCAAAGGGACTACATTTTAGGCTCATTACTTTGCATACACACTGTATACGAAGGGAAATATCATTTTTCCATCCACACATTTGTATTCTATATAGATATTGCTCATCTATCTTAGTGTCATCGGTGCAAGGGAAACTTAGGAGCACTATTACACACACAAGCACATCATGGGGCTTGAGATGTAGTGTAGTGCTCAGTCGTAAGTTCACTTTGTTGACAATCGAGGATAGCCTGTCCTCCCATTTTGCATATCTCTTTTTTAGGATTTGATGTAGTTTGGGGTTTTACAAGATATTATTTGTGTTCTAGATTTATAGGTACCTCGATGATCCAAGTGCGACATACAGGAGATCATCAACGAATAAGTGTGAGACCCTAGCGACATTGAGGAAATCAAGTTCTAACCTTTTTGGTAGACTCAAAGGTGCCCACAAAGGTCTTCAAAACCCTAGGCACCCTTGCCCTTACCTAGGCACTTGTATCCAGGCTATTTTATAGCTTCTAGAATTCATATTGAGCATCACGATATTTTCATCGTTCATCCATTCGAGATATACTTGGGATAAACAAAAATTAGATAAGCTCCTTATATCTCTCATTCTCTTTCACAGATACACCTCTAACAATTGTTTAGCATTTTGTATCTTATTTTATATCATTAAGCAACTTCTAAATTCAGATTTTAATAAAATATATCATATTTTATTGAATCACCCACTACAACATGGATATAATCATCTTCTTACTACATCTAGGTAATCCAAAGAAACAATCCATGCTTATATCATCCTAGGAATTTCATGAGATAGGAAAATGTTGGCATGACCTTGCACTATATGATTTTCCTTTCGCCAAATGGTATACCCTACATTATTGCAAAACTTTATGCACATCCACACTCATCTGTGACTAGAAATAACAATATGATAGCTACACTAGTATTTTATTCGAGTCTAAATATCCTACCAACTATCCATTATGTTTTTCCTTCACCATATTCTCCCACATTGATCCTCCATAGATGAATATATGTCTTCATTTTAACAACAAACCTTCATAAAAATCCAACCAAGACATCCTATCAAAACTTATTGGAATTTCATATGCTTTTCATTATTTATATAAAATCTCTCTCTCTCTCTCTCTCTCTCTCTATATTATGGACTCAAAACAAAAACCTTTATTCTCATTTTAGTCAACATAATATTATGTCTACTCAATGCATTTCCAACCTTGTTAGAGTTACCACTCCTATGCCACAATACAAATTTATAGACCTATAGATACTCTACCCACTTCATATGCTTTTGATTGAACTTTTATTAAATGCTTTTGAATTGCAATTCACTGGTAATTAGTATACAATATAGTATCTTTAAGAAATAGGTAAATCCTTCACTTCTTAAGTTCTTACAAAATTGTATAGAACTCTTATTCATACACACTATACTTTTTTTGTGTCATTCACCTTCTCCCTAGAATATGATAGGTCTAATTTCATGTGTCGTCATTGTGTCAATTACCATTCCAATATCATCAAAATACACTTGGAATACCTTCATTTTTGGAAATGTAAACAATGGATTCTTAGTATCTTTATTCTTTAACTCTTGAAAATTTCATTCCCGACATGAATCAATAAAAATACTTCTTAACTCCTCTTGTGGTCTTTGTGATAGGCACACACTTTCCAATGAATTCCATGAAGAGATTATAATCATAAATTTCCAAACCCTAGATTCTCTCTGCACCTCATAGGCACACTACGGTGAGATCCACTCTAGTATCACTCGCACCTTTTCAAGTTCCATCAAACCTATATGAGAAATCAAAAAACCCAAATACAAAAACTCCTCTTGTTTGAAACTATACTTCTTTAAGTTGGTCAATAAATTCTTTTTTTGTAATCACTTTGTGGTACTTTCCTTATGTTATCTTCACACTCTTCTCACATCCTATTGAATATTAAGATGTCATCTAGGTATGTCTACTCACTAAATCACGCACTTTGGGTATTATTTAGTCTCGGTATCATACTACTATTCATATGGTTTTGAGTAAAGAAATTACTACTTACCCCATGTCCTTTAGCCATTTTACTTTGCTTTTTGTCGTCACTTCCGATCCTTCAACCATACTTTCCCAGTCATTTTTTTCATTCTACGTTGTTATTATTCATGACTAGGGAACCCGGCTAGAGGCGGGGTGCATTGGTCCCCTTTGGGCACACCTGATCCTCGTTACACTTTACTTTTATCTTTTGGGAACTTTCTAGCCATTTTAGCTTTCCATATTTTTAGTATTCAGCCTTTTCAAGGTTAATTACAAAATTAGAACAAAAGAACCATATAAATATAAATTTATGAGACCATATTGAGGGACCAATACCGAGCACTAGTATCTCAACCTAAGGTTGCATCCATCCAAGACATCTAGAGCTCCATTTGTATCTATCTAGCTCCATCACAAGGGACAAGGTTAGTTTATCTACATCACACTTCATAGGAGGGGAGTTCATTTTATTCCATACACCATCTATTTACATTCTACATCTATTTATTGCTTGCTACTCATAAAGTATGACTAGCACAAGAGCACCTAGGGAACGATTTTCACACACACACCTAGAACTACATTGGGTTTGAGATGTAGTGAAATGATCAGTGATAAGTCCATCCATTTGGAAGTTGAGGATAGTATGACCCCTTCATATGCATCTTTCCCTTTTAGTGTTTTGATGCTTTATCTGGGGTTTTGTAGGTATCTTCTTTATATCCGATTCGCAGCGATATACAACAAGGTTAAGGGACATTCACGTAATAGGAAGTAAAGGTAGGAATTCACTCAACAACACCTTGGAGGAGGTTACTGGTCATTTCCATGGACCAGGGGGCCTAGATCTCGGAGCACCCCAGGTGCCCCAATCTACTCGAAAACTTGAATCTACACTTTTTGTGCTCTTGTGTGGTCGTGTCTTCATTTTATTCATTTGGTATTCATTATGATTGGATCCCAAGGATTCTATGAATCAGCTAAGGCCTTTCTAACCCTCTTTTCTCATTAAGGTTTCAAATTTCCATTTACTTAGTTTCTTGGGTCTATTTCTTGCATTTTATTGCCATTCATTTTTGCTTTTATACATCGATTAGACTACTATATTCCATTTTGGTTTAATCATTTTGGTGAACCTGACATAAATCCACATTTAAACCATCTACAACTAATCCCACAAACACAAAAGTTACCGCAATGTAGTATCTAATACTAAGGACCTTCAATCACAACCGCATCGTTAGATCTTCACTAATTTTAGTGTACCTCCCCATATTTTACTACCATAACTTATTGATAGTAACCTCATTACACTACCTTCTCCACTATAAATATATCCATCTTGACTAAAAGGGCATAATTTTGATTAAAAAATATCATTGTGACTATCATCAGTGCATTGGACACTCCACCAATAGTTGCTTCCAAATTTGATTTATCATTCAGGGATTGATTAACAATGGTCAAATTGAGATTTTGGAAGCTAAAATTTCTCCACCTATGAATTAAAATCATAAGCTCAAAATCTTTAACAACCCTTTACCCAAACATGACACAAAAGCAACTGACTCATTGGCTAATTATGTATATGATGTAGTGCCTCCTCCTATATCAGGGCCTTTTTACTTTTAATTCACACATACCGACACTTCGCCACGAGATCATTTTCCTCTTTTACCATGATTATCATGAAAATTTTACTTCCAATCACTTATACATCCATGCATCTATTGGCTTGGTGTTTATCAATAGTATTAAGTTTTACCCATCTTGTCCCATTAACACATGTTCTATTCCACTTATCAATGACATTGGTTACCCTCTATCATAAATTACATATCCTATGAAAAATTCATATGGTGTCATTCAACTATACATTATGGTTGGTCCTATCACTTTTCTTGTACCCTTCCTTATAAGGCAAGTGGTTGATGGTTGTGTGTGATCTAATAGGTCTCAATTGGGTTCGTAGGTCTAAGTCCATCATCTATATGAATCATTTGCAACTCAAATTCATTCATAACAATCAAGTTGTTTCTATCAATGGTGTACCTCCATCTACTCCATGGTCGTCATATCCTCAAGCATTGGTTAATGCATCTCCTACTTCATCTAACACATCACAATCTATGCTACTAAAAGTGCAATCTACTCCTGCTTCACCTACTCACACATTATCTATGCGAACTCATCACTCTGTTAGTCCTACACATAGGTATAGGCTCATTCCTTGGAATGTTACAACATATTGGTGTAGGTCTCTACCTCGATTAAATCCATGAGGGTGTCCATCACTTCCATTCTTAGCTTCACGTAGATCTCCATCACCTACACATTTTGTCACTCCATGGAATTCATCATATATTCATCCATCGCATGTTCCTCGACTTCACTCACCTAAACAATGGCCATATACTATACCACCATTGTTAGAGCATGATCATGTGCCTTCATCACCATTAGTATTCAATGGAGGACCTTCATCCTTCACTTTCATTTGATAGTTCATTTTCTCACACGCACTTGGGGGTATAGATCTCTCACACACACCCCCTAACCACCATCAATGTATTCTTTCGACTTACATCCCTATATGTCAATCTCTTAGCATACGCACATTCATCTACACATCTTAGCATCTTCGTGACCCGATTACACACTCATGTGCTTCAGTTCACACTTAATTATTGAGGGCATCTTATACACATGAACCCCACACACTACATAATAGGCTTTACACACCTCACACTACATCTTATCATCATTATACATACTACACATTTTACACATCACATGGTCGTATCTCATCATCGCATATACTACACACATCTACTTGCACGCGCTACACTCACTACCCTATGACGCACTCTAGTCTCACAGTCCATACTGTACTGTTGAGGGTGTACATCACAAATGGACCTCATCACATACATGCATTCATCATTCAACCTATTTTCATGCGACACTCTTAGGTTAGTGGCATATGCTATAGGATAAGTTCTTGCATATTCCATCATCATGTAGTGGTATACGCTTTAGGGTGCCTCACCACTCCCTCTATTAATCTTGTAGTGATATAAGTTTTAGGCTAAATCATCACTCATTTGATAATTTTTTCATGATATATGCTTCGGCTATAGGGTCACGCACACATCAGCTCTAGGTCGTATGTCATCATTACACATACACATTCACGAGAATGAGCTACACACAACACACACTTTGACCATTTCCGATGACGCACTCTTGTTTACGGTTCATTATTGATTGCTAAGGGGGAAAACTAAATGAACCTCACTATATACAAATCCATTCACTCGGGGGCACGCGGATCCTATCATCCATCTTACATTCCATTTCATCCATCCATAACATGTTTCATATCTTGGTTGCTTTTACTCTTTCTTACATTTTCTTGTACATGTTTCACTTTACTACACATGCTAGATAGATCTCTTGTATGTAATTATTGTTACCATACACACATGTGCATTCACGTCATTCTCTAGTTTTGATTGCGAGATACAAGGCTCTTACACGCAGCAAGGATGTTTGGCTACTAACAATCCCAAAGTGGCTACTAGGGGCATCCACATTCATACACTACATATTATTTCATTTTGTTTTATAGCTCACTATTTTATTAGTTATACACGCTCTTGAAATATGGGTTATCTTTATAAAATTCTAATGGGTGCTTCATGTGAAGCATTTGTTTGCGGTATTGCTTACTACCATGGCTATCTGTTTGTTTGCTTGTTCTTGCTTTTTATTATTTGTATTATCTCGTGGGCCTTGCCCTTTGTTTGGTGTGCACACTTTTTTGTTTTTATGCGGACATTACAGCCTTGAGTGTCTTGTGACATCATGAGTGGTGTCCCATGTTTGCAACCCACTTTTTGCATCCTACATTATCTTTGGGCATTTAAATTATCATTTGCTTATGAGCTTCTACCTTGTTTGTGTAGCATACACTTGTCTTCTATATGCATGATTATTTGTACTAAAACTTATTTGTGTGTGCCTTAATTTTTACCAAGCACATTCCCTTCCACCTGTAGAGCATATTTTAAGTGGTCAGTCCTCTTTTGGGGCTACATCCTCTTTTTCATGATGTCACATACACCCCTAAAGAGGGGGGCATCATTTAAGGTTTACACACTACACCGGTATAGTTCAATTTTTAGTTTCTATCCATGACACAATGGGTTATACACCGACTAGGTTCAGACCATTCTATATAACTATTATACATAGTAGCTTTTATAGAACAAGTTGTCTTTAACTTTCTAAGGAGCGATTACAATTTGGAGGATACAACAAACTTTCCTCCCTACACTACTTCGGCCAGTGGCGTCGGATCGCCCAAACAAATGGGTAGTATAAAGATCTCTTCATGTTATCGGGAAGAGATTACATGTTGGAGGATAACGTAGCTTTCTCCCTACACTTCTTCAACCATAGTGGTGTGAGATCACCCAAAAAACTCACACTTCACTGACAGTTATAGGATATCCTTTTTACACCCTTTCTCTCATCACATATTAGGTGCACATGTTCCTTTTTCATTTTCATACTTTCATTACAATATTTTTACTATATACATGCAGTTTTTACACATATACATGCACATTTGACTACTTAATCATCTTCTCCTTTCTAGGTACATTTGTATGGGAAATAAACAATCAAAAATGACACGAATGGTGTCAACAAAAAAAAAAAAAAATTATGCGGCAGCACACACAAAGCATACTAACATGTAGGTACATTTCACACATTGGCATATACACATGCACTTCCGTCCTAGTTTCTCTCTCATCACTTTTTACACATTTGCATCTTTAGTCTCCATGCTCCATCTTTTTCCATTCCACGCTTTTTCTAGTCCCTCAACGCATTTTCTACATCACTCTACATGGATATTAGATATGCATCTCTATCTACTTTATGTTATCGAGTGTTCCGCTCACCAATATAAAGTGGGGGAAAATTTAGTCACTAAATCATGCACTTTGGGTATTATTTAGTCCCGGTCTCATACTATTATTCGTATGGTTTTGAGTAAAGAAATTACTAATTAACCCATGTCCTTTGGCCTTTTTCTTTTTCTTTTTTTCATCACTTCGATCCTTGACCATACTTGCCAAGTTAGTTTTTTTCATTCGCATTGTTCGATTCCCTGATTGGCACACCTAGCGATGCTTGGGCACCCTAGGCACCCTGGTCCCCTCTAGGTGCCCTGATTCTCTTTACACTTTACTTTTATCTTTTGGGCACTTTTGTATCCATTTGAGCTTTTCATATTTTTAGTAGTCGGCCTTTTCAGGGTTAATTACGAAATTAAAACAAGAGAACCATATAAATATAAAGTTATGATACCATAGTGAGGGACCAAGCACTAAGCACCGGTATCTCCACCTAAGGTTGCATCTATCCAAGGAATCTAGAGCTCCATTTTCATCAATCTAGTTCCATCACAAGGGACAAAGTTGGTTCATCTGCATCACACTTCATAGCAGGGGAGTTCATTCTATTCCATGCACCATCTATTTAAATTATACATCTAGTTATTACTCACTTTGCTCACAAAGTGCGACAACCACAAGAGCACCTAGGGCACAATTTTAACACACACACCTAGAACTACATTGAGTTAGAGATGTAGTGCAGTGCTTAATGATAATTCCATCCATTTGACATCCGAGGACAATGTGACCCCTTCATATGTATTTTTATTTTTTAAGGTTTTGATGTTTTTCTAGGGTTTTGCGGTATCTTCTTCATGTCCGATTTGTAGAGAAATACATAAAGGTTCAACAACATTCATGTGATATGAAGCGAAGGCATACGATACTTAGCGACACCTCAAAGGAGGTTCCTTGGTCGTATCCACAAACCAGGTGCCTTAGGTGCCCCCATCCCTTTCTAGGTGCCCTAGTCTACTTAAACAACTTGGATATATACTTTATGGAGCTCATGTGCGAGTCTTTTCTTCATTTTGTTAATATGGTATTCAATGTGGCATAGTCTTAAGGAGTGTGCGAATCAGCTAGGGCCTTTCCAACCCTCTTTTCTCATTAGGGTTCCACATTTTTTTCATTTACTTAGTTGCTTGGGTCTATTTACTACATTTTATCATCATTTATTTCCGCTTCTATAGCACCATATTAGACTGTTATATTCCATTTTATTTTAATCGGTATGTCATAAATAATTTCCTATAAATGGCCTTAGGACCTCATTCATCAATCTCATAATAGTACTTGGTATATTTCTTAACCCCGATGACATAAAAATCAATCATATAATCAATCTTGTGTTTTAAAATTAGTCTTCCACTCATCCTCATCTCTTATTTGGATCTAATAACACCCACTCTTTAAACAATCTTGGTGAAGTATATTTTTCCATCAAAAATCCATGAGGCCAATCGTGCACAATAATGGAAAGATGTATTTTGTAGTGAGCGTTTAGATTTCCATTGAGTTTATGTATATGTGCTACTCTCCTACTTATTTTGGATTAAAACTAAAATAATTACATATAGAGTTAAGATATTTTGTATCATTCCCCTATCTAAAAAATCTTGAACATCATGTTTTTGTATATTTTTTTATCTTGTGGTATTCGTAAATCACATTGTTTAAAAATTTTAATCCCATAATTAAATCCATGTAGTGACTTATGTCTCTCATCAATGGTAATCCTCTTTGGTATATCATCTAATACTACATATATTGATTCTTCCAACATCCCATTCACCTCAAATGTAAGTAATTTAACTCCTTTAGGTGTTCCCAAATTGTCTCTTTTCACGAGGTTTCACCATCCGTGAAAAAAGCACATCATTCTAATTTACCTCACTAAAGAACTACTTTTCTAATATCATCAAAACCCTCAGACCCTATTCTACCTCTTCACTCTTCTCTCACATAGGGTTCAAATTATACTCTTATTCATCCGTCACTACCTTTTTGTGTATGTGTGACCATCACAAAGTTCCTTAAAATCAAACTACCATGACCTCCTAAGAAACATGTGCTAAACATCCACGTAAATTATATCACACATGAATTTTTCTTCATATATCTCTATCTAGAACTTAACCAAACTATATTTAATTACCAAGAGTTAGTGTCTCTCCAACCACCATGAAAATTTGTAGGGATTAGGATGCACAATCCTATTAATTAAATAAAATTGGGACTGAAGGGGAGGAAGTGGAAATCCTATTTAATCTAATTATGAGGGCTAAAATGTTGTATAAACATAGTAAAATAACAACAAAGTAGATGTAAATATTTATTCTAAATGAAATGAAACCCTAAATGTGCAAGAGAAGGGGAGATAAATAGCTTAGTTGATTGCAAGTGTGGATCACGAGGTTGCCACAGTCTAAGAATAAAATGCGGAAGTACAAACGAACACTCAAGGACCCTGTGAAGGGTATATCTATAAGATCTAAAGTGACTAGGGTACATGGGAGTGTATTGCGGAACCCTAGGGTGCCTGGTCTACAATATGGGTGCTCTGAGCATTGTAAATTCTCTAAACCTATAATTGGTATGGTCGCAAGTTGGTTTTGAACCTTCCTTGTTTGTCGTGTTGGGTCTGTCGGATGAGTTGGAAAATGACCTACAATGCAAAGATAAATATCAAACCCTAAAAAAATTAAATATGCATTTGAATGGGTAAGACTAACCTCATCCACTAAGTTATTGTACTTATCACTGAGCATTGTACTACATTTCAGACATGGATGCAGTTCTAGTGTGTGTGTGTTGCATGTCATGCCCTAGGTTATCTCATGTCAGTTGCACTTTGTGAAGTAGCGAGCAATAGTAACTATACAAAATGTAAATAACATGTGTGCATGGAATTGAATAGAATACCTCCCCCTATGAAGTGTGTGTGATGCAGATATCCTAGCCTTGATGCATGAAACTATGTGGATGTAAGTGATGCAATGGATGTATCCTAGATGGAGTGATAGTAGTGTGTAATGTTATGACCTAGGACCCTCATTATGGTCTTATAACTTTATATTTATAGGTATCTCAAGATAATTTCGTAATTAATCTCGACAAGGCCGACTAAGAAAAAGATAAAGATGACCAACAACTAGAAATGACCCAAAAAGGAGCTAAAGGTGGTTTGTATAGATTGGGACGCTCGTGGTGCGGCCTGGGTACCACAAGTATAGGTTGGGTGCCCTAATTTAGGGATAAAATTTTGGGGTAGTCGTGAAATAGCATATAAGTGTTGGAAAATACATGGGAACTATGAAATAAAATATAAAATAAAGATGGCCAAAAGGTGGGATTAATTATTACTTTGTACACTTGAGAACCTTCTAAATAGTAGTATAAGACCGGGCCAAATTATGTGTAAAGTGCATAATTTTGTGTCTACATTTTGCCCCCACTTTATGTTGGTGAGTGGAAAGCTTAGTAACATAAAGTAGATAGAGATGTGTACCGATATTTGTGTAAAGTGCGAGAAGAAGACATGTCAATGAGTTAGACTCAAGCGTGGAATGACAAAAAGAAAAATATGGAGGAGCGTTGATTCTAAAGATGAAAAATGTGCATAAAAAGTTATGAGAGTTAACCTAGGGTGGAATGCATGTGTAGCTATTGTGGTGTGTAATGTACCTGCATGGTTAATATGGAAATTATTATCATGGTGTGCTATCGATGTTATTGTTGTTGTTTTTTTGGTGTTGTTGTTTTTGCCCCCAATTTGACTGCTTGTTTCTCATATGGTGGACTTGCAAGTAGAAAATGATCAAGTATTCAAATATGTATTTATGTAAAAACATTGTGTAAAATACGCATGTGTAAAGTACGTAAATGTAAAATATGCTATAAAAAATGTAAATGGAACATGTGCACCTGATCCATGTTGATAAAAAGGGTGTAGAAGGATATCATGTACTATCACGAGTTTTCGGGTGATCTCATGCCACCTGCTGAAGAAGTGTAGGGAGGAAATGCTCTGTGTCCTCCAACTCTAACTGCTTCTACTGAAATTTGTTGAAGAGATCTTTGTACTGTCCTAATTTTTTTGGGTGATTTGACGCCACTAGATGGAGAAGTGTAGAGAGGCAACCCACTGTAACCCCTGAGCCTATAACCGCTCCGCAGAATTGTCAAAGGACACCATGTCCTATTAAGGTCATTGTGTATGGAGTTTGTAGACTGGTTTGAACTCACTCAATGTGTCTAAACCAGTGTAAATATGTTGTGTTAGTAGAAAAACTCAATGGTGTCCCCCATCTTTAGGGGCACATGCGACGACCCTGGAAGGAGAATGCGGCCCCAAAAGAGGACCAACCGCACTCTGACCTGTAGATTGTGCCTGTAGGGGAAAGGGAAAATGCTTGGTAGATACCAAGGCACACACAAAAGGGGATGGCTATCCAATACAAGTGTTAGTCCGAAAACACATGCATGAAATAAGTGTAAAAGACACAAGACAATGTAGAAAAATACCAAACACAGTAGTGTAAACACGCAAGAAATAGCAAGAAGACCACACAAAGAGGGTTACAAACATGGGACATCACTCACAATGTCGCAAGACACACAAGTCCATCATGGCTGCAAACAATAGACAAGTGTGCACAAGAAAAGGGAAAATCCCACATACAATAGCAAACAATGGAAGATAAGTAGAAACAAATAAGTAGTCATGGAAACATGTAATCCTACAAAAACAAGTGTTGTACATGGAACACCCATTAGCATGTTAGAGTGATAACCAATATGTCAAAATGTGTATGAGAAAGTAATATAATATATTAAGTACAAAATGAAACAATAGCACCTGGAAAAGATGAATGTGGATGCCCCCAATGACCGGTATAGGAAGGGTAGAAGGTGAGCATCCATGCCGTGTGTAGAGTCTTATATCTGTGATCACACTAAATAAAGGCATGAACATGCATGTGTGTATGATAATGACATATAAGAAAGAAATATAACATGTGTAATAAAGTAAGCATGTAAAACACTAGTAAGAAAGAGTAAGTGTCACCAACACAATGCAGTATGTTGTGGATGGATGGAATGGAATGCAAGATGGAATGATAGGAGCAACATGTCCCCAAAGTGTATGGAAATGTATGTAGTGAGGTTCATTTTTTCCCCCTCAATAGTCAAGCATGAATCGTAAACGAGAGTGTGTCATCGGGAAATGGTCGATTAGTATAGGTTGTGTCTAGTGCGTTGTGATGAATGTGTATGTGTAGTGGTGATGAAATGCAACCCTGGGAGATATGTGTGTGAAAACTATAGCCAAATTATATATCATGAAGTTTTTAAATAGAGGAGTGATGATTTATCGCTAAGCGTATATCACTACAGGTGAGCAAGTAGTAAGTGGTAATGAATTATGTGATTGTATAATGAATATGTGTGAACCATATAGCCGAGGCATGTATCGCGACTTTTTGAATGGGTGAGTGATGATTTATCCCTAAGCTTATATCACTACATGATCAAAGAATAAGGTGACAATTTAACATATAGCATATGTCATTATGAGATGGGTGATGAGGTCAGATAGAGTGTATATGAGTATATGGCGAGATAATGGAAGATGGTGGTTTAACACTAAGAGTGGACCACTACGTGATGAATAAGAATGAGGTGGTTATTTATCCTAAAGCGTATACCACTAAGTGATGAGTAGGATAAATGATGATGTAATAGAATGATGTAGGATAGGATAATATAATATGTGATGATAGGATGTAAGAGGATAATGAGAAATTGACTAAAAGAGTGGTGATTTAACCTAAGGTGTATACCACTACATGATGATAGAAGGAAATAGTATATATGGCTTGAGCAGATGATAGAATAACTAGAAATGATGAAGGGAGTGGTGATTTAACCTAAGGTGTATACCACTACATGATAATAGAAGGAATGATAATGTAATAGAATAACCTGGAATTGATAAAAGGATAATGTAATAGAATAATATAATACGTGATGATAAAATGTGATAGTATAAGGTAGAATGGATGAAAGGGAGTGATGATTTAACCTAAGGTGTATACCACTATGGTATGTGATGATGCATGTGGGTGACGATATATCCTAGAGCATTGGTCACTAGTCCGATGAATGTGATATGATACTATGTCGCATGTAGGTAAGGTCTATTTGATTGGTAAACCCTTGGTAGTCGAGTACAGAGCAAGGAACTAGAGTGCGTCATAGGAGTATGAGTGTAGCACGTAGAAAACAACATGGTATAAATGATCAAGGTGTGTGAATGTGTGGTTTCGGTAATGCGGTGTAGAATGTATAATGTATATAGGGTATGCAATGTATATAGAAATGGAATATGCAATGATGAGAAAACTAGACCCATATGTAATGGAATCTAGTGTAGCATGTAGAATGTAGATGATAGATAAATGCGTGATGGGAACTAAGAAATGTAGGAGATGTATGATGTGTAGGCTAGATAAGATGCGGATGTAAGTGTAGATAGAATATGTAGTGATGACATGTAAAGCTAGACCCATAGATAATGTGACCTAGTGTAAATATAGAATGTAAGGATGAAATATAAAACTAGACTCATACATAATGATGACTAGTGTAGCATGGGTGAGATAGATGATGAGATGATAAATGTAGAAGATAATGTAGGATGTAGACTATGATGATATAATGTAAGTGTGTAAGGCCTATAATGCAGTGTGTGGGGTTCATTGTAATGGTAATCCCTCAATAGTCAGTGTGAACCGAAGCACAAGAGTGCGTCATCGGGTAATGAGGGTGTGAGAATGTGTGATAAATATGCCTATATGCAAGGGATCAAAGGAAAGGGGAATGCAATTATGCTAGGATGAGGATGGGGGGAGGTAGAGTTTCTATGCCCCCGAGTGATAATGTGAAAAAGGTGACTATGAAATGCCATCAAGCAAATCATCGTTGTCTTGATCGAAACCGATGGAAGCTACATTGGAAACTTCATAGGTGATAGAATGAGGCGGATCATATAAAGATGCATTATGACAAAGGAGATAATCATTCATCGCATATTATTCATTTGTAAAATCAATTGGTGGAAAACCATGAGCACACCAATGTGAAATGTTAGGTACATATGTAGGAGAAGAATCATTAGTAATGGAGATACTTCCAAAACACATAGGGAAGTAGAGTGAGGATTGAATTGGGTCGAGTGTTCCACTGATATAATCAAGCCAAGATTTTCCGAGTGTAAATGGAAACCCACGGGCAGCGTGTGTGATAAATTCTATCAAGTGAAAAATCCATAAGCCATATGTTGTTGTAATATGGAAGTAACCGTAATAAATATGGGGTGAATGGAGGAGTGCTAAGATGTCATTAAGCATCATGTCATACCTGGGTAATCAATCATGTGTACAGATAGTATCAAATCTATCAAGATAAAGAGGAATGTGTTCCCAAAATGTCCTATTGATATATAAATTGCAAGTGAAGGGGGTCGCAAAACTACTTTTGGTGGAGAGGAAGATGAACTGCGTCAACACTATTAACAGAGCCCTTATATAGGACCATGGCATTAGTGGATGGATGGTTTTTGAATCGGTACTCACCTGGGCCATTGGTGAAAAATGTTTCATCAAAATAAGAATTTTCTACACCGAGAGGAGTAAAATCAAGATTTTGTAATGATTCATCAGTGAGTTCTATAACATCAACCTCATCGTCAAACTCGGTGGAAATGTTAGTGTGTGCATCATCTATTTGGGTAGTACTATTAAGGACATTCGGAGGTGGGGTAGGAGGAGAGGGTGGTGGAGGTGGATTACTAATAGGGAAAAATATAGTGGGTGAAATAATAGCCGAGGTGTGAGTGGAGATGATAGGAGAACTGATGTTAGGGGAAGTGGAGGTAGGTGCACTAGCAAGGACAAATAAAATGGGTGAAATAATGGCCAAAGGGTGAGTAGATATAGTAGGAGAAGGAATGATAGGAATATTGGAGGTGGGTACACTAGATTGAACGACATCATATTTACCCATGTTAGCATATGGAATGGGCTGAGGTGGTGGGATAGGCATAGAAGTCACAGGATCAATATGACAATATTTGAATGGTTTCGATTCACTTGAGAATGTGATATGTTCATAACCATCATGAAGGAATTTGACACATTGATGTATGGTGGAGGGTACATCTTGCATGACATGGATCCAAGGTCTGCCTAAGAGGATATTAAATTGAAAAGAATCATCGAGGACGTAGAATTCAAGTAAGAACTGTTTTAGGTCCAATGTAAATATGGAGGGATATAGTGCCGAGACATGTGCGAGTGGAAGAGTCGTAACCACGAATGAGAGTGGAGTTACGGGAGATGAGATTATCATTGATACCTAATTTTGTAAGAGAGAATGGGAACACAGGTTAATGGTGGACCCATTGTCAATAAGGACATGCTTGATAAAAGTAGTGCTAATGACAATGGTAATGAGCAACAGGACACAAGGGCTATTATTAGCAGCGGTTGATATGTTATCATTTGTAAAGGAGAAAAAATGAGGCAAACTACAAAAATACTGAATGAGATGGGAAAAATATTCAATACATTGGTCACATTCGATGTGAATAGCACAAAGGGTAGCCTCAAGTGTGGTTTGACAATCTGGCGCAGTGTGCAAGAGGTCGTAAAGTGATATTTTAGTGGGTGTATTCTTGAGCTGGTCAATAATATCATAACCTTTGGAAGAAGCTAATGGAGTAGCAAGTGTGACCGGTGGAGGTAGCGAAATGGATGGAGCTATGGGTTGAGTAATGCGGGTGTAGCGGGTAGTAACAATGTTGATGGATGGCTCAGGTGAAGGCGTCACAAAGAGAGGGGGTGTTGAGTACACATGGGCATGAATTTGGTGTCATTAGTAACTACGCTAGTGATCTTGGTAGGTGTATAGGTAGGATACAAAGATGGGACCATGACCTGGGAAGGAGATGACATGGTGGAAAAGGATGGGAAGACAAAACCGTAGAAGGTGGTAGAAGGAGACATCAGGTTCACCAAAATGATTAACTAAAATTGGGACTGAATGGGAGGAAGTGGTAATCCTAGTTAATCTAATTAGGAGGACTAAAACGTTGTATAAATGCAGTAAATAATAGTAAAGTAGATGTAAATAATTATGCTAAATAAAATGAAACCCTAAATGTGTAAGAGAAGGGGAGATAAATAGCTTAGCTGATTGGTAGTGACTATCGCAGGTTGCCACAAGTCTGAGAATAAAATATGGAAGTACAGAAAAACACTCAAGGACCTTACGAAGGGTAGATCTAGAAGATCTGAAGTGACTAGAGCACTTGGGAGTGTCATTGGGGCACCTTGGTCTACAATATGGGTGCTCTGAACACTATAAATGCTCAAAACATGCAACTGGTATGGTCACAAGTTGGTTCTGAACCTTCCTTGTTTGTTACGTTGGATCTATCGGATGAGATGGAAAATGACCTATGATGCAAAGAGAAGTATCAAACCCTAGAAAAATAAAAGATGCATATGAATGGGTCGGGACTGACCTCAACCACCAAGCTAGTGGACTTATCACTAAGCATTGCACTACATTTCAGATCTAGATGTATTTCTTATGTGTGTGTGCGTGTCATGCCCTAGGTGCTCTCGTGTCAGTCACACTTTGTAAAGTAGCAAGAAATAGTAACTATAGAAAATGTAAACAGAATTTGTGCATGGAATAGAATAGAATATCTCCCCTATGAGGTGTGTGTCATGCAGATCTCCTAGCCTTGATGCAAGACACTATGTGGATTTAAGTGATGCAATGGATACAATCCTAGATGGAGTGATAGTAGTGTGTAATGTTACGACCAAGGAACCTCATTATGGCCTAATAACTTTATATTTATAGGGCTCTCAAGCTTAATTTCATAATTAATCCCGATAAGGCTCACTGGGAAAACATAAAGATGACCAACAACTAGAAATGACCTAAAAAGGAGCAAAAGGGGGTTTTCATAGATCGAGGCACCGGGGTGGGACCGGGGCACCCAAGATCTGGTGGGGCACCCTAATTTAGGGCTAGAATGTCGGGGAAGTTACGAAATGGGCGGATAAGTGTTGGAAAATACATGGGAACTACGAAATAAAATATAAAATAAATATGGCCAAAAGGTGGGATTAATTAGTACTTTGTACACTTGAGAACCTTCTAAATAGTAGTATAAGACCGGGCCAAATTATGTGTAAAGTACATAATTTTTTTCTACACCTATTCAACCTTAAAGTATCCACCATATATTTTGTTACCAATTTGTTAATAATTCTAATATCTAATATCAACCTATAAACCTTGACTCTCATATTGCATGCATTCCTACATAAATTATTCCTCCACATAGGGACAAATTCCTCCTTTGTTGGCTTCAAAAAATTCATTTCATCATCATTAATTCCCCATCTCTAGTTCTTCTCCAAAATGTTTTGATGCATCATTATACTCTCCTTGTGTAATATGGGAACTCACGTTACGATGTTTCCTCCCACTGTCATTTTTCCATGTAGGAACTCAAAATATATACATGTGCCCCTAATCTTTGCACCTAGAACATGTGCCATTGAACCCTTTTTTCCACCATGTCTACATCATTCCCTCTCCTTCGAATAATTTCCTCTTCCTCTTTATATTTCTTCACTACACATTACAATACAAACATCACCTTCTTATGTGGGAGTCCCTCTACCACCACCTTGTCTATGACATTGCATATTTTATATTACCTCATGTCATATCCTATTGTTTTCACAACAAGTTATCATCTTCCTAATTTAATAAAATATGAATATTAAATCTAATTACAGAGTAACCACTATGATAAAATACAACAAATTACAAATTCTAAGCACTTTAGAGATGAAATTGTGTAATTAAATGAGAGAGATAGGCAACCTATCTGATTTTTTCTTATCCCATAGAAGATTTGAAATAGAATAAGCGATGAATAGGCTAGTAGAGTATCAATAATGCTCTATATAAATTATGGAACTTGCAAACTAGCCAAAAATGGGTTCTGGGTTAGGGTGAGGGTGTCTGGGTGCCAAAGACCTTCTATAGGAACATGTGACTGTAGAGAGGGTCGAATCTAATTTTGCATGTGTTATTAGGATTTTGATACCATTCATTGTTGGTAATCGATATGTCATTAGATGATCACCAAATGTGCCTATAACTTGCAAAATAAATGATATCTTATAAAACCCCAAAACACATCAAATATTAAAAAGAAAATATGCAAATGGGTAGTCGAAGGCTGACCTCGGAGCTCACCCGACAGAGTGAACTTATGGTGAGCATTGCACTAAATCTCAAACTCTATGTAATTCTATGTGCTTATGTGTGGAATAGTTTCCTTAGGTTTCCCTTGTACCAATGACATCAAAATAGCGGGATATAGCTAGATATAATGCAAATGTGTGGATAGAATTCAGAACTTCCCCTTCTTATGCAATGTATGTAGAGTAATTAGCCCAAAAATGCAAAGTAGCTTTGATAGTATGTAGATATGCTTGTTGTGTATATATAGGGAGTTCTTGCTTAAATTTTGACACTAGTGGCATGGCATGCCAACTAGGAACTCAAGATACGAGTAAGAAAACAAAAAAGGCTGACCATAAATGTCAAAAATGTGAACCAGAACAAACAGGACATCAATGCCGGGGTGGATAAGAGCACCTGGGTGCTAGCATCTTGACTAGGCATTGGCGTCTTATTGGTTGGATATTTTTAGGCCAAAATATGAGGTTTAACCACGGTACAAGTTTTAGATAATGAGTGTAATATTTGAAATGATTAAAATAATCAAGAACACTAAACAAAGAATAGCTTAAGATCTTGGATGTAAGAACAATCTCTCAAGATAGATGAATCCCACAACACAAAGTCTGCAAAATAACACCTATTTCTATTCCTCAATGATTAAAAATAAAATACAAATTTTTTCTTCTTCTTCACAATAGCTCTCAATATTCTAAAAATCTCTCCCTTTTTGAATGCATAAGCATCCCTTATTTATAATAGAAAGAGTAGAGAGAAAATAGGATAAATCCTAGAAAATAGTCATTTTAACCTATTTTGCTTGACTCTCATGTAGGAGAAAAAGTTAAAATTTGCTTCCTATGCGATGAAACAAAAATGAAAAAGACATGTCAATCTCTGGATGGAAATGAAATGTAACATTGTGCTTGTTTTGTTTCATCGTCCTTGTCTTCCTCCGGTGAAGCATGTTTGTCTCAAAATTCTTGGAATTTATGGATTATGTCCTACATCTCACTTCATCGGTGCCTTTGGAATAATCACTTAGAACCTCGCAAGTTTCCTGAGTGTCGCTTGCGTTGCCAGGAAGTTTATTCAATCTCTTGTTGAGTTTCCTTAGTGATTCCAAAACATTCTCAATCCTTATGAACTTATCAATGGTTTTCAGATCAAAGATGGAAGTTGGTTCGTGCTGAATTGATTCTTGAATTTATTTATAGAGATTGTCAGTAGGTAGAATATTCAAACTTTCATCCAACACCTTGGCGAAGATCCTGAGACAGCTCCTCTTCTATGTCATTGGTGGCATCAACCAACTGATCTCTAGATTCCCTCAACTTGCTGCAAGCTTCACTAAGAATATTTATCCTGAATCTGATGGCTTTGGCTAGTTGGAAATGCTTATCCCCATGTGGAATGATTCCTTCTTCCATTAAGATCTGGGATGGAACCTGTTTTAGCACATTAAGAGCCTCAAAATTTAACTCAAGGTTCCCGATTTCTGTGAAAATTCATCATCCATTTTATCACCATATTTCTTTATTTCCTCCATAAATTTATAAACCTCCACTGTGTCATCAATGACCTCTCTTCCTTGTAGGAGTAGCCTCATGAATCCATTCATCAACCATTCTCCCCTTCTCGTTGATTTTTTCAATCATAGGTACCGATGAGAAATCAAACCTAATAGGAGTAGGGGTAGAAGATGATGGTATTGACTAAGAAGGCTTTGAGAGCTTGAGCAATACCTCTGTCAACTATTCAACTTTCTCCTTAAGCTCATCTCTACTCACCTTCATTTCCTTCAACTTCTGGCACAACACATTCATGGCATCTTGGGCATCTGTTGTGCTCCTTCTATTATTACCTTTCCCAGATCAACCCTTATGATCTGATAATCAGTAACTGTTATATCCTCCTTAGTTTTGTTGGTTACGAGGGTGGCAATCTCTACAAACTTATGCCCTGAGGCATCCACTAAAACCCTTGAAACCATTTTGGGTTTCTTGGTAGATTTGGCAGGAGAGGCCTTGAGTGAACTAAAGTTAAAGGTTGGTAGAGGAACTACCACCTTCCTCTTCCTTGGGGTCTGATCAATTAACCATTGAGGTACAAAGTGGAAGAAGTTTCCCCTATCGAAGGTGTTATGGTTACATTTGTAGGTGGAGGAAGGTTTACTTGTGGAGTTGTGATGACTGCAAGTGTGGTTCTTGTGGGGATAGAACCGGTGAATGAAGGTGCGAGAAGGAGGAGGCATTTCTAACACCATCTTAGGTTTAACAAAGAGAGGTGGGAGGTTAGAGAAGATGCTGGCCATGGCTGATGAAAGTGACGTAGAAATATGAGGTGAGGAAGATTAGGAGAGAGAAGGTAAAGATTCTAAAGTCAAAGCTTGAGAAGCAAGAGGAAGACTTACTTCTGATGAGCAATCAATAAGAGGAGAAAAAAGAGGTTGACCAACCTCATCTTCTGAAGGAATTTTTCCTTGTTTTGGTGGAGGAGGTGAATCTAGTACCTCCACTATTTTTGAAGGAGTGACAGATGATGTGGCTCCTTTCTTTATCCCTTTCGACAAACTTAAATTGTATTTACCTCTTGGTAGGGATTTTATCCTCTTCCCTTTCTCCCTTGGAGGGTCCCACTTCTAAAGTAGCTATTTTTGAAAATATATTTTCCTTATAACTCATTCCCAAGAAATGAGCCATGCCTTGGTATGGACAAGATTCTAATCGATTCTTTCGGTGATAGAATATTTTTTCAGAATGAGACCAATCCATGGCTGGGAATCCATGTTGATCTCCATCTGACTATTCATAACTAGTGTCCAAGACACTTTCATTGCCCATGGTGCCTTCGGGGATATCAAATAGATCTAACGTCTGAATTTCTTCAAGCGTCAGTCTGTTGTTGTCTTTTCTTTAGATGGTAACTTCATCTCAAAGATCAACCCAGATATTTTCCACATTGGACACATGCAGGTACAAGGTTCCATATGACTTGAGGACTCCTCGGATGTCAAATCCATTCTGAGCTTCATATGTTTCTTCGATTTTCCTGAAGCTCATGCACCACGTTTTTGGCCTTAACCACTATAGAACATGTATACCTTCCAATGGAAATGGGGAAGGAGATGGTGGATTTGTGCCTACTTTGTTGGAATTTGTGAAAATCCAACAATTGTCTAACCAACTCCATAAGGATCAGTTTGTCACCTAGGAACTTGGGAAAATGGAAAGGATTACCATGGAACCTTACCACCCGAAGATAAGTAAACTTCTTGAATTACAAGAAGATGTAACCCCATTTTGACACTTCGGTCCATGCTTCATCAGAAACCCTTCTCTTCCTCAGATCAAGATCCAATCTGCAAATGTTTTCATAGAAGAAGGCATCATTCACTCTTCTATATTGGTCTTCAGACCCTTTTATTTTCAGCTAAGGGAAGTACCGATATATGTGTTTTGTTGCTTGGTTTCCCTTTGCATCTAGCCCTAGGTAATTTCTCATGCCTGCTACTGCATAGGTGATGTATGACATCATATAGAACTTGCCGGTAGACAAGACCGTTTTCATTTGGGAATCTATCTCATCACTTATTAGGCTACCCTAATCAATCCCTTGGTCATTCTTATTTATGAAGACCATGAACTAGTACATCCACCCTTGGAATTCTTTTGACTCTAGGATTCCAAATAATCAACTCAGCAAGGTGATAATATCACTAATTTCAAGAATGAAATCACTTATAGGGACCGACTTCGGAAACCTAGAAATGATTGGCTTAGCCTTGATCAATAACTTCTTGTTTACATGCTTGATGTAGTCTTCTGATCTTTGTCCCAGGCCTTTTGTGCTGATTTAAGGTCTAAATCAACATACTCCACAAAGTCGGGCAACCTTAGGAGTTGATCAAAGTAACCTCCATCCAATTTCACTATAGACTCTCTTGCTTGATTTCTTACTAAGTGGGAGGCTGAGTCATAGTTGGAAGTGTAGGCCAGGATGAATTTAGGGCATTGAGTTGATATTGGAAATCCTGTTGTAAGAGGGAGACCGCTGCCTGCTATTGACTTCATCCAAGAATTCTGAGAAGAATCCTCAATTCTTTTCCAGAAGTCCTCCATATCTATATTATTGAGCTCTGTGTCCCAAATGTCATAATTGTAGCTTATGTAAGAAGAAGACTCCATCTTCTGATATTTATACTTCATCTTTCCTAACTTATCCTTAGATTGTCCAGGGTTCAACATGAGGAGTCTTGAAGAAGAAATGCCTTGATGATTTCTAGAAGAGAAATCGGGCTTGAAATTTGCAAAGCACCTTCAGAAACCTAACACAATGGAGTGTATGTCGGAAGTCAGGACATGTTGAGCATCAATGCAAACTTGACACATTGCAGAAGTGAGGAAGTGTCGGAAAAGTAGGAAACCCTGACATAATGGTAGAAACTGGAGGATGTCGAGCGGTAGAAATACCAGACACACTGCGGATCTTGATGGATTTTGAGCACTGGAAAACCCGAAACAAGGTGGAAAGAGCGAGATGTTAAACACCCTATAAAACCCAAAACAAGTATATTGGGTTTCTGACGTGTCAGAACATGAAAAATTCTCACCTCATGATCACTTAGGAATTTTTAGAATCATTTTGAAATCTACAAGTTACAACCTATGAAAAATAAGTAAATAACCTAGGGGTAAATTTCAAACAAGAACCCTCATGGGAAAAAGAAAAGAAATAAGCAAAACAACCCAAAACCCTAATACAAGTAATGAAGAAGGAAAAGAAATGGAAACCCCAAGCAAACATTTCACAAATAACCCAAAAAGCTTCTAAATAGAAAGAAGAGAAGAATACCTTCAACTAGCTTGAAAAACAATCAAAAATGGCTAGCGAAATCGATCGGGAAGCTTTATTGGGTTTGGAAAGTAAGAAGCATCAACGAAAATCCAAGGCAAGTAAAAATGAATGGTAACAAACGATGTGGAAAAACTGACTATTTATAATAACCTAGCATTAATTACACCTCACTTAACATGTGTGCCAACTGCCAAACAACTAGACATTAATGGCATGTCATCATGCTTGGAGTGTCGAAAACGATACAAAGGATTTGATTCAATTTGGGTTTCAAGAAACAAGCGACATAAAACATGTTTTGGGAAAAGCATGTTCCGATGCTTGGAAGTTCGAAAACCCAACATAGTGCTTAAGCAATCGGGTTTCAAGTTTCAGGAAATAAGCAACATAAAACATGCTTTGGGCAAAGCATGTTTCGATGCTTAGAAGTTCTAAAAACGACATAAAGGACTTAGATAATCGGGTTTTAGGTTTGGGAAACATGAGACATGTAACATGCAAGAAACATGTTTTCATGCAATGAAAACTGAAAACCCAAAAATCTCTTTCAAAGGGAATTTTTAAGAGATTTGTCCAAAATTTTCCTATGGTTATCTCATTTTTAGTTGGAATCACTAAAACAAGATAACAATTGGCTCCAGTTGGGGACTTTCTTTGAGACATCAAAGGAAGAGAACTCATGTATCAAAAATATTTATCCATTGGGCTATGGAGTTAGAAGAAGAAAAACCAAAAACAAACAAAGAAAGAAATAAATAAAGAAAACACACAACAAAAAATAAATTATAATACAATGCAAGAGAGCATCTTGCATTACTAATGGAACAACTTCAGATGTTTAGCCATTGAAAGGTAGAGGGAGCAACTCTCCATCAAGATATGATAGACAGAAGCTATTTTCACCATTCAGCTGATGGATTTTGAAAGGACCTTTCCATAAAGAATCAAACTTTCCATGCATCCCTTTATATTCCCTTCTCTTATCCCAGAGAAGTACTAGATCTCAATCTGAAAATCACGTTGCTTTAATTTTTTATCAAATATTCTTTTGAATTTTCTCTGATGATCTGTAATGTGATCTACCACCTTGCTCTGTTCTTCTTCTATCCTGGCTAGGTACATTATCCTTTTCTCAATGGAACTTTGAAAAGTTTCATCCTCAATTGCTTTAGCCAACCGTAAGGCTAGCAATTCTACAGAGATAGGAATCTCAACATCAATTCCATACAACACTTGGAATGGGGACATTCCAATAGCTCACTTAGGAGTAATCCAATCTACCCATAATGCATCATATAATGCTTTGTGCCATGTCCTCTAATTCTCATTGACCATCTTTCTGATTATGGTCACCAGGTTCTTGTTGCTTGATTCAGCCTGACCATTGCCTTGGGGGTAATAGTCGGATGAATGAGCCAACGTAATCCCAAATCCATAACAAAAATTCTGTCAACTCATGTGATGAGAAATTGGAAGCATTGTCAGCAACAATCTTGTGAGGTATGCCGAATCTAACAATTATATTCTCCTTGAGAAAGTTACACACAGCTTCAGAGGTTACCTATTTGATTAGCGCGGCTTCCACCCACTTGGTGAAATAGTTTGTGGTGATGAGGACATAATTATGACCGGCACTGGAGGTAGGATTTAGTAATCCAATGAATTCAATTCCCCATTGGTGAAAAGGTTCTTCAATTATCACAGGCTTCAAGGGAAGAGTTGTCAACTTAGGACGACCAATGAAATGTTGACAAGCTTCACACTTAGCCACCCATTCTGCTGAATCTTGAAAGAGAGTAGGCCAATAGTACCTGGCCTATAAGATCTTGTAAGCCATCATGGAGGAAGATAAATTTCTTCTGCATGCTAGATTTTGAAGGATTCTAGCAACCTTATCTGTTGAGACTTATCAACACAACGCAGGAATACACCATCAATACCTTTCTTGTATATACCATTATCCCATAGAATGTATCTTGCGGACCTTAATTTAACTATCCTCTTTTCTTTTGGATTAAATGTGGGGACATTTTCCGTAAGTTAAAAAGAAAGCAATATCTACATACCATTCATCAGTTGTGCTTACAAAAAGCACCATGGGAAATTCTGAAAAAGTACCTTCAGTTTCCTTGCATTTTGTCTCAGAATTGTTTTCTACGATCAATTGACATAGGCCTCTTCCTCATACCAACTTAGTAGGTCTGATTTCCAAGTCATATTCTTAAACTTTGGCTATCCAGTTACCCCATTGACTACCCAAATCTTGTTGAGTCAAAATGGACTTAACTGCAGTATCAGGAACAAGAACGAGAGTGTGAGAACTCAACACATAATACCTAAAATGCTTCACTACTCTCACCACTGCATAAGCATGATTTTCAATTTGTGACATCTTCAATTCATGTTCCTTTAGGGGGCAGCTCATGAAAGCAATGGGAGCTTTGATTCCTTCTTCGTTCTCCTGCATTAGGATGGTTGATACTATATGTGCAGAAGTGTAGTTGTACATGATGAAATCCTTCTTGAAGTCTAGGCATACTAGAATAGGAGCATGAGCAATTGCTCTTTTGACTTCTTCAAAAGAAATCTTCCCTTCAATGCTCCATTGAAATGGATTCTTACCTTTCATCATCCCAAGGATATCCTTGGTTTTATCAGAAAAGTCAGGTACAAATCTTCTTAGGAAATTGACCTTTCCGAAAAAGGAATGCACCCCAATTTTGCTTGTAGGTAGGGTAAGGCTTTGGATGGCCTTCACTCACTGGGTCGATCTTGGTTCCTTATTTAGTCACAATATGACCCAAAAACTTACCTTTTGTTACTCCAAACATGGACTTTTTAGGATTTAATGAAATCCCATGATGCCTGCACCTTAAGAGTACCTGCTCCAGGTGATCATAATGATCACTTCACTTCTTAGAGAAGACCGTCAAGTCATCCAAATATACAACTATGAATTTTCCCATCAAATCTTTGAAATCTAATTCCATAGCTCTTTGAAACGTGGCTCGGTCTTAATTAAACCAAAAGGCATCCTCCGTAAGCAAAGGTCCCCCATGGGGTGGTGAATGTTGTTTTATGTTGATCCTCAGTGGCTACCTCGATCTGATTATACCCCAAAAATCCGTCAAGCATGGATAACATTTCTGATCCAGTGACAATCTCTGATACTTGATCCATGATAGGCAATGGGTAATTGTCTTTCAATGAAGACTGATTAAGGTTCCGGAAGTCAACACAAATCTGAATCTCACCATTCTTCTTTCTGATGGGGACAATGTTAGCAACCCAGGTAGAATGATGGATTGGGAAGATAATCCTTGCATCTAACATCTTTTGAATTTCTGCAAGGATAGTCCTTGAGATCTTTGGGTTATAATGTCTTTGCTTCTACCTATAGGGTTTGACATCAGACTTCAAAGGGATGCTATGTTGCACATCCTTGGGCTTGAAGGATTTTAGATCCATATAGGACCATGCCAAGACATCCATATACCTCTTCAAGAGTGAAGTGAACCTTCCTTTCTCCTCAAGAGAACAAAATTTTCTAATGTTTACCATCCATGGTTGGTTAGAAGAGCCCAGATTAACTTGATCTACCTCCGACGAGGAAGCACCTTTAGCTTGCCTTTTATCCTGAATAAAATGGTCATGTTTGTCAAACAGACCTTCCAGAGAAACCAATCCCTTCAAAATCTTATTGCCTTTGAGCTGGATGAATTCACCATCAATCTCTTGATATGAATTCGAGACAGACTCATGGAAAGCTGATTCTGATCCTTCAAAATAAATCTCACTAAAATTATCAGCTTTCTCAAGAAAATACAATACCTGTTGATCATCATTGAACACTTGCCAATGTGCTGAATTATCTAGAACACTTAGACGATACACAATCTCAATGGTATATGTTTCCTATTTGAAATTTCGGTGAGGAAGGAGAAGAGATGCAGACATGGCTAAAGAATCAACTTTATCGTTGTAATCTCTCAAAACTGCCTTAATGGAAAAAGCATCAAAACATTCTATGTTGTCCAACACCTTGTTCCTGTAATGCCTTAGATGATCATTTTTACCTGATAGATCCCCCTTACTTGATTTACAATAAACTCAAGCATCTCCCTACACTTTAAGATTTTGGATTCCCTTTTGTATTTCCATTTCTAATCCTAATAACAAGGCTTCGTATTCGGATGTGTTATTAGTATTGTTAAACTACAGCTTGAAGGTGAAGGGAAAGATCTTGAAATATGGAGATATAAGAACCACACCAGTGCCTGACCCAGTAGTTGAACAACTTCCGTCAAACTCGAGGGTCCAAACAAGCATTAGGATCTTCCTCCTTGACTTCTATAGAAGGCACCTCAGATGTCATGAAATAATTACCCAAGCCTACATCTTCAAAGATAATTTGAGCCTTGGGATCATCTCGATTTATCGACACAGTACTTCACCGTGCTTCGGGGTGGACGACACAAGGAACTCCATTTACTAGAATTTTAGATTTGGTTCAATTCATATTGATTTCTCCTCCAACATCTTTGCAAAAACCTCCTCCTAAGAGAATACCATAAACAAACTAAGATATCAAAGAACCGGGATAGTCATTTTTACTCTCTTTTTAGGGAATGCAACAAATGCAAACTGTGCATCCTTGATTTGGCCAATCAAGGGGACTTGTTTAGTTTCCATGGAGTAACACCACCCATAAGATTTATTCAAGGTAAGTCCAAGGGCATGGGCTACTTTTGCGGGCATTACGTTATCAGAGGCTCCTGAGTCAATTATGCAATTGTTGAGTTTAAAACCATTTATAAGTAAGGACAAATAAAATGGTTCAATATTTCTGAAAAAAGTAATGAGAGGTCATATTAATCGAGGTAAAAGCTGAGTGGGGCTAGGAAAAATGCCTTTTGAAGATAAAGGGATAACAACCTTGCTTCTAATGAATTTGGAAAGTTTCTCAAATTACTCAGGATTTGACTGAAGGTATTCGGCTTCCGACATTTGGATTTTAGTCTTCTTTGCATGATCGATAATGTTGAAAGCGGTATATGAAGGAATGATGGAGGCTTAGTTCTGGTTACACTGGTCTAAGCCAAGGTACTGGCCTTGGGGGTAGGAGAAAGAGAGTTAGAAGGTGAGGTTACCTTTTTAGTTGTCTCCTTTTCAGTTTGCACTGAGATAGGAGAGCCTCTTTTAGCCATAACCACGGGAGCTTCTTTACCCTTCTCCTTAGAGCCTTCAACCGGCTTTCTGGGGTTCTAAGATTGAGCACAAGTGAATACTGCAAATGAGTGACCATCATGTTCACATTGGTCTTCCTTGTATTCCAAGTACCCAATGTTGGAGTCACCAGTTGAATCATTAAAAGAATCATCAGCATATCTTGAAGCTTCAAAAGATTCATGAGAATATTGATCTTTTGGTTCTTCATCTTCCTCAAATATTTCCACTATTGCATTGATAGGAGGAGCTTCAATGGCCATCCTAGTGGGAGCAGCAATCAACCGATTCCTATCTCTTACGGGGTGCCATTGGTATTGTTGAAATTTCATCTAGGAATATCCCGATAAGGAACGTTGGTCACTTGTTGAGACATTTGCTTCTTCAAAGAAATCAAGTCATTGGCCATTCTTTGAATCATAGGATCAGTATTACTCTGAGAAAAACTCTAATTTTTAGGCTTAGATGACTCTCTTCTGATCTTTCCAGCCAGAATAAGATCATCTTCTATTTCAGTGGTTATAGCTTGAGCAGTGGCC
The DNA here is from genome assembly GCA_018340775.1 of Taxus wallichiana var. yunnanensis. Classification (NCBI taxonomy): domain Eukaryota; kingdom Viridiplantae; phylum Streptophyta; class Pinopsida; order Cupressales; family Taxaceae; genus Taxus; species Taxus wallichiana. Next base: position 563,181,581 of record CM031242.1, on the reverse strand, counting down.
AAATCGGGAATAACAGACCTTCTTAATAAGAAGCTCACATTAGGGGCTGAGCGTTGATGAAGAAACACTTTTGATTTTCAAGAGTGGGAATGGCTAGATCTAGAATCTTACGAATCAATTTGTTGAATTTGGCTATGAAGTCCCGCATGGGTTCATAAGACTCCTTCTTCATATGTGTAAGCTATGCTAACAAGGCATGAGAATATTCAGTTGGTTTGAACCTTGCTTCAAATATGGATCTCATGGTAGCCCAGTTGGTAATGCATGCATTTAGAAGATGGTAGAACCATTCTACTACTACACCATGCAATGTCTCAACAAAGAGTCGAGATAAAGACATATTCATGAGAAACCCCAAGGACACCACATGCGACAAAGAATGAAGTGATGTGTTCATCGAGTGTTGCTTCCCATCACCGTTGAACTTAGGAATATTCTTATGAGATCCATGAGGTAGATCATGTAATGGTGGAGTTAGGGAAAGAGGACCAATAACTACACCCCAAGGCACATGTTGTGCAGCCATCCTTCTGAATGAAGTGCGTACAGGAATCTGAGTATCAGATAAGAATAATGCCCAGTAGGTTGCGAAGCTTCTTGTTCTTGAGGAACCCAAGTTCTTCGGATAGGCAAAGAACTTCTTGCTCGAGCTAGATGCAACACTATTGGGGGAAAGTATGAAATTGTGTTGTTGAAGAAAATCAAAGAACGGATCAGTTTCACCCCTAGCTCAGCTTGACCAAGTGAAGATCTTTCTGGCCAACTTGAATTAGAAAGTGGATCTTCTGAAAATAAGGAAAATACGGAGTCGCCAGACACCAATAGGATAAGCTTAGTCTTATCAATCCGTATTCCCTAAGCGGAGTCACCAAAAACTGTTGGTTGGATATTTTGTCAGGCCAAAATATGAGGTTTAACCACAGTACATGGGATTAAATACCTCCTCAAAGATAGGTGAGGTATCCTATTTATTACTTGATCTAAAACACAACAGAAATAATATATACAATATTCACACTATTCTAACCATTGGGGTTGGGATACAATCCCGAAATCCATATCAACATGAGATGGAGATGTTACAGCTTTAGAAATAGAATGGATTAGAAAGGAAACTATTATAGATGAAACAGAGTGGGAAGGGAATGAGAGGAACATATTTTCTTTCAAGCAAACACAGATCAAGAAATACTTATACGAGTTTTAGATAATGAGTGTAATATTTGAAATGATTAAAATAATCAAGAACACTAAACAAAGAATAGCTTAAGATCTTGGACGTAAGAACAATATCTCAAGATAGATGAATCCCACAACACAAAGTTTGCAAAATAACACTGTTTCTATTCCTCAATGATTAAAAATAAAATACAAATTTTTCCTTCTTCTTCACAATAGCTCTCAATATTCTAAAAATCTCTCCCTTTTTGAATGCACAAGCATCCCTTATTTATAATAGAAAGAGTAGAGAGAAAATAGGATAAATCCTAGAAAATAGTCATTTTAACAAGAATCCTATTTTCTTGACTCTCACGTAGGAGAACAAGTCAAAATTTGCTTCCTATGTGATGAAATGAAAATGAAAAAGACATGTCAATCTCTGGATGGAAATGACATGTAACATTATGCTTGTTCTATTTCATCATCCTTGTCTTCCTCCAGTGAAGCCTGCTTGTCTCGAAATTCCTAGAATTTTCAGATTATGTCCTGCATCTCAGCTTCATCTAGTGCACTGGAATAATCACTTAGAACCTCGCAAGTTTCTTGAGTGTTGCTTGTGTTGCCAGGAAGTTTCTTCAATCTCTTGTTGAGTTTCCTTAGTGATTCCAAAACATTCTCAATCCTTATGAACTTATCAATGGTTGTCAGATCGAAGATGGAAGCTGGTTCATGCTGAATTGATTCTTGAATTTATTTATAGAGATCCTCAGCAGTAGAATATTTGAACTTTCATCCAACACCTTGGAAAAGATCCTGGACAACTCCTCTTCTATGTCGTTGGTGGCATCAACCAACTAATCTCTAGATTCCCTCAACTTGCTGCAAGCTTCACTAAGAATCTTTATCCTAAATCTGATGGCTTTGGTTAGTTGGAAATGCTTATCCCCATGTGGAATGATTCCTTCTTCCATTAAGATCTACGGGATGGAACCTGTTTTAGCACATTGAGAGCCTCAAAAGTTAACTCAAGGTTCCCGATTTCCTATGAAAATTCATCATCCATTTTATCGCCATCTTTCTTTATTTCCTCCATAGATTTATAAACCTCCATTGTGTCATCAATGACCTCTCTTCCTTGTAGGAGTAGCCTTTGAATCCATTCATCAACCATTCTCCCCTTCTCGTTGATTTTTTCAATCATAGGTACTGATGAGAAATTGAACTTGATAGGAGTAGGAGTAGAAGATGACAATATTGACTGAGAAGGCATTGAGACTGAGCAATACCTCGTTAAGCTATTCAACTTTCTCCTTAAGCTCATCTCTGCTCACCTTCGTTTCCTTCAACTTCTGGCACAACACATTCATGGCATCTTGGGCATCTGTTGTGCTCCTTCTGTTGTTACCTTTCCCAGATCAACCCTTGTGATCTGATAATTAGTAACTATTATATCCTCCTTAGTTTTGTTGGCCGCGGGGTGGAAATATCTACAAACTTATGCCCTGAGGCATCCACTGAAACCCTTGAAACCATTTTGGGTTTCTTGGTAGATTTTGGAGAGAGGCCTTGAGTGAACTGAAGTTAAAGGCTGGTAGAGGAACTACCACCTTCCTCTTCCTTGGGGTCTGATCAATTAACCATTGAGGTACAGTGGAAGAAGTTTCCCCTATCGGAGGTGTTATGGTTACATCTGTAGGTGGAGGAAGGTTTACTTGTGGAGTAGTGATGACTGCAAGTGTGGTGACTATGGGGATAGACTCAGTGAATGAAGGTGCAGAAGGAGGAGGCATTTTTATGGCCATGTTAGGTCCAGCAGAGAGAGGTGAGAGGTCGGAGAAGATGCTATCCATGGCTAATGAAAGTGGCATAGAAATATGAGGTGAGGAAGATTAGGAGAGAGAAGGTAAATATTCTAAAGTCAAAGCTTGAGAAGCAAGAGGAATACTTACTTCTGATGAGCAATCAACAAGAGGAGAAATGAGAGGTTGAAAAACCTCATCTTCTAAAGGAATGTTTATTTGTTCTAGTGGAGGAGGTGAATCCAGTACCTCCACTATTTTTGAAGGAGTGACAGATGATGTGGCTCCTTGCTTTTCTCCCCTTCTGACAAACTTAAATTTTATTTTCCTCTTGGTAGGGATTTTATACTCTTCCCTTTCTCCCTTAGAGAGTCCCACTTCTAAAGAAGCTATTTTTGAATATATCTTTTCCTTATAACTCAATCCCCAAGAAATGAGCCATGCCTTAGAAATGCATGGACAAGAGTCCGAGAAGCTCTTTCGGTGATAGAAGATTTTTCAATAATGAGACCAATCAATGGCTAGGAATATGTGTTGATCTCCATCCATGCTCAGTACCTAGTGTCCAGGACACTTTCATTGTCCATGGTGCCTTGGGGATATTAGCTAGATCTAACATCTGAATTTCTTCAAGTGTCAGTCTATTGTTGTCATTTCTTCGAATGGAAACTTCATCCTGAAGATCAACCCAGATATCTTCCACATTGGGCACATGCAGGTACAAGGTTTCATATGACTTGAGGGCTCCTCAGATGTCAAATCCCTCCTTGAGCTTCATATGTTTCTTCAATTTTTCCTAAAGCTCGTGAACCATGTTCTTGGCCTTAACCACAATAGAACATGTATACCTTCAAATGGAAATGGGGAAGGAGACGGTGGCTTTGTGCCTACTTTGTTGGAATTTTTAAAATCCAACAATTGTCTAACCAACTCCATAAGGATCAGTTTGTCACCTGGGAACCTGGGAAAATGGAAAGGATTACCATGGAACCTTACCACCCGAAGATAAGTAAACTTCTTGAATTGCAAGAAGATGCAACATAATTTTGACACTTCGACCCATGCTTCATCAATACCCTTCTCTTCCTCGAGATCGGGATCTAACCCTGCAAATGTTTTCATAGAAGAAGGCATCATTCACTCTTATATATTGGTCTTCAGACCCTTTTATTATCAGCTGAGAGAAGTACCGATATATGTGTTCCATTGCTTGATTTCCCTTTGCATCTAGCCCTAGGTAATTTCTCATGCCTGCTACTCCATAGGTGACGTATGACATCATATAGAACTTGTCTGATAGACAAGATTGTTTTCATTTGGGAATCTATCTCATCACTTATTAGGATACCCTAATCAATCCCTTGGTCATTCTTCTTTATGACAACCATGAACTGGTACATCCACCCTTGGAATTCTTTTGACTCTAGGAGTCCAAATAATTGACTCAGCAAGGTGATGATATCACTAATTTTGAGAATAAAATCACTTCTAGGGACTGACTTGGGAAACCTAGAAATAGCTGGCTTAGCCTTGATCAAGAAATTCTTGTTTACATGCTTGATGCAGTCTTCCTAATCTTTGTCCTAGGCCTTTTGTGCTGATTTAAGGTCTAAATCAACATACTCCACAAAGTTGGGAAACCTTAGGAGTTGATCAAAGTAACCTCCATCCAATTTCACTATAGACTCTCCTACTTGATTTCTTATTGAGCGGGAGGCTGAGTCATAGTTAGAAGCGCATGCCAAGATGAATTCAGGGCATTGAGCTGATATTGGAAATCCTAGTGCAAGAGGGAGATTGTTTCTGCTATCGACTTCATCCAAGAATTATGAGAAGAATCCTTAATTCTCTTCTAGAAGTCCTCCTTATATATATTATCGAGCTCTGTGTCCCAAATGTCATAATTGCAGCTTATGTAAGAAGAAGATTTCATCTTCTAATATTTATACTTCATCTTTCCTAACTGATCCTTAGATTGTCCAGGGTCTGACATGAGGAGTCTCGAAGAAGAAATCCCTTGATGATTTCTGGAAGAGCAATCGGGCTTGAAATTTTCAAAACACCTTCGAAAACCTAGCAAAATGGAGTGTATGTCAGAATTCGGGACATGTTGAGCATCAATGCAAACTCGACACGCTGCGGAAGTGAGGAAGTGTCGGAAAAGTAGGAAACCCGACACAATGGTAGAAAATGGAGGACGTCGAGTAGGTAGAAATACTCGACACACTACGGATCTGATGGATGTTGAGCACTTGGCAAAACCCAAAACAAGGCAGAAAGAGTGAGATGTTAAACACCCTGCAAAACCCGAAACAAGTATATCAGGTTTTTGACGTGTCAAAACATGAAAATTTCTTACCTTATGATCACTTAGGAATTTTCAAAATCATTTTGAAATCTACAAGTTACAACCTATGAAAAATAAGTAAATAACCTAGGGGTAAATTTCAAACAAGAACCCTCATGGGAAAAAGACAAGAAACAAGGAAAACAACCCAAAACCCTAAAACAATAATGAAGAAGGAAAAGAAATGGAAACCCCAAGCAAACACTTCACAAATAACCCAAAAATCTTCTAAATAGAAAGAAGAGAAGAATACCTTCAACTAGCTTGAAAAATGATCAAAAATGGTTAGCGAAATCGATCGGGAAGCTCGATCGGGTTTGGAGGTAGAAGAAGCATCAACGAAAATCCAACGTAGAAAAAAATGAATGGTAACAAATGACGTGGAAAACCAGCTATTTATAATAACCTAGCATTAATTACACCTCACTTGACACGTGTGCCAACTGCCAAACAACTAGACATTAATGACATGTCATCATGCTTGGAGCATCTAAAAACGTCTACAAAGGATTTGATTGATTCGGAGTTTTGGGTTTCGTGAAACTAGAGACATAAAACTTGATTTGGGCAAAGCATGTTTCGATGCTTGGAAGTTCTAAAAACCTGACACAATGCTTAGGCAATCGGGTTTGGGTTTCGGGAAACAAATGACATAAAACGTGCTTTGGGAAAATCATGCTCCAATGCTTAGAAGTTCGAAAACACGAGACAAAGTACTTAGATAATCATTTTTTGGGTTTCGGGAAACATGAGACATATAACATGCAAGAAACATGTTTTCATGCAATGAAAACCCAAAAACCTAAAAATCTCTTTCAAAGGGAATTTTTAAGAGATTTGTCCAAAATTTTCCTATGGTTATCTCATTTTTAGTTGGAATCACTAAAACGAGATAACACGTCCTAAGATAACTAACGACAAACATGAGAATACCGAGAGAAGGATCCTATGACTGACTAGGCGGGTGTAGAAGTGAAAAATGTGAGAGATAAAAATAATAGAAACAATCAAAGCAATTAGATGGACTAAGAAGTGTGTCACCAGTGAATAATTTTCTTACTCAAGATCCATACATATAACAACATACTTGGTGGTATAGTAAAATAGTAATATGTGCATGATTTTGTGTCTACATTTTCCCCCTTATGCTATTTGAATTAAATTCAATTAGTGTAAAAGAAGTAAGGAACATACTAGTGATAATTCCATAGAAGCTTTGTTGTAGAAGTACGTGTATAATATAAGAGCATATAGCGTGGCGAACCATGGATCAACATATTGATCCATGTGGCATAAATAGAGATAGCAAACCTTTATAAGGAGCACTTAGAGAATCGCTGACTTGATTTGGAGAATTTGGATATTTTGGATTGTTTTCCAATGGAGATTCAAAGGGGTGGGGAGTGATCAATTCCAAACCTAATTTGTTATGTTTGAAAAATTGAAGGATTTGGTTTTCCTACCATAATAGGAAGAATGTTAGGGAGAGAGGTCCAGTTTTTCCCTCCATCTATGACTACATCCTCAAAAATTCCAAACACTATAGACAGATAAAGACCCAATTTTGTTATATTTCGATCCATGTTTAGTTTTGTCTTGAATAATCCACATAAGAGTAGTATAGGAAAGGAAATGACGTTTCATTTCCCCCACTCCACGAGTGCTGCAATTCGTAGGGTGTTATATGGCTTCTATGTTAGGTCATCTAGAAGCGAGATAAAATGTAAAGTTATTTCCCTTATTAGGTCATCTTGGAAAATATAATGTAGTGACGCAACTCCCAAGTTAGGTTATCTGAAAGAGATAATGAAGTGATGTTATGTTGTATCTATCTCTTGATTTGATTCAAATGTTTAAAGATTTCTTTGAAATTAAATTTATGTGATAGATTGCTCATGTCGACATTTTCACTTTTTCCCCTCGATTAGGTCATTAGAGGGAATAGATAGAAAGTATTTGAATAGATTGATTGATTTTTTCCTTTGTTTAAACAGTGTCAAATATTTTTTTATAATGGTGTATTAGGAGTATGGAATGATTGTATAGTAGCCTGAGAGGGATTATAGGGTGATCTGATTGTATGCCCCCCTTTTGGTGAAAGGGGGAGGGGTGAAAATAATGAGCACTGAGCCGAAAGTAGAGGTGAAAAGAAGTAATGATGACCAAGAGCGAGTATAGAAGATGTTGTAAGAATGTGGATATATATGCATGAGATTGGAACATAGCATTGTGTAGTGTATTGTGGTAGGATAAATTTGAACCAAATGGCACAAATGGGAGGAAAAAAGAGTAGCGAAGCTCAAGATATGAGTGAAATTGTGTGTCATGTATTAGTTGGAAGAATGAGCGTGAATGGTAACTGTAGTAAAATAAAAATTGAGAAAAGTGCTATATATAGTAATGGTAAAAAGAAATAGTAACTTCATTTAAACCTTGATTGATTTAGGATTTTGAGATCTAAGCTTGCAAGGATGTCGCAAATTAGGGTAGCAAGGTTAACTAGGTTCAAGATGATGGTAGTGGTCGTGGTGTCGCAAGCAGACCAGATGAGTTGGTAAGTACGAGTATTTTTGAAAAAATTGATGAAAGTGGTTTGGTTTTGTCATTTTTTTTGCATAATTTAAATTTTTAAATTTATGGGAATTTCTGACCTTAGAGGGAGTGGCCAAGGTTTGTCTTTTGGGACATCAAGGCCCAATTCTAGGTGCTGGTAACCTCCTTCTAGGCATCCACGTCCTACTCATGGGCACTTTGGCGACCCAGGAGGGTGTTTTGATAACATAATGTGAAATGTGGATTTTGATGACTTTTGTAGTATGAGTGGTCATTTTTGTGTCTGTATGAGGTGCTAATTTTGGTATTTTGTTGGTGTTTTGTGTTGTGCAGAGATATATACACTCGAGGGAGTTCCACGAGGGTCGACATTTGAGTACATTATTGAATTTGGGCTTATCTGACGTTGACTGGGATATACTAGACTATGTCATCCTGCAGCACATAGAGATATTGGGGGATGTACCCCATGATATGACTATGATTACTGCATTGTGTGAGAGGTGTGTAAATACATGTACTTTTTGGTTTCCTGTCGAGGAGATGGCAGTGACCTTCGAGGATGTATATCATATATTGTAACTACCAATTATGGGTGAGAGAGTACAGGTGATGGTTTTAGTGGATGTAGATGAGGATCGTCAATCCTCTTCATTAAATAATTTCAATCTAGGGGTGGTTTCCAAAGGTTATATGCAAACGGAAAAATAAATGTTTGGCAATGGTCCCTTCTACCAAAATCCACACTTGCAGACATTAAATCATGCTTACATGAATTGAAACACACTTACATGAAATTGAAACACTCTTGCATGAAAGGAAACTCACACTTGCATGAAATTAAAGCACGCATTACAGGAAAGGAAATAAAAATTGCAAAGAAGGGAAATTGTTAAATTGAAAAGATGAGTAAAACAAGAAAAATATAACTACGGGTTTTCAATAGACTATACATCAAATAAATAATTACAAAGTAAAAATAAAATAAAAATACAACAAAAATAATTACATAATAACATAAATATACATGTTTATCTTCCTTGGAATGAGTGGCCAGCTCATTCCTAGGAAGAGGATTTTAATCAACATTATTTACAAATGGATAAAATGGAGTCTTAGAATTGATAAAAAAAATGATGATTACATTCAAAGGTGTGGGAGGTTGCATTTGTAAATCCATGCTTCCAACCACCTCCTTATTTTAAGGAATACATCTTTATCAACTAAGATTGCAATCTATCCAAAAAGCATCAATCTCCACAAAATATGGAGAGATCTTATCTAATTCTAATAAAATCTAACTCTCATGTTTTATTGTTGAGAATCATGAATATTGAGTCTTCTTTATTTTAAAAATAATAAAACACTTATAGAAATATCCATTTTTAGAATGACTTCCAAAAATAGATAACAATGCCACCCTTGGAGTTATGTTCATCTTTGTAACTCTAGTATTCATCCTCATAGCTCTAATATCCAACTCGAAGCTATGATAATAAAATTTGAAGCATCCCAAAGAGACTCCGAGTGAGTTGAGATACTCCAAAGCGAGATAAAATACTCCAAAGCAAGCTGAGACACTCTGAAGCGAGTTGAGACACTCCGAAGAGAGCTAAGATACTCTGAAGCAAGTTGAACGAGAACACTCTAAAGTAAACTAAAACCCATTTTTTTCAAATGATGATAGCTGTAGAAAATTAGAAGGAGTTTTTTATTCAACTCATTGTTATGAGTAAAAATCTCTCTCATACTATCCATTTGACATTTCTCCTTTAAGTTATGCAAGATTTTGTGTTGCTTCAAAGAGGCTCGAAGTGAGTTGGAGCATTCTAGGAAGACTTGAAGCAACCTTAAAATGGCTATAACTTTTGCATACAAACTGGAATCAAGATAATATTTTTTAACTTTAATAATTTTTCAAGAGGAATCCAAATATGTAATCATATTTATGTTTAGGTATATTCTTGATGAATGTTTTCACTTTTCGCAAACATATGCTTAAGGAGCCACACATAGAATTGTTGAACATTTTCGGAGCTAGTGAAGTAACCTCTGGAGCCAATGAAGTGTTGCAATGACAATATTTGAATATGATATGATATATTTTAAGATCCTCTAAGGTTGGTTGTAGCTGGTACTTAGTGCTCGACATTCCTTATTCAACAATGATAGCAAAGTATGAATTGTATATGCACAAATTGACATCTTTTTCCCAATAATCATTAGAAATAGATAATAGAAAGATAACAATGAATTATAAAGAAATAACCATGATATAAACTTTATATTTTATCATAAATAAACCATAAGTTTAGAAATTACATTTAGATCCACTTTATGCAAGGAATACGAATGTCAAATATTTATAAAATGGGTTATTTCTTTGGGCTCATCAGATGCTCAAAATAATATGAGAGCAGCTAGATGATACTTTACATGGACATGGGTACAAATAAAGACCCATATTAGTCTAGATGTCATATTTATATCAAGTGAACTCCATGATTTATTAATTTCATCGCAGTGGTGATTGCTTCATTTTGGCAAGAGAGGGTGGTGAAGTGGGCATCTTATATAAGATGCATGATATTTTTCAACATATAGAGGAGCACGGGATGAGGTTTTCATGGGCATGGTGTATGTTGTCCCATTTAAATAGAGATGTATAAATATTCATGGAGGAGGACCATGGGGTTGGACTAGGAGCCACCACATTTTTACGTATGGTCTTATGAGAATATTGTGATATTGAGGCCACTTAGAGGGCCACGGGCCGATTAGTCAAGGCCCGAGATTTTTGCAAAGTGAGGTGGATGGTAACGCATAGTAGGAGACTAGATACTACTTCTTATATATTGATACTTGATTGTATATGACTATGGGCCATCATATGGAGGCCATGCCAAAACTATGGTGGTTGGGCGAGAGGATGGAGTTGAGCTACGGTGCATCCAACGCACCATGTGTTTAGAGGATAAGTTTCTAGAGTGGCTGAGTTATTATAGGAAGAGGGGTATTCAAGGTAATTTGGTATGGATCAAGATGTGCCCCCAAAGTTGTATGTATGGTTTATAGCTACTAAATCACCGGGAGTCCCGAAGTGAGATCGGGCGACATGAGCACAACTAGTGCATCCTGGTTTAGATGAGATGGATGTGGCCATAAAGCCAATATAGGTGGATGATGTGGGACATACGTAGTCCTATAGTGTGTGGTGGGGATCACATTGATGGGTGTTATTGTTCCCACTTTTCATCACCGGTTAGAGGATCATAGGAGGAAGAACATACCCCAATAGTGATGGTATAGCAGCGATGCAATCAGAGCACAATTATTTGTTTATATTTCTTGATTGTTACTTAGTTGTTGTATATCGATAAATGTGTGTGATAACTAATATGTTATTGTATGGTGGAAAGTGATGTTTTTTGGTAATTGATTCTTGATTCCTTGATCTACAAGTTGATGTGGAATGTACCCCCCATATGTGCTCATGGGAGGTGGTATGTTAGAGCGAGTAGATGGTATTGTGGGTGAGCATGCCCATTTGTTTGAGTCGGTGGCGATAGTGGTAGCCACATGTATTATATTATTTATCAAGTGTGGCGAGGCATGTGTAAAGACTCGGTGAGCGATGGAGGCCATAAGAAGAGGATCCCTAGCTCATGATGTGTTCATGAAGTATTTAGAGTTTCAAGGACAATTCATAGATTAGTAGTTGCAGAGTAGTTATATTACGCAGATAGGTGGAGAGATATAGGGGTCACAACGAACAGTATAGATTGAGCGGTGAAGAATATAGTTCTAAAGCTTGTGCGATTGTATATAGTGATAATGAGGATGATATATGATGTATGTGTATGTAGTGATGGATGGGGTATTTCCCCCAACTATTGTCTTTTCAAAACTATAGTTTTTGCTTATATATATATAATACATATATATATATGGATGATTGGTATTATTGTGTTGTGTTGATGTTCATTGATATGTGATGTGATGATTGTTGTTCATATGTTAGTTTGTGATGTTTGATTTGCATTGCATAAATGATTATATTGATAAATGGGTGATGAAATTGATATTAAATAGATAAGTAATGCTTGAAAATTAGATTGTATGTATGAATGAAGATGGATAGTATGTGATAAATAGTAATAGATGTATGTATGAAATGAATAATGTGAGATAACAATGTGATTGAGATGATAGTAATAATGTATGTCACACATACACATGATGAAGACGGGGAAGAGTGATGCCCCCAGCGTATGTGTAGGGAAATAAGGTTCATTTATATAAGACCCCTAGTAGTCAGGAATGAACCATAGAACAAGATTTTATCATTGGGAAATAGCTTGATAGTGTGTGCTAGATAGATATATCAATGAAGCGACGAGCATAAAGATTGAGTGAGGTTCTTAGTGTAATATATTCATCAACAATGGTGTAAGAACCGTAAGAAAAAAATGCATCATCTGGAAATGAGGTGATTGTATAGAAATCACCTACAAAAGATGGAGAGGCTGTAAGGAATGGTGGATGCATGTGAAACACTGGTAGGATGAGTGGAAGAGCCAAACTAAATGTCAGATGAAATGGTGCTAATGATGGGATATGTTATGGTAGGAAGCATATACTTCGATGGCTTAGGAATCCAATGAGTTGTAGTAGCACTATGAGGAGGATGAGATGATGTAGCGGTGGATGAGCTAGATGGAGATTGTGTAATCGATAGTGACCTTAGGTGGTGGAATAATGAAAACCTTAGTAGTAGGTGGAGGTGACAAGTGGATAGAATTGGAAGCATGCTTATACAGAATTGGAGAAAGATACCACTCACGAGAGCGAGAGCCAAAGGAAATGACACCCTTATCTTCTAATTGTTGTAATTTTTATGAAGGGCACAACAATCATTTTCATGATGGCCATTAATGCAATGGAAGTTGCAATAAAGGAGATTGTGTTGGTAATGCAAGTGATGAGCAGGAGGATTTTGATTAGAGTGTAAGATAATCAAGAGTTTATCAAAAACACATAAAACATCATGTGAGAAATGCAATGGCTCCCAAGTAGGAGATGGAGGACGCTTAAGTAGTGGAGGGGATGGAACACGCTTGTGAGGTGGAGGAGATGGAGACCTTGGAGGATGCTTAGTAGATGGAAAAGGAGAAGAAATAGAAGATAACATAGTAGTAGAAGGGGATCTATAACATGTGCAACAATTAAATCTTGTTCTAGATCAATGACCTTATAGCATAAAAGTGTAAATGATTCACATGTATCATATTGTAATTTTTCTTTTAATGCAGGAATCAAGCCATGAAAAAGATAAATTATTCTCTAGATCAATAGGTTGAAACACTAACTGATGCATGCAAGAATTGAAGTGTAAAATGTAATCTATAATAGGTTCTTTCTTTCCTTGATGTAAGCTAGGTAAGTGATCATGTGTAACTCTAGGACCATTGTTAAGCATAAAGCGTCTAAGAAAATCATCTTCCATTTCACAATATGTACTAATAGATCCAAAATAAAAATGAGTGTACCATTGAAGAGCATCATCAACAATACTATGATGGAAAGCTTTTAGTAACAATCAATCATTTGAATAAGAATCCATAGCTAAACGATAATGCTTAAGATGTAAATATGGATTTTCAGTGTCATTGAAACATGAAAATGTAGGCATGATAAAATCCTTAGGAAAAGCTGAATTGTGAATTTTCTTTGGAATAAGATTTTCATGAAGAGATTTATTATTAATAGAAGCATAGTAGGATTTTCTTTCGAGAGTAAGAGATTGAACTTGAGATTTCAAATGACCAACAACATGCATGAGTGATAAAATATCATGTAAAGGAATCGTAGAGGAAGTGAGAGGCACATGAAGAGGTTAAAGTTTTCCATTGTGAGTAATGATGGGAATGAAGAAGAAGAAACAAAAGATGAAGGATCTATGGGAATGCTAGAAGTAGACGTAGAATAAATAAGAGGAGGTGTACTAGTAGAAATGGGAGAATCATGAATAACATCTTGAGAGGAAGAAGAAAGAGGAGGAAGAGGAGGAGAGGAACATGGAATATCAACGAAATGTTAGGAGTAGAATCAGAAGAAATGATAAGAGGTGAACTAGTAGAAGTAGGAGAATCATCATGAATGTTATTGGAAACAACCTCAGAAGTAGAAGAAATTGGAGTGGAAAATTCACATTCAACGGTCTTAAAAGAAGTAACATCCTCTCTAACATTCTCATTATCTAAAATATAATCATCATCACTATCAGAAAAAGCTTCACATGCAAGTATTTCATCAAGATATTCATCATCATATAGATAAGTAGTAGGAGAACTATCATGAGATTTAGCATTGCATTCATTGGATTCATTTTCATAAATAAAAGAGACATGAGATATAACTTTACATTCATATTGATTAGCATTAGAAACATGCACATGTACATCTACAACATTGGAAGTATCATTATTTTTATCTAAAATGGCATAATCAAGACCAAACATATAATCAATAAGAGCATCATCATGTGTTGTGATAGGAATATAAGAAGGTGGAGCAGCATGTGTAGCCATGGAAGAATAAGGATAACTTAAATTAAAATTTTAGTTAGGTGAAATAATGCACACACCAGAATCGACGAAACTAGTGGGAATATTAGGCCCATGAGAAAGATGCAATTTTTGATCATCGTCATCAAATAGATCATGGAAATGAAGGGAATCAAGTTCATCCTCAACAACATCATTAAGGAAAGGATTTACACTAACATGATGCATAACTTGCCTAGAAGAGGAGGATCTATTTTTATCCATGAGGGTTTGTGGATCCTAGGGAAAGGAGTTCTAAAATATGAGTTCACCAAATGGTATGATAAAATTTGAATAATAAATCTAATTGTAGAGTCACCACTATGATAAAATACAGCATATTACAATTTTTAAGCACTCTAAAGATGCAACTATGTAAGCAAATGAGAGAGATATTTCACTTATCGATTTTCACTTATCCTAAAATAGATCTTAACTAGAACAATGATGAATAGCACAGGTAGAGTGTCGGAAATGCTTGATATAAATTATGGAACTTACAAACCTGGATAGGACACAAGTTTTGGGTTATGGAGACGGCACCAAATACCTTACGTAGGCACTGTGACTATGTAGAGGGTCATAATTTGATTTTTCCTATGTCGTTAGGGTTTGGTACCCTTCGTTATTGACCATCGGTATGTCGCTAGATGATTTTGAATGCGCCTATAATCGGCAAAAAAATGATATCCTACAAAACCCCAAAACACATCAAATATTAAAAATAAATTAAATAAATGGGGTGTCAGATTGACCCCGACGGTCACACGACAGAGTGAACTTATGATTGAGTGTTGCACTACATCTCAAACTCCATGTAGTTCTATGTTCTTTTGTGTGGAATAGTGTCCTTAGGTTTCCCTCATGCCAATCATGCCAAGATAATGGGCTATAACAAGATAGAATGCAAATGTGTGGATGGAATTTAGAACTTCCCCTTCTTATGCAGTGTATGCAGAGTAATCAACCCAAAAATATAGTCCCTTTTATAGTATGTAGATACTATTTCCCTTTAGAATTTCCTCCCCTTATAATGGTATGTATGTTGTGTATATATAGGTATATCTTGCATTAATTTTGACACTCGTGACACGAAATACTGACTAAGACATTGGGATAGGAGTAATAAAACCGAAAAGGCCGACCAAAAATGTCAAAAATGTGAAAAAGAACAAAGAGGAAAGGAATGCCCGGGGGTGGATAGGAGCGCACAGGCGCTGGTGTCTAGGCAGGTCTTTGTTATCTGAGATAAGCTGACAAAAATGTGAGAAGAATGAAAGATAGGGATCCCTATGACCTAACCAAAACTAGGTGCATAAGTGACATATGTGAGAGATAAAAATAATATAAATAATCAAAGCAAGTAGATGGACTAAGAAGTGTGTCACCAGTGAATACTTTTCTTACTCAATATCCATACATATAACAACATACTTGGTGGTATAGTAAAATAGTAATATATGTGCGATTTTGTGTCTGCACTTCCCTTGGTGTGTATTTATAAGCCTCTTTCATGGATCATGCTTGAATATCCCAAACTCATCCTGGATCGAGAGACACAACTCATTCATGTAACACAAGATATTATCTATGTCATCCTCCACATAGCCTACTTAACTAGTGAGTCTATGAAATTCCTTAGTATATTATTTCACTTTGATCTCCCTCTATCATAGATTCTAAACCTTTTGAAAAAATTGATTTTACATTCTCTAAGAAATAAATTCACCTTCAACTTTTCCAATACATTCTCCCGATTCTTGATCTTATATTTTCCTCTACACACTCTTTCTATTTGTACATGTTTCCACCAAAGAGACACGTGAACCTTTAGTTTTGTGTAGGAGACCTTGATTCTACTTAAATCCTCCATATATTCACACTTGAAATAATTCTTAAGTTCCATCTTCCAATCAATGATCTCTTATAGTTCCAAACTTCTATAAAAACTTAGGGTATCTAGTCTAGGCTTTCTTCCCATTCTCCCAATAGGATATATGAGCCTTCCCTTCATCCCTTTGGCTTGTGATTCATCTTATTATTTTGTGACTTTCACCCTTAGATTTTTGGTTTCACCTCATCATCATTTCCATCATCCACCATGAAACCTCTATATTTTTTAGTCTTTATGTCCTCCAAATGGATCTATATCTTTTTTATCAACTTAGCAAAGTCCTTAATTCTTGTGCCTTGTCTACTTGACCTATCCAAAAATTTCTTCTTCAATTTTTCATTACATAATTTTTAAGAGAAAAAGATCCAAAATATTTCCAAACTTCACACCTTATACTATATAATTACTCTATTGGAAGATGTTTACAATAATTTATACTCGGTTCACAAATGTGGAAAACTATCCATGTTTTTATGTGTCCTCATAAATTCTACCCAATAATTAATTGATAGAATATTACGATATTGATTTTGTAGCCATGCTCACAAATTTGGAAAATGAAAATACCCATTATGACTCATTCAAAAGGAAATAAAACCTCCCTTTGATACTAAATGATGTGAATGCAGCCAAGGATCCTAATTAAGAGAAACCTTGAACCACATAACCTTTAGAGTTAATATGTTAAAAATATATAATAACATAGAAACATGTACAATTTATTATTAAATCATAATAGGTTACATCAACATAGGTTGATCTCTAATTATACAACCTTAATAATTTCCTAAGAGGAACATGCAATCATAACAAGAAATATCACTTAGAGAGTATATTCCATCACCAAAAGTTTAGTAACCCACAAATTCTAAAATCTATATCTTATCACTAGATCTTCTAATTTACTTTGAGGTTCATGGTTTTGTTTATGTAGGAATGAAATCCTCCCAAATTCATCCTCTAGATTCGATTCATGGACTATAATTCTTTTGGTTGATACAATATTTCCTAAAGACCTAGATGCTCTTGCATCACCGAATGTAGTTATGGAATTATCTAGTTGACGTAGGGGCATACGTTAACATTATGTTCCACATAAAATGGAAAGATTTAGATAATTCATGATTATAAATGGCTATATATGACACAAATTTGGCTAATGGTACCCTTAAGGCAACATTCAAGTTCATAAAATATCTACAAGGAAATTTTATGGGGATAACATGATGTGTTGATTTTGAAGTAATCGTTTTCCAAAACCCCACATACTCTATATTACTAGAATTAGAATGGTTAGCTGATTGTAATGGTATATTTAATTATGAAGATGAGGAAATTACATTTGATTAGAATGATATAATAACACATGTACCCTTAAAAATGGGAATGAGTGGCACATGGAAAAAGAATTCTAGAATGATATCGGTGATGATCAAGAGTAGGATACATTATAAGGAATTTATTCTATTGAAAAAAATCCAACATTCAATTGAGATTTTTAACCTATGAAGAAGTTGAATTTGGTGTTGAGAGTAGAGAAATTGAATTAGATATGGGCCGAATACATTGAGGCATGGTTTTATGGGACAATCGATACAAGGGTCATGTAAGCTACTACATATGGTAAGAGTGCAAAAATATATTGTTATGAAGTTTTGGATGGTTCTGATGAGATTAATTATGAGAAATATTTCTTGTGGGAGGATGATGATGATATTATGACTATATGAAAGAAATAAATATAATTGAGGCCATAAATTATACCAATGAAGCCAAAAATAAAGGATTGAAGTCATGGATAAAAGAAAAATAGGAGAATCTATGGAATAAACAACCAAAAATGAAATGAAGCTGCGAAGGGATCTCAAAGAGTGGCTCAATTCAAATGAGAAGATTCATAAAACACTTCCAAATATCTCTAATATTGGCAATTTCAATGAGTGCATCCTTCAAATAGAATGCATATTTACAAATGAATGGATGAGTATAGAAACCCTAGATGATACACTAATTATTAATGCTACAAAAGAGTGCATTACCCATAAAAATGATATTATTTACCATCTTCTTCAAGGCAAGCTATGTGTAAAAAGAAGGAAGTTTTGAGAGATCCCAAAATACTTAGGAACTAATGATTTGTAAGCACATGTAAACCGATGAAAGCATCATTGGAAAAATATGGTGGAGACATTTCCATGGTTTTGGGTGAAATACTTCTACTAAAATTTAGGACCCCTCCCACATGCATGATATATTCAATAGGAATCTCACTAAGAAACAAGAAATTGGGACCAAATTACAAAAGATTTTTTTCACGCGTTTAACTTCTAGGACCCATACAAAAGTATTTGTTTTGATCGGTGAGAAAATAAAAGATTATTTTTAATTATGAATGTAGACTCCATCAAACAATTTTCAAAATATGGTAAAAAAATGCTTGATTGATGTATATGAGTGGGAAGTAATAGGGCATATTCCTAAAGATAAGGAGCCTATATATTCTTGTAATACCAAGAAGAAACCACATAACCCATAAGAATGAATTCATCCAAAAACTTAAATTTTCAAATAGAAGAAGGACAAAGAGACTTATTTGAGATCAATATAGATAAAATTAAATATTTTTAACAACCATTGAAGGTAAGAGATGAAAAATGTGGAAAAGAAGGACATTTTTTTACAAAGATTAGATATTATTGGGAGGAAGTGGATGTCCTCAAAATAGTAGAATTATTAAAAGAATACAAATATATGTTTTTAGGAGTTTTTGCAACCTCTACATGATAAAGACAGATTTGGGAACAATGAAAATAAAAATTAAAGAAGGAATAAAACTAATTAAGAAAATACCCTACATACTTAATCCAAACGTAAAATTGAAGGTAAAGGCTAAATTCAACAAAATTGTAGTTGCAGGTATAATTTACCTTGTGAAATATTCAAAATGAATTACTATGATGGTCATAAAAATAACAAAATAGGGGAAATAAGGATATGTATGGAATATGAGAATTTGATTAAATCGTGTGTACATGACCCTTTTCCTAACCCTTTTATGGAACAAATACTATAAAATGTGCTTGGTAGAGAAGAGTATTCATTTATAAATAGGTTTTCAAGATTAATCAAGGATTGTTGTTAAATATCAACCAACAATGATATTCACAACTAAGTGGAGATCATTCATGTATATAATAATGTCATTTGGAATTAATATTAATCTAGTAACATTTAATAGGATTATGGTGAATGTATTTAGATAAGTCGTGATTATAAATGGCTAATTTTAGAGAATTCATGATTAAAAATTATTAGAGAAGTCATAAAACACTAAATGATTTAGAGAAGTGAATGCATTTAGAGAAATCGTGATTAAAAATTCTTTTGTAATTTGGTCCTAATTTCTTGTTTCTTAGTGTGATTCCTATTGAATATATCATGCATGTGGGAGGGTCCTAAATTTGAATATAAGTATTGTACCACAACCATGGAAATATCTCCATGATATTTTTCCAATTATGCTTTCATCGGTTTACCTATGCTTGCAAATCATTAGTTCATATGTATTTTGGGATCTCCCAAAAACTTCCTTCTTTTTACACATATCTTGCTTTGAATAAAATGGTAAATACATAACATTTATTATTATCCTTTTTATGGGTAGTGAACCCTCTTGTAGCATTAATAATTAGTGTCTCATCTAGGGTTTCTAAGTTCATCCATTCATTTGTAAATATGCATTCTATTTGAAGGATGCACTCATCGACATTGTCAATATTAGAGATATTTGAAGTGTTTTATGAAATCTCCTCATTTGAATTGAGCCACTCTTTGAGATTCCTTCGTAGTTACATTTCATAAATGATTGTGTATTCCAAATATTCTCCTATTTTTCTTTTATCCACGGCTTCAATCCTTTATTTTTGGCTTTAATGGTATAATTTGTGGGCTCAATTATATTTATTTATTTGCTCGAGTCATAATATTGGCTCATAATATCATCATCCTTAGCCAAGAAATATTTCTCTTAATAAATCTCAGTAGAACCATCCACAACTTCATACCAATATATATATATATATATGGCACTCTTACCTTATGTAGTAGCTTCCAAACCCTTGTATTAGTTATCACATACAACCATGCCTCAATGTCTTCGTCCATATCCAATTCAATTTCTCTACTCTCAACACCAAATTCAACTTCTTCATAGGTTAAAAATCTAATTGAATGTTGTATTTTCCTCCATAGAATAAATTAATTATAATGTATCCTACTCTTGATCATCACGGGCATCATTCTAGACTTTTTTTGTTCATGTGGCACTCATTCCCATTTTTAAAGTGCGTGTGTTATTATATCATTTTATTCAAATGTAATTTGTTCATCTTCATAATTAAATATACCATAGCAAACCATTTTAAATCTAGTAATATAGATTATGTGGGGTTTTTGAAAAAACAATAATTACTTCAAAATCAATAGATCATGTTATCCCCATAAAATTTTCTTCTAAATATTTTAAGACTTTGAATGGTGCCTTAAGGGTACCATTAGTCAAATCATGTCATAGATAGCCATTTGTAATCATGACATCTCTAAATCCTCCCATGTTCTGTGGAAGATAACGTTAACATATGCCCATATGTCAAGTAAAAATTTCCATAATTGGTGTAGATAATGGGGGATCTTGGAAAATGGAGAGAGTGGGATTTGAGGTGGAGGATGAGGTGGATGAGATAGTGAAGTTATGAATAGATGGTGTAGGATTTGATTAGATGAATGACGATATAATTAGTTAATTAATAATGATCATTTAGCTAATTGATTAGTTATGGGATTTTGTGGGTATAAAAAGCTATGAATGAATTAAATTAATTGATGTGGTGGTCTTTAGTGTGTGTTGGTGAAGATGAATTATGGTGGCGGTTTTGAGGTGTCTACACATATAAATAGCCAAAGCATAATAAATGCTAA
The DNA here is from genome assembly GCA_018340775.1 of Taxus wallichiana var. yunnanensis. Lineage (NCBI taxonomy): Eukaryota > Viridiplantae > Streptophyta > Pinopsida > Cupressales > Taxaceae > Taxus > Taxus wallichiana. The sequence continues at coordinate 563,160,245 of CM031242.1, read as the reverse complement.
ATAAAATATGCTAATTAATCCACAAAAATTGCAATCATATGATCCACTCAAGTAATTAAAATTCAATAATCATTAATTAATTAAAAAAATTAGTGGCATTACCATAAAATAAGCCATTTATTATATCAAAATATTATTTTATCCAAAACATAAAAGGGGGTACAACACATGCAGGTCATATGTAGAAATTTTTGTGAAGATATTAATAAGTTTTTTTAGCAACAAAACAATAGAAATGTGTCGTCATGCCCAACTTCATTTTCATACACAATATGTTCCTTCTCTCAATCAACAAACTTAATTGTCTCAAATGAATGGAATAACTCATCTTTATATCAAAACCTGTTATTAGGAAATTCATTTAATCTATCTCATTATTAACACTAATGTTGTGGTAATCCAAAAACTTGTTCACAAACAATAAAATAGTTTAATAATAGGTACCCCACATTATTGAAAATTTTCTCAATGCTTTGAACAATATCATGAGGTAATGAATACCTACCACTTTCAATCCACTCAAAGTTTGGAGGAGCGAAGCATGTTGTGAAAGACATTAAAGAGGGCTTTAACTAGTGTTAATTAACTAAACAACATAGACATCCAATCAATAGATGTCCACTTCTTGGAACAAGCATTACAACAAAACATTACTTCCTACCGATACATTCCACCAATGATCTTAGTTGGATATGGTTTTGTTTTGTCATGCTCGAGAATTGACTAAAGTACTCATATACCATTTCCCATTTACATGGAAATATTTTGGTTTTGTGAAATTTAAAATTCCTTTATTATTTATTCCTATGATTAAATTGTTTCTTTTCTAGATTTTGTTGTTTTATTGACCTTCAAGCCCACAAATTTGGCTTTTAGGTATTTACATAAAAAAATATCAACCCAAAAATGAAAACACATCATGTGACATGAAATTTGTTTCTAAGGAAGTATGAATGGTAAATATAACTTCGTTCATATTCTTGATTTGAACTACTCAAAATGAACAAGCCTAATGATCTGTGTAGATACCCATATTTTGATAAAATCAATATTATTCCTAACATTGCACAAGTTATTGTGCTTCCTATAAATTGACGACACCTCATCAATTAGACTTATTTTCCCTTCAAAACCTCTTAATTGACCAATACACATTGATTAAGCCTACTTATCTTGTTGTTGACTAATGGATCTTCTCATTAGTTAGCTCCCACTTCTAATGCTTCCAAAATATATCGAAATCCCCTCCTGATGATCCCAAAAATCTTCCTAAACCTATTTATAACCCCTAATTAATCCCAGGAGATTAATTAGTCCCTAAAATTAGTCAAATATTGCTTTAACTTGCTAAAAGTCCTTTTGGACTTACCTTTTGTCCCACATGCATCCAAAACCTCCCTTTCTAGAAATCATAAACCTATAAATAGAACTCTACCCCCTCACTTTTCTAAGAACACTTCTCCTTCTTTAGGCTAAACTATAGTATTTTTGTTAGGATTTAGAGCATTCTTCATTGTTATTGAGCTATCACTATCTATTGCATTTTCCAAACTCAAGCTTGAGTAAATGAGAAGAACCATATGGTCTTGTAGCCATTAATGGTGAGCTCTCACTCTCAAACCCTTGAGCATCAAACAATCAAAACTGATTGCTAGGATCTTCATAGGTTCATATTTTTATAGCTTTCAAAGAGTAGAGAGTAATATACATGTTAGTTTGATGTTTTTGTCAAAGTTATAATGCATGCATAGGAATAGCTCTTGTTTATCTCTTATCTAGATGGTTCATAGTTAAGTTGTTAAATATTTGGGGCTTCTTAAGTGTTGTTGTCTCGTTCTATAGCTTTTATAACTTATACATGTTCACATATGGCACGCCCAGTGGGACTCTTATTACATAGTCCATTATTGGATGTTTTTTAAGCTTTTTATTTCAGTTTCTAACCATTTTCATGCATTTTGAGGGTTAAGTAGTTTGGATTCAAGCATTTTACAAACTTACAGGTAGTAAATCTTCCTTTTGTATGTTGATTTGTAGGGTATATATTAGAAATTGCATTAAAAGGCTAAATTCTAACATGTTTGCAGTTTTAGAATTCATTTTTTTGTGATTTTTTGTGGTTTTTCAAGCCCATGCGTAGGTGTTCGGATCGCATGCACACATTGAAACTTGTGTGCACCTTTTTGATAACACACGGACTGTTTGCAAAGACGTGCACCTACTACATTGCATTTTGACTCCCCATCAAGATTTTTCACAAACACTGCACATATGTCTTTTGTCACACGCACGTGCTTAAACCACGTCCGGTTGTCTCTCAAGACACGCAGGTGTTTAAATAAAAATTTGTTAGTTCAATTTTTTTTTCCTTACACGTGCATATGCTTTACATGTCACATGCACATGTTTAAAGAACACGTAGGTATAATTTGTTGTCTTTTTCCACAAATTCATGCACACTGTTCTTCTAGGCATGCACATGTTATAACTCGCATGCACATGTCATAAAGGGAGTGCATGCGTTGATGTCTAAAACCAAAATTTGTTCTAACACTTGTAGGGGTTAATTTCATTGAAATATCTAACACTTTTGTAGGGTTTTAAGACTAATCGAGTGGTTTTTATAGGTTTCTTTGATAAATATCGTAGTTTTGTACTAAATTTTCTTGGTTGAGTTAAGTGAATGTTGCATTGTTATTGGTAAGGTTTTTAAACATGTATTCTCTTCCCTCGCACCTTCTAGGTGATCTTGGGAATCAAAATGCTTCAAAATACCTTCTTTTACGCTTTCACAAACACATCAATTAAGGTTTTCTACATAAATTAACTTCAAATTTGGTTAAAAAGAATTTATTTTTCACAATTTGGTTAAGTATTTTCATTTCAAAGTTTAGTGAGGTATCTTGTTGTGTATGCTCTTTCCTTACATCTTAAGACAATCTAGGAAATCAAAAACAACATTCTATCTCCTTTATATGATGTATTGATTATTTGGAGAATTACTAATCATTGTGTGAAGGACCATATCGCATGTCAAAGAAATCAGGATCTAAACCAAATCTAACATGTTTGTAGGTTTTAACGGTGTTCAAAACCACATTAAGTCTAAAAGATAAAACAAACACCATATTCAACACACTTAATTTACAGGTTTGGATAAGGGTATGCCCTGTCCACTTTAAACTAGGACATAACCCCTTTGGCATAAGCCTTAAGCTACAACAATGGGGGTGGTCCTAGGAACCCTAAAGTAGTCCACCATTGAGTAACCTCGTGGACGAAACAGGAAGTGCTCCACTTACCCACTTGATTAGATTTCCCTTGTGATTTTAGCACCAAAACATTCTCCATTGTGACCCCAATGAAAGATACGTGTGAACGCATTCATTTCTCATCATATTTGAAGGGGGTAAAGTAAAGCCAAGATACTCCAAGACTAGTCAGTGTGACTTTCTTGGTAAATCGAGCTCACAGAGGATGTTTGTGGTAACTAGTTGAGAGAACCACCTAGGAAAGCCATATTGTCATGAAGCCCATTTTGTTGCATAAAGCCAATGTATTTATAGAGCTCTCACGAAGTGACAACTTGTTTGGAGTCAAAATCTTGTTTCTCAAACAAGGCAAGAGTCCACTTAAGTTGAAACTAAGTGTTATTCATCATGAACTTACGACATGTCACTTTGACATAGTTCTTCACTTACCCTAAGGTAAGGTGAAACTCTGTCGAAGTTATACTTAGTTTGTTTCATCATCACTTGGTCTACACCTTTGTTATCTTGTTTCCCATTTGGGAAAAAGAAAAAACATGCATGGATACCACTAGAAATAATCATGTCCACCACTTTTGTATTCTTCTTGCATGACTAGGTTGTACTTCTAGAATGCAAGAGTTGAAAGTGTGAATGGTACGTCATTATGTTCTAGTAGGCCCTATGTCTCACACCCATATTGAGACACATTATCAACGTAGTTAGGATTGATTCATCTTTTGATCTCCCTTAGACGTGTTACCTTGTTCGCATTGCATCGACACAATTTTGATACTTACGTCTTGTTCCTTGTGAATGTGATCTAAGTGTCCATATTGTGGCGTTATTATGCTGCCTACATTTTAACAAATCCTTAGTATACTTGCACTTAGTTTTATTTCAAACATTACCTCAAATCTTGAAAAGTGGGGGTTACGTTGTTTGTGTATCATATCCATACTATTTCAGTGCTAAAAACCTTGCTTTCTCTTGAAACTTGGTTAACGTACCTTAGTAGTATTGTTATGTTCCTTACACACGTAATTTCTACCTTTTAGGGATTAGGTCTTGCTTGTTTCAAAACTAGTCGTAGTATCCTTTAATTAGGAGTCACATCTACCCCTTGTTAATACTTATGCCACATTCATTTTTGAACTTGACATAAGTGTTGACATCGATTTGATTATCTGTACGTCAAAACTACCTTTAAGAAACATAAGGTGTAAACATTTGGTTAATTGACTGGTTTATTTATAGGCTTGCATGATTGTTCCTTGTGTGATAACAATTGCATAGACTTATATCTAGGACAATTCATTGGATTCTTTGATTCTTTGACCCATCATTCATTAGATCATTGATTAGTAAAACATTGAGACTTTAGGAAACTTATACCACATTATACCTAGGTTTTTACATATTGATCACACTTAGACAAAAACCTAGTACAAAAGAGACTAGTGATGCTGCCCATTACGAGAATGGCATCTAAGAAAATTGAACACGAAGTAGAGTTAAATCCTTTTGCGAACTATCCATTTAGTGGCCACAACTTGGGTCCCCTCTTTTCGAGGTTAAAGACGTGGAAGTATTAATTGACCATAGTGGTGATGATTCTGACTCATCTGAAGAGCAACATACTCTTGACCTAGCTCACTTTGACAAACTCCTATTTTATAATAGAGATCAAGTACTCGCATGAGTATTAGAATTAGGAGCAAGATTTCCACAAGAACGTGAAGCAGCCATAAAAATATCAAAGAGGAGGAAGAGCCACAAAGACCTCCCCTTATTGACATGGAAAATCCTTTTGACAGAGGATATGCTTCCACTTCAGGTGTTCGTAACAAAAATTTTGAGAGTGAAAGATCAAAACCAACAGATGGTTCTCGGAGACCATATTTTAAAGCCTCACACAAAGTTAAAGTTGAACATGAACACAAGGAGTTACCTCCTCCCCAATATGATGAAGAATAAGATCCTCACGCCGAAGAGGAGGTCATACAAAGAAAAATACTCAAGCTTAGTCAAAATCTAGTGAACTTAGGTTCCTCTAGTAAGAGTGCACGTAAAGAAAAACTTAAGACCAAATCAGGTGAATTTCACACTCGACCCTTATGATGATGAAACATTAAGGGTTACTCAGGTGAATAGACCATCATCCCCTACAAAATAGCAACTCATTACACAAGAGTTTCAATCCATGAAAAACATGCTCACAATGCTCCAAGAGAGTAATGTAGGTCATAGTAAGAAGTACCAATATGAAGAACTATGTCCTTACCCCTTCGAGAGAGACATGTTATGGGTGTCATTCCCTAAAAAAATTTATTTTCCTAAATTCGACAAGTATAAAGGTAAAGGTGATCCTCATGATCATATTAAATACTTATATATAGCTTTCCAAGAAGTAGCTTTTAGCAACAACTATCTCATACATTTTTTCCTTTGCAACTCGGGAGTACAAGTGCTAGAATGGTTCCTCCATATACCTAAGGGAACGATTGCCACATGGCCCACACTAGCTGAAGGGTTTATGCATCACTTCTCTTTTAACATGGAGAGTGACATTACCATGGTGGACCTTTACAATGTGAAGCAAAACTGAATGATACCTTCACTGGTTTCTTACATCGATGGTGGGGATTGGAAAGTCATTACCCTTGTCCCATTCTGGAAAAAAATGGTTAGTGTATTTATTCCAAACTTAAACCAAGACATAGCCATCCATCTACATATGCACTGCATCATTAACTTAGAAGAATTTATTGAGAAGGGTAGCCAAATCGAGAAGGATCTCATAGAAAAGGGAATGATTAAACCCTTTTCCAAAGATAAACATGAGTCAAAATCTACAGATAAACCCAAGTTCTTCAATAAGAACAAGAATTTCATTAGAGACGGCATCACAGACTCTAAAAGAGTCCAAGTTGTACAAAATGGTCGCTCTTAAAACTTACACAAGGACCTCACCCAAAATCTGCCCTAAAACGAACATTTACACCTTTAATGAATCCTTATCTACCATCCTTAAACAATTAGATGTTGTAAACATGGTGCAATATCCAACCACAACAAGTACCTTATCCAGATGATGCACCTAAACCAAGTATGGTTCAAAGAACATGAATATTATGACTTTCACCGTGTCAAAGGACAAAAACCGATGGACTTCGAAGTTATGCATTTCATTCAAGACCTTATTGAAGAAGGAAAGATTGAGGTAGATTCACCTAAATCTGGATAAGGTCCTAATGAGAAAATGGGAATATTCAAATGCAATTTCCCCAAACATGGTAAAAAGGAAATGAGAAGCAGATCACATCCAATCCTCTAATGACTATAGAATAGCTAACTATGTGTATTCATCAAATGATGATCCCTTTTATTCCCTCATAGGTTGTATTAGTTTATCCGATATACAGCAAAAACTATTATAATATTAGGTAATAGTTTGTAATGTGGGCATGCGACACGCTCGCTTAGTGATCCCATAACCTTCTCAACTTATCCCTTAGGAAGGTTAGTATGACTTACTCGAACAATTGGAAAAAACCACGGCTAAGATCTCAATCGTAGACCTCCTAAAAATATTAAATTCTCATAAGAACATACTATATAAAATGCTCCATAGATCAGGAGTATCTAGACATGTAGATCTTGTGCACCTTCAAGTGATGGTTGTAAATATAAATCCCAATGATTACATCTCTTTTGATCAAAATGAAATCCCATGTAACAACCCAGAGAACAAATTACCTTTATACAAAGAGGTATTGGTTACTCATTGTAAGATAAAGAGAGTGCTTGTGGATGGCAGATCCAGTCTAAATATTTTTACACTGAAGCTTCTCAGGAAGATAGGCCACACAGAAGTAGATCTGGATGCTAATACCATTACAATAATGGCTTATGATAATGAGGAGCGTGAATCAATAGCTACCATAGTGATACCAATGGAAGTAGAGCCCACATATCATGATACAAAGTTCCATCTCCTTGACTTGGACCTTCTATATAACATGCTCCTAGGTCACCCATGGATTCATGCCATGTAGGTCATTCCTTTCACCTTCCATCAATGCATCAAGCTATGTCATGGAGGACAGATGATCACCATCCCAAGTGATCCAGAACTATTTACACATTGTAGAGCATTGCATAGTTTTTCTCATGCAGCATATGAATGTCCCTCTATTGATATTGTTATCCCATTACGAATTGAGGCTATGAAGGATCGTATAGATCCAGATACATTGAATCCTTGCAATCAGAATTTTCCCACACTAGTCAATCCATTTACCTCATGGGAAGAAACATTTGGAAAATATGGTCTAGATGATCAATTCAATCTTCAATAGGCTCTTTTAATATTAGACCTTTCAGTATCACCTAAGACACGTGGTAGACCATACTTCTAGTTCAAGAGCACTTAGGCTATTTTCCCGAACCCTTTGAAAGGTTTGTTCTTAGTGGACTCTTATCAAATGAAAAGATGCTATAAGAACCTACCCGCTAGTTACCTAAAGGAACTATGGGTTTATGTCACTAGGCCCCACAATATATTAAGGGTCACCGAATGATGGGTGTTATGGGTTATAAAGGATTTAGATGTGGCACAAGCACTCAAGGCATATTAGATCCCATTCCTATTCCTCATTTTAAATATAATAAACATGGCCTTGGTATTAGGCCTCATGACAATCCACCCTCAGAGATAGATGTTACCTCTTCTAAATGTGAGGATAGCTCGTCTCATTCAGACAACGATGAAAATTCCCAATGTATCCTATACGAGGATCTTGCCTCTACCAATATGTTTCTAGATTCCGCTATCTTCACCCTTTCGGATCCAATTCCACACCAATTTCCAAGTCACCCTTATATATCCCGAACTCATTGATTGGGATCAACAACTTCACATGTCAATCGATTTATTTGAAAATGATGAGGCAATTGCAAAATTCATGGGACTTAGAGATACCATCCCAAGTAGTGATCATAAGAAGGGTTTCTCTATCAAATTGGATACTGACCACCTACTTTTGGGAAGAATTATAATTATGTGTTTGTTTGAGCAAGAAGATAGACAACAAAGGAAAAATTACTACAAAAAATCCTTGCAGTAAGAATAAGCATAAGTCTCATAGTGACAAGCTCTTTGAGACGCTTGTGGATGAACAAAGGAGCAATCAAAGGAAAAGGTAGTTCCACCATGGGAAGATAAAACTCTTTTAGAGCCACCTGTAGAAGTGGATCTTACTCTCCCCCTGATCCTACATGGATGGAGGATGCTTCAAAAATGTTAGTTAAAGAAACAATCAGTGTCAACATCGGGTTAGAAGAGGATCCTAAGATGATAAAGCTAGGAGCTTCACTCTCAAAGACAAGGATAAAAAAACCCTTGTAGTACTATTACAATAGTATTCAGACATATTTTCATGGTCATATGCAAATATGCTAGGTTTGGACCTAACGTTGGTTGTGCACAACTGACCTTGTTACGCACACAAATGCCAAACCTATCAAGCAGAAACTAAGGAAAATACACCCAAATATTACATTGTTTTTCAAAGAAGAACTGGAGAGACTATTAGCAGCAGGTTTTATCAAACCTATTTACTATTCATCTTGGATATTTAATATAGTCCCAGTCCTAAAGATGAATTCCCCTTGCCCAACATCGACATAATTTTTGATTCCACCGCTAGTTATGAGATATTGTCTTTAATGGATGGATTTTCGTGCTACAACAACCAGTCAAGATCGCAGAGGAAGACCAACATAAGACTACTTTCATCACCCCTTGGGGGACATTTTTCTATCGAGTCACGCCTTTTAGAATCAAGAATTTTGGGGCTACATATCAATGCGCAATGTTGTCATCTTTCATGACATTACGAATGTAGATACTGCGAGTTTAGATATTGCACTATTATGACTAATATTGCACTAGTTGTGCTTCTCCTACAAACCGACAATACACTTGCTGGTTCAACCTATCTAAATTTCTTCCTACGACATCCCTTTTGTCATTTTTCCTCTTATAAACCATTTAAACAAGCTATAATAGCTTCGTTCTAACTACATTAGCTTCTTATTTCTTCCAATCCACTTCTACCACCTTCTGGCCTATTAATCCATTCCATTGGATTGATCGACCCTTCAAACTTCTCTCCAAACCCTAATCACCTCCTAAACATGTTTAACTAAGCTTAAACATGGTTTGTCTCTCCCTAAACCTAGTCAAAGTAAGCTTTGACTTGCTAAAAGTGCTTTTTGGAATTTAGTATTTGTCCCACATGCACCCAAGTTCCCCTTTTTCCCAAATGGAAAACCGTATATAGGGATATACCCCTCTCTCAAAAAAGAGAATTCCTCCCTTCTTCCTAAGCATAGATTATAGTATTTTGCATCTAGGTTCTAGTTTTCATTTCTAGTTTAGATATTGAGCTATTTACTTCACTTTTGCATTGTTAATCCAATTTATAGGGTAAAGGAGAAGAACCATTGGCTCAAAAGCCTATAATGGGGAGATCTCTTTCTCTTAATCACTAAAACTGATTGCTTAGGGCTTATTAGGTTCATTATTTTAAGCTTTCAAAGAATAGAGATAGTTTAATTAGCTTAAATTTGAGTGTTTACTTCATAAATAATGCTAGTTAGAAGATCTTGTTCATTTCTTATCGGATGGTCCACTGATTTGTTGCTTGAAGCCTCTAGGGATTGTTTAGGAATTCTTACCCCAAATCTATGGCTTTCTACAAATTTTCTTTGAACACATTTGGCATGCCGGTGGGACACTTATGTCCATCCTCCATTAATGGAAGTCCTTTGAGTTCTTCAACTTTGAGTTCTTCAAAGCCATTTTTCAAGTTTTTTTAGTGTAAATCACTTGTTATTTTCCTCATTTATGTTTTAAACCTTGGATTAATGAACTCTATTTACACACATTTGTGGGTTTAACATAGAAATAGGAAGCTTTGACTAACCAATAACCTATTTTCTTTTGAAATTTTGAAAATCCATGTTTTTTACAGGTTTTTTACAGGGCACGCATTGGTGTTTTGAGGTAGCGCGTACACGTTGATATAGGCGCGTCTCCATCGAAAAGGTCACGTACCCGTCAGGGTGTCCTCTGTGTTTTTGAAATTTTTTTCTACGAGGATGCGTCTGTGTCTCCATTGGCATGTCCGTGTCTCCACCTCTTTGGATGCATCTATGTAATTAATATCACTATGTAAAATTTTACAAACTTCTTTTTGCTTGGGCCGCGTATCCGTCGGTAGGAGCGTGTACGCGTTGAAACCCTAGTGTACCTATTGGATCAAGGCACGTAGGTGTTGCTGACTGATTTAAATTTTAACATACCCGTGTAGGTGTTGGTTTAGGTGCGTACCCATTGTCTAGGGCGCGTACATGTCGGTTTGGGCGTGCAGGTGTTACTGTCAAAATTAAAAAAATTACGGTCTGTTTTAGCTATTTTTCTAACTTTTTTTTGTGAGGTTTCTAAAAAGATTGATAGGTTTTAAAACAGGACTAACTCTTTAAAATTTTGGTTTGCATGATTAAGTGTTTTTCATTTCTTAGCTTAAATTAGGGTTTGTGAAACGTGTGTATGCTCTCTCCTTGCGCTTTCCAAAGTGATCTTAGAGATCAAAATCACTTACACAAAATCTATTTTACATGTTAAAAACACTTGCTTCTTAAGGATAAAGTAACATTTTTATGTGCTTTTTAGGATTTCCACTTTGCGTATGCTCTTCCTTCGCACTTTCGGGTGATCTTAGGAATCAAAAGCAAGTGTGAGTTCTCTTTTACCTCAATCAGCAAAATGAGAAAACTACTAACCAACTTGTTGTCTACAAGACCTAACGTTGGTCAAAGAAAGGTGTTAAGAATGAAGTGAAAACTTCTAATACACGTGTGTTTTCAGATTTCCAAAAGGTGTACCACTTTTGAAACCACATTAAGATTAAAAAAGATAAAAAACACACCACATTCAACACACTGTATTGTAGGTTTTGGAAAAGGGTAAGTCCCTCTCCGCTTAACTAGAACGTAACCCCTTTGGCATAACACCTTAAGCTATAACAATGGGGGTGGTTCTAGGAACCCCAAAGTAGTCCACCGAGTAACCTCGTGGACAAAACGGGAAGCACCTCACTTACCTACTTGACTAGTACACCTTGTGAGATAGCGTTATCGGTTGTTTGTGTGGTGACCCAATAATAGTACACATAGGTGCACTAGTTGCCTACTGTTCTTGAAAGGGGTAAAGTAAAGCCAAGATACTCCCAAACTAGTCAGTGTGACTTTTTGGGTAAATCGCGCTCACTTAAGACAACCTTGTAACACCTAGTTGAGAGCTTATTAAGGAAACCATTTTGTCTGGAGGCCAACTTTACTAGTCCATTCGCGTCGTTTGCCATCACGAAGTGATAACTTGTTTGGATTCAGCACCTTGTTTGTCAAACACGGTAACGAACCCATTCTAAGTTGGATCTAAGTGTTTTTCATCACGAATTTAGACAAATGTATTACTTATCTTAGCTTCCTTCTCATTTTCGAATGAGGCAAAGCTCTGCCCAAAGTGAAACTAAGTCTATTTTCACATGTTCTTGATCTACACCCATGTGTTCATAATTTCCACGTTGGAAGTCAAACAGAGGCATACTTTACGTTTCATGTCAGAGATAGTGCTAACTACTTTTTGTATGTTTACACTCATCCATGTTTGTGGCTAGGGTGTTAAACGACTAAAGTGAGTGGGTATGTTTTCACGTCTTTGGCAGTCCTATGATCTTGATTTCAGGATCTTTGTCATTGTTATGGGTTGGTTTTGTCATTCTATCTCTCCCTAGTTTGTCGAATTTTTCTTGCATTTTAGTCGTTTAGTATTGGCATTTATGTTGCATCTCCCATTCTTTGGGCATGTAGTATAGATCCCTCTATTACGCGGTTATGCTACTTGCATCGTCACAGACTTCTTGTTATACCTTCTACTTGGTTTTAGTTTTGACATCATCTAGGTTTTTTGACGAGTGTTGATAACGCATTATATATATCGTCATGATGTTGTCTTGATATCGATGCCTTGCTTGCTTGGTTGAGATATCTTGATAAGCGTTGTTGCACTATATCTAATTGTGACTTCCACTTTTCAATACACTTGGCTTGTTGTTAGTACTTGAGTCAGTTCTAGGTATACCTTGTTAGGGGACTTTGTCAGTATTGTGTTGATATTCAAGCCTTGTTAGATTTCTAACTTCGGCCCACATATCTAGTACAACATTGTCATTCATCTTGGTCTTTTAAGTATAGATTTGACATAACGTGACTTAGGTGAGTGATACATTTTCATCTATCCATATCGGTATCCTTTGAAAACTAGTAAACATAGTGTTGCATCTGAGTATTGGCTAGTAATGCCTAGACTTTTCAAAATGGCAAAAAAATCCGGTGAGCTTAATGCAGGAGCTAATCCCTTCGATGATTTCCCCTTTAGCGGTAACAATTTAGGACCACTCTTCTCTCAAGTCAAAGATACGGAAATGTTAATCGATCATAGTGGAGAAGAGTCAGACTCTTCGGGAGAACAACAAAGGTTAGACCTAAATAGATTTGACGAGCTCTTATATTATAACAAAGATCAAGTACTCGCGAGAGTCTTGGCATTAGGAGCTAAACTTCCACATGAGTGCGAAGAAGAAACAAAGATCGTTGACCCTAACTTAGGAGAGTGAAGATTCATCTTAGACATAGATAACCCTTTTGATGTGGGATATGCATCCACTTCTGGGAAACATAAGGCCGTTGTTGAAGGAGAAACATCACGTAAACATCCCTTTAGGGCTTCACGTAAAGTAAAAACTAAGTGGAAGGCTTCCCCTCCTCCGAAATTTGATGAAGAAGATCCCCTGGTTGAGGAGGAGACCCTCCAAAAATAGATCTTGAAGTTGAGTCAGAAATTAGCAAACCTAGGTACTTCAAAAAGAAACACAGGTAAAGACAAAGACAAAAGTAAACTTAACGAGTTTCAATTTGATCTGCATACAGACTATACCTTTAAGGCAACTCAGGCTCACAGGTCGATATCGCCTACTAAGGAGTAACTCATTCAGGATGAATTGAAATCTATGAAAGATATGATCACAACATTACAACAAGGAAATATAGGCCAAAATAGAAAGTATCTCTACGAAGAACTATGTCCTTATCCCTTCGATAAAGACATGTTATTGCAGCCCTTTCCTAAACATTTCACTATTCCAAAGCTCGACAAGTACAAAGGAAAAGGTGATCCCTGCGATCATGTCAAATACTTTTACATGGCTTGTCAAGAGGTCACCTACAATGATAATTTTCTAATACGACTCTTTCCCCGTAGTTTGGGAGCTTTGGCGATTGAATGGTTCTATAGCATACCTAAAGGATCTATAACAACGTGGCCAGCACTAGCAGAAAAATTTGTGCGAGCACTATTCTTTCAATATCAAAAATTATGTCACGATGAATGACCTTTGCAATGCAAAGCAAAAACCTAATGAAACCTTCACGGGTTTCTTACAATGATGGAGAGCGCTGGCTGGTCGCTTCCCTTGTGCTTTACCTGAAAAACAATTAGTGAACTATTTTTTTCCTAGTTTAAACTCGGAGATATCCTTCCATCTTCAGTTGCATTGTGCATCTAACTTCGAGGAATTTATAGAGAAAGGTAGACAAATTGAAAAAGCTCTTATTACCAAAGGAACACTTAAACCCTTTGTTAAAGAAAAACATGAGGCCAAATCTGTAGACAAACCTAAGTTCTTTAATAAGAACAAACACGTCGTTGGTGATGGAATTACTGACTCCAAAAGAGTCCAAGTTATGTAGACAGGTCCGCTTTTGAAGCTTTCGCAAGGACCTCATCCCAAGGAACCTACAAAACGTACGTTCACAGTGTTGAGTGAACCCCTAACTGCCATATTAAAACAATTAGATGATGCTAAAATGGTAGAGTGTCCAAGCACCCATAGACGTTCAAGAAAATGCTCCAAAACCTAGTTGGTATAAAGACCATGAACACTATGACTTCCATCGTGTCAAAGGACACAAAACGGATCAATCCTTACATTGAAGCATTTCATACAAGACCTCATTGAAGAGGGAAAGATTTCCATAGAATCACCTCCTGATTCAGGATAGGGTCCTAATGAAAAAATGGGCATATACAAAGAACCTTTTCTCAATCACGCGGATAACAAGAAAAGGAAACTAGATCACAAGCAGGCCTCTAATGACTATCGCACTATTGTGTATGTTTACCCTAGTAATAACAATCCATTCAAATCCCTTATAGGTTGCATCCATTCGCCTAATGACCGAGTAAACACAATCTAAATTCTCGAAAAGAGTTGTGTAGTTGGAACGTGACGCACTCACTTAATCATACCTGATCCAATACCAACTACCCAAAGCCAGTATAATTTACTAAACCAGCTAGAGAAAACACCAACTAAAATATCCATTTTGGACCTTCTTAAAATCTCTACTACTCACAAGGATATATTGTACAAAACATTATAGAATTCGGAGTCTCTACTGAAGTAGATCCCGCGCACTTGCAAACTATGGTCACCCACCTTGAATCCACTGATTACATCACTTTTGATCGCAACGCTATCCCATGTAACAAGCCTGAGCATAATTTGCCTCTCTATTTAGAAGTGGTCGTTACCCATCGTAAGATTAAAAGAGTGCTGGTGGATGGGGGATTTGGTATAAACATATGCACATTGAAGCTGGTTAGGTAGCTAGGCCTTTCAGAAACAGATCTGGGAGTTAGGACCATCACCATCACAGCGTATGATAATGAGGAGTGAGAATCCGCAGGTACTATCATAGTGCCCATGGAAGTAGGTCCAACTTGTCATGATACGACCTTCCATGTCCTGGATTTAGATCTCCCATATAACATGCTCTTGGGGCGTCCATGGATTCATGCCATGTAGGCTATCCCTTCGACATTTCATTAATGTATCAAGATGTGCCATGAAGGGCGTATAGTCACTATCTCAAGTGATCCTGAGCCATTCACTCACTGTCAGTGTTGCATAGTTTCTCTCGTGTAGCCTATGAGTTCCCTTCCGTGGATGTTGTCATCCCTCTTAAAATGGAAGCTATGAAGAATTGGGTGGACTCAGATTCACTCACACCTTATAATTAGGACTTCCACAAGAGAATACACAAATATAATCGATATATAATTTTCTCTGTCCATTACAATGTATGGAGTGCTATTAAATAGCCATCCAAATAGGAAAACCAACTTCCTATAAAGTAGGAAGTATAAACAATATAAAACCCGTATTAATATATTGTTATACATTTGTTATAACAATATATATAAAACTAACCATATAAATATTTACCATGATGTAAATACTAATTCCTAACATTCCCCCCCTTAGTGTTTACATGGTAGAAAAACATCCACACTCTCAACTATAGTATGCTCACCCCTGTGGCATGTCCAACTCTGTGACTCATGACCTTGATCCAAAAGAAAGGCTCTCTCCTTCCATGGTTTTAAACAGGCTTACCACAAACCTTGACGTGACAGGAACCTCATCAACTGTCCACCTCGTGTGGTTTTCTGGATCCTCCCACAAACCCTTTCAAGATCCATGAACTGACTTACTCTGGTGCTACTGTTCACCACTATGCTTATACATCAGGGAATTATGTAGGAAACACAACTTGCATATCACAAAACTGCATAATAGAAGATATACTGAAAATATTTCACATTACTTCCTATAAGAATCGTAATGTTCTTAATTATAGTCTTTGTCATTGATCGCTGCCACTTGATCTCGAATAGCATAGAAAACTGCCACTGCCACTGGAAGCTTTCCTTGACTAAGTCATTTTGGGTGCAGAATGGGAATGGAACATTGGTATGTATTCCCCCCCACAATGTGAAATTCCACTCAAATAGATATTGAGAAGCAAAATGCATCAAAGAACATACTCCTGAATGGATCTTGCTAGTTAGGTCTTGCTGCACATGGTCACTAATGCTAGTGAACGTATTCTTCTAGCTGACCATCTTCCAAAGAAGTACAATAGTCAAAGGACCAAGTCAGTCAGAGGATCACTAATAGTCATCTATGCTCCAACACAACTCTCTTTCCAACATCCATCAAATACCACACAAAACAGGAACACTGCAAACTGAAGCACACTGAGAAAATGGAAACCACACTGAAAATCATATACTCACACCATACATATGCCACCACAGCTTCTACGCGGCCCCATCGTTGGTGACTGACGAGAGGTCGCTGTTCGACCTCCTTCCTCCGATGCCTCCTTCCTCCATCTTCATGCTGCTAGTTCAGTCGGATGTGATCATGAAGCTCAAAATACCTTCAATAATTTGGACGTCGCGTACAAGCGAAAATGCGTCCAAAATTGAAATGCGGGCAATTTTTTTATTTTTCAGACTTAATACAATGACACAACTTTTTGACGACAAAAAAATGACAAAAAATAAATATCCTAAAATCACCTATTTAACTTTTACAACTTCAATTTTTGACTTGAATTTGAGAGGACAACACTTGACTTTGACACTTTGATGGACACAAAAAAATAACTATTTTGACATATATACATATAATATGACTCTTCATGTTATATACAAAGTGGATAAAATTTAAATGACACAATTTTTTATACTAAATAACATACACACTAAACATATAAGAAATAAAAGAACACCTCTTTAATGAAAGGCCACGTACGGACTCGGAAGTTAAGAGAACAAATTTTTGAACTACGAACAAACATATGAACCAAAACAAGACTTAAGACTTAAACATTGGACACTTGATTTAATTTGAAAAAGAAACTGTAACACAACTAATTACCACTTTTCTTGGAGGAAAAAACGAATCTGATGCATAGAAGGATGTTGCAGGGAATTAGTTGACCAAACCGCTTGGAGAGCTCCTCATCAAACTAAAATACCACGATCCATGCAAAAAAATCAATGTGATCTGAGATGCACGTTGATAGATTTGAGTAAATATTTCAAGCTTCCAGTTAATAATGATGTAGACAGTGAAGGAGAATCACTATCGAGATCTTATTTTGCATTGAATTATCTATTCCGTGTCAAAGTGGAGATCAGAGGGCATGTGGAAGAACGATGCATGGATGACAATGACAACAAAGCATTCAACCAAGTCTTGAGATAAGACGTGTTTGGAGATCAAAACTATCATCGATTAATTACACACTCACAAACCAAAATCTACATGCATGCAAAGATTTCAATGGAGCTATAACAGTCCGCGCAGATCTTGCCTCATCTACCACGCAAGAATTTACCAGAGTTGTCAACAGGCGCAAGCATGTGTTGAAGATATCACATACAACTTTGACAATATAATTGATGTTGCATCAAACTCTACATGAAGGCCATGGATATGATGACTGAAATTTGCCTTGTATATCTCCAGACTAAGAAATTGGATCTGAATACATAGAACCCAATGCAAAACGTGCAAACCACTTACTATTTATATTGATGTGTAGATCACAACTACTGAAAGATGCAAATGCCACATTAATACTGGACCAATGGAAGCAATGAAGTTGACCATAATGTGTGCACAAGTATGCAAATGGCAGATCATTCAAGGCTCACCAATCGTTGAATGCTTGAATTGATTACCACAACATTTGAAAATAATAGATATAATCAAACCAAGTCCTTGAAGCTGCGAATCCAATACAGTAAGATAAATTCGACCAGAAAATCTATTTTGTTATATTATATATACGTTCCACCTTTGCATAAGAACCCATCCCCGATGTCTATATCTGCACTTAGTTTAATTTACACAGCTTCACTAGTACCTCGTAATATATCTGATCTGTGCTCTCACCAATCTGTATAAAAAAATTCAACGACTTTCATTTTGGACTCCACCTGCTCCGATACCAAATGAAGAGAATACACAAATATAATCGATATATTATTTTCTCTATCCATTACAATGTATGGAGTGCTATTAAATAGCCATCCAAATAGGAAAACCAACTTCCTATAAAGTAGGAAGTATAAACAATATAAAACCCGTATTAATATATTGTTATACATTTGTTATAACAATATATATAAAACTAACCATATAAATATTTACCATGATGTAAATACTAATTCCTAACATTCCCTTCTTTGGTCAATCCTTTTGCATCTTGGGAGGTTACATCAGCAAAATATGGGCTAGGAGAGCCATTTACTCTTGAACAAGCATTATTAATTTCAGACTTCTCAATGTCACCTAGGACACGGGGTAAGCCCTATTTTAGTTCAAAAGTACACGAGAACCATGTTCAGAACCATTAGATAAATTTTTTCATAGTGGCCTCCTGTCTGAAGAAAAGATGTTGGAGGATCCCATTAGTAAGGTGCCAGAAGGAACCATGGCCTCATGCCATCAAGCGCCTCAGTATACTAAAGGACACTCCATGATGTTTTTCATGGGTTATAAAGGATACGGATGCGGAGCCAATGCACAAGGTCATCTAGAACCTATTCCTACTCGCCATTTCAAATCTGACAAGCACGGTCTTGGGTTAAAATCCCAGGATGCTCAACCCGTCGAGGTTGATGCTACCTTTTCTGAGTGTAAGGACGTTTCGTATAATGTGGATAGCGATACAAGTTCCCAATGTAGCCTCTACAAAGATTTGGCTTCCATGAACCTATTCCCAGAGTCATCCATCCTTACCCTATCTGAATCCATCCCTTCAACCGATTATCAAGTCACCCTAGTTTATCCTAAACTTGTAGATTGGGACCAACAACTTTACGTACCACTTGATATCTTCGAGAATGATGAAGCATTCACAGAATTCATGGGACTCAGGGATTTTCTTCCTGTTGGGGACCACAAGAAAGGATTCCAAATTCAGTTAAACACATGTGCATACTTTAGAGAAGAGGCAGAGATGTGTGGCCACTTGGGTAAGAATGTTGTGAATAAAAGTAAAAATACTTCAGAGCAACCTAGTACAAAGAATAAACGGAAATCTCATAGTGACAAACTCTTTGAAACACTTATAGAAGAACAAAATGAAAAGCACGTGGATAAAATAACTTATCCATTTGAAGATGATAAAGAGTTACCTCAGGAGGTTGATCTCACCCTCCCTCCTGATCCTACTAGAATGGAGGACGCATCTAAAATGCTCATTGAGGAAACCATCAGTGTTAACATTGGTTCAAAGGATTTACCTAGGATGATCAAGTTGGGGGCTTCTCTCTCAGCTCAGGAATAGAAAACCTTTGTGGAACTATTAAGAGAATACATTGATATTTTCACATGGACATATTCAGACATGCCCGGCTTGGATCCAACACTAGTTGTGCACAACCTTGTTGTGCACCCAAACGCCAAGCCCATTAAATAGAAACTATGGAAGATGCATCCTACAGTTGCACTTCTTGTCAAAGAAGAATTGGAGAAACTCTTGGCTGCATATTTTATAAAACCTATTGATTACTCGATTGGATCTCAATATAGTTTTCCAAAGACAAAAGAAACTCATTGGCATTAGGATCTGATCTTGACTTCCATGACATCAATAAAGCATGTCCTAAAGATGATTTTCCTTTTGAACATAGATATGATCGTAGACTCTACCACTGGCTATGAGATGCTATCCTTAATGGATGGCTTCTCAAGGTATAATCAGATAAGGATAGCAGAAGAAGATCAGCACAAAACTACCTTCATCACCCCATGGGGAACCTTTTGTTACAAAGTCATGTCGTTCGGACTCAAAAATTCAGGGCTACTTATCAGCATGCTATGACTGTCATTTTTCATGATATGATGAATGATATTATGGAGGACTATGTGGATGACATATTAGCTAAATCAAAGAGTAGACAAGAGCACCCATAAGTGCTTAGATGTATCTTTCAGCACCTCAGGGACTACAAGGTTCGTCTTAACCCTAAGAAGTGTGTCTTCGGTGTATTATCAGGAAAACTCTTGGGATTCATAGTATCACAGAGAGGGATAGAGGTGGATCCCGCCAAAATCACTACTATTACAAACATGCCTCCACCCACCACTCTTAAACAACATAGAAGTCTGCGAGAAATATCCAGGCTATTTGCCATTTTATTTCTCAGCTTGCAGATAAATGTCATCCGTTTACACATCTTTTGAAGAAGGATGTTGCTTTCAAATGGGGGCCCGAATGTCAGAAAGCATTTGCTCTACTCAAACAGTACCTTGTAAATCCACCTGTGCTGATGCCACCTACTCCTGGAGAACCTCTCCTTTTATATATTTCTGCATTATTGGTGCAATTTGCTTACCCAATACGATCTTAACCATAAGGAGAGAGTTGTTTATTACCTTAGTCGTACATTGATTGCCTATGAATTGAACTATCCACAGATTGAAAAGGCTTGCTTGGCAGTTGTCTTTACATTTCAAAAACTCCACCATTACCTCCTTAACAATAAAACTAAACTTATTTCCAAGGTTGACCCTCTTAAGTACCTCTTATCCAAACCCGCCTTAACAGGCCGAATGGCTAATTGGATCATTCTTTTGAGTGAATTTGAGATAGAGTTTGTAAATCAGAAGTCCTTAAAAGGATAGGTATTGGCAGATCAGTTGGCAGAAGCACCTTTACCAGGAACAGAGCCTTTGTGTCTAGATCTCCCAGATGCATCTATGATGTATATCGAAGAATCCACGGAATGGCAAATCCATTTCGATGGATCATTTACTTTTCATGGATCAGGAGCAGGAGTAGTGCTTATTACTCCCACATGAGATATTATACCAAGGGCATTCTAGTTGGGGTTTCCCTATACCAACAACATTGCAGAATATGAGGCACTCATTATTGGCCTCAAGCTAGCTCTTGGAAGCTAGTTTGGTCGTTGGAGATTCTCAGCTTATCATTAAGTAGGTCAATGATGAATACAAGGTCAAAGATGAAAAACTTATTCCCTATAAGAAGTTGGTTGAAACCCTGAAGGAATATTTTTCACATGTCATATTTGAACAAAAACCTAGATCACATAATAGATCTGTGGATGTCATGGCTACCATCGGGTCTCTCTTGCGCATCCCGCCTGAAGAGAGTAAGATGCCTTTCTTTGTGGAACACTTACAGATGTCGGCATATGATATGCCTAAATCTGTTTAGCATGTGAAGTTTTGGTCCCCTATCCCCTGGTATGACCCTATTTACCAATACCTACAAGATGGAACCTTCCCACCTGACATTACCCATTCAGAGAAAAAAGCCCTTATCCGCCGCATAGCCCGTTATACCCTCCTAGGAGGCACACTTTATCACCATGGCTACGATGGGAACTTGCTTCGCTGTCTAAATGTTACTGATTTGGTTCATGCAATTAAAGAGGTACATAGTGGTATCTGTGGGGCACACACTAGTGGAATGGTGCTAGCTAAGAAACTATTGAGAGTAGGCTACTATTGGCCTACTATGGAATCTGATTGCTACAACTTTGTGAAGAAATGTGAACTTTTTCAAAAGTACGGTAATCTCATACATGCACCACACAAGCTTTACAGCCTATTTCCACGCTTGGCCTTTTTCAAAGTGGGGTTTAGATCTCATAGGGAAGCTCCACCCTTCTTCATCAGATGGTCATACACACATCATCACTGCCACCGAGTATTTCACTAAATGGGTGGAGGTTGTTCCTCTTACCTATGTCACCGGTGTGCAAATATCCAAGTTTATCATGAACCATCTTATATGCCATTATGGTATCCCCTCGGCCATTGTCACTGATAATGGTAAATCTTTCAAAAATAAGATGGTAAAAGCCTTGTGTCAATGCTTTCATATCCAACTTAAATGGTCTACCCCCTATTACCCTCAAGGTAATGGGCAAGCCAAGGCTACAAAAAAACTCTTGTGCGTATCATGGAGAAAATGGTCTAGTAAAACTGGTCGTAATTGGCACTTGCAAATCCATCCCGCCCTCTGGGCTTATCGCACCTCCATCCACACCCCTACTGGTGTGACCCCGTATTCACTTGTCTATGGCACTGAAGCCATCATACCTTTGGAAGTGGAGCTTCCCTCCCTAAGAATATCTCTTAGGGACTACCTTGACAAAGATGAAGACTACAGAGTTGCTCTCCTGGCAGAGTTGGAACTGTTAGATGAATGGCGTATCAGAGCACTTAATCACCTTAAAGTATATCAAAATAGAGTATCCAAAGGATATAAAAATGCATCATTCATAGGGAATTTGATGTAGGTGATCTTGTACTAAAATAAAATTAGAAGAATACCACCAAAGATAGGGAAAAGAAAGGTAAATTTGAGGCCAATTGGCTCGGTCCCTATGTGGTGACCGCTAAATATGGATCAGGGGCATATAGACTTGCCTATTCAGATGGTGAAGAGCTTCCAAAGCCCATGAACACCATTCACCTCAAGCACTTCTATGCTTAAGCATGGCTGGAATATTGAGATAAGAAACTAAAAAGTAGAAAACAAAGAAAAAACAAGCAAAAAATTAAAAAATTGAGAAAAAGTAAAGAAAAAGTAGGTCATCCTCGTGTGAAAACCATGCAATTGTGGCGTAGTGGGCATGTCCTTTTGTGAAAACCATTTTCGACGCTCAAGGAAGGTTTCTCGTACACAAGTCACTCTTGCAACAAGATGGGTAACTCTTGCTACTTGCTAAAATTCCGCAGTACCCTGGCTAGGTCTAGGGATCCGACCTCGAGCTCCCTTGTAGGACCTGTGATCTGGTTTACTTACGCTATATCTGTGTGATGGATGTGGCCTATTTGTATATTCCCACATCACGTTGGGGCACATTCACATTCCACTTCATTGTACACTAACACGTGGCATTTGACCCTTTGTATATTCCCACATCACATTGGGGGCATTCCACGTTTCTTTAAAAGCTTGTACATTGCTTTCAAAACATGACCTTGAAAATACAAAAACATTTAAAAAGGGTACACAAAAGCCTAAACATCTAGAAAATTTCCCTTTTTAGGGATAAAGCTACATTCGTCTCACAATGTCATCTTAGGGAAACCTAGACAACAATGACAAACATAGCTACGAAAACTTATCCTTCGTGATAAACTCAAAAACATTAGAAAATATGTCAATATTGTCCCGCAAAAACAAAGTGGTAGTTAGATTGCTTTTAGTTGTTGGTTTGTATAGTTTTGATGTACTTAGCTTGTTGTGTTGTTCGTTCTTTGAATGATTCTTTGCTTACATTATATTAGATCTTGTTAGGTTTAATTGTGTGTTGCACTGTGTTCATTGTTAGGACTGTTATGCTTGTAATTAATTGTTGTATGTTTCTTTGATTGCTATGTACACTTGTTAGAACTCGTTTTTACTTGCTTAGATTAAAGTGTTAGATTAGTCTTCATTTTAGTTGCATTGCATTGTGTTGCATGTGTATATTTGTTTAGTTTTGTTAACTTTTGCTTGTGTGTTTGTTTAGCACATTTTTTTGTTATCACATCTATCATCCATCATTTCATCACATCTAACATCATCTATACATCATATATAAATAAAATGCTAAGTATTACATCATGCATGTATGCTAAGCTAATCATCACATATCGTATCATCAATGGGGGCAAGAGGGGTTGCACATAATCACTAATCTATCCCCCCCACACCAATATCATCTAGTATCATCCCAAAATGCTAGCCATGTGGAATCAAACATCTCATAAATTAAAATACATGATATCAAATACACGAGTATATCATCGCTATGAAAGGAAAACATGTACATCTCTACATCTGAAAGTATGTCACATACATGAAAAGGAAAAGATACAACATGAACATCAATGAAACGTAATTACCATGACAATATATCAATACATGACAAGATATACAAGACAGTGTCCATATAATACATGTATAATCAATATCTCAAAGTGTCAAAGTCCATTATATACAAAATGTGATGTCCATCTGCCATATAAAAGGGGTAGGGATCAAATACTAAGCCTACATACAGAGGCATGGTGGTACATCAAAAGTACATACATCGATCAAAATCGAGCCTTCATCTAGAGGCATCCACAAAAGAATCTAAAGAATTTATACATGGGCAAAACCCGCCTTCATAAGAGGCATATACAAATGAATACATACATATACAAATGGCATGAGTAGGAGACTCAGCCGTAACTCTCGCCCTCACCGAGCCTGCTAAGACCATGTCCTGGGGGACAGAATAATGGAGGTTGTGATGGGCCTGCCCCTGAAGAACCTACCAACTGTGAGGAGGGATCCTGTGTACCCCTCTGTGTGTGTATTCGGCTATGTGGTGGTGGCTGTTGTACTAACCTAGCCAACCTCCTTGATCTAGAGCTGTGCGGCTCACATCGAGCTGGGCATAAGGTGTCACTCACTCTCTCTCTTTGGAACTACCTAAAAGTAGTTTGTCTTGTAATAGAGAGCCTTGCCTGTGGCCCTGATAGTGTGACGTATCGAATCCTCGTCTCATGTGGCCAAGGCTTCTGTAGGGTGGCATCATGCTCACTTATCAATCAACCTCTACAGCATCAACCTACCTAGCAGTTGTGGCCTCTCGATCTCTCTCCAGTGTGACAGTCTGTAAATCGCTATGGGCCTGGTCTCTCTCTATCAAATAGCCCTATCCCTCGGCCTACACCTGGTCATGTTGGACCATGATGCTATGTAACTAGCTCTATAATTGGGCTAAGGCACTGCTGGCCGAGCGCCTTGCATGTTTGCCAACTGTGTAATCTAACCTTGCCATATGGCCCTACCACCATCTGTGTATCTGTGCTCAGCTTTGGTCTCTCTCGAAAGTCGTGCATGAATCTATGCTCTAGCCTGATCTCTCTCTGCGGCCACTGAAGCTGCACCGCTATCACGGCTGTGTAGCTCTTTGTAGTGCAGCAAGCTATCCATCACCACCTCCTGGGGCCTGAGGAGGTGGACCTGCTTGTGGTAGAACCTACTGTAGTGGGACATATATACCCACCTGGAATGCCTCTGGAGGTAGCTGACAGATTGGGGTCTAGTGTACTTGTCTAGGTATAGCCTAGGACCCTATACTTGTGGTGTGGAGCCTTGCCTTTAACACGATGCTGCACATCGAGCCACCCTCATCATCATAATCATCATCATTAGTGTCATCATCATCACTAGGTGGCCCCACTAGGGGAGGCCTCACGCCTACATCATATTCTACAGGGTAAGGGTGTCATCATCATCGGTGAGGAATCACGACATGGTACCAAGGTGCGTACTCTATGCACACCTTGGATCTCAAACATGCCTCAAGGGTACCCGTGTAATGGGTACCACACTGTAAAGCTATCCCGAGCTCTGTCATAGGCTATCGGGGCCCCATATCAAAATACTCACGTGCCCTCCGCGTGTACCACATGTCGAGGCCCTGGAACATCTGTGTGGTGCCAAACATCATCGACACCTATCAACTCTATAAAATCCCATATATAGTTGTGGTTCCCATGATAAAATGATCTACTATAGATAGCTCCCAGGACATCCTCGGGCCACTTTGGAAATTTCAATATGCCTCCATACTACCGCCTCTTTGTAAGTCATCGAGCTCTCGATGATAGGGATAAGGATCACCCCTGTAAGGCTAAACATCATCCTCGACAGGGACCCAACCTATGGTAGATGGCTCCTCTGGAGCCCGAACTCTCAGAGCACTTAAGGGGTGCTCGATAGTAATGTGATCCTAGGCCCATATCATGAGGAGTCTAGCTGGACCTACCATTTTTTGATGGTAGTAGGTAATAAGATGAAGATCCCAATAAAGATGTGTCAGAATGCACTGGCCCCAAAAATAAGTCTCTCCCTGTATCAATCCAAGTATGACTCCAAGTAGTCCAAGAGGGAATGAGGAGTTGGTCTTGTCAGGGAGTAAAACTCCACTGACAAATGCCATCATATAAACCACAACCCGATCTAGAGAGAGGTCATCGATGCAGCGTGACAATCTCACTGTCATCCCGCGACGAGGTATCGTCGGGACTCCGAACAACTGTGCAATGCATCCATCCAATGCTGCTCTATCACTCACGTACTGAATGGGCTGGCCAACAATGGGAATGTGCATGATGTGCAGACGTCCTCCAATGTAATGGTGATCTCCCTGTAGGTAGCTGAAAGCACTGGCTCTCACTATGCCATCTCTCTGCTATGGCCATAAGAAGGCCATGGTCCAGTGTGATCTAGGGCATATCAGCCACGTAGGCTAACCCTGTGACATAAAGGAGGATATCTAATATCCCCCTATCTCCATCCTCGAACTGCGCCTCTATCGTCTCGAGGCGGCCATATCTCTCCCGTGCTGAAGTGTGGGTAATCTACATTGCAAGATCAAGAAAAACAAGTGTTATGCACTTATCTAATTTCTAGCTATCTTTCTAAGGAAACATAGTCCGTAAAGTCCTTGAACTTACTAATTTCCCTTTTTCTTCTAAAGTTCTTCTAATTTTTCTCCTCTACACTTTGCTATTTTATTGCTAAGTGTGTTTTATTTTTCTTCCTGACGCATGCACACCATTTTCGATGCACACGCACCCTTCTCGATGCCTACGTGCCCTAATCGATGCATACATGCCCCCTATCATTTTCCACTTTTCGTATGTATACACACAGGACACCAATGCACCTAGTGTAACGCCTACACGTCCCTCTTAGCATACACACGTGCGAGTGTGTCCCCATTTTCCCCCCTTTGACGGCCATGTGTGCGTATACATTTTTCAATGCATACGCCCACACGTATCCACTTTTTCAACACGTACGCATGCGTGTCCCCATATTTTTGACACATGCGCGCACGCATGCATCTTTTCCCACCTACCTACCCTAGAAATGACCTAAAAAGTAATAAATGCGTAATTTAAGAGCGAAGGGATAGACTACTCACGAAGGGTCCATCCGTGGGGTCTCGCTGGTACTCTCGGATCCGGTCTGCTCACCTCTGTCTCGTCGGTAACCTCTCGCATTGTGCTCCAGGCTCTCTCACTAACACCTCACAGTAAAAATTTGTAAGGGATCTGGTACAAATGAATTGATCGTGATTGTTTTTACCCCGAGTGGGTATATTAACTTGTCGCGATGCCCCTAGGGCATGTTTTCTCTACCATGGTCATTCTAATCTTCTTCTACCTGCCGTGATAATTATTTTATTATTAAAATAATTATTTTTATTAATTTTCACATGCTGGGGCACTTTGTGCTACCCTGTGGACACTTCCTCTTAACCCTGGCATTGTTTACGAACCTTACAGGCGTTTTCCTCTGTTTTGATTCCTCTTCTTCATCTATCTACCTCCATTGTGAACAATAATTATTTAAAATAATTATTATCACCCTGTCTTTCTTTCCGTGGGGATCCCCTTTTGGCTCTTTTGTGGCCTCGCCTTCCCCATTTGCCTTCGCATACTTTTTAAGAAGATCTTTGATCTTTTGAATTCTTCTAACCGATCAAAAAAATTAAAAAATTGTAAAATTGATTTAGAAAAATCAAAAAATAGTATAAAACTTTGAAAATGAACTAAAATCGGTAACTAGCTCATTTTTGACTAAAATCTGTGTCTTTTGCATGGCGCTCATCCTATATCTGTTGGCATTTTCACATGTTTTGAAAGTACGAATTGTGAATCACCTTGATCTCAATCATTTACTGAGAATACCATTGCTTACTTCGTTTATACTCTGGGGCACTATTAGTTGCCTGGTACTTGTTTCGTCGTGCATGTTGCTTTTTCATCGGACCCAAGTGTCCTCCATCATTTCCCTTGCATATGCATATTGCTTGGGGCATCGTTCTTACCCTTTTCATTTATCAAAACATTTGGGACTTCAGCTTGATAACAAAATATTTGTGCAACCTTCTTGAACGTTGTTGGTTTAAGTGTGTGTGATTGTACTTATTTCCCTATTACATGAGTTTGTTTACTTCTTGTATTGCATTGCATGTTTGTATGTTGCATGGAGTTGGCATTTTAGCAATAGACAGTTGCTTTATATCTTGGCTTTTCATGTCACTATACGCTTCTGTTGTATGCTCACATTTTAATAAGGACCGATGAGGAAGTCTCTAAGCAAAATGATGATTTAAATAGTGGATACAATTAATTGTGGATAGCTCAATATCTCTTTTCTTGTTTCTCATTCTCTTCGCATTACGCCCCTTCCCCATTCTTTTGCTTATATCTCACATTTTTATAGCATCGGTCGACTTCTTTCATCACCCCATCGACACTCGAGGGGGCATCCTTCATCCTATTAATATTTCTTCTATCCCTTCAAATTTTCTTCTCTTTTATATTTGTCTACTTTCTTTGAAGTGATGCAACTTACATCACCTCAAAGAGGGGAAAATTTAGACACTGTAGTTTAGATACTAGACTATTACAACTAATATTGTGCTAGTTGTGCTTCTCCCTGCAAACCGACAATACACCACCGGTTTGACCTATCTAACTTTCTTCCTACGACATCCCTTTTGTCATTTTTCCTCTTATAAACCATTTAAACAAGCTATAATAGCTTCATTCTAACTACATTAGCTTCTTATTTTCTTCCAATCCACTTCTACCACCTTCCTTGGCCTATCAATCCATTCCATTGGATTGATCTGACCCTTCAAACCTCTCTCCAAACCCTAATCACCTCCTAAACATGTTTAACTAAGCTTAAACATGGTTTGTCTCTCCCTAAACCTAGTCAAAGTAAGCTTTGACTTGCTAAAAGTCTTTTTGGAATTTAGTATTTGTCCCACATGCACCCAAGTTCCCCTTTTTCCTAAATGGAAAACTATATATAGGGATAGACCCCTCTCTCAAAAAAAAAGAGAATTCCTCCCTTCTTCCTAAGCATAGATTATAGTATTTTGCATCTAGGTTCTAGTTTTCATTTCTAGATTTCATTTCTAGTTTAGATATTGAGATATTTACTTCACTTTTCATTGTTAATTCAATTTATAGCGTAAAGGAGAAGAAACATTGGCTCAAAATCCTATAATGGGGAGATCTCTTTCTCTTAATCACTAAAATTGATTGCTTAGGGCTTATTAGGTTCATTATTTTAAGCTTTCAAAGAATAGAGATAGTTTAATTAGCTTAAATTTGAGTGTTGCTTCATAAAGCATGTTAGTTAGAAGATATTTTTCATTTCTTATCGGATGGTCCAGCGATTTGTTGCTTGAAGCCTTTAGGGATTGTTTAGGAATTCTTACCCCAAATCCATGGCTTTCAAACTTTTCTTTGAACACAACGAACATCATGGAAGATTACATGGATGATATACTAGAAAAATATAAGACCAGAGAAGAGCACCCAAAAGTGTTGAGGTGTATCTTTCAACATCTCCAAGATTATAAGGTTCACGTGAACCCCAAGAAGTGTTTCTTTGGCATCCAATCAAGAAATTTGTTGGGTTTCATTGTTTCACAAAGAGGGATAGAGGTAGATCCCGCCAAGGTTATAACTATTACAGATATACCTCCACGAATGAACCTCAAACATCTACAAAGTATACAAGGAAATATTCAGGTAATCCATCGATTTATATCACAACTTGCAGATAAGTGCTATCCTTTCACGCATATTTTGAAGAAATATGTCTTTTTTAACTAGGGATCTTATTGTCAAAAGGCATTTGAAATGCTTAAGAAATATCTCGGTAAGTAACCCTTTGTCCTCATGCCGCCTAGCCCAAGTGAACCCCTCTATTGTGACATATTTCAGCTACTCAATTTGCTATTGGTGCACTACTTTCCCAATATGACCTTGGCCATAAAGAAAGGGCGATGTATTACCTCAGTCACACCTTAATTTCCTATGAGCTGAATTATCCTCACATTAAAAAATCTTGTCTAGTTGTGGTATTCAAGTTTTAGAAACTTTTCCATTACCTCCTTAATAATAAGACTAAGCTAATATCCAAAGTTGACCCTCTCAAATACCTCTTATCTAAACCTGCCCTTACAAGATGGATGGCTAATTGGATCATCCTCCTCGGTGATTTTAACATTGAATTCGTTAGCCAAGAATCCCTAAAAGGATATGTACTTACACATCAACTAGTAGAATATCCCCTACCAGGAATTGAACCATTGTGTATGGATCTATCAGATGCATCTATAATGTGTATTGAGGAATTTTTTGTATGGCAAGTCCACTTCAACGGGTCATTAACCTTTCACGGTTCAGGAGCAGGAGTGGTACTTATTTACTCCCACTGGGAGGTTATTCCATAGGAATTTTGTTTGGGATTCCCTTGCACAACTAATATTGTAGAGTATGAGGCACTTATCGCTAGCTTGAAAATAGTTATCACATGGAACATCGATGACTACGAGTCATTAGAGATTCCCAATTGATCATCAAGCAATTTAATGATGAGTACAAAGTTAAAGATGAAAATCTTGTTCCATATAAGAAATTGGCTGAAAATCTGAAATAGTACTTCGTAAATATTATCTTTGAGTAGAGACAAAGATTGCACAACCGATCAGTGAGACGTCATGGCTATAATTGGGTCTTTATTTCAAATTACACCACAAACAAAAAAGATTCGTTTCTTTGTGGAACACTTGTAAGTACTTGCATATGACATGTTGGAATCTTGTCTAGCATGTGAAGTTGTTGGTCCTCTATCCCCTTGGTACTATTCCATTTTCAACTACTTAGAAGATAGAACTTTTCCCCCAAATATTTCCCATACTGATAAAAGATCCCTTATTCGTCATATAGCCTGATATAGTATCCTAGGATGCACCCTCTATCGTCATGGCTATGATGGGAATTTGATGTGTTGTCTAGATGTGGCCGAGTTGATCCAAGAAATCAAATAAATGCATGGAGGAATTTGTGGAGCACACACAAGTGGGATGGTTCTTTCTAAGAAATTATTGAGAGTAGGTTACTATTGTCCTACGATGGAAGAAGATTGTTGAAAATTTTTCAATAGATGTGAACTATGGAAACTTGATACATACACCAGCACTGAGACTTTGCGCAGTCATCACAACACCATGGCCATTTTCAAAATGGGGACTTGATCTCATAGGGAAGCTCACTCCAACTTCCTCATATGACCACACTCATATTATCACCACCACCGAGTACTTCACTAAATGGGTAGAGGTTGTGCCTCTCACTTACGTAACCGGTGCGCAGATTTCCAAATTCATAATGAACCATCTCATTTTCCATTACAACATCCCCTCTACCATTGTAGCAGACAATGGTAAATCCTTTAAAAATAAGATGGTCAAAGCGTTATGCCAATGCTTCCAAATCTGACTCAAGTGGTCAACCCCTATTATCCTCAAGGTAATGGACATGTAAGCCACTAATAAAACCCTTGTTCATATCATGGAAAATATGGTTAGAAAAACTAGTCATAATTGGCACCTTTAGATCCATCCTACCCTCTGGGCCTATCGAACCTCCATCTACACCCCTACTAGTGCCACTCCTTATTCATTAGTCTTTGGCATTGAGGCCATTATACCTTTGGAAGTTGAGCTTCCCTCCCTAAGAATATCTCTTCGAGACTATCTAGACAAGGATGAATACTACAGGGTAGCTCGGCTAGCAAAGTTAGAGCTACTGGATGAGAAGTGTATGAGAGCACTCAATCATTTGAAGGTTTATCAAAACCGAGTGTCACGAGGATACAACAAATGGATCATACCTTATCAATTTGAGGTTAGGATACCTCATTTCAAAATAAAACCAGTTTAACACGGCTAAGGATCGAGAAAAGAAAGGTAAGTTTGAGCCCAACTAGTTAGGACCATATGTGTGTGGTTTCTAAATATGGTTCAGGGGCATATAAATAGCTCACTTAGATGGTGAGGAATTACAAGAACCAATGAATGCAATTCATCTCAAGTGGTTCTATGCTTGAATATGAGGTTCCTTAAAAAGAAAGAAAAAAAATCAAAAAATAAAAAAAAGAAAACAATAAAAAGAAAACAAGTCATCCAACTATGAAAACCACACAATTGTGGCACATTGGGCAAGTCCTTGGGTGAAAACCGGTTTCCAGCACTTAAGGAGGATTCATTTTTCACAAGCAACTCTCACAGCTAGACGGATAACAATCACTTCTATCTAGGGCTAGTTTTCCTAGGTCTAGGGATCCTCTTGAACCTATCTTTCAGGGCCTTGATCTAGTTGATCTATTCTTGTATCTATGTGAAGGAACTACCTTTTGTATATTACCATCTAACGTTGGGGGCACTTTCACACTTTCATCATCTTGCACATAATGTGTGGCATTCTACCCTTGTACATTCCCTCTATCATTGGGGGCATCCATGCTTCTTTGGTTTGTTGTACATAGCTTTGAAAAACCTTGCAAAAAACACAAAAACATTCAAATATGTTATAAAAACCCTAAACATTTGAAAAAACCCTTCTAGGGACAAAACCATGAAAACAATGTGAACATAGTAGCCTTGAAAATCATCTTACAAAAACAAGTTGTTTGTTTACTTAGTTGTTTATTTGTGTTTTAGGCCTTGCATGTATATATTGTTAAGTAGTTTAGGTTCATTTGGAAAAGAGCCTTAGAAATTGTCTCACAAAGACACCCAAAAACAATGGAAAATATATCAATGTTGTCCCACAAAAAAAAAGGAGTGATTTGCTTACTTTTAGTTGTTGGTTTGTATAGTTTTGATTGCATTATCTTTTCATGTTGTGTGCTTTAAAATTGGATTCATTTACTTACTTTGAGTTTTACTTAATTTTTGTGCATTGTATTGAGTTCATTTTATCTTGCATACTTGTATATAATTGTGTTGTATTAGTTAGATTTGATTAAGTTATATTTGTTGTTTGTGTTGTACAAATTGTTTTCATCATAACATATCATATCATCATCATATATACATCATATATCAATAAAAGCTAAGTTGCATAATCATGAACATGAAAATTAAACATGTATGCTAAGCTACATCCATATAATATCACCAGAGGGGAAAGAGGGACCACCTTATATCCCCCCCTCGAACATAGACCATAATAAAAACATGGACAACACATAAATATCATATAAACATGTTATCATCTATTGTTACTCCATAAAAAATGTGATAAAGTAGAGGCACATGATATTTCATCTCAAAACCACATGATATAATCTACTGATATCTCATACAACATGAAACATATCATCAAAACATGTGATATCATCTATATGTTATCTCATAAATCAAAGAACATGTGATACAATCATACACATCATAAATGAGTCCATAATCATCATAATCATCATCATATAACATATGAAAATAAATGTCCATGTCTCAATACACATTTGGATAAAAAATACATCATAGATATGGAAACTATCCTTCATCAAGAGGCATAATCAAAATGATACATGTACAATCGATCAAAAAATGAGCCTTTCATAAGAGGTGTACATATGATACATACATCTATAAATACATGATGAATAAAGAAGATTCAACCATGACTCTCACCCTCTCTTGGACTAATCGGCCTAGGGCCCTAAGGAGGAGGTTTTGATGATGGGATGGCCCTACGAAGCCACTACACACTATTGTATTGTAGGATGCTTACATTGATCGGGTTAATCGAGAGGTCCTCGAGACATGTATCTAGACCTATAACATCTAGCTGATCAAATGGGGTGACCCTCTACCCATCTGGAATTTCTTTTGGTGGTATGCGGCCTTGTAATATGAGGCCTCACCACTAGCTCTCATAACATCTGATAACATATCCACCATCCCCCTAGCTATTGAGGATTCCCATAATAAAGCATCATGCTCTCTAGTAACTCTGGATACATTACTGAGCACGTGTGCACTCAGCAAGTCAGCCGATCTCTCTCACATTAATATTCTAAACCTGCCTCATGGCTTGGTCTCTCTCTATGTAGTCAACTACTAAACTTGGTTGATAGACTATTATTGTAATAGGTCTGGTAATCTATGCCATCTCGAGCCGCCATCTATTGGATCTACTGGAACCACGGCACCACCTCCACATCTCCCTATCTCCCCACCTCCTCTGCCACCCCACCGGGCTATGTGGTGGGCTGGAATGTCCCCTGTTGTGCACCATGTTGTGGAGGTCCATGTGGCACTACTCTCTAAGGAGGCACTGTTGTAATGGTGTTTATATCCCAACTTCTATGCCCACTGGGGCATATGTATCTAAGGAACTATATGAACATGTCTCTTGTCTCCGAGGTCCTATCCATGTCATTCATTGAATCAATGGAGGACCCTGTTTACCACCACCATCCCCATCCCCATCATCATCCATCCATCATCATCTAAACATCATCATCACTACCACTTTGCTGCTCTAGAGGTGGCTGATCCTCCATCCCATGATTTCTACAAAATGGTCAAATGATGAGGAAAAATGTAGCATACCATGGTGCATAGGTTGTTGTAACTCCAGGATCCATAATCTGGTGAAGTAGAACCCATATTAGTGGAACCATCTGATCAAAATTGGCTCTATCCCGTTGCGCCTAATCTATGGACTAATATCAAAGGTCTCCCTAGCCAGTGCTATACCACATCTCGTGGCTGGGCACATCATGAATAGCCCCAAACTATCTTTAGTACTATCGATCAATCTGTAATACTCTACGATGTATCTGTGGGTGCCCATAATAAAATGCTCTACCATGGTGATATTAACTCCATGTGCATCCTCTAGCCACTGATATGCCCTATAAGGCCTCCACACAATCATGTGTTGTTGAATATCATCAAATGTACTGGTGGTAAAAATATGTATCTCCCATATGGCCATGTACATCATCGCCAACAGAGCCCAACCAAAATTAAGGGCTCATCCATGGCCTAAGCTGAAATGCTCTCTGTAGGGTGACCAATAGCTATATGGTCCCAGGCCCATATCTGTAAAAGTGTGGTTAGACCTACCATCTTCTGATGGTAGTATGTAATCAAGTGAAGATCCCAAGTATAAGTGCATCAATATGCACTGACCCCAACAATATCACTCTCCTCTAAGCATGCCTTGAATCATAGTAATCAAACCTAAGGGGAATGATGTGTCTGTTTTTTTCAGTAAGTAGGATGCCACTGATAAGAGCCATGAGATAAACTGACACATGATGTAATCTCAGATCCATAATACACTGATGCATATGAATTGTCATACCTCATCGAGGTATGTCATCTACATCGAAGAGATCAATAAGGTTATCCAAAATCTATGTCTCATCAGTCTCATACTCAATCAAGTCCCCCATGATCGAGACTCGTAAGATCCTCCACACATCCTCAAGCGTGACCGTCATCTCACGGTAGGTAGCCTGAAACACTGACTCTCACTATGCCACCACTTGGCTAAAGTTGTAATCAGGTTGTGATCTATAGTGATCACTTGGCATCTATGCCACGTAAGTAAGCCTGACCATGTTTAAGGTAATATCAAATACTTTCTTTCGTTTCACGAGAGGGCAGCATCAAGGTTGGCCAATCGGCCATGTCACTCCCACACCTGCAACACATATAGCTGTCTCTGTAAAATTGAACAAAACACTTGTTATATTTTTCTTCTATCTCACTTCAACTAGCACTTGGCCTATTTTCATCTCTAAAGTTCTTTTAGCATTCCCTACATTCTTCTACATTCCTTGAAAAATTTTCCATTTTTCTTCTAAGTGTTCAAAAACACATTTTTGATGCATGCGTGCACCCCAAATGACACATGAGTGCCCTTGTTGCTGCATGCGTGTACAACTACATGCGCCCACACTTGGACACCTTCACTCACTAGCATTGCATGCACATGCAACCTAGTTTAACCCCCTCGAGTCGATGTGTGCGTCTCTCATGATGTTGTGCACCCCTTTTGACATGTAAATGCATGCACATCCATCTTTTCCTTTCTCAACACATGCATGTCAATTTCTACCCCGCATGTGTGCACACCCATCAACCAAAGCATCTGCACACACACCGACTACCCCGCGCATGCCTATAAGGTGCACACATGTGTTTAACCCCCCTAAAAACCCTAATAAATGTTATTAAATGATAAATTTGACAAGAAAGGATGGGGTACTCACGTAAGGTCCATCACATCCCTGCATCCACATGTACTCATGAACTATGTTTTCTACCTTGTGTGCCTCTGAATTTGTGCCATCTCTCCTCAGGGTCATAACAAAGGTAAATAGTAAATTGGAAAAGGGTCGTTATCAAATGAATTACTCACAATGATTTATACCCCAGGGAGGGTATATATGATCATTTTTACCCACCACGAGGCATTCTCTCCCGCCATGATGGCTGAAATGTGTCATTTCACCGTTGTGATCATTTTAACTTCTTTTATTACCCGTCGTGATGATTATTTTTATTAAATAATCATTTTTGACCTATTTTCTTCTCGCCAGGGCATATTTTTGCTACCCGACGATGTTTGTTTCTTTTCCCTAGGCATTTTCATGTGCTTTTAGGTGATCTTCCACTTCTAAATTCTTCTAACCAATCAAAAAAAATCTAAAAATTACAAAAATCATAATTATCCAAAAAAAAAAATTAAAAATCGTAAAAATTCAAAAATTGAAAAAATTTTAGTAAAAACTCATACATGGCTGAAATTTGTGTCACACACATGGTATTCATCTCATATCTTGCTTACATTTTCACATGTGTTTTGAACCAAATGACTCATGGATCATCTGGATCTACAACCATTTAAAATTTAGACTTACTTGCTTAAATGTACTCTGGGGCACAACAAGTTATCTCTAGTACTGTTTTGTCATGCAAAAGCTTTTCATTGGACCCAAGTGTCCTCCATCAATTCCCCTCACATGTATCCTTTCTTGGGGCATCACTTTTAACCCTTGTCATTTATCATGAACATTTGGGAACTAAAACTCGATAACAAAACATTTGTGCAACTTTCTTAAACATTGTTGGTTTGAGTATGTGTGTTTGTACTTGTTTCCCTATTAGATCAACTTGTTTACTTCTCGTATTGCATTGCATTTTGTATGTTTCTCATGGAGTTGAAATTTAGCAATGGACATTGTTCATATTATGGATTTTCATGTCATTCTACACTTTTGTCATATGCTTATATTTTTAATAAGGACCGATGATGAAGATTTATAGCAATGTGATGAAATAAATATTGTTTTACATGGTACTGGATCATTGATAGCTCAATATCCCTTCCTCATTATTTTTCTTTTATATCCCCTTTCCCTTTCTTCCCTATTCTACTATTTCACTTGGGGCATCTTGTCCCTCCTCATTCTTCTATCTATTTCCTTCTTCTT
The DNA here is from genome assembly GCA_018340775.1 of Taxus wallichiana var. yunnanensis. Taxonomy (NCBI): domain Eukaryota; kingdom Viridiplantae; phylum Streptophyta; class Pinopsida; order Cupressales; family Taxaceae; genus Taxus; species Taxus wallichiana. The sequence goes on along the minus strand of CM031242.1, from coordinate 563,122,584 downwards.
TTGATCATCGATCGACCTCTTCCATCACCCCATCAACACTCAAGGGGGCATCCTTCACTCTACTAATTTTTCTTCCACCCCTTCAAAAATTGTAGTTGTTTGTGCTTGTCTACTTTCTTTGAAGTGGTGTAGCTTACGCCACCCCAAAGAGGGGAAAATGTAGACACCATAGTTTGATCAAAGAAATATTATTCCTAACATTGCACTAACTATTTATTCTCCTTAAAATTGATGACACTTCATCAATTAGACTTATTTTCCCTTTAAAACCATCTTAATTGACCAATACACATTGATTAAGCTTGTTTATCTTGCAGTTGACTAATGGATCTTCTCATTAGCTAAATCCCACTTCCAACATGCTTCCAAAATCTATCAAAATTCCCCTTGATGCTCCCCAAAAGCTTCTAAAAACTATTTTAGACCCCTAATTAATCCTAAGAGATTAATTAGTCAAGAGATTAACCTAACTAAACCTAGTCAAATCTTTACTTTGACTTTCTAAAAGCATTTTTTTAGACTTACCTTTTGTCCCACATGCATCCAAATCATTCCTTTCTTAGAAATCATAAACCTATAAATAGAACTCTACCCCCGTCACTTTTCTAAGAACACTTCTCCTTCTTTAGGCTAAACTATAGTATTTTTGTTAGGATTTAGAGCATTCTTCATTGTTATTGAGCTATCACTATCTATTGCATTTTCCAACTCAAGCTTGAGTAAATGAGAAGAACCATATGGCCTTGTAGCCATTAATGGTGAGCTCTCACTCTCAAACCCTTGAGCATCAAATAATCAAAATTGATTGTTAGGATCTTCATAGCTTCATATTTTTATAGATTTCAAAGAGTAGGGAGTAATATACATGTTAGTTTGAGTAAGTTATAATGCATGCATAGGAATAGTTGTTATGGTTCATAGTTTGTTAAATATTTGTGTCTTATTAAGTGTTCTTTTCTCATTCCATAGCTTTTCAAACTTATACATGTTCACAATTTGTTTTATTAAATTCAAAAATGCAATGCAAGTAAAGGTTGTATCTCTACATTTCAAATTTGTTACAACTTGATCATAAATCGAACCCTGCCCAAGCCACTTGTGTAGGAGTAATGGAAATACCCAGAGACTTCCGAAAGAAACAAATTCAGCTGAGAAGAAGTAATTAAGATGCAAAGTATTTATCTAAAATGATATATAGATCACATCATATTCAAACAGACTGAAAAATCCATAGCCGGATGAAGGTTGTAGCGATGACAAACATGGGTAAACATACGTGAGCCCACAGTCACAGAAAAATAAAGAAGTACAGGCCAAATATGTCAAAGGGTTGCTAGGAAATTATTTTGCTAATTGTTTTGACAAAAAGATGTTTCGTGATGTTGAATGTGGGCAGCCTTTGCAAGCCAATTCAATTTTGTTTCTTATGGTTTTCGGATATCAACAATTAACTGATGCAAGTAATAATAGTTGATTTTTAAATAGATCAGGTTCCAGAGACTTTCTTCTATTGTTATCAAAATACTGGCTAACTTGGATATGTATGATGTTGTGTAACAAAATTGTGGACCAATGCAATGAACAACATCCATATCAAAACCAGAAATTGTTTGCATCTATTTGGGTTCAATAATACTATTGTGCATAATTACTGAGACTAATCATCACAACATACCCAATGAGGATTGGATTTGTAGGCTATGAATACTCCGTGAAGTTGAAAGTGAGGAACATTCTATTTTATATTTCCTATCTAATATGAAATTTAGGGGACATATATTCTTTATTTCATATATTGCACAAGGAAATGGATAATAAGAGCCATCTTCTATAAGACCGAAGGACCTCCTGATGATCTAAATTATGACATTCAAATTGTAGAATTTAGATAAGAGAAATATTGTCATCTTTAGAATTGTCCCATAAATACATATCTTGGTCTGGAACTCTCAATGTGAAAGAAGCCAAACCAGATTTGTCAAGAAATATTGTCATCTTTAGACCTCAAACCTTATGTCCCATGAATACATATCTTCATGTGGAACTCTCATTGTGAAAGAAGCCAAACAAGATTCATTGAGAAATATTGTCATCTTTAGACCTCAACTCTTATGTCCCATAAATACATATCTTGGTCTGGAACTCTCAATGTGAAGGAAGCCAAACCAGATTCATCATGATAGCTAAATTTTTTTCTTCATTGAATCCAAAAATTATCGTGTTAGGAATTCGGTACAATAGAATAGTGCTATGATTTAATAACAAACCCAATCATGCACACATGATCTAAAAAATTCCCAAAATCTAAAGCAATGGAAGTATAAACTAGAATAATACAAATAAAAAAAAATACACACACATAACAAAGCATGTACTTGTGGTTCACTCGATGTGAGCTACATCCACCAAAGATAGAGATGTCATATATATAATATAAAAAGAGTACAAACCAACTCTTCAAGACAATAGTACGAAGCATCTCTCCAAGAGTATCTCCTCTCCTCCATGTCTCTAAAAATATCTCCATGAGTGCACTACAACCATGCCTTCAAACACCACCAACATATCTCACATAACCCGAAACTCTTGCATCTCTGAACGAATCGCTACCAATTTCTTTATGAATCTACAACAAAACCTCTCACATGGTTCTACCATATGCACAACTATAATCGTGCACCAAGAATTATGTCTCTCCATCATTGCATAACATGTGTAAACATGAAGACAACATCCTCTACAATATCTAGATCTACATGGATCAACAATACAATATGATCTCATAGATCTACAATACAAGATCTCACAACAACTTGTGCCTCTAACAATATAATACTAAATCTAAATGGATCTATAATACAAGATCTCACCAACATGTGGATCTACAAGAAGAAACTCTATGGGCTTTACATATTATTCAAGCCATTACAACGAAACAATAAATATACAAAGGAAATACGGTAGAAGAAGATGTTACCCTCTTCTCACCATTTAGATGTACCTTTAATTTCCTTTGTCCAACTCATTTCAATGGAGGCTTTGTCCTCATGTAACTTGTTCTTTCTTTCTCTTCTTCTTCATCCTCTCAAACAAGGATTTCACATGCAATAATAATCAATTACATGCCATCATAACATATAACCCTAGCTTTCATGCTTATATAAGCATCTACAAACTTAGGGCACCTTAGTTATGCATTTATAACCTTTAGATCAACTTTATAACAAAATAAGATCTAATTCCCGTGAGTTAAATATAAACATCACGCACGGAGTAGCTGGTGATGGTTACCCTAACCATCAACGGTAAGGATTAACATTCGATTCTAGCTGGAGATGATTATAATTAACGATCTTTGACGTAGAAGATGGTTACAATTAACTTTGATTCTAACCAACTATGATTCTTGTGTAAACAGGAAAGGTGTAAATCATGTTATTTGTAAAACAATTCAACTCAAAATCCTAACAATCTCCCACTTGGATATAAATTGCTGAACTTGTAGTTGTACATCACCATCCTCAACATGTCATGAAGACCATATATTCTTTTCATACAACAATTCTCTTAAAAAATAAACCGGGAAGATCAAACCATCTTCTAAAAACAAGAAGATAAAACCATGACTTACCAAACACACTTGCGAAGCTACAAGTGACTGTGACACAAAGCCTCAAGCTCCCTTTGAATCATAACACCATAATAATTGTTGGTATTAGGAAAACAAGTCAACTTGGCTCCTCATGCAACAAGCCATCATGACTAGCACACCTATAAGAGTTCCCACTCAAACTAAAATATTGAGCTTCAACTACAACCATAGCCATACCTATAAAACCAACCATGTTCTCCATCCATCTATCCATGTATCGCATACGACCACTAATGCAATTTGTCTAAATACAAGTCAATACTAGAATATGTAAAAGCAAAACAAGATCCCAAGTAAAAACAACCCTGAATGAGTTCTACATGCAACAGTGGGTGATCAATCCATAAACACCTGCATAACTCAAAGAAATCCAAACACTACAATCTACAAATCCAACATTGCATAAACAACTAGCATGTCTAAGACAATCATCTGTAGATAACATCTTTCATGGAGTAACACAATAATAGGAGAAGATACAAACATCCCTACTCATGTTCAAGGCATCTAAATCGTACTCTTAGGCATCTATGTGCAAATCAAATATCGGCATCATCATACACTCACAAAATTGAATCTATCCACATGTACAAACTCACCATGTAAATCCATCCATATCATCGGGATCTCCAGAAGCTCTAATTCTCTCACGGAATAACTCCAAAGCCAAATATGAATCATGTGCTCATCAATGTCAATAACAAAAATTCATGATAAACCACGGGACTAATACCAGCCTGTAAATACCATCATATGTGTCATCAACATATTGCACAAACCAACCAAAATGAAATTAAAACAAGGGCACCATCTACAAATGGTAAATAAACACTATTGTAAAACCTGTGACCAAACTGACCACGATTTCCTAACCAACCTTGGTCACTTCGACCGACCATGGTTACGAAAATGACCGACCACGTTAACCCTAACCAGACACTAGTCTCTATAACTATCAGATTTTCTCCTTTTTCACCCTTTAAACTCTGAAAATTGCTTTATCATCTAAAACCAGCTGAATCAACCATCAATTGCCTTCCCTAAGGAATATCCAGGAACCAAAAAAAAAACCATAAGTGACATCACAAAGTAATAAACTCAAAATACCTACAAAGTCGTGACTACCCTCCAAAACTAACTTTCACCTCCTACCACTTTGAATAATAGTAATCTCCTCTCACTCCACATGTGCATCATGTATCCAATCCTATAATTCCAAAAATAATGGCTTGCTCCCATTGAACATGAAATCCCATGCACTACCTCTAACACCAAGCTCAAAAGCTAATATGTTAGTGAGAAATAAAACTAGATGAAAGAACATATAAACCGATTCCCTTTTTATCACGGGAATACTTCTACATCACGAAGTTTGGACTTCTTGTGAAATAGGTGAATCACCTTTTTGTCATACTATGTACTCAACATATTTCGTTAGTGTAAGCGTGTCTAAACATGACTTTTCATTGAGAATCTCTTCTTTAGACCTGAATACCCTTGTCCTCAAGATTCCACACAACCAGGAAATAAAATTCAAACAACACCAAAAAATCATGGTGTAACTTTGTGCACACTATCCAAACATAATATCAATTGCTCCAAATGAAATAAATAAAACATGAATTGTATAGAGATACGACTCAAATTCTCATTGGACTAACTGAGCCAACTCCATCATATTTCTGATCCAAACATTTAAGTGATATGCATTTTTATATGCTGTACACACTATGCGTAAAGAAACCTAATCGTCCAAAATAGGACCTTTGAACCATCCATGCCCTCTTCTCTGTAATAAACCTTGTGCTAACTCGTCACAAAGATGACCACGGTTCACTAACCGGTACCGGTTAAACCTCGACCGATGTTGATTCCACGACCAACGTCGGTGTTGCTGAAACAAACACAACACCAAAAATTGGAATAGGTCACCAAACCAAGTGCCTCACTAGCACCAAGATACTCAACCACATCTTTAAGCTGAAGTATTTTCCTCTATGATGGAAGCCTCGTTTTCATTTTGTGTTATTATATTTTTCCTCTCTAAGAATCCCATGCATCTAACTGCACCAAGGATGGCTAATTTCTCCTCTATCTCATTCTCATATCTAGATATGCAATCCCAAACATGCATGTGCCACCAAAATAATATAAGCACTACAATACCAAGATAAAACCATACCTCAATAACCGGGTCTACAATCTAACCAACATGTTTGTGCCTCCAAGAATTGGGGACACCTCAGCACAAAAGATACATTCCATGCATCTTCTTAATTCTTAAAATCTATGATTTTCTGTTTAAAACTAGGTTGTCAAGATGGACCATGGTCCCCTGTCAGCGTCGATTGCCACGTAAGCAATTTCGGTCACTCAAATTTCCAGCAACCTTACTCTTCCATCTCCCACATGAGATTGAATCTCTTCATGTGATCTTTGCATCAGGAAAAACAAACCCTTCTCTCATACACCTATCAGTAAACCACTAACAATATACTTACGAAAAACATTGCTCTAAAATAACCAAGCTACGATACCGGTTATTGGGAATTTAGGACTAGGGAATAGTGTTATGATTTAATAACAAACCCAATCATGTACACATGATATAAACAATTCCCAAAATCTACAGACGGTGAAATTATAAACTAGAATAATCCAAGTCAAACAAAATACACACACATAAAAAAGCATGTACCGTGGTTCACCCAATGTGGGCTACGTCCACCAAAGATAAAGTTCTCATATATATAATATAACAAGATTACAAACCAACTCTTTAAGAAAAGAGTAAAATGCATCTCTCCAAGATTATCTCCTCTCCTCCAGATCTCTAAATGGATATCCATGAGTTCACTACAACCATGCCTCCAAACACCACCAAAATATCCCACATAACCAGAACTATTGCATCTACGAAGCTGCTACCAAATTCTTTGTGAATCTGCAAAAAGACCTCTCACATAGGTCTACCATATGTGTAATTATAATTGTGCACCAAGAAGTATGTCTCTCTATCACTACATAACACTTGTGAAAACATGAAGACAACCTCCTCTAAAATATCTAGATCTACATGGATCTATAATACAATATCTCACCAACATGTGGATCTACAACGAGAAACTCTCTACGTCCTTTGCATACTACATGTGCAAGCCATTCAATGAAATCATAACTATACAATGGAAATATAGTAGAAGATGTTACCCTCTTCTCACCATTCAAATGTACCTGTTATTTCCTTATGTCCAGCTCCTTTCCATAGAGGCTTTGTCTTCATGTAACTTGTTCTTTCTTTCTCTTCTTCTTCATCCTCTCAAACAAGGATTCCACATGCAATAATAATCAATTACATTCCATCATAATATCTAACCCTAGCTTTCATGCTTATATAAGTATCTACAAACTTAGGGCACCTTAGTTATGCATTTACAACCTTTAGATCAACTTTATAACAAAGTTAGATCTAATTCCTATGATTTAAATATAAACTATCACGCATACATGTAACCGGTGGCGGTTACCCATTGAGTGATGGTTACGATTAATCGATTCTTATCGGCGATGGTTACGATTAACTTTGATGTTGACCAACGATGGTTATAACTAACCTAATTTGGATCGACGATGATTACTTTAAACGAGCAAGGTGTAAATCATGTTATTTGTGAAGTAATTCAACTCCACAATCCTAACAATTTGTGTCTTCACAAAGAAATAGACTCAAAAACACCACAACCTCTCGGCCTTCAAACTCACTATTGTACTTGTTGGATCGAGACACATATGCACTAATAGCTCCTCTAGAATTGACATTCTAATCAACCCAATAAGAGCAAAGGTGATGCCATTGTCCAACTCCTGCATTAAGTTAAATTGACACGCTTCAGTTGAAGATATCATTTTTGTTTGAATGCTAATGACAAAATCAAAAAATCATATGGCAAATAAATATCAATATTTTAGGACTCAAAACATAGCTTTTCATATTAATACAGATAGTGAAACCTTCACTTAATTTTTATTAGCTCATGACCCTAAAAACAAAAAAGCTATGTTTCTGTATACCACATTGGATTGGCATTCTTACAGGTCAAAGTAAACATAAAAATAGAAACAGGTCCAAAATGCAGAAATGTTGATTTTCCAAAATATCTTGGAAATGGAACAACACATAAACATCCATACAATAAATTATAAATTATAAATTATAAATGTATATTTAAAAATGCATACATAATAATCATTTTAGTCGATAAAATTTTAAAAACACTTGAAAAATATAGTTATCACAAAAGTTCAAAATATTCAACATACTTAAAATTTCATTTATTTGTAAGACATATCATGTTTCATATCTTTTAAAGAGGCTGAAATGAAAAATGTTGAAAATAAAACATTGTTGTAGTGTGTTGAAAAACTTTACAATGTTAAAAATGTTTTTTTCTTTAATTAGGTTTTTAATTTTCATTTTGTGTTTGAATATTGGTAGGGGATGGGTTAAGGTAAGGGCAAGTAAGGTAGTATTAGTTTTTATTATTTATTTATTTATTTCAAATGGATATCTTACTTCCTTTGTGAGAGTATAGGACAGAATCACCATTCCAATTTTCATCTGCAATCTTTGGAAAATAATCCACATCCTTTGGGCAAATGGTAGCAGTATTAGTTTTGGATTGGAAGTCATGAATCAAATTCTTCTTGTCAACCCAACACCATCCAACACCTTGACAATTAAAGACGCCAAGAACTCCAGTGTGCTTGTTCAAATTCCAAATTTTTAGTAAGCTGCAAAGAAAAGCACACACCAGAGAACACAATAAATCTTGAATGTCCCAAAAGAAGACAACATTTAATATTACTTGAAGGCACCTAATCACAAATACATACTCTACAATAGATTACATAAATGATAACAACTACCTATCGACTTATGGGACAAGGCTAAACCAAAAGAGAATTTGGCAAAAATAATCGCTTCAAATGGGGAAAAAATAGATTGAGACTCACTTCTTTCCTTCACGGGCTAGATCAGCAAATAGACAATCTTTTGTCGGTCTTCCATGAAGCTCTGTGCACAATACCAATCCATCATGGAAGAACAAGTTTCTTCAACACATCAAAATCATGGTGTCGGGATTATCACCATCAATCCCAGTCCAAGATGGAAGAAACTAATTAGCCACCCATATTAAATTGTTTTGAAAAAGAGAAGATGAGAAAAGTGTTGATCAATCATACTCTAGCACTTAATGAAGAAAATACGAGAAGGTTCACGAGGGAGAACAAAGTGAATTCAAAGGTGCGGAAGCATCAGGAAAGGGTCGCACGCAAAAAGCAGAGACAGATTCGGGACTTAGCCATTTTCATGATGAGGATCTATTTTTGAAAATAGCAGATTCGGGACTTAGCCATTTTCATGATGAGGATCTATTTTTGAAAATAGCATGCGGAGCACTCAAATTGACTAAAGACTTACACGACACACATTGGCTATTTTTGGATGATCAGCTCTGAAGAATTTTGCGTGGATGCAGGCTAAAAATAGAATGGTGAACTGATAGTTGACTAAGAGAGATCTACTGCTAGCACTCTTGCATGTAAGCCTATTTTTGTAATGGCATGTGGCTAATAATAGCATGTGACCTATTTTTGGATTAGATAAGTGGTGAAGGGAAAGTCCCCACCCTTATAAATATGTAGTGAACTATGTAGTAGATATATATATATATAGCATAGATATACGTGTGAGAACTAGGGTATAGTGAGATTATGCTAGATCATTACACGCATGAGTGTATACTATTGTTATTAAGCTTCGTGTATTCTTGTAATTAATATATTGGAGATTATGGACTGAAACAAGGTGTTCTCATGGTTATAATCCAGTATTTCATGATTGATTCCATTATGGTTATATGTTAAATTCTATTATGTTCTAGACCTAAACCTGAATATGTAATGTTTGAAAGATATATTAGCTATAGATCTGAATGATTAAAGTCTTCATCATGCTAACATCCTGCAACAGCAACCCTAAAGAGAGTCTTGGTACCTTTGCGTACTTTAGGTGAGTGCTCGAGTCTAGTAGGTGAGTGATGTGCCAATGCGCATGTGATTCTATTGCTAAATTCTAGGCTATATCATTAGCTCTATTTTCGGGACCTCTTTTTACTTGTTTTCGGGATGGTTTGAAGAAGACATACCGATTGAACTTATCAAGTGTTGATGAGTGGATAAGCGATTTGGAAGAAGAATACACACAAAGTGGTTCAAAGCATTGGATCTGATTTTAACACATGCGTGTGGGTAGAGCAGAACTTGTATGATAGTCTATATGAGATCTTCTTCACTATATTTCTAGTAGAATTATACGAGTGGCTAATTGCTCATGCATCTAAGTGGAATTGGAGGTATCGCACACTTGATGTCTGGATGCGATAATAATTTCATACCCTTTATGATCTTGATCAAATTTGGACTTGAGCTATGGATACATGGCATTTTAAACAGATTATATCTTAGACTACTCAATTTCCACTTATTCGTGTCTAGAGGTAGCTGAATTATGGTTTTACAATATCCAAGGGAACTTACTGCAAGGCATTCCATTGGCGATCAAGATCTTGATGGTAACTTTGAATTTGGAGAGTAAACCGATGGCTAACTAAACCCCACCACGCATGGGGGTAGGAGCAAGTTTGGTGAAAGATGGAAGACCTAGCGGTAGAAAGGTAGAGAGAGGAAAGGTGGATTAAGTATAATGAGGTACGTGAGAGGGAGATAGAGAAGCAGCGTGAGATTACAGAGAAAATGGCGTTGTGGAGAAAGATAGTTCGGGAAGGAGTGTAAGTTCACGCAGAAGACATGGAACCTGAGCCTTAGGAACTCCCCCATTTGGGAAAACATGATAGGGAACCCTCCTTAGCCTCAATTAGAAGTGCACTAGTAGAGCCAACTGGGCCGCAGCACGCATCTCGAATCCACCTGGAAACCTTGCCCTTGCGCTTGGTTTTTCAAAGCATCTAGTACAACAAGTAGTCAGCAACCTAATTCAAGCATTGGGAGAGTAGGAACGAGTATTATAATAGGCACAGTGATGGCAGCGCAAACGGCTTCATTGTTATATGGGAGTACATTTTGGGTGTATCATCTACGCGAGAATACAAGCGCTGATTTTGGACTAACTTACAGAAGCGGTAACACTTCACAGACTATCAATGTACACTTTAGTTCTCTTTGTTGGGACACAAGGAAGTACATCTTCCGGTCCGACACCGCCTACCGGTTTGGGATCATGAGGCATATGTAGCTCTAGTTCCCATGGATCGGTGGTGGTTAGAGGCGGGGAAACACAAGAGGTTCTAAATCATGAGGGAAAGGTCCGCACCAACCCCAGAATATTTACATGGAGATGTCCCTTCATATTTTAGTGGTGAATATTCATAATATGGCAAAATTTCATTTTAGGAAAAATTTGAAAAGGTGATTTTTTTAGGAGCAGGTCAGTGTCTTGTTCACCTAAAATTTATAGTATATATTTTTTTGGGGTTAGCTTCACCTACATTTGAAAACATCTCCTATAAAAACCTAGGTGATTCATCCGGGTAGTATACTACCACCAGCACCATACTACCACCAGTACTTACCAACACCATTTTTGAAGAATAGTGACTCATTGAATTTTTGATCACATGACAAAGGGTTGTTATGTTGACACACGTGACAGGAATATTTGTTGATGCGTGACTCATTGAATTTTTTGATGCATGCATGACAATTGTGTATTACGTGATAAGTGTGATTAGTGAATTCACTGACGCGCGACTCGGTTTCCTATGACGTGTGACTTGTTTTTCTGACTTGTTTTTTAATGCATGTGACTTTTTTTCCTCGACGCGTGACTTGGTTTCCTCTTGACGATGCGTGACTTAGTGTTATACTGAAGCACGTGACCCAATTTTTTTTGATGCATGACTTGCTTCTTTTTTTGACACATGACTCTATTAGAATAATGGAAGGTGCTAGTCCTCAGAATGCGAAGACCCAAAAAGTAACTAAGAAATCTCAGAAGTCCCTGTTCAAGTATTTTGGAAACTCTGTTGATACAGATAGTGCAACTACCAGCAACCATATAGCTTGCCACCTAGAAAGAATTAGAATATTGACTGTGTGGAAGGTAATATCGAGGTGGACATGCATTCTACACAGTATCAACCAAATGACACCTATGATGATACCATGCCAAGATCTTGAAGATATACTGTTGAGATGCCAGATCCTGAAGATATTCTTCCTGTTGGGGTGCAACCAAGAGTGCATCAAGATATCACACATACAAATACTCAACAAAATGGAACACAAAATCAATTTCAAATTTTGGTTCATGAAAGAGGAAACTAGGTGATTGTGATATTGCTCAAAATTCTACTCAAAAAAGTAAAACATTGAAAATGAACAAGAATATGTGGACCATTGGGAGGACATATAAGTTTGATTGGGCTGCCAAATTTCCATTTATCGAACCTATACAACCATCTAATTCAGAAGAGATCCCATCTGAATGTACATGTACAATATGTACGTGGAAATTGGGAAAGCAACAAAAATGCAAATGAAGTTGGACACTATAGAAAAACACTTGTGGAAAACAATATTTGACTGTAATGGGGGTGGATGGCTAGAAAATCAAAACACACAGGTGGAAAACTGAAAAAGAATGCATGCATGTTAAATACACAGTGGATTATGAAGCGGAGTAGAAAAAATGCAAACATCTCATGGAAAAGGGAGGAACGATCACATCACAAATTGGTAAGATGAATCAAACAAATCTACATGCAAAACTCATATAGTTCTCTACTTTATTTCACATACTAAAGAAAGGAAGACCGATTTTGGATTTCCTTGATTTCAAAGTTTTGTATCAATATAATGGAGTGCCCAACGTACCTTAGTCTCATTGGTCTGAAAGTAGTGCATGGGAAATGGAAAAATGCCTTTCGATGATAGAGAAGGAAGATTTGAAAGAGAATGTGAAAAAATCAAAGTTTATCTCTCTTTCAATTGATGAAGTGACAACAATCGACAACACTGCATGGGTATGTATCCACGTCTATACTTTAGAAAATCATATAAGGACACCTCATCTATTGGGTGTTATGAAAATGGTTGAAAACTGTAATGCCGAAAACCTACATAAAATAGTTGTTTCTCATTTGAAAGATATTGTTGGAATGACTGATTATGAAATTGCTACGAAGTTGGTATGCGTCAGAGCAGATGGTGCATCAGTCATGCAGGGTCACGAATAGGGTTGTGTGTTAGATTACAAAACAACGTGTAGCCCCATATATGCTACCAATTCATTGTATGGCTCACAAAATGAATTTAGCGTATAAAATGGTAAGCAACTATGAAAATGTTGCTAAAGTAGAAGACCTTATAAGAGAACTTCATGCCTATATGGAAAGCAACCCAAAGTGATTTCTTGAGTTCAGAAATTCACAATTGGAATTACAGATGGAAAAAAACTTTTGAAGGATGTTGAGATGAGATGGATCTCTTTGTATGAACTATGTAGAGTTCGTGAGGAGTATCCTTCGTTGGTTGGTTTCATTCATGCACAAATATCATCATGAAGTTGACAGGGTGAGGACTTGTTGTTCCGTTTAACTGATTTGGAGACATTGCTTACATTGGTTGGTATTCTTCCAATGTTGCAGGAGATCAATACATTGATGAAGCATGCACATGGGAGATTAATCTATATTGTGGATTTTATACGGATGAGAAAAATGGTATGTCAAAGTCTTGATGTCTTGTATTATTCCCAAGATAGTTTTGATACACCTATTTTTGAGAATTGGAAATCTTTGTTAGATCTTAAAAATCCCAGTAACTATTTGAGATTTAATATCCACGATCACCTCTGCATCAATGTTAATGGGAGGGACATACCACTGCACATTTTGTAAAAATGTCAAGCTATTCTAGGATCAGAACGAGAAGATGTTCTGTGACACGTAATCTCTTTGAGTCTGTTATAGTTGAAACAAGAATAAAGCTTAATTTTTTCAGAATCCTTATCATCAGAAATTAGAGAACGTTTCTCCAAAGATAAAATTCTTGAAGCAATGGGTGTGATGAATCCTAATTTTTGGAATACTGAAGGTGGTTGTGCAGACTTTGTAAGAAAGCATTTCCATAAATCCATGGGTACAATAATGGAACATTTCACAAAGACTTCAGAGTTCAAGGGTATGGAAATCAAAGGTATACTGAATGCTGATTTATTAAAGTTTCAATCAACAAATTTTGCAACAACAATGAGGAACCAATATAAAAATTTAGACGAACCTTCTAAAAGTGGTGCTATTACAAGGTTGTGGTGAGGAATCTATCAAAGTTCTATCTTACAAGAAGACATCAGTGAATATTTCAGATTATATGAGTTATGCCAAACAATGATTTTGGGGTCTATGGAGGACGAAAGGGTTTTCAATGCTTTATCATTTATAAAATCAAAACTAAGAAACAAGTTGGATAAAAATATGGAAAGTTGCATGAGGTGTTATGTATCTCGCTACTCCATGGAAACCTTTCCTTTTGACAGAGAAATTGCGCATTGGAATTCCCTTTCCGAAAGAAGAGGTGTGAATAATACAAGCTACAAGTACAATTGTTCCCAATGATGAGAGTGGAATTGGTGCATCGTCACACTCTATAGAAGAGAACATCGAGTTTGAAGAAGCTATTGATAATGGATTGTTTCAACTTTAAATAGGTATCTCCTTGACCTTACTTTTATTGTTTTTCACCTTACATTTTAACTGTGGTTATTTATTCAATTTCATATTAACTCTACAGATGCAAATATTGACTGAGGAGGCTTTTTATCAAATTTTGTTTCAACTCTTGTTATCATTAAAGATGTTTCATGTTACAAGTATATATATTTACATTTATTTAAATACAATTATTTCATCTTTTTTTTAAAAACATGGGTTGACATCCATCCAAGGAAGCTCACACTTTTTGAAAATTTGAAATGTTATGAAACTCACCACCTTTTTATCTATCTACTAATCCATTTTTGTTGAGTTTTCTTAAATCAAAGATCTAGCACTACTTACAATTCTCATTGTTCCCCAATGATGAGAGTGGAATGCATCATCACTTTACATAAGAGAACATCGAGTTTGAAGAAGCTATTGATAATGGATTGTTTCAACTTTAAATAGGTATCTCCTTGACCTTACTTTTATTGTTTGTCACCTTACATTTTAACTGTGGTTATTTATTCAATTTCATATTAACTCTATAGATGCAAATATTGACTGAGGAGGCTTTTTATCAAATTTTGTTTCAGCTCTTGTTATCATTAAAGTTTCATGTTACAGGTATATATATTTACATTTATTTAAATACAATTATTTCATCTTTTTTTTTTAAAACGTGGGTTGACATCCATCCGAGGAAGCTCACACTTCTCGGGACTGACAATGTCAGGAAACTCACCCATCTATCTACTAATCCATTTCTCGTGTTGAGTTTTCTTAAATCAAAGATCTAGCACACTACGAAGGATGATTTCTCATATTCCTTCCATATGCTTTTTCACAACCATCTAAAACACAAGAGGTAACTTAAACCCTATCATATGACATTTCTTGATTTTTTACAATTATGTTTAATTTATTTTTATATTTGTGAAATGCTTTGATATATTGTTTAAACTTTGTGGGATAAAATCACACAATCAAATTTTACAAAGAGAGGAAGATTTTTCCATATTAAGATGTTTATTTCATAACACATTCCAAATTTTATACAATTCATCATCCACGATCTGCTTGAAGCTAAATCTACGTCCACATAAAATTCATCATTATCCATATATATTTTAATGTCATCATCCACATCTAATGTCATCATATCACTATCATAATCCTGACACTCCAATTATTATTAAAACAATTATTTATCTATTTTAAAACAATCCTGACACATTCCAATTTTTTAAAAACAATTATCCATTATCATCATTCATCATCATCTATATCCATTCTAATGTCTCTATCATACTACATTCCAAATTTTCTAGATTCCATGATCGTGCTTGAAGCTAAATCTAGTCCACATACAATTCATGATAATCCATATCTATGATTCTATTCTAATGTCATCATCCACATCTAATGTAATCATCATTACAAGTAGAGAGAAGAAGATTTAACTCTTAGTATTAAGATGCTTGTGTCATACCATATTCCATATTTTCTTAAAACAAATAATTAACCATTATCATAACACCATCACATTCAAATGAAACATAAACACCATATACAATCTAGAAATTCTATACATAATATAAAGGAAGATATAAAATTAAAGATTATAAAGTATTTCAAGTTTCAAATTCCAAATCCAGATAATAAATTTCAAATTCTATACATAATATAAAGGAAGATATAAAATTAAAGATTATAAAGTATTTCAAGTTTCAAATTCCAAATCTAGATAATAATTTTCAAATATAGATTATAAAGTATTTCAAACCCTCAATCTTTCCACCCTCAATCATGAAATTTTTTAACCCTCAATTTTTTGTACCCCCTTCCTCAATGGCTTCCACTCCTGTACTCCTTTCAGTTTCCCCAATGGCTTCTCCTGTACCCCTTTCCCCAATGGCTTGAATAATCCTAGAACTAATGAGATCTTCACAACACTATCTAGATTCTTTACAATTCTTTGTTCTTCCTTTGTTGCATCTCCATGGGATAGCAAACTTGGATCTGCAGCTGCCTTGGTTTTGAATAAAATTTTAGGGTTGAAGCCATGCTCTTTAATTATCGCTTTAGTGTATTGTTTTGTTTGTTAACCAAAACAATATTTTCCTTCAAATTCTTCATTGCGGATAAAATTTTCTTCACGGTTTCCAAGTGAACTTGGAAAACCTTTGCTTGACTCTTCAAATTTTCATATTTCAACTGCAAAAAAAAGTGATATCAATTAAACATATTACTAAAATAAGAAAAGGTCAAATTAACAAAAAATATTGTTTTGAAGTGATAATACTTACAACCGCTCTATCTCTTTC
The DNA here is from genome assembly GCA_018340775.1 of Taxus wallichiana var. yunnanensis. Taxonomy (NCBI): domain Eukaryota; kingdom Viridiplantae; phylum Streptophyta; class Pinopsida; order Cupressales; family Taxaceae; genus Taxus; species Taxus wallichiana. The sequence goes on along the minus strand of CM031242.1, from coordinate 563,105,827 downwards.
GGCATTTGCAATCGCTACCAGATCCTTGTCCTTAGACCATTTGTTAAAATATGCAGGCTTCAACACTAATATTTTCCAATTTGTTTAATGTTTTATCCAAAATGTCATCTTTATAGTTGTTGTTATACGTGACAGTCCCACTTCTTACTTGGGTAAGTAAGGAATCCATCTTCGTAGGTTGATTCTGGACTGCAACGTATAAACTATCCCTTTGCCAATAATTTTCAAAATGACTTATTATCTCATTGATTAGTACTTTTCCCTTTTCTCCCATTCTATGAGCTGACCGATATGAGGTACAATAAACTCATCGACATGGGATTGACAATCATAACCAATTAAGTTCTCTAAAGGAAATGGTAGCAACTATTCACCATCTGTATCTGAAGAAGATGATCTCATTTGGAGAGGTATGGGGGCTTTTGGGTTGATCGACTGCTACTTGTTTCTGCCTTTGTGTGCCCTGATCCTATTTATGATAAAATAAATCAATATTCTAAAGTGAAATGTAATGAAAGTTGAATAAATTATGTTGAAATAGAAGTATACCTGTTGGCCTTGAATCATCTCACGTGTATTGAAAAATCTTGTTGGGTCATTGCTATCAATGCCCAAGTAATCTTCATCTAAAGTTATATTATTTAAAACCGATATGCCCGTTGTGTTGGGCAAGCCACCGAGAGAGAGGGTTGGAATTGAAACGAGGAGGCAATGTTTAGTGTCCCACTAGGGGCCGGAGGAATTGGCATGTGTTTACCAATGTTCTTTTTTCCTGATCCTCTGGTTGGCATTTTGAATATTATTGGAGGAGGGGGTGGTGTGTTGTCTATACAAAAGGTGAAGGACTGCAATGTGTTGAAAAGATCAAGAAAAATCATATGAAAAATGTTATAACTATGCAAAAACTATGAAATTATATGAAGTACTATTCAAAACTTGTACTAAAGCAATAAAATAATACCTTGTTGTTGAGGGGTAGCTTGTCGCGGTGGTTGAGGTGGCCGTGTTGGAGTAGTAATTGGTGGTTTTTTTTTATCATTGTTGGGATTGTTGAGGTGGTTGTTGAGAAGAGACAATTGCATGTGACTGAACGGAGTGAGTTGGTGAAGACGGTTGACTTTGAGAAGTACGCGTATAGTCCAAAGTCCCTGCAATGTCAGCAATAGTTGATTGTATGTCAATTCAATATGGTAAAATTTAAATGGTAAATTGAAAATACAAAATGGGAATTTGTAAATAATAAATGTTAAGGTATTACTTCTCTGGCATTTAATGAATTCAAATGGTTGGCGGTTCGGAGATGAGTGAACTTCCATTTCAGATTGTGAATCTATCGATGCCTCAAGCATGTTGTTGGCCTCTTCCTCTTGATGCCACCTTTTTTTGAGGAAGGGCCTCCAAAAATATTCTCTACAAATAGTAAATATTTAATCAGATTCGAGATGAACATCTGTTAGTCTAATGTCGAAATACAAACTTTATAGTTTATACTGTTGTTCTTGAAATGGAATTGACAAATTCATCAACGCCTCATCCATGCAAGTAGGAATTGGTTTGTCTTTTAAATTTAGAAGAGCCTCGTAATAAAAGCCAAGGAGATAGTTTGTGGAGTAAATGACTGGTTTTTCCGAAAGCATTGCATTTGTAATGTCATTTTTATTTTTTTTGGATAAAAATGTGCACCAATCAAATTTTTGCTTTCCGATAGTAGCAAGAATGTATGCAATAGCCTAGTTTGGTATATCCATTTGGTGACCCTGCAAAACTATTCTGGCTTGAAAGAAGGAAATCATAGTGGCAAGAAAGTGGTGTGTAATTCCTTGCGTATCCACACCACGTCTAGATTTATTGACATGAGCTGCAAATGCCAAAAGAATGTTGGAATTAATATCGATTTGAATTGTATCAAAATCAAAATGAATACCAAATGAAAATTGAAAACAGTTGACACTTACAATCAACATGGAACCCGAAATTTGATTCCAGGTACTTCTTATCATCTTCGATGAGTGTTTCCTTCATTGTAACAATGGGTAAATTTTTGAATGGGAGGCCTGTTAACCGATGAATATCAGTTGGGTTGACACCGAATTGAAACATTCGACCATCGTCCATAGTAATAGTAAACAGACCGTCCTCTGTATTGTATGAGGATAGAAGGTAGTTCATAATGTCATGGTCTATTTGAAATGGGGCATCCTAACAAGACCACCAAAGTCACATGCATCAAGCATATCCTTGTATTCCGAATTCATTTGTACAAATTGTATCTGGATGTGGGGGCACAAAAGGTTCTTGTAGATTATTTTGGCCTTGGATAGGGCTTGGACTAGATTTTCCTCCTCTTGGGAAGACGCGTGACGGAGAACCTTCATGTCGTGAATCAAGGAAAAATTTGTTGGTGCATGACAAAGAATATTCTGTTGTGCGTCGAAAAAAATTCTTGACACACAACAGAAGATTCCCTTTTGCGTGCCAACAAAATTTCTTGGACGCTTGACACAAAAAGATTCCATATCGTGCATCAATAGAGTTTCTCGATGCACGACAGAGAATATTTCTGTCGCACATCAAGAAAGCTTAACCATGGGAGATAGTGCAAAATTAGAAGAGCATATTCAGGAATTATTTGGTGAGACAGAGTCCGAACATGTTTTGAGAAGGAAGAAGAAATGGACTTCATACTACTTAAACGTGTTTGCCTTGAGAAAGAGAAGGGAAAGATGGTTTACATCGTGGATGATGAGGAAATTGAAAACTTGGATATTGAACATTCATAAGGGGTGCACGAGGTCTTGGAAAGTGCAGAAAAGGATATGTGCGCCTATCACAAACCCATGAAGACAAAGAAGGTGAATATAGGTTTGGAGGCTGAGCCTAAGGAGGCCATAATTGGAGACTACTGGTCAGACTCGGAGGTAGCAAAGATCATTGAGTTACTCAAGGATTATCAGGACTTATTCCCACGAGGATATCATGAACTTAAAGGCGTGCATAAATCACTTGGGGAAATGAAGATAAAGCTTAAAGATGGTGCACGCCCAGTTAGAAAGAGGCCTTATAGAATGAATCCTAATTTGCGTGAAAAGGTAAAAGAAGAAATTGATAAAATGTTGAAATCTGGAATTATCAAACCCCTTGATGAGTCAGAATGGGTTATCCCAATGGTGATCAGTATCAAGAAGGATAGATGAATTATAATATGTGTAGACTACAGGGAGTTGAATAGTGCATGCATCACCGATCCATTCCCGATGCCATTCACTAAGGAAATCTTGGTAGGTGTTACAAGGCACAAGATATACTCCTTCTGAGATGGGTTTTTGGGTATCATTAGGTTAAGATTGCTCGGGAGGATCAAGAAAAGACAACATTTACTACCGATTGGGGTAGTTTTGCCTATCTTTGTGATGCCTTTTGGATTGAAAAATGTACCAGTTGTATTCTCGAGCATAGTTGTTAAGGAATTCAAATATTTTATTCACAACTTCTTACAGGTTTACCTAGATGATTGGACAGTATATGGGCTTGTGAAATATCATTGTGACAATCTACGCTTAATGTTTGAATGGTGCAGATAGTTGAGTATCTCTTTGAACATCAAGAAGTGCATATTTTCCACACCATTTGGAATATTGTTAGGACATATAATCTGCAAGGAAGGTTTGCTCGTTGATCCAACTAAGGTTGCAATCATTTTAGGCCTGGAAGCACCTACCAGTCAAAGCGAGGTGTGTGCATTTTTAGGTCATACAAGATATTATAGAAAATTCATCAAAGGGTATGCCAAAATTGTTGCACCCTTGGAAGAGTTATTGAAGGGGAAAGGTACATTTTATTGGGAAGGACCATAGCATCGCACGTTTGAGATATTAAAAGAGAGACTTACTACCGCACCCATTCTACGCTTTCCCTCATGGGATAAATTGTTTCATGTGCATGTGGACACCTCTGGCATGGCCATTGGCATTGTGTAAGCTTGATAGGTGATAGGGTTACACACTTTTTGAATGAGACAATCGGGATCCTATTAGATGAGTTTATGGTTTGACACCATAAAACTACACCCTACCATCCTCAAAGCTATGGAACTACCGAGGCTTTTAACAAGATTTTGAACCACAATTTGACAAAAATTGTGATGTTGGAAGAAAGGATTGGGATAAAAAGTGTCATTTGTTGTTTGGGCATATAGAACAACTTATAAGAGATTGAACAAAGCCACACCATTTCGGTCGGTGTTTTCCATGGAAATCGTTATCCCTATAGAATTTATGTTACCTTCTTTGTGCATTGTGCATGCTGAAGGTCTAGTTGATGAATAGGCTTTAGAAGAGCGTATCGAGAAGATGATTCAACTGGATGAGTGACGAGCCATAGCACGATGGAGTCAGAAGCAAGAAAAGGCCAGGAAGAAGACATGACATGATAGAAACATAAGGGATAAGAAGTTTGAGATTGGAAAAATGGTACTTCTTTATGAATCTAAGTTCTTGCGCCATCTAGGAAAGCTCAAATTACATTGGTTGGGGTCGTATGTCATCACTCACATACTTGAAACAGGTGCTTGCAGTTAGAAGCACTTGATGGAACACGGCTACCCGGTTACTTTAACAGGAGTAGGCTGAAGCCCTACTATAAATAAGACTTCTTGGTGTTTGTAATAAGGCAGTATTTCCATTTAGATTAGGTTTCCCTTCTGTATTTCCTTAATGTATTTCCTTCATTTTCGTTATGCTTTGTCAATTTAGTTGTTGTTCTTGTGTAAAGCACGCTTGCACGCATGAAGCTCATTACTATGTGAAGAATGTTTATGCACAGAGGACTGCACATACCTTTAGTGTGGGGTGGTTATAGTTATCCAAGTAAAAGACCGTGGGAATTGAAAGGTGAAAGGAATAAGCTACTACGGGTGCACTTTAAGTCAAAAGAAGATTGCTTCTCACAAGTGACCAAGGATGGAGATGAATGAAAGGAAAATATAACGCAAGGCAAGTGGAGGCCATGATAACTACCAGGAGAAGGTACAGTGACGAGGTACTCAGTGCAAGGGCACGCACTGAAGAGAAGTTTGTGACTAGAGGGTAGGAAGGCACGCTAGAAGGTTATAGCTGGGGCGCGAAGATGTACCATGTGGAAAGAATGAATTTGGTCAGTAAATGAGAGGATATTTGGTAGGTGAAGGAGCAATAAATGCATCAAAATTTGAAAATTTGAAAAAAATTATATAAGGATGGGATGCAGATTCATTTTTACCATTGTGACTAAGAGAATTTGAGGAAAGAGCCAATTGCAAAGATCCGAGTGATCGAGTTAAGGTGCGAAGGGTGTGAAACCAAGCATGATAAATAGATCTGTGTGAAAAGAAGCTTGCGTCCCCAGGTGGTGAAGGGTTTGAGCGAAGCAAGGAGGTAGAGAGGAGTTAGGGCACAAATTTTCCACCTAGGGCATGATTGAATCGAGCTAGGGTTTGATTCACAAAGTTGTAGAGTTAAAGAGGAGACGTTTGCAAAGAAAAAAATGGCACCCAAGAAGGCATCTGCAGTAGCAACAAAAGGAAAGAAGAAGGTGGTTGTTGAGGAAGAAGAGATGGCACCGAAATCCATTTTTCAGAAATGCAATATCCAGAAGGATTCATCATTGGCCAGGAGTGGGATTCACCCATCAGAAAGAGAAAAGTGAGTGAATACAATCACAGGACTGCAAAGAACAAGAAGGAGCTTGATTTCTTACTCACTGCTAGGACGAACAAGCGTACGGCAGATGACATGCCAGTTTTTGATGATGTAGGTGTTATCAGCCAATTTTGACTTCACAAAATTAAAAAAATAATAATAATAATAAATAGAAATTTTTGAAAATTTTCAAAAGTGTTACTTTGCGTGGTTTATCACCCTCATGATGACCATCTCCTTTTTTTGATCGTTTCAGTTTTTGTTTCATCCTTTTCGGGTGAGAACTCCTCCCACCAGTTTTTAAATCGCATTAAAATACATTAAAATTAATTAATTAATATTTAATTAATTAATTTCTCCTTGTTTAATAAAATTAATTTTTTAAATAACTTGAGAGTATTTAATTAAATAAATATTAATTAAAAGTTCATTCAAAAAAATTTATTGCCAAGGAAGTAAGCTTATGCTTCCAACTGCCGAGAATGCCAATTTGGCTTCCCGAACCCGGATTTCCCCTTTCCTGGCAATTTTCTTTAAATTTCCCACTTGTGGGATTTTCTCCACCAATTGCCAAATCATGGATTGGCTAATGGGCAAGAAATCTCCCAATTTCCCACATGGGGAAATTGAACGGGGATTGCCAACCCACTTTGCCATTCCCGTTGGCAATTGGCCGTTGCTTTCCCCATTTCCCCCGGCACTTAAGTCCACTACCCGGGAAGAGAGGAAGTTGGATTAATCCTCATAACTTCCTCTGTCAAACTCGTTGGAAAAAGTCGTGCGAAGCTTTCCGATTGCTTCTTATTTCTTCTGAAGGACATAATATTTTGTCACATCCCACAATACTGCGAACGCCAAGTAAGAAGTAAAGAAGGAACAGTTTTCCCAATGCCATTGTGAAGGAAGATACATCAGTTGTGCATGCAAGGAAGTTTGATCAAATCCAAAACCAAAGACCACGCACAGCTCAAGGGAAAATTGCCAAAGAGAATGAGTAATTTCCCACGCGTGAGGAGAAAGAAGACAACAATTTTTTAAAAAAAGCAAAGGAGCAGGAGACCACGTGGGGGAGAAAACCAAATCCCATGCACTTGTCCACAGTTCCACGCCTTGGGGGTAGAAAAAGACAGCAGGAGATTTGCGCATAAGACAAAACAAAAAAATATTCCACGCAGGTTTCTAAAGGAGAAGGCGCAGCTCCCACGCATGGATTGAATTTCATGTATTTTTGCTCTATTTTTGTTTGTTTTTGTAGCAAACTCCCACGCACAGCCAAAAGACAGCAAGACCACACGCTGAAGGGAAGTAGAAGGCCACGTGGAGGAGACAACAAAATACAATGTGCAGGTTTTAGAGGACAGTCCAAAAAGCGCTGAAGGAGGACAGTTTTTTCCACACAGGGAGAGAGAAAAGAGAGGACAACAAATTAATTTGAAGCCAAAGAATCTTCACGCGCCCATCCAAGAAAGTATGTCTAAAACCAAAGAACCACACCAGGAAAGGATACCACCACGCATAGAAAGGAGATCTTCACACACCCAAAGGAGAGTCCATGCATTGACAGGGGAGAAAGTTAAAGAAAAGCCACGCATTGGGCAAAGGGAAAGTTTTAAATCACTTGTTACCAAAAAACATCCTCCACGCACCAAGAGCTTCCACGCAGAAGTAAAGAACAAACTCCCACGCATGCAAGGGTGAAGGAGATAACCAAAAGTAGGAGGAAAGATAACAGCAAAGTCTTTTTTTGTCTTACGCAAAAGCCACGCATTGGGAAAAGGGGAAAGATTTAAACTCACATATACTCTCCAAACATCCTCCATGCATTCTCCAGGACAGTTTTAATCCACGCGTGAGGAGAGAAAGAGGATAGTCTCCAAAAAAAAAGTCTTCACGCATTCATCTAAACAGTCCAAGGCCACGTGGAGGCAAAAAAATGTGCAGGTTTTAAAAGAACAGTCAAGACCACGTGGAAAGGAGAAAGGAAGTTGAAATTTTTTTAAAAGAGAGTCTTTAAATTCCAACGCATTTTCCAAGGAAGCAGCCACACGCCAAGAATAGAAGATCTCTACGCACAGCCAAAGGAAATAATAAATTTTGCAAAGAAGAACATTAAATATTTCCTATTTTCGCCACAAGGAATCACGCGTTCTCAGGAGGATTCACGCACCAGAGAAGTAAAAATCAAATATCGGGATATTAAAATTGGGTGATTTTGTTTATTTTAAATTAAAAATAAATAAATAATCGTCACCGGAATCAGAAATTGTAACCTAATCAAGTTATTGTCATTATTATTATTATTATTATTATTTTAAAATAATAATAATATTATAACAGAAAATATTTTTCTTGCATCAACGGGGTTTCAGAGACTGAGACCCGGCCCCGTTTGCGTTGTCTTGCGTGCCTGAGTCGTTCTTTTGTAAAATTCATAATGGCAAAAATCCAAATCTACGGGGAGATCAAGGAAGCCAGTGGAGAAATCTAACAAATCCACCTGAAGTATGAATTCCAAGGAATTATTCCTCCCAGTTCCATTAAGTCAGCATATGACAACATCACTGATACAAATCTGGGTCACATCAACGTGCTGTGCAGATTCGCGAGCGGGTGGCGAAGGCAAAACCATTTTCTCAAATAGACTTTACCATAGTGGTCTACCCCAAGCAAGCAAACATTTCTGTCTCGGTAAAGTGCTCAAAATCTGGTTATTGCTTACACGGAGCATTATGATCCTGAGAGACGAGGAATTTCAAAATATAATCGGAGCCTTTCCTCTTAATCACACTAGAGCATATTGAGGAATTGCTCGGTATACCCAACTTTCCGAGAATGTGGATATCGGTCGCCAACAAGACAAGAATTCTAGGATGAAGAACCCCGAGATGGAGCAAGATGGTTAACAACAAGCTCGGTTAGTAACCAAGGGACCTTAAATTGACAAAGCTTCCCAAAGAAGCTGTACCACGTTGAGTTCGTGGAAGAAATTAAAGACATGACCACTCTCTAAGTCGAGTTTTCGGTCTACCTTCTACTAGCATTTTCCACCCATGGATGTACTATTTTATATGTGTCATCCTAGCCAAGAAAGAGTTTGTAGATTGGGCCACCATCATCAGTAAAACCCTTCACAAACAATTGATAGAAGTCAAGATGACTGGATGCTTCTACAGGATTGCGTATCGACTTATGCGCGTAGCAAGAAGAAAGCTATTTTCAGGACTTGAAACAAGAGGAGTCATGGGGCCATCAAGCAGCTTTTTTCATTATTACCCTCAACTCAGTTTCAAAAATAGTTCTCACCATTTTATAAGAATCAATGATGCATTCACCTTCCATGTTATCGGAACCTGAATCGGAATACTAAGGAAAGGTTTTCTAAAGAAGCCATGAGTGTCATTTCCCAATGGGGAACCTGGTTTATTCAATTTTCATCTTTTTCCTACATTCGTGTGAGTGGTTTTTTGGTACCCCATGGAAACTTCCTAAGTACGTCAGTGATAGATGGGCATTAATGGAGCTGGCATGACAATTATTCCAAGTTCATTGCCTTCTTAGTGACAAGCACCGTTCAGGAATTCATTTCCCGATTCAAATCAGGGAATACCAATGTCCAAATCTTTTAGTGCACAACTCATGGAAAAAGAGTTCGCTCTCATAACCATCCATCCATATGTGAAGAGAGCCCAGTTTGATATCAATGGATATATGCAAAAAAATCTGGGAGCAAAGTACCAATGAGAATCCTACCATGGAATATTTCTGGGCTGCTTGTTCGAATGAACATGAGGTAAGAAGACGAGAGTACTCTCGCCTAACACTTGCTCAGATCAAGGCCTTCCACATCAAGAGTCCTCGATTCATTCATAAATGATGATGAGGATATCATCGATCCCTCATATGATGCAATTGCTTTTACCCCATTGCCTCGAATCGACTGGACCAAAAGAGATGAATTTTCTCTTGATGGCAAAACCAACCAATTATTGAAAGAAGCATATCTTGGTATGATAGAGAACTTGCCAAATTGCAATCAATTCCAAATCATGTTTCAGGATCACAAAAATTGCCAATACGAGGGGGCCTCCATTCAACCAAAGTCTCTTCTCAATCAACCTCATTACCATCCAATCATACACAACAAGCAAGAAAAGAGTGGTTTCCAAAATCCACTTCGCCAAGTAATGTGTCACAAGGAGAAAGATCTAAAGATCCTAACCCGAAGAAGGAAGAGAGCATGTGTCTAGATTTTCTACCTCGAGTAGAGATTCTTCTACCCACATCGTTAATAGTGCTCAGAAGCTAGCAGCAAATGATCCTCATCCATGCTTCAAACAAGCATCCACTCAGGTGAGTAATTCAAATATCAAACACTTTAGAGCATGTAGTTCATGAAGGGATTTCCCAAAATCTCCCGAATAATCAAGAAGTGGATATTGAGGTTGTGTCTCCTCAAATCGAGGTCATAGATAGGATTCAAGCAGGATCTCATGATGTCAAGAATAATGAGAATATTAATTCGAGCTCCAGGATTTTTATGCTGAAATAGTGAATGATACTCCTTCCTGGGTTGATTCGAAGTGAAGAAAAGGAAGAGAGTTGTCAAGCCAATTGACATTGATTTTGATGCCATTTTCAAACTTTCGAATGATGTCATTCCTAAGAAGCCTAAGGTGCTTTCTCGAATAATGGTGGATAATGATGGAAACAAATTTGCAGACCTTGTCATTCCATAAGTTGATAAAGAGCACGATGCTATGACACCTGCCAACTATGAAGTTTCCAGACTTGGACTTGGAAGATCTACATTAGAAAGTGACATGGCGATGGCTCGAGATTCAATTGATATCATGCTAAAGAGACTTGAGAAATACAAGTCTCAAAACTCTCAGCTCAAGGCCGAAAAGAATCAATTGGTGGAATATGTTCAACATTTGATAAATCCCATATCATCCACCTTCCCAAAGACTGCACCTGATGCAAAGTGGATGCCCCAAATGAAGATACTCTCAATTTGTCAAAGGAAATAAACACATTGGGCCATGTCACTAAAACTTGGCTTTCAGAGATTCTTGTTTTAGGCAGGGGATGATCAAGACCGTGATTAAGCTTCATGAAGATGTTAGTGCATATCTTGATCCAATTCTTTCTTTCAAAGAAAATTTTGTTTCTACTATATCAAATTTGGATGAGATATTGACCGGTTTTTTACGAGAGATGACAAGTATGGAATCTTGATTTTATCTATTGAAGGAATTCTCGAATTTGAACATGAGGGAGACATTTTCTTTGGTGTCTGCATCTTAAATCAAGAAAACGCTTCTCGAGGATTCTATGATCCATTATGAAAGCATGTGCAATGAAGCCTTCACTTCACTCTCCTTGATTCAGGAATTCATGGCTGAGATTCCTTGTAACCTCGTAAATGAACATAATCAAAGGTGTTCATCGGAGCAGGTGGAAGAACAATTTTCACAATTGTTTAAGGACATGTACACTCCCGCCAAAAATTTCTTGTCAGTTTCCATGGAGCGGTGCATCAAATTAAAGAACTTATTGGAGAATGCTAAATCCAAAATTGTTAATTTAAATGATATGCCAAGTAGAATTCTTGAATTGCAAGTATTTTGTGACCCTATTCTTCGACCAAGTGAACCTCCAGAAGAAGAAAAGATGTTTGAAACTTTAGGAAGGTTTAGATCCTTTCAACTAGAAAAAGTGACAGATCCTAATTTCACCGGCGGTTCAGGGAGTTGATTTTCTTGGTATCTAACGAAGTGGGAGAGTCCATTTCTCATATGCTTGAGATAGGCGGACCCCATTTCAATGGATAAGGCACTGTTTATTATTGTATATTTTAAAAGGTGTTGTTATTTGTTTTCGGGAAACAATGGATATTTTAAGTAATTTCTATTTTTGGGTTGTCTTTAATAAAGTTGTTGAAAAATTCAAAGGTCACTTAAGTGCCTTATTTAATGATCATGTAAAACCCTAACTACTTTGTAACCAACTTTTGAGTTTTAAAAGGAAGTGAGGGGCTCATTTGTAAAGGGTGACTTTGAGAGAGGAGAAGGAAATACTTTTATGCAAGCTTTATTTCAAGAAGAAACTTTGTGTTCTTTTGTGAAAAAAATTGGAGTTAATGAAATACAAAATTTGTGTCTCATTCATTGTCTCTTGTAACGTTTGATGTTCTTATGTTCATTAGATGTTAGGTGTTTGAATCTTGCATGCAAATATTATCTTTGATCTTATTGTCAACATTATTAATCGGTTGTTCTAGTTCACAATGATCAAGCTCTGATTATCTACTTGCTCATGTGTGTTCCCTTTTACACATTCTTGTTTGGCTAACTCAAACTCCATTTTATTTGTGTTGGTTATTCATCTTTCCTCTTCATGCAATATTAGGCTCTGTTTTTACCTAACTCTTGCATGTTCTTTTAGTTCATTCCATTCCACTCCTTTCCTTCATTCCATTCCATCTCCTTCATTCACTTTTCTTTCCATTGATGTTCCAAAACACCCCCACATACAATTTTGAATGTATAGATGTAAATATAGTTTTGGTTTTCAATAAAGGCAGCCTCACCTTCATTGAGGAGGGAATTTGTTCCACACTGCTTTGTTACATGTCATTTGCATGCATACAAATCCATATGCTAACAAGTAAAGAGGCGAGAAGAAGCTTCTGAAGAGAATTGGGGTCTACCAATTATATGAGCTCCCATATTTTGGGAAGTATGAGCCCTTGTATCAGTGGCTCATGAGTAGAGTGCATGAGGACTTCTTCTACTTTGCAGGATGTAGAGTTAGAATCTCATATGTGCTTATCTCATCAGTTACAGGTTTGAAGGCCACAGGAGAGGACATAAATAATGATCTCACAGATAAAGCCATGATCTTGAAGACCAAACAAGAGTTGGGATACCTGAAGGGTCTGTGCGGTATGGATATAGACAAATTGAAGAACTATCTGGTTGTGTAAATAAAAGACACCTTGTTACAAAGTTGAATGATCAGGAGTGGTGGTCATAGGTAAATACTATGTGGTTACATGTTGCGCATAAGATGTCAAAAGGAGAAATCTACAATATTGCAGGCTATATTATAGAACAAATAGTCGAGGAAGTGCGCACATGAGGGAAGATCAACTTTGGGGTTGTTCTACTATCACTAGTATTCATGGAAATTGGAGTACCAGATGGACCGAAGGAAAAAGTATGGGAATACCCCATGGAGAATAAGTCACCAGCTGAAAGGTTCAGTAAGTATCTATGTAAAGGGGCCATGATAGATGATATAAAGCAAAGGCGGAGAAATGGTATGATAGGCTCCGCACGGCATTTGGAGAAGAGTGGCACATCCCAAAGGACCTACCATCAATAGTAGGGACACAAGTCTAGTTTTTGTATATCAGCATTTTTGTATTACACGCTTCCCAATGAAATATGGAGTCTAGAGCACTTGGTGTAAATTTCCTTACGCATTCACTGCAAGGTATTTCCAAGCATCTATTCACAGATTTACAAACAAGCGTTGAATGGTATTCAATGCAGATAAGGTGGATTATGACTACCACACGTTGAGAAATAAGTATGTGTGTCCTAGAAGAAGTGCCTTCACCGAGAGGATCATTTCGGAGGTGTTGACTATTAAGACAATAAGTCTGGTTATAGCAGATGTAGGGGTGGCGTTGGTGTATCTCCAGCTGAAGCCAAAGATGAAGAATAACAAATATGTGGAAGGTGAGTTCGCACTTCCAACACCACCAAAGGGAAAGCATACAATGGAGAACATCCCAATGCCTAAGCCCACAAAGCCAATTGAAGTGAAGGAGGAGGAGGAGGAGGAGAGCGAAGATAGTGGTGGTTTGGAGCATAAAGGTAGGAGACATCCTACAAATAAGGGTGAAGCAAAGCATTCCATTATATTGCCTCAACCACAAGAGGGGGATGATGAGGACTTGAATGCAGTCCAAGGGGAGCACAGATTTAAAAAGGTGTTTAGGAGAATAAGGACCCAAGGTGCTACTCCAACCACGGTGCGTAGATCACCTAGACTCTCTCCACAGAAGGAGGAAACCATGCAAATAAGGAGGAAACTGAAGTTAGATAAGGAGGTAGAAGAGTCAGAGGAAAGTGTGCCTAATTCTCCTACACTTCTAGAGAACATAGAAGAATAGGGTGAGGAATCAAAGGGAAGAGAAGAGGACAAGAAGAGACTAGAGGAGATAGCTACAGAGAATGTTTAGGACATGGAGACACAAGTGCCAAATTTGGAAGCTAAAGTCCCTAAGCAACAACAGTCTAGAAGAACAAGTGGGGAGCACATTCCACCAGCCATGGGGTATGCAGAGGACGTAGGTAAAATTGTCCATGCCCACTTCCAGAGCATGATAGCACAGAAGGATTTATTTGGCTAGGAGCTAATGGATGAGGATATGGTGACTGTGCACACTTGAAAGCAACTTTCATGGTCATCGCACACCCACACGGATGAGCCTGACTTTGATGTATGCGAAGAGTCATGCATTTTGAGACGGTGAAGAAGGCACCCCAAGATAGACACATGATATTAAAGCCTACTGTCATGTCAGATGAGCAGGTAAGCAACGCATTGGTGAAGGTTTTTGTTGAAGTGGCTAGAAGAAACATGGACAAAGCTACAAAAATCAGAGTTTTGTGTGACGAGATGAAGACAAAGGATGTGGAAATAGCACACATAACACAAGAGAGGGACTTCGCGTAGAAGAAGAATGAAGTATTTATCAGCATCGTAGAGGATATTGGGGACAATGTCATCAGAGCAAGGCCACACTTGGAGGCCAAGGTACCACAGACATTTCCTTCAATGATACACTATGTGGGAAAGTTGGTGGACTTGGTACTTAACGACGAGCCTCTACACATGACAGTGCCAAGAAAGTTAGAGCAAGATGCAGAATGACAGAAAGCGTCAATGATGCGAAAGATTGCATCTTATGAAGGGCTATTGCAAGCGTTACAAGAAGTATTGAAGAAATAAGACTAGGCTTGAAATATATGCACAGCTCCAGAGGCATTTATCAACATAAAGACCCTAGAAGAAAATAATGAGGTCTAGAAAGCAATGAATGATGAGACATTGGGCTGTGTAGAAAGATTGTCAATAGTTAAACAGAAGCGAGAGGCCTTGGTAGCAGCACAAGAGCCGCACAAGACTCGGCTGGAAGAGCTTGGGAAGCTAATTGCGCAGAAGATGGATCTTTTAGAAGGAAGAATGACATCAATGTCCAGCGTTGTGTTGGTTCGTAGAATGAAAAGGGAGATATTACGAGGGATGAGTTGGAATCCATTGTTGTGGACATCCCAGAAAAAGCAAAACAAGCACTCACTGAATGATCGGGTTTGGAGGCCGAAATAAAGGAGGAGTATCTAGAATTGATACTGCAAAGTGATATAGAGGAGGTTGTCTCATAAAAATATTTATTTGTCTACATTCTTTCATTCTTATTCTTTCCATTATTCTATTCTTTACTTCAATTTTTGGAGGAATACCCATTGTCGAGACAACAATGAGATTAGTGTGGGGTAATGTTGATCAGAGAATACTTGTTAGAGAACACACAAGGAGTCTGTGTGGGAGAGAAGGCCAGGATCAAGGCGCGGAAGGACAGGAAGGACCCGTGCATGGAAGGCAAGTTCAGCATTCAGGACTTAGCCGATTTTGAGCATGATGACCTATTTTTAGAAGATGGCGTGCGAGGAACACACCAACGATGCAGAGACGTGCACACCATGCATTGTCTATTTTTGGAGGATCGGATCAAATCATTTTGCATGGAGACAAGCTAAGAATAGGATTGACACTTCAGTTAATTGTAAGAGGCCTATAGATTGCATGTGTGGCTATGCATGTGAACGGTGTGTGGCTATTAATAGCATGCGGCCTATTTCTAGAATAGATAAGCGGTGAAGGGAAAGTCCCCACCCTATATATATGATGTGAGGTACATAGTGGTAATATATGAGTGTGATAGATGTATGAAGATATAGAGATATACGCATATGACTGAATTATTGTATCAGATCCATACGCACATTGGTATTGTTTGACATTATTGTAAGGAGCTTCGTGTTTATTAATAGATGGAAGATATTGGCTGAATCTAAGTGTCATTCCTATGTGTAATCGAGTAGTGTATGTTATTGATTCAATCATGATTATTTTTAACGCTTGTTCTATCATAGATCTGAATGTAGCATACAATGTAGAATGATAGATTAGTTATGAATCTATGTGTTTCTTCCTTCATCACACTAACATCCCTGCTATAACAACCCTAAAGAGGAACCCGGTACCTTTGTGTGCTTTGGGTGAGTCCTTGATATGGGTTGAGTGATGTGTCAACGTGTCTAGGAAGTTATCCGGTAAATTCTAGGCTACAACAACATGACATTGAAGTATTTGGTAAACAAGCCCTGTCTTACAAGGGTGCATATGTCAATGGGTGCTCTTATTTCAAGAATTTTATTTCACGGTTGTGGTGAAACCAGGAAAAGTAATTTTGGACCAGACCATCACTCCAGAATACATCGGGAAAAGAAGCACATGTAATTAAAGATAACATGCCGATGCACATTTATATAAGTTAGAATGAGTGCCATTAGAACTAGAAGACAATGTTGTCTTTCTATGAATAGGGATGGTCTTGGAAGGAATGAAATCCTTGGAGAAGAAACACTTTCTATATACGCACAACCCCTTATATGTTAATCAGTGGTGACCTATACAAATTAGGTTGAGATGAAGTATTGTGTTGTTGTGTATTGGAACATGAGCGTACGGGTATTATGGAAGAAGCTCATGGTGGAATTGTAGGTGGCCACTATGTCGGTGATGCCACTGCGCACAAGATTCTACTCGTTGGATTATGGTGGGAGACCCTGTATAAAGATTGTAAGGAATTTTGTAAGGCTTGTGATCATTGTCAACGCCTTGGGAAACTAGGACAACAAGATGAAATGCCTCTAAGACCCATTACTAGTGCAGAACCGTTTGAGAAATGGGCTATAGATTTTTGGTGCCTATTTCACCAGTGCGCATAGAATCGAATCACGTTACATCATAACTTGCACTGAGATCATCCGATAAGGTGGGCGAAGTAGCACCTACAAAGGACTATACGGCGGCCACGGCAGCCGAGTTTCTTTGGGAAAATATTATTACAAGGTATGGATGTCCTTTAAGTTTGACCCGGTGATAGGGGCACACATTTTCTTAATGAGACAATCAGAATTCTATTGGATGAATTCATGATTGCACACCATAAGAGTACATGCTATCATCCTCAGGAAAATGGGACTGCTAAGGCTTTCAATAAAATTTTGAGCCAGATATTGACAAAAATATGTGATATTGGAAGAAAGGATTGGGATGATAAGGTATCTACAAGTACTTTGGGCGGAAAACATATAAAAGGTTGAAAAAAGCCACGCCATTTCAGATTACGGTTTTTGGCAAAAGCGCTTCTTCCTATGGAATGTATGTTACCTTCTTTACGTATTGCGGCGCCGGAGGTCTTGTTGATGAGCAAACATTAGAAGAACGCATTGAAGCAGTTAGTTTAATTGGAAGAACATTAAGACATAGCACGTTGGAGTCAAAAATAAGAAAAGGCCAGCAGAAAGCATAGCGTGGACGGGAACATCCGGGGTAAAACACTTGAGATAGGACGAGATGGTGTTCCTTTATGATTCTAGGTTTTGTGGCATCCAAGCAAACTCAAAGTACATTGGTTGGGGCCGTATGTTATCACTCACATACTCAAATCAGGTGCTTGTCAATTAGAGGCCCTTGATGGAATATAGTTACCCGGTTACTTCAATGGGAGTAGGCTAAAGCCCTACTATAAATAAGTCTTCTTGGTGTTTGTAATAAGGCAGTGTTGCCATTTAGATTAGGTTTTCAATTTGCATTTCCTTAATGTGTTTCTTTCTTTGTTGTTATGATTTGTCAATTTAGTTTGTGTGTTTGTGTAATAAGTGTGTTTATGTGCGAAGCTAATTACCATTTTAATAATTTTTTTATGCGAGAGGACTGCACATACCCTTAGTATGGGGTAGGTTGTTGATATCCAAGTATAGGGTGATGGAAATAAGTCCACATGAAAGGAACTATCTACGGGTGTTATTCAAGGTTATAAAATTGTAAAAAAAAAAATTCTTCTCGGACACAAGGACCATAGTTAGAGAGGAGAGAAGAAACAAGCATAACGCGAGGTAAGCAAGGGCCGGAAATACTACTAGTGGAGGGCGCAGTGATGGGGTACTCAGGCGCATGGAAGTGCGTTGAAGAGAAGTTCACGGCTAGAAGGTAGGAGGGTGCACTAGAAGGTTATAGCTTGGGCGCGAAGATGTACCATGCGGAAATAATGAAAATGGTCACTTAATGAGAGGATTGTTGGTAGGTGGAGGAGCAATAAATGCACTAACTTTTTGAAATTCTATATAAGGACGGGATGCGAGTTCATTTTTACCATTGCAATTGAGAGAATTTGAAAAGGGTTAAGTGTGAACGAGTCGAGCAATCGTGTTGAGGTGCGTAGAGTGTGAAACCAGACGTGGAGAGAAGGGTTGTGCACTAGAGAAGCTTGTGTTCCCATAGGAGAAGGGTTTGAGTGAAGTAGACACGTTATAAACAAGCTAGGGCACATGATTTCCACTAGGGCATGGAGATTTAAGCTAGGGTTTCGACTTGCTCGACTACAGAGGGAAGAAAAGAGATATTTTTCAAATGGCACCAAAGAAAGCACCTACAAAGCAGGAGATAAAGGGAAGAAGAAGGTTGAAGTGGAAGAAGAGATTTCTCCTAAGAGTAATTTTTCAGAAATGTAGTATCCGGAGGGCATGATTGTGGGACAAGAATGGGATTCCCATATCCGCCAATGTAAAATCAATGACTACAACCATCGAACATTAGATAATAAGAAGGATCTCGATGTGTTGCTAAGCACGAAAACAAACAAGCGCACGACAGAGGATATGCCAGTATACAATGACATTGGTGAGAAGTTGTTGAAGCATAATGGAGTCTACCAGTTGTATGAGCTACCATATTTTGGAAAGTATGAACCATTGTATCGGTGGCTAATGAGCAGAGTCCATGAGGACTTTTTCTACTTCATCGGATGGAGGGTAAGAATCACAGTTGCTTTGATTTCAACGGTGACAAGACTAAGGGCCTCAGGGTTGGATCTGGATAATGATTTAACGGATAAAATCACAATCTGGAGACGAGGAAGGAATTGGGGCATACCAATGGTCCACGTGGCATGGACATTGACAAGTTGAATAAGTACCCAATAGTGCAGGAAGCTACACATCTTGTGACAAAGTTGAATGACCAAGGAAGGTGGTCACAGGTAAACACAATGTGGTTGCACGTCGCTAAGAAGATGTCTCAAGGAGTGGTCTACAACATTGTAGATCACATAGCAAAGACAATCATCAAAGAAGTGTGGATAGGTGATAGAATAATTTTTGGTGTTGTGTTATTGTCCTTAGTATTCATGGAGATTGGGGTGCTGATGGGCCAAAGGAGAAGATTTGGGAGTACCCCACGGAACACAAGTCACCTACGGAGAGGTTTGGCAAGTACTTGTGTGATGGATCAATGAGTGGACCATTCAAGCAGAGGGTAGAGATGTGGTACAATAGACTCTATGCGGCGTTCAAGGAAGAGTGGTGCATACCCAAGGATTTTCCTTGGTGGTGGGTAAGGTAGTTCAATTTTTCGTATACCAACATTTTTGCATCGCGCGATTTGCAATGAAGGACGGGGATTAGAGCCCATGGTGCAAATTGTCGTATGCCTTCACAACAAGGTATTTCCAAGCATCAGTCCATCGATTCTCAGATGCGTGTCGCTTAACCTTCAATGCAAACAAGGTAGATTGTGACTACCACACTCTGAGGAAGAAGTATGTATATCCAGTGCAATGCATACATTGAAAGACTTATTTCATATATTATAAGCATGAAACTTGTGATCTTAGCAATTGGGGACACCGGATCAGTGCTTGTGTACCTGTAACTCAAACCCAAGCTAGAGAACTCTAAGTATGTGGAGAATGAGTTTCCGCTCCTAGGGTCACCAAAGGGTAAGTATATAATGGAAAATGTTCCAACACCCAAGCCCACATAAACAATTCAAGTCAATGATGAAGAGGAGGAGCATGAGGATAGTGGTGGGTTGGAACACAGAGGTAGAAGACAACCTCCAAATAAGGATGAAGTTGAGTGTGCAATTACTCCACCTTAGCCACAAGAGGAAGATGATGAGGAATTGGATGTAGTCCAAGGAGAGAACTGATTCAAGAGAGTGTTCGAGAGAACAAGGACCCAGGTACTACTACGCAAACAATGCGCAGATCACCTTGACTCTCTCCACGAAGGAGACAACCGAGAAAAGTATAAGGAAGTTGAAGTTGAATGAGGAATCAGAATATTTAGAGGAAAGCGCGCCCAATTCTCCTACACCTCTAGAGAAAGTAGAAGAAAAAAAAAGGATGAAGAAATGAAGGATGGAGAAGAGGGAGAAAAAGGGACAGATGAGACAACAACCGAGACTACTCAGGACATAGTAGCACAAGTTCCAAATCTTGAAGCCCAAGTTCCTAAGCAGCCTAGATCAAGAAGAACAAGTGGGGAGTATATTCCACTAGCCATGGGCTACACCAAGGACACAGGTAAAATTATTCTGTGCCGTTTCCAGAGCACAATGGCACAAAAGGATTTATATGAATGGGAGTTAATGGATGAAGATATGGCGACGGTGTGCACAAGGAAGCAATTGTCATGGTTGATGCACACACACATGGATGAACCAGACTTTGATGTATGTGAGGATTCATGCGTGTCAAGGAGGTTGAAAAAGACACCTTAGGCCAGACACATAATAGTAAAGCCTATTGTTATGTCAGATGAACAGGTGAGAAATGCTTTGGTGAAAGTCTCAACAGAGTTCGCATGTCGAATATGGATAAAGTTGCGACAACTAGGGCGCCGAGGAGGGATTAAGACTAAGGATGAGGAAACGCGCCTAAAATAGGAAAAATACTTGGCACGAAGAAGAACGTTGTGTTTATCAAAGATGGCAAAAGAGATTTGTGACAATGTCATGAAGGCGAGGCCACACTTAGAGCCAAAGGTACCCAAGATGTTTCCTTTGAAAATACATTATGTCAAGTACATTGGTGGACTTAGTGCTTGAAGATGAACCTCTGCGCATGCCTAAGCCAAAGGATCCAAAGCACAGGAAGCAGAGCGAGAAAAGGCTTCAGTGATGTGGAAGATTACATCATATGAAGGATTGCTTCAGAGCTTGCAAGAGGAACTCAAGAAGGCAGATCAAGCGCTAAATATTTGTATAGTGCCAGAGGCTGTTATAAGGACTAGGACCATTTTAGAAGACAATGAGGTCCTGAAGGCCATGAAGGATGAGACATTGGGCCACGTAGAATGGTTAGCACTTGTTAAGCATAAGCGTGAGGCCCTTACTGACCGCTCAGGAACCTCACAGGGAAAGGTTGGATGAGCTTAACAAACTCATCGCTCAAAAGATGGACTTGTTGGAAGGGAGAATGATGGGCATGTCTAGCATTGTGTTGGTATTATAGAATGAAAAAGGAGAGATTGCAAGGGATGAATTAGAGTCGATTGCAGTGGATATTCCAGAAAAATTATAGGCCGTGCTCAATGAATGGTAGACCTTAGAGGTAGAGATAAAAGAGGAATATCTAGAATCAATTATTCAGGTTGTAGAAGAAGATATTACGGGTTAAAGACATTCTTTCATTCCTTAAAATTCTTTCTATTCTTCTATTCATATTCTTTGATTCATTTTTGGAGACAACCATTGTCGGGGTGGCAATGAAACTAGTGTGGGGTAATGTTGATCAGTCAGAATCTAGCACTTAGTGAAGAAAATACAGAAGGTTCGTGTGAGAGAACAGAGCGCATTCAAAGGCACGAAAGCATCGAAGAGGATCGTGCGTAAAACAAAGATAGATTCAAGACTTAGCCATTTTCATGATGAGGATCTATTTTTAGAAATAGTGTGCGGAGCACTCAAACCGATTGGAGACTTACGCAACACACATTAGCTATTTTTGGATGATCAACTACGAAGCGCTTTGCATGGATGTAGGCTAAAAATAGAATGGTTAACTGATAGTTGACTAAGAGAGATCTATTGCTAGCACTCTTGCATGTAAGCCTATTGTTGTAATGGCGCGTGGCTAATAATAGCATGCAACCTATTTTGGGATTAGATAAGTGGTGAAGGGCAAGTCCCCACCCTTATAAATATGTAGTGAAATGTGTAGTAGATATATAGAGAGAGAGCATAGATATACATGTGATAACTATGGTATAGTGATATATTGCTAGATCATTACATGCATGAGCGTATACTACTATTATTAAGCTTATGTATTTAATGTAATTAATATAATGGAGATTATGGATTGAAACAAGGTGTTCTCATGGTTATAATTCAGTATTGCATGCTTGATTCCATTATGGTTATCTTTGAAAGTCTGTTATGTTCTAGACCTAGACTTGAATATGTAATTTTGAAAGATATATTAGTTATAGATCTGAATGATTAAAGTATTCATCATGCTAACATCCTGCAACAACAACCCTAAAGAGGGGCCTGGTACCTTTTGCATGCTTGAGTGAGCACTCGGTCTAAATTTGAGTGATGTGTCAGCGCGCCTAGGATTGTATTGCTAAATTCTAGGTTGCATCACAAAGCATACTATAAAGTGATCTTATTTGTATCTCTATATAATTAGAGTTTTCGTAGTCTAATTTTATTTGGATATATTTTAATTTTATGGAATTTTTAGCCACATGGAGTATCCTTTGTGACTAATTGTTGGTATTAGGAAAACAATTCAACCTAGCTCCTCATGCAACAAGCCATCATGACTAACACACCTACAAGAGCTCCCACTCAAACTAAAGTATTGAGCTTCAACTGCAACCATAGCCATACCTATAAAACCAACCATGTTCTCCATCCATCTATCCATGTCTCCATGCAACCACCAATGCAATTGTCCAAATACAAGTCAATATTGGAATATGCAAAAGTAAAACAAGATCTCGGGTAAAAACAACCCTGAATGAGTTCTACATGCAACAGTGGGTGATCAATCCACAAACACCTGCATAACTCAAAGAAATCCAAACACTACAATTTGTAAATCCAACCTTGCATAAACAACTAGCATGTCCAAGACAATCATCTATAGATAACATCTTTCATGGAGTAACACAATAATAGGAGAAAATACAAACATCCCCTACTCATGTTCAAGGCATCTAAATCATGCTCTTAGGAATCTATGTGCAAATCAAATATCGGCATCATCATACACTCACAAAACTGAATCTATCCACATGTACAAACTCACCATGTAAATCCATCCATATCATCGGGATCTCCAGAAGCTCCAATTCTCTCACTAACTAACTCCAAAGCCAAATATGAGTCATGTGCTCATCAATGTCAATAACAAACATTTATGCTAAACCATGCCACTAATACCAAGTGTAAATACCAGCATACGTGTCATCAACATACTGCACAAACCAACTAATATGAAAGCAAAACAAGGGCACCATCTAAAAATGGTAAATAAACATTGTTGTCAAACCTATGACCAAACCAACCACGGTTTCCTAACCGACCCGGTCACTTCTTGGTGACCACGGTTACGGATGACCAACCATGGTTAACCCTAACTAACACTGTCTCTGTAACTATCAGATTTTCTCATTTTTCACCCTTCAAACTCTAAAAATTTCTCTATCATCTAAAACCAGCTGAATCAACCATCAACTACCTTCCCTAAGGAATATCCAGGCACCACAAAATAAACTAGAAGTGACATCACAAAGCAATAAACTCAAAATACCTGCAAAGTCATGACTGCCCTCCAAAACCAACTTGTGCCTCCTACCACTCGAATAGTAGCAATCTCCTCTCACTCCACATGTGCATCATGTATCCAATCCTACAATGCCAACAACCATGGCTTGCTCCCATTGAACATGAAATCCCTGCACTACCTCTAACACCAAGCTCAAAAGCTAATATGTCAGTGAGAAATAAAACTAGATGAAAGAACATATAAATTGATTCCCTTTTTATCACAGAATACTTCTACATCACAGAAGTTTGGACTTCTTGTGAAATAGGTGAATCATCTTTTTTTCATCCTATGTGCTCAACATCTTTCGTTACTGCAACTTTATCTAAACATGAATTTTCATTAAGGATCTCCTCCTTAGACTAAATACCCTTGTCCTCAAGATTCCACACAACCGGGAAATAAAAGTCAAACAACACCAAAAAACCATGGTGTAAATCTATGCACACTATCCAAACATAATATCAGTTGCTCCAAATGAAATAAATAAAACATGAATTGTATAGAGATACCTGACTCAAAGTCTCACTAGACTAACCGAGCCAATTTTTTCATCTTTGTGATCCAAACATTGAAGTGATATGCATTATTTATGTCTATACACATTATGCCAGAAATCTAATCCTCCAAAATAGGATACTGAACCATTCATGCCCTATTCTCTTGTAAGAAACCTTGTGCTAACTCGTTGTCATAGAGAGCCGGCCACGGTTCGAGCGGTATCTTGGTTAACCTCATTGACCGATGTCGGTTCCCTAACCAACATCGGTGCTGCTAGAGAGAACACAAGGCCAAAAATTGGCATAGGTCACCAAACCCGATGCCTCACACACACCAAGATACTCAACCGCATCTTCAACTAAAGTACTTTCCTCTTTGATGGAAGCCTCATCTTCATTTTGTGTTATTATATTATGTCTCTCTAAGAATCCCATGCATCTAACTACACCAAGGATGCATAACTACTCCTCTATCTCATTCTCAGATCTAGATCTGTAATCTCAAACATGCATGTGCAACCAAAATAATATAAGCACTATAATACCAAGATAAAACCATACCTCAATAACTAGATCTTCAATCTGACCAATATGTTTGTGCCTCCAAGAACTAGGGACACCTCAAAGCAAACAAGATACATTCCATGCATCTTCTTAATTCTTCAAATCTGTGATTTTTTGTTTAAAACTAGGTTGTCCAGTAATCGACCACGGTCACCCTATCAACGTCGATTGCCACTTAACCGATGCCGGTCACTATAATTTCTAACAACCTTACTCTTCCATCTCCCACTTGAGATTGAATCTCTTCATGTGATCTTCACATCAGGAAAAACAAACCTTGCTCTCATACACATGTCAGTAAACCACTAACAATATACTAAAGTAAAACCTTGCTCTGAAATAACCAAGCTCTGATACCAGTTATTGGGAATTCGGACTGCATAATAGTGTTATGATTTAATAACAAACCCAATCATGCACACAGGATCTAAACAATTCCCCAAAATCTACATTGAAATTATAAACTAGAATAATCCAAATCAAACAAAGTAAACACACATAACAAAGCATGTATCGTGTTCACCCAATGTGGGTACGCCCACCAAAGATAGAGATCTCATATATATTATAACAAGAGTACAAATCAACTCTTCAAGACAAGAGTATAATTCATCTCTCCAAGAGTACAATTCATCTCTCCAAGAGTATCTCCTCTCCTCCATATCTCTAAATGGATCTCCATGAGTGCACTACAACCGTGCCTCCAAATACCACCAACAGATCTCACATAACCCGGATCTGCATCTACGAAGCTGTTACCAAATTCTCTATGAATCTGCAACAAGACATTTCACATGGGGTCTACCATATGTGCAACTATAACTGTGCACCAAGAAGTAAGTTTGTATCTCCATCACTGCATAACATGTGCAAACATGAAGACAACCTCCTCTACAATATCTAGATCTACATGGATCAACAATAAAATATGATCTTATGGATCTACAATACAAGATCTCACAACAACTTGTGCCTCTAACAATATAAGAGTAGATCTGCATGGATCTATAATACAAGATCTCACCAACATGTGCATCTACAAGAAGAAACTTTATGTGCTTTGCATATTATGCAAGCCATTACAATGAAACAATAACTATACAAAGGAAATACAGTAGAAGATGTTACCCTCTTCTCACCATTCAGATGTACTGTTATTTCCTTCTATCCGAACTCCTTTCCATGGAAGCTCTATCTTCATGTAACATGTTCTTTCTTTCTCTTCTTCTTCATCCTCTCAAACAAGGATTCCACATGCAATAATAATCAATTACATGCCATCATAACATCTAACCCTAGCTTTCATGCTTATATAAGCATCTACAAACTTAGGGCACCTTAGTTATGCATTTACAACCTTTAGATCAACTTTATAACAAAGTTAGATCTAATTCCGTGAGTTAAATATAAACTAACACACACAGGTAATCGGCGATGGTTACCACGACCGGTGATGGTTACAATTAACTTGATTACGACCGACTGCTATTACGATTAACCTGATGCTAACCGAAGATGGTTATAATTAACCTGATTCTGACCAACAACGGTTACTATGTAAACCAACAAGGTGTAAATCATGTTATTTGTGAAGCAATTCAACTCCACAATCCTAACAATTTGTGGCTTCACAAAGCAATAGACTCCAAAAACACCACAACCTCGGGCCTTCAAACTCACTGTTGTACTTGTTGGATCAGACACATATGCACTAATAGCTCCTCTAGAATTGAACATTCTGATCAACCCAATAAGAGCAAAGGTGATGCCATTGTCCAACTCCTGCATTAAGTTAAATTGACACGCTTCAGTTGAAGATATCATTTTGTGTTTGAATGCTAAACGAAACAAAAAATCATATGGCAAATAAATATCAATATTTTAGAACTCAAAACATAGCTTTTCATATTAATATAGATAGTGAAACCTTCACTGAACTTGTTATTGGCTACTACCCTTGAAAACACAAAATAGCTATGTTTTGGTATACCACATTGGATTGGCATTCTTACAAGTCAATAAACATAAAAATAGAAACAGATCCAAAATGCAGAAATGTTGATTTTCCAAAACTCTTGGAAATGGAATGACACATAAACATCCATACAATAAATTATAAAATATAAATATACATTTAAAAATGCATACATAATAATCATTTTAGTCGATAAAGTTTTAAAAACACTTGAAAAATATAGTTATCACAAAAGTTCAAAATATTCAACATACTTAAAATTTCATTTATCTGTGTGACATATCATGTTTTATAGAGTTCAAAGAGGCTGAAATGTAAAATATTCAAAATAACAAATTGTTGTAGTGTGTTGAAAAACTTTACAATGTTAAAAATGTTTTTTTGCTTTGATTAGGTTTTTAACTTTCATTTTGCGTTTGACTATTGGTAGGGGATGGGTTAAGGTAAGGGCAGGTAAGGTAGTATTAGTTTTTATTATTTATTTATTTATTTATTTCAAATGGATATCTTACTTCCTTTGTGAGAGTATAGGACAATCACCATTCCAATTTTCATCTGCAATCTTTGGCAAATAATCCACATCCTTTGGGCGAATGGTAGTAGTATTAGTTTTGGATTGGAAGTCATGAATCAAATTCTTCTTATCAACCTGACACCATCCAACACGTTGACAATTAAATACGCCAAGAACTCCAGTGTGCTTGTTCAAATTCCAAATTTTTAGTAAGGCTGAGGAAAAGCACACACCAGAGAACACAATAAATCTTGAATGTCCCCAAAGAAGACAACATTTAATATTACTCTGAGGCACCTAATCACAAAGACATACTACAACAGATTACATAAATGATAACAACTATCTATCGACTTCTGGGACAAGGCTAAACCAAAAGAGAGAATTTGGCCAAAATAATCAACTTGAAATGGGGAAAAAATAGATTCAGACTCACTTCTTTCCATCACGGGCTAGATTAGGAAATAGACAATCTTTTGTCGGTCTTCCATGAAGCTCTGCGCACAATTTCAATCCATCTGGAAGAACAAGTTTTTCGCAACACATCGAAATCATGGTGTCCAGGCTTATCACTGCCAATCCCAATCCAAGATGGAAGAAACTGATTAGCCACCCAGAGAAAATTGTTTTTGAAAAAGAGAAGAGGAGCAAAGCATACTATAAAGTGATCTTATTTAGTTCTATATAATTAGAGTTTTCGTAGTCTAATTTTATTTGGATATATTTTAATTTTATGGAATTTTTAGCCACATGGAGTATCCTTCGTGACCTATTTCCCATGAGTAAACATTTATTCTATGACCTTTCACTCATGTACATTAGTAATAATCACAAGGCAAGGGGACCTACTAAAAGCAGAAGCACTTCTAAGCGATGCTAGTACCAGAGAGGAGGATACAAAAAAATCAAAAAGAGACTTTCATCCCAAAGACTACTTTCAGATTGGTAAAAGCCTTTGGAGCATATAATGCCTTATAAGGCTATCTTGTCTCACAATTATTATCAGCTCCTTTCGTTAAACAAAATGTGTCTCAATGAAAATGTGTATCCTATGGTTTGACTAAGATGATAATCAGTCAAGAATTTACCTAACATAAACTGAGCATCCTCCAACAAAGGCATCAGCATGGTATTCAACCATCGGATGAAGACTCGTCAATTAAAAAAGACAAATAAGCTACTTTGCCATGCCTTGAAGCCTAAGATATGAGTTTTAATGTATTAAAATAGAAATCTCATATTGAAAGGAAAAATTACAAGGGGTATTTACATGAAACATATCCCAATCAAGTTGCATAAATTCTCCTAAGAAAACACACGTAAGTAAGCAATGAAGCAATATAAACAATCAACCGTTTGCCTTGAGCTTGTAAAATCACTATAAATAAAGAAAGCAAATTCTTATATAAGTTCCAAATGATCTAAGAATCTCTCTCTCTACTTTAGCTGCAAGCAAAATGTATTTAATCTTCTAATTAATTACCTGTAAAGGCCATCAGTGTTATGACTCATATAGGCAATGATGCCATTATCAGGGAAATTACAAGCAATGGAAGCCTCTAATCCATGATGGTGCTAACTTGCCAATCTGACACGACCACCATGGCCTGCACCTAATGTCTCGAAAATGTTTTGGACATCCACTTTGACACCATCAATGCCAGCACTTGCTAGATATGAGTGAAGATCATTATAAAAATGGAAGACTTTTTTGGGATGAACTAAACCCAATTCATTCATTTGAATGTTGTCTTAAGGCATCATCTGGCTAGTTTTGACTAACCCGTAAGACTGAACAGGGAAGGACAACTTTGGACTTTAATGGTCCATCCCCGTAACATCATGCTTAACTCCTCCCCAATAACCAGTAATAGCATGCCAAACATAAACGTACCTGAAATCCCACAATTTTTATGCCAATTAGACCAACATAGGATGTCTAAGAAATGATGGAAGTATGTGATCTCAACACACATAAGCATTGTTTTAAAGCATAATTTACACATAGTAACAGGGAATGTGGCTAATAAAACCATGAATTTATACTTACTTCAAGTTGTGGCTCTGTTTTGCTTCTAAAACAATGTGTCGAAGGCCTAAAGCAGGGTCATCTTGCCTTTCATCTATCTTTCCATCCTTCTGAAATTTATAATTTTCTTTTATATTTGTCAGACGGTTTGCAAAATTGGATCACCAGAAAACATAATGCTTAGAGTTTTCATCATAATTCACTTCAAAATCTACAATCCCAAATCAAAATATTAAGATGTTGCCTACTTGGCCGAATGTACAACTTCATTGGCCTTTGCATTCTGGTCCATATCAACTGATTGCCACCCAACAGCGATAAGAAGAAACCTTGGAGGTGTGTCCCCTTTCTCTAAGTTGTCATGACAATATAAATATTTATCACTCTAAAATGAATATCATGAATTTGGAAGGGCCCATACACAACATTAACCATTGAGAATAAATTATGATAGCACAGAGAAATCTGAGAATTGCAATAAAATGCAGAATATATGGTGATTACCGTAACAACACGAGATCCTCCAAGAACCCTGAAAACCTGGTTTTAAATCCTGTGATCCCAGCAATGTGAATATCTTATTTCTAGAACTGTCGCAGATTTGGCAATTTTAGAGCTAAAAACACAAATGTCTAGATGCCCGTCAAAACCGTCACAATGCCGTCAAATTTAATCGATCGGATAAACCGTCAAAATGGCTGTAAAAGTTAGGCGAGTGGCGTGAACGGCCGGAAAGGCCTTTCCCATAGGGGGAACGCCTTCGGCGTAAATACAGTAGTAATCTTAGGGCTTGCAATGGAAAATTTTGTGCAAAAGCTAAAAAAATGTACTTGTTACTCAATTTGTTGATGAAATTACGATGCTGGTCCTACATGACCAACACATTTGTATATCTACAACATGACACCTAGATTCATAATGTACATTTGAGTTGGATTCATCCATATTCAGTGGATAAGTTTTGGATGAAATTAGTAATCCTAGATTTGCTCTTGAAAAATGTGTCATTGTTCCCAAGACGAGGGACTTCTACACCAACCTCAAAGATCATCCTTGTAAATGTCTCTATGCATTCTAGGAATCAACCATGACATCGAGAGAATTCTATTGCTCCAACGGGATATTCCCTACAACATGGTATGCATGTTCATGGCATCTATATATTTCTATGACACATATCTTGGACTTGGATATTGAATTCTCATTTTGACAGTCATAAAAGCAAGACTGGAAAAAAATTATACATCATAATCAACAAACTCTTAATTACAGCAGCATCAGCACATATATTACATTAACTCTCCAAACTTTAGAGAATTCTATTGCTCCAACGAGATATTCCCTACAACATGGTATGCATGTTCATGTCATCTATATATTTCTATGACACATATCTTGGACTTGGTTATTGTTCTACAAGTTCTTATAACTTTGACAGTCATATGATAAAAGTATATACATCATAATCAACAAATTCTTTATTACAAATTTACAGCAGCATCAGCACATATATTACATTAGCTCTGCAAACTTAGAGAGTTCTTTTGCTCCAAGAGGATATTCACTGCAATGGTATGCATGTTCATATCATCTATATATTTCTGTGACACATATCTTGGACTTGGTTATTGTCCTATAAATTTTTATAACTTTACTAGTCATAACAGGAAGACTCTGTAAAAAAATATACATCATAATAAACAAACTCTAATTACAACAACAGCAGCACATATATTACATTAGCGCTCCAAACTTTTTGTTATGAATAATCCCCACTAGCTAAAGCGTCGATTCAGACTTGAATAATAAGATGCATTTCCACTTATTACTTCAATTTTTCTGGGATATTCATGCTCAGTCCGAACCCAAAGGGAAACAATGGGTCATAATGCTTATCTCCAAAATTCATAGGCAGCTGATCCACAGTCTTAAACCAAGTCCTTGGCAGTTTCCCTTGAAAATCATAGTCCCCAAATATAACATCTGTAACACCTTCCCCTTCAGTGCCAGGGAGCCATGCAGCCACAAAGGCATCCATTTTATTCAAATAAGGTTCCACCACCAAAGGCCTTCCTGATATCATGATTACAAGACATTTGATGTCCTTATCACATATATTGTTTATCACCTCAGTTCCATTTAAAGGGATTGTGAGGATGGAATTGTCACCCGTGGACTCCACATATGGAGTTTCTCCCACAACAATGATGGCATAGGAAAATTCTTTCCCCTCGAGGAAATTTGGATCAGGGTTTTCTTCATATACCACTTGGGTTACTGGACTGACTGCCCTTTTATTGCATCCAAATGGTGGTTCCTGCGGAAATAGAAACAAATGTTATAAGAGGAATTGATTTGTCAAGGTATATTAAAGATCTGAGCTATTACAAATCATGACATGAATTCCCCAACTGGGAAAAAAACTATCGTAATATTCCTATTAGTTATCATTGTGGCATTTTGAGGAAGTTGAGAATGCACCTTCAAAAGAAATTCATAGCTAAAATATATTGGGAATTGACTTACACATAAGACCTATAAAGTATTAAATCTGTTACCTATGGTTGTGGCGCCACTGCTGCCTTCCCAGCTGATAGTCCATCCTCCACACTGATATCCCAAATTGTCTGCATGACTACCTGCTACTAGTATCCTCTTAGCATTCTTGTTTAGAGGCAATAATAATTTCTCAGGCGTCTTTCCATTCTTCAAGAGAACCAGGGACTTGCGAACTGCCTCTCTGGCTATTACTCTGTGGGCCTGAATTAAAAAAGAAAATTGAGTTAATATCAAATCGTATGATTAAAGTTAATCATACAAATGTTTATATGATTTTTGTAGGGCGATAGGGGCAAGGTATCCTGAATCATGTCAGGTAGTAATACAAAATGCTCAAAGTATCCTGAATCATGTCATGTGGTAATACAAAATGCTCAAAGTAAAAATATGCGATGGAGGAGGATTTCATATTTCCTTACAGGGTTGCCAACCATGCCCAGCAATGACCTGTTTGTTTTGGGTTGCTCAAACAAGCCAGCAATGAACTTGACTCTGAGAATCCTTCTAACTGCATCATCTATTCTGCTCATAGAAATCTGGTCTGTTTTGACCAAATCTGTGAGGTTGTTGATGAATGTTTGGAACTGAAAGGGAACCATCACCTGCATTATGTCAACTTTAGATACAGTAACTACTAACAGACAAGACCAATATAGGTATCAGGTATGAGATGAAGTGTAAAAGAAACTACCATGTCAACTCCTGCATTGATTGAAGCCAAAACACTGTATGTGTAATTTGTGCCAGGTGGTGAGGTGATCCTGTCTATTCCTTCCCAATCTGAAATGATAAATCCCTGAATATCCAAATTGATCATGGTGATTATCAGTTCAAGATTTCTTGCATATTGACTAGCTAGGTAGGCTGTCATAGTCAAGGCATAGCCTGCTATGCCCTATGATATTAGTAAGTTTTTTTCAATAAGCGTTAGAAATTCTATGGAAGCAATACGCTAATTCTAATTCTTCCTATGTAAGGAAATTACTATTGCATAAAACAAATATAAAGACTCAAACTCTTACTTTGAAGCCCAGCTCTTCTTTCAAGATCCTAGTTAGCAGGTAGTGGTTTGCATGCATTTTTTCCCCATTCCAACTAGAATAAGAAACCATGATAGTTGATACACCCTTTGCCAAGGAATACAGGTAAGGACGCATGTGAACCTGGAAAAGATCATTGTAGCTTGCCAGGGTATTGTGTTCATTGATACCTCCAGTAGTTCCACCATCTCCAACAAAATGCTTGGCACAGGCTACAACATTCACTCTGAAATTGAAGATTTGAACAGAATATGTTCATGACTAGGAAAAGAGCTACATGTGTTGAAAGTAAAATGAACCAAGAGTATCATTTTTATAGATAAATAAAAATGGTAATAAAGGAGCTTACCCTCCACCCACATATGGATAGCCATTAGGATGTTCCTCAGAAGGAGATCCCTGTAGACCTTTAATTATCTCTGTCATTTTTTCAACTACTTCAGTGTCTTCACTATAACACTCGTAGCACCTTCCCCATCGTGGGTCACGACATACCTGTTCATTACAGCTATTTCAGTGTAAGTGTACCAGAGAAAGTATATAGACTGTATGACTGTAGAAATCAGTTTTCCTTTCTATCATGGATTAAACCATTAATCAAATATAGATTCAAAACTTAGAGAGTAAAAAAAAGTATCCTTCAATCATATAAAAGTTACAGAATTTGATAATAAGTCAACCATTTCTAACTAATCTAGTAGCTTACGTACATCCAGGCATCAAATAATCTGAGTATATGTCTACTAGATGGAATATTTACATCCACCAAGCAAGATATAAGACTTAGTAGCAAAAAGAATTTGTAAAAGAACTACTAATTACTACTGCTAAAACACAGTCATCAAACATTTCTTAGTGAACGAGATATATCATAGATTGAGAAAGGAGGGTGGAGCCAAAAGAAGCATCGCCAACTCTTTAACCAAGTAAGGATGTCCTGTAGATTTACAAAGACTGATGTAGTCCTAGTGGAAATATCTTTGAATGCATCATTCCTACAGCGAAATAAAGCATACATCAAGAATTTCAGGCTTAATGACCCAGTTTAATGAAGCACAACCCTCAGCATTTGTCTCAGCTCAGGTACTTACAGCCACACAAGGTGCAAAAGCATATGGAATGCCAGTAGCCCTGACTTCAAGGGCAGTAGCAACTCCTATTCTTTTCACTAAATCAATATCTCTACAAAAAAAAACCAAGAACCAATCAATCCTCTAAAAGACAGCTGTAGAAACCATTGTTATTTAACTCTATCTACAAAAAACCAAAAAGATTACGGACATCACTTGCCTGGTAGCACCTAGGCCTATGTTGTGTGGAAAAATTGTTGCACCATAAACATTATTGTGACCATGAACAACATCAGTTCCAAAAATCATAGGAATCCCAAGGCGAGTGCTCAGAGCTCCATCCTGGAAACTATCAACCATATCAGCCCACACTCTAGCAGATGCCTTAGGTCCAGGGATACTTCCCCCACCATTCAAAATGCTTCCTGAATTCATACAAATATGGAAAATCCTTGAGATCCAAATCTCCACATCAATGAAAAAACAAGAAATTAAATCCTCATATCAACATGGGAGAATGGCAGCCCTTCAATGCCATGACGACCCATCTAGATTCTAACTTGAATGTACTACATACTTAAAAATGTGCAGGATATACCAAAACCTTGAGATTCAAGTACCTACTCCAATGAACAATGACATCATAAAAATTATTATGCCAACATGAACACAGTACTTTAAAAACCCTCAAAACTATCATCCCCCTCCTAGCCACAATGCAATAAATCCTTAAAATATATAGTATACACAAAATCCTCGAGATACCAACACAGTAGTATAGCAGTCCTTCAAAACTAACATGACTTATGCCTATAATAACACATTCTTAAAATATGAAGTATACACAAAACCTCAACATCAATGAACAAAATAAATCGTAGTAAATTCTTAACCAACATGAATCCATCTATCTCCAGAAACCCTTGGGACTCAATCACACACATCGATGAACAAAAACACCATAGAAAAATAAATCTTACAACAACATATGGGAAGATTTCTCTCGAGCGTTGAATTTAGG
Source organism: Taxus wallichiana var. yunnanensis (assembly GCA_018340775.1). NCBI lineage: Eukaryota > Viridiplantae > Streptophyta > Pinopsida > Cupressales > Taxaceae > Taxus > Taxus wallichiana. The sequence continues at coordinate 563,070,894 of CM031242.1, read as the reverse complement.
TGTCCTATGTTAGCATTTGGACCTCTCACCATCTCAAATTGTCCATCTCAATTTTGGTATGCAATATACATACCAAAACAGCAGCACTTACAATTTTATGAACTAAAACTTCCATCCCATGTTGTATGTTAACTAGATGCCATTATCATTCAAACAAAAGAAGCCCAAAACAAACGAAGTGCATTTTTAAATGCATGTTAAGATAGTGGTCGCAGGGAGGGGGACAAAACATAAATTTATGTGCAGGTGCTGAACTAAATTTTAGGACTTTTAAAATTAACTTCATTAATGTGCAACTGACAAGGCAAAAAGAAACCCCACAATCTCTCTGCAGCTGCTGCAAACTCTCAGCCCCCCACAGCTAACTAGGGTTGATAGATCATAGTACTCTTACTAAGCAGCCACTGCTCCACAAATTTAGGAGAAGATTCTATTAGTTACAGTTTTCCAATAAAAAAGTTGTATGGGACCACCTGAAACATAAAAATAGGAGCAGCAGCCCTCTTCATAGGTCCAATACCTTATCCCAAGAAACAAAACCTTAAAACCTTAACCTTGCAAAAAATCAGTAAAAGACCCAATTCATATAGCTAAAACACATGCAGTATACAATACCCAAAGAAATATTACATTCAATACATCAACTGATACAACCATCCTGCTTTAAGCCTTTATATGCTACTGAAATGCCAAAGAACGTTCAAACAAAGAAATCTCTAAGAAATACAGTATAATATCCAATTCATAGTCTTCCAATCTACAATATCTTAAACCGTAAAACCAGAAAATAATTCAGCATAATACCAACCTCTCACCAAGAACCCTGGAAACAATGCAGTATAATAACCAATCCATACCAATCTCAAGCTACTCCCTGAAAAGAAAATGCAGGACCTAGATATCCCAGGGTACCACACCTCAAAACCTAAACACTGAAAATAGCTGTATAATAACCAGTTGGTGCTTATCCTAATCTACAATACCTTAAACCCTGAACCAATCCTTAAACACGTGGAATATAATATATCAAAAAAATACCTCTCAATTTTGTCGATGATTACAATCATTCTGCTCCATAGGCTAATGAAATGCCAAGAACAATCAAACAAGACACCCTAAACAATATGCACTATAATACGCAAACCATACTCATCCAAAACTATGAAACAATGCACTAAAGAATTCAATTTATATGCCTGAAAACAAATACAATAAACAATACACAAAGAAATGGTACTTTCAATTTCATGAAAAAGTACAGACATCTTACTCCATATGCTACTGAAATGCCAAGAACATTCAAACAAAAGACATCCTAAGCACATGCATTAAAATACCCAATTCAGAAGCATTCCAATCTGCAATAAAAACTTCTCCCAAACCTCAAATTACTGCAGAATAATACCCAGGTTAAATCTATTCCAAGGTATATAACCCTAAACCCTACCAAAAAAATGCAATATAATATCCAACTCATACTTTTTCCCAGCTATATCCTGAATAAAAAGGCCAGATACCCGATTCATACCTATCCGGGGCCAGAATTCCTAAATCCCTAAACCCTGATAAAATGCAGCCTAATTCCTACCCATTTCACGTAAAATGAACCTATATCCTGAACAGTGAAAAAATGCAGTGGAACTTCCAAATAATACCTATACCCAATTCATTCGTGTCAATTACAATAGCTTAATCCGTAAACCCTTAAAATACAGAGTACTATGTCCAGTTCGTACCTATTCCAAACCATACTACCACCTTTAATCCTAAACCCTGAAATAATTCAGTATAGCTGCCAATTCATACCCATTCTCACCTAGATCCTGATATAAAATCGAGCATTATTCCCAATCCATGGATATTCCAAGCTACATATTATAACCAATTCATAAATACCCAGGTTAAGTACAATAATCTCTGAGCTCAGAAAAATGCAGCATGATACCCAATTCATACTTATCCCAAGCTACAATAGCTTAGTACCCAAAACCTGAAAAATTGCTGAATGAAACCTCATTTATACTTATTCCAAGCTACAGTACCTTAAAAGTTAATACCCGAAACCTGAAAAAATGCAGCATGATACCTATTCATACTTATCCCGAGCAAGAATACCATAATACCCAAACCTGAAAAAATGCAGCATGATAACCAATTAATACATATCCAAAGCTACAATACCTTCATCTGTAAACCCTGAAAAAATGCAGCATAATTCCCTATTAAAAGCCAATCCAAACTACAGTACATAAATCCATAAACCCTGAAAAACCACACCAAAGAATCATTCTTATCCAAAGATATAATTCCTTAGTCGCTAAACCCTGGAAAAAATGCAGTAGAACACCCAATTCATAGAACTATTCAACACCATAGTACCCAATTCATAGACATACTCCAGACTACAATGCCTTAAATCCTGAGCCCTGAAAAACAAAAACAAAAACAAAAATGCAGCATGATACCCAGTTCATTCATTCTGATCCTGAGCTACAAATTGAATTCATTCATACCTATTCCAAGCTCTTTAATAATTGCAGGGGTGGCCACTACCCTCTCAATCTGAGTCATCTGCCCAATTTTTTTCAGCCAATGTCATCTCTGAAAGCAAATCCTCAACCCTGTCTTCAACTGGCTGATGAGGATCCTTGTAAATTGCAGTAGAATTCCTATGTTCCGAATTCGTATTTTGTGGATTCATATTATCTCCTTCGGAAGAGTTCCATTGTGAACAGATTGAAGCCATGATCACAACCACCACCAAAAATCTTACTCTGCTCCAACCCTTCATAGCCATAGCTTATAAAGAAGCTTTTTCTGTGGGCATATTCCTCGGGGTCACATCCACGTCTCGTGAATCGAAATCCAACTATATTAATATACTGATTGATTGCAAGTTTGCAACTGAAAGTAATGGACGTGTTTGGGTGTATATATGTTGTGTATGTGTCGATGACGAAAGCTGAATTTTCTAACGGACATTTGATTGGATTTTCAACTGCTTTTTAAATTTTTGCTTGGAACTTTTTAAATGTTTTTTTATTACCTAAGTACTCTTTTATTCGTAATATAAATAATACACGTAATAATGACACGGAAAAGTTTGCAAGTTGAAACTAACCACTCTAAGTAGGTAGGGGGTCTAAGTAGGTAGGGGGTCTACACTATTAGATATTAGATCCCACTCATTATTAGTTTTTTTCTTCAATATTTGTAATGTGTGGATGTTGAATATATAAATTTACAATATTATAATTAATATTGTAATTATTATTATATAGGTTAGGTTATTTACGCGAGAAATTATTTTCTTGTGGTAATCTCGTCAATTTTGGGAAAGTTACATGATGTGTCGGAAAGGTGAATAGTCTAGTCTTTATGTGTACTTTAAAGTTGAGTGCAATATACTTGTCACTCACCTTTAATGTCATAACAAAGAGCGCGTATTATAGTTTATCGGGAGCAGTACACCTTCATTTAAATGTTGTAAAGGAACATGTTAGCGTACATAACTAATTTTGGTATTAATTTTGTATTGATTATTGATTTAATTTTCGTTTTTGTGTTGATACATAAAAAAATTTGTGGTGTTTGATTTTTATTTTTAATGATTATGTCAATGTTAATGTTTGGTATTGTTATTTTTTTATTTAATCAATCTCAATACGATGTATCTTGTTGGTGGGAGGTTTATTAGCATATTGCTTGATCAATATGTTTAGGGTGAGGGAGACTTTGTGGTCACGACTACAACCCATGTTTAATATTATCACCCTATCACATATTTCAATTGGTATGCTTTTGTTTCTACAACTAGTTCAAATTTTAGATCTAGGGTATGTGGTTGATTTTATAATTAGAAAAAGAGATCCCTAATTTAGGAAAGAGGGCTTGTGTAAAAGAAGGAAAAAATAAAAGTCACGGGTTTCCCGATTATCTTTGTCCTTTGTCTTTTTAGTAGATTCTAATGACCTTCCTACGAAATCCTTTGGGTATCTGTCAACTCCTTTCTTTTTATAGAGCTTCCTTCTCCTTTCGGTGTAAATCATTATCTTCTATGAGAGAATTTCTTTATTGACTTCTAGATTCCAAAGTTAAAGAAACCCACACATCTATATGAATTATAGAGCCTAGCAAAGAGAATTAAAAAGAAAAAAATAATAAAAATATAAAAAAGATAGAAGAGACTATTTTGTGTATATAGAAAATAGAAGTTTAAATATAAAGCCAAATTAAAAAGTGAATGCTTAAAATCTTTAATACCTTTGGCATAAATGCCTCATTTTTTCCCTTAGACGATGATTGCTTCTATTATATCTTCTTTTTTTTTAACTTCACTATTAAGAGGTAAACGCATGATATATTGTGTTTTAGTGATATTATTTGCCATAAGTTAATTTTCCGGTTTCATCTCTCTTGTAAAGATGCCTGATTTTTACACGAAACCGGTGTAATTCTAAGAAAATAGCTAATTTTGTGTCACTTGTGGTGATCCTGCTAGATGTTTACACATTTGATAACGTTGAAAATAAAAAAGGTGCAATATTAACACAAAGGTACGGTTTATAATTTCTTTTTAAAAGTGTGTCTTGTTATTGTGACCAATGCAATTGATTGGTAAGAAATGTAAAAGAACAAGCAAAAAAACATGTTGCGAAGTTGTAATCGTATAAGACTACAAACAATTACCTAGAGCAGACTATGCTTCCATTGATGATGTTTTAGATATGCACAACAATTTTTTAGAGAATGGTCATTTGTTTACAATGTCAGGGATTGCCTCTTTGATGCATTTCATGTACTCCTACATTTCAAATATAGGTCTATAGAACTACATAATGACATTATTGACCACTTCCAAAATTGCTTATAGAAAGGCAATTCAAATACACTTAAATCCTATGAACTTGAATTAGACCCTTGTCATTTGTACACAATGCATGGAATACATGACATTGAAACATATTTCCACCGAATGCAATTATCTACACTACAATGTTCAAACACAAATGAAAGTGATTTGTGGGGCGAAACTTTATGTATAAAGTGGTTAGCTAGATGGTTAGATATATAAATATGTGTATGGTCTTCAATAAGAAAACCCATTACTTGCAATTTAACAAAAACTTCTAAAAATTCCATATTGCATCTTTTTCCATGATACAAGCCAAATAGCTAGGTAATATGAACAATTATCTTGGGAAAAATGACAATTTCAATGTTGCCTTAATGCCCACACACCTATCAATGACTTATAATAACCTAGATTTGTCTTTGGAAAAACATCACATTCAAGTTTTTAAAAATAGCTTGTTCAAACCAAGTAGACATTCACCCAACTATGGCAAAAGCTTATTCAACTTCATTTGTCATTTGACAAATCAAGAATCAACATACATTTCTTGTGATGCTATGTGGCTCAATCATTTTGCAATGCAATATTGTCCCATAATCCACATGTATCTTCCCTATTACAAAAAATACTTAAGGAAAAGACTTGATATTACAAAATATACTTAAAGAAAAGACTTAATAAAGCATATTACAAAAATTGTGCATTGGCAAGCAGACATTGTAAACACGAGTTCCATTTGTGCAAGGTGAAGTTGAAGGAGAAGAATTTTATTTAGAGTGGATATTCATATTGTTTAGAGTTATAATCCGGCTATGGTAATCAAAAATGGGAAATATAGTAAAAACGTATTGCAACCATTTGAAACCTCAAATGACATGTGAAATTATTTTCTTTGAAACAAATATATCTCATATTCACCACAAACCACTAGGAGAAACTCTTCAACTCAAGCAATTTCTAATTTATGCAATAAACAAAAATTGCCTCCTCCAACAATAAGCAAAACATCTCTTCGAAATATCAAATATATTGCACAAATTAAGAAAATAGCTACAAGACAAACAAGTGATTGCACTACTACAACATCGATCCACAAATTCAATAGTCAAATTCAATACACATCATAACATAAATTCCCAAATACAAAATCTCACATTTTCTATCAACCACTAATAGTGATCTATCTAAAGCAGACAATGAATACTTGTTACAGACAAGACAATTGCACATTTTTACAACATTTGAATCATCTCTTCTCCATGTGAAGCAACTTGCACGCAACCAAAAACTAATCATGGGAGAAGCAAATGATTACAATAACTCATCACCAATTTGCATATACAATAGAAAATTCAAGACATGCCCGATTTGCTAACAACTACACTTTAAATATAATATGGTGTACCTTAGGCAATTAAAAAACACATGTACCTAAGTTTGACAAAACAAAAAAAAGGATTAATTTTGGAAGGGGTTGTGAGTAGGAAGGTCGTTTTAGAGTAAGAAGACGTGTAAGGGAGGATGAGCTCATATCGCAGCAACTACGCATGTCATAGGCTTATAACACAGAGAGATTTGATCACCCACATATGTAGAAGCAACTTGGAAATTCCCTTATTTGATTTAGAGGTATAGTTATTACTTTTGTAGTTGATGTTGATAAGGGGTGTGATTGATTTTGTAAGTGTAGAAATATAGATGAGCCACTTAATTTTAAGGTTGTTTCTACATTTCAAACTTGTTACAAATTCGTACATGAATACATTTGATACCGTTTTCGATAGTTAATTAATTTTATAGTTGATGTTGTATGTATTTAATTTGGGTTAATTGTGTTAGTTGTGCATCGGTTGTTTGGTTGGTGTTTTGTTGAAAAACCTTTATTGTACAATTGATAATGTGTGTGATTGATAGTGGTAGTGTAGGAATATAGATGAAACATTACATTGAAATGTTGTATGTGTACATTTAATTTTGTTATGATTCGTACATTTAAAGTTGCAAATCATATTTCACAACATCAAATACATGAAGATCTACGTGCACATAATGAGACATGTATACATTTGCAAAGTATTTATATCATGAATGGTAGCCTTTAGTGGGCAATTTTAGTTTCAATAAACATGATTACATTTGATACCCCTTGAACGAATGTCGCTTTGGATACAAGAAGTGTTGAGTATAGTAGTAGTGGAGGTGCTATCAAAGCAAAGGGTAGTATTTACGATGGGTTGAGTGATAGTAGTCTTGCTTCCTCCTTTCTTCTTGCTCCAAGTGTTGGTATGTGCACCATATTTGAGTACCTTTCGAATGAAAAAGCAGGTGAAATGCATAGATTTGCAAGTGAGGGAACTCTGGAGAAAGTTGTGAATGTCAAACCCTGCCTTTCAGTGGTTCCAATGTCGACGGTTGCTCTATGCAAAGTAAGTCCCTAGGACTTGTGGATAGTTAATCCCCATGCCATTTTAATCGGCAATTGTCTTTGATTCCCTCTCGAAATAGGGGGTATGGGAATATGTAATGGGTTGGAGGGATCCCAACATGGGTCGTTGTATCTATCAAATTTGACAACAACAAATAAAGGTAATGTTGGTGGTTGCATTGATGCGTCGTAGACAATGTCGGTGATTGTTCTGTAAGCACCATTTACGAGGCCTGCGTCAACCCATAGATTTGCAATAAGCATGATTTTTTGTTGTTTGCACAACAAAACTTTGTGTTCCAACTGATCATCATCAAGATTTCCTAGTCCATCCACCTGTTACTTTCAACAATGGATTGGGCGATCGGAACGTTCAATGCCTTCAACATCTGAAGGTTGTGGGAGTCCACCAGATCATTTTTTGCAAACAAATGTGGTGTGTCCTTAAAAATGTTGAGCTCTTGTTGAGTTAGGTGTGTGTTTATGCGAGACATTAAGAGTTCCAATCCTCAATAAGAGGGGTTGAATCTCGCATGTGGAGCAGTAAATTCCAGAATGAAACTTGTGCATTGGTTGTTCCTTGTTGCCGAAATATTGTTTGCAATGTAATGGAAGAATGGAATCCCTTCCAAAGGCTGGCTCCATAGGAATTACTTGCATAAAGAGGACTGTCCAAAACCGGTGGTAATTGGCCGAGGTCTCGAGGAGGATGACTGATCTGTTCCCAAATTCAAATGTTCTTAAGTGTGGGAAAGCTTCGCGTAGCCTATTGTCAATTTTTCTTAGTAAACTTTGGGCCGATGAAACTCATTTCATCAATAAGAACATATTCTATATGTTTCAAAGCGACTCTTGAAAAGACGATAATGCACTGCCTTCAAGGGGTTTCAGTTCTTTGATTGGAATACGCAGGGCTATGTGGATTGTGGATGTGGAGATGTTGAATGCTGAAACATCGGTAGGGGTGAGCACAAGTAGAGGTGAGGGAGATGTGGTTGATGATGTGAATGTATTCCAGATTTTATTTATCAGAAATGATTTTCCTTGTGCCAATTGTTCCTTGAATTATCAATCTTAGTGGAGGTAGATGGGTTTTGTTTGTTGAATGGTGTAGTATGGTATCAAGAGCTAGTTGTTGTTCTGAAGACAAAGGAAGTGTGGAAGATGGTGGTGTGGCTTGCATGTTGTTGTTAATTGTGTCTTCCTTTTCTCTCTCGATGAATGATGAACCAGTTATCTACAAATCTTGTGGAATGTCATGTATGCTCCAATTATTGTGTATGTCGAAATCTTGTTTCCCAACATTCAAGATTGTCAAGACCGTGTTGTTTCCCAAATGAAGTTGTGTGAAGACTTGCCATTCTTGCATTGGTTTGTGTTGAATACTGCATTCGGCCTCTGAGTCATAACTAACATTTGTAGTATGTCCTGTGTCTGCGGTAGTGCGTAAAACATGCCACGGTCTGTAGTTGTGCTTGAACATGTCCCAAGTGTCGTTGATGTCATGTGGGGTTGAGCCAAATTTGGAGGCAAATATTTTTGAAAGGCTTGTATAAAAGGAGTTTTGACCAACAGAAAAGGTCATATGATGTTGAATCTTGAGCTGGGACATCCACAAATCTCGGGTGGACCCGAACAATTGCTTGAGTTGGTCACATTTTCCATTTATCACCTTTACGGTTCTTGTTGTAGCTCCAATCTCGAGCAACTTGAATAAGTGGTAGGTGTTCCATGGTTGTAGGATGAACTTTATATGCATCCAAGAAAGCGGTTGTTTGTTGTGCATCGACGTCACTTTCAACGACACGTCTCAAAAATTTTTTTGCCAACATTTAATGATACAAATGAATGGCTACACATAACAAGTGGCAATTTTTACAGCATGTGGCATGTTTCTTGTGCGCTTATGTCATGTTCAACAACACTTTTTGTGAGCATTTTACAGATCGCAATATGTGCTGGAGAATCTGCGTCAACATCTCTTGAAAATTTGGATAGCATTTGGTGATATGTTTATGAACGTTGCTCACTTTTGAAGCATATTTTGCAATATACTTAAGAACGGCATGGCGGGAAAGTACTGGTTGGAAATCGACATTTTCTCTCCATATGTATATCATAGTTTGATTGTGGATGTTCAATCTGTCATCATTTTTGGAAGGGAGGTACTTAATTTTCCCATCACTTTCAATGAGCAAGGAAGAAGTAGGTTGTGTGCCTGGGGGTTGTACTACACTACGTAGCCATGATTGCTTTCTACGCAGGCATGTTTGCTCTAAACATTTAGTGTGGCATCGAAACACGATTAAGCAATTCTTCAAGGTCTACATGTGGGGAGGAGGATAGAATTTTTGTTGTATCTAGCAAGCAAGGGTCATCTAGGAGTGACCTGCGAACAAAATCCAAGCGGTTGCAAGTCAGGGGGTTCCAGAGACACGAACTTATCAAAGTATTGTTTTGTCACCTCAATAACTGTTGTATCCTCCCAGTCCATTTCATCAACTTTAGGCGCATTCTCGAGCCACAATAAACCGTGGACATGTGCGGAGCCTCTATGTTGCCATTCATACCTATGAGATGAGGGAACATAAATATTAGCTATGTAGTTTGGAAAAAACTTTGAAATAAGTAGATTTGATTACCTGTACCAAAATTCTACTACTCCAAGTTCCTTCTACAATATTTCTTCGTGAAATATTGTGAATCTGTGATGTAGGTATGTTGATACTCGATGAGGGTTAGAGACAATGTTAAGTGTTCTCCAACTTGTGTGGCTCGAGGATCAACTGGGCATTCACCAAACATAATATTGTGGAGATCTGGCCATTTAGTGTCTGCAACACTTAGAGTGAAGAATAAGGTTGGTGTCCCCAATTGTTCCACCATATCTGAAAGCTCGCTTCTACTTTTTCCCAGAATGAACGTGTCCCTCGAAGGCTCGATCCAAAGCACATTAAGTTGTCTGGGAGGTTGTCTTTGGGGCATTCTAGTAGTTGTCTTCGCAGATCTCTAATTGTCGGAGGGATTCAGATTCGAGGTTTTGTTTCATAAAAATTGTTGTTGTGGACTAGCTTCTATGTCACATTATGAGGTTTAGAAGGAAGTAACAAAATCTTGGGTGGGAACCGAAGCACCCATCATGGTAACGCATCAAATGAAGAGTGTATTCATGCATTGGAACTTCTTTTATGTGGGGTTGTTGCCACATTACTTTTCCTATCGGAAATAAAGTTGGGAAAGCCATTGAGAACAAGGCCCTCCGTATTGTATTCATTTATTGGCGAGAGCCCAAGCTCTGGCCATGGCATGGTAAATGGAGTGTTACCATTGTGGTTGAGCAAGAACTATTGATTTCCTCTTCTTTTGTTCTTTTATTGTGAGGTGTGGCAAAAAGACGATGAGTGTTCATACGTTTCATCAAAATTCAAAGTGGGAAACATCAATACCATGAGCTATAGAGGTGCTTTGCATTTGGGGCAATTCCATTGTGGTTGTGTTAAGAGAGGAGGAAACATTTGACGACTCGGATGGTAGAGAGGAAAGGGTGTCATCATCGATTAAGACATCTTTGTAATAGGGATCGTGTTGGATTTTATATTGCAAGGCTGCCCAAACACGAGATCTACTGACGTAGAAATCATAATTTTTAAATTAGATCCTTCCCTTTGTATGAGAACTATGTCCAAATCTCAAGGCGGTGGGGTAGGTACTTTGTTATTGAAGTAATGTTTTACGGGAAACTTATGGTGTGTCTTGAGTATTTGTATTGCCCACCACGTACTTGGGTGACTTGTAGGAATGGATTAACTCGTGTGATAAGCATCTCCTTGATTTGGGTTAAAGACGCAAGAATGGTAGGTTGCTTTTCAGGTCCATGTTGTTCCATGAAGAGAAGCGGTGGCCTTGTTTTTCATATTTGCATATATACATATAGAGGGAAAGCCTTCAAAGGAAATTTTTTTAATTCCAAGGTAATTTTCCAAACAGATTGAGCAAGTTTGGATGTTCGCCAACAAATCTATTCTTTTGTGAAACCGACGTTGGGCTTCAATAGTGCATGATGAGGGTGGGAATATGGGAAATCTTTGTGTATTGGAAGGGGTGGGGTGTTCTGTTTGAGTCGTTTGTGGATTGTAAGGTGGAAAGTAGTCAGAAGGAGAGGAGAAATTGGTTGTACATGTGCGATGAGGAATCAAGAAAGGTCGGTACTTGAGACAGTTTCATGTGGCATCCTAGATATTTGGGGAAAAGTGGTAGTAGTTAGCGAAGATGGGTTCGTATGGAAGGAATTGGTATGCTCGTGAAATTTTGTTTCCATGGAAGTTAGTGGAATGTTGGTTGGAAATTCTTCAGTAGTTGTATTTGATGGCAAGATTGGAATGTCAGGGAATCGTAGGTTGTTGGTCGATGTAAGTTGAAGGATATTAGAGATTTTTATTGTTCTATGCTCTAATTTATGATGTCGTTGCTCAATAGTTATGTGTACTTTATTTTTGTGTAGTTCTCTCTTCGTTGGGCTCGTTTTGCAGGAGTCGACATGATTGCAAAGTCACAGACTTATGGAGTACCACCTGTTGAAAAAAATCGTGCGGGTTAGCAAGGAACGATACATTGTTTGATGACATACAAATGCAGAAATAAGTCAAAATATAAAACTATATACAATTGTAATGCATGTGGAGTTCCAATGGGAAATACGCGTAAGAGGTAACAATTTGAGTATATCGAAAAACTACATTTTTCTTAAGGAAAAGAGTATTAGTTATATAGAAACATACAATGCATTCACATAGTACACAAGGATGCAAATACGTACATAACAAAAGTGCAAGTAATTTTTATTTATTTTCTTAAAAGTACTTACAATCCACATAGTAGTAGGAGACAATAGTATGTCAGTGTATAAGGGAATACAACAATTTTCTTTTGAAGCAGGGAAAAAAGTGAAACATAGATATGAAATAAGAAACATAGCGGTGATAGTTCAAAGTATAGAATGGGATGGGTGAGGGTGTAAAGTTTGAAGGGACGGGTGGGTTAGAAATATTTGCGTAAAGGTTATGGAGGAGTTGCATTGTTTCCGCTTTCTTTGAACTGAGGATGACACATTTCAATTTGTTGTTTCCGTAGTATGTCTCTTTTTTCAGTGAAAGTGTGAAGCAAGTATTTGTTGCCAATGACATTACTTATAATTTCACTAGTCACATCTTCATCTATAGACAATATATGGAGGTCACTAGCTGCAACACCCATGATTAACTCAATTGTCTCATCAAAAGTGGTAACTGATTGAAGTTCTCTTGGGTCCTTTAGATCGATCCTGAGTGCATATCTATAATCATAGTTTTGAACTTGTACTGTTGCAACTCGAACATAACCATGAACCATTACCATTCTCTCTCACCTTTTTCTTGCATTGTTTGTCACCTTTTTGAAGAGGACATGCCTTGTAAAAAAAGTTTTCCATGTTGATATTTGTGATTTTCTACAAGTAACCATGGCCCATTCATTTCTCTAGTGTTCCCCATATGTAGTACCTCCAAAATTGTTTACAGAGGTCAAGCTTTTGGAGGGCCCATAAATTGGCTTGTGATAGAGGGTGCCGGAAGGGAGTAGTCATCGGAATCTACCCAACCATGAAGTGTATTGGTTTTATGAAATTAGAGGGTTGACATAACATTTGGTACTTGAAACAAGTGTCGACTGAGCTCCCATTGAAACTGGAGACGCGAGCAACTTTCAAGGCAAGGACCGAAGAGGTGGTATAGAAAGCATGTCTTCAAGTTCTTTGCTTATCTCATCTAAGTGTTGTCCCCACAATGTGACACTTACACTGAATCCCGACATGTCCTTTAATTACAAAGTTCTTCTCTTTGTCTCTGACTTGTCATGCCTACGAATCATTGAGCATGGTGACATCGCAAGAACAATGCCAATCAAATCAACTTTAGAACGATCAGCACTTGCAGGTATGTCCTTGATTTTGGTGAAGTGAAAGTGATGGGAAGGTATTGTATCCTCATTTTCTATGAGTGGAGTTATGGTTGAGGATGCTTGCAGGAAAATCTCCAAAGCATTGTTCAAATGGTTGTAACATAGCTTTGCATCAGGAATCCTCACAATCCTCCCATTGGAAATTGTATATAGCTTCCCATTTTCAATATGCTCATAGAATGCTTCGCGGCCTCATTGAAACAGGTGATGTGAATTTCCCCTCTTTCCTGATCTACAAAATCAAACCCAAACATGGAACCATCTCCCCTTGCATTGTGATATTCGTGAAGGGTTGTTTTTGCTAGGGCGACCCTCTACGGACCACATGCACATAGATGTATTCAAAGCACTTATTTTAGTTGGTGTTCTCACAAAATATTTGTTAACCTTGGTTTGCACTTGCATCTATTCACATGGAAACTGAATGTGTTTGAGAGCATTTTTGGTAGTCGGGTTGGAGCACCGATTACCAAATGTGTTTTGACAACAACATCCATTTCAATGATAAGAACAATCCTGCAATGGAAAAGAAAATCGGGATAGAATTAGAATTGAGCAACGGATGGAAAAAACAAACAAAAAGAAATTATAATTAATATAGGGAGTTTATGTACATTGGTAATTGAGCAAGAGATGAAGCTTACAATTCACTTTTGATCATTCTAACGTGGGATTTGTGTAAGCACACAATGGAGCCTTCTTGTATTGATTTTTGGTTACACGACTTGCAAATTTGGAGGGTAGAAGTGTTGTCTGAAAATGTATCCCATCTGAAAGGTCAACACGATGTTGGGAACCCGTGTTGAGAATGGACCTTAGGGAGGACAAGTGCAGTATCTGAAATGTGGGGTCAACATTGGAACCACCCTCAATCAATTGAGAAATGCCTTCGTGTGTCAAAGTTATTTCCATGGCAACTAAAAGATGCTCGAGATAGTGGGAGTTCTGCAAATATATGGTGGAAAATGTAAACTTGTAGGCAATCAATCATGAAATGAAGGATGTGTTCAGGAAAGCATGCATTTGTAAAGAATGAGAACCTTTAAAGTTTGCTTCCTTATTCTTTTATATTTTCTAAAAAGTGCAAACATGAAGTCTAACCCTTTAACAATTCAATATGCAAAAAGTGATATAATGTACAAAGCTTTGGTTGAAAACAACTAAAATTTGCATGGTTGTTTCTCAACATTTTAAAACTATATGTATTTGTGTGTAGATATTATGAAGAACACATTAAAAATGTGTTGTTGGTTTACATAAAGAAGTGAGCAATTGTATAAAGGAATAATTGAACACGTATGTTGAAAAGTTAGATTTTGTGATCCATATGTTCCACCACAATATATACATGCATTTATTTGAAACGAATTACAGATTATTATGTTAAGAAAATAGAATGGAAGACAATAACAACAATATGTACACTTGAAGTAAGAAAACTATAGGTATTTATATGGAGATACAATGATAAAGAAATTGAAATGCATAGTTGTTGGATTACAAAAATTGAACATGTGTTTAAAAAGTTTGATTCTCTGTCCGATATATATTGCCACAATGCATACATGGAATTATTTGGTATGAGTTACAGTTTGTTTCAAAAACACTTATAAACTAACCACTACAAGTTATTTCTTTAAATCAAATTTCTTGCTTTTTTGCTTGTGCAATTTTCTTTGCACATTTCTTGTATTTTTGTCCATTTGCAGATGCCTCGATTGGTATTCCCATTCTCCTCAATTTGTGGGGTGGTTCATATTTTAGTGCATCTTCGTTAGAATCATAAATCAAGCGAAGCCTCGTGAATGATCTCCAATTGTTCGGATTTTGGAGAGAAAAATTGGGGATGTTGGCATCAGGTGGAGGCGATCTCTGATCATTTCGGCTATCACTGTTTTAGGTGGTTTTGGTTGCCTGCAATGCAAAACATTAACAACACATTGAATACGCTTAAACTCTTCCTCCCTCTGCAAGCGAGGCATAGTTAATGTCAATCCCTGTTGTGGGGAGGGGAATTGTGTTTCTAGTTTGCATCATATTAAACTGGAGAGGGAAAAGAAGTATGTTAGTCCAACAAGATGTTCTTAGGTATGACGGGCAACTTTAAAAGCCTTGTCGCTGATCAGTCTAACGTCCAACTTGGGACGCTTGAAATGGCCTCATTGGGGAAATGAGCCCTCAACACATAATGAATTCTATCATTGACGAAGGCACGTGCCCCCACATGTCACTTCGGAAAAAGGATTGGAGCCAACTATAAATATAAATGGAACAATCCAAACCAAATAACATGAAAACTCTCTACAATAATTTTTTAGTCCATAACATGCAATAAACAAAACAATTGAATAAATACTTCAATCAATATTGAAACCCACCTGAAGTTTGTCTAGAGACAACACTCTTTTCTTTACCACCAAGAGAAAGAGAATCACAAATATCCTACAAAAAAATGAAATAAGAAGTTAATAAAACTAAATGTATCTGTGAATTCAAAAGGAGGGACTCCTCCATTAAGATTATTCTATATTTTCAATTTCATTCTCAAATATAATACAACAAAACCAAAAATATTATAAAGAGTTATTAAAAATTGTATATTAGTAGAGGCCATACATAAGAAGACAGTAAACTATCATTGATCAAACACAAAATAGATTAGTTACATCTAAGAGTAGTTGCATCTAATAAAAATTGTGAGTCAAGAATGCACAACTCATGGACTTTGTAAGCCTTAAATGTCAATAAAAACCAAGTATGATATTCTTTAGCAAAATATTTGAAATTACGGAATGCCCACGTGCTTTACATTATCAGATCATAAAGCATTAGCCACAATGTATTTAGAGTTTTAGTCTGCATCAGGGATATAGAATTGGATTTTTACACCCTTAAGCAATATAGCAGTCATCGGATTCATCTTTGTGTGCAAAATAATAGATCAAAAGTTTGTTCACAATACTCTCTCAATATTTGCAACAATTATAAACTATTAATTAATAATGATTGTAATGATGACTCAAGAACACTAATCAGTAATCACAAGGTCAATATGGACTTCAAATGTTTGGGTGACCAATAGATGTTAGAGTGAATTTCCACATACTACCGGACAAGTACACCCTAAAAACAGGAGGACCGGGGTGGTGGATCCAAATCCTTCAAAACATCAAAATGGGGGTAAACTGGGATTTGAATTTCATTCTGAGGGGTTGAATCCAAATCCAAATCCATAAAAAAATCAAAGAGGTTGGAACCCACTTAGAATTTTCTTCAAGGATTGGAGGTAACTAATTGTTTTCTATCACTGAAATATAATTTAAGTTAGTTGTAGGTATGTTGGAGAACCAGTCTCATTGTTGATAAAATTTAACTAGTGTAAATCTACTGTTTAAGTTTTTTTTACACAATATATGTTAGGTCAAAATAAACTTGTTCAAGTGTGTGGAGTGCGGTAGAGCCGTTCCATTTTAATGGTTGCTATCGAGTTTAGTCATTATCCTACAAGTGAATGAGTCAAATTTCAAATTAAAACCCTATGACACCCTTCCTTACACAAGACGACAACTTAACATCAATATCAAATGCATTTAAATTCAACAAATTCTCAACTCCCAAAGAAAAATAGCCACATAAAATGAACGAATTGCATTAGGTTCTGGCTAAATACATCTAGTTACTACACTCTAGCATTAGCTCAGGATTCCAAGCTCTCCTACTTAAAAATAATTAAACACACGAATAAATTTGGCAAATTCATCCATGTTGGCAAATAGATTGCAATTTTTTTTTGCAAAGCTTTAACAACACTTAAATTTACAGAATTGCATTTTAATTCTACGAAGTATTGACTTGCAAAGGAATAAAGACTTACATGAATTACCTCAGTCTCTACCTAAAATAGTTTAGTGTTCTATCGTGCAGTATGAGGTCAGAAGTTCAAAACCTCTTCTACTTAAAGACATACAAAGTTTCAGGGAATTCAAAGACCACAGGGAATTGATACCGAGATTTTACATGGATTTATGGCTTTCAAAACTTCAACGATACACAAAGTTACAGTAAATGCATTCGAATACGGCTAAATATTAACTGAAAAAGCAACAGAACCTTACATAATACAGATATTACTTCGGCCTATAGCCAAATAGTTTAAATAGCCAATGTCTGTTGTCAGGTCGTGAGTTAGCAAAGGTTTAGCGAATCTGAAGATTCCTAAAAATAGATTTCGAGCAAATTTAAAAACACACAAAGATACAGTAAATGCGAAGAAGTGATATGATGAAAAATGTTTGGAGTCATTGTCGTGTGGAATATTGTTGAACCTAATTTTCTTTATATGTGACAGCACTAAGTTAGTTCTAAAACCATCAACGTCCACGGCATTCACGTTGATTAATACATCAAAATCTAGTACAAACAAAAGAAGGGAAGCTTCAGAAATAAGCGTAATAGTCGTTGTTGCAGGACAATAGAATACTTTGTAAAATCTGACTGGAATGATTATGGTTTTGATTATTATCTATTAAATTCAGAAAGCCAGTTATTCCTAATACAAAGAAAACTGGGTTTTGAATTGTGTGTGAGAAATTAGAAAACAATGACGGATGAAGCAAATTAAAAATTAAATCCCCTTGGTATTACTATTTTTTAAGGATTGGAAATCAGCGACTATAGAGATGCTTAGAATAATAGTTTATTATCATATCATAAAGTAAAACCTTCTCAAGAAGTGTGGAGAAATCTACATGTTTATTGAAAGAGTGTAAGGAGAGTGCTTTTCACCACATGACCTTTTTTATCAACCCAAGACAAGTATCCGTATTTCACCAATTCTTCTCCAACATTCGAGCAAATTTAAAAACACACAAAGATACAATAAATGCATTTGAATGTCTTAAATGAAAAGAGCCATACATAATGAATACATTACTTACCAATTGAATTGTGCCTTGCAGTATTCACTATTGTCAATTGACGTTAAAAATAGCTCGGTAGAGAAAGAAGATAATTACAATCCGGAGAAGAAATTCAAGACTTTGCTAACAATGTATTTAGAGTTGGATGCGTGGTGACCAATATTTAAAGGCTATTGCCTGCCAAAACAAAAAACAAAACTTAAAAATAGCAAACCCACAGTTGCATGTAAAATTGGAAAAGCAAAATTATTAAAAATAGCAAAGAAAAGCTAAAATGTAAATAGCAAACCCACAACAACATAAGAGAGGAAAAAAAATTAATTATTAAAAATAACAGAGAAAAGCTAAAATTGTTAATTATTAAAAACAAAATTATTCAAAATAAGAGAAAATATAAAATTGTTAATTATTAATTAAAAATAGTAGAGAAAAGCTAAAATTGTTAATTATTAAAAACAAAATTATTAAGCACCAAAAAGTAATTGTTAAAATAGGCGAACTATCGATTCATTTTCAAGTGTAACTAATATCATTATTATTATCCAATATGCAGCTACTCAAAATTGATTTCAAAGGTGACAATTCTTGCACAACTTTGGCTTATTCACAATTGTCACATAAATTTCTTCCATATTTATAGTCCTCTTATCTTGTAAGGTCCTCCAAGTTGGGTGGTAAGGACCTTTTCCTACTAAATGGATAAGATGATTACTAATTTATATGAATTTTACCCTTAGGAAATTATTTAAGCTCAACACAAAATACAACACACCAATCCTATCATAACGATTATAATAAAGCAAATCAGTTGTGAAAAAATATTGGCTTCGACCAAACATAAATCAAAAGATGAGTAAAGAGTATAGTTCTTAAGTGCAATAAGTAGTACAATATGATAAAATACTCCAGGTTGAAAGAAACTACTTGATTACATCTCAACCCTGTCAGTGCCCTGGTATATAAGCAAATAAAATTTACTCAGCTCAAAAGGCATGCCCGCAAATAGTTCTATATGCATATAATTTCTCATGGGGGAATGGATAATCAAGAAACACCAAGTGTACTTCATATGAGATACCTCGCGAAGAATTTGTAATGAGATATATACCCGTCTCGTGACACCAGAGTTCCAAACTGCTTCAAATTTAGAGCTCCAATTGAGGTTTTTCTTGGATCTAAAGTCATTATCAATGTTTTGTACAATTGAAGTTGTGCTATATTTTTGTACATTAAATTTGGTTATCCAAGCTTTCACCTAAAAATCCTAGTGCTTTGTATTGAAGGACTCCTTCAATGAATGATGGGAAATTAAATCATTCATAAGCCAACTTTGTGTCAAAGTTGCTTAGGCATATGGTAAAGGCCTAGAAAGAAGACAAAAGATAGTGGTAGTCCATAGTAAATATGTCTTTTCCATTCTTCCCAAACTGAAGAATGACCTTTTCCTGGTCAGACTGCATTATGTTCTGTGAAGGATCTACAGCTGTAACAAGTTGAAAGTTTTTCATAGATGCCACTGTGACACAATGAAATTAAGGCACCAATATTGTAACTACTCATGCCATCTTAGGACCTTATTTTTCAAGACAAGTGGTCCATCCTTGCTCTGAACACTGATTGCAACCTCTGATAAGCTCGAGAAGAAAATGTTAATATAACCCAAAAATAATACAAATGAGGAAAATCTCAAATGCACATCAATAATATGCAATTACAAAAGAAATAATAATTATACAACAGTCACCATTTTGAAACGCTTATGCTCACTGCCACAACCACAACCTCACCCAATATTTAGTATGCACTTAAATTCCTGTTTTAAGAGACACGACCAAAGATCACAGTTCAAACCTGGTAGATGAAATATTGGCAATGGTCACATGAGAAGACTTAATAATATGATGCAAATCTGTATCCATGAGCTCAAACACAAGATAAACATCATTGAAACCAAACCTCTCTGAAGGCTTCATGATATCCTTCACAACAATGATATTCTCATGCCTAATCTGGCGAAGCAGCCTGATCTCCCTAAGAGTCCTCTGTGCATCAGTCATATTCTCGAAAACGTTGATAATCTTCTTAATTACACTCTTCTCATTGGTCTTTGTATTGTGTGTAAAGAAAACAATCCCATATGGACCCTTTCCAATTGGCTTTATTGGTACATATTTGGTATCAATCTCGAATATGTTCTGCCATATAGAGTAATAATGCTTCCCATCTACTGCAATCCCCTTGGGGGAATCCACTTTACTCACCATTCTGAAATATCCCTTATAGGATACCACTTTGTAAAATATGCAAAAGATAGACAAAACGCAACCAAACAAATCTGGTTTTTGCATAAAATTACAAACTAGCAATGAACAATAAAATATGAATAACTCTCAAAATATCCTGCTCAAATCACTTGAAAATTTAAAGAGAGCTAGATAATAATATAAAGAACACAAGGAAAATATTTTTGGAATTTTTCAGTCAATATAACGCTGCCAGAAAATTACAGCGTGCCCTAAACAGCTGGAAAACTTCTAAAATTCATATCTTCCCGAATACAAGTGCAAAAATTATGAAACTTGGGAAATAACATATACAAATATAGAAGATGATTTTCCAACCTTCAGATCTGAAAATGGCCAACTGGAAACCCTCCAAAATAGGGCTGCAATCTCCCAAACAAGTCACCCTTTTTGGTAGATGGCCAAAACCCTTGTGAAAACCTCTGAAAATGATGCCAAATCCTTCCTTTATTGCTGCCGTAGGTCTGATCCGAAAACCAACTGATTATCTCCACAAAAACTCACAAAAACCCTCAAAACCCTATCTCTGAAAACCCTGAAATTATCTCTGTGAATCAGCCCTGAAAACAGCTCCAAATGACAAGCTAGGGTAGATCTCTCACTACCGAAGAATGTCCTGCTAGCTAGGGATGGATCTCTCACCACCGAAGCTAGGGTTCCTGTGGGATCTTACTCCACAAGCTAAATAGTTTGCAACAGCGTTGAAGCACATGAAAAGAAATATAAGTGTATGCATGAATGAATTTCCTTTCACCCCTCTTCTCCTTTTATAACTTTTCCCATGCCAAGGAAACCCTAAAACCCCCAAGTCGCACTTTCTCCTAGAGAAGACCCAAATAATAAAGTAACTTAAAGTTACTTTTTCCCCTTCAAGTCGCCATGGCCCAAAAAGGTGACCCCAACGCAAAATTAGAACATTAGGAGTTAAGTGGCCCCCCCCAATGACAAAACATAACATCTAGTCCTTGAAAGCACTTTATAACCAATCAATGGAAAATAATGTTCTGGACTAGATATTCATACCCAATAGCTCATAACATCCGTAACCCCTTGAGCATGACTAGGGTTAGGACCATCCACTGGCCCTCGGGCTGTGGGGGAAAGGAGACATTACACGTTCTTGTAATTTCTCTCAACCTTTCTCTCAAATAGCAGAAATTTTCTGTAGAATGACATAAAATGTCTCTCAAAGAACATAACCAAAAATACAAACCCAAAAATTAAGGTCAGCTTAGACACATCATTTTAAAATTTTGAATATTCCTATCAAATAACATACAATTTCTGTCAATATCTTTGTCTAATAAAGAAAACAATATCTCAATAAATGAAAATCAACTCATACAGCAATTTTGAGATATTTGAATCTTTCTATTGAATGCCAATCAATTGTCATTATTTACGTCAAATAACCCCAAATCAAAAAAAAAAACACTCAAAAATGAAGGTCAACTCAGACTGAAAAAAATTTTGAGGTAAGAAATATTAAGGCATTGAACTTCTGGGTATGAACAAAATCATAATAATACATAGCCTATCAGTTATACACAATTACATAGATAATTGTAGCCATAATCCAGTACATAAATCACGAACGATGAGATTGAGGTTTCGGGTATCCACAAATTCAGAGATTGAGCTTTGGGTATGCACAAATTCAGAGATTGAGCTTTTGGGTATCCAAAAATTCAAAGACTCGACTTTTGGGTATGCACAAATTCATCATAGTATATTGTCTGTCCATTATACATAATTACAGAGATATTTTCCGGCCATAACCTAGCACATGAAATCTTATATCAAGATAATGAAACAGAACTTGGGGAAACTATTTTATAACAAAAAAACAATCATAATGATAAGACCAATTTTCTAAACAAGTAGACACACTGTGATGCGTCCTACTACAGATCATTTTAGCCTAAAGCACATCAAAATTCAGCTAGAAGCAATATGGATAAGGTATTGAAGAACTTTCTGTAAAAATCAAATTCAATTAGAATAGATTGAAGAATATAATAGAGAAATTGAACCCCAAAAACAAGAAAATTGCTTTGATTATAATTTAAGAGGGGTGTAAATTGTCGTCATGGAGCTACTTGACAAACATCTCTATCAATTGCGCATATTCACCACACCATCCACAACTACATCCGCATCCACATTCACATCCATATTTGCATCCATCCACCCTCACATCATGTTTGGCATTAAACACACTTTCTTCTTGGATTGACCGCTTAGGGTTTCGTCGCTCTTTTTCTTATGTGGCCTCCCAACAATGTTCCAACCCCTATATGTGCAAAGCCTGCAAAAAAATGTCCAAATGGTCGTCAAGACATCAAATTTAACTGATTGTAGAAACATCCAGAAGGGCCTTTCCCATAGGGGGATGCCTTTGACATAATAAATAGTCACAATTTTGACTACACTCTTCATCTTCAAGATGATTTTTTAGATTTCACATGAAGACAGAAAATTACACCTATGATTATGTACAATAATATAACACCTAAAAGCTTCGTGCTCTATCCCTAATCCTTAGTTCGATAGGTCATAACTACTTTAGTCTTCATCTTAGAATTTCATGAATCACTACTAATTCTACATAATACATCCTCGGACTTTTTATATAGACTACTTGTATTGGATCTAATTCTAGCTTTAGCCTGGACAAGTTTGTGGGACAAGTTTGGTTGATGAATCTTTCCCTAGGTCGATGAACATAGCCCTTGTACTTGTAGTGGTCATCTTTTAAAATGCATAGGATACATTAGTTGACTTAGTGTCGATTGAAGAAAAAATCAATCTAATCAGTCATCTATATAAACATATGCACCCTTACTCATTAGGGGCATCTAGGGATCCCATATCAAAAGCACACTCTAAGAAGGTCATTAAGAAAATCATTGAAGCACCTCTCCCTTAGAGCACACCACAAAAATATACTTCTAAATACATCTATAATATTGCCCTAAATCACAATTGCATGCATTACAATCAAGCCAACCATTAATACCAAGTGTTCTAAGCCAAATTGAGGGCTTCGGCTCATTTATTCTCTATCCTCCACCTCATCATAGGATTGGGAGAACTATGTGTGGCTTGATCCCTCTTCATAATATTGGTAGATATTATAATGCTCATCACACCATAGGAGGTGGGGTGAGGTTAGTCCATCTCAAATTGAATTAACTATTTTTAGGTAAAAGCAAGGAGATGACATATACAAGTACAAAAGCATTATCGTAGAGATCTAGATACATATTCTCGGTCAAAGGCACAAACAAAGAAGGTTCCAAATCAAGATTACATATCAAAACTTATTCATATAACATTGGACAAGTTCACCCACAAACATGTCCCCTTTTGAATGTACTTGTCTCGTGCTCAATTCTAGATCCCTCAATTTTCGGACAACTTGATGACACTTTTTACAACTCTCTCAACCAATTTCAGCTCAATGTCACACAATTTAAGCGTAAAGAATGGTGACATATTTATAAACCCTAACCCTAATTGCAGTTTCACTCTCATATTTGTTGTGTATTGTGCAATCTAGTATGCTTGCATAATTTAAGATTGTGTGATTTGTATCTTATTATTTTGAATTACCCATTTACAACAAGTAATAACTAAATTAGAAGAAGCTTGGTTTTCATATTACGCCTCCATGAGTGGTGTTACATACTTTTTCTCAACATAAGAGATGATATACATGCTAACCATTTTTAGTCAATCTGGAAATCATATAAATTATATTTATAGATGTTTAGAAAAATAAATAAAATATTAAAACTAGCATTGAAATCTTAACATTAATAATAACTAGAAATCACATGTGTACAATGCAATGTGAATGCCGAAACGGTATATGTTATTTGTTTTAGAGGAATAGTTATTACTTTTGTAGTTGATGTTGATAAGGGGTGTGATTGATTTTATAAGTGTAGAAATATAGATGAACCACTTCATTTAAAGGTTTTATCTCTACATTTCAAACTTGTTACAAATTCGTACATATACATTTGCAAATTTTATATCATGAGTGGTAGTGTAGGAATATAGCTGAAACTTTACATTGAAATGTTCTATGTGTACATTTAAATTTGTAACAAAATCGTACATATACAGTTGCAAATCTTATATCACGACATTTGAACTAAACATCTATATTTGAAGACCTTTGTATATTTATAGAATTTATATCATGACTGGAAGCCTTTCGTGGTCAATTTATTTGCACTAAACATGATAACATTTGATATCCCTTGAATGGCAATGCCACTTTGGATACAAGAAGTGTTGAGTAAAGTAGTAGTGGAGGTGCTATCAAAATAGAGGGTAGTATTTACAATGGGTTGTTTTGGTTGAGGGATAGTAGTCTTGACTCCTCCTTTCTTCTTGCTCCAAGTGTTGGTATGTGTGCCATTTTTGAGTACCTTTCGAATGAAAAAGGATGTGGGATGTGTAGATTTGCAAGTGAGGGAACTATGGAGAAAGATGTGAATGTTAGACCTTTCCTTTCAGTGGTTCCAATGTCGACAGTTTTTATGCAAAGTAAGTCACTGGGACTTACGGATAGTTAATCCCGAGCTATTTTAATCAAAAATTGTCTTTGATTCCCTCTCGAAATAGGGGGTATTGGAATATGTAATGGGTTGGAGGGATCCCAAAATGGGTCGTTATATCGATTCGAAAATAGACCAAAATTTTTATCTACTCGATCTTCGGACCCTTGTAGGCTTATCAAATTACCGTTTAATTTTTACCCGTTAAAATCAACTTAAAATAATGCAATAAGTATGACACTTTACAAAAGGGTTGATTATGAGTTAGAAATTGCCTACATCTTCGGGTTCTTTCGAACCGTTCCACTAGTCAAAACTTGTAAGTTACAATAGTACTTTCACAAGAAAACCTAATGGAAACTATTAAGAACTTGCTTAGAAGAATATCCAAACCTTCAAATGACAAGGGTGAAAAATAACACCGACTTCCCCTTTCCTGGCATATTCGGCAAGCTCTATGGCACCAACTCCACTATTCGAATCCTCCAAATCTTGATCGGCCTTCCAGACGCTTCGTAATGCCCTATGGCACTCCAATCGATACTCCAGGCTTCACAATAATTTAGTGTGGCACTATGGGCCGGCTAGGTAGTATTAAAAACTCCTAGTCATAATAATGCCTATTTAAATAAATAGGTCTTCACAACTTTATAATAAGCCTAATAAATAGGTCTTATAAAAAAAAAACTCTCCTCCACTCGCTCTCAGGCAATATTCCTCAAGCTTTTGTCTTGAGCTTCCAAGTTGTGTGTTTATAATGAAGAGGGGTCGGCTTTTATAGTGCAAATAAGACCCTAAAATTTTGTTTAAGGCCTTATCGACCAACTCACCCCCTAACCAACTCGCTGGCCGAGTTGGTTAGGTCGCCCATTATCCCGCCGAGCTCGTGGGTTAAAACCTCCTTTGCTAATTATCTCGACCACTTTGTATATGGTGGGAAATCCCACATTGACCGACGCGAAGGGGGGGGTGGAAGATTTTAATTGGGCTCGCCACCCTTTTCTCTTGTGGCCTCGATCATGCCTTATCCATTGTGCTCGGGTTGTGCATTGTTCTTTGGCTAAGTTATGTGGGTTCCGTTGGTTTATTTGAGCACTATGTTGTGCATTGGAGGTGTCGCCGATCCATGTGGCGAGTTATTGTTGTGGATATAATACATATCCCCTGAAGTTGTAAATATGTGGCATTGGGCCACGGTAAATGATCAACTTGGTTAGTAAAAAGGTAGCTCACCCAGCTAGTGGAAATAATACCGAGTATAATAAACTCAGTCAATTCTCAAAACATTGCAAGTTGAAATAACATAGTAACATGGTGAATGATATAAAATTAGACCATATAATATTATCATATCCAAAATGAAATATGGATAGTGGTGGCAAGCCACGTGGTGGCAAGCCACGTGAGGACCCACCACGTCGATGATAATACCATAGTCCTCACGGTGGATGGGATCCCCTCCGTTAAAAAGGTTGAGCCTCTTGCTCCCACGAGATATATCATTTACGACCATCGAAGACCAAAGATGAAAACCAACAAATGAATCTCTTTTTCCTTTTCGCCACGTGTCATAGTGTTATTGATCCACTATTGACATGTTGACCAGAGTTGGCTTTCCCTTTGATCTTTGACAGGACATAACTGGAACTCCCAATGTTTGTTTGTTGTGTTCTCATAGTCAATGGAAATATCTGAAAAGATATCTCACATCGACACAATTTAGGGATGTTTAGGAACTTTTGATATCAAAAATGATCCCCTAATCACACCTCCCCAATAGAAAAGGCTTTTTGTCCCAAAAAGCTTATATTGTAACATTTTGCCATCCTGTCCTGAATCTGGAAACTTTGTTGCCACCTCGAAGTACATTGTTGTAGTAGACCCTATGGTATCTTCCATGCAACCTTCTCTCTTTGACAACTTTGTTCCGATCCTGGACATGTGGGTTATGGGCCCACAATGCTTTCATTGCGCCACTTTGATATCCGAAGAAGACCTCCACGCCTCCATTGTATGGTGCTAAGTTTCCCAATGAAACCTCAATGCTCCCACTATGTGGTGCTAAGCTTCCAGATATCTAACAACAAGGATCCTTTTTACTCTATAACATAGCTCCTAGCTCTGAGTTGATTCTGCAGAATCCAAACTAGTTTGAAGGAACTCCATGTTACTTAGAGCTATGATTGATCGATGTCGATGATGGACAATGACTTGTCCCTTTTTAGACCTCAATGCCTCCATTGCACGGTGCTAAGTCTCTTGCAGACCTCAACACCTCCCATTGTGCAGTGCTAAGTCTCTTTTAGACCTCAACGATCCCATTGTGTGGTGTTAACTCCGATGATCAGCTACCATTCGAATTGCAACAATAATGCCTCGACAACGAATGAAGTTCCAAGCTAATCTTTTGAGAGCTCCTTTCCAAACTTCAATGCCTCCAATGCATGATGTTAAGCCTCTTTCAAGACCTCGAGCCTCCAATGCACAATGTTAGTCTAATGATCAACTACCATTTTGTTACACGATCACAATGCCTCTACACAAAACGATGATCCAAGCTGATTTCTCACAAGCTCAAAAATGGTGACTCCATCCCCACTGCACGGTGTGTTGCCTCTACACCGCACAAAGCCTCCGTTGATGATGACTATTAAGTAGCACTCGCTTCATGGTCACAATGCCTCTACTACACGAATGAAGTTCCAAGTTGATCCTTTGAGAGCTTCTTTTTGTTGACAAACTAATATCAGGTACCATTCTGCTAGATGCCCATGATGGCCTCTTCACGAACTAATTTCGACCCAACGTCAATGCCAACGGTGATTCAAGCTACCATTTTGTTACACACGATCACAATACCTCTACAAAAGAATGAAGTTCGAGATGATACCTGTGAGCTCTTGTCTACACAAATGGTTGACAAATCCCAAACTCATAGATATGAGTATCCAACTATAATGGTCACTCAAACATTTGATTAGGAGATAGGTGCCCTTAAAAGGGTCTTTATACAACTTTCAAACATAAGCGTAAGGAAAATATTTCCTAATACATCATGTAAAACTAGTTGTAAAAATGCTCCATTTTTGGAGTCTTGTACAATAAGCTTAGCTACCAATTTTATAGGAAAATAATTTTACATGGTAAACCTGTCGTGAAATCTCTCCTACTTCATGGCTTATGTACTTGGTCTTCTCCACTACATCAGAATGGGGATTGACTTCATTTTCCTCCTCCCTGTTGGACCAATAACTCAACAAGGACCAAAACATATTACATCTCCTGGTATTAGCAATTTACCAAAATAATTTCCCTCTAAGGGGTCTTACTAATGTAAGTATAACAGAGTACAAACATTTCCCAAGAATTGGGTCTTTGACTAATGTGTCCTGATTGGTTAGATGTATAAAAAAATTGACCATACATGGGTCTTATTCATACATTCTACCTAACACAAAATTTTATGGTTTTATTACAATAAGAGCAATAAATAATGCTTGGAAAACCAATACAATAGCTAAACAAGTTAACTTTATTTGCACCTTAGATTTCTTACCAAATGTAGAATCCTCGATGTCTATCTAGGATATCTCAATAGGTGTCATGTGGATCCTGAGCTCTCGCTCCTCTGCATACGTATCCCATGGTCTCATTGGAATGTACATGACCTCAATGTCGGGATCTAGATGATCAGCAGGGACATATGAGATCGACTCTGCACTAGGATCTACATGATCCCCAAGTATATATGAGTCTGAAGGCTCATTGTCTTTGCCTGTGCAAGATGAACAACATGACACATCGTGAACTCGATCCTCCATCTGCGCCCAATGTAAAGCTCCACTCCACCCCTGTCATCATTCATATAACCCTGACGAGCAAGCATCAGTATAAGTTTCTTAATACCATTTTGTCCATCTCCAAAGGGATGATGTCAAGAGTGATATTGTCAGAAACTCGTCTCCCAACTATGAAGCTCATGATGCAATAATTGGTAGACACTCCATGTAGAGTACCATCTTCTGTACCAACTATCTTGGTATGAGGAAGTGGTGTCGTGGGAAGTCCTAGTCAGTGCACCACATCGATAGTTACGTACCCTACTCTGATAGTCCAATCAAAAATAAGGGTGACTAATTGTCCTCGTGCAACCATTGGAATCCACTATCTTGAGGCACTCACATGTCGCAATATAATATCTAGACATTCCATTGGTGCTCTTTGTGCCAATGGTGCCACTAACTAGCTAGTGTTGGGTCCAGCAATAGCCTTGCCCTTCTTCTGCATCCACTTAGGCCTTCTCTCTAGGTACAAATCCCAGCATTGCTCAGTATCATTCCCTTTTCCACAATGACGACATATGCCCAAGTCTGGTGATGGTTTCCTCTCCAAGTGATGCTTCCGAAGCTGATTGGCTTCAGACACCTTCCCAAGTGGAGTATCTAAGCTTCTTTGCAACCATACGATGGATTGTTGTTACAGGCGCTGATGATCTCTAATCAGTAGCAAGTGGGTTTGTAACTCCATGATCTGGCGATCATGTTCTCGATGTCGATTGATCATCACTCAAACCATGGTGCCCAATAAGGCAAGCATAACTGGAAACTGGAAGAAGATGTATAGATCCATTTCGCAAAACCAACTCTGATACCAACTTGATCCGAAAATAGACCAAAATTTTTATCTACTCGATCTTGGACCCTTATAGGCTTATCAAATTACCGTTTAATTTTTACCTCGTTAAAATCAACTTAAAATAATGCAATAAGTATGACACTTTGTAAAAGGGTTGATTATGAAGTTCGGCAATTGCCTACGTCTCCGAGTTCTTTCGAACCATTCCACTAGTCAAAACTTGTAAGTTACAATAGTACTTTCACAAGAAAACCTAATGGAAACTATTAAGAACTTTCTTAGAAGAATATCCAGACCTTTAGATGACAAGGGTGAAAAATAGCACCCGACTTCCCCTTTCCTAGCGTATTCGACAAGCTCTATGGCACTAACTCCATTGTTCGGAATCCTCCAGATCTTCGATCGACCTTCCAGATGCTTCGTAACACCCTATGGCACTCGGTTGATACTCTAGGCTTCACAATAATTTAGTGTGGTGCTATGGGCCGGCTAGGTAGTATAAAAACTCCTAGTCACAATAATGCCTATTTAAATAAATAGGTCTTCACAACTTTATAATAAGCCTAATAAATAGGTCTTATAAAAAAACTCTCCTCCACTCACTCGGGAAATATTCCTCAAGATTTTGTCTTGAGCTTCCAAGTTGTGTTTACAATGAAGAGGGGTTGGCTTTTATAGTGCAAATAAGACCCTAAAAAAATTTAAGGCCTTATCAGCCAACTCACCCCCTAACCAACTCGTTGGCTAAGTTGGTTGGGTCGCCCATTATCCCACCGAGCTCATGGGTTAAAACCTCCTTCTCTAATTATCTCGTCGCTTTGTATATGGTGGGAAATCCCACATTGACCGTGCGCGAAGGGGGTGGACAGTTTTAATTGGGCTCACCGCCCTATTCTCCTCATGGCCTCGGTCACGCCTTATCCATTGTGCTTGGGTTGTGCATTATTCTTTGGCCGAGTTATGTGGGTTTCGTTGGTTTGTTTGAGCACTATGTTGTGCATTGGAGGTGTCGTTGATCCATGTGGCGAGGTGTGCAAGTTGTTGTGGGATATAATACATATCCCCAAAGTTGTAAATATATGGCATTGGGCCACGATAAATGATCAACTTGGTTAGTAAAAAGGTAGCTCACCGAGCTAGTGGAAATAATACCGAGTATAATAAACTGGTCAATTCTCAAAACATTGCAAATTGAAATAGCATAGTAACATGGTGAATAATATAAAATTCGACCATATAATACTATGATATTCAAAATGAAATATGGCTAAGTGGTGGCAAGCCACGTGGTGGCTTGAGGACCCACCACATCGGCGATAATACCATAGTCCTCACGGCGGTCGGGCCCCTCTCGTTAAAAAAGTTGAGCCTCTTACTCCCACGAGCTATATCATTTTATGACCATCGAAGACCAAAGATCGAAAACCCAACAAATGACTCTCTTTTGCCTTTTTCGCCACATGTCATAGTGTTATTGGTCCACTATTGACATGTTGACCAAAGTTGACTTTCCCATTGACTGAACTTTGACCGGACATAACTGGAGCTCCCATGTTTGTTTTTCACGTTCTCATAGTCGATGGAAAGCTCTCAAAAATATATTCTACACTGACACAATTTAGGGATGTTTAGGTAAATTTTGATATCAAAAATGATCCCCGATCAATATCTATCAAATTTAACAACAACAAATAAAGGTAACGTTAGTGGTGGCATTGATTTGTCGAGACAATGTCGATGATTGTTCTATAGCACCATTTATGAGGCCCGTCAACCCATAAATTTTCAATAAGCATGATTTTTGTTGTTTGCATAGCATAACTTTGTGTTCCAACTGATCATCATCAGGATCTCTGGTCCAGGCCGCACGTTACTTTCAACAATGGATTAGGTGATCGGAACGTTCAATGCCTTCAACATCTAAAGGTTATGGGAATTCACGAGATCATTTTTTTTTTTTAAATGTGGTGCGTCCTTAAAAATGTTGAGTTCTTGTTGAGTTAGGTGTGAGTCGGTGTGAGACATTAGGAGTTCCAGTCCTCAATAAGAGGAGTTGAATCTCACATGTGGAGCAGTAAATTCTGGAATGAAACTTGTGTATTGGTTGTTCCTTGTTGCCAAAATATTGTTTGTAATGTAATGGAAGAATGGAATCCCTTCCAAAGGCTAGCTCCATATGAATTACTTGCATAAAGAGGACTATCTAAAACTAGTGGTAATTGGTCGAGGTCACCAAGGAGAATGATAGATATGTTCCTAAATTCATATGTTTTTGAATGTGGGAAAGCCTCGTACCCCGAGCTATCAATTTTTCTTAGCCACTTTGGGCAGATGAAACTCATTTCATCAATAAGAATATATTCTATAGGTTTTAGTGATAACACTCTCTTCTTTACTACGGAGAAAGAGAATCAAAAATATCCTGCAAAAAAGCAAAAGAAGAAGTTAAAGAGTTGTCATAAATAATAAAAAGAGAAATTAAGTGCTTGTAATCTTCACACATACTCTTTTATCAACCACAATTCATCTGAAAAATAAGTCTCTATAGTTTATACAATGCATTTTTAGAGTACTAAGATTTATGAAAACATTTCAACAAGGCAAAATGACAGATTTATTTGTGTTGAAGGGAAAGTTAAGAAGAATACAAGGGTAGAGCATGATATAGTAATATGAAATTCTTCAACCTATACAATCTTCTTCTATGTGATGTTAGTTTCTAGACTTCAAATAATAATACTTCTATAAGTAAGACACAATTATACTTCTTCATTAAGCAACATTGCTTCACAACACAATATTCTAGACAAACCCCCTTGATACATGAGTTAATTTCTGAAGCCTAAAATTTGTAGAGTTGTTCTAGAATCCAAAAATCAGGAGTCAAACAAGTCTTCCTGCTATCATGTACCAAGAAAAAATAGAAAAAGATTGAAAATCTCTATGATTTTACCATATTTGGTAACTATAAGGAAAGGGAAGTTGGCAGTATTAAGAATCACAATTGAGTCATTATTTAGTTCACGGTTCCCCTATTCTCATTCATTTGTATACATACAACTATAGTTGTTTATTTTCATCACAATAACATTCATCAATGTTGAAAGTGTAGATGCAGGAAGATTACTCAAGCTCAAATCCTTTGAACACATTCTTGTCAAAGAAGAACACCCTGATATTAAAATTTGTGTTGGTCATTCAGGTCAGAGAGGAATATGCAAGTTGGACCAACACCTATTCTAATCTCAGGACAGACCCTTCAATTCTCATTCATTTGTACACATTTAGCTATAGATCTTAGGTTTGGTATATCTGCTAGAATTCACACGATTTTAAAAGTTATGGAAAAGAGAAAACAAAGAGAAGAATGGTCTCTTCCAAAGAGAAAATGATCTCTAAAAATATATTTGAATGATAAATTTCAAAGATTAAAAGCTATTCATTTGCAATTTATGGAGAATTAAATCTAAGCATTCCTAAGTTGAAAAATATACAACTAATGTTTCCTCCTATAAATATTAACTATCTTAATCTTTAGAATTGTGAAGTTCAATTTTAGCATACAAAAAATACTGAAAATAGGCTAAAATTAACATATGGTACAACATTACAGAAAATTAAAATCACATACCACTTTATCTCAAATTTGTGTGTTTGAGAGAGATAGACTGGTGCTAAGGAATACTAATTATTATTTTGTAAGTTGAAGGCATTACTAATTACTAATTAACGTAAATGTAATGGTAGAATGATTTTGTATTATGTATAAAGAGAAACATCATACCTTGAGTGTCACATGCTTCAATTTCATTAATGGGAGGTGCAAAGTGGAAACATGAAGAGGTAGAGTATCCCTACGAATATCAATTAGAATGGAATCCCTCGGTTGGTCATATTCATGACTAAGTTAGTCCTCCTCCATGCAAGCTACTACCCCGGCCATTCTTATTCTATTTTAAGTACCTTCAAGAAAAGAAAACGCAAACGAATGATTTTAAAAAGAGGGAGGAGAGGAATTGGTTTATGATAAAAGAGGGTAAGCGTGGGTACATACTTATAAGCATTTTTGAACTTGTGAGGGAGTCAATCGAGTACAAATGGAAGTGGTGGGGAAGGAGTGGCTCCTCTTTGAAGGCCAAGTACCTGAATAAAAAATAGCAAAATAGGATAAGAAAAATAACAAACAAAAATCTTACCAAGTTTTTACAAATTTGATTTATTGTCCATGACTTCGTTCCCATCAGCCTACTCTAGAAGAACAATTCTCGGTGGACTGAATTAATATGAGAAAAATATGGGTTGACCGAGGTGGCCTGTTCAAGATTGTGCCCTTGTAGAGAAGGCAAGTGATTCTTTTATAAGTTGAGTGATACAAGGGGAAAATTCAAGTTTATGTATTCGATGGTAAAGTTTATCTCTTGATTTATTCTACAAAATCATTCAAAAGTATTGTTAGTGCAAAATCACAGCACCCCCAAATGATTTATGGAAATCGCTTTTTAAGGCATAATCATCTGGTGTGATTACATAACATTGAACTTTCCCCAAGGTGTGGGACCTTGCAAAAGTGGGAAAGCTCTCAGAGAAAGTTGGTTCTTGTTCCTAAACTACCTGCCATGAGCTACTCCAGTGCAGGCAAACTAAATCTAACCTAATCTAACCATTCCAAGGAACCAAGGAGAGAGAAAGAGGGAAAAATAGAGCCTACACTAAAGCGGTGATACACCAACAAAGGAAGTGAGATATTCTGTTGAGGGAGAAAGAAACAAAAAAATGGAGATGAGGGAGGTCAGACAGAAGTAACATGCCCAAATCTTCAAATTCACCATTAAACTCCATGAAACACAACATCCTGCACCTGCAAACATGAAATACATGCACTGTAAGAACAAATTTGGAAGGGAGAGGCACGGAGAAACAACAAAACGATGCAAATGGTTGAAGAACACCACAAAAACACTTTTTTATTGCTCTGTAAGGTGCACAAACCATTACATTTTTGGAATAGAGGCACAAATACATTTTCCGTGCATATGAGAAGGTTCATCGCTCAAAAATGGCATCAAGAAACAAATTTGATAGAGTTTCTCTATGCCTGGAATGTCTCTCCTTTCCAAAATGAGAAGTGTTACAATATATAGAAAGAATGAGAGAGAGAGAGAAGAGGGAAAAATCAAATCTTGCTCCAACCACCATGAGATACGCATTGAATCCGGCCGGAAGATTCAAACACCATCAATCAATGCCCCTTTCAAATCCACCCCAAATCACATTCGGCTCCATCTATCTATATGGCGTGTTCAAGAAGAATGGCGGATCGAATCGAATCGGATCTGGTAGTTGAAGAGCAAGAAGATCCTACATTAAAGGCCCGAAGATTTTTTCTCCATTTTCCACCTACCAAGGCTCAAAAATGATTTTTTATCTTTCCATGGCGTAGAGGATGTCGAGACGTTTCCAACGGTGTAAGATTTGCAATATTTCGAGCCTTGAGTCAAAAGATATGCCCCTTCGAAGTTTGTATTGAGTCCATACAAATGGATGGGAAAATAGTTTGAAAAACTGGGTCCCCTTTAATATGGGACACGTGACAGCCAAATTAGGGAAAAATCGGGTTTGCGGGTCCGTAATTTATCTTTTCCCCTTTTTCTACAAGAATCACGAAATCCAAAAACTCTCATGGCCCCACCACTCCACTTGGACACATGGCACCCTTTGGTTGGCTGGGGGATGTGCTTCACCTTTTGTCTCGGGGCTTTTTGTCAAAAGGAAAATTTTCACCTTTTGCTCGATAGCCCGCTTTCCTTGACTCGGGCTTGAATGCTAACTTTTTCCTTTGCCTCATTCTGGAATGCAAGCTTGTAGGTCTGAAACGTTTTCCCTTCATATTTTCTCTATGTGTGGGGTTTGTTCTGACCAAATTTGCCGGGGTGAATTTGGGATAACAAGTACCGATGTTGTAGAAGATTTGGTGATGATATATTTTGGACATGTACACCTTCAAGTTGTTCGCTTTGAAATTGTGCACCCAATCATTGCGGCACTTATTGGCATTTGCTAAAATTTTCTCAATTTCCCTGTGTACTCCAAACATTACACCAACAACAAACCCTGACCTTGACTCAAAGCACTCATTCACTTTTAAGAAGAAGAATAATTTTGTGACTCATCTCCTATCTTTGAATCTTCTAACGCAAAGCAAATAGATTTGGACTAGGAACCGGAGAAGGAACAGTTGGAACACCTAGATAAAATGTCCGAGTGCATGCAAATTCGCTAATTTTACTAAAAATGGATGCCCAAAACATGCAATCGTGCGGCCGACGTCTAGACGCCCGTCACATTGCCCGTCAAATTCAACTTAGTATCACACTCGTCAAATTGGCCGTCAAATTTAACATAGTGTCATGAATGTCTGCAAAGCCCTTTCCCATTGTGGGAAACACCTTTGGCGTAACTAGTACAACTAGTAATCGCATGTGTACAATGTAATGTGAACGCCGAATGATATATGTTATTTGTTTTAGAGGGATAGTTATTACTTTTGTAGTTGATTTTGTTTAAACTATGGGTGATTGATTTTGTAAGTGTAGAAATATAGATGAACCACTTCATTTAAAAAGTGCAAACATGAGGTCTAACCCTTAAAACAATTCAAAATGCAAAAAGTGATATAATGTACAAAGTTTTGGATGGAAACAACTATAAATTGCATGGTTCTTTTTTGGCATTTTAAAACTATAGGTATTTGTGTGTAGATATAATGAAGAAGACATTAAAAATGTGTTGTTGTTGGTTTACATAAAGAAGCGAGCAACATTAAAAAGGAAAAATTGAACATGTATGTTGAAAAGTGTAATTTTGTAAGTGTAGAAATATAGACGAACCACTTCATTTAAAGGTATCATGTCTTCATTTCAAACTTGTTACAAATTTGTACATATACATTTACAAATCTCATATCATGAGTGGTAGCATTTTGTGGACTATTTTATTTGAACTTAACATGAATACATGAAGACTTTCATGCATGTGCATATTTTATATCATGAGTGGTAGCGTTTTGTGGCCAATTTTTTTCTCTAAACATGAATACATTTGATACCGTTTTGGATAGTTACTTACTTTTGGGTAATTGTGTTAGTGTTGCATCGGTTGTTTTGTTGGTCTTTTGTTGAAAAAAACTTTTTGTACACTCGATAAGGCGTGTGATTGATAGTGGTAGTGTAGGAATATAGATGAAACATTACATTGAAAGGTTGTATGTGTACATTTAAATTTGTTACAGATTCGTACATATAAAGTTGCAAATCTTATATCACGACATCTGAACTAAACATGTATACATGAAGACCTACGTACATTTGCAGTAATTTATATCATGAATGGTAGCCTTTTGTTTGAATTTTATTTTTAGTAAACATGAATACATTTGATACCCCTTGAATGACAATGCCGCTTTGGATACAAGAAGTGTTGAGTAAAGTAGTAGTGGAGGTGCTATCAAAGTAGAGGGTAGTATTTACGAAGGGTTGAGGGATAGTAGTCTTGACTCCTCCTTTCTTCTTGCTCCAAGTGTTGGTACGTGCGCCATTTTTAGTACCTTTCAAATGAAAAAGAAGGTGAAATGCGTAGATTTGCAAGTGAGGGAACTCTGGAGAAAGTTGTGAATGTCAGACCTTGCCTTTCAATGGTTCCAATGTTGATTGCTTTATGCAAAGTAAGTCCCTAGGACTTGTGGATAGTTAATCCCCAGGCCATTTTAATCGACAATTATCATCAAATCCATGTCGAAATAGGGGTATCGGAATATGTAACGGGTTAGAGGGATGCCAAAATGGGTTGTTGTATCTATCAAATTTTAAAACAACAAATAAAGTTAATGCTAGTGGTGGCATTGATTTGTCGAGACAATGTCTCGTGAATGTTCCTATAGCACCATTCTTCGAGGCCCGCATCAACCTATAAATTTGCAATAAGCATGATTTTTTGTTGTTTACACAATAGAACTTTGTGTTCCAACTGATCATCATCGTGGATTTCTGGTCCAATCTCGCCTTTTACTTTCAAAGAATGGATTGGGCGATCGAAACATTCAATGCCTTCAACATCCGAAGGTTATGGGAATCCACCGATTGTTTTTGCAAAAAAATGTGGTGCATCCTTAAAAATGTTGAGCTCTTGCTAAGTTAGGTGTGTGTTTGACGATACATTAAGAGTTCCCAATCCTCAATAATAGGGGTTGAATCTCGCATGTGGAGCAAGTAAATTATGTAAGGAAACTTGTGCATTGGTTTTCCTCATAGCCGAAATATTGTTTGCAATGTAATGGAAGAATGGAATCCCTTCCAAAGGCTAGCTCCATAGGATTTACTTGCATAAAGAGGATTGTCCAAAACCGGTGGTAATTGGTCGAGGTCACTAAGGAGGATGACTAATCTGTTACCAAATTTAGATGTTTTGGAGTGTGGGAAAGCCTTGCATAGCTTATTGTCAATTTTGCTTAGGAACTTTGGGCTAATGAAACTCATTTCATCAATAAAAACATATTCTATATGTTTCAATGACTCTTGAAAAGATGATAATGTTTGGCCTTCAAAGGGTTTCAGTTCTTTGATTGGAATACAGAGGGCTGCATGGATTGTGGGTGTAGAGATGTTGAATGTTGAAACACTAGTAGGGGTGAGAAGAAGGAAAGGCGAGAGAGATGTGGTTGATGTTGTTGTGAATGAATTCTGAATTTTATTTATCAAAAATGATTTTCATGTGCCATTTGTTCCTTGAATTATCAATCTTAGTGGAGGTAAAAGGATTTTGTTTACTGAATGGTGTATTATGGTATCAAGAGCTAGTTGTTGTTCTGAAGACAAAGGAAGTGTGGAAGATGGTGGTGTGGCTTGCATGTTGTTGTTAATTGTGTCTGCCTTTTCTCTCTCAATGAATGGTGATCTAGTTATCTAAAAATCATGTAGAACCTCATGTATATTGTAATTATTGTGTATGTCAAAATCTTGTTTCCCAACATTTCAAGACTGCCGAGACATGTGTTGTTTCCTCGGACGGTTGTGCGAAGACCTATTATTCTTGCAATGGTTCGTGTTGAATATTGCATTGGACCTCGTAGTCGAACTAACATCTATAACATGTCATGTGTACATGGTAGTGCGTAAAACATGCCACAGTATGTAGTTGTGTTTGTACAAGTCCCAAGTGTTGATGATGTCATGTGGGCTTGATCCAAATTTGGAGGTAATATTTTTGAAAGGATTGTATAAAAGGATTTTTGAAGAACAAAAAAGGTCATAGGATGTTGAATCTTGAGCTAGAACATCCACAAATCTTAGGTGGACCTGAACATTTTCTTGAGTCGATCGCAGTTTCCATTTATCACCTTTGTGTGGTGTGTCTTGAGTATTTGTATTGTCCTCCATGTACTTGGTTGACTTGCAAGAATGGATTGATTCATATGATAAGCATCTCCTTGATTTGGGTTAAAGACGCAAGAAGTGAGGCTTCTTTTCGTGGTCCATGTTGTTCCATGAAGAGAAGCGATGGCCATGTTTTTCTGGGCCAGATCTATTACGGGAAGGAAAACCTTCAAAGAAAATTTTTTAATTCCAAGGTAATTTTCCAAATAGATTGAGCAAGTTTGGATGTTTTCCAACAAATCTATTCTTTTGCGGAACCGGCATTGGGCTTCAATAGTCTGCGACGAGGGTAGGAATATGGGAAAACTCGTGTATGGGAAGGGATGGGGTGTTCTGTTTGGGTCGATTGTGGATTGTAAGGTGGAAAGCAATCAAAAGGGGAGGAGGAACTTGTTCTACATGTTTGATTAACCGAAGCAAGGTCAGTACTTGAGACAGTTTTATGTGGTGTCCCAAGCAAATGGGGAGACGTGGCAGTAGTTAGCAAATATGGGTTCGTAAAAATGGAATTGGTATGCTCGTGCAAAATTGTTTCCATGGACGTTACTTGCGTAATGTTGGTTGGCAATCCTATAGTAGTTGTATTCGATGACAAGATTGGAATGTCAGGGAATGGTAGGTTGTTAGTCGTTGTTCTACGCTCTAAGTGACGACGCCGTTGCTTAGCATCTATACCCTACATCAGTATAATATATGTGGTTCATGGATATACATACTTCAAACATGTAGTTAAGAGTCAAAACCCAAATCAAATTCCATGAATATTCTTTTCCCAATACACACATTATATTAAAACTATTTACAAACAAAATACATAGTTTATGCTTTTCAAGGCATCCAAGCTTGCTTCCGTTGTTAAAAGAAAGAAGGAAATTACAAAAGATATGGGATAGGAATAAGCTTAAAATAATAAAGATCAAAACTATCGTAAATTGAAAACATTGCAATTAAATTTAGTGCTTGAGATTATTTTTCTAAAGAATGTAAGATTTCTTTCATTCCACTCGCTTAGCAATTACATTTGAACAAATTAAGTGACATATCAATGATAAGTTCCACCGATGCCACTCATTCACCTTAAATAGCATGAAGTCATAATTACTTATAGTTTAAGGATGAGGTGTTATAATCGCTTATCTTTCTACTCAATAATCAATATTTTAATTTATGGTAAAAAGGTTTGAAATCTTTCCTTTGCATGATCAGAGAAAAGGAAAGTAGAGAATAGGTTTGAAGTGTTGGGCAGAAGTAAATTGATGTCCAATATTAAAAATTATCCATCCATGGATGTACACTAAATTTGAGATGAATTAGTAGAATGAATTTGAGTAGCCTAACATTAATAAGAACAAAGTAGTGTCTAGAAAGGAAAATTTGTTGGCGTAAGAAATGGAATTCTCTCTAATTCTAGACCTGAGAATACTACGTATAACAAACAAAATACTGGAGTGAAATTCCTCTGGAATCAACTATGATTGATTTAGTCCAGTGTTTTGGATCACACTACTGGATCCTTCCTCAGAGGAATAAAAAATGAAGCCAATGCTTCTTGCTTCCTAAAAACTTTCATGTTTTGCAAGGAAGATGTATTGGTGTGCTAATCAAGGTGGTATGCTTCTCCTTGTAAAAATCGCATAATAGGAATGAGGTTTATCTATTTAGTATTTTTGTCAGATTATTTTTAGTATGACATATATCCAGTAAAAGTAAAATTGGGACCTCAATTAAAGATCCAATAGTTTCCGTTAGCGCTTGCTCATAATCTATACCAAAGCTTCCCACTGGAATGGCTTGATGCTACGAGACAGTTCAAAATACGCGAGTCTGACATTTTGAACTCTTCTTGAGTGAAAATCAATGTTGATGAGATTCTTCTGAAAAGTATACTTTGAGCATAGAGGACTAATATCATAAGTTCACCATATTTTCATTGAGTATAAACAATGAGGTCAATGAAGCATCTCGAAAATCCACGTTCAGATACGAATTGATCTAGTACCTCACACCAAGCTTTGTGGACTTATTTAAGACCATGTAAGGACATTTTTGGCTTACACACAATTGAAGAATCTTTATCAAATCCTTATTGTCTTATCTGTACTAAAGGTTCTAAGACCTTGTGTGAAGGGACAATTCCACACTTAGAGATAAACAATGGATTATAGAATGTGCAAGAAATAATAAACATATTAGTTTACTAACACATTCAAATGCCAAAGTCTGTTATATAGAAATGTAACATCTATTCAATATGTAGAATAAGGAAAAGTAAATTTGTCTATAATGAATCAGTAAGACTAAGAAGGAAAGAACATGTGATTAGAATGGGGATGCTTCGTTATTGATTTGTCTAGATTGATATGAAAGAATCCAGAACAACATATGTGTTTGAAGTTAGATACTCGGGGCATGAAAAATGTATTAGCGGATGCCATAAAGTGCATGCCAAGATTGTTGGATGAAGAATTAATTGTAAGCAACACTCATATTCTGAGAACAGAACACTACCTCAAGTGTTATTCCTATTTTCTCTGGGGATTGGTAAGAATTTGAAAGCATCCAATATTGTATGAAGGAGATAGGTATGTATCATCTTACCTTATTGTCTGGGTGTTGTTGTTCATGTTGCATGTCTTGAACTATGTTCAAATTGCCATGAATATCTCTCAATCAGTAACGCCTTGATTTTTAGAAGCTATTATGATAACCTCTTTTCATGATGT
Source organism: Taxus wallichiana var. yunnanensis (assembly GCA_018340775.1). Lineage (NCBI taxonomy): Eukaryota > Viridiplantae > Streptophyta > Pinopsida > Cupressales > Taxaceae > Taxus > Taxus wallichiana. The sequence continues at coordinate 563,029,041 of CM031242.1, read as the reverse complement.
CAGAATCGTGGAAATGAGGATAATTATGTTAGGATATATCTTTTAATCTTAAAAAGAATGTGTTACTAACTGGACCCTTGTTTACATGTAATTTGTTTACTTGGGACGGAGGTTATTATAACTTGTGTTTTGCAAGAGTGAGACAAGCAGACTTGCTTTTATGATTGATGAACTCTTATTGTTGATTGATAAAGACACCTTGAATCAATTCCATTGATCCAAGGTATGTTGTGGCCTTCTTTGAGATCGCTTTGTAGATTTATTTTCTATAAGGAATGAAGTCTAAACCAGATCAAGGTCGTTATAATTTTGTAACTTGGTTACAGGTATAAATATTCAGTACCTTGATGCCAATGGAAAAGGTTTGATTTTCAAACTATATACAAATTGTAACGCCAGACGTAAGACTATAAGAGTGTTGGTGCAAGCGAACAAAGTATAGATATGTCGGGCATGGAATAAATGTCCTGCATATGCTGAAGGTGAACGTAAGTTGTAAAACTTACTAAGGAACCTATTAACTAAAACACTATGGAGTTAAGTCCTAATCTATGACCTAACAACTATCCTAGGAGGGTTTGATAAATTAAAAGGAATTTAAATTATGGAAAATCTTAATGATTTGCGACCTAGGTGAAAAACCTAAACTATTACTAACCTATGGAGGGGACCTATGGATACATGCTAGTGAGCGGATAAGATGGGAAGGTTAGAAATTTAATAAAGGACATTAAATGATGCCCTTGCAGTTTTCAATGCCAAGTTTGGCAGGAACATGAAAAGTTGGAGATATCCAACTAGCTATGTAGCTAAGAAGGAGATTACATGCAAAATTTTAAAATGGAACTCGCCAAACCTGAGTCGGTGGTGGCGTGGAAATTAAGGAAAAATAAATGCATTCAATGCATTAATGGTCTTGGTCTTAGCGACCAGCTCACCTTGGAAAGGGATAGAGGAAATTTTGGTGGTCATTGTGTTCTTTCGGGTTTTGAGACTACTCTGCATTTCTTTCATGGTTCTTTCGAACCTGCTATTATTTTGGTTATTGTTGTTGTTGTTTGGAGTAGCCACGGCTATTTTTGAGCCTGTGGAAGTTAGGAGATTGTTGGGAGATCCTTGTTGTTGTCGCCGTGGAGAAGAATAGCTCCTGTGGGCGTGGTTTTCTTCAAGCCACGAGAAAATTTACAGGCATGTTGAGCCCTTCTCCTTAAACCGTTTTGCTCTTGTTTAAGCGTCTTCATTAAAAGAACTCTGCTCTTATGTTGGGTGTTTTTGTAAAATGGAATTGTTGATTCAATTAATGTGATTTTCAGGTTGAGATGTCTGTTGGGAATGAATACGAATTGGGTATTTCTTTGCAAAATGAGTAAATGAAATGAATCTGTCCTTGTTGTATGAGTTTTGTTTTGACAGTGTTGGGTATTCGTTTCTATTACCCATTATGGGTTTGAGTTGATGAATGTACTAGCCATGTGAGTATTGTTTTCTGAGTTCTATGCGTTCTTGTAAAAATGAAATGATAAAATGATTCGGTGTGACCTCTGGTTTGAGTTGTCATTATAAAACAAACACGATTTGGGTATTCTTGTTGCGTTTTGAAGATAATGAGTGTTTCCCTAATGAAACAAGTTTTCTCTCTCTGTTGTTTTGAATTCTGAAAGTAATGGGTAATAGGGTTTCATTGTGCATTATGGGTCGATCTTGCTGAAGGTAACAACAATGTGCAAATTGTTGTCTATGATTTGTGTGCGCTAATGGATATGGAAAGCCGTAAAAATGCTTGACAAGACTTTTGTATGATTGTTTCTCTTGTCATATTACAGCGTATGGCGTATGAATCCTTCCAGGACAAGAAGATCATAGAAAAGATCTTTACATTGTTTGTTCTAGTTTGATATGATGTTCTACCTGCTTGTTCTTGGTATTCGTATATGACTGTTTGGAAAGAAGTTCTGATCTGAATGGGAACAGGTAGTCAGTCTATAGAATGGACTGGGTAGAGCATACAATTTATATTTTGTGTCTAGTTGAACTCAATGATATATATATATATATATATATATATATATATATATATATAATTTACGGATTGAAAATTCTTCATTGTTTTCATTGAAACGGAATATGAGTGGATTTCTTACTTTGGTGTTTGGAAAGTGAATTCTTTTATTATTACGATGAAAGCATGATTTGTTGTTGTTGTACACTCTTACTTGTTTATATCTGGACGAGAATGTCCGTTGGGTGAAAAATTAAAAAGGAAATGATTTTAATTAGAGGTGTCGTTGATACTGATACTTACGGACCAGATGCAAATGAATTCTGGCATACTCCCTGGAATGGTAGTTAGTAATTTTTGAATACTGAAATATACTTATTCAGAAGGAATCACCCTATGGATCAGGTCTGTATTAAATAGTTGATATTCGGTTAGGCAGTGAGAAGAGGTAATATGATTCTTCTTCCCTTCATTCGATTATTGACTTTATTTGCTCTCTCTCTGGCTGTTATCATTGATTGATATCACTTCTTGTTTAATTCATCCAGTGCAGTTGTGATGAAAAGAAAGGGAATATTGGATGGGTAATTGGAAGTAATGATTATTTCTTCTCTTATTCAGTTGAAATTCTATATTTGATATTGAAGGAATTTCTTACTGCCTTAGGTGTAAGCATCTGCATTTAATTGTTGTTTTCCTTCTTTTCTGATTTGAAAGAAGTATTATGTTGTTTGATGAATTTTGAGAAATGACACCAGTGTTTTCATGGTGAATGACTACTTTTCTCTTCTGCATTTGATTGTTTGAATTTAAATGAGTAGTACGAAAGGGAAGTAGTTTTGTTTGAATTCTTAGTTAAAATTCATCTCTTGAAATTTCAACTATTACAAGGGAATGGAATTGATAGCAATTGCATTGGAACAACATTATATACATATGTGTATTAAGTTCTTACAGATGTTTTATTCTGGAACTATTTAGAGGAAAGTACTTCTTGTAGTAATTATTTGGGAAAGTTAGTAAATCTTTTTGTCTGATTGTGATGGTAATTAGATGATTGGGTTGTTAAGTTGCTCATCCTTAACATTACTTAATTCTTGGATGATGTCCATCTCAATTTTTTTTTTTAAAGCGTGGTTCTTTTTTGAGATACGCTTAAAAGGCACCTCATTTTAATGATAAGTGCTTAATATACTATTCGATGAACTGGCCCGTGCAAGTAAATTTTGCAGATGGTTTCCTTGAGTAAAAACGAAGACATGTTGTTTTCTGATGCTTCTTCTGAGTAGCTAAGGATGGATCGTATTTGATAGTTTATTATTCCTCTACGAGGAAATGGGAAAAGAAGAAGTTGCATTCTTCTTCCCTTATGTGTTGTAATGTTGTTTGATATAAATGAAGTTCAGTTGTATGGACTGGTAAATTGTATAGATTTTAAATCTTAAGGATTGAATACAAGGAAAGGTGTGATATTTTAATGGTTGTATCACTTTGAAACTGTTTGAATAAGATTGAGAATATAATTTTATTCATTGATTTGGATTTATTCAAATGATAGTTGACAGATTTTTAGGGACATAATATCTGTTCTTTACTTGAATGCAACTTTTAAGTTGGAATGTGCAATTAATTCATACTTGGGTTAATATGAATTTTAGATTGACATTGAAAAGGGTTTAAGTGAATGTGAACTCTTAATTGAACGATATTCGGAATTAGTTTATAAGCTAAGGAATATCAATAAAAGAGGCAGTTGAACCTTGTACTCAGATTTTGTTAATATCCTCGAAATGTTTAATTCAGAGGATATTCGGTATGAGGAAACATATCTATTCGTAACAAACCTTAATTGAAGTAAGGTTATGGAGAATAAATGAATACATTCAATTAGAATTAGGCCTCGTTCAAATGATGTCTAATAAGATGGAATTCTGAATTTAAATACAGTTGCGGATAAAACTTGGTTAAGTTTAATAGGTTGAACTTACTACGTTAAGCTGTAGTGGACTGTTAGTCTGAAGCTTGAAGTAAAGAACCAAGATGGAAATATGCAATCCTTCGGTATGGAGGAGTAAATGTATATTAAGCTATAAGACAAATTAAGTCTCTCTTAGCTATGCAACTGTAACGAGCAATGAGGTTAAAGGATCAACACGGTTGCTGAAAATTGATCTTAAATATTTAAGATTATAATCCAATCACACTCAAGCTGGATGTGTATTCCTTGATGAGAGGATTCCGTAGGACCTTGACACACGCCAGCTGCAATATGGTGTCTTCATGAAGGTGGGGCCTTCATGACGACACAATGTTGTAGCTGACATGTTACAACGCCCTCCCGAATCGAATCATCAAGTTTACATAAGTTGGGACTAAGTTACTTAGACGATGATAGGAATGTGACCGCGTATACGGAGTGACTCTGAGGGCTAAAGGTAACTAGACACACGCAGTCGTCTAGGGTCGACACAGTATGTCTACGTACCTTTAGTTACCGTGAGTGCCTTCCTATACTCTTTCATATTGCTAGTTTGGGTTAGAGCTTAACTTTGGACGGAAGGACTGACAGAGGTCAGAAAAGACCATTCTAGATAACAGATGAAGTGAGGTGAAGGACATATTCCATTGATGTGTATAACGTCTGGGAATATGATCATGCAAAGCATGTGAAAATCTTTGGCCAAAGTATCGCAAGTTGTTGGTTGCGTTGTCCTAATCACCTAGTTTAAGAAGCAGGATATCAGATGAATATCAGTAATAGATATTTAGATAGGCCTCTTAAATGGAACACTTCGATAACCGGAAACGGTAAAGAGAACCCTGTATACTTAGTATACAATGCATGGATTAACATGAAGGATCGGTAAGTCGTCGAGTCATGAAATGAGAGATTGCTGAAACTCCGAGCCATAAAATGGGAGATCGGTAGTTCTTCGAGTCATTTACAGTAGCATATGGTATCTGTTATATGATTGAATGGCATTGAATGTGTGTTCCATATTGTAAATATGCGAACAAAGAACATTGGTTTTAAAAAGAAATTGTGTGATCCGAATTACATTAATTGGACAGAGAACAATTATTAAAACTTGGTCGTGTGTTTTGAATTACATAATTCAGAACAGAGAACGTTGTATTAAAAAAAAAAAAAAAAATCCCTTGTTCTAGTATCTTAAAATGGGGATGTTACATCTATAGTGCCTCCGATTGTTCCCTTGATAATGTGATTATTTTAAGGTTCTGTTAGAGCAGACACAAGAAATGGGCTAGAGAAATACAAGGTAATGAAAGGTGAAGAGGTTGAGTTTTAAGTGACAGTTTCATTTTCCATATTCTTATGGTCTGATTCTAATGGAGCTAGTTTGAAATGATATCTATAATGCTCCATTTGAACTTGAGATTTGGTCATTAATTGACAAGAACATATTCTGTTGTTGCTTGGAAAATTGCATCTTTCCTTCTGCAATGGCTTGATGCTACAAGGCATGGGTTTTGACAATAATACATCAATCTACTTAGCATCTGGGAAAATATATAAGGCAGAACAATCTAAAATATCAGGACATTCAAAATTTTATTTTCCGGACCACCCATAACAGATTCTAACCACAAATTCACAGGAAACTCTCTTTAAGTAAAAGAAATGAGAAACAATAACAGCAATATAGAAGTAAATGAATTTACAACTTTCCTATAATTCATTCCATACTGGTAAAGATGAAGTTTTGGTTATACTAAAGAAGTAACCCAAAATGAAAAGGCTAAAGGCTATTTCTTATATATGATATGTGAATTGCAATATCCACGTGACATTTGCAAATAGAAAATTTTAACGATTACTTCATATCTCCATTCTAACCAAAATAAAATTCCATGTCTGTTTTTAATCATCTTTTACTAATAATTTGTCTTACAATAGGTCAGACATTCATGAGAATATGGGCTGTCAACGATGTGAAATAGATGCACCGGGAGGATTTGTTGATTCTGAAGACCTAGATTCCGAGCCCATGAAAAAACTAATTCCAGAGAAAGATGATAATTCAGATATTGGCGACTTTGCAAAGATTTCCTGTTGCTTAGATAAGCAGAGACAATCTGAGAAGCAGGTTAACAATTAGATTTATTTTTGGACAAGTAGCGATAATTCTATATATTTTAAACTCTGAAATCTTTCTTACCAGTTCATGCCTGTTTTAGTTGGGAACACAAGAAGAAGAAGATCTTAAAAGCTGGGCACATCACAAGTTTCCGGACACAGTTCCAGATCTCATCCTTCAAGTTGCAGCGGGTGATGAGATATTTTGATGTATATCTGGATGGAGTTTAGAATGAGTAAAAATTGATAAGCACAAAGTAGTCATTATTTTTTCTGATTCAAAGCCAAACTGTCATGTTCTTACCGTTCTTTACAAACTTTTCAAGGTCTGTAATAAAAATTTCTGGAGAACCAGCTGCAGCATGCAAAAGCTAAAAAAATCGGAAAAGTAAAAACTTTAAAATAGCAAACCCACGATATCATGCAAAATCAAAAAGTACAATTGTTAAAAATAACAAATCTGCAAAATAGTAGAAAAAAGTTAAACCATCACCACAACCATCAAATTTGACATAGTCACGTGAATGTCCGCAAAGCCCTTTCTTATAGGGGCAACGCCTTCGGCATAAATATCTTAAAGATATTTGTTTAATGCAACGAGATATCAATCTCAAGGGCTTTATCTTGGATTTTAGCACACCATAAGTATTAATTACTTCATTACCATATTCACAAATTTCCCACTAAATGGTTAAAATTGGTGTTAATCTAGCTACACTAATGTATAAAGCTTGAAAAAATATTTATGGAAAAAAAAGGGTTCGAAACACCAAGGTATGACCAAGAAATTACGATTTTGTAATTGACTTCTCTAAACAAAAGAAAACTTTCTTAATAATGATCATAGACATCAAATTCAAGATTGCAATTAAAAATAAATGCACCTACGAACATAACAATGGACTACCACACGCTAGCGACCATTGTAGAACACCTCTTGGCATAATAATGAATAGTATTTGGTGGAAACTATGCTCACTATAATTTAAACAAACCGAATACAATATATACACTTCTATGTTTTTTATAATCGACCTACGCTTGAAATGTGTTAAAAGTGTTTTTTAACTTAGCTAAAATTCAATAATAACAAAAATAAAGTGTTATTACCTCATTCACTAATATAAGGAAAAAATGATGTAATCGTAATGTTTCCTTGTATCAAAATAAAATATATAAAAATGGAGAATGACATTTCTTCTTATGACTGTATTTGTAGTATTATAAGTGAGCCACTCAAAAATAAAAGGCCATAATGTTTTCTTACATCAAAATAAAATAAAAGGTTAAAAAGGATGGAGGATGGCATTACTACTCTTAATTAAACATCCACAAAAACAGTAGCTCTCTCTTATCTTCATCATACTTTGTTCTCCAAAGAAAGGAATGAAAGTCTTCAAAGTTCTCTCTTCATTTGCGAGCAAGGAGAGGGAATCGCTTCATAAAGAAATGAAAAGATGAGACACTTAAAAGGTGTTTTGATTCATATGAGACCCACTCATCATTTGGAAGACATGGGGGCATTATGAGCCTCAATAAGGACGTGTGGAACATGTGTAGGTTCTTAGATATATAATAAACTATAGTCTCCTAAGATCGTCAATTCAGAGTTTTTTTCGAGGGTGATGGGGTTATTCTAGGAGATATTACATCACTTGAGAATTCATAGTGTTTTAACACTTATTTGGCAGTTGCAATTAGAGATATTTTATCATTACTCATTGATGAAGAGATCATCATGTACATAGACCATTTATTAATATATTGGCTTCGTGTCTTTTTCGGAATAGTGTTTTAAGGTTGAGGTCCTATTAAAGCTACCTCCATACTCTTATTGTACAATATTTTTCCGTAGAGGGAGTTTTTTCAGTATTTATGATGACTCTAGTAGCATTGCCATACTTGAGGCTTATGATATATAGCATTTATGATGGGTGTTTTGTATCTAATTTCATTGTTTTGGGCACTCACTCACTAGATCTTGTTTTGGACCTTGTACATAGGACAGTTATCTTCACGTTAGGCTTCAACTTTTGATCGTCGTCAATCTTTTGAGTAGATTTCCTACATGACATTTCTAATTTTTTTGGTGATATTGTTCAAGGGGATTGAGGAAACCATGTCATCTCAAGCAACCACACTTTGTCTCTACTGGTGGTCTTACTTCTCACATTGAGATGGGAGTTAATTATTTTATGAATGATTCTTTCATTCTTCACTATGGAGCACAAAAAGCTTGACAAGTCTTGAGGATTGGTGCGTTCATCATATTAAGGGGAGGAGTTCCCCTATTTGAAGGAGTTACTCAAGGGTTCAGAAGTTATTAAAGGGGAAATGTCAACTCATCTTCTTTACCCAAAGCATTTCAAGTTGAGTTTTACAATGGATTGTGGAACATAAAACTTAACTTTACACATCACTTTTCGACAAGTGGTGGTTTTTTAAGGGAATCTTATAACATATCTTTACAGGTTCCTTTGAGTCACAAACATGTGGTGCTCCAAGGGGTCAATAGGGTACAATGAGTTGATTGTATCTTATGATCTTTAGCTTGCAAAAATTTTGAGTTCAGTGCCGTAAAGTCGACCTACCCTTTCATCACACATTAGTATGTTTGATAGGTGCATATATATAAAGGCTGAAGGTGCTTATATAAAGGCAATACTTTTCACCTATTCATCCCATCCATCGCTTTCTATTCTTTGAAGTATCTCTGAATACCATCACCACTTACCTACGCTGTATTCTCTTCAATTGGTCAGGATATTTCTTTGTTGCTATTTGTATAATCTCAAACCATTACATTCGCTCAGATTGCTAGACCGGTATTTTCATTTTAGTTTACAGACTATACCCTTTGCTTATAAAATCCACCATTGCCACAAAGCAAGTTCAAAAACTCAAAATACTAAACCTTGCCCATGGACCATCTATGACCCTGACAATCTCTTCCCATCCATTATTAGTGTTTAGACAGTTTATTTTTTTAACGAGTCATCTTCATTGCAAGACACTTTTAACTCCCTCAGGCACATAGTGCTGTTGCTGTCCATTTCTCGTATTATTTGTATCCTTGCAATATTGTTCTTTAACTATGTAAAGTACGTTGTGCTTGCTGCAAATAAGTTTATTAAAAATGTGTCAAAAGTTGATGTGGTTTGCAGTGTTTGAAAAATGAAAGCTTTATTCAATTGCATTATTTAATGCATCTTGTGGATATATCTCTACAATGTCACAAGGCTCATATGGTTTGCCACAAAATGCGGGCACTGCCTTTTTCTCCATCCACATAAAAACATTCAGTGTTACTTTATTCTCCTGAGTCTTACTACCTGTAACCATTTTCTGAAGAACATTGCCACAAAGTTCATATGATTTCACATGAAAACCATTCACGTGTTACTTCATTTTCCCAAGCCTTACTGCCTGTAACAATTTTTTAAAGATCAATGTAACCAAAGTGCAAACCTCAGTTAAGGTTTTTGATATGGGTTACTATTCCCTTGAAATGGGTTAAAAACTTAAAAGCATCAATGGAAAATATCTAGCAAGCAAGAAAGATGCACGACCTTGAAAAACAGAAAATATTTCTATATTGACAACAGCCATGCACAAATTTATAGGAACAAAGTGCTCAGAGTTCATGGATTTGCAATAATCCAAAGCCACCCATATAGCCCGGGCAGAATATATTTTTACATGTCCAACGCATACATTTTGACAGATATATCTAGATTGAAATGTGTTTTAACCTCTTTTAAGTCCAAGAAACCCTCTCGACATCTACATAAATAACCACCACACAAGTCAATCAGGTCATGACTGAAATGTTCCAGCCAAAAGAATACATGCATAATCTGTGTCTAGTGTCAAAATCAAGTGGATGAGTAAAATCAAGTTGAGGACGTACAAGAAAAATATTCAAAACAAACTCAACTTACACTAAGATGTTACTGGTATGTACAGAGCATCTAGTTGTATCCATGCCATGCAGGACTGCTCTACTTGCATCAAACAAGCAAGGTAATGACCACGCAAATAAAACATTTAGTCAAAATTAACCAGAACAATTTTGAAATTGACTTCTCACGAACAAATTATATTGGTTAAGTCAACTTGCATTTAAGATCGTTTACCTTCTGAATTAAGGTTAGGTGAAGCACAACCAGCTATTGATCCATAAGCATTTAGTGACATGATCCAAGACAAATATGAAAGAGTTTCTAGCAAAAAGATAAGAGTCCTTGCCAGTTTCAGAATTTCCAAATCCAACATGGAAATGGTGGTCTGAACAACTTTCAATATATCAGACACATTTACTTTGTAGATCAGTGGACGTCATATTAATATTTCAATGGAATAGGTTAGTATGCATAACCTTCTACAAGACATACTTTACACCGTGAAACTCCATCAAGAGCACTTTGCTAAACATGCACTAGAATCACAATTGTAACAATGGCAAAGATTTTGGTTATAGAATATGCAAACACTGCAATAAATGATTTCATTATTTACAAAATCAAATATGACTCGGCCTCCTCTTACCAGTATCTGTCCTCAACCTCTTAACAGGTTTAGCCCATTGAACATCTTCGGCATCAAGTCCGCCAGTACCATTCTTTTCGGTACTAGAAAACTGGGGCCATCCCTGAGCATGTCTAACATGCCCAGGAAGCAATATATCTTTCTGTGGCAACCCTCTCACAACCTGATTAATGTCAGGTGCAGGATTAACCATTCTAGCTTTTACTCCTAATTTATCCCTATCTTTACGCTTCTTTTTGCAAATAACAAAATCACCAGGATGAGTAACTTCATCTACTTCATCTCCTTTACTTCTTTCCCTGTCCTGTGTACGATCTGCATACATCAACCTAACTTCTTTCTGCATTTTAGAAGCATTTTCTTTCTGAATTGCTTTCTCCCTCATCTCCTCATTGAGAGCACTACAGTTCCGTGACAAATACTTTCCAGAAAATGAATCGGATGCCAGATTTGCAGCATCCGGTGACTTCAGCAGCCGAGACGGGTTTAATTGTTGCCTTGGTGATGATATAGATGCTGTTGCCGATTGCCCAAGAGAAACCAAGCTTCGAGTTTTGACAGAACTGAAATCCACATCAGGAAAAGCCAGAGCCATACGCTGAAAGAACGAAGCTTGAAGCCTCCTTGCATCTGCCTTAACCTGTTTGTCACAAGTAATATTTGAAGGATAAATCTAATTGCTCCCATATTTATTTAATACATTGATCTTATATCTCAGTTTTAGTCTACCTGACAAAAATGAACCACAGTATGGTACAGTACCTCAGCAGAATGACGACTGGCATTGTCAAGCACCAACTGTACATCTGCAGCAAAGTCCAAAACACTTCCATATTCACAGCGATCAAGGCGTTGCTCTATTGTTCGTGCATCAATAGGATTAGCAATACACCTATAGTATGCTGGATTTTCGTTTCGTTTGGGAAGCTCTGTAAAGAGTGCCGCTATGTGTCCCTCCAGACTTGTTTATTGCAGCTTGAAGTTTATCAAGAACATTCTTACACTGCAACAAGAAAATGCCATGGTTATTAACTTATCATATTGTAAATTTAGATCTTATCTTGCATTTTTCGAAAATGCACTCATGCAGTTCTGGTGGAAATCAACTGCTGCCAGAACTTTCAAACAGTAATGCAAATGCTTTGATACTGAAAAAGAATAAGAAAAGGCAGGGATGAGTCCACAGAATTATTGGAAAAGAATCATGTAGACCACTCTAGTTCGAAGGAAAGCAGCAAGAAAATACATGAAAATCACAAATTTATTGAGCATCTTATTTATGGAGAAACTTTGCTCAGTATATTTACTGAACATAACCTGGGCCTGAGGACAGATATAGTAAATCTCAAAACTTTGATACTTGTAAGGTTTTGAGTAAAAGAGACAATAGAAAAATTCAGATGAAATTCTAGTTATAGCAAGCCCTATCTCTGAAAGCATATAACTCCTCACACAAGTATCAAGAAAAAACAATTTATTCCAAACCATTTTTAAGCTTAAAAGTGGACTTAATTGCAACACAACTTGTTTGATTTCAAATCATATTCTTGTATATCCCGAAATCTTTATTTTAAGTATACAATAGATATTAGCAAAATTGGCACCAAAGCACACAAGATCTTGATTTTTGAAGGCATCAAGTTAATGAGAATGGAACTGAAAATTATTAAATGGGCTCATTTAGGGGTGACTTACCCTGGATTAAATATAGAAAGCCAATTATTAACAAAGATTTATACACCATCAAATGAGAAGATTTACAAAGAGAACTCCAACATGCAGCATGCAAATGAATAATTTAGAATAATAAACAAATTTAAACATGTTCCCTACCTTTTTTGAGTGACATCAGCTATGTGCCCTCCTCCAATACAGCTAGGAGATCCACCAGAGTGCATCAATTTTGGATCCCGTCTTTCTCTAGGATATTCTGTTACATCCTGGATAGACTCAACAAAACCATTCATTCTATTGTGCTTAAGCAGAACATGTTGTTTTGATACTGGAATTGTCTCTAGCAGACTATCCTCAACTCTCGATTGCATGAGCTGCTTCCTCTTAAGATTGGCACCCCAATGATCAGACTTGTCATAGACTGACTCGCTTACTGTTCCAACTTCTTTACTGAGTCCTATCTGTCGCCCATAATCATAACTTCCCTGATTAGAACCTTGCTGGTAGAAGTTTCCAGGGTACAACACTCGCTTTTCAACATTGGGCTTCTCCTCTAGCTTTTCTGAATTGGGTCGAGGACGATAGCGCATGCTACGTTTCCTTTTGATTTTTGGCTGCAAGACTTGTTCCTCTTCACCATCCTCACGCTCATGGACCCAACTTCCTGAATGCTGGAAGTCCATGTGCGAATCACCAGATGCAACAATTTCACCTTCCTCCAGCTCCTCCACCTGTGTAGATATGACAAAAATAAATAATTAGCATGATACACACCAAATGGAACAAATTAAAATATCCTAGAATCACTTTATCAATACCCTTCACTGACCATTGATTTTGGTAGTGCTGCAGGTTTTGCTTCTAAGGCAGCCAAAGATCCAAATTTTTGGGCAGATATTGTAGGGGACGAAGCCTGTCGTATAGTCGGTTTTCCATTTTGGAATGAGGACTCTGAGGAAGCAGCCTCACGTTCAATGCCTTCTCTAACAATCTTTTCTGCAACTTCCATTGCCTTAGTTACCACATTGTCACCATCATCGCATTCCATTTCTGTTTCTTCTTCAGATTGAACCCTGCCATTAAGTTCAGGACAAGCAGCTCTGCTATTCTCTTCATCTTCTAAACCCTCCCTAATTTCTCCCTCTTCTTCATGTGTTGATGAACCGTCTTTCTCTTCCAAGCTATCTTCACTGTCTTCCCCTTCGTTGTTTACAATTGCAATGTCTATATGTCGGTGAGGTATGTGCTTTTTGCTATTTGATTCAACTTTAGAATGTCTTTTGTTTAAATTATTTTTCAGGTTCCCTAATTTCTTCTCAGGAGTGGTGATAGCATGCATAGCACATAGTTTATCCTCCTCCTCTTTGGTGCCAATTGGCATCACCAATCCTCTCTTCAATGCCTGCTTGGACATAGCAGCCACAGCAGCATTTACTTCTATAGAACCCACACGAAGCCACTTTGGAATTTGAAGGTGTTTCATCATTTCATCAGGCCAATTCAACTCATCCATCTGGTCAAACAGCTCCACTTCCTCTTTGCTTCTAGCAATTAAGCGATTTACTTCCTGTATTGAAGGAACATCATGGACAATTTCTTGGTACCTTTCTTCATCGTGCAAGAGAGTCTCTAGTGTTACACGCCTCTCCTCTTGTGTTGTCCTTTGATCAAAACGGCCTGCGTTTATGACCTCGTCTGCCATATCAATTTTGTACTGCTGTATGTTGTTACGAACAAGGCTTTCAACAGAACCCATATATCGATCTTTACCAGCAAGCTCATCCTCATCATCCACGGTACCGCCAGTTCTGAGTTCATCTTCTTTCTGGTAACTCGTTATAGTTTCCACAACAGCTTCCATGTATATGACTTTGACTTCTCTCTTCTGACCAATTCGATGAGCCCTGGCCACAGCCTGCTCTTCATTTTTAGGATTTGGATCAGGATCATATATGACCACAGTATCTGCTGATTGAAGATTCAAGCCCCTTCCTGCTGCACGGATGCTAAGTAAAAATAGGAAGCATTCAGAACCAGGCTTGTTAAAATCGCAAATAGCTGACTCTCTATCTTCAAGACTGGTTGTACCATCAATCCTCCTATATTGAAGACGGCGCCATTGTAGATATTCTTCTAATATATCAAGCAGCTTTGTCATAGTACTGAACAAAAGCACACGATGTCCTGTCCTATGTAGTTTGATAAGAATTCTATCCAGGACCCAAAGCTTTCCACATGCTCTCACCATGTAGTCATTAGAATAATCCTGCCGATAAGGATAACTTAGTAAGGGGTGATTGCAAACCTTTCGTAGCTCCATACACCTGTTCTGTAGTGGTACATATGCCCTGATTTGTCTCTTTGGATTGTTTTCTAACCTTCTGGCTTCGGTCTGTGGATCAAGCCTAAGACTACCTGTCGCTTTAATCCAATCATAAACGGCACCTTGAAGGGCTGACATTTTACATCGCAGTACGACAGAAATCTGTTGGAGACAGAAACACAAGATAAGAATAAAAACTGCGTTAATGTGAAATGGCATGTCACAAAAACAAGATTGACTATTTTACCTTTGGTGGAAGGGACCCTTCCACATCTTCCACACGACGCCGAAGCATGAAAGGCTCCAATATCTGATGTAACCTGTGAATTATGATAACCTTTTTCTCAGTTTCAAGCCAATCGTCGTCAGAAGACTGAGAAGCTGGCAAATCCTTTAGAAAGGGTTTTGAAAACCAGTCGTGAAAAGCTTTCCGATTATCAAATACTTCAGGTAGAAGCAAATTCAGAAGTGACCACAGTTCCTGCAAATCATTCTGCATACAATAACACATTTCAGCTTATGCCTGTACAGCACAAAAGCTACAATATACCAAAGATGGTTCCAGGAAAAAAACAAAACTTGGCAATAACCACTTGTCAGTCTTTGAAATCACGCACCTCATATTAAATCATAGAAAATAAAACCAACTTGTTACCAGATTTATTCCAATAATCCAAGTAATGAAATTGATGAACAATGTGTATAGAGATATGAAGTTACAGTGTTCTGGATGTATGTGGAAATTCAGCTTTTATATTTCCAGTGTCGTTTCATGTTTAGATCCCCAAAACATATGCCAAGCATAATACCCATGTTTTTTGTAATAGAGACTTGTATACAGCGATTATTTTGAATATTTTTATACATCGACTCTTCTGCTCTGATTAATCAATGAACTATTGATCTCTACATTAGAGATTGCTTGTCAAAACTGCCCAGTAATCCAATGTTTGCACAAGCATGACAATCCAGTTTTCTTAAAAGTGTGATCAGAGACCCCATTCGATTTATTCCTCTGTGCTGTTTCAACCATTTTGCAGCTCAAAAAGATAAAAAGCGCATGATCCCTAAGGATAGTCTGGAAAAACAGCTTCATGATTTGTGTACACCTTCATGATGGTACAATACAGTAAGTTCGCATGGAAAGATTATAAAATCCCATACGTAGTTGCACACCATGACAATTGTATAATACAAGTAGCTAAAGGTAACTTGATGTTTCTCCAATGAGCTTATAAGAAACTCTTATAGGAAAACTTAATGGAAATGCAAGGAGGATAATGCAATGTTAAGTTCTAACAGTTCAAGTAGGTTTCTTGTTGCACTCAAGAAATCTATTAGTTCAGAAATTTGTACTGATTGAAAATAAGTTTTTTTCATTTTTTGATATTTCTAACATGCAGGTTTTCTCATATATAAATTTGTAGCCTGCTCATTGTTCCTTTATTAAAGAATTAATCTGTAACTTAAGGCCTTGAAAAGAATTTCAATACACTGGTAGATATTCTAAAAATAGTTGTTACTCCCCCATACTAACAAATGCTTGAAGGTTCTTGTGCGCGGTTCTTGTGCACTTTGGGAGACCGCTTGCCTTATGATTGTTCACTAATGTAATGAGTTAAAGGTCATTGCGAAATGACTACTCTTTGAAAACAATTACTAAAATGACGACTTGTTGACTAAAAATAGCTCATGTAGTGAAAAGACCTACCAAAAGAAAATTTCTGAATGTCCGAGGCTTGCCCATCTTTAATAAGGAAAGCCATTAAAGCATTCTCCTGCTAGAGATGAATGCATTACTAATCAAAAATGAGCAACCAAAAATAGAAAGAGGCTAGAGGATGAGAAGCCCAAGGCAGTGGATTAAATTCACCATTCACCCCCAATAATAAATGCTTGCAGTGCTCGTGATAATTACATGAGGAAAAATGCCATTACCGTAATGACAACTCATGAGGTCATCTTGAGATGACTTACACAGGAATAAAATCCCCCAAAAAGTTATAATCTACAAATGAGCTTCTCAAGAGTAAAAGTTCATGCCAATTGTTACAGGTGTAATAACGACCGTGGTATACCTGATGGCAAGGGAATAGCAGAAACTAAGGACTGTGGTTACGATCTTCATATGTCTCAATTGATTTTCAAGTGCTCGTTTATGATAAATTTGTAGATGCTGCAAATTGTTTTGCATTGTTAATGCTCATTGCTAAAGCCTAAAGGTATCCAAAAAAAAAATTAAAATTTCAATGCTAATTATTTTTAGATAATAGTGTTTTTTACAGTAAGAAATACAATAAAAACAGAAAATATGAAATGAAATATTGAGTCCCTCTTCAATGACATGAAAATCATTAAAATCCAAATGGCCCTAATTTAGCAGACACCTTATAAAAGAAAGGATACAAATGTGTCTAATAAGACGCAATCCGTTTATTTCAATTTCCAAATTTTCTAGAGCTAACATATTCACATGTCAATAAAACAATTGTAAATTAAATTATGATGGCACTTGTCGCTTGAAAAACAAAAATAGTACCTTAAGACACGCTACAATGTTATTAACTTTTTTATCAACTTCAAAGGGTTTGCACTACAAAACAAAACAAAAAGTAAAAACACCAAGTAGAACAAAATCCACAAACCTGCAAAGGTGTTCCAGTAAGAAGCAATCGTCTTTGACACCTGAATCTATCTAGGTCACGGAAAGCTGCGATTCCCTGTCTTTCATGCGCTGTGCCTCATCAATAATGATATACTTCCAGTCTACCCTTGAAAGCTTTGCCCGATCTCGCATGATGAACTCATACGTTGTGACAAGTACATTAAACTTCATAGCACAAACCTCCTGCACACAAAAACAAAGGCACAAGGGAATAATCCCATACAATTATATATCACCAAAATATACTGGATAAATATACCAGATAAATTGAGATATTTCCATGTCAAAAAAAAGATATTGATAGATAGTTTAAAAACACACAGATGAATGTCGTGATGAAAAGGTACATGAAGTTTCATAATTTAATCATTGTAAGCATAAACTTTACTGCTGTTCCATGGGCAAGCATTCTGTTTCTAATGCCTGACTCATTGTGATACTATATTTGGTTCAATTTTTTGTTTTTCATTCTCTAGCTTTTTATTTCCAGAAGTAACAGTTTCATTTTGAAGGAAACTATGTAATGGCACCCACACTGGGTTCATTCATCGTTTCTGCTACTCTTTTCCAGGATGATTTCTGGAATGGAAGGTCATCTATGGTATCCATTCTCTTCCGATTGGATGTTGGCATCAATTGAGGGTTATATTTTCAAGAGTTGGTTCCGGAATTCTACAAGAGCTAGAAGAGTGATCTGTGAAACCCAGAAGCATTCCCCTCAGTTTGTTTTACAAAAGGCACACTGAATGTCCAATGAATCAGAAAGGCATCGGATGCCAAGGCTTCAGGTCAAACAGTGGGGCAGATGAGTTGCATGATGGATAGGTGACATTTTGTAGAGGGGGCAAGAAGGACTTCTAACATGCATCACTATGGTGCACAAATCAGAGGGGAAATAGACAAGAACAATTTCCTTGCAGGATGGCCTACATTAAGATGGACAGAGTAAAAGACTTTCAGAGCGAAACAGCAATGAGTGTACCTTCTGTATTACATGTGAATGACTTGTGATGCCCCATGGTTGATCTTATCTTTTGCTGCAACGGAGATTCCACATATCTGAATCAATGGTGTTCCTGTCAGTGTACCTATTGTGCACTCCTTACCTCCCTCAACTGCAGATACGTTCTGATCTACTTGTGTGATGCAACAGAGAATTCTATATGGTGACAAGGCCAAAAACTTTGCATATCTTTAGAGGGATGTCGATTTGCATTATTTAAATGCCTTCTGAACAACGACAAAATTTCATAAAGATTCTGACATGGAAGTTGGATGAATGCTGTAGTTGAAGTGGAGGAAAACTTAACCGTGGTTCATCCTGCAGCTTTGGCTGCTGTAGAATTAATATCTCATTGTTGCTTTAATCCACCCTTACCCACTCTCCTTTGGCCCGTAATGAGTTGTACAGTGCTGCTCCAACAGTATCCATTAAATATTTATCCATGGGGGTGTTGTTTGATGGAAGGAGTAATACCCATATTTGATAAAAAAATGCAAGTTGTTGCATCCTTCACTGCTTTTCTGAGAAAAGAATTCAATTAAGGACATGACGATTTGCAGAGCAAGCAAGGAAGGCAAGGTGGCACCAAGCTGCACTCAATCTTGCCACACCTTGATTTAGCAGAATCCCTGACAAACGTCAAGGGGTGTAAGTAGGTATTAAAGTACATGGATGGGAATCGTAAAGTGGTGGGTGTCGGTTTAGTGGCCCAATGATGAGAAAACACGAGCTTAGGTGGGGAAGTGTGACAGATGGGGGCCTCAGAGTGGAATGTTGTAATGCTCCTCCCGTTACAACCCTCTCGATTGTAGTTGTGTGTGCTCGAGTAGGCTCTTGGTATGAGTGAGTTTGTTGTTCTAGCGTCGTGCTTACAATATGAAGAATTCGTAAAATGAAACAATTAAATGGAGCATAAGAAAAATAGTAATACCTTTCTAAAATTAGAATATTAGACGTTGATAAAGGATAAAAGTAATTGTATGGAGATCTTTGTTATCTCATCGCTCCTTTAAGGTCAAGAGTACAATCATCTATATTTAAGAAAGCACTAAAATACAAGCCTCCGAGACACTTTATTTTTGGTAGGAGTCAAGCCTCCGTGCAACACGGGTTAATACCACCTCTGTGGATGAAGAGCCTCCCATTCTTCGTGTTATTGTTTCCGTCCTGGTGGAGGGCTCGATGGACATTTGTAACCTCTTTCCGCGATCGTAAAATAATGGTAGCAATTAAATTAATTAAACATTTGAGATAATAAAATAATAGGGATAAATTTAAAGTTGTCCTTACGCAGACTAACCCTTTTAAACCTATGGTGTGTCTTCATGTCTTTGTCTTGTGCGGTGATGTCGTTTTTCTTGCGATCCATCCAACTCGGGATCATTTTCGATGCTTGAAGTTTGATATTTATAGTTGTTTTAACGTAACGTGATCTAACTAAATCATATTACGGATATCAACAAAGGTAAACCTCATATTTTCAAATGAAGATAGTTATGTGATAAAGCAAGAGGCTTATTGGGGAACGGTTATGGTTATGGTTAAAGCGAAATTAAAATAATAAATAATATAGTATTTTGTTTTGATATTAGAGTATTAATATAGTATTACAAAAGTAAAATGAAAATAATTAAATTTTAATTGTATCTAATAACCCAATATTCTACATAAATATTGAGGCTTGTGCCAAAACTCTTACCAAGAAGGTATTAATGAATTTTAGGTATTGTGAGGTGCGTACGTGAGAAGGATTTGAATTTTTGGTTTGTGTGTGGATGAATGCGCATCAGAGGATGTTTGGTTGCAGTTTCTTGGGTCTGTTTTGGAGCTTCCGCTTCCTAGTGTGAGGGCAATCGGTTGAGTTAGAGCAAGGTAGTTTGCAGTTCTGTTTTTTTGGAATTTTTGTAATGGGTTGGTCCTGGTTTCTAAATTGATGCAGAATAGTAAGAGGATGGAGCTGTTGAAAACGCCTTGGCGACCTTTCTGCACATTCCCTGTCATGCCAGATTGGAGGATGGCATTCTTATTGTTTATTTTTTTATTACAGCTGGTAAAGCATGCGCTGGTCGCGTGGATTGATGTTTTTATTATTTGGGACACCACAGAGGAGTGTAGCTCGCCCCTGCACAAAATGAATTGTTGAAAGGCTCTGTAAACTTCAAGGCAAACGCAATTGGCAGATGTAAAGCCCGATACCACATCCTCTACCAGCGTCTCCCAGCTTGTGCCTAAATCGGAGTTTTGAAACAGATTTAGGACATCCTCCAAGCGCAATAAGAGGTAAAATTTTATCTTATATTGTGGGATCAAAACTGGCAGGGGATGACATCGGTATGGTGTGTGTTTCTGTCGCAACGTTACAAAAATGGGTAGCATACACAAGGCAAGTAAACTGTTTGACAAATGCCTCATAAAAATGTGGCCTCACAGGCTTGCTTTGACTACTGCGTGTGCAAGAAAAAGGGGATTGGATTGGAAAGGCTTTGAAGTTTTTAAGCACATATTGGGAGGATCCTTCCCAGATGTTTCAGTTGCAAGTGTGCTGACAAAGGAAATTTTTCATGGCATGTAAATTCTTTGACAAAATGGCCCAAGGGGATTGTGCCAAAGACATGTGGTTTCTTGGACAGTTGGGCAATTCGGGACGCCGCAGAGAAGACATCATGACCCTTGTGCATGGGTGGGAACTGGTTGTTTAAATGCCTGAAATATTGTATGGTTCTTCGACAGCAGCTATTGTCGAATGCACACCAAAGGATTGGAGGAAAGCACCTTGGAAACTGTCAATCTAATGCAAATTCAATGGGTGTAAAGCCAGACACCACAGCCTTCTCTAGTGTACCCCCTTCAGTGTCATTTGGGAACCGTGGAAGCATATGTTGTTTTTGGGCAGCGCAGACATGTGAACTGTTTGATAAAATGTCTTAGAGAGATATATTTCTCCTGGACTGCGTTGGTGGTTGTGTATGCACAAATTTAGGTTGGTTATAAACTCCTTGGTTACTAAAGCAAAAGCCGTTGGCATGTGTAAGCAAAACATCACAAACTTTTCCAACATTTGCCAGCCGTGTCAAGTATGGAGCCCAAAGCAAGCCATAGACAACTCACAAAGCATAATGGGCAGCGGAGTTTGGTTGGTTATTTGCAAGTGACTTGGCAATTTGTATGCAAACATGGAGGTAAGCACAACAATTGCAAACTGTTTGATGAAAATCCTCTTCAATTGTGTGGTCTCACGGATTGTGAATGTGGACCACTTGGAGTACCTTGTGCCGCTTCGATTCTCGAACAAGCATGGTCATCTTACTCTATCCTTGCATTTTTTTAACGTTCTAGTTCTCCTAAAATTTTAACGAAGTTGTAAATCCATCTAAAGAAAAATAGCTTTTAGATGAATTAAATGGGATGTATTATATTATAGCAAAATTTGCCTCTGTTTTGTTCAAAACCAAACAAGAGACCATCAATGTTAATACTACTCCCATTTACCTCGTGGATGGTTGGAAAACTTTGATATCAGTACCAATTACGGAAGCCACACAGTTGGCAAATTTAAACTTGAATGTTAGTTCAAAACTACTCCTTGGCGACCTTATAAAATCTAAATAAAACATGTTTTCATCTAAGTAGCTGATACGTTTTGGATACGGGAGCGGGTACGGAGTATCCAATACGCGGATACGGCAAAAAAAAAATTGACCCCAGATACGGCATTGGATATGGCAATACAAAAAATATATAAATTTCAGCCTTCTAAATAAAAATTAAGTTATTAACCACATATTAAAAATATATATAAAAGTTAAAACTTATAATATATATAATATATTTAATATTCGTATATATGTACATTATAATATACTTATAAATTTAAATTCTTAGCTATACTTTAAATTTAATATTCTTAGCTATACTTTAAATAATAAATTTAATATACTTTAAATTTAATATTTTAAATTAATATACTTTAAATTAAATTAATATTCTTAGCTATAATTTAATATACTTTAAATTTAATATTCTTACCTATACTTTAAATTTAATATACTTATAAATTTAAATTATTAGGTATACTTTAAAGTTTAGCTATACTATAAATTTAATATACTTTTTCCTAACCCTAAAAGCTATGCTCCTTCGCATATATGAAAAACATTTGGTTTATTATTTTATTTCCTTCGCAGGTGGAGGCGGCGCCGAAGGGAGGGAGGTCGGGATGATTCCGGTTGAACAGATAGACCCTAAGAATGATCGCAAAATATCCTATCTCTGTATGTTTCTCCACGCAATGACCGATATAGCTTCAAAAGTATCCTATCTACCTAGTGGTATCCTGCACGCTCCCAACCCCATATCCGGGCCGTACCCATTTCCAGACGTTTCGTATTGGTTTCGTGCCCCCACCCCGTCGTATTAGTATCATAGGTTTCCATTAAGGCACAAAATATCCCTATAAACCCCGAATTGAGAAAATTAAGTTTGGACTGTGTTCCTTATCACATGGAGTGTTCAACCGAACCCTGGGTTGTCCCTCGGATGTTTGTTTAACCTTGTTTCGTCACGCGTTTAGGAGCCCAATGGCTAGTTCGCGACTTTAAACAACTGCTGAAACTTTAAAATACAATTTGGTTTTGACTGCAGTTTTGGCCCTAGGTGTAGAAATGGTTTTTGGCTTCTACATGCCTCTAGTATTTCTCCGTGACAATCACTACCAACCCTCAATTTGTTGTAGGCCTCTGGTCGTTGGGCGACAAGGCCGTTTGGGTGCATTTACGATCGGTGGCTCCTAAAAGACGAGCGCCATTTGGACATACTTCACCAATTTTGGATTCTCAACTCCAACTCTTTCCCTACATATAGGGAGTAGGTAAGAATTGGTTTTCGTGTGTTTGAGTCTCGGATATTGTTTTTGAACGATGAGCCTTGAGCAACTTGTTTGAATTTGACGCTTTCTAAAAACTTGTAACAAGAAAAAATTGTCATATGACCTTATCCAAGCAAAATGATGATTGGGAAACCTTGTAAACACAAATACATGATTGTAGGAAACCTCCTTGATGCTTGTTTGAAAAGATATTGAATGTGAAAAGAAATGGTGTTTTCTCTCTCCTCTCTCTATTATCTTGTCTTTTGGCTTTGAAAATGAAATGAAATGGCAATTGTATTCTTACTCTCCTTAAAAGTGTGTTAGGTATTATTTCATTATTATTGGAAAACTATGATAATGTAAATCATGCTTGATTGTAGTTAGATGTCATGTCAGCAGTTGTGTTGACCATGTAGTGGTTGCAGGTACGCAGGACATGAAGAAAATTGTAGCGTTCTATATGCTTTTTGTAATAACGGGTTATCCTTGAAATATATGTAATATTAAATGGATGTATATCAGCATTATGTTTATGAACATGAATGTTATTTTTGGATTATTTTGTGATGAGTGAGAAATTGTAGTATATTGGCATCTTTGGAAAATGGGCATTCTACTCTAGGGGTGATTTAATTATAGGTTTATATCTTGTTAATGTTGTAGATGTACTTTTTAACTAGAAATGAAATGATCTTTCATAGCATGCTTTTGTGGGTTATTAATGAATGAACTCCTTTGTGTTTTTCTAATTACTTTGGAATTCGTAGAAGAACCAAAGCAAAAAGGATGACCTTAGAGTAAGATCCTTGTTTGACACCCTCTTGTGTGGGAGCACATTAGCTTAGAAAACTGATAATTAAAGGACAAGCCTAGTTTTCTTATCATTCTTTGGCACCTCCTAGCTTAGAGGTAATAAGAGCACAAAATTAGGATTCTATAGAATCTTGTCTACTTGTCGACTTTGTCACAAAATCACCCTATAGGAATGGTAATGGTTAAACATTGTTTAGAGTAAAAGGGGTTCCTACTAGGAATTATATTCATGCATGTTGAAGTTGTGTGGGATGCTTTAGTTTAAGGCTTAGAGTCACTTTTGTGACATGTGGGACGTAAAGCCTGTAATTGTGTAGTTGTCCTGAGGTTAAGCATGCAGGGCTAAGCATCGAACGTACTTGATTCCTAAGGACAATTAGGAAATTTAATTTCATGACTTTAAGATGTGAGCATGCATACCTTGGCAAACCATAAAGTGAGGTGGTACCTCACTTAGTACCTCTAATAGAATCCTGACTCTTTTAAAATGCGAGCAATATAAGACTGACACATAAGTGAAACTTGGAGTTACCTTATACTTAGTTAGGCCTTCTTTTGTTGTTGAAAGTACTTATAAATTGCTCCACATGAGTTCGAGCATTCAAGAAACATAATCTCTTGTCTAGAAAACAAAACTTATGGCGTATAACTATTAGAAATGACTCTAACCTATTTTCGAATCATAAAGCAACAACAAGATTCAAATGTGGATGAATTTGTTAATAACCTCCAAAATTTAATTTGTATGAACTGAAAGGTTTGTGGGATAAAGATGTTGAACCACTCCAAAATTGATATTTAGTTGGACGTAGAATCCTTGAGTGCAAATAGAAGTAAATTAAAACCTTGGACCTTTTCATTTGTTATTGGTATTCGAAACCTATAGTCATTTTGTCTACCTGAAAGGTGTCCCTAAGATGTTGACTTTTTAAGTAAAACAAAATATGGAATCTATTTCCTTAAAACCAATGTTCACTCCTTTTCGTGCAGTTAAAGTGACCTAACCGATTATTGAACCATAGCAACTAAAAATGTCAGGCAAATGTGATTTTAGGTGAAACGGAAACTCTAGTTTGAGACCGAGAGCTAGGAGACTCTCACATGTGCGATAAAATGTTTCAATCTAATATTGAGTTATGGAAATGATAGTAATAGAGAAAAGAACCCAAAAAGTGTATTTGTTATAAGTTAATTCTAAAATGAAATGAATAATTTGTAGCATTGTGAATGAGATTATATGTTTGCATGTTAAGCGCTCTTCGAACCTTTAAGGCTAATAATGAAATATGATTTCAATAAAGAGATAACCATGAAAATGTGATATTGTGGAAGGTGCCTATTCATGATGTTCATGTTGTGGTTGGGTCGTGGTTTCATACTTGTTTGTTCATATAAGTGTGGCATTGATTTGCATCTTGTGTCATCTTGATAATTGCATGTTCTTCATGTTGGTGTAAACATTGCATGTGGTCTAGAGCAATCTCTTGTGAGCATATATGTTGTCACATATATATATCCTGGTATATTTGGTCTTGTGTTTGGGTCCCACATGGGTGGGCACTACAAATGTTAGATTGGGCAAGTGAAACATAATAGGTAACTCCTGATATCTAAAGCATTAATCCTAAAGTTTGTGCAGGTAGTAAAGTTACCAAGTATTCTACATGCCTAATGGTAAGGGTGAAGGCATGTTACACTTTATTTTCAAAGTGGGTCTGGGCATGGCATGAACTACGTACATAACATACAAGGTTTTTATTTTGATTATATCAGTGTCATTAGCCATAAAAGTGTTTGCATAAACATGTCATTTTTCTGAAGGCACCATTGTTAATGACTTCTGCAGGCAATGATACTTCATTCATGAACATGAATAGGCCACTGCCAAGGTCTTTGGACAGCTATTATGGCAGGAAGTTCTGCCACTCTGTTCTTATGTTGCTTTCCATGTATTAATATGGTTTAACAAAAAATAATCCATTCTTCAATGGCACTTGAATATGTTCTTTGCCTCTGTGGACTGAGTGTGCTTGGTTTCTATGGTTTTTTTCCCATGTTGATGATAATATGAGAGTCTCCTCTATGTAGAGATGTGTGATCTTAGCCTTTTCTGCTGGCAGGGACCCTTGACATAAAGGGGCATCATTCTGCATACTTGTTTGCTTTGTACCTAGGTAACTTTTCCCATGGAATTACTGATAGCCACTCATACCCCTGCAGCCCCTGGGTTGCCACTTGAGCCTCTGTCAAAAGTTTTAATTTATAGAAGTCAAGCATACTTATTCCCACTTTTCCTTCACCGCATTGGGAGATTTTAAAATTTTCCATACTTGAGGATTGGAATCTAGTTGTAGAAGCCTAATTGTTTATCAATGCCATAGTGTGTGTGATCAAGGCCTGAGTCATTCAGATTAGTGCTTGGTTCGTGCTCTTGCTATCATCAAATATACCATGATTTCTTTCAAGTCATTTGATCCAGCAAATGAAGCTAGGGAATAAACCATGCAGGCGCCTTATATTGGGATCCATAAGGACATTACTAAGTTAACAGGACAACAATACAGACATTGATACTAGTAATACAAATATGGATTTTTTCAAAGAGATGAAGATATGACATGGTAAGTGTAAACCCATACTACTATATATATATATATATATATAGCTATGAAAAAAACAATATTGAAAATTTAAAATATTTTTGAATGAATGTTAGCGTTCCAAGTTGGGAAGAGGTCTTATAGCAGCCATAGCACTAGATTTTGTTGATCATTCTGGCATTTGTAAGTTTTCATATATGTACTTTTGCAATTGAAATTTTAGATATTATCTAACAAAACTCTATGAATAATGAACTCTAATGTAAGAATGTGGGTACCATGTACACAATTTTGATTCCATGTATATATATATATGATGTATTTGACAATTTGTCTAGCTTGTTTCTCTTGTCAAATTGAAATTTTTCCCATACTTTTTAGTGGTTTGTTAAGAGTTTTTGTCAAGACCAGGGTTTACTCTTGACTTTTCAACTTACCAATTTTTTCCAAGTTTAACTATATCCATTTAATAATGTTTATTTGCATCTGGCTTGGTTAATGGTTTAGTCATGCCGACCAGTTTTGGACCATGGTTGATTTCTTGTTAAAATCATGTATAAATACAAGATACCATGACAATTAAGATTCACAATCAGGACATAATGAAGATATAGTTTCATAGGAGTTCAATTATCCATAGGCAAATCTCTCTTCTGCAGTCTTTCCTTTGGCCACATTATCTTTTATTTTTAGAACAAGTGCACTGGAAATTTCATCGACGACTATTTTAAAGTAGAAGGTTTAATGATAGCTCCTAAATGCAACTTCAATTAGTTATAACATTAAAATAAATCGGTGACTGTTATTCAAGAAACACTGACATTCATTTATACAAAGCATACCTTAGAATAAAGTCGTGCCCTTTGATCTTTGCTGCCAACATAATAAATACAGGACAACGTAGGAAGCCAATTGTGTAATTCACTCTGCAAAATGTTACAAGTCAGACTAGAATCCAGGCTATTTAAAATGAAAAAGAACTCCCCAAATGAATCGATTGATATTACCTTCCAGTTGACCATGACAGCATTTGGCACAATTATGAGATGAGGACCATAGTTCCCCTTGTACTCCATAAGATAAGCTATTAAAGCCATTACCTTCACAAAACTATCAACCATCAGAATTTATCAAAGGATATGTACGTCAGAATAAAGGGAATTAACTGAACTAAAAATGTTCAAAAGTCAAACATGGATCAAATTTAAATTACTGCAAAGATAAAATATTAAACAAGCAAAGTGTCTTATTTAATCCAAGGCACAATCCTTTTTAAGGGCACTAGACAAAGATTTAAGTAAATTTTACTAAGAGCACAATTTTGCTATTTTGTTATTAAAAACCTGGTAGTTGTTCCCAATTAGCACATTTACAAATACACAAAGGCTTACCAAAACTTCATTGCATTCATGATTGCCTGTGCTCAAGCCTCGATTCTAAAGAAAGCAACAAATCAAAAAGGACTCTAAAAACTGCAAGGAAAAGAGGAACACTAAGAGAGTTGAAGTTTGAAAGCAAAAAGAAAAAACAAGATGGAAACACATTTATGGACAATACCATGTCTAACAGATTAGTAGAATTTTAGCATGGTAAGTTACTTGTTTGGGATGGGGGCAGGATGGGGAGGGGGTGGAGGGCTGGAACAAGGGGGCAATCTTGAAACCATACCAAAAGTAATCAGGGAAGTATCTGCCAGCTCCTCCAATGAAAATACTTCTGGAACCTAAAATGTCAGCAAGAAAGAAAGAAATTGTATTAATGTCCACAAATGACCACAAGTAGATCAATGTGGCTCGAGAATACATCTGATTAGAATAGAAAGTGCTGTGGTAAAAGGATCCTAACTAAATATAAAGAACTGAAGCTATAAAAATAAATAAGCAAGGGCGAATCTAAATCAGTTAAGCCCCAACCCATGATACACAAATACCCGTGTGGGTGGGGGCAAGGCCACCCAAAGAGCATGGGCTGATGAATGTCATAAAGACCGTATGCTAATCCCATTATACCTCTCTGTCTAGGCCCAGGCTAGGGTCCAATCAAAAGACCATACACCTACCAGTCTGAAATCCAAATTCTTAAAAAGATGAAGGACCAAGTCACAATTCAATGTAGATGAACTTTATCTATCAAATATTTTACAGAAAGATTATCTATTCTGTAGCAGCCACCATACGTCATCTCTCTAAGCTTGCCATATTTTTTACTCTGATTGCCAGCAACATTTTCCTTATATTCCTTATATCGTTTATCACCATCTTTCGTGGCTTCAGAGCCAATTTTGATGTTTTCGACACAGTTTCTCAAGGATCTTACGGTGGTGAGGTGTGTAGTTGGGGACTTTTGTTATTGCTGTTGTTTTCAGAGCCCCCAATGCCATTTCGCTCTTAAATGGAGGATTAAATGCGTGGTCGGAAAAATAGCGGCCAGAAATAACCCTGCCAGGAACTTGAATCACCGGAATTTGACACTTCCCAGCAAGGGCAACTCCATAGTGGACGCCTACTGGCGAAACATCTTCTTGACATTTTCTCCATTAGTTGATTACAAATTTGATTACACATGTGGCATGCATGTTTTAAAATTTGTTTTCCAAACAGAAAATGATTTCCATGCTCCAAGGCAAAATGATGATGTAATTCAATCGTAAAAATAAAGTTCATAAAATACATGCAGGCAAATTGCTCATAGTTTTCAGTTTTATGTGCATTAAAATGGCCCGCAAATGCCCCCAGCATTTTCAGTTGTTCCCAAAGGGCCAAAACATTTCAGAGCCTGTCTGTTTCTGTTACCATTTGCTAGCATCTCTGAAACAGTAAAAACATGAAATGGTGATCTCAATTGCTGTTTTCCGCAACTTGACTTTCTACAGGACCCCATAGTCATGTAGAAGAGACAAGGGAGCAATCCCTGCCTGTCAGAACTTTCAACAGGGAGTCTTTTCTTGATAGGGGCTTTGGTTATCTCACCCATGATATGATTGTGCCTTGGGCAAATAGCAGGTAGTAAAGACAGTCTAATAGCTAGGTCTCAGGATTGCCTGTTCACAAATTAACCATGATATGTAACCTCGATAAACGTCTCCTCCGCTTAAGCGTCATCCTGCCGTATGGCATTGCTGATGCTTCAAATAGATAAGTTATGCAGACATTTGTGTCTGGATAGGTGTGTTCTTGACATAAGTTTCATGTAAGTCCCAAGTACGGCAAAGCCTTTTGACTGTCCAGGAAACTATAAACATTATTGTAGTATACCTTTAATCATTTTGAATTGCTGATCACTCTGTTTTTAGACACGGAGTTTGAATAAGAGTCCAATGATTGATGACTGTGTCCAACAATGAAAATATAATTACCCAACATGTTGTGGTGTAATGGCAAATGAGAAAATTGGCAAGAATGAGGTTACAAGTTCAATTCCCTTTGGGTGGCACGTGCAGTAGCATGCCTATGACTAGGCCCTGTTTGTTTCCCAGTTAGTTGTGGATACCTCCCAAAAATCCACATTGGTTCATCAATAAAAACAATGACAATATAATTCTTCACTGAGCAATTTTCAGGCATCTAGATCTACAACTTGAATATTCCTTTTTGGGCAAGCTGTTTCTAGGCTCATTTTAAAAATCAGCTTTTCTTGCTGTCAGAACCTTCAACACAAATGATTGACTAGTAGTTATTTTGTGCATGGATCATATACATAATAATTTTCCTTTTACAACTTAGAAATTTCAAAATGGCAGAAAACAGGCAAAACGTAGACAAAAAAATCTAAAGTATCAGATTCGGATTGTTGAAAAAAATCAACCCTACATGAACTAGATTAGAGATGATTCAACCAAAACTTCAATAAACATGGCACACTTGAAACACGAAAAAAAAATGTAATTTTCCTGAAAATTAACCCTTCAATTTTATTTTTAGTTTGTTCTTCTGCAAAAGAATAAGCTCTCTGGAATGCAAAAGGGCAATGATGCATACAAAAATCATAACAAAGTCAAATGTGTGTGACATAGTACTTGTTTGGCACTGTCATCTTAGAATATAAAATCCAGGGTTAACACAGACATGAGACATCTCTACACCTTCATCTTCCTGAGGAATGATCCAATTATCCATGGCATATGCATAGTTACCATATTAAATGCGAATATACTCAAAATTCGATTCGCAGAGAACTTTTAGGGAAAACCGAACTTGTTCGGTTAAGTTCAAACCCTATTTGCATTTGCTGTGCTGTGTGCAGGTTAGATGTTAAAAAGAAAACAGAATATGGGACAGAGAAATAGGGTTTCAGAACCCATCCTGAAAGCCCTCCAGCAGCAGTCAGGTACCAGGCCATTTTGGCGTTATCTTGCTATCATGTGGTCTGCATTTTATGGGCTGGTTTCTGCATTTCATTAACTTTATACTGGTTTTCTTTTAGGGCTTTCAACTGCATCAAATCTGAGAAGTGTGCTTGAATTAAAACCCATTCAAGCTGTGGCCATCATTAATCCCTGCAAGTTTGCAATGTTTGAGGCTTGAGCTAGGGCTGGGAGTTGGGACTGAACAATATTTTAACACACACACACACACATATATGTTAAATTGCATTGGTTAAGTGTAATAATTCAATGCCTGTTATTTATCCGATAATATTATTTAACCAGTGCATAAATTTATACCATTTTTTAGTGTAATACATACGTTAAGTATCTAAGATATTAATATTTTTTTAATGTTGTATTTATTATCTAGGATATTATTGTTTTTAACATTGTATGTATTATTTAGTATTTAGTAATAGTTAATTATTATTTTTAACATTGTATTTATTGTTTAGTACTTATTAATAGTTAATTATCTTATTCAGTACTTGATTTAATATTATATTACTATTTAGTTTAAGATTTTTTTAGTTTATATCTATTTAGTAATTACTTAATTATATTAAGTTGATTGAAAATTCTAGTCTTTGGTATACTTATGCCAGATGTGTATGTATTATATAGTTATTTTCATATGTAATTATTATTTTTATATATATTTTTAAATATGTAAATTTTCTGAATCGAAACCAAACCAAACCGAATCCTTTATAAAATCCCAAACTTCCGAACTTTTTCCTTGTCCAAACTATCCAAACTTTTTGAACATGGTAACTATGGGCATATGTGACGAATGCATTTCATCCCAAACAAGACAAAAATTAAATGGTAAATACAGATGCACATGTCATTCTTCCTGCATATTACAAAACAGATGGACCAAACCCATCACAGTTGGTGTGCATTGAGTCAAAAGGAAGGGACTCCCTATTCCAATAAATAAAAGCCAAAAGTATCGGTCGTTTTTCTAACATGAACTACTTAATCACCTTGCCATAGTAATACTCATGGACCATCCTCATCAAGGACATAAGCTTCCATTGGTAACCAAAATGCAATGAAACACTCCAAAAAACTACTGTAAAAATCAATATTTTCAACCAGTCTTCATCAACTAGTACATTTTAATTTTAAACCTAACCATATTAAAAAACAATTACAAGTTTTTGCATTACTCTACAACATACTTAGGTTCTATATTTTGCGGCTTAAAAAAAAAAATTGGAATATATCGGTTATTTTTCTAACATGAACTACTTAATCACCTTGTCTTAGGTAATACTCATGGACATCCTCCTCAAGGACATAAGCTTCTATTTGTAACCAAATTGCAATGAAACACTCCATAAAACGACTATAAAAAAACAACATTTTCAACCAGGCTTGACAACTAGTACATTTAAATTTTAAACCTATCCACATTAAAAAACAAACTACAAGTATTTGTATTATTCTACAAAATACTTAGGTTCTATATTTCGGGGCTTAAATCAAATAAAATGGAATTCCCACATATCAAAACCCTTTATAAATGGTTTTCATTTTCAGAGAACATTTAGAATGACCTTTGGACAGTAACTGATCGAGTTAAAATCAACATCAATGTACTCTCCATATGGATTACCTGTACGGTCTTTCCAAGGCCCATTTCATCAGCAAGAATTCCATTTAATTTGTTATTGTACAAGGAAAGCATCCACTGCAACCCAACCTACAATTTAAATCAATGTGCCATTAAGAACTAAATCAATTTGTTACGGCATTCTAAAGCAAGAATATTATTATAACGTAAACATTTTTATGGCATTCTAAAGCAGGAACAATTATAATGACATAGCATTGGATAAAGCAAAATCCAAATTGGTATTTAACAAAATTATCAACTCAAAAATGCCTATACAGCTAGAAATAGGGCATGTAACACATTTTTAGAGAATCACCCACAAGCTGATAATCACGTAATGTTCCAGCACGCAGCATAGATGGCTGTCTGAGAATCTTTTCATTTACAGCATGTGCCAAATTATAGTACCTACACATACCAGTACATGTGAGTAAAGCTTCCAACTTACAGAAAATATCAAAGAAAACTTTTGAATTACCCTTAAGCAAGAAATGTCAACTACATCAGTCATGCACACTCACTTGTTTATAGACATATTGTTCCTAGAAGCATTCATTTCTGAGAATCGATTCCTTGTCACCACCTCCTGTCCTGCACAGGCTGCTGCAGCTTTAACCTCCTCTTCTGAAAGACCCTGCAGAAACAGATGTTTTATAAGTAAAAGAATCACAAGATTCGAATTCCAGTTCATGATTGACAAGGATAGTTTGGTTCAAGTTCGCAATGAAAAAGTTTGAACAAGAAATGTCATTTAGTTTAACAATAGAACTTTTTTATTATTTGCATAAATATGTCAGAGGGATAGAGTGGAGAGCTTTTTGTCCTCTGTTTTCGGTCGCTATATGCAATATACACATTTTTGTTAAATAACGCAAAAGCATGTCGAAAACTTCCCATGTAAAAAGAATGAAGGAAGTTCAAGCTCATATTCACCAAGGATAATGTTTGGCAAAGTTCGAAAATTTCCCATAAAGTTTATGTACCTTCTGACATAGAACTGTAAAACAATAATGCAACAACTTCCAAATTTCTCATAAAGGGGAGTAAATATTGTTTTAATGCCTGAGAAAATTTTACATACCTGGGCTCAAGGCAGCTGCAGCTGCAGCAATTGCAGCTTCTTCCACCTCTTGATGTGCTTTTGCAGCAGTGATTTTTCCTCCAAGTTTTTGCAAATACTCCTCAGTCTGTGACAAGAAGGAAGAGAGAACCATATAGCGCTCTTGAGCGTCACCTGGGATCTGACTTTGCTGTTCTAACAACATTTGACGGTATCTGTCAACATCATTATTTTTCAGGGCCTCCATTCTCTTATTACGATCTTCATCTTTCTTTTGGAAAATTCCTTCAACATTTTCTCATGATATTTAGCAACCCCTCTGTTCCGAGTTGTTCTGGCATCACGAATTGACCAATGAGCTTCAAATAACCTTTTGCGCCACTGAAAAACAGCTTTCAAATGTTTCTCTTTTATTGCCTTCTGAGAAAGTTGGACTTGTCTTGCAAGATCTGCCCTTTGCCGTTCACAAAGGCGAACAAACTTGCGATACGGCCTATCAGACATAGCCATTATCTCCTGCTGCTCTTGATCAACTTCATCCCTTATTCGAGCCTGAAGATCCAGAAGAGGCGTAGTTTCCGCTCTTCTATTTGTAGCTTTACAACAAGATCAGGTCTGATACGTTTTCTATCAAGTTTCACAGCCAGTAATCTCTCTATCTTTTAAGATTTTCAGTTCTTTTTTTGTTGAGGACATCCATACCCTCTTCAAACAATAAATCCTTTACATCATATCCTATAGATAATGGGCATCCGCCATTGCTGCTATTCAAATTTGTTGGCAAAAAGCATTCAACTTCTTTCCAAATGGTGGGAAGTCAAATAGAGGACCATGATACTTCCTAATGATGTTCATATCCTTGGGAACTTGTCCAATGTTTCCAACAGGATGCTTCTTCACCTGAGCAGATACATCTGGAGGAGGTTTTGATACAATGACCTTATTTCTATCTGCAGGCACTTCATTTGTCATGGGTGTATTGACCTGAGTGCCTTGTTCGGCTTCTTGTTCCATTTTTACTGGGGCTTTATTAATCTTCTCTTCCTTCTCAGATACTACCATTGGTGAACCTTCCCTTCCAGTAACTATCATCCCTCCTGGAAATGCATTTGATGTCGGCTTCCTCTCTTCACTCATTAAAGGTTCCTTCACATCTCTCTCCTCTTTAAGGACATTTTGTCCTTTATTTGGAGCCACAAATCGTTGTGTGGCATCATTTGAGTCTACTGCCCTTGGTTGATCTGCGGCATTTTGAACAAAATTCTTCTCTTTTGGTACAAGAACAACTTGGCCTTGCTGAGGCTGAAGGGGAGGTGGAACAATTGCTCGAATAACATCAGGAGGAAGTGCAACTTCACCTCGCTGCAAAAACACAAATGTAACAAAACAAGTCATATAAAGTAAAAGCAAAGTAAATACTAGTTTAAATATTTGTTAATCTTATCCAATATTCCAGACTGGTATGTTCAATGAAAGAATGCAAAAACAAAATGCCAAACTTGTTACCAACAGGAGTAACAAAAGCCTATACATGTTTTGCCCATCTTCTTACCTTGAGTCGTCTAAATGCTAGTATTTGAGCTCTAAGAACAATTAACTGATGCTTTGTAAACCCATACTGTTGTTGGGCTTGAGCTGGAAGATTTACTGGTGGAGTTGAAAGATGATTTGATGTTGATCCTTCATTTACACCTGTTGAGTGCACAGAAGGTCTGTTGAATTGCTGCAACTGCCTATAGTATTGCATTTGTAAAGATTCTGGAGAAACTTGCACGTTCTTTGGCACTGAAGAGTCTCCCACCTGAGTTACAGAAGGAGACGAGGAAAGTCCATGCATAGAAGCCATAGTACTTGTAGCAGGATTCTGATGTCTATTTACCCTATCCACCTGATAATCTCCACCTTGAACCATAGGGTGTTGCATCTGAGCAGCACTTGGAGTGGTCATTGCTGTTCCTGCTGCAGATAATGATCCAGTTGCAACTACCTGCCTAGGCTTTTGATGCAATTGCAAACCTCCCTGAAGAGCAAGGCCTTCTGGCATAGAATTGCTGTGGCTGGTATTAGGATTGCTAGGACCAACATAATCCTGGACTGATGAGGAAGAAGCAATATTCGATTTTCCTGGCAAGAGGCGTGCCTGGTGAGCAGCAAGGTTGCCATCATTAGCTTTTGCAATGCTGCTAAACGGGCTTGCCACTGGAGCAGAAGTTGGGGAATAAGGTGTGCATTAGCAGGAGAAGAAATATCAATATTCTTATCCATAGCCCAAGCCTGAAGAGCCTGTAGCTGAGCAAGATTTGAATACTGGTTATTTGCAAGATTTTGCATTGGATGCTGATTTTGAAGCCCCTGCCCTGGCCTCCCTACGTTGCCTGTTAACTGAGCCACCTGTCCCTGCTGGGTCTTTATTTCATTTCTAACATCATTG
This sequence comes from Taxus wallichiana var. yunnanensis, assembly GCA_018340775.1. Classification (NCBI taxonomy): domain Eukaryota; kingdom Viridiplantae; phylum Streptophyta; class Pinopsida; order Cupressales; family Taxaceae; genus Taxus; species Taxus wallichiana. The sequence continues at coordinate 562,992,969 of CM031242.1, read as the reverse complement.
CTTGTTTGTCCTTGCTCCATGTGCTTATCCATCTGCACAAATTGACCAGGCGCCTTCTTGAACATAGACAACGGTGCCTGGGTTGCTGCTTGAAGCCGCATCAGCTCTTGATGTTTCAAATTCTTTAAGAGGTCCTGGTCTGCTACCGTTGAGCCAATCACAGCTGCTTTACCCTGCTGCGGAGATTGGATGTTAGCACGAGCTTTATGCTGGGCTGCTTGCAATGCAAACTGTAGATAGGCATGAGTGTGCATCTGATTTTGATTTTTAGCTGGCCCTTCGCCTTGAAGCTGGGAAGCTACCTGCTGTTGCTGAGATATGTCCATAAAATTTCTCGGTTGCTGTGGCATCTGTGTTGGACAAGCTGGCCCACCAACACTACTAGCCCCAACAACTCCTTGAAGGCCACCAGCCTGATAAGCAAGGAGCCCTTCATCTCCCTGAGACTTCCGTAGAAGCTGTTGCTGCAGTGAATACGATACATGCCCTTAGATACAATATTTCAGCACATAGATATTACAGAAGGCACACAAAGATTCTTAAAAAATCACATTAGCAAGGTTGCCATCTGGATCTTTAAAAGGATTTATGATCATTATGAATCACTCGAAATTAAATTCCAAGAAGCCGGAGAACTACAAATAATGGAACAAATCCTGGTACACGTATTAGCAATGTTAAAACCAAATACCCCTTCAGGATTAAGTGTATTTCCAGCTTGAATCCAAAACAGAAAAAAATAACCTATTATATAAATTTGCAACTTTATCAAAATTAGATTTGGAGAAAAATAGAAAATCACGCATAAATCAAAACCCTCTTTCCCTGAATACAAAAAGGATCAAATCAAAAGAAATTACAAAAATTCAAACTACATTTTCTAGTACATGTGATTCCATAGTAGAAGCAAGAATTGCAGGTCTAATAATGAGAGCAATTCAGCCTCATTTGCATCCTACTTTTCACTTTGCGAGAAATCTTAGGGCAGTATTTACTGCATGGGAATGTTTTTGACTGGTCTTGTTTGCAATTTTCACACATAGAATGCACAATGGAAACCAAATCCTTAATAACTATTGGAGCCCATTCTCAGGAAAAAGCTCCTCTCTAAATTTGCAATTTAATTTTTCAGATTGTGTTTTGAATATAGTTTGAAACCATATATTTACTTGTGAACACACAACTTCTCTGACTACCACCAAGAAAATAATATTTTAAGAGGATGAATCACACCATTACTACAAGCAGCTAGATTAAATAGCTTGCAAGGTTAATAACATTACTTAGATAACCATAAGCTAGAGATGGCCCACAAGACATGAGGCTAGCATATGTCAAAATCATCAAAAATGAAAGAAAATTCACATTAGATTCCATATAATATAGTAGCCAGGTACCAAAAACTCTCAAAACCAGTAGCAACGCACATCAAGCTCAAGGAGTGGGCCAATCAACACACTTTATCAAAAATGTGACTAGAGCAATTATAATTTCCATTAAAAGAAAACAAGTGCGCAAATATCAAGAATGGAACCAATCTCCAATCAAATGCAAGTTTAAGTTGGCATGTAATGGAAAAATATCAATGATGGCAGCAACTACCAAATCAAATTGAAGACCACAAAGACAGAAACCCAATTCAAATTCAAGTTGAAGCAGAGAATAGGTGATGACAAATTTTGACTTTAAGGATATAGCAGATAACAAATTATCAAAACCCACAGGACACCTGCATCAACCCATCACCAAATTCAAGTGTAAGTAGGGAGCAAGGGCCATAACCATCAGAAATGTCAGCAAACCCACTTCAAATTCCAGTTAAACGGGATACCAAGTGACAAACATATCAAATGGAAGCAAGTCCACATTAAATGCAAGCTTGTGTAGGTGTGGAGTCATAAAATTATCAAGAAGAATGGCAGCAGCACCACATCAAATTCATAAGTAGAAGGCAAGAGACAAAACTATCAAAAATTGGAGCCACTTCAAATTCCAGTTGAAGAGAGGGATGCCTACTGCCAAAGATATCAGAAATGTACATCAAATAATAGTGTAAGTGTGGTTGGACTGCCAACATTATCAAGATTGACAACGACTGAATATCAAATTCAAGAGAATTTAGGTCGTATGTGCTTAAATTGTCAGAAATGTCAGAAAAGCTACATCAAATTCCAGCTTGCATAATTAACAGAGTTACCAAGCATCAAAAGCATCTAAAATAGCAGCCACCCTGCACTAAATTCAAGTTAAAATAGAGCCTAATTTATCAGAAAAGACAGTAAAACTGCTTCTAATTCCAGTTAACGTGAATAACAAGTATTTCCCAGTAACTGGAAAGATGGTTCTAAAATTACTCACAATAATAAGCAAGGAAAAAAATTGAATAAGTGGGAAGGGTCCAATAGTTGGCCCCTGGACCGAATGTTGTCAACCTTGATTTGACAGTGCCTCCTGCAATACTCCAGGCCCAGCTGAGGCTGGTGGCATTCTTGGATGTTCACTGCGCTACTGTTTACATGCTCTTTCTCAACTTGGGGATTGATACCATATACACCGCAGAAGTAATAGCACTTGTGTAATGCACGAGGCTTGCTTGTTCTTTGGGCTTCAAATGGCTAGCTGTTGGAGGAGATTCACAGATCATCATTGTCAAAATTGCTAAAGGTTCCTGTCGAGATTGGCTTCTTAATACTATCGTGGAAGGGGTCTGCTCATTGGCCACTCAGTTTGAGTATATCTCATGGTCCTATATTTATGAGAAGGGAACCACATAGCAGATCTCCATGTTAACTGCAGCTTGGAGGATATTGGCTTTTGTCACAATGCATCACCATGAGGATGGACATGTCTTGGAGAGATTCAATTTAAGCTAAGACCGTGGAAATGCAATCAATTTTTAAGTTTTGACTCTCACTCTTCCATGTGATGTGATTTTATGGTGACTGATTACTTAACACACTCCACCCAAGAGAATGCCAAGTCATAATGCACCTTGGTCACTCAATGTAATGTTATTAAGTTCTCCTCCCTCACATTCATTCCGCTAAATTTGCGCTCTCTTAGTCTGATTTCAATGCTTGCTCTGCATTTGTCCCAATGCACCACCATCAGCATGGACATGTCTTGAAGAAATTCATTTTTAGCTAAGATCATGCAAAAGAAATCATTTTTTTAACTCTCACTCTTCCATGAAATTGGATTTTATGGTGCCTGGTGACTTTATACACTCCACCCGGGAGCATGCCAACTCATAATGCAACTGGTCACTCAATGTAATGTTAAGTTCTCCTCCCTCACATTCATTTCATTGCATTTGCACTCTCTAGGCTCTGTTTTCAATGCTTAAGTGCTACGTGTCCATTGCTTTTGGGTGTCATGTCATCAGTCAAGGTAATGTTAAGTTCTCCTTTGCATTCATTTCATTGCATTTGCACTCTCTTGGCTCTGTTTTCAATGCTTACTCTCCATGCCTTGTGCATTGCTTTTGGGTGTTATGTCATCAGTGGGTAGTCACAACCAAGGAATTGAAGGTATCATTCAATGTCTTTGATTCCTCCGCTATCGGTTTCCTTAATGTTGTGCTGAACTTTGATAGCACAGGCTTGCACATTTCTTGGAAAGAGCTTCAGAATATTTTACAGGAACAAAAATATGGCCACCAAGAACCAAGCAGTCATGGATATCTTGTGCCACTTGCTTCTCTGAGACAGGGACTTGGGAGAGGTGGTTAGCGTGGGTGTGGAGAATCCCAGCATTCAACTATGGGCCCAATTTTTGTTCTGGAAGGTGGAGAGAGATGTCTTGCACTCAATGGCTCAAAAATATTATGATTCCATTTGTGCTCACACAAACCTGGTCTCTGCCAATGTCATCCTCCTTTTGCAAGGAAAAATACCACCAATCCCACAATGGACACTATTATTGTACTCACTGATTTACCCAAGAAGACCATCCGCTAAAGGGAGGCACCTGAAGAAGGCACAGGAACAGCTCATCCTCTCTGCAGAACTGGAGAATGCTCAGAGACCAGTTAGGAGAGATGGTTATGTTAAAGGTTAGCACCTCGACTCAGGTTTTTCTGCTTCAGTTCGTGGTGATGGCCTTGTTTGTAATGGTGGTTCAGCTGGTCGTGGTGGCATAGTAGGGCCTAGCGGAGCAGAGGTCTAACTCGAGGTTAAGGTGATTGGGCAGTGTCCTGTTATTTCCTACACTTTCAGTTCCACATCATTCTTGGTTCTGGTTATTTTTGGTAGCTGGACTTCACTGAATATTCTTACCCCTCTAGGGAACCGATTTTGTCATGGCTTTGTTTTATTTAGCATTTCGGTTAGAATTGTTGTTCATAGTGTAGCCAGATAGCAGTATAATTGTTCTATTTTATCATGTCCCCTTTTCAAATAAAGAAAAATAATAAAGTTAATGTTTTTAAGTTGTCAAGTCACTCACTTTTTATTAAAAAGGTGACAACTTAATATAACTTTATTATTAAAATAAAAATAAAGGTGACTTTCCAAATAAAGTAAAAGCCAACAATAAATTAGAAGATGGAAAGTCACTTTAGTAATCCCACATGGAGCGCCCAACTTGGGAAAAGGCAATGGAAAATTATAAAAGGAGGGGTTGGGGTTTCATTTGAGACATCTTTGGTCATTTATCTAATTTCACTTTGGAGAGTTGAATGCATTTGCTTTCACTTTCAACCATAGAGGACAGAAACCCTCCTTGGTATCCTATTGGGGACGAAACCCCTCAATAGAATTCAGATTTGAGGACGAAAACCCTCAACATCTATTGGGTGACTTCATTCGAGAGGTCACATTTGGGCGCAAAGACAGATTTTCAGAGCTAGGGCACATTTTCTACATTTTCCACTTCAAATCTGCATTTCAAGCGAAAAAAATTCAACCAGTGGAGAGACATCTGCCAAGACTTCAAGCAGGGACAGCTAGGGCACGATTTGCAGCCATATCTAGGGCTATCTACACCCTTGTGGGTGGAGTTTGGTGCATTCTAGGGCACGGTTGTTCCAGATCTATACATCATTTGCTTTATCATAATTTTAGAGGCCATATTCAGCTTTGTTTCAATGGATTTGGGCTTGGGATCACTTCTTTCCGGCCACTTTTGTAAGTTGTCCTTCTGCAGACATTAAATAAATTTCAGCTCTTGTTTTGGGTTCCAAAAATTCAGTATTTTGGTGTTCTTGCATTCCTAAATTATTATAAATATTTTGGCATGAGATTTGGGTCATTTGAGATCAGATTCAAGGTACTTTGTGGCACTTTTGTCTTCATAACAGTTCGCCATACCTAGGGTTTGTTTCAGATTTCTAATTTTGTGAAAAAACACACATTGTTGTCCTAATATCTCTATTTTCAGCTTGCTGCAATAAATCAGAATTTTCAGGTATTCCCTTTGGGTTAAAAATCCTCCATTGCGGACATTGCATATTCTGACCACTCAGCGATTCTCTGTATTTCAAGTAGCGTGTTTTTGAAAACTTGACCCTGCATACCTGCTGGTCTATTTCAATGATAAATCAATAAAAAGTGTAATAATGTGTTTGAAGTTTAAACATATCAAAATTGAAACCAATCCCGTATCAGATGCAAGTTTAAGTACGGGTGCAGTTGCTAGATTATCAAGAATGGAAGCAATCCCACATCAAACTCAAGTTTAAGTAGGGGTGGAAAGAGAAAATTAACAACAAATGGCAGCGACCTCTCATCAAATAGTGTTAATACAGCGCAAGTACTGAAATTATTAGCCATGTCAGCAAATCAAATTCAAGTTTGGATTATAAAGAAGAAGAATTTTATTTAAGTCCATGAGACTAAAATGGTATATGGGGCCAAAAACCAGCAACAATTATGCAATACATGTCTCCAAGAGTGGCGGTACACAAATAATTGAACAAGAACAAGTTAAATACAAGCTTCTGGTGGGAGGATCTTCTGATGTTTAAATTTGTTAGAAATTCCACCACCTTTGCTAAATTTATTTTTCAGAGGATCTAAAGTACCAAAAATATCAAAAATAGAGCCAACTGTACATCAAATGCAAGCTTTATTTAAGAATGGAGTGGGCAAGTTATCAAGAATGAAGTGGCCACGTTATCAAGAATGGCAGCTCGCCCACATCAAACTCAAGTTTAAGTAGATGTGTAATGACATAATTATCAAAAATGGAATAAATACTATGTCAAACGCAAGTTTAAATTAGCAATGGACTCGTGGAATGGCCAAATTATCAAGAATGGCAACAACCACACATCAAATTTGCGTTTAAGTAGGATGTGGAATGACAAAATTATCAAGAAATGCAGCATGCTCCCATCAAATTGGGGCTATGTTACCAGGTCCTACACTCCAAGGGGTCCGGTCCCAGTCCTAGGTACAGTGCATACCAGGCACTAGTCATGGTTTGGTACTGCCTCCAGCCCTTACAGGGTACATCCTGGCAGGGCCAAGTGCACCAAGGACTCTAGCAGAACACAGAGTTTAAAGTTTGTGAAAAGAAAAGAAAAAATTATTTTATGTTTTAACCTTAAAAAAGTTAAATGGGACTTTTAAAAACAATTAAAATATGGGGAGACCCTAAAAGGCACTCTTAACATTCATTTTGTCAAAAATAAACAACACCATATTACCTTCCATTGCATACTTATATCATGACATTTGGAATTGAACTATCAGTAGCGTTTCAACTGTTTTGTGGTTATTTAATTATTGTGTTTACTCTATGCATATTAAGTGGTTACCTTTTTGTATTTGGATATATTTTTAATATTATTTTTTTGCATGGTCCTTCTCGAGCCATACCTGGTGCTAACAAAATTGCCGTGTTGGCAAACCCATACCAGTACCAAGATCGGCTACATAGAATGCAAGGAAAATGGGGGTAAAGTACCAAAATTACAAAATATTGGAACAAACCCACTTCAAATTCCAGTAAAAAGGAGATTACAAGTACAACTGATCAAACAATCATAAATGGCAGTAACCCCAAATCAAATACAAGACATTATAGATGAAAAGCACCAAAATAAACAGAAATGCCTCCGAAGCCCCAATTAAGAAGAGTAACAGGTGCCAAAAATATCAGACAAAAGGAGTCAACCTTGCATCGTATTCAAGTTGATATATGGTGGGCAAGTGCCAAAACTATCAGTAATGCCAACAAGCCCACTTCCTCAAGGGAAGACAATTCCTAGAAATATCAAAAATAGAACCAGCCCAACATCAAATTCAATTTTAACTAAGGTAGGTGCCAAAACTATCCTTGATGACCATGTCAATTTCATGTTTAACTAAGAAGATGAAGATGAAGATGAGGGATTTGGTTTACGTACACTAGACTTACCTAACCGGGGGACCAAAAATCAGCAACATTGTTTAACATGTTTCCAAAGAATTGTACAACACCAGCTTGCCTAAATACAAGAAGAAATAGAATTTTAGTCGCATCCGCTAGAGAGATATGGTCTAGGGGGCCACGATACAGTGACAACACTGTGATTTAAGTTTCCATGAGTCAGAGAGGATACACAAAGAATTGGGTAATCACATGCCTCAATACGTTCCATAGAGGGTGAATCTTCTCTTGTTAATTTTAGTCAGATATTTCCTCTGTGATAAAATCTGCTTATCAGATTCCGCAAGACAAGAACATAAAAATAGAACCAACCCTGCATGAAATGCAAAATAAGTAGGGCTGGAATGACCAGATTATAAAGAATATAGGCAACCCTGTATCAAATTCATGCTAGAGTAGGAATGGAGAGACAAAATCTTCTAAAGTTGCAGCAACTGCAGAACAAATTCAAGGGTAGTACGGGCAAATCCCAAACTTATTACAAATGGCACAAACCACTTCAAATTCCAGAAAAAATGAGATATAGATATAGTAGGAAGGGGGCAGTTGCCAAATTTATCACATGTTGCAGCAAACCCATTTCAAAATCAGGTTAAAATGAGATAGCAAATGGCAAAGCTATAAAAATGGCTGCCCCTCCACATCAAATTCAAGTTTAAGAAAAGGCATGTGCCAGAATTAACAGAAATTTCACCAACTCTACTTCAAGTTCCTGTTAAAAAGGTTACCAAGTGCCCAATTATCAACAAAGAACAAAGCAACCAACTCTGCATCCTATTCAGGTCTTGATAAGGTGAGTATGTGCCAAAGCTATCAGAAATGCCAGCAACCCACTTCAAGGGACGAAAAGTTTAACTAAGAAGAAGTAGAAGAAACATATTTACATTCACGAGACTAAACTGGTTTAGAGGACCACAAAACAGAAACAATATTGTGATACATGTTTCCAAGAATGAAACAACATATGGAGAATTGTACAAGAAAACAGGACAATATAGAATCCACTTTGTGGATAGGATGAGCTCAAATGACAAAATCCTGTCTTCAAATGCAAAGCCACGGGTTCAAATTCCCTGAAGACATGATAAAGTGTTAAAATTGGGTGAAATACCACATTCAACTTGTTGTCTGTAGCCTACCCCAACAGACAACTTTAAAGGATGGCATAACCCCCTGTTTAGAAGGTCACCCTGCATGGAGATAATAGACATGATTAAGTGTTGAAATTAGGTAAAACGCCACATTTAACTCATTGGGTGAATTTGACGGATGGCATACCCCTAGATCGTGGCATCTAAGCCAAAGGTCACCCCACATCAGGATTTAAACAATCAAAAAAATTACAGACCACTGTTGCTTCTCTTTATAGGGCGGATTTTCTAGTGTTAAGATTGACCAGAAATACCCTTCCTTTTCAGAAGATCTCGAGTGCAAAAAAATTTGAAAAATGAAACCAAACACACGCACTGTATTTAAGCTTAGATAACAGGTGGGAGAAAGTGTCTAAGTTACTATAAATGACAACAAATAGGAGATATGAAACGTCAAATTTATGGAAAATGGCAGCAACATGAAATTAATTTTGAAATGTGGGCAAGGGCCAAGGTCATCAAAAATGGCAGCAAACCCACTTCAAATTTCTACTAGTAAGAGATAGCATATGACCATTGTAAATGTCAGCAACCCCTCATCAAATGCAACTTTTAAACAGTGGAAAGGTGCCAAAACTAACAGAAATGTCAGCAACCCCACTCCAAGTTCTAGTTTAAAAGATACCAAGCGCCAAAAATATCATATTTGTAACCAATCCCACATCATATTTGGAATTTAGATAGGATGGGTAAGTGCCAAAATTATCAGAAATGTCAGCAAGTCCACTTCAAGGAATAACAAGCATTAAATATATCAAAAATGGAACCAATCCATATCAAATCCAAGTTTATCTAAGATGCCAAAAGTATCCCCGATGGACCAGGTCAATTTCAATTTCAATTTCAACTAAGCAGAAGCAGAAGAATTTAACAATTATGGCAGCAACCCGCATGAAATTAAGTTTAAATAAGGTTGGGAACGGCCAACTTTATCACCAATTTTGGCAACCCTATTTTAAAATCCCTATTAATAAAGATGAAAGTGCCAAAAAGATTGAAAATAGAACCAACACTCCATCAAATACATGATCAACTAAGTGGAGCAAGCACACAACATGCACAAAATCCCACATCAAATTGAACTTTAAATAAGGTGGGCAAGAAGAACATGCCAAAATCTTGGAAGGTGGATCTTCTAGCATTAAGCTTGGCTTAAATTCCTCTGCCTTTGCTAAATTACCTTTTTCCGATGATCCCATATGCCAAAAATATCAATAATGGAACCAACTACACCTCATACTCAAGTTGAAATAAGAGGAACAAGGACCACATATATAAAAATTGGCAGCAAACTTGCATGAAATTAAATTTTAAATAAGGTGGGCAAGTGCCAAAACTATCCATGGCTAGCACACAAAACCCGTAAAACATGCCAGCAAAGACACAAATCCAGTTAAATTAGAGAAGAAATTTTGGATCAGAGGTCTTGGAAAGAGACACTCAGTTAAAATAGAAAAGAAATTTTGGAACAGAGTTCTCAGCAGGAAAACATTTTCTGTAAACTCTTCAATTTGTTCATAGAAGGAATGCCAAATTTATCAAAAATGGGAGCAACAGGCAGCCCCACATCAAAATGCATTTGTGTATGCAGGGACTATGCCACATTTAAAAAAGAAAGTTAAGGTTTGAAATTCCAATTCAACTTCAGATAATTGGGATACCAAGTTCCACAACTTTAGACAATGAAGCAGACCCCGCATCAAATGCAAGTTTACATGAGGTCTGTATGGACCAAACTTATCAGAGATGTCAGCAAGACCGCTCCAAATTCCAGTTAAAGTGATGAATGTGAGTGAGGCCATTCCAAATTCCACTTAAACCGATAACTAAGAGCTAAAATATAAAAAAATTGAGACGACCCTATATCAAATATATTCTTGAATAAGGTAGGCAAATGCCTAAAATATTAGAAATGTCAGAAATCCACTTCAATTTCCAGTTAACCGTATAACAAGTGCCAATACAATAAAAATAAAACCCATCAAACATCAAATTCAAGTTCACATAAAGGAGGCAAGTGCCAAAATTGTCCCTGGTTAGCACGCAAAGTGCCCAAATTACTAAAAATGGGACCATCCAAAAATCATTTTGAGCTTTAACTAAGGTGGACAAGTGCCAAAATTATCCCTGTTTAACACACAAAGGCTTTGAAAAAGCACCCAACTAAAAATGTGCTAGTACAAGTACAACCCTAAAAGGAATCTTCATAAATACGGGTCAACCCAAAAGCAAAACCACGAAGGAAGACAAACCTGCCGAAGATTTTTTGCTGCTGCTGCTGCTGCTGCTGATTCTGCTGGTGGCTCTGCTGTTGCATGGATTCGAACCCGGGACGTGATGTGGGCAAAGAAGCAGCAGCAGCAGGCGAGGAAGAAGAAGAATTCTCAGGCGAAGAAGAAGAGGAGGAGGAGCGGCAGGGGGCACGCCACCCTGCAGCCCCTGCTTCTGGGATGCTGCTGCTGATTGCATGCACCCACCCGCCAATCAATGCTTTTTATTTAATTTGAAAAACAAATTTGTGGGTATTGCTTTTTTGGACCTCTTATAGCACCAGAAATCTAAATCTCGGTCATCCTTCATCCGATTTAACGGTTTTTTTCTTCCGCCATTCCCAACGACGTCAAAATCTTAGATCTGTGGATTTTAAGTGGGTATTGTTGGAATTTATTTCGGAAAAAGATAAAATCACGGGAGATTACACAAGTATAGTGGCGGGCACTATTATTGTTTGTTGGTGGTGGGGATTGGAATTTGCGCTGCCATTGACCCCTCTTTTGCTCTGGATTTTTACGGCTAGAGAAAATAAAAAGTCCCCACTTAATTGTTGTTTCTACGGCTTTGTGGTCCTGCATTTAGGCGGTCAAAGGTCCCCTTCTGCCATACGTGACAGCGAAAAATTTAAGAAAATCTAGCGAAAAATTTGAGCTAGGGTTTCACGGGGCTAGGGTTTGTTGAAACACGGGGATATAAAGAGATTTTTACCGGCGCGCCGGTCACATGGGGATTTGTTATATTGGGGAGGAGAGTGGTCATATGGGAGTGAGCCCGTGGTCATATGGAAGTTCAGACATCGTCCAAGATAGAATAGATTAGCGGGGAGGTAAATTTGGTGAAGGTAAATGCGATATATATTAATCATAAAAGAAAGCCAACGATGTATTTTCCTTATTTTATATTCATATATAAATAATGTACGCGGTCGGTAAAGTTGGCCCGCATTTTATTCCTTTTTTAAAGGGGGGCTTGTCCTTTTCTAGATTAAAGGTGGTGCAGACATTTAATCAATTATTAATTTTGGAATCGAGGATTTTGAGGAATAATTTTTATAAGGGGTCTATGAGTATTAATTTATATGTTATTATGTCGATAGGCGTTTACACTGAGGCAAAGCTCTTTATTTTAGAATTCAATCGAGTACTCAAATTTGTAGGGTAAATGGCAAGATTGTCACAAAAGGCAAGTTTTGTCCTGAGGGCTTTCTTGCAGAGTATTTTATGTTTAAATTAAATTTGAATATTGGGAAAAAAATTAACTGTTGCATTTTATGGTTCATAGTGAAGCAGTGTAATTTGTAAGGTATGACTTGGCGTTAATGTTCATGTATCACACTCGCTTGTAAACATGTTGCATAGCCTTTTCTAGCAACAGCTTGTTGATTCTTGCCTAAGTTACGAATAGTGTTTTGTTGCCTAGGTTGCAAATAATGCTTTATAATATGAAGCAACAAAATTGAATGTTGTTTGGGGAGCCATGTTGCACATGTGCATGGCTCCCCCCTACAAACATGCACCTAGAAGTACTTTTCATCTTAATAAAGCACACATTCTCACTTTTCTTTCACTTTGTTTTTTCCATGAAATTCCCTCATCCATCTTACATTATGGCAGAGTTATATACAAGACAAGTGGCCAATTGTCTTATTCCCTTTTATCTATAATGGTGTTACGACCTTTATGTTCGCACTTCAATTTCTCTGGAAAAATTAAAAAAACTAATCTTTTTCATCTTATTTGTGTTACAAGATCAAATTTTATGATTTTTGTTTTGCCATTTTGCCTACGTCGTTTAGTGAAGTTTAGAAGGACATGTGCACTTGTGTTGAGAACAATAAGACCATATACCTTGATCGTTGTTATTGTGGTTTCAATGAAACAATGTCTTAATCCAAAAAAACCTTGCTCATTCATTTTATGTCCATGTTCATATATTCGTGTACATATAAAGCATGGGCCTGTTTGTAATCTTCTTGCCAACTTTCATAATTGTATATGCTTTAGTATTTTATAAGTTGTGTTGTCAATTTTGCTTAAAGTTTCCTTATACAACTAATATTCTTGTAACATTTACTTGTGGAAATTATTTGCATGATTTTCTCTCCTTGTAATTGCATATACATTAACCAATTGAACCCATCTTATTATTCGTGTACACATTAATTGCATACACATTACCTATTATTAATCAATTGTGTTCCATTTTTTTATGTTGTTCCTCTTTTCTTTTAGAAACTCGACATTTGAGATCATCGATTTCATCCTTACTATTGTTGATGATATTATCAACTTTTATATGGTGTGTCACTTGTTACGTTTATGAAATTAATCGTGTCTGCCTTCCATGGCTCTAGCCTCTATATTCTTTCATGGCTTGTGTGAGTTTCTTCTTGGATAACATCATTTATTGTGGTTGTATTTAAAGATCAAGTGTTTTTGCACCTTTGAAATGTTGGCACCCACTTTTCAATAACATTCTTCCATAATGTTAGGTTTGTTTTGAATAGTCAATTTGTTTAATGTCGTTTCTGATTGATTACCTCAATTTATAAGTAAAATTCATAATATATTTTTAGTAGGGTTACCTATAGTCACTAAATCACGCACTTACTATGTACATATAACCTCTAAATATTTCATTTATATGCAGTATTCCTAAGCAAGAGAATTAGTCATTGACAACATCTGCTTTGTTTTAATATTGCTTTTATCCTTTGTATCTTTGTTATTCATCGTTTCTGGACTTACTCCTTAAATTTTTTGCACACTAACCAACATCCTAAATGCTCACCGATTCCACTTTTTTAATCTTTTTGGCACCCTATATAGAACCGCCCATCGAGGATAGGACCGCTCGAGTACTATTGTCCCCTCTTGGTGCTTATGTCCTTCTCCCTTTTTATAAATTTCCGGATGTTACATCTTTCATGTCGTTTTTTACTACCTTGGGTTGGCCTTTCACTTATTAATGACGAAACTTAAGCAAAGGAATCATATATATACATACATACATCCATATGCATGCATACATACATACATACATACATGTCTTATTTAACCTCATTAGGGGCAAGCATTCAAGAGGCATATACATCTACAAGGAGATAATATTTTCTATCTTCTACATCAAGGACTGCATTTTAGGGTTGCACACTTCACTACATAGGAGGGTTTATTCTAAATTCCATACCAAGATTTTTGCATTGGGAAAAAGTAGGTTTATACGATTTAATAAAATATGAATATTAAATCTAATTTCAAAGTCACTATGATATACAATAGAATACAAATGCTAAGCACTCTAAAGATATAATTGTATAGGCAAACGAGAGAGATAGGGCACTTATCTAATTTTTGCTTATCTGGAGTATGTACGAACTAGAGCAAGTGATGAACAGTGGGTAGAATGTCAAAAGTGCTCGATATAAATTCTAGAGCTTTGACCGAGCAGACATGGGCGCTGGGGCTGGGGTGAGGACGCTTAAACGCCACCATAGACCTTTTATAGGCTCGTGTAATCGAGCAAAGAGTTAGAACCCGATTTTTTCTGTGTCGTTAGGGTTTCGTTATCTTTCGCATTTGTCTCCTGTATGTCGCGGAATGATCATCGAATTCAATTACAACTGCAAAATAGATGATATCCTATAAAACCCCAAACTACATCAAATCCTAAAAAAGAAAGATGCAAATGGGGATTCGAATGACCCCGACGGTCACCCGACAGAGTGAACTTACGACCGAGCATTGCACTACATCTCAGACTCCATGTAGTTATATGTGCTTGTGTGTGAAATCATGTCCTTAGGTTGCCCTCGCACCAATGACACCAAAATAGTGAGCTATAGCTAGATAGAATGCAAATGTGTGAATGGATAGTGTATGCAGAGTAATAAGCCCAAAAATGCAATCCCTTTGATAGTATGTAGATAAACTTGCCCTTTAGAATTGTCTACCATTATAATGGTATATATGTTGTGTTTATATAGGGATCTCTTGTTTGAATTTTGACACTTAGTGACACGACATGTCGACTAGGACCTCGAGATAGGAGTAAGAAAACCAAAAAGGCCAACCACAAATGTAAAAATGTGAACAAAAACAAAGAGGACAGAGCACCGTGTTGGATATGAGCACTTAGGCACTAGTGTCCAGTCTGGGTGCTACTGTCATGAGAAAACTGACGAAAAATGTGAGAAGACCGACAGACAAGGATCCTCGTGACCTAACTAGAGTCTAGGTGTAGAGGTGACAAATGTTGAGTGATAAAGCCAACAAGAAACAATCAAAGCAAACAAATGGACTAGAAGTGTGTCACTAGTGAATAATTTTCTTACTCAAGATCCATACATATAACAACATACTTGGCGGTATAGTAAAATAGTAGTATGTGTGTGATTTTGTGTCTACATTTTCCCCCTTTATGTTATTTGAATGAAATTCAAGTAGTGTAAAGGAAGTAAGGAACATACTTGTGAGAAGTCCGGAGAATCCTGTTTGCAGAAGTATGCAAGAATAAGAACATATAACATGGCGAACCATGGATCAACGTGTCAATCCATGTGGTGTAAATAGAGACAATGAACCTTTGTAAGGAGCACTTAGAGAAATTGATGATTTGATTTAGAGAATTTGGATATTTTGAATTATGCATTAATGGAGATTTGAAGGGTAGGGAGTGATCAATTCCCAACCCGATTTTTTAAAATTTCAATCAAGGGAGGATTTGGGCATCCTGCTACCAGAGGAAGAGTGTTAGGGAGAGAGGTCTATTTTTACCCTCCAACTATGACTACATCCTCAAAAGGTCTAACCACTGTAGACGGATAAAGACCAAATTTTGTTCCATTTTGATCCATGATTGAATAACCCATATAAGAGCAAGTATAGGAAAGGAAATGACATCTCATTGCCCCCACTCCATGGGTGTCATGATTTGTATAATGTTAAATGGCTTCCATGTTAGGTCATCTGGAAGTGATGTAAAAATGATTCCCATGTTAGGTCATTAGGTCATCAAGTTAGGTCAGAGGAGAGATAATGATGTTATGTTATACCGATTGATTGACTTGATTCGAATATTGAATGATTGTTTTGAAATTGAATGTATGTGATAGATTACTCATGGCAATATTTTCACTTTTTGCCCCAGATTAGGTCATTAGGGGAATAGATAGAAAGTATTTGAATAGATTGATTTGATTTGTTCCTTTGCTTGAGCGTGTCAGAGAGAAATTTTTGATAATAGTGTATTAGGAGTATGGAATGATTATATAGTAGCCTTAAGGGGATTATAGTGTGATCCCCGATTGTATGCCCCCCCTTTTGGCAAAAGCGAGGGTTGAATATAACAAGCACTGAGTCGAAAGTAGATGTGAAACAATGTAATAGTAAGCAAAATGTAGTATAGTAGATGTCACAAGATTATGTGTATGTTGAGTTGAAAATGTGCCAAATTGGAATATAACGTTGTGGAATGCATACAATACAATGGTAGGAGAAATTATGAACCAAATGGTGCAAATAGGGAAGAAAACGGAGTAGCGAAGCTCAAGATATGAGTGAAACCATGTGTGTTGTGTATTAGTTGGAAGAATGAGCGCAAATGGTAACTATAGTAAAGTAAAAATTGAGAAAAGTGTTATATATAGTAATGGTGAAAAGTGAATAGTAACTTCATTTGAACCTTGATTGATTTAGAATTTGAGCTCTAAGCTTGCGAGGATGCCACAAATTAGGGTAGTGAGGTTGACTAGATTCGAGATGGTGGCATGGTTGGGGAGTCGTAGACGACATATGAGATGGTAAGTATGAGTATTTTTGAAAAATATGTTGAAATTAGTTTGAGTTTTTCGATTTTTTTACAAAATTTGAATTTTTTAAATTTCTATGTGTTTCTTACAGGGGGGAGCGGCCAAGGCGTTGACATCCTTTGGGACGTCAATGCCCAATTCCAGGCGCTAGTGACCTAATTCTAGGTGCCCGCATCCTACTCCTGGGCACTGGCGACCTAGGATATTGTTTTGATAGCGTGGTGTGAAATTTTGAAATTTTAATGACTTTTAATAGTTGGAGTGATTGTTTTTGCATATGTATGAGGTACTAATGTCACAATTTTGTGGTTGTTTGTGTTGTGTTGGGAGAGATATACACTCGAGGGAGTTCCACGAAGGTCGACATTTGAGTACATTGTTGACTTTGGGATTATTTGATGCGAGTGGGACATACTAGACCATGCCAGCGTGCGGACACATAGCAAGATTGGGGGAGGTACCCCATAATATGCCTATGATTACTACATTATGTGAGAGGTGGTGTGTGCAAATACTTGTACTTTTTGTTTGCTACTTTAGAGAGATGACTATGACCTAGAGGATGTATATTGTATATTGTGATTACCAGTTATGGGCGAGAGAGTATAGGTGATGGTCATAGTGGATGCTCAGAGGTAGATGAGGGTAGTTAGATGGTACTTTACAGCACATGGGTATAGATAAAGACCCATATTAGTCTAGATGTCATATTGAGATTAGGTGTTCCGTGATTACGGAAGTTCATTGTAGTTGTTATTGCTTCATTAGTGGCAGTAGAGGGTGGTGGAGTGGGCATCTTGTATAAGATGCATGATATTTGTCAAGCATATCGAGGAGCATGGGATGAGGTTTGCATGGGCACGATGTGTATTGGCACATTTATACAGGGACCTATACAGGTTTACACAGAAGACCATGGTGGTGGGCTTAGAGCCACCACATTACTACATGTATGGGCCTATGAGCATATTGTTATATTGAAGCCCCTTGGTGGGCCACGTGTGGAGTGGGCGAGGCCTGATATATTTTTTGTGAGATGGGTAGGTGTCTCAGAGTAGGAGGTTGGACACCAATACTTATAGATCTATGCTTGATTACATGGGACCAGGGGCCATCATATGGAGGCCATATCGAGACTATGGTGGATGGCTAGAGGATGGAGTAGAGCTATGGTGCATTCGACGTACGATGTAGTTAGAGGACCGATTTCCAGGGTTAGTTGATTTGTTTTAGAAGAGAGGGAGTTTCACGGTAGTTTGGTATGGCTTAGGATGTGCCCCAAAGTCCTATGTATGGTTGCGAGCTATTAGAGTGTTGAGGCATCCAGGAGTGAGGCCAAGCCCGACAGGGGCATAGTTAGTGCACCAATGCCTATATGAGGTGGATACGGCCATAGAGTCGATACAGGTGGACGATGCAGGATGTACCCAAGCTTATATCGAGTGATGGGCAGCTCATAGGTGGGTACTATTATTTATAATTTTCGTAGATGTGGTGGGCACACCACCGGTTGGAGGAGCAGAGGAGCAGGCACCTACCCTCGATGGCGATGGCATAACGACAACACTAGCAGAGCGTAAGTATTGTTTGTTGGTAGTTGTTGATTGTCACTTAGTTGTATGTTTGTAATACATGTGCTAACTAATGTAGTATTGGATGGTTGCAGGTGATGCTTATTGGTCCTTGATCATGGATTGATCTCCGCATATTGACATAGAATGTACCCCATATGCATGTGTGGGAGGTGGGATGTTGGAGTGAGTAGATGTTATTGCGGGTGAGCATGCCCATTTGTTTGAGCTAGTGGCGATAGTGGTGGCTACATGTATTGTATTATTGAGTGAGCATGACGAGGCATGGGAAGAGACTCAAGGAGCGAGGAGGTTGTGGGAGGAGGAGCCTTAGCGTAGGATGTGTTCATGAAGTATGTAGAGTTGCATAGGCCGATTCGCAGTGTATTCGTTTGAGGTGGCATTGCTACAAAGGCAAGTGGAGAGATGGGGATGCAACCAATGGAATAGATTGAGTGGTAAAGCATCTAGTTCAAAAGCTCCCATAATAATATATAGTGATAGTGATGATGAGATATGATGTATATGCATGTAGGGGCTTGCCCCAATGATTGTATTTTTGTAACTATGATATTTGATGATATAATGCGATGATTGTTGTTTATATGTAGATGTTGGATTTGCATTGTATAAATGATTATGTTGATTTGATGATGTAGATAGGAAGTAGATGAGGAATGTTTGAAAATTGGATTATATGTATAAATGAAGATATAGTAGTAATATATGTATGTATGAAATGAATAATGTGAGATACCAATGTGATTGAAATGATAGTAAGAATGTATGTAATCACGTGTAAGTATGATGAAGAGGGGGGAAATAGCGATGCCCCCTAGTGTATGTGTAGAAAATATGAGGTTCATTTATATAAGACCCCTCAAAAATCAAGAATGAACCATAAAACAAGAGTGTGTCATCAAGAAATGGTTTGATAGTGTACGCTAGATAGATAGATCAATGAAGTGTATAGTGCAAAGATGAAGTGGGGTTATTATTGAAATAGATCCCTCAACAGTCATGTAAGAACCATAAGAACACAAGTGTGTCATCGGGTAATGAGGTGAGAAAAATCACCTACCAAAGATGAAGAGGCTCTGCGAGAAGTGGTGAAAGTATGTAAAGTGGCAGCATCATGAGTGTAAGAGCCAAACCGAATGTACGATGAGATGGTGCCAATGAAGGGAGATGTAGCAATAAGAAGCACAAACTTTGACAACTTATGAAGACAATATGAAGTAGTAGCAATATGAGGGGGATGAGATGATGTTGCGATGGATGCATGAGGTGGAGGACGTAGATGAATAATGATCTTAGGAGATGGACGAATGATAACCTTAGAAGTGGGTGGAGGAGACAAGTGAACCGAAGTAGAAACATGCTTATGCGGAATTGGAAAAGAGACCACTCACAAGAGCGATAGCCAAAGACAATGACACCCTTATCTTATAATTGTTGTAATTTATCATGAATGGCATAACAATCATTGTCATGATGGCCATTTATCCAAAGAGAAATTGTAATAAGGGTGATCATGTTGGCGATACAAGCGATGAGGAGGATGATGTTGATTTGAAGGTAAGCGAATTAAGCACTTATCAAGCAAAGCACGCAACACATCATGAGGCTTAGCAGCATGTGATAAATGCAATGGCTCGCGAGTGGGAGATGGAGAAGACTTAGGTGGAGAGTAATGCGGTGGTGGAGATGGAGGATGCTTATGCGGTGGAGGGGATGGAACATGCTTATGAGGTGGAGGAGATGGAGACCTTGGAGGATGCTTGATAGATGGAAGAGGAGAAGAAGAAGTAAACAATGTAGTAGTAGAAGAATTGTAAGGGGATCTATAACATGTGCAACAATTAAATCTTGTTCTAGATCAATGACCTTATAACATAAAAGCGTAAACGATTCACATGTATCATATTGTAATTTTTATTTTAATGTAGGAATCAAGCCACGACAAAATATAAATTTCTTCTCTAGATCAATAGGCTGAAATACTAACTGATGCATGCAAGAATTGAAGCGTAGAATGTAATCTAGAATAGGTTCTTTCTTTCCTTGATGCAAGCTAGGTAAGCAATCATGTGTGACTCTAGGACCATTATTAAGCATAAAGTGTCTAAGAAAAGAATCTTCCATTTCACAATATGTACTAATAGATCCAAAAGGCAAATGAGTGTACCATTGAAGAGCATCATCAACAAGACTATGATGGAAGGCTTTTAGTACAATCGATCATTTGAATAAGAAGTCATAGCTAAATGATAATGCTTAAGATGCAAATATGGATTGTCAGTGCCATTGAAACATGAAAATGTAGGCATGATAAAATCCTTAGGAAATGTTGAATTGTGAATTTTCTTTGGAATAGGATTTCCATGAAGAGAGTTATTATCAATAGAAGCATAGTAGGCTTTGCTTTCAAGTGAGAGATTGAACTTGAGATTGTAAATGGCCAACAACATGCATGAGTGATAAAATATCATGTGAAGGAATTGTAGAAGATGTGAGAGGCACATTGAGAGGTTAAAGCTTTCCATTATGAGTGATCATGGGAATATGAGAAGAAGAAGTGGAAGATGAAGATGTTATGGGCACACTAGATGT
This sequence comes from Taxus wallichiana var. yunnanensis, assembly GCA_018340775.1. Classification (NCBI taxonomy): domain Eukaryota; kingdom Viridiplantae; phylum Streptophyta; class Pinopsida; order Cupressales; family Taxaceae; genus Taxus; species Taxus wallichiana. The sequence goes on along the minus strand of CM031242.1, from coordinate 562,972,177 downwards.
AGATAAAAGAAATAGATGTAGATGCATGAATAAAAGAAATAAGAGGAGGAGAAGAACATGGGATGTCAACATAAATGTTAGTAGTAGAATCAGAAGAAACTATAAGAGGTGAATTAGTAGGAGTGGTAGAATCATCATGAATGCTATTAGAAACAACCTCAGAAGTAGAAGAAAGCAAAGTAGAAAATTCACATTCAACAGTCTTAAGAGAAGTAACATCCTCACTAACATGTTCATGATCATAAATATAATCAACATCATTATCAGATAAAGTTTCACATGTAAGTATTTCATCAAGAGAATCATCAACATACAAAGAAGTAAGAGGAGAACTATCAGAAGATACATCTTTGCAAGTAGTTGTAGTAATTTCAAAAGTAGCAGAAACATGAGATTCAACTTTACATTCATCCTGACTAGTATGAGAAACATCATCATGTGCATGTACATTTTCATCATTGGAAATTACATTATGTTTATCTATAGTAACACAATCAAGACCAAACATATAATCTATAAGAGCATCATCAAGTGTTATATTAGAAATAGAAGAAGGTGGAGTAGTCTTGGTGACTATGGAAGAACAAGGAGTACATCCAGAAAAGTTTTGATCCGATGAAACAATGCTTAGAGTAGAGTTACAAAAACTAGTAGGAACTTTAGGTTCATTAGCAATAAGAAATATTTGAACATTGTCATCAAATTGAGCATTGCGATAAAGATCAAGAAGTTCAACCTCAATAACATCATCAAGGATAGGATTAACACATCATGATGCATAGCTTGCCTAGGAGAGGAAGATATATTTTTATCCATGAGGGTTTATTGGATCGTAAGGAAATTAGTTCTAAGAGAGGGATTCACCAAATGATTTAATAAAATCTGAATATTAAATCTAATTTCAGAGTCACTATGATATTGTTGTCTATGTGTTTTTGCATGGGCAAAATTCACTCGAAAATAGGCAACTATACCCTAGTGTCAAAATTTTATGTCATACCTCTCCAAGACACCCCCAGATCAACCTACCCCTCAATTTAAAGTCTAGTATTTTCCTTCAGTATCCCATATGTGAAATTCATCATTCCCCTAGGTGATTTAGGAAAATCAAGATCATTCAAGTATGTTGGAGCAACGATTTTCAAGGCAAGTTTTCAACAAACTTAGAAAGGGCTTTCATCAACCTTTCTAAGCCAAGTGCATCATCACCAGATGAGTAAAGGTGGATCATTTTCATCATGGAGATGTATCTAGGAGCTAAAAACATCAAGGAACTAATTTAGGGAAAATCTGAAAAGTTTCGGAGGTTTAGGAGTCGGTGCACTGAAAAAGGGTTTTGGGCTGAAGGAGCTCGCGCCGTAAAAAGTAATTGATCTTCAAGGAGTAATTCCGGGATCTTTGGAATGAGTTGAGATCCAAAAAATATTCCATTGGAAATAAATTATAGTCCCCTACATGGTGGAGAAAACAAATCATCTCCAAGCACCATAGATTTTTGAGGACAACTCATTATTTCCCGCACAACGGGCCATACCAAGAAAAAATGAAATTTTCATGGTGTTTTAGTCATATTAAATCCTTGGGGCCCTAACCATTCTTTGTAAAAGTCCTTTTACACACAAAATCATATAAATAAGCACCTGAAAACTCATCAAGGAGCTCAAGTTATGACATTTTCAAGTCGGTCTCTCAAGGTACGCTCTTTGGCACTTAGCCAATTTTTCAAAGGAACATGTGGCATCACCAGGATGAGGCACAATTTCATGTCCCTATTATACCTTACCAAATGTACATGAGGTGCAAAAAAATTCCTTCCCCCATTTAACCTCTTGGTCACTCATATGATTTGATGCTCACCTTTTAGCCCATTTGACCCATTTGACTGCTCCTCACCTAACCCTGCATGTGTGCCACTTGTCAAGCCATGAGCAAGGTGCATTTTCTTGCACCCATTGCACCTTTCCAAAGGGACAACAGGAACATAAAAACTTGCCACACCCTTTGTTTTCCTTCCGGACCCCCATGTGACCATCTTTTGGATCCCAGGGTGCTTCATTCTAGCCCCTCCTCCACTTTCCTCGTAAACCAACACCCACGATTGGTCATGCTAGGGGCAAGGCACATTTTTATGTTCCTATTACACCAAAACAAAGGAACATGAGGTGCTAAAAATGTGCCCGACCCTCTCCCTTCACATTCTAAAGCTTTAAATACCTAAAAACTTAACCATTTTGCATTCTCCCCTCCCACACCCCCTGCGTATGTTGCATTAGGAATGTTACCATTTTTTTCAAGGATTTGAATCTGACATTTTCATCCTCCAACAACATATTCCATGCTTCCATGATCTGAAAGAGAAAAAAACATGAAGAAAGCTAATTTTTAAATGAACGAAAATGAAGATTTTTTCCTGAAGAAACCCCGAAGTTCGTGAAGAAGAATCATTCGTATCTCACAACCTGGAAAAGCAGATTGATGTGCCATTTTTACAATCCTCAAGTTTTCAGAACCCCGAGGATCCAAAAGGAATTTTTTGCATGAACGCCCAAATTTTTTTACGACGAGCAAACCCCATTTTTCCTATGATAAAAATTGAAAATTTAAAATCACCACTTTTAGACATGAATCGAAATTTGAAATTTCAAAGGAGCTTTAAAGAGCAAAAACCCATATCAGAAAAGTTCATTTCATTGAAAACTAAGGTCCCGAACCCCACTTTTCAAAAATAATAAGCTTCCTACATGGGTACTTATTATTTTTTGAAAGTTTACTGTGAGAAAGTGGTTTTGAAGTGGTGTGCACGGAGGTAGTAAAGAAGAGCAATATCAATGGGCGAAAGTGAAAAAGGTGAAAATGACCACTTACTAAAAATAGTAAGTTCACTATACGAGCACTAGCGATAATTAGCAAGTTGTCTCAAAGAGTGGTTTTAGGGGAGGAAGTGTACACAAGGGCAATAAAAAAGGCTAACTTCACTCATTGAGGTCAAAAAGGTAAAATTCGACACTTACTAAAAATAGTAAGTTGTTTTTTCTAGTGCAACAAAATATCCTAGGAAGCATGAAATTCAAGTTCACATGGGTTAAACCAGTCTAGGCCCTCTCATAAGACTATGTGGAAGTGTGTGACAATGATGTCACCCACATGGACCTTGATGACCTCAAAGCACACATACTTGTTGATCCAAGGGGGTAGATTGAAAACAAAGTGTTTGAAAGAGGACTTTTCGTAGTAGGTGGGCATCCCGTATCTATACAAAGTATCAAGTTGGTCTCGACCTGTTCACGTCATTATGAACCTAAAACAAGGACCATTTTGACAGATAACAACACAACCATGATAGTAATTGCTCCTAAGGTTATTTCCCTTACAATGCAAATTCCCACTTGGAGTAACATGGTAGTCATATCAAAGGAAAGGGCAATGAATGAGTGGAACAACACATATTCATATCTGCAAGGCCTTACACTGGGCTCATGGATGAAATTAGAGAGAAAACCTTCCAGAATTCCCAATAATCTTCCAAGGAGCGAGTTCCATGAAGGATTTTTGGATGCGATCACCCTTCTCAATAGGGTGATTGGGAAAGCAAACACGAGATATTTCCAAGAATAGATGGCAATTTTCATCCTAATTGTTGAGTTGTGAAGCTCAATTACTTCATATTAGTATGCAATGTAAAACTTGTTGGAAAACACAGTAACCGTCATCGGTTAGGAGGGACCGACATCGGTCACCTAGGACTGACATCGGTTAGGCAAGGAGGAACCGACATCGGTTAGGGTGAACCAACATCGGTTACTTGTGCATGAGTGTTTTAATTAACTCTCGGGAATTAGATCTATTTTTAGCATTAAAGTAGATCTATTGATTGTAATTGCATGGCTAAGTGCCCTAAGTTTATAAATGCCTATATAAGCATAAAATCTAGGGTTTATAAGTAAGAATTAACAAGAATTAAGAAGAACTTGAAAAATTTGGTGAGAGAGAATTCTTGGAGAAGAAGCAAAAGCTTGAGAGAAAGAAAGTACTATACATCTGAGAGGTGTGGAAGATTGTAAATCTTCATTATATATCTTGTCAAAGCTTTGGATAATAGATTGGATTGTTTCTTGGTGGACGTAGCCCACACTGGGTGAACCACATTAAATCTGGTGTTGATTTATATCTCTTGTTTTATATATTTCTTCTAGTAGAATATCCGCTTTTATTTGCATGTATGCTTAGATTTGATATATTATATGTACAACCGGTGTGCTAACCCCAACAACGGTATCAGAGCTTTGTTTGAGGGTTTTGTGTGTTGACATATTTACTCACAGAGGGTTTTCTAATTAAGTGGGAGCTACAACAATGATAGAAGAAAACAAATACAAGGTAGAGAAGTTTGACGGCCGAAATTATCAATTATGGAAGATGCAGATTGAGGATTATCTATATCAAAGAGATTTGTATTTACCATTGGATGAGAAGTCTAGACCTACGAAGATGACTGATGAAGAATGGAAGATTCTTGATAGAAAGGCTTTAGGATCTATAAGATTAAGCTTGACAACATCCGTGGCTTCTAATATTATAGAAGTGACTTCTACGGTAGAGTTAATGAAATCTCTTGCTAATTTATATGAAAAACCTAGTGCTTCAAATAAAGTTTATTTGATGAAAAAACTATTTAGTTCTAAGATGCATGAAGGTGGATCTCGCATCGGTCATTTGAATGATTTCAGATCTATTGTAAATCAGTTAAAATCAGTTAATATACCATTTGATGATGAAGTGAAAGCACTTTTATTCTTATGTTCTTTGCCTGATAGTTGGGATAACTTGGTAATGGTTGTTAGTAATACAACATTTGTTAATAATATTTTGATGTTTGATGATGTGGTTAGTATAATCTTGAATGAAGAAATTCACAGGAAGAGTACAGAGGAATCATCATCTGGGAATGCTTTAAATGTATAAAGCGAGGGAAGTGTAGAAGGAGAGATCCAAGAGTAAGAGTAATGAGAAATCAAAGTCAAGGGATAGCAAATCTAAATCCAGAGGTAAGGGAATTACTTGTTGGAAATGTGGAAAGAAAGGACATGCAAATAAATATTGTTGGTCAAAGGATAAAGAGAACCAACAACCATAAAGGTAAAGAAACAAATCTTGTTGCAGCAGAGGTAATGCAAGATGCTCTTATTCTTTCTTTAGATAATAGAATTGAATCATGAGTTTTAGATTCAAGAGCTTCTTTCCATGCAACCCCTAATAAGGGTTATTTCAGAAATTATGTCTAGGATAATTTTGGGCATGTTTATTTGGGTGATGATGAACCTTGCAGTATTAGTGGAAAAGAGGAAGTTCATCTAAAATTGCAGAATTGAAATACATGGGTATTGAAAGATGTGAGACATGTGCCAAGCCTCAGGAGGAATCTTATTTCTGCAGGGCAACTAGGTGAAACTTGTTGCATAGTTACTTTTATAGGAGACTCTTGGAAAGTCACCAAGGGTGTTCTTGTTGTGGTAAGAGGTAAGAAGGTGGGAACATTATATTTATCTACCTGTGTTAGTGATTACTCTACATTATCTACTTGATTGAGATGCATGCATGTGGCATAATCAGTTGGGTCATATGAGTCAAAAATAAATACATATCTTAAAGTCTAAGGGTAAGTTATCAGATTTAAAAGATTTAGATTTTGATTTCTGTGAGCATTGTGTCTTTGGAAAGCAAAAGAGAGTGAGATTTCTCAAAGATAGGGCAACTAAGAAGGAGCATAAATTGGAGCTTGTAAACTCAAATGTGTGGGGACCAACTCAGGTAGCTTCTCATGGAGGATCCCATTATTATGTTACTTTCATTGATGATGCTATAAGAAAGGTATGACTTTATTGTATTAAATGTAAATATGATGTTTTTGAGAGTTTTAAAAGATGGAAAGCCCTTGTTGAGAATGAATATAATTCAAAGTTAAAGTGTCTTACATCTAACAATGGTGGTGAATATTCAGAAGCAAAGCTTTCAATGATTATTGCTCGAGTGAATGAGATAAGTAGAGAAATAATAGTTCCAAGAATACCACAGGAGAATGGTGTTGTAAAGAGAATGAATAAGACAATCATGAAACGTGCTAGAAGTATGATGATACATCCTGGATTGCCCTTGCAGTTTTGGGTAGAAGTAGTTGATACAACGGTTTATTTGATTAACCGTGGGCCTTCAAGTTCACTAGATGGAGGAATACCAGAGGAATCTTGGACCGAAAAAGAGGTAGATCTTTATTTTCTTAAAGTTTTTGGTTCAGAAGCTTTTATGCATGTTGATAAGGAAAAAAGAAAAAAGTTGGATGCAAAATCCAAGAGATGCACTTTTATTGGTTATGGATCTGATGATTTCAGATTACATTTTTGGGATTTAGAGAATTCAAAAATTATTAGGAGTCGTGATGTTGAATGGAATGAACAGAGAATGTACATGGATTAAATTTTGGTACCCAAGGTTGAACCGGTTAAGAAGTTTGTGCATGAAAATGAACTCTTGGATTTAAAAGTATTACCTATAGGGTTACACAGATTTGACTATACCTTTCTAGGTTCTATGGTGACCTGAGAAATCACTAGGTGAAGTTTTTCCCTTTCTTACTCTTAGGGACCTTAAGGAATTACGCTCGGATGAAGTAGCACTGGAAACACCGAAACCTTCTCACATTGAAGAAAAGCCTTCCGCACCATTTACGTGGCCACCCCAACACATGTACGGAGTCAATTTGCTGCCATGAGATACCGTTTGTAGAATATTGCATTGGACAACCTTACTTTGACAAGATTTCGTAGAGGGCCCCAATGCGGAGGTGTAGGATCCGACGATACTTTTCTTAGCATGCAAATGTGGACCTTCATGACTTAGTTTGAAATTTAGGACGAGAACACAACATTCTCTCGCACAAGAATTTTTTTCCTAATACATGTTCATATTCAAAAGAACCTCTTCTTCCATTTGAAAGTGCCTATTTGTCTCACTAACTTGGTAGGATTACACATACTCCAGAAACTTCACATTTCTCATGATAGATATGGTAGTTTACATAGAGATGTTAAACATTGGAGTCTAAACTATAAAAAAATCCTTGTATTTTATTGAAAAGAAAATATTCAAAGGATATCAAGAACATTTGTGGTAGTTATTTAGGATCATAGAAATTGGCCAAGGAAAGAAGCTATTTAATTAAATTTGTACATATATTTGATCCTCTTTACAAGTTATTTATGAGATCAAGTCTCTCCGGTGATCTTCAATACTAATATAAAATTTTATAACTATAAATTGTATAAGCTTAAAATATCAAAGATCATCCTATCCTAGAAACTATTAAGGCACAATATTGTCTCCTTCCTGCATACTTAACGATGATTAGAAAGTGATTTTGGATAATATGAATGCAAGAACCAACCGGTGGATTGACCTCTTCTTGATTATCATTGGCGGGTTAGAGTCATCCTAATTAAATAGGTCCTTCAAGAGCTTCCTATATACATGTTTTATGGCCACCATCGCAACACAAAAATTAATCTCAAAGGAAATGGAAGAAACATAATATTTATATATCATAGATGTAAAGTGAAATATTAAGTATATTTAATGTTTTGAACATTGATTGTACTATGAAATCTTAAGTATATTGAATGTTTTGAACACTTAATGTAAAATCTTAAGTATCCCGACAACATAGCTCTTTGTCTCTCTCTTTGTCTCTCTTTCTCTCTCTCACACTCTTTCTCACACTCTCTCGCCCTCGCTCTCTCTCACTCTCACTCTCTCTTCTCTCACACTCATTCAATTTTTCTCTATCTCTCGCTCTTAGATTCTCTATCTCTTTCTCTCACCCCGTTCTCTCTTTTTATGTCTACCCTTCTTACATTCCCTCTCTCTCTTTCTCTCTACATTTACAATTTAATTATAAGACTTAATGTAATATTGTGTTATCTCACTACATACATCTCATTTGAATTATTGAGATTCCAATAAGTGGATAGCGTTGACATTGAAATTATATTATTATAATTGATGACATTGAACAATTGTATTACAACTTGGCAAAATTGAAAATTACTCACATATAGATTTTAATTCCCATGTTTAAAACATAAAATAAGTAAACACTAATAATACATATTAAAATAACATACATATGATATCATACTAATCCACTTACATACAAGTTTTAAAACAATTTTTTCGCATATATTATATTGTTTCAAAAATGGTTGATAACATACAAAAGTTGATCAAAATCAATGTCTTAACAAAGCCATGTAGGTATATACAATGGTATATGTAGACAAAACATAAATTTGTATACATCTACGCTAATATGCCATGAAGGCATATAACAAAATCTGTATTTCTAAACTATGGGACCATATCATCAAATAATTTAGTTCTCTTTGGGCACCAGGAAGATGACTCAGGCACATCAGTGGAATACCCCCCTTATTCCGCTTAGACCTCCTATGCTCATAGGATGCTTCTAGATCCATCTATTAATACAAATTAACAACATACCCATTAGTATACAATTAGTGACATATATAAAATGAAACTACTTTAAAATCAATACTTACGCTATATGATGATTAGTATCAATCATCCTCTTCTTCTCAATATCATCAACATTAGTACCAGATGCACGAACTAGAGTACCAAACTCCTCATGTGGCAACCATGATGATGACAATTAGAATACACATGTGAATGTCATTAAATAATAATAAATGATGTTGTTTAATATAATCAATTCATTATATAAATAACTATATCAGAATTTGACCCTTGATAACTTCTTCTCGGCTTTGTATTCTCTTTGAAACATAATATCGGTGATGGAGGGTTCAAGCGATGGAGGGTCGATCAGTGTTGTTTCTGATGTATTGGCTGCAGAATGCCTATAATATAGTCTGACGACATGGCTGTGAAAGGTATGCTTTCTGACTTTAAATAGACGGTTGAGAAGCCGCAAGCTATAAAAACTTCCACGGGATCCACACCTCTATCCTGGAATAAGATTCTTCAAAACCCCACTACAAATGTGGGTCCGCATTCTCCAGGAAAAGTGCAGTTCACGTGGGAGAAAGACAAGGAAGGGATCACATGTCTCAAAGTGCCAGATGGGTGCTTGCATAGGGCTTTGGACAAAGCGAATCTTTCCCTTGTTGGTAAGTTTCTAGGCTCCAGACCTAACATTGATATTATTAGAAAATGGGCTATTAGAAAGTGGAAACCAAAAGGAGATCTGTGCATTACCATTATGTCAAGGGGTTTTTTCCTGGAAAAATTTAATCAACAGACTGATTTGGAATCGGTGCTTCTGGGAGGTCCGTGGTGCCTGGGAAATATGGGCCTCTTCCTAAAAAGATGGTATCCTGGGTTTGATCCGAACATTGAGAATATCAACACCATCCCTATCTGGTGCAGACTCCCAGGACTTCCTCTTCAATTTTGGGATGATGAGATCCTGCTAAATATTGCTAGATCCCTCGGTGCTCCGATTGGTTTGGATGGGCCTACAAGAAATAGATCCAGACTGGCCTTTGCTAGATTCTGTATCTCTTCTGAAATGGAGCAGGAATTACCGGATCATATAAATTTGCACTCTAAGTATGGCATTTGGCGACAAAAGATTGATTATGAAACTTTTCATCTACGATGCAAGAAATGTCATCGCATAGGACATTTTTCAGAAAATGCCCCAATAAGGAGGTCTCCCAAGAGGACTCAAAAAACATAAATGAAAAGCTTGAAGGAGCCTCAGCTCAGATACAGGAAGTTGAGATTGAAGCGGAACCTGATCAGAGCCGAAATAAAGAAAAATCACTCAACCATGTTGAGTGGAACTATAAGAAGAAAGGTAAAAAGGGGTTCAAAACTCCAATAAGAAAACCTCGGGTCTGTAGGAAACTATGGCACCTAAAAACTCCAGTGGCGACATCACTTGGAGCACCCATAACCTCCAAAGAAGACATTGATATGCAAAACCCAGTTAAGGTGGTTTTGGAGGTTGATGAGAAAAAGGGTATAGTGAAAGTAAATATTATTTCTAAAGATCCCGCTCAGTTAATGGAAGCTCAGACTAAAACCAAAGGAACTGAGACAGTTCAACTGAACCCTCTGTTTAGTATTAAGGAAATTTTGGATGAGGAAAAGGAAAATATGGATCCTGAAGATTCAATGCAGAAAAGTTCTAAAAGGGAGAACCCCATATCCAGCATCAATACAGCAAATCCACAACTTGACATTAAGTAGGGAGAGAAAGAGGAGGGGGAAGTAACACCATTCAGAGAAAATATCCCTTATGAGATAGATCTGGAGCTAAATTCAGGATTCACAGAGGTCATCTCTAGGAAAAAGAAGAGAATGAAAGGATTTGAAAGGATCCTAGATTCACTCTATAATGAAAAAAGAAGAAGATGGACAACTAGGAAACTTCAACATCTAGAACCACTAGATCGTCTACTAGAAGAATAGTAGACTTTGGAAGCAGTTCTAAAAGAGGAAGACCCTCAAAAAAGGCTCTCAGATCCAAGAGAACAGAGGAAGATATTGCAGATGGCACTCAACGTCAATTGAACCATCGGCAATCCCAACACCTAAATTTTACAAATGAAGATCATCTCTTGGAACATCAGAGGACTAAATGGAAACTCCAAACAAAGAACAATCAAGGAGTTACGAGAGTCCAGTAGGCCTAGTATTTTGCTTTTGCAGGAAACTAAGATGAACTCTAAAGTTCTGGAAATTAGTAGACAAAATTTCTAGGATACCTCCGACATGGCTGCGGTGGACTCTCAGGGTGCTTCAGGAGGTCTGGCTACATTTTGGGATAAAAGACAATATACTGGTATGATTCTTGCTGAAACCAATAACCACCTTGCTATTAATTTTCATGCTATTGAGAATAATTGTGACTGGGTACTATCTAATATCTATGCCCCTAATACGGTTGTTGGGAGGCGAAAACTTTGGACTGATCTCAAGATTTTCAGAAGTTTGCATATTACTACCAACTGGCTTATTATGGGAGACTTCAATTCTCCCCTAAACCCTGGTGAAAAACAAGGTGGAAACCAAAACTTCTCCACAGGTATGGATGAATTTGTTGAGTTTGTTGCTGACCTTAATCTTATGGATGTGGATCTTCATGGAAACCAGTTCACCTGGACTAACAGAAGGTTGGGGAAAGACCTAATTCAAGTGAGACTAGATAGAGCTCTTTTCTCTGCTAGCTGGATTATTAACCAGGACTTTCATCTCACCTCTCTTCCCAGAATTGGGTCGGACCACAATCCGATTGCTCTAAAACTCTTCAATTGGACTAAGCCCATCAGGAGTTCCTTCAAATTTGAAAATATGTGGATGGAACATGATGATATTCAAGATAGGATAAAGGAATGGTGGATCTGGGATGGTGAGGGCACTGCTCAGTATAGACTTATGCAGAAGCTTAAGAATGTCAAAAAATAGGTTAAAATCTGGAACAAAGAGGTTTTCGGAAATGTGTTTGTCCAAAAAAAGGAATTAAAACAAAAGCTTCAAGATCTTGAAATCAAGATGAACTTACAGGGGAGATCTCGTGAAGATCAAGAAGTGGAAAAGAATATTCTTTCAGAGCTACATACGGTTTGTAGCAGAGAAGAATCCTTTTGGAGACTAAAATCAAGGGCCATTTGGCTGAAAGAAGGAGATAGGAACACAAAATTCTTTCATATGACCACCCTAAAGCATAGAGCATGCAATAGAATAATGGAAGTTGCTAAAGGCAATGGCACTATTGTAAAAGACCCAAGGAGCATTAAAGAGGAAGCTCTCCAATTCTATGAAAAGTTGCTTAATGAGAATAATACCATGAATGAAGAAGTTGTCTCTTTCATGTTGGAGGCTATCCCCCAAGATAAAATTGAAACCAATAGATTTCAGGACATCACTAAAGCTGTCACAATAGAAGAACTTCAAAAAGTAGTGTTCACTCTTGAAGGAGATAAGGCACCAGGCCCGGATGGGTTTTCGGTCAACTTTTTTCAAAAGTTTTGGGAAATATGCTCGGATGACCTTCTCAGGGTGGTGAATGAATTTTACAGAACCAGGGATCTATTGAAAGAGCTAAACAACACTCATATTGTTCTTGCTCCAAAAAAATGGATGCTAAAGATTTCAAAGACTTCAGACCTATCAGTCTAGTGAATGTGATTTACAGAATTTTTACCAAGATCATTGCTACTAGACTCCAATCTATCATGAATGATTTAATATCAAAGCAGCAAAGTGGATTCATCAAAGGTAGGATTATCCAGGATGGAGTTATTATGGTCCATGAGACTATCCACTCTATGGATAATAACAAAAAAGCTAACATGGTCCTTAAACTTGATATGAATAAAGCATTTGATAAAGTCTCCTGGACCTTTCTGGATAAGGTTCTGGCAAAATTTGGTTTTCAAACTAAATTCAGAAAAATTGTTAAGGCATGCATTACTACAACCAGATTTTTAGTGGTGGTAAATGGAGAACCGGTGGGCTTTTTCAATAGTAGAAGGGGGCTAAGGCAAGGGGATCCCATATCCCCCTTGCTTTTCATTCTTATGGTAGACAGTCTTAGCAGAACAATTGATAAAGCAGTCATCGATGGATTGTTGAAAGGATCTAAGCCCACTTCCACTAATCAAACAACTTCTCATCAGCAATTTGTAGATGATACAATCCTTTTGTTAATGGCTTCCATTCTTGAAGCTAAGGCTATAAAGTCTATCCTGAAACTTTATGAAATTGCTTCGGGGCAAGACATTAATTTTGATAAAAGCTCAATTTTCTTTTTTAACACCCCTGAGGATAGGCAGATCAAAATTGCTAAAATTTTAGGCTGCAAAATCAGTTCACTCCCCACTACTTATTTGGGGCTCCCCCTTGGTACGAAAAAAGTATCAATCAATGTCTGGAATGCCCTTTTGGAAAGATTCCAAAAGAAAATGGCTGGCTGGAAAGGAGCCATTCTTTCAAGTGCTGGAAAATGCCTGCTCATAAAAAGTACTCTTCAGAATCTCCCTATTTATATCATGTCACTCTACAATATCCCTTCTTCTTTCAGAGAAAAAATTGAGAGGATTCAGAGGCACTTTCTTTGGCAGGGAATGGAGGATAAATTCAAATATCACTTGGTTGCTTGGGACCAAGTTTGTACTCCCAAAAAAATAGGAGGCCTGGGTATAAAAGATATCAGAAAAATGAATGAGGCTCTAATTGCAAAAATGGGATGGAGAATGCTCTCGAGAGAACCAACCCTGGATTGAACTAATTAAAGCCAAATACCTTAATCAACAAGAAACTATATCTTTTCTTCAAGAAGAGAACCTTCCCTATGGCTCCATATTTTGGAATAATTTAGTTCAGACCAGGAATTTCATCAGGCATGGAAGCAAATGGAAAGTGGGGAATGGCAGAGATATAAATTTTTGGGAAGATAAATGGACTAGCTGCAGCCTCATTGACAGATTTGGAGCACTCAAAGACAGCCTTGAGTGTAAGTATGGTACTAGAATCATGGATTACATTGACAGGGATGGCAACAATAAGAAATGGAAAAAACTCTCTGTGGATAGGGATGATCTGAACCACATGATGTCTTCATTACAAGAGCATTTGAATCTTATCCCCTTAAGTCAAATGGATGTCAAGGATGAATTGGTCTGGAATAACTCTATTGATGGGGATTATTCTGTTAAAGCTGGATATAATTCTTTCTTTGAAACTATGCAGTGCGAGTTCAACTGGAGTAGGATTTGGATGGCTGAGCTCACACCAAAAATCAACTTTTTCTTTTGGCTGGTACTTAGGGGCAGAATTCTTACCACTGATAACCTGATTAGAAAAGGTTTCATTATTCCAAATAGATGCCATCTCTGTAAAAAAGATTCTGAGGATATCAGACACCTTCTAGTGCACTGTGAATATGCCACTAAAATCTGGAATATTGCCTTTTCTAATTTCAAAGTTCTCTAGGCTGTGCCGAAGGACTTTATCCAGTTTTGGACCCAATGGAATCCCCCTTTTAAGCATTGTATTGTGAGAAGACTCTGGAAATTGGTTATGCCCCATATCATTTGGAGAATATGGAAGGACATAAATGACATCATTTTCAGAAACATTAAGCAACATCACAAGATCAGCTTTATGAAGATCACTAATGTTGTCAAAGAGAACATTGCAGATTCAAACCCCCCAAGAACAAGAACTATCCTGAAAATGAAGAGCATATCTTGTCCAACTGGAAAATTGGAGTTGACAATATTCAGAATAGCACACGCCCTAATATTGACAGGTCTCTGATACATTGGCATCCTCCTGATCTTAACTGGCACAAATTGAACTTTGATGGGGCTTCTAAGGGTAATCTTGAGATTGTGCGGGGAGGAGTGATTCGTGACCATAGAGGCAATCTGATTGCTACTATGCTGGTAAAATGGGGGTCCAAACTAACCATTATGCTGAAGCCTTGGCTGCTCTATGGGGGCTTAGAATAGCCCAGACTCAGAACATACAGAATATTATCCTGGAAGGAGACTCACTTAATATTATTAATCATCTTAATCAATCCTCGCCCCCTAGCTGGAATATCAAGGATTTCATCATGGAATCCATAAGCATCTGCCAAACCTTCAAAAATAGCCGTATTAGGCACACTTACAGGGAAGGTAACAAGGTTGCTGATGAATTGGCCAATTATGGCATAAATAATAATTTAACTATTTGGAATGATGCTATTTACATCCCTGAGAAGGTACAAATCAGCATTCAAATGGAAATTTATGGGCACTCAAGTGTGGAGTAAGGATAATGATGACTTGGAGTGGGCTTTAGTGAAGCTCAAAGATCACACATGCGGGAACTACTCTCATCACTCCCAAAACGTGTGCGGGATTCTAAATAATCGGGACAGAGATAGAAGTGCAACGACATTCCATACAGAAATTGAACAAGGGTTTAGAAGGCAAGAAGGGAAAACACTACAGAGAGGTAAAAATGGGAGGAGCCCCGTGTCAGATTGAACCTTGCAGTGATCCGGATTGGAAGGCAAATGCAGAGCTCTGGAATCTCCTTAAGCAGGGTGGGATTACAAATTTCATCGATCGCATTCAAGGTCACGACCAAAGCATTTCAATTCAATTCGCCATGGATTGGAAGGACCGCACAGAGTTGAGTATGGTGGACATAAAATTATAGTGAATGAAGAGCTTATTGCTGAAGCTACTGGTTTGGAGATGGAAGGCCTCCATTTCTTCAGCAAGAGAGTCGACAAAAAGGTGGAAGAGAAGAAATTTGTTGCTGAGGATGAGGTGTTGATGTTTGTTACAGTCGGGGCTGCGGGTTAGTTCAATTCCACCGCCCTTTGATGAGATAACCCGCATGATGGTCCATTACATATCTTTGGAAGGGAGGTATGTCACTGTCCCCACTAAGCATTTGGTTTTTCTAAACCACTTCCGTAGACAAATCACGGTTTGTTTCCCTCACTATCTCCTGAACTCTCTTGAACACTCCATCTGGGAGTTCCGAAGCATACATGGGCTACCCCTTTGCATCAAGGGCTTATTCTCTTGTTGCACAAGCTTTGCATTTCCAAATACCCTAGCCTCCCTTCCTCCCCCAGCACGACTCCTCTCCCTCCCTCCACCTGACACCACCCCCACTCACATCCCTTCCACCACGACCCCCACTCTCATCACTACCACCACCCCCACCCACATCCCTTCCACCATGACCCCCACTCTCATCACTGCCACCACCCCCAAGCCTAATACCAGAAAATAGAAGAAGCTCAAGCTGGAAACCCCAATTTGAGCAGAATCCTTCGCAGTAGCAAGGATATGGAAGTTGCACAAAACCTGCTACACATAAGCAGTGTTGGCCATGAAGAGGCCTCACAAAATGAAGCAAATAGCACTATACAAAGACTGAATGACCTTGAAAAGGAGATGATGAAGCTGAAGGAGGAAGTGACGCAACTTACCAAGCAAAAAGGGAAAAGGAAGATTGATGAGGGTACTGAGATAGATAACCAGCAAGTGGAGGACATCTATAAAAAGTTGAATTCCTTGGACAATCGAGTGGGAAGAGCCAAGGATCGCCATGAGCATAGTATGGCAATTTTTAATGCTATCAGTGATTTTCTGGAACAACATGTTCGCAAGCATCACTGTGTTGAGTGGGATTCCAGAGACTTTGTGGGGAATGGCCAAGGAGAGCAGCCAAACCTTGGCTAAGCTTGATACTAAGGACCCCACCCATATGACTACGGTGGCCCTCTTCACTTCTCTACAAACCATAAAATCTAAAATCACCAGAGCAGCTAAGAAGTAAGGTTGTTTTTCACTTTGCAGTGCTGATCTTTTCCGTCATTTTTGCTTTTTTTGTTGTTTTCTGGCTGCATGGTTGTAGCGCTTGTTCTGTTTTGCTCCTGATGTAACTTTTTGGTTACGGTTGATTTCAAACACCTATTCTGGATGCTGATCCTTTTTTGTTGATACTTTGATTGCTATATCTGGCTTTTTGGCCTTCTTTGTAAACAGGGTATAGTCCCTTCAAAACTATTTGCCATCAATAAAAAAAATATATATATATATATATATATATATATATATTCAATTACAACTAATTTCATGTAAAATTACGATGGTCAATACCAAATGCCGAATCCGGTAGGCAATCTATGATGATGATATTATCTCATCATCATAATGTGCCTCCTCATGACGCGCCTCCTCTAGCAGTCACTCTGCTCAAACTTATGGAGCTGCCTCATGAGGAGGCTATGGAGTTGCCTCACAAGGTTGTGGATCTATCTGGAGACCGTGGAGTTGTCTTGCTACGTTGTGGATCTCGCCACATCAACCACATATGTGCCAATGCTCCCACAAACATGACACTCTATGGTATATGATGTCTTCTCCTAGAAGGACCAGCCTCATCGCCCTAGGAGAGACGAGTGCCATGATGAAGAAGTGAATAAATCAATGATGTAATGGAGTCGAGGGTCTAAACCTCCATTATCTCCTTCACAACAGAAGGGAAAAAAACATTCGAATAGGAGGGTTAACAATGGGCCTAAACTGGACTATTATGTAAATGTTGTGCCCCCACCCTATCTTGTGCAGAGCCTTGGTCTCTTCCTGGAAATATCGAACGTCATAATAGTTAGGTATTTCATTGAGCACGAACTCGCAATAGAGTTTCCACAATAATTATTGGAACATCTCAAAATTATTACAAAGTGGTTGGTCAAAAACCATCCACCACTTATCCAAGAAATTGTTTGTAATCCCCTTGTGATTACACCAATGTATAGGGAATATTTTGTAATCCAATCGTAATGGTGCATTGGTATTTGGATCTCGTAAATAGTTCACACAATTTTTCCTTTGTGATTTTTTTTTTTTATTTTTCACCGCATCATAGGACAACTTATCTGAATATAAATCACGACGTTGTTTTAAACTATCTCATGTATTATTTTTTCATACCACATTGTCAATATTGGATAACAATGATCCTAATGATGTGGCTAGGTTTTCACGACAAGGATTTGTGGCATTAGGGTTCATTAAAGTTTCTATTAAACCACGAACTTGCACTTTGTGGTTTGCAATTTCCCCCAAAATCAGTTGTTGGGTGTTAGGAGGATGTCTGACAATAGAAGAGGGTGTTCTAGGGATGTTTTTTTATTTCTCTTTGTTCGGGGATGAATGCGAGATTGATTTAAAGGTAAAGAAACATTTGAAAATGAAAATAAATAACAAATCAACAATTATCTAAAAAATAAAATTTACAAAGAAAAAAACCTAAATCAACATTGACTGACCTTCTTCGCTCTCCGCCATCATCGATTCAAGGTGCCTGGGGTGTCGAAGACGTAAAAATATCTAAAATGCGAGTGTGTCTTTCCTTGTTTGTGTTTTGGATTCCTTTCATTTTTTTGCAAATGAATAGCTATCGAGTTTATTTGTTTTTTATTACGATCAAAACATGAGCGTGTTATAATGTGCTCACATTATGGGTTGGAAAATCCAAACCATAACGTGCTCACATTATAATGTGATCCCAAGATTTCCCATTTGTGTTATAACGTGACCGAGCCATAACACGAGCACGTTATGGTGAAAATGGCCAAAAAGTGGATTTGTGTCCGCTTTTTGACCCCCATCTTTGTTTATAGGCCCAATAATCATATTTTAGTTTAATAATTTTGGTGAACTTGATCTTCGAATTCACCTTCGTTCTAGGTATTTCCTCATCTTCTCTCTCATGACACCTAAAGTTTCTCAAATGTCTTTGTCTGATTTACTTAAGATGCATCCCAATTGCTGATTATTATTCAAAAACCCTAGACACCATGTATCTCCCTAGAGATATGCCGCCACATCAAGTGAGTTATATTTTGATCATTTATCTGATGACCTTAGTACTCATGATCCTCCATCTAATCAACCCATGTTGGACTCAATTCAAGATTTACATTCTTTATTTCAAGACAAATTTTAGGTTATGGAATCCACGATTACATCTCTCAAATCTGAAATTCAACATCTTAAGGACGTTTTATTAGGATCATGTTTGTTCCCCCTATCCATCTCATCCTCATTCCATGCCCACTACATGTTCTCATATCAGTGATCCTCAAGCCATACCATTACCAGAGCCTCTCATCTTAGATTGAAATACTAAGCAACATAACCTTCCTACTAAGCTCCTTAGTCATCACTTGATCACTTTACCACCTACTCATTACTATCCTCCTTATCAACTAGAAAAATATCAAGGGCATCCATATTTTAATTATCATCGGATCAATGGAAATAATGACAACAATTTTTATGCTTTACAACAAAGAATTAAACATCTTGAGTGTTAGGGATTTATCTCATTCACTGCACAACATTTTGTTGCATGCCCATCTACAAATGCTACATCTTAATGGGTTCCTAAATTTGATTCATCTATATCTAATGAACATCATGCTATCACTTCTACTAGTGCCTTCTTTGGCCACTCAAGTGCCACCTATTCAGTCCACTCCACCTCCTCTTATGGATAGTCCTACTCCTCCACTTAAGTTATCTATGACATTACCAAGTCAATCTAAGAAACCTCCTCTAAAGATCAGTTCAATCTAGCCTCCACTCAAGTCATCTGCGGTTAACAAAAAACCACTCATTACACAAACCAAACAAACTCTAGCTAAAATCTTTCAACTCTAGTAATTTAAGGAACCTATCTGAGTCCTCGTCTCGTCTCAACATCTAATCACTTTTTTCAAAGAAACTACTCCTTACATTGATCCACTTAACATCTTTTGAATAAATCTCCATCACTTATATACTTGGGGGCCATGACGCTTATCATCCCCTTCCCTCTTCTAAGAAAAAACATGTGTATTACGTCTTCATCACATAACAATCCAACATCTGCTCATTACACTCATACTTTGACATACACTCGCATCATCACCACTCGGTGACACACTCTTGTACTTTGGTTTAGAATTGTGTTGAGGGCATCTTACACACATGCACCCCAAACACTACACTATAGGCATTGTGTATCTTCATACATTATACATTTTGTACACACATGTTTTCCTACATACATCATACACATTCTACACATACCTCGCATACTCCACCATAACCACTACAAATTGCACATTTTCCACACATCATCTTACATTTTAAATCCTACACCTTACATATTACATCTTACGTCTTACAACTACTGTGCATCTACACATCTTATCTCAGCTATGCATCTTGCATTACATAGAATACACCCTAGTACACACATTTTGCACATTCTCTTTTATGTGTTGCACTCACTACCCGATGATGCACTCCAGTCACATGGTCCATATTGGATTGTTGAGGGTATACAAATAAAATGGGCATCATCACCCTTACTCGTTCATCATTAAATATTTTCTCATGCAACATACTTAGATTAAGTGATACATACTTTAGGATACGGGGTCACTTCTTCTACCATCATCTCGTGATAGGCTACATAATCACTTTTTCTTGCATCATTTAGTGGTATATGCTTTGCTTTACGCTTCATCACCAATCCTTTTATATTCATCTTTTTGTGATATAGACTTGGGATACAGAGTCATGCATACTTCCTCTTTAGGTCGCATATCATCAATACACACTCATCACAACGCGTACCTCACAACACATAGTTCGACCATTTCTTGATGACACACTCTAGTTTATGGTTCATTCTTGACTGCTAATGGGGCATACTAAATGAACATCACTGCATACAATTCTATTCACTTGGGGGGATTGTGGATCCTATCATTGAATCGTATTTTGTTCCATCCATCCACAACATACTGCATTTTATGGTTGCATTTACTCTTTTTTGCACTTACTTTTACATGTTCTCTTTATTACACATGCGAGATAGATATCTTGTATGTCACTATCATTCTCATGTACACACATGTGTGTTCACTTGCTTTTTAGTTGTGATTGCATGTTATACGGGGATACTACACGCATAACATGGATGTTTGACTACCAGTCCCACAATGGCTCTGGGGAATCCAAATTTGTATGCTACAGGGGCTATTGTTTAATTTTGTTCATAACACACTACTTTGGTTTATACACTCTTTGGAATACGTTTTATCTTTCTAACATGTTGATGGGTATTCCATGTCTTTGTATTTGTTATGTAGGGATATTTGTTCCATACTTATTCGTAACATTGTGTGCTATTGTTTGCTCTTATTTTTGGGATTTTCCTTTTTCTTGTGTGCACACTTGCTTGTTTGTGGCCACCTATGGCCTTGATTATCTGTGATGTCGTGAGTGGTGTCCCATGTTTGCAACCTTCTTTGTGCGGTCTACATTGTCTTTTTGGGTGTTTACATTATCTTCTTATTCTTTATTTAGTTTACACTTGTCTTCTACATGCATGTTCATATGAACACTTGTTTTCTAGACATCTTGTTTGTATGTGCCTTGGTTTCTATCAAGCACATCCATTCCCCTTGCAGAGCACAATTTTAATATCTATGTTCAGTCCTCTTTTGGGGCCACATTCTCCTATATGTGACGTCGCATGCATCCTTAAAGATGGGGGACATAATTTGGGTTTAAAAAGATTTAGTACAGTTTAATTTTCAATTTTGTCCATGACACAATGGGTTACAAAGTGAGTGGGTTCAGACTAGTCTACGAACTCCTTACACAATGAATTTTACAAGAAAGATTGTCTTTAGAAAGGTTGTCATTTGGGTTTACAAATAGTACTTGAGTACGAGTTTAATTTTCAGTTTTTGTCCATGATACGGTGGGTTACAAAGTGAGTGGGTTCGAGACCGATTTTACGAACTCGTACACAATGAATTTTACAAGAAAGGTTGTCTTTAGCACATGCGGGGAGCGATTAAAGGACAGAGGATAAACCAGACCTTCCTCTCTACACTTCCATGACGTCAAATCACCCAAAAAACTAGATAGTGCGAGATATATCTTCACTCTCGGGAATCGATTACTGAGTTGGAGGATGAATTAGACTTTCCTCCCTACACTTCTTCGGCCAGTGGCATGAGATCACCCAAAAATGCACACTTCATCGAAATTTACATGATCCTTTCTAGACCCCTTTACTCTTCACGGATCAGGTGCACATGTTCGTTTTTCATTTTTGTACTTTCTTTATATGCTTTTTACATATATACATGTGTTTTTACACATTACACATATACATGTGTATTTGATTACTTGATCATCTTCTCTTTTGCAGGTCCATCTGTATGGGAAGCAAGAAGTCAACAACACAAACATAACGAGTACATTACATACCCATTACTAACCATGTAGGTACACTACACACATTAGCATCTACACGCGCATTTCCACCCTAGGTTCACTCTCATAACTATTTTTACACTTTTGCATCTTTAGTCTCCATGCTCCATGTTTTTATCACTCCACGCTTTGTTTAGTCCTTGGCACATTTTCTACATCACTCTACATGGATATCAGGTATGCATCTCTATCTACTTTATGTTACCAAGCTTTCCGCTCACCAACATAAAGTGGGGGAAAATGTAGACACTAAATCACGCACTTTCAGTCATTATTTAGTCTCGGTCTCATATTACTATTCATATGTCTCTCAAGTGGAAAGAGTAATAATTAACCCATGTCTTTGGCCATTTTTCATTACTTTTTGTTGTTGTTTTCAACCTTACACCAACACTTTCCTAGTCTCGTCTTGTCATACCGTATTTTTCTCATCTATGATGGTAGGGCGACTTGGTCCCCCTCTGGGTGCCTTGATCCTCTTTGTACTTTCCTCTCACCTTTTAGGCACTTTCTAACCGTTTGAGATTCTTATATTTTTGGTGATTTATGTTTTTGAGGTTACTTGCAAGATTAAAGAAAGAGAACCATATAAATATAAATTTATGTGACCATATTGATGGACCAAGCACTAAGAACTTACTATCACCACCTAAGGTTACATCCATCAAAACATCTATACCTACATTTGCATCCATCTAGCTCCATCACAAAGCACACAAGGTTGGTTCATTTGCATCACACTTCATAAGAGGGGAGTCAATTGTTTCCATGTACATGTTTACTACATTCTACATCTGGTTATTTTCTCACTACTTCACAAAGTGTGACTGCCACAAGAGCACCTAGGGCACAATTATACACACACACACACACACACACACACACACCTAGAACTACATTAGGTTTTAGATATAGTACTGCAACACACAATTAGTAAGTCCACCATCATGGTAGCGAGGATAGTCTAACCCTTTCATATGCATATTTCTTTTTTAGGGTTTTGATGTTTTGCTTAGGGTTTTACGAGTAATTCTTCCATCTTTGGTTTACAAGTGACATTTGGCGCATTTCATCAACATTCACTCGAAAGGAAGCAAACATAAGAAAACATCCATCAACACTTCAGAGGAGGTTCCTTGGTCGTTTTTGTATACTAGGGTGCTCGGATCTTGACCAGGGCATCCTAGGTTCCCTATCCTCCTCTAGTTGCTTCTATCAGCCTTGAGATAGCTTGGATATGTATTTTATTGGGCTCCTGTGTGGTGGTTTCCTCCTTGTGTTTGGTTGGGTTCCATTACGACACGATCTACGAAAATATCAAATTAGCTAACGCCTTCATAACCCTCTTGCACATTAGGGTCTCAAATTTCATTGCTTGGTTCTTGGGTATCATTTTAGTATTTTACTACTTCATTTATTAAGTCATTTTAATGCTTCTATAGCTTTATATTACACTAGAATAATCATGTTTTAGTTTAATCATTTCCCATAAATAATTCCTATTTTAAATGAATGTTCACTAAACTTGAGATGCACTTTTTTACTAAAATATAGTTGTAGCAAATAAAGGAGGCAGAGATAGATTCTTTTTCCATCCGTACACACGCCTGTGTTCATGTTAGATCAAGAAGATCTTCACTATTTCCCTTAAATTACCACATATCCGAGTGTAGCGAATAGCTCTGAGGGACTCAAAAACAAAAATGGAAGCCTAAACATTGGGTTCCAAATGTGGTATAGCATTTTGTTTATTGCAAAGCGGTTCTATTTATTTATTTGTCTCGAGATGGCTTCATTGAGATTAAGAGGAGGCCTAAATATTGGGTTCTAGATGTTTACAACAATCAACATTCGCTACGAATTTGATTAAGTACGAAACGGATAAAATCACAAGCAAGTGGGGATGGCGGGTGTCGCTGGCTTTGGCGGTGGTTCCAACGGGGATGATGACGATAGGAGCATTTGGGCTTCCAGACACGCCCAACATGATCGATAGAGCGAGGTCATTTGGAGAAGGGACGTCTTTATCTTTGGAGAGGATTCGCGGGACCGGTGACATGGATGTCAAATACCATGACATGGTAGAGGCCAATGAAATCTTGAAAAGCATAAAACTTCCGTTCCGTAACATTTTGCAGAGAAGATAAAAACCTCGGTGGTGATGGCCATTCGCAATCCACTTGTTCCAACAGTTCACGGGAATAAATGCCATCATGTTTTATGCGCCTATTCTTTTCAAGACTATTGGGTTTGAAAACGATGCGTCTCTCATGTCTGCGGTCATAATCGGGTGGTCAATGTTGTGGCCACCGCCGTCTCCATTGTCACCATCGCAGAGATATGGACGGAGGTTTCTCTTCATTGAGGGTGGTATTCGGATGGCGATCTCTCGGGTAGTAATGGTGATTCTGTTGGGAGTCAAATTGGGAACTTCGGGGGAGGGAGAGATGTCCAAGGCATATTCCATACTGGTTATGGTGGTGGTTTGCATATTCGTTTCACCTTTGCGGTCCTGGGGACCTCTCGGGTGGCTCGTTCCCAATGAGATTTTCCCTCTTGAGATTCGATCCACGCCTAATCCATCACTTTGTTTTAATGGAGCTGCTCTTCACTTTCATTATTCGCAAGGCGTTTCTAGCCATGCTCGCCACTTCAAGTTTGCCATTTTCTCTTCTTTGCTCTCTGGGTGCTCATCATGAATCTCTTCGTTTATTTCTTTCTACCGAAACCAAACATGTCCCCATTGAAGAGATGGCCACGGTGTGGAGTCAACAATGGTTCTGGACAAGATTTGTGCCTACGCCCCACCTAGATCACAAGGAATTACAGGAGGAGTCTCACCCCGAACCTCATGACAATCTGCTGGAAATATTGCCTTCATCGACCACTCATTCTATTGTGCTATCTCATTCCCATTCTTTTGTATACTCATTTAATTATTGTATAGTTAGACTTCTCTATTTACATGTGGCCCGATCACACGGGCTTACATTCTTTTTCTGTGTAAATTGAAAATTGTACATGCTCACTATATTGAGAGCTCAAAATCCATTTAATTCAATTAGTTTAATGGTACATGAGAGAGTTAATTCCAAAAAAAAAGAGAAATAGAGAGGAGTTTGTAATTTTATAGTGCAAAAGAATTGAGATTATGATCCACTCCCAATTGTATTAGATTAGGTGAAGACGCCTTTTTAAATACTATGTGATTTTTGTATTTGAATATTTTTAGTTTTGAGTTAAGAAAATTATTGAAATTAGATGTGTTATTTTAGAACGTGGTAAAATATGATGGTTATTAGTTTGTAAATATCACGTTCAATACATTTGAAATGTAATACATGTATCTAATATTTGTCCACATTAGATTGTCAATGTGTTACAAGCCATTCATAGATTTTTATTCTTGAATATTGATATGTTTACAATGTAGACAAGGTGTAGCTTTCACATGGAATAGATTTAAGATTTTCCTTTTTAAGTACAAAGTTTTTTTGTTGATTTGATAAGTTTTTAGTTTTTAGTTCAAGATTTATAATTTTTTTTTTTTTGGTTCTAATTTCTTTTGTTTTAATACTCGATTCTCTATGTTATTTATTTTTGAGTGATAAATGATGTTTGTATTATCAAAACCATTTATTATTATTTAGATTGATAAAAGATGTTGTTCTTAGTTTTGGATTATGCGAGATGATTCAATTTATTTAATTTTATAAACCCAAGTATAAAGACTTCTATAATTATATACAAAATTTGGAATTCATCATAAGTATCCAGTTTTGATTAAATATTTGGGTCTCGTTGTAAAATGCACACATTAAAAAAATATGGCCCCGATTTCAAGTTCATGTGCAAGAGTTATGGCTTTCAAAAGATTAAATAGTTTTTAGGGTGGTAAAAGATCCTTTGGAAATTTTCAACCTTAAGAAGTGGTTTTCACAATGGCTAATATGTAAATAGTATTAGTTTCATGAATGTCATGGTGATTACAAAATCATCGAATTGTCTAAAGTGGTGATTTTACTAGATTATAATGTACATGAAGATTAAAGGCAAAGGAACTTCATCTTTTCAACTTTTGAGCTTCCTAGGCATGCTTAGCGAGTGTTATAGTTGTATAAATGAACCCATGAAACTTTAGATAAGGAAGAGAAAGTGCATACGATCAGTTGTGTTCATTTGAGTGTAGTTGAAGACTACAATGTGATAATGGATGAGTGTAGTAATCTTGTTTCTTTAGAGCAACAAGTTCCTCAAAATATTTTGTAAGCCTTGAGATGACATAATACTTATAAAACTACAAGAAGCTAACATAGACGAGGAACCATGGATTTCCCATGTAATTTGGGTTTTTTTAATGTAACATCTTGTGTACATTTTTCTTTAGTATATTTTTTTCTTGGATATTTTTAATTTTTACAAGTAATATTATATCTCAAATAGTTAAAGGAATTAGGAGTTGAATATAAAATCACAAGTACTCATCATAATAGTAAGTAGGAACTAATTTTTTTCTCTAATTATGCCATAGGCGTTACCCCTATGGGAAAAGGCTTTGCGGACATTCATGGGGTGTGTTAAATTTGACGGCCGAAACGACAGTTTTGCTATTTTTGGCTTTAAATGGAGTTGACTTTTGGTAAAATTAGTGAAGTTGAATTAGCAAAGTTACATACACTCAGGCAGTTTATCTGGGTGTTCCAACTGTTCCTTCTCTGTAAACCCTGCAAATTTGGAGAACCCACAACCATTCGCAGTTGCTTAAATAATTTAAAGTGGTTGTTTGACCCCAAAATCACAAAATCATTGTCAAAAGAAGGTTATGCTATATTGAAGCAAGTGGGAACCCATGGAATAATATGCCCTGCTAATTAAAAATTAATTCATGTATATTAACTATTGTTATTTGCAAGAGTTAAGTTGCTTAGGAAAAGGAGATAAAATCAAAGCTTCATGGAGAGGCCTCACTTTGGTAGGGTAGAAAATTAAGTGGATTTAGACCAGGAAAGGTAATCAAAGTTAAAATTTACCAATTTGAGGATTTCGTTACTTTCTTATGGAATTTCTTATTCATTACATCTTTCTCCATTGTGAATGGTACAATGGTACATGTTGTGTTTCATATGGAAAAATCACTGTCTAACTAATATAAAATTTCTTTGCATGGGAGGCTGCCGATTGGCATTGGATTACTGCTTTTGCAACAATTGAGTGGAATTAATGGTATCATGTTTTATAGCACTTCCATCTTCAAATCTGTTGGTGAGTTTCACTTCTTAGATCTCGATATCTTCACCTTGTAATTTTGTACCAAGTCTTTTATCCAAATTTTATTTGGAGAACTACATAATCTGTTAGATGCTTTGTAGTCTTTGGCAACAAAAACTTGTCTATAAATTGTAAAATATTTAAATTTGAGGAGAAAAAATGTTATTACAAATATATTTAGATCATATAATGTTTGCATGAGCTTGTTTTAGAAATCAAAGAATTAAGCTTCAGTTTTATCATAATCATCAGATAGTGAATGTTTTGTAGATTTTCTACAATATATGAATCATAACCCAACCATTAGTTGATAATATTCATTGAAGACCATATGTTGTCATTTCTTACCTGCACATGGATCAAATGGTAAATGTTTTGTAGATGTGCCTACCAACGACTCATATAGAAGTGAAAATTCGTTCTAAGAGCCATATGAGATATCATTTTTCCTCCTTTTCGGATAGTCATTGAGGGACCAATCACCTCAAGGCAAGGAGAAGATTCGTTTGCACAACTTACAAGGTGTAGTTCCAGTGTAGAAGAAGTTTTTTGAGTTCCTTGTGCAATTCTCAAAGTTAAGAAGACTTGTTTAACACTTTCAAGCATTTATTAATTTCGAAGATGATATAAAGCATGTAATTGTAGATGTGCTTACCATATAGAAGTGAAAATTTGTTCTAAGAGCCATATGAGATATCATTTTTCCTTATTTTCGGATAGTCATCGAGGGACCAATCACCTCGAGGTGGGGAGAAGATTTGTTTGCACAACTTACAAGGTGTAGTTCTAGTGTAGAAGATTTTGAAACTCTCAAAGTTAAGAAGACATGTTTAGCACTTCCAAGCATTTTCTAATTTCTGAAGATGGTATCAAACAATGAAAACTAGACATACTTCACTCAAACGAAGGTAAGGCTCAAGTGTGATGAAGTTGGATAAGATGGATCTGAGCAGAGTTGTTGATTGTTGCATTCTTCAGATTTTTTGAACTCATACATGTTTGATGCCTTGATCCTTTATTTTGGGAAGGCATAGTTGCAAATGGATTGGATAGCATAATGATTGAGTATTCATTATTTTGTTGTAACTAAAATTCCTTTACAAACATGATATGAAGGAAGTAGTCTAACGGTATACATACGTTGCCCTGATCACCCGACAACTTTAAACATTGCAGACTTGAAAGTTTAAGAAGCCATAAAAGGTAAAACAAAATAAACCTTTTCTTGGACATAAAATAAGAACAAGGAATATTATGAAGATAAGATGAATTGTTTGAGAACACCTAGTTTTAGTCAAAGAAATAGATGGAAAGAGGTGTAGGGCCAAGAACATTTTTGGGTTGATTTGTATTTTACATTGAAAGCAAGGCTAAGTGGATACATGCCAAACTTTTAGAAGAAGGTAGAAGCACAAGTTGCGATTGAAATATGGAAATAATGATTTACTTGGAATAGGCTAAAAGTATGCATGAATTCTTTTTTGGATTTCCGCTTAAACTAGAAATGACACTCTCTAGCTTTGTGAGTGTTAGAGGGTTGTCAATATTTTTGAAACACTTGGTTACCGTATAATGAATTTCCTAGAAGGAACCTTTTGAAATTTGGCATAATGATGCATATTTAGGCAACACTTTGCGGTGTTGTGGGGCTAAAAACATAGAGATGGGAAGAGTGATGAGTGGTAAAAAGATGCCATTGGGGCATGGTAAATAACATGACATATTGTACATGGCAATGGTATATTGATACTTACTGGGGAATACCTTCGGTCAAATATTCTTTATTGGACACATGAATAAAGACTAAATAATTTCTATTTCCTTGGTTTTTCTATGACAAACATGTATAATGCACTCATTAGTAGGTAAAAAGGTGTTTAAGAGAGGTGTATGCAAATTTACCTACCTATAAGAGATATCAAATGGAATTGAGAATGAATTATTCCTTACCTACAGGCATTTCAAGTAACTAACATGCATGTGAGGTAAGCGAAAATCTTTATTCGGTAAGATAGACTTATCTAAGGAAGAGGAAAACTGACCTACAACATGGAGCTTTATGACGAAAACGTCCTTTTCTTCCCAACAACGGTTTCGTTAAAGATATCTGGTGTATATTGCCTCCCCTCTTCTAGAATAAAAAATGAGACATGAGGATGATTAGCTAAGAGCCCCTATATTATGATGTACATATTTAAACATGCCTACATATGTGCAATATAATGTATTCTACTCAATATTATAATAGATGCACATGTAAGGTCTGTAATTGGAAGTGACTATTATGTAATAAGGTGCAATTGATGATCAAAACACATGTCCACCTAATGTTGACAAATGATTAGTTGTATAATTAGATGTAGGTGGTTTCAAGGTTGTTGTGGGTCCCAAATGTTATATAAGCCAAATAGAGGACATTTTATCGGATTCATCTCTCCCATGTGATTGTTATTTATGAATCAATAGAATGCATGGCAGCAATATATCAAATCAAGAGCAATGTGAGGAGTGGTGCACTTCCTCCTTGGGAGACATCTTGTTATGCCGAAGGCATTTCCCCTATGGGAAAGGGCTTTGTAGACATTCACGTCACTATGTTAAATTTGAATTTACCGAAATAACGATTTTGCTATTCTTGGCTTTAAGTGGAGTTATCCCTTTTTGTTTCTAGCACATACATGATCTTATAGAAGAAGATAAGATCATATGTTCGATAGAATTTCTCATATTTTTGCATGAATCTCAAAAATAACATGTTACGTAGTTGGTATTTGGTGATCTTATCTAAAACAAGAGTAATTAAATTGTATTTTTAAGGTTGATGAGATGCATCTAAGATTTAAAAACTGCATGGCCATGCACAATGAGACGAGCTTCAATTATGCAGTTAAATTATGTTTTTCTTATGAATTGTGTATCGAAAATAACAATGACGATTGAATTATAAAAGCACTGGAAGCAAAGCAAACCGTATGGGAATTAGGGTCCTTGCAATCATGGCTACACCAAGTATTTTATAGTGGTAATTGTAATAAGCTTATATGTTTACCGCAACGAGCTTTAGGTGCAGTGCAATCATGGCTACACCAAGTATTTTTAATTTGGTAATTGTAATCGACTTATATGTTTACTGCAACGAGCTTTAGGGTCTGTGCAATCATGGCTACACTAAGTATTTTGTAGCTGGTAATTGTAATCGACTTATATGTTTACTACAATGGAGCTCGAACCATTCTAGATGAGGCTAAGAGTTACAAAGCCAAGTTGATACGCAAAGACTCCTTTTTGTCATCGCTCCAAGTTTCATAACCCTTCTATAAGTAATCACACAAATTTGTTTGTAAATTTCTTCTGGATTTTCAGCATAGTTGTTTGTTGTATCTATGTGCTATTTTTGGTTAATAATATTTTTGAAAAACCTATTATTAGTTATTATTCCCATGGGCATAGCTTTATAACTCTAGAAATGAAATGCCATAATTTTAGTATTATTCACAAAGCTTAGAGTTATGCCTCTGGTAGTGATTATATGGTGCCTTCCATCTTCCTTGGAGTTTATTCGAACACCATGCTTCCCAACCATTTCTATTGTGAAAATCTAGACCAAGATATTTCTATTCTCTGACCACATTTAGGAGAATACTTGAACTGAAGTTTTGAAGTTGTTATTTCCATTGAAGAGGATCCTCAAGAGGTTTTCCAACTTCTTTCGGACTTGGATTCTTTCATCATTCCAAATCCTTACTTGCTTAGGAAGTTTGAACACATCAAGATATTTTATCTATTTGATTCAACTTAAAATCTCTAAAAGGGATTCCCTCAACAAGAATGGCTTCAATTTGACCTTTCGTTACCCTCAACAGTTCATTTGCGTTTTATTCTTCTTTTCCTTTTCTTTTCTCACCAGTGGAAATTCAGTTGATGCTTTCCTAGAACTAAGGATATATTTTGTATTGACTGATTTGATGGAGGAGGACTCTAATTTGGCAGACAGAAGCTACAATGTGCCCATCGAAGTGATAGATGTAGAACTCTTACTATGGGCCAATTATTATTTACTTTTTGCATGTAAATCCACTCAAATTGTCCATTTTTACACAAGACTAAGCACAACTTGAGATCTTATATGTTGTGCCTTGACAGTTGCTATAGAGACACATATTTTGGAATAAATCATAAAATAATTTACAATTTTGTAGATCTCTGATAATAGAGGAAAATTAATAATTAAGGAGTTTATCCACAATGGAGTCGAGTGTTAACATTGGAGAGTAGGGATGGGAGACATGGAGAGTGGAACCTTCACCAAGTAAAAGCAGAGTATACCATGTAATCATCCATTAGACCTTTTTATTTTGTCTTTGACATTTTTATGGAGTGCCACAAAAATCTTTTCAAAAGAAGGTAGAGGTGCAGATCTTAGGGATAATTCCATCTACCATCCATATTTTAGTGGTCCTTACATTGGGCCGAATAATATTAAACTTGGAAATTAATGTCAGGTCCAAAAAGGAGTGAAAATTATACTTCACCGCAAAAGCCCCACCCCTGTCATGCTCTTTGTAAGTAAGCAAAGAATGATCTATGGGGATCCTCTAAAATAGGATAAGGTGGAAGACTATTCGGGGTCAACACACACAAATTACCAGTCCCACAAAGTGGTCTAGGGCTATAGAACAAGAGTCGTATACATACAAGGTTGTAAAGGAAACAAAAGAAATTTAAAATGTATGAATATTAATAAAATTAAATTTAAATAACATCAACTACAAAAGTAATAACTATCCCTCTAAATCAAATAACATATACCGTTTGGCGTTCGCATTGCATTGTACACATGTGATTGCTAATAAAGATAAAGATTATCATATTCTTTTTGTATTATGGTTAATAGTGAGGGATTGAAATGTAATCCTACACTGGGTAGTAGCATGGCTAGAGAATGAAGATTTACATGCAATGTATGTACATCTAGGAAGCATGTGTGAAAGTTTTCATAATGCATTATTACACTAGAGGTGTTTATCGGTTGGAATGAGCCACTTTGCCTCGACACAGGTCATAGTTTATACGGTAGAGATTGCAAATTTCATTGAAGCATTGAAATCTAACGCCCAGAATGCATCCAGTCATTTCCCACAGAGACATTAATTTCGCGTTAACCCCATGAAGCATCTCGCATCGAAAACATGCGATCACGAAATTATTGGCTAAGAGATCCACATAAACATGTCCATGTTGATAAGGATCATTTATTTCCATCAACCCTTCCATATGAGATCTCGCTCACATGTCGAGTCCGATGATTTCATCTTCCACGTATATATATGTCAAGAACTAGCAAAACATCATAACCTAATCGCACACTACAATACGACGAGTCTGTAATGCACCAATCCTTCTAAAGCTTCCTCTGAAATGTTAACGAATGTTTTGGTCCATTAGATAACATATGTCCGTCACACACTCTGTAAAATTTGGAGAGATGATTCTAGAATGCCCATTTCTAAAAGTTCTCTACTATTTGTAGATGTACACACATGTAGTAAGGATAATAATGTTATTAATTTCCATTTGGATTCCCACACCAACAAACCCAAATATAACCATATCAACCATCTTTTTGACACTCAAACATTTAGCGATCGACCTTCTTGATGCGTTGTAAGTTCATTCCAATTCCTAAGGATTCCCTAAACAAGTTGAGCTTGAGAAAGCCACATCACTCCTAATAAGGATTGATACTCTTCGTACACCCTACGAATTGGTTGGTACAATGAGATCCACTTGGTGTCGAAATATTTTAATAGTTTATGCCCATTTTTGGTCCTACAAATATTTGGAATTCCATGAACCTTTTAGGACTACAGCAGAAATAAGCATGCACCTCTCAAACAAGGTCTTCAACTTTTGCTACATGTTTAAATTTGCCAACTATTTTGTAAGCTAGGTTCATTCTATGAGCCATACAATGAATGAAATCATATAAGGGCAATGAGATGTTTGGATTCTTACACACAGACCATTACAATGACCTTGTATTACAGATGCCCCATCTTCCCCGACACATACCATCTTTGATGCAATTGCAACATCATCCATGTCACCGATCTCCTTCAAACTTTTTATCACCAACCCACAAATGTTTTCAGCATTGGAGTTCTCTCTCATCTTGTGAATAACAAGGAAGTGAGGGTGTCTCAAAGAATTCTCAACGGTATACACATGCATATAGACCCAAGCAGTATTATCTATTGTTGTAACCTCATCAAGTGACAAAGATATGTATCGTGTAGACTTAGAGGTTTCTATTTTAATATTTCTTTCTCAACCATAGCTAGGCATTTTTCCCAATCCCAACCACTACTTTATGACCAATGAGAATGAGGAAAGTGTGGGACACTAAGGAAATACAACATCTTCTTTTGTTCAGGAAAATATGTTATAGGATGACCTCTTTTCAAAATGTGAAAAATAGTAGCTATTTGAACTATTTTATTCAAAAGATTGTTTTAAACGATCTTGTTGAATTGAGAGGTAATTGTCCCTCCATTCACTACAACTATTCTTTCATTTCTCTTGTGCTCTTCAAATTATTTTTCATACCTAATATGCAAACAATCATCTGTATTTTACCATCTGGAAACATTATTCTTAATGTCATCTATAATTATCTTTTCATATATCTTTCCTACATGCTTCTCAATAGTATCAACTTAAGTTGCATTATCTTATCCCTGCCCAATCTCAAGCTACAGAGTATACATTTGCATTATTTTAGAGGTTTAGCTTTATTCTCATTTTCAATGGAGTTCAATAAATCGAAACTTAGGATCCCACTCTAACACGATGATAACAATGGTATAGCTCGATACCAAATGATAGAAAAGAATTATATGGCAATGATCAAAGAGGGATGGAAGCCTCACAAATATTATTGATCATGAAATTAGATTACATAACAATGCAAGAGCTATAATATTTATAGATATTAGATAGCCTCATATGGATAAACATGACACTCTATTAGGCACCAACTACGAGATGATAAGACCCATCTCACATGCACATGTAATTACTACTAATACCAATATTGAATGTTATCAACATAACAATATTGAATGCAAGTCACTAGACTAGAGTGCACATGTTGCACAATATTAAATAAAAGACAATGCAATAAAATGCAATAAATATGCCTATGCTAAATTATGCTAACACCGAAACTTCTTCCCAAGTCCCATTTTGTTTCCTTTCTCTTTCTTCCAAAAATAGGTGTTCACTAAGTATTTTCCTTGGTGGAA
The DNA here is from genome assembly GCA_018340775.1 of Taxus wallichiana var. yunnanensis. Lineage (NCBI taxonomy): Eukaryota > Viridiplantae > Streptophyta > Pinopsida > Cupressales > Taxaceae > Taxus > Taxus wallichiana. The sequence goes on along the minus strand of CM031242.1, from coordinate 562,937,700 downwards.
TTTATAATTCGTTGATTTGTCACTACCAAAATTTTCACCTCCAACATTCACTTGGGCACTAACAGGTGATGAATTTTCATCTTCATTCAATTGGGTAGGTGGTACAGTGTCAAAATCAACATCATTCAATGGAATGTCTTGGGGAGGCATTTAATTGTTGTCATTGACAACATCAACAAAATCACAAATGAACACGTTCTCATTCTAAGTTTCATTTTGAATGTAATCGTATCCCTTGATTGTGATGGTCCTCTTGGAGAACGATGGGTTTCTTAGATGTTTTCTCAAAATAAGATGGTATTTTTTGAATGCCGCATTACCACTACCGTGAGGGGTTGGAATGGCATTTTTCTTGAGGAAGTGCTTCCCTTTTTAGGTGCCATTTTGTTGAATCAAGTAAATCTGTAGAATTGAAAGAAAATATATATAACATGTTAGACTAAATGATATTGATATGTGCATAGACATCTCAACATGAGAAATATGTATAAAGAAAAATAATGTCATGCGTACTTAACATGTACTACTTTTTGCAAGAGTGTTACATTAGTATAATAAGAATTAGAGCATACATCAAGAAAATTGAAGATGTATCAGAGGATTGAGAAGAGAACGATAAATTTTAAATTTTAAATGATTTGTTGAGCAACGAAAGACGCTCTAATGATAGGAAGAATTTGTAATAAAACATGAAATAGGTGATCTCGTGGTCTCGTGCCGGTTTGAAATCAAAGTATAGTATATATCTGCTCATGAAGGACTTTGAGTTCATTGATTCATCTAAGGTATGATCTGTCTTTAGTTGATTAATGAAGGATTCTCGATGACCGAGCTCTATCATAGTGTATAGAGGTTTGCCTTATTGTATAGAGGTTCTAAATGTTGTCATCAAGCCAAATAAGGTGTGTATCTAGTCATGAAGAAATTATTGATTCATCATAAGTATGAGGTCTATCATAATCCAATTACCAAGAGTGTTTATAATTTCAAAGGAGATGAGATGGAATATATGGTCTTCCATCTATGACTCGTTGTGGTATGAAAATGTGAATTTAAGGTTGAGAATGTATTCAGGGTTCTTTGGGTTGACAATGAAATGTCAATGTGTCAAAGCTAGCTAAAGTATCATTATTCTTGAGAGAAACTTGAATGCTTTGATATGATGTTTCACATATGATACAATCATGATAAGGGTATTCTTTGTATACTGTCGTGTTCCTACTTGGAAAATGAGTTCAAGAAACTTAAAGGATGCATGAATTAAAAATATCCCCGGATGTTGATGTTTTTCCTTTATATTAAATATTATAGACATGTTTTCTGGACTATGACAAGGACAAGAAAAGATGTCGAAGACTGATCCCACTTCTGCAATCTTCATGGAGGAAGAAGAGGTGGTGTAAACCCCTACATTCTTTTTTGGAAAATTCTTTCTGTGGAGAGGTAGATTCCAACTTTGCCTCAAATTTAATAAAAGTGTATTAGTATTACTACATAGTTTCGATGGATTTATAACATAATTATTTTTATAGGCAATGCAAGAAGTGAATGTGAAGATAAAGAAAGCATTTTGTGCTCCTCAGATTGTTGAAGGAAATCCATGCTTGGAGTACATTCAATACATTATGTTTCCATGGTTTAAAAAGTTTGAAGTACATCACAGTGAGGAAAATGGTGGTAACAAGAAGTATGTTTGTAAAAATATGTCCGTACTTTTCTCACAAGCTGCTATTTTTGTCTTTTGTTTTTCCAAATGCCGATTATTTGAATTTTAGTTCATTTTTGTAACTTTTTTCCCTTTTGCATTTCTTGAATTTTTCATTTTGGACATCTTTGTATGGTCTCTATTTTGTACATTATTATTTGTCAAAGATTCGTCGTTAAACCTCCCATTCTTGAACAAATCCTCCCGGTGGACTCGAACCACATGGAATGAGCCGCAGTTGATATGTTTTTCAAGTCTCAAGCGGGTCCCGACTCCCGGAGGTCTATGTCACGCATTATCATTCCATCAGTCTCCCAAGGAAATGACCTTCGCGAACGCTCAACTGTAAAATGTACCGCATTTTATATATCCTTCAGTCCATGTGGGAGAAGGCAAGTGTCGTGGACGGTGATAAATGGTCATTATATTGGTCATGGAATAAATGGAAAGTGAAACCGTAGTGTATATATATTATAGAAGAGATAACATTAACAAAAATATTCAAAGAAGATACACTAATAAAGCAAGGAATATACAGAGCAACATCTCGTGGAGATGTATGAAGTGATTTTAAATAAACACACACACACACACACACATATTCATTTATTTATTTTACGTAGAATCTAGATGTATCTAAGATAGGAATACTAGTTATGATTCTCTACAAGCGGAGGACTATTCTAGATGACATAAAAAAATCATAGTGGATATAAAGATGAGGATGTCCAGGTTTTGTAATAGCTTACAAAGGTGGACTCGTGAGATAAAGCAATGTGACATGAAATAAAACAGGTCTCAAATATACCGAGGACTCACTGTAGTAAGTGCTTCTAGGATGTAAATTGTAATGCACTAGTTGGGCGCTAACAAGACCTATATTTATTTGAAATTTTGAAAGCAAATTGCAATATGCCCATTCGCTAAATCCATTTCTACTATGATGCAACCTAGAATTCACTATATAAAACCCAGACACACTGGCACATCACCAATCCCGAGCCGAGCACTCACTCGAAGTCCGCAAAGGTACCTGGCCCCTCTTTAGTGTTGCATGCAGGATGTTAATGTGATGAAGATAAAACATATTCAAAACCATATATAACCATAAACATTCCACAAAGCATATTCCAAATCTAGATCTTAGAGAATCGTGAATTAAACAATAACTATAATAAGATCAACCATACAAGAACCAATTACAGACATGTTTAAAACCATTATCCATCTAATATACTCCATTACATTCAACAATGTAATACATAGAAGCTTCTTGCATTACAAAACATCTCCATAAGTCATGCACGCATCGATCTAAAGCAACACAACTCTACAATAATTCACTACAACTAAACTACATGGTTCAGTACATACTTATAGGGGTGGGGACTTGCCCTTCACCATCTACGCACTTCCCAAAATAGGTCGCATGCTGATAATAACCATGCGCCTTTACATTAACATGCATACATGCAAGTGCGCTAATAATAGACATCCTATAGTTAACTAGAAGAAGTAATCCTATTATTAATTCAAGCTCATACATGGCGTTTATCACCACTCGTTCCCAAAATACCATTTGCATGTCACACAAGTCTCGATCCCGATGTGTGCTCTGCACACTATCTTCCAAAAATAGCCTCGCATCCGGAAAATGGCTAAGTCTGAATCGGCTTGTCTCGCGCGCATTTCCTTTCCTACCCTTTGCGCCTTCAAGTGCACCTTGTTCCCCCACACACATTCTTTGTGTGTTTTCTCCTTATCACAATATTATGTTTTCTCAACATACTACTTCACAAATACGCAAATTGGAAAATCGCGGGAGAACATCACCTTTGTGTATATATCGGGAAAAATTTAAGAATTTTTCTTGGCCAAATAAGGTTCTGTAGATTTCTTGGCGAAACATTAATGTTTTCAAATCCTGTATACGTTGATTTCTTGGTGAAGAATTAATGTTTTCAAATCCCCATGCGTCAATTTATTTGAAAACATTAATGTTTTCAAATCGATGCTATGGCAATCACGCGCAATTTAATATAAAAATATACATTGGGATTGGAAATTCCTTAGCGATTCAGATGGGACAGATTATTGTTTATGGGATTTTGGGGCGAAACTTGGGTACTTATATTTCTGTAGTATTCACCAAAATCAAATTCCCAGAAACATTGGGTTGTTATAGAGAATTTTGATGAATCGGTGAGAAAGATAGAGATGCAGATGAGCTTTATGACTCTAAATTTGCAATATAAGGAAGAATAAGTGACTCTTCTTAAGAAAGAGTTATCTGATGTAGTCAATGAAACAAATATCATTTTAGATATTTGAGAAAATCACCAAGGATCTTGATAATCTTCTTAGCGAAAGAAATCAACAGGTGATAGAATTGGTTTGGGTTTCAAAGAGGACTTCAAAGGTAAATAAATGAAGCAAGAAGATAATGCTCAAGAAAGGATAATGAGGACAAAACACCAAGGAAGGAAAGATATAACAACTCACAAAAGATAATGTAAGGACAAAAATAGTTAGGTAGCCCAATGCTTCAAGGTATGAGAGATAATTTAATGGTTATTGTTTTACTTGTAATGGTTTTGGTCATAGGGATAAGGAGTGTAGGAGGTATCCTAGAGATGATCACACTTGGACGGATAATAGGATTGATCAAACAAAGAGTGTGGTATGCTACAATTGCCATAAAAGATGTCATACTGCTAGATATTGTTTATATGAACCCTCAAGTCATAATTGGGGTAATAAAATCTATAAGGGGAGAAGTAAAGCTATATGTTTCAATTGCAATAGGTTCACACATGTTTCTAGGGACTATTATGGACATACAAGAGAAAGAAGTAGTTTTTAATGTCCTAATACACATGCTAGAAGGAAGAACAGGTCATGGGAAGTAAGAGTAATCAATCAAGGTACATCAAGAAACAAGATGGAAAAGGTAAGGTGCATGTGTCTAAGAGTGCATGGGACCTCTTTAGGTCACTCTTCTAGATTGATCATGAAAGGATATTCCTCTACTAGGATTCTTAGAGGTATATTGATCCATATGAAGCATTGAGAAGGGGGAGATAGTTGATTGAAGTATGTTGGTGTGGAGATCTTGTCATGATGACAAGGCATGTCAAGGTGTGTCAGCAAGTTGTCAAGGTATATTGGTAGTTAAAATTATCCGATTTTGTGCGGTCATATTTTCAATTATGTGTTGTCATAGTTGAATTCGGTGAGGTCTTGGTTTGACATGTCAAGATTAAATTATGTTCTACATTTGAGTAGTCCATGTGAGTTAAGATTTGAGTCTATCATGAAGTGTTGTTAAGTGGTAAGAGTTCCTTCGGTCTATGAATCATGTCATCAAGATGAACTATACAAGGATGTTCTTGCAAAAGTATAAGTGACTGTGAAAGTGTGTTCTTTCAAGTGTTATATGATAGTCTACATGACCAATAACAGGTGTGATGATGTTTTTCCAAGCATGTCAAGTGTTTTTACTTCAAGAAGATGGTATGTGGAGTGTCTAAGTATGTATAATATTCATGAAGAGTTGTGTCAATGTCAAGAGTTATCTAATCCCTATATCTATGACTCTAGGAAACCCTATCTAGGGTTTAGCGAGTTTTTGTGAAATGAAGGCCTTAGAGGTTGAATCAAGCATTGAATCTTTGAACATATAACCCTAACATCTTCCTCCTCATAATTTATGTGGATATTACCCCACACTAAAGTACATTGTTGTCCTGGAAATAGGGATTCTTTTTGATGTTCCCAAATAATAAAGAATAAGAATGGAAAGAATGTAAAGAATCACTGTACAAAAGAATAGACCTTTACTCTGCAAGCACCTCTTCTTCAACTGGGAGGATCAACTTTGGATATTCTGTTTTAATCTCAACCTCCAATGTCCTCCATCAGTCATCCAACATGGTCCTTGTTTTCTTTGGAATGTCTTGTGGCAATGGCTTCCAATTCATCCTGAGTAATATTTTCCTTTTCATTTTGTAGTACTTGGACAACATTGGCCATAACAGTCATCATTCCCTCTAGAAGATCCATCTTCTGCACTATGAGCTTCCCAATCTCATCTATTCTCTCCTTATGTGGGTCGTGGGTGATGATAGGGCTTCACGTTTTTGTTTCGCTTAGTGCCAATCTTTCTGCGTGTATCCATATCTCATTTTCATGGCCTTCAGAATGTCATTATCTTCAACCAGAGTTTTGGTCCTTATCACTACTTCTGGTGCCACACAAATATTCAAAGCTTGGTCAACTTTCTTCAGTTCATCCTTCAGAGTTTGGAGAAATGCCTCATAATTTGAAATTTTCCTAACCACAGAGGACCTTGCTCTTTCTACTTCTTGTTTAGGGTCCTTTTGCTTTGGCATTCGAATTTGGCCCATCTTCTAGCACCATATCAACTTATGTGCTCACATAATTCATAGCCAAAGGAAACTTCTCAGGTAACTTAGAATCAAGATGAGGTCTTGCTTTCAAAACGTAATCTCCAATTTCTTTTGCCATGCTAATGAAGGCCTCATTCTTTTTCTATTATAGGTCATTTTCTCCTTTTAAACACGTTATTTCTATAGTTTTTGCCTTGTTATCTTCAAGTAACACTCTAATGGTGGTAGCATTATCAATTTTCCTTCGCGCCACCTCTGCAAATACCTTAACCAAGGCATTTTTCACCTTCTCATCAGACATTAGAGTAGGATTTACTGTCATGTGTCTGCTTTGGGGTGCCTTCTTCACTCTCCTTGATACACAAGATTCCTCGCACGCCTTGAAATCTGGCTCATCCATATGGGTATGCATGGACCAAGATAGTTGTTTCCTTGTGCATGTGATGGCCATTTCTAGATCCATCAGATCCCATCCATACAATTCCTTAAGGCCCACTGTGCTCTGAAACCGGGCACAAACGATTTTGCTTGTGTCCTTAGCATAGCCCATACTTGGCACAACATATTCTTCACTTGTTCTCTTTGTTCTTGGCCCCTTAGGAACCTGAGCGCCAAGGTTTGGAGTTGACCCTTCTTCATCCTAAGTAGTAACATGTGTGTTGGGTTGCTCTTACACCATCTCTTCTGCTTCCTTCACCCCTTCCTCTTTATCTTTCATTTCTTCATCTTTGGGTTCCTCCACATCTTCTGGTTGCACTGGGGTTCCAGGAGCACTCTCCTCAGACTCCTCCGCCTCCTCATTCAGCTTCATATTTCTCATTCTCTTCTCCTCAGGTGCCTCTTTTTAAGGGGAGAGTCTAGGTGATCTTCTTATAGGATGTGGTGTTCCCGTGCCTTAGGTCTTGGTTCTTTTGAATACCCTCTTAAACTAGCACTCTTCAAGGACTGCATCCACGTCCAAGTCCTCTTCTCCTTCTTGTGCTGTGGTGGAGTATCTACGCATTCACTCTCCACTTTTTCTGTGGGATGCCTCCTTCCCCAAGATACAAGCCTCCACTATCTTTGTGTTCCTCTTGTTCCTCATTTATTTGTATGGTCGTTGTAAGATTTTGAGTGGCACATTCTCTATGTATGTTTTCCTCGGGCGGCCCCGGGATCATGAACTCATTCTCCACATACTTATTATTCTCCAGCCTAGGTTTGAGTTGAAGATATATGAGCACAGCTCCACTTTCCCCAATAGCCAAACTTATTGGCTTCATATTTATGATGTCTAAAATGAGCCTCTAAATGTAGGCAAACCCGACTGGATATACATATGTTTTTAGGGTATGGTAGTCATAATCTACTTTCTTTACATTGAAGTTCAAATGGCATGCATAAGTAAGGGTGTGAATTGAGGCCTGGAAGTAGCACGTTGTGAAAGAATAGGGAAGTTTGCACCATGGAATCCATGTCTCATCCTTCATGGCAAACCACACGATGCAGAAATGTTGATACATCGTGGCTGCTCGCCTTGCCTCCTACCGAAGGTAGTTCCTTTGGAATGCACCATTCCTCCTCAAACATCGCATAAAGTCGGTCATACCACATTTCTTCTGTTTACTTGAATGGGGACTTCTTCTTAGTGGGGTATTCCCAAATTTTGTTCTTTGGCCCATCGGGCACTCCAATTTCTACAAAAACAAGAGATAAGAGGATGGCGCCAAAACTTATCTTTTCACTTGCGCGTGCTTCCTCAACAATGGTTTCTGCAATATAGCCTGCTAAATTATACACTTCTCCCTAGGACATTTTCTTTGCAATATGAAGCCACATGGTGTTTACCTGTGACCATCTCTCTTGATCATTCAACTTGGTGAGCAAGATGCTTGCGGCTACTGCACCACATGGTACTTCCTCAATTTGTAGATGTCCATTCCATGCAGACGCTTGGTATACACCAAATCCTTACTTATGTCTATAATTGTTGCTTTAGTAGTCACATCACTAATAATGTCGTCCTATGCCCTTCAATCATGTTAATGTCGCAATTAGGGCCATTATGATCCTAACCCTCGTCCAATGAAATAGAAGAAGTCCTCATGGACTCTACTCATAAGCCATTGGTATAAAGGTTCATGTTTTCCAAAATATGGGAGCTCATACAATTGATAAACTCCTACCTGCTTAAGCAACTTTTCCCAGCGTCATCATACACTGGCATATCTTCCACCATGTGCTTGTTGGTCTTCTTATTCAGCAAAGCATCCAACTCTCCCTTGTTATCAGTGGTGCGGTGGTTGTAGTCACTTACTTTGCATCTGCGGATGTGGGAATCCCAATCTTGTTTGACTATTACTCCTTCGGGTACTACATCTCTGAAAAATTACTCTCGAGAGCAATTTCAACCTCAACTTCCACCTTTTTCTTTCCTTTTGTGCTGTTGCAAGTGCTTTCTTAGTGCCATCATAAAAATCTCACCTTTTGTCTTCTGTGTCAAGTAAGTTCAAAGCCTAGTTCAAAATCACATGCCCTAGCTAGAAACCTGTGTGCCCTAGCTCTTTCTCAATGATTCTACTTCACTCAAACCCTTCACCAATGGTGACATAAGTCTTTTCGTGCACAAATATGCTCTCCACGTTTGGTTTCACAACTCTTTGCACCTCAATATGATTCACTTGGCTCGGTTACACTTAGCTCGCTCAAATAATTGTGATTGCAAAGGTAAAAATGAACCCGCATCACGTCCTTAAATAAATTTTCAAAAAGTTAGTGCATTTCTTGCTCCTTTACCTATGAACAATACTCTCATAAATTGACCATTTTCAAAAATTCTGAAAATTTCCACGCGGTACAATTTCACACCCTAGCTATAACCTTCTAGTGCACCTTCCTACCCTCCGGCTCTGAGACTTCTCTTCGCATGCTTTCACGCACCGAAGTACCTCGCCACTACGCCCTCCCATAGTAGTTTCCACGGTCATTGCTTACCTCACGTTATACTATCCCTTCATTCATTTCCCTATGCAGCTCTGCATAAACATACCAAGTGTGTGCGCATCCTTGTAAAGTGGAATAAATCTTGTACACCCATAGTGAATGTGGTAAAGCTTCCTGCCCCCCTATTCAGAATCTCTCACACTTCTGAACGTGGTACTGAATAGGTTGATTACCATGATACACGCAAATTTGAGTAGGCGCATTGCTCCTGAAGAACCGAGTGGTTAGAGAAATTCTAATTTCATTTCATTCTATGAGATTATCCATGTGAACCATCCACCAACGCGTTGTTGTCCCACGCAAGGTATACACTAACATATTTCTTCTTTCCACTTGATCCATCCATTACTTCTCCATGGCACGCAGGAGTGTCATAGGGTCTCCTTCGTAGTGTACCGAGTGCGGTACAGGGTTGTTACCTATCCTCCGAATACATCGAGGTTTACTTCTCCGCGCAAATGCACTTCTTACTTCACGCCCAACCATCTCATAGGTGTCATGTGCCCAATTGTCACAAGCAATACTTATAGTATCACTATTAGACAGTGAATCTTCCCACTAGAGGATTCCTTCCTTAGATGGCTCAAGTACTTACGGGTCTGAATGGCGCATACATAAATTATGTTTAGGTCTTCCTCACTCAAAGGTTCAACATAAGGTGCATATTTCCAATCTTTCAAAGAGATAATTACTCTTTATTCCTTATTCTCAAAACTTATATACCCCTTGTTGAACTCGTAAATAAACATTATTTGCATAACACCAAGGGCGCCCAAGTAGAGCTAGGAAGTTTTTCGCTTCTACAAGTGCTAAGACCTCAAAGTCCCCAGTGAACTTGGCCCCTTATATAGTAATGGATATATACTTTAAAACTCCTATGGGAGTGGCCTTAGTTTGATTGGTCATGAACAATACATTAGAGGATGGCTGTAATAGAGGTCTTCCCATCTGTACCCATGCATCTAAAGTAAGCACATTCACTTCCGCGCCTGTATCAATCAATATATTACTCAAGGCCCACACATCCACAATAGCATTCAGAGTGATCTCTTTGTCATAATCCAAATTATGAGGGGGAAGATTAGCATGCAAGATCTGTCGTCCATTCTCAATATTTACGCACAGAGTGCTTCCCATTAGCCAATTCCCTAATAATGGAATGATATTCTCTTGGCGCAACATCTTGCATACCTATTTTAATTCATCAATATTTGATTGGACTGTCTCTGTTGCCTTCTTTTGTTCTAACTTCCATGACTGTTCCTTTAAACATTGTATTTCACCCTGAAGATTTCTGAGTACCTCCATGGTTTCTGATAAACCTTCTTCCGGTGTGCAGGATCTCGGGTACATTGCATGTAAAACTTTCTCCTTGGCGATGGTAGGCTTCGGTTGTAATGCCTCGCAAGCGCGTGAAGCTTCAGTGCATGTAGTAACATTCACGAGTGTAATACCTTAGGTTTCGGTGCCATCTTTGACATCTAATGATTTTCCATAGCGCATTATATTCTAACCATCCCTTTACCCTTGTTCTCATATTTATGTTTCTTATTAAGATGCTCATACAATTTCGGGCATTCCCATAGCTATGATTCTTCAGAGAAAAGAACACATAATATTATGAGGACATTCACACTGTAGTGGTCAAGAGATCCGCATGTAAAAAGCGTTCCATGAGGGAACTCATCTTGTCCACCACCACGGCCTCGACCCCCGATCCACCGGGGTATCCTCGACCTCTGCCACGAATTCCTTCAAAGCGGCCTTCGTTCTAGTCATAGTGTGCTTGAGTGTGATCATGATCATGGTGCTCACTTTTACCTTTAGAGTTATCTGTTATACTTGTCTGTCACACACCAATATCTATGGCATCATGGATCGACCGGTCAACCTGTAATCTTCAGTATCGTGAGCCGTGGACCGTGGAACAAATTTTACAATAGAAAGATGCATTCTTCCTTATTACGCATTGTAATAATGGGCAACGGTGGCATCATGGTCAAATGACATATCTCACAGTCTAGCAATAATGAGTGCACTGACCTACGGGGAAAACTATCCTTAGTGTGCCCTTCCACTTCACAATTTGTACACCAAATCCCAGTGCGCATCTCATGTGCTGAATTGGCCGATAGTTTCTCCAATTGTTTTTCCATAGTTATAATCTATGCTTCCAGGTATGGGCTTACTCTAGTGTCATGCTCCCGATGCTTGCTCGGGCACAAAGCAACTTCAAGTGATTTGCACGGGTCCGTATATGTCTTATGTGACAACACCCTCCTAAAAGGTGTGATCAAGCCCCCAACAAACCATTGTGCATGTTGGCTTGCATGAATATCATAAGAAATTTTAGACAACAAAGTGTCTTGAAATGGGCATCATATTCCTGAACGCTCTCAGTAGTGTTATGTTTAATATCTTTGAGCACGCGAATACTCTTATTCTCAAACTCAGGGATATGAAACTCCTTAAGGAAAGAATCCTTTAATGTTGCATAATATATGCAAGTATGATCGAGTCAAACTTCTCGCGTAACCCATTGTGTGTTTGTTGCTACTATGTGGTTACAAATTGAATTGTCTTACGCTCAAAAGCCATAACTCCTTTTGTGTGTCATAGTATCTCACACATGTGCATGTGTTCAACAACATCTTCTATGCCCCTATACTCGGAAGATGAAGAAACATCTCCATATAAATATTCGGGGTTTGTGCGGACCCCGCCCACCCGATCTAGAAACTCCTATGTTACCTCTACCTCCGAACCACCGGATCCACCGGAGGTAGAGCCACCTATATCCCTTTATCCTCCATCGGTAGCTAGAAAAAGACCAGTGGATGTACTTCCCTGTGTCCCAATAGTGGTACTAAACTAAACTCCTACAGTCTGTGAAATGGTACTACTCCTGGAAGTGAGTCCAAAATTCTGCGCACTTGAGTTTTGTGTTGATGATGCACCTGAAAAGATACCTCTAAACAACAAAGAAGATGTTTTCCCTGCCATAGATGTACTTGCTATCTGACTTACTCCTTCTCTTCTATTGTCCAAACTAGCTTGCTGACTACTTATTTTACTAGATGCTAGAAAACCAAGCAAAAAGGGTTGCGGGTAGATTCGAGATGTGCACACTGCGGCCCATGTCATCTCTGATGGCTCACTCCCATGTGAGGCCGAGGAGGGTTCCCTATTATGCTTGCCCAAATGGGGGAGTTCCAGATGCTTTGGCTCTATGTCTCCTGCGTGAGATTCAAATCCTTCATGAGCCATCTCTCTCCACAACGCCATCCACTTTGCAATATCACGTTGCTTCTCTATCTCCCTATCACATGCCTCATTATACTTAAGTCACCTTTCTTCTCTACGCTCTACCGCTGCCAGTCCGCCATATTTCACCAAACCTAATCCTGCCACTGCGCGTGGTGGGGTTTAGCTAGCCATTAGTTTTTCTTCCAAGTTCAGGGTTACCATAAAGATTTTGATCGCTAGTGGAACGCCTTGCAAATAAGTTCCCTTGGGATAATGGAAAAAATGGAACTCAACTACCTTCGTGAAAGAGTAAGTGGGGCGAGTTCTATAAAATATAGATATTCAAAACACCACGGAACCAAGTATCCACTATGCGCATCTAAATAAGATCAACATCATAAAGGGCCTAAAATTCTTCCCGTGTCCAGGAAAAGTGTGTGATACCTCCAATTGCTTTTAGATGGATAAGTAACCAGCCACTTGTATAACTCTACCGGAAATATAACAAAGAAAATCTCATACAAACAGTCATACAAATTCTACTCTACCCATGCACATGCGTCAAACTAGATCTAGTCTTTGAACATCCGAGCATACTCTTCTTCTAGATCCTTTATCCACTCCTCAACAATTGTTAAAGTCAAACGGTATTTCTTCATTGTGAAACATCCTAAAAATAACTGAAAAAGAGGTCTCGACAACGGAACCAATGATGCAACCTAGAATTCTTTGTATAAAACCCGGGTGCGCTAGCACATCACCACTTGAGTGAGTGCTTACTCGAATCGCGCAAAGGTACCATGCCCTCTTTAGATTTGCTTATGCAAAGTATGTTAGTGTGATGAATTTAAAGCATATTCGAGAATAATTAATAAACATAAACATTCCACATAGCATATTCCAGATCTAGATCTTAGAGAATCATGAATTAAACAATAACTATAATAAGATTAACCATACAAGAACCAATTACATTCATGTTTAAAACCATTATCCATCCAATATACTCCATTACATTAAACATTGTAATACATAGAAGATTCTTACATTACAAAGCATCACCATAAGTAATGCGCACATCAGATCAACAATATAACTCTGATAATTCACTACTGCTAAACTACATGGTTCAATACATACTTATAGGGGTGGGGACTTGCCCTTCACCGCCTACACATTTCCCAAAATAGGTCGCATGATGATAATAGCCATGTGCCTTTACATTAACATGCATACATGCAAGTGCGCTAATAATAGACATCCTATAGTCAACTGGAAGAAGTAATCCTATTATTAACTCAAGCTCATGCATGACGCTTATCAATCACTCATTCCCAAAATACCATTTTGTGTGTCACACAAGTCTCCATCCCGATGTGTGCTCTACACACTATCTTCCAAAAATAGCCCGAATCCCTTTGTGTATATATCGGGAAAATTTCAAGAATTTTTTCTTGGCCAAATAAGGTTCCGTAGATTTCTTAGTGAAACATTAATGTTTTCAAGTCCTGGCGCGTCGATTTCTTAGCAAAACATTAATGTTTTCAAATCTTGGCACATTGATTTCTTAGCGAAACATTAATGTTTTCAAATCTCGTGCATCGATTTCTTGGTGAAACATTAATGTTTTCAAATCCATGTGTGGCAATTTCTTGGTGAAACATTAATTTTTTCAAATCCGGTAAGCGATCATGTGGCGATTTAATATAAAAATATACATTAGGATTGGAAATTCCTTGGCGATTCAGATGGGACAGATTATTGTTTATGGGATTTTTGGGTGAAACCAGTATCTTGCCATTGTTGTCGTATTTGCCAAAATCAAATTCCCAGAATTCTACTATTTGCAGGACTACGAATATTCATCGCTCTAATTTTCCTTGTGTCACAATTTTATGAACGAATGTTATGAAAGTAAACTACTTTTTGTTTGTTTAAAACCCTAGCTCAAATATAGTTGGAGAGATTTTAATTTTAGGTTCCCATAATGAATTTGATGTTTTAGATGATTTCTTCATATTTCCGAGAAAGGTAAGATAGAGCATGTGGTGATGAGTGGACCCCACTCAAACAAGAAAGTTTCTAAAGAATTTTAGTTTGGGACAAAGTTTTCCAAAGGAGGTATGAAATAAATAGACATTATTTTTAGCCTGGAAATTTTAATCAATGTACATGATGGTTTCAGATCATGGTTGAGCTTCTAGAGGGAAAAGTGTGGCCTATTTATAAAGACTGGTGTTAAGGCACTTTTGGAGAATTTTCATAAATGGACCTAGTTAAAAGCGTTCCACTTAGATTTGGAAGGAAATGTAAGGTGCTCTAGAAATTATATTTAGAGGGATTTCCAATAGTATAAGGTTTTTTTCTTGATGATGAGGTTTTATATGTGATCCAACTCAATTTGTGAAGAAGAAGGTTACTTATTTTCTAGGAAAGAATTGCTCAAGTTGAAAGATTGAGGTAGATGATGCATGTTTTGGATTGGATGATGCTTGATATCAGTTGTAGAGTGAAGAGGGATGAAATTTTTCCTAGTAAAGGCCTTTGGAGGTCTTGAAAGTGGCATAAATGGTGTAAACTTGTTGAGTTCCAAAACTACTTTTGGGTAGCTCAATTTGATGGGATGGAGGGAACACTAGGTGACAGATCCGTGAGAGAGGAGAAGATGGAAGAGGTGGGAGATGGAAGGGAGGAAGGGAGAGAAGAAGAAACATCCATTGGGATAGATGCTTCAACAATAGGGGGAGGAGAAGGAGCAGAAGAAGGAATGGTGGGTACCTCAGTAGTTGTAGCTATGACCACATCCTGAGTGGATGTGTCCGTCGAAACTTTGGTGGTCTCTTCTTCTTTCCTGGAGAGACCAGGTCGACCACTTGCTTCTTAGAAGTAGTAGGAGGGCTTTGAGGAGCTTCTTCTTTGCTTGATTCTCCCTCCTTGTCTTTCCCTTTTCCTTTCAACACTTGGGCCACCTTGGAGGTGCTCTTCCTGAAGGAGAAGTAGTGAAATCTACCCCGAGGTAGGTGAGACCATTATGTTTGCACCAATGTTCGGTGCATTGCAACATGTGCTTGACCCTTTCTTGAATGGTCTTTGGTGCCTTGGCTCTGTCGATTTATGTGAACGGCCAATCGTCCCCATCCGTGTCAAGGTAAACTTGATCAATTTCTTGATCAGGGTCTTGGAATCCTTTTGGAACGATGGCCATGCCATAATGTTTGATCTCTTCTAGAGCCGGCTGGAGTGATCCTTTACGCACGATATCTATTTCATGTGTCAGGTTGATGTAGATGTCCTCGATCTCAGGGACATGGATAGGATCAATTTTTACCTTTGGGAGGAAATCTCGGTAATCAAAGGTAGGCCTGGATGGGAATTTGTACATTAGATTCAACAATTCAAGCTCAACATACATTTCCCGTGCTTTGGCGGTGTGGTGCGGCAGTGTATCGGCCCATTGTGAGGGGGAATGGAGTTCCTCCCTTCTTTCTCTTCATGCATCTCTCATTGTATGTGATTAGTTGCCTTGACAACTCTAAGAGAATCACTTGGGTCCCTGCATACCTTGGTAGTTTGGTTAGTTCACCTTGAAATTCACCGCCCTGAGATATGTGAATGTGGGAAATTGAGTGAACAATGCTCCCCACTTCTTTGTGATAGTGATCACACTTGGGCTAGTTCGACCGTGTCTCATGTTTGGCCTCAATAGGCAAGATCATCTCATAGAAGAAGGCATCGTTGATTTTTGAGAACCAAGAGGATGTTGTTCTCGAGCCTTAGCTCTGGGTAGTATTCATATATTTTGACTTGGGGCCATACCCCATTCCAAGCTAGGCCTGTAAAATCTCTCGCTGATGCTGCAACGTATACAACGTAGGAATTCATATAGAACTTCCAGATTGCCATGAAGGCTATTGAAGTTCTTTGAGAGATGGTGTCGGCCGATGATTTCCCCTAGCCAAAACGCTGTTCAAGCACATTCTTACTCATGGTCTCTAAGTACCTCAACATCCATTTATGGAAATGATGGGCATCAAGAAGCCCAAATACTCTGCTCAGAAGGTGATTGTATCACTCAGTTCCTCATTGAAGTCATTGCGGTGGATGGTCTGTGGCCATCTGCTCACCGGATTTTTGTTCTTAAGATATAGCTCATTCATCATTTGCATACACTTGTCCTCATTATCGTCCCATGCCTTCTTGTAGTCTTCTAGGCTTATGGTGACGTACTGCCTGTGATGAGGGATGCCTAGGGTTATTTCAAAATGACGAGTTGTGAGGTCGATGACCGTCTTTCCTCTTTATCTTCGACACATCTTGTGTCCTTGTTATAGCATCGAGCCACCAACATGATGAACTTGTTATTAACAACACTTACTGGCAGCCCAACTGCAAAGTGCAATCCACTACCCACCAGTTTGTTCATCCAAGGGCCACTAGTTGCTGGTTGGTTCTTGCCTAGAAGTCTTCCATATCAATGTGCCCAGAGCTTGGAGTCTCTGATGTCGAGATCACTCTCTACGTATGAGTCAGGCATCCTGACTTTTTGATATTTGTACTTCATCTCTTGCTCTGTCAACTTTGCTTTTCTTTTAGACTTGGTTGGCTTTTTGTGTGATGAAGACATGTGTGGGCTCGAGGATGGCTGTTGTTGTTCTGTAAGGAGAATCAAGGATGTCCAACATAGAAGAGCCATGTCAACCATCATGTTATTCATAATGAAATCTTGTAGAAAGAAGAATGAGCAATAATAAGGCTTAGGGCACAAGGTGCAAGTTCACGGCATCTTTGTAGAGGCTTAAAAAAATTCAGGCGCACTTTTGGGGATGTTAACATGCAAAAAGGTGCGCTTGTGTTGAAAGGAGAAAATTTGCGCCAAAGGGAAAAAAGAGGGCACACTTTTGGAGAGTGTTACACAAAAGGTTTTAGTGCCAAGGAAAAAGCATGGGGCGCGGGTAAGTGACACGCAACATGCAGTGTTGGTGTTATAGAAATGGCGCCAGTGCTTTAAGAAGAGTGCTTTGGCGGGGCACAGATAAGTTTGGTGTTGCATGAGTTCAAGGTGCGCCAAGGCGCAGGCATGGAAGATGTTGTAATGGGAAATAGTGCGCCAAAGGTTTTAGCGTGCGGCGCGGATCAGGATCACACAACATATAATGTTGTTGTTCAAAGAAGTGCACCCACGCCTCACAAAATTCGCTAAGTGTTTTTAGTTTGTGTGCAGGAAAAGCGTGTGTTACACGAGCGTGAAGTGCGCCATGGCGTGACTGTCTGTAGTGTAACATGAAAAACCAGTGCGCCAAGGTTTTCAACAATTGGGTGATTTTTGGCCGCTCTCTCTTTTCACATGATTTCTCTCTCTTTTTGATTTTGCAAAATGACAAAGAGAGGGTTTGTGGGATTTGTAGCAATAAGCAGATATAAATGATGGTTTACTCAAAGGCAGGGACCTTCCAGATTTGTAAATCTGGAATGGGAGGAAAATCAGTTTTCAGATGGTTTGTAGATTGTTAGGTTATCCATTTTAGATTTATCCTTTTGGTTTATAACAACCCTAAAACCTAACAATAACCAAGAAACAAATCCACAAACAATAACAAGAGTGATAAAATCTAGTTAGCCGGTTTATAAAAGATGAAGGACGACGTTGGGGTCCACAAACTCAAAAAATGGCATGCGGGGTGACAAGGACAGTTGACAGTGCGAGAGGAATACTTTTCACAATTTTCAATTTGTGAAAATGACATGTGTTAAGCACCTATTTATAGAAAACCTGACATTAATTATCTCACGAAATTTCTTTGGAGCAGTTTTCAGAGTGTCGACACGAGTTTGGATGTGCCTTGGCACAAGTTTGTTAGTGTCAACATAACACTTTCAGCGCCTTAAGCGCACATTTGGAGATGTCAACATGAGAATTTCAGTGCTAAAGGGTATAAAGGAGGCATAATTAAATTGGTGGCAACATGAAGTTTTTAGCGCCAAAGGGAATTTACTTAGCACATATTTTGATGTGTTGACATGCCGATTCTCACGCCTTAGGTGCACATTTTAGGCGCAGGTTTGATGATGTTGACATGTTATTTTCGTGTCAAAGGGGTGCTACTTCATTGATGTTGACATGATGTTTTGGGCGCCAAAGGATTTTCTAAGGGGCACACATTTTATGGTGTCGACACATCATTTCTTGCGCCCAGTTCAAAAAGGTGAAAAATGGCTAAGTTCTTAAAACTTGATTTCCGGAAGGGATTTTTTAGGCCATTTTGAACGTTATCAGATCTCTTCAGGGACCAAAAGAATTTTGGTATGGTTACCTGCAAAATTGCCCTTGTCAATTTTACAGGATAACAGTTGCTCTTTCTGGGGACTATCCTTAAGTGAAACTTAAGGGTAGAGAATCCTAGTTTTTCATGTGCCTATCCATTGGGTGACAGAGAGTCAAAAACAAGGGTGACCAAAAAGGGAAGAAAGGGAACACAAAACAAATATAAAGCACACGACAAAAGCAAACACACGATGAAAGAAAACATACGACAAAAGTAATTTGTACAAAGAAGAGAGCAAGCTCTACTTCCTAAAGATCTTCAAGTGCTATCCGCTATAGGGAAGCAGGAGCTCAATTCTGTCTAGATATGAGAGATAGAAACTATTCTCTCCATTGAGCTGCTTGATCTTGTATGGCCCTCTCCAAAGAGAGTCAAACTTTCCCTGCATACCTTTCGGTTCTCTTTGTTTGTCCACGTAAGGACAAGATCCCCTACTGGAAATCTCTCTCGCTGGCTTTTGTCTAACAACCTCTTGAATTGATTCTAATGTTCAGTGATCTTGTCAACCACTTTTACTTGCTTTTCTTCAAGTTCTCGTCGGGTATATAATTCTCTTTTCTAGAGAACTCAAAAGTTTCATCTTCGATTGTTCGAGCCAAGCGTAGAGTAGGAAGTTACGTGGAGATAGGGATTTAAAGCATCGATCCCATACAAGACTTGAAAAGGTGACATGCCGAGAGATCTCTTTGGAGTGATACAATCCACCCATAAAGCATCGTACAATGATTTATGCCAGGACCGCTGGTTCTCATCAACTAGCTTCCGTATGATAGTTACTAGGTTCTTATTGCTAGATTCTGCCTGACCATTTCCTTGAGGATAGTAATCAGAAGCATGAGCCAAGGTTATTCTGTATCCATAAAAAAAACCAATCACTTCTCGTGAAGAGAAGTGGGAAGCGTTGTCGTAATGACTTTGTGTGGAATGCCAAATATCAAAATAATGTTTTCCTTGATGAAGTTGCAAACAACTTCATAAGTGACATGTTGTGATTATGGCCTCCACCCATTTCATGAAGTAATCTGTCGGTGTCGTAGGACGTAGCTATGTCCAGCACTCGATTGAGGATTGAGTGCTCTAATGAAATCAAGTCATTTCGAATGGTTCATCAATAATGACGGGCCTGAGGGGAAATGCAACCAACTTTGGTTTGCCAACGAACTATTGGCAAAGTTCACATTTCGCTACCCAGGTAGCTGCATCCTGAAATAGTGTCGACTAGTAGTACCTGGCCCGAATGATTTTATGTGCTATCACGATGAGGAGAAGTGACCACCGCAGGCTGAGTCATGAAAACTCTTTAACAATCTTATCTGTTGCGGCTTATCAACACATCATAGGAAAACACCATCAATTCCACGTTTGTACAATCCATCATCCCATATGACATATCTTGCGGCTCTGAGTTTTACCGCTCACTTTTCCTTAGTGGTTAGATGAGTTGGGAACTCTCCATAGGTGAGAAAGAATGCGATGTCAGAATACCATTTGTCGTTGGTTCGCGACAAATAGAACCATGGGTAAAGAATCCACTTTCTCCAGTTCACTTTGTTCTTCATCAACATGAGCAACTTTCTCTTCAGGTGCCTTTGAGTCTTTATTTTCAGCCATTAGCTGACACAGGCCCTTACCCCTTACCAACTTGGTTGGTCTGATGTCTAGATCGTATTCTTGGACCTTTGCGATCCAATTCCCTCGTAAGCTTCCTAACTCCTGTTGAGTCAGGATAGACTTAACAACCGTGTCTAGAACCAACACTACTGTATGAGAATTCAAAATGTAGTAGCGGAAACTTTTGACTGCTTTTACCACGATGAAGGCGTGTTTTTCCAATTGCGGCATTTTAGTTTATGAGGCTTAAGAGGAGAACTCATGAAAGCAATCAGGGATTCAATATCCTTGGAGTTATTTTGCATCAAGATAGCTGATACAATATGCACAGATGCATAACTATACATGATGAAGTCTTTGTTGAAGTCAGGACATACCAAAAAGGGGTGTGAGTGACGGAAGTCTTTATGTCTTCGAATGATGCCTTGCCTTCCTCACTCCATTGGAATGTTTGGGACCCTTTCATCATATTATATATATGAAGAGTCTTCTTAGCAAAATCAGGAACAAATCACCTAAGGAAATTTACCTTTCCAAAGAAAGAGTGAACACCAGTCTTGCTTATAGGCAACGTGAGGCTTTGGATAGCCTTGACTCTTTCGACATCTATCTTAGTTCCTTCTCTGCTGACGACATGTCCTAGCAGATTCCCCTTAAGTGACCGCAAAGACTGAATTCTTGGGATTTAGTGAAATCCCGTGCTCTCGGCATTTGATCAAGACTTGTTCTAAATGATCGTAGTGATCATTCCGTTTCTTGGAGAACACGATCAGGTCATCTAGGTAAAATACGATGACCTTTTCCATCATTCCTTTGAATGCAAAGTCCATGGCTTGTTGGAAGGTGGCACCAGCGTTGATTAAACCAAACGACATTGTTGTAGGCAAAGGTACCCCAAGGGGTGGTGAATGTTGTTTTGAATTGATCTTGAGCGTGACTTGAATATTGATTGTAGCCTAAAAACCATCAAGCATGGACAACATTTTTGAACCAAGTTACTACTTGTAGGACTTGATCCATTATCGGTGGGTAGTTATCCTTAAAGGATGACTGGTTCAAGTTGTGAAAGTCCACGCATATGTGTATCTCGCCATTCTTCTTCCGCACAGTACAATATTTACAACCTGTATGTCTTGTGGTGAATTGGAAAAATAATTCTTGCATCCAACATCTTCTAAATTTCAGCCTGGATGGTGCCTGAGATTTTGGAGTTGTAATGCCTTTGCTTTTTGTGGAAAGGCTTAACATCGTCCTTGAGCGGGATGTCATGCCAAATTTCCTTTGGCTTGAAAGACTTGAGATCAACATAAGACCATGCTAATACATCCATGTACTTTTTCAGCAACTTGACGAATTTTTGTTTTTCTTTGGGTGTACAACACTTCCCGATGTTCACGGAATGAGGATGTTCTGCGGTACCCAAATTGACGGATTCAGTTTCTGGAGAGGAGGAAGGATCATCCTGTCACTTTTTCTTAACAAAACGATCATGATTATCAAATAGTCATTCTAAAGAAACTAAACCTTTAGAATCTTATTTCCTTTGAGCTGTATCACTATTTCTTTTTAGATTCATGTGCTTGACCGGTGAGGACTCATGACATGTAGAAGTTGATCCATCGAAATGAAGCTCTTTGAAATTGTTAGCTTTCTCTAGAAAAGCGATAAGTTGGTTGTCATCATTGAACACCTGCCAGTGCTATGAATTATCTGGCACACTTGGGTGAAAAACCACCTCAATGGTATATGTATATGTTTTAACCCTAGGTGAGGGAGCATGAGAGATGCTGAGATGGCCAATGAATCAACCATGTCATTTTGAGCTCTCGGAACTGCTTTGATTGAGAAAGCATCAAACTCCTCAATGCTATCCCATACTGCATTGCGGTAGTATCTGAGCTGGTTATTCTTTACTTGGTATATCCCTTTTACTTGATTGATAATCAACTCAGCATCACCTTGCACTTTTAGATTCTTGATTCCCTTCTCTTTTGCAGCTTGCATGCCAAGTAATAAGGATTCATACTCAGCGGTATTATTCGTATTGAAAACTGCAACTTGAAAGAGAAAGGGAAAATCTCCTCCTCAAGAGATATTAGAACAACCCCAACACCGCATCCACTTGTTGCACAATTGCCATCAAACTGCAATGTCCATACTTTATTGAGATCCTCTTTTTAGACGGGAACGTTCATTTTATCTGAGTCGGTGACAAGAAGTAGTTCCCATCCCCGACGATTCGAAAAGAATCTAAACCTTGGGGTCATCGGAGTTGGTGACTAGATATTTCTTTTGTGATTATGGTTCTAACGTCTGCATCACCCCTTTGACAGGGATCTTGGCTTTGGACCAGTCCATATGAATTTCCCACCATATTCTTTTAGTAAGCTGCTCCCTAGCAATATCTCGTAGTAGGTTGTTGGAATATCACTACTGAGAATAGTCATTTTTACCCTTTTCTCAGAAATGCCGCGAATGCAAATTACGTGCGCATCTTTGATCTCGACCAATCAATGGTACTTTCTTAGTTTCCATAGAGTAGCATATGCTAAAAGGTTTAGTAAGTGTGAGGCCCAAAGCATGGGCGACCTTTTACTGGCATAACATTATCGAAGCTCCGAATCAATTATACAGTTACTTAGTTTATGACCATTGATTAGGAGAGAGGTAAAAAGGTTCAATTTTCCCCAACGTAGAAGTCGAGGCAACATTTATGTGAGACGTGAGAGGTGTGGGAAGAATTCCTTTTGGGGAAATGGGAGGAATGGCGGCAGACTGGTCATGGATATACTTAGTTAATCTCACAAGTTGCTCTGGGTTGGACTGAAGGTACTCAACCTCAGACATTTGGATGTTGGTCTTTTTGGCATGATCAATTATATCAAATGCGACCAAGGTTTGTGCTAACGAAGGAGTGAGTCCTTTGTTACGTGCTTGGGAGGAGGATTACTGGTCTTTATGGAATTAGAGGAAGGCTAATTTGGAGGAGAAATAGGAGGAAAATATTTCTTTACAATAGGTTTAACAGGAGGTTGAGTAGGAAGGGGATTACCTCTTTTAGCAATCATTGATTCGGTGGAGTTACCACGACCTTTTCCTTTTGTTTTTCAGATCAACCTTTGCTTATTTTCCTCATGAGCGAGTGAAAACTAAATATGATTGTCCGCTTGCATACCCTTGGGTACCCTCTTTTTCATCAGATTCTCATCTTCAAATTCCATATACCCGATAGTAGAGTCGCCAGTCGGTTCACCGACATTTTGATCATCTTCGTCTTGCGACAAAGGTTCTTCGTAATTTGTATCATCTTCTTCAATTTCAACCAAGGCATTAACTGGAGGGGCTTCAATTGCTAGCCTTTGAGAAGCAGCAGGAAAATGTGGCCTTTGGGGGTGTTGTTGGGAGTGAAGTTCCTCTGTGGGATATCCCAGTATGGAGCAGTAGACGATGCTTGAGCCAATTGCTTCTTTAATGAGAGCAAGTCATTTGCCATCTTTTGAAATGCGTTGGATCTGATGAGGTGGCTTGAGAAGAAGTTGAAGCCTTTGATTTTGATGGCTCTCATCTTAACTCGCCAGATATAAGGAGGTTATCTTCTATCCGAATGGCCGCAGCTTGAGCAAGAACCAAGTTTGGTATTTGTTCTTGTAAAAGTAAGAAACTTACTCTCGAACTCATTGCGTTCACAAAGAAACACTTTTGATTCTCTAATGTTGGCAACATGGCAGGCGGCACACGGTTGATTAGTGAATTGAATTGGGTGATAAAATCACACATGGTTTCATTGGCCTCCTTCTTCATGTGAGTGATTTGTGACAGTAACGTGAATGCGTCTTCTGAAGGCTTGTACTTGTCTTCAAATGCAGTTCGTAATGTAGCCTAATTGGTGATGGATCCGACTGGTAAATGCTGGAACCATTCTGATGTAGGCCCTTACAAGGTCTTGAGAAAGAGACATATAGATACATCTTCATGAGTCATGTCTAGAATACTACATGACATAATAAACGCAGCTATATGCGTGTTTGTGCTTTGATTTCCACTCCCATCAAACTTTGGGAAATTCTTGCGATTTCCATGAGGGAGGGGGTTGATTGGATGTGGCAGTGCTAGAGGACCCATGACATTTCCCCATGGTATAGGTAGATTTATCGCCATTTGAAATGTGGGGAAAAGAACACAAGTAGGGAGTCTGGTTCCACTTAGCAAGAAGAGCACTGCAAATTGATGTCGAGGCACCTTGTGAAATCGGCTCCTTCGTGGAGGTGAGGCACTTCTTGTTGATCGATCCATTGAACTTAGTGATGTAAATCATGCTGGAGTGATACTGAAATTATGCCTTTGAAGTAGATCAAAGATTGGATCAACTTCTCCACGAGCTCTTCTGCCACGAGTAAATTGTTCACCCGCCAAAGTGTAACCATTCAAATTGTACAACACTTAAGAGTAGATTTACAACAATCTTTTTGTTTGTACTTGCTGATTTTCTGATTTTTCTGGCAAAAATCAACAACATGTACTTTTTAATATTTAAATTTATCCTATTTTAACAACCGATTGCGGTTTTTTGACAAAGATTAACAAGGATAAAAAGTGGGTCAATTTAGAAAGCTGATTTTTGGATCTTTGACCTGAATTTTGCAAGGTTTTGAAAATATCAGAAAATGTCAGATTCTTAGATCTACGGAAATATACAAATTTTTGTAAAAAATCAACGAACTAAAAGCTCCTATCTGGCCCAGATCTATGGATTTGTATAAGGAAATTTTCAGTTTTGATCACTTCTGCAAAAATTTTAATTTTTAACAAAGAGTTAAAATTTGCAATCTGGTAGTGATTTTTACAGTTTTTTAGTTATTTGCTTAATTTGATCTCTAGTGGAGTCACCAAAAACTGTTGGTTGAAAATCTGTCGGTTAGACAGGTCGTGGGGAAACAGGCCAACAGTGTGCAGGGCATAGCCCCTCTTTGAGACAACAAAGCGAAACTAGTTTATTGCTATTCTATCAAGCAGGAATCTATGCAAATCTACACTATTCTAACTTCAGGGGTTTGGGATCTCATCCCAATAGAGGTAGTTCCAATGTGAACAAAAATGTAAGAGGGAAGGAATGGAGGAAGGTAGATCTGAAGGGAGAAAAGAAATGAATTCCAAGATAGAAAGGTCAGAAGGTTTATGCTTTGGGCTGGTAGTAAACAGAGCCAAACTTACTTGCATAAACAAATAAAGCAATACTGATGAACATATGATGATAATAAGAATGAATCCAATAGAATAGAAACATAGATCTAACTTAAGAAATATTTGATGCAAATAACACATATATTGAGCACAAAGTCTTAACATATATATTAATATCTCTTATGTTACAAGAAGGCACAAAGTCTTTCTCTCTTCACCTCTTTTTCATACAAAAATGTCCACCGGAATACAACAAGTATTCCAGTATTTATAGAAGGAGAAGGAGAAAGAAGACAAAAAGAAACCAACCACTATTTACAAAATATCTTACAAGATATTTACAAAATATCTAAAAAGTCAAAAGTTGACTTTGGGCAAGTTGGTGGATGGCAACATCCCATGGTGCAACATGGATGATGTCATCGTAAATGCCAACATACTTTTTAAATATTTTTACAAAAATATCAAAGCATACACAAGAAGAGAAACTATTCATCATCATCTCTTTACTTGAATGGAGTGTCTTGCTTCCGATCAGAGAGGCGATGTGACACTGAGCTCGGTACTCCATAAACTTGTTGATCATCGTCTAAAGTTGATTATGATCAGGACCCTTGAAATGGTCACCAATAACTTCACAAGTTTCTTTTTCAGTCTTGAGCTTATCAGGTAGCCCGACGTACTCTTCACATGCCTCAATCAAGTATCCAATGAAATCGCAGCAAGCCAGAAGGTTATTGATAGACTCTCGGTCAAAAGTGACCTCTGGCGCCAAACCTTGTGTTGCGATATCCTTGAAGAGCTGGATTGTATCGTCTACCTCCCTCAAGGTGAACGTCTCACTAAGCATCCCTGGAGACATCTTCGTGACCGTCTGCTCCATTTGATATTTTGCATCCAGGGCTTCATCCTTGATTTTGTCTATCCTTTCTAGGATATACTCCATTTGATCAACCCAGTAATCAAAGTGTGCAACGAGAGCTTTGTTATGTGCCCGCGGGTGATCAATGACGCCGAACTTTAATAGGTCATCGCCTAAGTGATCGACCATTGCTCGAAATGTTTCATGTTAAAATCGCATGTCCAACTCCCTGAGATGGATCCTGCCACGCGCTTATAGCTCCTTGTTTGCCCGATCTATACCCTGGTAGAGTCCTGTGAATTTCTTGATTATTTCCTCACTATCTCTGAGGATTCGCTCTATCCAGGAGGACACTGCCGCCGTGCCTTGTTCACCAATCTTGGCGTATTCATTTATCTTGTCCTGACTGAGAACTTCAGGAGGCTCGGCGGCAGTCACAGGAGGTGCGTTGCCCATTCTTTGCAATGCTTGGAGAAGATGTTTGTTTTGTTCCTTTAGTATCCTCTCCTCCTCCTTTGCTTCTTGAAGTTTCTTGCAGAGGGCATCTACTGCAGACAAGGCCTCTCCTTGCAGGCTCTCAGATGAGGTTCCCATTGTGACTTGAGTCACTGTAAAGTCTGTAGGAGACAGATCTTTCTTCTCTTTGGTGGGATCAAGATATGCAATCTCCATGACCCTCTCTCTCGAAGTGCTTTTGAAAAGCGAGTTATCACTTTTTGCTTCTTTGGTCCCTTCTTTGGAATGACAAGAGAAGTCCATGGGTGCTATGGGAACCTTTCTCTTGAGTTGACCAGATGGTTCAGAAATCTAGCTTGGACTTATGGGAGAAGGAGTAGAGGGAATGGAAGAAGAAATGGGAGTGAAAGGGGAAGCAACTGAAGAGGCCGCAGGGAAGAACTTTGAGACACTTGGTGGTGGCATCGATAAGGAGTCTAATAACACCCTTATGCTTGTAGGGCCTGGAGTTACTACAGGAGAAGAAAAGGTCATGGAGGCGGAAGGGATCTGTAATGGGATGGAGGGAACACTAGGCGATAGATCCGTGAGAGAGGAGAAGATGGAAGAGGTGGGAGATGGAAGGGAGGAAGGGAGAGAAGAAGAAACATCCATTGGGATAGATGCTTCAATGACAGGGGGAGGAGAAGGAGTGAAGAAGAAGGAATGGTGGGTACCTCAAGTAGTTGTAGCTGTGACCACATCCTGAGTGGATGTGTCCATCGAAACTTGGTGGTCTCTTCTTCTTTACCTAGAGAGACCAAGTTGACCACTTGCTTCTCAGAAGTAGTAGGAGGGCTTTGAGGAGCTTCTTCTTTGCTTGATTCTCCCTCCTTGTCTTTCCCTTTTCCTTTCGGCACTTGGGCTAACCTTGGAGGTGCTCTTCCTGAAGGAGAAGTAGTGAAATCTACCCGAGGTAGGTGAGACCATTCTATTTGCACCAATGTTTGGTGTGCTGCAACATGTGCTTGACCCTTTCTTGAATGGTCTTTGGTGCCTTGGCTCTATCAATTTATGAACGACCAATCGTCCCCATCCGTGTCAAGGTAAACTTGATCAATTTCTTGATCAGGCTCTTGGAATCCTTTTGGAATGATGGCCATGCCATAATGTTTGATCTCTTCTAGAGCCAGCCTGGAGTGATCCTTTCCTGAGATCTATTTCATGTGTGTCAGTCGATGTAGATGTCCTCGATCTCAGGGACATGGATAGGATCAATTTTTTCCTTTGGGAGGCAACCCCAGCAATCAAAGGTAGGCCTGGCTGGGAATTTGTGCTTTAGATTCAACAATTCAAGCTCGGCATACATTTCCCGTGCTTTGGCCAGTGTGGTGCAGTGTATCGGCCCACTGTAAGGGGGAATGGAGTTCCTCCCTTCTTTCTCTTCATGCATCTCTCATGGTATGTGATTAGTTGCCTTGACAACTCTAAGAGAATCAGCTTGGGTCCCGCATACCTTGGTAGTTTGGTTAGTTCACCTCAAAATTCACTACCCTGAGATATGTGAATGTGGGAAATTGAGTGAACAATGCTCCCCCACTTCTTTGTGACAGTGACCACATTGGGGCTAGTTCGACCATGTCTCATATTTGGCCTCAATAGGTAGATCACCTCATAGAAGAAGGTGTCGTTGATTTTGAGAACTGGGGGATGTTGTTATCAAGCCTTAGCTCTGGGTAGTATTCATATATTTTGACTTGGGGCCATACCCCATTCCAAGCTAGGCCTGTGAAATATCTCACTGATGCTGCAGTGTATACAACATAGGAATTCATATAGAACTTCCCAGTTGTCATGACCTGTTGAAGTTCTGAGAGATGGTGTCGCTGATGATTTCCCCTAGCCAAAACGTTGTTCATGCACATTCTTGCTCATGGTCTCTAAGTACTTAAGCATCCATTTATGGAAATGATGGGCATCAGGAAGCCCAAATACTCTGCTCAAGAAGGTGATTGTATCACTCAGTTCCTCATTGAAGTCACTGCAATGGATGGTCTGTGGCCATCTGCTCACCGGCTTTTTGTTCTTAAGATATAGCTCATTCATCATTTGCATACACTTGTCCTCATTGTTGTCCCATGCCTTCTTATAGTCTTCTAGGCTTATGGTGACGTATTGCCTGTGATGAGGATGCCCAGGGTTATTTCAAAATGATGAGTTGTGAGGTTGATGACCGTCTTTCCCTCTTTATCTTCGACACATCTTGTGTCCTTGTTATAGCATCGAGCCACCAACATGATGAACTCGTTATTAACAACACTTACTGGCAGCCCAACTGCAAAGTGCAATCCACTGCCCACCAGTTTTTTCATCCAGGGGCCACTAGTTGCCTAGTTGGTTCTTGCCCAGAAGTCTTCCATATCAATGTGCCCAAGCTCGGAGTCTCTGATGTTGAGATCACTCTTTACATATGAGTCAGGCATCCTGACTTTTTGATATTTGTACTTCATCTCTTGCTTCTATCAACTTTGCTTTTCCTTTAGACTTGGTTGGATTTTTGCTTGACGAAGACATGTGTGGGCTCGAGGATGGCTGTTGTTGTTCTGTAAGGAGAATCAAGGAGGTCCAACATAGAAGAGCCATGTCAACCGTCATGTTATTCATAATGAAATCTTGTAGAAAGAAGAATGAGCAATTATAAGGCTTAGGGCGCAAGGCGCAAGTTCACAGCATGTTGCAGAGGCTTAAAAAGGCTAGGCACACTTTTGGGGATGTTAACATGCAAAAAGGTGCGCCTGTGTTGATAGGAGAAAAGTTGCACCAAAGGGTTATAAAGGGCGCACTTTTGGAGAGTGTTGCACAAAAGGTTTTAGTGCCAAGGAGAAAAAGTGCGGGGCATGGGTAAGCAACACACAACATGCAGTGTTGGTGTTATAGAAATGGCACCAGCACTTTAAGAAGAGTGCTTTGGGTGGGGCGCAGATAAGTTTGGTGTTGCACGAGTTCAAGGTGCGCCAAGGCGCAGGCATGGAAGATGTTGCAATGGGAAATAGTGCACCAAATGTTTTAGAGCGCATGTGCGGATCAGGATCACACAACATATAATGTTGTTGTTCAAAGAAGTGTGCCGTGCCTCACAAAATTTGCTAAGTGTTTTTAGCTACGCACATGCAAGAAAAGCGTGTGTTATGCGAGTGTGAAGTGTGCCACACGACACGATCTGTGCGGTGCAACATGAAAAACTAGTGCGCCAAGGTTTTCAACAGTTGGGTGATTTTTGGCCGCTCTCTCTTTTCACATGATTTCTCTCTCTTTTTGATTTTGCAAAATGACAAAGAGAGGGTTTGTGGGATTTGTAGCAATAAGCAGATATAAAGGATGGTTTACTCAGAGGCAGGGACCTTCTAGATTTGTAAATCTGGAAGGGGAGGAAAAGTGGTTTTCAGATGGTTTATAGATTGTTAGGTTATTCATTTTAGATTTATCCTTTTGGTTTATAACAACCCTAAAACCTAACAATAACCAAGAAACAAAACCACAAACAATAACAAGAGTGATAAAATCCACTTACCGGTTTTATAAAGGACGAAGGACGACGTTGGGGTCCACAAACTCAAAAAATGGCACGCGGGCGTGACAAGGATAGCTGACAGGCGCAGAGGAATACTTTTCACAATTTTCAATTCATGAAAATGATAGGTGTTAAGTGCCTATTTATAGAAAACCTGACATTAATTATCTCACCAACTTTCTTTGGCATGGTTTTTTCAAAGTGTCGACATGGGTTTGGATGCTGCCTTGGCGCAAGTTTGTTAGTGTCGACATAACACTTTCAGTGCCTTAAGCGCATTTGGAGATGTCAACATGAGAATTTCAGCGCCAAAGGGTATAAAGGGGCACAATTAAATTGGTGGCAACATGAAGTTTTCAGCCAAAGGAATTTACTTAGTGCATATTTTGATGTGTTGACATGCTTGATTCTCGGCCTTAGCACATTTTAGATGTAGGTTTGATGATGTTGACATGTTATTTTCTCGCGCAAAGGGGGTACTACTTCATTGATGTTGACATGGCGTTTTGGGCGCCAAAGGATTTTCTAAGGGTGCACATTTTATGGTGTCGACACAACATTTCTTGCGCCTAGTTCAAAAAGGTGAAAATGGCTAAGTTCTTAAAACTTGATTTCCGGAAGGGAGTTTTTAGGCCATTTTAAACGTCATCGAGATCTCTTGAGGGGACTAAAAAGAATTTTGGTATGGTTACTGCAAAATTGCCCTTGTTTATGCTCCCACAAACGTGGCACTATATGGTATATGGTGTCTTCTCCCTAGAAGGACTAGCCTCATCGCCCCAGGAGAGGCGAGTGCCATGATGAAGAAGTGAATGACTCAATGATGTAATGGAGTCGAGGGTGCGAACATCCACTATCTCCTTCACAATGACGAAGGAAAAAAACATTACGAATAGGAGGGTGACAATGAGCCTAACTTGATGGTTCTGTAAATGTTGTGCCCCACCCTATCTGTGTAGAGCCTTGGCCTCACGCCTAAAAATCTCTAACATCATAATAGTTAGGTATTTCATTGAGGACGAACTCGCATGATAGAGTTTCCAAAATGAATATTAGGACACCTCAAAATTATTACAAGGTGGTTGGTGAAAACCATCCACCACCTATCGAAGAAATTGTTTTTAATCCCTCGTGATTGCACGATGTATAGGGCATATTTTGTAATCCAATTGTAATGGTGTATTAATATTTGGATCTGTAAATAATTAACACAATTTGTCCTTTGTGATTTTTAATTTTTCACCGCATCATAGGACAACTTATACGAATATAAATCATGATAGTTGTTTTTGAAACTATCCCATGTGTTAGTTTTTCCTACCACATCATCGATATTGGATAACAATGATCAAATGATGTGGCTATGTTTTGCGACAATGATTCAAGGCATTAGGGTTATTTAAATTTTCTATTAAACCTTGAATTTGCACTTTGTGGTTTGCAATTTCCCCCAAAATTTGTTGTTGGGAGTTAGGAGGATGTTTGTGATAGAAGGGGGTGTTCTAGGGATGTTTTTCTTTCTCTTTGTATGCAGGGATGAATGATGGGATTTATTTGAAGGAAAAGAAACATTTGAACATGAAAATAAATAAAAAATCAACAATTATCTAAAAAATAAAATTTACAAAGAATAAAAACCTAAATCAACATTGACCAACCTTGTTCGCTCTCCGCCATCATCGATTCAAGGTACCCAAGGTGTCGAAGACACACAAAATATCTAAAATGTGAGCGTGTCTTTCCTCGTTCCCATTTTAGATTCCTTAGTTTTTTTAAATTTTTACAAATGAATAGCTCTCGGGTTTTCAACTATTTTTATTACGGTGAAACACGGCGTGTTATAATGTGCTCACATTATGGGTTGTAAAATCCAAACCATAACATGCTTGCATTATAACGCGAGCCCGAGATTTCCCATTTGCGTTATAACGAGACCGAGACATAACGTGAGCACGTTATGGTGAAAATGGCCAAAAAGTGGATTTGTGTCCTTTTTTTGACCCCCATCTTTGTGCATAGGCCCAATAATCATATTTTAGTTTAATAGTTTTGGTGAACATGATCTTGAATTCACCTTCGTTAGGTATTTTCTTATCTTATCTATCATGGCTCCTAACGTTGCTCAAATTTCTTTGTCTGATTTACTTAAGATGCATCCCAATTGCCAGGTTGTTATGCAAAAATCCCTAGACACCATGTATCTCCCTATGGATATTCAGCCACATCAAGTGAGTTCTATTTTTGATCATTTATCTGACGACCTTAGTACTCGTGATCCTCCATCTAATAAACCCATGTTGGAATCAATTCAAGCTTTGCATTCTTTATTTCAAGACAATTTTTAGGTTATGGAATCCACGGTTACATCTCTCAAATCTGAAAGTCAACATCTTAAGGACATTTATTAGGCTCATGTTTATTCCCCTATCCAGGCTCATCCTCATTCCATGCCCACTACATGTGCTCATATCGGTGAGCCTAAGGTCATACCATTACTGGCGCCTCTCATCTTAGATCAAAATACTAAACAACATGAACTTCTTACGAGATCCTTAGTCATCACTTGATCACTTTACCGCCTACTCATTACTATCCTCCTTATCGGCTAGAAAAATATCGGGGGTGTCCATATTTTAACTATCATTAGGTTAATGGAAATAATGAAAATTTTTCTTATGCTTTACAACAAAGAATTAAACATCTTGAGTGTTCAGGATTTATCTCATTCACTACACAACATTATGATGCATTCCCATCTAACAATGATACATCTTAATGGGTTCCTAAGTATGATTCATCTATATCTAATGAGCATCATGCTATCACTTATATAGTGCATTTGTTGGCCACTTAAGTGCCACCTATTCAATGTACTCCACCTCCACTTATGGATAGTCCTACTCCTCCACTTAAGTTATCTGCGACATTACCAAGTCAATATAAGAAACCTCCTCTAAAGATCAGTTCAACCTGGCCTCCACTCAAGTCATCTGCGGTAAACAAACAACCACTCATTACATAAAGCAAACACACTCTAGCTGAAATCTTTCAACTCTAGTAATTTAAGGAACCTATACAATCCTCGCCTCAAAGCATCGATCACTTTTTTCAAAGAAACTACTCCTTACATTGATCCACTTAACATCTTTTGACTAAATATCCATCAATTATATATTTGGGGTCCATGACGATTATCAGCCCCTTCCCTCTTCTAAAAAAAAAACATGTGTATTACGTCTTTATCACATAACAATCCAACATCTGCTTATCACACTCGCATTGTCACCACCCGATGAAACACTCTTCTACTTTGGTTCAGACTTGATTGTTGAGGGTATCTTACACACATGAACCCCACACACTTCACTATAGGCATTGCGTTTTTTCATACATTCTACATTTTTCATGCACATTTTGTCCTACATACATCATACACATTCTACACATACTTCACATACTCCACCATAACCACTACAAATTGCACATTTTCCACACATCATCTTACATTTTACATCCTACACCTTACATATTACTTCTTAAATCTTAAAACTATTGTGCATCTACACATCTTATCTCATCTACGTATCTTGCATTACATAGCATACACCCTAGTACACACATTACACATTTTACACATTCTCTTTTATGTGTTGCACTCACAACCCGATGCCGCACTCTAGTCACACGATACATATTGGATTGTTGAGGGTATACAAATAAAATGGACATCATCACCCTTACACTTTCATCATTCAATATTTTCTCATGCAACATACCTAGATTAAGTGATATTTACTTTAGGATACGGGGTCACTTCTTATACCATCATCTCGTGATAGGCTACACAATCACTTTTGCTTGCATCATTTAGTGGTATATGCTTTCCGATACATCACCAATCCTTTTCTATTCATATTGTTGTGATATACACTTAGGGTACATATTCATGCATAATTCCTCTTTAGATCGCATATCATCAATACACACTCATCACAACGCATACCACATAACACGGTTTGACCATTTCTCGATGAAACACTCTAGTTTATGGTTCATCATTGACAGTGGGTGTACTAAATGCACATCACTTTGCATACAATTCCATTCACTTAGGGGGAACATTGATCCTATAATTGACTTTGAAATTTCGTTCCATCCATCCACAACATACTACATTTTATGGTTGCATTTACTCTTTCTTGCACTTACTTTTACATGTTCACTTTATTACACATGCTAGATAGATATCTTGTATGTCATTATCATTATCATACACACATGTGTGTTCACTTGCTTTTTAGTTGTGATCGCAGGCTATATAGAGATACTACACGGAACATGGATGCATGACTACCAGTCCCATAATGGCTCACTGAGGGCATCCAAATTGGTATGCTATAGGTGCTATTGTTTCATTTTTGTTATAACACACTACTTTGGTCTATACAAACTTTGGCATACCTTTTATCTTTCTAACATGTTGTGGGTATTCCATGTGAAGTATTTGTTATGTAGGGATATTTTTTTCATACTTATTCGTAACATTGTTTGCTTATTGTTTGCTCCGGTTTCTGGATTTTCCCTTTTGCTTGTGTGCACACTTGTTTGTTTGTGGCCACTATGGCCTTGAGTGTCTTGTGACATCATGAGTGGTGTCCCATGTTTGTAACCCACTTTGTGTGGTCTACATTATCTTCTTGGGTGTTTACATTATCTTCTTATTCTCAATTTACTTTACACTTGTCTTCTACATGCATGTTCATACTAACACTTGTTTTCTAGGCATCTTGTTTGTATGTGCCTTGGTTTCTATCAAGCACATCCATTCCCCCTTAGGGAACATTTTTAATATTTGCATTCAATCCTCTTTTGGGACCACATTCTCCTATCTACGACATTGCATGCGCCCCAAAGACGTGGGACGTCATTTAGGTTTACAAACAATGCGGTATAGTTTAATTTTCAGTTTTTACCATGACACAGTGGGTTACAAAGAGAGTGGGTTTATACCAAGTATACAAACTCCATACACAACAAATTTTATAAGAAAGGTTGTCTTTAGCACATACGTGAGAAGTTAAAGGATAGAGGATAAACCAGACCTTCCTCTCTACACTTCCATGACGTCGATCACCCATAAAACTAGATAAGTACAAATATAACTTCACTCTCAAGAACTAGTTACGGGTTGGAGGATAAATTAGACTTTCCTCCCTACACTTCTTCAACGGTGGCATGAGATCGCCCAAAAACTTGCACTTCATCGACATTTACATGATCCTTTATACATGCATTTTTACACATTACTCATATACATGTGTATTTGACTACTTTATCGTCTTCTCTTTTGTAGGTCCATCAATATGGGAAGCAAGCAGTCAACAACACACACATAACAGGTACATCACAC
Organism: Taxus wallichiana var. yunnanensis; assembly: GCA_018340775.1. Classification (NCBI taxonomy): domain Eukaryota; kingdom Viridiplantae; phylum Streptophyta; class Pinopsida; order Cupressales; family Taxaceae; genus Taxus; species Taxus wallichiana. The sequence continues at coordinate 562,901,965 of CM031242.1, read as the reverse complement.
ACACAATACTAACCATGCATGTACACTCACACACACATTAGCATCTACACACGCATTTCCACCCTAGGTTCACTCTCATAACTATTTTTACACTTTTGCATCTTTAGTCTCCATGCTCCATGTTTTTATCACTCCACGCTTTATTTAGTCCTCCAACACGTTTTCTACATAACTATAGATGGATATCGGGTACACATCTCTATCTACTTTATGTTACCAAAATTTATGATCACCAACATAAAGTGGGGGCAAATGTAGACACTAAATCATGCACTTTGAGTCATTATTTAGTCTCGGTCTTATACTACTATTCATATGGTTCTCAAGTGGAAAGAGTAATAATCAACCCATGTCTTTGGCCATTTTTCATTGCTTTCTATTGTTGTTTTCAACCTTACACTAGCACTTGCCTAGTCTGTATTGTCATACTGTATTTTTCTCATTTATGAATGGGGCACCTAGCTGGATTGGGGCGCCTTGATCCCCTATGGGAACCATGATCCTATTTGTACTTTTCTCTCACCTTTTAGGAACTTTCTAACCATTTGGGCTTCTTATATTTTTGGTGATCTGTATTTTTGAGGTTAATTACAAAATTAAAGAAAGAGAACCATATAAATATAAAGTTATGTGACCATATTAATGGACCAAGCACTAAGAACTTAATATCACCACCTAAGGTTACATCCATCAAACCATCTATACCTACATTTGCATCCATCTAGCTCCATCACAAAGCACACAAGGTTGGTTCATCTGAATCACAATTCATAGGAGGGGAGTCTATTGTTTCTATGTACACATTTACTACATTCTACATCTAGTTATTTTCTCATTACTTCACAAAGTGCAACTGACACAAGAGCACGTAAGGCACAATTACACACACACACACACACACACACACACACCTAGAACTACATTGGGTATGAGATGTAGTGCAACACTCAATTAGTAAGTCCACCATTATGGTAGTTGAGGACAGTTTGACCCCTTCATATGCATATTTATTTTTAGGGTTTTGATGTTTTGCTTAGGGTTTTATAGGTGATTCTTCCATCTCGGTTTAAAGTGACATCGGCGCGAGTTCATCTGGTTTAGAGTGACATCCTTTGGAAATTTTCAACCTTAAGAAGTGGTTTTAAGCTAAAGTGGTTTTCACGTGATGGCTAATATGTAAATAGGACTAGTTTCATAAATGTCATGAAGTGATTACAAAATCATCGAATTATCTAAAGTGGTGATTTCACTAGATTCAATGTACATGAAGAATAATAAAGGTACAAGGAACTTCATCTTTTCAAAACCTGCAAATGAGCTTTTAGCTTCTTCCCGAGAACGCATGCTTAGGGAGTGTTGTAGTTGTGTAAATGAACCCATGAAACTTTAGATAAGGAAGAGAAAGTGCACCAATACGATGAGTTGTGTTCATTTGAGTGTAGTTCAAAGCTTCAAAAAAGATTAAAAGTCATAGTGATAATCGATGAGTGTAGTAATCTTGTTTACGGCTTTCAAAAAGTTCTCTGACAAGTTCCTCCAAAATCTTTAAGTAAGCCTTGAGATGACATAATACTTATATAACAAAGTAGTTGGAGTTTTTATTAAGAAGCTAACAGTATTTGCGAAGAACCATGGATTTCCCACGTAATTTGGGTTTTTAATGTAACATCTTGTGTACATTTTTTCGCCACGTAGTATGGGCTTTTTTTTCCATTTTTTTCCTTGGATATTTTTAATTTTTTACAAGTAATATTATATCTCAAATAATTAAAGGAATTAGGAGTTGAATATAAAATCACAAGTACTCATCATAATAGTAAGTATGAACTAATATCGTTTTTTCTCTAATTAGGCAGCAAGTCGGCGAAAACATTTCCCCGTGTATGCGATTGGAAAAGGCGATTGTTAGTTGATGCGGACATTCACATATCTAGAGCTCCCGATGTCCGTTTTCAAGCGTTTCACAGTCGTTGGAAAATTTGATCTTCTGGCGAAATAGGGATGTTTAGGAATGTTTTCAAAAATATCCCCTGATTTTTTGGTGCTAGATTCAATGTACATGAGTTGACTTTTGGTAAAATTAGTGAAGTTGAATTAAGGAAGAGAAAGTTACATAGTTGATCATTTGAGGGTAGTTTATTTGAGGGTGTTCCAACTGTTCCTTCTCTGACATAAACATAGATGAAGAACCATGCAAATTTGGGTTTTTAAGTAACAACATTTTTTTATAGTATTTTGACCATTTGCGATATTTTTAATTTTTACAAGTAATATTATATCTCAAATAATTTAAAGTGGTTGAATTTGACCCCAAAATGAAAAAATCGCGTAGGCATTTCCCCTATGGGAAAAGAAGGTTCTATGCTTGTGTTAAATTTGCTTTCTATTTTTGAAGCAAGTGACTTTTGGAACCCATGGAATAATATGTTCCTTCTCGGTAAAGTTTGACCAAATACACTCGGGTAGTTTATTTGGGTGTTCCAACTGTTCCTTCTCTGTAAACCCCTAATTAAATATTAATTCATGTATATTAACTCAAAAAATCCGTTAGTTTGCGGTAATTAAGTTGCTTAGGAAAAGGAGATAAAATAAAAGCTTGCGAGAGAGGCCTCATTGGTAGGGCAACAAGTTAAGTGGATTTAGGTAGGCAAGGTAATAAAAGTTAAAATTTACCAATTTGAGGATTTCGTTACTTTCTTATGGAATTTCTTATTCATTACATCTTTCTCCATCGTGAATGGTACAATGGTACATGTTGTCTTTCATATGGCAAAATCACTATCTAACTAATATAAAATTTCTTTGCATGGGAGGCTACAGATTGGCATTGGATTACTGCTTTTGCAGTAATTGAGTGGAATTAATGGTATCATGTTTTATAGCACTTCCATCTTCAAATCTGTTGGTGAGTTTCACTTCTTAGATAGATATCTTTACCTTGTAATTTTGTACCAAGTCTTTTATCAAAATTTTATTTGGAGAACTACATAATCTGTTAGATGCTCTGTAGTCTTTGGCAACAAAAACTTGTCTATAAAGTGTAGAATATATAAAATTGAGGAGAAAAAATGTTATTACAAATATATTTAGATCATATAATGTATATTAGGCTTGTTTTAGAAATCAAATAATTAAGCTTCAGTTTTATCATAATCATCAGATAGTGAATGTTTTGTAGATTTTCTACAATATATGAATCATAAACCAGCCATTAGTCAATAATATTCATTCAAGACCATATGTTGTCATTTCTTACCTGTACATGGATCAAATGGTAAATGTTTTGTAGATGTGCCTACCAACGACTCATATAGAAGTGAAAATTCGTTCTAAGAGCCATATGCGATGTCGTTTTCCTTCTTTTAGGATAGTCATCAAGGGACCAATCACCTCAAGGTGGGGAGAAGATTTGTTTGCTCAACTTACGAGGTGTAGTACCGGTGTAAAAGAAGTTTTGAGTTGCCTTGTGACTCTCAAAGTTAAGAAGACTTGTTTAGCACTTTTAAGAATTTTTAATTTTTGAAGATGATATCAAACATGTAAATGGTAAATGGTAAATGTTTTGTAGATGTGCCTACCACCGACTCATATAGAAGTGAAAATTCATTCTAAGAGCCATATGAGATATCATTTTTCTCCTTTTCGGATAGCACATTCAAACATTTTCTAATTTCGAAGATGGTATCAAGCATGTAAAACCGACATACTTCACTCAAATGAAGGTAAGGCTCAAGTGTGATGAAGTTGGATAAGATGGATCCAAGTAGAGTTGTTCATTGTTGCATTCTTCATTTTACGAACTCATACATGTTTGATGCCTTGATCCTTTATTTTGGTAAGGTATAGTTACAAATGGATTGGATAGCATAATGATTTTGTATTAATTATTTTATGTAACTAAAATTCCTTTACAAACATGATATGAAAGAAGTAGTCTAGCAAGTATACATACGTTGCCCTAATCATCAGGACAACTTTAAACGTTGTAGACTTGAAAGTTTAAGAAGCCATAAAAGGTAAAACAAAATAAACCTTTTCTTGGACATAAAATAAGAACAAGGAATATTATGAAGATAAGATGAATTTTTTGGGAACGCCTAGTTTTAGTCAAAGAAATAGATGGAAAGAGGTGTAGGGCCAAGAACATTTTTGGATTGATTTGTATTTTATAATGAATGCGAGGTTAAGTGGATACATGAAAAACTTTTAGAAGCGGTAGAAGCACAAGTTGCTTGATTGAAAATGGAAACAATGATTTGCTTGGAATAGGCTAAAAGTATGCATGAATTCTTTTGTTGGATTTCCCACCTAAACTAGAATTGACACCGTTAGCTTTGACAAGGTTAGAGGGTTGTCAATATTTTAAACACTTGGTTACCGTAGTATAATGAATTTATAAGAAGGAACCTTTTGAAATTTGGCATAATGATGCATATTTAGGCAACACTTTACGTTGTTGTGGGGCTAAGAACACGAGAGAAGGGAAGAGTGATGAGTGGTAAAAGATGCCATTGCCCAAAGACATAGTAAATAACATGACATATTGTACATGGTAGTGGTATATTAATACTTGTAGGGAATACCTTCGGTGTAAATGTTCTTTATTGGACACATGAATGAAGACTAAATAATTTCTATTTCCTTGGTTTTTCTTATGACAAACATGTATAATGCACTCATTAGTAGGTAAGAAGGTGTTTAAGAGAGGTGTATGCAAATTTACCTACCTATAAGAGATCTCAGATGGAATTGAGAATGAATTATTCCTTACCTACAGGCATTTCAAGTAAGTAACATGCATGTTAGGTAAGCGAAAATCTTTATTCGGTAAGATAGACTTATTTAAGGAAGAGGAAAACTGACCTACAACATGGAGCTTTATGACGAAAACATCATTTTCTTCCCAACAATGGTTTCATTAAAGATATCTTGTGTATACTGCCTCCCCTCTTCGAGAATAAAAAACAAGACGTGAGGATGATTAGCTAAGGGCCCCTGTATTATAATGTACATATTTAAACATGCCTACATATGTGCAATCTAATGTATTCTACTCAACATTATAATAGATGCACATGTAAGGTCTGTAATTGGAAATGACTATTATGTAATAAGGTGCAATTGATGATCAAAACACATGTCCACCTAATGTTGACAAATGATAAGTTATATAATTAGATGTAGGTGGTTTCAAGGTTGTTGTGGGTCCCAAATGTTATATAAGCCAAATAGAGGATATTTTATGGGATTCATCTCTCCCATGTGATTGTTATTTGTGAATTAATAGAATGCATGGCATCGGTATATCAAATCAAGAGCAATGTGAGGAGTGGTGCACTTCCTCCTTGGGAGACATCTTGTTACGGCTGAAGGCATTTCCCTTATGGGAAAGGGCTTTGTGGACATTCACGTCACTATGTTAAATTTGATGGCTGAAATAACAGTTTTGCCATTCTTGGCTTTAAGTGGAGTTAGCCCTTTTGTTTTTAATAGCGCATGCATGATCTTATAGAAGAAGATAAGATCATATGTTTGATAAATTTCTCATATTTTGCATCAATCTCGAAAATAACATGTTACTGATTGGTATTCGACGATCTTATCTAAAACAAGAGTAATTAAATTATATTTTTAAGGTTGATGAGATGCATCTAAGATTTAAAAGCTGCATGGCCATGCACAACGAGATGAGCTTGATTATGTAGTTAAATTATGTTTTTCTTAAGAATTATGTATCGAAATAACAATGGCGATTTAATTATAAAAGCAACTGGAAGTAAAGCAAACCGTATGTGAATTAGGGTTTCGTAATTATGGCTACACCAAGTATTTTGCAGCTAGTAATTGTAATCAACTTATATGTTTATTGCAATGAGCTTTAGAGTCTGTGCAATCATGGCTACACCAAGTATTTTTCAGCTGGTAATTGTAATCAGCTTATATGTTTACAACAATGAGCTTTAGGGTTTGTGCAATCATGGCTATACCAAGTATTTTATAGCTGGTAATTGTAATCAACTTATATGTTTACTACAATGGAGCTCGAACCATTCCAGATGAGGCTAAGAGTTACATAGCCAAGTTGATATGCAAAGACTCCTTTTTGTCGCCGCTCCCAGTTTCATAACCCTTCTATAAGTAATCACACAAATTTGTTTGTAAATTTCTTCTGGATTTTCAACGTAGTTGTTTGTTGTATCTATGTGCTATTTTTGGTTAATAATATCCGTGAAAAACCTGTTATTAGTTATTATTCCCATGGTCATAGCTTTACAACTCTAGAAATGAAATGGCATAATTTTAGTATTGTTCACAAAGCTTGGAGTTATGCCTCTGGTAGCGATTATATGGTGCCTTCCATCTTCCTTGGAGTTTATTCGAACACCATGCTTCCTAGCCATTTCTATTGTGAAAATATAGACCAAGATATTTCTGTTCTCTCGATAACATTTATGAGAGTACTTGAGCTGGAGTTTTTAAGTTTTGAAGTTGTTATTTCCATTGAAGAGGATCCTCAAGAGGTTTTCAACTTCTTTAGGACTTGTATTCTTTCATCATTCAAATCCTTACTTTCTTAGAAGGCTGAAAACATCAAGATATTTTATCTATTTGATTCAAATTTAAATCTTTAGAAGGGATTCCCTCAGCAAGAATGGCTTCAATTTAACCTTTCATTACCCTCAACAGTTCATTTGCATTTTCTTCTTCTTTTTCTTTTCTTTCTCACTAGTGGAAATTCGGTGGATGCTTTCTTAGAACTAAGGATATATTTTGTATTGACCGATTAAATGCATGAGGACTCTAATTTGGCGAGACAGAAGCTACAATGTGCCCATAGAAGTGATAGATGTAGCACTCTTACTATGGGCCAATTATTATTCACTTTTTGCATGTAAATCCACTCAAATTGTCCATTTTTACACAAGAGCAAACACAAGTTGAGATCTTATATGTTGTGCCTTGTGATTCTTTATAGAGACACATATTTCTAGAATAAATCATAAAATAATTTACAATTTTATAGATCTCACGATATGAGAGGAAAATTAATAATTAAGGAGTTTATCGCTTGATGGAGTCGAGTGTTAAAATTGGAGAGTAGGGATGGGAGACATGGAGCCATGTTACATGGAGAGTGAACCTTCACCAAGTAAAAACAAAGAATACCATGTAAACATCCATTAGACCTTTTTATTTTTTCTTTGACATTTTTATGGAGTGCCACAAAAATCTTTTCAAAAGAAGGTAGAGGTGCGAGATCTTTGGGATAATTCCATCTACCATCCATATTTTAGTGGTCCTTACATTGTGATAATATTAAACTTGGAAATTAATGTCAGGTCCGAAAGGAGTGAAAATTATACTTCACCACAAAAGCCCCACCCCCTGTCATGCTCTTTGTATGTAAGCAAATAATGATCTATGGGGATCCTCTAAAATAGGATAAGGCAAAAGACTATTCTAGGGACAACACACAAATTACCGGTCCACAAAGTGGTCTAGGGCTATAGAACAAGAGTTGTATGCATCAAGGTTGTAATGGAACCATAAAAATTTAAAATGTATGAATATTAATAAACTTAAATTTAAATAACATCAAATACAAAAGTAATAACTATCCCTCTAAATCAAATAACATATACCGTTCGGCGTTCGCATTGCATTGTACACATGCGATTCTTAGTAAAGATAAAGATTATCATATTCTTTTTGTACTATGGTTAATAGTGAGGGATTGAAGTGTAATCCTACACTTTGGGTAGTAGCATTTCTAGAGAATGAAGGGTTGCATGCAATGATGTATGTACATCTAGGAAACATGTGAAGGTTTTTTGTACGTCGGAAAAGCAACAGGCGAGCGTGAGAATCAACAAGTGACTCTTCCACGTACCCGACCTCCCGAGGTCGTGCCGAGACAGCCGGTGGGGGTAGAATATGCAGACAAACTAGTTGGGGAGTCTAATGTCTTCGACACGCACTAATGGTATTTGCGAATCTAAGGCAAAGAAGGCCCTTCTAACTTGGACTGGTGTGATAGATCGATCAGCGAGGATGACTGCTCGAAGGCTCCAATCAATATCGAGCTCTGGCGTGATTCGATCTATGGGTTGTGGGATGCGTGGAAAATGACCCGGGATGGTTTCGTGTATTTCTCCTGATAGGGTCATATGGTGAATATAGTCAACTCTATGGACGATTCTCTGGCCTAGTCCAAAATTCTCTAGCTTTGTTATTGCGTGGTGTCTACAGTAGGGACAAGCTGTTGAATGATGATAGGTGGAATCGAGTAGACTTAAATACTAATGTGCGTAGGCGTTGTCTATATCTAAGCCGACTTGTGGATTCGTTAGGTTGTGGGATTTGTGGATCACAACCGTAGACTCTTGGTTGTTGCGGTCCTGTTATGGTCATACGTGAGATCAAGTTCTAATCCCTAGTATCCAGTAGTCGTAAGCTTTCTCGGCCTCTACGTTTAGAATCAGTAATTGTGCGATTTTCTCGAGAATACCTCACGGGTGTTCTAAAGAACTTGAATTCTTAAGCTGGTATCTATATCTATGAGGTGTCTCCAGTCTCATTTGTGGAACTAAAGGATCGCACCCAAATATTTGTTCTCTTTCAAATCCTTCTACAGTCATGCGGATGTTTTCTAGGATAACCTGTAGTTTGGTTGATTTGACCAAAATGTGTGTGCTTGGTCGTCTTCTACGTTTAACCCTCTCAACTGTGACCTGATCTGTTGGAAGTCTATTGTTGTTTGGAAGACTTGTATCCTAAGGTTTTGGTCAATGTCAGTTATTGCCACTACGATATTGGGTTGGGGCACAATTGGCTCGAAAATGTATTCCCTGGGCTCCCTAGGTCCCGTAATTGTCATGCAAAAGCAGTAATGAAACAAACTATAATAAAGTAAAATCTAAGTACACTTCTAGCATATATAATTCCTTTTTTTGTATTTTACGGCAATTTATAAGAAAGCAATTTATCTAAAAATATTTAGAATTGACAACTAAATTAATAACGTAAAACAAACAAAATAGCCGAGTGTAGCTATTTATCTGTGCAATTTTGTATATCTATTCTAAACAACGAAATAACTAATCTATTTGTGAGATTCTCGATCCTACCTTAGAAGTGAGGAATGAATCATAGTTTCTCAGAAACTATCAATCCCCACAACTTCCCTGGCAATATCGAGAATGGAAATAACTATAATAAAGCGATTAACTACTTTATTTGATAAGTTCTAACTAAAACTTTGAAAGATGAAACCTGGATTTCGCAGAACAGTGGCGAATCCGACGGTGTGTGTGTTCTTGTCCCCTCAGTATGATCTCCTCGTTCTTTGTGCTCACGTGAATCCAGAAAAGCGTGTAATGCTTGCATCAACAGGAATAGATATTTGGATCAATGGACAGCCTTCAGAATGCAGACAGAATAGAATGCGGATAGGAGAGGGATAGCGCAAGAGTACAGAGCTTGGCCTATGCAATTCCTAGCGGGGTCTACTGTGAATCATGCAACAAAATGCGTCGTAAACCGAAACTCAAATGCGTATGAAGAGCAAAAACTGCAACTTTAATGGCTACCTAAACTATTCTACTCCAAAAGCAATATCTGTTTGCCAAGTTGGATCGTGGCTTACCAACACGGTGAGCAATCAACTAAGCATGTAAAAGATTTAAACTATCAAACTTAAGCAAACTAGAAGACTGAACTACTGAAAGTGATGAGTTTTTAAACAAGAATGAGGGGCCATTTGCATGTGCACAAACCATGCATTTATAGGAATTCAAACACCCAAAGATCAAATCCAAACTGAACTCCTAAACAATAAACAAAGGAAAAACACTATTCCAGGGGACCAAAAACATTAATGCATGCTCAAGTCGGCAAGAAAAGCTGGTGAAACGTGATATTTCACGCGGGTCGCGCCAAAAGAGCGTTCTGGAAAACGCGCACAAGACCGCCGCCCTGCTCGGGCGGCGAGCTGGTTCTGACCGCCCTGCAGGGCGGCGGTTTCGTTACTGAAGGTTCAGAGGCCGAGGAAAGAGGGAAAAAGGGGAAAACAAAGGACACGGGGGCTAAGCGGGGCATGCGGGATGTTAACGCATATCCGAAGAGCTCTTTCTGGATCCCGAACACCTTTCGAGGAGACCTGTATCATCATTGGGGCATTTATTACACCGTTCCGCAGTACAGTACCTTACAATTTTGGGTACGTACATATTGCCCCCTCGGAGAAGCGTTTTAGCCATGAAGAGGCATAAAACGGTGGGTCCGAGTATGGCCGTCCCGAAATGGGAAGTTAGAAGTTATACCTTATACGTCCGTGTGTCGAAATGACGCCATCCGAAATTCCCGCTACCTGCAAAATGAAAGGGGAACTCAAGTGCAGATAGATACAATAACTTGGAAAATAAACGCTAAAATAATAGGGGAAGAGGACGTACCATTAGTGCGAGGATAGAAACTTACCTCCGTTGGCGCTCCGAACCTGTGAAAAGGGGATTTAAGCGAATTAGAGCGCTATATATATATAAAAGTGGGCCCATTTTACTATTCATTTTGTGAGTCGATTTGATAGATTTTGAGCTGCGGGGCCCACAGTAGCGGTTTCTCACGCGAGTAGAGTCAAAACGTCCACAAACGAGATAATGATCATGCCTCCACGTGCGGGCGCCACCTGTGAGATCACAAAGGTTGGTTTTCTTCAATTTTGTGCTTTTCCCTCTTGATTTTGAAATGCTAAATTTGTTGTAAGGGGGTCATTTTTGAAAATGTTAGGTTTAAAAGGTCATGTTTAGGGGGCGCTCTTGGGTAGGCTTTTTTTTAGCCAAGATGGTCGTTTTTGCTAGTTTTGGCTTTTTGGGGTTAAAAACCCGCGCGGGTTTTCGGACGCGACCTGTGCCGCCCGCCTGGCGGCGGGTTGCATGACCGCCACCTGTTCGGGCGGCGGTCACAAGACCGCCGCCTTGAGGCGGCGGTTCTGCAAACCGCCCTGCCCCTGGGCGGTGGTTTTGTGAGAATCTGCAAAAGGACCTCTTTTGAAAACTTACACTTGTATTCTTATCATTTGTGTATGTTTTTATGACTCTCTTGATATCGTTTAGATACTAACTTATTATGTTTTGTGTGTTTTGGGTGTATGCGGGCGAAGGAGGAGTATATTAGATGGAGCCGGGAGAGAGAGTGTGACTCAGGCTGCCGGGGTATTGGATGCCCTCTCGGTAGATGAGGAGGACACTGCTGCAGAGGGCGGCATATTGCGGATATCGCGTGTGCCTCACGTTGCTCCATCTAGTCACATACTTTGTGACTTGTTCTCATCTTGGGATGCGAGATCGGAACACTTTCCGGTGCAGAGGGTCCTGTGGTGAGTGGACCATTACATTAGAGGGCGTCTACCGCATGCAGGGGTCCCGATCATCGGGAGGCGACTTACATTAGAGACAAAGCGAGGCTCACGGGCACGATTGCACAGTGGGCGACATATGGGAGATGCATGTTATTTCCACGGGGCAAAGAAGGGAGTGAGAGTTAGATCCATTCCTTCTTTGCCCATCCCCGTATTTCGACGAGCCATCATGGGGATCCTTGCCTCGAGACCGATTGGGGACAAGGAGGTGACACTTTGTTATCTTTGTTGGGCCCCCATCATTGCACAGATAGAGGGGCATGGCCGGATATACGCCTGAGGGGCAGACATTTTGGGGACCACCTATCACGACTTATATAGGGTGGTCCGTTTACAGGGACAGTCGTTGAGCCACCCAACTCTAGTCATGAGTTGGGTGTATGAGCATTTTATTCCTTATGGCAGAGGCGTGGAGGTGGCAGATCCTGGGGCTGTGAGGGCGGCCAGATGGTCAGATATGTCGGTGCTTAGAGCACCTCACCAGCCCAAAGTAGCCTCCCTCACTATATAGTAGACATGGAGGCCACACCGTACCGGCTTATGGCGGCGTATGGGGGAGGAGGCCATGACATTGGTTTCTGCTCCATTACACAGGCAGCTTATTGGCCGTGTGGGGACGGGTAGAGGTACATCCTTTCGGCAGGTTCCTCGGCGATTCGGCCTCCCATATATGGGCATGCTTCCTCCAGTAGCACCGGTTCTGAGATCGATTCGGGAGGCTAGAGGGGGCACAGAGGCCGTGGTTGGGCAGTGAATGGTTACCCCCGGCATTCCTATTGCAGCCGGGGGATAGTTCGGGCGAGGGAGAGCTGGTGCGCCTCGGGCACCTTTACTTGGATTAGCGCGGGTCCCGCTCATAGTAGCGATGACCCATGATATTAACTCCGATTCCGGTCGAGGAGTCCACGAGAGGAGGGTCGAGGAGGAGCGGACGGGCGAGTGATCCGAGTGGCATGATACTCGGGATATCATGCGCAAAGCGGAGAAGGCGGAGCGAGGCGAGAGAGATAGACTGCTGGTTTCGAGGAGCCACTCTCCGGGGCCATGGTGGAGATGATGAGTCCGTTGCGGGGCATCATGTTGCCCAACTACGGGAGCGAGCTCCTCGGTCGGCGGCGGCATCTGCACGCGGGTCTTGGCCCTAGTGACCCATCTTGGAGGCCGGTGACCGAGTAAGTTATCCTTTCTCCCTTTTAGTGTTAGTTTAATTTAGGACTTGTTTTAATTGCTATCTCTCCTTATATTTGTATCTTGTATATTTTAGCCTCTTGCCTAGTTTCTAATTCGTCTTTTTTCTTTGTTTTGCGGAGGCATTGTGAGTGGCGGGATCTAATCCGTAGGGTATGTCTTGATTCTCGATGATCCTATGGATAAGACCCCATGCAGAGCTATCTGTAGATGCCGGGAGCCCTCGGCGCAGGCGGCGAGCACACCGACATCTTCGCTCCCGTTTGGCATGTGGCCAAGATGGTGTCGACTCTCCGCACAGAGTTGGCAGGCTATAGGACAGCCGAACATCTTATGAGGAGCCACTCTCATGGCGAGACCATGGCTGCTCCTCGGGACCCTGAGCCCTCCATCCATTCAGAGCGCCAGCGTAGCCGGAGTCCTAGGCGAGGGCGCGCACCTTCGGCGGGATCGCGCAGGGGTTGAGAGGCCACTTGGCTCTCTGTATTTTTGTATTATAGATTCTTTTGTGTATCACGGGCTCTTTGAGCATTTTGACCATGCCTAGTGCATGATGGCATTGTATACAATCATTGATTATTTATATATATGCGTCGATTTTGGATCAAAACTTTGTCACTTGTGTCTTCCCTTTCTGTTCCAGCTTTTTCGTGTATACTACGATGTATGTTTTATGTGCTTTCTAGAATGTATGCAATGGAAAACAGATGATGCAAATGTTTGCTTTCTTTTTGTGTTTCATGATGCTGATACATGATATTATAGATATATTGTGATCTTGAATCTTAACTTTTATTTAGCAATTTGGATACCTCATGATTTGTTTTGGCAAAGTGATGAGAACAACCAAGATGATATGATGAGCAGTTGACTTGCCCCACCCTTAACTCCACGCTATGACTAGTAAGATGTGAGAGCTCATCACCAAGAGCGAAGGGCGCAAGTTATGAAATATGGTGAAGTGATAGTGATGAAAGGCAGACGAAGCTTTGGTGGAACCAAATTGAAAACTACGAGGCTTACTCTACCGAATGACTTCAAAGTTTTGGATGTAACTTACCTTGCGGTTTATCAAGACTTAGACCCGTAGATGGCCACATAGTAGACAAAATCTGGGTTTTTAGGATTTTTAACTCTTTTTGGAATTTTGAATATCTGATTCATTCGTTTTTGACTCAAAGTTTGAATTGTTTGTTTATGACCTTTTAACATTTACTTTGTCTAGAGGACCCCTACACTTTGCCCCGTCTTTACTGTAAGAAGCATGGGTTTATCACCGTGGGCAAGGCATAGGCGAGTAAGGGCATTTCCATCCTTTCCCAACCCTACGTCACTAGTAAGAGACACAAGCTCATCACCGAAGGTTGGTGGGGCAAGGAAATGTGTAAAATAAATTTTTTTGTTTAATCACTTCTTGACTTGTTTGTTTGAGTAAGATGTCAGTATATTCTTATTTCCAAAGAGATGTGCATATGGGATAGATGTGACACCATGAAGCTTCTAGAACAGACCATAGGCAAGACACCTATCCTAAGAAGAAACCAAAGCGAGAACAAACTTGCGAGAGCTTGGTATGGTTCTGAATTAGGACTTTGTCATGTATCGATTTTATTAGATAAAAGATTCCAGAATTGATTGATGATATCGAAGATGGAGAGGTATGATTAAAGAACTTTATGCCAGAAACATCACGAGTTTGTAATAAATTGCTTTGAGAATAGATTCCTTGATCACAATTTGTGTAAGAACAAGTGGACAAAATGATCCTAATTTATATGAAAATGTGATGTAGATAGTTATATGGCGGTAACTTAACTGCTTATGCGTAGAAACGTTTGAGGTGGAGGGAATTGTTGTTTCGCCAAACTCCTCACCTTCAGTGTGCATAAGAGATAAGCGTCATTCTCGTAGTCTTTCATGACTCGGTATGGGCCCAACCATTTGGGCGAATTTCCTTCCTTCACCGGTCTTCTTGTCGATCCAGTGTGCCTAACCTCGAACTAGGTCACCTTCGTATATGTCACGTTCATAGACTTTCTTGTTATCTTTGCCGGCACATTCGGTCGGCATAGACTCTATGTCGTTGTTGAGCATCTAACCTAGCTTCATCCGGGCTTTCTAATTGAGAAAGCGTGCTTCTCGATAGCGTCCTCATCCGAGAATCCCTTGTAGCGAAATGCGGAGACTAGGGATTTCAACTTGAGTGGGAGAAGCGCCCGACCCAAATACCGGCGAGAAAGGAGTTGCTCTTGTCGGAGTTCTTATTGAGGTTCGATGGGCCCACAAGGCCGGATATAATTTCAAATGCCAATCGCTTGTTTTCTTTCTTTTATTTTAAGGAGAATGGCTTTCGGTGTTTTGTTCCTTGCTTGACCTGCCCATTGGCTTGGGGATAGTCTGAGGAAGCCGTATGATGGCTGATTTTAAATTTGTTGCATAGCTCATGAACTTCTTCATTCTTGAAAGAAGTTCCATTATCTCGAGATAATAATTTGGGATCTAGTACTGCAAATGATTTGGTTCAAAATGAACTTAGCGATTACTGAGGGGCAGTGCAGTTGTAAGAGGCATGGCCTCTACCCATTTAGTGAAATATTCGGTGGCCGTGATTATAAAATTGTGGCCATCTATGGAGGAGGGAGAGAACTTCCCTATCAAGTCCAGGCCCCATGTAGAAAAGGGCCATGGAGTAGCGATTGGTTGCGAGCTGTCTTTGGCATGTGGATCTCGTGAGAGAATTCTTGGCACTTATGACACTGCGTGCAAACTCTATCGCGTCATGTTCTAGAGTGGGCGAAATAGCCCATTCGATGTATTTTTCGAGCAAGTGGCATGGCCGCGAAGTGGCCTCCACATATACCCTTTGTGAGATTCATGGAGAATCTTCTTGGACTCTTCGTGTCAACACACCTTAAGAGCATTCCATCGAATGCTTTCCGATAGAAACACTTGCTCTATAATGGCGTATTTAGCTACGATAATGCGTAACCGCCTTCTTTGTTGAGGTGTAGCTCATACAGGTATCATGGTCCATGATATAACTAATGATATCAGCATACCAAGGGCACTCGGATATAGCGAGTCGGGTTTCGACGTAGTACACGCATTTGTGCGGAAAGTCTAAGTCTACTAAGTCGCCTCCGTCAGTGGGTTATCGGCTAACCAATCTGCGATGATTTGTCCTTTAAGCGACTTTTGGTTTACAAAAAGTTAATTGAACTCTCCCATTAAGGTTATAAAGCGTCCCGCCTTTTTAGGACAGGGGACCCTTGTGTGAGGAAGGTTCGTAAGTGGTCGATTTTACCATGACCCTTATCTCTTGATTTAGCATGTAGTGTCTTAGGCGTTTGGTTGCGAAAACTATGGCGAGGCATTCTCATTCCACTTGTGTATAGCGCGTTTCATAGTCGAGCAATGTTATTTAATGAAATAAATTACGCGTTCTCTTTTGTCATCGTCTTCTTGGGCTAGCATGCAGCTAAAGTGAAACATCGGTAGCCCATGAGTATAGAATTAGCAGGCGATCTAGCTTAGGTGGCATTAGCGTAGGTGGTGACGGTAAGAAGCATTTAAGCTGCGTTGAAAGCTTCGTTGCGATCTTGATCCAATCAATGCTATAGTCTTTCTTGAGTAAATTATTGATTGGATGAATAAGCGAAGCTTAAGTCAGGATGAATCTCGGATTGCACCTGACTTCCCAGAAATGATCGATTCGAGATTCACTCGAAGGTGGGGCCATTTCGAGGACAACCCAAATTTTGGTTGGATCAGCGTCAATTTCTCGTGACGATATGATGTAACCTAGAGCTTTCCTCTGTTACACCAAAGACGCATTTTCCGGATTTAGCTTAACTCCGTATTCTATTAAGCGTGAAAGAATGACACGAGTACCGGGATGGTCCTGGCGCTTCTTGGCTTTGCCAACAAGTCATCTACGTAGGATTCCACGATTTTATGAATTAAATCGTGAAATATATAAGTCATAGCCATTGTACGTGGCACCGGCGTTCTTGAGACCGAATGGCATAACAACGTAGCAATAGGTTCCCGAGGAGTTATAAAGGTGGTTTTAGCTTTGATCTTGCTCGGATATTCGATTTGCTTGTATCCGAGAATCCATCCATGAGAGACAAGAGCTCAAACCCATTGTTGCATCAACAATGACATCGATAGATGGCAATGGGAAGTCATCCTTAGGACATGCTTTGTTAATGTCCAGGAAATCTATGCAGATGCGTATCTTTCCATTCTTCTTGAGAACGGAACGATGTTTGATACCCATTGGGAGTAGTCAAGCGGCTTGATGAATCCTACGAAGGAGTTTTATTACCTCCTATTTTACCATAAGGGCTACCTTGGGCTTCATAGGTCTTGATTTTTGCTTAATTGGCTTCGCATCGATCTAGTGACGAGGTTGTGCACCATGCAATGTGGGGTGCGACTCTGTCATCTCTTTGTAATTAAATGAAAATGCCTTGATGTTCTTTGAGAACTTTGAGTATGTATTTCTACTTCTTTTGGGGTTAATGAAGAACCTAGTTTGATATCCTTGGTTCATTTACATCCCGATGTTGACATCGATTGTTTCTTCGATTAAGAGGCGTTACCCTCTTCGAACTCAAGTGGTCTTTGGAGGTAGATCTATATCATCCCCATTTTATATTGCGTATATGCTAGATTCCCTTTGCGAGGAAGATCCGTTCTGGGATTTCTGAAGTAGGAAGATGAATGCGGGATCGGAGATAAATCTAGTGTGTGACAGAGCGATGTAATCTTTGCATAGGCATTTAAGTAATCCAAAGTAGCCGCATCATTTCCAACATGGTCTAGAATGGTAGATTCATTTCCGCTTGAAGAGGATTTGTCATTGTTTTTATCAATGGTTCGTTACGAATGGATCTTATAAAGTGAGTATCTTCTAGCTCATTGCTTGGAGTGAAGCGTGATCGAATTCTTTATTGAATCGGCGAGAAGATTTTTCTCTCGTGGGATTGCTTCAATGGATATGAAATTAAATGCCTTGCTTAAATCTAATACAGCGCTTTTGTAGAGTTGTAAATGTTCGGCTTTAGTTTCATATATTTCAGAAACTTGGTTTGTTACTAACTGTGAGTCTCCGAGGACTCTGATGTTATCAATACCGATTCTTTTGGCTAAGGTAAGGCCAAGGAGGAGAGCTTCGTACTCAGCGCCATTGTTTGTGCATTCAAAGTTCAACTTAAAAGAGAATGGGAGGACCTTTTCCTCGGGTGAGGTAAGAATTATACCTGCCCCCGCTCCATAGCGGCATTTAGCTCCATCGAAATGGAGAGTCCAATACTTAGCCGGGAGTATGGATGTAGGTGTATCTACTGTGTTTGCACACTCTACTTCTACCATACAGAGATCTTCTGCTGGCAAGGAACCAACACCTAGGGAAAATCCCATGCCTGTCGAATCAAATGGTAAGAACATTGGTAAATCTTGTTCTATTAATTCAACGATTTTCGCAGTAGTCCCTAATGATACAGTTTCTTTAGTTTTACCTTGGGAGGTGGGGTTGTTTGGTTACTGTTGATGGTTTGAGATCCGTCGTAGGTATCAACTTTGCCTGCGGCTTTGGGTCGGAGGGTTTATTAAGTTGATTCGTTGGCGATTCAATTCGAGTGCACCCTTGGTCTTTTCTTTAAATCAACTAGGTGTGCGTCGAATGGCTTTGGATCACCTTTGGCTCAAATACCTTTCCCGAGATGTAAGAATCTTACTTCTTGAAATAGCGTGGAAGGGATTGCCTTCATTCGATGTATCCCACGGTCGGTGAGGATCATATTATAGTTAGTTTCCGATCTATAATATAAAACTCGATCGAGGATTGTTTTAGGTCCCAAAGTGACCGGTAGTATTATGGTTCTATCGCGTGGCTTTAAGGCTATCGTAGCCTCTCGAGGTATTTCGAGTAGTGGATCGATTTGTTTCACCATATCCCAATTTTGGAGAAAGAGAAAGGGACTATGTTAACATGAGCTCCATAAATCGACCATTGCCCATTTTACATAATTATTATAAACTGTACTTGCAAGTGTAGAATTTGGATTGCCTCGGCGTGCGATTTCAGCATCTGTAGGCATTTTACCTATTTCGAATATGAATTCGATATCCCTATCCGCCTGTCCCGGAGGATAAACATCAAAGTCTATATGATTTACTTGCGCTTCTGGTGGTGGAGTGATACTAATTAAATGACCCAAACTAACGCCTCTAAAAGAGCAGCCACTGTGAGCGAGGGAATTCTTTAGTAAATCAAGGAATGAAATATGCGAGAAGGTTTTGTTAGATCATTAATTAGATCATAAGCAGATAGGTTTTGCTACGGTTTCTTTAGATGTTATCACATTTCGGCAGATGGCTTGGACTTGGTTGAGAGAAATACTCTCATGTCCTCGTAATTGCTTCAACGGGTAATTCGAGTCTAACTCCACTAATCCAACTACCTTAGGTGCGTGGTTGACTTCTAGTTGTGGCGCGACTAGCAGTTTAGCGAAGTTGAGGCCTCGTGATCGTTGTTTCTGTTATTGCGCCTTTGTTTGTTCCGGTTGGATTGCCTATTGCTATCATGATTTGGGGCGGATCGCTAAAGATCTGAGGAGCATTACGAGGAAGCGCCCTATGAGAGTATTTGGTGATGATGAGGCGGGATGCACTTAAAAGCAAGTCTGAAGAAGCGTCTTTGTTCTTGTGCAAGCGTTGCATAAATTTATTGTAGTCACGGCACGTTCTAGTGTCGTGACCATGAATTTATGGAAACCACAATAAAATTGGGATTATAATTCCCGTTTTGTTGGTTTGGTGTGTATTGTGGCCTAAAATTTCGATCAAAGCTATTTTTATTAGGACAAAGTTTTGAAATTGTTGTTTTTGGTTTTGACTTTGGTTTTGGTAACCAAATGAGTTTTAGCTTAGCCCTTGCGCATGGGATTTCGCCGTTGTTGTTGTGGATTATTAAAATCCTTTGTATTGACCCGTCGGGGTAAAGTTGTTGTTTCTTTGGTTGTTTATTTGTGACGGAGTATTAACGACATTTACCCTCTTGGGTGGTCATCGATTACCCCATATGTTGTTACCCCACGATTTTTGTTAAGGATTTTGGGTCCTTGATTGACATTTGTGGTAGTTGTAGTATTTTGAGTGGAGGTGATTAACCTCCCATTTGCTCCGTAAGTCTTACGACCACTATCTATTGCTGCTTGATCAATTCGCAGAGCGCTCTCAAGTACCTCATCATAAGTCCTTAGTGGGAACTTCTGGACTTCTTCCTTCACTTCTCTACTGAGAGAATGAAGGAATAAATCACATAGTTCCATCTGATCCATGTTTGGAGCACTTGCTGATGAATAAAGAACTGTACGCCACCTCTGGATGAAATGGGCGACTGATTCGTTGTGTTCTTGTTTGATATGCAAGAATTCCCTGATTCCTGTTCTTAATAGTTTGTTCATGTCGAAGGCTTTGATGAACTCAGACACGAGTTGTTTGAATGAATGTATGGAAGCTTCAGGTATTCTATAATACCAATCGAGAGCGATGCCTTCCAAGGTTTTGGGAAATATTTTAGCAACAACCCCGTCCCAAGGGAGTAATTCTCGTATGGCTGTAGCGTAAGCTTTGATGTGCGCGTTTGGATCTCCTTCACCCTTGAACTTGGGCAAATCAGGGAGAGGTCTTGGAAGCATGACGCTTCGTATGGTGAAATCTAAGGGCTCCTTTAAATATTCTGAATAAGTCCCTATTGCATACGTCTCAACCATTGATGGTGCCTGTTGAGGAGGTGGTGGCGGAACGGGTTGTTGATATGGCGTAACGTACACGTTGGCAGGGGCATAAGGCAATCCCTGCATTTGAGTAAACATGCCGGGGGATGAGTACATATCCCCTTGTGGCGATTTGGAATACATGTTTAAATAGGACGGGGTATTGTCAAGGAACGGACTGTTCGACACTAGACCGGGAGGAGTAGTGTTAGAGATGATGGGCCTTGTTGGCGTTTGCTGTGGATATTGAGGAGGCATGCCTAACGTGCCTACTCCTGTGAGGAGATCTACTTGGCTAGGATGGTGCGGAGGATTGGAACTCCCTGTTTGTATGAATTTCGAATTTTGACTTGCTTGGGCAAGTTCTAATCCTCTAACCTTTTCTATTAGAGTTGAAATGACTTCGTTTGGTGAAGTCACGATATCGTGCCTTGGTGGCGTTTGTTGTATAACATGGCTTTGCGGAGGTATGTGATATCCTGCTATGAACTGATCACTATCCTGCCAAGCATTTCTGAGAGTATTTTCTATATGTGATGGCATAGAGGTATTTTCTTGAGGAGAGAACTCGGGCTGTATTTGC
This sequence comes from Taxus wallichiana var. yunnanensis, assembly GCA_018340775.1. Classification (NCBI taxonomy): domain Eukaryota; kingdom Viridiplantae; phylum Streptophyta; class Pinopsida; order Cupressales; family Taxaceae; genus Taxus; species Taxus wallichiana. The sequence continues at coordinate 562,880,988 of CM031242.1, read as the reverse complement.
AAAATTCCTACAGGGGGGTACATGCCTTGAGAGCGTTGTTCATTCCTAGGATAACGTATTGAGTACTCATCATCTAGAACTAAGTATGGATCGATTGTGCTGCTAATATGTGGTCTAAGTAGCACTTTGAGGAGATGAAGCGATTCTCCAGTCAATGTCATATTATTTGAGCCTGAAGGCTTTGTTTGTGTTTGAGCGAGTTGATCTAACTCCTCAGTTTGAAAAGATGAACTATATCTGATTCTTGGGGTTTGTGTTGACAACTGATTAGTTGAATAGTTGTCACCCCATACTAAGAGCGAGGGTGATGATTCCCTATACATGTTGGGCGTAGTATGCCTCGAGACCCGGGAGGGTGCCATAAGCATCAAATCCCGCCATATTCGGGGGGTATATGAATACCCGCAGAATAATGGGAAAGAGCGAAGGTGAAAGAGAGAAGATGAAACTTCTCAAAGAGAAGGTGAAATAATTGTTTGTTTCACGTCGGGTTCACCAATTTTGTACGTCGGAAAAGCAACAGGCGAGCGTGAGAATCAACAAGTGACTCTTCCACGTACCCGACCTCCGGGTCGTGCGAGAGACACCGGTGGGGGTAGAATATGCAGACAAACTAGTTGGGGAGTCTAATGTCTTCGACACGCACTAATGGTATTTGCGAATCTAAGGCAAAGAAGGCCCTTCTAACTTGGACTGGTGTGATAGATCGATCAGCGAGGATGACTGCTCGAAGGCTCCAATCAATATCGAGCTCGGCGTGATTCGATCATGGGTTGTGGGATGCGTGGAAAATGACCGGGATGGTTTCGTGTATTTCTCGATAGGGTCATATGGTGAATATAGTCAACTCTATGGAGGATTCTCGGCCTAGTCCAAAATTCTCTAGCTTTGTTAGTTTGTGTGGTGTCTAGTAGGGACAATTTGTTGAATGATGATAGGTGGAATCGGAGTAGACTTAAATACTAATGTGCGTAGGCAGTGTACATATCTAAGCTGACTTGTGGATTCGTTGGTGTGGGATTTGTGGATCACAACCGTAGACTCTTGGTTGTTGCGGTCCTGTTATGGTCATACGTGAGATCAAGTTCTAATCCCTAGTATCCAGTAGTCGTAAGCTTTCTCGGCCTCTACGTTTAGAATCGATGGTGTGCGATTTTCTCAGAATACCTCACAGGTGTTCTAGCAACTTGAATTCTTAAACTGGTATCTATATCTACGAGGGTGTCTCCAGCGTCTGGCTGTGGAACTAAAGGATCGCACCCAAATATTTGTTCTCTTTCAAATATTTCTACGAGTCATGCGGATGTTTTCTAGGATAACTTTGTAGTTTGGTTGATTTGACCAAAATGTGTGTGCTTGGTCGTCTTCTACGTTTAACCCTCTCGTTGTGACTGATCATTGGAAGTCATGTTGTTGTTTGGAAGACTTGTATCCTAAGGTTTTGGTGATGTCGATTCTTGCCACTACGATATTGGGTTGGGGCACAATTGGCTCGAAAATGTATTCCCTGGGCTCCCTAGTTCCCGTAATTGTCATGTAAAAAAGCGTAATGAAACAAACTATAATAAAGTAAAATCTAAGTACACTTCTAGCATATATAATTCCTTTTTTGTATTTTACGGCAATTTATAAGAAAGCTATCTAAAAATATTTAGAATTGACAACTAAATTAATAACGTAAAACAAACAAAATAAGAGTGTAGTATTTATTTATGCGTGTGTAATTTTGTATATCTATTCTAAACAACAAAATAACTAATCTATTTGCGAGATTCTCGATCCTACCTTAGAAGTGAGGAATGAATCATAGTTTCTCAGAAACTATCAATCCCCACAACTTCCCTGGCAATATCGAGAATGGAAATAACCGTAATAAAGTGATTAACTACTTTATTTGATAAGTTCTAACTAAAACTTTGAAAGATGAAACCTGGATTTCGCAGAACAGTGGCGAATCCGACGGTGTGTGTGTTCTTGTCCCCTCAGTATGATCTCCTCGTTCTTTGTGCTCACGTGAATCCAGAAAAGCGTGTAATGCTTGCATCAAGCGGGAATAGATATTTGGATCGATGGACACCTTGAGAATGCGAGACAAAATAGAATGCGGATAGGAGAGGGATAGTGCAAGAGTACGAGCTTGGCCTATGCAATTCCTAGCGGGTCTCTCTGCGAATCATGCAACAAAATGCATCAGAACACGAAACTCGTCTCGTATGAAGAGCAAAACCCTAACTTTAATGGCTACCTAAACTATTCTACTCCAAAAGCAATATCTTTGTTTGCACAAGTTGGATCTGTGGCTTACCAACAAGCGGTGAGCAATGCAACTAAGCATGTAAAAGATTTAAACTATCAAACTTAAGCAAACTAGAAGTGAACTCCGAAAGTGATGAGTTTTTAAACAAGAATGAGGGGACATTTGCATGTGCACAAACCATGCATTTATAGGAATTCAAACACCCAAAGATCAAATCCAAACTGAACTCCTAAACAATAAACAAAGGAAAAACACTATTCCAGGGGACCAAAAACATTAATGCATGCTCAAGTCGGCAAGAAAAGCTGGTGAAACGTGATATTTCACGCGGGTCGCGCCAAAAGAGCGTTCTGGAAAACGCGCACAAGCGCACAAGACCGCTCAGGGGCGGCGTTCTGCAGCCGCCTGCCGGGCGGTGGTTTCGATGATCGAAGGTTCAGAGGCCGAGGAAAGAGGGAAAAAGGGGAAAACAAAGGACACGGGGGCTAAGCGGGGCATGCGGGATGTTAACGCATATCCGAAGAGCTCTTTCTGGATCCCGAACACCTTTCGAGGAGACCTGTATCATCATTGGGGCATTTATTACACCGTTCCACGAAGACTGAGTACCTTACAATTTTGGAGTACGTACGGTTTTCTTAATGCATTATTACCTTTGGAGGTGTTTATCGGTTGGAATGAGCCTTGCTGCCTCTGACATAGGTCAGATTTTACACGGTAGAGATTGCAAATTTCGTTGAAGCATTGAAATCTAACGGGCCAGGAATGTGTCCAGTCATTTCCCACATAGACATTAATTTCCCACCAACCCCATGAAGCATCTGCATCAAGAAACATGCGATCACATAAATTATTGGTTAAGAGATCCACATAAACATGTCTGTGTTGATAAGGATCATGTACAACAACCCTTCCATATGAGATCTCACTCACATGTCGAGTCCGAAAAATTTCATCTTCCACATATATACATGTCAAGAACTAGCAAAACATAATAACTTAATCGCACACTATAATACGATGAGTTTGTAACGCGCCATGATCCTTATGAAGCTCCTATGAAATGTTGATGACCGTTTTGGTCCATCGGATAACATATGTCCCTTGCACACTGTAAATTTTGGAGAGATGATTACGGAATGCCCATTTCTAAAAGTGCTCTACTATTTGTAGATGTACACACGGTAGTAAGGATAATAATGTTATTAATTTCCATTTGGATTCCCACACCATGAACCCAAATATAACCATATCAGCCATCTTTTTGACACTCAAACATTTAGCGATCAGACCCTCTTGATGCGTTGTAAGTTCATTCCGGTTCTAAGGATTCCCCAAACAAGTTGAGCTTTAGAAAGCTACTTGAGTTTCCAATCTTTATCAAAACATTCCAATGATCAAACGTTGGACCTGTAAAAGCAGTTTCATTGAGATACAAATATTCTATTGTCATACAAACTTGTTTCCTCAAACTAGAAAAATAAACAATATAAATAGTTTTTTCCTATGCTTTTTTAGTTAAACGATGCATTTCTTCCAACATGGGAAGGAGACAACACAACATCAACAATGACTCTATATTAATCAAATGATGTATCGAATCCTAGGCCTTGTCCACTTTCGTGTGATTCTGCCACATCACTCCTAATAAGGATTGATACTCTTCCTACACCCTACGAACCGGTTAGTACAATGAGATCCACCTGGTGTTAAAATATTTTAACGAGTTTATGCCCATTTGTTAGTCCTAAAAATATTTGGAATTCCATGAACCTTATAGGACTACGAAAGAAATAAGCATGCACCTCTCAAACAAGGTCTTCAACTTTTGCTACATGTTTAAATTTGCCAACTATTTTGTAAGCTAGGTTCATTCTATGAGCCATACTGATGAATGGAAATCATATAAGGGCAACGCGATGTTTGGATTCTTACACATGCAGACCATTATGATGACCTTGTATTACATATGCCCCATCTTCCTCGACACATACCATCTTTGATGCAATTGCAACATCATCCATGTCACCGATCTCCTTCAAAAATTTTATCACCAACCCACAAATGTTTTTAGCATTGGAGTTCTCTCTCATCTTGTGAATAGCAAGTAAGTGAGGCTATCTCAAAGAATTCTCAACAGTATACACATGCATATAGACCCAGCGGTATTATCTATTGTTGTAACCTCATCAATAGACAAAGATATGTATCGTGTAGACTTTAGTTTCTATTTCAATTTTTCTTTCTCAACCATAGCTAGGCATTTTGCCCAATCCCAACCACTACTTTATGCCCAGTGAGAATGAGGAAAGTGTGGGACACCAAGGAAATACAACATCTTCTTTTGTTTAGGGAAATATGTTATAGGACGACCTCTTTTCAAAATGTGAAAAAAATAATAGCTAATTTGAACTATTTTACCCAAAAGATTGTTTTAAACGATCTTGTTGAATTGAGAGGTAATTGTCCCTCCATTCACTTGTAACTATTCTTTCATTTCTCTTGTGCTGTTCAAATTATTTTTCATACCTAATATGCAAACAATCATCTGTATTTTTCCATCTGGAAACATTATTCCTAATGCCATCTACAATTATCTTTTCATATATCTTTCCTACATGCTTCTCAATAGTATCAACTTAAGTTGCATTGTCTTATCCCCTGCCTAATCTCCAACTACATATTGTACATTTGCATTCTTTGGGAGGTTTAGCTTTATTCTCATTTTCAACAGGTTCAATAAATGGAAACTTAGGATCCCACTCTAACATGAAACTTCTTCCCAAGTCCCAGTTTCTTTCCTTTCTCTTTCTTCCAAAAATAGGTGTTCGCTAAGTATTTTCCTTGGTGGACTTTATACTTCAAAAATTCGACACTCTCCAACATTCACTTGGGCACTAACAGGTGATGAATTTTCATCTTCATTCAATTGGGCAAGTGGTAGAGTGTCAAACTCAACATCATTTAATGGAATGTCTTCAAGGGGAGGCATTTAATTGTTGTCATTGACAACATCGGGAAAATCACAAATGAACACATTCTCATTCTAAGTTTCATTTTGAATGTAATCGGTATCTCGTGATTGTGATGGTCTTGCTGGAGAAGGATGGGTTTCCTTAGATGTTTTCTCAAAATAAGATATTATTTTTTGAATGCCAGTACCACTACTAGGAGGGGTTGGAATAGCATTTTTGCTTGAGGAAGTGCTTCCCTTTTTAGGTGCCATTTTGTTGAATCAGTGAATCCTGTAGAATTGAAAGAAAAAATATACAACATGTTAGACTAAATGATATTGATATGTGCATAGACATCTCAACATGAGAAATATGTATAAAGAAAAATAATGTTGTGTCACTTAACATGTACTACTTTTTGCAAGAGTGTTACATTAGTATAATAAGAATTAGAGCATACATCAAGCAAAACTGAAGATGTATCAGAGAATTGAGAAGAGAACAATAAATTTAAAATTTTAAATGATTTGTTGAGCAACAAAAGATGCTCTAATGATAAGAAGTCTTTGTTGTAGCTAATAAAACATGAAATAGGTGATCTCAGGGTCTGTGCTCAGTTTGAAATCAAAGTATAGTATGTATCTTCTCGTGAAGGACTTTGAGTTCATTGATTCATCCAAGGTATGATCTATCTTTAGTTGATTAATGAAGGATTCTCAATGATTGAGCTCTATCATAGTGTATAGATGTTTTTCCTGTTGTATAGAGGTTCTAAATGTTGTCATCAAGCCAAATAAGGTGTGCATCTTCTCATGAAGAAATTATTGATTCATCAGAGGTATGAGGTCTGTCATAATCCAATTACCAAGAGTGTTCATCATTTCAAAGGAGCTGAGATAGAATATATGGTCTTCCATCTATGACTCATTGTGGTATGAGATTGTGAATTCAAGGTTGAGAATGTATGCAGGGTTCTTTGGCTTGACAATGAAATGTCAATGTGTCAAAGCCAGCTAAAGTATCATTATTCTTGAGAGAATCTTGAATGCTTTGATATGATGTTTCACATATGATACAATCATGATAAGGGTATTCTTTGTATACTGTCGTGTTCCTACTTGGAAAATGAGTTTAAAAAACTTGGAGGATGTTGATGTTTTTCCTATATATTAAATATTATAGAAATGTTTTCTAGACTATGACAAGGACAAGAAAAGATGTTGAAGACTGATCCCACTTCTGTAATCTTCATGGAGGAAAAAGAGGAGGTGTAAAGCCCTACATTCTTTTTTGGAAAATTCTTTTTGTGGAGAGATAGATTCCAACTTTTCCTCAAAATTAATAAAAGTGAATTAGTATTACTACATAGTTTCTGATGGATTTATAACACAATTATTTTCACAGGAAGTGCCAGAAGTGAATGTGAAGATAAAGAAAGCATTTTGTGCTCCTCAGATTGTTGAAGGAAATCCATGCTTGGAGTACATTCAATACATTATGTTTCCATGGTTTAAAAAGTTTGAAGTACATCGTAATGAGGAAAATGGTGGTAACAAGAAGCATATTTGTAAAAATATGCGTACTTTTCCACAACTACTATTTTTTGCCTTTTTTTTCCAAATGCTAATTATCTAGTTTTTGGTTCATTGTTGTAACTTTTTTCCCTTTTGCATTTCTTGAATTTTTCATTTTGGACATCTCTGTATGGTCTCTATTTTGTACATTATTGTTTGTTAGCATTCCGTTAAACCTCCCATTCTTGAAAAAATCCTCCCAAAGTGGACGTAAACCATATGGAATGAGCCGTAGTTGATATGTTTTTGGGTCCGGAGTGGGTCCCAACTCCCGGGAGGTCTATGTCACGTATCGTCATTCCATCAGTCTCCCAAGGAAATGACCTTGGCGAACGTTCAACCTGAAGAATGTACCACATTTTATATATCATTCACGTCCATTGTGGGAGGAGCGGTGTTAGTAGACAATGATAAATGTTCATTGTATTGGCTGTGGAATAAATGGAAAGTGAAACCGCATATATATATATATATATATATATATATATATTGTAGAAGAGAGAACATTAACAAAAAGATTCAAAGAAGATACACTGATAAAGCAAGGAATATATAGATCAACATCTCGTGGAGATGTATGAAGTGATTTTAAATAAACACACACACACACATATATATATATATATATATATATATATATTCATTTATTTATTTTACGTAGAATCTAGATGTATCTAAGATAGGAATACTAGTTATGATTCTCTGCAAGTGGAGGACTATTCTAGATGACATAAAAAATCATAGTGGATATATGATGATGATGTCCAGGTTTTGTAATAGCTTACAAAGGTGGAATCCTAGATAAAGCAATGTGACATGAAAGAAAATAGGTCTCAAATAGAGTGAGGACTCACCTGCAGTAAGTGCTTCTAGGATGTAAATTGTAACGCACTAGTTGGGCACTAATAAGACCTAGATTTATTTGAAAATTTGAAAGCAAATTGAAATATGCCCATTCACTAAATCCCTTTCTAGTATGATGCAACCTAGAATTCACTATATAAAACCCATGCACACTAGCACATCACCAAGTCTAAGATGAGCACTCATCATAAGCGCGCAAAGGTACTAGGCCCCTCTTTAGAGTTGCTTGTGTAGGATGTTAGTGTGATGAAGATAAAGCATATTCATAACCATAAATAACCATAAACATTCCACAGAGCATATTCCAAATCTAGATCTTAGATAATCATGAATTAAACAATAACTATAATAAGATCAACCATACAAGAACCAGTTACAATCATGTTTAAAACCATTATCCATCTAATATACTCTATTACATTCAACAATGTAATACATAGAAGCTTCTTACATTACAAAACATCACCATAAGTCATGCGTGCATTAGATCTAACAACACAACTCTACAATAATTCACTACAATTAAACTACATGGTTCAATACATACTTATAGGGGTGGGGAATTTCCCTTCACCATTTACGCACTTCCCAAAATAGGTTGCATGTTGATAATAACCATGCACCTTTACATTAAAATGCATACATGTAAGTTCGCTAATAATAGACATCCTATAGTTAACTAGAAGAAGTAATCCTATTATTAACTAAAGCTCATACATGGCATTTATCACTCGTTCCCAAAATACCATTTGTGTGTCAAGCAAGTCTCCATCCCGATGTGTGCTCTGCACACTATCTTCCAAAATAGCCCGCATCCATGAAAATGGCTAAGTCCCGAATCAGCTTGTCCTGGCACGCATTTCCTTTCCTATCCTTCCGCGCCTTCAAGTGCGCCTTATTCCTCTGCACACATTTTTTGTGTGTTTTATCCTTATCAAAATATTATGTATGCTCAACATACTACTTCGCAAATATGCAAATTGGAAAATCGCGAGAGAACATCACCTTTGTGTATATATCAGAAAATTTCAAGAATATTTTCTTGGCCAAATAAGGTTCCGTAGATTTCTTGGCGAAACATTAATGTTTTCAAATCCCTGTGCATCGATTTCTTGGTGAAAAATTAATGTTTTCAAATCCCCATCGTCAATTTATTTTTACGAAACATAAATGTTTTCAAATCCGGTGTGCGCAATCATGCGACAATTTAATATAAAAATATACATTGGGATTGGAAATTCCTTATCGATTCAGATGGGACAAATTACTTTTTATGGGATTTTGGACAAAACCTTGATCTTTTGCCATTTACGTAGTATTCACCAAAATCAAATTCCCGAAACGTTGGGTTGTTATAGAGAATTTTGATGAATCAATGAGAAAGCTAGAGATGTAGATGAGCTCTATGACTCTAAATTTGCAATAGAAGGAAGAATAAGTGACTCTTCTTAAGAAAGAGTTGTCTGATGTAGTCGAGCATACAAAGATCATTTTAGATATTTGAGAAAATCACCAAGGATCTTGATAATCTTCTTAGTAGTCAGAAATCAACAGGTGATAGAATTGGTTTGGGTTTCAAAGAGGATTTGTAAGGTAAATAAATGAAGCAAGAAGATAATGCTCCAAGAAAGGATAATGAGGACAAAATACTAAGAAAGGAAAGATATAAAAATTCACAAAAGATAATGTAAGGAAAAACCAGCTAGGTAGCCCAATGCTTTAAGGTATGAGAGATAATTTAATGGTTATTGTTTTACTTGTAATGGTTTTGGTCATAGGGCTAAGGAGTGTAGGAGGTATGCTAGAGATGATCACACTTGGATGGATAATAGGATTGATCAAACAAAGAGTGTGGTATGCTACAATTGCCATAAAAGATGTCATACTACTAGATATTGTTTATATGAACCCTCAAGTCATAATTGGGGTAATACAATCTATAAGGGGAGAAGTAAAGTTGTATATTTCAATTGCAATAGGTTCACACATGTTTCTAGGGACTATTATGGACATATAAGAGAAAGAATTAGTTTTTAATGTCCTAATAGGCGTCTTAGAAGGAAGAACAGATCATGGGAAGTAAGAGTAATCAATCAAGGTACATCAAGAAACAAGATGGAAAAGGTAAGGTGCAGGTATCTAAGAGTGCATGGGACCTCTTTAGGTCACTCTTCTAGATTGATCATGAAAGGATATTCCTCTACTAGGATTCTTAGAGGTACATTGATCCATATGAAGCATTGAGAAGTGGGGGAGATAGTTGATTGAAGTATGTTGGTGTGGAGAACTTGTCATGATGACAAGGCATGCCAAGGTGTGTCATCAAGTTGTCAAGGTATGTTCGTAGTTAAAATTATCCAATTTTGTGCGAGTCATGTTTTCAAGTATGTGTTGTCATAGTTGAAGTCTATGAGGTCTTGGTTTGATATGTCAAGAGTAAATTATGTTCTACATTTGAGTAGTCCATGCGAGTTAATATCTCGAGTCTATCATGAACTATTGTTAAGTGGTAAGAGTTCCTTTGGTGTATGAATCATGTCATCAAGATGAACTATACAAGGATGTTGTTGCAAAAGTATAAGTGAAAGTGAAAGTGTGTTCTTTCAAGTGTTATATGATAGTCTACAGGACTCGTAAGGTGTGATGATGTTTTTCCAAGCATGTCAAGTGTTTGTACTTCAAGAAGATGGTATGAGGAGTGTCTAGGTATGTATAATATTCATGAAGAGTTGTGTAAATGTCAAGAGTTATCTAATCCCTATATCTTGGACTTTAGGAAACCCTATCTAGGGTTTAGCAAGTTTTTGTGAAATGAAGGCCTTAGAGGTTGAATCAAGTATTGAAGCTTTGAACATATAAGCTTAAAATCTTCCTCCTCATAATTTTTGTGGTTATTACCCCACACTAAAGTAAATTGTTGTCCCGGTAATGTGGATTATTTATGATGTTCCCGAGTAATAAAGAATGATAATGGAAAGAAGGTAAATAATCACTATACAAAAGAATAGACCTTTACTCTGTAGCACCATCTTCTTCAACTGGGAGGATCAACTTTGGATATTTTGTTTTAATCTCAACCTCCAATGTCAGTCATCCAACACGGTCCTTGTTTTCTCTGGAATGTCTGTGGCAATGGCTTCTAATTCATCCTGAGTAATATTTTCCTTTTCATTCTGCAATACTTGGACAACATTGGCCATAACAGTCATCATTCCCTCTAGAAGATCCATATTCTACGCTATGAGCTTCCCAATCTCATCTATTCTCTCCTTATGTGTTTCACTAGTGCCAATATTTTTGCGGGTATCAATATCTCATCTTTCATGGCCTTCAGAACATCATTATCTTCAACCAGAGTTCTGGTCCTTATCACTACTTTTGGTGCCACACAAATATTTAGAGCTTGGTCAGCTTTCTTCAGTTCATCCTTCAAAGTTTGGAGCAATGCCTCATAATTTGAAATTTTCCTAACCACAGAGTACTTTGCTCTTTCTACTTCTTGTTCGGGGTCCTTTAGCGCTAGCATTCAAATTTGGCCCATCTTTTAACACCATATCAACTCATGTGCACACATAATTCATAGCTGAAGGAAAATTCTCAGGTACCTTAGAATCAAGATGAGGTCTTGCTTTTAGAACATAATCTCCAATTTCTTCTGCCATGCTAATAAAAACCTCATTCTTTTTCTATTATAGGTCCGTTTCTCCTTTTAAATGCATTATTTATGTAGTTTTTTCCTTGTTATCTTCAAGTAACACTCTAATGGTGGTAGCATTATCAATTTTACTCCACGCCACCTCTGTAGATACCTTAACCAAGGTATTTCTCACCTTCTCATCAGACATTAGATTAGGCTTTACTATCATGTGTCTACTTTGGGGTGCATTTTTCACTCTCCTTGATACACAAGATTCCTCACACACCTTGAAATCTAGCTCGTCCATATTGGTATGCATGGACCAGGATAATTGTTTCCTTGTGCGTGTCGTGTCCATTTCTAGATCCATCAGCTCCCATCCATACAATTCCTTAAGGTCCACTGTGCTATGAAACCAGGCACAAATGATTTTGCTTGTGTCCTTGACATAGCCCATACTTGCACAACACATTCTTCTCTTGTTCTCTTTATTCTTTGCCCTTTAGGAACCTGAGCACCAAGGTTTGGAGTGAATCTTCTTTGTCCTAAGTAGTAACATACGTGTTGGGTTACTCTTACAACGTCTCTTACGCTTCATTCACCCCTTCCTCTTCATCTTTCATTTCTTAATCCCGGGTTCCTCCACATCTTCCTCGGTTACACCTGGGGTTCCAGGATCACTCTCCTCGACTCCTCTGCCTCCTCATTCAGTTCATATTTCTCATTCTCTTCTCCTCGGGTGCCCCCTTCCGAGGGGAGAGCCTAGGTGATCTTCTTATAGGCTGTGGTGTTCTTGTGCCTTAGGTCCTGGTTCTTTTGAATACCCTCTTAAACCGGCGCTCTTCAAGGACTGCATCCACGTCCAAGTCCTATTCTCCTTCTTGTGCCTCTGTGGTGAAGTATATGCACACTCACGCTCCACTTTTTCTGTGGGCTGCCTCCGGCCCCTATGATCTAAGCCTCCACTATCTTTGTGTTCCTCTTCTTCCTCATTTATTTGTATTGTCGTAGTAGGATTTTGAGCTAGCACATTCTCCATTGTATGTTTGCCCTCGAGACGGACCTAGGATCATGAACTCATTCTCCACATACTTATTATTCTCCAGCCTAGGTTTGAGTTGAATATATATGAGCGCGGCTCCACTGTCCCCAATAGCCAAACTTACTGGCTTCATATTTATGACATCTAAAATGAGACTCTTAATGTAGGCAAATAGACCGGATATACATATGTTTTCCTAAGGGTATGATAGTCATAATCTACCTTCTTTGCGTTGGAGTTCGGATGGCATGTATAAGTAAGTCTCGTGAATTGAGGCCTTGAAGTAGTGCATTGTGAAAGAATAGGGAAGTTTGCACCATGGAATCCATGTCTCATCCTTCATGGCAAACCACATGATGCAAAAATGTTGATACATCGTGAAATGTATTGCCTTGTCTCCTACAAAAGGTAGTTCCTTTAGAATGCACCATTCCTCCTCAAACATCGCGCAAAGTCAGTCATACCACATTTATGCCCTTTGCTTGAATGGGCCACTCATTGATCCTTCACATAAATATTTCTCGAACCTTTCCGCAAGGGACTTCTTCTTAGTGGGGTATTCCCAAATTTTGTTCTTTGGCCCATCGGGCACTCCAATTTCTATAAAAACAAGAGATAAGAGGATGGCACCAAAACTTATCTTTTTCTTGCGTGTGCTTCCTCAACAATGGTTTATGCAATATAGCCTGCTAAATTATACACTTCTCCCGGGACATTTTCTTTGCAATATGAAGCCACATGGTGTTTACCTGCGACCATCTCTCTTGATCATTTAGCTTGGTGAGCAGATGCGTGGCTACTTGCACCATAGGGTACTTCCTTAATTTGTAGATATTCATTTTGCGTAGACCCTTGGTATACCCCAACTCCTTACTTGTGGCTATAACTATTGCTTTATTAGTCGATCACTAACAATATTTGTCCCTATGCCCTTCAATCCTATTAATGTCACAATTAGGGCCGTTGTGATCCTAACCCTCCGTCGATGAAATAGAAGAAGTCCTCATGGACTCTACTCATAAGCCATTGGTATAAAGGTTCATGTTTTCCAAAATATGGGAGCTCATACAATTGATAAACTCCTACTTGCTTAAGAAACTTTTCCCAAAGACGCCATACACCTGGAATATCTTCCATTGTGTGCTTGTTGGTCTTCTTATTCAACAAAGCATCCAACTCTCCCTTATTATCAGTGGTGCGGTGGTTGTAGTCACTTACTTTGCATTTGCGAATGTGGGAATCAATTTTGTTTGAATATTACTCCTTTTTGGTACTGCATCTCTAAAAAATTACTCTCGGGAGCAATTTCAACCTCAACTTCCACCTTTTTCTTTCCTTTTGTGCATCTTTGCAGGTGATTTCTTCAGTGCCATCATAAAAATCCCGCCTTTTGTCTTCTATGTCGAGTAAGTTCAAAACCTAGTTTGAAATCGCATGCCCTAGCATGGAAATGTGTGTTGTAGCTCCTCAACGATTCTACTTTACTCAAACCCTTCACCAATGGGGATGCAAGCCTTTTCCATGCACAAATATGCTCTCCACGATCTAGTTTCACAACTCTTCGTACCTTAATATGATTCGCTTGGCTTGGTTACACTTAGCTTGCTCAAATAATTGTGATTGCAAAGGTAAAAATGAACCCGCATCACGTCCTTATATAAATTTTCAAAAATTTAGTGCATTTATTGCTCCTTCACCTACCAACAATACTCTCATAAATTGACCATTTTGAAAATTTCTAAAAATTTCCACGCATACAATTTCACACCGCAACTAAAACCTTCTAGCGTGCCTTCCTACCCTTTGGCTACAGACTTCTCTTCTGCATGCTTTCATGTGCCGAAGTACCTCGCCACTACAACCTCCCATAGTAGTTTCCACGGTCGTTGTTTACCTCATGTTATACTATCCCTTCATTCATTTCCATCTATGGTCTTCTTTAGAAGAAATATTCTTTCTAACAACTCCTTTCCATACTTGAATAACACATGTAATAGTTTCTTCTCATGTGTACCCATTTGTGAATAAAAATAACAACCACCCCACACCAATGGTATGTGCAGTCCTCTACGCAAAAAAATACTTCAGATTGTAATTAGCTTCCAGCACACAAATGCACTTATTACACAAAACACCAAACTAAATTGACAAAGCATAATGACGAAGAAGGAAATACATTAAAGGAAATGCAGAAAGGGAAACCTATACTAAATGGCAACACTGCCTTATTACAAACATCAAGAAGACTTATTTATAGTAAGGCTTCAGCTTACTCCTGTTAAAGTAACGGGTAACCGTATTCCATCAAATGCCTCTAACTGGCAAGTGTCAAATTCAAGTATATGAGTGATAACATACGGTCCCAACCAATGCACCTTAAGCTTTCCTAGATGGCACAAAAACTTAGAATCATAAATTAGTACCATATGTCCAACCTCAAGCTTCTTCTCCCTTATGTGTCGGTCATGCCATGCCATGCCTTCTACCTGTCCTTTTCCTATTTCTGACTCCAACATGTTATGGCGTGCCTCTCATCCAAATGTATTAACCTGTCAATTCTTTCTTCTAATGTTTTCTCATCAGCGAGACCTCCAACGTGCCCAATACGAAAAGAAGGTAACATGAATTCCATAGGAAGAACTACTTCTGTGCCAAACACCAAATGAAAGGGTGTGGCCTTATTCAACCTCTTGTAGGTTGTTCTATATGCCCAAAGCACAACAGAAACTTTATCATCCCAATATTTCCTTCCAACATCACAATTTTTGTCAAGGTTTGGCTCAATATCTTGTTGAAGGCCTCAACAGTACCATTTTCCTGAGGATGATAGGGTGTAGTCTTGTGGTGCACAACCATAAATTCATCCAATAATATCTTAATTGTCTCATTCAAAAGTGTGTGCCCTTATCACTTATCAAGCTCAAGTAGGAATCCATACCTAGTAAGAATATTTTCCCATAAGAACCTAGTTGTTGTAGCTATTGTACAATCCTTTGTAGGTGTTACTTCTGCCCACCTTGTAAGATAATTTGTGTAAGTGATGATATAGTGTGATCCAGTTCTATGTGCAATTGGTGAAATAAGACCTACAAAGTTTATATCCCATTTCTCAAATGGCTCTGCACTAGCAATAGGCCTCAAAGACATTTCATCTCTTTGCCCAGGTTTTCCAAGGAACCGACAAGTGATCACACGCCTTACAATGCTCTTTACAATATTTATACAGGGTCTCCCACCATAATCCAGTGAGTAGAATCTTGTGTACGGTGGTGTCACCTACGTAGTTCCCACTTACAATACCACCATGAGCCTCTTCCATGATATCTGTGCACTCATGTTCCAGTACACACCGACACAATACTTCATCTTAGCCTAGTTAGTATAAATCTCCACTAATCAACATAAAGGGGTCCGCACGAATTGCAAGTTGTTTCTTCTCTAATGCTTTCATCCCTTCTCGTCACTATACCCATGTGTAAAAATACAACAATATCCTCGAATTCGAAGGTGCGCGATGTAACTCAGTACAATTGCACATCTAGCATTGTATCTACAATTATCTACGCGTCCTCCCCCGTCGACTCCTTGATAAGTGGTCTAGGCTAGAATTACTTTTACATGGTTTTACCACAACTGTGAAATCAAATTCCTGGAATAAGAGCACCCATCGACATATGCGCTCCTGTAAAACAGGCTTATTTACTAAGTATTTTAATGCCATGTGATCAATATAAAATACAAAATGTGTTGCTAGCAAGTATTGTTTGAATTTATGCAGTGCATAGATCTTCGACAAGGCCCTACACTCTATTGTTGTATAATTATGTTATGCAGGAGTCAACTTTCTACGAGAAAAACAGATAGGATGATCTATAATACCGTCTCTAGGTTAAGCTAACACCGCACCAATGGTTGTGCTAGAGGCATCCACATGTACATGAAATGGTTGGTTCCATGAAGGAAAACGCAGAATAGGCAATGTTGTAAGTCTCTTTTTTAATGCCTCAAATGCGCAATGCTACGGTTCTCCCAATAAACGTCCCATTTACTTTCATTAACTCTTCTAGGGGTGTGGAAATATTCACATATCCTTTGATAAATTTTCTCGTAATATCGTTTGTGACCCAAGAATCCGCGCAGACTCACTCTGTGGTAGGCTCTTTCAGCCTACAATAACTACAACCTTAGTTGGATCTACTAACAAACCTTCCTTGTAGATGATGTGCCCTAACAAAGTTCCAAATGGTGTAGAAAACACACACTTCTTGATGTTTAAAGAGATGCTTAATTGTCTACATCTTTCAAACATTAGGCGCAAATTTTCACAATGATCCTTAATAAGTCCATACACCGTCTAATCATCTAATTAAACTTGCAGGAAGTTGTGAATAAAATCTGGAATGCTTGAACAACTATGCACGAAAATACAACAGCATGTTTTTCAAACCAAAGGGCATCACAATATAAAAACTTCCCCATTCAGTGGTGAAAGTCATCTTCTCTTGATCCTCCTGTGTAATTCTAACTTGATGATACCTAGAGAATCCATCTGTAAAATAATAAAATTTGCATCCCTGCAACGCCTTCTAATATTTCCTCTGTGAAAGGTGTAGGAAAAGGATCAATCAAATATGCAACATTCAGTTCCCTATAATCCACACAAATCATAATCTGACCATCTTGATTTTTATTGATCACCATGGGGCTAACCCACTCTGATTCCTCTAGGGGCTTAATGATACCATATTTCAACATTTTTTCAATTTCTTCCTTAACTTTTATGTGCAGGTTAGGGTTCATCTTGTAAGGTCTCTTCTTGACCAGGGCACGCACCTTCCTTTAACTTAATCTTCATCTCTCCTAATTATTCATGCAATCCTTTTAAATCATGGTAGTTCTTAAAAATAAGTCCTGAAAATCTAGTAGTAACTCAATTATCTTTGCCACTTCAGAATCATTCCAATAATCCCCAATTATTGCCTCCTTAGGTTTAGCATCCGTGCCAATGTTCACTTTCTTGGTCTTCATAGGTTCATGATAGGCGCACACGTTTTTATCCGCACTATCTAACACCTCATGCGTACCTGTTGAATGATCTATATCCATATTTTCTACTTCTTCATCATCCACTATGTAGACCATCTTACCTTTTTCCTTCTCAAAGTAAGCACACTTAAGTAGTGTGGCATATGTCTTCTACTTCATCAAAATGCACTCCTGAGTCTACCTCACCAAATAACTCTGAATGAGTTCTTTAGCCTTTGCACTGTCTCCCATAGTTAAGCGATTTATGACCCATAATGCCTCTTCCACTGGTAGTTTAGTAGAGAAGTAGTCAAAATTTTGGGTCATTCCTCCAATCAAGTCCCGCCAATTCCCGGTCTCCTATGTAGCTCTGCGCATAAACATACCAAGTGTGCGTAGCGTAGCGTAAAGTGGAATAAATCTTGTACACACATAGCGAATGTGGTAAAGCTTCCTCCCCCCTATCTAGAGTCTCTCACAATTACGAACGTGGTGTTGAACATGTTGATTACCATGATAGACCTAGATTTGAGTGGGCGCATTGCTCCTAAAGAACTGAGTGGTTAGAGAAATTCTGATTTCATTTCATTCTATGAGATTATCCATGAGAACCATCCACTAATGCATTGTTTTCCGTGCAAGGTATACACTAACATATTTCTTCTTTCCACTTGATCCATCCATTGCTTCTCCATGGCGCACAGGAGTGTCATAGTGTCTCCTTCTCTAGTGTACCAAGGCAGGTTGTCATCCTTTGAATAAATCAAGGTTTACTTCTCCATGTAAATGCACTTCTTACTTCACGCCCAACCATCTCACGGTGTAATGTGCCCAATTGTCACAAGCAATACTCGTAGTATCACTAATAGATCTGTGCATCTTCCCACTGGAGGATTCCTTCCTTAGATGGCTCAAGTACTTTTGGGTCCCAAATGGCGCATACATAAATTATGTTCAGTCTTCCTCACTCAAAGGTTCAACATAAGGTGCATATTTCCCATTTGTCAAAGAGATAATTACTCTTTATTCCTTGTTCTCAAAACTTATATACCCCTTGTTGAACTGTAAATCAACATTATTTGCATAACACCAAGGGCACCCAAGTAGAGCTAGGAAGTTTTTTGCTTCTACAAGTGCTAAGACCTCAAAGTCCCCAGTGAACTTGGCCCCTTGTATAGTAATGTATACATCCTTTAAAACTCCTATGGGAGTGGCCTTAGTTTGATTGGCCATGAACAATACATTAGAGGATGGCTGTAATAGAGGTCTTCCCATTTGTACCCATGCATCTAAAGTAAGCAAATTCACGTCTCTGCGCTTGTATCAATCAATATATTACTCAAGGCCCACACATCCACAATAGCATTCAGAGTGATCTCTTTGTCATAATCCAAACTATGAGGGGGAAGATTAGCATGTAGGATATGTCATCCATTCTCAATATTTGCACGTGGAGTGTTTCCCTTTAGCCAATTCCCTAATAATGGAATGATATTCTCCTGGTGCAACATCTTGCATACCTATTTTAAGTCATCAATATCTGATTGGATTGTCTCTGTTGCCTTCTTTTGTTCTAACTTCCATGATGTTCCTTTAAACACTATATTTCACCCTGAAGATTTCTGAGTACCTCCATGGTTTCTTGATAAACCTCCTTCTGATGTGCAGGATTTGGGTACCTTGCATGTAAAAATTTCTCCTTGGTGATGGTAGGCTTCTGTTGTAATGCCTCTCTAACACACGAAGCTTCAGTGCATGTAGTAATATTCACAGGTAATACCTCGGGTTTCGTGCCATCTTTGGCATCTAGTAATTTTCCATAGCGCGTTGTATTCTAACCATCCCCGTGCCCTTGTTCTCATATTTATGTTTCTTATTAAGATGCTCATACAATTTTGAGCATTCCCATAGTTGTGATTCTTCCCGGAAAAGAACACGTAATATTCGAGGACATTCACGCTTGTAGTGGTCAAGAGATCCGCATGTAAAACACGTTCCATGAGGGAACTCGTCTTGTCCACCACCATGGCCTCGGCCCCCCGAATCCACCGGGGTATCCTCGACCTCTCGCCATGAATTCCTTCAAAGCGCGCTTCGTTTTAGTCATAGCGCTATTAAGTGTGATCATGACCATGGAACTCACTTTTACCTTTAGAATTATCTCTGTTATACTTTTCGATCACACACCAATATCTATGGCATCATGGATCGACTAGTCAACCTGTAATCTTCGTATCGTGAGTTGTGGACCGACAAATTTTACAATGAAAGATGCATTCTTTCTTATCACGCATTGTAATAATGGGCGGCTGACATCATGGTCCAAATGACATATCTCATAGTCTAGCAATAACGAGTGCATTGACTTGTGGAGAAAACTATCCTTAGTGTGCCCTTACACTTCACAATCTGTACACCAAATCCCAGTGCGCATCTCATGGGCTGAATTAGCCGATAGTTTCTCTAATTGTTTTTCCTTAGTTTCAATCTATGCTTCTGGTATGGGCTTACTCTAGTGTCCATGCTCCCGATCGCCTCAAAGGCACAAAGCAACCTCAAGTGATTTACACGGGTCCGTATATGTCTTATGTGATAACACCCTCCTAAAAGGTGCGATCAAGCCCACAACAAACCATTGTGCATGTTGGCTTGCATGAATATCATAAGAAATTTTAGACAACAATGTCTTGAAATGGGCATCATATTCATGAATGCTCTCAGTAGTGTTATGTTTAATATCTTTGAGCGCACTTATACTCTTCTACTCAAACTCATGGATATGAAACTCCTTAAGGAAAGAATCCTTTAATGTTGCATAATATATGCAAGTATGATCAGGGTCAAACTTCTTGTACCAACTGTGTGTTTGTCGCTACAATGTAGTTACAAATTGACTTGCCTTGCACTCAGAAGCCGTAACTCCTTTTGTATGCCACAATATCTCACACATGTGCATGTGTTCAACAACATCTTCTATGCCCCTATACTTTGGAAGATGAAGAGACATCTCCATATAAATATTCTGGGGTTTGTGCGGACCCTGCCCACCTGATCTAGAACCTCCTATGTTACCTCTACCTCCAGAACCACCAGATCCACTAGAGCTAGAGCCACCTATATCCCTTTATCCTCCACCGGTAGCTAGAAACAAACCAGTGGATGTACTTCCTTGTGTCCTAACAGTGGTACTAAACTAAATTCCTACAGTCTGTGAAGTGGTACTACTCCCAAAAGTGAGTCCAAAATTTTACGCGCTTGAGTTTTATGCTGATGATGCACTGAAAAGGTACCTCAAACAACAAAGAAGATGTTTTCCTTGCCATAGATGTACTTGTTATTTGACTTACTCCTACTCTTCTACTACCCAAACTATTTAGCTTTTGACTACTTATTTTACTAGATGCTAGAAAACCAAGCGCAAGGGCTAGGTTGCTAGGTAGATTCAGATGCGCACCTATGGCCCATGTCATCTCTGTTGGCGCACTCCCATGTGAGGTGAGGAGGGTTCCCTATTATGCTTGCCCAAATGGGGAGTTCCAGATGCTTTGGCTCTATGCCTCCTGCGTGAGATTCAAATCCTTCATGAGCCATCTCTCTCGACAACGCCATCCGCTATGTAATATCACATTGCTTCTCTATCTCCCTCTCGTGCGCCTCATTATACTTAAGTCACCTTTCTTCTCTCCACCTCTCTACCGCTAGGTCCGCCATATTTCACCAAACCTAATCCTGCCCCGCGCATGGTGGGGTTTAGCTAGCCATTAGTTTTTCTTCCAAGTTCAGGGTTACCATAAAGATTTTGATTGCTAGTGGAATGCCTTACAAATAAGTTCCCTTGGGATAATGCAAAAACTAGAACTCAGCTACCTTCGAGAAAGAGTAAGTGGAAATTGAGTACTCTAAAATATAGCTATTTAAAACACCACGGAACCAAGTATCCACCATGTGCATCCAAATCATATCAACATCATAAAGGGCCTAAAATTCTTCATGTGTCCAGACAAGTGTGTGATACCTCCAATTGATTTTAGATGCATAAGTAACCAGCCACTCATACAACTCTACCGGAAATATAACAAAGAAGATCTCATACAAAAAGTCATACAAATTCTACTCTACCCACGTGCATGCGTCAAACTCAGATCTAGTGCTGAACCTCTGAGTGTACTCTTCTTCCAGATCCTTTATCCACTCCTCAACACTTGTTAAAGTCAAACAGTATGTCTTCATCGTGAAACATCCTAAAAATAGCTAAAAAAGAGGTCTCAAGCAATGGAACCAATGATGTAGCCTAGAATTCACTATATAAAATCCAGGTATTGGCCGACACATCACCTGACTTGAAATGAGCGTTTACCCGAATCACGCAAAGGTACTATGCCCCTCTTTAGATTTGCTTATGCAAGATGTTAGTGTGATGATGTTAAATCATATTCAGAATAATAAATAAACATAAACATTCCACAGAGCATATTCCAGATCTAGATCTTAGAGAATCATGAATTAAACAATAACTATAATAAGATTAACCATACAAGAACCAATTACATTCATGTTTAAAACCATTATCCATCCAATATACTCCATTACATTAAACATTGTAATACATAGAAGATTCTTACATTACAAAGCATCACCATAAGTCATGTGCACATCAGATCCAACAACATAACTCTACAATAATTCACTACTGCTAAACTACATAGTTCAATACATACTTATAGGGGTGGGGACTTGCCCTTCACCACCTACGCACTTCCAAAAATAGGTTGCATGATGATAATTGCTATGTGCCTTTACATTTACATGCATACATGCAAGTGCGCTAATAGTAGACATCCTATAGTCAACTGGAAGAAGTAATCCTATTATTAACTCAAGCTCATGCATAACGCTTATCAATCACTCGTTCCCAAAATACCATTTACGTATGGTGCAAGTCTCCATCGATGTGTGCTCCACACACTATCTTCCAAAAATAGCCCGAATACATGAAAATGGCTAAGTCCCGAATCAGCTTGTCCCGCACGCGTTTCCTTTCCTATCCTTTCGTGCCTTCAATCGCGCTTGTTCTTGCATGCGTATTCTTTGTGTATTTTCTCCTTATCACAATATTATGTCTCGCTCAATATACTACTTCACAAACACGCAAATTGGAAAATCACGGAGAACATCACCTCTATGTATATATCGAGAAAATTTCGAGAATGTTTTCTTGGCCAAATAAGGTTCCGTAGATTTCTTGGTGAAACATTAATGTTTTCAAATCCTGGCGCGTCAATTTCTTGGAAAAACATTAATGTTTTCAAATCTTGGCGCATTGATTTCTTGGCGAAACATTAATGTTTTCAAATCCTTGTGCATCGATTTCTTGGTGAAACATTAATATTTTCAAATCCCTGTGTGTCAATTTCTTGGTGAAACATTAATGTTTTCAAATCTCGGTGCAAGGCGATCATGTGGCGATTTAATATAAAAATATACATTGGGATTGGAAATTCCTTGGCGATTCAGATGGGACAAATTATTGTTTATGGGATTTTTGGGTGAAACCTAGGTACTGCCATTGTTGTAGTATTTGCCAAAATCAAATTCCCAGAATTCTACTATTCGCCAAACTACGAATATTCATCGCTCTAATTTTCCTCGTGTCACAATTTTATGAACGAATGTTATGAAAGTAAACTACTTTTTATTTGTTTAAAACCCTAGCTTAAATGCAGTTGGAGAGATTTTAATTTTAGGTTCCCATAATGATTTTTTTTCTAGTATTATGATTTGATGTTTTAGATGACTCCTTCAGATTTCCAGAAAGGTAAGATAGAGCATGTGGTGATGAGTGGACCCCACTCAAACAAGAAAGTTTCTAAAGATCTTTAGTTTGGGACAAATTTTTCCAAAGGAGGTATGAAATAAATAGACATTATTTTTAGCTTGAAAATTTTAATCAATGTACATGATGGTTTCAGATCGATTGAGCTTCTAGAGGGAAAAGTGTCACCTATTTATAAAGACCTGGTCTTAAGGCGCTTTTGGAGAAGTTTTAGAAATGGACCTAGTTGAAAGCCTTCCACTTAGATTTGGAAGGAAATTTAAGGTGTTATAGAAATTATATTTAGAGGGATTTCCAATGGTATAAGGTTTTTGTCTTGATGATGAGGTTTTATATGTGAACCAACTCAATTTGTGAAGAAGAAGGTTGCTTATTTTCTAGGACAGAATTGCTCAAGCTGAAAGATTGAGGTAGATGATGCATGTTTTGGATTGGATGATGCTTGATATCAGTTGGAGAGTGAAGAGGGATGAATTTTTTTCTAGTGAAGGCCTTTGGAGGTCTTGAAAGTGGCAGAAATGGTGCAAACTTGTTGAGTTCCTAAAACTACTTTCTGGGCAGCTCAGTTTGGTGAAGAGGAAATTTGGTGTGGTTTGTATGTATAGACGTTTCATTAGCTCTAGAAAGCATGGATTCATTCTATAAGTCAGTGGATTTCAAATGAGTGGTTAGTTGTCATATTTGAGATGTTCTTGGGTGACCTTGGGGCCCAAAGGTGAAGACTATTTCTTGGAAACAACTGTTTGGTAAAGGATATGAGCCTTCTTGAGTGAGTTATGAAGAATTTGATTGGTGATAGATAATTTACGACCATTGATGGTGGTTTTATGTCATATTTTACATGTGTGATGATTTTGGGAGCTTGACTAATCATGGTGATGAGGTTTATGGTTTTTGATGATCCAGGTGATGGGGTTTTGAGCTTGTTTGGTGCATTTGAGCATGGCTAACCTACATGGGTCCATGATATGAATTTGAATAAGTTTAATGTTATTTTTTTGTGTTATATTGGTTGAGATAAATGATGAGGACCAATTTTTCTTATTTTCTTGAGTTGAGAAGGGTATAAAGTGCATGTTTGAGTTCAAATTTGAACTAGCTAAGTTAGAGGGAAAAAGTACGACCCAATTTTGTGTTTGAAACATGTATGAAGGCATCATATCAAAGTTGAGTGTCCTGGAAGCCCGAGGAATTTTAGAGAGATAATGTACAATGGTTTGAATCTAGGACAAGTGATGAAAGTGTGAGAAATAATGAGTTAAAGAAGAGAGGTTTGAAAAAGGGTTTGTAGGTGTGTGAGTTAAATCAATGATCTCCATCGGTGGTCAGAAAGCAAAACGACATCTAGGATATTCATGTAAATGTGGTTGAGTGGGTTCTTTATCATCTTAGGGGGTTTTATCCTCCTTGTGGAGTTGGTTCTTCACTAAACTAGGGTTAGTGCTCCTTGTAGGGTTGGTGCTCCTTGTGAAGTTGGTGTTTCACAAAATACCTATGATTTGAATAATATAATCAGAAGTTTCGGTGGGATTTATTCCCTTCGATGGTTTCCCACTTATATCTTGTATTATAGTGTTCTCTCTCATGGTTGTGGTTATTTAAATTAATGTTATATGTTGTTGTGTACACATTAATGGTTGAATGGTATGAATTGAGGAAGATAATTTGAATTGGTTAAAGTTTTTAAAGGATTTATTCACTCCCCCTCTTATTCCATATTGCTTCTAAAATTTTGTATCAGAGTAGGTCCTTTTGGAGAAGTTTGATCACTTGAAAGGAGATCCTTGAAGAACAAAATGGTGAGTCAACAAAGTGGTTATTATTCTAGCAAGGAACCATTGTTTGATGGAATGAACTATTATTTTTGGAGTCTGGGGATGAGGACTCACATAATGTCCTTAGGGTTTGATATTTGGAAATATATGGAGGATGGTTATATTGTTCCTGCTACTCCTACAACAAGTAATGTAGACAAGAAGTTGTGTAGTGAAAATTCCAAGGCTATGAATGTCATTATGTGTGGATTGGATGAACTGAGCTTGTGAAGGTGATGCATTGCAAATCAGCTAAGTCTATGTGGGGAAAGCTTCAGTCTTGTATGAAGGAGACTCAAAGGTAAGAATAACTAAGCTTCAAACTTTTAGAAATCAGTTTGAAGGACTAAAAATGAATGATGATGAGCCTATTGTTGCATATTTTCTTAGGGTTGACAAGGTTGTCAACACCATCAAAGGGTTAGGTGAAGATGTGAAGGAATAAGTTATAGTTTAAAATACTTTGACATCTATAATACCTAAGTTTGTTTCCGAAGTGTTTACCATTGAATAAGACAATGATTTGACTCTCTTGAAGATGGATGATTTGCATGGAACCCTAACTACATATGAGATGAGAATTTAGAATTACAAACCTGTCAAGAAGGAGATAGCTTTCAAGGCTAAGAAGAAGGCCAAGATAAATAAGGCTAAAGATGATGGTAATGCTCCAAACCGATGATGAATAACTCTTTGCAATGCTTTCTAGGATATTGAATGTTGGCTCTGGTAAGTATAAAGGTAAGCTTCCCTTTAAGTGTTTTAATTGTGGTAAAGTAGTCACTTTGCTGCCAAGTATCCTCATAACAAGGATAAATAAGGTGATGAGGATCATAAGGATGATCATGAAATGAATAATTATAAATATAGTAAAGACAAGAAGTGTTTTAAGAAGCGGGGAACCTTGAGAACCATCGGTTTGTGCAAAGGGGTGGTTGTGCAACCACTGAGATGGTTACACAAGTGCCACTTGGGACAAAATGGTAGTTGCAGTAACCGTCTGGCCATGGTAGTTCCATAACTTAAGGCCAAAAGCTAAGGGAAAAGTTGCTAAAGAGATGAAAGAAATCACGAAAAGCATGGAAATGGTTAAGGGAAGTATTCTAGGCTATAAATATACACTGCAAATGAAAAATAGGAATTGAACACCATTGGAAAAGATAATAATCATCATATGGGAATTTGAACCATTGCGACAATGTAACACGTGCAAAACTGGGTGCATACAAACACACTACAAGGTTCAAATGAGTGTTTAAGAACACTACCAAGTGAGTGACATCAAGTGAAACTAAGATGATTTCTCATCCTTACATACATAGTACAGATCATCCTCTTACTCCTCATGGTTCCATATTTTTCCTCGATGGAATCAACTTCAGGATACTCATACACCTCTTTGCTTATATGCCTCTCATGGAGATAGATGATTCCTTGATCCTTCACACATGATGGTCGTAAATGCCTTGGTAGCTTGAATATATCATCTTGTCTTGTTCCTTAAAGAGGTTTTAACATGATGGAAGATTCAAGATATGATGATCCTCAATTCACTTTATGATCTTCCCATTTCACCATTGAACATGATGACACCCTTCACAATTCACTTTACGACCAAGATGTCACATGAGTGGAAACATAATTATAGTATCTAGAAACATATTCACTCGATTTATCCTCATGGAAATAGGTTTCCTCCACTATATAGAAAGATTTATCTGTAAATGAGACTTGAAGGAATGTTTTAGGGTGAGCTCCATCTTCTTGAATTCCAACTGCATTGAAGCAGATGAAAGCCACTCCCTAAATTGCAATATGTGAGCAGATTGCCAAGTATTGATTAAGTGTTTAGAAATAATCTAAAGAGATATACACCATTTGTGAGCTTGAGATGACTACCATCACCACTCATGGTGATCCTTTCTCATCATGCTCATGATGATCATTCCCTTAATGACTTGAATTTTAATAAAGTTCTTGATGTTTTAGATCCTTCATAGACCTCATGATTCTCCTGATTACACTCGTTGTCCAAGTGACTATCTATTACACATTTTGATGCATATTATTTACCTCTAAACTCTTTCAGAAATCCAAGAATCTTCCATAGAAGACAACATTCACCGTTTAATCTCTCATTCCCTACACCCTAAATAACTGATGTTGAACAGATCGATCCTTAATCATATTTTCTTTCTTAAATTTTGCTAAATTACTTGAAACCTTCAATTCTTATAAAAACACCCTTAGATTCTTTAGAATTTCCCTTAACATTCCCGAAGTGTGTTTACCATCTGAAAAATGGCCAAAAATGTTCTTTTTAGGCCTTCGAGGGAGTTATCTTTCACTGAATCTTACTAAATTAATTTATCACCTTGGGTAATCATCCTTGCAAACTAAAACAACTTTAAAACCTTGTTAGGAATTTCCTCTAAGCCATGGTGAAGGTTGAACTGAAGGCAAGCTAGTCAGAGGATCTATATTTTCTCCCTATCAAGTTATCTAAAACCCTATTTTGGGGTTTCAACAAGAAAATATTGATATCTCAGCTGATAAGGATTCTTAGAAGATAAATCTACCTAGAATTGGGTTATAAAACTTAGGAGTCTTCTTGAGTCACACCATTGTGGAGAAGACTCTAATACCATTTTGGAGAGCACCCTTTTGATCAATTTTATCCAAGTGGAATTAGAACTTGAAGGCAAATCACATGTGCCCACCTCTACAATGTATTGAGCTCATCACCAAACACTATTTAAGTGTTTAAAAACAATCTTAGGAGGTATGTATTAATTGAGAGTATGAAATGATTAATAGCATAATCTTTGGTGCCTTTGGATGAAAATATATGATCCCAAAATGTAAAGGATTATTCAAGATTTCAGATTCCTACTTGTTTTTCTCCTAAATCCTTAGACAACTCCCAGAATCAGCCAGAGAAGTCAAGGTTCACAATTTGAATACTCATTCCTTACACCTGAAAACCCATTGTTGAACAAACTATCCTTAAATGATCAAAAATTTCCTAAATCTTCCTAAAATTATTCCAATACCTTCGAGGCTTTAAAATAACACTTTTGGATACTTAATACATTTTCATAACCCTCATGGAGGATGCACACAGCTCCAAAATGGTGAAAATTTTCCTTTCTAGGCTTGATGGAAAATTAGCCTTTACTTGCACTTCAATGAATGGAATAATGGACCTTGTTAAACATTTTTGAAAACTTATACATGTTCACCCAATGTATTAGGAATACCTTCAAGGATAAGGTGATCATGACATAAGAGGCAAGTTATCCCGAGAGGGATTCAAGAAGATTTGGGAGCAATATTTCAAATTTTGGCTTAGTTTTCATGGTATAAGTTTTGCATTTTTAAGTCGGTCAATTCACATTACAACATATCCATATGAATATCATCCACTTACCCTTCAAGGATTCAAAATAATCCTTGAATGGCTTGTTTCTCATATTACCCGCCGAGAGTATGTATTTATTGAGAGTATGAGATGATTACTAACATAATATTTGGCGCCCTTGGATGAAAATATATGATCCCAAAATGTAAAGGATTATTCAAGATTTTTATTCCTACTTGTTTTCCTCCTAAATCCTTAGAGAGCTCCCGAAATCAGCCAGAGAAGTAAAGGTTCACAATTTCAATACTCATTCCTCACACACGAAAACCCATTGTTGAACAAACTATCCTTGAATGATCAAAACTTTCCTAAATCTTCCTAAAATTATTCCAAAACCTTCAAGGCTTTAAAATACCACCTTTGGATACTTAATACCTTTTCATAACCCTCATGTAGGATGCACACAAACTCCAAAATGGCGAAAATTTTCCTTTCTAGGCTTGATGGAAATTTAGCCTTTTACTGCACTTCAATGAATGGAATAATGGACCTTGTTATTTTTGTAAACTTATACATGTTCACCCAATGTATTAGGAATACCTTCAAGAATAAGGTGATTGTGACATAAGAGGCAAGTTATCCTAGAGAGGGATTCAAGAATATTTGGGAGCAATATTTCACATTGTGGCTTAGTTTTCATGGTTAAGTTTTGCATATTTAGGTCAGTCAATTCACATTACAACATATCCATATGAATATCATCCACTTACCCTTCTAGGATTCAAAATCCTCCTTGAATGGGACAACATTTAAGATGCTCATACACTTGTTTCTCATATTACCCTGTTGAGAGTATGTATTTATTGAGAGTATGAGATGATTACTAGCATAATATTTGGTGCCCTTGGATGAAAATATATGATCCCAAAATGTAAAGGATTATTCAAGATTTTTTATTCCTACTTGTTTTCCTCCTAACTCCTTACAGAGCTCCCGGAATCAGCTGGAAAATTCAAGGTTCACAATTTGACTACTCATTCCTTGCACCTGAAAACCCATTGTTGAACAAACTATCCTTGAATGATCAAAACTTTCCCGAATCTTCCTAAAATTATTCCAATCCCTTCGAGGCTTTCAAATAACACTTTTGGATATTTAATACCTTTTCATAACCCTCCTGGAGGATGCACACAGAGCTCCAAAATGGCAAAAATTTTCCTTTCTAGGCTTGATGGAAAATTAGCCTTTTTGCACTTCAATGAATGGAATAATGGACCTTGTTAAACATTTTTGCAAACTTATACATGTTCACCCAATGTATTAGGAATACCTTCAAGGATAAGGTGATCATGACATAAGAGGCAAGTTATCCTAGAGAGGGATTCAAGAAGATTTAGGAGCAATATTTCACATTGTGGCTTAGTTTTCATGGTTTAAGTTTTGCATTTTTAGGTCAGTCAATTCACATTACAACATATCCATATGAATATCATCCACTTACCCTTGTAGGATTCAAAATAAATCCTCCTTGAATGGGACAACACTTAAGATGATCATACACTTGTTTCTCATATTACCCTCCTGAGAGTATGTATTTATTGAGAGTATGAGATGATTACTAGCATAATCTTTGGTGACCTTGGATGAAAATCTATGATCCCAAAATGTAAAGGATTATTCAAGATTTCTGATTCCTACTTGTTTTCCTCCTAAATCCTTAGAGAGCTCCCAGAATCAGCCGGAGAAGTCAAGGTTCACAATTTGAATACTCATTCCTTACACATGAAAACCCATTGTTGAACAAACTATCCTTGAATGATCAAAACTTTCCTAAATCTTCCTAAAATTATTCCAATACCTTTGAGGCTTTCAAATAACACCTTTGGATACTTCATACCTTTTCATAACCCTCATGGAGGATGCACACAGGCTCCGAAATGGCAAAAATTTTCCTTTCTAGGCTTGATGGAAAATTAGCCTTTACTGCACTTCAATGAATGGAATAATGAACCTTGTTAAACATTTTTGCAAACTTATACATGTTCACCCAATGTATTAGGAATAACTTCAAGAATAAGGTGATCATGACATAAGAGGCAAGTTATCCTAGAGAGGAATTCAAGAAGATTTGGGAGCAATATTTCACATTGTAGCTTAGTTTTCATGGTTTAAGATTTGCATTTTTAGGTCGGTCAATTCACATTACAACATATCCATATGAATATCATCAACTTACCCTTCTAGGATTCAAAATCCTCCTTGAATGGGACAACATTTAAAATTCTCATACACTTGTTTCTCATATTACCCTCCTAAGAATATGTTCTAGGTTCTATGGTGGTGAGAAATCACCAGGTGAAGTTTTTCCCTTTTTTTCTCTTAGGGCCCTTAAGGAACTACGCCCGGATGAAGTAGCCCGGAAACACCGAAACCTTCTTGCACTGAAGAAAATCCTTCCCCACCATTTACAAAGCCACCCCAACATGTGTGTGGAGTCGGTTTGGTGCCATGAGATTTCGTTTGTAGAATATAGCATTAGACAACCTTACACCGACATGATTTCGTAGAGGGCCGCAATGTGGAGGTGTAGGATTCGACGATACCTTTCTTGGTGTACAAATGTGGACCTTCATGACTTATTTTGAAAGTTAGGATGAGAACAAAACATTCTCTATGAAAGCCATTTTTTTCTAATACATGTTCATATTGAAAACAACGTCTTCTCCATTTGAAAGTGCCAATTTGTCTCACTAACTTGGTAAGTATTACACATACTCCAGAAACTTCACATTTCTCATGACAGATATGGTAGTTGCCACAGAGATGTTCAACATTGGAGTCTAAACTATAAAAAATATGCTTGTATTTCATTGAAAAGAAAATATTCAAAGGATATCAAGAACATTTGAGGTAATTATTTGGGATCATAGAAATTGGCCAAGGAAAGAAGCTATTTAATTAAATTTGGACATATATCTAATCCTCTTTACAAGTTATTTATGAGATCAAGTCTCAGGTGATCTTCAATACTAATAGAAAAATTTGTAACTATAAATTACATAGCTTAAAATTTCAAAGATCATCCTGTCCTAGAAACTATTAAGGCACAATATTGTCTCCTTCCTACATACTTAACAATGATTATAAAGTGATTTTGTATAATATGAATGCAATAACCAACCGGTGGTGACATATTTAGTTATCATTGGCAGGTTCTAGTCATCCTAATTAAATAGGTCCTTCAAGAGCTTCCTAGATACATGTTTTATGGTCACCATCGCAACACAAAAATTAATCTCAAAGGAAATGGAAGAAACATAATATTTATATATCATAGATGGAATGTGAAATATTAAGTATATTTAATGTTTTGAACATTTATTGTTAGATGGAATGTGAAATATTAAGTAT
The DNA here is from genome assembly GCA_018340775.1 of Taxus wallichiana var. yunnanensis. Lineage (NCBI taxonomy): Eukaryota > Viridiplantae > Streptophyta > Pinopsida > Cupressales > Taxaceae > Taxus > Taxus wallichiana. The sequence goes on along the minus strand of CM031242.1, from coordinate 562,849,216 downwards.
ATTTAATGTTTTGAACATTGATTATCTATGAAATCTTAAGTATATTGAATGTTTTGAACACTTAATGTAAAATCTTAAGTATCCCGACAATATAGCTCATTGTCTCTCTCTCTCTCTCTCTTTGTCCGTCTCTCTCACACTCTTTCTCACACACTCTCTCACTCTCGCTCTCACTCTCACTCTCTATTTATCTCACACTCATTCAATTTTTCTCTATCTCTCGCTCTCGGATTCTTTCTCTCTTTCTCTCACCCTCGTTCTCTCTTTCTATGTCTACCCTTCTTACATTCCCTCTCTCTCTTTCTCTCTCGGAGTTACAATTTAATTATAAGAATTAATGTAATATTGTGTTATCTCATTACATACATTTCATTTGAATTATTGAGATTCCAATAAGTGGATAGCATTGACATTGAAATTATATTATTATAATTGATGGCATTGAATGATTATATTACAACTTGGCAAAATTGAAAATTAGTTACATATAGATTTTAATTCCCATGTTTAAAACATAAAATAAATTAACACTAATAATACATATTAAAATAACATACATATGATATCATGCTAACCCACTTACATACAAGTTTTAAAACAAATTTTTGCATTTATTATATTGTTTCAAAAAGGTTGATAACATACAAAATCTGATCAAAATCAATGTCTTAACAAAACCATGTAGGCATATACAATGATATACGTAGGCAAAACATAAATTCGTATACATCTACGCCGATATGCCATGAAGGCAGATAAAAAAATCCGTATACATTTAAACTATGAGACCGTATCATCAAATAATTTAGTTCTCTTTGGGGCCGGAAGATGACTCAGGAACATCAGTGGAATGTCCCCTTTATTCCGCTCAGACCTCCTACGCTCATAGGATGCTTGTAGATCCATATATTAATACAAATAAACAACATACCCATTAGTATACAATTAGTGACATATATAAAATGACACTACTTAAAAATAAATACTTACTGCTATCTGATGATCATTATAAATCATCCTCTGCTTCTCAATATTATCAACATCAGTACCAGATGCACGAACTGGAGTACCAAACTCCTCCTATGGTAACCACGATGACGAAAATTAGAATATACATGTGAATGTCATTAAATAATAATAAATGATGTTATTTAATACAATCAATTCATTATATAAATAACTTTACCATCATATACACTGTGTAAGAGGGATGACAGAAGCTATGCCCATAAAAACTCGATATTTAATGATCGGTGAATCTTAATAGGTGACTGTAATGATGTCATCAACTAAAAAAATAATAAAACTCACATTAGTAAATTCATATGTTAACTATAGTTTATGTTCTCTTCATGTATATGATTAATAAAAATAATTAAACTTACATTAGAAAATTCTCCAAAGATGCGAACTTGTACCGACATTCACTGTGAAGAAGGGGAATGTGACACTGGATGCATACTTTGACCTGTAATTTTATAAAACACACACGTGTCTCATTAATTTTCATTCACAATTGATTAACATTGTTTATTATAACTTTTTGTAAAATTACATATATTCAATTATTCAAAGCTAATTTCATGTAAAATTACATGATGGTCAATACTAAATGCCAAATCCAATAGGAAATCTATGATGATGATATTATCTAACACAAAATCATGATGTGCCTCCTCCAATTGGTCGGGAACCCGGCTCAGCCTATGGAGTTGCCTCGTGAGGCTGTGGATCTATTTGGAGAGACTGTGGAGTTGTCTCGCTACGATGTGGATCTGCCACATCAACCACATACGTGCTTATGCTCCCACAAACATGACACTATATGGTATATGGTGTCTTCTCCCTAGAAGGACCAGCCTCATCACCCTGAGAGAGACGAGTGCCATGATGAAGAAGTGAATGAGTCAATGATGTAATGGAGTCGAGGGTCTGAACATCCACTATCTCCTTCACAATAGAAGGGAAAAAAACATTCTGAATAGGAGGGTGAACAATGAGCCTAACTTGATGGTTTTGTAAATGTTGTGCCCCCACCCTATCATGTGTAGATCCTTGGCCTCTGCCCTAAAAATATCTAACGTCATAATAGTTAGGTATTTCATTGAGGATGAACTCACAATAGAGTTTCCAAAATAAATATTAGGACACCTCAAAATTATTACAAGGTGGTTGGTCGAAAACCATCCACCACCTATCTAAGAAATTGTTTTTAATCCCCTCGTGATTGCACCAGTGTATAGGGAATATTTTGTAATCCAATCGTAATGGTGTATTAATATTTGGATCTATAAATAATTCACACAATTTGTCCTTTGTGATTTTTTTAATTTTTCACCGCATCATAGGACAACTTATCTGAATATAAATCATGACAGTTGTTTTTGAAACTATCCCATGTGTTAATTTTTCCTACCACATTTTCAATATTGGATAACAATGATAATGTGGCTATGTTTTGATGACAAGGATTCATGACATTAGGGTTTTTTAAAGTTTCTATTAAACCCTGAATTTGCACTTTGTGGTTTGCAATTTCCCCCAAAATATGTTGTTGGGTGTTAGGAGGATGTTTGGCAATAGAAGGGGGTGTTCTAGGGATGTTTTTTTCTTCCTCTTTGTCTAGGGATGAATGACGGGATTTATTTGAAGGTAAAGAAACATTTGAAAATGAAAATAAATAACAAATCAACAATTATCTAAAAAATAAAATTTACAAAGAATAAAAACCTAAATCAACATTGACCAACCTTCTTCGCTCTTTGCCATCATCGATTTGAGGTGCCCGGGGTGTCGAAGATGCAAAAATATATAAAATGTGAGCATGTATTTCCTCATTCGTGTTTTGGATTCCTTTGGTTTTTTTGTTTTTGCAAATGAATAGCTCTTTTTTTATTACGAGTTGAAACACGAGCGTGTTATAATGTGCTCGCATTATGGGTTGGAAAATCCAAATCATAACGTGTTTGCATTATAATGTGAGCTGAAGATTTCCATTTGTGTTATAACATGACCGAGCCATAACGCAGCAGGCTATGGTGAAAATGGCCAAAAAGTGGATTTGTGTCCTCTTTTTGACCCCAATCTTTGTGCATAGGCCCAATAATCATATTTTAGTTTAATAGTTTTGGTGAACTGATCTTCAAATTCACCTTCGTTCAGGTATTTTCTCATCTTATCTATCATGGCTCCTAAAGTCGCTGAAATTTCTTTGTGATTTACTTAAGATGCATCCCAATTGCCAAGTTGTTATGCAAAAATCCCTAGACACCATGTATCTCCCTAGGGATATGTTGCCACATCAAGTGAGTTCTATTTTTGATCATTTATTTGATGACCATAGTCCTCGTGATCCTCCATCTAATAAACCCATGTTGGAATCAATTCAAGCTTTGCATTCTTTATTTCAAGACAAATTTTAGGTTATGGAATCCACGATTACATCTCTCAAATCTGAAAGTCAACATCTTAAGGACGTTTATTAGGCTCATGTTTGTTCCCCCTATCCATCTCATCCTCATTCCATGCCCACTACATGTGCTCATATCAGTGAGCCTAAGGTCATACCATTACCAGCGCCTCTCATCTTAGATCGAAATACTAAACAACATGAACTTTTATTGAGATCCTTAGTCATCACTTGATCACTTTACTGCCTACTCATTACTATCCTCCATATCGGCTAGAAAAATATCAGGGGTGTCCATATTTTAACTATCATTAGGTCAATGGAAACATTATGCTTTACAACAAAGAATTAAACATCTTGAGTTTTCAGGATTTATCTCATTCACTACACAAAATTATGATGCATTCCCATCAACAAATGATACATCTTAATGGGTTCCTAAGTATGATTCATCTATATCAAATTAACATCATGTTATCACTTATACAAGTGCTTTCTTTGGCCACTTAAGTGCCACCTATTCAGTCTACTCCACCTCCACTTATGGATAATCCCCTACCTCCACTTAAGTTATATGCGACATGACCAAGTCAATATAAGAAACCTCCTCTAAAGATCAGTTCAACTTGGCCTCCACTCAAGTCATCTGCGCTCAACAAACAACTACTCATTACATAAACCAAACACACTCTAGCTGAAATCTTTCAAATCTAGTAATTTAAGGAACCTATACAGTCCTCGCCTCAACGTCTAATCACTTTTTTCAAAGAAACTACTCCTTACATTGATCCAATTAACATGTTTTGACTAAATATCCATCACTTATATATTTGGGGGTCCATGACGATTATCAACCCCTTCCCTCTTCTTAAAAAAACATGTGTACTATGTCTTTATCACATAACAATCCAACATTTGCTTATCACACTCATACTTCGACATACACTCGCATCGTCACCACCCGATGAAACACTCTTGTACTTTGGTTTAGACTTGATTGTTGAGGGCATCTTACACACATGAACCCCACACACTTCACTATAGGCATTGCGTTTCTTCATACATTCTACATTTTGCATGCACATTTTGTCCTACATACATCATACACATTCTACACATACCTCACATACTCCACCATAACCACTAAAAATTGCACATTTTCCACACATCATCTTACATTTTACATCCTACACCTTACATATTACATCTTAAATCTTACATACTATTGTGCATCTACACATCTTATCTCATCTACGCATCTTGCATTACATAACATACACCCTAGTACACGCATTACACATTTTGCACATTCTCTTTTATGTGTTGCACTCACAACCCGATGCCGCACTCAGTCACTCAATACATATTGGATTGTTGAGGGTATACAAATAAAATGGACATCATCACCTTACACGTTCATCATTCAATATTTTCTCATGTGACATACCTAGATTAAGTGATATATACTTTAGGATACATGGTCACTTCTTATACCATCATCTCGTGATAGGCTACACAATCACTTTTGCTTGCATCATTTAGTGGTATATGCTTTCCACTACATCACCAATCCTTTTCTATTGATCTTGTTGTGATATACACTTAGGCTCCGAGTCATGCATACTTCCTCTTTAGGTCGCATATCATTATTACACAATCATCACAACGCTTACCACACAACACATAGTTTGACCATTTCTTGATGACACACTCTAGTTTATGGTTCATTCTTACTTCTAAGGGGACATAATAAATGAACATCACTACATAAAATTCCATTCACTCAAGGGGAAAGTGGATCCTATCATTCACTTTGCATTTCATTCCATCCATCCACACCATACTACATTTTATGGTTGCATTTACTCTTTCTCGCACTTACTTTTACATGTTCTCTTTATTACACATGTTAGATAAATATATTGTATGTCATTATCATTCTCATACACACATGCGTGTTCACTTGATTTTTAGTTGTGATTGTAGGCTATACATGGATACTACACAACATGGATGCTTGACTACCAATCCCACAACGGCTCCTGGGGGCATCCAAATTCGTATGCACTACAGGTGTTATTGTTTCATTTTGTTCATAACACACTACTTTGGTTTATACACTCTTTGGCATACATTTTATATTTCTAACATGTTGATGGGTGTTCTATGTGTAGTATTTGTTAAGTAGGGATATTATTTCCATACTTATTTGTAACATTGTTTTCTATTTTTTGCTCTTATTTTTAGGATTTTACCTTTTTCTTGTGTGCACACTTGTTTTTTTGTGGCCACTATGGCCTTGAGTGTTTGTGTCATCGTGAGTGGTGTCCCATGTTTGCAACCTACTTTATGCGGTCTACATTGTATTTTCGGGTGTTTACATTATCTTCTTATTATTTTTTAGTTTACACTTGTCTTCTACATGCATTCTCATACTAACACTTGTTTTCTAGACATCTTGTTTGTATGTGCCTTAGTTTCTATGAAGAACATCCATCCCCCTTGTAGGGAACAATTTTAATATCTATGTTCGGTCCTCTTTTGGGGCTGCATTCTCCTATCCACGATGACATACGCCCCCAAAGATGGGGGACATCATTTGGGTTTACAAACATTACTGGTACAATTTAATTTTCAATTTTTTTCTATGACACAGTGGGTTACAAAGTGAGTGGGTTTATACCAGTATACGAACTCCGTACACAACGAATTTTACAAGAAAGGTTGTCTTTAGCACATGCGGGAGTAGTTAAAGGACAGAGGATAAACCAAACCTTCTTCTCTACACTTCCATGATGTCAGATCACCCAAAAAACTAGATAGTACAAATATAACTTCACTCTTGGGAAAGATTATAGTTGGAGGATGAATTAGACTTTCCTCCCTACACTTCTTCGGCCAATGGTGTGAGATCACCCAAAAAAACTTGCACTTCATCGACATTTACAGGATCCTTTCTACACCCCTTTTCTCATCACGAATCAGGTGCACATGTTCCTTTTTCATTTTTGTACTTTCTTTACATGTTTTTTACATATATACATGCGTTTTTACACATTACACATATACATGTGTATTTGACTACTTGATCGTATTCTCTTTTGTAGGTCCATCCATATGGGAAGCAAGCAATCAACAACACACACACACACATAGAGGGTACATCACACACACAATACTAACCATGCATGTACACTACACACATTAGCATCTACACACACGTTTCCACCCTAGGTTCACTCTCATCATTATTTTTACACTTTTGCATCTTTAGTCTCCATGCTCCATGTTTTTATCACTCCACACTTTGTTTAGTCCTTCGACTGTTTTCTACATCACTCTACATGGATATTAGGTATGCATATCTCTATCTAATTTATGTTACCAAACTTTCCGCTCACCAACATAAAGTGGGGGAAAATGTAGACACTAAATCACACACTTTGAGTCATTATTTAGTCTCGGTCTCATACTACTATTCATATAGTTCTCAAGTGAAAAGAGTAATAATTAACCCATGTCTTTGTCCATTTTTCATTGCTTTCTGTCATTGTTTTCAACCTTACACCAACACTTGCCTAGTCTGTATTGTCATACTGTATTTTTCTCATTTATGACTAGGGCACCTAGCCTAGACCTGGGGCGCCTTGGTCCCCTATGGGAACCCTGATCCTCTTTGTACTTTCCTCTCACCTTTTAGGAACTTTCTAACCATTTAAGCTTCTTATATTTTTGGTGATCTGTCTGTTTTTTGAGGTTAATTATAAAATTAAAGAAAGAGAACCATATAAATATAAAGTTATGTGACCATATTGATGGACCAAGCACTAAGAACTTACTATCACCACCTAAGGTTACATCCATCGAGCATCTATACCTACATTTGCATCCATCTAGCTCCCTCATAAAGCACATAAGGTTGGTTCATCCGCATCACACTTCATAGGAGGGATTTATTGTTTCCTTTTCCACATTTACTACATTCTACATCTAGTTATTTTCTCGTTATTTCACAAAGTGAGTGACACAAGAGCGCGTAAGGCACAATTACACACACACACACACACACACCTAGAACTACATTGGGTTTGAGATGTAGTGGAGTGCTTAGTTAGTAAGTCCACCATCGTGGTAGCTGAGGATAGTCTCAACCCTTCATATGCATATTTATTTTTTAGGGTTTTGATGTTTTGCTTAGGGTTTTATAGGTGATTCTTCCATCTTTGGTTTAGAGTGACATCTGGCGCAATTCATCAACATTCACTAAAGGAAGCAAACACAAGAAAACATCCATCAACACTTCGAGAGGAGGTTTCTGGTCATTTTGAAGACTAGGGCGCTCGGATATTAGGCAGGGCATCCTTGGTGCCCCCTGCCCTCTCAGTGGCGCTCGAGATCTTAGACAGGGCATCCTTAGTGCCCCTATCTTCATCTAGGAACCTCTGTCTAGCCAAATAGCTCGGATATGTATTTTCTTGGGCTCATGTGCGGTGATTTCCTCCTTTTGTTCAATCAGTTTCCATTGTGACATAGTCCTGCGAAATCATCAAATTAGCTAAGGCCTTCTCAACCCTCTTGCACATTAGGGTTTCAAATTTCATTTCTTAGATTGCTTGGGTATCATTTTAGTATTTTACTACTTCATTTATTAAGTCATTTTACTGCTCATATAACTTTAGATTACACTAGAATAATCATATTTTAGTTTAATCATTTCCTATCAATAAGTCGTATTTTAAATGAATGTTCACTAACTTGAAATGCACTTTTTTACTAAAATATAGTTGTAGGAGATAAAGGAGGTGGAGATAGATTCTTTTTCCATCCGTACATAGGCTTTGGCCATGTTAGATCAAGAAGATCTCACCACTTGCTGCCCTTAAATTGCCACATATCTAAGTGTAGTGAATAGCTCTACCGAGGGACTCAAAAACAACAATGGAAGCAAGATCTGCAATACATGTATGGGTTGTATGAAACCTTCATTGGAGCTCGATCAGTTGTGAATGTTGTTTAAAGAACCTTCAAGGGTTTGAAAACATGTAAGGGTGAGAACATGTATGCAAATCAACCTCTAGGTCTAAATCACGTCGTAAGAGTCACCTAACTCTTTCAGTGGAACGTGCAACAATGCTATAGGGCATGTAAAACATCTCATAAATCTCCAAAAATAATTTCCAAGACCTGTATATGCACTATGCGGGCCTAAAAACCTCAAAATATTGCAAATAGGATATATATCCACAAACCAGCAAAACCTACACCAAAAAAACACCCAAATACTTGTAAATAATGACCTTAAATGAAAATAAACTTGTAGAATAATAACCAAACAAACTTATTACCAGCTTCGCTCCGATACCATATCGGAGAAGTACCACGAGATCTCTTGGTTCGAAGAATGCAAAGGTGAATAAAGGGAGACGTGAATTGTCCAAAGACAAAACAAAGCACACATACAAGATTACAAATTATGAAAATACGGGAGAGATAATTGCAATAACGCAAAAATATCTTGAACTCAATACAATCAAATAGAATAATACAAGAGATGTACATATAAGAGGTGAATGTGTAACATCCTCCTAGAATCATGGCAATCTCCACCAAAATAGTGGTAACCTCCATACTCAAAATAGCCATCAACACACAAGTGGCCAAGGGTAGTAAATACCACTAACTAAAACAATGTGATTAGGTGTACATATAAGCAAGCATGTCCTATAAGTGTAGGGAAGCTCCAGTGAGGTGGAATATCACGAGTACGATAATACGATAAAGTGAGGAAAATAAATCCTACACTAACAAATATATGGTAGCAAATGTAAATGACACTTGCATTTGGTGAAACATCTATATCAATGCTTTGTGGATGTCATTGCCCATTTCGTTCTATCAATGTTTCGAGGATGCCATTGCCCATTTCCTTCTATCAATGTTTCGAGGATGTCATTGCCCATGTCCTCTATAAGTTATAATTTTGATATTTCGTGAGGTGACATCTCACTAAATCATTTTGTCAAATACTTGGTGAACATCATGTTTTGGCTTTGGTATGAGCAACATAAAAACACATATCTCATCATAAAATTATAAAGGAAGTGGATACGAGCTATTATTTGTCATGTCAATTCCTGGAGCTACCTTTGTGACTAAACTTACCGAGTTTTGTCATTTAACGTAGCTTTTTTATTTGTGGATGCAAGAAGAATTGGCTACCGTAGCATGCATTCTTTGTAGGTGCCAATCTAGAGAGTCTCTTCACTCTACTAGATTTCAATGCCTTTCGGGAAGTTGTGCCTATTCCTATTGTTTTTGTATGTATCATATTTGCACCGAGTAACTTATACGAGTAAGATGATTAATGAATAATAAATGTTATGACATCACCTATTCCTTGAAATTAGTAAAGGTTGTAATGAACACCCCACCCACCCTCCTTGCCGCAATTTGTTGTAATCAAATTAAGTTTAAATACTTTTAAAATTTACTTTGTTAAAAATTGAGTAACTTTTCTAATGTAAAAAATTATAATATACCTTCACAACTAAAAAGGGTGCAAACATATAAAGTATTTGTGAAACTTAATTTTTAAGTAGCCACACATAAAATTACATGGTACTCTATCAATTTTTTATTTTGTTTTTGAAATTCCATAAATACTAATTTTATTAGTTTAAAAATTTACATGCATAATACATGATGTGATGGATCATATATATTTATAAAAACTAATTATTATAATAAAAAAATAGATTATAGTAAATTTATTTTTATTTTAAACCCAAAAAGACGAAGAAGAAGGTAGAAAAAGACAAAAGATGAGAGTGTGAAAATCGGTGGGGAAACTAAAAGGTATTTGAATACATGGTGGACTCGGAAACGAGTAAAAAGGATAATTAAATATTTAGTTAGACACGTCGGCATCGATAATTAAGGATATTCTATATTGGAGTTTCCAATTATTAATAGAACTATTTGCTTTTCTTAAAACGGAGTTATGCTATTAATAGCAATTGAATTCTATATTTGAGTTTCCCATTATTAATTATTAATAGAACTATTTGCTTTTCTTAAAACAGAGTTATGCTATTAATAATCTAATTATTTGCTTTTCTTAAAACGGAGGTTATGCTATTAATAGAAATTGAATTCCTATAAAACTTAGTAAGTATTCGCGTAAATCTGTGATTAGAATTGTTTGATAGAGAAGTGAGATAACAATGGCGGGCGGAGTAGGAATGGATGGCGGTTCAGGAAAAATTTATCCAGGCAAACTCACGCTGTTTGTGCTGCTCACGAGCATTGTAGCTGCCACAGGCGGCCTCATTTTCGGTTATGATATAGGAATTTCAGGTAATATTTTCTCGCAATTTCCTTTGCAGGTCCTTTGTTATTTTGTGTTTAAAATCCTGCCAGGGTTTGAAAATCTTATATTACAGGAGGAGTTACATCTATGGACTCGTTTCTGCTGAAATTTTTCCGTGGCGTTTACAAGCAGAGGAGGGATTCCGCAAATTTATACTGTCAATTCGACAGTCAGTTGCTAACTACTTTCACATCTTCGCTGTATATCGCGGGACTGATTGCAACATTCTTTGCATCCGGAATCACCAGGGTTTATGGACGGAAGATCTCGATGGTAATTGGGGGTTTCAGTTTCTTGATCGGTTCTGCGCTAAACGGAGGTGCCCTCAACATTGAGATGCTGATTGTGGGCAGAATAATGCTGGGCGTGGGTGTGGGATTTGCCAATCAGGTGAATATTTTCATAATTTCATGGTTTTCTTTTGTTGAAAATGGGTATGCTAGCTGTTTGAATAATAATGTGGTATGGTACAGGCGGTTCCTGTTTATTTGTCTGAGATGGCTCCGGCGAGATTAAGAGGAGGCCTAAACATTGGGTTCCAGATGTTTACAACAATCGGCATTCTGGCTGCGAATTTGATTAACTACGGAACGGATAAAATCACAGGCGGGTGGGGATGGCGGGTGTCGCTGGCTTTGGCGGCGGTTCCAGCGGGGATGATGACGATAGGAGCGTTTGGGCTTCCAGACACGCCCAACAGTCTGATAGAGCGAGGTCATATGGAGAAGGGGCGTGCCATGCTGGAGAGGATTCGCGGGACTGGTGACGTGGATGCCGAATACCACGACATGGTGGAGGCCAATGAAATCTCGAAAACAGTAAAACATCCGTTCCGTAACATTTTGCAGAGAAGATACAGACCTCAGCTGGTGATGGCCATTGCAATCCCCTTGTTCCAGCAGTTCACGGGAATAAACGCCATCATGTTTTATGCGCCTGTTCTTTTCAAGACTATTGGGTTCGGAAACGATGCGTCTCTCATGTCTGCGGTCATAACTGGGGTGGTCAATGTTGTGGCCACCGCCGTCTCCATTGTCACCGTCGACAGATATGGACGGAGGTTTCTCTTCATCGAGGGCGGTATTCAGATGGCGATCTCTCAGGTAGTAATGGCGATTCTGTTGGGAGTCAAATTGGGAACTTCAGGGGAGGGAGAGATGTCCAAGGCATATTCCATACTGGTTGTGGTGGTGGTCTGCATATTTGTTTCGGCCTTCGCCTGGTCCTGGGGACCTCTCGGGTGGCTCGTTCCCAGTGAGATTTTCCCTCTCGAGATTCGATCCGCTGCCCAATCCATCACCGTTTCAATGAATCTGCTCTTCACTTTCGTTATTGCGCAGGCGTTTCTGGCCATGCTCTGCCACTTCAAGTTTGCCATTTTTCTCTTCTTTGCTCTCTGGGTGCTCATCATGACTCTCTTCGTTTATTTCTTTCTACCCGAAACCAAACATGTCCCCATTGAAGAGATGACCACAGTGTGGAGTCAACACTGGTTCTGGACAAGATTTGTGCCAGCAGAACACAAGGAATTACAGGAGGAGTCTCACCCCAAACCTCATGACAATACTACTGGAAATATTGCCTTCATCTGACCACTCTGCTATCTCATTCCCATTCTTTTGTATACTCATTTAATTATCGTATACTCGGACTTCTCTATTTACATGTGGCCTGATCACACAGGCTTACATTCTTTTTCCGTGTAAACGGAAAATTCTACATGCTCACTCTATTCATGAGAGCTCAAAATCCAATTAGTGTAATGGTACAGGAGAAAGTTAATTCCAAAAAAAAAAAAAAAAGAGAGAGGAGTTTTAATTTTATGGTGCAAAAGAATTGAGATTATGATCCACTCCCAAGTATATTAGATTCGGTGAATAAGCCTTCATCAAATACAATGTGATTTTTGTATTTGAATATTTTTAGTTTTGAGTTATTTTAGAACGTGTTAAAATATGATGGTTATTAGTTTGTAAATATCACGTGCAATACATTTCAAATGTAATACATGCATCTAATATTTGTCCACGTTAGATTATCAACTCTGTTACAAGCCATTCATAGATTTTTATTCTTGAATATTGATATGTTTACAATGTGGACAAGGTGTAGCTTTCAGATGGAATAGATTTAAGATTTGCCTTTTTAAGTACAAAGATTTTTGTTGATTTGATAAGTTTATAGTTTTTAGTTCAAGATTTATAATATTTATTTTTCTGGTTCTAATTTCTTTTGTTTTAATATTCAATTCTCTATGTTATTTATTTTTGAGTGATAAATGATGTTTGTATTATCAAAACCATTTATTATTATTTAGATTGATAAAGGATGTTGTTCTTAGTTTTGGATTATGGAGATCATTCAATTTATTTAATTTTATAAACCCAAGTATAAAGGCTTATATAATTATATACAAAATTTGGAATTCATCAAAAGTATGTTTTGATTAAATATTTGGGTCCTGTTGAAAAATGCACACATTAAAAATATATGGCCCTCGATTTCAAGTTCATGTGCAAGAGTTATGGCTTTCAAAAGATTAAATAGTTTTTAGGGTGGTAAAAGCTCCTTTGGAAATTTTCAACCTTAAGAAGTGGTTTTCACAATGGCTAGTATGTAAATAGGACTAGTTTTATAAATGACATGGTGATTACAAAATCATCGAATTGTCTAAAGTGGTGATTTCACTAGATTATAATGTACATGAAGATTAAAGGCAAAGGAACTTCATCTTTTCAACTTTTGAGCTTCTCTAGGCATGCTTAGGGAGTGTTGTAGTTGTATAAATGAACCCATGAAACTTTAGATAAGGAAGAGAATGCATAGGATGAGTTGTGTTCATTTGAGTGTAGTTGAAGAAACTGCGCATAGTGATAATGGATGAGTGTAGTACTCTTGTTATGTAGAGCAACAAGTTCCTCCAAAATCTTTAGTAAGCCTTGAGATGACATAATACTTATAAAACTACAAGAAGCTAACATAGACGAGGAACCATGGATTTCCCACGTAATTTGGGTTTTTTTAATGTAGAATCTTGTGTACATTTTTCTTTATATTTTTTAATTTTTACAAGTAATATTATATCTCAAATAATTAAGGGAATTCGAAGGAGTTGAATATATAAACACAAGTACTCTTCATAAAAATAAGTAGGAACTAATTTTTTTCTCTAATAAAGATAAACAATATCATATTCTTGGTGCACTATGGTTATGAGGGATTGAATTGTAATCCTACACTGGGTAGTAGCATGGCTAGAGTATGAAGAGTTGCATGCAATGTATGGACATCTAGGAAACATGTGAAGGTTTTCATAATGCATTATATGTAGTTAACAATCATGAAAGCAAGGAGACACCTAGTTACAATATTTTAGATGTTTCTTTATACAAAAAAATGGGAGCAAGTATGGAAAGGGATCCATGTTATAAAATCCTATAATGGAATACCCATGTTGATTATGAATTATATGGTATTTAGAAGTATTTTTCCTTAAAAATCTTGACCAACACATTTAAACATTTTGTTATATATTCTTTCTTGTTGTTTTATTAATAAGTGAGTGTAGGATTTAGTTACAAAATTACAATAATATTAAAATATTTGAAGAGAAATACTTCAAGATCTTGAAAATACAAATCAATATTAAATTGAAATAGAAATAAAAGAGTTTGAAATAATAAAGATTTCACAACATTTGAAATTGAGAATCAAGTGTTGAAAGATAGTTTTATGAGACATGGATAATTTCTTAATTGCATCGTTGAGGATTTGTAACTTTAGTGTAGTCACAAAATTGTGCACTTTAGGCATTATTTAGCCCGGTCTCATACTACTATTTAGAAGGTTCTTGAGTGAAGAAAGTACTAATTAATCCCACCTTTTGGCCATCTTGTTTTACTTTTTATTTCATCATTCCTACACATTTTTACATACATGCCAAACTATTTCAGAAATTCTCTGTTAGTTTAACCTAAACCAGGCGCCGAGACCCTTATTACACCTTCTGTCTCTTTTCGACTCTTTCTAGCCATTTTTCATCCTTATCTTTTTCCTAGTCGGCCATGTCGGGATTAATTATGAAATTAGAGCAAGATAACCCTATAAATATAAAGTTATGAGACCATAATGAGGGTCCTAGCGTCACTTACTACTATCACTCCATCTAGAGTTGCATCCATTGCATCACTTGCATCCACATACTTCCATGCATCAAGGCTAGGAGATCTGCATCAACACACACTTCATAGGGGGAGGGATTCTATTCTATTCCATGCACACATACTATTACATTTTCTACATTTAGTTATTACTCGCTACTTCACAAAGTGTGACTAGAACAAGAGAACTTAGGGCACAACATGCACACACACACCAAAACTACATTTGGGTCTGAAATGTAGTGCAACACTCAATTTAGTAAGCCCACTATTGTGGCAGCTGAGGTCAATTCGACCCATTCATTTGCATCTTTTATTTTTTAGGGTTTGATACTTCTTTTGTCTCTTGCAGGTCTTCAACTTCATCTTGCTATATTTGGCACATTCGCGCGATTCAACGAATCTAGTACAACAAGCAAGTGAAGGTTACAGGGCATCTTTAGACGAGAGAAAGAACACAAGGGCGCTTATTGTGTCATACTGGGTGGCGCCATAGTGCCCTCCAGCGCTCCAGCTTTGCTTAGATCTTCTAGATCCATGGTTTCAGTACCTCTTTTGCAACCATTCCGGCTTTTGTATTCTCTTGTTAGACCTGCGACACCTTGCAAAATTCATCCATAATTAGCTGAGTTCATTCCTTACCTTCCTCTTGCACATTAAGGTTAAATTTCTATTTGTTCAATCATTTTTACCATTTTAGTCACTTCATATTACTTTAGTACATTTATTTACAACATTTTATGTCCTCCTAGATTAGATTAACTATTATTACATTTTCCCCATTTTATTAAATTTTAGTTAATCATTTTGGTGAACCCAACTCGACCTACACACTCTTCCAATCCTCATTCTCCTTAGGCTTCCTTCCTCATGGCTATCTCCATTCATGACTTTCTACTTCTTCACCCTGAATTACAAGCTAAAATTATTACTCTTTTACTCACTACTTGTATTCCTGACAACACTCATCCAGACATAGTCTATAACACTTTTGTAGATGCATTCTCTCAAAGCATATTACTTTCCCATCTGCTCCTCATAATGACTGTGCCACTTTTGACAATGATCCACCTTTGCATATTATCTCTTGCATTCATAATGTCATTTGTTAAGTGCACTCTAATTGATAATGGATTTGAGCTTAATTTATGTCCCATGTCATTTCTTGAAGTTTTAGGTCTTACTGCTCGTGACATTAATCCCTCTAGTATTTCATTGCGTGCTTATGATGGTTCCACTCATCCATGTTTTGGTCACATCACACTACCCATCACTGTTGGTCCTAAGATTGTCCACACAGTCTTTTTCGTTGTTGATTTCCTAGTTGCTTATAATCTGTCTACTTGGTAGACCATGGCTTCATGTCATGCGAGCTGTCGCATCACTGTCCATAATTGTGTTAAGTTATTACATGAGGGCATAGAGTATACCATTTTTCGTGACCATGATCCATTTCAGTATTGTGACCACGCTCCAAACACTAGTCTTCCTATTCCACGTATTAATACTACACATGATCCTCAACCTATGGACGAACCACCACATTTACCACCACTTGATGGTACTATTTGTGTGATAGATGTCATTTCTTCTATGCCACCTGCTACTACTACTACTATGATTCCTCATCAGGGGCATGTCCAGTCTATGGATGTTGATCTATCACATCCCCCTCCACGTACATTTCCTACTTTACCACGCCCACCCTTCACTTGCACACTTCTCATTCATAACTCATATTGGGAACATATTCCATTCGATCCTACATGCAATGTCACTACATGTTCCCATGATGGTTTAGCTCATCTTGGTTTCACTTTTGAGGACCTCTAGCCTTATACTCATGCTCCTCATCTATACTATGGATTTGTCACTATCACTACCACTTATGGTTTGTGTGTTTTTCATCTTCTAGTCTATTTATCACGTACCCCTTGTCCTTGTCCACTCACCTTAGGGGAAATTTGGATTACTTATATTGGAGGCATGTTATATCCTAGTCACACTACCATTTAATTTCATATGCCTTTCGGTCACATTTTTATCTACAATAGTTCTTTTCTTGGTTACTCGCATAATTTCACTTGGTGGTATGCACAGAGTTCCCACATCCTCCATTCACTGATGAGGAGTATGATATGGGAATGTATCATTTACATCTCAATGGATTATTATATGATCAACCTAATTCTATAGCTTACCATGTTACTAATGCATACCCATTCGATTTTGATCCAGAGGATGACGATTTCCTTAACGATTTTACACAGTCCCTTAGTACACTACCATGGGGGCATTGCACATTCACTACAAGAAAATGAGTCCTGTATCCACAACTTTTTCACAAATTCATTGTGGATATCTTATCAAAAATTTGGATCCAACTTTGTGGACTCCACCCACTATTATTTTGTGGAAATGATAATTGTGATAAAAAAATGTCGAAAGTCCACAAAAGAATTATTTTCAGAATTTCGCAATTTTATAATTGTGACATTTGTCACGATTGAAATAATTGTGAAATTTTTTAGAATTATATAAATGTTATGGATCCACAATATTAAAAATGTAACATATACAAAAACAATAATTATGTTACTAGATCCACAATTTTAAATTTTAAATTATATTTCAAAAAAACTATAATGGTGTAATAATAAAATTTTATAAATTTTAAATATTATATTGCAATTTATAAATTATTAGTAATATAAATAATGTATTTTTTCAAAAATACTATAACTTTATTATTAGAGAGAGAGAGAGAGAGAGAGAGAGAGAGAGAGAGAGAGAGAGAGAGAGAGAGAGAGAGAGAGAGAGAGAGAGAGAGAGAGAGAGAGAGAGAGAGAGAGAGAGAGAGAGAGAGAGAGAGAGAGAGAGAGAGAGAGAGAGAGAGAGAGAGAGAGAGAGAGAGAGAGAGAGAGAGAGAGAGAGAGAGAGAGAGAGAGAGAGAGAGAGAGAGAAAGATATGCAAAAGATTATGATCCGCTCCCAAGTGTAATATGTAAAGAGGACTTGTTTCATAAATGATAGGGTGGCTAGAGAGAAATTTTATGGTGCAAAAGATATGAGATTATGATCCACTCCCAAGTGTAATATGTAAAGAGGACTTGTTTCATAAATGATAGGGTGGCTAGTATCTATAGCAAGTATGGAAAGGGATCCATGTTATAAAATCCTACAATGGGATACACATTGATTATGAGTTATATAGCATTGAGAAGGTTTTATTTTTTCCTTTAAAATGTTTACCGACACATTTACACATTGTGTTATATATTCTTTAGTGTTGTTTTATTAACAAGTGTAGGTTTTTGTTGCCAAAGTACAATAATAGGAAAAAATTTAAGAGATAAATACTTCAAGGGATTGAAAATATAAATTGGTAAATTGAAAAAGGAAATTTGGAATTAATAAAGATGTCGTGATAATTCAAATTTGAGAATCAAGTGCTAAAACACAATTTTATGAGACATGGATAATTTCTTACATGCATCATTGAGGATTTGTAACTTCAGTTATAATTTTATAAAGATATGTTGGAATATTTCCATCCTAATGGTGAAGGAATGAAGGGGTGATAATAGTCTCCTGTGTAACACCATTCTCTACCCAAGATACACAAACATGACTAGTGTTGGGAAAGTGTCTCAATATGCCTGGGTTTGGAAAACATTATTGACAAACAAGTTATTGGAGAATGCTTCAAAATGAAACACAAAAGACAATCTTATGAAGATAAATATCCTAACAATTAGTTTCACAAGAACAACCCATATAAGGTAATGGAATCATTTGTTATGTAAAATCTAATGAAGAATTCATTTATGTAAATAATGGGTAGGTATCTCATAAAGAGGAGGTAATATAAAGTCACCTTAATGGGCCAAAGAAGAGACTTCAAAAGGAGGACATAAGATCTATAAAAAAGGAGGCAAAAAAATACCAAGTTTCATCATGCTTTCCTAAAGCGTAGCACAAGAAGGTATGGAAAGAATAAAATTTCCGTTGCTTTCTTTAAATATAAAAAGAGTAGCAATGTAGCACAAAATTGGTTATTTGTATATATATCCATGTTATTTCGATATAATAAATTATCTTTATGTTGGCATGTGTTGGAAGAGGATTTCCATTCAAATAATCTTATTTCCTTAAAAGAGCACTCTTTAAATCAAAATGTGGAGAAGGGAAAGAAGAACATAATGTTGTCAAAGAAAATTGGAGAAAATTATTGCACTCATTGGAACATGAGTCAACATTGGAATGTAATATGTTGAAAGATTCATCTTGATATACTCTCTAAAATAAATTCAAAGGGCACTCCAAGAGGGAAGATCCATGTACAAGCAAGAGGGAATTTGTTCAAACACAAGCAAAGAGGTTGTTCAAGTACCTAAATGGAAAGAATTCCCACATATCTACTCGAAATAATACACTATTAGGGAACATTTCAAAGAGGAGAACCCATTACCATTTCCAATAGGTAAACATGGTAATAGATTAATCCTTAAAAGAATAGTTGTGAAACTCAATTTTATTGATTTATATCTAAATAAGATCTATCTAAATTGGAAAAATATCAAGAGGGAATATTCCAAGATGTCATCATCACCATTGCAAGTGGATAATGATAAGTGAATTTATTGGTTTCATGTATAAAATAGGTGTATCTAGATAAAATATTGATATCAATCCCGAGGCACCTATCTAACTATGCAAGTGTAGTATAAGTATAACAAAAAAGTAACAATTAAAAATAAACATAATATAATAAGTATATTATAATAAATGTATCTATATGAAAAATATCAATGGATATCAATTTCAAGGTTCTTAAGTTTGATTTTTTACATACCTCTTTAATCAACAACTTCATTAAATTCTCTATCAATTTACCTGTTGATTTGAAAAAATAGAATCATTTAGCTATGCAATTGTGTCGGTCTCAAAAATATATATTCAAGAAAAAAAAAGACCCAAACATTACTACATGACCAAGATATTACTATTTTTCATTGACTTCTCCAAGAAAAAAAAAAATAAATTAAGTGACACTATAATAAAAGTTAAATTTATGATTGAATGGCCACATAGTGGTCAAATGAATGTAAAATTTAATGTTGAGAATAAAACTGAACAATGCACTCCATTGTAGCCTTGCTTGCCATTATAGAACGCCTCTTGAGGTAATTACTTGTTTTGATTATTAACAAATAAGAAAAACTAACCTGAGAAGTTGTGGAGGTATTTCACTCATTGAATGTCAATATAAAACAACCATTAAACATGATAAGAACATGTATAAACAAGTCATTTTAAAGAGGTTGTATCATTTTCAACATTCTCATTCATGTCTTGAATGAAAGTTGAAATATTTTCCTTATCAAGTTATTGTAGCATTTTCCAAGATAGATATATGAGGCACACTATATTGAGATATAGATCCAAAAAAAATTTACATGGTATTACAAAGGTGATGATATGTTGGTTTTATTATTCCACTCCATGCAAATTTAGAATTGCATCATGTGTAGAATTTCTAGTTATTTTTATTATTTTTAAGTGATCAAATTTTAAAATTGGTTTCATCCATATAGATATCACATGCTAGGTGGAGTGTTATGTGTATTGTTATACCTCTTTGGAGCAATGCCAATATAATGCACATTTCATGGATTTCACTTCAAACCAAACACTAATATTTTTGTAGGATATCCTACCCATGGTTAGGGTCTGAAGTTGTTTTACATCATAAAGAGGGTTTTACAAATTTCTAATACCTAGGTTTTCAATTTGAAGGTCATCATAGGTACACAAAAATTACGTAATGCTCATATACTCCCACTAAAAATTTTACATTAGAGGATAAGACCATACCATACTTATGTATGTGCCATATGGTCCCATACTTTCCCAAATTTACATTTTATTTTTAGGAATGAAAAACTTTCATGTTATTTCTAGTTTACATAGTCACCATGTACTACTAGCTCAATCTTCTACCTTTGTGATCAGTTAAGTGCATCCACTTCTTTTTGTTTTAGAAATTATTTCCATGTTCGATCTTAAAATTTTCTACTGAGTGTACATTATGATTTAAATATTATTTTTCATTACTTAATTTGAATATACCATCCTATTCTTAATCCTTTAGTCCTTATATAAATAAAATTGTATTCACTTCCCCCACCTTATTTGTTTATTTTTAGGGTTGAATCAATTGTGATTACATTAAGATTACATTATTTCCTTGACCTAACAGGGACCTAACAAGACCGAGCACCGGAAGGGACTTCACAGGCCAATCTAGGAATTACATGTGAAAATCATGTTTTCGAGAGTATTCAGAACATTTTAGGAGTTTGAAACCATTTGAGGAATTTTTCCTCTTCTTGGTTTTGAAAGAGGTTTAGGTTGCTCTTGAAATGAAGTGGGTCCCAATGGGTCCACATTTGGCTAGAAATGAGCTTAAATAGGAAAACTTGCAAAACAAAATTTTCATACATTTCAATAAGCCTCCATGGCTCCTGACATTGAGAAAGATTCCAAAATATCCCAAAAAATAGGAGGCCCAGTCAAAAATGCTCAAATAGGGCCATATTGAGGAATCAAGCTAGAACTAGCTCATCGAGTAGCTCAACAAGCTACTCGACGAGCTAAGGCATCACATTGAGGGGACCAATTTTTGGGGAGCTTGGGAGAGCTCATATTGGCTTGGCCAAGCTCTGTAATCGGCTTGATGCATATGGAGATGGATAAAAAGGACAAGAAAATCGACTCTCGGCGAGTCCGAGGTCGAGCTAATGGGACAGTGATGCATGATGAGTTGAGGAGCCGGGGAGCTCAGTCACGAGAGCACATAAAGAAGCTTTTGGGTGACTTGACTCCAGGAAATTAGAGGCCGAAGAACTCAAAAATGGGCCGAGCCCATGTGAACTCGGGGTGTAGGGAAGGAAAAGAAAGGAAGGCTTGAGCTTGAGCTCGAGCGATGTGGTCCAACACAAAGTGTGGCAAGGAGGGAGCTCGAGGGTTTCAAGTAGAAGCCCAGAAATCAAGGCTCAAATAATGCATGTGGAGCTCAATTGATGGAAAATTTACGAGGATGGATCGATGCATGAGGCTAATTAGGTCAACTTGGCACGACATGACGTGCTAGGAAAACAATTTTTCGACGAAGGCTCGTTGGAGTGATCAAGCCGGGGACTTTGAAGTTTCAAGTATGGTGATAAGGGGTCTCCAACTTCGGAGCTAGACGTGTTTAAAGCATGAAACAACAAGCTAAATATCTCTAGAAGGCATAAAACATAGAAGTCCAAAGAGGGAGCTTCGGGAGTGAACTCACTCGATGAGTCAATGAGCGACATGGCTTGGTCTTTCGGGGATGATAAATTTGGAAATCGGTGGGGAATTTTTTTTTGAAACAGTGAGCTAAATTATCCGAACTCAAAAAAACTTGAAACTCGAAGCCAATAGAAATGTAGCAAGCTAGTCAGATTTTGGGAGTGAGGATACTTCGAGGATTGGCAAGTGATCGAAAAGTTGGGGGCATTGGAAGCACGAAGTTCCAAAGCCAATAAAATTCCAAAAGCCCAAAAGGATCTCATCGAGCTCACATGAGACGAGTCATTTGGGAGATTGGCGGGTAGGTATTTGGAGACATTGGGCACCAAGCCATGCATAGAGTTGGTGGCATGTGAGGGCCGATTTGCATTCATCGAGGAGCTCAATAGTTTGGTAGAGTAACCCAAATGGTGTCCCAAACCAAAAATTGAATAACTTGAGCATTCCTTAGCCAAATTTAATAAAATTGTACTCATTGGAAAGGAAATTCAGAGAGGAATTTAATGGAAGGATAAAATTTTAGAGATCGAGAGGAAAGGTATTTTGGAACTCTACAACATGGGATGATAAGAAATGGGAAATTAATGAGTTATAAGGATAAGAAATCATGATGAAGTTTTAGGATCTGAGGCCATACCTAGGTGTAATCATGAAGTCCATTTATTCAAACTCAAGGCAGGCGGAGGTAGAGGGTATGGATTTTTATAGGTTTTCCCATCATTGTAGGGAAATAATGATGATTTTTGCTTGGTTTTGGAGCTATTTGAAACTTTGCATTATCTCTCTCATGTTGATCTTATCCTATAAATTTTAAGGAGGGGCTCAATAAAAAGGGTCGGATGCTTTACAATTTCCCTCCCTTCTTTATTGTTTATGAGAAATATGTGGAGTTTCAAACATCCCCTTTGAGCATTGTAATACAAATTTCATTCCTTTGGCCCCTATTGTAATGTATTGTATCAACTTATTAGAGAAATAAAATCAAATCTATGGATGTTTTCAACCCTCCTTTGTGTTTTATTGTATCTTATCGATCTTTTATTACAGTTAGAGGTTATTGTGCATTATCATATTGTCATTACAAGGTCTTAATGGTGTTGTGTTTATTGGAAAGTGGGTTTATAGTAGGTGTTTGGATTTGTGGTGCTTGACCACCCTCCCCAATTTTCTTGTTTTCATTCTCATGCAGTGTAGGTTGTCCAACATTCCTTCTTGGTGCATCACCTTCCCTTAGAGTAGTTTTTATTTTCATGCAATCCTTCTATCCTTATCCCTTGGAAAATCATTAGAGTAGGGTTAGATTAGCCATTCTCTACACTTTGGAGTAGTTGGCACTAGGTTAGGAAAGGAATCCAGCCTTCTCGGAGAGCTATCCCATTTCGTAAAGTCCCACACTTTAGGATAGCTCCATGTTTGACAAATCACACTCACTGCCCAATTATTCACTTGTAAACATTCAGGGATGTTGTGATTTTTCCACAATAGTTTTGGCACACTTGGTGGGACAAGAAGTCATTTCTACAACATTGGAGGAATTTGCAAGGAATTCAGATTTAAGAGGAAGAAGATTTTGGATTTCAGAGTTTTCACACCAGAGTCAAAGTTCCAAAATCAATTTTCAGAGGTTTTTATGAGCAAAACAAGTCCAAATTTCACTGAAAGATAGATTGGGGCTAAAGATCAAAAGGGTATTCTTAAAACTCCAAGATTTTTCATTTCAGAATTTTGGAATTTTTTACATTTTGGAATTTTAGAATTTTTGCATTTTAATTTTGAGATTTAAAATTTTAGACTTTTTGGGTTTTTGGAATTTTGGAATTTTTTCCATTTCGGTATTTTAGATTTGAGGATTTTGGAGATTTTGCATTTCATACATTTTGGGTTTTGGAACTTTGGGTTTTGAATTCGAACATTTAAGAAATTTGGGTTTTTGGATTTTTTAGAGGTTCCACTATGCACTATATTTCAAATTTCAGAGTTTTCTTACTTTAGGATTTTGGGGACCTCTCTGCATTTCGTAATTACGAAGACTATCGATTTGAAACAAGGTTTAACTTCGAAAATCAACATTCAAGCCCTTCAAAGTTGTTTTCTCTAGTTTATCAAGATTGGTGTGTGTCTTGGTAAAACCCTAGCCTTTAGAGGCTCTTTTACCAACACATATGGTGACTCCTATGGTTAAAACTCGAAAGGTGGTGTAGCGAGACAGTTTCTCAAGTACATGAGAATATTTTGAACCAGGTCTGAGACAAGAGAAGAAGGAATATTTGTGTACCTACAATTATCTCCAAGAAGATGAAGGATAGGAAGAAGACCACAAATATCACCATCTCCACCTAATAGAACCTTGTCACACCTCCACCTGGTAGACCTTTCCTTTAGTCAACTAGGGTCCTTATACTAATAAGAATGGCTCATCAAGCACCACCAAATCCTTTTTTAACTTCACAGTAAGTAGTCCACTTTCCCTCAATACACAAAACCCCATCCTAATTTAGCGGTGATAGAATACTTCACTGGAGAGAATCATACAACCCCTATTGACCATATTCAAGACATTGCAAATGTCTATGTAATTCACGAGATTAATGAAATGGATGTTGTAGTTAAATTGTTAGCTTCCACTTTCAAGGGTAAGGCTATGCAATGGTTTAAGAGCTTAATAGTAGGGTTGATTGCAAATTGGGATAAATTGTGCACAACCCCTCGTAGTCAATTAAGAGAAATGACGGATAATCTCTTTATTGGAACAATTGAAAACAATAAAGAGAGCTTCAAATGAGCAAATGGAAAATTTTAATTTCAATTTTAAAAGACATGGGACAGAATCCCAATGCCCTATGAGACCGGCTACCAAGGTGTGTTCCTCTACTTCTTGAAGGCTCTAAATTCAGACATAGCTATGATGATACAATCCATGGGAGGGATGACATTTCCAATAGCCTACAACATAGCCATCGAGGGTGGAGAACTGCTTGATTTAAATAGGAAAGCTTACACCTAGGCCACCTATGCCTCTATATCTGGAAATGGGAAATCCTACAACTAGTCAAACAATGAGTTGAATCCCATTCCAATCCCTAGAAATTAGAGCAATAGTTAGGATTCCACTTCTAAAACTTCAAGAGGTTATGAAGTAGCTACAAACCTTGGGAAACGATCGAGTGACTATTAAGAGGCAACAAGACCAGAATTTAAGGCCATATCATCCTCAAGATCAATAAAATAGGCCTCTGTATCAACCAAATAGACCTCCGGCTCAAGCTTCAAATCATAATCAGAACCAAGGACAACCTCAAGCTGTCAAGTCATTTCAACCGTATAATCCAAATGTAGTTTCAACATCCAGGGCCTTGGTTCCAACAAAAAAACCTTGCACAAGAATATGAATGGTGTTTCCCATGTAACCAACCTCATAATAAGACGATGTGCTTCAATGGTGCTTTGAATCAAGCCTTCATGGTGGAAACATTTGGTGTATCCCAAGATCCAATTGAGGAAGAAAATAAGCAAAAATGAGCACACAAGAGACACCTCCAACCGAAACCACACTAGTCAATTGGAAAATGGAATAATTTTGCAGAGTTAACCAACCTCCTTTCCAATGTGTAGCTGCCAACACGAGGTCAAAGAAGAGGAACATAGAGGAAGGGCAGCCATCTAATCGATTGTTTCTCAACCTCCTACCATGCCACAAGGAATTAGCAATGCAAGAGCAGCCCCAAACCCACAAAGTCAGCCCAAGGCACCTGTTGCGTAGTAATACATGTGCCCATTCAAGCTCCGAGAAAATATTGTGCTAAGTAAGGGGAAACAAAAGGATAATCCATCCCCTTTCAACATTATTGATCAAATGAAGAAAATGCACATAATCATTTCCATGTAGGAGTCACTGGTAATCCTAGGACATCAAGACTTGTTGCAGAAACTATGGAAAATTGGTCTCGCTTCAAACGAGGCACCTAGGAATCAAGAGAAGGTTCTCACCAATGCAGTGCAACAAGAAGGAGGTCAACCAAGAAAAAATTTGAAGCCTCCACCATTATATGTGTCATTGATTTTGGGAGCAACTTGGTGCACAACTACATGATCGATTTAGGGACAAACAACTCAGTAATGCCAAAACAGATAGTTGATCAGTTGGGCCTACAGTATGAACTGGTCTCTGAAGGAGTGATGTAATTAGATAGGAAAAAAATTGGAATAGTTGGAATGATTAAAGGATTAAGCCTAACCCCGCATATATGTCCCAATGTAATCTGTCTTGTAGGATGTTTTGGTAATTGAATTACCACCACTTTTTCCTTATATTTTTCAAGGGACTTCATGCTAAGATTGATGGGTACCTATCAGCAGACTAGTCACATATGCTCTTGGGACGAGGTATGGAGCCAAAGATACAATCATATAAGAAACAAGTGTAAAATTTCACATTGAGCTCCATGTGTTGCCGAGCCCAATAAAATCGATTGCTCACCTTTGATCGTAGGAAGATTTCTCAAACACTTCATAAATGGGAACTAAAGTTGAAGGCATTCAAGATTTGACATTAGATGAATGGGAAAAAAATGCATGATTTTGATCCATACAATGAGATGGAAGAAGGCAAAGTAGGCATATATTGCTTGCATGAAGAGAATCCACCTCTCTCTAGCATCACCAAGCTAGAAGATAAGGATGAAAATGAAGTGTGGCAATTGTTTTTTATGGCTTAAGGAGTAGGCAGGGTGCTAGAGGATGTGCCATGTTGGTGTCGCCACAAAACATCAAATACTATTCATCCTTCCGAATTCGGTTTACGTGTTTCTTGTAACTTCCCCAAGAGTTGTAAATTTTCTTCTCCATTTTAATTTTTTTTTGGTAAGGTGACTATCAAAATGCCCTTGAAAAGGTCCCCTAAGAAAGAGCTAATTTCAAACAATTACTTGTTTTTCTAATTTTGAGTTTTGAGGCTTTTTCTTTGTTATGTGGGTATTTCAGTTTTTTTGTCCCTCATGTCCCAAGTTCCTTTGGGCCTCCTGTTCCCTGATTTCTCACTTTTCCCACATAGTCATGCTTTTCATCTATTTTTGGTCATTTCGGATTTTCGGATAAATCGTGTCCCGATGTCCTAAGGATTGTATATGCCAATTTTTTCTGACTTACCCGATCCCAATGTTTTGCACATATTTTGGCTTGCCATGTTCCTCATGTCCCAAGTTCTCCTTGACCTTCGTTTCCTCGCAAGTCAACTTTTTTCCGCTCTCCAAAGCGTCCCCTGGTGTCCCACTATCCCATGGGTCAGTTGTGCACATTTTCTCTGCCTTTACCGCTTTTCATTATCTTAGGTCAGCATAGAGTATTTATTACCTCATTTATTTCACCTTGTCGACCTACTTGAATCAAGATGTGCATAAATAGTTGGGGTAATTGGTTGTTTTACCATCTCACTTGTATTTGCTAAAGTCCTTTCAGTTTCTCCCTCTCCACTATTTGTATCGTGGTTGAGTCCTGCTCCATTACTTTCAAATTTGCAAGTACAAGGGAAGTTGTGAATTGTCAAAGTATAGCTCGAAGAATGAAATGATTTTAATCACAAATACCTTCTACTCCTGCCATAAAATGAAGATCAATTACAAGGGACACAAGCACCTATCCTCTTTGGACACGGTTATACCAGAGATAGGTGATAGCGAGGCTCATCACCTTGATTTGGATGATTTTGGGCAAACATTAATTGTCAAAACCCTTCTCCCATTGCTCAACTAATTAAGGAGTGTGGAATTGCAGAGGCGAGGGGTTTTTAATCAATTCAGGGCAAGCAGCTCAACAATGCCAAAACAAATAGTTGATTAATTGGGCCTAAAGTATGAACTGGTCTCTAAAGGAGTGGTGCAATTAGATGGGACAAAATTTGGAACAGTTGGAATGATTAAAGGATTAAGCCTAACCTTGTATACATGTCCCAATGTCACTGTCTTGCAGGATGTTTCGGTAATTGACTTACCACCACTTTTACCCTTATGTTTGTCAAGGGACTTCATTGCTAAGATTGATGGGTACATATCAATAGACTACTCACATATGATCTTTAGGACGAGGTATGGAGCCAAAGATACAATCAGATAAGAAATAATTGACAAATTTCACATTTAGCCCCATGTGTCGAGCCCAATGAATGCCAATTGCTCAACTTTTGATCAGGAAGATTTCTCAAACACTCTAGAAATGGGAACTAAAGTTGAAGGCATTCCAGATTTGATGTTAGATGAATGGGAAAACAAAATGCATGATTTTTATCCATACAATGAGATGGAAGAAGGTGAAGTAGGCATATATTGGTTGCATGAAGAGAATCCACCTCTCCCTAACATCACCAAGCTAGAAGATAAGGATGACAACGAAGTGTGGCAACTATTTATTTATGGCTCAAGGAGCAGGTAGGGTGTTGGAGGAGGTGCCATGTCGGTGTTGCCACAAAACATCGAATATTATTCATCCTTCCAAATTCGGTTTGCGTGTTTGTTGTAACTTCCCCAAGAGTTGTAAATTTTCTTCTCCATTTTTAAAATTTTTGGGTAAGGTGACTATCAAAATGCCCTTATAAGGTCCCCTAAGAAAGATCTAATTTCAAATAGTTAGTCGTTTTTCTAAATTTTGATTTTTGAGGCTTTTTCTTTGTTATGCGGGTATTTCAAGTTTTTGTCCCTCATGTCCCAAGTTCCTCCTCGGGCCTCCTATTCCTCGATTTCCCACTTTTCCTGCATAGTCATGTTTTTCCTCTATTTTCAGTCATTTCATCTTTTCAGAGAAATTGTGTCCCGATGTCCTAAGGACTGTATGTGCCAATTTTTTTTCGACTTACCAAATCCCAGTGTTTTGCGGACATTTTGGCTCACCATGTTCCTCATGTCCCAAGTGCTCACTGACCTCCGTTTCCCCGCAATTCCACTTTTTCTTCTTTCCATTCACTGTAGCTATTTCAGCTCCAAGCGTCCCAGTGTCCCATTGTCCCATGGGTCAGTTGTGCACATTTTCTCTACCTTTACTACTTTTCATTGTCTTAGGTTGGCATAGAGTATTTATTGCCTCATTTATTTCACCTCGCCGACATACTTGAATCAAGATGTGCATAAATAGTTGGGGTAATTGGTTGTTTTACCATCTCACTTGTATTTGCTAAAGTCCTTTCAGTTTCTCCCTCTACTATTTGTAGTTGTGGTCGAGTCCTGCTCCATTATTTTCAAATTTACAAGTACAAGGGAAGTTGTGAATCGTCAAAGTATAGCTCGAGAGAACTAAGGGAGTTTTCTCACAAAGACCTTCTGCTCCTGCCATAAAATGAAGATCGATTACAAGGGACATGAGCACCTATCCTCTTTGAAGACAATTATACCATAGATAGGTGATAACAAGGCTCAACATCTTGATTTGGATAATTTTTGGGCACACATTAATTTTCAAAACCCTTATCCCATCGCTCAACTAATTAAGGAGAGTGGAATTACAGAGGCGGGGGGTTTTCCAATTTCTGTCCAATGTGTTGATACAATGTTAGCTTGTGGGTCATGCTTCAATCCATAGACAAAGGAAATTGTTAACCCTCAAGGAAAGTAGTGGCTTGACTTGATGAAAATTGTATTAGCACTACTTTTAGAATCCCCATGATTGAAGGCTCAAACATTCTTACCAGAGATCAGGCACAACTTCTTTTTGATCAAGACAGTGAACAATATAAAAGTAGAGTGGCTAAATCTTGGTTTAAAAATACAAAGAAAGGAGCCTCAAGGCTGCCCAAAACAATGTACAAGGTTGATTTCAATGAAGAATTGTCAGATGTTATCACTCTCCTTTCCAGGATAATGGGAATGCCCTCTACTAATGAATTTCATTATTGGATGTGCCCTTATATCAATATTATATGTGAAGGAAAGCAAAGCTTGAATTGGGCAAGTATAATCTGTGACATCCTAATGGAACAACTTGCAGATGTTCAAAGGACTCGAGTTTTTACATGACCTCTTATCTGATGTACACCATTTCTGCTACAGAGAATGGTTGGGTTTCTCCCTGTTGAAGACAAGAAATATCTCTGCTATCTATGTGGGTGTCCATAGTTAACTTTGAAGATCAACAACCATCATTTCAGGAGGGTGAATGATGCATTCACTATGTACATCGTCAGATTGTTGGAAGGAGATATTGTTAGAAGATTCTCAGATGAAGAAAAATAATTGATCAATGTCTACATGGCAGATTTTTAACTCAATTCGGGGAAATTCTCATATATATGGTTGGCTGGATTTGAGGACAACCCCTAAAACTCCATATGTACTGTAGTGACAAGATGGATTTGGTTGAGATATGCGAGACATTTGGATAAGTTTCATAGAACCTATAGGGATAAGAAGATTGTTGGTATTCAATTCCCAATCACATTGGGTAACTACACTTGCAAGAATGCTTTAGATGCTCAAAACATTGACAAGACAATTGCTCCTCTTACCCTTCATTATTATAAACCTAGAACTTGCTTTGATATTAAGGAGTTCATTTCCACCAATTTTAGAATGGGTTTTCAACACCTTGTCAATATTGAAGACTATTGGGCTGATTGTTAGATGATT
Organism: Taxus wallichiana var. yunnanensis; assembly: GCA_018340775.1. NCBI lineage: Eukaryota > Viridiplantae > Streptophyta > Pinopsida > Cupressales > Taxaceae > Taxus > Taxus wallichiana. Next base: position 562,818,331 of record CM031242.1, on the reverse strand, counting down.
ATGAAGCTCGAAGAAGATACTATGGAAGATTTGTCTCTGCAACAAATCAAGGATTTTGGTGTATATAATGTTCCTAAAGGATTTGAGGATGATGATGAAGAATTGTAGTCCCTTGAATATGAGAGATCAATTAGACACACTCCTATTGAAACCATTGATTGGTTTGTTAAGGAGAGAGATTATTTAAATGAGCTCATCAACCCTGTCTTGGTGAGAACTAGGCTTTGGTTTGATAGAAAAATTAAGATGATTAGAGAAAGAAAATCCAGGTCTTCTTCTCAAGATACCTCCACCCCTCAAAAATAAATACCTTCATTAATTCCTGAAGCACATGAACAATTTGTTCCTTCTCCACCAGAATCTTCAACTCTAGTGTACACAAAGAAGGGAAAGGCTAAAAAGGATGATAAGGTGGAGGAAGTTATTTAGGAGAATGAGAGGCTACCCTCTCTTAAGAAAATTGAAATAGTACCTAATGAGGGAGCAATCATGGACCTTGGTGATGATGATAGTGAAGAAAAAGAGAAAGGAAAGCCAGAGGAAAATAATCCTGAGGAAAGCAATGTGAAAAAGGATCAATTAAAGAAGCCAGTTTTAGAATCTGTAGAAACATCTACCAAGGAAGCTCCCACCACCCAAACTGAGACCTTTGTGTTAGAAGTGGTTGTTGTACAAACTCTAAGTGTGATGAGTTCACCTGCACTTGGGCCCATTGCTCCCTCCACTTCTAGTTATTCCTTTGCCTGGGTACAACCATTGTTGGAAAGCAAGAAAAGGAAGACCACTTCAAGTATTATTGCCCCTAAGTTTGATGCAGTGGCAGCCCTTCTAGGTACCACTCCTCCCCCTCCAACTAAAAAGGCTAAGGTCACATATAGATTGGTTTCAGACTCTCAAGGCCAACAATTCATGGAGATTGTAAGGCCCAAGCTTGATAAGGATGAAAAGGACCTATCAATAGGTGATTTGGAATTAATAAGAATTTCTCTTGGTGAATCAACACTGAAAGTGAGGTACATAACTTGAGGGAGAAAATGTCTCGAATGATTGAAAGAGTTGAAAAGGGAAGCAAGCACAAGAGTAGTTGTAGGAGAAGAATCAAGTTTTGTCAAGTTGTATTAGATCCTTATTGCTAGAGGATAAAGTACTTGACTCAACTCCCCTAGATTCCATCCCACCACATGTCATTTTGTCTAATGATCAAGTTTAAGTCCATCAAAGATATTCATAAGCATGCCACTTATGGGAAGGCAATGGAAGCCTTGGTTGATGACATGATAATCATAGGTTTAAATTTCATTGAGGAAGCATGTAAAGCATATGTAAAATTCAGTTAAAGTTTACCACGACACTCAATGGTTTGGATAGGGAGTTGAAATTGTGGAGTGAATGTATCCAAGATATTCGATTAATGAGTGATACAGATGTACAAATCCTCTTGGCAAGAAAAGTATTTGATGATGCAAAATTGAATTTGTCTAAGTAGTGGGTTTTCAGCATTGACTAGAAAATAAAGGTTCTTGAAGAAGCCATTGGAGAACTCGAAACATGTTGCAAAAAGGAGAAGCTTTTAAATCTTGTGTCATGTCCTCCTTCTAGGATATTCACTGCAAAATTTTTAGGAGAATTCAAATGATAAATTCACTATCCAAGAAATCAAGTCTCAGTTCAAGACATTTGTTAAAGAATATTTGTTCAAATAGGACACCATATCCAAGGAGAAGATGAAATAAATTTGCACATTGTAGATGGCTATCACAAATGCTAATAAATAGTTCTTAGAAAATGCGAGTTTGGAAAAGAAATGGAGAAGTGTCTAGGCAGTTGGACTCATGCAACTACCAATACAACAATTCCCGGGGCATGGACATAGCAAAGGCATTGAAAATATTTAGAAATCAAGTGCTCAAGACAAAAGGGACTATAAACACTTCTTCCGGCATCTCAACATCCTAGTTCATAATTTCCTTTCTTATTTAAAATATCTAATTAAGGTGGCTATTATCTCTTTAGTCATATGTTATGTAAACAAGAGATAAATTGGGATTATAATATTTAATTAGATATTAGATTTTGGGATTAAAAGAAAGGAAACTGAAAAGGCTCTTTTGTAACCATTTTTGGGTTATTTAAAGAACTTTTCTTGTCATTGTAAAGGATCGGATTTTGATATCTTGGATGTAAAAGAACATTGAACTATTGATCAATAAAGAAGAAGTTTCATCCTCTCTCATGCTTTATCCCTTTCTATTCCTTATCGATTCATATGAAGCTATGCGTATTTAAGCAAGAACTTTGTGTCTTTCAGTTGATATTATACTTAGAACTTTGTGTCTAATACATGATGTCCTATGTTTTTATATGTGTAGTTTAAATCTTGTTATTTTATCAAGCATCAATAAGATATCATTCTGCAATCTATGTGTCTGAAAGTGCCCCCTCTCTTCAGTTTTTGAATATTAGTTCTTCTATTCTCCTTTCTTCTGTATTGAAAATATTTGAATGAAGGCATCTGAAATATCAAAATATTTTACCAAAATATTGAAAAAATGTTTATATTGTAAATAAGTGGTTTGGATTTTCTCTTTTGTGTTCAATAAGGGAACCTCTCCCATAAAGAGGAGGGATTTTTGTTCCCGATGTTGCTTGTTTTCAAGATCCAATCCTACAACCAACAATGTTGAAACAAAACAAGTGAGTAAGAAGGGCCACCTCTAAAAGTTTATGTCAACGTAACATGTGAAGTCCATGAACCGTAGCATAAAGATGAAGTCAAAGGATATGAGGAACTTGAAGATGAAGCAGATGAAACACCAGAAGAAGCCAGTGATTCTCAGGTTAATTTTCTCACCATTGAGGGAGTTGATGATGATACAGATGATTATGATGAAGTAGTGGTGGATATGAATAGTGAGTCATATGTTGTCATGACCAGAGAGTAGATGAATAAGAAAAAATAAGTGGTCCAGCCCACAAGAAGACCCAAGGAAGTTCCAGTTACCATTCTAGTTGTTGCGAAAAGAGGAGCTCTTATCCCTACCACTTCTACTCAAAAGGTAATATGTGTTAATACTCCCTCTACTTCCTTGTCTTCACCTCAAACTAATGTGGCTTCGACACTGTGACTAAATCAACCTCAAATGTCAAAGCTAATATGCCTAAGTGTTCCTCCCCCTCTAGCATAGACACCCCATTTACCTTGAGATCCTTTGACATAATTGACCATATTAAGAAAAATAAGCTGAGTTCTATTAGATGCATCTTGATGCCTTTGCTCAAGTTGTCAAATTTGTCAAATCCAAACCCAATCCTGCACCCACCACCTCTAAAGGTCTTTTACCTACTCCCACCTCTTCACCTTAACAAAATTTAATGGCTATGACATCTTCTGTAACTAAGAAAATTGAGCCTTTCTATATCACGCTACTTATAGCCGATCATAGGCTCAGTAATTGTGTTATTGATTCGGGAGCATTAGACAATGTGATGCCTACTAAGGTTGCTCATGATTTAGGCCTGAATTTAACATGCACATTTGGTTCTTGCTATTCCATGGAAAGTAAGGAGGTTCCATTGGTAGGAAGGATTAAGGATGCACAAGTAGCTTTTGCTGCTTTCCTAGAGAAAAGGGTCAAAGCTACTATCTTAGTAGCAGATATTCCCCCATCCTATGGTATGTTGCTAAGTAGAAACTTTTGTAAAGAAGTGGGTGGAGAAATTCAAATGGACTGGTCACATGCTCTCATTCTAGTTAATGGGAAAATGAAAAAGTTGTTACTTGAGAGAAAGACTGAGTACATTGTGCAAAAAAATAGATGACCCTAAAGCACAAATCCTCTATAAGGACATCGGTCACGGGAACTACATGATCATGTCAGAGGAGGAAATGAAAACTTCCAAAGGTGTGATGGATGACCCTAATGGTGTTTGGACTCTTGAATTTGATGGTAGTTGTTCTTCAGCTGGTTTTGGAGCAGGAGTGGTCCTGTTTTCCCCTGAAAATAAGTCTTATCCTTTCTCCTACAAGCTTCAATTTGAAAACACAAATAATATGGCAAAATACGAAGCTCTTATTTTAGGACTATCAATGGCAAGGGAGATGGGAGTTAAGAACCTTTGTGCATGAGGAGATGCAAAGCTCATTGTTAAGCAAGTCGAGGGATTTTTCAAGTTAAGAACAAGAGGCTAAAACACTATAGAAATATGGTGTGGGATTCTATTGAATTGTTAGATGCCTTTTCTATAGAAGTTGTTCCTAGAGAAAGGAATACTAGATAGCAGATGCTTTGGTCATCTCAAGATCCTTGTTGATCCCTCATCGACTTTGTCCAATAAAAGTTAATCATAGAAATAATACATAGGCCAAGTGTGCTGGATAATATCAACAATTGGAAAGTATTCAATGATGATCAACATTTTCTCTCTTTTCTTGAACTTCAAGATAATTTCAGTCAGTTGTATTTTGAAGGAAGTGAAGCTGCTCCTCATGAATCTGTAACATCCACCATGACTGAGGAAGGGATTGAAGAAGAATCTGATAAGGATGGTTGCATTAGTTTAAAAGGTAACAAGATACCCAGAGGACTAGTAATCCTAGAAGATTTGTTTGACAAGCATGACAGGTATATCAAGTCAAAGATATCACATGAGGTTCATCAGTCTGCAAAGTATGAAAAGGTTAATATTGGAAGCAAAGAGGAACCCAAGCTTGTCAACATTGGAAAATGTTGCACACAGGAAGAAAGGAATAGAATGATAAATTTATTAGAAAGATATGTTGATGTGCTTGCCTATTCATATGATGATTTGAAATCTTTCAAACCAAGAGAAATGCAACATTATATTCCTCTAAAACCAGGAATCAAGCCTTTTCGGCAGAAACAAAGGCAATACAACCCCAAGATTGTAGACACCATTTATCAAGAGATTCAGAAGCTCTTAAAGGAAAAGATAATTTTTCCAATTCATCACTCAGCTTGGGTGGCCAACATTGTGCAGTAAGGAAAAAGAATGGTGAGATCCAAATTTGTGTGGATTTTGAAATCTAAATCAGCCTCCCAGAGGACATTTATCCACTCCCCATGATGGATCATATTCTACAAGTCTGTTACCGGCTCCGAAATGTTGTCTATGTTAGATGGTTTTTTAGGGTACAATCAAATTGAAGTTGATGTCCTTGATCAACATAAAACGAATTTCACAACTCCATGGGGAACTTTTTCTTATAAGAGGATGCCATTCGATTTGATTAATGTTGGTGCCACTTTTCAATGGGCAATGGATTTGAATTTCGGGTCTTTGAAAGGAAAATGTATTGTTGTGTATTTGGATGATTTAACCGTCTTTTCCAATAGAAGGGAAGACTATTTCCAATATATTGAAGCTGTCCTTCAAAAGTGCAAGGAACATGGGATATCTCTCAATCGAAAAAATCCATTTTTGGCATCATTGAAGGTAAGCTACTTGGACATATCGTTTCCAAAGAGGGTTCAAGCTATTCATCAAATTACCCTCCCCACAAGTAAAAAAGGTGTGCATTATTTCTTTGGAAAAATAAATTTTTAAGGAGATTTATTATTGATTTCGTAGAGCTAATTATGAGTATAGCTCAGATGATGAAAGGAAAACATTCTTTTTGTTGGACACCATAAGGGAAAGATGCTTTTGAAAATATCAAAAAGGCCATTGCCTGAACCCCAATTCTTTCTTTCCCTGATTTTGAGGAGGATTTCTTGATTTATTGTTATGCCGCTGAAAATACTTTGGTTGTTATTCTGACACAGAAGAATCACGAGGGATGTGAACTACCCATTTCTTTCATGAGTTATTTCCTTAAATCTCATGAATTAAAATATAGTCAGATTGAGAAACATGCTTTCATTATGGTTAAGGAAGTCAAATAGTTTTGTTTCTATATCCTCAATTCTCACTCTATTGTCTTTGTACCACGAGTTAAGTCCATTCTCACACAACAAGAGTTCGGGACCAAAAGAGGAAATTGGGTGACAAAGGTGCAAGAGTATGATTTGGACATCAGGCCAACTAAGTTATTCTAGGGAAAAGGGCTCGTGAATTGATTGCTACAGGTGCTGAAGATAACTCTCCCAAAGAAGACACAAATATTCCAACTGTTCTCTTTATTATCAGTTCAACTGATGAATGGTATGTTGATATTGCCTATTTTCTTACTTATGGAGAATGCCCATCTCATCTAAATGCTAAAGAAAAGAGAGCTATTAAGTTGAGATCTGCACAATATGTGCTTTGGGACAATTCCTTATTCAAAAGAGGGATTGATGGAAGGTTTCTCAGATGTGTGGATAGAGAACAAGAAAAAGAAGTTGCTTAGAGAATTTCATGATCAAGCTTGTGGAGGACATTTCTCATTCACTTGTGACTACTCATAAAATCCTTTGTGTAGGCTACTACTGGCCAACCCTGTTTGAGATGCAACTAAATGGGTGGGTAAATGTGAAGCTTGCCAAAATTTTGTGGGACGGCCCAAGCTAGCCACTCTACCACTCAATCCAATGGTGATAGAAGAACCCTTTCAACAATGGGGACTAGACTTTGTAGGTACTATTAACCCTCATTCTAGTGTTGGACACACTCATGTATTAACTACCACTAATTATTTCACCAAATGGGTGGAGGCCATTCCAGTAAAAATAACAACTTCTGAAGTAGTATGTAACTTTATCAAGGAAAACATTTCTGATTAGATTTGGGGTACCAAGTAAAATTGTCACTGACAATGCTCCTAATTTCTCTTCTTATGAAATGATGGATTTTTGCTATGGGTATGGAATTTCCTTGCACATTATTCTAATTACTACCCCTAAGGAAATGGACAAGTAGAATCAACAAACAAGAATTTGGTAACCATCATTCGAAAGCTTGTTAATGAATCACAAAGGAATTGGCATAAGAAGTTGTATGATGCTCTTTGGGTAGATAGAATTACCCCAAAAGGGAAATTGGGATGTCTCCTTTCCAAGTGGTGTATGGAACTGAAGCTCAACTTTTGGTGACTATGGAACTTCCAGCTTTGCAGCTGATGAAGGCCATTGAAGATTCAAACTTTACTAGTGCTTTGGAGAAGAGAATCATGTACCTACAGAAGTTAGATGAAGACAAGTTACAAGTAGTGGATAAGATTGCTGCACATTAACAAAGAGTAAAGAAACTATTTGATAAGAAGGATAGACCTAGAGATTTCTAGGTTGGAGACATTGTTCTACTATGGGAAAAGAGGCGGGAACCTCGAGGAAGTCATGGAAAGTTTGATTCTCTTTGGTTGGGTCCTTTCAAGATTAGACACTTCACTAGAGAAAATTCCTTCTACTTGGACTATATGGATGGAACATCTCTTCCATTGCCATATAGCGGACAATATTTAAAGTTGTTTCAGTCCTAGGTTACTAGGCAGTCCTTTGTATAGTCTTGTATAGTTTTCATTTTTGGTCTTTGTGTGTGGTGTTGTGTGGGTGTCTCTTTTGTATTGTCATCCTTGACTCTATTTTCCCAATGGATAAGGCCCTGGTCATCTTCCTAAAAGATTCTAGAGTTCTTGATCCTACTTTGTTCTTTTCTGATCAAAATAGTTCATTCCCAGAAAGAGCCAGTTGTTGTCACTTCCCAAGAGTTCTAAATTTTCTTCTCCATTTTAAAAATTTTTGGGTAAGGTGACTATCAAAATGCCCTTGTAAATGTCCCCTAAGAAAGAGATAATTTCAAACAATCCGTCGTTTTTCTAAATTTTGATTTTTAAGGCTTTTTCTTTGTTATGCATGTATTTCGGTTTTTTTGGTCCCTCATGTCCCAAGATCCTCCGGGCCTCATGTTCCCCGATTTCTTGCTTTTCTGCATAGTCATGCTTTTCCTCTATTTTTGGTCATTTCGGATTTTTGGATAAATCATATCCCGATGTCCTAAGAAATGGCTATGCCAATGTTTTTCGACTTACTCGATCCTACTATTTTGCGAGATATTTTAGCTTGATGTATTCCTCATGTCCCAAGTGCTCCTTAACCTTCATTTCCTTGCAAATCCACTTTTCTGCTCTCCATTCACTTGATTGTTTCAGCTTTCGATCGTACCAAGTGTCCCACTATCCCATGGGTTAGTTGTGCAAATTTTATCTGCCTTTTTACTTGCTTTTCATTGTCTTAGGTCGGCATAGAGTATTTATTACCTCATTTATTTCACCTCGTTGACCTACTTGAATCAAGATGTGCATAAATAGTCGAGGTAATTAGTTTTTTTACCATCTCACTTGTATTTGCTAAAGTCCTTTCAAGTATCTCCCTCTCCACTATTTGTATCCGTGGTTGAGTCCTGCTCCATTATTTTCAAATTTGTAGGTACAAGGAAGTTGTGAATCATCAAAGTATAGATCGGAGAAATAAAGGATTTTACTCGCAAAGACCTTATGCTCTTGCCATAAAATGAAGATCAATTACAAGGGACACAAGCACCTATCCTCTTTAGAGATGGCTATACCAGAGATAGGTGATAGCGAGGCTCATCACCTTGATTTCGAAGATTTCTGGGCACACATTAATCATCAAAACCCTTCTCCCATCATTTAGCTAATTAAGGAGAGTGGAATTGCAGAGGTGGGGGTTTTCAATTTCTATCCAATGTGCCGATACAATGTTGCTTTGTGGGTCATGTTGATCATGAGACAAAGTAAATTGTTGACCCTCAAGTGAAAGTAGTGGTGCGACTAAATGAAAATTGTATTAGCACTTCTTTGTGGAGGCTTGAACATTCTTACCAGAGATCAGGAACAACTTATTTTTTATCAAGAAAATGAACAATATAAAAGTAGAGTGGTGAAATCTTGGTTTAAAAATCCAAAGAAAGGAGCCTTGAGGATACCCAAAATAATGTAGAGTGTTGATTTTAATGAGTAATTTTTAGATTTTATCACTCTCCTTGCTAGGATAATGGGAATGCCCTCTACCAATGAATTTCATTATTGGATGTGCCCTTACATCAATATTATATGTGAAGGAAAGCAAAGCTTGAATTGGGTAGGTATAATCTATGACAACCTAATGGAATAACTTACAGATGTTCAAAGGACTCAGAGTTTTTACATGACCTCTTATCTAATGTACACCATTTCCGCTTATAGAGAATGGTTAGGTTTCTCCCCTGTTAAAGACAAGAAAGATGCTCCTATCTATGTGTACCGTCCACAATTAACTTTGAAGATCAACAACCATCATTTTAGGAGGGTGAATGATGCATTCACTATGTACATCATCATATTGTTGGAAGGAGATATTGCTAGAAGATTCTTAGATGAAGAAAAATAATTGATCAATGTCTATGGTAGTTTTTTCACTCAATTCAGGAAATTCTCATATATATGGTTGGCTGGATTTGAGGGACAACCCTTAAAACTCCCTATGTACTGCAGTGACAAGATGGCTTTGGTTGAGATATGCAGATAGTTGGATAAGCTGCATAGAACCTACAGGGATAAGAAGATTGCAGGTATTCAATTCCCAATCACATTGGGTAACTACACTTACAAGACTACTTTAGATGCTCAAAACATTGATAGAACAATTGCTCCTCTTACCCTTCATTATTATAAACCTAGAACTTTCTTTGATATTAAGGAGTTCATTTCCACCAATTTTAGAATGGGTTTTCAACACCTTGCTAATATTGAAGACTACTGGGATGATTGTTATGATGATTATGAGGCTCGAGAGAAGATATTATGGAAGATTGTCTCTGCAACAAATCAAGGATTTTGGTGTATATAATGTTCTAAGGGATTTGAGGATGATGATGAAGAGTTACAGATCCCTTGAATATGAGAGATCAATTAGACACACTCCTATTGAAACCATTGATTGGTTTGTTAAGGAGAGAGATGATTTAAAGGAGCTCATCAACCCTGTCTTGGTGAGAACTAGGATTTGATTTGATAGAAAAATGAAGATGATTAGAGAAATAAAATCCAGGTCTTCTTCTCAATATGACTCCACCCCTCGGAAAGAAATACGTTTATCAATTCTGAAGCAAATGAACAATATGTTCCTTCTCCACCAAAATCTTCAACTCTGGTGTACACAAAGAAGGGAAAGGCTAAAAAGGATGATAAGGCGGAGGAAGTTATTCAGGAGAATGAGAGGCTACCCTCTCCTAAGAAAATTGAAACAATACCTGATGAGGGAGAAATTGTGGACCTTGGTGATGATGAAAATGAAGAAAAAGAGCAAGGAAAGCCAAAGGAAAATAATCCTGAGGAAAGCAGTGTGAAAAAGGATCAATTAAATAAGTCAGTTTCAAAATCTGTAGAAACATCTACTAAGGAATCTCCCACCACCCAAACTGAGACCTATGTGTTAGAAGTGGTTGTTGTAAAAACTCTAAGTGTGATGATTGCACTGCACTTTGGCCCATTTCTCCCTCCACTTCTAGTTCTTCCTTTTCTTGGGTGCAACCATTGTTAGAAAGTAAGAAAAGGAAGACCACCTCAAATATTGTTGCCCCTAAGTTTGATGCAGTGGCAACCCTTCTAGGTACTACTCCTCCCCCTCTAGCTAAAAAGGATAAGGTCACATCTAGATTGGTTTCAGACTCTCAAGGCTAACAATTCATGGAGATTGCAAGACCCAAGCTTGACAAGGATGAAAAGGACCTATCAATAGGTGATTTGGAATTAACAAGAATTTCTCTTAGTGAATCAACACCTAAAAGTGAGGTACATAACTTGAGGGAGACAATGTCTAGAGTGATTGAAAGAGTTGAAAAAGGGAAGCAAACACATGAGTAGTTGGAGGAGAAGAATAAAATTTTGTCAAGTTTTATCAGATCCTTATTGGCTAGAGGATAAAGTACTTGACCCAATCCCCTAGCTTCCATCCCACCACCTGCCATTTTGTCTAATGATGAAGTTCAAGCCATCAAAGATATTCATAAGCATTCCACTTATGGGAAGGCAATGAAAGTTATGGTTGATGACATGATAATCACAGGTTTAAATTTCATTGAGGAAACATGTAAAGCATATGACAGAATTGCTAAAATTTAGTTAAAGTTTACCACAAAACTCAGTGGTTTGGATAGGGAGTTGAAGTTGTGGAGTGAATGTATCAATATATTCAATTAATGAGTGATACATATGTACAAATCCTCTTGGTGAGCAAAGTATTTGATGATGCAAAATCGAATCTATCTAAGCAGTGGGTTTTTAGCATTGACTGGAAGATAAAGGTTCTTGAAGAATCCATTGGAGAACTCAGGAACATGTTGCAAAAAGGAGAAGCTTTTAAAGCCCGTGTCATGTCCGCCTTCCAGGATATTCAGTACAAATTTTCAAGGAGAATTCAAATGATAAATTCACTATCCAAGAAATCAAGTCTTAGTTCAAGACATTTATTAAAGAATATTTGTTCAAGAAGGACACCATATCCAAGGAGAAGATGAAATAAATTTGCACACCTGTGAAAGCTATCATGGATGCTAATAAAGAGTTCTTAGAAAATGTAGAGTTTGGAAAAGAAATGGAGAAGTGTCTAGGCAATTGGACTCATGCAATTGCCAATACAACAATTCCCCAGGCATGGACATAGCAGAGGCATTGAAAATATTTAGAAATCAAGTGCTCAAGACAAAGGGACTATAAGCACTTCTTCTAGCATCTTGGCATCCTAGTTCATAATTTCCTTTCTTATTTAAAATATCTAATTAATGTGGTTATTATCTCTTTAGTCGTATGTTATGTAAACAAGAGATAAATTGGGATGAAAGAAATTTGCACCTTTGAAGAAAGCTATAATGGATGTTAATAAAGAGTTCTTAGAAAATGTAGAGTTTGGAAAAGAAATGAAGAAGTGTTTGGGTAGTTGGACTCATGCAACTGCCAATACAACAATTCCCCAGGGCATGGACATAGCAGAGGCATTGAAAATATTTAGAAATCAAGTGCTCAAGACAAACGAGACTATAAGCACTTCTTAGGCATCTCGACATCCTAGTTCATAATTTCCTTTCTTATTTAAAATATCTAATTAAAGTGGATATTATATCTTTAGTCATATGTTATGTAAATAAGAGATAAATTGGGATTATAATATTTAATTAGATTTTGGATTTTGGAAGTAAAAGAAAGGAAACTGAAAAGGCTCTTTTGTAACCATTTTTTGGGTTATTTAAAGAACTTTTCTTGTCATTGTAAAGGATCATATTTTGATATCTTGGATGTAAAAGAACATTGAACTACTGATCAATATAGAAGAAGTTTCATCCTCTCTCATGCTTTATCCCTTTCTATTCTTTTTCGATTCATATGAAGCTATGTGTATTTAAGAAAGAACTTTGTGTCTTTCAGTTGATATTATACTTAGAACTTTGTGTCTAATACATGATGTCCTATGTTTTTATATGCATAGTTTAAATCTTGTTATTTTATCAAGCATAAATAAGATATCATTATGAAATCCACGTGTCCTAAAGTCCCCCTCTCTCTAGTTTCGAATACCGGTTAGTCTATTCTCCTTTCTTACGTATTGAATTTTTTTGAATGAAGGCATCGAAATATCAAAATATTGAACAAATGTTTTTATTTTAAATAAGTGGTTTGGCTTTTCTCTTTTTTTGTTCAATAAGGAACCTCTCCCACAAAGAGGAGGAATTATTTTCCCACAATTGTCGCTTGTTTTCAAGATCAAATCCTACTATTAACAATGTTCAAACAACACAGCTGAGTACGAAGCCCTAATCCATGGACTTCATTGGGCTAGGAAAAGAGGTATAAAGAACTTGCAAGTGTTTAGAGATAGTGAAGCTGGTTGTGAATCAAGTCAGAGGATTGAATGCTACTAAGAATGATCTCCTAAGAAGCTATAAGAACCGTGCATGGGATCTCATTGAGGACTTTGAGGCCTTTAATATGAGTTCCATACCAAGGAAGAAGAATGAAGCCACATATAGGCTTGCAGCGATAGGGGCAGCATTTAATGTTGTGGAAAGTATCATGAAATACCAAATTCATCCTCATATCAAAGTGGTAATAAGACCATATGTCCACGACAACAACACCAGCTGGCAGGTGTTTGATAATGATCAACAGATCATCAATTTCATACGGGAAGAAGTTGAATTCTCCGCCAAGAACTAGGATAAATTAGAACAACAATATGGGGACCAAGTGGTTCAGTTGAGCACGAACAAGCTTCCAAAAGGCTTGGTGACTTTGGAATAAATTTTCAACCCAAATGATTAGTTTAGAAAAGAAAAGGAAAACATTCAGTTAAAAGGGGAAGATTCAGAACCCATTTCAGTTGGAGAAGATAAAGTACTCCAAATCGGAAAAGTGAGTACTCAACAGGAAAAATATAATTTCATATAGATTTTCCAAGAGTTCCCAGATGTCTTTGATTGGAGCTATGATGACTTAAAGGGATTTAATCTAAGGTTGGCACAACATACCATTAAACTGGATCCAGGAGGCTAAGCCTATTAGGTAGAAACCAAGACCATTCAACCCTCATATTGAGCCTCTTATGAAGGAGCCGAGAAAACTCTTTGAGGAAAACATTATTTTTCTAATCAATAACTTGAGTTGGGGTGCAAATCTGGTATTGGTCGGGAAAAGAAACAGAAATCAAGTTGTGTGTATACTTTTAGGACCTTAACGGGGCCTCTCCCAAAGACCACTATCTGCTTCCTTTTATAGAGTAAATCTTGTAGGTGGTAGCCGGCTCGGAAATGCTCTCTCTCCTAGGTGATACTTGGGCTAAAAAAAAATTATGGTGAAGGAAGAATATCAGTTCAAAACAACCTTCACCACCAAATGGGGCATCTATGCCTATAGGAAAATGCCATTCGGATTGTCAAATGTTAGAGCTACATTCCAGAGGGCAATGGACACGGCATTCAAGTGGTTTATAAAAATAGTTCTTATATACTTTGATGACATCAATGTGTTCTCCAAGAACAAAAAGTCACCTTTTCCACCTCAGGAAAGTGTTCCAAAGATGGAGAAGATTCAAAGTGTCCCTAAATATGAAAAAGTGCATATTCCTAGCTCACGAAGGCAAGCTCTTAGGCCACATTTTATCTAAGAAGGATTGAAAATTGATCAAGAAATATTTGAATCTATTTGTGCTCTACCATTGCTAAGTCGGAAGAAGGCTCTACAAACCTTCTTGGAGAGGATCAATTTTTCTCGAAAGTTTGTGCCAAATTTTGCCGCTCTTGTCAAGCCAATAAATATGATGTTGAAGAAGAACATGTCATTTAAGTGAACAATGGAGGGCAAGGCAAGTTTTGAAGCTACCAAACATGTTATATCAGACACCATTTCCACAATTTTAGTGCGGTAGAATAAAGAGGGATCCAAGAAAGCTGATTTCCTTCTTCGAAAGAGCTTGGAGGACTATGAGGTGAGGTACTTCTTCATTAAGAAGCGTGTCCTCACAATTATTAGGAGTTTGAAAAACTTAAAATACTTGATTTCAAATAACAAAATTCAGTTGTTGGTATCTCATGCCGATTCAAGGACTTCCTCTTGAACAAGGAGTTGAATGAGAAATAGGTAGGTTGGATCACCCATGTCATGGAGTGTGACATAAATATCAAGATCACCAAGTTGGTCCATGGAAAGGGATTATGTGAAACACTAACTTCCAGTCAGCATGCTGAGGAAAGTGATGACAAATAATTTGTTTTGGTATTGCAAGATAACCAGGAATAAGGAAATGATAGTGTTCTATTCCTTGTTGGATTTAGGATATGGTACAATTTTTACAAATAGGTTTATGTCCTCGGAGATGAGCAAAACAAAGAGGAGATATTTCAGACTCCAAGTTGTATGTGCTTATTGCCGGTGTTTTTTTCATGAAGGATGTGAATGGAGTGCTATTGAGGTACATTGGAACAAGTCAAATTGAAGAAGTGCTACATGAGTTTTGTTAGTGTGAGTTATCCTATGTGTCCTCTCATATTGGAGGGCCATCTCACATGGGTTAGGTTTAGGGTTTCATGTGAGTCATACACTAGGGTTACTCAGCACCCTATATGTACCCTTTCACTATTCATTTATGAGCATGCCAAGACACTCCATTGTCTTTCCTCTATGTGCAAGCTTTGTTTCTGTTGAGCAAGTTCTTCCATTATTGATCAATTCTTCTTGCAATTATGCTGGAGCTATCACAATTCCGTTGGAGTGCAACTACTTCGTGGTGCCTCGTTTCCGATTTGATTCTCGCAAACTCTTTTCATGGTATCAAAGCTGAGATTGGGTAAACGTGCACTCGTTATTTTTTAGTTGCGATTACTCTTTCTTGGTTTCGTTCTTTTACTCTACATGCAAGTTTTTCGATCACTATTTTCTGGAATTATTTTGCTAATCTCTCTAACAAGCTTTCTTGGAAAGTTGTGTCGGTTTTGTGCCTTTTTGTGCATGTGCAGGTTTTCATCATACCTTGAGCAATCTGTGGATAATTTAGCAGATCAGCCAAATAGAGTATTTTCTAGTTTTTTTAATTTTTATTAAAACTGGAAATTCTTTCGATCTCTATTTTCTGGATTTTCTCTATTTTTGCTATTTTTTTTTGTAGGTTCAGTGACTACATCTATTCTACGGAAGGATCTTTCACTCCACACGCATCGACAATTTCTTTTGAGCACTCTGTTTTGCCAAAACCCTACAATTTCTTCTGAGCATGCGTGGAGAGCTTAACCTTTTGTGGTGTTTGCAGTGGCATTTTTTGCTACTGTTGTTCTATAGGAGTTTGTTTTTTTTTGGTGTGAAGGGTTCTTGCGTACATTTTTTGGTTCTCCTTTCCAACAACACGGCCTCCCTTCCCAACACGGCCCTTCAACCACCTCGTGTGTTGCCCTCCTGCGCACTAACAACTTTGTGTTTTTTTTTTTACACCAAACACTGCGTTTTTACACCAGGCGATCTGCATTTCTCTTCCAACGGCCTCTCCTCACGCCATGTTGCCTCCACATACCTGCTGGACGCATCCCCTCCACATCAATAAAAACCTACGTTTTTTTTTTTCACAAGCCATGCACAGTAAGTGCGTTGGTAAGTGTGTTTTCCCTTTTTGTCTGCTTTTTTTTAACGTAAGTTTCTAAAACAATTACTTACCTTTTTAAACACAAAATCTCAAACATTTTTTTAATATTTCCTTCTAATTCAAAACAAACAAAGTTTTTAAAATTAGAATGGTCCGTATTTTTTAAAACCTTCTTTCTCTTTCTTTAAAAAAAAAGCCTTTTAAATTATTCTTTCTAAACATTTTAGATTCCTTTAATTTAAAATTACCTTTTAAACAAAAGAGGGAAAGTATTTTTCATATTTAATTTAATTAGGATTTAGATCTTAATTAGTTTTTGTAATTAATTAGATTTAATTTGATTAAATCTATTTTTATTAATTACAAATTAATTTGATCCTATCTCATTTACGATTTATAGTAAATTAAAAATCGTCTTTCAATAACCCTTTTTAAAACTCCAATAACTCTAAAAATAGCAAAATTGGGCGTTTCCAAATGGTAAAATTTAGGCGTTATTGTCGATTTTTTTTCTCTAATCGTGCACTCAAGTGTGCAACATTACTCTAAGCATCTTTTTCCTTCCGAGCTCTTTTCCGGCATTCTAAAGATTCTCTGAACTTCTTGAGTTCATTTAAAACTTTGTATTTCACCATTATTATTGCTTGCGACTAGTGAGTGCGTCGTCGCCACAATCTGCAGCAAGGGGGTTTCCTTTACGGTGTGAGACATTTTTCTCACCACCAGGGTTGGCTTTCACCTCCTTTCTTGTTCTTTGTTTGTGCTTGTTTACGGTTTCCTATTTGTTGCGCTCCATGAAACACTATTGTGGTCTCCTCTCTTGTGCGTTATTATGCTAATTGCAAGACAAGTTACCAAGTGTTTCCAACCGCACGCACGAACCCGATTGTAATCAATGCACTAAACTATAAAGTGCGAAAGGGGGAGTTGTTATTGTCCTTGGTGGTTGTGTTTCTTTTCTGCATTTCTTTCTCTCTCTCTCACTATGGATGCTCTTTCAATTCCTTTGCTTACGCCGTTCAAATTTTCGAATGGAGATCAAAAATAATAATGAAACTAAGGGGTAAAGGGTTATTCCGCATCACCATGGGAACTGAGACTGAACCAAACGACGAACCTAAAAAATCTAAGTGGTTAAACCGTAGTGATGAAGCTTTAGGTTTTCTATGCATGTTTGTTTCTCCTAACTTGCTCTTCCACATTGAGGCGTCTGAAACACTTAAATCTGCGTGGAAAACACTAGATGCGATGTTTGGACAACTAGATGACATGAGAGTGCATGAGTTGGAAAACAAACTACTAGCGTTAAATCCTAGTGACTTTGAAAACCTACAAGCTTTCTTCTTGAAATTTATCCACATTAGATTGTTTTTAAAAGGATGTCAAGTAGAAAATAAAGATTCTCAACTGATCTTGTCAATTCTCTCTAAGCTAGGTCCCGAATATTTTATCTTCGTGTCAACTTTCTACGCTACAAAAGCTGCTTTGGGCGATACTTGGACTATGCCCTCCTTTGATTGTTTTTCGTCCCAACTCATTCGAGAATAGGAAAAACTCATTCAAATGGGGTCTCTCAAGTCCAAGTCACATGCCCTTGTAGCAAGTACTAGCAAGGAAAGAAGTGAAAAGAAGAAAGAAACAAATGATCAACCTAAAAAGAAACCAAGACCAAACCTAAAAATGACACAAACACTTCGACTTACGAACCTAAGGCACATAAAAGCAAGTACTTGTGTTCCTATTGCAAGAAGTCTAGTCATGACAAGCAACACTATTTTCATAAAGCAGATTGACCACTTATCTCATTTATCTGAGAAAAATAAAATAAGTGTTCCTGAATCCATTAAACAAAGTGCTCCGAAGGCCAAGTCTTCTGCTACAAAAGGTCCTAAAAATGATAAGAAGAAAGGAAAATCCCTTGTAGCCAGAGTTGCTCTTTCATCGACATGGATTATAGATTCCAGTGCCTCACACCACATGGGTTCTTCGTATGTTGAGTTTTCCAACATCGAACCTTATGGAATGTCCCAAATCACGATGGGTAATGATACGACAGTGTCGGTTTCCAGTAGTGGATTGGTAGAGATGGATGGGGAACATTTAACCAAGTGTTGAGTGTTCCTGATCTCTCTACCAATCTCCTATCGGTTTACCAAATTACTCACCTTGGTGAAGGAATGCGAGTGGAATTTGGCCCTAATTCAGTGATTATTCGTGAGCTTAACAATGACACTACAGTGGCTGAGGGAAAGGTTGATCACCGTTCACAGTTATATACCTTTTCCACTTTACTTCTGATTCTACGCCCCTTTGCCTTACTCACTCATGCAAATGAGGTTAGTAAGCTATGACATGAGTGTTTTGGACATCTAAATTATCGCTACCTTGAACAATTGAGCCAAAATGAAATGGTCAACGGGTTTCCTTGTGTCAAGTTTTCTAAGGGTATTTGTGAGGGTTATACCCTTGGAAAGCATCCTGAAAAGAACTTTGACAAAGGAAAAGCTTGAAGAGCCACTTGTCCTTTGGATCTTGTTCACAGCAATGTTTCTGGTCCATTTCCTTCTCCTTTGTTTACTAGAGCTCTTTATGTGCTAACCTTCATTGATGACTATTTGTGATATACTTGGGTATATTTTCTTAAGCTTAAGTCTGAAGTCTTTGAACATTTTCAGGACTTTAAGGCTCTTTTTGAGAAAGCAGTGAACGGTCTATCAAGGGTCTTGAACCGACAATGGAGGTGAATATGTAAACAATAGGTTCATGGATTTCTATACTTCTCAAGGGATCTCTTTGTAGCATACATTTTCTTATATCCCTTTGCGAGAATGGAGTCATAAAAGAAAGAACCATACTCTTACGGAGATGGCCACTTGTATGATTCACTCAAGTCTCTTCCTCCACAGTATTGGGCCAAAGCGGTGAATTGTGTAAATTACATTGAACCGTGTTCCACACAAAAGCAGAAGAGAGGATGAAACCCTTTGAATCTGGTTTGGGCAATGAAGCCCGATGTTGAGCACTTTTGAGTCTTGAGATCTAAGGCTATGGCTCGGATTCCCGAAGAAATGTAAGGCCCTGGAACCACAATCCAAACCTTGTATCTTTGTAGGATATCCTGATGGCGTGAAGGGATATCAATTGATGAATCCTACTTCTCATGAGCTGTATATTGAGAGAAGTGTTAAGTTCAATGAGTCTTCTTCGACTTCTACTTCTCCACCTATTGAGGTTCTTCACATCTTTGACTCGGATTCTGACTCATCAGATGATGATGTTGTTGAGCATGCTCATCTTCCTGATCCTCCCGACCATCAGACCTTTGAGTCTTTTGATTCTAATAGTAGTGATGATGAGGACTATGTCCCTTCTCACTCAAATGAAGAATCTTCGAATCTGAGCCTGATCCTCCTGGTCCCCTTTGGGCCATGAAAACTTTGCAAAGTCTTTGGAGATTTAGTTGGAGATACTTGCTATGAGACATACTCGCTCAGATTTCATTGGACCCCACTCTTTCTTCACCTCTGCTTCTAATCCACAGTCTTTCCGGGAGGCTTCTGGTATTCCTGAGTGGGATTTTGCCATGGATGAGGAGTATTCCTCTCTCATGAAGAACAATACTTGGGATCTCACCACTTTTCCGAAAGGAAGAAAAATCATTCGATGTGAGTGGATGTTCCCAACAAAGTATGGAGTAGATGGAGATGTCAAAAAAGTTTAAAGCGCAATTAGTAGCTAAGGGTTTTTCCCGAGATAGCTGGGGTTGATTATACATAAACCTTTGCTCCAGTTGCGAAGATGACTTCATTCGACTAACCCTAGCCATTGCCGCAACGAACAGATGGAAAGTCCATCAAATGAACGTTAAGAGTGCCTTCCTTCATGGTGACCTGGAGGAAGAAATATATATGGAACAACCTCCGGGTTATGTCCAAGATCTCTCCCTCATTTGTAAGTTAAAGAAGTCTCTTTATGGCCTTAAACAAGCCCCTCGAGCTTGGTATGCCAAGATGGACTCCTTTTTACTTACATCAGGGTTTACTAGGTGTCACTCTAATCCAAATGTTTATATTCTGCGGCAAGATGACTCCATACTCAATTCTTGTTCTCTATGTTGATGACTTGTTGATCACAAGCAACTCTTCCTCTATTATTGATTCTATAAAGATCGCTTTGGCCAACAAGTTTTCCATGACTGACTTAGGTCTACTTCATTACTTCCTTGGGATCCAGATTTCACAATATGACTCGGGAATCTTGATTTCGCAACCTAAGTATGCTCTTGATTTGCTAGCTCATTTTCAGATGTCTGATTACAAGTCTTCTCCTACTCCTTTTCTTTTCGGGGTTAAGTTGGTTTTGATTTCTCTACTCCCTTATTTGATGGTACTCTTTATTGACAATTGGTGGGGAGCATGATTTACTTGATTCACACTCGATCGGATTTATCGTATATTGTTGGGATCGTGTCGATTCATGCAGAGCCACATGAGCTGCATTGGAAAGCAACTAAATAGATCCTTCATTATGTTCGTGGCACTTATGCTTGATGGCATTCACTATCATAGAGGGGTTGATATTGACTTGATTGGGTTCCTGATTTTGATTGGGTGGTGACTTAGATCATCAGAAATTTACTTTTGGCTACAGTTTCTCTCTTGGTTCGGGTCCTATTAGTTGGTCTAGCAAGAAGTAAAATGTAATTGCGATATCATCTACAGAGGCAGAATACTGAGGAGCAGTTAACGTTGCCATAGAATCTAGTTGGCTACAGGGTATTCTGACAAAGTTTGGCATCCACTTTCAGCAGCCTACCATTATCTACTGTGATAACACAAGCACTATCTCTATTTGTAGAAATCTAGTTCAACATTAGTGGATGAAGCACATTGAGATCCATATGCACTTCATATGGGACCTTATTCATGATGGTATCATTGGCATTCATTACATTCAGACAGCTGATCAGATTGCAGATTTATTCACCAAGCCCTTCACGGAGATGAAGTTTCTTCACTTACGGTCTCTTCTTGGGGTGAGGTTTTCTGCATCTGCTCATCTTCTTTGGGCTATGTAGTCCTTATTTTCTTCTTCTTCTAGGAAGATTGTGTTTGTATATGGGCACCTTATCAAGCCTTTAGTTGTCGGGCCCCATTGACACATTTTTCTTAGTTGTTTTGGGGTGTCTTCCTTTTCTAATTGTCTCATGCGCTAGCTACCCCGGCTTTGATGAGGGGGGGTGTTAGTGTGAGTTATCCTATGTGTCCTCTCATATTGGAGGGTCATCTCACATGGGTTAGGTTTAGGGTTCCATGTGTGTCATGCACTAGGATTACTCAGCACCCTATATGTACCCTTTCACTATTCATTTATGAGGATGCCAAGACACTCCGTTGTCTTTCCTCTATGTGCAAGTTTTGTTTCTATTGAGCAAGTTCTTCCATTACCGATCAATTCTTCTTGCAATTATGTTGGAGCTATCATGATTCCGTTGGAGTGCAACTACTTCATGGTGCCTCGTTTCCGATTTGATTCTTGAAAACTCTTTTCAAGTTTCACGATCGAGAGGTCGGAGGTAATTTTGCTTCATGCGTAATAAGTCTCAAAATAATGAAGTCGGGTTATTATTGTCCAACAATGTTTAATGACTGTTACACTTCAATTAAGAAGTGTAAAAGGTATCCATACTACACAAGGAGAGGATAGCAAAACTTCCATTGCATCCAATCTTAGCTGACTCACCATTCATGCGGTGGGGATTGGAATTAATGGGGTTATCAATCCAAATTAGATCCAAGGTCATAAGTGGATCCTAACTACAACAGACTATTTCACCAAGTGGACCAAGGCTAGTAGTACTTAAGGAAGCAAACGAGTCTAACATACTAGAATTTTTATGAGGGTATAGTGACAAGATTCGAGTTCCAACTACTATTATATTAGATAATGCTCTAGCATTCCTAGGTACCAAGATCACAGAGTGGGCGTTAGGAACAATATATATTTGAGCACCTCCTCAAATTATTACCCCCAGGGTAACAAGAAAGTAGAGTCCACGAACAAGAATTTGCTAAGGATCATCAAGGGACTTTGGATGAAAATCAAAGGACATGGAACACCAAGCTCAAATCAGCCTTGTGGGCTGATAGGATAGCACCAAAAATGTAAATAAGAAGTTTTCCCTACAAGCTAGTCTATGGGAAAGAAGTAGTACTACCCATATCACAGAGCTTACGATATTCGAGCTCATGAAATAGCTAGAATTGCTCGATTTTGAGCCTATGGAAGCTAAGTATCCAGAGAAAATGAGATTAGAATAAATAAGACAACGTGAAATACAAACCATGGAAAAATATTAGGCTTTAATCAAGAGGTCATTTGACAAGAAAGCTAGGGCAAGAACCTTCTAGGAGGGGGACTTAGTTCTGAAATGGGATGCGGATCGGGCTAAGTCGGGAAAGCATTCCAAGTTTTATGCCATTTGAAGTGGCCCCTACATGGTCATGGTATGTAAGAGTAGAAATTCCTTTCAACTATCCACTTTGGATGGAGAAGAACTTTTGATTCCAATCAATGGAATCTATCTCAAGCACTACTACTAAAAGGAAGATTCTCACCCTTGTACATATTAGTTTAGGATTTTAATTCCTCTAAGTGCTGATGGACATTGTCTTGTTGTAGATTAGGTTTCAGTTTCCCTAAGTTCCTTTGGCATAGGTTTTGTTTCTCCTAGGTTGTATCATTACACAAGGTCAGTGTGGCTCCCAGAAAGGAATGTGGTAACATGAAGCTCAAAGTTGCAAGGAATGGTTGTAATCCTCAGAAGGTTTTAAATGAAGAGAAACTAAAATCATATCAGGTATAATTTCCTAAAGTTAGTCTCAAAGAGCATCCTTCCTCAAATTCATTCAAGGTCCTCTTAGGCCTTAAGAAAAATATCAACCTCAAACTTCCCCTACTCATCCCTTGGTTGTGGGAACTTGCGGTTTTAACGAGTTTCCCGAGCGACATGTTGCAGTAAGTGGAAAGTTAAGAAGAAGAGAAAAATCAGAATTTAATAGATTTCCATGATGTCTAAAACTAGTAGGTGTGTTAATCCTAAATTTTTGGTATGCTCATACTTGGTAAAATCAGGTTTTGGAACGGATGCGGAAATCAATTTTAGTCCTACGAGATGAGATTTGTAGAGAGGAAAGGGGAAAAATAATATCGGGTTCAAACAATTTTCCCTTGTCACAATTTTAACTAAATTTTTTTCTTATAAATATTAGGAGTCCAAGCAACGGGTCGGGTTCAAGTTCGACAAACACTAAGTGATCCCCGAGGCAAAGTTTAGAGGGTCATATCGGTTATAGGTTATCACTTATGAATGCATTTCCTAATGGACATATCAATTCTACTAGTACAAAAAATCTAGAAGGAAGATGTCTCATGAGTTGCCAAATTGTTATCCAGTTCACCCCTTGGGAAAATTGGACAATGGGGACCTAATGAGACCCTGAGAGACAGGAAGGGACTTCACAAGGCAATCCCGAGAATTGTAGTTGAAAATCATGTTTTTGAGAGCATTTGCGAACATTTCGGGAGTTTGAAACCATTTGAAGAAAAATTTCCTCTTCGGGTTTTGAAAGATACTCGGAGTTTCTCTTAAAATGAAGTTGGTCTCGGCGGGTTCACTTACGGCCAGGAATGGGCTGAAATGGGAAAAATTGCAAAACATAGTTTTCATACATTTCAATAAGCCTCCACAGCTCCCATCACTGAGAAAGATTCCAAAAGATCCCAAAAACTAGGAGGCCAAGTTAAAAAATATCAAAAGGGGCCATATTGAGGAATCGAGATAGAACTAGCTCGTTGAGTTTCTCAGTGAGATAATCGGCAAGTTGAGGCATTACATTGAGGGGACCAAGTTTTGAGGAGATCGGGCGAGCTCATATTTTCTCATCTGAGCTATGCAATCAACTCAATGCATATGGAGATGGCTCGGAAAGGACAGGAAAGCAGACTCGGTGAGTCGAGGTCAAGCTAATGTGACAGTGGTGCATGTTGAGTTGAGGAGCCAGGAGCTCATTTGTGAGCTTGTGAAGAGTTTGGGTGACTTGACATGAGGAAAATGGAGGCCAAAGATCTTAGCAATAGGCCGAGCCCATGTGAACTCAGGGTGCAAGGACGGAAAAGAAAGGAAGGCTTAAGCTTGAGTATGAGTGAGTCAATCAACCACGAAGTGTGGGGGGAGGAGCTCAAGCGTTTCAAAGTGGGAGCCCAAAATCAAGGCTTGAGAAATGCATGCCATGCTCGGTTAATGGAAGATTTACGAGGATGGTTTGATGCATCGAGCTAATGAGGTCAACTCGGAATGACATGGGATGCTAGGAAAACGATGGGTCGTAAAGGTTTGTTGGAATGAGCAAGCCGGGGACTTGAAGTTTCGAGTTTAGAGATCGAGGGTCTCGATTTTGGAGCTCGGCGTGTTAAAAGCCCAAAATGGTAGGATAAATTTCTCCAAGGCATAAAAGAATGAAGTCCAAAGTAGGAGCTTCGGGAGTTAACTCACTTGGTGATTTATTGGCCAACGTGGCTCGGGATTTCGAGGATGATAATTTCATAAATCGGCATGGAAAAAATCTAAAAGCGGCGAGTTAAATTCTCTTAACTCTAAAAAACCTGAAACCCGAAGCCGATGAACATGTGATGAGCTAGTCAGATTTTGGGAGTGAGGAGACTTCAGGGATTAGCGAGCGATTGACGAGTTAGGGGCATTGGAAGCCTAAAGTTCCAAAGTCAAGTAAAACTCGAAATCCCAAAAGGAGCCCTCCCAACTTGCATGGATGCTTCACTTGGGGAGTCAAGTGGGTAGGTGCGAGACATTGGGCGTTGAGCCATGCATAGAGTTGGTGGTGTGTGAGAGCCAATTTGCATTCATGGAGGAGCTCAATAGGTGGCTAGAGTAACCAAAATGGTGGCCTGAACCAAAAATTAAATAGCTTGAGCATTCCTAAACCAAATTTAATAAAATTGTACTCATTAAAAATGAAATTTAGATAGGAATTTAATGGAAGGATCAAATTTTAGAGATCAAGGGGTAGGTGAGGAATGAGCTCAGGAAGCAACCTGGAGAGAAATGATGACAACTTCCCTTACACTCCTCCATTTTTGACAAATTTACAGTCATTGGAAAGGTATTTCGGAACTCTACAACATGGGATGATAAAAAATGGGAAATTAATGAGTTAGGAGGATAAGAAATCATGATGAAGTTTTAGGAGCTGAGGCCATACCTAGGTGCAATCATGAATTCCATTTCTTCAAACACAAGGCAGGGTACAAGAGTATGGATTTTTACAGGTTTGCCCACCATTGTAGGGAAATAATGATGATTTTGGTGGGTTTTGGAGAAATTTCAGAACTTTGTATTCTCTCTCTCATGCTAATCTTCTTATAAATTGTAAGGAGGGGCTCAATAAAAAGGGTTGGATACTTTGCAATTTCCCTCCCTTCTTTCTTGTTTATGAGAAATATGTGGAGTTTCAAACCTCCCCTTTGAGCATTATAATACAAATTTCATGCCTTTGGCCCCTATTGTAATGTATTGTATCAACTTATTGGAGAAATAAAATCAAATATGTGGATGTTTTAAACCCTCTTTTGTGTTTTATTGTATCTTATCTAATATTTTATTACAGTTAGAGGTTCTTGTGCATTATCATATTGTCATTGCAAGGTCTCATTGGTGTTGTGTTTTTGAAAAGTGGGTTTGTAGCAGGTGTTTGGATCTGTGGTGCTTGACCACCCTCCCAATTTTCTTGTTTTCATTCTCATGTAATGCAGGTTATCCAACATTCCTTCTTGGTGCATCACCTTCCCTTAGATTAGTTTTCATTTTCATGCAATCCTTCTATCCTTGTCCCCTTGGAAAAGCATTAGAGTAGGGTTAGAGTAGCCATTCTCTGCACTTTGGAGTAGTTAGCACTAGGTTAGCACGGGAAGTTGGTCTTCTGCGGAGAGCTATTCAATTTCGTAAAGTTTCACACTTTAGGATAGCTCCATGTTTGACAAATCGCTTGATCGCCCAATTATTCACTTGCAAGCATTCAGGGTTGCTATGATTTTGCCACAACATTTTTACACACTCGGTGGGACAAGAAGTCATTTCTACAGCTTTGGAGGCATTTGCAAGGAATTCACACTTCAGAGGAAGCAGATTTCAAATTTCAAAGTTTTCACCACAGGGCCAGAGTTCCAAAATCAATTATCAGAGGTTTTTTATGAGCAAAACAAGTCAAAATTTAATCGAAAGATAGATCGAGGTCTAAAGATCAAAAGGGTAGTCTTACAAACCCAAGATTTTGCAGTTCATAATTTTGGAAATTTTTACATTTTAATTTCGAGATTGAAGTTTGAGCTTTTTTGAGTTTTCAGAATTTGATTTTGGGATTTGAGTTTTTAATTTCATACATTTTGGGTTTTGGAACTTTCAAGTTTCAAAATTGAGAATTTTGGAAATTCGGAGTTTTTAGAATTTCATAATTGCGGAGGTTCCACTGTGCACTTTATTTCAGATTTGAGTTTAATTACTTTGGGATTTGGGGACCTTTTTGCATTTCAAAATTCGGAGACTGCTAGTTGCGAGACGGGTTTAACTTTTGAAAATCAACATTTAGGCCCTTCAAAGTTGTTTTCTCTAGTTTATCAAGATTGGGTGTGTGTCTTGGTAAAACCCTAGCCTTTAGAGGATCATTTCCCAACACATCTAATGACTCCCCTGGGTTGAAACTCAGTGGCATAGCAGCACAGGTTGCTCAAGTACATGAGAAGAATTTGAACCAGGTATGAGAAAAGAGAAGAAGGAATATTTGTGTACTTGCAATTATCTCCAAGAAGAGGAAGGAGAGGAAGAAGACCACAAATATCACCATCTCCACCTAACAAAATCTTTTCCATAGCTCCACCTGGTAGATCTTTCCTTTAGTCAACTAGGGTCCTTAGACCAATCATAATGGCTCATCAAGCGCCACCAAATATTTTTGTCAACTTCACGGGTAGTAGTCCACTTTCCCTCAATGCACAAAACCCCATCCCACTTGCAGCGTTAAAAAACATCCCCTACTTCACTAGGGAGAATCATACAACCACTATCGACCATATTAAAGACATTGAAAATGACTCTACAATTCACAAGATCAACGAAATGGATGTTGCAGTTAAATTGTTAGCTTCCTCTTTCAAGGGTAAGGATTTGGAATGGTTTAGGAGCTTAACAAAAGGGTCGATTGTAAATTGGGATCGATTGTACACAACCCTCTACAGTTAGTTTAGATAAAGGGCAGATAATCTATCTTTATTGGAACAATTGAAAACAATCAAGAGTGCTCCAAATGAGTAGATAATGTATTTTAATTTCTAATTCCAAAAGAGATGGGACGAGAATCCCGAGATCAAGTAATATATCTAATACAAACCACACAATCGATAGTGAAAGACCTCAACAAGTAAAAAACACCTCTCCTATAAAAAAGTAGAAAGAAGACTTGGACCCAAAATTCACGGGGGCAATTGAATCATTGGAGGAATCACAACTCATAAGGTCACTTATAATTTTTTATAAAATATGCCTTGACCGTGGAGGTATAACATAGATAGCACAATAATTTGACACATGTTCTACATCACAACAAGTTACCATGGTAGAGGCAATACTCAAAAGTTTCTCATTGGTACTTGAAGAAACAATCCAACTACTCGACACTCCTCATTAAAAGAACTAGAAATATAAATCCTATTTGAGGAACAAATCATAATAGAAGAATTTGAAGAAGAAATTCAACACTTAAGGATAAAGAAAAAAATAGCTAAGGTAGGAGCCACATAAAGGAAGTTCAAGAACTTATGGAGACAATAAAAACAAAAAACAAAAAGAAAGAACAAGAAAGAAAAACAAGGGGAAACACAAAGAAGAGAAGAAGATAAGTGAGGAGGAAATAGAAAAACAAAAACAAAAAGAAGAGGACAAGAAAATGGAGGAAAAACATTAGAAAGGAGGAAGAAGAGAAAAAAGATAGGAGGAATAAGAAGAAAATAAAATTAGAAGAAGCACATAAGAAGATACAAGAAAAAAGAAAAAAATAACAAGAGACGAAGGAATAAGAAGAATAAATGGAAAAGAAAAAGAAGAGGAGAAAAAGAAAGAGGAAAAGGAGAAGAAAAAGAAGAGACGAATGAAGAACAAGAGGAGAAAAAAAGAAGAGGAGAAAAAGAAATAACATGAGGAGAAGAGAAGAGGAGAAGAAAAAAGAGGAAGAAGAAAAACATAAAAGAGAAGAGAAAGAGAAGTGGAAACAAGAAGAGGAAAAGAAGAAGATAAAGGAACAAGACAAAGATAGAAGAGGAGAAAAAAAAAAAAAAGGAGGAAGAGAAGGAAAAAATAGAGAAGGAAGAAAAATAGGAGGAAGAGAGAACAAAGGCCGCACAACCGTAATCCTCACAAAACACAATGCCAAGTCTTTTGGCTGCAGAAATATTTGTGGTATCTCAGAACCGCTCAAGCCGAGCCTCCATGGGATCCTTTAGCACTCATCAAAAAGGTATTGGCATAATGCAAAGAGGCTCAAAGTCTCCACTTATAACATGGTGTTGTGGAACAAACAAAAGAAGGGTACATAGTACATCTATATAAACTCATGCCCATCCAAAAATCTATATGTTAAATACTTCTAGAGGAAAGTGCAAGACATGATTGCATAAAAAGATGTGTGGAGATGGAAGAAATAATGGAAAAAATGCTGACATCTATGAAGGCATCCAAACCTCATCTCACAATAAATACCACCATTCCAGTTGAGAAAGAAGTTGAAAAATATTTGAAAAAGATACTAGAGGAAATTACTATGGTTGATGAGGCCATAAATAAATAGATAAGCGGTGAAGTAGTGGAAGAATAGAAATAAAAATTACACAACACCAAGCCACGAGAGAACAAACATCGGTATGCGGAAATTGAGTACTCACTCACATGATGATAGAAGTGGAAATAACCAATGTGGCCACACATTATGCTTATGCTATGGGTTGTCCAAGAATCACTCAACATGAGAAGATAGAATTAGATAATTTGGAAATAGAGCTAAATAAAGAATTTATAGAATATGATGTGGTAAAAATACGACGGAACACAAGGAAAAAAATTTGGCGAGATATAGCTAAAAATACTACACAAAACAACGAGAAAAATAAAATTGTAGACATGGAAGAATACAACTCGGCTATGGATTTTGTTATCACGCAGATCAACACATGCTCACTAATTTACAAAAATATACACACAAATTCAAAAAACGTAGACAACCACAAAAGTAAGATATATCATCTAGGAAAAAACTAAGCTACAAACTTGGGTAGAAGACATTTATGAACATTTGTCTTCTTGGAACACATTTTGAGGGAAATATCATAACAAAATATGCCAAATATATTCTAGGTGTGGATCCTTAGATCCATAATCAAAATTTTGGGAAACCATCGTGTCCTGTAAATCTATTCAAGCGAGTCAAGCGAGGAACATCTCCTCATGCTAGACGTCTACGTTCTTGTAAGTTGATTCTTTGGTTTTCCTAACCAGAAATATGGCATGGAAGATTCCACTACATTGTCAAGCGGAACTAATCAATGGTCCAAATAAGAAAATTTCAAAGTATAAAAGATTTGAACAAAGAAGTTAATAGGGCTCTTCATCACTTAGTTGTCTTGAGGACGAAACAACGTTTGAATTTCGGGGATGATGTTGACATGGTTCTTCATCAATTTTGGATACTAAGACATGAATAAAGATAAAGCCACGAAAGGCCACAAAAGTCACGAGAAAACTATAAAATCTGCAAAAGACTATGAGAAACCGTAAAAGCCTACAAAAACCGCAAAAATACCAAAACATAGTACAAACTAAGAAAGACAAAGTCATCACCAAAAGAATTGGCTTTTGGATAATTGACATAACAAAGATACTTATTGTAATTGAATGTAATAGATATAGATAGATAAGATAAGATATATATATGAAGAAATAAAGGGTGTAGAAAATGAATGAATATGAGAAAATATAGATTGGGACCCTGATTTATTGGCTAAGTACAAGAAGGTACGTGGGCACACAAGGCCTTGTTAAAGAAGGACGCACAAGGAGAAAGCGTGCATGATAGGGTTCTAGGAGGGATTAATAGAACAAGTAGCATGCGCGCGCAGGCAAGGCAAAGTAGGATTTCGGGAATTAGCCATATTTGGCATATCAGGTAGGACACATGAAAAGCATGACCCAACTGTGCATGCGGAGTGGATAAGGTGTCAGCCTAGCGATAGGTTGGCCTAGGAAGGAATATACCCTGCGATGGAAGCTTCTAGAAGACCATCATGGAAAGGAGTGGAGAGCTCGGGCTTGGAGGAGCATGCTCCCATGGAGGACTGCATTTGGACACTTGGCGCGACGGATTTGAAGCCTCGAAAGGTGGGTTACCGGTTCAAGAGGCCTATAAATACAAGTGCCCACAGAGGAATTGGGATATAGATCAATAGAGAGTGGAGCTCTGTAGAAATGTTGCGAGGAACTCTATTGGGTTGGGTAGATGACCTATAGGGGAAGGATGTATCGAGGGGTTTGAGTATAAAATTTTCCTTTCATGTTTAAGAGGACCCTAATCTAGTTATGGTGTATGACTTGATCTATCTCTGCTATCTTGTGATATTTTGTAATGGATCTAATGCATGTGATGAGGTTGTCGGATATGATGGAATATAAATATAATAGACTCTAGTTTATACATATATTTGCGTAGTTTTGTTTCATATGTGTTATATGAATGAATATAAACTCCTCCACATTTCCTTTTCAATTCGGTTCTATAAATTGTTAAGTATCCTTTTGTCTGGAATGACTGCATTGATCTAGAATCCATTCTAAACTCTATGATGAATGTTTTCTTGTGTCCACTCACTCTTTTTGAGTTCCTATCATAGATGATGCTTTCACACTTAACTCACATAAAAGGGAGACTCGGTGCCCGTGTGTGCCTCGGGTGAGTGCCTAGTTGCCCGTTGGGTGATAGGCCGACGCGCATGGAATTCTCTTGTTCTTGGTGGGTGTAAAAATGACTACATCTTGGTTCCATTTCCGGGACCTCTTTTCGAAGTTGTAGTGGGAAATAGCATACATCATGATCTGTGCAATGAGTGATGATAGAACGCCTAACTCTGGAAAGTATTGAATCATGGTTCAAGAGCATGGAGGAAGAATTTTCTCAAAGATTCAACACTGGGCCTGAGTTTGATGCACGCAGATGGGTAGAAGAGAACCTCTACCATGAGTTGTATGAAACTTTCTTGTTGCTTTCCAGTAGATTTGTATGAATGGATCTTAACATATGTGTCCAGATCAAGTTGGTGTTATAGATCGCGCACGTGGACCTAAGAAGAGTACCGAGAGGTCAAGATGCAGATCTCACATGGAATCCTATTCTGGATCATTAGTGGAAAGGAATACTGGCTAGCTACATTCTGGAATACACTATTTCTACATATTCTTGTCAGAAGTCGCGAGTTCGAGTTTCTGCGGGAGCCCATAGGATCATTTCTACGTGTTATTCCTTTAGCGATGAAGATCTTGATCATTACCTTGAGTTTAGAGGCATTTCCGATGGCCGGCTAAACCTTCCTGAGCATTGGGCGAGGAAGCTAGGGTGGAGGAAGATGGCAGGCATTGCGACTGAGAAAGAAAGATGGGAGAGATGACTCAAGTATAGTGAAGCACATGAAAGGGAGATTTCTAAACAACACAAGGTTGCGTAAGTGTGATGGATCTATGGAGGTAGACGTTGCGGGGAAGGATTTGAGGTTCACGTAGAGGAAGTGAAACTGAGCGAGTCTATCTTTACCCCATCTTGGCAAGCATAGGAGAGAGACCCCTTCGGCTTCTGATGAGAGTTCATCGTATGGAGAGAGAAGAGTTGTTGGCATGCATCTAAACCCACCTAGTGACCAAACCTTGGTGCTGGGTTTTCCAAATCAGAGGAGTGTTGATAACATAGTTGGTATCGAGTGGGAGTGACCGATCAGCACCCAGGAGGTATAATTTCTCGTTTGGAACTTCTATGGCTGCACACTCTATTCCAGTGTTTGGAGGAATTTTCAAACAAGGAGCAAATACACAAGGTTTTGGAATGGGACTAAGATAAGTTGAAGTGCTTAAGATAACCTAAACCATGGCACCTAAGAAACCAACTATATCACCTAAGAAGCCCAAAGGAAAGGGCAAGGGAAAAGGCAAGGAAACAACCAGAAACCCCACAAGTACAAATGAAGAATGGTACGCCAAAATGTAGTACCTAGATGGGGTTTTGCTCGGGATGGAATGGGAGTCCCATTTAAGGAAAATGGTTGTAAGCAATTCTGACCATAAAAAAACACAACCGAAAAGGAAATGGCGTTGAGTTGATGCACCCAACAAACGAAAGGACATCGAGGGTTTTCTTATTTATATAATGGCGATGTAAAAGTGAAGTTGGAGAAGGCGGGATTATTGCAACTCTATGAGTTTCCTTATTTTGGAAAACCTGAGCACCTCTATCAATGGTTAATGTCACACGTACACGAGGACCCATTTGTTACTTTGCATGGCGTAAGATGCGCATAACTCCTCGGTGATTTCAAAATTCACAAGCCTCCTCATCTGTGAAGGAGAAAGTATAGATGATGTCTTGAGCAACAAGGAAGCCATAAAAAATAGTGATCACATACGCTTATAAGAAGGGGTCACAATACTTTGATATCGCGCACATCACGAGACCGGTGATGAAAATGGTCATGCGCTGGTGACATTAGTGCAAATCTATAACACCCCTTAAATGACCTTGGATATGCGGTCGAGTTGGGTCATTTAGCGTGATTGCACAACATTGAGTTTTCTCTAAGGTGTGGGACCTTACAAGGTGAGAAAACTCTCCAGAGAAATTTGGTTCTTACCCCTCTATTTAGGTGTATGCATGAATTTTGCAAAGGTTCAATGCTAAATCCTACTCTAGATTCCAAGGAGACAGAGTTAAAAGATGTAAAAGGAAACAAAACTAAGTAAAAATGGTGATACACCAAAGGAGTGATGGACCTCTGTTTTTACAAATAGACACAAATCATAAGAATGTAACACTAGAACATGCACAAATTACCAAAATGTAATGAAGGACCGAAGGAAACAATAAATGCAAGAAAGGATTGAAAATTCATTCACAGAGCATGCTTTATCATTCCTAGTTTTTGATACGATGCATTACAATGGAAAGGAGGAAAAAAGTATTGCAGTTCCACTGAGAGGCCTAAAACTCCATGAATTCATGTGCCAAGGGGAAGAGGGGAGTCTGCAAGAACAAAAACGTCCAACCCTTTACAAATGAGCCAAAACTGGCTTTTAACGATGAAGCAGAATGAAGAAAAGGTAAAAATGCGGGAAAATTGATTTGAGATCTCCAACCACCGACAAGATTCATTAAAACAGCAAGGGCACCCTCAAAATCCATTTTTGATGCATTTGGCCATGCTGGAGAAGAAACGAGTGCCATACTTCATCAATTTTGGTGGTTGGGGGTCGGTTCTACATTTTTTCCCATACAGAGACATTTCTTCATTTTTATCCCACCAAACCCCACCAAAAATCAAAATTGAATAGTCCATCGTGTGGAGAATTTCAACAGCTTTCCAATGATACCAAAAATGTGAAAATTTGAGCTCTGGATCAAAAGATATGGCCCTCTAAAGATTTAGGGCAAAACAAGCAAAATTAGGGCAAAATTAGGGTTCGCGGGCCAAAATTTGAACTTTTCCCTCTTTTTTCAAATTGGCAAAATTTCCCAAAAAATCTTCATTGGCCCGACCTCTGCTGCCACGTGGCACCCTCTGGTTGATCCACGGGTTCAAACAATCATTTTGCCCTTTTTGTGAAATTGGAAAACTTCTCAAAAATACTTTGCGGCCCGCCACCCTCGCTGCTAATGTGGACATGTGGCGCATTCTGATGTGACGTGGAGGTGCGGCTCAAGTTTTTACCTTTGTGCCTTCGCCACTTTGACAAAATTCTCCAAATCTTCCCGACGCCCCAACTCCCCCGCTGGACCGGAAGGCGTGTACGCCCGATTAGTTGGGGAGGCACGACCTAATTTTTCTCTAACACATTTTGACCAAAAGTCAAAAACTTGAAGTTCTCCCGCTGATGCTTGCCGCTCCGCCTTGACACGTGGCGTCATTTCATTTCCTTGCGGGCTTTCGAGCCGAAATTTTCCCTTTGAGTCTTTTTAGCCAAAAGGCTAAGTGCAAAAATTTCTGCGGGTCCGCCTTGGCAAATTTTCCCTCCAAACTCCACCGAGCCATAACTCAAAAATACAAGGAGTTAGGAGGACTTCTTTACCTTTCTAGAAAGGGGAAGAAAAATCCTATCTGATGAAGCCATCTCCAGGAACTTTTGAGTGCTTTTAAAGTTGCAAAAATCTACTTGCAACAAAAGGAAGGAAGAATGAAGGCAAGTTAACCAAAACAAGCATGGGCTTATTTTGGATAACAAAGTGACCAAGAGAGGTGGACGAAGTGAACAAGTCTTGGTTAAATGTTTGCAGAAGGATATTAGAAGGTGTCATCTACAACTTATCTGCATACATGGATTGCATAATAATATTGTGTTAGATAGAGACACTAAGTTTGTTGGTAATTTTGGAGAACTCTTTGGAAGAAATTAGGTACTAATATGAATTTTATCTCTACATATCACCCTCAAATAGATGGACAAAAAAAGTGGTCAACGGGTTTCTTGAGAATATCCTTAGAAGCATGGTAAGTGAACATTCGAATAATTTTTGGAGAACTCTTTGGAAGAAATTAGGTACTAATATGAATTTTATCTCTACATATCACCCTCAAATAGATGGACAAAAAAAAGTGGTCAACAGGTTTCTTGAGAATATCCTTAGAAGCATGGTAAGTGGACAATGTTGGAGTGGAAAAATGGCTAAGTATTAGCCATGCATAAAGGATGTAGCTGCAGCGCGTGAAGGTGTGCACATGCGATAAAAATATACATAGTTTAGAAGGAATGCACAGAAGCATGCACACAAGTGGATAGGTCAATATGCAAAGGTGTGTGCAACACAGGAAAGTAGGTCAACATGCAAGGACTCACACACATGTAGAAGATTCAGGACTTAGTTGATTTTGTACAAAGGCTAAAAATAGGAAACAACAAGGGTTTACGTGATACACAAGCAAAGTCTTAAAATAGGAAAACAAAGAGGAAAATGCACATGTATGAAGAAAACCTATTTATAGGAATAAAGAACAAATAAAGTGAGTTATTTATAACTCGATCTATAGTTAGGAAAAGAAAGCGAGGCTATAATTAACACATATCTTTGTTAGGAAAAACACATGTAAGTGGTTGTTGTCATGCAAATGTGTAAACTAAAAATTTAAAAATTTCAAGCATGACAACGGACCCAAGTGTCAAAAATTTTGCTCCTAAGCCTTCCTAAACCCTCTCCGGATTAGACTACCCCTTATGTGGTGTCTATCCTGTCCCTATAAGTGTGAATATGTGTTGTACATACCCCCAAGTGTTCA
This sequence comes from Taxus wallichiana var. yunnanensis, assembly GCA_018340775.1. NCBI lineage: Eukaryota > Viridiplantae > Streptophyta > Pinopsida > Cupressales > Taxaceae > Taxus > Taxus wallichiana. The sequence goes on along the minus strand of CM031242.1, from coordinate 562,782,635 downwards.
AAATGTTGAGACAAGGTGACTCGTGCCATTTCAATATAGTGTTTCTAAAGGTGAGTTCTTGAATGTCATTGAAGATATTGGAATGCAATGGAATAGGTTTAGGAAGATTTGGGAAAGTTTCAAAGGTTTTGGAGCAAGAACTGAAAGATGGTTTTTAAGGCTTAGGGAGCTTGTAGTGGAAAAAGGTACTTGAACTTCAAAGGAGGATTCCGGGAGCTTTGGGATGATTTAATAGGAAAACAAAATGCCGTCAAAAATATTAGAGGATCATATACATGATGGAGTTTTCACATCCTTCCCAAGGCCTAAACACTTCTATGTGTAGACCAATCTTAACAGACTCACCTTGCGGTCCCGAATGAAAAAGCATATTTTTTTGGAGAAGGCAAAATCAAGTCTTGAAAACCCTCCCATTGATCTTAAAATAGGCTTAAGAGTCAAATTGATATAATTTTTTTCCAAAAAGAGTTCTTAGAACTCCGGGAAAGTTGGTTTCATGATTTAGGGAGTTAGTTAAATTCACAATTAGATGGTTGGCGCATTTTGGTGTCAGTGTCCCAGTCGATCCGAAAATAATCAAGTTTTTATCTACTTGATCTCGGACCCTTATAGGATTTAATTATTTGCCGATAATTTTCTCCTTTTCAGTAATCAATTTAAAAATTAATGCAAGACAATAAAGACAATTACACAATGATTGATTATAGAGTTCGGCAATTGCCTACGTCTCGAGTTCTTATCGAACCATTCCACTAGTCAAAACTTGTAAGTTACAATAGTACTTTCACAAGAAAACCTAATGGAAACTATTAAGAACTTGCTTAGAAGAATAACCAGACCTTTAGAAGACAAGGGTGAAAAATAGCACCTGACTTCCCTTTCTGGTGTATTCGGCAAGCTCGATGGCACCAGCTCCACTGTTCGGAATCCTCCGGTTCTCGATCGGCCTTCCAGACGCTTCATAACGCCCTATGGCACTCTGGTTGATATTCCAGGATTCACAATAATTTAGTGTGGCGCTATGGGCCGACTAGGTAGTATTAATAACTCCTAGCCACAATAATTTTAATTTATTATTGCCTAAAAATAATAGGTCAATAATAATTAAAATAATAATGCCTAAATAAATTAGGTCTTCACACAACTATGCCCATGGCAACTAACTCTCCTCTTGGCTCGCTCTTCGCCTTTCCGAGCTCTAGGAATGAGCTTCTCTATTGCGTTGTGTGTGTCCATTACAATGAAATGGGTTCCCTATTTATACAAAAATAGGGCCCTTAAATAATGCATTTTAAAATATCCTTAGGCTAATATTAGCCTAAACCTGTAGCAAAATAAATGGGATAATTTCCCATAGTGGGTGGATTACATTATTTAATGGGATAAAATCCCTTTTGGCGGATTGCACTTAGGAAGGGATTAATTCCCTTAGGAGCGGACATAGTTAAGTGGGGATTTCCCACATTTGGGGGAGAAGATAATGTTTAGGCTTTATTAAAGCCTTTCCCACGCATGTTTTAAAGTGGTCAAAGGACCACTTGAGCTTAACCGCCCCCATCCTTCTCCTCACGTGGAAGCTTCACGCATGGCATTTGCATGCCCCCTACCACCGCTTCACCTCCTTCACCACGTGGACTTGGTAAATAGATAGTTGGCGGCTTATGTGGGCTAAGTGGAGGTTGGTGGATTTGCATGGTTTAATACTTACCACTAATACATGGCTAGTTACAAATCAAACCCGCCCACTTAGACATGTGGCATGTAAAATGAGTTATAAGTGGACTTACCAAGATAATATAAATTCGACCCATATTATGTGGTATAGAAAATAATTAACTCGGTCAATAGCATATAGTCCACTTGTCGTCTCTCGATAGGAAAATCGAGTGAATTCGATTTGTGGTGGCTTGTGGACCCACCACATCGGCGATAATACCATAGTCCACACGGCGGCCAAGCTCCCCTCTCGTAACAAAAGTTGAGCCTCTTGTTTTAACGAGCAATCTTTTTACGACCATCGAAGACCGAGAGATCGAAAACCAACAAATGACTCCCTTTTCCTTTTCACCACGTGTCACAGTGCCCTTGGTCCAAAATTGACCAATTGACCAGAGTTGACTTTTCCATTGACTAAACTTTGACCAGGACATATCTAGAGTCCTCGATGTCCATTTGCAGCGTTCTTATAGTCATTGGAAAGCTCTCGACATGATCTTATACATTGACACCATTTAGGGATGTTTAGGGAACTTCAAAAATGATCCCTTGATCACCAACTATCCAGGACAACGGGGACATTAGGGAAACCAAAATGTGCCCTACCCCCATTTTTAGCCCTTGGACCCTCATGTGACCCTGTTGCTTCCCGATAAAGTGTTAAGTGATCATGTGTGCAAATTTGGCTAAGTCTTGTCCTTCGACCCTTGGGCATAATTTTACGCCCCAACCTGTCCTAGCTGTCTAGAAAATTCATGACAATTGGGACAAATAATGTGCCCCACCCCTAGTCATTGCACATTTTCTCCATGTGACCTCAAATTTTGTCTCCCATGTGCTATAACCTTTCTTTATCATCTCCCTAACTCTCTAACAACGTTATTCCACTTGTCGAGGCCACAGGAAGGGGGCACATTTTAATGTCCCAAATATCCCATGGGAAGTAGGGATTGTAAGGGAAAAAATGTGCCTTAAGACATGAAGTGTAAACCATAGTTTTAACCCACCATGTTTTCTCTCACCCATGGTCAAGTTGCAGTTAACTAGGAAGGCAAAAAGGTCATGAAAAATCATTTTTTTACTAACTATTTGGAATTATTCATTCACCATCCATCACTACACGTGCAAAAGCTTCAATACTCCATTAATGGATTCCATGACACAACAAAAAATGAGGATCATCTTCACTTCTTGAAGTTCCATTGCGCGGAATCACACGAAAAATTGGAGGAAACGATCCTTGAAAAATCTAGTTTCATGTGAACTAGTTTTCGTGCCATGAAGTCCCTATTTTTTAGGGATATGGAGGAATGTGTTTTTCATCAATATTCTTCTGTAATCGAAGAAATTTTTGATTTCCCAAAGATCCAAAGATGCGAAATCATCCGAAATTCGGAGGAAGGATCTTCGAAAAATCTAGTTTCATTAAAACTAGTTTTTATACGATAAAGTTGCTTATTTTTGAGATATCAAGGACTGATTTTTTCTCAGTATGTTGCCCCTTTGCATACTAAAAATAATAATTCACTCAATATTACAAGTTCGGATCACCCATAAAATGCAAAAATTGTGCAAAATGGAAGGCAGGGCAAAATTGGCAATTTTCCTAAAATAGTAGGTCTGGAAAAAAAAACAACCTGTTAAAAATAGAAAGTTACTAAAAATAGCAATGCATCGTTAACAAAATAGGATGGAGTGTACCAGAAGGTTCAATAGGTAATATTTGAGAAAAAGATGATATGTCCCAAAATAGTAGGTGGCGGTCTTACTTGCTAAAAATAGAAAGTCTCCATTTTGGATGCAAAAAGTTGCAATTGGATCCATTTTCACTCATCTTTCCACTTTTTGACATCTTCACGAGTTGTATGATGATTCCATAGCTCAAAATGAGAAATAAAACCTCCATAAGGGTCTTGAAAGCATCTTTTGGATCACGGTTGTGCCCGTGAGCATGTTAAAGCATAATAGAGGAAAGTTTGAATCATTGAGCAACTAAAAAATATTTGAAGGGTGTTAAGGAATCCATTGATCCATTAGAGTAGGTCATCATTACTCATCTAGTTGAAGTGAGACCACCGAGATGAGTGAGTTGAGTTGGATGAGCTGGGTAAGTTGAAGTTAGCTATTTGAGTCAAGTTGATTGAGCTATCTAAGACAAAGTGAGCTAGAGAAGAGCTCACATCTCTCGAGCTTGATAGAAAGGAAAAGTTTGCAATCATGTAACACAATGTGTGGGACAAAGAATACAAGCATTAAGAGGTTGTTGCATCGCGAATGAAAATCATGAAAGAATAAGGAACAAGAGAGTGATCCTCACTCTCATTACGAGATCAAGAATTCATCATCATGGGTGAGTTTTGTGTTCATCTCAAAATTACATCGGAAGATATGAGAACACCATTTCTAAACACTCATTCAATGGCAGAAGTATCCATGTAGTTGACATGAGGAGGAAATTGAGATCATCTCAACAAGATCTACATCAGAAGGAGCTTCTTTAACATATCATTCAATACCTTTCCCTCCTCCTCTTCTATCATTTTCATCTAATTCTTCATCATACACAATCATTGTATTTTCTCCTATTCACTTTCGTGACATATTTTTAATTTGTAAGAGTATTCTCTCAAAATTTGAGAGATATACTTAATTTGTCCCTTCTAGGGGAAATTGAAAGGTCATAAGTGGAATAGGCACATGAGCAGATCATGTGGTAGATTGATTGATGTTTTGTATTTCATCACTACACAAGGAATAAAAGCTACATTCTTCCATTTCTTTGCTCATGTTTTCCTCTACTATCTCTTTTCTGCAACTTTGCAAGTATGGTGATCAAGAAGGAACTTGGTGTCCTTGATAAATGAATCTAAAGAACTGTGTGTTTGGATTTGTTAGTCTCACTAGGTGCTTCATTATTGCTTTCCTCCAATTGAATGTTGAACTACTCTGGTTATTGGGTGTGAACTCTGCACTTGTCTACTCACAACGATAACCTCCCCTCTCCTAATTCCTCTCCTTTATCCCTCATCGTTGTAATTTCCTCCCTTGTACTTCATACAAGAACTTAGCCACAGGGTTCAGTGAAGTGTTCATGTGTGATCCCTGACCTATTTCGCCACCCCACAACAATAAATAAGATTAAGATAGTTAATATTCAATAATGAGAGCCTCCCCATACACAAGAAGGAAGGGCGTAGCCGGATGAGCGTTAGTAGAAACACCTAATTTTTCATACAAAAATTATTTCACCAATAGTTTTTGGCGATTCCATTAGGAGAGATCTCGCCCTCGTGAACTTGTATAGATATCTGAAAATACAAAAACTGAAAAATACCAAAAAAAATACCATTCAAATAATCAAGTCTTTTTACAAGCCTGTTTGAGAAGTATGCACTCTTCTAGTTTCTTTCCTTTCTAAGCACTTGAGAAAAGATGGTAGAAAGAAGGTACACCTGAGTTGATCATGTAGGTGGCATTTTTTACCCCACATTCGAGGAACAACAAAGGGCTGATTTTAGACTTCCCCTTGTACTGGTAAGAAGACAAGTTCCTGAAAATTCTCTTGGAGGTCATATTGAAGAGTAAGTTACATAACCACTAGTCTTCATTCCACACGAAAAATAAAGAGAAGAAGAAATAACAACACAAGCACTGTACCATAGGGATAAAACAACGGCTCATTAGCTTTGACTCCACCACTTCATGAGCTTCGAAAAGGATCAAGAAAGAAATTTCCAAAGTTTTATGGAAATGGAAAGCAACGTCATGATGATCACATCACAACCTTTATCACGAGGTTGTGGCATCCTTAGAGTGCGATAAAAAGATGTTGCTATGTGGTTATTAGTGGAAACATTGCAAGATGCAGCGTGATTGGTTCTACTACTAGCCATCACACTCAATCCCAATTGGGGTGACATCAAAAAAACGTTTGAAGAGAGGTTCAAGACCACTGAAGATGATCATGCCCTCCTAGCTCAACTTACTCAAATGAAGAAAGAGTCGTAAGATTTCACGAGAGACTTCGTGACAAAATTCAATAAGATGATCAACAAAATTCCCGCCATTGCACTTCCCCTTCCCGTTGCGAGATAACTTGAAGATGGTCTTCGTGAATGCTCAATTTCTTGAAGTAAGCTTCATACCACGAAGATTTCAACCAAGATACTTGGATAATGCTCAAGAAATTGCGGTTGAGGTGGAAGATGACCTCATCTTATCAGGTAAGATCAAGAATCCTTCAACGAAGGATAGGTCCCAAGGTTCCAAAGATGAGAGAAATGATCCAATGTTGCAGAAGTTGGCAAATGAATTGATAATGTTGAAAAGGAGGTTGTTCATCTGAAATCTGTGACTACCCTATTTAAGAAAAAAAAAATTGTACTTTTAAAATAATGGGTTGTGTGTTTTTATTGCCTGAAAGTTCTTGTATTGCGTCAAGATATTCCCAAAGAGCCATATTAGCCTTTTTCGCCAAATACCCAGATGCCCAAAATTGTTATATTCTATCGTCGGGATTTGTCTGCGGGAAATTTGTATTTAATTATTTTGAGCCCCGTATGAGGCTATTTGCGCTCCGTTTTAACTCTGTTATGATCGAATATGTCATTATTCTTATGTACCAGAAGGGTTTTAACTTGGAATAAGTTTTGGGCTTTATTTGTAACTTTTGGCAATTTTTCGTGTTTTTGTGTTGTCCCGTTTCGTTTTTTGTGAAATTTCTCTAGAACAATTCCTTTGCCGGGTAAGCCCGATTTTTGGCTGGAGCAGCTGGAAAACATATACGCACATTATGCCGGAGGAAGTCACCATCGGAGGTGCGGATCCTTTGGGAAAAAGTGAAGTCGTGCCTGGAAAAGCCCCTGTGGGATGGGTGCATTTTGGAAAACAAAGGATTAAGGCTATGATGGGAAAAATAGAAGCGCGAGGCATGATGGAATTTTATATACTGCTTAGCGAGTACTTTTTTCTGTGTTATAAAATTCACTTAAGGCTGCTGAGTGGGAAAAATAGAAACGGCGGGCGGTGGGATTTTATTGCACCTTTGAGAGTACTTTTTCCCGTGATAGAAAATTCACTTAAGCTGCAGTGGGAAAAATAGAAGCAGCAGGCAGGTGGGAATTTTGTACCTGCTTAGCAGGGTACTTTTTCCCGTGATATAAAATTCACTTAAGCTGCAGTGGGAAAGTTAGAGGCTGCAGGCAGGCGGGAATTTATTACGCCTTGCAGGGTAAAAATTCCCATGGTGAAATAAAAGAAAAGTGACTTAAGTGAAATCATGGGATTTTATTGCCTGCCTTGCAGGGTAAATAATCCCATTGTCAAAGTCAAATCACTTAAGTGGATCATGGGATTTCCGGGGCTGCCTTGCAGGGTAAAAATCCCATTGTCATAAATTCTTAAAAATAGAATTCTATTATGCAAAAAAGTGCGACCCACCTTGGGTGAATAATAATGCATTAAATAAATATTTGTTAATATTTATTCACCCAATTTTGGCACCCAGGCTTGTGGAAAAGTCAACAAAAGCAAAGGGGAATAAATCAATTGGAAATAGAATTCCAAAATTAAATAAATTTAATTTATTTAATGCAGCCCCTTTTGAGAAGGAATTAATACTTTTTAAAGTATTAAATGATTATATTAATTCTATTTTCAGTGGCTATGGTCAAAGCACACTGTGAAGCTTAAGTGAAGTGAAGTGTGGATGATTAAATTGAATTAATTTAATTGATTGGATGGTTGTCCTTAAACATGCTATATTTAAAAGAGAAGAGCATGATTTTTAATTAATTAATTGCCTTTAATTGTTAGGGCAATTATTAATTATAGAATTGTGAGGGTTATATAAGCATGGGCAGCCATATGGGTGAATTATTTAATTCACAGGTAAAGAATTGCAGCCAAGAGGAAAAGTGCGCCCCCATTTGAAGAAGGATTTTGCTCGAGCAAGAGGGAAACAAGGTGTGAAAGCAAGGCTAAAAGCTTCCAAATTTGGCGCATGCTTTGAAGGAGGTTGATCTTTGTCTGCATAATTGTTTGCAGGTGTTACAGGAGCTCAGGTGTTGTTGAAAGGATTCATGCTCTCTTTATGTGCAAATTAAACACCATTTTTTGGGGCAGCAGGCTTGAAAAGTGCAGATTTTTACAATTAAAATTCACTATTCATGCTCCGGTGGCCATTTTTGTCTGAATAAATTGCAGGAATTCATTACAGGTGCTTTCTGAAAGGAAAATGAGCTTTTATCGATGTCGATACATTGCATATATCCTCCGAATCTGAAGAATTGTCCAGATCTGCACCAGTATTGAAGAAATCCGGCCAAGTAAGAAGAAAAAGAATTATTCAGACAAAGATAGACAAAGCTATGGCGAAGAAAGATGAAAAAGAAAGCACAACGGAGTCATGCATCACTTCTAAATTTAACAGATACTGGAGACACAGATCTAGGCTCGAAACCTCTTGTTGAATTGATAGACAAATAGAGCATGAAAGATCTTCACTCATGCGAGGAAAGACTTCACTCATGCGTGCGGAGAAACTTCATTCATGCGTGCGGGAGAAACTTCACTCATGCGTGCGAGATTAAAAGCGGTGGAATTATTCGAGTTTGACTTTTCCATCCATAGCCCGATTGCCAAAGTTTGTTATGCGAGTGCGAGATCCATATCAGATGCGAGATGCGAGATGCGGATCTGAAATCCATATGCGAGATCGAGATCAGATCTCATAGTTGCAAAAGCTTCGGCACAAAGGCTTCATCCTCTTGTTTGAATGCAGCCCATGAAGAAGTCGGTGCGTGGAAAATTCCTTCGAGATCTTGTGCATGTGCTCTCATCTTCTAGTTGAAGCCTTCATTGAATTTTCATTCCACTGAGTGCTTTCAGAATTTTTAATTGCTCTATATGCGATTAAAAATAAGGATGATGAGTTATCTACGACCAACCTTGCATTGATGCATGTATAACGAAGAAGAAGCTGCAAAAGCTTGAGGATAAAAGAGAAGACAATGCGAAGGCAAAATTCAGCTTGCTTCGATTCAGCTTGCTTGCGATTCGGCTTGTTTCGAGATCTTTTTCAGAGATCGATTTTGAATCAGTTTGAATGCTGTGAGACATGAAAAAGGACAAAGTCAGCTTTCCTCTTCCTTCTTCTTTCCTCCGACAAAGTCAGCTTTCCTCTTCCTTCTTCTTTCCTCTGACAAAGTAATTGAGCGATCAATTAAATTATACAACTTAAGTGATTGGTTTAAAAGCCATTACTTGAAGAAGTCAACTACTTGGAGATAGGTGGCACGTGCAAAATAGAAGGTTCTATTTTTAGTTGCAAATCATACATGTCACGCATGAGGAATTCGGGAGGAAGATTGCGAGTTGTTTCTTTCAGACTTCCACATGTGCGGTTGACTAAAGCTTCGACTTGTAATTGCCCCTCTACATTCTATAAGTAGAGGAAGAACCTTCGGGTTAAATCGATCGAGAATTTGTAGAAGCAATCTTGTGTTCTAGACTTTGTCTTTGAACCCTGAGAGCAACTTGGAGCGAAAAGGAATACAAAGGAGCAGGTTTCAGGAGAACTTTGTGTCACGGTGTACTGTGTTTCTTGCTTTTAATCTTAGATCTCTTAATAAACTTTGTGTTATTTTAGATCGGATCTAGAGAAATTTGCCTTTGTTTTATAATTTTGTGTGTTCATATCTATTAAGTTTCTTCTATGTGCATGCAATTAGCTCTGCTTTATCTACTAATTGGGATGCACATCTTCCCCATTTCTTCTCTGTATTTCCTTTACTTCCTTCTTCTATAAAATACTTTCCTTTCTTGAACAATTGCTTACTTGCTGCTGAGAACTTCTTAGTTATGGTTCATGAACTAAGTGGTTAAAGTAAAACCCCACGATAGATAATAACACATTTTTATTGACAAATCGACACGGGAGCCTCACCGGTTAAATGAGGAGATTTATCTCATGATTGCCTAGGTTTGATCTTATGCGAGAAAATCTAGCCAACGATTTTAGCGACTCATTTGGGAGAACAACTATCTTTGCGAGATCAAAGCTTATCTATTGAAGATCGAGTGTTTTCCATACAAATCTCAACTTTGGTTGACGTCCATTCACCCGATCGTGAAGGCGCGAGGAAGGGATCGATCATTTTGATTTGGGAGCAATTCAATTTCAATCATCCTCCCTCAAGTTAGAAGCCGAGATCTAGTCTTTCACCGGGAAGAAGAGTGCTGAAACACATCGAGATCGGATCATCTTGACATAATCCGGCAGCGGGAATTATTCATCAAGTCTACTCTTGGAGAGGACGTGCTCCTTTCATCATGCTTTGAATCGAAACCCACTTGCCCCTGCGGCGCTTTGTTCCATGGGGTGCGAGCCTTTGGACCCTCGAATCGACTCCTCTCATGCATGATCTACCTAAAGGGACGAGAAAGAATTTTCCAAAATTCTTTGGAGATGGAAAGCAGAATCCGAGATGACCACTTGGCTGCTTTTTCATATCTGTGGAGTGCTTGCGATCGAACATGAAGATGTATGTCATCGGACTCTTCATAGAGACTCTGCATGACTTGGTGGAGAATGGTTCTACCGGTAGCTCTGGCACCATAACCAAGCCCGGGTCTCTTATGCGGGATGCGTTCTGAAAAGATTCAAGGCGGTGAAGATTCCAGCACATTGATAACTCAACTTGACTCAGTTGAAGAAGGAACCACATGAGCACATGCGGGATTTTATTTAAAATTCCAAAGATTCTTATACAAAATTCCAGCTTCTTGCTTCTACGAATGATGAGAATCAAAAGGTGTTCTTCATCGATGCTTTGCTTTCTGAAGTAAGCTATCAGCTGTGAAAGCACGTCCTGTTGATTTGTTAGAGCTCAAAACATGGTTGAAATTGAAGGCGACCTCATCATGGCTAGAAAGATAAAGAACACACTTCTAGAGCTGAAAGTTCATCCTCTGCTACTACTTCCGATTCACTACTGCAAAAGTTAGCAAATGAGATGATGCAGATGAAGAAACAAATGGCTCAAATGGCTCAAGGCAACAACAATCCCTTTGCTTCGGAATTTCAACAACAATGGAACCGCATTCTTTGGTTCCCAAAGATTAGCAATTGAAGCTGCTCCCAGAAACAACGTGGAGATGAATGAAGAAGACTAGGAAGTTGATGTTGATCAGCTCGAGAATGATGATTTTATAGGTCTTGTTGGCGACTCCAACATTAATTACCTAAACTACAAATCTGAACATGACGATGAGAAACTTCATGAAGATGATCATGGTCATACATATGCAGTACTTACAAGATCACAAACTCGCCAAGCTGAGGCATTAGCTGACGAACAAAGAAGGGGCAGCCCTTTACCTTCTTCTTTAGCTCCTAGAGATAAGAATGCAAGTTCTTCATCTCAACCACAGAAAGCGGCTCAGGTATCTGAATCTATTTCTTCTTTTGACATTATTGATCATGCCAAGAAAACTAAAGTTCAAATGTCAGAAGCCGAATACTTGAGAGCTTTTCCTGAGCAATTAAATAGGCTAGTCAAATATGTACAATCACTAGGACAATCCAATACATCAAAAGGCCTTTTGCCTAAGCCTAAAGATACTCCTCCACAAAACAACACTGCAGTTGTTAAACCCTCACCATCTTAAAAGGGTGGAACCTTTCTATGTCTCCTTATTGCTTAATGGTTTCAAGTTAAGCAATTGCATTCTAGATTAGTGCTTTGATAATGTCATGCCGGCTAAAGTTGCGAGATGCTCTTGGGCTTACCTTGTGAAGACCATAAAAGGTGCTTTACTCCATGGAGAGACAAGTCCCTTTAATCGGACAAATCAAAGATGCACAAGTTATTACAGCAGCTTTTCTGACAAAAGATTAAAGATGACAATTTAGTTGCGAGATATTCTGTCTCTCTACGGGATGTTCTTTGAGTAGAAACTTTGCGAAAAATTTGGGAGGAGAAGTAAAGATGGATTGGTCTGTGCTCATATTCCTATCAAAGGGCTTAACCAAAGTGGAGCCGGAAAAGAAGTCAGTACACGGTTACAAAATCGAGGATCCTAGATCTCAGATTCTTTTGAGAATCGACCGTAGTGGGGTCTATTTCTTGGAAATGGATAAAGATGTTCTAGAGCGAGAACTTGACGAGAGCGAGAGCAATGAAAAGAAGAAGAAAAAGTTTGGACTCACGGAGTTTAAAGGCACATGTTGTTCTTTTGGATCGGGAGAGTGGCGCTCTACTAATATCTCTAGATCATGAGATATTTCCATACTCTCACAAGTGATGTTCGAGAACACCAATCATATGGCGGAGTATGAAGCATTGCTTCTAGGAATGGAGCAAGCTAAAAAGAAAGGAGTAAAACTCCTCAAACCCCGAGGAGATGTTGAACTTCTAGTAAAGCGAGGTTCGAGGCAAAGTCAAGTCAAAAGAGATAATTTGGAGCATTACAGAGATAAAGTGCTTTTTGCCACATTGATTTTGCAGCCTTCTCTATTGACTTCATTCCAATGAATCAAAACTCTAAGGCAGATTCTTTGGCAGTCACAGCTATACTATTGAATCCGGATAGACCACCGTCCATATTCAGACAAGGAAACTATAAAGTGGAGATGGTCTACTACCCCAGAGTCCCTGAACAAACATCTGCATGTCTGCATGTTGAAGGAGTAAATCACCACCACGACAAACAACATCAGGAAAAAGCTGATCCAGGTTATGATGATAGTAGTGGAATAGTCCAACCAAAAGGTAACAAAATCCCCAAGGGTTTAGTTTCCTTAGTGGAGACTTTCAACAAGCATGATCAATATCTGAAGAAGAACAAAGAATATGGTGATAGTTCTTCCTCAGAAATGCAGCAAATAAATCTGGGAATGAGAGAAGTTGATGCAGACTTACCCACCACGGAGAGAAGAAAGGATGAGCCACCACCAGATGAAGTTGATAAGGACTTGCCTAGAGTATTTGACAAGAAGGCCAAAGAAAGGAAGTTTGAGATCGGAGATTGGGTACTCTGGTGGGACAAGAGACATGAACCGAAGGGCATACACGACAAATTTGATCCACTCTGGAAAGGGCCCTTCGTGATCAAAAGAGCTGCAGGAATGGATACTTTCTTCCTTGCCTACCGGGATGGAATTGAGTTACCATTGCCTTTCAACGGGCAGCATCTGAAGTTGTTCAGGAACTGAAAAAAGCAGGTTAAAACCTGTATGTATATAAATAAAACTTTGTTTGTTTTTCCTTGTTTTGTTTTTTTTTTTTTGTGTTGTGTTTGTTTTTGACCCCGTGCCCAAAGGACAAGATACGAAACCAGAGATGCTGGGATCTCATCTTTTCCCTTGTCATTCTGACAGAGAAAAAGATGTCCACAGATGGAGCCAACTGGTGTACCCAGATTTCATCCTGAAATCTGTGACTACCCTATCCAAAAATTTTTCGTACTTTTAAAATAATGGGTCGTTTTGTGTTTTTATTGCCTGAAAGTTCTTGTATTGCGTCAAGATATTCCCAAAGAGCCATATTAGCCTTTTTGCCAAATACCCAGATGCCCAAAATTGTTATATTCTGTCGTCGAGATTTGTCTGCGGGAAATTTGTATTTAATTATTTTGAGCCCCGTATGAGGCTATTTGCTCTCGTTTTAACTCTGTTATGATCAAATATGTCATTACTCCTATGTACCAGAAGGGTTTTAACTTGGAATAAGTTTTGGGCTTTATTTGTAACTTTTGGCAATTTTTCGTGTTTTTGTGTTGTCCCGTTTCGTTTTCTGTGAAATTTCTCTAGAACAATTCATTTGCCGGGTAAGCCCGATTTTTGGCTCTGGAGCAGCTGGAAAACATATACGCACATTATGCCTGGAGGAAGTCACCATCGAGTGCGGATCACTGGGAAAAAGTGAAGTCGTGCACGGAAAAGCCCCTGCGGGGATGGGCGCATTTTGGAAAACAAAGGATTTAAGCTGCAATGGGAAAAATAGAAGCCGCAGGCATGATGGGAATTTTATATACTGCTAGTAGGGTACTTTTTCCGTGTTATAAAATTCACTTAAGCTGCAGTGGGAAAAATAGAAGCAACAAGCAGGTGGGATTTTATTGCCTGCCTTGCAGGGTACTTTTTCCCGTGATAGAAAATTCACTTAAGCTGCAGTGGGAAAAATAGAAGCAGCAGGCAGGTGGGAATTTTGTACTGCACAACTTGGGAGTACTTTTCTCGTGATATAAAATTCACTTAAGGCTGCGGTGGGAAAGTTAGAGGTTTGGGCGGCGGAATTTATTGCCTGCCTTGCAGGGTAAAAATTCCCATGGTGAAATAAAAGAAAAGTGACTTAAGTGAAATCATGGGATTTTATTGCCTGCCTTGCAGGGTAAATAATCCCATTGTCAAAGTCAAATCACTTAAGTGGATCATGGGATTTCGGGGCTGCCTTGCAGGGTAAAAAATCCCATTGTCAGAAATTCTTAAAAATAGAATTCTATTATGCAAAAAAGTGCGACCCACCTTGGGTGAATAATAATGCATTAAATAAATATTTGTTAATATTTATTCACCCAATTTTGGCACCCAGGCTTGTGGAAAAGTCAACAAAAGCAAAGGGGAATAAATCAATTGGAAATAGAATTCTAAAATTAAATAAATTTAATTTATTTAATGCAGCCCCTTTTGAGAAGGAATTAATACTTTTTAAAGTATTAAATGATTATATTAATTCTATTTTCAGTGGCTATGGTCAAAGCACACTGTGAAGCTTAAGTGAAGTGAAGTGTGGATGATTAAATTGAATTAATTTAATTGATTGGATGGTTGTCCTTAAACATGCTATATTTAAAAGAGAAGAGCATGATTTTTAATTAATTAATTGCCTTTAATTGTTAGGGCAATTATTAATTATAGAATTGTGAGGTTATATAAGCATGGGCAGCCATATGGGTGAATTATTTAATTCACAGGTAAAGAATTGCAGCCAAGAGGAAAAGTGCGCCCCCATTTGAAGAAGGATTTTGCTCAGGCAAGGTGGAAACAAGGCTAAAAGCTTCCAAATTTGGCGCATGCTTTGAAGGAGGTTGATCTTTGTCTGCATAATTGTTTGCACAGGTGTTACAGGAGCTCAGGTGTTGTTGAAAGGATTCATGCTCTCTTTATGTGCAAATTAAACACCATTTTTTGGGGCAGCAGGCTTGAAAAGTGCAGATTTTTACAATTAAAATTCACTATTCATGCTCCGGTGGCCATTTTTGTCTGAATAAATTGCAGGAATTCATTACAGGTGCTTTACAAAGGAAAATGAGCTTTTATCAATGTCAATACATTGCATATATCCTCCGAATCTGAAGAATTGTCAGATCTGCACTAGTATTGAAGAAATCCGGCCAAGTAAGAAGAAAAAGAATTATTCAGACGAAGATAGACAAAGCTATGGCGAAGAAAGATGAAAAAGAAAGCACAATGAGTCATGCATCACTTCTAAATTTGAGATATTGGAGACACGGATCTAGGCTCGAAACCTCTTCTTTGAATTGATAGACAAATCCAGAGAGAAAGCTTCACTCAGTGGAAAGACTTCACTCATGCGTGGGAGAAACTTCACTCATGCGTGCGGAGAAACTTCACTCATGCGTGCGAATGATGGAATTATTTGAGTTGCAGCTTTTCCATCCATAGCCCGATTGCAAAGTTTGTTATGCGAGTGCGAGATCCATATCCAGATGCGAGATGTAGATGCGAGATCAAATCCATATGCAGATCAGATCCAGATCTCATAGTTGCAAAAGCTTCCAGCACAAAGGCTTCATCCTCTTGTTTCGAATGCAGCCCGTGAAGAAGTCAGTGCGTGGAAAATTCCTTCCAAGATCTTGTGCATGTGCTCTCATCTTCCAGTTGAAGCCTTCATTGAATTTTCATTCACCCTGAGTGCTTTCCAGAATTTTTAATTGCTCATATGCAATTAAAAATAAGGATGATGAGTTATCTACGACCAACCTTGCATTGATGCATGTACAAAGAAGAACTGCAAAAGCTTCAAGGATAAAAGAGAAGACAAGGCGAAGGCAAAATTCAGCTTGCTTCCGATTCCAAGCTTGCAATTCAGCTTGTTTCGAGATCCTTGTTTGAGATCAGTTTCAGTTTGAATCGATTTGCGTGAGACATGAAAAAAGACAAAGTCAACTTTCCTCTTCCTTCTTCTTTCCTCGAAAACAAAGTCGACTTTCCTCTTCCTTCTTCTTTCCTCGACAAAGTAATTGAGCGATCAATTAAATTATACAACTTAAGTGATTGGTTTAAAAGCCATTACTTGAAGAAGTCAACTACTTGGAGATAGGTGGCACGTGCAAAATAGAAGGTTCTATTTTCAGTTGCAAATCATACATGTCATGCAAAGAGGAATTCCAGGAGGAAGATTGCCAGTTGTTTCTTTTCCGACTTCCACATGTGCTAGTTCAACTAAAGCTTCAACTTGTAATTGCCCCTCTACATTCTATAAGTAGAGGAAGAACCTTCGGGTTAATCGATCAGAATTTGTAAGCAGCAATCTTGTGTTCTAGACTTTGTGCTGAACCCTTGAGAGCAACTTGGAGCAAAGGAATACAAAGGAGCAAGTTTTCGGAGAACTTTGTGTCACGGTGTACTGTGTTTCTTGCTTTTAATCTTAGATCTCTTAATAAACTTTGTGTTATTTTAGATCTGGATCTAGAGCTGCCTTTGTTTTATAATTTTGTGTGTTCATATCTATTAAGTTTCTTCTATGTGCATGCAATTAGCTCTGCTATCTACTAATTGGGATGCACATCTTCCCCATTTCTTCTCTGTATTTCCTTTACTTCCTTCTTCTATAAAATACTTCCTTTCTTGAAGCAATTTACTTACTTTTGAGAACTTCTTAGTTATGGTTCATGAACTAAGTGGTTAAAGTAAAACCCACGATAGATAATAACACATTTTTATTGACATATAAAAGGAAGTAGCTCTATTTATAAAATTGCCACCACAAAAGAACCACCTCATGCATCTCAATCTAGTCCATCTCTGAATTATCTTGCCTCCACACCCTCCACCTCTAGGAAGGTCGAACCTTTCTACATAGCTTTGTTGGTCAATGAGTACAAACTGGAAAATTACATCATTGACTCCTGTGCTTTGGATAACATCATGCCTGCAAAATTTTCTAAAGCTCTCGACCTCTCCCTTTCTCCTACCTCTTTTCAGTGTCTCTCCATATAAATGAAAGTTCCCCTTATGGGTTAGATCAATGATGTTGAGGTAGCCTTGGAAAATTTTCCTGACAAGAAAATCACAATGAGAACCATTGTAGCAGACATGCCTGCCTCTTATGGTACGTTGTTGGGACGAAGCTTCTATCAAGATTTTGGAGGAGATTTACATTTGGATTGATAGTCGCACGCCACCATCTTGGTCAATGGTAAAACAAAGAAACTACTTCCCATCACAAAAATGAATTATACTGTGCAAAAACTAGGTGACCCAACAACAAATATCCCGTGTCAAAACTATAAATTTTACAATTTTTTCATAACCTTGGAGGATGATATTGAGCTTGCCATATTGGTAGAGGAATTTCTGAGCATCTTGGAGATGATCAAAGAAAATCATGATGGTTTGATGAAATCAAAGTTTGAGAGTGTGTACTTCTCATGGGATGAGATCATAAACGAAGTTGCTCCATTGGATGTTGATGATGGTGATGAGGACCTTGATTTAAGGAGTAATCCTCATCAACTTATTGATAAGTAACTTCAATGTTTTTGATCATGTTCTTGAGGCTCAATATGAGTTTCCATGTGATGAGTATGTTGGTGAACTTGAAAGCTTCTCTTTCTCGTTGGAAGAAGATGACAAGAAATGCAAAAATGGCAACATGTTTCTGCCTCTTGAACTTGAACCTATTCAAGGAGATGATGATTTCATCATGAAAATGGATTTCTTGGTTCTTGGTGATCAATATTGGGAAAACAATGATGACAACATTTCATCTCCAATGTTGTGCTCATTCCCTTTTCATGAGGATGGAAACATTCTTGACGAAAAATGGAGAGATGGAGTGTTGCTTGGTCTTAAGGCTGATTTTGTTCAAAATGGAAACATTCTCAATAAAATTCAACCTTTCAGTGCTCACTCTACCCAAGAGAAGGATGCTCTCAGCATAAAAATGGATGATAAATACCAAAATGGACAAGGCGAGAAGATGACCGTTTCAATTTTGCATGCCCAATCTTGAGTTCATTTTCTTTCCAAGATGATGATGCAACGATGCACGTGACACGGTGCAAGGAAGCACATTGTGAAAAACCCGAACATGAGAAAGGCGATTTCTTGATCAATTGAGAAATCGAGAAAATAAAGAGGTTAGTGACAATGATGAGGTTTCTGAAACATCTGCCAAGAATCAACCCATGGAAGTGGTGGTCATGAAGTAGATATATGATGAAGAACAAATGTATTGGTATGAAAATGATAAGTCAAGTATAATCAAGAATCATCTTTATGGCAGTGGTGAAAAATCAACAAGTGGAATGAACTTGAGAATTAAGGAGAGGCCAAAAGAAAGTTTGAAAGTGACAAAGCTAATAAATTGAGCAACGGTGGATCCTCGGTGCACTAGAAATCATGCTAGATCTATCAAGAAGATGAGGAGAGTTTCGTACTTCAATGAACCTTACAACGTTTTTGCAAAAGAAAGGCATCCGGTAATAATTGTTTACGGGTAGGCACTTCAGTTTGCTTAAGTGATTCAATAACAGCGGGTTTTCCCCACATGTACATAGGTGATTTAGGTTTTTTTCCTTTTGTTTGTGTTTCCTTTCTCGTTTCATGTTTCCATTGTGTTGTGTGTTTCCATTCTCATCTTGTGTGTTTATTTCTTGTCATGTGTGTTTGTTCAATAAAGGAATTTGTGTTGTATATCTCTATGGTGACTTTGTATAGCCCAATGGATAAGGCATTGGTTAACAATGTGTATTGAGATTACGGATTTCATGTTTATGCTATCCTCACTTCATTTGATACTGAGAACAAGTCCCCAAGATAGAGTTAGTTGTCATATAAATATGCAACCTAAAAAATTTCAAAATTTCAAGCATAATAATGGACAAAGTATCAAAAATTTTGCTCCTAACCCTTCCTAAACACTCTTTAGATCAATCTACCCCCTTTGTGGTGTTTATAATATCCTGAAAGTATGAATATGCGTTGTACATACTTTCCCAAGTGTTCAAAATGTTAAGGCAAGGTGACTCATGCCATTTCAATACTTGTGCTTCTAAAGGTGAGTTCTTTAATAAGCATACGAAGGCTACTCTTAGATTTTTGATCCATAGGGATCTAGAAGGACACGACTTCATCAAAATAGCTAGTACCAGAAGAGAAATTTAGCATATTGAAGAGCATACTGTAAAGTTACAAAACCGCCACTCTGTGCAGAGTAGCGGTTGCGGAACCACCTCGACGGTTGCGTAACCACCTCTCTGCATAGACCGACGGTCACATAACCGCCACGGTGGTTGTATGATCGTCATTCCGTAGACAAGGTGGTCCTGTCACTAATGGAAACAAAATATAACCACAAAAAATCATAGATTTTGAATGTTTGGATCGTGTCTCTTCCTTGTACGACCCTTCATATTCTCCAGTGCATAGGAGGGCATGGGAAGCAACTATATATACAAGGAGAACAAGTGGTTTGGGATAATCGATTCATGGGAGAAGTGAGAAAGAATACTTTGGTGCTAGAATTGAATTGTAGGAGCAAGGCGTGTGAGGACGAGCAAGAAAGTACGAAGGAGGTGTTGACATTGTTTATCTTCCTTCATCTTATTGTAATCTGTATCTTCTTTTAATAGAATTGGCCAATATATAAAAGTGGGAAGAAAGAGCAATTTTCCCTTCCCGACTGGTTTTCCCTCAAATTGGGGTTTCTAGGAAAAAAATTTGGTGTTGTGCATTAATTTGTTCATTCTTTTTTGCTGCAAGTAGTAGTTCTAAGTAGCAACGAGATTCATTCACTAGCTTTCAGTTTTATGTCATTTTAAATAATTGGAAGTAGAAATAGTAATTGTGTGGTCACGTAGATCTCCAAAGTAGAGGTTTATAGATCATTTTGGTATCATATCTGATTATATCCGAGGATTGTGGTATTCGTTCTTGTGTGATTTGTATGAAAATTACAAGGTTACAAGGTGAAATAAGTATTACCTTGCAATCTAGACATATCTACGAAGAAGTGGAAAAAAGAGTTAGAGATCAAATGGAAGAAGAGAACTTGGTCCGAAGAATTGAGATTCTAAAATGCACTATGGATAGGGTGTTTCAACACCAAAGAGAAATCTCATATTTGCAAAAGACAACAACAGTTAAGCAAGAATTCATGGACTCAGTGGTTCGAGCTCTGGCCAAAAAAATGGCATAGGAAAGAGCCATGATGAGGAAGAATATGTGGAAGAGCGTGAAGAAGAAACTCTAGTTGAAAGAGAAGGTAAAATCTGATCATGCTCCTTTTAAAGTTGAAACTAAGGTTGAGATAAAAAGCTTTGAAGGACGAGTAGATGTAAAATTGCTAGATAAATGGTTAAAGCAATTGGAAGTTTACTTTAATGTACATAATGTCTCTGAGGCACAAAGGATTACCTTTACACGTCTCAAAATGGAAGGACATGCTCTGGTTTGGTGGGAAACCCAACTAGCCACTTGTGAACAAACGAAATGCCCTATTGTAAGTTCTTGAAAGGGTCTTAAAGAATTGCTTAGAGAAATTTTTTATCCTATTAGCCATATGACTGACCAGATGATTAAATGGAAATATTTTAGACAAAGGAGTGGTCAAAGTGTGCAGGATTACACCACGGAGTTTCGGAGAAAATCCATGTTTCTCAATATGGACTTGGAGGATGAGGATATTATAATCAAGTATTTGGGAGGACTTCAAACTCACATTCGAAGGAAGGTCATCTCCATGAAGCTCAGGGATCTCAATGAAGCATGTGTGCAAGAATATTACATTGATGACTAGAAGAAGCTGATGAGATACGGATTCAAGGAAAAAAGTCAACAAATCAGCCAAAGAAAGAGTAGGGACGAAAAATTAACAAAGGTAAATGGAAAGGTAAAGGTAAGAAGACCGCTACCACTTTAAATAATTTTAAAGATCCTAAGAATTTTTGTAAGAATTAAGGTATCAATGGTCATCTTGACCTTACATGTTGGAAGTTACATCTGGAATTGCATCTAAAGAACCGAACCAAGGATTACTAGAAATCCATGACAGTTGTAAGGAAATACTGGGGAGGTGGAAATAGAGGATGATTCTAATGTAGACGAGAGGCTAAGATGCACGACCACCAACATGGATAGCCAAGAACAAGAGGAAGAGATGAGTAAGCTATTTCAGATCAAAATCCAAATCAAGAGGACTAAGGTAAATGTTTTGGTTGATATTGGTTCTCAATCTAATTTGATTTTGATGCGGTTGTGAAGAAGCTTGGTCTTGAAACTTATGAGAATCCACATCCTTATCCTTTGGGATGGGTGAAGAAGGGTGTAGAGATTTAGGTAACAAGAAGATGTAAGTTCAAGTTTGGGATAAATTCTCAGTATATAGATGTATTGGAGGTTGATGTAATTCCACTTGATGCATTTGATGTTGTTTTGGGAGTCCTTACTTGTATATCAAGGATGTTATATTCATGAGAAAGGAGAACCGATATAGATGGGTCAAGGATGGAGTCGATTCTGACACCCAAACACACCGGGGTAGGTCAAAGCTTGTTATGGTAAGTACTAACCCAACAAAGAGACTAATTCAGGAAAATCATAATCAATTTTGTTTACTTTTTATTGAAAGATAAGCAAGATGGGGTAGAAATTTTAGATATTTCTAACAAGGGATGAAGGATTTGGATAGCATAATTTAGTCTTTTCAAGAAGTATTCCAGACTCCCAATGGGTTACCACCAAAGCGAGAGGTAGAGCATGAGATTCAGTTGTTTCTAGAGTCCCCTCTACCAAATATTGGGTTGTATCGACAATCCTTGTTGGAGAGTACAGAGGTAAAGAAACAACTCCAGAGCTATTAGACCAAGGGGTAATACGTCCAAGCACCTCACCATGCAGTTCACCTATTGTGATGGTGCCAAAGAAGGATGGTTCTTAGAGAATGTGCATTGACTATCGTGCTTTAAACAAGATTACCATAAAGAATAGATATCCACTCCCACGCATAGATGATCTCTTGGACCAACTTCAACATGTAAATTTCTTCACGAAGTTGGATCTCAAGTCGGGTTATCATCAAGTCGAATGAAGGAGGATATATGGAAGACTGCCTTCAAAACAAAATAGGGTTTGTATGAGTGGTTAGTACTTCCATTTGGTTTATGTAATGCACCCACTACATTTATGAGATTGATGAATGATGTATTGTAGGAATTCATAGATTCATGTGTCATTGTTTATCTAGACGATATTCTAATTTTTAGTGCCACATGAGAGGAACATCTAACACATTTACAAAAATTCTTATGACGTTCTCATGGAGAAACAAGCTGCTTTATGCAATATGAAGAAGTGTGAATATGCTAAATAGTCACTTATCAATCTCACACACGTGGTTGGAGGAGGATAGTTATGATTGGATCAAAACATTTTGGAAGCCATCACTAACTAGCCAACACCAGCAGAGCCAAAAAGAATAGGAGTTTTGTGGGAGTAGTATATTTACGAGGAAGTTTATTTCAGGCTTCTTTGTTATTACAACACCTCTACA
This sequence comes from Taxus wallichiana var. yunnanensis, assembly GCA_018340775.1. Taxonomy (NCBI): domain Eukaryota; kingdom Viridiplantae; phylum Streptophyta; class Pinopsida; order Cupressales; family Taxaceae; genus Taxus; species Taxus wallichiana. Next base: position 562,760,121 of record CM031242.1, on the reverse strand, counting down.
CACAACGAGTGTAAAGAGTAAGGGTTTTGAATGGGGTAAGGAACAAGACAAGGATTTTGAATTATTAAAATACAAAATTAGTCATGCTCCAGTACTTGCTCTTCCTAATTTGCAACAACCCTTTGAAGTAGAGACAGATGTCAATGATTACACTATGGGAACAATGTTACTATAGGGAGGTAAGCCAATATGTTATCATTATGAAACTTTCATTTCAACATTTAAGGTATATTTAGTATCGATAAAGAAATGTATGCACTAGGTCAGGCAATAAAGAAATGGAAACATTATCTGTTGGGTACAAAAACTATTATGCAAACTGACCAAAAATATCTCTAGTATTTGCAAGCATAGTCTAAATTGCAGCAGAAAAGGAACTACAACATTTCCATCCGACGATCAAGTATAAGAAAGGAAACACAAATTTGGTGGCAAACATGTTGTCTAGGCCGCCCACACAGGAGAAAATCTCTAGTTTGGCCACTATCTCTCATTTTGAGCCCTTCAAAAAAGGAAGCTTACAAAGAAGAATATGCTCAAGACAAAGATTTTGGGGTGACATATTAGTAGTTGCAGTCCAAAGGGGCTGAAAAGACAAGTTGTTTTACCGATGGGGGAAGCTTTGTGTGCCAAAAGAAGAAAGTATTCTATTGATGAGGGAAGCACATACCTCGAAAGTAGCAAGAATTTTGATGTTGGATAGACCATGGCAAGGTTCATTTTAAGAGACCTTTGGGAAATCAAAGTTGGAAAATCCCCAGTGCATATCCCGGAACCGCTTTCACCAAAAAGGCAAGTTTTTGGGGTTTGTGTGCAAATATTTTTCTTGAAAAAATATTTCATTTTCAATTCATGTGAGAAAAGGCTGCAAACGTGCAACATGACCTTTATGAACCGAGCCTCGGCCAACCCACAAAGAATTGTTTTCACTCTCTCTTTCTCTTTGCATCGAGTAGGAGGTGTAGTTGGAATAGTGTTTCCACCGACAACCGATTGCCATAGATCAAACCCAAGTGACATGAGGTAAGTCTTCATTACGAAACTCTAGAAGGTGTAGTTTGATCCATTGAACAGGGGGTTCTTAGGAGGTAGAAAAACCACTTGTTGATTGATTGCTTGTCATTGTTGAATTGTTTGGATCTCCCTTGAGTTGTTAAACTCACCACATCGGAGGCAGAGCTCGACACCAATTATTAGTGCTTGGAACACTAAGAGGGGAGTGAATTTGTGTTCAATTCAAATTTTGTTTGACAATTACACCTTGATCAAATTCTTAAGTTATGTTTTAGATTGCACAAACACAAATTAAATAAAAAATGATCACACACGAGAGAGAGAGAGAGAGAGAGAGAGAGAGAGAGAGAGAGAGAGAGAGAGAGAGAGATGATTTTTAAGTGGGAAACCCAAATTGGGAAAAAAAACCCACTGAACCAAAGGACTAATTTCTCAATGGTTACAAGATTGTTGAGCTACAACTCAACTAATGAAGCTACAACTTCATATCAAGCTATAACTTGATGATAAGCAAGCTACCACTTGCAAGGAAGATACAACTTTCTGATTATACTAAGCTACAACTCAGCGGTTACACAAAATCTAACCACACACTCCAACTTATTCTTGAATAGCTGATTGTGACCCTATATTAGCAAACTAACTTTCTTATTCCACCTGCAATTTCATCAATTCATTTCACACTTTCCACTACTCTCGACTTCACGAAGCATTCATTATCTCCTCTTGTCTTACCAATTCAATACCCTGCACATTCTTCACAATACATCATTCAACACAACCATCTATATTCATTTCACAAGAATTAGTCTCAGTTTTATAGTTTTCCAAACATTCTATCTATGTCAACAAATGTATCTCAATCAATTACACCTCTATAATCACATGCATTAACAACACTTCCTCTACACACACACTTGTATTTGTATTCCTTAAGAGTCAATTCAACCTTTCACATTCTAATTCTTCTCAAGACTCTACCATTCATTGCATTCTATTGTTGAGCTAGCAAAAACCTCAACACTAACTTTCCAACTTCTATCTTTTTGTTTTCATACCTTTTGGGCCTTTTTGCATTGTTTGAACAACCACAATACTCTTCGTATTATTGTATTTCTCTCAAGAATAGTTCGAGATAAATAAAATTTGGCTGACAAAGACCCTTGAGCTTCTCCTTTACTTGAATAAGGAATACTAAGTCAATTTTCATGACCTTGTAGCTTACAAATTTCTAGGAAACAACTATAGTTTGGAAGCTCAAGCATGTCTCACCTTGTTTTTAACATTAAGCCTTGCACTAAGTCAATAATGCTAAGTACCTAAGCACTTATTAAAGCTCCCTTTGATGTCAAGAGGATCATATTTCACTGCATTGAAAGGTCTTTTGAAGGAAAAATGCATTCAATCGGTCACCGAGAGCAGAAAACAAGAATATTGGCACTCGTTTACATCACTGTCATGAGAAATCAAGTTTTTATACACCTCCCAACCAAATTAAAAGATTTTCCAACTTCCTTCAAACTCCTTGGAGTTGAACAAATAATGATAGAGATCTCTAATGAGTAATAAGGGTTTTAATTTGGTAAAAACCCAACTTTAATGCCCTAACACGATTGTGTAGTAACACTTTGTCACAAAATCCTCCTTGGATTTGAAATAAAATGGTCTAATTCCTTTTATAGAAGGTTTACGACCCCTCCACAGAGACACCTTCAAATTTTTAAGGATTTTTCATTGGTACAAAATCGAGTTTGATGAGTTTTCCTCTCGAAAACGCTAGTTTCAAGTTAATGGCCACTGTAGACACTCAAGAGGGTATTTTCACTACTTCTTTACTCATTTTTGGTCTTTCTTGAGTCTATGCACTCCACCAAATTCTACTTGTCCTAGTAGAAACTTCTTGCACTCTTATCTTGTCTTGAACAATCTTCTTAGACTCCCAACAATCGAAGTTTTCTTTGCAAATATGTCCCTGCTTTGGTTTATGACTTCAAAGGAGATGGAAGCCCTTGATAATATCTGTCTCAAAATAAATAGCATGTCTTTGTGGATTTAATTGCTCAACCCAATGTATACAATCATGATTTGAGCGAGATTAGATATCACCGATCATTTCGGGAATGTGTGAATTGAGCTTACATCACCATGAATTAGTTTTGAGTCTTAGAATTCTTGCTTTAAAACTTCCACTCACCCAACTAATATTTTGCACTTGTCTTTTACAAGGAATGTGCTCAATCATGCTCATACTTCTTTTGACTGAAATTAGAGGGGAGAAAAATGGTTTTCAAGCTTCTTAGAGACATCATACATGCATTTGTAGGATCTAACAAACTTAGAGAAATTTAACACTTCACCATAACACTTGTAAGTTCCAACAAGTTACCTTGATCATGTATAGGATGATTAACACCTCATGAACCATAAAAACACATTGCACATCACCTTCTACTGAAGAGAGATAAGTTTGAGGTCTTGATGTGTGATTGCCTAGTCAGAACTTTGTAAAGCAAGTACATACCTATATGGTACAATCCACCCTAAGGAACAAAAGAGTCACCATTTTGACTTAGAGGAGGTCTTCGGTGCTTGTAAGAAGTGTACTTGGATTGCACAAGTGATTTGGAGTTAAATAACTCATATTATGCCTATCAATTCAAGAGAGCCCGAAGAGAGAAGAACATTGGTAGAAAAGATAATAACTTCTTTGATTCTCAACAAAAAAAAAAATCAATTTTTTCGCAACACTTGAGGTTTTAATGCTCTTCAAAATTTACTTCTATGATTTATCCGAAGAAGGCTTAATAGTTTTCTTGGATGCTAAGAAGACAGGGTGCTCAATTTGCATTCCTTAAGAAACCAATTTTAGGAAAACTTGCATAACTTCCACAAACCTCTTCAAAACTTGATGAAATTTGGCATGAAGCACTAAAAGACACCCCTCTAAACACTCCATAGGTTGGTTAGCCATAAATTTTCATGTATAGATCAGACCTATCTCATTTACCTCAACATTCACTACTAGTCCTCAAAGACAGTTTTGGTGAACTTTTGATTTTGCCTCCAAGAGCTGAAATAAGCCTTGTTGTTGCTCATACATGCCCTAGACAATGTCCCTAGGCTCCTCCCATGCTTACATAGTCTTTTCATGACCTATATTAAGCTTTCACACCTCATTAGGCTCTAGAAATAGGCCTAAATGAGCCAGTTTCAACTAAGACTTCCAAAAGATGACCTAAATCTCACTCCAAGAGCTCTTGCTCATGCTGACACCATCACCTATAACATTTAGAACTTCCGAGCCAAGCTACCAGCCAGCACTCTACCTTCCATGGACATCAACCTTACTATTCAAGCTGTAGCACTTTGAGACCACCTTGAAACCATCCTAAAAGCTCGAAACCAACTTGAGAACATTGTACACCACTAACAGACACCTATCTACATGAAATTTCACTCCTCCTTTGCCATCAATGCCATGTGACATCAATGACAACACAAACCAATGCAATAAGGTTCAACATTTACATCTTTTAATGCATATCGTACCAACATTGCATGTATGAAGCCTTTCCCACCATGTAGTATCCATGCTAAGGGCTGAATTCCCCTACAAAGGTACAACATGTTAGGACTTCCTGGAAGAACATAACAACTCAGAATTTCTGAGTTAGGATCAACATTCTTCTTCCTCTTATCTTTGCCCAAATTTTGATGGCACTTGTGTGGGGTATCTTTGGCAATCTTCCCTTCATGCAAATTTGACTTCCTTGCATCATTTGACCACATGCCAATATTAGTAACCAAGGAAATATCATTAAATATCAATGAGATTTAACCTTGGGACTCATGCTCCATGATTTATCCCTTTTTTCTTGTCAATAATGAAGAGCTCTTTGCCTTATACTCTTGTAAGTGTTGTTTCCCTTGAGTTTCCATGAATCTGTGACCTTAGCTCTTCACACCATTCCTCGCACTTTCTTTAAGTTTCCATTACATTTTCCTTGCTTACATATATGAATTTCTTCTCTGTCTAATATCGACATTTGGTTCCCTCGAAAGTATATATTTTTCTAGAAAGGGTTCTTCCTTGACAATTGTTAGTTTATTGCAACCACTAGGTGACATCAATTCATCATTAAGCACACCGGGTTTTTACCTTGGATGGCATGCTCCTTAACTTCCTTCATATGGGTGGACTCCATGATTTCACTTCCTTGCTCATCCTTACTATCCTACACATCAAATCTTTCTAGAAACCTTTGTGAGAAATCAGCAAGTGAAGCAACGGATTCAACCCCTTGGGTCTTCAACAAATGGCGTCACCATTTATTTTCTATTCCATCCATGTATCTAGAGATAAGCATTAGAGCATCATCCTGACACATGATTATAACACAAGAAGGTCTCAAATTCTTTCAACCAATATCTCACAAAGATTTCCTTGGTTCCATCAAAGAAAGGGACTTGGGTCCACTTCATTTTTTCCTTGGTTGTATTTAGCTATGATTTTTCTTTCTTTTCCTCACGGACTAGGAGCAAAATTGGCTCTGATACCACTGTAATGTCCCCAAATGGACACTATTTGACCTCAAGTGGATTCTTAACAAATCCAAACTCAAAATATAAATTTATAAAACATTGATCAAATCAAACTTTGCAGATCTGTATTTTCTTCTAGAAAATGTGACTAGGGCATAACAAGAAACTCATACAAATCAGCCAATAAATTATACTTTCACCACTCCAATCTGATTTACCAAATTTATTAAGCCAAAATATGAAAGAACATGCAGATTTCTGATGCAAACAAGGCTGAAATAAATTTATTAAATATGTAGACTAATTGCCCTGCAAATGAATCTTTTTGCACACCAAAATTTATGAAAATAGATTGATACAATCTATAAAAATGAGCTTTGTTGATAGTTCTCCAAATCAAATCTGAAACAATCTTAAAACATACCAAATTTGACAAGAAGTGGGTTGCTCCACATGAAATAAATAAGTAAAACATTGTTGCAAACTTTCCCACAAATCCTTGTACCAAAAACTACACTACCCTTTATTTAATTGTTGGAATTACTCAGAAAATTACTATAAATCCGTTGAAGCACAATGGAAGCCCTTGTGTAGAGAATCCTCACAAACTCTTGGAGGGTTTTCATCCTCAAGAGTGTATTTCTAAAGGGTTTCGTCTTTAGAAATAAAATAAACAAAGTTGGAAGCTTCATACAAAAATTAGAATTGAGAGAAATATTCAAGTTTGTCTCCTAAGGCAAGTCGACTTGCCTTTATAGCACATAAGACCCAAATAGCCACCTTTCATGGCCAATCAGATTTTTCCTTCATTTAATATTTTTTCACCCACTTTTGCTTTCCTAATGCAAGTCGCATTTTCTAGAAGGGATAACTTTGGCCCATATGCTTTTTGCCTTTTTTCCCATTTTCTTTTGCTTCCCAACCAAGTCTCACTTTTCCATAAAAACACATTTTGCTAAGTGCTTTAATACTTTTATTTGTTTTTTCTATTTTAATGTATGATTAAGTCCCTAATAATTTATTATAAGTGCTTTTATAATGTTTTATTTATTTTTTTGCACTTTACAATAAAATATTAGAACTTAAGTCTCCCTTTTAAAATTTCCCTTAGTCATTGAGAAGACAAAATAGGCTAAGGGTCTTCGTCATGACTATTCTAGTAAGTGGGTTATTATTTTCAAAATGATGGGATGCATTCTATCTTTGAATAATTGTATTACTTACCTTTTTAAAGGAGGAAAAAATGAAAATAGAATAAAATTTGGTTTATCGTGTGTGCATTGAAATGGACATGGTGTACTTGAATGTTGTACTTATGATTTAGAGGTATTAAAACAACCATTTACCATGTTAATTGTTGTATTTTCCTTCTTAACACTTAGAATGTTTGGATGGAACTTATCTTTCCTTAGCTATCTAACTGAAACAAGTGTCTAATCTTATCGTGTTAAGAAAAGACTTAAACCTATTACAAGTTGTTTTCTTGTTTTGTACTTGGGACAAGCCTTGCAAGTCCATGTCCATAGCTCAGGTACGTTGTGTGAGGAAATGGCTACACTATGTGTACCCTGTCACATTTGGTGTGAGTACAATCATCATTCCTAGACGTCATAGTTCTAGTCTCCTCATGAACAAGCTACCCTTCATGTGTGTATTGTCCTTGGTACTCTAGTGGGTAGCTGAATCCTTGCAAAGATAGTTGGGTGTTTTCACCTATGATTGATCTCATTGAGAGATCTAAATGATGTGAGAGGAGTCTATGTGCCAGTTTACCTACACATTAAACTCTTGTGGTTGAACCCTTTTGTCCCTCATAAATAAAAGTGTTGCCTTGGTGAGTAATATCATAATGCTTCGGGTTGCTCAATGGTTTTGCGAGATAAGGATATTTGACCTCTCTAGTATTATCTTGTGGTAGGGTATGGTTCCCCCTTGAGTGTTATTGAAATTAATAAATCATGGGACTTCTCTTGAGGTTATTGGGAAGAAACTCTGATGCATATTTACCCAACAATTGAAATAGTTCCTTAGAAGGCACTTGAATGCATAAAATTGTATTAAATGTCTCACTTGTAATATGTGTGTAATACTTGAGTTGCCTAAGGACAAGTAAAAGGAATCATACGTGTGGGATCACACTCCCTAGAGTCCAGAATCCGTAAGTGTAGAGTAAGTGTCATATGAATTACAACTGTTTCTAAAATGATGCCAACAATAAGACCAAAGTATAAACATAAATGTAATTAAAACAAGGGTAAATGAGATTAAACTACAGAATGATTGTTACGAAAATTTGTATGCACCTTGAACAATGTCAAACCAACAAAAATGCCTAATGTGATCATAAAATGAATGAAAATAAAGGAGAACATCATTGGTGATCAAACATTCTTTCAGAATGGAAAATGCAACTTTGAGGCATGAGCACATGCTTCGTACACATAAATGTGGTTTAAACAATGATGTTAAATGAAATAATGAACATGTAGCTTTGAGAATGAAATATATGCTTATATGTTAAATGCTCTTCAAATCTATAAGGTTAAACAATGGAACTTAATTATCATAAAGATGTAACCATGAAAATGATGTGTTGTGGAATATGGCTAGCTAAGTTCTCGTGTGGGGTAAAGTCATTATAGCGTGTTCATCCTTTTGAGTAAGTTTGGCAATAGTGTGTTCGAGTTACCATGTTGTCTATGTCGGTCCATGCTTGTATAAGTGTCTCATTTGATGTTGACTTATTTCATTTGAGCTTGAGTGGTGTTGTGTAACAAGCAATGAAAGACAAAAAAATATTCTAGTAATTTTTCTATTCTATTTGAGTGTGGAAATTTTGGGCATGACATAAAACTTTGAAATATAAGGAAAAAAAAGCGAGAATGCCCTTATTGCACACTTTTGTGACCCCTAGGTTTGCTTCAGAGGCTATTGTCACCCATCACCAATCTAGTCTCGAGTCGAGTCAACGTTATAAGAAACATGTACAACAAACCCCTCATTAGGAATCAATATTGGTCATATATTCGAAGAAGAGAGGCTGAAAGGGATCCCAATCCCAAGATTTCAAGGAAAAGGACCAAGGAAACAATGTATTCTCAAACACTAGCAAGAAAGAGAAGAAGACCTATTTTAATTGATAAGAAGAAGAAGACCTATTTTAATTGATAAGGGTGTTGCACAAATTTTGGAAGAGTTGGCCTAAATTGAAATGCCTATAGCTTCGGAAACTTATATTGAAGCTCCAGAATCAAGGTCTCTAACTCCTGAAATGAAAGAGGGAAACTACGAAAATGAAAGAGTAATCTCTGAAAATGGAAGAAAGCTCCGAGAAATCGGGAAAGAACAATAGAAGGAACAAGAAGTAGTCCCATTTTCTTCTACACACAAATATGTTGTCTCAAAAGGGAAAGAACCAATTTCTTCTGAAGATGGCATCAACTCCTCCTCCCATCAAGAAGAAAAGAAGAAATTAAAAGACAACTTCAACAAGCAATCATGTTATCTAAAGTTGAGGCTACAATCCAAGAACAATAGAAAGAGAGAATTGTTGAAGATGAAATTAAAAGGTATGGAAGAAGCTAACTCTTCTTTGAAAAATGAGCTTCAACAAACAAATCTCCAAAGTATAGATAAAGATAAGAGCATTTCTAAATTGAAATTAGAAGTTTCTAGTTTGAGAAAGCAAAAAGATATTGGGCTCCAAGCTTGGGATGATTTAACCACAAAATGGGCAAAAATTTGTCAAGAAAACAAAAGGCTCCTAGATGAAAACAAAGTTAAAAAAAAGTTGAATCTAGCAAGGATTCAAAAAAAAAATTAGAATCCAAGCTTGGTACCATTTATGAAATAGCTCAAAAACTTCTATATTGCTTGATATACATTTGTTTTCTTCGAGAACAGTTTTATTTTTGGCAACTCACCAAACTTTGTTATGGCCTACCTCATGAAGCAAGTGATGCAAGAATTTTTATGGATATTTACAAGACTTGCGCAAAAAAGAACAAAATATGTTATGTGAATTCTTTTTATGTAATATGGTTGTTCCTAATGTACCTTATTTTCTACTCAATTTGTATGTGGGAGAGTTTCAGTTAAAGGCTTTTCAATCTCTCTTTGCATAACCAAATTTTATGGAGTAAAAAGACTGATGATTTCATGAATAAGGCAAGAACCATTGGATTCTACATAAGGCCTCAACTTACAAGTGCAGACCAAATGAGGAGAGAATTTAGAGCTTATTATTACCGGCTGAGTTTCTACGTGTCCAACCACAAATTATGGAGGAATGCATTGCAAATTTCAACTCTTATGGCCGGGCACACTACGAGGAAGCTCTTGCTACATGCAACAAAAGATGGGAAACATTAAATATTCCATTAAAAATAAGGAAGTAATCTCTCCCCAAAATCTCACATGGAGCATGAGGAGAGAAAAAACCATTGTGAAAATCATTCAACATCTAGCACATGAAGAAAATGATGAATGGATGGGAATGAGGACTAGACCACCTTTGCTTCTCATTCCTATGACATCATGGCAGAATACTACACCACAACAGGAAGAACAATTTAAAGAGTGGAGATTCAATTTTTGAACACATAGGATTCAAGAGTACAACTTCAAAAAGGTATGCAAATCAGTATGAAGAGTTTAATATAACACGAGGTTTGAGAAAAAGTTAACCCAAGCTATGCAGTTTTGAAGAAGACTTGCAAAAGGTAAGGTGTAAGGGAGATGATGAGTCCATAAATTGACCCATTAAATCATCAAATAATAATACTTTTACTCTAAAAAATATTAATCAATGCATTGGATGGTTTGATTGATCAAGTCCAAAGTAGGGAAATAATGCATCTTATCCTTATTTGAACTATGTGGACTAATGATTGAGGTTTTTCTAACTACTTTGAAAAGATGCATGGTGATGTGTGCAAGTCAATAAATTCATAATAATCATTAATGCAAGGTGTTGCAATCAAGGTTGGACGTGTCTACTCCATTATAAAGACTGAAAACAAGGAATTTGGTCCCTAGTTCTTCTATGATTTGTAACTAACTTCCAAACTGTTTTCATATCCAACTGCCTAGATTCATGGCCGTGTGTTGGAGAGGCAGTGGCTATAAAATGCATGTCTTGACTGATGTGATAGAGAGGACATATATATTCATATAAAGATATAGATATGTAATAGAAGAGGGAATAAAATGATGTAATACGAAGCATATATATAGTTATTTCCATTTTTTTTTGTAAGAAACTCCTTTTGAATGAATAAAAGCATGTTGTTATGAGAAGAAAATTGTGTTAACAATCCAATCAAGGGGAGTAAGGGCCTATTCAAGTGAGGAATTGGCTATTGTGATATTTATTGTAGTGAGTTTGACAAAAATCATTTCCAGCATTTGCAATATTCCAGTTAAATCAACATTTCTCTTTCAGTAGTTATTTCATTGCATCTTATTTTTAATTCTAACAAGTTTCATTTCAAAGTATTTTTATTTTGCAAAGCATTTCTTTCTGCATGTTGGTTTCAGTAGACTAAATGTTGTTTGAATTGTTGTTTAATTCTTAGTAGTTTAGAGATATTATTTTGAGTAGTTTTAGAAGTTGATTGCTTTCAATATTAGTAAAGAGAATAGACAAATGCAAATAGACAGATCAACCCCTGACCACCAAAACCACTTGCCACTAGTTATATGTCTTCATTGTATACTTTCTTGAACGTCGTCCCTGGTTAAAATGACATCAACTTCAAGCTGGTTGATTAAATGATTGGATATCATAACGACCCACCATATCGCCTATCATCTCAATCTCACTCTTTTGGACATATGCGTACCTATAAGGACAAAAGTGGGGTGGTTGATACCCTTGTATCAATTGAATGTCATGATCATGATATCTTTTCGCAATAGTCCTTTTGACATTTCTCCAAACATGAAAGAGTATTTATCAAGAACTTTATATAACTCGATGGTGTAAACATTTGTGTTGGATGTGTTACGAGGAAAAACATTGTCCTAAAAATCCATCTTCTCCCTTCTTGAGAATATTTTGCATTTGATGAGAAATAACTAGGTTTGGGGGTTTACATGCAATCCACATATTTTATATATATTTCCATCTCAATGAAAGTGCATGAACAACTCTTATAAACTCATCTTAATCATTCATAATTTATGAACCATTAGACTCGTAGAACAATGTCTACACTTTCCATTGAAATGGAAAACATATGAGAGTCTATTAAAGTACTTGCTCATGGCAATCTTCATATTATGCCACTTCCCTAAAAATATGGTTGTACCTTCATTTTTAATCGGGACCTAAAATTCTAGTACTAGACAAACAAGATAATTCAATTATGCCACTAACTTATTATTAATGAATTTATGCATGCTCCCGAGTTAATTAACATTGAAACTCTATGTTTCTTTTGAAACCCCACCACACTTAGGGTTGGTAGAGTGTTGATTCTGCAAGTGCATGCCACAAAATAGTTGGTTGGGAGTCTTATTATTATTTCCATCTCTTCCTCGAACTCTCATCTCGCTTCCTCATCCTCTTTCTCTCCATTGACAACTTTAATGTAGAATAGTTTCTTCTTAGTATATTTATATCATCGGTTATACTCACTATCACATTTGAAAAAAAAACCCTTTGACCATTTATCTTCAATTTATTGAGGCATCTATCACAGTAGGTTGAGAGAATAATGATGTTAGAAAACTACGAGTCTTTGTTGTCTTTGAATTATGTCATTTAAGTAGATCTCTCTATTCTACCATGTGGGCAAAGACAATGGACTCCAACATAGAACTCAAATTAAGCATGTGAACAACATGTTGGAAATTATCATCGAGCCTAATTTAACCCTAAAATTCAAGTGGGGCTTTAGAATAAATGTAAAACCCTATTTGAGAATTGAAATCTAGAAAGGATGCATATTCATATTATTAAATTAATATTCAATATACAAATATGAACATACAACAAATGACTCAAATGTTTGATTAATTAGGGCACACTCTAAATATAATAAAATCACAATAAGATGGTGCACTTAGCTTTTTTATACATCGGTGAATTTTATGGGCTTGAAATTGGGAGAAACAAGCAAGAACATTCATTTAAATTGTCCATCTTCAAATTTTGGCCTCTATCTTCCATGGGATAGAATCATCTAAAATGGACAAAATTAACCATCTTATCCTATCCCTATTCCACAGAATTTTTATGGTAATTTCAATTTCTTTATTTTGGTTTGTGCATCTTCATCTCGATCTACTCTCTTTTTTTTTTTTGATCACTCCATATATGTGTGCATGTTTCTGTACTAGAAAATCCTAACTTTCATGTACAAGCCCTCAAAGTGGATTTTTTTGGAGGAATAAGGTAAAAAATAATTGAATTTGTCACCCCTACACTACCTACATTGTCTTGTGTGGAGCTCAAACAAAATGTAGTTATCCCACCTATATGGAAGTGTAATTTTGCTCCTTTCAACTATATGTATACAACTTGAATTTGGCTCTTTGACTTGGATTTGAATGCTCTTGACTTGGCTTGGATTGCTTTAGACATGCTTAGGGACTACTCCTCGTGCATGATTTTGCAATAGGGAATAAATAGGGCAGCTTGCTTGATAATTGCTAGATATTTACCTAGTGATTTTCCAGGCGAGTAGTAGATGATTTATAAGTCATACCCAAGTGAGTAGATGAGTGGATTTGATTTGTATTTATATTGCTCCAAAATTAATATTTTGTAACAAGGCCGACCTAGAGGGAAAATAATGACTCATGGAAAGATGCCTATTTAAATATGACTATTAAGAGGCTATGAACATGATCAACCAATAGGGATGTAATCATCTAGTTAAAAGTTAAACCGATGATCTTGCTTTTTATCACTCCAAATATGTGTGCATGTTTCTATACTAGAAAATCTTAGTTTTCATGTACAAACGCTCAAATTGGCATTTTTGGGAGGAATGCGGTTAAGGGAGTTTTGAGTTGTGGCACCCCTGCACTACCTACATTCTCTTGTGTGGAGCTCAAACAAAAATGTAGTTATCCCACCTATACGGAAATGTAATTATGCTTCTTTGGACCATATGTATGCAACTAGAATTTGGCTCTTTGACTTGGATTTGAATTCTCTTGACTTGGATCAAGTATAGGGATGCATGATGTGGATCATGGCACCAAGTGTAACAAACACAAAAAGCACACAAGATCAACATGAAAAAGTCACACACAATTCCTGATGAGCGACAAGAGGTTGTACACAGAGGACACAACTATGTCACACAAACAAATAGGGGCCAAGTGCCACACAAGAAAGGCTATTGAGGCCGTAGACAAGGGACACTAGTGTGTCACACATATAAACAAAGGCCAAGTGCCACACACAAAAGACAAGTAATAACAACCCTTGTGCGAAAGTAAACATCAACAAGAGGTGTATAGAACAAGAGATGTTAGTCTATACGGTCCACATGTGTTAGTATCAAATCTTGGTGGGGACATATCACGAGTGTAAGCCATAAACAAGAGCAAGACAACTCTTGCTTTTTTGTTCTTTTGTAATTCTCCATGCTAATTTGTTGTTAAGCTAATTGTACTCATGCTTGCTCTAATTGTTGCTTCACAAGCCTTAATTTATCTAATTGCTCACTTGTTAATTTTTATTGTGATAATTGATATTGTTGTGATTGCATGACTATTTTGCTATCATTTTCTTTACTTGATTCGTTTACCTCATAAGTGTGTAACTTATCAATTTGAATGGGTTGTGCGATGGTATATGATTTTTCAACTGCGCAATACTTAAAAGGATGATCATTTGGTGTAATGGTGTATTCATGTCCATCATGTAAATAATTGACACATCCATGGAGTGTAGATGGTATTGCTTCCATATCATGAATCCAAGGTCGGCCCGATAAAAGATTGTAACAGAGGGTGTTATCCATAATGTGGAACGTGGTGAACATCATTATAGGCCGAATAAAATATCTAATGTAGTTTTTCCATTATAGATCACACAATATTGTCAAATCCTTTGATAACCTAAGCCAATTCTTGATAGAACTTGATTGTGACTATCCACATGTTGTAGCAAAAGAAGCGAACATATATTCAAGGTTGATCCATTATCAATTAGTACCCTCTTGATTAAGAAACCTTGAATCTGAACTGTGGTGAATAATGGTTGGTATCGGTCCCTAACATGATTAAAAGGTAAAGTTGCATGGTCGAAAGTGATGGCCTTATCAATGATCTTGAATGTATACTTAATAAAAGTGAAAGCAACAAGTTGTGTGTTATTAAGAAGAGTAGTATTTTGTAATGCCTCATATAAGATGTCCTTGTATGTAGTTGATTTCTTTAAATAATTCTATAATAGAAATTTTAGCATGAGTGTTGTGTATTTGATCCAACATATCATATCTCTTTTGTTGATTACTTTTTGGGAAAGCAGGAGTACACGATCATAGGGTAATTGGTTGATCGCCCTTGTTTGATTGCCTTCCTCGTCTTGTATTGGCATCATTGATCGTTGATTCAATATAAGTTAAGGTCCAATAATGGAGGCATGATAATAATTGGTACAATTTTTCAAATCGAGGGGGAGATAGGGCGAAAGGTTGCATCTGAAGCTCTTTGACATTGAGTAGTGACAAAAATTACCTCAAGTGAATACTATTACAATAAGAATAGAATAGAGGAGTGGTTGAGGATGTTGCATAACTTTGTAGACACTCATTTTGATAATTTACGTCTTGCAACAACACAAATAGTAGAACACTATTGCACAAACCCACACTTGTTCAAATTGACCAGTTAGGCTATCCCTAGCCATGTCTCACTCATTCTTGCTTACATACACAACCTACTTGTTTACATAACGGTCATATCAATCCATCAAATCAAGTTATACCCTTGCACATTGCAATTCCAATTCCCAGATCATTTGCACATGCATTTGAGACCAAAGCACCTAGAATGGGCCATAGTGTCCATACACTATGAACCCACCTAGCCGCTTTGGTCCCTTTCCATCCAATGATAATATTCTTGATTTCAATCTCTTTGATACACTTATAGTCAACCTTTCCTAAGTTTCCCAGATCTAGAACACATATATAAGCAAGTTATTCATCTCCCATTAAAGAGAGGCATTCATTCTACTTGGCACCTAACATCCTAATGAGCAAATACTAAAAGCAATCACAAGTCACTCCAAGACTCCATTGAGCTTCATATACTTTGCATACTCATTCTAGGGCAGTCATCCACTCAGGTCTACAAGTACAAAGGCACATTTCCAAAGTCAAGTCAAGCTAGGGAAAGTATCAAGTACAATCCTTTAGTTGCAAGACTATGGTTATCAATTTGGTTGCATATATTCAAGATATCACATGTTAGGTGAAAACGACATGCGGTTTGAGCCCTCTTTGGAGTAGTGATGACGTTGGCGGTGCTGACAGTGCCTGACCCACCTATGGTTTGTTATGTAAGACTCTCTCACCATCTAAGGTTTTGAAGATTGAATCAATTGCACAACGAGCATCACATAGTATCGGAGGTCTAGATTCCGGTAGGAGCAAAAGAAAGTAGTGAATAGGAGCAGAAAGTTGCAAAAGTTGAAAGCATAGAGGGATAAGGGGGTACAAAAAGGTCCATAGTGGGGGCATGATTTGGTTCATACCATACGCTTTGGCCAAGCAATTGTTCAAGACATTCTCGATGACGAATCTTTGTCAGATCATTTCCAACCATTTCCAATCATCAAGTCAACCCAAATCAACACAGGAAACAAAATATCAACTAAGTCCTCTTCTTCTTCTCAAAACTATCACTGCATTTCATCATCTATCGTTATCTATCTTATTTCATGTATTATCCTAATATTGCTACAATTAGCTTTGGAAACTAGTTGATTAGGATAATATTTCATTGAAGTTACTACCCATAAAGAATTAACCATTTAGGTTAAATCAAACTTGCTCATCATTGATATACTCGCATTCATTAATAACTTTAGAAGTGAGGACATTTGCACAAACCTTATTAAAAGTAAATATGGATTGTAATGTACAAATTATGTTCTAGAGAAAAATAAGGGAGGATAGGATTTGCGAGTTAAAGGCCCATTTTGATAGGGTATTCCTTGGAAAAAGTGGTTAGGTGTGTTGATCAATAACATGTTCACCAAACCCTAGTAGGAAAGAGTGTGTAAGATTAATAAATGGATTTTTCAAATGATTTAACCCTAAAATTCAAGTGGGGCTTTGGAGTAAATGTAAAACCCTATTTTATGATTGAAATCTAGAAAGAGTGTATATCAAATTATTAAGTTAACATTCAATATACATATCTAGTTAAGATGTTTTATTAAAAAGGGCACACGCTAAATATTTTTAAATCAAAAGAGGCTAGTGTACTTAGCTTTTTGTACATCAATAACTCGACCTAGGCTTGAAACTAGGAGAAGCATGCAAGAACATTTGTCAATGGTTCATCTTCAAAATTGGGTCTCTATCGCCTTGGGACAAAATCTACCAAAATGGACAATATCAACCAACTTATCATTTCCTTGTTGCTGAGACTTGGCTCGGTGCTTTTGATACGTCTCTTTTAGTTTGTGCATCTTCATCTATCTTCTTTTCCCTTTTTCACTTTTAATCACCTCAAATATGTGCAAATGTTCTATAATAAAGAACTGGGTTTTCTTACACAAACACTCAAATTAACATTAAATGGGGGAATAACATTAAGGTATTTTTAGGTTATGGCACCCATGCACCACCTAGATTTTCTTGTGTGGAGCTCAAGCCCAAATGTAATTCTCCCACCTATATGGAAGTGTAATTGTGTTCCTTTCGACTATATGTATACAACTAGAATTTGTATCTTTGATGCTTGATAATGTTTGTTTTGGCTTGACTTGAATGCTTTTTACTTGGTTTGGAGTGCTTCAAACTTGTTTAGGGAATGCTCCTAGTGTATGATCTTGCAATAGGGAAGAAATAGGGCAGTTTGCTTGATAAGTGTTAGATATATGCCAATTGATTTTCCACGTGAGTAGCAGGTGATTTCAAGTGATATCCAAATGAGTAAATGAGAGAGTTTGATTTGTATTTATATTGCTCCAAAGGTAGTATTTTGCACCAAATTCGACCTAGAGGAAAATATCATCTTGTGGAAAGGTTCCCATTTAAAAATATGACCATTGAGAGGTTATGGACATGATCGACCAACAAGGAGGATATAATCAAGCTGTAGTCGATTTTACTAGGCGGTTTTGTCAATAACGTTAAAAGTTGAGCTAATGATATGGAGAAGTCGGTGCAAGAGGGATAAGGTGTTTTCACCTTATAAAAGTATTCTTGTAAGTGATCGAGCAATACATTGAGGGATTGCGAAGCCCGAGAATAAAGTGAGAGAGAATGTTTGGGCTTGCTTTATGCGCATGGGTCATATATAATAAATACAAGCCAAACCCAACATTATCAAATGACAAATGACCAAATTTGGGTGTTCAAAAAGCCAACCTAAAAACAAGTCATTGAGGTTATCCTTTGTGATGTCCTCCACTCGTAAGGATAGATTATGGAATTTTTGCATATAAACTTTGATCGACCCTATTTGTCGTAGTTTGGCTAGTTAAATGAAGTAGTTCTTTGTCACGTTATTGTGATAGTGCATCTATAGCCATGTGATACTTAACAATGACCATGTCATACTTAGGCCCTTCTTTTGAGTACATAACCACACCGTATCAAATGAATTACTCTAATTCCAAATACAACGATGTAATTACCATCTTTTATACACAAGGGGATTGATCTATGTGACTAGATCCTTTCCTCAAACATGTGCATCTCTAATTTGGGTAACATGTTTGAACTCCAATATTGTAGCAAGGAAAGGTTTGAGGTGCACCGAACTAGAATTAAGGTTGCTTGGAGAACTAGTGTGAACCAACGAGAGAATTGTTGGCTTGTGGCAATGTGTGTTGAACTAGCAAGGAAGTCATATGCTTTGTGAGCTTTGCTCTCAAATATCCAAATTGTTTTTCACCATTTTGGTTTGTATGTTGTGCACCTTGTACTCAATTTACTCACTTTGTGATATGTCAAGGCAAACCATAAGGTTGAGGATCCGAGAGAGTCTTATTTCTTGTTCCTTTCTTCTTGAGGAGTTTTTCCGGGAGTGTCATTACCTTTTACTCTATCTCAAATTTGAGACTTTGTCATGGTTATGGTTTAGGGTTCAAGGTTTGGAGTGCAGGGTCTAGGGTTTAAGGTTCATCATTTGAGGTTTAGGTTTTAAGTTTTGGGGTCAAAATTAGGCTACCATTGGACTATATGATTGTGATTGTCTTCTTTTAACGAATCCAATACGATATAGGCAAAGGGTGAAAAAAAAGGAAAAGTCGGGTTATCGACAACTTATGACATTGTGATTGTCTCATCAAGACAAATCTAGTGTCTATTACTTTGCACAAGGGTGTGAAAAACTTCCATACTTTTTTCCTTTTTTGATTTTGATTTTTGGAAGAAAAAACCTCAAACAATATGGCATTGACATAAAAACAATTTTCTTCCAAATTATGACCTATTTTTTCAATCCTAAGGCCCTCATAATAGATACTAGGCCCCAAAAAATGCGCAACAAAGAACCTTGCGAAATCAAAGCTCACGAGACCACTTGTAATGAAATTACTTAGATAAATTCAACACTAGTTGAAATATCCAAACACAAAAATATATTAGAAGCAATAATTCACAATTATAATGGCAGAATAAAGTAGATCTACAAGATACGATCAAGAGAATAGCAGAATCTTTGGAATTATATGGCTAGCCACTTGAGGGTTAACCTCCACAACCTTACAACAAGAATAGAATATGTAATATGATTATCAAGTATCAACCACTTTTTCCTATATATACCCTACTTAGGCTATGGTTACTTCAAAGGCTAGCCCTATTGGCAATATGCAAACATTGAGAAATGTGATATGACAAGGTAAGCGATTATGTTAGTCATTTATCGACATGCATATCCCAATACATATTATATGGTTAAGGGCATATTGTGGAGCTATTTATTTGTCTACAACAGAGGCCAAGTATTGTGGAGCTATTGTTGCGAAAGTGAGCGGTTTAGATTTGGCACATTCTTTATGAGTTTGGATTTCCATAGGCTCGACCCCTGACACTTTGGTACAATAATCAAATTGTCATTACGTTGGTTGGATTTTTTGCCACTAAATGTGCCCAATGGAAGTATGCAAAACTCAGCAATAATCAAGGAAATTTACCTTTGGACGGGGTGAAATTTCCTCTGCTTTGTGAGAGGGCAATTCCCTCGTATGATGTGATTTTTGTATTTTTGGTGCTTTTAACCGGAAAGCACAAAAAGTCGCAAAATTGAGAAATGGAAAATATAAAGAGAAAGGAAGAATGAATAGGAAAAGAACACAACCCCGTAGGTGTTAGGCAAGACAGACAAATCTGAGACACAAAGTTCTACAAATCTATCTTATCAAGGACACACCAGTCCTTCTTGGTCGTACAAGATTGCCTTACAAGGTTTGTTGAATGGGAAGAGGAGAACTTCTCTATCTGGCAGAGAGGAATATAATGAGCGTGAAATATGGAAAGCACAAAGTCTTCTTCTCCCTCAAAATAGGTTGAGTATGGCACAAAGTCCATGTGCTTTGATAATCGGCACAAAGTTTGATTTACCTGGGCATCCACCATACTATGAAGGAACAACAGGGTTAATGATTTAATCACAAGTAGATTAGCATATTTTGCAATTGAAAATCATTAACACAACGGTATAAAATTATTGTATTAGCTTGTGTATACAAAGTTACTGACAACAAAATGTGCAAATAGAATAGCCTCTCTAAGAACATGGAATGAGAGAGAGAGAGAGAGAGAGAGAGAGAGAGAGAGAGAGAGAGAGAGAGAGAGAGAGAGATCCTTTTTACGATTACAATGCAGCCTTATATAGGCATCTTTTTCCAAGTAGTTATGAAACTACTTGACCAACTCTTAACCCCAATCTCAACCTCAAGTTGACTCAACTTGAGTTACATATCACATTACAATTTACAGATATATAATATTTAATTAATTTGGTAAACAAATTAATTAAATACATTTCAATTTGGTGATCACTTGGATGAGGATTAAATTTCTGCTTCATGTCGTCCCATCACCTGTGGTTGGAGAGAATGATGTCCATGCCTCTTAATTTCACTTTCAATTACCATTAAACCGTCATTCTGAACCGAGTTTGTTTTCTATTAAATTCTCCAATGAATGTATCAATTCCTGATTTTCTTGGTTGTTATGCGTGGATCTCGAAACCATGGTTCCAACAAGTATTTGTTTGCGCGATTACGTTGAGAATTGCTCAAGATACGACCATCAGAGTGCAAGTAGCTGTTTTGAGATTGCCAGGGTCATGGGACCGTGAACTCATTCCTGAGTAGCTGAAAGATCATATTTTAAAATACTTTAATCCCTCTGTAATGTTTTCTCATCTTTTAAATATCTTGGAGCCATTTAAATACAGTGAGCTCATCAGTGATTTCTTCATTCTTTGCATCTGAGATGGGACGAGAATTTAATACTTGGTGATTAAAGATTACCAACTCGGCCAACTCGGTCGAGCTGGCTATCTCCCCACACTACCTCACGGACTCTTTACGTTGCAAACCTTTGTGTGTATTGCCAACTCCTTATACCTCTAACTTGGCACCTCGTGACACTCTGCCAACCCACCGAACCATCTTGCCACATTGTCATGCTTATGTGTCGGCTCCATTTGCGCTTTACATTGGTCGTAACGAGCTCTCCCAATGAGTACCCCATATATTGGCGAAGTCGGTTTGTTTGGGCCTGCAACTTGGGCCAGATTTTTCGCCATCTCTGCATGACATTCACTGCGGATGGATCAGACTTTTGGTGCATCCATGTCCCGGGATTACACGAGACACTCGGGCCACGTTCACCCGCTTTCTCCGCCAAGGCTTCCTCCATTTGAATTACGGGCTCGCCGAGCTTTGATGTTCTGCCTTCGCTGGATTAGACTCGAGACGACTTGGTTTTTGAAAATGATGCATTTGTCACACAGAGCTTGATATGTGACTCACTGCTTGCAACAACTCGATGAGCTCGTTCACTAATTTGAATCTTGCAGGCCGATGAGGCAGCTCGGCTTATAACATAACACACTTGACTAATCTTAGATGATTCGGCCTGCTTACAAAATAGTTCGGTATCGCTTTCGTAGAGCCCAACCTTGTGTCCCTGTACAACTCCTGCAATATTGAGACTTCTCGACGGTCCTCATTTGATGGCTCAGCCTTTCAACAAGAACTCGATACTACCGCCCTGTAGTTGACAACTAAATTGTTCCACCAGCTTGATGGATGTCTTGCACAACTCGGTTCATACCGGTAGCTTGCTTCTATAATGACTGGGTATGATCTCCGCATGAGCTCGGTGGATGGATTGAACAACTTGCCTGTTTTGCTAGCTACTCGTCCATATTTCCTGAAGTAGTTGGGTTCTCACAATATGGGGGCGGCTTAGTCCTTTGAAGAGATAGCTCGGGCATCGAATGAGCTCGATCAACTCATCATTAGCTAACTTTGCATTCGCTCATCCCGATCCTTGACTCGAGCTCGGCACTTCTTTGTAGACTTTGCCGTTCCGCTTGTTTTACAACATTTAACTCGGTGGGCGCCCAAAGCTGCTCGACACCTCCATTAAATGAGTTCAGCCACGCATTGAAACAACTTGATTAACTCAGGAGCTCGAGCTCTGAATCTGCACCAGGGCTTCAAATAGCTCGGCCATGTTACAACAGTTCGATGAACTTGGGAATCAACTCGCCAATACTTCAAGCGGCTCACTCTTGGAATATGATCTCGGCTAACAGGTGCAAACAACTCGGTGACTCGTACTCTTGAGGAGCAACTCGTCCATGACTTGGTTAGCTTCATTGACCTATCGTTGATTCGATGAGCTCGTCAACTATCTTATTGTCATGAATGCTAAAAACGAGTTCGACCACCATCTCTTGAATTGGTTCGGCCACCAAAAGAGATCGATTGCAACAAAAATAGCTTGGCCTGTAACTAACTCGCAATGCCAATAAGGTGGTTCGATTCTTCTTATAACATAACTCGGCTCGAAAGCTCCAATGTAATAAAATAGCTCGGCCATACATTAGGAATAGCTCGGCCTTTGAATTTCTCGGTCCACCCCTCCCACTATCTTGGTAGGCATTAAATATGGCTTTGAGCGGCTCGATTTAGCAATGCACAGGTACGATGAGGCTTTTCATAGCTTGGTTCACCGTGTTGGAGGGCTAGCTTGGCCATGTATAACACAGTTCGGTTTTTGAATATAGCTGCCTGAGGTTGAAGCTTCAACTCATCCTTCCCCACATATCTGCATCCTAATATGAATTGGCTCCTTCTCCCCTGCAATGCAACTCCTTATCACCCCTATAATCAGCTCAGCCGCCTGATCGGAACAACTTGGTTTACTCCATTTAGCTTGCATATGCCAAAGGAGCTCGACCTTTTGAAGAGATAGCTCGGGTGTTCTCAAGAGCACTCGCCTACATCATCTCAGCTCGGAGAGCTCAAACACAACTCGGTCCACAAACAGCTCGCTAGAGTCCCTTCACCGACTCAATTTATTGCATTGCTCGGTGTATTATGTAAATAGTTTGGTGAGCTAAGAAAATAGCTCGGTTGGACTTTTTGCATAAATATTTCCATTCTACCATCCTTCTTGGTGATTTCTTCACAACATAGGCATCAAACCCAAAAAAAAAAATCAATATTAAAAATTTGCATCATTCTAGAACGGGTGACAACACATTCACATTTCCCCTTGATCTAGTTTAGCACTAACACACCAAGCATATTGAGACACATGCATTACATTTGGCAACTCACACAAGACAATATCATTGACCTCAAATTTTGCTAAATAGAAAATTAGGTTGTAAATATCTTCACAAAGCCTTTATTTGAGAAGTGATTTGTTCAACTTAAGACAACTTGTGGTAATAGAGGAAGGTGTTGTTGAGGGGGTAGTTATGTGATTCCTTCATCCTTCTATCTACCAAGTACATCTTTGGGGGATGTTAGTGCATTTAATAGTGCATACAATTTTCTATGATTTTAAGATAAATTTATAATATTAATTATAAATATGGACGAGCACAAACCCATGCGTACTTATCAATGCATTAGTATTAGATGAGCTTATTAATTAAGATGTTAATTAACTTCCACTATTAATTGGAAAGTTTTATCTTAAAGAAAGTCTTATCTTTAAGATAAGACTTACTCTACAAGTAAATACTCTTTAAAACCATAACCCTAGCCTCTTGTTCTTATGTGTATGCGAGCATAGAGGACTCGTGGTGAAGGTACACTTTATGGATGAGAGTTGTCATAATGTTGGTATTTTGCCAAAGATTCTTTGATATCATGTGATATTTATTCTACCAAGATAAATTTGTGTATTATCTTTTTTGAAGCTTTATTGATTTATACTATGCATACATGTTAGTGTCTATATTAGGTATTGCAAAATCTTGGAATATGTCTAAGTATTTTACAAAGAAAACATTGAGAAGATTGTAGGGTGCACCTTGATGGACCCCATTGGATCATTATGCAAGTCTACTTGTTGGTGGTCAAATGCTTGGGGGCACTATATTCATGAAGTGTGAGGTCTTGTGTTGATCCAAGTCTATGTATCTCATGGAGTGGCACCAAGTGTATTCCTTTGGTCTTGATTTTGCTTTTGAGGAAACACTTAAACGGCATTTGTTGGGGGCACCTATCCCTTTGATGTTACATGAGAGAACCCTTATTATAGAATTAAAGCGTTGGAGGGGTTCTCACCCCTGAAGTTATGGATGTTTGAAAGATGTCCACCTTTGCTTCCATTGATTTGTTTTCGCTACTAATGGAATCCATAGTAGGCTTTCATTTTTTAACAATATGTTTGGAGTTTTTACCTCCCAAAATAATAGGTCCTTGAAGAAGAGATCTAAGTGGGCAATTTGTTTACCCAAGTTCTTTCTAAATTTTGTGTTGGAGGTTGAAGGGTCATCTTTTGATGTTAATCCCCTTAAGATTTGAGTGTTACCTTTTGAGAGTTGCTTTGGAGAAACTTGAGCTATTAAGTCGGGGAGGATCCAACCTGGAGTTCTAAGGACACAAATTACTTCTTCAATGCCTAGATCTCGTAAGAACTAAAATGAGATATGGTTGAGCACATTATTTCACTTTCTATGTAGATCCCTTCCCTTTTCTCACATGCTTTATGGAATTCTCTTTCTTCCTTCGATACCTCCACCTCTTGTTTGTTTTGTTCTTTTTCGTTGTTGCTTATTTCTCTTCAAATAAAAAGTGAGTTCATTTTCAGGTTATTTGTTGCTTATTTTCCTTTAATCATTGTTCTATTGCCAAATTTTGTTCAACATGAGAAGCATACCATAGCTAAATATGCACGTTCATTGCAAATTATACATCTAAACTAAATGTTCTCATAATCAATGGGTAGCTCTCATTTGATTTTACATATCCCGAATTAATGTCAAGTAGGGGTTTATATAAATCAAGATTAAAATTAGTTTCGAATGAAGTTAAAGGATGCAATGTACTCTATTATGACCTTTCTTATTTTTTCCGACAACTATTCTTGCCAATATTCAATCGGTAGTAAAGGTAAGTGAACCCTAACTAGGATGGTTATGGGGAGCTATATGGTGTGATTACTAATAAGGGACCGATGTTTCATAAAGAGTCATATCTTCCTCGAAACCATGGTCTTCCTTGAACATCTAATATCTTTCTTTGTGCAAAGAGTAGAGTGTCATAAAATACCCTTTAGGTGTCATGAGAATGTCATGTTAATTGATTTCGTAAACCTTCCGAATTCCTACACTTTAAGGCTAAATGCTTTGGGAATAGGGAAAACATCCATGCAATGATATATTAGTACCTTTCCTTTGAGTAATCAAAGGCACTTTTCCATTTCATCATAGAGAATGACACTTTTGGAGGGTCTCAAGCTTGAGATAACAATCATTCTCCTTTTTGTGGGAAAATGTGGCCTAGTGATGAAATGTTGGGCATTATATTGGGTGAATTGGTTGAGATTTTCTTCGCAGACCATAGAGGTCTCATGTGAAGCAATATTTCAAAAATCCAAGACCATTGCCCCACGAGAGGAGTTGAGAGTCCTCATCTTATCGGGTCAATAGCTTGAGCAGATCTTACTATTGAGGGAAAATTACAGGTTTGGGTGGCTAAGGTACATAGAGTGGGGCAGGATAGGTAGGACTTTATATTAACCAATCTTGTAATCAATTTAAATATGATATAGTAGACAATGTGTGTTGAAGTCTCCAAATATAATAAGCTACCAATAAAGTGATGACCATCATGAATACACAACATTTGAATTTGTAATTTGAACTACAATCTATTTTAAATGGTAAAAAAAAAAAAAATTGAAACTAGGTAATCAACTTATCGATTCACATTCAACTTTTACCAGATATATTATATTAAACAATTAACCACAATATAGAACTTTACACTTCTCTTAACCTGCTACTATTTTCATTTTCTCCATGTTGTGCTTGAATCTAGACCTTCAAAATCTTGCCTTAAAAATCTTCTTTGTACGTACTACTTGTATGTTGTTTCCTCTCCTTTACAATGTATTATTTTATCAAGTATGTCAAAGCTATTATTATTAAACTAGCACATCAAAGGCTGTCTTCACACAGTTCAAGGCTGCCTAACATTATGCAATTCACCATTGTTATTCGGGCAGCTGGCCTGCAAATAGGTCTTTGCCTATACAAAATTAAGGTACTAAAGAATAAAAACTTGAAATAAAGTTTGTTTAAAATCAATTGTTTTAATCTTTTGGAACATAGCTATTGACCAAGAAAAAGGGGTTTAAAGTAAACAAAATTGCTTTAACCATTTGAATCACAAATGCAAACAATCATCTCCATATTGGATGTGATCAAGACGGAAATTATATTGATGGCCATTAATGCCCAAAATAGGTCTAACCTTAAAACTATAGCCACCAAGAAATAGCCTTCAAAGCAGTGCCTAATGCAACTCCTACCTAAAAAGTAACCCTAGGCTCGTTCAGCCATGGACCTGTGCACAATAATCTTATGTTCTTTACATGGACAAGAAAATTATATAAATCATGTCCTTTCAGATATAGTTGTCCTACTTAGTAATTTAAAATTTTCATAGTCACTGCAATTACATCTAACACTAATCTCAATCTAGAATTTCAAGGTTTTTATACAAAGCAGCAAATAAAA
The DNA here is from genome assembly GCA_018340775.1 of Taxus wallichiana var. yunnanensis. Lineage (NCBI taxonomy): Eukaryota > Viridiplantae > Streptophyta > Pinopsida > Cupressales > Taxaceae > Taxus > Taxus wallichiana. Next base: position 562,733,136 of record CM031242.1, on the reverse strand, counting down.
TTTGCATGTTCTTACTAAATTGGTTTGACCTGTTTCCCAAGTGAAAAGTAGAGACTTGTTTATCAGATATGAAGGGAAATGGAAAGCAACTTCATTACCCTTGAGGATAAATTAGCATATTCCATATTAGTGATAAGATTACAAACATCAAATGACATACAATATGTTAACGACATCTCCAAATCTAGATTATATTTTTAAAGAATGCTTTGAGAACATAAATTTTTGCATCAAAGAAACCATCGCTTCAACTCTAGTCTTTGGAAAGTCCATCTTACATCGTGCTGTTACACAAAGGTTAGTTTTCTGCATCTTCACAATCCTGTGAGCTTCATTGGTCTCCAAAAATCTTCATTTTAAAATCTTTGATTCTATTTCTTCCAAGCTCAATCCTTTTGTCTCGGGAATGTAGAAAATGGCAAACAATAGTGCTAGCAGTGAAATAACCCCAAATGAAGCAAACAGAAGCGAAGCTCCCAGAAGTTCCTGAAAATGTAAGACCATGACATGCACAAGGTTCATTGATAACCTATCTTAAATTTGTGCTGAAGAACAACAGTAAAATTAAGATAATTGAAAGGAGAACAGATACTATCCTATGGGAGCCCTGCCATGGCCAGTGTAGGGACATTATGATCATATCATATCCCACGATTGGCAATTTCATAAACAAGGATGAAGATTGACTTCAAAGGATCTAACTGTATTCTGTTCAATTCTTCCTTGTCCTCTTATTATAGATAAAATAACTATTTGTTGAAGTGCCAGCCACTTGCCAAAGATTCTACCGAATATCTGACTCTGCACTTCTGATGCAGCAGCTCTATTTGCAAGAGGCATAACTTATGACCCAGGTGTCTGTTTGAGCCCATTTCTCTTTTTTTAAGCGAAGATTTTTCAGAGATTAATGCAGCCATAAACCGTGCTAGCCACTTATCTCCATTTTTGGCACATTTCTGGGCCCAAAAAGAATCATCTCAAGGCCAGAAATTGCATTTTAATTTTTTTAATTCCCGTAAAACTTTACAGGTTTAGTTTCTTTGTACTTGGCACAGGGAATCATGGTTTTATGTCATCCACAGGCCTTTTAGATGCTTAAGGAATTGTGAGATGATATTCAGGCCCAGTTGAGCTTATTTACAAAATTACTAAAAATAGCAGGTTTTGAAAACTGCTAAAAATAGTAATTTTCCAGCTAGTTATGTAAATAGTGTAGAATATTTTTTTTATGTGCAAAAGGGCCTTTGAAAAATGTGAAAATATGATTTACCTTGGAGGGCCACACCGTATCTGATATGGAAAAGAACAAAATCTGATTTGGCGTTAACGCCATCATCTTTAGAAAATAGGTGGGAAGTTTAATGGAAGATTATTTATCTACAATTATTTTCTGTTTTTAGCTTCACTACGCACCAGCTCCTCATCAACTTTTGATGTATCAATGGCATGGCCTAGGGTCTATTCTATTAGAATTACATCTCGATGCCTACTAACTCATTGATATCTTTATACGTGTCCATGCCTTGGCAATCAAACTGTGTTCATCTCAGTTACAATACAAGCATACCATAGGTTCTAATAGCAAATAAAATGTCCATCACACTGTGGTCTAGTGGTTGAGATGGGCCATCTCCATGCACATGGTCCCCGTCCAGGTTAAAGACTTGGGCAGACTTAGAGCCCTGCATGAGAGTTTGGGAGTTTGACCCCAGCTCAATAGCCAAAAAAAGAAAATGATACGGTACACATCAACACTCCCCCACGGGTCATTATTCAAATATATGGAAACCAGCCCTCTAAACAGTGGATTTCTGTGTTTGATTTGTCCATGGATTTCTGTAGCAGACAAGAAGGACATTACTTGTAAAATTTTGTTACTTCTATAGTAATCTAATATGGACATGAAGGGCTTGATGGACTAGTGAAGGATGCTTTTCACCATTTCTTATAAAGTTCATGCCATGACCAAGGCATTTTGCAGGCAAGTCTTGGACTGCTCTATGTGTATCAATCAGGATTTTGGCCCTGCTGGTCCTTTGTATGACCTACTACACCATTAGTTTTTGGCATTGGTACCAGATCAGCTGAATCTAGTAGGTCAGGTTCAGTTGGGACTGACTTCTGACTTTTTGGGTTTGCCAAGGCAATTCATACAAAACCTTGAGCCTGGTTTTTCTTTTGATTGCACTCAACTAACACTAACAATGTAAAAATATATAAAATATTAAAAAGGTAATAAAAAGAAAAAAAGAAAGGTAGGAAGGCCCTATAGGTCCACATACAACATATTGACATGATAAAAAGAAAAAGAATACGGTAAAGGCTGCACTCGCTACCCGCACCATATACCAACACTTGTAAACCTACAACTTTATCCTAAAGTGATTTAAGCAAAATCTCAGCTTCATAACTTACGAATATTGAAGAATACATCTTTTCACCATTCTTTTCTAAATGGCACACTTTGATTTTGCGATAATTCTCACCATTACGCATTTTTATATCTTCCCTTTTTTCTATAACTTTTTTAATTCCAACTTGCATTGTTAGAAGATTTTACAGGTTACTGGCACATTCTTACTGTGATTTCATGTCTGATGTGATATTATAAATTGTTAAGCAAATTTTGTTCTGTCAATTGTTTTGGAAAACTGCTCAGATGTGTCAGTCAAAGATGATTGAGAGCAGTCCTTCGGCTTCCGATTATTTTCTAGAGGGTAGATTTTCCTCATGTTAGAGAGTATTATTTATATTTGGGGATGATGGTTACATTTCAGTTATCGGTTATGGCAGGTGTAACTCCATAACTTCTCAGAACCGAATAGAACATTATATATTCAACACCCCCTTAATGACTAACCTTGAAACAACACCAAGTTTATCTCTAAACTTGACAAACAACAAAGGACCAAGAGGTTTAGTCATTACATCAGCAGGCTGATCCGAAGGACAGAAATGAAGAGAGATATCACCGGAGTCAACCAACTGTCGAATATAGTGATGATGAATCTCAATATGTTTAGTGCGGGCATGATAGACAGGATTCTTCACCATCTTTAGAACACCTTGATTATCACAAAAGAGTGAAAGAGGTGTAGCAGTAGCCTAGGGAAACTGAAAATCAGTCAGAATCCAACAAAGCCATATTGCTTCGCATTGGCAAGAACTGGCACTAATAGCAGCCTTCTATTCTGCTTCAATAGAAGAGATGGCAACAAGTAGGCTAAAGTTTACTCTGCCAAGAAACAACTCCTGAACCAAAAGAGAAGATATATCCAAGTGGTAGATCGCCGAGTATCTACAGATCCTCCCCAATCAGAGTCGGTATAGCCAATCAATCTGAAATCTGCAACTCTCTGATATAGAATGCCAAAGTCAAGAGTTCCTTTGACATATCTTAGAACTCGTTTTGTTGCTCCCCAATGAATGAGTTTTGGTTTAGACAAAAACCGAGGAAAGATAGCTAACAACAAAACATAGATCCGGTCATGTAGTTGTGAGATAGATCAAGCTACCCACCAACTGTCTATATAATGATTCATCGACCGGTGGTGAATCATCATGAGCTGAAAGTTTCAGCCCGACCTCCATAGGTGTAGAAGAAGAATTACAATCATACATCTGAAATTTTTGTAAGAGTTTGTGGCATACTTAACTTGAGAAATGAAAATCAAGTGAGTATGTTGCCAAAATTCTACACCAAGACAATAGTGAAGGAGGCCTAAATCAGTCATGTCAAAAGCAACACATAAATCTGATTTTACCTTATGAATCGCAACATCTCCACTGCCTGTGATGGCAAGATCATCAACATAAACAATAAGAATCACAATGTCATCACCATTGCTTTTGACATAGAGATTTGGATCAAAATGACTCCGTGTGAAACTGAATCTTTGAGATGTTTATCTATTTTGATGTACCAGCTCGAGGAGCCTGCTTAAGTCCATACAAGGACTTAATCAATCTGCATACTAGATGCTCACGACCACAAGCCCGAAAAACCCTCAGGTTGTGTCATATACACTTCTTCCTCCAAATCCCCATTCAGAAAGCACTTTTGACATCCATCTGATATACTTTCCAACCAAATTGAGTTGCAAAGGAAAGAAGTAGCCGAAAAGTGACCATCTTCGCAAGTAGGAGCAAAAGTCTCCTCATAATCTATCCCCTCTATTGCGAAAATCCTTTCGCAACAAGTCGAGCCTTGTACTTATCCAAAGTACCATCTGCTTTACACTTGATTTTATACACCCATTTACAACCAATGGGATGTTTCCTGGAGGCAATGGCACCAACTTCCAGGTATTATTTTTAATCAAGGCATCATACTCTAGTTGCATGGCAGTTTCCCATTTGGTATGCCTCGTGCTTCAAAGTATTTATGTGGCTCATGAATATGAAGAAGATCAGAAGCAAGAGCAAACTGAGCATGCTCGGAATAATCAATTTGCTTACCAATTCGTCGAGACCTTCCATCTAAGAGAGGAGACAATTCTTCCTTCCTCAAATCTGAATAGTGGAGTAAAACCACTTAGGCCGCCATTGAACTAAGGATGTGGTATCTGGTTGTGGTACTTCGGAGGAGAAACCAACGCAAGTTGATTTCTGGAGACTCAAAAGTCTCAGTGGGAGAGTGCAGATTGTCCTAGAGTCTGTGGAGGAGTATGAGAAGAACCAGATTCATGATTGGGCAAGGAAAGAGCACCAAACTCTATTATGACCCCTTGCTGATTTTGCCCCCTTTGGTCCCCTTGTTGATTACAACCAAAGAAAGACTTTGTTTCTTTTACATCAACATCCCGACTAACAATGATTTTATTAGTGGAAGTATCAATCAATCTATAGGCTTTAGATTGATCACTATAACCAGCAAAAAAATATCTAGAACATTTAGAATCTAACTTACTCCTCTTACTTGTAGGAACCAAAGTATAAGCAAGTTGAACCAAAAACACAAAATGTTGATACCTCTGGTTTGATTTTGGACCAAGCCTCTTCCGATGTGATGTCTTGCAAGGCTTTGCAAGGACTCGATTGAGAATATATACAATTGTGTTAAACTTCTCCCCAATACTTATATGGCACTCCTCGACTGTGCATCATGCACCTTGCCATCTCCATGATGGTTTTGTTCTGTCATTCTACCACCCCATTCTGTTGTGGGGTATAAGGGTTGTATCAACGGCATTGAATCCCTTCTTTACCGCAGAAATCTGCAAACTATTTAGAGGTGAACTCACCCCCATTATCGGATCTCAAAGTCTTGATCCGCCGGTTGGTTTGGTTCTCCACCAAGGCCTTGAACTTGACAAAAGAAGCAAAGCAATCAGACTTCTTCAAAAAATAGACCCACATTTTTCGAGAATGATCATCCACCAAGAAGAGAAAATAACGTGCACCAAGGACTGTGGGAGTCTTCCACGATGGCTCACATAGATTTGCATGCACAAGATCAAGAGCCCCTTTGCATGCCAAGCACCTTCAGTGGGAAAAGGCTTTCGCTTCTGCTTTCCTGCAAAACAGACCAACACACATATCCTGTTTTTCTGGATAGGAGGCAAACCAACAACCATGTTGGCTCTATGAAGGCGGGCTAGATACTGAAGGTTGAGATGGCCATATCTTTCGTGCCATAAAACACTAGTATTGCCTTCCACAACTAAGGCATGCAAGTTGACCGTGGCAGGATCAACAAGTCTATATAGACCACCATGCCCAATTCCCAAGGAAACAACCTTATTTTGCTTGATGTCAGACACAATACATTGTTTTCCAGAAAAGTTTACAGAGATATTAGGATTATCAGTTAGTTGACTGATAGATAACAAATTCTTATTCATGTTAGGCACATATCTAACATTTTTGACAAGCAATTTGGTATTATTATTTAACATAATACGGACATCCCCAATACCTTCTACAACATGTGATCTCCCATCCCCTAAAGTAATTGAATCAAAAGAACATGAATGAAAATTGACATACCAATCTTTTTGACATGTGAAATGTCGTGATGCTCGGAATCAAAAAAACCAACACCGAGTAGGGTTGCCATTATCCATGCAAGATGCCATGAGGGCATACTCATCTTCTGACTCGTGTTCAATTGTTGCCACATGTGCCTGCCCCTTCTGCTTCTTTAGGGCATTGAGTCGTTTCGATAGTCCTTCACATGACCAAGTTTGTGACAATAGTAACATTTCACTTGATGTTTAGGAGAGGAAGTGGATGTCTTAGCCTGTTGTTTCCACTTTCCTTTGGATTGAGCAAGCAAAAGTGCTCTCAAATTGTCAAAACTGGACTCTTGAGCTTGTGTTTGTCTTCGTTCCTTTTGCAATAGGTAGGAACTCACCTTGTCAAACGTAAGAGTTTGACTCTCAACCATTAAATGAAGTGCCTCCACAAATGACTCATATGAAGAAGGCAAGCTATTTAGAACCAAAGCCACCATATCATCATCATCCACCTTTTTATTTATGGAAGATAACTGGTCTCGGAGGTCTTTCATCTGAAGTAGGTGCTCAGATAGCGATCCACCTTGTAACTTCAAAGCAAACAATGTATTCTTTAGGTATAAAACCCATCCTTTTTCTGACGTCTGATATTTGTCTTTCAGACTTGTCCACAACGTGTTGGCCACAGTGGCATTCCACACTTCGGTATCATATCATCCGACACTAACAACTTGAGAAACAATAGAGCTTCCTTATGACTTTTGTCATAATCGCGAAGTTTGTAGCAGGTCTGCCTTCACTACATGTGATTATCTTATCACAATCTTGAAATTCTGCAAGTGTCAAAATCTTATGGCTCCATACATTGAAGTTTGTGCCCGTTAATTTTTGTGAGTCCGACAAAATTAGGTTCGATATATTTGCCATATATTACTCCAAAACAACAAATAATAAAACAAATGTTTTGCCCACATAAACAAATAGAATGAGTTTTTTTAATTCAAATGCGTGACACATGAACAGCAGAGGAGGAAAATATACCCTTTGGGAATATTCTGTTTTCTCTAGCAAATGCCCTGGCAACTGTGACAAATAGCAGCAAATGCTCCTCATGACTGCTCAAAAAAGAGACTGCACCTCCTCACAACTGCTCAGAAACTCCTCACGATTGCTCAGAAACTCCTCACAACATTCCAGCAAATAGGAAGACAGCAACAGCGAATAGGAAATGAAAAGTCTTTCCTGTCCAAACAGCGACCTCGAGGATCAGTTTTTCTTGCCCTCATGACTATGTCGTTTGTGACCGTATCCTTTGTGTCTGGAGAAAGTGCGCCTGTATCCTTCTGGAGAAAGTGTCGTATTCACAGGTTACAGACTTTTCCTTTTGATGGTGGAACAGCCCACAACCAGTCCACCCACGACCCCTCGAACAAACTTCTGCAGGAATGGCGTCGACCTTACTGTCAACCTCACACACACTTCATTGCAATTATTTCCTCCAATGGCGACTTGACTAACTATTGCTCTGATACCAATGTTAGTAGAAGGAGAAACAAAGAAAGAAAATGAGCGGACAAAACTGCACTGTTGAAATGACACAGGCAGAGTATTATTTATATTTTGGGATCATGGTTACATTTCAGTTATGGGTTATGGCAGGTGTAACTCCATAACTGTCTAGAATAGTTGTTGAATAATTTGCATAGAATAGAATAGGATGACGGATAAGCACAAAAGGATAAGAGTTTTTATCCTAGAAAATAGAATTAACAACAAACTATACTATTGTATAAATTCCTTGATGTTTCAATAAAATTTATCCTTGTACATTACACGGGCTGAATGAAGAGAAATGAGCCAGGTTTAGTTATGGAATTAACGGGGCTTTCAAAGACTTTTGGCAGTGTGTAGAGACTATTGTTTTTCCAGCTTTTCAGAAGATCCAATCAGTATGACTGTATCAAGTTTAGTAAGAGATAATTTATATGATCAATTAATGATATGTACACAAATATTCTGTTTGATGATTGAATTTTCCAGTAAAGTTTTCATCAAAGAAGATTTGACCTAGAGGAGTGACCTTAGTTGCCTTTTCTAAAAGAGTTTCAAGTTCCACTAGGAAAGCTAACCAGACTTTTCTTCAAGGGTTTTAGATTTTGATCCAAATCTTTATCAGAATGTTTGTTTGAACAGGCTATTTTGGAAGCTCATATGAGTTGTGTTTGATCCATGCCGGGCCCAAAAGTGGTATAGAGGACAACTTATGGACCAACTAGGAGACGGATCTGACCAGCTAACCTGCGAGTTATGTTGAGCATGCATGCAATGGATAATGAAAAACAAATGAGGAACCACCATTACACCTTCAATGAAAACAGGAATTAGCAAATAAATTTCTATTCATTATAAACAGGATAAATATATATCTGTTTAGTGATAGATTTAGAAACCAAAACTATGTACAATGTCCAACCCGTTATCCATCAAGAGGACCAGAATTTTGAATTATACAAATTGCTTACAAGATAGGACAGTTACAAGAACGGTTCATATTCCAATTGGTTCTGTTTTCTTAACTGATTCTTGATCTACATGTCAAGGTGTCATGATCTCCAGGTGTCATAGATGTTGCTTGCTTGATTACCTTAAGCGAGTTCCCCTTAGTGTTGTTTGAGGTGCCTGTGGAACCCGAAGAAATATTGTAGACTTCATAGTGCAATTTTTACTAAACCAAGGCTGCATGAATCTTGCAGGGGACTGTGATTTAGAGGAATAATTTGCACTAGACAAGCGGGATTGCCACAATTGTAAGAAATTGATAATGCATTTTGAATCTCGCAGGGAGTTCACACAAAGATGTAAATCAGCTGCAGATGTACTCAAATCAGTGACCCTTATTTGACAAGCAATGGTCCCATTGCCAATCTTGGATGATCTTGATCTTCTATGAATCCACATGAATGCCTTCATCGTCAATGATGTAGCCCAAGTATTGAACCTGAGTAACCCCAAACAACCAGTTGCCCAAGTTGGCTTGCAGCTCGTGAGTGCGAAGTGTGCCAAGAACCTTAGGAACATGTGCAATATGCGCTTCCCAAGTATTGTTGTAAATGAGTATGTCATCTAAGTAAACAAAGACAATGGTGTTTGGGAAGGATCACAAAATACTGTTCATGAGGTGCATGATGGTTGCAAGTGCGTTGGTCAGACCAAAAGGCGTTACCAATCATTCATTATATGACTTTCTTTGTCTTGAACATAGTCTTCAAGATGTCTACTTGGTTGATAGGAACTTTGATAATAATGGAGTCGAGATTGATCTTGGTGAAGTATTGCCCATCTTAGATCTGGTCCGAAAGTTCATCAATGTGAGATAGAGGAGACCTAAGTCGTGATCTTGTTCAGGGTGCAGAAGTCAATGCAAAGACACCACCAACCATCCTTCTTTGGTGCGAGGACAATTGGACTTTCACAAAGTGGAGAACATGGGCGACTCTTCCCTTGGTTGACGAGCTCTTGTATTTTTCAATTGATTTCATCGTTCTCCCAAACTGATTTGCAATAGATAGGGCTATTTGGAAGTGGAGACTACTTAAAAAAATTGAATTGGTGCTTGAAAAAACAAAATGATAGGATGCCTCGGGGATCTTAAAAGACATTTTTGTAAAGTAGCAGATTGTCAAGCTGTTGCTGCTGTCCTATGAACCCAAGGATTGAGCTATGAGAATGTGCTTTTTTGCAGTGTTCGAACCAAATCTAGGCGAACCACGAGTGGTACAAGTTTTTGTGCATGAGAAACAAGCTTTCTTGCAATGTCCCCTTTTCCACGGTAGTCACTATTAAGGCCTTGGGCCCATTCCACCTTCTGCAGGCTTCAAGGAAAGCAAGGGAGGTGAACATTGCTGTAATGTCCCCATTCCTACCTCCACGCCTAATGATGGTTTTCCCTTAGCCTTGGTCATACCCAAGGCCAAGCGGCGTAGATGGTCGTTGGGTATGGTTTTCACTTGCATTTCATTGATATGTTATGTTTTGGCATCATGCATGTACTTTACAACGATTAAGGCCTTGGGCCCATTCCAAGGCCTTGGGCCCTTGAAAGCAAGGGAGGTGAACATTGCTGTAATGTCCCCATTCCTACCTCCACAGTCTAGTGACTGGTTTTCCGTCTTAGCCTTGGTCATACCCAAGGGGCCAGCGGCGTAGATGGTTGTTGGGTATGGTTTTCACTTGCATTTCATTGATATGTTATGTTTTGGCATCATGCATGTACTTTACAATGACTTAAGTGAAAAAGGTGGGGTAATGTTCTATTTCTTCGTTGGGGTCACTTGAGTGGACTTTTTTTTGGCCTAGGAGAAATAAAGTCACTTTAAGTGACGATTAAAACATGACATATCTCCAAGGGCGTCGAATTAGGGTTTTATGGGCACTTTTATGATGGAAAAAGTTATAAAAGGTGGTGTTTGGGGAGGAAAAAAGATCGGGGATCATTTTGCCATCTTATGTTGGAGTTTTCAGCTAGCTTTCCTTGCTTGTGGAGGTGAAATTCTATAGGAACCCGAGCTTCGGTAGTCAAAGATCTACCCATAGCTAGTAGAACACTCTTCGGTGGTGAAAGATTCAACCCTAGTTTGCTATTGTGGAGTTTATTCAGATCGGGTTGTCAGATTCTGAGTTTCAGAGGCTTGTTGATCCAGTTTCAAGTCCAAAAAGAGAAGACAGCCATATTCAGTAAGAGAGATCATCTATTTTATCAGTGGAAACTTCTTGTTATTGCATGTCATTGCATGTTGATGCATGTTACTTGCATGTTGTTGCATGTTAGTTTAATTGCAATAAAAGTGAAGATATTGGTTATTTTCTGATTTTATACCTTGCTGCCATAACTCTACTTTGTTGTCATATTTTTATATATATATATATATATTGCTGTCATAAAAATCAGATTGTTATTTGTGAAAATTTGGTTGGAAATCTTGAATATAAAATAAATCTGGAAAAGGGATATTTCATAGTGGTATCAGAGCGGTCTTTTCTGCAGCCTGTTGGGTAGTGTATGAAGGTTTATTCCAGGAGGAATACACCCAAGAAAGAAGGTCCAGACATGGCGGATAAAGATGGAAAATCAAAGGAACAGCTGAATGAGGAGTTTATGAAGAAAATGTTTATAAATATGGTGAAACAACAAGAGACTACAAACTGTACTTGAGCCAACTCACGAGAGATTATCACGGGGTGGCCTTGGGAACCATATGGAAAGAGGTGAAAACAGTAATCCGGGCTGCAGACTCACAAAGATGAAAACGGCAGATCGGGGCAGCACACTCCATCCCAAAACACACGATTAAGCATGCATGCACCGGTTTTCTGGAAGATTCGAAGTGACACTAGTAGGGCAACATGGGGATATTGTTGATGAGGAGACTTGTTGGGAGAAGTATGAATCCTTGAGTGAAGGGTTCAAAGCTAATATGCCTTTCCGGAGTATTACAGGATGAAGATCGATAGCCGGCCCAAGCGGGATCACTACCCTCATGTTCCCAAGCTACAGAGGCGATTGGGGCAGATTTCAGTTCCACACTTCAACGGATCCAAGAAGTGTACCGCGCAATCATGGATTCAGAAGTTAAAAACTTACTTTGACTTGAATCCCATGCACGAAGAGGATGCAATAAAATTTGCAATCCTACATCTTGAGGGAGATGCACATGATTGGTGGCATCATGGCCTTGTCACTCAGGACACACGCATATTACCACTTATGCGGATTTTGCAGAGAGACTGGTGGGCAGGTTTGACAAGCGGGATCCTGACAGATTCTTCAAAGAGTTGACTCATTTGAGACAAACAGGATCCTTAGATGGGTACATTGCACATTTTCAGCGATTGTCAATGATGGTTACTGATGTTTCTGAGGTGAGGTTGACTTCACTTTTTCTAACAAAATGACAAATTCACTAAGCGGGGTTTGTGAAGGCATTTGAGCCTTCTTCACTACACAATGCCATCAGGAGAGCTCAAGATTTGGAGTTAGCCACTCGAAGCCGAGGTTTCCACCTCGAGTTCAAGCAGAGAGGACCCCATCTAAAGTTGATGGTTTTCACCGAAGGGCCACCACAAAGACAGGAGACGGCTAGAAATCCGTTTATTTCACAAGAGCTTAGGGATGAGCTGAGGCGAAATAAACTTTGTTTCGATTTCCATTCACCGTGGGCCCCGGGACATGATTGCACAGGAAAGGGCAAGGCCCAATTCATTGAGGTCTTTAAGGAGAGAGAGAGAGAGAGAGAGAGAGAGAAGAGAGATGGAGATGAGCAGCTAGAGACCCAGGAGATGGATGACGGAGATGAAGATGCTTTGGATGGTACCGGAGGAGGTGGAGGTTTTCCTCAGAGATTATAGCCACTTTGTCTAGTACCCGAGGTACAAGGCATTCAAAGTTAGGGGAGTTATGTAGGGGCAGCGTGTTGTGGTACTTATTGATAGTGGGGCTACCCACAACTTTATTGATGCATCCTTGGTTGAGAGACGTGGCCTACAGACAGAGGACTTTGAGGGCTTCAACGTTGTTGTAGCCAATGGTGAGTCTATGAGATGCACCCGTAAAGTTTCGATTGAGCATCACCATGGGGAACTACACCGCTACTGATGACTTCTATATTGTCGGCATTGGAGAGACCAACGTAGTGTTGGGAGTTCAGTGGCTTCACTCCCTTGGCGAATTTCGTACTAACTTTTAGACGATGGAGCTGAAATTCAAGTCCGAGGGCAGGAATGTGACCTTGAGGGGTCTATCTACAAGAGCACCTAGGGTAGTCATAGCTAAGAGGATGGAGAGGATCTTTTGGCACAATGAGGTGGATTGGGTCGTTCATTGCTTGGTTTCAACCAAGAATACAAGGAGTGACCGTCCAGAGTATCATGTGGATGTCCAAGGCCTATTGGACAAGCACAATGCAATTTTTTAGGACATACCTCCAGGTTTACCACCAGACAGGGGGCTTGAGCACGTGATTGAGCTTGGGGACAGCAAGCCAGTGGTAACTACTCCTTACCGTCACCCCAAACGGTCTAAGGATGAGATTGAGAGCACTATACACAAGCTTTTGGACATGGGGCATATTAGACCTAGTTCTAGTCCTTTTGCTTCTTCAGTGGTGTTGGTGAAGAAGGATGGAACCATGCGAATGTGCATAGATTACCGTGCATTGAATAAGAAGACAATCAAAAATAAGTATCCTGTGCCACACATTGATGAACTACTAGATGAGCTACATGGAGCAGTCTATTTTTCCAAAATAGACTTGCGATCTAGATATCACCAGATCAAGGTCAGAGAGGAGGATGTGCATAAGACAACTTTCAGGTGCCACTATGGCCACTTTGAGTTTTTGGTGATGCCATTCGGGTTGTCTAATGCACCGGCCACATTTCAGTCCTGCATGAACCATGTGTTCAACCGCCATTTGCGGAAGTTTGTATTGGTCTTCTTTGATGACATTTTGGTCTATAGTAGGACATGGGAGGATCACATTCAACATCTTGATGAGGTGTTGGGAATTTTGGAAGCTAATTCGCTTTATGCGAAAGCTTCTAAGTGCGAGTTTGGTATGACAAAGCTGTTATATTTGGGCTATGTGATCGGAGGAGGCGGAGTCAAGGTGGATAGGGAGAAGATTCAGGCAATTTTGGATTGGCCACCACCTAGGACTTTGACACACTTGAGAGGATTCTTGGGACTATGCACATATTATAGGAGGTTTGTGAAGAACTTCTCTCACTGATTGCACCCTTGACAGACTTGACCAAGAAGGGGGCTTTTGCTTGGTCAAATTCAGCATATCAGGTTTTGATCACCTTAAGGGGGTGATGAGTTCTTGTCCAATTCTTACATTGCAGATTTCACTCGGCCATTTGTACTCGAGTGTGATGCATCAAGAGTGGGTGTTGGAGCAGTGCTCATGCAGGATAGGCATCCCATTGCCTATGAGAGTCGGAAATTGAGTCTAGTAGAGAGAGGATTCTCAATTTACGACAAGGAGATGTTGGCCATTATGCATGCATTGGTCAAATTCAGACAATATTTAGTGGGCAGAAAATTTGTGGTTCATACGGATCACCTTGAGGATTTTTTTGGAGCAAACGGATCTCAATGACCGCCAACAGAGATGGGTAAATAAGATACAGGCTTTTGATTTCGACATAGAATACAAGAAAGGTAAGAATAATGTGGTGGCTGATGCACTGTCTAGGAGACCTTGCTTTGATTCTATGATTTGCTTTATGTCAGAGATTTCAGCTGATTGGAAGACTCATATACTTGTTGAATACTCCAAAAATCAGTTTACAGGTGAGATTATGGATGGCACTATTCAGGATGATCGATATAGAGTTGTGGACGACCTCATCTACTATAAGGATAGAATTTTCCTTGTACCAGAGTCCAAAATGAAGGAGAAGATCCTTCGAGCAGTGCATGATACACCCTTGGCTGGACATCCAGGATATTTTAAGACATACAGGTACATCGAGAGAGATTTACATGGAAGGGGTTAAAGGACGATGTCCTTAACCATGTTAGGGAATGTTTGGTTTGTCAGCAAACCAAGGCAAAACACTCTTTCCCAGCAGGACTTCTACAACCTCTGCCTATTTCGGAACAGAAGTGGGAGAGTATATCCATGGATTTTATCACAAGTCTTCCCTCAGTGTATGGGCACGATTGCATATATGTGGTGGTTGATCGGTTGACTAAATATGCCCATTTCCTTTCTATGCCTTCAGGGCATAAGGCAATGCAGGTGGCTCAAAATTTCTTCACAGGTATTTTTAGGCATCATGGGTTGCCTAAGAGTATTGTCAGCGATAGGGATAAGATTTTCATGAGTACATTTTGGCAGGAGATCTTCAGGCTTGCAGGTACGGAGCTGACACCTAGTACCAACTATCATCCACAGACTGATGGGCAAACTGAGATAGTGAACAAGTGGATAGAGGGCTACTTGCGTAGCTATGTTGCAGGACATCAGCGTGCATGGGTCAAATGGCTACATATGGGTGAATATTGTTACAATACCACCTACCAGATGAGTATTGGTATGACTCCTTTTCGAGCATTATATGGTTATGAGGCATCCTCATTTGTAGACCTAGTATTATCAGATAGCCGAGCTCCCAAAGCTCATGATTGGGTACAGGAGAACCAGGACATTCTAAAGGCTCTCAAGGAGAACATACAAAAAGCGCAGAATCAGCAAAAGGTATATGTAGACAAGCACAGAGTTGAGAGATCATTCGAGGTTGGAGATTTGGTCTTCTTATGGTTGCAGCCATACATACAATCCTCACTCAAGAAGAGCGGTGCAGAGAAGCTAAAACCACGATTCTATGGGCCATACAAGATAGTGCGCAGAGTTGGGGCAGTAGCATATGAGTTGGAGCTTCCAAAGCACAAGTAAGATTCATAATGTCTTCCATGTTTCGTGCCTCAAAAAGGCACTTGGACAACATATTACGCCTTCCACAGATTTACCACCATTGGATGACGAGGGGAAGCTGATCTTAGAACCAGAATCTATTATTGAGGTAAGACAAAGGAAGCTTCAAACAGTGGTAATCACGGAATATCTAGTGTAGTGAAAAGACTTAGCACTAGAGGATGCCACTTGGGAGGGAGAGCAGATTTTACAAAGACCTAGTTTACATTCGCTTGAGGACAAGCAAATTTCGGGAAGGGCAGATTGTAATGTCCCCATTCCTACCTCCACGGTCCAAATTGGTTTTCCGTCTTAGCCTTGGTCGTACCCAAGGGGCTAGTGGCGTAGATGGTTGTTGGGTATGGTTTTCACTGCATTTCACTTATATGTTATGTTTTGGCAACATGCATGTACTTTATGATGACTTAAGTGAAAAAGCCAAAAGGTGAGGTAATGTTCTATTTCTTCGTTGGGGTCACTTAAGTGGACTTTTTTGGCCTAGAGAAATAAAGTCACTTTAAGTGACGATTAAAACATGGCATATCTCCAAGGGGGTCGAATTAGGGTTTTATGGGCAATTTTATGATGGAAAAAGTTATAAAAGGTGGTGTTTGGGGAGGAAAAAGGATCTGGGATCATTTTGCCATCTTATGTTGGAGCTTTCAGCTTGCTTTCCTTGCTTGTGGAGGTGAAATTCCGTAGGAACCCTAGCTTCGGTAGTGAAAGATCTACCCCTAGCTAGTAGAGCACTCTTCGGTGGTGAAAGATCCAACCCTAGTTTGCTATTGTTGATTTTATTCAGATTGGGTTGTTAGATTCAGAGTTTCAAAGGCTTGTTGATCCAATTTCAAGTCCAGAAAGAGAAGATAACCATATTCAGTAAGAGAGATCATCTATTTTATCAGTGGAAACTTCTTGTTATTGCATGTTGATGCATGTTACTTGCATGTCATTGCATGTTGATGCATGTTGTTGCATGTTAGTTTAATTGCAATAAAAAGTGACGATATTGGTTATTTTCGATTTTATACATTGCTGCCATAACTATACTTTGCTGTCATATTTTTCTATATCTCGATGTCATAAAAAACAGATTGTTATTAGTGAAAATTTGGTTGGAAACCTTGAATATGAAATAAATCCGGAAAAGGGATATTTCAATTGCCATAATTGTAAAGTAATTTCCTTATTTATTTAATTACTAATTATGGCTTGGAGTGATTTGATTAGGTGAATGGCAAAACAAAAAAGGAACTTCTATCTTCACCTTCATTAAGGTCGGTCTTCTTGAGAGCTCAAAGGAGACAAAGAAATATTCTTTTATGAGGTTGGTTTTCCTAAGTGAAGTGAAGATTAAAAAGTGTATTTCCCCCTTCATTAAGAGGTCAGCCATGAAGATTGGGCTTCTAATTCACCTTTGGCGCCAAGAAGGGGTACTTAAGGAGGTTCGAATGGAGGACATCATCATCATTCATCTATTTTGACATTTACTTGGATTTGGAGCTAGTGTAGCTTCTCTTCTTGCCATTGAAGGACAAAAACCCTTCCTTGGTCACCTATTGAGGATGAAACCCTTCAATAGGATCACACTTGGGGACGGAAACCCTCTTGTGTGCTTTGGTGGCTTCACCCAAAAGTCACAAGTGAGCTTTAAGGAGGATTTTATATTTATTTCTTCCCTTCTAACCCTAGGCAACTTGCTTGGGTGAAGGGTTTGATATCATCTAGGGCAGTTTCGGACAATTTGAGTTGAAATTATTGTTCTTCGTATGTCACAAGGATGAAATTTACATTTTGGTGATTTTGGAGGAATTTATCTATCATTTTCGGCCCTTGGTTTTGGTTGTTCTACTGCTGTCATAAAATTAATTGCAGCTGGGTGTAATCACTTATTTTCTCCATTCTTTCGATGTAATTTGGATTGATAAATATTGCCATGGTTGAATTAATTATTTAGAAGCATTTTCAGTTGTTATTGCATGGTTAAATGTTGATGTGAAGTCCCTAGAGAGTTCGCTGCCCTGTAGAACTGATTTCTGATATTTTAATAAGGTTGAAGCATATTTTTAGTCATTTTCAGATCGATGCTTGTCGGCTAATGGTGTATTTTCAGATTTGGTTCATTCAGGTTTAGGCTAAACCTTTACTCTTGGTTTCAGCTCTAGAAAGGGGCATTACATTTCTATAGTGCTTCCCAAACACTAATGAGATGTTGGTCTTTGGAGGGACCTTCGGAATGTGATAGAGACAATTGTTGGCCTTGATGAATCAGCATTGTGGCTTAACCTTGTGCGTGGCTTCTCATTTATACAAGGTCTACCAAGAAGAACATCACAGATCTCAAGTGGTGCCACATCATTGTAATTAGAATCTCACATAGATGAGATACCATACTCAAATGTACATGCCGTGTCACCTTGAGCTCTCTTCCTTGTTGAAACCACCCCAAAGAGCAAGGTTGTGGGTGTGCTTCCGTTATGGGGTCTAGACATTTCGTAATGTCTTATACAATGATATTCTTTGGCATCCAATGTTGATGATGACATTGAGTGGTTGTTCACTAACCCAACTCGTGATGTTAAAAAGTGCACTCTTGTTCTTCAGCATCAATGGGTGTTGGCTTCGCATTGATGTTCAAACAAGTCAGAATATCAAGCTTAGCGAGCAGTATTTTACACACAACATTCTCAATCATCATGGTTGTCAACCTTGTGATGACCACACCATTTCTTTTCCTTCCCTCTGTCTGGATTGGGGAAAGAACTTTACGTTGAACAGTCAGATGTGTCTTGGGCAAAGATTGCGGTTACAAGGTTGTTGCTATGCAGTGTGATTGTGAGTCCTTGAGGTTTTTTCATGCACGAGGGGCAAGAAGAAATTGGACCTTTCTGCTTCATCTTAAGTTGCTCCTCAATATTGATGACATGTCGATAGGCTTGCCACAATGTTGCACCAGGCAGTGACTCCATGGCAGGTTGTATTTAGTAGGAAGACTTCTAGTATACTTCAAGACTTTGTGAAGCTCTGTTTCACAGAGGTTCAAGCATACCTAGAATTAATAGAAATTGTTTGTAGGGTCTGGCACTGAATAATCCCTCTTTTGTTTCAATAACTGAAATCTTTTGTACAAGTCGCAATAATACTTGGAGAGGATAGTATTCTTTGCATACAACAGTGAACTTAGACCACATATCAACAAATTCATAGTTGCTTTCTTTCTTTACATTGTCAAATTTACACTAGTACAGCAACGGCGTGGACATCTTAAAGTGTTGTGAAGGTGGTTTATTCAACTTTTGTGAATTGAATAACAATGTAGTACACCTCCAATTGTTGAAGCCAAACATTCAAGACCTTGACATCGATTTTTTCCTTGGAAACTGGGATGTCGAGATTTACTTGCACCTTGAAGGGAATTTGGTGCTGGGACAAGGGACGGTGGTTGAGGATGTCGAGACACCTAATTGGAGCATACAGCACATAACCGCGAGATATGTTCATTCCTTTGTTCTTCAAAAGCTCCTGGATAAGCTTATAGACCTCTATCAAAGCTGGTTTTTTCGCATCATCTGACATCTTGGCCTTTTCTCATCATTTTCCAGATAGTCAGAGACACAACCTGGTTGGATACCTACTTTGTGATACTGTAAACAATATTTTGTGAAGATTAACTGGTAGGATATGGGGTTTACGCAGGAGGAGTCTCTGACACCAATGATCTCTGCTGATCTCTAGAGTGGCACGGAAGACAATTTACATACCAACCAGGTATAAAGATATAACTATCCAGCCTACAAGTTATGTCAAACATGCAATGGAAGATGGAAAAAAATGTGGAAGCATATTACACAATCAATGAAAATAGGAATTTGCAAATAAAGATCTTCTATTCATTACAAACCGGATAAAATACATAGTTGTATAGTGCTGGAATTAAGAGATCAGAACTGTGTATTCTCGTGAGCCTAATACAAGAAGACATATATTGGGAAGATTGACTGGTAGGATATGGAGTTTAGGCAGGGAGGAGTGCTCTGACACCAATGATCCATGCTAATCTCTAGAGTGGCATGGAGGAAAACTTACATACCAACTAGAAGAAAGAGAGAGCTACCTAACCTACAAGTTACGTTGAACATGCAATGTAAGATGGGGAAAAAGTGTGGAAGCATATTACACAATTAATGAAAAAAGGAATTTGTAAGTAAAGATTTTCTATAATGCAGGAATTAGGAGATCAAAACTGTGTATTCTCGTGAGCCGAATCTAGAGATGGACTATGTTGCTTGAAAAATGTTATATGAGAAGATGGTGTCTGAACAATGTCCAACCTAATTACTATATTAAGAAGACTGGAATTATAAATTATATAAATCAGTTACAAGATGAGATGGTTACAAGAACCATTCATATTCTAACCAGTTTGGTTTTCAACTTTTCATGGACGATGCTTGATCTGCATGCCAAGGTATTGTGGACTCTCTAGCTGTCACAGATATTTCTTACTCAATTACCTAAAGCATGTGCCCCCTTCGCTATCTCAGTGTTGTGTTGATGTTCCCATGGGACCCGAAGAAGTGATATAGACTTCATGGTGCAATTCGCACTGGACCAAGGCCATGTGAATCTTGCAGTCCTGAAGAGTCATTCATGGACGATGGGATTACCCCAGGTATGAGAAAATGATAATGCAGTGTGAATCCCACTGGAAGCTTGCATGGAGCTGTAGATCAAGCCCAAATGTACTTATATCAGCATTTTTTCCAGTTTAAATTGGGAATAGGATTTCTTTATACTATGCTTGTAATGCAAGTCTTCAATAGAGTGGCCTATTTAGTTTGAGAAAAATTGCATATTGATCCTTTCAAACTTTCATATTTCAGTGTAGTATTGTTAAAAAGCATCTGTTCTCCTTAATAGAATCCAATTCCACAGTTTTGAAAGTAGCATCTACTAAAACGCATGTCACTTTTTTGGACTTCTGTCCCTATAATCATTATTGGGGGAAAAAATTATGATCAGTACTTGAGTTTAGTTTGTCCAGACCAATGGTTTTGATAATGAGGTTTAGGATATTTGGTTTATATGCAATCAAAGCTTTATTAGTGTGTCCAAACTCAGTCTAAGGTTTTATTCATAGGGTCTTAAGATATTCAGTTTGTATTCAGATTAACTTCATGGTAAGACTATTAATAGATTTCAGTTGACTATTTACAAGAAATGCAGTCATAGCCATAAGTTTTATTATTATTTTTTGTCACCATGGTAAAGACTAATAAATCTCTGGGTGTTTAAATTGCGCTGCCCTAGTATAACAGACTCCTTACAAGCCCTTTTCCTCCTCACCCCTTAACCAGGAAAATAAAGGCGTACTTCTCTTCTCAGACAGCAGTAACCAAGCCTACATTATGTGTTCCTCTTTGGCCAGATGTCATACTTGAGAGATAAATACACTGAACTATGAAGTTACATCCTACAAGGAGAGCAATGAATAATGGAATATAACAGCACAAAAAAACTCACCTTTAAAGGAGCGAAGGAGAATGTAACAAGAGCATTTGAGGCAAAATTCAAAAGAACTGCAACACTTATTCCACGGCCTCTTGTGCGCAGGGGGAAAATCTCAGAGACCATCAGCCAGCTAATGGGGCCAAAAGACACCTGCATTATAAATTCAACTTTATAAATTCATTTTCTTACCAGGTACCAGTTAAAAGGTCTGATCAGTACATTCCTCTGAATCCAACATAATTTTATAATTCTAAAAGATTTTCTTGATGGGAATTGTTCTCAATTTCACTATATCAAGGCAAAATAAAATGCTATTTGTGCAATGTTATTATATATAATATTGATCAATGAAACCCAGTAATATTATAATATCGATCTATACAATCCGGTAAAATTATGAATTTGGCATGACTGAAACTTGTCAGAAAAATCAAACCAATGACTATTTACCCTTTTCTTAGTATGAATTTAAAAGTGACAATGAATATACCATTCATGCAGCTTGGGCAAGAAGATGTATTTCAATGAACCATCATGTCTGTCCAGCATTACTAGAATTCATCACAGTTAGAACACTGATCGACATAAGCAAGAAATGCATTGGTTCTTATTTAGCATAAATTAACCCTGTAATCATATATTAGATACAGCCTCCTGATAATGGGAGTAGGGAAGATCAAAAAGGATATGGCGGCCTCCTAAGGAAGGATGGATCAAATTAAATTTTGATGGAGCATCAAGAGGAAATCTGGGTAGAGCTGGCTGCGGATGCATTTTTAGGGATTCAAGGTGTCAACCTGTGATGGCTTTGGCTGTAGATTGCGGAGTTTCCTCTAATAATGTGGCGGAAGGCATGGCTCTCCTCTTCAGTCTTTTGGAGGCTAAAAATCAGAATTGGCAGCATTTGTGGATAGAGGGAGATTCTAAAATTATTATCGGGATAATTATTGGTAAGCAACCTAAGGCTTGGTTGCTGGAACCGATCTGTCAACAAATTAAGGCAATCCTTCCCTTTTTCAGAGACTCGCTTTTCCCATATTAGAAGATCTAGGAATCAAGTGGCCAACTGCTTGGCCAACAAAGGAGTTGAGGTATGGGACGAATGTCATAAAAACCGTCTTGAATGGAAAGAGAATTTTCCTAGAGATATTATCTCTCTTTCCTCGCATGATGCAAAATTGGCCTTAAGCCTTGATAATGAATAATCATTTTTTGGCGGTCGGGGTGTTTATTACCATAGTTAGGATGGATTATGGTAATGCATGGGAAATATTCAAATAGATTTCGGTATTGGACACCTGCCCCTTCCCTCGTGTGAGGTGAGTCGAAGGCCTATTTAGTGCTATTCTCCAGCATGGGCATTCATTTTCATTGTGCCTTGGTGCTCTATTGGTGTGGCATTTGGTGGGCTTTGTGGTTTGTTCTTTTGCCAATTTTGCAATGAAGAATTTGAGTGGTTATGAGGTGAGGCCGTGTAAGAAGAGGAAGCGAGCGCTAATAGGTGAAGAAGATGATGAATCTTTTTCCTCTTGGATGGATGGCAAGATTAAAAATGTGGCAATGAGAGTGTGGCTTGAGAAGACTTGGTCGGTTGCAGAGGAATTTGATGAGGTCAATGAATCAGATATATGCGAGCGCATGCGGAAATTGATGTTGGATCCAAACCAGTCGGTTGGAAGGCGCAATGTCTTCGAAATGGCCCAATGTTTGAGCTCTACTAACATTCTAACGAATGCCTCTAGTCAATTCATCCTCCACAAGGAGCATGCAAGATTGGAGGAGAGATTAATGAGCCTGCAGTTTCACGTGCACGCTCTTACCAAGGGTCTTCAGGCGGTGACTCGGGGTCGGGAATTTTCCCTGTTGCTTATGTGATGCTTGCATTTTCGGCCCAAAGCTCGGATGATTCAGAGGTCGAGATCATTGTAGAAGTGTCCCCGGTAATGTAAGAGGAAGTAGGTGGTGCTCTTGTCGAAGTCACAGTTTGAGATCGAATGAATTTTTTGGTGTCTGTTTATAGTGCTTAGTAGTTTTTAGTAGGTTTCGAATGTTTCCTTTTTTGGCATGATATTGTATATAGTGACAAAATAGAAAGGTAAGGGGTGGGTTGGAGGCTTAGATCAGCTCTCCCCCCTATGGTTGCACGATAAGGTGTTTTACACTTTTTGAGAGTCCATTGATGAATGATACTATCATGGACTGGAACTTCATGTATTTTTTTGCAGGCTAGGGCCTTTCTCCTAGGTATCAATAGCAAAAAGATATATCGATTCAGCTATTTAGAACATAACGAGTTCAAACCAAGGGGGATTCCAAACACAACATTAGAAGATAAAATCATGGGCCATGTATATTACATTGCAATAGCCTGTATTTATAACCAGGCAAATAGTACAACATGAGATCCTTCTCATATCACGGGAATAACCAACTCCTAGAATAGCCTAGTTGTAACAAGCTAACAAAAAACTAATACTATGTTATCAATTTGTTATATTTAATATTCGCCAATATCGAATAATGTCTAAAATATCTAACACCCCTTGATAACTAAATTGGATACAATCTAAATGAGTTAGTCATTACATCAATAATATGCTCTTGTGTAGATTACGGGGCTCAAAAGTCGATTAAGTCCATACATGAACTTTATCAAAGTGTAACCCTACCGCTAATGCAACAAATATTTCCAAGTATCCCAATGGTCTCCATTCCATCTCACCGAGTACACGAGTAACTAGCCCCCGCTGACCACGAGTAAATTAGGAAGTGGTGCTAAATATTGGGATCACTAAGTTTACTTTTTGTAGCTTGATGTGTCACCCTATCTTAAATGTTTCATTCTTCAACTTTTTTGTTAGAGTGATCAATTCTAACACAAACTATATTATCACATTATACCCAAGGCTAAATTAACAATACATTGCCATGTTATATCCTATAGGGGATATTCTTGTGTTGATCTTCTAAACATCCAACGCTTAACATTCTCCAACCTTGCAGTCTTCACAAATATCCATAGCACACCATAACTATTGTGTCCTCTTTGCATGCCTATATTGCACACCATAACTATGGTGGTCAACTCCCACCTTGAATTTTTAGAGGTAACCTTTAATGACCACACACCATATATATGTTGTCCTATTTGCAATGGAAGTGACAATTTGTCCCCAATGGTTCTACATTCCCCCTTTTTGCAAAGCATGATCATTCTATTAGCCTCAAAACATTTCCAAGTGATGGAAATATTAGATCCAAAGTGATGAAAGTATTCTATTTGCAATTTAATTAACCCAAATCGACTCTAGAAGGATTAGATCCTTTTAGTTCGACCTCAAATAACCCAATGTCAACATTAATACAACCCAAATGGGGTTGGAGTAAGCCAAAGTAGTGGGTTAGATGGGAGAACCAATTAGAAAACTAATTTTTTCCAGATCTGATTTTATAACAGCAATTAATTAATTAAAATTGCACCCAAAACAACTGAAACTTCAAAAATTAATAACTCCTTCAATACTTGGTATTTTTGCGTGAAATAAAATGCACAATAAACTAGAAATCAAGGCCTTTCCAATGAACTATGAATCTGAATTTTCTGATCACTGAAACCACCTCAAAACAGCCCCAGAAATCTGATATCAAGTCGTTAGGGTTAGAATAAATTGCATAAATTATTATCAGCTCTTTCTAACCTTCCAACACACCCAAAATAGCTGCCCCAAACTTGGAAAAATATGCCAATACAAATCAGATTGCAGATCTAGCTCAAAAGACACCCAAACATGCCAAAACAACCTCTCATGCAAGTCGTTATGGCTCTAATAATTGCAGCAATAACAGCATATCATAAAGCACTATTAAACCCTTCAACAATAATTAATAACATGCAAATTTCCTTCTCAAATAAATGCGCCAATCATAGAATGAATATATCATGCAACATTCACTCAATGAAAGCTTAGAAGGCCTCACACTCTCCACAATAATGGTGGTGTTGAAGAACACCTTTATAATGTGATCACATGGGCATACATCCCTCTTCAAGCATGAAGATATTTTAATAAAAATCTCAACATGCCCCCAAGGGGTCGCCTCATCTCCTTATATAGCTTTGGCATTTCAAATCTCCAAGTTTCCCTCCTTTCTATGGCGCATTTCTTCATGTAAAAGGGTCACTTTTAATAATAGTCTCCTTTCTTGAAAAGTCAAACTCCAAATAGAATATTAATTCCCTCTTTATAATATTTAAAAATGAAACATAAGAGGAGAATTAATTATTTAATTTTAAAATAAAAGGAGTAATGACATTCTCCCAATTTTTATCCTTTAATCCATGGGAAGAGTGGATTAAAGGTCTCCAATATTTTTAATTAATTAATGTCCCAAAAAGGGGACATTACAAAGTATCAATCACTAATAACTTAACAGGTACCACCTTTTCAAGTAATTACATGTCTCATGTCTCTATCATGCCTCGGTCCAAATCCATTATTGGACACTACAAGCCTCTACTCATTGTAGAGAGTTTCCACATAAGAACACCTCGTCACTTGAACACTTTTTCCGATGCACCTTTTTGCATCAAAACACCTTGTCAAAGGAAGACTTCATTAATACAACTCAGCCACAAAGTATTCTCCTTGGCTCCCTAACCTTGATCCAAAGATTATCCATCTCAATAGATGAGATGCCTTCCTCTTTCTACTACCCGAGGTCAATTTTTCATATTCCAAACAATCTATTATATAGGAAAATTAGTTTCATGTAGTTGTATCCAAAAATTTATCGCAATAATTTTCAACTGCAATATATCACTCAAATAAAATCTATTACATATTTTCCATTTTCTAATGCTACAAGTAATTAAATACCAATAGCCACACACACAAGGAACCTATGGCCATCCGGTTGTTTAATTGTCGCAATCTTGTTGACCTTCTTTCCTTCCTTGCCGTGTCATGTTTTTAACTTCGCATTTAGGTTTTCCTTTGGTTTCTTCAAAAGTGCAAGGCTCAAATACATGCAAAACAGCAAACGTAAGAGCACAATTTACCTGCTCACCACCTTGCACCATTTGTTTCTGTGATCAAATATATTGACCTTCCATTGCCTTTGACAATTCACCCTCACAAACATCTTTCATTGTGGAATAATACCACTTCCGTCTCTATTGTTGGCTCCATTGATTTTCCCTCTAGAACTTGACTCCTCTAACATTATCGACTCTAACCCTTATTCCAACACGAGAATTTATTCGGGATTATCAACAACATATACCCATACAATACTATTTGTAGACATTCCAAAGAAATATATTTTGTGGTTTACAACATCTCTACCAACAACAATTTTGCTAAATAAATTTGCTACATCTAGTAACTTGTATGCTTTTGATTGCTCATTATAGCCAACAAACATATATGCTTTGCTCTTTGCATCTAATTTATTTTTCTTCTTAGCGATTAATGGGAAAACAACATTGAAAATACAAAAGGTGTTTGCTCTTGAGTCACCTCTTGTAATGCTACGCAATCAACATGTGCTAGAATTTCTACAAAATCTTGTTATGACTATAGGCACCCTAAATCCTTTGTGCTAATTTTAATAATAAATCACACAAATCATACTAATATTCCTCTTCATTTATTAATTAATGACCCTTTGTTAATTAATTAAATTCCCCCTTCATCACAATAAATTCACTCATAATTTTGTAATATCCCCTTCCCAATCGAAGATCTTTGGCTTATTTTGTCAACCCGACGGCCAAAGGAAAAATATAAGAGTGACTTAGTTTTATTAATTATATTATTTTGTGCAAAATTAAAATACAACATTATAAAAGCACATATAATAAATTATAAACTTAACTTTAAAATAGAACCTAGAAAAGTGCATAAAAAGAAAAGCACTTATTCTCCCTAGAGAAATGGAGGGTGGAAAATACATCGAAAGAATCATGAAAGCTGATTGGATATTTTGGAGGTTGTTTTGGGTCTCTTCTTCCGTTAAAAGGAGAAGTAGACTTTCTTGAGAAGCATTCCATATTCACTTGATAATTTCTTATTTGCGTCTTAAGCTTGTAGCTTTTGCATAAAAATATTTAAGCACAAAAACCATTAGTATTTCCCTCTTGTGGACAAAAACTCCAAGAGTTTGAGAGGAATTTCCATTCAGGAAATTCTATTGGGCTTTCATAGATTTCTACTATTTTCAGTAGTGTTGAAGAATAAAATTGCAACAGTTGTATGTTCATTGTACTAGTTGGGCGACCCATCTTTCGGCTGGTTTACAAAGTGTGTTTGAGACATTTCGAGGTTTGAATATTATAGCCATATATTGTATTGATTTTTAGGAATCGAAATAAATTACTTAATTTTTGGCGTTGATTTGATGCCCTAAATGTGTTGGGCGACCTACTTTCTAGGGCAAAATTAGGGTTTCGTGTTTGCTGTGTGAAAACTAAGTTTGGAATATTATTTTTCATATTTTTGTGGCCCAAGATCCAAAGTTTCAGCTCATTTGGACTTCTCTAGCAAAAGTTTAGAATTTTTTAAGTTATGTTGTAGACAAGGTTTTTAAATAATTTATTTCAGCCATTTACATCAGAAATCTGCATATTTTACCTGATTTGGGCCTTATAAAATCAGTACTTTTGTTTTGAATAAGAAAACTTAAGTGTAAGGCCTGATTTAGTGGAGTTTCATACTTTACCCTAGTCATATTTTCTCATTATATTTCAGATTTGCATATAAATAAATTGTTGCATTTGATTAAATTGGATTTGGGTATTTGGATTTGCCTAAAATCCAACTGGGAGAAAAATATGTTCATTGGGGACATTACAAAATTTGTCTCAAATTGTTATTACAAGCTAATCAAATCATATTAATCAACTCATAATTGATTAATTAAATCCCATTCCTCCTATCAAATTCTCATCACATCCCATAGAGTATTAATCCTAGTTAATTACTCATAATCCTAATTAAATAATCATAATCCTACATCTCCATTATCCCATATTCATCAATATCAATCAATTTCCCAAATTCAAAACCTATATAAGAAACCTCTCACCTAGTCCCATGACACACCAAATTCTCATACTTTAATCCAACTATTGAAAATCTTACTAAAGTGAGAAAACCCCTTTGTTGATGCAAAAAGTTACCAAAGTTGGATAACTCTTATTTGGGAACACTACTTGCATCTTCATACCCCTATTAGCAACCTCGTTGCCTTCGTCTTACACACGGTTTAATAGAAATCCACAATTGGAAGTGCATCCATGACGCGTCAAAGGGAGGTTTAGAATTTGCTTATTGTCTATGCATGCTCTTAATGTTTTTTCTTCTCTTGTAAGTTTCATCTTGATGTTTTAAAGTTAGGATTGTTAATCTTAGGAACATCTAGTTGTAAGTTCCATTACTTATTAGATTAAGATCCTCTTAACCCTTACATACATTTGGCATGCTCAATGGGAGGCCCCTTTCTCTCACATGCATTTCTGCATTTCATGTTTTTGTTAAGTTTGTGTAATGTCCCTTTTTCAAATTAATTCATTTGAAGACTTCTTGCCCATTCCACTTCCCATGGACAAGAAGTAGGTGAACAAGGGAGGTCTTTGGTTGATATTTTAGTCTTTCTTTTATTAACATTTACATTTTTCTTTAGTATTTTCCTTATGAAGCAGGTCGGCTAGGTTGGAGAGCTTTTAAGGCAAGTTAAAAGATAAAGTAAGCTTCTTATTGAGGTCGGTCATGGGGAATTCCCTCCATGAGACTTTGGCGCCACCATATGGATATAAAAGGAGTCACTTAGGCTCATTTTGGGCATGTTTTTCCTATTATAATTTTATCTACTTGGTTTTGGGGCTGATTGCTCTATTCCATTCCACTAGAGGGCGAAAATCCTTTTTTGGTGTGGAAAGAAAGGAAGATGAATCCCTTTCTTGTTCTAGGTTGGAAAACAAAAACTCTCCAAATTGGTGGTTCCAAGGACTTCCAAGAAGACCATCTTGTTGGTTGGCAGCTAGAGCATTGAAGAAAAAGAGATATCACGGCCTACTACATCAATTTGGCACCCTCTCCTAGGGTGGCGACTTGGGTGGAGAAGGATTTAAGTGCCTTCTAGGGCACATCTTGGTGTTTTGAGTTGATATTCAGATTTCTCCTAATTTATAAGGCTGATCTATCACTTCATTGGTATTTATTGGGGTTTGGAAACCTCATTTTCAGCTATTTTTGTGAGTTGTACTTCTGTTGGTTATTTAATTAATTCCAGTTGTGTGTTAGCACTTGTTCCCCCTTCGCTTTCCCTCTGCTGGAACTATCAACTCGGCGAACTTCTGCCCTGATTCTTCAATAATCAACCTTGAAGTTACCTTGGCAACTTTAGGTCTTCTATCCTTTCCGCCCAAACTCAGGAGTAGCTACAAGTCATGTTCTTCCAGGTTGATTATTTGCACCAGGAAGCAAATAAGACATGTGTAAATTTTTGGTATCACAACAATCTTTCCTTCAACATGGCGAAGAGCCTATATTGAGAGTATTTGGTGAAGTCATTAATAGATGCAGGGAAAAGGTACAAGACACCTCCAAAAATTTAAGTGGATGGTTTCTCCGAATATTTTTGCAAATGCAAATTAACTCTAAATAAACAAAAAAGTATTGGTTAAAGTTTGGATGCACCTTTCTTTCGGATGGGTGGATGACTAGAAGGAACAACACCTTCATCAATTTTTTAGCAGCTTCAAATGGTGAGATGGTTTTTGTAAGTCAATTGATGCCCGTTAACACAACAAAGAATGCAGAAAATTTGAGCCTTAAGTTGGAACAAGTTGTCTTAGGGGTGGGCATCAAGAATGTTATGCAAGTTGTTACTAACAATACAACAGTATATGTGACAGTTGGGCGACTACTTTAGGATAGGCATCCATCACTCTTTTGGACCTCTTGCACGGCACATTGCCTTGACCTTATTTTGGAAAACATGCAAAATTGATTGGATGAGATAAGTTGTAGAAGATGCCAGAAAAATAACAAAATACATTTATAATCACCCTTTGATTCTCATCTTGACGAGAGATCACACTTGGGGAAAGAGCTTATGTGAGCGAGTGTCACAAGGTGTCCAACTAAATTCCTAACGTTGCAAAAAACTTGTAGTTTGTTGACACCATTAAAGCATATATTTGTGAGTCAAGTATGGCTAGACTCAACATATTCAAATAAAGTTGATGCAAAGATGGTTGCAAAGATAGTTTTTGATGATGCCTTTGATAAGAGTTGCAGATATCATCAAGGTAACTTCAAACTTCAATTTCATGTCAAATTCTGAAATTAAAAGTATTAGCATTTACTTTAATTGTAAGTTTGTAACTTCAATTTGTTTGTAGGTGTCAAAGCCTTTGGTGAGGGTTTTGTGCTTAGTGGATGTGGAGCAAAACCCAATGGGATACATTTATGAGGCCATGGATATGGCCAAATACGCCATTCAAGACTAATACGGGAGGGATATAGACAAATTTGGTTCCATTTGGAAGTCAATTGATCAAAGGTTGACAATCAACACCGCCAACTCATTCATGCGCAACGGGTACTACCTCAAACCCAAGTTTTTTTCTTTGATGGCTTCACAAATATCAATAGGGAGGTTATGGAGGACCAATCAACATGCATTGAGAAGATGACACCTGAAGTTGAGGTGAGGGACCTCATCATTTTAGAGTCGTGAAATAACAAGCCTGCTTGGGAGGCTCTTTTCTTCACCGCCAACTATACAAAGGAGATCCACACAAACACTAGGTAACAAAAATTGAAGTCTTTACTTATCTTACAAGTTACAAATTTACAATTATTAATTACTTACAAACTTTTGAATATCTTGTTTGTGGGTTCTTGGTGGGAAGATTAGGGTGGAAATACCCCAAATCTTTAAAAGCTAGCCATCCAAATTGAATCTGCTTCTAGATGTGAACGTAACCAAAGTTTATTTGAGGCGATTCACACAAAAAAGCACAATAGGTTGACTCGATGACCTAGTTTTTGTGCAATACAATCTTGGCTTCGCACATCATGGGAGGCCATTAATTTGGATGAGATCGATCCCCACAATGACTGGACTGCGCAAGAAGAGGGGATCCCCATGTTCACAAAGAACAAGATTATTGATTTCGAGAGGGAAGCTATGGAGAGTGTAGGCACAACAAAAGAAAAAGAGATTGCATTAGATGACATCATTGTAGATGATGTCGAATTTGAGGCGGAGGAGTAACTACCATCTAAAACCAAAGTGGAACTGCAGTCACAACCTTCTATGAGGAGCAAGGAACCACAACCAAGTGCAAAGACTACAATCACTAGAGCCTCTCTCAAATATTTCACTAGAATAGTAAGAAGAAATTGTAACTTGCATGGATATGCAATTTATGATGATGATTTTTAATGACAATCATCCTATATTCATAAGATTTATTAGTTGGTTGTCGATTTTGTACTCTATTTGTATTCAAATCTACTAGAAAAAAGCTCCCCATCATTTAACACTCATTTGATACATTTTGTAACTGTATTTTGTATAAAATTTATGTTTTTAAAAAAAAATTAAAGTATTTTTTGATTTATTGACTTGAAAAAAAAATTGGTCTGTCAAGTACAAGTATGCAAACTATGAGGAAGAACATGTTTGAGGCCAAAACAATTTACGGATTAGCAAGCTTTTATAGGAAGTTTATCCACAATTTTAGTAAAATATGTGCACCAATAGCGGAGACCATGAGGAGAAGACAGAAAGGAGTTCAAACCGACGCGAGCTGCAAAAGAGAACTTTAAAATCTTTAAGAAAAACATCACAAAAGAGCTAGTATTAGCATGGTTAGACTTTTCAAAGGTGTTCCAAGTAGATTGTGATGCAGGCGGGACAGCAATAGGAGCAATTTTTAGTCAAGAGACCAAGCCCATAGCATATTTTAGTAAGAAGATAAATGATGCCAAAAGCAAGTATTATGTATATGACCTAAAAAATTATGCTATTGTGCAAGCACTGAAGAAATGGAGACACTAGTTGCTACCAAAAGAAATTGTGTTGTATAGTGATGATCATGCTTTGTAATTTATTAATAGTCAAAGTAAGCTAAATCAAAGGCACATGAAGTGGGTGGAATATTTGCAAAGTTATACATTTGTGCTCAAACATAAAAGCAGGAAGTCAAACAAGGTAGTTGATGCTTTAAGTAGGAGGGCAACACTATTACTTGAAATGAGAGCTCAAGTTGTTGGGTTTGAAGAGATGGAGGGGCTGTACAAAGATAATCCTGATTTTGGGGAAACTTAGAAAGCATGTGTGGAGCCTACAAGCATGGATAGGACACCATGGTTGGATTACTTCTTGCAAGACGGACTTTTGTTTAAAGGGCACGAATTGTGCATACCACGAGGGTCCATGCAGGAAAATTTGATAAAGGAAAAACATAGCAGGGGAATGGCTGAACACTTGGGAGCTGACAAAACTTTTGCACAGCTAAGTGAACAGTATTTTTCAACCAAAATGGGGAGTGATATCAAAAAAATTATGTAAGGTTGCAGACTTTGCCAATATGCCAACAGAAGGAGTCAAAACACAGGACTGTATCAGCCATTACCTGTACCTGAGAGACCATGGGAAGACATCGGTATGGATTTTGTGCTTGGATTTCCTTGAACACAAAAAGGTAATGACTCAATTTTCATTGTTGTTGATAGATTCTCAAAGATGGCACATTTTATTGTTTGTAAGAAGACGAATGATGCCACACGAGTGGCCAATTTATTTTTCCAGCAGATTATTAGATTGCAGGGACTGCCTAAGAGCATTGTCTCAGATCATGACACCAAGTTTTGGGTCATTTTTGGAGGACACTATGGAAGAAGTTGGGTACTAATTTGAAATTCAATTCTATGTATCATCCACAAACGGGTGGGCAGACTGAAGTGGTTAATAGCAGTCTTAAAAATTTGTTGAGATGTTTGGTTGGAAAGAAACCCAAACAATGGCATTTAGCACTACCACAGGC
The DNA here is from genome assembly GCA_018340775.1 of Taxus wallichiana var. yunnanensis. Classification (NCBI taxonomy): domain Eukaryota; kingdom Viridiplantae; phylum Streptophyta; class Pinopsida; order Cupressales; family Taxaceae; genus Taxus; species Taxus wallichiana. The sequence continues at coordinate 562,700,128 of CM031242.1, read as the reverse complement.
TGAATTTGCATACAATAACTCAATTAATAGGAGCACGAGTTAAACACCATTTCAAATTGTATGGGAACAGCCCAAGAGAAAAGAGAGCTTGCCAACTGTCATGTCCCTTTTTGGAGACTAGCAGATTTGAAGACCTTAACCCATTTTCCTCCCGTGGGTTTAAGGAAGCAAGGGGAAGACTTGGATGACATTTTTGTCATTATCTAAGCAGATATTTTTATTATCATCATGTATTCCTATTGGGAAGCCTAGCGCTCCAATAGAACTTATTTAATTAGAAAATAAAGTATTTTGAGCATGTAGGCTCCAAATACAAATTAGATAATTAAAAAGTACTTTTTATTTGGGTTGGCCATCATTTGAAATGTAGCACCCCTTATGGTTATAAAAGGAGGTTGCTTGGCCATTTGATAAGCATAGGTGTGAATTCTATTATTTCGGAAAGATTGCTTGTGAAGCATCTCTCTCCCTCTCCTAAGGACGAAAACCCTTGGAGAGCCTTGTGTGAGGACGAAACCCTTCACCAAGACCAGGGAAGACTTCAACATGGGAGTCTCCACCCCCTTGAGGGATCTCTTTGCTGCTGTAATCTTCATTTCCAGCCCTAGGCGAATTGCCCTAAGGAGCTCAATTGGTCATTAATTGAAGATCTTTGCACTACTTATGATTGTTAATGCATATTTGGCCTTCCTAGAGTGGAGCGACCAGCTTTATGGTGTAATTTGGCATATGTATTGGTTGTTCCAAGTAGGGCGACCAGCTTGGAGGAATAGTTTGGTGTGTTCTTGCAACAATTTCGTGGATTTGAGATTAGAATCATGTTCTTCATATTTTTAGAGGCCAAGATCTGAAGTTTTATTAATTTTGGAAGTGTTTTGCTATTTTTCCAAGCTCTCTCAAGTTAGTTACAGTTCTGGAATATTTAATTAATTTCTGCAGTTGAGGGTTTTATCATAAAAATCAGATCTCTCACTTCCAAGCTTATAAAAATCAGTTTCTTGCATGATATGATTGTTGGTAATATATAATGATTTTAGAGACTTAAAGGTAGCTGATTTCAAGGGTTTTGAGGGCACAAAAGTGGGTTTGAAACCCCAAAAGGGTCGCTGCCCTAGAAGGGTGTTTGCTGGCAGCAGTTAAGGGTTTTTATATATTTATTTCAGTCACTAACAGCCTACTAAAAATCTGAAAAGTGTTGTTTATCTTCAGCTTTGCATAGTTTCTTGAGAGTCCCCAAAAAGGGACATCACACCAACATAAGGGGGCACATGAAAAGTGTTGAAGGTGGAGACTATCTGAGTATATGTTTGATTTGCACAAACAAGTGAAGGAAAAACTTGAGCATAGCCAACAAGTTTATAAAGAGCGTGTTGATCTCAAAAGAAGAGAGAAGATTTTTGAAGTAGGAGACATAGTTATGACTCATTTGAGGAAGGAAACATTTCCATGCAAGACTTATAACAAGCTGATATGAAAGGAAATCGGGCCATGTAAGATCATTAATAAATTCTTTGTGATTGCATATGAGTTAAAGCTGCCTGCAGAATTGGATATTTCTCCAATCTATATGAATACCATGAGGGAGAAGTGTCGGGAAGGAGTGGAAGAGGATGAAGCACAACGTTATAAATGGTAGGAACAATTACCAACAAAGGAGAAAGAAGAGATTAAAGAGATTTTGGACACGAGAGTAATCTAGCAGACACAACAAGGAATACAAGGAATATCTGGTTAAGTGGAGGAATAGACCAGTGGAGGATGCATCATGGTTGAGCCCAACTGATCTCAAATGGATGGGTTTCAACTTTGAGCCATACTCGTGAGCAAGAGCTCACATTTCAAAATACCTCGTGTCTGATGCAGAGCATCTGAGGCATAAGGGAAATCTTGCATCACCCAAAAATAGTTGTTTTATTTTGTTCTTGTTTGAATGAAGGGGTCACAGTAAAAGCATGTCTCATGGCGGTCACTTTGAGCTCTTTATTTATACAAGTTCGAAGTTCTTTATTAAGTGTTTAATGATGAGCCCTTAGGTCACAACAATTAAATGAGCTCTCAAGCTATAATGCTAAGAAAACACATTGAAGGATTTAGTAAAAATCCTTGGGTGCCACTTTATATGCTAAGTTCGAGGTCCTTTTACTATACTTAGGAGCGTAGTGTCAAACTAAATGAGGGCACCCTAATACTTATTAGGATCGCAAGAGCCTGAGTTCCTGCGAATGTGAGAAGTGTCACATTTGCACTCTATTCACATGTCGGGCTCAGACTCAATCTTTCCCTCAAAACCTAAAATGGATGCAAGATCCCAAGTTGATGCAAAGAGTACATGTGGCATAATCGGACTTGGTCCACACATGTTGAATACAATGCCCAAACTTTCTTTTGGACACGGGGCTCAACTAATTAAAAAACGGACACAAGAGACTCTTTAATTACGGACTTTAATTTCACAAGTCCTATATGTCACGATGAGCTCAAAGGGTGTGTGAATAGAGGGACTCTATGATCTTGACACATGTCACAAGGGCTCAAGTTTAACTATGCACAACACAAAGATACGACATGGGAGATTTCAAATGGGCGCTTCCATAATAGAGCACAAATTTGGACTCATTGAAAAGTTCTCTTTAGGAGATTTCTAACGCCGGTGAATTCAAAGTCACTAGACACGTATGTGGGATCCAGTGAGCACTCAAAGACTCAGGGAGTCATTTGAAATATTCCAATATGACCCCAACAACAAAGTGGGCACCAAAATGAATGGGGCATGCAGACTACAAAGGAAATAGAGGGCACGATTGTTTGTTAATGCTTGAGCAACACCAACCTGTGAAAATATCATGGAACCTTCGTAACAACTTAAGGCACATGCAGAGGATTAGAAACATGGAGAGCTCATAAATTTAAGGAAGCAAAGCCCAAAAGAAGCGGGGCATTGGGAGTTTAAGAAGCTTGATGAAGCATAGAGCACATTGTGAAGAGTTAGAGTGCATTTTTTTAAAGCAAAAGAATTATATTGTGGAAATATCAAAAGATACATATTCTACTATGTCAGGCATAGAAGCTATTAGTACAAGGCCTGGGCATTAGAAACAAAAGCAAGCATCGGCATCACAATCATTGATACAAATTTAACTCGATAATTTGTCGAAGGTCTTGTTGACGCTTGCTAGACCACCATAGCGGTGGTGGACCAAAACAAGAGACACTCCCATTGTCAAGGGCCTGATTTGGTAAAACATCGCCACTCTGTTGAGCTCTCTTGGAATATGTTGGAAGGTGATTTCCTAAAACCTGTCTTTCAAACATTGTATTTTGTCTCTCTCTACACAGTTTCCAATTTCTGCCCTGATATACAGCAAAGGTGGAGAGCAATCTCACTATAATCAAAGAATCAGATTCAACTTGAATTCTCTGCCACCCAAGTTTTAGGGCTTCTTGTAGGCCCCGAGATATAGCTCTTATTTCAGCTAAATTATTTGTGGCATACCCAAGATTTTCTGAAAAGAAAAAAGCCATAAAACCATCAGAAAGTCTTCCAATGCCACCCATACTTGCTTTCCCTGGATTGCCTCTAGAAGCACCATCTGTGTTCAGCTTACCAATTCTGGAGGAGGGGAGACCACTTACTTTCAATCTGATTTTTCTTTCTTGGTTTAGAGACAACCACTATAGTACTTGAAGGGCATATCAGAAACTTTTTTAGAAGATTATCCCATTGTGGAGATAGAGAATGAGGCAGCCAAATTTGATGCTTGATAGATTCAGCTACATTCAACCTGATCTTCTCCCAAACCCAAGAGATGTCCCTACTCTCCTGCTGAAATAGTCTTCTATTTCTTTCTTTCCAATTGTTCCATAACAATAGAGTAATACCACTCCATAAGGCTTGCCCAAGATTATGACTATCTTTAGTATATTTACCCCACTCCCTAAAGGGTTGCTCAATAGCTTGCATACCAGTCCAAGGAATCCCAAACAGCTTAGCCAAATGCTGCCACAAACTGCTCACAAACAGACAATGAAGAAAAAGATGAGGAATAGTTTCTTCAAAGTCCAAGCACAGGACACACCTAAAAGGGCCATAAAACCCTCTTTTCATAAGCCTGTCACCTGTAAGAATTCTTCTTTTCAATAACAACCAACAAAGAAACTGACTTTGGGCCATATGGCTTCCTGCCAAAGGTGGGTGAAAATATCCCTTAAGGGGTGGGGAGTGACTCTGCAAAGAGAATCATAACCAGCTGAAACTGTATATACGCCTTTGGTGTCTTTCCCCATGCTATTGAGTCCATCCTTGCTAAAGATGAAAGTTGTCTTGACTGAAGAATATTCGCAGCCACCTGCTCTTGTTGCAGTCCTAGCTGAACAGGCCATTCATGAGGAGGAATCCAACTTTTACCCATCTCCCAATGGTGTATGGTAGGCTGGCAATAATGAGCAACCTTTACCCAACCCTTTGCATGAAGATTTTCCATAACTTGATGAAGCTCGGGATATTGGGCGATAATTAGTGGATGACCATCCCAAGAGTCAGTCCAAAAATTAGCAATTTGACCATTATTAACTATCCAGAAGCAGTGTCTCTTGATGATAGCTTCTCCTACTCTCAAAACAGAAAGAATAGGAGATCCTTTAGAAGGGAGGGTCAAGCGAATGATCTTCTCAGGAGGATTATTCTCAACATATTTAGCTCTGAGATTGACAGCCCACAACTCATTAGGAGCAGCTAGAAGTCTCCAATAAAGCTTGGCTGCTAAGGCCTTATTATGCTTAACAGTGGAGTGAAATCCTAAGCCTCCTTTTGATTTAGGTTGACATAAGGTATCCCACTTGACTAAGGACCATTTTTGTTTCGCCTGGGTCCCACTCCAAATAAATTTTTGGCAAATGGAATCCAATTGTTTCAAAATTCCATTGGAATATTCAAAATAGATGACACATAAATTGGTAAAGCTTGGAGAACAACTTTAACCAAAGTCATTCTGCCTCCTGTTGAGAGCCACCTGTTCATCCATTTTGTAATTTATTATTGGCTTTATTAATTAACCACTGCCAGTCTTTGATTTGCTTTGCTGCCAAAGGAATGCCCAAATATTGCAGCGGCAAAGAGCCCTTTCTAAATTTAAGAATATCCAGAATCTGAATTTCTTGCCTCGAGAGAACAATGAAAAAGAAGATACTAGATTTACCCTCATTAATCAATTGTCTCGTGGTTCTAGTGAAATGTCCCTTTCAAGGGATTAGGCCAACAATCAAGGAATTAGCTTCAAACACCAAATAACCAAATCTGATTTCTATAAGCAGCAGACTGAAATTAAAATCAGTGAACTGATTTCTCCAAACAACGGTATTAAAATATATGCAAAACACAAAATTCACTCCAACAACCTTTCCACAATTTAGATATGTATTTTAGACATCCAATGGAACAATAATCAATGAAAAATCTGAGTCAACACACAACTGGAAATTAATAAATAACCAGCGAAGAGCAGCCACAACTAAATTATGAAATATGGGTCTAGAAACCCCAAAAATCAAGAGAATGTAGATTCCGGCCTTAATAAATATGTCAAATCAGATTATGAACTGAAAATGCAACTTTGTGCCCTCTAAACCATCAAACCCTACACCAAGGTAGGTCGCTCCACATGTAGGAAGCAAATAAAAATCTGAAAGTGAATGTTTTCTCCACAAATCTGTCTTATACTTCAAAACCAAGCAATGATGAAGGGTTTTCGTCCTTCACCCAAACCACTAGAAGGGTTTTTGAAAGATCCCAAACCCGTTTTTGTCTGATATATATATTTTTATTTTTTATTTTTTTATATAATGCTCTGGCTCAGATCTGAACTGATAATATTAAAGGAATTCATAAAACATCACACTGAAACTGCATAGGTAAATAAATACAGAAAGCCCGCAAACCGGGTGAATGCAAAATAGGCGCCTAGGGCAAATCTGGCAGATTTCTTTATAAATATTTCAGCTGAATATTTAATGGTGATTTCTGGAACTAAATATGACAGCAATACGAATATAAATCTATAGAAAGATTTAATAACAAAGGTTGTTCAAAAACCCACAGTAAGTGAGCCAAAACCCTAGCTGATTTAATATATTTGCTGCTGGGAGTTACAATAAATATTTATCATGAAAAATACCTCTATTACAACAATAAATATCTGTAGAAGAAGCCGCCCCACTCAGATGGATGTACAAATGCTCAATGCTGCAATTTATTCTTTTCTCTCGATTAACGCTGGAATGTCTGAATAATCGTGTAAACAATGAAGATTCTGGATGGAAACTTCTCTCACCGCTCCTAGGGTTTCCGTCCGCAAGAGGAATAATCCAAAGGGTTTCCGTCCTTGGATTTTGTCTGCAAAAGCTCTGTGCTAACTGCTCTGTGAAAAATAATAATAATCTGAATGCTTTACCCCAGCCGCATTTTTCCTCATATAGCCAAAAACCCTCCAAAGGCCAAATCGCACTTTTTGGCTAATACCATATAATTAATATTTAATTAATTATTTTTGCTTCACTAATCAAGTCGCACTTTTGGGTATATTTGGCCATTACCCAAACAAGTCGCATTTTTGGCTAGGAAGGCAATTTAAATAATTTATTAATTTATTTAAATGCACTTTCCTAAGTCAAAATCACTCAAACAGTCTATTAATTCATTATATGTGCTTTAATGATATTTTACTTTAATTCGAGCACCATCTAATAAAATAATAAACCGAAGTCACCCTTGAAAACACCCTTTTGGCCGTCGGGTAGACAAAACAAGCCAAAAGGTCTTCGACCGAACTAATCGAGAAAGAGGGACATTACAGTCCTCCCTTCCCGAGATTGCTTGTCCCCAAGCAACTGTAGAGCTGGATGCTGTAATATAATCTCGCCTTCCCATGTAGCATCCTCCTCTGGCAATTCTTTCCACCTCACCAGAACTCCCGAATGACCCCTGCCTCGCCTCCTCTCTCGGCTGTCCAAGATCTCCTCTGGCACTAGGTCTAATCTCCCTTCCTCATCCAGGGGTGGCAAATCTATAGAGGAAATAATGTTCTGTCCCAAAGCCTTTTTCAAGCAAGACACATGAAAAACATTATGTATCTTACTCTCAGAAGGAAACTCCAGCTCATATGCCACTTCACCAACTCTCCTCAACACCCTGTATGGCCCATAAAATCGCGGTTTGAGCTTTTCAGCCCCACTCTTCTTGAGAGTACTTTGCCTGTAAGGCTGAAGTCGTAGAAAAACCATGTCCCCTACCTCAAATGATCTCTCCACTCGGTGCCTATCTGCATATATTTTCTGCTGATTCTGGGCCCGCTGAATGTTTTCCTTAAGCACCTTAAGGATTTCCTGAATATCCTCAGAACTCTCCCGAGCCTGGGAGCTCTACTATCCCCAAATGCCATATCAACAAAGGATCTCGCATCATACCCATAAAGTGCTCGGAATGGAGTCATACCAATAGACATATGGTAAGTGGTGTTATAGCAATACTCACATAAATACAACTTAACCCATGCCTTCGCTGTCCCGCAACGTAGTTGCAAGATAACCTCTATCCATTTGTTCACAATCTCTCGCCTGTCCATCCGTCTCGAGGGTGATAATCGGTGCTAGGAGTCACCGGTGTAAACCAAATGGAAAAGCTCTCGCCAAAATATGCTCATAAACTCGCTTATCCCGGTCACTATGTTCTTCGGAAGTCCATGCAACTTGAATATCTGACGGAAGAACAAATCAGCCACATGAGGTGCCTTAAAGCTGGTAGGGACAACAAAAAAGTGTGCATATTTTGTCAACCGATCCACTATCACAAATGTGATCATTCCTCGCACCACGGGAAGACTCGTAATGAAATCCATCGAAATACTCTCCCACTTCTCTCCGGAATCGCAATGGCAGTAGCAACCTCGCTGAAAGTATGCTCGACTTGTTCTCGCTAACAAGTCATACACTCACTGACATGGCACAGACATCATCCTCGAGACCCTTCCAGAGAATCTCTCTCTAATCTTCCCGTATGTTTTAAAATACCCTAGATGTCCCGTAAGTGGTGCATCATGGAAAGCATGCATAATCTTCTCCTTAAGTTCGATTCAGAACTAGGTAAATTTCGCCTTTATACAAAATCAAATCAGTCATTACCTTATACCGATCATCCTGAATTTTTCCATCCATAATGTCACATGCCCAAGTGTTTTTGGAATATTCAACTGACAGTTGAGATTTCCAATCTGCTGAAATCTCGCTCAAAGAACATAGGGCAGCGAGATGGGGTTTCCTGGAAAGTGCATCAGCCACTACATTCTTCGTCCCCTTAACATACTCAATGTCAAAATCATATGCTTGGATCCTGCTGACCCATTTTTGTTGCCTCTCATTTAGTTCTTTTTGTTCCAGGAAATATTTCAAACTGTTGTGGTCCTTTCTCACCACAAACTTTCCACCCACCAAATCATCGTCTAAACTTTGCCAAAGCATGCATAATGGCAAGCATCTCCTTATCATAGGTAGAATACAGTCTCTCATCATCTCTCAGCTTCCGGCTCTCAAAAGCAATAGGATGGCAATCCTGCATAAGAACTGCACCAATCCCCAATCCCGAAGCATCACACTCTAAAATGAAGGGCCGTGAGAAATCTGGAAGAGCCGAAAATGGACAGGTACTCATAATTACCTTGAGCCTCTCAAATACCACCTGTGCCTCATCTGACCAACTGAATGCACCCTTCCGTGTAAGATCTGTCAATGGAGCTACCAACTGAGAATAACCCTTCACGAACCTCCTGTAATAACCACATAACCCTAAGAATCCTCGCAAGTCAGAGATATTCCTGGGTGGTGGCCAATCCTGCATTGCCTGTATATTCTCCTGATGAACCTTGACCCCATTGGCCCCAATGACATGCCCAAGATACAATATCTCCGTAAGTCCAAATTCACACTTGGACATCTTAGCAAACAAAGACTGAGTCTCCATTATGCTAAGTACCTCATCAAGATGCCTCAAATGATCATCCCATGTCCTGCTATAAATCAGAATATCATCAAAAAACACCAACACAAACCGCCTCAACCGCCTGTCAAGAGATGGTTCATACATGACTCGAAATGTAAGAGTGCATTAGTGAGTCCGAATGGCATCACCAAGAACTCATAGTGCCCATAGTGACATCTGAAGGCTGTCTTGTGGATATCCTCATCCCGAACTCTAATCTGGTGGTAGCCTGATCGAAGATCAATCTTCGAGAAGTAGATAGATCCATGCAGCTCATCTAACAACTCATCAATGCGGGGAATGGGATACCTGTTTTTGATGGTTTTCTTGTTTAGTGCACGATAGTCAATGCACATCCTCATGGTCCCATCCTTCTTTACCAACACAACTGAAGAAGCAAAGGGACTAGAGCTAGGACGGATGTGTCCCATCTCCAAGAGCTCTCTAATGGCCTTCTCTATCTCATCCTTGTATGTCTTAGGATGGCGATAAGGCATAGTCATCATGGGCTTAGCACCCTCCTCAAGCTCTATAACATGCTCAAACCCTCTATCTGGTGGTCTACCTGGAGGAATGTCACCAAACACTGAACCGTGCTTATCCAATATGGACTGGATGTCAATATGATAAGGCTGCTCATCGTCTGAAGAAGATTTGGACGAAATGAAACACTGGGCTGCCCATGCAACCTCTCCATGTCTCACTATAGACTCCATCCTGCGTGCTGAAACAACTCTAGGCCCACCGTCAGAAAGAGCCCGAAGCACAATCTTCTTCTTATCCACCATAAACTCCAACTCCATCCTGCGAAAATCCTGCACATATCTGCCAAGGGACTGTAACCACTGAATACCCAATACTGTATCAATCTCACCAAGTCCAATAACATAGAAGTCATCGGTCAATGTATAGTCCCCCATCTGAATACTAAGTCGTGGAATCCTCTTAGTGCAACTGATAGCAAATCCATCTGCCACCCGTACACTAAACCCATCAAATTCCTCAACTCGTAATCCCGCTTCGCCGCCAACCCTCATCAATGAAGTGTGCGTAGCTCCACTATCAACTGACAAACAATCCATTGTCCCTTAAGCACTCCCTTCACCGAAAGGGATGGTACCTAGGAACGCCTGAAAGTGTGGCAATAGTAACATCGGATGAATCTAATGCCTCGCCTCGCTAAGCTCTATGTGGGGCTGCCCCCCTATGCATCATGGTCACCGCCCTCATCCTCTACATCTGTACCTGGCGAGTGATCATCCTCTCCATCTGAAATCACCTCAATGAGATGCACCTTGCCTTTACCAAGGCAACGATGTCCAGGCTCCCAATGGTCTTTGCAATGAAAGCAAAGCTTCCTCCTTAACTCGTTACGAGTCTCCTGATCCACCTTAGGAGGTGGTGCACTCTTCTGCGGGGCGGTAGAGCGCTGAAATGGCCTGGAGCTCGTGGGAAACTTCTTATTGGGCTGATAAGAAGTGGGCTGATAGGAAGTGGGGGATGTGTCCAAGTCCAATGCCGTCTGAATGGCATCATGCAATGTCCTAGGCTTAAGAGCCTTGACCAATCCTCTCATCCTGTCATGGAGGCCCTCTATAAATAACATCACCACCCTCTTCTCAGGCATCTCTGGAACCATAACGGCTATCCGCTGAAATTCGTTGATGTAAGAATCAACATGTCCACTCTGTCTGAGCTGTGCTAAATCCCTGTAATATAACTCCACATCCTTGCGATCAAATCTCGCAATCAATCTATCACTGAAATCCCTGTATGAATGTAGAAGCTCATGACCCTGCGTAACTAACCCATGGTGCCACCAATCATAAGCCACCCCCTCAAGGTGCAATGTAGCGAACTGTATGGCCTCCCGCTCCCTCATGGGCTTGAGGGTAAGGTAGGTGTCCAGCTTGTGAATCCAAGCCCTGGCACTGATCTTTCCACTACCATCAAAAGTGGAGAGGGTTACCTTATTGGTAACCTCTCGCAAATCTGCTGGTTCTCTGTGCTCTAGGTCTAGCTCTCATGTTGTCTCTCTCCTCCGAGCACACATCGTGGGAGGGGAAATGCATCCCTCACATGCTGCGGCAAACTCCTCCACTCATCACTGACTGCCATGATAGTATCCGGGAAAGCTGCTTCTTCCGACCGTCCCTCAATCTCTGGTGGGTCACCTCTAGGCAAGAAGTTAGGCTGCATAGGCCTATCTGCAGTCCGTGTAGGTCTCCTCTCGTCTGTATGAGTATGCCTTCGCTCACGTCGTGGCAATCCCCTAACACTCCCAAGCTCTGAAGGTGATCTGCTATGACCCCTATAGCTACTGGCAACTGATACGGATCTATCCCTCCTGCCATGCCTGTCCCGCGGCCTATCTAGTGCCAACCTATCCAAAGTAGTGCCCATGCGCTCCATGGTCTGTAATAACTACCTCTGCGTGGCTGCCATATCCCAAATAAAATGCCTATCTGGATCTACATGTTCCTCTCGAGGAGGACTCTCAGGTCTCTCGCCCAAATATTCCAAACTATCACCACCTGCAATACCAGCTTCGAGTCGTGCTCGTCTGCGGGTGTAGTATCTGTGTGGACCGTCCTCTCTATGATGCATTCAAAGCTGATTTCTGTTTGTAATACCCTGTCTATTTCTTCCCACACAGGCTGGGAGGATACACTGCTCTGATACCACTGAAAGATCCCAAACCCGTTTTTGTCTGGATATATATATATTTTTGTTTTATATAATGCTCGCTCGATCTCGAATCGATAATATTAAAGGAATTCATAAAACATCACACTAAAACCGCATAGGTAAATAAATACAGTAAAGCCCGCAAACCGAGTGAATGCAAAATAGGCGCCTGGGCAAATCTCGCAGATTTTCTATTAATATTTCAGTTGTATATTTAATGATAATTTCTGGAACTAAATATGACAGCAATACGAATATAAATCTATAGAAAGATTTAATAACAAAGGTTGTTCAAAAACCCACAGTAAGTGAATCAAAACCCTAGCTGATTTAATATATTTGCTGCTGGGAGTTACAATAAATATTTATCATGAAAAATACCTCTATTACAGCAATAAATGTCTGTAGAAGAAGCCGCCCCACTCAGATGGATGTACAAATGCTCACTGCTGCAATTTATTCTTTTCTCTGACACTGCTGGAATGCTGAATAACTGTGTAAACAATGAAGATTCCTGGATGGAAGCTTCTCTCACTGCTCCTGGGGTTTCCGTCCGCAAGAGGAATAATCCAGAGGGTTTCCGTCCTTGGATTCTGTCTGCAAAAGCTCTGTGCTAACTGCTCTGTGAAAATAATAATAATAATCTGAATGCTTTACCCAGGCCGCATTTTTCCTCATATAGCCAAAAACCCTCCAAAGGCCAAATCACACTTTTTGGCTAACACCATATAATTAATATTTAATTAATTATTTTTGCTTCACTAATCATGTTGCACTTTTGGGTATATTTGGCCATTACCCAAACAAGTCACATTTTTGGCTAGGAAGGCAATTTAAATAATTTATTAATTTATTTAAATGCACTTTCCTAAGTCAAAATCACTCAAACAGCTCTATTAATTCATTATATGTGCTTTAATGATATTTTACTTGAATTCGAGCACCATATAATAAAATAATAAACGAAGTCACCTCAAAACACCCTTTTGGCCGTCGGGTAGACAAAAGCAAAGCCAAAAGGTCTTCGACCGAACTAATTGAGAAAGAGGGACATTACACCATCAAGAACCAAAACGCATAGTGGATTTCGGATAGTGGAAGATAAGGAAAGGATGGGGATCCACAATGCATAGAAAAAAGAAACACTTTACATGGAGGAACGTGCCTTAAAAACACGTCAAGGATCACAAGGTAAACAAACTTGGACGGAAGGATCAAAACACAAAAAGCACCAATCGCAGAAAATAAAAGATGCCCAATCCCGACCCCTTAGGGTCAAAATATGGGAAAGGACACAGAGAAAGGGGCTCAAAAATATAAACGATTTCCATGAACTCGAACAGAGGATCCAAAAACCCTTGCCGCGTCAAAGAACCACCATCGAGCTAGCAACATTCCTCTCCTTTTCCCTTGGTGGCTTTTGGCTTCATGGGGTTTTGCATTTTCCCGTTGATCTCTGGAGTTTCAATTGTTGCCTCAAGCTGCCCCACTGAAATTTCTTCACAAATTAGTTTAGATCAATAATTAATAATATTTTAAGTTGGGCCCAACCAATTCTTATTTTGGGACAACTTCATATTATTATTATCTTCTCATGCTACATATTTAATACATTGTAGTGACCTCTATTTATATTTCATGTTATATTCTTAATACAACCATCATAACCAAAATGAGGGATATAAATCGAGAAAGATGCATGATTTATTTAAGAAAATGTGGTGTACACAAAAGCCTATCTCGGAATTGTCCCTCAATGTACTTTCTATAGCATTAATATAATACTATATTCTCTCCATAGGGTGTTTATCGTTAGAAAATGTACACAAAGAAGGGATGGAGAGAAACCGGAATGCACACATTATTCATTGTGTCTGTCATTTTATTATGTGAGAGATGGTTACAAAAATGGTTTAAGTGGTTACAACCATTTATTAGTTAATACTTAACTAATATTGACTTAATGCTAAATTGTAAGCCTTATATTCTAATACCCCCTCTTAAGGCTTACACTATAGAAATAAAATATAAACACACTAATAGAAGATTAAAATAACAAAACCAAATAGGACCACGCATTTTTCATAAGCTTTTCCCTTTGAAAACAGTTATTTGACTAGGTAGAGCTCCATCAAGCTACCTCATAACCTTCGTAAAGGTGTAGTTCCCAAGCTGAATTCCTAAATTCCACTTCCCCAGACTCCCGAATCACAAACCCAAATTATTCGACAACCATCCACATTGAGATACATCCACAGTGCTCCATCAAGTTGTCTCGTGGCCCTCGTAAGGATATAATTCCAAAGATCCAAAAACTCCTAAACTAACTAGGCAATAATCCATGTTGTGCTTCATCTACGCAAGATCCCTTCCCTGTCTCCAAAGCGTGGGGTTCCTTTAAAATACGTATTCTTCATCATTTTCAACATCCAGCGGATCTTCAACAATGGCTACATTAACTTCATTTGAGCTTCCTTTGAGAACATTGTTTTCTCAAATGGTACAATTCCATGTTGTGTGACCTCATTTTTGCAATAGTAACATTCAATTTCCCCTCTGTCTTTATTTAATCTTCTATGATTATTTCTTGAGTATAATGCCATCTCAGGTTGAGGATCATCTTTTGTATCTCCTACAATTGTTCTCTTTTCTTCAGCTAAGAGAGCTGAAATCATATCTTCTAGACTTTGAGAAGGCAGTTGACTAAGAGTAAAAATGACATTGCTGAATTTAGAAGGCAGACTGTTTAACAAAATGGCTTTGGCATCCTCGTCATCTACCGTGGCATTAACTTTTGCTAACTATCTAAGGAGAGATCTTAGATTGCTTATGTGGCTGGACATAGTGACTCTGTCAGCCATCTTGAATCTAAAAAGTTGAAGTTTTAGCGAAAAATTTGCATTGACAACTTTTGCTCCAAACAATTTATTTAGAGTTTCCCAGATTTCCTTGGACGATTTTTCTAGGTCTACATGATGTAACTCAAGTCGGAGAGAGAAAGACCAATAATGGCTTTGGCTTTATCATCTCTACTCTACCAATCCAGTAATTTAGTTGCATTTGTAGGTGATTGCTCTTTCCCACTAACTATTCCCCACAAATTTTTATTCATTAATTGCATTTGTATTTTAACTTTCCAAGTGTGAAAGTTGAAGCCGGGATATTTCACCTGGAATTTTCATTCTTTAAAAAAATCTTTATTTAATCAGAATTACTCTAGCAAAATTGGTATCCAAAAAACCTTCAATTGCAATGCCACGGAAATAAATGAAGCAATGAAATGCATACCTCTAACTAGCATATCAAAGCAACAATGATACTTCTGTCCTGTTGATGCACCTGAAATTATTACGTGCCCTAGCGATTGCAACAGCAATATCAAAAACATGAAGCTTTTTGATATTGAATTTGTGCCCTATGAAACTCCTGAATCACAATTTGCATTTTTGTCCACTTCAAACCTCTTGAATCACAATTTGCACTGAAAATGTCTTCTAAAATTCACGATTGTATCCTCGCAACTGTGTTTGTGTGCCCTAGTTCGTAGGCAAGATATATGACAGCAATGTGTTATTCGCGAGCAGTGTGGTATTACAGTTTGTTGGCTGTTGTGACCTCATTTCTGCATCTTTCCAGCCCTTGCAACCACTTTCCAGGCCCTCACAACCACCTTCATGAGTTTAGCCTCTCGTGCCCTCATACATAGCACTCAATACAGGCATATACGAACCTGAAACTTGCAATTCGTACTAGATGGGGCTCTGATATCAATATTAGAAAATCTCCACAGAAGAGGGATGAAGAGAAACCAGAATGCACACATTATTCATCGTGTCCATCATTTTATTATGTGAGAGATGGTTACAAAAATGGTTGAAGTGGTCACAACCGTTTATTAGTTAATACTTGACTAATATTGACTTATTGCTAAATTGAAAGCCTTATATTCTAATATTTATTGTGTTTGTACATAATGTGCAAAATAAACAACAAGACGCCGTGCTGAAACCATCAAACATTGGGTGGAGCAGAACAAGGAACTTAGCAAATAGGCAATAAACATTATGTAATCCTGGGGCTGTGTTTTAGTTTCCAACTAAAAAGACAGAAAGTGGAACGTGTTACATGCCAGGCACGTTTGTTTACGAAGCCATGGACAGTGGATTTCATCCCAATCAATAAAAATTTTGTGGTAGCTTGTACATGGGTTAGGCTTCATCCCACT
The DNA here is from genome assembly GCA_018340775.1 of Taxus wallichiana var. yunnanensis. NCBI lineage: Eukaryota > Viridiplantae > Streptophyta > Pinopsida > Cupressales > Taxaceae > Taxus > Taxus wallichiana. Next base: position 562,684,190 of record CM031242.1, on the reverse strand, counting down.
CAAAAAAACCATGGGGTAGCTCCATATATGGGTTAGGCTTCATGCGTTTATTCGAATTCGAGTATCAATCCATGTTTGAACATATTGCAGACACCCTATGTTCCTATCTTACGAACTCAAAGAAAAGAAAAACTGCAACTCTGAGCCGGAAAGGATATTTCAAATTTTAAATGAGTAAACCTCTTCCCACCATATTGCAGCTGAATCCGTTGACAACAGCTAGGAGGGGAAATAGGTGAATTATGAGAAAATACTATCAAATGCAAAATCTATTTGGGACATCCAAGATGTGCTTGCAAAAAGAATACAAATGTGTCAAACGAGGAAGTCATAAGGGAATCACGAAAAAACGAAGTTATGCAGAGAAAGAAACTGCTCAACATAGATGAAGAGAAGATTGGGAATGGAGAAAAGATGGAAAGAAATCAACAAGAAAAGGAAGTACAGTTAAGGAGAACCTAGTAAAATACTGAAGCAATGGATTCTCATTTGGGCTATATCGAATATTGCTTTCCATCCAGGGGAGAAAGATGAATGTATCAGAGAATTGCTTATAAAAGCAAGTAAGGAGAGCCATGGCCAAATAGGATGAACTTAAGGTTCATTCAGTACCTCGTGGAGAGAGAAACAAAGAGGGGTTGGAGCACATTGTAGATAGCCCTCAATCAGAATCATTGGGGATTAAGCCAAGTCCAAACAAAAAACTACCATGCATAAGGGAAGCAAACCAATTGGAAAGAGCTTGACATTTTTCATTTTAAAAAGGGTTCTCTTCCGCTCCAATACTTGGGGGTTCCTCTAGCAGCTAAACAGTTAAAAGACTGGCATTGGTTTATAAACAAAGCAACAATGAAATTGCAGAAATGGACAAATAAATGGCTCTCCTCAGGAGGAAGAATGACACTGCTTAAGGAAGTCCTCCAAGCTTTGCCAATATATGTCTCCTCCATCTTGAATATTCCAGTTGGAATTTCAAAGCAACTGGATTCTCTTTGTCAAAAATTCATGTGGAGCGGCTTACAGGAAACAAGAAAATGGTCTCTAGTTAAGTGGAAACTCTCTGTCAACCGAAGCAAGAAGGTGGCTTAGGATTCAGATCTACATCCAAGCACAACAAGGCTTTAGCAGCTAAACTCTACTGGAGATTGCTCATTGCTTCAAATGATTTGTGGGCTGCTAACATTAGAGCCAAGTATGCAGAAGATAACCCCCCTGAAAGAATAATTCGGTTGACTCTTCCTTCCAAAGGATCCCCCATTCTCGCAGTTCTTAAAATGAGGGAAGAAATTATAAAGAAACATTCTTTTTGGATAATTAATAATGGCCAAATAGCTAACTTTTGGACTGACTCTTGGGATGGGCATCCGCCACTCATTATTCAGCACCCTAAGTTAAAGACTACTATGGACGCATTGCATGAAAAAGGCTGGATTAAGGTTGCTAATTACCGTAAGAATACTATTCACCAATGAAAAATTGGGCAATGCTGGACTCCCACCGGAATGGCCAATTCAGCTGGGGGAGAAACAACAAAATCTGATAGTATTTTTTTGGCCCGTCCTTCGTCAATTCTCCAATCCTAGATTCTTTAGCTTGGGGAAAAGTTCTACAAGCATCTACACAATATCTTCAGGATATGCATCTCTGTGTCGGATGGATTCTCATCCTGTTCGGGACCTTTTTCACCGTGTATGGCAGCCAACTTTATGGCCCAAAGTGAGCATCTTTGTGTGGCAGGTTCTAAGGAGAAGAATCTTAACTGAAGATAGGCTTTCGAAACAAGGTTTTCACGGCTCTTTCTGATGTGCTTTGTGCTTGGATAATGAGGAAACCATTACTCATCTGTTTATTCAATGCCCCTTTGTGGTCCACCTATGGCAGCTTTTATCTAAGTTGTTTGACCTCTCTTGGGTTGGTATTCAGTCTCTAGAACAGTTGCTTAGAGAATGGGGAAGACATTTGACCAAGGGTCAAAACCTTTTACCGGCTTTGTGGTCTGGTATCTCCCTTCTGCTTTGGAACACCTGGAAGGAAAGAAACAGAAGAATTTTCCAGCAGAACAGCAGCGATATTTCGTGTGGGAGAAGATAAAAATGAATTTTGCAGAATCTATCAAGCATAAGATCTGTATGCCTCAAAATCTTTCGCCGGAATGGAATCATTTGTGTAAAATGCTTCCTTTGCAACCCATGACTTCTACCGTGGCTGCCTTCAGACCAAGAAAGAAAACTCAACTGAATAGACAATGGACAGCTCCTCCAATTGGTTATGGAAAGTTGAATACTGATGGTGCTTCAAGGGGCAATCCGGGTCAGGCAAGTATGGGAGGCATAGGTAGATCTTCTGATAGTTTTATAGCCTTCTTCTTCTCTGAAAATTGGGATACACAACAAACAACTTAGTTGAGATAAAAGCAGTTTATAGGGGGCTACAAGAAGCGCTGAAAATAGGATGACAAAAAATCCACGTTGAATCTGATTCTATGCTAATTGTCAGATTGTTATCCAATCCTGATTTAGTTCACAGCAAAAATTGGCAAATAGCAAGAGAGTTGGGGAAAATTCACAGGTTGCAGGAGAAGTTCCAAGAAGTCCACTTCAGCCATGTTCCCAGAGAGATTAATAAAGTGGTGGATGCATTAGCCAATTGGGCTCTCGACAACCACAACCTATTATGTTATGGTCCTCCTCCGTTGTGGTGGTCGACCAAGCTTCAAGCTGATTTGAGAAAGATTTTAGATTCTGATTTGCATTAATGATTGCTAATATGTATCTTGTTGTGTATACTGCCCAGGCTTGGACTAATAGCTTTCATGCCTGGCACAGTAGAATATGTATACTTTGATTTCTCTATAATATAAATTGGGAGGTTTTTAAAAAAAAAAAAAAAAAGGAGTCAACCCTAAATAACTGAAGACGTGGTTCTTTCGATGTTGGTCAAGTGATTCTAGTTTCGTGTCTACATTGATCATGCTCACAGCTTGAACTGGATTTTCCTTTGTATGTGTTTATTGTATTTTAATTGAAATATAATGCATTTTTTTTACCTATGCATAGAAAATAATGCATTCTAGATAATGAAGCTATAGGCATACATTGCAGGAGCTTTAACTTTAAATTTTGCATCATGGTGTACCCATATAAATAGAATCATAACCCAGCGAAGCACTAGGAAGTTAATAACAAATCCTATGGGCAATATCCAATTTCAACTTTAAGTCTAGTAGTATATTTGAGATTTCACAGAAAACCTAATTATTGTTTTGTACGTACTGAGAATTGATCAAATAAATAATTTCCAACATCAATAAGCATATGCATACAGACAATGAAGTAGGAAATTGAGGGTGCAAGGCATGGTAAATACTTGATAGCAGCTAACATATAACAACAATGCAAGAACTGCCACAATAGGTGCGCCACTGAGAAAGTTGTAGTAAGCTGCAAGCAAGAACAATGAGACCGTCTGCAACAAGAAATACATGAAAATGCTTATAATTTTTAAGTAAACCTTCAAACACGAAAACATAAGGAACACCTCGCACCATTAAAAATTTAAAACTTAAAATAAAAAAAAATTCATAAAATAAAATAAAAGCTTGGATACAGTAAAATGTGAAGTAGAGCTTTATAATCGCTTGAGGGAATCATCCTATTAGATTATAAATAACACTAAAACAACTAGAACAACACATTTCAATTTCATCCTTAAGGTGGTCTATTCCCCTGCTTCAATATAGTTCTTAGAATTAAATAATAATAAAATGTTTTCAAAGTGATTTCCTACAATGCTTTTAATAAATTATAATCAAATTTTCACAGAATAATGCATAAAAAAATCTTACAATTCCACTTATGCCTCCAATCAGCAAGGGTCTCCTACCAAGCTGATCAACTTTCCACACAGAAATTCCAGTCATCAGCAACTGCAAGATTACCAATGCAGAAGGTTGGTTAACTTCATGAACATTTAAAGATCAAATTGGTAAAAAAATGCATCTGTCTGATTTAAATTGGACGTTGACATCCCAGAAATATTAAAACCAGAATTGAACTTTCATATGTCCCAAACAGTATAAATAACAGATCAAAATGGTTAAATCTTCCAATGAAAAGAAATGGTCACAGATACATAAGAAAGGATGAAGGCACATAAATTCACAGATCTTTATTAACAACTGAGTACAACAATCTCAGGTGACCAATCTCTCGCTTGACTTGCAATCTTCTAATACAAGTCATATGTCTATATATTATCCCATGGCTAGTTATGACTACGTGACCATATGGTTAACATTAACCTAGTACATTGTATTTAACTAGGCAACTGATGTAATCGCGGTCAGGGAGTAGAGTTAACAACCACCTTAGACCATACAGCTGTAATGCCCCTTTCCGGGCTCTAACTGAAACAAAAGGGAAATTGCACAAACCCCAATAGATAGTAAACTGAAAATTATGACAACCAACTGAAATTTATGACAGCAAGGTACAGCAGTCTGATTTTTATAACAGCAACAAGGAAAATGCAATATCTCTCCAAAAATGCATCTTTTACACAATCCAAAGCATGTAGGGAACTTTAGAAATATTTTAGAACAAATATAAACCAAGAAATGAGCCTTCAAACCCCAGCTGGAATTTATTTAATTAAATATAATAACAGCAGTGAACACCCTTACAAATATGGCTGGAAATGAAGGATTCCAAGCCCCAAATTGAAGTACAAATGTAGATTCCAGCTGCTAAAAATAGGAGAAACACAATGATGGTTGAATTTGAAGTTGTCGTGCCCTAGAAGACCCCAAACACCACCTTAGGGCAAGTCGCCACCCTAGGAGAGGGCTGAAAATGCCTTCAAAACTGAATACAACTCCTTATGAGATCACCTTGTTGCAAGCTTGAGGGGTTTCGTCCTCAAACCAGCCCACTATTGAGAGGTTTCGTTCTCAATAGGTTTTCCAAGAGGGTTTTTGTCCTCAATGGAAGAGAGAGAAAGCAAACATGCTCCAACTCCAAGAGAAATAATTTCCAAAAGTATGCATAACCTCTTCCAAGCCAAGTGACCCCTTTAAATAGCTAGAGGTGGCGCCAAAACCAATTAGAACCTTCTAAAGAAGACCGACCTCCTTGGGGACATAATAGTTCTTTTTCCTCTTCTATTTTTCATTTGGCTTTTCTTCTTTACCAACCGACCTGACTATACTTAGAAAACTACTTAAAAAGAATGCAAAGCTCACAAAAACAACTGAAAAACATGACATTAACTTCCCTTGCTCATTCCCTTTTTGCCCACGGGAAGTGGAATGGGCTCAAGGTCTTCAAAGAGTGCTAGCATTGAGAAGAGGACATTACAGTCCTCCCCTCTCAAAATTGTTTGCCCTCAAGCAATTGCAAGCTCTCATGCCCAAGTACCATTATGCAAAAGTAAAGAAATACATTGTAATGCTCCAATAATTTGGATCCTATACCTATCAAATGAAAGAGCTCTTGCCAAAACAAGCTCGTATAGCTGTTGTCTTCATTTTCTTCTTCAAAAACAACACTAGCAAATTTGTTATCTGCATAATTCATTGTACTTAAAACCTTCCAAATTGTTGTAATGAAAGATCCCAAACCCCTTTTTGCCTGAATATTTTTTTATTTTTATTTTTTAATATATATTGCCTTGGCTCAAATCTGAATTGATAACATCAAAAGGGTCCATAGAACACCATACTAAACTGCATAGATAAATTAAATAAAACAAAACCCGCAAACCAGGTGAATCCAGAAAAGGCGCCTAGGGTTTAACAGGCAGATTTCTTCATAAACAATTCAGCCGTGTATTTAATAATGATTTCTGATGCTAAATATTACGGCAATACAATTATAAATCTGCAGATAGATTTAATAATAAAGATTGACCAAAAACCCACTGTAAATGAATCAAATCAAATCGATTTGATATATATTTGATGTTGGGAATTACAATAATTATCTATCATGAAAAATACCTCAGATACGGCACATAACAACTGTAGAAGAAGTCGCCCCACTCTAGAAGAAGTCTGTATGCCCACTGCTGCAATTTATTTCTCTGTCTAACTGCTGGAATAATAAAAACCTGTGAATACAATGAAGACCCTGTGTGAATCTTCCTCCTTCGAATTGGGTTTCCGTCCAATCCGTAATCTCCAAGGGTTTCCGTCCTTCGAGAGTAATTAGCAAGAGCTGCTCTGAATTTGTTTTTGTCCAAAATAATCAAGTGTCAAAGAAATGGGCTAAATCCTCCTTTTAAACCTTTTCGAGAATTTTCATTAAAAGATAATATAATTAATAAATCACTCTATTAATTAATTACACTTTATAACTCCGAAAAGTGATTTATATAATTAATTAATCATTCATGGCGCCCAAAGTCACTGAATTAGCATCTCATCGTTTAGAACTTCACATTCTCTTTCCGACGAGCTATAATACTGAGGTGCTCGCCAAGTAATTCGCATAAATATAAGCAACTTGAGTAAAATAATTAAAATAAGCCATTAATGCTCCCAAAGTGCGGAAATCGTTGAAAGCACCGGAATCGGAAATTGACTGAGCAAAAGCGGTGCCGATGACGAATAATGAGAAATGAAGTCAGTTGGGTGACTTACTATAAATAGATACTCTCTCCAAGAATCTTGGAGAACACACCAGAAGCTAGAAATAACCTCGAAAAGTGCCAAGTGAGTCCTTAAGACCAACTGAACTCATTGCTAACATCAAATAATCCACCAAATCGTCGATAAAACCCTTACCTGCTATGCACATCATCTCCTAAACAACGGGACTAGCTTACGAAGATGACAAATAAGCTACCCACCAAGTGTCCAAGGGTCATGCCGGAAAGAGGGACATTACAGTCCTCCCTTCCGAGATTGTTTGTCCACAAGCAATATCAGATCTGCATACCAATCAAGTCCCGGATCCCAAATCAACTGAAACCTTTTGAATGGCTTCAAATGCACTGTGTTAAATTGCTCAAAGTCTGCAAAATAGAACTTGTGCAACTTACTCATAAAAAGAGCCACAATCCCCCTCAAGAATGCCCCCAATTTGCCATAATCTTCACCCTGTTCCTGCTGTCCCATGCTGATATGTAGTGAAAAATCCTCATAGATGTCTGCATGAGATGATTTTTTGTCCATAACTATCATAGACTTGGCTGTCATTTGATGGGGTAGCGTGTATTTGGCCGCTCTCATGGTGACTTGCTCCCCTTCATGATGGAAACTCAACTCCATAGCTTGCATATCTTGGGTGACTTTTCCAAGTGAATGTAGCCATTGCATACCAAGCACAACATTGTTATCCTTCAAGTCAATAACATAGAAGTCATCACAAAGTGTATACCCACCAAATAGAATGCTAACTTGGTTTACTTTCTTCTTGCAAGGGATAGTGAGACCTCCTGCTATAGTCACATCAAAGCCTTCAAAATTATAACAATGCAAACCTCTTCTGATCACCAAACCTTCATCAACGAAATTGTGTGTAGATCCACTATCAAGAAGTGTCATAACTTTACACCCGAACATTGTACCTTCAAACATGAATGGATTATACTTTGGTGCTCCTGAAAGATAAGTGAGTCTACCATCATTTCCAATGTTTGGCGCTGGCTGCCCCGGTACATTTTCTGAAGTAGTATCATCATCCCCATCTGAAACAACCTCAATGAAATGTATCTTACCCTTTCCAAGACACCTATGACCCGGTGCCCAAGGATCTTTGCAATGAAAACATAAGTTTTTCCTACGAAGGTCATTCCTCGATTCATGGTCCATCTTTGGTGTAGATTCTACCTTTGAAGAAGTGGGTTGCTCACTTTCATGCTGTTCTGATTTTTCATTCCTAACATTTTTCTTTTGGGACTGAAATGGAGGAGTAGTGTCTAAATCCAATGCTGTCTGAATGGCCTCATGCAAAGTTCCAAGCTTAAGAGCCTTGACAAAACCCCTCAATCTATCATGTAATCACTCTATAAAGAGCATCACCACACGCCTTTCCGGCATCTCTGGAACCATCACTGCTATACGCTGAAATTTGTTGATGTATGAATCAACGTGTCCACTCTGTTGAGCTATGCCAAGTCCCTGTAATAAAGCTCCACATCCTTGCGAGCAAATCTCGCAATCAACCTCTCGATGAAATCCCTGTAAGACTGCAGAAGCTCATGACCCTGTGTAACTAAACCATGGTGCCACCAATCATAAGCCACCCCCTCAAGGTGTAACGTGGCGAACTATATAGCCTCCTGTTCCCTCATGGGTTTGAGGGTAAGATAGGTGTCGAGCTTGTGAATCCAAGCCCTGGCACTAATCTTTCCGCTACCATCAAAAGTGGAGAGGGTTACCTTATTGGTAACATGCTGCAAATCCCTATTCTGCTGCGCTCTAGGCCTCCTGTCCTATCCAGCCCTCATGTTATCTCTCCTTTGAGCACAATATTGTGGGAGGGGGAATACATCCCTCACATGCTTTGCGACAAACTCCACTCATCACTGACTGCCATAATAGTATCCGGAAAAGCTACTTCTTCCGGTCGCACCTCAAACTCTGGTGGGTCATCTCTAGGCAAGAAGTTAGGCTGCATAGGCCTATCTGCAGTCCGCGTAGCCCTCCTATCATCTGTATGAGTGTGCCTACGCTCACGGCGTGGCGATCCCCTAACACTCCCAAGCTCTGAAGGTGATCTGTTGGGATCCCTGTGACCACTGGCAACTGATACTGATCTATCCCTCCTGCCATGTCTGTCATGCGGCCTATCAAGCGCCAACCTGTCCAAGGCGGAGCCCATGCGCTCCATAGTCTGTAACAACTGCCTCTGAGTGGCTGCCATATCCCGAATGAAATCCCTATCCGGATCTGCATGCTCCTCTCGAGGACTACCTGGTCTATCACCCAAATAATCCATTATGTCACCTCCGGCAATACCTGCTTCGAGTCTTGCCCGTCTGCGGGTGTAGTATCTGTGTGGACCGTCCTCTCTATGCTGCATTCAAGGCTGATTTTTTTTTATGACTATTAACTGCTTCCTTCCCACACAAGATGGGAGGATACACTGCTCTGATACCACTGAAAGATCCCAAACCCCTTTTTGCCTGAATATTTTTATTTTTATTTTTTAATATATATTGCCCTGGCTCAAATTTGAACTGATAACATCAAAAGGGTCCATAGAACACCATACTAAACTGCATAGATAAATTAAATAAAACAAAACCCACAAACCAGGTGAATCCAGAAAAGGCGCCTAGGGTTTAACAGGCAGATTTCTTCATAAACAATTCAGTTGTGTATTTAATAATGATTTCTGATGCTAAATATTATGGCAATACAATTATAAATCTGCAGATAGATTTAATAATAAAGATTGACCAAAAACCCACTGTAAATGAATCAAATCAAATCGATTTGATATATATTTGATGCTTTGGGAATTACAATAATTATCTATCATGAAAAATACCTCAGATACAAAGACGACAACTGTAGAAGAAGTCGCCCCACTCTAGAAGAAGTCTGTATGCCCACTGCTGCAATTTATTTCTCTCTGTCTAATTGCTGGAATAATAAAAACCTGTGAATACAATGAAGACCCGTGTGAATATTCCTCCTTCGAATTGGGTTTCCGCCCGATCCGTAATCTCAAGGGTTTCCGTCCTTCGAGAGTAATTAGCAAGAGCTGCTCGAATATGTTTTTGTTCAAAATAATCAATGTCACCAGCAAATGGGCCAAATCCTCCTTTTATAACCTTTTCCGAGAATTTTCATTAAAAGAAAATATAATTAATAAATCACTTTATTAATTAATTACACCTTATAACTCCGGAAAGTGATTTATTTAATTAATTAATCATTCTTGCACCCAAGGTCATTGAATTAGCATCTCATCATTTAGAACTTCACATTCTCTTTCGACGAGCTATAATACTGAGGTGCTCGCCAAGTAATTCGTGACATAAATATAAGCAACTCCGAGTAAAATAATTAAAATAAGCCATTAATGCTCCCAAAGTGCAGAAATCGTCGGAAAGCACCGGAATCGGAAACTGATTGAGCAGAAGCGGTGCCGATGACGAATAATGAGAAATGAAGTCAGTTGGGTGACTTACTATAAATAGATACTCTCTCCAAGAATCTTGGAGAACACACCAGAAGCCGGAAATAACCTCGGAAAGTGCCAAGTGAGTCCTTAAGACCATCTGAACTCATTGCTAACATCAAATAATCCACCGGATCGTCGATAAATGGTGGGAGGACATCCCGTATCCCCAAATATGAATGCAACTGAAATAATGTGGTGGCTGCCAATGATTTTGCGGGCTATTCCTTTTAATATCTGATAAAAATCAGATTGTAGATGGGCTGGAAGTGAGTTACAGCGGCCACAACACACTTGGGTTTCCACCCAACTAAGTACCTTGGTGGTTGTCATAAAAATTGTCTTCAACTGAACCTTCTTTCCAACCTTTTTCATCAAGGATTTTTCCTTAATTTGTGCAAACTTACAACTGTCCTTAGCTGGGAACAACAGTCCTATACCTGTTATTTTCATGCCCAACAACATGAAAAAGGTACAGCAGATACCAAAGTGGAATTTTCTTGCAAAATCAACAACTTAGGCAATGTAGGGGCTGGGAACAGCCATGCAAGCACTGAAAATCCCATATTAACCATCACCAATTGAAAAGAACTCCCGTGTTTGAAGGAACTTGTAAACTCCTTTGTATGAGAGAAAAATGAGTAATCAAGTGGCTGGTGAAGGTGATGACAGCTATACCAAAAATCACTCTCATTGCTGCCCCAAATGTTAGGAAATTAGTGATCGTAGTGTGGACATGTGGTTTGAATATTGGTATTATTTAAATATTTAAATAATACACGAGTGTGCACAATTAGTTGTCTTACACAACTCATAGATAGGGGTGCGGGAGTAGGACTAGGGAATAGAGGAGAGATATGGGGATAATGTGATGAGACCCGACTCCATGATTAAAGGAGCAAGCGATTGTTATGATCAACACCCCTTGCTTCATTTCTAGATTCTTCACATGTTAAAACATTTTCATTATTAGCCACAGAATGAGTAATATTTACCTAATGAAGTTGATTCTTTGGAATGGGTGCAAGTGTCATGATTTCATCTCTTATTGTCATATGAGAATTGCTTGAAGGGGCACTATGGTGGCTCCTATGGTAGCTCATATGGTAGCTCGTATGATAACTCACATGGTATGAACAATTGGTTTTTCGTGGCCTTCCTCTACCCTACGTTGTATCTTTTTCGTGGTGATTCGTCGATTGGTTTTTTTGTGCCCTTCTTTGCCCCACATTTGTGTGTTTGCCCTTGTTGTGGTTAGTTGGTTCCACTTTAGATTCATGGCTTGCAATTCGTGTTCATCTGGTTTCGCTCCTCTACGGGAGTGCTTCTACGACCTCGAACTCAGCTCATGAGCTCCCCGCAAGCACGAACCGAGCCCCCAGTTTGTTGGTCTTTAGCCCCGACTATTGGTCTTCCAATAGATCATATTGGCTCACCTTTACACACGAGCCAAGCCCTCATGTCTCCCCATGTCGTGACTCTCTCCTACAAACCGTGGCTCCTTAACCTCGACCGAATCGTGGTTTGCCTTTGCTCTCTCCGACCAGGGGCACAAATTTCGACTTTGACCCTCCCGGTTCTTCATTCGACGAACCTGCTTGCTCTATGTCCATGCCAACTCTCCAACAACTCGATCATTTTGGTGATTCCCCTGGCATCCCCTTCTCTCTCACTCCACTTCAGGCAGTCCATCCACTAACAATGTCTCCATCCAGACTCAGCTATGCAGGCAGATTATATCACAGGGAGGACAGAGCAAGGACAATTCGAGGGGGTCTACCCAGCATAATTGAGGAACTTCTACACAGACTGGAAATTGTTGAATCCTCCAATAGGGCTCTCCGAATAGAGGTCTTCGAGCTTACTTCGCGGATGGAGAAGGTGGAAGCAGATAATATCTCTCTACGGAGATCACTAACAAATACCACATCACACTCCACTTCCAACATTGTCAACGACCAGTTGCAAGTTGAGCTCCTGGACCTTAAACACAAACAAGAAGAATTCAAAACCCAACACGAAAATATGAAACAACAAACAGACTCTTGGGCCCAAGTGGTGAAGGGAAAGGGCACAATTCCTCCTCCTTTGGCAGTAGTGGAAGAAGTGGTGCAGGCTAAGTTGATAGAGGAACGAACCAGGCGGGCTAGGGAACTCAACCTCAAAGTGAGAGGGCTGCCCACTCCTTCAAACCCGATGGCCATTGGATCTAATTTTCTCACGGAAAAATTGGAGCTTCCAGATGTGCAGCTTGACAGGGCATGGCTTGGGCTGGACTCAACCCTTTTCCTCTGTTTTAAATCAATGAAGACAAGCTTAGAGCACTCAGAGCCAAATGCAAGCTATTCTCCCTCCCCAATAAGATCTTCCTTGATGAAGACCTCACCAGAGCCCAAGTGGCCGAACTCAAGCAATCTTGTGAAGCGGTGATGGCAACTAGGAAAGTAGGCAAGTGGGCGGTAATTCGTAATCTCAGACCTATTATCCGAGACTTCCTCCCTCCCGGCTGAGCTCCCGGGTCCGATCCTAAATGACGGTCTCGATGGGGAAACGACGGAACAGCGGTATTTCCATTGCTTGTTGGAATGGTAACGGGTTATTTTGGTCTTCTCCGGTGCATACTATATGACACTCTAGGTTTTTCAAACCTTCTTTATTTCAGAGACCCATGAGAGCATTGTTTGTCCTCTCCTAGGAGATTTGGGGGTATCATTGGATTTCTATTTGCAGGCAAGAGACTAGGAGTTCAAGTGGTGTCAGGGGCTCAGGCAAGGTTGCTTGCTTGGTCAAAGATACTTTCCAAAAAGCATTTTCGTGGTCGCCTGCAGATGAGTTTTCCCACTTCCTTTGGGTCAGGATCAGACGGACTTCACCCCACCTCAGAGACTTTTATATAGCAGTTTACTACTTTCCCCAACCTCCTCCCCTTCATCTTGGGGACTTTAATGTGCGAACCAAAAACCTCCAAGTCCCTCTTCACGACAAGACTAGTGATGTGCTTTGTGCCTTTGAGATGGATCCCGACTCCATTGGTATTCAGAGAGAGTCAGAAGACTATGCGGGACCCCTGATGTCCTATGGTCGGCATCTCTTACAAATGGGAGAGTCTCATGAACTCGCTGATTTTAAATGGTCTTTCATGCTTTCCCAACATCGGGTTCTTCACTTATACACCTCACGGTGGAGGGGCTAGCATAGTGGACTTGTCATGTCCCTTTTCCCACTTGAGAGCTACTTTTGAACTTCTTGCCATTCCTTCTCCATGGCAAAGAAGTGGAGGAGGAGAACTCTAAGCTTCCGTATGATGTGTTTTTTACTAATTTTTAATATTTTCTTTTAGTGTTTTGTCTCTTATGTCAGGTCGGCTGGGTTTTAATGAATTAATGGAAGCTAATGAAGGAAAAGAACCTCTTTAAGAGGTTGGCCTTATCTTTTAATGATTTGACGCCAAAGAAATATAAAGAGGAAGATAAGTCATCATTTTAGCTTGAGACTTGGCGCATTTTATCTTACTTGGGCATTGTGAGCTAATAGCTCCTTGTTCTTGCACTTGGGGACAAAAACCCTCATGTGTGTTTGCCTAGAAGGACGAAAAACTTATCTAGAGGTTGAGTGAAGGACGAAAACCCTTCATCTTGACTTGGGATTGGTGTATAAGGTTGATTTAAGGAGAGATCTATCATTTTCAGATTGATATTGGCTTCTTTCTAGTGGAACAACCTACCTTGAGTAGGGTTTAGGTGGTTTGGTGAATTTATATATCCATTTTCAGTTGATAATCTGATTTGTCATATTTTCTAAGGCCGAAATCTCAAGTTTCATGATTTTTGGGGGATTCTAGACCCTAGATTTATATTTTCTTGTGGCTGCAGTTGGCTGGTCATTCATTAATCTCCAATAAAGTGTGTTTCTTTAGTATTTTATTCGATTTTGGCTCTTATGGATGCATAAAATATATATATATAATTGTGGCAAGTGAATTTGAAGTATTTCATGGTGTTTGGCATATTTTTGTGAAGAGTACAGTTCGTTGATTTTGCATTTTCAGTCTACTGCAATTAAAATCAAATCTGAATAATTTTGGTGTTTGGCTAAATTCCTTTTCTTTTGGTCTAAACCCTTGAAAGGGTCATTACGGGACTACATTCTAACCACCCCTAACCTAGTTCCTCACATCCACCACCTTTTCGCCTCCCCTATCCCTCTTGCTAATCATGCTACCCTTTCCTTCTCTTTGCATATTGATCCCCCCAGTTCTGCCTCACTTTCACTGCCCTCCACGTACTATTCTGAAGCTTAATGAGGGTGACCCTGAAACCTTTTCTTCCCACCTTCGTCAACTTCTTCCCCGAGCCTCAGTTCACCTTGCTCCCCACGAAGTACAACCTCCTTTCTTCCATTATCCATGAGGCTGCCTCGAATTCCTACCCCCACACCACTCTCACCCATCATAGTAAAAAAACTTGCCCCATGAACCAATGGTATGATGAGGACTGTAAATCCCTTCACCGGTAGCTTCGCTTTGCTTCGTCCATGCTCTCCCATCCTTTCCCTCTCTCAAGTCCGCTTATCGCCACCTCCTCCACCACAAGAAATGTATCTTCATCTCTCGACGGGTGGGGAGCTCCATGAGTCCCTTTTACACTCTCCCAAACATTTCTGGCATACTATTCTCCCCGACATTTCCGCCTCTACAGGACTTGGATCCCAACTCCATGTTTGCTCATACCTCTACTCTTTACGACGTCCCTAGCCAGCCCTAGATCCGAGTGGTATCCCCACCTTCTACTTGCCACATTTTCACCCACACGAATGTTAAAAATGCCATTTCAGCCATGAATAATAGCAAAGCAACGAATGAGGAGGGCTTCCAGGCAGAACTCTTCAAGCAGGGACTTGGCATCTTGAACACTATTTAGTGGATCTCTTCAACCAAGTGGTTTGCTACAGGTTTTCCGGGGTCTTGGTCCCACCACATTATTCACCCCATCCACAAATTGGGTCCTACCTCTGATCCCAACAACTACCGAACGATCATGGTGGGTCACACATTCGCCAAGCTATGTGTAATATCCCCTTCCCAATCGAAGACCCTTAGCCTATTTTGTCTACCCGATGGCTAAGGAATGCAAATAAGGGTGACTTAAGTTCTAATATTTTATTATAAAGTGCAAAATAAAAATAAAATAAAACATTAGATGCACTTATAATAATTTATTAGTGACTTAAAAAAAAAAAAAAAGGCAACATATAGTGAAAAGCACTTGGGCCAAATTGTTTTATTCTAGGAAAGTGTGACTTGCACTAAGGAGCAAAAATAAATAGGAAAATAATGTAAGAGCATATGGGCCAAGTTATTCACTCTAGAAAAATGCAACTTGCATGAGGAAGAAAAGTTGGTGGGAAAAAATTTAAATGACAGAACAAATCTGATTGGGTGTTGAGGGAGGTTAGTTGGGTCATTTCTCTA
Source organism: Taxus wallichiana var. yunnanensis (assembly GCA_018340775.1). NCBI lineage: Eukaryota > Viridiplantae > Streptophyta > Pinopsida > Cupressales > Taxaceae > Taxus > Taxus wallichiana. Next base: position 562,668,590 of record CM031242.1, on the reverse strand, counting down.
TATAAGCAAGTCGACTTGCTTAGGAGAGGCATCACTTTGTTTATTATCAAATTTCAGATTTGTGTGTTAAGCATTTGGCTTGCATTTTTACTCTTGAGGACGAAAACCCTCCAAGAGCCCTAGAGAAGGACGAAAACCCTTCCTCTAGTTTGTGAGGATTCTCTACACAAGGGTTTCCATTGGGCATCATTGAGTTAGCAGTAATTTTCAGTATCTTTTCAGCAGTTGGAGGAATAAAGGTTGCAGATTTTTGGCAAGGGTTTGGAGAGAAAGTGGTTATCATTTTTCTATGCCCTTCTTCCATGTGGAGCGACCCACTTCTAGTGCATATCTGATGTATTTGAAGGTATTTCTAATCTGATTTGGAGTATGGATCATAGATCTGATTTTTATAAATCAAATCAGCTTGTTTTCAGAATTTTTGGGGTTCAAGAGATTATTTTTATGGGCAGCCAGTCTACAGATTTTATAAATTAATTTCAGCCTTCTTGTGCATCAAAATTTGTATTTTTCTTCATATTTTGGCTTTATAAAATTGAAGGATCAGATTGGAGTGGAAATATCAAAGTTTAATCGTTGATTGTTATGAGTTTCCTTCCATACCCTAGTTGCATTTTTCAGTATAATATTCAGATCTGCAGTAATTAATTTGGGTTATATTTTATAAGTCTGCATTTGGTGTTTGGATTTGCTAAAATTCCAAGTGGGGGTCAAATATGTCCATTTGGGGACATTACAATATGTTGTTGTACTTCACATACGACTTTCAAAGTTTCTGGCCCAGAATCACTACAAAGCTAGAGGACAAGCGGGGTTTCGATCAACCTACCAAACCATTGACCACATCCTCACTCTTCGGGCCATCATCGAGGAGGCACGTCATCGCTCTTCCAAGGTCTTTTGTTGCTTTGTCGACCTTCGGAAAGCCTTTGACTCTGTTCCACAAGAAGCTCTCTTCCAGAGGCTCAGAGAGATTGGCATTTCCGAGACTCTTTTAGTTGCCATCATGTGCCTTTATGAGGAGGTTCTAAGCCGTCTCGCACTGCTACTAGTTTCTCTCGAATTCATCAGGAGTACCATTGGGGTCAAGCAGGGTTGCCCTTTGTCTCCTACATTGTTCAACATCTATATGGATGAGTTGGAGGATTTTCTCAAGGACCACATCCAAGAGGGTGACGATTGTCTTCTCCACTAGGTTCTGATCTATATTCTCCTCTTTGCGAATGATGTGGTCCTTGCCTCCTTGGCGGAAGGTTTACAGAGACAGCTGGATGCTTTAGCCCTCTTTTGCGACCACAGCAGCTGACAATTAACCTGGGTAAGACCAAAGTTATGATATTCAATACCTTGAAGACATTTGATTTTCATTTCTTCTACAAGGGAGAGGAGCTTGAGATCACCAGCTCTTACACTTACTTGGGAGTGCTCTTTTCTAGACCTCGCTTCAGTTTACGACCGGCACTCCAACCTCGGGTTAATAAGGGCTATGGCTCCTTGGCAATCTTGGAGAGATAGTGCTTCCACCATCACTTCCAGGACATCTGTCCAAGTTATCCCTCTCGGACTCTCTTGTTAGGCCCATGGTTCTTTATGGCTCAAAGGTTTGGGGTCTTCCCTCCTTGAGTCCGACTGGGCTGCAATGGAGAGAGTTCAGATCCTCCTCAGATGTATCATCAGATGCAAGGAGACGGTTCCCAAAAATATCGTCCTGGCAGAGTTCGGTGCTCGTCCCTTTAGGTTGGAAGCAATTTTGGCATTGTTTCCCTCATAAAGCACATTCGAAGCTAGTTAATTCCCCTACAGGAAGGGACAGTACCCCTACCTTGTTTCTCGCCCATCGAGGCCATTGCTTCAGCCGATCACTCTGGTCGATCCCCATTGTTGGTATACCAGAGTTTCACGACTACTTGAGTTTATTGGTATTCAAACAGGTCACCTCCCAACATACAATTATTCCTTAGACGCTCCCACCCATCTCCTTTTGGGCAAACAGGATTTGAACAAAATCATCAAAGATGATATCTACAGACAGTTCATTCAGTACACCTGGACCAACCCCCAGGGTGGGTTATGTCCGAAGATGGCCTTCTATGTTGCACATTTCTTGAGGTCAATAAAGGTCTTATTTCTCGGCCCCAGTAATTTCCCGGCATTGGATGCATGCCCTTCGCACCTCCCTAGGTCGGTTGAGGTTGGCTCTCATAGACTCCGTGTTGAGCGTGATCATCAAATGGACCATTCTCGAGCAGATTTGTCATCTTTGTTCCCTCCAGGAGATCGAAACGTAGGAGCACTTCATCTTCCGTGCCCCATCTACTATGAGATTAGAGGGAGATTCCACTGCCTATTCAGAGAGCGTCCTACCTTCACTGAATTCTTCAGATACTATGACCAGAGGTGCCTTGCTCTTTATCTGCATGAGACTTTTAGGTTTTGAGAGGAGACCCTTCGGCCCTCTTCTAAGTAGACGACTACTCCATAGATTACTTCCTTTTTGACAGTGCTCTCTTCTGGGAGGGGTACTAAGCGATAGGGTGATACCAATCCTAACTACTAGATGAGATCAGTCTAGACTTAGGGTACCATTTCACAGCACTGGATATCCAGTCACATACAAGGCCGAGGCCACCCTCTCATCGATGGCCTTTGAGATCCACCAGACGAACACAAAGAGTTCATCCTTCTTCCGGACATTGGCACTCCAAATCTTCCACAACTTCAGATACCAAGCTTCAAAGACATTACTAGCTTCTTTCAATCGACCACAGTTTTATTAGCCGGGGGTCTCTTTCCTCCTCTTCTTCCTCTCGTATGGTTGAGCTCGCTTTGGTTTCGTAGGCTTTTTCTAGGCTTCTTTCTTTGCCCATTCTTCTTTTCTTCCTTCTCTTTCTGGTTGTTCTCGGGACCTTTTGGTCCTCTGGCTGGAATCTTTTTCGCCTTCTTTGTATGGTTGCAGTCCCATTGACCTACTTTTGTGGTCATTCATTGGACATTTAATATATTTATCTTATCTTATCTTATTCACTTCACCCTCTTGTTCCTTTATCTTTCCTTCATCCTTCTCGCTCATGCTCCCAAGTTCCCTTAGTATTTTTCAAGATGAAACCATTAGAATTCAAGGAAAAATTATTGACAACTAATATTTCTTTACCTTCCCTTTCTCTTGGCTCTTGTTTGGCCATTTCTTCCTCTTCTTGTGCTTCCTTAGCGCTGCAAGAAAAATCAATGAAGGGTTCACCTTTGGCCATGGCGGTGGGTGCTTCTAAGGCTCCCAAGGGCTGCTCCCTTTAATAACTAACTGCTGCAATAATTCTTCCTCCCTCTTCACCTTAAGGAAATAGGTATTTCCATCCTTGCATGGCGAACTTGGGGTTTTGGTCCCCTCTTCAACAAGCTTCGTGGTTTCTCCTTGTTTTTCCCACAAGATGGGGCTCTTTTCCTCAAGGGTTGGGATGTTTCTCCCATTACCCTTGTGCATGGCTTAAGGCTTGGACCAAGTTCCAATGCCCACTCTATCTTTTCCAAATTCATGAATTCTGAAAAGGTTAGGGCATCACGGATCTTCTCTGGAAGAGCTTGATATTCCTCAAAGCAAGTTGCCACCTTGTTGACCTTTGAAACCCTAGGCTCTTCCTTGAATGTCCTTCCTCCTGTAGGTTTTGCATGGTGGAGGCAAGAGAATCCAAGGTACCTGCTAGTCTTTCTTGCACCTTTATCAATTTGTCCATTGAAACCCTAGGCCTTTGAGAATCCAAGCTCTGATACCACTGTAATATCCCTTTTGGGGACAAAACTGAAAATTACGGAAATTAGCTCAAACCCCAAAATTAGCAAGTCTGATTTTAAAATCAACAAACTGAAATTAAATCTGAAATCAGCAATCTACAAGGGCAGCAAACTATTTATGAAATTCAAATCCACTTTTCACCAAGAAAATCAATGAATAATGCCACAAAACAATTATTCTAGCCACAACAATATTTATTGATCATAAACACATCAAAAGATTGAAAGAATATTTGATTTCATGGCTGGAATTAATTATTTAAATTAGCAGCAGACTAGCCAAAACCGAGGGCTAGGAAAAATAGTAAACCCTTGCCAAAAATCACCAAAATGGAGATTGGTTTTATAAAATATGATAAATCAGATTATGAAGTGAAATATCAATAATATGCCTTCTAGGGCATCAAACCACTCTCCAAGGTAGGTCGCTCCACCTAGGGAAGGCTGCCCAATGCCAATAAAAATATGAATATGAAGTATCCTCTTCAAATATGCAATAATCTTCAAGCTCATACAATGTTGAAGGGTTTTCAGTCCTCCAACAAAACCACTAGAAGGGTTTTCGTCCTTCTAGGAAGCCACACAAGAGGGTTTTCATTCTCAAGTGGAAGAACATGGAGCAACAAGGTCACAATGCCCAAATAGGAAAATATGTCAAATCTCCATCTCCCAAATGAGCTCTCTAATCTTCTTTTATAACCTCCTTTTGGTGCCAAAGCTTGGAATAGCAAGGCCGACCCCTTAAAGTCATTATAATCTTTTATTAAGCCTCATTAAAAGCACTAAACCCAACCGACCTCTTTAATAGCTTATTTCTTTAATTTGAGCTTATTAAAAGCTCACCAACCCAGCCGACCCACTAAGAATGGGAAATACAAGAATAGAACATGAATATGAATGATGAAACTGAAATATAATCCATGATCTTCCATTGTTCAACCATTGCTTGCCAAGGAATCCTTTATTTCAGATTAATTTGAAAAAGGGGACATTACAGTGGTCTTATACCATTGAAATGTCCCTTTCAAGGGATTAGACCAGCAACCAAGGAAATTAGACAAATCACCAAATAACCAAATCTGATTTCTATAACCAGCAGACTGAAATAAAAATCAGCAAACTGAATTCTTCAAGCAGCGGTATAAAATATATGCCAAACACCAAATTTACTTCAAATAAACTTGCCACAAATTAGAGATATCTTTTATGCATCCAATAGAACCATAAACAATGATAAATCTGAACCAACACACTGCTGGAAATTAATAAATGTCCAGCAAAGAGCAGCCACAACAAAATTATGAATTATGGGTCTAGAAACCCCAAAAATCATGAAAATGCAGATTCCAGCCTTAATAAATATGCCAAATCAGATTATGAACTGAAAATACAAATTTATGTCCACTAAACCCTCAAACCCTACACCAAGGTAGGTCGCTCCACATGTAGGAAGCAAATAACAATCTGAAAATGAATATTCTCTCCTCAAATCTGCCCTAAACTTCAATACCAAGCAATGATGAAGGGTTTTCGTCCTTCACCCAAACCACTAGAAGGGTTTTTGTCCTTCTAGGAAGCCACACAAGAGGGTTTTCGTCCTCAAGTGGAAGAACAAGGAGCAACAAGCTCTCAATGCTCAAGATTAGGAAAATGCGCCAAAAACTAGATCTTTTCAAATGAGGTCTTCACACCTCTTTATATCCCTCCTTTGGCGCCAAGGCTAAGAAAGACATGGCCAACCCATAGGAGATGTTATATTTCTTCATTGAGCTTTATTAATTGCCTTAACCCACCGACACCTGCTTCAAGGCCAAAGGGTGACTTCGGTTTATTAATTTTATTATATTGTGCTCAAAATAAAGTAAAATATCATTAAAGCACATATAATTAATTAATAGACTGTTTAAGTGACTTTGACTTAGGAAAGTGCATTTAAATAAATTAATAAATTATTTAATGTGCCTTCCTAGGCAAAAAATGCAACTTGCCTTGGGGAAGGGTCAAATAAGCCAAAAATGCGACTTGGTTGGAAAAGGAAATAATTAATTAAAAATTAATTATGAGGATTTGGAAAAAGTGCGACTTGTTCTTTGGAAGGTTTTTTTGGCTATAAGGGAAAAATGCGACTTGGGGAAAGGGCATTCAAATTATTATTATTTTCTCCCGGCAGTTAGCTCTGAGCTTTTGCAGACAAAATCCAAGGACGGAAACCCTCTGGATTATTCCTCTTGGACGGAAACCCCAGGAGCAGTGAGAGAAGTTTCCATTCAGGGATCTTCATGGTATTCACAGGTTTTTATTATTTCAGCAATTAGAAAGAGAAATAAATTGCAGCAGTGGGCATACAGACTTCTTCTAGAGTGGGGCGACTTCTTCTACAGTTGTTTTATGCCGTATCTGAGGTATTTTTCATGATAGATAATTATTGTAATTTCCAGCATCAGATATATATCAAATCGATTTGGTTTGAATCATTTACAGTGGGTTTTTGGACAATCTTTATTATTAATCTATCTGCAGATTTATAATTGTATTGCCGTAATATTTAGCATCAGAAATCATTATTAAATACACGGCTGAATTGTTTATGAAGAAATCTGCCTGTTAAACCCTAGGCACCTTTTCTGTATTCACCGGTTTGCGGGGTTTGTTTTATTTAATTTATCTATGCAGTTTTAGTATGGTGTTCTATGGATTCTTTTGATGTTATCAATTTAGATTTGAGCCAGAGCAATATATATAAAAAAAAAAAGTATTCAAGCAAAAAGGGGTTTGGGATCTTTCAGTGGTATCAGAGCAGTGTATCCTCCCAGCCTGTGTGGGAAGGAAGCAGAGAGTGTATTAAAACAGAAATCAGCTTTGAATGCAACACAGAGAGGACGGTCCACACAGATACTACACACCATGAGGCGAGCACGACTCGAAGTTGGTATTGCAGGAGGTGACAAAATGGAATATTTGGGTGAGAGACCTGAGAGTCCTCCTCGAGAGGAACATGCAGATCCAGATAGGGATTTCATTCGGGATATGGCAGCCACTCAGAGGCAGTTGTTACAGACCATGGAGCGCATGGGCACTACCTTGGACAGGTTGGCACTAGATAGGCCGCGGGACAGGCACGGCAGGAGGGATAGATCCGTATCAGTTGCCAGTGGTTACAGGGATCATAGCAGATCACCTTCAGAGCTTGGGAGTGTTAGGGGATCGCCACGCCGTGAGCGGAGGCAAACTCATACAGATGAGCGGAGACACACTCATACAGAGGAGAGGAGACCTACGCGGACTGCAGATAGGCCTATGCAGCCTAACTTCCTGCCTAGAGATGACCCACCAGAGATTGAGGGACGGCCTAGGAAGAAGTAGCTTTTCGGATACTATTATGGCAGTCAATGATGAGTGGAGGAGTTTGCATAGCATGTGAGGGATGTATTTCCCCTCCCACAGTATTGTGCTCAGAGGAGAGATAGCATGAGGGTTGGACGGAGACGGGAGGCCTAGAGCGCGATAGAGCGAGGGGATTTGCGGCGAGGTTACAATAAGGTAACCCTCTCCACTTTTGATGGTAGTGGAAAGATCAGTGCAGGGCTTGGATTCACAAGCTCGACACCTATCTTACCCTCAAACCCATGAGGAGCGAGGAGGCCATACAATTCGCTACATTACACCTTGAGGGTGGCTTATGATTGGTGGCACCATGGGTTAGTTACACAGGTCATGAGCTTCTACGGTCATACAGGGATTTCAGCGAGAGGTTGATTGCGAGATTTGATCGCAAGGATGTGGAGCTTTATTACAAGGACTTGGCATAGCTCGAGCAGAGTGGACACGTTGATTCATACATCAGCGAATTTCAGCGTATAGCGATTATGGTTCGAGAGATGCACGAGAAGAGGGTGGTGATGTTATTTATAGAGGGCCTTCATGAGCGGGATGAGAGGATTGGTCGAGGCTCTTAAGCCTAGGACATTGCATGATGCCATCAGATGGCATTGAACTTGGACACATCCCCCACTTCTTATCAGCCCAATAAGAAGTTTCCCACGAGCTCCAGGCCATTTCAGCGCTCTACCGCTCCGCAGAAGAGTGCACCACCTCCTAAGGTGGATCAGGAGACTCGTAATGAGTTAAGGAGGAGGAAGCTTTGCTTTCATTGCAAAGATCATTGGGAGCCTGGACATCGTTGCCTTGGTAAAGGCAAGGTGCATCTCATTGAGGTGATTTCAGACGGGGAGGATGATCACTCGCCAGATACAGATGCAGAGGATGAGGGCGGTGACCATGATGCACAGGGGGAGCAGCCCCAAATAGAGCTTGGCGAGAGTGAGGCATTGGATTCATCCGATGTCACTATTGCTACACTCTCAGGAGTTCCTAGGTACCATCCCTTTCGGCTAAAGGGAGTGCTTAAGGGACAGCGGATTGTTTGTTTGGTTGACAGTGGAGCTACGCACAACTTCATTGATGAGGGGTTGGCTGTGAAGCGAGGATTACAAGTTGAGGAATTTGAGGGGTTTAGTGTACGGGTAGCAGATGGATTTGCTATTAGTTGCACTAAGAGGATTCCACGGCTTAGTATTCAGATGGGGGACTACACATTGACCGATGACTTCTATGTTATTGGACTTGGTGAGATTGATACAGTATTGGGTATTCAGTGGTTACAGTCCCTTGGCAGATATGTGCAGGATTTCCGGAGGATGGAGTTGGAGTTTATGGTGGATAAGAAGAAGATTGTGCTTCGGGCTCTTTCTGACGGTGGGCCTAGAGTTGTTTCAGCACGCAGGATGGAGTCTATAGTCAGACATGGAGAGGTTGCATGGGCAGCCCAGTGTTTCATTTCATCCAAATCTTCTTCAGACAGTGAGCAGCCTTTTCATATTGACATCAGTCCATCTTTGGATAAGCACGGCTTGAGTGTTTGGTGACATTCCTCCGGGTAGACCACCAGATAGAGGGTTTGAGCATGTTATAGAGCTTGAGGAGGGTGCTTAAACCCGTGATGACTACGCCTTATCGCCATCTAAGACATATAAGGATGAGATAGAGAAGGCCATTAGAAGCTCTTGGAGATGGGACACATCCGTCCTAGTTCTAGTCCCTTTGCTTCTTGATTGTTTTGGTGAAAGAAGGATGGGACCATGAGGATGTGCATTGACTATCGTGCACCTTTGAACAAGAAAACCATCGAAGCAGGTATCCCATTCCTCGCATTGATGAGTTGTTAGATGAGTTGCATGGATCTATTTACTTTTGAAGATTGATCTTGATCGAGCTACCACATTCGAGTTCGGGATGAGGATATTCACAAGAGACAACCTTGAGTGTCACTACGGGCCTTATGAGTTCTTGGTGATGCCATTTGGACTCACTAATGCCCCTTTACATTTCAGTCATGTATGAACCATCTCTTCGACAGGCAGTTGAGGCAGTTTGTGTTGGTATTTTTTGATGATATTCTGATATATAGCAGGACATGGGATGATCATTTGAGGCATCTTGATGAGGTACTTAGCATAATGGAGACTCAGTCTTTATTTGCTAAGATGTCCAAGTGTGAATTTGGACTTACGGAGATATTGTATCTTGGGCATGTCATTGGGGCCAATGGGGTCAAGGTCCATCAGGAGAAGATACAGGCAATGCAAGATTGGCCACCACCCAGGAATATCTCTGACTTGCGAGGATTCTTGGGGTTATGTGGTTACTACAGGAGGTTTGTGAAGGGTTATTCTCAGTTGGTAGCTCCATTGACAGATCTTACACGGAAGGGTGCATTCAGTTGGTCAGATGAGGCACAGGTAGTATTTGAGAGGCTCAAGGTAATTATGAGCACCTGTCCAGTTTTGGCTCTTCCAGATTTCTCACGGCCCTTCATTTTAGAGTGTGATGCTTCGGGATTGGGGATTGGTGCAGTTCTTATGCAGGATCGCCATCCTATTGCCTTCGAGCCGGAAGTTGAGAGATAATGAGAGATTGTATTCCACCTATGATAAGGAGATGCTTGCCATTATGCATGCTTTGGCAAAGTTCAGACAATATTTGGTGGGTGGAAAATTTGTGGTGAGAACCGACCACAATAGCTTGAAATATTTCCTGGAACAAAAGGAACTCAATGAGAGGCAACAAAAATGGGTCAGCAGAATCTAGGCATATGATTTTGACATTGAGTATGTCAAGGGGACAAAGAATGTAGTGGCTGATGCACTTTCCAGGAAACCCCATCTCGCTGCCCTATGTTCTTTGAGCGAGATTTCAAGATTGGAAATCTCAATTGTTAGTTGAGTATTCCAAAAACACTTGGACATGTGACATTATGGATGGAAAAATTCAGGATGGCCGGTATAAGGTAATAGCTGATTTGATTTTGTATAAGGGGAAGAATTTACCTAGTTCTGAATCGAGCTTAAGGAGAAGATTATGCATGCTTTCCATGATGCACCACTTGCAGGACATCCAGGGTATTTTAAAACATACAGGCAAATTAGAGAGATTCTCTGGAAGGGTCTCAAGGATGATGTCTTGCGCCATGTCCGTGAGTGTATGACTTGTCAGCAGAACAAGTCAGAGCATACTTTCCCAGCAGGTTTGCTACAGCCATTGCAATTCGGAGCAGAAGTGGGAAAGTATTTTGATGGATTTCATTACAGGTCTTCCCGTGGTGCAAGGGAATGATCGCATTTATGTAGTAGTTGATCGGTTGACAAAATATGCACACTTTTTTGCTGTCCCTACCAGCTTTAAGGCACCTCATGTGGCTGATTTGTTCTTCCGTCATCGAGATATTCGGAGTTGCGCATGGACTTCGAAGAACATAGTTAGTGACCGGGATAGCAGGTTTATGAGCATATTTTGGCAGGAGCTTTTCCGTTTGGTTCACACTGAGTTGACTCCTAGCACTAGTTATCACCCTCAGACGGATGGGCAGACAGAGATTGTGAACAAATGGATAGAGGGTTATCTTCGTAACTATGTTGCAGGACAGCAGAAGGCATGGGTAAAGTTTTTATATTTATGTGAGTATTGCTATAACACCACTTACCATATGTCTATTGGTATGACTCCATTTAGAAACCTTTGTATGGGTATGATGCGAGATCTTTTGTTGATTTGGCGTTTGGGGACAGTAGAGCTCCCAAGGCTCAGGAGAGTTTACAGGATAGTCAGGACATCCTTAAGGTACTTAAGGAAAATATTCAGCGGGCCCAGAATCAGCAGAAGATGTATGCAGATAGGCACAGAGTGGAGAGATCATTTGAGGTAGGAGACATGGTTTTCTACGTCTTCAGCCTTATAGACAGAGTACTCTCAAGAAGAGTGGGGCTGAAAAGCTCAAGCCGCGATTCTATGGGCCATACAGGGTGTTGAGGAGAGTTGGTGAAGTGGCATATGAGCTAGAGTTGCCTTCTGAGAGTAAGATACACAATGTCTTTCATGTATCTTGCTTGAAAAAGGCCTTGGGGCAGCACATTATTTCTTCTACAGAGTTACCACCCCTGGATGAGGAAGGGAGATTGGACTTAGTGCCAGAGGAGATCTTGGACAGCCGAGAGAGGAGATTGAGGAATAGAGTTATTCGGGAGTTCCTGGTGAGGTGGAAAGAGTTACCAGTGGAGGATGCTACATGGGAGGGCGAGTCTATATTACAACATCCAGCTCTACAGTTGCTTGGGGACAAGCAATCTCGGGAAGGGAGGACTGTAATGTCCCTCTTTCTCGAATAGTTCGGTCGAAGACCTTTGGCTTGTTTTGTCTACCCGACGGCCAAAGGGTGTTTTCAAGGGTGACTTTGGTTTATTAATTTTATTATATTGTGCTCAAAATAAAGTAAAATATCATTAAAGCACATATAATTAATTAATAGACTGTTTAAGTGACTTTGACTTAGGAAAGTGCATTTAAATAAATTAATAAATTATTTAATGTGCCTTCTAGGCAAAAAATGCGACTTGCCTTGGGGAAGGGTCAAATAAGCCAAAAATGCGACTTGGTTGGAAAAGGAAATAATTAATTAAAAATTAATTATGAGGATTTGGAAAAAGTGCGACTTGTTCCTTTGGAAGGTTTTTTGGCTATAAGGGAAAAATGCGACTTGGGGAAAGGGCATTCAGATTATTATTATTTTCTCCGGTAGTTAGCTTTGAGCTTTTGCAGACAAAATCCAAGGATGGAAACCCTCTGGATTATTCCTCTTGCGGACGGAAACCCCAGGAGCAGTGAGAGAAGTTTCCATTCAGGGATCTTCATGGTATTCACAGGTTTTATTATTCAGTCAGTTAGAAAGAGAAATAAATTGCAGCAGTGGGCATAAACTTCTTCTAGAGTGGGGCGACTTATTCTACGGTTGTTTTATGCGTATATCGAGGTATTTTCATGATAGATAATTATTGTAATTTCCAGCATCAGATATATATCAAATCGATTTGGTTTGAATCATTTATAGTGGGTTTTTGGACAATCTTTATTATTAATCTATCTGCAGATTTATAATTGTATTGCCGTAATATTTAGCATCATAAATCATTATTAAATACACGGCTGAATTGTTTATGAAGAAATTTGCCTGTTAAACCCTAGGTGCCTTTTCTGTATTCACCCGGTTTGCGGGGTTTGTTTTATTTAATTTATCTATGCAGTTTTAGTATGGTGTTCTATGGATATCTTTTGATTAGGGTCTCCCAGTGATATGTGAGAAAAGTCAGAGGCTTGACATCACGCAATACTTCATCCTTACATGCATTGATCTAAAACCGACAAGGCAATGTTCATTTATCAAAATTTGATGTCCCTTCAATGACCAAGATGCCTTGTATGGGTTTGGGTGTGCTATCCTCTTTAAACTCAACTTATCAACCATCTCGAGTTAACTTAAGATTGTCTATGCTACCACTATCAATGATGACCTTGCAACATTTTTCTCTAGACTTGAATATGGTTCGAACAAATTCTTCCTTTGCACCAACTCGTTTCTCCTCTTTTGCAAGTTTTAACAAGTACTTTCTTCATCGTGAGAGCTTCTCCATGTTTTGGTTATTCTGCACAATCTAACCATGCAACACTTTCTTTGTCAACTTGCACAACATGATTGTTGGCCTTGTTCCTTCTTCCACCAGAGTTACTATGGTTGTGGGAACTTAATGGATCTATGCCCCGTACCTCCACATCTAAAACAAGTTCCGAGGAATCCTCGTCCATAGTTCAATCTTCCTCAAGCGGGTTATCCTCTTTCCCTCAAAGATTGATTATGGGAAGTATTGGCTTCTCCATCATGTGAATGTTATACTCTATCACCATTTTCTCATCCTTTGCCTCTTCCAAACTTTCCTTTCACTTTGGTGTTGTTTTGTTGCTTCCTAGATAACTTCTCCTCAGCTTTCGATGCATATTGATAAGCTTGTTCCCGGAACGTACCTTTACCATTCCCAACTCATATTGAATTGATATTCTCGGACCATTTATGTACGTGGAGATTTTTCTTTGTCATCTTCCACATGACCATATAGGATAGTGAACATGTAGAACTCCTCCATGTAATCCTTTATGGCCATCTCCTTTTGTCTCAAAATCTGCAGTTTCTTAAAAAAACTTAACTGATAGTCAAAAGGTATGAACTTACTTTCAACTTTGCTACCATTCTATCCCAAGACATGATCTTATCTTTTCCCCTTCCAACTCGTTTTACGTGTACATGATCCCACCATAAGGATGCATGCCCTTTTAACTTGGTACTAGCAAACTTCACTCGATAGGGGTCTTCCATTTGTTCATACTAAAAAGTATTTCTCCAACTCGGTGAGCTAATCAATGAGTTCTTCAAGACACAAACTCACTAAATAACTAGGGGTGTTCATTCTCGATTTGCCTCACATCCTAGCAATAGCCCTAATGAACCTATTTTTGGGTTCCTCCATCACATCTTCCACCTAGGGTTTAGGTGTTTCTTCTTTGCTTCATCTTCACTGAATTCTATAGCAACTCATTGAAATTATATAGTTTCCATATCCTCCAATCGAGTTTAGATTCCTTTTAACATTACTGCAAAGTTTGTAACTCTCAGTGCAATCCCCACTCTTCCAACACAGTTTGTTTACCATCTCTACCCTTCTTATTAGTAACAACGACACCTTCTACCCAACACTCCGTTGTTGGAAGGTGCCTTCACTGTGTTCTACCCACACTCGCAAATGTGGAAAACAAGTCTTCTTATCTCACTCGTAATGCATAGCTTGGTCTGATACCAAATGATGCAATCATGATTACGGAGTCCAATTAGCAACTACCTTAGACTGTGCAGCCTAGATGTCTCTTAACACTCACTGGATATTACATAAAAATGTGACACTAGGGAGCTTCTCTTTATTTCTTTCAAAAGCATATTACAATTACAACCTCAACTAAACTAAGATTACAATATTTGTCCTTCAAAGGGATGTGACTCAACTCTTACAAATGTGTACACAACTTTGTGCACGCTCCTAACACAAGTTACTTATTGCGAGCTACTCTAAATGCCTCATGAAGAACAATTACAGACTTCCAGCTGCGAGCACAACATTCGGCTGCTTTCACTCCTAGCTTAGGGGAAATAATCACGTGTGAGTTAGCTACACTCTTCTAGCTATCTTGCTCTCGTTGACTGGTGCTAGCTCTTTTGCTTCTCTAGCTAGCTAACATCCTCCGAAAGGAGATCCTTTTATCTATATGCCCGCTCAGAAAATACCTTAGATGAGACATGCCAACTCCCTTTCTAGAATCTTCACCTACTCCTCATCTATAGTCAGGGGCATTATCTTTTGGCCTTCAAATGATGTGTTGCATGCCATTGTATTTTTCTTACCTGCATGGAAGGATTGCTATGTCGTTATGCATGATTCTACCAACTTCACAGAAGTCTACAAGACCCAATATACGCGTAACTCTCCATGATGACGGATGCGCATAACCATGCAGAACTTCATAGACATGAGAATCACAACACTCAAAGATGCAATGCAGATGGTCACGGACAAATGGCATGTTGTGCAGCATCAAAGAACCCCTCAAATACTTGTGGTATCTTGTGATATAGCAAAAATTTGAAACCGCAAGATTTCACAAGTTTTTCTTTGTACTACCCCACATCGCAAGACTCACAAGAAAATCACAGGCAACAAAAGCTGCAAACACTTATTAAATCTACTTATAATTGTTTTTGGTTGATGCAAGATTGTCTGTGAACCTGGATGCTCCTACATCAGGAACAATGTACTAGATTGCATTGCCATTGAAAAAGTTTGCTTCAGGTCACATTAAAGCTTGATGATAACAATTGTTACACTTATTGCTTGATACTTCTTGGCAGAGAATTTTGTGAAGAGAGTGCTTATATCTGCTGTTTCATAGGATACTTCCTTGCTTCAACCAGCGATATACTCAAAAATAAAATTAATGACAGTGGGTATTAAAACCCTTAAGCAGGCTTGTTTTGGGCTGCTAGTTTCTAAAGTAGGTCATAATTCATGGAGAGTTTTTTCATCCTCTCATAAATAAGTGTATTGTTATCAACCATACAAGAGCAGCCAAACAACAAAATGCATGTTTTTTCTCCCTAAGGATAACCAAAGAGGTTAATAGTGCAAATAAATCAGGTTTTGCATAGTAAAATTTGTCTGGAAACTGTTTTTGTATGGACCCACATACAAATGAAAGGTGCAAAATGGAATCTTTTTGGATCAATTTTGTATCCATTACAAATGGATACAAGGGATTTTGAGTAGGTGCCTTGGAGTTCCTAGAGAATTAATGCAACAATAATTTCATTTCATTGGTAGCAACAACAGATTGAGTGGAATTCAAATCAAAAGCAAACTGAAAATATCTTTTCAATGACACGTAAATTGTAACACTCACCCTACTATCAATTAAACATGGGGAATGCACCATCAAGCTTAGAACACCTTTCGGCTAGAATCCACGTCCAAGAGGATTCTATTCCACCAAAATTCACCTCAGACTTGCACCTAGCCTTTTCCAGGTGTGACCTAAGTTAACACAGCTGGTTTAATATAATTTCATTTCATTTAACATGGGAAATATCCCCAACAGCACATGACTCGGTAGTATCCTCATACATGCTATTTTTTTAGGTTTACAGTACCAACCCTGATCTGGCATTATGCAACCTCCCTATCCTGGGGCTATGTATTATTGAAAATTATATTTCATCTTCATCTCTAATATGGAACTTGGATCGTGATGAATACACAATAAGAAAACCAAACACCAAATAAAACAAAATTAAATGCTAGAATCTATCATATCAAACTCTCCAAGTTAAAAAACAAAGTAGCCTTACTAGAAAAGGGAATATGAAAGAACCAGAAAAGCTGTGAAATTTGATTGTGATCAGAAAGTGACATGTAAATAGTTTCTGAAATCCGCACTACTGTCATACTCAAAATAAAGTCTTCCCAGCATTTCAGGCTTTACTGTTAACTTCTTAATATTCCACTTGGTGGACAACAGTATGGGGCTGCTAACAGACTGAAATATCATGCTAAGGATGTCAAGAGAGTCTACATCCACACTAAAGAGGTGCCCAAAATTTGCTTGTGACACTTCAATGCTAACTTATTTTTAGCATAGTCTGCATAATGGACAAGGTATGAAGTTGCTATGAGCTGCAAAGAATATGCTCAAAAGGGTCTTGGAATGGACTTGATTTTGGCCCTTGCACATAGAGAACCCTATATATCTAGGCGGTTGAGATATAGTACAGTACGCTCCGAACTAGGCCGGAGAAGCCCTATCCCTATCCCTCTACTCTATCTCTCTCTATGGAGGGGGGAGTCGAGTTCTGCTATGCAGATCGAGATCGAGGGACCCATAGAACCCCTCTAAATTGTCTTCATCTATCTCTTGGGGGAACGGGGACTATATGCATGCATACCTACTTGTCTTATTGTGTAATGTAATTATGTATATACTCATATAAATATAAATATAAATATACTGACAAGCACAAGACACAACCTCATGCACATGTGCATGCATCCATACATATATATTTATATGCTAAGGTTGATGGAAATAGCCTGAGAGAGACATTTTTATGCTGCAGAGCTTTCAACCATCAACCAGAGTATTAGTTTCGGCCAACTTTGATTTAGTGTTAATAATATTTGGAGTTCGTAGTCAAGAAATTGGCTGCAACTAAACACCATCTCTGACCAAAAGGAAAGACTTTTAAACCTGTAAAGTAGAACAAGCATTTAAGTTTCATGGTAGTATGCCTCTCAAGAGAGACTACCAAAATAAATATGAATTTCAAGTCACATGGTGCAGATATATCAGATTCCATAAATGTCTGTTGTAAAATATATGACGTTTTTAAGAACCGTCAAAACAATGTAATTACATGGATCGATATAAGGAATATAAGTCTTCATGGCATATTTTCAAGAATAGGTTTGATTGTATGTTTATACGTCCGGTTATAATTTCTCCTTAAATACTCATACTTCAAAAACAAGAGTAAAATTCTCAAGAACAAAATAGTGAAGCATTCCTAGGATCCAGGTATCTCTGATACATGTTAAAGGAAATCAAAATCTCAAAAGCACTGGTTTGCAGATAACAGTAGATATGCATAAAATGAAAGGCAATGAGGATGAATATCTTATCCACACCTTGAAAACACCAATAATTACAGAAACACGAGTAGCATCAGATGCTGCAGAAAATCCTGCACTCTGCAAATCAGACACCCAAATACATTAATGAATTTCCTATCACTTTTTAGGATCTCATTGCTATATAATATGATGAAAACATAAATAACTTTTCTACCTGAAGAATTGAAGTGGCATAGTACAGCACACTTGGTTGGCCAGTTATCTGAAAAACAACAAGGGTGTCAGATTTATTGTGTACTCATATTTTCAATTAAGAGATTGCCAATTTAAGAATTTTATATTCAATGAACAGCCACAAACACTTATGACGGAAATATTGGTCAATAGTCACAAAAACTTCCATAGCTACAAATTTTATAGATCCTAACATAGAAAGAAAACCACCACATGAACTCTTCTAAGATGTTGAAAGTTTGAAACACTAATACCTGCTGAAAAAACACCAGTCCTCCACCAATGATGAAGGCCTTCAAACTACTTCCCTGAAAAATCTCCCAGAAATTAGTTCCTTGGTCTTGATCTTGAAGTGCGTATTGTAAGGATCCAAAACTTTCTTCTATTTGTCCATCACTGATTGCATCGCCAACAGGCCGACCTCGTAATCTACTCAATGCTGAAATTGCACTCTCTTTCAATTCTTGTGGATTGCCTTTACCCTGCACCGCCTTGAGAAGAAGCCATCGTGGGGATGGGGGTAACCACCACATGCCAATGCCCATGATTAGAGCAATTGGTGCACTCAGCCCATACATGTATCTCCAGCCACCAATCACATCAATTTTTAGATTACCCACAAGGTAACCGAGCTGCATAAGGAAAGAATTCCAATATTAACATCACCCAACTCGTTCGCATGATATGGTTCCCAGGAATCAGGAAAGCTATGGGTGATGTATTGACACTACCAAGATTCCTAACACTATGAAGAGCTCCTTTAAAGATACTAGTGTCCCACGAACTGTTGATGGAGAGGTCTCTGCAATGTACAAAGGAGCTGCATGCATGGCCTGTTTGGTAGAAATAGTTAAGAGGTAATACTCTTGTCTTGTCAAGTGATTTCATATTTTATGAATCAAATACAAAAATCATGATAATTTGAAACAAGTCAAGCATCCACCCAGTTTAATAATGATGAACTTGAATTCAATAACTTTGATGTAATTGAAAAATGGTTCCATGTACGAATAAATTTATAAGTGATTCATCTAAGCAAAAAAAATTAAAAATTAAAATAGATCTGTAAATCGTCCGTATAAGAAGAGAGATGACTAAGCCTTACCAAACCTATAGCAAGGCCAAACAACAGCCGACCAGCTATAAGCACAGGAAGATCAGGTGCCGATGCTGTTATGAAAGCTCCCAGCAGATACAGCACAGATGCTACAATCAACTCCCTTCGCCTTCCTTCAGCCAACAAATTACATCATTAACTCGATATGTGTATTAATATCAAGAATGATTATAAACCATTGATGCAGCATTGAAGCCTTAAATGTGAGTGCACATGTGTTGGGGTATATAACACATAATGTTCTTTCTTAAGCTGGACAAATGGAAGACCTAGAAAGTCTGCAACATTGAATGCTATTATAGACCCACATAAAGCACCGTAAAGGGAGCCACTAACCTGCACAAGGACAAAAAAATATTAAATTTTAAAACATGTCAAAAAGTAGTAAAAAGGGACTTGTATAAACCAGGAAAAATATACCTAGTAATAGGCCTATATTTTTCAGAATTGTGTAAAAATAACTGGAAGCTCAATATCATTTGCATGTTCAAAAATCCATACAACTCGGAAGGATTATGTGCTGAAGCCTGGAGTCATTAATCTCACCACAAGACCAGCTTGAATTGATGACAGATTGTACCAGGTTGTTCCACTCAACTCAGCTGACTGCAAAATACATAAGTTATCAAAGCCCAAAGCACATTTTAAAATAAAAGCAATTGAGAATTATGTCCAATATGAAATTAGGGTGACTGAATTAAGCATCTGCTTTCACAGATCACACTTTTATTCAAACAGAATACAGACTGCTTATGTAAGATGTCGCGTGGAATATATTTTGCAATGAGAAGAATCTCCACCGCACCAAGATTTAATAGGTACTTTTTAGGAGTTTGGAATTTCTCTTGAAACGGAGAGATAACACTGCAACAATGGTAACCAAAATTTAACTGACAAGATCAAGGTGCCGGTGTGAGAAAGACATGAACTTCTTACAAATACAAATATATATTGAATCAAAAATCAGAAGCAAATACAGAAAACAGTGATAAACAAAAATTTATGTGTGTCAATAGTAAATACCAACTATGCCTCCAAATGAACAGGAGAGCTCGAAATTCCTAAAGGCATCAGATAAACATCCTCGTGTGGACATCAAAGAGCATTCAACGGCTGCAGATCTAAGACAATTTGGCTTCAATATCAACTGTGAATGGCTACTTTCATCATCTGGGGTACAATCAGGAAGAACAATATGGCAACATGGAAGTGAAAATGCCGCTAAAAAGAAACTCTCTGGCATGGGCTCGTGTTATAAACTATAAACAAAAATCAGAAATCAAAAGAGTATATGAAAATAAATAAGGCTTAGGTAGCCCATTGACAGAGAAAAAGAAGCATTCCTGAGTTTACAAGTCACACACACAAATACAAATCATGGCGATGAAGCTACGTCATGATAATTTAGGAACCCAAGGAGCAGCAAGTTTCAGAAAAGACTTTTCCAGGCAGGCTCCAAGAAGTAGTAAGGAATAGTAGCAATATGAAAATGGACAATGAGACTGAATCTACAAGAATTTAGTCAAAAAGAAAAAAGAAAAAAAATATGGAAAGCATTTGTCATCTTACATCCTAATAGATTTTGATCAGCAAAATAATTTGTATTAATATAGATTAAATGTAAAAATGGCAGAATACTATGCCGTCTGCATGAGCCCATGGCTGAGAGAGTAAACATGGAGCAGTGGATCCACCATTCTGAAGTCTCAAAGACCATAGGATAGTAAAAGTTCATGCCTCTGCACAAAACCTATTCTGCCAATCCAAAATACATCAATAGATTCTGGCAGAGCTTAAGTAGAAGATGTCACAAAAACTTCAGAATAATCGGCAATCATAGCAGCTAGTAGAAAAGCAACTAAACAGACTCTGAAAGTGAACAGTATCCCAATCCTTACGAAGACAAGTATCAGCCAAGGAAAAGAATCAAAAACACAAAAACTAGAAAGACAGTATTCAGTTATGGCTGCATTGCAAAATTTTATGGATAAACTGTGTGATGGCAGATAATCCTTCTCACAGTTCATAATGCAGTTCCAGGCAAATCTTGGACTTAAATGCAGTTTAACTGATGAACCATATCCATGTCATGCTCAATAGAAGAAACCAGGCGGTAACCATCTAGACAGAAAAATATGACAGTATAGTAGATGGCTGCTTACGAAAAGACATAGCTGGCGGCTGAATAGCCATCTGCAGCAAGTACATTTTGGAGCAAACTGACAAAGCATGAAGGTATCTAGAACCTTCGCATCTGCTACATATGTTAAACTGAGGAAAAAATCAGAATTTTCTGAATTTGGACTGACAGCTCTACAATTTGCTGCTGAGTCCTTTCACCTTACTTGACAATAATGTTTTGTTGGTTTACAACAAAAAATCCATTAGTGGTTTCTGAGTCCTGTGGAAAGGTTGAAACAAAGAATGACTGCCTAGAAAGCGGGGAAGCAGATGGAACACCAACTAGATAAGTATATATACATTGTGCAGTCATTAGGGTAGGAAGCTATTTGGCCTGTAAATGAACCAATAATAATGGAAGCCATAGTTACAGTTATAGTAGAAGGTGAAATAAACAGAGAGATAGGAGGTGTCACAGCACTGCTGTGAGAAATTAATTCCATTTTTTATATCGCTACAGCTTTTGATGATATGCAAAGAGACCTATGGAGACAGACATCCATCGTACTAGGAACTCAAAGCATAGAAGAAAAAACTAATTAATGTCAATTTCTATAATTTGACATTATAATTGAAAGTTAGCACAGGATAGCATGAGAGAAAGCTCTTGCAGATCAAGCATATTACCAGTGACCAGAGCATCCTTATATCTCCAAAATTAAGCTAAAATCGCTGTTGACACTTTCAATCATTGGATGACAAAATGTTGGGTCAAAATAAGGTTGTTAGCCTCTATAAAGTCCCAGCAAAAGCAGTTGTGCATCACACTTTGCATTTTGATAATTCTGAATGATGTTTCTTGAATTATAGCTAAAATACAAGTGCTGGACAAGATCACATGAATATTGCTGATGTTTCTAGAATTTAAACAAAGATAATGTGATTTATACCTGTAATGACACAGAAGCAGCTGACGTTGCACCAATGTCGTAGCCAAATAATACACCTCCCAAGGCCGGGAACAGAAATCTGCATAATACAGGTCAGATGCACAGCCATGCTCTCATAGTAGGATTTGCAGAAACATGATGAGTAACCTCAATTTGATGTATTTGATTCCATAACCTGACCTATACTGATTGTGATAAAGACGTGGACATGTCTATTTGTATTCATTTCAAGTTTCAACAGAATTCTTCTCAATGCATCCAAGCGTAGAGTTGCAAGAATGTGCTTATGTGTTGGCATGCATTATATATAAGTCCCTTGTAAGGATAATATGGCGAAATTAATGTTGATCAAGGAAAACAATTGAACAATCTCTTTTCGAAAGGACCATGTATTTGGTCTCTCTTAGGACATTTGTGACAAGGGATGCTTAGGTCTTGTGGATATCCAGGTATTTTTTGGTACTAAGGATAATCAGAGCTCTCAGACAGAATCTTATTTTGGAAATCACTATTAGACATCATTTTTATCATCCAAACATAAGCTAGATATATAAGAGACCATTCCCATGCAAAAGATGGTATCTATAATGCTCCTGCTATGAATAGACAACATTAGTGGGGGCTAAAACTAATCTGAAATGCCTGAAAGATAATCTGCCCCTATTTGAAGAGGGAAGTTGAACATCTTTGATCTCGATTATACCTTGGTATTAACAAAATTGGTCTTTTTAGATATGCAGGCAATTTGCTTGGACCAACCCTAATATTTTTAACCAGCTAGATAATTTTAGGAGATTGGATATTATTAACATTTTTAGTCAAGCCAGCATCTTTTTGCGGAAGAAACAAGTTTAAATATACTGATAATATGCTGACTAGAAATTCATATTAGCTATGAATAATGTGTTCTATATAATAGGATCATGCTGAACTTCAGTGGAACTGATAAACTGAGTCTGATATGGAAATAAACAGATGAAGAAATAAAATTACTTAAAAACCAACCACCCCATTGTTCTTTCGAACTCAAGGTATAGTCAATTTTGTTTCACAGTATGACTGATAGGAGAGATTGGCAAAAACTCGTCTCTTGGTTGGACTTTGTGTCTAACGTGGGAAAAAGGCTTCAAGCACATCTGCTGGGAATGTAAGTTCACTAGACAGATTTGGGCCCAATTTACCAGAAATTTTAGACCATTTTCTCTACCACAGTCAATGGAGAGACAATTTTCAGGGACCCTTAAATTTGTAGAAAAGTGGCTTGGTCCTTTTGGTGCCTTCTTAATCTTGCAACCTTATCCTTTTATTTGGAAGGTAAGATGCAAAATGATTCTTAAAGCCATTTAAAAGAATTTTATACAATTGTCTTTCAGAGCTTTGTAATATTTTCTATGCACAATTTAGCAAGATTGAATGTTAAGGCATAAGGTTACTTCTGAGGGCATAAAAGAAAAATTTGTGATATTGAGTCTCAGAAGGTGTGATGCAAAGCAGCTTTTGCAGGCAGATGAGGTGTAGGACGACGTTTGAAGACATAAAATTGAATTTTGTATATATGATTTTCAAAATGTCCAAGATGATTTAAAAGCCATGTTTGTGTTTAAGGCTAAAGCTACATTTGATGGGAGAGTATACATTGTGTACAGAAGTTCGAACTTAATCTAAGATGCTTGAGTAGAAAGTTTGTACTGCTATTGTTTATTATTAAATATAGGACTTGTGTTTTTGTGAAACAAAAACTATGACTTTCGTAAGTAAAATATAACTATAAATCTTCACAACAAAATTAATTATAGCTCTCGTGTGCAAGTGTACATGAAGGATTTTACAATTGAATTACCATTTGAATGTACAACTTTCGTGAAAAGTATATATTAATCCTTCCCAACAAAGTAATTGCTTAAAAAATAAAAAGCTGTATATGTACATAAACAACCATGAAGATAAAAATCTGTATGTGTACATAAACAACCATGAAGATATGAAATCATAAGGCCCCTAGTGGTTCATCATATGCGAAAAATTCTAAAATGTGAAATGGAAAGACAATTGCAAATAAGCACACTTACGGTAAAATGAGAGAAGACCAAGTAAAAATTTCTTTGGTTTCTGTTGAGACAATAAAAGGTTGTCTAGTGCCCTCAATGTCCGAACCTGCTGAACCTGATTTGACTTGCAACTAAAAAGCAAAAGAATTTCATCAAAATTAACGACTTAGAAATCATACACCAAATCTTACATTATAAAAGCAAAATTCACATTGGAGATTGTTATAAAGTATATTCGTTACATAAACTAGATGCATAAGAAATAACAAAAGTGTGATATTGTGAGCAATAGCCACTCGATCAAAAGCTGAAGGACCTACATTTACTTGTTACAGCCTTAACAAAAAAGAAAGAAAATGGAAATTCACATTCAAATATAGCTATAAGTGCAATTATAAATGATACTATGAAATCAACATGATAAAAAAGGAACCACATGCAGGTATAGGGAAGTCTTTGATAAATGAGGCATCCCCATGTTTATTATTAGAATATAAGGCTTATAATTTAGCATTAAGACAATATTAATTAAGTATTAACTAGTAAACAGTTGCAACCACTTCAACAATTTTGTAACCATCTCCTACATAATAAAATTATGGAAACACAACGAATAATGTGTGCATTCCGATCCTTCTTCATTATTTTTGTCTACTTCTAACATTGGGATCAAAGTCAAACAAGAAAGGAGGAAGATGTAAGGGAGTATTTCGAAGGAGATTCACGAGTCTAGTTTTAGTTGCGAAGGAAGAGCATTCACGTGAAAGAAGAATAAAGTCGCGAAAGCATTTGTTTTCGGCACAAAAACCTGTCTGGAAGTCATCAATAACGAAAACTATCATTATTAAGAGTGTGTTTCTAAACACACGAGTTTGAAAGGTTGACGAAGGCACAAAATCACAAGTTGATTACAAACATTCAATCACAAATCTACGAATCGCAAATCAATATGATTGCAAATTTATATTTAATACAATCGTTAATTTCAAAGGGCATTTTTAGTACAAATTGCGATTCAAGAGTTTTGAAGGGCATATGAACAACAAGGGCACAAGTTCAAGAGCAAAAAGCTTCACAATTTTGGTATTCCTGTCAATCATGCTTTGATTTGTGAGTTAGAAGTATACAATTCGTTACTGCATTTATTTCCGTGGCACTGCAGTTCAAGGTATTCAGCTTCCCAATTTTTTTAAAGATTCCCAAATATTTTCTTTTCCCCAAATCAGATTTTTAATTAATTGCAAATGATAAATTAGGGCTGTTGAAACCCTTGGAGATCAATCTAGGGCAAAGCTGATTTTTCTATAGCCAAAGCGACTAGGGTTTTGGATGAAACTCTATGCAAATAACACCAAAAATTTATATTTTCTTTCCCAATCGATTTCTAATAATTTTAGAGGCCAAAATATGATAGAAATCAGATTTATTTGCATACAAACAACTCAGAATTGCAGATCTAAAATCTGATTGTAAACTGGCTGGAAAACCCTCTAAAAATGCTCAGAAAATTATAAAATTGCAGCTCCTTTATTTATAAAAATATGGGGATGATTGACAACAATTTTTAGAAGTAAATACCTCTAGAAAACAGGTCCAAACAGCCCAAACTGGGTCGATCCAACTGCTGCAAATAAATCACCAAAGAACACCAAAAACTGCTGGAATTTGACTGAAAAATCTGATTTAGCTCGCTGGAAATTTCTGAGTGAAATCCCCTCTCAATCCCTTGGGGTTTTCATCTCAAGAGATAAATCCACAAGGGTTTTCGTCCTTGGAATTTCTTACAAAGCTGGAAGCTCTTGCAATGAAAATATGATAGTAAAAATTTGGATCTTCTTCCCTCAAGTCGACCTCTCCATATAAAGGAGAAATGGCCCAAAACAACCTCCAACAATATCCAATGAGATCACTTGACTTTCCCTATGCCAGTCACATTTTTCTAAGGAGGCTTATGACACACTTTTCTATTTTTCCATTACTTGGGCAAGTCGCATTTTCCACTAGATGAATACATTTAATTTTTAATTGACTTTGCCCAAGTTCTAATTTTATATTAAGTTTTATTATTTTATTGTATGTGCATTATAATTTTATATTTTAATATTTTGCACTATACAAATAAAATAAATAAAACTTAATTACCCTGATTTCACCCTTTGGCCGTCGGGTAAGAATGGGCCAAAGGTCTTCACTTGAACTACTCGAAAAGAGGGACATTACAGTCCTCCCTTCCCGAGATTGTTTGCCCCCAAGCAATCACAAGTAGCAAATCTGCATCCTCAACAATTCTTGGATCCCAAATCAGCCTAAGCCTTTTGAATGGCTTCTCATGCACTATACAAAACTGCTCAACTGCTGCAAAAAAGAACTCATGCAACTTACTTGTGAAAAGTGCCATGATCCTCCTCATGTATGCCCCAAATTTGCCATACTCCTCATCATGTGCTTGTTGTCCCATGCTGCAATGAAGTGAAAAATCCTCATATATGTCTTCCTTAGGTGATTCCTTGTCCACAACTATCATAGACATGGTTGTCATTTGATGGGGCAGCGTGTATTTGAGTGACTTCATGGTAACTTGTTTCCCTTCATGTTGGAAACTCAACTCCATAGCCTGCAAATCTTGGGTGACTCTTCCTAATGAATGAAGCCATTGCATACCAAGTACCACATTGTTATCTTTCAAATCAATAACATAGAAGTCATCATGAAGAGTGTACTCACCAAATAGAATGTTGATTTTGCTCACTTTCTTTTTGCAAGGAATAGTGAGGCCACCTGTTGTAATTACATCAAAGCCATCAAAATGTTCATAATGCAAGCCTCTTCTATTCACCAATCCTTCATCCACGAAGTTATGTGTGGATCCACTATCAAGAAGTGCCATTATCTTACACTCAAACATGGTACCTTCAAATATGAATGGATTGTACCTTGGTGCTCTGAAAGATAAGTGATTTTACCTCCATGTTCCATATTTGATGTCGGCTGCTCCTCTTCCTTTTCTGAATCAGTATCCACATCTGAAATAACCTCTATGAGATGTATCTTGCCTTTACCAAGACAATTATGTCCAGGCTCCCAATGATCCCTACAATGAAAGCAAAGCTTCTTCCTCCTCAACTCATTACGAGTCTCTGATCCACCTTTGGTGTAGACTCCACCTTTGAAGAAGTGGGTTGCTCACTTCCATGTTGCTCTGTTTCATTCTTTACATTCTTCTTTTGTGGCTGAAATGGAGTAGTATCCAAGTCCATAGTTGTCTGAATAGCTTCATGCAAAGTCCTAGGCTTAAGAGCCTTGACAAAACCTCTCAGTCTATCATGAAGCCCCTCAATAAACAACATCACTACTCGCTTCTCAGGCATCTCTGGTACCATCACCGCAATATGTTGAAATTCGTTGATGTATGCATCAACGTGCCCACTCTGTCGAAGTTGTGCCAAGTCCCTGTAATAAAGCTCCACATCCTTGCGATCAAACCTAGCAATCAACCTCTCACTAAACTCCCTGTATGATTGCAGAAGATCATGTTTTTGCGTAATAAGCCCATGGTGCCACCAATCGTATGCTACTCCCTCAAGGTGCAATGTAGCAAACTGGATAGCCTCTGTTCTGCATAGGCTTGAGAGTGAGGTATGTATCAAGCTTGTGGATCCATGCTCTAGCACTAATCTTTCCACTGCCATCAAAAGTGGAAAGGGTCACCTTGTTGGTTGCCTGCTTCAGCTCCCTGTTATGTGCTCTAGAACTCTATACCTATCTAGTTCTCAAGATCTCTCTCCTTTGAGCACAATACTGATGAAGGGGGAAGGCATTCGTATCTCCTCTGGTAAATCTCTCCATTCATCATTAGCTGTCATAACATTATCTTGGAAAGCTATATTTTCAATGGATCCTCAACCACGGGTGGCTCCTCTCTAGGTAGGAAGCTAGGCTGCATAGGTCTATCTGCATTCCTAGTAGATCTCTCCTCTATATGTCTCCTCTCACATGGTGGGGAATCTCTCATGCTACCAGCCTCTGTAGGTGCCCTGTTGTACCTCCTGTGACTATTGGTCACCGATGTGGATTCGTCCCTTATCCCTTCTATCACGTTGATCACTAACATCCATCCTATGCATCAACTGATGCATGGTCGAATCATGTCTCACGAAAAGCTCACGATCCGGATCAACCGCGTTCATCCCGGGAGGGCTAAGTGATCCACCTCTTCGGTCCAGGGTTTCGGCACTACTACCTGTATCCAAGCCTGTTATGAGACGTGCCTGTCTCCTTATATTATACCTGTGGGGCCCGACTTCTCTCAGCTGCATCAATCAAAACCCTCCAGGTGGGAGGATCGCTACTCTGATACCACTGAAAGATCCCCAAATATTTTCTTTTCCCCAAATCAGATTTTTAATTAATTACAAATGATAAATTAGGGCTTTTGAAACCCTTGGAGATCAATCTAGGGCAAGGTTGATTTTTCTATAGCCAAAGCGACTAGGGTTTTGGATGAAACTCTATGCAAATAACACCAAAAATTTATATTTTCTTTTCCAATCGTTTTCTAATAATTTTAGAAGCCAAAATATGATAGAAATTAGGTTTATTTGCATACCAACAACTCATAATTGCAGATCTAAAATTTGATTGTAAACTAGCTGGAAAACCCTCTAAAAATGCTTCGTAAAATTATAAAACTCCAGCTCCTTTATTTATAAAAACATGGGGATGATTGACAACAATTTTTAGAAGTAAATACCTCTAGAAAACAGATCCAAACAGCCCAAATTGGGTCGATCCAACTGCTGCAAATAAATCACCAAAGAACACCAAAAAATACTGGAATTTGACTGAAAAATCTGATTTAGCTCGCTGGAAATTTCTGAGTGAAATCCCCTCTCAATCCCTTGGGGTTTTCGTCTGCAAGAAATAAATCCACAAGGGTTTTCGTCCTTGGAATTTCTTACAAAGTTGGAAGCTCTTGCAATGGAAAATATGATAGTAAAAATCTGGATATCTGCTCCCCTCAAGTCGACCTCTCCATATAAAGGAGAAATGGCCCAAAACAACCTCCAACAATATCCTATGAGATCACTTGACTTTCCCTGTCAGTCGCATTTTTCTAAGGAGGCTTATGACACACTTTTCTATTTTTCCATTAGTTGGGCAAGTCACATTTTCCACTAGATGAATACATTTAATTTTTAATTGACTTTGCCCAAGTTCTAATTTTATATTAAGTTTCATTATTTTATTGTATGTGCATTATAATTTTATATTTTAATATTTTACACTATACAAATAAAATAAACAAAACTTAATTACCTTGATTTCACCCTTTGGCCATCGGGTAAGAATGGGCCAAAACTCTTCACTCAAACTACTCGAAAAGAGGGACATTATATTTTTTCTGGCTACATATTTTACAAGAGTAGTTTTAGTAAATTAACTTTTTTTTTTTAAGAATGGAAATACCAATGGAGAAATATTTTGGTTTCAACTTTCACACTTGGAAGGTTAAAATATGAATGCAATTAATGAATAAAAATCTGTTGGGAATAGTTAATGGGAAAGAGAAATCATCTGTAGATGCAATTAAATTATTGGATTGGTAGAGCAGAGATGATAAAGCCAAAGCCATTATTGATCTTGCTCTCTCTGACTCTAATTTACATCAAGTAGACCTAGAAAAATCTATTAGGAATATCTATGTTGTAGTGTGAACATAAAATATTATGTGAGTGATTATATTATCTAGGCTAATATAATGTGTTGTAATAATTAATTACATTATTGTAAATGTAATTATGAGTGGGTGAGGAAATATTGTTATGAGTTGTTGAGTAAACTCATTAACAATATTAGTTTTGTGAGAAAACAAAATCTCACGTAAAATAACAAGTTGTTTTAGAAGTTATGTGTGGAGATATTTATGGAGATTATATCTCCTTAAATATAGGAACAACATCTCCTATTTAAATGGATGTAATAGCAAAGAAAAATAGTGTAAGATTTGAATTTAATTTATGCAATTCTGATATAGTATTTTCATTTGGTACCAGAGCAGGTCTAATGCGGGAAATTTCAGTGTTTTCTTGATCAAATCCGTCTCAAAGAATAGCTTCTATATTTTGTTTCCGGATTTGGGTTTTTCTATAATTTTGTACGCAGAACCAAGTGTTTGTCAGGAAACAACAGCAGAAATTTCAGCAGAACCCAGTTCGTATTTTTGAAGAAATACAGATTTCACTATGCAGCTATCAAATTCAGCATATCAATTCTTCTACTGAAAGTTTTCTCCAATTTCCAATAATGTTGAATTGTTAATACAAAGTCTTGGCTTGCTTGGAGGTTCAAAGGTATTCTATATAAATTTTTTAAAGTACCTGATTCAATTCTGTATTCTATATATTAGGAGTAATCTCCACATTACTTGATCAGAGTAATTATGAAGAATATGAAGAAGTAATGTATGTACAGAATAAAGAAAGTACTTCATCTAAGAAAGGAAAGTTCAAACCAAAACCTTTCCCTTTTAAAGGTAAAATGAAATGCTATTACTGTAATGAATCGGGACATGTAGCCTTGAACTGTAAAAAGATCAAAAAGCTCTTTTGGTTGAAGAAGAAACTGATTGGGATGAATACTTTAAAGATGAGGATTTTTCTTGTCCTAGTGATGAGGAATTATTATGGTAAATAGTTCACTTTTTGGAGGAAAGAGGCAATGGAGGAAGGAGGACAATCAGCGTCCTCTCGTCATTCACCAACGATGGGGTCGCAGACAGATGTGGTTGTGTGGTGTGTTTATACACAAGGGGGTGAAACTATTTTCATGTTTTGTTTTTAATGTGTTCACATAGACTAACAACAGTTCCCGAGTGTCTATTTGGTGTGGAAGAAGCAAACTACTTGACTCAGCTTACAGGGGCAAAGCATCTACGTACGATCCTCTGACTGTCGTTCGGTCCTCTAACTGCCATACTTCGGTGGAAGGTACTTCGTTGGAAGGTGATCAGTCGATGAAGATGTTCATACGACAAGGATGATCATTAGTAGCAAGATCCGATAAAGCAAGATCCGTAGCAATGGCTACTCCGACAAGTTCGATGTTTCCAGGAGCTCTTACCCCATGTTCACACTAAGGGGCGAATGTTAGGAATATCTATGTTGTAGTGTGAACATAAAATATTATGTGAGTGATTATATTATCTAGGATAATATAATGTGTTGTAATAATTAATTACATTATTGTAAATGTAATTATGAGTGGGTGAGTAAATATTGTTATGAGTTGTTGAGTAAACAACTCATTAACAATATTAGTTTTGTGAGAAAACAAAATCTCACGTAAAATAACATGGAGTTGTTTTAGGAGTTATGTGTGGAGATATTTATGGAGATTATATCTCCTTAAATATAGGAACAACATCTCCTATTTAAATGGATGTAATAGTAAAGAAAAATAGTGTAAGATTTGAATTTAATTTATGCAATTCTTATATAGTATTTTCAAAATCATCCAAGGAAATCTAGGATACTCTAAATAAATTGTTTAGAGCAAAATTTGTCAATGCAAAGAAATTGCTAAAGCTTCAACTTTTTAGATTCAAGATGGCTAACGGAGTCACTCTGTTTAGCCACATAAACAATTTGAGATCTCTCCTTAGACACCTAGCAAAGGTTAATGCTATAGTAGATGACAAGGATGTTAAGGCCATCTTGTTAAACAATTTGCCTTCTAAATTCAATAGTGTCATTTTTATTTTTAGTCAATTGCCATCTCAAACACCTGGACGATACGATATCTCTCTTAGTTGAAGAAAAGAGAACAATTGCTAGAAATACATAAGATGATCCTCGACCTAAGATGGCATTATACTCGAGAAATAAGCATAGAAGATCATATAAAACAAAAGGGAAATTCAATTTTACTAGTGCAAAAACCGAGGTCACACAAAGATGGAGGCTGTACCATTCAAGCCAACAAATGTTCTCAAAGGAAAACTAAAACGCATGCCAAATGAAGCTAATGTAGCCATTGTTGAAGATCCATCGGATGCTGAAAGTGGTGACGAATTTGTTGATGGAGAATACATATTTTAAAGAAGACCCACTCTTTGAAGACAGAAAGGAATCTAGTGTAGATTAAGCTCACTATGGATTGCTTCCCGATTAGTTAGGAGGTCTATGAATCTTTTGAATTATACCCTTACGAGGCTCGTGAGACAACTTGGTGGAGCATTGATTACAGCAGTATATATTCGCTGATTTTCTCCATTTATTGTTACCAAATTGGATGGATATTGGTTGTCGTGCTTGAATTAATTATTTAGAAGTATTTATCAGTTGTTGTGCATGGTTGTATGGTGAATTCTAAGCTCTTATACAGTTCGCCCTAGGGTTTTGAAGGATATTACAGCTGCTGTCATAAAATCAGATTATTTTCATCTTTGGTGTTGGTGTATTTTCATCTGATTCTTGGGGTTTGTGGCCAAACCCATATTTTTGGTTTTTGCCCCTAAAAGGGACATTATTGTCACCCTCACATTTGTTTCTGTTTTTGGCCCTCTTCTATATGATCCCTCATTTTGAAGGGATTGGGGTTCTTTTGGTGATTTTTTTGTGTTGCTTTGGGGAGCTTTGGAGAAAGAAGAAGGAATTGTTAAAAAGCTTGGAAATTGGATTGTGCTCTTGCTTTGTGAGGTAGGATCTTATTCTCTTTTGCTTATTGCTTTGGTAATGGAATTGTCTTGCTTTCATAGTTGAATTGTTGTGTTTTGAAAGTGTTGTACTTGTGGTTGGTTTTGTTTTCTCAATCCACCCTCGAGGGAGTAGATTTGAGAATGTGATGGAAAGAATGAGGAATCTTTTTCATTTCACCCTCATTGTTTGATGGACAAGCTTGTTGGGTTCTTTTCTTTCCCCCTACATTTGGTTTGTTGTAGGAGATCATTTCCATTTGGTTTGGAAATCATCTCCTATCTTTGCTAAGGAGACATAAAGTTTGAAAAAATTGGTGAAGAGGGGCATGGAGAGATAAGGAGAAATGGAGAGATAAGGAGGTTTGGAGGTTTTTTTTGGAATTCTTGGTTATTGTGGCTTGACAAACTTGGGATATTCTTATGCCCTCTTCCTCGTTAGTAGAAGCATGGAGCTTCTTAAGTATTGTGGCAACTCTTTGTGTTTTTGGTTATGTTGTGTAATTGAAAGCCTTGCATTCTTGTTTGTTTTCTTTATCCTTTGTGTTGGTTAGAGACATGTCTTTCCTCTCTCCCATGGGCTTGAAGGGAGGCTAGCATGTTCTCATTTTCTTATTGAGGCATGTGATGATGCCAATTGGTTGGGTGGACAACCAAGCCATCTCTTGCGGCCTTTTTGGAATCTTTTGTTGATGGATTTGGAGTTGGAATGAAGTTGAAAACTTGGATAAACTTGCAGGTTTTTAAACTAGGTAGCGATGCGTGGGTATGGTTGCACGGTGCGGGGCTCCGTGCGTTGGTACGGCAATTTTTTTGGGGGCCGGTGCACGGCACTTGGGTACTAAAGATAATATACATATAAAATATTAAAAATATTTTCAAAAGTAACAAGATAAGAAAAATTCCAGCCTTACACATGCATAGATTAAACAAATCTGAAATTTACATAGGTGAAATAAGACAAAAGTTAAAACATATTGATAATTCATTGTTCGAACTTATAACCAGTACATTGTTCAAATCAAAATGTTACAATGTATTATCATTATCTGACATTGTAAACACAAAAATGAAGAATCAAGATACATCAACATTCTAATTAGTAATAGACTAATAGTCTAATGGCTCTGCATCTTCTCCAATGTCTTCAACGAGAGCATCACTACCATCACGTGGTTCATTAGAACCACAAGCACCAGGAGTACAACCAGAACTATCAGCAATGCCGCTCCCGCTAGCCCCACTTTGCAGCTCACGCAAAGTACTATCTAGGTCCAGGTCTAGCAATGAAAGTTGGACAATGGGAACATCCAAGTTTGGAGTCTTTGGGTCTATATCCCAACACTTTGTTGGCCCCCTAACCTATACTCATCCTTCTTATGTGATAGAAGGTGCGAGGTTAGAATGCACAAAGACCAAATCCTCTGCCTTTTTGCTCCCCGACTTGTTGCGGTTAGCGAGTGGATAAACGAATATGTACCACAATTCCTCTCGGTGAAGAAGAACTCGCAACCTATTGAGGCAAGCCACAAAGTCAATGCAAAATTAAAATTTTGAACTTATAAATATAAAAGTAAAAAAGAAAGAGTTAAGAAATTAAAAAAATTAAAATCTTACTTGTGATAAAACTTTTATTGCAAGCGGCATGAGGTAGGGGTATGTTTGTCCATGGAGGTACCACCACGAATAAGCATCCATCCTGTATTTGTCACGAAGAGCACTAATGGAGTGATCCCTGGAGGATATGAAATTCACAAACTCGCCTCTAACCATGTCTTCTACTTCTAGATCTGGGAAGATTCTAGAAAATGCTGCCTTATACCCCTCACTAACTTCAACATCCCTACATGGTGGGACCCTCCTAGGCAAAGAAAGGATCTCTGCGCTATAGTATTTTGGAGTCAAGGCAAAAGCAAGAAGATGCAATGGAGTAGTCATTTTGTTCCACCTTTAATGAGATGTGACTGCACTTCTTTGAAGAAGGTCTCTGTAGGATCTTGCTCTTTGGCATTTATGATGGTCTTAATTGACTCAATCATTGAGTCAATTCCATCATAAATCTCACCCATGCATGGATGATCCATATCAACAAATCTCAACATACTCATGATGGGCTCAGTAAAACTAAGCAAGTAATCCACACGATCCCACCATGTGTCATCGGGATCAACAATTTCACATTTCTAGCCCTCTCACTGTTTGCTTGCCTCCATATACTCCAAAGGTCACTGATAACCATGCCACTCAATGCCTCTCGCACCTTCACAAGCCGTCTCAAGACGAGTGTGTGCGAGGCAAATCAAGTCTCAACAACCTAATAAGAAATCAAAAGAAATAAAATTAAGACAAGTAAACTTAAAACATTCAAAATTCTACAAATTACAAACTTATAAAATTAATTTAATGAATTTTAAAAACTAATAATTATTTTTAAAAATTAAAAAGAATGTTACAGGCTACCTTGATAGTTGCGATGTTGAGAATTTACGAAAGCTAGCTTCGGACATGTGGTGGTTGCTGACAAACATTTGAATCTCACTTGCCTCCTCATATACTTGTTTGATCCAAGCAATTTTTGTGCCCAATTTTTGTAACATTAAGTTGAGGGAATGAACCGCACAAGGTGTCCAGAATATGTGTCCATACCGTGCCTCAACCAACAACCCTGCAGCTCTACAATTTTTTGCATTGTCCGTTACAACTTGGACAACATTTTGAGGCCCCACCACCTCAATAGATTCTATGAGGATGTTGGCAATGAATTGGGCATCCTTCACTTGCCCCTCACAATCAATAGCCCTGAGAAACATTGCCCCTTTAGGACACACGACAACCACATTGATCAATGGCCTATTTGTTGTATCTTTCCATCCGTCGAAACAATGGACACTCTGTTTGAGCCATTGATTCTTGATGGGTAACAATGAGTCTTCAACTTTTTTCTTTCTTTTGACAATAAGGTGGTGCGCACCTTTTCATACCTTGGGCTAATGTACCCTTTAGGGGCTTCATTAATACATCTCACCATATCTTGTCAGTATGGTGATCTAACAACATTAAATGGGACACCACATGCATAAATAAAGCGTCCAACACTTTGGTTAGCTATGTCCCTGCTTTCATTCTGGAATGCCCTTTCCAATGGGCCTACATCTTTTGTTCTTTTGCGAGAAAGAGGTGAATCCTCTTCCCCTCCAGTTGCAATAGGTGTAGACAAAAATGGGTGATCTGGGGCCACAACATCAACAGAAGGAGAAACAGGTGGCTTGCTAATGGTATGTGATCTTCCTTTTCTTGCCATAGGATGATTGGATTTTAATGCCATTGTTGCATCTGCTTCCTCTTGCTCTTTGATGTATGCAAGGGTCTTTGCACGTGGCAACCCCTTTCCATCCAACCCTCCACATGTTCTGATTCCGTGGCCAATAGCCCCACACAAATGGGCTTTCACCCGACTGTAGGAGCTCTTAAATTGCATATTACATTGTGAGCAAACCCAAACAAAACCCCCTCCACCTGGTAATTGTTCTAGTTGTTTGACATGCCTCCAAAGGGGGGAGGATGGATCATTTTTGTGAAGGAGACCTTTACTACTTTGACCTAGAACTAGAACTCATGCAGCCATTTTAAGTTTTTAAGCGCACAATGCATTTAAAAAATGAAAACAAATTTAGTCTTGAGAAAATGTTGGAAGTTTAAAATTTAAATTTAAATGAAATCAAATGTAGAAAAATGAAGCTTAAAAGTTAAAACAATAACAAAAAACAAACCAAAAAAAAACTAAAAAATAATAAAATATTAAATACAACTAACAAACTAAAACACTCTAAAAAAATCACAAAATACTTACCTCAATACACCCAACACCAATAATGCAAGCTCCTTGAACTCCTTGTCACTTGTTGCAAGCTCCTTCAACTATATGGCACTTGAAATCAACCCTAAGCAATTGAAAATAGTGGAAAAATTGAAGGTGAGAGTCAAATATGCAAATGTGAGGTAAATGACTTGTTGTTGTTGTTATAGAGTTTGGGCGCACAAATTAGGGTTGAAAAGAATATTTTAATGTTTATAAAGTCGGTTTGACTTTTTTGACCAAAAAAAAAAAAAAAAATTTAAAAACACGTCAAAAAGCGACGGGTTGGCGCAGTGCAGTACGGGCGGGGTTCTCCTACAAGCCTGGAGTACATGCAGCGGTGCTCGGCCGTACCGGGGCCTGCAGGGAGAACCCTGCCCGTACCTGCGCCAAACCGGACCCGAACCTGCAGCCCTTAGGGGCCGTGACTCGCTACCTAGTTTTTAAAGCTATTTTGAAGTTGGAAAAATTGTAAAATTTTTGGTATGTTGTCTCCACTTTGTGGAGGGCTTTTGTACTTGCATTTTAACTATAGATTTTTCCCTCATGTGGTTATGGATGAATGTAAGAAAGGATACTTTTACAGTTGCAGTTTTGTAGAAGTTGAAAGAATGTTTATATTCCTTGTTGAAAGACATGGTTACTGTTTTGTTTAAGTTAAAGAATTAAATTGAAAAAGCGAGTTTTCAGCTTAGAAAGAAAATTGAATTGTTGATTTAAACTCCTATAGTTTCTTTTCTAAAAATGAAATTGAAATAATAGGATAGGATGAATTAAATGGCTATGTTGTTGCAGAAAATTGAAATGTACGAGTATAGTTCAAGATCTTATTTTTGTTAAATTTGGAACTGTTCTATTTACTTCTATTTCTCAAAAATAAATAAATAAAAACTGATTGCTTAATTTAGTTCTATGTTTTTCTATCTCTGAAAATGGATTTATTTTTATCTCTGAAATGGAATCACTTTATTTCTGTTTTGTGTTATGAAATCTTGATAAAATGGATTCAGTTTATCTTTGAAATGGATTTATTTTTACTTTTTTCTTGCTATGAAATTTTGTTGTTATAGGACTGAATCTGTAAATAGGTTTACATTGGACAATTAAACATGAAAATCCCCCTTTAAGTAAATTAATAAATATGTGTGTGTGTGTTTGCGTGCATGAAATGTTATAACTATATAGTTATTTGAATATAAATTGCTTGAGCAAAAATACCATAAATTAGGATGATAATAAAATGTTTGAAAGGAAACCAAAAGATAAGTTTTGGAAATAACTCATGATCTATCCACACACACACACACACACACACACACACACACACACACACACACACACACACACACACACACACATATAAATAAATTTATTTAATTTTAAATTTTAATAAAACAAATATATTGGGAGGGGGGGTTGGCCGGCCATTGCTATTACCCACAGCCACAGCTGTGGTATGGCCTCCCAACCCTTACTTGTCATGTTTGTGGCTTAATGCCACAACCCTCTCCCCATGGCGCCTTTGCAACATTCCATTGGGGCCTGGCTGTATGGCCAATACTTGTGTTTTGTGCGGCCATTTGGGCATTGTTCCATATATATATATATATATATAAGCAATTATATCTCTTCCTATAAGAGATCTAAACCTGCAAGTATTCAAAACCAAAATGGGAAGAATCAAAACTTCCATGGCAGCCCTGGTTGTTTTCCAAAAACAAGATTTTTGAATAAAATAATAATACAGAAGAAATGGAGGCTCTGCAAACAATAAATCTTGATTTTCAAACCCTAAACAGATTTTCCAATGAAATGGAAACAAAAAATGAAGGAGTGACCATCCATTATAGCTTGAGCTCCATAAAATTCCTCCTCCTCGGACTTACTGACCAAAAGAATTGAAATCAAATGAGATTAAAATTTTAACAAATGTGCTTTTATGTGGAAGCTTTAAGGAAATTAGGCCATACTTAGTTGCCCAAAGATCTTATGGTGGAGGGCCGTTTGATCCAAGGGCTCTCCTTTAATCCTAGGTTTTACTTTTTGTAATGTTTAAATTTTGCCCCTTGGGTATTTTAATTGTTAGATAATAATCTTAATCCTAACTTAGAATTAAATTAAAAGGGGCATGGGTCCATTTGGGTGACCAAATTGGACTCATGCCCAACTTTATAACCTTTTGGGCATTTTATAACCTTTATAATTATTCCCGAAATTAAACTACTTTTATTTAAATTAACTTGATTAATTTGGTTTGTCGCATTTTTAATCACCGTAATTAAAATAATTGAAATGGCTCTCCTAAGCACTCAATGGGAATTTTCAACCTTCGCCATTAAAATTGTCGTAACCGCAACTTAGCCATATTATTACATTATTATATTAACAAAAAAAAATTATCACGGGTTTTATTATTATTATATTATTTTTACAGGTTTCATGTGTTAGTTGTTGGCTTTTTTAAGACCCGCGACGTCGAGGGCGTAACATCTGGTATTAGAGCTCGGTTTCAACACCGAAGGCTTTGGGGCTAAAATCATAGCTAGTTGGTAGCTTGAGTTAGGTAAACCACCCAATTAATGAATGTTTCCGCAAAACCTAATATACCTTTCTCCCCACGTGCAGGATGTCGAGGCACAGTGCTAGGCGACGTGCAACAATGACCCGAGGTCGTGAGCATTCTCCCTCAAATCCTCCTAGAGCAGATTTTGGGCAGCAAATATTAGATGCACTACAACAAATGACGGGAATCTTACAGGATCACTTTCCAACACAACCAGAGCTAGTAGAGGAGTTCGGTTAACATGAGACTAAGGCGCATCCGGTGAGGGCTCGTATTTTGCCACACACCATCGTGACTCGCCTTAGCGTGACACGTCTTGTAGCCCTTCAAGAGTACTAGTTGAGAGACCAGCAGGGACACGCCTTCATGGTCAGGTAAAAAGCAGTGCTATTAGGGATCTTATCCATCTTCAGCCACCTACTTATAGAGGGATGATTGATGAGTTTGGGACCAAATCATTGCTCCTTAGTCTTGACAGTTGCTTTGGGTTGCACCGATATGAGAGCAACGTCAAGGGGCATCTTGCGAGACACCTCCTCCAAGACGCGGAAGCTCCATTTGACACGTGAGACGTTACTCAGGAGTTGTTCAAGGAGCGTTTTTAGCCTAATACATGTTTGAGCAATTCATTCGAAGAGGATAGATGATTTTCATGATCTTCGATAGGGGTCGCACTTTATAGCACAGTATGAGTGTCGTTTTTGGACCTATTGAAGTATGTGGATTACCTTCGGGATGAGTAGTTGCAGTCAACGGGTTCATCGGGGCATTGAATGCAGATTTGGCAAGGGCAATCAGATTTTATCTCCTCCGACCTTGGGGAAGGCGGTGGAGAAGGCTTAATTGGCAAAGGAGAATAGGAATAGGGTTCGGGAGTCCGGGATAGGAGCAGAGCAAGTTCATACTTTTCAGAATCACGAGTCACGAGGCTCTACACCACCCCCGAGTCAAAGGTTTTCGACCCGCTTAGTCAACTCCGAAGCCCCCTCCACACCCATAACAGCACTCGCAGCACTAGGCTCCTCAACAGCAGAGGTTAGACCTATTCAAGACAGTCAAAGAGGTAGAGGCCGAGGAGGTCATATTTTGGGCGAGAGATCGGAGACTAGATAGTCGGTGGCCCTTTCCGGCTCGTTCACGCAATGCTGCAGGGCGGGACCCACGGGATCGGTTCATCAAAGTACGGGAGGGACTCCCTCGGAGAGAGAGACTTTGGGTTATTTTATTTGTGGAGCTCCAAACCATTATGCTTGTTTTTATCCACGAAACCCTCTTTTTTTGACGGGTAAAAGGCCCCTATTTCCGACAGCACCCTCTTTTGCCATAGTGGAGAACCGTCAAGCCAAGCACCACGGTTATTGAGACCATAGGTATGATTAGAGGTATATGAGTTACTGTTCTATTTGATTCTGGCGTCTCTAAATCTTTCATATCGCCTTCTTTAGCGCATCAGTGTGGGTTGGTGGCCTTTAGGCAATCAAACATGTGGCAAGTAGAGTTGGCCACTAGTGCCAAGCTCGTCGTTGATACCTATGTTGAGAGTTGTATTCTTGATCTAGGTGTGTTCCCCACTGTTGTAGACCTTCGTATTCTACCTTTGGGATCCTATAAGGTTGTTTTGGGTGTGGATTGGCTTATTTCTCATCGGGATAAGGTTGATTGTCAGAACAAGATCATCGCGTGTTATGGTGACATGGGTAGTTCAGCGGTGATATCCTCGCTTTTAGAGACCAGCCTCTCCTTGCGTATGATCTCCGGCATGCAACTCAAGCAGAGCATGCGTAAGGGTTGTCAGATGTTTGTTATCACAATCAGTGATAGATCAGAGGAGACTCCAACGAGCTCACCACTTGATGATCATCCTATTTTGAGAGTTTGCTGACGTCTTTCCTAGTGAGCTTCCTAGTATGCCACCATGTAGAAAGGTGGATTTCACGATTGACCTTATACTAGGTGTTGCACCCATTTCTCAATCACCTTACAGGATGACGACTCCCAAGCTTCACGAGCTCAAGATTCAGTTAGAGGAGTTGTTAGAGAAGGGTCTCGTCTGATCTAGTGTGTCTCCTTGGGGTGCACCGGTGATATTTGTGAAGGACAGATCCCTTCGTTTGTATCTCAATTTCAGAGCGGTTGAATAAGGTAACGGTGAAGAACCGTTATCCTCTTCCTCGGATAGATGATTTGTTTGATCAGATGCAAGGAGCCAGGGTGTTCTCTAAGAATGATCTTAAGTTAGGATAACATCAACTTTGAATCGGCAGAGACAGACATCCATAAAACAACTTTTCAACCTCAAGTAGCTGTGCACTACGATTTCATGGTGGTTCCCGTCGGATTGACTAATGCGCCAACAAAGTGTTTATGACCCTCATGAATGGGGTTTTCAGGACCTTTTTGGATCGGTTTGTCATTGTGTTCCTAGATATTTTCGTTTACTCACGCTCAGTGGAGGAGCACCAAAAGCATTTGAGATAGGTATTGCATGTTTTGAGGGAACACGGGATTTTCGGGAACTTGGAGAAGTGTTCCTTCTTCCAGTCTAAGATTCAATACTTAGGTCACATCATTACAGGCGAGGGTATCTTTGTAGATCCCTCAAAGATCCGAGTTATCCTTGATTGGTCATCCCCCACCACAATGACAGACGTTTGGAGTTTCATGGGATTAGCTCGCTCTTACTATCGCAGTTTGTTCGGGACTTCTCCAAGATTGTTCATCCTATTACTTCCCTTGGTCTGCAAAGGGAAGAAGTTCATTTGGTCGAGAAGTGCGAGCAAACTTTTCGATTGTTTAAGGAGCGTTTGACATCTTATTGGCTAGATTTTCAGCACAACCGAAAAGCTAGGCGATCATGAGATAAATCTCCCTCATTTACCGGTGAGGCTCTGTGTAAGATTTTTGTCA
Organism: Taxus wallichiana var. yunnanensis; assembly: GCA_018340775.1. Taxonomy (NCBI): domain Eukaryota; kingdom Viridiplantae; phylum Streptophyta; class Pinopsida; order Cupressales; family Taxaceae; genus Taxus; species Taxus wallichiana. Next base: position 562,626,706 of record CM031242.1, on the reverse strand, counting down.
ATTATATTTCCTAGTGTCTATCTCGTTGGTTTTTATGACTATCTCTGGGATACCTTAGAGCAATGCAAACAACTGCAAGCAAAACAAACACAAAACGACCCGTTATTTTGAAAAGAACGAAAAATTTTAAAAGGGGTAGTCCTAAATTTTAGGGTGAAATCTCGGGGACACCGATCGGCTCTATCTCTGTGGACATCTTTACCTCTGTCACAAAATGAAAGGAGTGAAGATGAGCTCCCAAAGATCTCTCGGTTTCGTGTCTTGTCCATTGGGTTCGAAGGTTAGTGCCACAAAAACAAAACAAAACAAAACAAAAAAGAAAAAGAAAGAAAACAACAAAAGTTTTATTTATATACAAACAAGTTTGACCCTTCATCTCAATTCTGAAAAACCTTAGATGTTGCCGTTGAAAGGCAGTGGTAACTCAATTCCATCCTGGTAGGCAAGGAAGAAAGTATCCATTCCAATGCTCTCTTAATCATGAAGGGCCCCTTTCCGAGTGAATCAGATTTGCTATGCATACCCTTCGGTTCATGTCTCTTGTCCTACGAGAGCACCCACCCACCAATTTAAACCTCTTTTACCGACCTTGTCAAATAACTTGGGCAAGTCCTCATCAACTTCATCTTGTGGTAGCTCATCCTTTCTTCTCTCTGTTGTGGGTAAGTCTGCATCAACTTCCTCTGTTCCCATATTTACCGGCTGCATTTCTGAGGAAGAACTATTATCATATTATTTGTTTTTCTTCAGGTACTGATCATGCTTGTCGAATGTCCCTACTAAGGAAACTAAACCCTTGGATATTTTGTTACTTTTCAGTTGGAGTACTCTGCTACTTTCACCATAATCTGGATCAATTATGTCTATGACTGTTTGTCATGGTAGTGACTTACTCCCTTCAACATACAACTTGTCAAAGTTGTCTTGTTCCAGAAATGCAGATGTTTGTTTGTCCTCATTGAAAGTCTGCCATTATTCAACATTATCAGGGACTTTGGGGCGGTAGGTCATCTCCACTTTATAGTTTCCTTGTCTGAATATGGATGATGGTCTATCCGGATTCAATAGTGCAGTCGTGATTGCCAGAGTCTGCCTTGGAATTTTGATATGTTGGAATGAAGTCGATAGAGAAGTTTGTAAAATCGAGTGTGGCATAAAGCACTCTATCTCTGTAATGCTTCAGCTTATCTCTTTTGACTTGACTTTGCCCTCGAACCTGCTTTACTAGAAGTTCAGCATCTCCTTGGGCTTTGAGGAGTTTTACTCCTTTCTTTCTAGCTTGCTCCATTCCTAACAACAATGCTTCATACTCCACCATATGATTGGTGTTCTCGAACATCAGCTTGTGGGAGTATGGGAATATCTCATGATCTGGAGATATTAATAGAATGTCGGTTCCTGATCCAAAAGAACAACAGGTGCCTTTAAATTCTAGAGTCCAAACTTTTAAGCTCCTTTTGTTAGCTCTGGTTGAAGATCTGGCTCTAGAACGCCTTTATCCATTTCCAAGAAGTATACACCATGGTCAGATTCCTGAAAAAGAATCTGAGATCTAGGATCCTCAAATTTTGTAACCGTGTACTTGGACTTCTTTTCTGGCTCCAGCTTCTGATTTATTCCTTTGATAGGAATATGAGCACAAGACTAATCCATCTTTACTTCTCCTCCCAACTCTTTGCAGAAGTTTCTACTCAGCAACATCCCGTAGGAGACAGAAATATCTGTAACTAAGATTGTCATCTTTAATCTTTTGTCAGGAAAAGTTGCCAGAACAACTTGTGCATCTTTGATTTGTCCAATTAAAGGGACTTGTCTCTCCATGGAATAACACCTTTTTATGGTCTTTGTCAAGGTAAGCCCAAGAGCATCTACAACTTTAGCTGGCATGACATTGTCAGAAGCACCCGAATCTAGAATGCAATTGCTTAACTTGAAACCATTAAGCAATAAGGAGACATAGAAAGGTTCTACTCTTTCAAAAGATAATGAGGATTTAACAACTGCAGTGTTGTTCTGGGGAGGAGTATCCTTGGGCTTAGGCAAAAGGCCTTTTGATGCATTGGATTGTCTGGTGATTGCACATATTTAACTAGCCTATTTAAGCTGCTCGAGAAAGGCTCTCAAGTATTCAGCTTCTGACATTTGAACTCTAGTTTTCTTGGCATGGTCAATAATGTCAAAAGAAGGTATAGATTCAAATACCTGAGTTGTTTTCTGTGGTTGAGATGAAGAACTCACATTCTTATTTTGGGAGCTAAAGAAGAAGGTAAAGGGCTACCCCTTCTTTGTTCATCGGCTAATGCCTCAGCTTGGCGAGTTTTTGATTGTGTAAATACTGCATATGCATGACCATGATCGTCTTCAAGAAGCTTCTCATAGTCATGTTCAAATTTGTAGTTTAGGTAATTAATGTTGGAGTTGTTAGCAGGACCTACAAAATCATCATTCTTGAGCTGATCAACGTCAACTTCTGGTCTTCTTCATTCATCTCCACGTTGTTTCTGGGAGCAACTTCAATTGCTAATCTGGGAACCAGCAATGCAGTTTTGGTTATTGTTGAAATTCCGAGATGGGGCGGTGTTGTTGCCTTGAGCCATTTGAGCCATTTGTTTCTTCATTTGCGACATCTCATTTGCTAACTTTTGCAATAGTGAATCGGAAGTAGTAGCAGAGGATGAACTTTCAATTCTAGAAGTGTTGCTCTTTATCTTTCCAGCCATGATGAGGTCGTGTTCAATTTCAACCACCATGTTTTGGGTTGCTAACAAGTCAACAGGACGTGCTCTTCACAATTGATAGCTTACTTCTGGAAGTAAAGCAATGATGAAGAATACTTGTTGATTCTCATCATTCAGAGAAGTAAAAGCCGGAATTTTGTACAAGTAATCTTTGGAATTTTGCAATAAAATCCCGCATGTGCTCATGTGGCTCCTTCTTCAACTGAATCAGTTGAGTTATCATATCTTTGGAATCTTGATTGGTTTGAATCTTTTCAGGAATGCATCCGGCATAGTAGCCTAGTTGGTTATGATGCCAGGAGCTAGCCGGTAGAACCATTCTCCAGCCAAGCCATGCAGAGTCTCTATGAAGAGTCGACGGACACATCTTCATGTTCGACTGCAAGCACTCCACAGGATATAAAAAACGCAGCCAAGTGGTCATCTAGATTTTGCTTTCCATCTCCAAAGAATTTTGGAAAATTCTTTCTCGTCCCTTTAGGTAGATCATGCATAAGAGTCAGATTCAAAGGTCCAAAGGCGCACCCATGGAGCAGTCTTTGCGCAAAGGCAAGTGGATTGATTCAAACATCATGAAAGGAGCACGTCTTCTTTGAGAATAGACTTGGTGAATAATCCCAGCTGCTGGATTGTGCTACACATGATCCGGATCTGGAGGAGTTTGCACTCTTCTTCCTGGTGAAAGACTGGATTTGTGGCTTCTAACTTGAGGAGGATGACTGAAATTAAACTACTCCTGCAATCTATAAAAATGGTCAATCCTTCCTTGAGCTCTGCTAGACCACGTGAATGGATGTTACGTCAAGTTGAGCTTATAATATAAAAGGAATTGACAAGAGAAAGCTCTAGTCTACTAATTTGTGTTGTTCCCAGAGTGCCAAAAGCAAGTTGACTAGATTTTCTGCATAGCTGAAAACCTAGGTAGTCATGAGATAAATCTCCCTCATTTACCGGTGAGGCTCCCGTGTAAGATTTTGTCAATTATATTTCCTAGTATCTATCTGTTGGTGTTACTTTAATTGCGTAGCTCATGGACCATAACTAGGCAATTTTGCACATAGAAGAAACAAATGCATTATCAACTGAATCCTTTTCAGCCATGAACTTTATGTTACATTATTAATGTGTATCGGAATTTGTAATCAGCATTCTTGTGTTCCAGGACTTTGAGTGAAACCCTTGATAGCTTTCAAAGAGATCGAGTAAGCAATATTTCAAAGGAGAGCATATAAATTCCAAATTCATATGTTGTCTTTAGAAACAAGAGGAATGAATTTTCTATAATTGAATATCTCTGGATTAATTGAATATCTATAATTGTTTTTTCCGAAAGATCGGTTTATCAAAGCATTCTTGTGTTCCATATAGTGTAAAAAGCAATTAGCACATCCTCGGCAACGAGTGTATCTTAGCTAAAGTATCCAGATGACTTTCAACAACTATGTTCTCATCTTCTATCTGTGTCATCAGTTCCTTTAGCTGAGATACTGCCCTGTGCATATTCTCTAATTCAGTTGGTATTCTTTCAAAATGCTCAAGCTTGGTGAATGATTTGCTCTTTCCACTGAGCAATAGCTTTGACTGGTCCCTGCATCTTCTACCTCCTGCATCAGATGATTACTCACCTGCTCATGTGCTAGAATGGGTTGAGAGGAAGGTTTGGCAACCTTAGCAATGATCTCACATAGCTGGGACACCTGCTTTTGAAGCTTGGCTCTCTCAACCTTCTCTTTGTCAAGCTTAAGGAATAAAGCGTTCATTAGTGTCTGTGTATCCTGCTTTAATCCTTCTGTGGTAGTTTGACCTATTGGCACTTTGGTCACTGTTATATCAATCGTCGTGAGCTCTCCCTTGTGCTTTCCTTCTACTGGAACTGATAACTCAACGAACTTTTGTCCCGATTCCTCAATAATCAACCTAGAAGTCATTTTGGCAACTTTAGGTCTTCTATCTCTTCTCGCCCAAACTCAAGAGCAGCTAAAAGTTGTGTTCCTCTAAGTTGATCTCCTCTCTGGCTTCTGGGATTGTCTGCAAAGCTAACCATGATGAAAAGTTGCTTCTCGGGAATGAGAAGTCACCGAGTGCACCACCATCTCATGCTCTGATTCTACTCTATCCGAATTTGCCACCGTGTTGTGACTGCCACCCTCTGAATTGTCCAAAGACAATGCTTTTTCAAACTCTACCATCTGTGCTTTCAACTTCTCCGCATGGAGAGGTGAAGACCTGAGTGGTTGAGGAGAAAATACAAATGATGTTGGATTCAACGGAGGAACAACAAGATCTCTCTGAGGTTCCGGGGATGCCGAAGTGCTATGAGTTGATGTTGGAGAAGCTGGAACTAGCACAATAGTTGTAGATTTGGCCTTCTCCGCTTTCACCTTTGTGTTTTCTTTTGCTAGAGTCTCTTGTAGTAAAGTTGCTTGTGATCTGATTCATCAAAGCTTCACACAATACCCCTTTTCACAACAACCAATTCAAAGTGTTAACGATCTTTCCTCGATCGTCTAATAGCCACCAATGTTTTCTGAAGAGCAACTCTATCTCCTCCCATCTGATAATATGAGTCAAGTATCACATGCCCATCATCTGCGAGATCTGCAGGTATCCGTGCCAAACCATAATCAGACACTTGTTGCTGCGCCAATAACTCTTGAAGTCTTTATTTCTAACTTCATACTCGTTTCTGCACTTCATCCAAAAGACTTCCAACGAAGGTACATGTGAGTATTCCTGGGAGATTGTCTTCTTTGTTACCCCATATGGGTTAAAGTTCAGTCGCACTGGGAAGAACTCATGCTCATACTCAGAAAACATTTCAGCTTCGACTCCTCTAGCTTTGTGGATGCTCTGGCAGCTGTAATAACCCACTGTGACTGGAAAGAAACCCATAGACTTGTGCCACTTTGATTGTAAGTCATGCATCTCCACGAGCTGTCTGCACAACTCCATGATGACCCACTTGTCGCTTGGATACCTCGGCAACTTCACTGGTTCTCCGAAAAGCCGGTTACCCTGAGATACGTAAAGTCTGCAAATTGGATGAAAATACAACCATGCTTGGGATACGACTTCCCAAGCTTCTTTGCTTACCCTGTTGGTCTTCAGATCACTATTTAATTTGCAGATGAATTCATAGAAGAACCCATCGTTGACCGCCTTGTAATCTTTGTGGCATTCAAGAACTGTCAACTATGGGAAGCACTCAAAAATAGGATCTTTCGCCAGTACGCCCCATCTATCCAGCTTGGAAAATATACCCTGCGAGGTTGTTGCATATACCAGGTATGAAGTCATTTTGAAGTTGTACATCCACCTCACACTCCAGAGTTGCTCACCGATGTTGTCACTGATGATCTCCGCCCAATTGATTATTGAATCAACTCTGTTGATCTCAATGGTCCTCACGAAAGCATACATCCATGAGCGGAAGTTGTGAGTATTGGCTTCTCCACTTAACTTGCAAAGCAATTTAGTAATATCATCCACCTCCTGCACCAAATTGGATCGCGGAAGAGTCCTCGAGAACTTTGATGGAGACTGGGCTTCTTCATATATCTGTTGTTCATTATGCCCACGCAATCTACTTTGTGTTTCTCCCATTTGTTGCCAACATCCAAAGCATGCTAATTGCAATCACCACCTGTCGTGTCGGAATCTTCAGACAATAATTAATAAACTGTGCATCCGGCTGATTATTGTCTTTCCGCAACATCCCAATTGTTCTGGAAAGAGGATGATATGACCTTGCACACTCCATAACAAATTCGGGCAACTGAGCTGTGACTGGAAACGCTGATGCTTGAATAATTCCACTGCTTTTTATTGCCCGCATGAGAGATGTCTTTTCGGCCCTGGATCTGTCAATTATTTCGAGAGATGGGTTCAGGGCCTATGTCCGTGTCATTGATATCAGCAAATTTGGAAGCTATGCATGATTCTGTTGATCCTTATCTTTCATAACACTTCATCATGACTGGAGCAATCTTTGTCTGTGTTCTTTTTCTTTTAATCCTTCGGAATTCTTTGCAACTGGATCAATTTGTGCAGATCTAGCAATTTCTTCATATTCGGAAGATATATTCAATGTACCTGACATTGATTTGAACTCCCTTTCACCTGTAATGAATACCTACAATTATTTCAGACAAAGATGGAGTCCAAAGCATGAATACTTGATTTCTGTCATCAAAAATCTGCTTATGAAGGTTGTTGCCCTAAAATTTGAGGCTTTGCTTGCATGCAAAGCAAGCATAAATATTTTTAAATTCACCTAGGCACTTATACCAACATGCAGATAATTATCATAGCAAGAATCAAGCCAATCCAACCCTAGGCGCCACACCTTGAAGCTCCCTAGTAATGAAAAACACTTTTAATGCAAAAACCTCCTTCCTTTGGCGCCAAAGCACTGTCCAGGGCTGCAATCCTTTACAAAAGAATTAATTGTTTCTTTATTATGGCAGTCCATGCTTATATAACCCTCAACATTCTATTTTTAATAATTGCCCTTCCTATTCCTGCAATTTAATTAATAAACAATCATGTTTATTCACCCAAATTGGGCGCCCAATTATGCATGTTGCTGGTTGCTTTTAAATAAATTTATTTTATTTATTTTTAGCATGCATACATGACCTATTTTCAGCTCACCCTCTTGCATTGACTTTCATCCCATTCTTGGCACCAAAATTAGGCAGAGAAACTATTAATAAATATCATTAAAAGCATTATTTAATGCCTAGATGGGTCACACTTTTTGGCAAGGGTGAATGCTAAAAATAAGAAGTCAACTTTGATGGGAATTTCCACCCTGCACCACAGCTCCAAAAATCCCTTCTTCCACTTAAGCTATTTGACTTCCATAATGGGAATTTTTACCCTGCAAGGCAGGTAAGAAATTCTCGTTTGCCTGCCACTGCCATAATTCCCACTGGCAAATTAAAACATCTCCCAAAAAGTGACTTGTATTAAGATTAGCCTCCTTTGATAAAGTGCGACTTGCATGGGTGAATAAATCTCTTTGGTGGGAAAAGTTAGCTGTTAGGCAGTCAAAAAATTATCATCGGTGCTTTAAGTGATTTTTCTTTATTTTATAATGGGAATTTTTACCCTACAAGGCAGGTAAAAATTCCGCACGCCTCGCTGCCTCTAATATTCCATTACAACTTAAGTGACTGTCTTGATGAAAAAAAGTACCTGCAAGGCAAGTACGAAATTCCCGTCTGCGCCTCGCTACTACCAAAAATCCCATTGCATCTTAAACCCATTCATTCCAAAAAGTGTGACTTGCCCAGGAGAGGCTTTTTGTGCATGACTTCATCTTTTTTTATCGAAGTTTGCATTTCGAGGTTGATTTCTTTGGTGTTGAGGTTGTCAATGATCTCCATATGCTTGTGCAATTAAACCGATTATACTGAGGAACAAAGAATGGACCCACAAGAATTTCACGGACATAAACTGCGGAGAAAATGGAAAAAAACACAAGAAATAAATAAAAGCGAAAAACATTGCCAAAAGTTGCGAGTGCAATGCTCTGAATTCATTCCTGGTGAAAATCTATTAAGATGTGTGAATATTGGCATGCAAAACTTCAACAAGGTTCAACCGGAGCACAATTTATTTCAAACGGGGCTTTATTTATTTAATAAATAATTAAATAAAAATTTCCCGCAGACAAAACTTGGCGAGAGGGATAAAATGAGTTTCAGCATTTGGGTATTTGTCGAAATTGGCTCATATGATTCACTGGGAATATCTTAACGTAATACAGACATCTTCTGGCAATAAAAACACGAAAAGACCCATTATTTTAAAAAGAAGAAAAAAATTTCAAATGGGTAGTCCCAGATTTCAGGGTGAAATCTGGGGACACCAATCGGCTCCGTCTGTGGACATCTTTGCCTCTATCAAAATGACAGAGTAAAGATGAGATCCCAAAGCATCTCTAGTTTCGTATCTTGTCCATTGGGCTTGGGGTCGGGCAAACAAAAACAACACCAAAAAAGACAAGAAAAACAGAAAAAGTTTATTTATATACATACAAGTTTTACCCTGCACTTTTATGTCCGGAAAAGCTTCAAGTGTTGCCTGTTAAAAGGCAGCAGCATTCAATTCCATCTTAATGAGCAAGGATGAAGCTATTTGTCCGGCAATCCTCTTGATTACAAAAGGCCCTTTCCAAAGTGAATCAAATTTCCCGTGCATGCCTTTTGTTTCTCGTCTTTTGTCCCATAAAAGAACCCAGTCGCCGATCTCAAACTTTCTTTCCCTAGCCTTTTTATCGAAGATCACCTTCACCTTCCTCTAATGTTCTGACAATTTGTCTGGCTACTTGAACTTGCACTTCTCGTAATTATGTCAGATACATTATTCTTTTGTCAATGGCATCGGTGAATGTGGCATCCTCTAGAGCTTTAGAAAGTTGTGAAGTAGGCAATTCCAAAGTAAGCAGGTAGCTCTGCATCTCTCCCCTATAACAGCTGGAAAGGGGACATGCCTATAGCTTTCTTGGGTGGAATCATATCTGCCCACAGTGCATCAAACAACTTTTTGTGCCAAGTCTTTTGATTCTCAATCACTAATTTTTCGCATGATAGTCACCAATTTCTTATTTTTAACATGACTTCTCAAGGATCTATGGTGTTGACTAGTGTCCCCAGAGATTTCACCCCGAAAATCTGGGACTACCCTTTTAAAAACATCGTTCTTTTCAAAGTAGCGGGTCGCTTTTGTGTTTGTTTTGTCTACGAGTTGTTTGCATTGCTCTAAGGTATCCCTAGATAGTCATAAAATCCAAATTCCCCAAATACCCACATGCTAAAACTCACTCTATCCCTTCGTCAGGTTTTGTCTAAGAGAATTTTATTTATTTATTTATTAAATAAATAAAATTCTTTTAAAAATAGATTGAGCTAAAATTGGAGGATTTAGGTTATATAAAGCACTTCACCCCATCATTATTATCATAGAACATTCACCCTTAAGGAAGAATTTTTGTAGATCAAAGCAAATTGGAGAAATTTTAGAGCAATTGTCTATAGCTTCTTTTGTTTTGTTTTATTTCTTTTTGTCTGTGTTTTGGTTTGTTTTCTCCGGCAATTCCCGTAGCCTATTCATTCTTCCTACCAGATCTTTCCCGAGCTTAGGGTTTGAAGAAGCTATCCAATTTTTTTAATTACTAATCTCTCTACAAAGCGATCGAGCTGAATTCTTTGAAGATTGCATGAAGTTGCTTGGTCCAAAAGGGTGCAAAAATGGATTCTATGAAAATAAGAAAAATATTGCCATTAATATGTAGAGCTCGAGAAAATATGCACTTTTAGAGAAAACGGCACCTAAAACGGAGCCACAGAATGAAAGTTATAGCACATGCAAGTTTTGCTACTACATCTTCCTAGACCCTTTCCAAAAATGGAAAATTTTATTCTCTATTCCATGTTCACCCACACCTCCACTCTTTATGACTTCCCGGGCCAGCCCCACATCCAGGTTCATTCCCCTCCCTCCCTTTGCCATATTTTCACCCACACCAATGTGAGGAATGCCATTCTTGCTATGAGTTGCGGTAAAGCAGGGGATGAGGAAGGGTTCCATGCGGAATTCTTCAAGTATGGTCGGCAGACGCTTCTCGATTATCTTGTGGACCTCTTCAATCAGGGGGTTCATACAGGTTTTCTAATCTCTTGGTCCCACCACATCATCCACCCCATTCACAAGTCAGGGCCCACTTCCGACCCCAACAATTACAGGACTATCATGGTGGGTCACACATTCTCCAAGCTCTATGCTACTGTTCTTCACTTGCAGCTTTCTGAGTTCCTCGATCAGTACCATTGTAGAGCTAAGGGGCAGGCGGGCTTTCGACCGACTTACCAGACTACCGACCACATCCTTACTCTTCGGGCTATCATCGAAGAGGCTCGCCACCGCTCTTCCAGAGTTTTCTGTTGTTTCGTGGATTTTTGGAAAGCCTTTGATTCTGTGCCACAGGGAAGCCCTTTTCCACAGGCTCAGAGATATAGGCATTTCCGAGACTCTTCTTACAGACCATCACGCGCCTTTATGAGGAGGTCCTTGGCCGCCTTCGCACTTCTGTTGGCATGTCCGACTTCATCAGGAGTACCATTGGTGTCAAACAGGGCTGCCCCCTTTCTCCTACCTTATTTGGGATCTATATCGATGAGCTTGAGGACTTTCTCAAGGATCACATACAGGAAGGTGATGGGTGCCTTCTGCACCAGGTTTTGATTTACATCCTCCTCTTTGCAGATGACGTAGTTCTCCTTGCTTCTTCTGCTTTGTCTCCAGAGGCAACTTGATGCCTTAGCCCTTTTCTGTGATCATCGGCAGTTGACTGTGAATCTTGGGAAAACCAAAGTTATGGTTTTCAATTGTCTGAAGACTTCAGACCTCCACTTCTTCTTTAAGGGTGTGGAGATTGAGATCGCTTGCTCTTATACCTACCTGGGGATTCTTTTCTCTGGGCCTTGTTTTAATCTTTGTCTTGCTCTCGAACCCGGGTTGATAAGGGCTATGGTTCTTTGGCGATTCTTGAGAGACAGTGTTTCTGCCACCACTTTCAGGACATTCCCTCCAAGATGTCCCTCTCTCGATTCCTTGATTAGGCCCACGGTTCTGTATGGTTCGGAGGTTTGGGGTCCCTCTCTTTTGGACTCAGATTGGGCCACTATCGAGCACGTTCAGATCCTCATGCTCAGACGCATTATCAGTGCAAAGAATCTGTTCCTCACCACATTATCCTCGCTGAGTTTGGGGCTCGCCCTTTTCGGTTGGAGACCATCTTCAGCCTTGTGTTGTTGTTGCACCGTATTCGGGGGTATTCTAGTTCTTTTGTTGACAAGGACAGGTACACTTATCTTGCCTACTGCTCCTCTGAAGCTATTGCTTCCTCGGATCACAGTAGACGTTCTCGCTGCTGGTATGCCTGCATTTCACGCCTCTTCGAGTCCATTGGCATCCAGATGGACCGTCTCCCACCCTTCAGCTATTCTCTGGATGCCCCCGCCCACCTGCTACCCAACCAGCATGATCTTCATAGGATTATCCGTGATGATATCTACAGACAGTTCATCCAGCACACATGGACCAACCCCTGGGGGGTTGCGTCCAAGATGTCATTCTATGCGGCACACTTTCTCGAGATCCGTGATGGGGTCATTCTCAGACCCATGTACATTTCCCGACATTGGTTGCAGGTCCTCCATATCTCTCTGGGTCAGTTTCGAGTGGGCTCACATCGACTCTGTATTGAGACTGACCACCACTTAGACCGCTCGGAGCGGACTTGCCTACTTTGCTCTCTCCAGGAGGTTGAAACCGAAGAACACTTCATTTTCAGATGTCATGTTTACTATGAGATTCGTGGGCGATTCCATTGCCTGTTCCGTGAGCTTCCTTCACAACTTTCTTCAGATACTATGATCAGAGATGTCTTGCTCTCTACCTTCAGGAGACCATCAGGTTCCGGGACAGGCTCCTCCATCCCCCGGCGGATGGCTACTAGACTGATCACTTCCTTCTTCCCGTTGCTCTCCCGGTGAGAGGGGCTAAGCGGCGTTTGGTTACGTGTCTGGACCCCCAGTCTAGGTCCGTCAGGTCTCGTGACTCTGTTCCTTCCTCCCGAGGCTCCATATCTCAGGCATGTCCCAGGGCACCTCCACATAGACAACGATCCACCGGGCCTACTCTGAGGCACCGCCTTCCTCCCGGACGCCGGCTCCCCAGGCATTCCACAGTCTCCGCTTCTTGTCGTCGGCGCACTGCAAGTTACTCTCATCCGGCCTTGCGTGTTAGGTGATGTTGTCGGGGATGTTGCTCCTTCTTCCGCTCCCTCCCCACACTGTCATCTCTCTCTTCTTCGTTCCTGGTCTCTCGGCATCTGTTGTTTCCTTCTCCTCCTCTCCTTCTCTCATTGTATTTTGGGTGACCCGTTTGGGTCCTCTTCGCTGGGTTTGTTTGCTTTGTACTCTGCAGTCCCATTGACCTACTTTTGTGGTCATTTGTTGGACATTAATAACATTATCTTATCTTATCTACTTGTGTTTTCTTCACCAAAAATCCAAAAAAGGAAAGAAATGTTGTCTTCATGCAAGTCGCAATTTTCAAGGCTGCCTTCCGCGTCCAATTTCCACACTGCCTTAAGTTTGAATTTTCACACAATCTTTAATGCAGAAATCACAATGCAAATCGCACTTTTGGAAAATAGCTATTTTTCATGCAAGTCGCACTTTTTGGAAGGAAGGGTTTAAGTTGCCAGTGGGAATTTTGGCAGTGGCAGGCAGGCGGGAATTTCTTGCCTGCATAGCAGGTTACTTTTTCCCATGAAGTCAAAATCACTTAAGCTGCAATGGGAATATTAGAGGTGGCAGGCAGGTGGGAATTTCTTACCTACCTTGCAGGGTAAAAATTCTCATTATAAAAGAAAAATCACTTAAAGCACCGGCGAGAATTTCTTACTCTGCCTTGCAGGTAAAAATTCTCATTATGAAAGTAAAGTCACTTAAGTGAAAAGCGGGAATTTCTTGCCTGCCTTACAGGGTGAAAATTCTCATTATGAAAGTAAAGTCACTTAAGTGAAAGCGGGAATTTCTTACCTGCCTTGCAGGGTGAAAATTCCCATTGCTTTGACTTCTTATTTTTACAAATGGCTAAAATGGCTAAATTTTTACAATTTTTCCTATTTCAAAATAGCTTTAAAACCTGCAACTTTCACCAAGTTTGCAACAATAAATCTTGATTTTCAAAACCTAAAAGGATTTTCCAATGAAATGGAAACAAAAAAAAAAAGAGCGACCATCCATTATAGCTTGAGCTCCATAAAATTCCTCCTCCTCGGACACTGTAACCAAAAGAGGATAAAATTTTAACAAATGTGCTTTTGAGTGGAAGCCTTGAGGAAATTAGGCCATACTTAGTTTCTCTAAGATCCTATGGTGGAGTATCGTTTAATCCAAGGACTCTCCTTTAATCTTAGCTTTTGCTTTTTGGAATGTTTAAATTTTGCCCCTAAGGTATTTTAATTGTTAGGAAATAATCTTAATCCTAACTTATAATTGAATTAAAAGGGGCATGGGTCCATTTGGGTAACCAAATTGGACCCATGCCCAACTTTAGAACCTTTTGGGCATTTTCCAATCTTTATAATTATTCCCAAAATTAAACTACTTTTATTTAAATTAACTTGATTAATTTGGTTTGTCGCATTTTTAATCGACGTAATTAAAATAATTGAAATGGCTCTCCTAAGCCCTTGGTGGGAATTTTCAGCATTCACTGTTAAAATTTTCCTCACCGCGACTTAATCGTATTATTACATTATTATATCAACAAAAAAATTATCACGAGTTTAATTATTATTATATTATTTATACGAGTTTCTTGTGTTAGTTGTTGGCTTGTTTTGGACTTGCATCGTCGGGCGTGACAGCACACTAGCCGGTGTGGCATTCTAGACCTCTAGCATCAACTCATTGGATAATCGACAACTTCAACAATAACAAGGCCTCCCTATGACGTTTGTCATAATCCACAAAATTTGCAACCATCATTCCTCGGCAAGTATGATTTAATTACAGTCTCAAAATTCGCCAATAGCCATAATCTTACGACTCTAGACATTCCAGAAAATATAGTTTTGACCCATCAACTTGTGCCTCCAACACTACAAGATTTCGTATATTTTCCATACAATACTTGACATTTCCAACCTAGAAATCAATGCAGCAAAAAAAGTACAATCTAAAACTGCATCCTTGAATTTTTTACCCACAAAATTAATACAATACATGAAAAATAAAATTTTCTAAGTTCTGACTCCTGACCCACAAATTAATGGAACTATACGAAAGTATTGTATTTTTATTTTCATCAATAAATCAATGCAAAGAATTTTATAGTTTGAATTTACAGCAAATAAAAATATACCATGTAGAAGTTGTACACTCTATGCCCTAGACAACTAGCTATGATTGAAAATTGCCAAGTTATGTGCCCTAACAGCAAATAACCCTCAAAAAATCACAAATCTGGAACTGCGTGACTGTATTTTCTTTGTTTTGCCCTAGATACCTTCAAAAATCGCATTTTTCCTCTTCCTCATGATTTTGGACTGTGTTTTCTACAAAAACGTGCCCTAACAGCCTTCAAACTCACATTTTCCTCTTCAACATGATTCTAGAAAAAATGTTCCCTAACTACACAATAACAGTCCTAGGAATCACAACTTTCACATTGTCTTTTGTTCTGACTTGCCCTAACAGCAAAACCAAAACTAGAAACTCATGTTTTTCTCTTCACTTGGTTATAAACGACTATATTTTATTATAGACTATAAAAATTGCTGACATTTTTGGTATTTTCCCTTCCTGTCTTTCCGTAGAGTCGTAGACAAGATTCTCTTCTCCTTTACTGAAATGCAAGCCCTAACAGGTTTTCAAAATCATAATTCTTTATTTTCATACCCTAACTACACGAGCAGCCCTAAAAACTCCAAAAAAGTACAATGATGTTTTAATGGAGTCTGCCTCGACGCCACAGTTTGCACCATCGAAAACAATCTTCTACAGTTTGCACCCAAGTTAGGGCTTCCTCGAATTTCAAACCCCACAGTCTTCTTCCTCGTTATCTGTACTCTATGCCAAGATTTTCCTCGAACTGCAAGCCCTTCTAGCACCAATGGCTCTGGTACCAATGTTAGAAGATGTGAATAGAGAAAGAATGAAGAGAAACCGGAATGCACACTTGGTAGATTGTGTGCCTGTCATTTTATTATGTAAGAGATAGTTACAAAATGGTTGAGGTTACAACCAAACATTAGCTAATACATAACTAATAAGTCATTATAAGTTAATTAATATATTACGAATATATTTTAACATCAAATATTGTAAAGTTGGCAATCTTGCTTCTTATGAGCTTATTATCGCACCTCCAACACAGCCTATCCCTCTTAATAAGTTACACACATGTGAGATTGGTGAATCAAGCAAAAATATTGATACTCAGCCTCTTATGTAACCACCCGTTGAGTCTATGCAAATTCAATCGACAAAACCACAAGTAAACACAGAAGAAGTGCGAATTGAACATTCCACGCGAGTGCAACTTACTACACCAGACCCACTTGCACACGAAGTTGTCCAAGACCTACCATATCTAGTTAATTCCAAACAATAAGAGGGCTTGGTTATTGATTACTATGACAATGATGATGATGATATAGATTTATCTAATGAATGTTCGAGCAAGCTAAATTTTAAACCTCTAGACGAGGATGACTCTATGTTCACACTTTGTTTGGCTACTGGCCCTAGGCACTATCAAGCTAATTCTTCTACAACCGACACTAAGGACACTACTTCTAAGGAAGCCCTTACTCCTGAAGAAGCAATACCATCTATCGACACTTGTTATCTCATTCATCCCACACGTCTTTTCGTACCTTTGAGTCAAATAGTTGTCAAATCTAGCATATTTAAAGTGTAAAAACAGCTATATACCGCAAATCCATACATTATGCATTGATATGTTAATATTATTGATTTTAATGCCACTTCTAGCTCTGTTACCATTTCTGAAAACCTAGACACAACACATCAGCTATTGCATTTATCGTTTCATCGTGGCTTATCAGTACTACCTACTACGTGGCACCACACAATTAGCAAACTATCTAGGCAACCAAATGAACCCTTTTGTGACGACCATCGTATTGTTCGTCACGATGTTAATCATTACCAGGCGTTAATATCTAAAATCCAAAGGCTCAATGATCAGGGTGTGATTACAATAATTAGGGACAATTTAGGAAAGCTACAATTACCAGTTAAGCAAACATATCTTGATCTGCATGACCTACGTATCTATAGGTGCTACAATATTTTTACAATTACCGTTTATATCAATGGCAAGAATTGGGAACATATCCCGATTGATAAGAACGTGCAACACAATAAATGTACCATTGAGACATTTCAGGAACTTGGTATACTTTTTCAGAGATTACAATAATTCTCGATTCCATGAATATCATGGATCTATTATCATCTTTATTGTTTGTGATTTGTGCATATTACCAACAACATTGTAGGTGCAAAAATTGGATAGTCAAACAAACTCTGTCTAGAAGAACCATGTTTAAAACACATGGGGGTTGTTATAAACACTAATAAGAATTACCTTCCATTCCTTCACAATGACACTTTAATTCCCATTTCATGTGATTCTTATATCGAACAAACAAAAAACATGACACATTGGCAAAACACTTCGGCACCACAAGGCCCCCTTAAAACTAATGATGAATACATTATAAATCTATTTCAGCTTTGGCAAGCTGGCCACCTCAATATTCCTTTCCTTCATGAGCTTTATCATTTGGCTAATCCTGGACCAACTACACTCAACCTCGATGACGATCTACTCAATTAATCCCACACCTTCAAACAAATTCGAACAAACATAAATGCGAAGAAAAAAAATAAAAACATTCAAATATTCCAAAAATACAAAATCAAGACCTGAGCATGATTTGATTTACTAGTTTCTACTTTACATATGTTGTTTGTCACATGGTTTGATAGATAGCATATTATATATTCTATACACACGTGCTTCACAAGGTATGTGAGCATGATACAAGATACACGAGACTTCACATGATCATAGATGTTGGACTTACCCTTCGCCTAGAAGCCTTGTTAATCTAGGGGTATCTTCTACACTATCAACTGCTATCTTTCTTATTATAGTTACTTTCACTACGTTCACTTACCTCGGTCATGCTTATGGTTTACACTATACTATGCTTCTATCAAAATCTTTAACACCAACAAATGTGGATTGTGTAGACTATTGATTCTAGATCCATGCAACAATTACTATTGTTTACTTGCTTATTATATACATTATGTATTGTTTAATTATTGTATGCGGCCCTTTGTCTATCTATGAGTGTGTGCGACACTCTTGTGTTCCTTGTTTGTGGCCTTAGTAGTCATTCTTCGGTGGTCCTTTGGCCCTTGTTTGTGTGTGCGACTCTATAGTGTCCCTTCTATGCGGCCCTTGGTCTTTGATGTGGCATTCTATGACATTAATTGTTGTAATCATATGCTTATGTGTTTCTATATTTGTATACTTGTAAGCTTGTTGTGTGTTATATCTCCTTGTGCCATGATTTTTATCATGTACTCTCTTGCGAGGCCAAGTTCTACATGGTGGCCATCTATAGTTATCTTCTATGTATTCCACGATGATTATATGTTATATCTGACATGGACACGCATCAATTATTTTGAGCCGAGTGATCTAAAGTCTATCTCAAGAGGGGGCATTCAATGGGGTTATAACAAGAATATCAATGCAATTCAAGCACACAGACAGAATTACAAATTACAAAATATAATGGGACAGACTACAAGGAAAGTTAGAGGTATAGATAAAAATTTGGCATTAAACTTCAATCTAGACAAAACCGTCCAAGAGGGGACGACACTGTCAAATGGTATTATCCCTAATGGACAATATTGTCCTAAGCACCTCTTGATATTCAATTTCAAGATTTTCAGGAATATACAAATTTTTCAGAGGTCTCTTATACAGATTCAGGGACAGATACACAATTTCAGTAAAAAGGTCGCTACATCTTATGACAAAAAAGGGAGCATGGTGACAATTTCAATCCAAATCTTCAACATCAAATTGCACATTTTCTATTTTGCATCTATTTACATTATCAAATTGGCATAGCAGGGGCATGAGCATGAGCAACATTGTTTCTGCATTTTCAAAGATTCAAAAACACTACTATAATGCATGGTGGGGGCATGAGTGTACTTCATTCCCTTTCGACTTTACACATTTGAAATCTAGATCCGTCTGTAAAAGTTTGATTCTATGAAAGGATGGTTTTACTATGACTTTAGTGACGCCCTTAATACATATGGGTCTGGTGATACCCTAGGACACCATTCTCACTCCCTTTTGAGCATAGTTGGGTCAAGTGACTTCCGACTTCTTTAGTTATTCTGTGCACTTTTTATTACTTCTATATTGTGTCCAAAGTGACACCCAACCTTTCTTTTTATTACTTCTATATTGTGTCCAAAGTGACACCCAACCCCTTTTAGTTCATGTTACTTCTATAAATTGGGGACTGATCACCCCCAATCCTCCATTGGTGCAGTTTCAATCCCTCTCTCCAAGTGCTTCATTAGGACGTTACGATCCTCACATGGCAAGCAAGTGTGCTCTTTCCATGCTTTGTTCAATTTTAATTTGCAAACTTTCACTTTCAAGATTCAAGATTCAAGTTCAATTTCAATTTAGAGTTAAAAGTTCAATTCTTTCTATATGGACATTGACTACACTTTATGTTGTAGTTTTCACTTTGAGGATCTTGAAACCACTCAAGCACCTCAAGCATCTCAAGCAATCAAGCAAAGACAAAGTGTGTTTACAAACTCAAGTATATATTTCCTTTAAGCAAGCAAATTTCATTTCCTAGCTTAAAGGGCGAGCAAATGTAAACACCTAAATTTGGTAATTTAACATTTATTAATGTCATTATTGACTTAATCAACTCAATCATTACTTATGCAACTATTTTGAGCTTAATTGTTATATCCTAGTCCATCCTTAGTCTTGTTGTAAGGATTACTCTCCTCACTACACTACTCACCACTTACAAAATCGACAAAAATTCATTTCCTAGCTTAAAGGGCGAGCAAATGCAAACATCTAAATTTGGTAATTTAACACCTATTAATGTCATTATTGACTTAATCAATTTAATCATGACTTATGCAACTATTTTGAGCTTAATTGTTATATCCTAGTCCATCCTTAGTCTTGTTGTAAGGTTTGCTCTCCTCATTACATTGCTCAGCCACTTACAAAAATGTTCATATGAGTCACAAGCAGTCCATTACTCTTGATTATCATGCGAAAAGCTCCACAACACCATCCCTCACTACTGGACCAAACCATTCAACAAGAACAAACCGTTAAACCAATCCAATCCTAGTAAAAGAGTCTCGTCTGGGCCACCCAACGATTAGTTTTCCAATTTGTATATCTTTTATGGGTCGGCATCTCCATTATAGTTTGGCCTTAATGCTAATTATATCCATGGAACCCTGTATAAGCAAGTCCAAGAGTCAAGCTTCCCAAATCAAGAGCCCACAAAACCATCAATACAAAGCAATTACCAAGTGTTTAGGCTATCAAATATAGTTGCATCTATGCAATATTATGTCACATCTATAGGTAGAGAACTACATGTGGTTTGAGGCCTCTTCAGAGTAGTGCCAATGTAGGTAGTGTATGGATTGCACTTAAACCCAACCACTAATATTTTTACAGGGTTTTTACTAAAGGCTAAGGTTTTGGGTCAATGTGGTTGATTTCAGAGGGCTTCACACATGATCGAGACCTAATATTTCACAACGAGCCATATAGTTGTTGTTCACAGAGGTCCTTGAAATTATAGAGCCTCATTTGCAACCCAGACCAAACTGTCCAACAGAGCCAAAACATTAAAATTTTAATTGAGAGCTTTAATCTTTATCTTATTACATAAAAGGAGCCATATAAATAGCTAAAAGAAAGGCTACAAACAAGCAATGCTACAATCAAGGAGTAGTTGTAGCGGACTAACAATAACAATAAACATAAGCTTAATAAAGCTTTATGGTAAACCTACATACTAACCAAATAACAAGCTTACTAACAAACTATTAACAGGCTTGATTATTAACAAACTAATCTAATATTCTAATACCCCACCTTAATGACTAAACCAATTGTTTTAGTCATTATTACAATAGTATGATTAAGTTCACACGCGAACTTAACCAAAGGGTAGACCTGCTGCTACCATAACATACATATCCAAATGTCCCTATTGTTGCCAATCCATCTTACCGGAGTACATGGGTAATTAGCCACTGCAACCACCAAGTAGAATAGGAAATGGTGTTGAATACTGGGTTCACTGGATTCTATTGTTCCTTTGAAGAGTTGTCATGTCTTGAATGTGTCATGCTTTGTTTGTTAGAGTGATCAGGTCCAACAAAAACTTAGAATATACATCAAGACTAAACAACAAAGAATATCCCCTAAGAGATATTTTTGTATTGAGTTGTTGAAGACCCAACACCTACTACTTTCCATTGTTGAATAATTTTGGGACATTTACTATTCACAACACTCATGTGCTTTTGTTGTATGCCCCTTCCTCTTTCACCAACCTTCATGGAAAACTTCCATTTGGGTTTGACTTTGGTCCTTGAAATGATGCTTGGTTTCAATACCTATAAAGTAGTAAGAGCAAAATTTACCTGCTCTTCACCTTGCACCTTCTATTTTCCTAACCTTGTAGATTGCCCTTCCAATAAATAAGGCAATTCATCTTTCCTTACATCCTTCATAGTGGTATGGTACCACTTAGGCCTCTTTTGTTGGCTTGTTTGATCTGATTGTGAAGAGTGAGAAACAATCTCTTCACTACTAGAACTAGACTTTTCTAGTCTTTCCATCTTTGAACCCTGTTCAATTTTAGTACCAAAACTTGTTCTAGAAATATCATCAGTAGGTAGCAATACAATACTATTAGTAGATTGACCATTATCAGAAAAGAATGGTACTTTCTCATCTACAACATCTTTACTCACCACAATCCTGTATGTGGAGACATCTATTAACCTGTATGCATTCCTCTGCTCACAATAACCAACAAACATGTACAATTTTCCCAATATAGAAGCAGTGGATCCGAAAACACAAAAATTACTTACATCAGGTGTATTTCCAGACCATGCTCCTTTTGGTGTTACATTCTGCAAGGCTTGTGATGGACTTCGGTTGAGAGTGTAGATGGCTGTATTTACAACTTCTGCCCAATACTGATACGGTACATTTTGGCTATCCACCATACAACATGCCATCTCCATGACTGTCTTGTTCTGCCTTGCCATGACATCATTCTGCTGTGTAGAATATGTTATACCTTCTTTCTTGCAGAATTCCTTGAATTTGTCAGAGACAAACTCTTCTTCATTCACTGATCTGAGAGCTTTTATATTTTTCCCTCCCTGTTTCTCTACCATAGCTTTCCAAGCAACAAAGTTAGAGAAACATTTTGACTTTCTATGCAGAAAACACACCCACATTTTCCTAGAAAAGTCATCTATAAGCAACAAATAATACAATGCTCCAGATATGGAGGGTGTCCGCATTGGACCATGCAAACCCACATGTACCAAATCCAATGCATTCTTAGCTCTTTGTGTCTTACCAATGTCAAATGAATGTGAAAATTGCTTATCTATCTGACATCCTGAACATACATTTTGATTCTTTTGAATAGAAAACATTCCATTCACCATGTTAGTGTGACTTAATGTATGTAAATGTGGTAACCAAGATGACCATATCTCTTATGCCACCACTGCTAGTGCATGCTCATTTGCAGTTTTTGATCAACCAACTTATGTGATCCTCTGTTATCAAGGACTGTTAGCTCAGATCATATCCAAATGATGCTCAAAGGCTTCTGGCAATGTTTTCTCCTTCCCAATCAGATAAAGACCATATACAGTAGATTTTCACCTCCTTGGGCAACACCTCCTTCCTTTTGTTGCTCAGAAGAACAGCAATTAACAAGATGAATTACAAATAATAGAAGATATCAAATCAGATCAGCAAAAATATGACAATAGAATTGTGCCTTCCTTCTTCCAGGACGCTCCAGACATCTCATGCCCCTCTCCAAACTTCCACACCACTTTTCAGTTGAAAGAACAGCAATAGCATGTGTCTATATGCCCAAAAAACACTGTAGAATAGTAAAAACGCCTTAGGGAATCATTAAAACACTTTTGTATGTCATCAAAAATGCCTTTGCAATGACATCACATTTTTACATAGTTGTTACACTCCTTAGACTTCTACTAGACATTTCCTTTCTCTTTAGCAAAGTAACAAAATCGTCCTCTCAACATCTCTTTTCTCCTCTTGTCGGAGACTAGTGCTGCATTACACGCTTCCTCCCTCTCTCTGAAATCTTGCTTGCCACATGTTTCTCCCTCAGGCTCTTCCAACCATACGCTCTGATACCATAAAAGTTTAATTGAGAGCTTCAAGCCATATCTTATTACATAAAAGGAGCCGTATAAATAGCTTGAAGAAAGGCTACAAACAAGCAATGCTACAATCAAGGAGTAGTAGTAGCGGACTAACAATAAGTGTAACCATAAGTTTAATAAAACTTTATGGTAAACCTACATACTAACCAAATAACAAGCTTGATTATTAACAAACTAATCTAATATTTTAATAACCATTAAACGGTCTAGTACTATGCAAAAGGTTTTCGTCCTGAGCACAGTATATTCCAGAACTACAGAGAAAACATCTTCAGAAGATTTCTAATAAGTTCATCCCTTTGTCACACCCAAATCAATTTCCAAACCAATTAAAAAGCTAAGCGCACTCTTGTCATCCATCTATCTATATTTGGCACATGTTCTAATTGATCTATCTTTCAATACTTTATATGTATGTTTCAGATCTGAATGTTAATGTTTATTTAATAGTCTAAATATATCACGTTTCTAACCCTAACCCAAATTTGAATAAGTAGAACCCCACATTCACCACTTATTTATATAGGGTAGATCCCCTTCCTATCCAATTGTGATCTTAAACTCTAAACTTGAGATAATCTTGTTTTGTTTCCCATATTTGTCTGTGTTGCAAAAGCAACATGCAAAACTTCCTATTCAAGAATTGATGTGGACTTCATGGGAGTAACACCTATTGGTTGGATCACTTGAACCATAGTCTCAATTGTTGATCTTGTTGTTTCTTCTTGATCTCATACTACAATGTGCCATTTGCCCTGATCCCTTGGATCAAAGGCATTAAATTGTTTAGAAAAAGGCATCAAAGTCGTTTCCGACCTTTTCTATAAAACTTTCGAGGAATGGTTGCCATGGCTTATGCTTAAAGAAAATTATCAATTGCAATCCAATGATCATGAGTCGATTATTGAAATATAGAATGTCATACTTGACTACCACCTTCACAAAATTGGTGTGCATACACCTAGCAAATGGTGGAATGACTAGAAATGACTTGTTGAAATTCCTTTCAACCAAAGGCAAAACCCCAATTAGGGTATAAAATCCTCTCTCCTCAGCATTTGCGAGTTGAGTCTCTCAATATTCATTGGAAAATTCGTTCTTTTGAACAAGTTTGGAAGAGAAGATTTGAATAATTTGTGCAGCCATTATCGAGCTCAAGCTCATTTCTGGTGCATCCTTCATCAATGTCTTCCAATTGGCTCTCAACTAGTTCCCCTTGGCATGACAAATCTTGCGTGTTCTTGTTGTAATCACCCAAAGTCTATTAAACACATCTTTTGGTTTTGCAAGCGTGCTCAATCCGCTTGGCATTGGATTCATACCCTTTTTCAGCCATTCCACCATGAAATGCTTACGTAGGAAATGGTGTTTTTGGGAGACTCGGCTATGCTCCCTCCAAAATACATGCAAATTTGGCACCTTTTTCAATTAAAAATTCTTTACCAGCTATGGAAAGATAGAAATGAAGCTAATTTCAATCTGAATTCTATTGAAATTTTTTTGTGGCTAAGAATTAACATGCTATCCAATGCTAATCTCCAAATTGAAGTGCAAGCAAAGAAAGTCTGCTCCGAGGAGGTAGCATATCTCCAGCAGCTGCTTGGCCATTGGGGCAATACGTCTTGTGTTGTTAGTTGAGTTCCTTCAGCCTCGCCTCACCACCTTTCCCTCCTCAAGCCGTGGTTGTGACTAAAGGTGGAAGATATCGTTCGCAACAGATAATTGGAGTGTCTCCTGTGGTGACATGATCCTTCTCAATTTGCAACTCTCGGGGCAATAGAAGTGGCAATGGCAGCCATGCCGGTGGAACTCTACTAGTTGGGCAGCACCTTCGCAAGGAAATTCCGTCGTTTAGCTCTAGCCATTTCTCCTTCTCGCCAACACACCAATGAACAAGAAGAAGATAAAGATGACAGTGGAACCCACCGGATGCCTCGACCCACTTGGTAGTAAATGGGGAAGGTGGGGAACAAACTTGATGATCCCCCTCCTCATCCACCTTTGTTGGTTGTGGCCCCTGTGGCTTAATGTTTCATGATCTTGGTTTTCTCTCTCCTTTTTTGATTGAAAAACTTGTTTTAATTGCTACATTGTTAGCTCTCTCGGCATGGCCAATGTGACATCAAAGTGTTGATAACAAAACTCCATATTTGATGATAAAATTTAACAACAATTTGAGATTAGCACATGAAAATAGGAAAAATCCAGAGACAAATAAAATATCAAAAATAATTGATAGATTAAAACTTGAGCAATTACATGATGAGAGAGCTTACAATATATAGGAGAATGAACTCCTTAAAACAAGGATTCAACTCCAATCTTTAATCCCATAATATCCTCACATATCTCTCCTATAATCACTCCCAAACCCAACAATCTCTCACACAACTCCCAAATAGCTACGTGAGTTGTTTATTCAACAAACTCACAACTAATACATATTATCCTATATTATTAATAATGAATTGATTAATAACTCATATTAATAATATTACAAACTTTTATTTTTCTCACACAAATATGATATTAATATAACAATATTAATATCATACTAACACACTAACTTACTAATGTAATATATGAATATTACATTTAACTATTACAAACAATAATGTGAGCACTAATTTCCTAACAAGTGTGATTTGTCTACTTACTTGTTTTAACTGCTATGTTTGTGTGTGTAGGGGGTGGGGAACACAAAATTTTACTTCCCTTGGCTCTTCGAAGTTACTTCTTTTTCTAGTTCTTGAGGCTTAGATTCCTCCTCTATATGAATCTCCATGTCTCTTCCCAATTCTTCTTTTTGTGAACATAAAAACTCTACAAAACCTCCTAATTGGATCTTCATTAAAATCCTTAGCTTG
Organism: Taxus wallichiana var. yunnanensis; assembly: GCA_018340775.1. Taxonomy (NCBI): domain Eukaryota; kingdom Viridiplantae; phylum Streptophyta; class Pinopsida; order Cupressales; family Taxaceae; genus Taxus; species Taxus wallichiana. The sequence continues at coordinate 562,600,936 of CM031242.1, read as the reverse complement.
ACTTCTTGTATTCTTGTCTAGGTAGAGGAGATGGTCACAGTGAAATGTCCCTCTTTCTAAAATAACATGTCGAAGACCCTTAGCCCATTTTGTCTCCCCGACGGCTAAGGGATGAACACAAGGGGAACTTTAAGTCATAATAAGTTATTATAAAGTGCATATATAAAAAAAAAAAATATTATAAAGGCACTTATAGTAAGTTATTATAGACTTAATGATAAAACAAAATTAGAAAAGGAAAAAGGCATTTTATAATGTCTATTTATTCTAGAGAAAATGTGACCCCCTTTGTGATTGGAATAAAGTAAAAGAAGCATTAAATGAAGGGGTGAAAGCTTATTAGATGAGAGAAAATGCGACCCCCTTTGTGATTGGAATAAAGTAAAAGAAGCATTAAATGAAGGGGTGAAAGCTTATTAGATGTCAAGGGTGGTTATTTGGCCCATAACATCTATTAAAGCAAGTCAACTTGCTTGAGGAGAGCATCCTTTTCTATTTTCATAAATTTGAATTTTGTATGTTGAGCCTTGAGCTTACATCAAAAATCTTCTAAGGACGAAACCCCTTAGAGCTTCTCTCTTGAGGACGAAAACCCTCTTGAGATTGAGGAGAAGAACGAAAACTCTTCTTCTTGGGTATTTTCCAGCAGTGATTGAAGACTTGTAAAGCTGATTTGAAGTAGGGTTTGAAGGAGAAAGGTGTTGCTGTTATAAGTTCTGATTTTTAGTCATCTAAATCAGTAATTTTGGAGTGGATTTTGGCTCCAAAACTTCACATTTCCAGTTGTGTCTGAAGACAAGGGTTTGCAGAATTTTAATAAATAAATCAGCCATCTTTGGAGTCTCAAATTGGTACTTTTATTTCTGCATTTGTCTTCTAAATTCAGCCATTTCATTTTGATAAGAAAAAGTGTTGTTTTATACATCTTTGAAGGGTTTTCTATATTCCTAGCAAGTCGCATTTTCTGGAATAAATTCCAGATCTGCACTTTAATAAAAGTTTTGTGATATATTTTAAGTCAGATTTTGGGGAATCCATTGTATGCATTTATATGTCCATTTGGGGACATTACACACAGCTCAAAACAAGGCTCCCTTCTAGATATACTTTGATGACTATGCAATGTTTCAGCTCTGGGCTAGGTAGCCGGTACATGCCCTAGGGCCTGTACTCGGTTTCGACGTCATGGGTTCGGGGTGAGTGAGTTCGCCTTTGCAAGGGGTACGGGCAAGGTTCTTCCTGCAGGTCCGGCACGGCCGGATACGTGCCTATGGGCGTACTTCGGGCCTGCAGAAGAACCCCGCCATACCCAAATCATACCCGCCACGTTTTGGACGTTTTTTTAAAAAAATTGTTTTTGGTCAAAAAAGTCAAACCAACTTTTTAAACAATAAATTATTCTTTTAAACCCTAATTTGTGCCCCCAAACTCTATAACAACAACAAGTCATTTACCTCACATTTGCATTCTTGCCTCTTATTTGCATACTTGACTCTCACCTTCAATTTTTCCACTATTTTCAATTGCTTAGGGTTGATTTCAAGTGCCATATAGTTGAAGTAGCTTGCAATAAGTGCCAAGGAGTTCAAGGAGCTTGCATTATTGGTGTTGGGTGTATTGAGGTAAGTATTTTGTGATTTTTTAAAGTGTTTTAGTTTGTATTTAATATTTTATTATTTTTTAGTTTTTTTTTTTTTTTTTGTTATTGTTTTAAGCTTCATTTTTCTACATTTGATTTCATTTAAATTTTAATTTTAAAGTTTCAACATTTTCTCAAGACTAAATTTGGTTTCCTTTTTTTTAAAAATGCATTGTGCAGTTAAAAACTTAAAATGGCTGCGAGTTCTAGTTCTGTGGGTCAAGGTAGTAAAGGTGTCCTTAACAAAAGTGATCCATCCTCCCCCCTTTGGAGCCATGTCAAACAACTAGAACAATTACCAGGTGGAGGGGGCTTTGTTTGGGTTTGCTCACAATGTAATATGCAATTTAAGAGCTCCTACAGTCGGGTGAAAGCCCATTTGTGTGGGCCTATTGGCCCGCTGAATTAGAACATGCGGAGGGTTGGATGGAAAGGGGTTGCCACGTGCAAAGACCCTTGCATACATCAAAAAGCAGGAGGAAGCAGATGCAGCAGTTGCATTAAAATCCAATCATCCTATGGCAAGAAAAGGAAGATCACATAGCATTAGCAAGCCACATGTTTCTCTTTTTGTTGATGTTGTGGCACCAGATCACCCATTTTTGTCTACGCCTATTCAGTTTGGAGGGGAAGAGGATTCACCTCTTTCTCATAAAAGATGTAGGCCCATTGGAAAGGGCATTCCAGAATGAAAGCAGGGACATAGCTAACCAAAGTGTTGGACGCTTTATTTATGCATGTGGTGTCCCATTTAATGTTGTTAGATCACCATACTGGCAAGATATGGTGAGATGTATTAATGAAGCCCCTAAAGGGTAAATTAGCCCAGGGTATGAAAAGGTGTGCACCACATTATTGTCAAAAGAAAGAAAAAAGTTGAAGACTCGTTGTTACCCATCAAGAATCAATGGCTCGAAACAGGAGTGTCCATCGTTTCTGACGGATGGAAAGATACAACAAATAGGCCATTGATCAATGTGGTTGTCGTGTGTCCTAAAGGGGCAATGTTTCTCAGGGCTATTAATTGTGAGGGGCAGTGAAGGATGCCCAATTCATTGCCAACATCCTTATAGAATCTATTGAGGAGGTGGGGCCTCAAAATGGTGTCCAAGTCAGAACGGACAATGCAAAAATTGTAGAGCTGCGGGGTTGTTGGTTCGAGGCACGGTATGGACACATATTCTGGACACCTTGTGCGATTCATTCCCTCAACTTAATGTTACAAAAATTTGGCACAAAAATTGCTTGGATCAAACAATTATATGAGGAGGCAAGTGAGATTCAAATGTTCGTCAACAACCACCACATGTCCCAAGCCATCTTTCGTAAATTCTCGACATTGCAACTATTGAAGGTAACCCGTAACATTCTAATTTCTTTTTAATTTTTTAAAATAATTATTAGTTTTTAAAATTCATTTTTATAAATTCATTAAATTAATTTTATAAGTTTGTAATTTGTAGAATTTCGAATGTTTTAAATTTACTTGTCTTATTTTTATTTCTTTTGATTTCTTATTAGGTTGTTGAGACTCGATTTGCCTCGCACACGCTCGTCTTGAGACGGCTTGTGAAGGTGCGAGAGGCATTGAGTGGCATGGTTATCAGTGACCTTTGGAGTATATGGAGGCAAGCAAATAGTGAGAGGGCTAGAAATGTGAAATTGTTGATCCTGGATGAAGCATGGTGGGATCATGTGGATTACTTGCTTAGTTTTATCGAGCCCATCGTGAGTATGTTGAGATTTGTTGATATGGATCATCTATGCATGGGTGAGATTTATGATGGAATTGACTCAATGATTGAGTCAATTAAAACCATCATAAATGCCAAAGAGCAAGATCCTACAAAGACCTTCTTCAAAGAAGTGCAGTCACATCTCAATGAAAGGTGGAACAAAATGACTACTCCATTGCATCTTCTTGCTTTTGCCTTGACTCCAAAATACTATAGCGCAAAGATCCTTTCTTTGCCTAGGAGGGTCCCACCATATAGGGATGTTGAAGTTAGTGAGGGGTATAAGGCAGCATTTGCTAGAATCTTCCCAAATCCAGAAGTAGAAGACATGGTTAGAGGTGAGTTTGTGAATTTCATATCCTCCAAGGATCACTCCATTAGCGCTCTTCGTGACAAATACAGGATGGATGTTTATTCGTGGTGGTACCTCCATGGACAAGCATACACCTACCTCATGCCACTTGCAATAAAAGTTTTATCACAAGTAAGATTTTAATTTTTTAATTTCTTAACTCTTTCTTTTTTACTTTTATAAATTTAAAATTTTAATTTTGCATTGACTTTGCGGCTTGCCTCAATAAGTCATGAGTTCTTCTTGGTGAGAGGAATTGGGGTACATTTCATTTATCCACTCGGTTAACTGCAACAAGTTGGGAGCAAAAAGGTTGAGGATTTGGTCTTTGTGCATTCTAACCTGCACCTTCTATCACATAAGAAGGATGAGTACAGGAAAGGGCCAACAAAGTGTTGGGATATAGACCCAGAGACTCCAAACTTGGATGTTCCCATTGCCCAACTTTCATTGCTAGACCCGGACCTAGATAGTACTTTGCGTGAGCTGCAAAGTGGGGCTAGCGGGAGCGGCATTGCTGATAGTTCTGGTTGTACTCCTGGTGCTTGTGGTTCTAATGAACCACGTGATGGTAGTGATGCTCTCGTTGAAGACATTGGAGAAGATGCAGAGCCATTAGACTATTACTAATTAGAATGTTGATGTATCTTCATTTTTGTGTTTACAATGTTACATAATACATTGTAACATTTTGATTTGAACAATGTACTGCTTATAAGTTCGAACAATGAATTATCAATATGTTTTAACTTTTGTCGCTATTTCACCTATGTATATTTCAGATTTGTTTAATCTATGCATGTGTAAGGCTGGAATTTTGCTTATCTTGTTACTTTTCAAAATATTTTTAATATTTTATATGTATATTGTACTGCCGTACCCAAGTGCCGTACCCGGGCCCCCAAAAATTGTGGTACCGGATCCCCGTACCCGTACCCATACCGTACCCACGTACCGGCTACCTAGGAGCCTCTAGGTGAAGAGTGATGAGAATAGGAGGATTTATTTCTACAGTTGAGAAGTGGTGGTTGGATTGTCTAGGTCATCTACCTCAAATTCCTGCTCATACTGTCGATATTCAGAACCAAAGGCTGGAAGTTTTTCCAATAAGCTGTTTCAGGGTTGTTTTAGCTCTTTCTTAGTCCACTCTCTATATGTTGTTTAAGCTTCACAATCTGGCAGAATCACAGCTTCGATGCCAGTTTTATGAACCAAAATCTGTATGATGAGCTACAAACTGAAATCTTAAAATTATGGAAACAGAAATTTGCCTAAAAAATCTGAAAACAAATGTCTCAATTCTGAACAAATAAACTGATTAACTTTCACAGTAAAAAGCAGATAAACTCAGCACAAGTGCAACCCATACACAGAATATCAAAAGCTCCCAGTAACAGGGTTTTATTGAAATTTGTAGTGGAAATTAATAAAAAAAAATGGTTTCACATTTCAGACATTTATTTTTCATATTTTTTGGCCAAATTTCTATTTTCAAAATTTTCAGATTTCAATTGTCAATCATATTTTGGTTTGAAAATTCAGCATTTTGTTTTGAATTTTGGTTCAAAACAGTTGGCGCATCCAAGTTGGTTCAACTCTAGTTCAGCTGCATTTGCCAACATCTTTAATACAGATATAAAGTTTCTTATTCATTTTTGCCAAACACCATGGGAATCACTGAATACCCAGACTCAACTTTCCCATAATGCTTTGAGACTGATGGATACATGGGTGCAGTGGTTGGCATGCTGATTCATGAACAAGGAAAGTTGCAATCTCTGAAAAGTGAAAACAATCACCACCAGAATTTCTAGCTCTTGACTTCTAGTTTAGTCTCTCAAAAGATATTCACCTCAACACCAAGCTTTGACATGTTTCCAACATTCTAGCAAACAAATGACAGTATCTCATAATGCCAAGTGGATATTTTTTCCAAATGCAGAAACATCGCCTTCATTACCTATAGGAATTAGAGTCCAATGAGTTACCCTCAGAAGAAAATGATATAAAGTTAATAATGCATTGATTCAAGAACTGCAACAGGGGCTTCCGAGATTGCATGACGATTTTGGTAGCAGCGATAGTGATAAGAAAACATGAAGAAGATAAAGAGACGAAGCTGCAAAGCCCAAGAATGGCCCTCTGTACTTTGATGCAAAACAAGGGAAGGCAGATTTGGAAGATTATTTGTCATAATTTGATAAAGAAGTGTGTTTGTCAGATCTAGAAGCAGCAGAGCTTGAATATAACCCTCCATATTTGTATGCGGTCCAAGAGAAATTAAATCTAGAAACAGCGTGCCCCACTTTGACCCACAAGAGGAGAAGTCACGTCTAGAACTAGAAGTAGAGGTGAGAGCAACAAGTTGAGAAAGCAGAAGGAAAGAGGAAGCAGTGCAAAGGTAAGAGATGGTGAAAAGATTGAAGTAGAGAACAATGAAAATAAAAATGGGCTAATATCTCTCACTTTCTGGAAAATCATTTCAAAAAAATTGCCATCTGGAGGGAAGTGGAAAACTTGGATGGGAAAGATAAGAAATAAGTTCGATGGAAGGGCCTATTTCTAGGTGTCCAGAGATCCCATGTGAAAACACCGTCTCGATGAGACTTTAGAAATAAAGCCCCTTTCTCGTTGCAACTGGCAGAAATCCAGCCATTTGAAAGGTGGGGTTCAAATTTTATTTCCTCTACTGGTAACAATTTTACACAAGAATGGATTTTAATAGTTATAGATTTTCCGTTTGAATTTTGGCCCATATTACCTTGGTCATACTGGTGCCTAATTCACCAAAATGGATTCTAATTAGTTCATCACCTACATTAATTGTTTACGGGCAGCTTTTTTAGTACTGTACTTATGCAAATACATTCATAGAATTGTCTAACTGCAAATTTTTGGTGGTGGAATTGAAGAATTGGAAGTGTTACATGGCTGGAGAAACATTGCAGCTAACACACGGGTAATCAACACAAGATTTACACTGGAAAAACCAAATAACAAACTACAGCAAGTGGGGCTGTTCTTCCTTCGAATATCACAAAAATGCAAAGTTTACAAGCTCTCACAAAGCCATTGTAGTTAATATTAGACATGTACAACAACCTACCAGCTTGTTCAGAAGTCAATTCTCTATCATCTTTGCAAATGACCACTTACTACGACTTGCTACAAATACAGAACTCAGCTCTAAATGCTCTCCAAGCATGCCAATTATATGTATTTATCATAAAAACATGTTTATCATCTTCAACTAAAAGTTTTGGGTAGATGAAAAGCCAACAGTTGGGATGTCCCAGTGTTTTGTCTTCTCTGTGACGGTTTTGCTTCCATTTACTGGTCATAGTGACTGATTCAACCATAGGCAAACCTATAAGTGACATGCTCAGCCAGGGACAAATATGTAGCACATCATTGATCATCAGTGAAAGCTTCGGCCATGGGCAAACACCCAATAAAACATCTTGTGGGTCAACTTATCTTTTCCCAGTCACTCTAAATTGGTTTCTATGACTTTGTCAGCAATTCATGACATTATCTCTCGTGTCTTCAAGGTGTCAATGTTTTATACTAAGTGTCAATTTTGCATAGGAGGAGTCATTCTTGATTTTCTAAGTATGTTACACAATACGATGACGTGTTTTACTGACTACAACTGATCCATTTCGATCAATTTATGTAATTTCAATACCCACTGCATATTATTTATACAAGAATGGACTCTGTACTGAATTTCAAGCATTTCTGACCTGCAAAATGCTTGGAAGGCTAAATGGCAAATTGAATGATGAAATTTTGGAGATCTAACACTTCGTTCAAATCGCGAGACACGTATTTGTAATTTTTGAGCTATCCTATTGCATGTTTGCACATATATTGCAGTATTTATATTAATTTTAGATTCAGCCTGTTGTCAGCATTTTCTGTGTGCATCTCTATGGTAGGGTCCTGTGGCTTAAATAGGAGTTCAGTTAGTAATTTAGAAGTGGTTATGGTTTCATACCCTCAGCTTGTTAGGAATAGGGTTCCTACACCATCTTATAAGTCAACCTATTCTAATAGCAATACATTCTTACTTTTCAGTTTTCCTTACAATGTTATCTTACATTCTTAGATTTTACTTATCATGATTGGTGCGGCATTGGGAGAAACTGTTTCAGTTTGTAAACCCTATCAGTTATGGCACAGTTTCTGTGGTATTGTTTGTCTTCAATGGTGTAGCAAGCACTCTAATCTAGACCTGAAGAAAGGAAACTTTGGTTTTCAGTCAACACGAGTAACAATTCAGTCAAAAGACAAGGGTGCGGCCAATGAGATGGCCATTGTTTAATTTGTTAGAGGCTGGTTGCTATTTAGTTTTTGCACTGTGGAGACGATTTCCATCATCCAATGTTATACTTCTTGTACTGTGAAGAAGACTTATGGCATGCAGCCAAAAGGTCTAGTATTAGTCTTCGAGCAGCAAGGAGTTTTGCAGTCATAGAGTCCGAAGATGGAAATCTATTTTTCGTACCATATGATCTTCCACAGAAAATGGGCATTGCTTGGACAAATATACCAAATTTTCTTCTTAGCGTTGACAGTGAAAATTTGTAAATGAATAACAGGGGTGCGTGACCTTTCATGTCAGAAAATTTTAAAAAGAATTAGCAAAATTGTTATGGAATTCTTATTCGCTGATTGTGAAAAACTATAGTGAGGTCCATTCTTACAAAATATGGTATATATGTTACACAATGTACCCTGATGTAGGTGTTACGAAGCAGCAAAATCCACATCACGGTTCATTCTCTAATGTGTGTGTGTTTGTGTTTTCACTTAATTAAACATTACGAAACAGATTCGGATGTGGGTTTTTCAAAGCAGGAAACCCACATCACAGTCCATTCTATAATGTCAAATATGTATGTGGATGTTGCTGCTTAATTGAACATTGAGAACGGGCTGTGATGTAGACACAGTCAATTCTGTAATGATAAATTTATGTATGTGGGTGTTACGGTTCGATTGAAGATTATAAAATGGACTGTGTAGGTGTTATAAGCAGAAAAACCTACTAACGAGATCCATTCTGTAATGTCAAATATATGCATGTTGTTTAATATATGGGTATTGCTGCTAAATGAAAAATCACATGATACACTATGATCTGGGTGTTGTAAAGCAGAGAAAGCTACATCACAGTTCATTCTCCGATATCAAAAATGTATGGGTACTGTTGCTTAGATAATCAATTTACATATGATGCGGATGTTGCCTAAAAATTTAATTTACAGATTTCTGATCAAATGGGTTTTGCTGGCCTACAGCAACAAACCAAGTGGGCATAATTCAAAATCAAGGAAAAGCATAACATACCTTCCTTTGCCTGACCCAATGAAACAATGGGAATCCTAATTGTGAGGAACGAAGCATATCCTTGTCCTTGCTGGCGTTAGCAGATGCCATGACTATGCCAGGACGAAGTCGTCTTTGAGCTGCCTGAACAGTCCTTTTCCGAAGAACAGAAATGGAAGATATATCTCTTCTGGGGTGTGTCGGTAATATGGATTGGAAGGATGCCACTGAAATTGCTGCAGCAGCCATTAAAGCTTATAAACAAGCTAATTCCTTCGACTATAGATTAATAATATTTATTTTGGGATGTTGACTGTTACGGTCTTTGGTAGAATTGTTTGGATTTTTTAATACGAGAACCAAGCTTCTGCTCAATGTGTTAGGCATGAGTTGAATACTAAGCCAATTTCAATCTTTTGGGGGCTCTTGCACATAATTTTGTTTAATTTTTCAAAATTTTGTGAATTGAATTTTATTTCTTTTCTAAATTGTAAGAGTTGATTCTATGATAGAATTATCCTAAAAGAGTCGAAACAAAAGTGTTGGGTGGGGGACTCAATTTGCAAGAGTAGTGGTCCTCTTCTAAAAGATACTACAAAACCTATTAATTTTAAAGAGTAAAATTTTAAATGGTCCCATAAACCTTTGATTTCATCGACATAATTAAAACTATTTCATTTCATATTCCTTATTCTTTTTAACAAACATATTTGTTTTACCTTGAAAATGATATTTATATACTTTTTGTAGTGGGAAGAGTCGTGTAGAATTTTAGTGGGATTAAATTTGATGGGAGTATGCTTGTGTTTCTTTCTTTTGGATTGGCAAAGTTGACTTTAATGTCCTTCAACCATATTCACTTCTTTTGCTTTTTCTTGTTGGGATTCTTTTTATTTTGAAAATGATATGTATAGATTTTGGGGTGGAATTTTACATTGTTAAATCTAATGGTAATGTGATTTTATTTTATATTAGATAAAATTGTGTACAAGACTTTTTAAAAATTAAGTTTTAAGTGTAATGTAATGAATTGTTTAGAATTGTGTTCGATCTTAAATTTGATGTATATTTGATTTCCATAGAGTAACTTTTCTCTTACTTTGAGAAGGTGGTGAAAAATAGTAATATTTTGGACATACTATAGAGATTGAAACCCATTTTCATGTGGAAAGATATTTTTGAATCGAAGTTATGTTATGGCTAGATTGAATCTACCTATCCCCAATTAGATGGGAATTTGTAGATGGATTCGTTAATCAAGATGGAACCCTTCAATAACACAGACTACGTAACAAACCCAAGATTTAAGCCTTTAAATTAATATCTATCGACATTTTTCATATGAACATATTTAATATATCTTAAATAAATCTATCCGAAATACATCAAGAATTATCAACTTCAAGGTTCTTATTTTGGAATTTTCACACACCATATTGGCAAATATTTTTGTTACCTTCTTTGGCAATTTCCCTTTATCCGCGAAAAATGACATCTACCTATCTACACCACTATGTTGGGCTTGAAAATATTTTTTTATAAAAAGGGCTCCAAACTCCACCATATGGCCAAAGATATTGCAAATTTTCAATTGATTTCTCGAATATAAAAAAACATTTATGCGATGATCCAATGGACACCAAATTTCTCAACTTTAAATTCAACCATAAAAGTGAACAAATCACTCCATTACGCTCCAACTCTGTTGTTGTCATTGTAGAGAACGTCGAACATATTTCAACTTAAATTTGCTCTCTACGGCAATCAAATGGATGTCAAATTTAAAGTCAAACATAAAAGTGAACAACTCACTCCAATATATTTCACCCCCCACCTTTGCCATTGTAGAACACCTAATGCCGTAATTAATTTTTAGTTGTTAGATACTATTAAAAATATAGATATAAAGTTGTAATAAAATTAAGTAACGTTTATTTATTGTATGGCATTTATATATAATAATATACCCTCTTAGCGAGAAGTTTTGGCATGGCTTCGAGTTTCACTCTCTTCTCATCACACATGTGCCAATTAAAATTGGTGGAACTTTTGTAGCTAAAAGGTTATGGACGGCTTGGAAACGTCTTAAACCCAACCTCGTCTAGATTGGAGATGGAATTAAGAATGGTTTATCACTAAACTCTTAATATTTTGGTGGTATCATATTCTTAACTTTCATAATGTCTCTTTTGTATGGTTTCCCAAATTAAGAGTTATGGGCTTTTTAAAAAGGAGATTACGAAGTTATATGTGATATCTTCTACAAAACGTTTCGTGGTTAGTTGTCATAGAATACACTTGAGGACTTGTAAGTTTCAACTTAAAAGTGAGGATGTTGAGTCTTTTCTAAGATTTATGATGTCAATGCTATACATTAGGAATGCCACCAAAAATTTGGGATTCCTTCTAGAGTTTTGTGGTGGAGAGACTTGGAATTGGCCTTGAAACTCCTTTTTAATAGTACAAACATTGACTTGGTTATTAGCATCTTTTTCCTAATGTATCCAAACAAATACCATTAACCACTACTCATAGTTAAGAAATTTAGATTCTACTCAGGCTAAGCATTTTGCCAATTTTGGGAGAGTCATAGTTGAGCCTAGAAAGATCATTTTTGGTACATTATTTCCTAGGGTCTATTTATTAGTGATAGGTTGAAGCATAGTGGAAGCATATGGGGATTTCAAATCCCATTTACATTGTTTATCAAGTGAGACAAACAAACATTTAGTTTATTTTTTTCCTTGTGTTCATTATGTCTAGAAGTGGATTCATACCATGTCTTAACCCTTCCTCCCATAATTCTTCACCTAGAAAAAGGTCTCATTATAGGACTCAACCGTGTTTGTGAAAATGTAGCCAAATTTGGCATTTATTTCATGTTGATATTCTTTTTCACATTCACAAAGAAAAACTTGTGTTTTTTCAATAAATTAATTATGGATTAGGATTTCTTTGTAATTAATAAAGTTGTTATGATTTTCAATGTTATGCTTCATACACAAGTTCAAGGTGAAAAGGTTTGTTTGGAGGGGAGAAACTTCAAACCCTCCTTGATCATTAGGTAATGCCCATGTGTTCTTTAGTGGGGTGTCACTTGATTACCCCTGTTATTACTCATTTTCATAAGGTCGTGGCCCGAGATATCGAGGGTGCCATTGCTTGCAAACTTGAAAACATTTTTCACCTCAGTTATGTTAGTTTTCACCTTACAAAGGTAGTGTGGTTAAGTGTTTGTCGAATTTGTAGTGGTCGTCACAGTTAATTGTTAGTTAGAATTGGTTGTGGAAGTGGCATGTTTTTTCCCAGGTGCCACCTTCTTAGGAAAAGCTTCCCCACTTGGTACTTGTCATCTCACTAACCAAACAAGCTAAGGAAAAGAAGAAGAAATTGCTAATGGCAATTGGAAACCCATACACGGCACAAAAGATCCACCTACGACAACGACTAGGATGGAAAGATTGGTATGTAATCCTCCTACACATTCTATGTTGTTTCTTAATGAGTTGTTTATTGGTGTTTGTGTTGTTGGGATTTACTTTTATAACTTATTTAATTGAAAATATTATATTAATTGTATGTAATAATTACACACATTATTTTAAGGTGGTTTTTGGTTTCTCAAAATTGCATAGCTCAATTTAATCGCATTTTGGGATGTGAATCTATTCTACCCTAATTTTTTTATACTTAGTGCTATGTTATTATGTATACCATTGATATAAATGTGTTTTTCAATTAAAAAAACAATTGTCATGTGAAGATCAATATTAAAGAGTACGCACTAACCAAAAAATATGTGAATGTCAATATTAGAGAGTAAACAATAACCAAAAAATTATTTGGAGGCCAATATTATAAAGTAAACTATAACAAAAAAACTTATGACATGGAGGCTAAACCGTCAAATTTATCCCGAGGTGGAAACATGTCTTCCAAAACTTTGAATAAATGGAGTAAATTGAAAAGAAGAATTAATTATTTATAATTTCTAAAATTAAAAGTAATATGGAAGTTGGTGTATTGCTCCTAAAAAGTAAAGCTTTATAGTAATAAATATGTAGACACTTATTGTTGTGGGGATATCTAATTATTGTATTGTTAGTGTATTTATGTGTTTATTGATTCCAGTACTAATAATTGCACCCAAAGTAGCAATGGACATGTTGATGGCGATGTGGATGTAAGAGTAAGCAAAATTAATGGGAGGATGTGCTCGTGCACTTAGAATTTGTAACAATCTCTTTAATGGAGGCACTAATCTCTCGCAACAATGTTTTTAAATGATTTGTACAATAGTAGTTTTCTCCAACTAAATGGTTTTTTTAGCCCTATTTGAATGTTTTTCCTTTAGTCTTGAGCATACTTGAGATGATTTATTTGTGTCTTGAAAAGATAAACAACTTGAGTAATTGATCATTATCTCTCATTAATAAAGAGTTTGATGTAGGCCAACATATCGTTGCATAGATTCAACTATTCCATTCATTATTGTAGGAAAAATAAATTATGTATTCATATAAATTTTCCGTTTTAGTGGTTTTAGGGCTTTACATGCAAGCATAGTTACAATTATCATTTATCTTCCATTTCACATAACTATCAATTGTATATGAACTTCCAACGGTGGCCATGCCAATAAGGTGGTAATAGAAGTCAAGGGTAACCATATAGCTATAAGAACTTGTATGCCTATTCTTTGTGACAATATAAATGCATCATCACCATCAAGTAGGCATTTTCAATCCAAAAATAGTGATATCTTGGCCATAGGATGGAGTTTAGAGCCCCTTTTTATTTGGGAAACAATTCTTTAGGTTTGACATATTGGTGTAGCAAAATTGATCTTATTCTCATGGGGAATTTTTTTGGAGCAAGTAATGGAGTTATAATCAATGTGGAAAACTTAAATCTAATATAAGAACCTTGATTGATATCTATCGACGAATTTGAGATACATATATTTAAGACATATGTCCTAGTATATAAATTAAATTTAATGGAGGTAATATAATTGATAATTAAAATCACACAAGTGAAAAACTCACAAATATTGAATTGCTTGTGAAATACATAAACTTTACTTGAAACGTTGGTATAAAAAAATTTAATCTAAATATAATTATTATCATTTATTTTGTTACTTATATAATTTATTCTTAATGACATGCCAATTTTGGGTCCTAGGTGTGTATGGCAACAACCCAATAAAACCCACAACATTTTTTTAAATGATATCACATGCATAACAATGGCATTGATGAGAGTAAAATTATTCATTTTGAACCCTCTATGTCATATACCTTATAATTTTTACAAAATTCATAAAAGTTCTCAATGACAACATCTATTCAATTATTGAATCCGTGGATTCGGGTATTTCCTAATATTTAGAGCTTCCTCTCAAAGGTGATTATGCAACATGTGATTACTCTCCTCTACATGGTTATTTCTCTTATCAATAATGAATATTATGCATAGTAAATGCTCATCATTTTTTACCTTGACTTGAATCATTTGAAATTGAAAACTTTGTTGAAGTTTGTGTTATTTGAACTAACCTTATCCAATTTAAAATCAATAATCGAGATTTATCATTCCACACTTCAAGTAATTCCAACTATCAAATTCAATGGCCTAAATTGACCCAATGGTTTGACCCATGTTGGTGATTTTTGATGGGATAAGCAACAATTTTGCTCCACAATATAATGTCTACAAACTTAATAAACCTCAACGAACCCGTGTTTTATAACTATGCATTTGTATTATTAACAAGTGTTTTCTTGATCTTAAGCTCAAAATTATTGGTTGAGAAAATATTTTTAGGGATTTTTTAATTTATGAAACTACTTGTAAATTCTTCTATTGCTAGTATTTAATTCTATTAAGGGTTTCATGTTTATACTTTCGATATTATTTGTTGTGGATGCATCATTTATTGTGATCCTTTAGTGTTCCTATATGAATTGTGAGGTTTTTGTCCTTGATATTTCATTTACTTTACCTCTTATTATCTATTGTAATTATTGTTCATCTCCTTCCTTTTCTAGGTTTTTTCGAATATGACATCTTTCTCTCCTTGTCCATGAAGTTGCATCAAACCTCTACAATAACGATAAGTTCATGCTTTTTTTCTATCATGTTATTGAATTTCAAATCTGCATTACCAATTTTCCTATGAGATGTTGTCATTCGTAGATTCCCAACTAAGAAAATTCGATTCATACCTATCATACAAGCCTATGTGTGTTTCTATATTTCCAAAGATTTTTTTGCCATCAAAATTTTCTTTTACTTTTAGTAATATTGTTTACAATATTTATGTTGTTTCTTTTCTATTAGATAATTTCTTTGATGGAAATTGCATTACTAAGGGTGTGTTCTCATGGAGGAGTTTTTCTTTATAGAAATAAGCAACCAAATGTCCCATAATGTATTTTCTAATCGATACAGGAAGAAAATGAATCTTCCCTGTAAAATATGAGTCCCAAAATAAATTCCAACTAATTTTTTAGAGGTTGTTTGGGAGGGATTGTAAGTTTTGCCTTTTTAGTTGGGTTTTGTTTTCTTAACATGGCACCTTGACATATACAATTTGCATTATGGTTAGTTGTTACACTTTTCATTATTATAATTTATCATCTTAATTTTCTCAAGTATGTTTTTCTAAAAATTGTGTAGTCCATGGACCCACCTATATGAAAAAGGCTCCTAAATTTTTTCAAGTAATGCATGCTAAGAAACTTTAGGCACCTCCCCCTCAATGAGACTACAACCTAAGCACTAAATTATGTGGCTTCTCCATCTTAAATGAGCAAGAAAGAAACCATGGCCAAATAAAATATGAAGAAGATGGAATGGAGCTTGATAATGGATTCATAATAAAATGCAAGGAGAAGCATCACATGTTTGAAAGAAAAATATATCATTTAGAAGACCTCTAAAGAAATGTTAAAGTTCAAAACTTGGAACCCTTATCAAAAATCTTTCTTCAAAAAAAACATGTATAAAGACAATATAAATTCAAAATAGGGCATCTCAACCATATCATCTTCTTGGCTAGAAGATATTTGCTCGGCATTATTATTTCTTATATAAAATATTTTTCTTGAAAATATGGTTGAAACCATCATGGGAATATGAGAGGTCCCTAGTCCAATCTAACCAACAATACATCAAGCTATGGAATACCAATTCATTTGTCTAATCCAACTTGAGTCCTAAGATCTCTCTAAGAGTTACAATGATTCCATTGTTATTTTGTGATGATATGATGAAACATGGCCTTTAACTACAAGAATATTGTGTGGAATTCACTCAATTAATGGGTATCACAAGGACTAACCTACCACTACACAACATAATAAATGTATATGAGTTTTGTTTGGTATAATAACCATCAGAACAAGTATCCATGACAAATGAGCGTAAGTCATTGATGTATTCCAATTGACTTTACATGGTTTAACAATCAAACACAAGTAAATTTGGTAAATAGCCCACCACTTATACAATGACCATGGATTATCATTGACCACACTTCCCAAACAAGTTCTTCTATTGACCATCCCCTATTCATTTCTACTCCGTTAAAACATGTTGAAGCTTTGTCCTCCCTACACACCCCTCACTTTCCAACCAATCACTCAAATGACTTATAATAATTCATGAACATCCAAAGTGAGAGAGAAGCACAAACCATGATAACATTCTTTTTTTTTAACCATAGTTGATACTATAGTAAATAGCCCTACTAATACTCTTAGTTTTAAGTTTGACAATAAATATAAGCATTATCATCCCATATCAACAACCTTGGTTGCAAGAAATTTGGAAAGAGTGGTAATCAAAAATCCATCATTAGGACCCACATTTCTGAAGAGAATTTTCATTAGATTGTTTGGATTTATAATCGAAAGGGGGTATCACTACAAAAACACATGCAAGAACTACTCTAGTATATTTGCCACATGTCCTATTACTAGTAATTGTACTTGAGTTGTATGGTATGCCAAAAGGACACAAAAGCAAAGATATTTTGTGTTTCAACCTCAAATAAATAAATAAATATTTTATTTATTTGAATTAAGATTGATAATTTAATAGGAAATAAACAAGTAATTTAGATCACATACATCAAAGTATAAAATTAGAAACTAGAGTTTTGCAAGCAAAATCATTCAATAAAGAAAATAAGAGTACAATAAGGGTTCGAAAGGTGACTTAGCTGCTTCAAATGATATTATGAATGTGTTTTTAGTGGATTTATGAGGTATACATAATCTAGAGCATGCCCGATAAATCACTACCTACCTACCTACCCATGGTAAGACTACAACGTATAACTATACAATGTATCGTACCTGATTTAATGTAAATTGAATTAAATTTAATTACAGAGTAACTACTACACCTAATGATATATAAATGCTAATATATAATAAGACACAAGAAATAAGCAAGCAATGATATGAAACCCTACACAAAAAGGAGAGATAGGAGGACTCAGTTGATTTTTGAGTGAACAAGAAGTGATCTAGGCAAGTGAATAGTTGGAACAAATTGTAAACAATGTTCTCATTGTAAATTGGAGATTCTAGGATCTGGAACTATGTTAGACAGGAGCGCCCACGGGAGGAAAGGAGCTCTCAAGCCCTATTATATGGATATGGGCGCTAGTGTCTATGTAGGTGCTCGGAATATGATCTTTTCGTGTGGGACAAGATTTGTTGTTGGTATCTATTTTTCACTCTAGTTTCATTGTTTGATCTTTGATAAGTACCTATAACCTACAAGAAAGAAGTTCACCTGCACATACCCATAAACCACATCAAACCTAAAAAGAAAAATACATAATGGGGAGTCAAAATGACCCGGTAGTCACCCGAAGAGTGAACTTATGACCGAGTGCTACACTACATCTCAGACTCCATGTAGTTCTTGTGTGTGTGTAGAAATGATGCCCTAGGATTCCCTTGTGCAAGTTGCACAGTGATAATGGGCTAGATCTAGAATGTAGCAAATGTATAAAATGTGTGGGATGGAATAGAATAGACTTCCCTCCTATGATGTGTATGCATATGTGATGAATCTCATGTCCCTTGTATGAGCGCTAGATAGATGCCTTTGATGTTCTTGTGCCCTTTTGAATGCAAGATTAGGTGGTAGTATGTAATGCTTAGTGTTTGGTCCTTTATTTTGAAAACATAATTGTGTATTTATATGATTCCCTTGTTTGAATTTCGTAATTAACAACTGAAAGGCCAACCCAAAGTGATAAAAAGTAATTAAGAAGCGAAATGGGTCCAAAAGGATAAAAAATGATAAAGAGGGACAAGAGTGCTCGACGCTAGTGTCTAAGGCCATATAAAGATAAAATAACTAAATGTCAACAAGAGTGCAAGCTATATAAATCCAATAAAAATGCAAAAGACAAAGCAATAGGCTAAAGGGAGTTGTCAATTACTACTTTTCTTGTTTATGAATCATGTAAATGCTACCATGATTTAAGGACCTAGAAATGTACCCAAGTGCATAGATTTTGTGTCTACAATACCATAGTTTGGTCCCCTTTTGTAAATTTTAGACTGGAACTAATGCACCTTTGGTTTCTCCTATTGTAGTCACTAAATCATGTACTTACTATGTACATATATCCTCTAAATACTTCATTTATATTCATGATTCATAAGCAAGATAACTAGTCATTAACAACCCTCTTTACTTTGCTTTGACATTACTTTTATCCTTTTCATCTTTTTTATGTGTTTCTTTTGATTGACAAATTATAGTTTTACATTCCAACTGACATCTACTCACTCAGCTCTGATTTCACTGTCTAACCTTTTGAGCACCATGTACAAGACCACCCCTTAAGGACAGGAGCACCCATGCACTATTGTCCCCTCTAGGTGCCACTATCCTCCTTATCTCTTTTTTTGATCTTTCGATTCATTCTTGTCTTCTTTTATCATTCTTGTTTGGCATTTCACTTGTTAATGATGAAACTTAAGCAAAGGAATCATATATATACATGTCTTATTTAACCTCATTAGGGGAAAATATTCAAGAGGCACATACTATTACAAGGAGCTAATATTTTCTATCTACTACACCAAGGATTACATATTTCACTGCATAGGAGGGTTTATTTTGAATTCCATATCACACATTTGCATTTGGGAAAAATTAGTTGTAGCTTGTTATTCTCTGCGTGACTAGCACTAATGCATCCTAGCTTAAGGTGTTGAATAATTTTTCTCGCTCATGTTTCTGATTAGTGAAATGGTAATAAAGAAAACAAGTAACTCCAATAATGTGAGGGTTTAAGGCTACCTCTAGATGAGATGATGATAGATACAAGCACAAAACATCCTCCTCGAAGTGAACTTGGTAACCTACACAACAAATAAAATGATTAGTAGATAGGATGGTGGGTTTCCCAACCATGTCATCCCAAGAAGTAAAAACTTCCTAAGATGGATGTCAACCCACTTTTTGATAAAAGATAGATAAAATGTGATAATGGATAACGATAAGATGTAGAAGAATATGAACTAAAACATGGAATCAAAAATGAACTAGACAAGACAAGATTCGAGATCGATTAAAATGAATGATACTAAACCAAACCCGATCAAAGTTGATGGCCACCCGAGAGTGATGAGTACGGTCGATGGCGTCTCTAACAGAGTGGATCAGAAAATATAGAAAATAGGTTTGTAATACTGAGAAGGTCTTAGATTTGATATGGGAAAGTTATGGAAATAGAAAGGATGCAAGCAAATTGATGGATTTGATAGCTACATATAGGGTCGATGATAACCGGTCAAAGTCGATGGTAACTAGGTCTAGGGATGAGAATGAAACATAGAAAATATGCAAGAAGACCTAAGCTCTCAAATATTGCCTCTTGAGGAGAGGGGGTATGAGTGTATTTACGAGTGTCGACGATGACCCGCATGGGTCTGCCGGATCATGCGGTGGACCGTCGAGTTGGGTGGAGGGATGATGCCCAACTCTATAGAAAAGGGTCCTAAAGAGGGCATATTAGGGCTTTAAAGTGCTTAAGCGGGTTAGGATTTCATAGGGAGGATAAAACGTGGTTGGGAGATAGGAAAGCTTTAAATTGGGAACCTAGGTATGGATAAAATGTGGTTGGAGGGTGGAAAATCATTAAATGAGGGTTTAGGGATAATAAATGGGATGTGATTAGGATAATAAATATGATTAGGGATTAATTAAATGGGATTAAGGGTGAATTAGGGAAATAAAATAAATGATGGGGTAATATAGGAAAGTGGGAAATTCGAATAAATGGGATTTAGGAGGGAAAGGGGAATTCAAATAGGAAGAGAGATATGCATGTGCAAGATGAAGATGAAGGAGTGAACACGGGATGAGGGGTAGCGATACCAAAAAATTGGTGTCTACATTTTCCCCTTTTGTTGAGTGGTTTGCGTTGGGAAAGCCATGAGACAAAAACTAGAAGTGATGAAGGATGATGGGAGGAGACAAGAAATGATGACAAGGGTACTCCCCCTCAAACTAGGGATTGATGATGCGAAGAAGAATCGATCACAAGTTTGAAAGAGATAGATGGAGAAAGAGAAGAAAATGATGGAAAAAAGAGAAAAGAAGAAAAAGGATGCCCTAAGCATCGGGGAAGGACCATTGATAAGATAAAAACAAAAAAACAAAAACAAAAATATGGTGTCGATCCTGGAAACACAATGGTAAGGACATAGCACAACTTTGTGATGGGGACGACGTTAATGTCCTATGGACCCTGTGAGTTGGCAAAGATCACTGCAATATGGAGGGAATCCAATGGGAATCCACTTCAAAGGATATACAAGTCATGGGACCAACGATTCAAAGGAAGACATCAAAAATATGCACAAATAAATGTGAGGATGGTCAAAACAATGGTCCTGTAAAATTCGGGGGTAAAAGAACATACAGTGTTGTTCAAACATGAGGAAGCGAAAAAGATGCATCTAGGTAGGACTAGGATGAAAAATATGGTCACAATGGTGGGCTTAAGGTGAGATAGTGGAGCCTCAAGAGGGAACACAAAGATGGCAAAACAGTCATACAAAACAAGGAAAGGTATGAAATGGGAGACACACAAATCGAAGGATAGGTAAGATAGGTTTGATAAAAAAAAAGTGGATGATGGATGAGATGAGATAAGACATATGAGATGAGATTTGGACAAATTGATAAGATGGGATGAGAGAAGGTTGATAAGGTGAGAAAAAAAGATGACAAATTGAATGAGTTTAGATAAAAGATTGGATGAGATAAAACAAGTAGGATGGGTAAGAGAAATAGATAAAAGATCGGATGAGATAGATGGATAAGAGAAAATAAATAGGATATGAGAGAATATTGTGTGAGATGAGATAGATAATGATGAAATAAAATTGGATTGGATGTGAAAGATAAAACACTACTTCGATAGCGAAACCCAAAATGTGGAAGTATACACTTGATCGTAGTAAGGAGTGTGCGTGGAATATACGCTTTTAGACTGGATTGGAGGTAAAACATAAAAGAGAACAACGCATATCAATGCACTTGTGACCAATGGCAAGTGTTAACACATAACTAATGATAGTTAGTCACACTTAAGATCACGAGGGAAAAGATGGAGGGTGTGTTTATACACTTAATGTAGACAAAGGGGTTAAGATGGATCTTGTATGGGGGACGTAGATTTTCCTTAAGTGATTTTCATAGGTCTATGCCCCAACTCTGAGAAATATGGTGCAAACTAATCAATGTGGGAAGTTTGTTACAGATGGGAAAGTTGATCGATGTGGGAAGCTTTCTGGGATGCTTGTTTTTGACATTGTGCTTTTATTTTGTAGAGATTAGAAGATTGATCAATGTGGGAAGCCTTCGCTACCATGATATAAGAAGGTAGCCATCCTTCGAGGGAGTGGTCTACATTTAGATTTTGTTTTTTAGATGGCAAGATAAGATATGCATGATAGTTGTTCTTTGAGGGATCAATCTATACTTTTGGCATTATTTTTGCTTTATATGAACAGATGTTCTTCGAGGGATTAGTTTGTTTTGGATATGATAGATTTTTTTATATGAGCATCTAGAGATTTAACTTTAGATAGAGTTGGGGATAGCCAAGTAGACCACTTGGGGAGGGGACAAGAAGATGTACAAGCGACACCTATAAACCCTCAGCATGGTTTCGGTAGGTATATAAGAGGGTGATGGATGTAATGATCGCGAGGTTCCCACCTAGAAGGAGGAACTTGTCTATAAGGAATATGCCATGGGAAAATTCATGGTAACCATATTCATGGTCAAAGATAGGAAAGTGATAGTATACCACATAATTCAAAATCATCACAATGAGAGATGAAAGGGGTGATGAGGGAGATAACATCTTTGATAATACCAAGACTATGGTGTTAGGTGTGTTAGTAGTAGAAAGGTTGCAAGTGAAAGGCATTGAGAGGTTCCATTTCCAAGTCACCATCAAGAGATGCTAAACGATAGGCTCCAGACCCATACTTATTTGTGATAATATAGGGTTCAATTCGGTTGGGATAAAACTTTCCATGTTGGATCCTTTCCAAAGTAGTATCGTTGTGATCAAAAGAAGTTATAGGAACGGACACGTCGCCATCCATGTCCATGGGGTTGTTAGATGGAGAAAAATATGGATCAATGTGTATGGCATATGTAGATGCGGTATGCGGGAGAGAATTAAGAGCGAGGAGTTGATACTCCCAGGTGAGAGATGTTGTATCATAGAGACGAGAGCCTCATCACCGGGTAATTTGGATTTAGATATAGATGAGCTCATGGATGTCGAGGAGATGGGGTAACCTTGCTAGAAAAAGTAGTGATGATGACTCTAGGTTTTGATTGGATAGACGATTGAGGATCATGAGGGTGAGGATGATTGGTAATGTGGATAACCTCGATAAAGAGAGGGAACCACCCTTTAGGAGAAATAGAGTTTGGGGGAGGGATTATGATGAATGATTTGGATGGAGCACCCAACTTATATTCCTTAGGAGGTGAGGATTTGATTGGAGCATTGAATTTGAATGTGGATGAGATAGAAGGAAGACTCGTGGTCTTCGTTGATGAGAAGGTCATCTTCCTCTACGAGATTATGTATGAGAGTTTAGAGGTCCTTGCAAAGCTTCATATCATGTCGAGGGGTACAATGATAAGCAAACATGACATTAGAATCGAGCCATGAGGGTCTCGACCCAACTCAATTGAAATATTTTGTGGGGGAAGCATGATTTCAAATGCTTGAACGATTTTTGAAAGATTTATGTATAAGATCTAATGGGGTTCTATTGATGTCGAATCACAGCACCCCTAAATGTCCGCAACACGATGGGTTGAGACTCTCAGTGCGATTGCATAACATGGAGCTTTTCCCAAGTGTGGGACCTCGCGAATTGGAAAAGCTCTCCGGATGAAGGCGGTTCCTATTCCTCTGCTCGAGATGCACACGTAGCAAATGCAGAGGGTTTACTAAAAACCTAATCTAACTTGCCAAGGAGACAGGGTAAGAAAATGCATAAAATAAAACCTAAACTACAAAGGTGATGCACCGAGGAATGAAGAAACACCTGTCTTGCCAATAAACACAGACCATTAAAATGCAATGTAAGATCATGCACAGATAGCCAGATTCACAGTGAAAGATCAATAGGATGCAAAATGAATACAGAGAGGGTTGAGAATCATCCATGATACATGCATTAATTTTCCAAAGATTGATACAAAGACACCGCAAAATGCCAAGAGGCGAGTTGCATTACTGATTTTAAATGGGAGGTTTGAACTCCACAAATTCACCTGCCAAAGAGAAGAAGGGAGGGGCAAAACAAGAATGTCCAACCTTGCATGAATCCCCTCCTTACAATTTATAGGAAGAATGAGAGAGGAAAGAGAGAGGAATTCGAAATCTACCCCAACCACCTCCAGAATGCACTTAACTATCTCATTATGGTGGTAGGTGAGAACCCCAGCGAACCCAAAAGTGGCGAACTGTATTTTGCATTTTTAAGAATTTTTCTCACCCAATTAAAGATATCCAATCGTAGTTGGACAGAGGACCTCATAAGCTTTCCAAAAATTCCAACCTTGCATGAATCCGAGCTCCCAGTCAAAAGTTATGGCCATCTGAATATCTGCGCCAGGGTCTGCTTCCTGTCAGCGCTCAAAATGTTGCGCCTCCTGAAGGTGCGCCAAGAGCGCATCCGTGTGTGTGTCGACATTCCGTGCTTTCGTGCGCCAAGGGCGCACTATTTTCCCTGTCGACATTCCGTGCTTTGTGCGCCACTTCGTGCGCCATGCGTACCATTTTCCTCTGCCGACATCCATTATCGTGCGCCACTTCACGTGCGCCTTGGGCGCACCATTTCTCTCGTCGACATCCATTGTCGTGGCGCCACTTCGTGCGCCTTGGGTGCATACATTTCCCTGTCGACACTCATTGTCGTGCGCCACTTCGTGTGCCTCGGGCGCATACATTTCCTGTCGACACTCATTGTCATGCGCCACTTCATGCGCCTTGGGCGCATACATTTCCCTGCCGACACTCATTTCCATGCGCCATTTCTCGTGCGCCTTGGGCATGTTAGGGATTTGAGCTTCTTTGATTTCTCCATTCTCCTGCTTGTCTATATCTACCCGGGGAAAAGATATATACAACAGTTCCAAAGGAAGGGGTTACGTGAATTGTGGATCGATTGCATTTGGGAGAGGTGGATGAAGGTAAGAGAGGTGTCTTACTTTGATGACGATTTGTGGGAGCCTTTGATTCTAGCTTCGGTTTAGAAGGCGCAAACAATTTGAACTCAGAAGGAGGCATAAGTGACTTGGATGATTTTGATTTAGACTTGAGAGGAGGGGGAGATGGTGTGGATTCATATCTCGTTAATGGGGGATTAGGACGAAGGGCCTAGTCCCAAAATAGATAGTCGTGGTCCTAAGATAGATGATGAGACATGAGATTTCTTAGGATAGGGAAGCTTAGGCGGGGAGCTCCAACGTTTTTGTGGGAACACCAAGGTCTTTAGATTTTTGTTTTGATGGTTTATTGTGGAAGGAATGAAAATGATATCTATAGGGGGTGATCCTTAGAAGAAAGGTTGGATGTTTTGGGCCTGGACTATGTTGTAGATATGGGGATTGAGGATTGAGATAAAAGTGGTGTTTGGATAGGATGCTTGGTGAAATTGAAAGAAGTGTGGATTTCATAAACTTTAGAAGTGTTGATGTAAGATAGTTTGTAATTATTGAGGTGTGGATGAGGTAAGAGTGTCACTTGTGATAATATCAAGAGGGGGTGATTTCTTGGTGGGTTCAAATGTTGATGCATGTGTGGTCATAGTTGTATATATCAATGTAGGTAAGGGTATGGAAACGGATATACATGTAGGGATGTTTGAAAAGTATGTTGAGATAGATATTGGGGTGGATATGGGTAGAGAACTAGATGTAATGAACGTGGATGTATTAGGTATAGACATGGAGGGGGAATTGGATGTGATTGAAGTAGGTGGGGGTATAAAATTTATGATGTAGTAGATGCAAATGGAATGGATAAAGAGGTTGATATAGATGTAGGTGAGACTATAGATGAAGGGGTAAAAATCAAAATGGACATGGGTTTAGTAGATGAAGGGGTAAAAATAAAAATGGACATGGGTTTAGTAGATGGAGGGATGATGAGTGTAGGTGGTGATGTTGATTCATGGTTTAATGTTTTAATGGTATGGGTGTTGGGTGCCTAAGATGTAGGGGAGTGGTTTGATTATTTGGTGTGTGATTAAGAAAGGGTTGTTTGAGGATATTTAGAGGTGGATTAGGAGGTACATTAGGATTATCTAATTGGAGATCCCCATGGTCTATAATTCATTGTACAAGGTATTTAAATGTGCGGAACTCTTAGTGTTGTGACCAAGGACTTGGTGATGCTTTGCAATAGTGACTCTCACGATACCATACAAGTTTGGGTTCCAAGTCATCGACGGGTTAGAGAAGGGGGAGTTGGATGAGATGTACAACCATTAATTTGTCGAAGATAGAGCTATATGATTCCTTGAGGGAGTGTAATTAGAATTCTATCTAAGTGCTCTTTGTGGAAACTTGGTGTGAGGAGTGGATGTGGAAAAAGATTCAATCGAAATGGCGTTAGTTGTGTTCTTAGAATTTTCATTATGAATGGATGGATTGGTGAATTTGGGTTTTGGTTTATGAGATCATAGTTTAAGATGGCCTTGCTCAAGGGCATGAATTTTAAGTTTACGAGCCATGGTGAATTCCTCTTCAAAGGTTTGGAATGATTGTATTTGAAGAGTGGAGGAAATATGCTTTACACAAGACTTTGTAAAGAGTTCAATAAGCTCGAGTTTGAGGAAGGGAAACAGACAATTGATTTATCATGCCACGCCATCTAGTGAAAAAATCTATGATAAACTCGTCATCAAATTATCTAATGGCGTATATGTCTCATAATGGCAATTTTACGCGTAATATTGATAGAAAAGTGTTTAAGGAATAGTTACACAAGTTGGGTGAAAGAGAATAGGAATATTGAGGAATGTAGTTATACCGGTCAAAGTGGAACCAGATAACAACGACATGGGGAAGGCGTGGAGCATGAGATTTTGGTCATGAGCAATGAGATAACATGCGTGCCTAAAGGCAAGAAGTTGTTGTGGGTCCTCTTTTCTATTGAACTTGGAAAATTTTAGAAGCTCCTAGTGTGGAGGATATGAACTAATGGGTTGATAGGCTCGTTGCAAATTTTTTTATAGTAAGAGGTGGTTTTAGACCCCAAAGTAGTGGCTTCGAGATTGGCCATTCTACTTAGTAAAGTGTGGATAGGGTCATTAGAAGAGTGAGGAGGGAAAATTGTTTGTTGTAGTTTTTGATTTTAAGAAATAGATGGATGGGGTTAAGGAGGAGATTGGTAGAGTTGAGGATAAGTGGGTGTTTGTGGGGATGGTTAATAAGGAGGGATATAATTGAAGGGTTTTTATTGAATGGGTTGAGATATAACTTGTTGTTGGGAGATAGGGACATAATAAGATGGATACGATTGTTTTTGTTGTCGAGAGATGGGGGTATTAGATTGGTTTTGTATGGTATGAGTTGGGATGTGCATGTGGGATGATTGAGATGTCTAGATAGCATGATTGGGGGGACATGTTGAATGGTACATCGAATGGAGGTTGATGGGTTTGAGTAGACTCTTGATAGGTTTGAATAGGGGCACCGATGTCAACACTAGATGAAGTAGTAATGGGTGATTAAACTAAAATGGAAAGTATTAGCCTAATCGATATTATAGAGCATTAAATAAATAAATAAATGTAATTTGAAAGTATCCGAGCAACTAAGCAAGTGAAATATGAAACCCTAATGTGCAAAGAGGGTTAGAGAGGCCTTAGTTGATTCGAAGTCAAGTCGCTAAAATGTGTTCAGAGAGGATATTAGTTGAACAAAGTTGAGGAAACAATCACACAGGAACCGAGAAAATGTAGATCCGAGCTATTCGGGCTGGATTGGGATGCTTGGAAGAGGGACTAGGGTTCCCTAGTCTATAATCTAGGTGCCATGGTCTCGTGAAAAATATTTGTAAACCTCCTTTGAGGTGTCATGAATGTCTTCCTGTGTTTGCTTCCTATCGATGTATGTTCGTCGAAGCTCACGGTAAACCAAGATAGAAGAATCACCTTCAAAACCCCAAACAAAGCATCAAAACCCTAAAAACAAAATATGCATATGAAGGGGTCAAACTGTCCTCAATCGCCATAATGGTGCACTTATCACTTAGCTCTACACTACATCTCAAACCTAATGTAGTTATGTACGTGTGTGAAATCATGCCCTAAGTGCTCTTGTGTGTGTCACACTTTATAAATAACGAGCAATAACTAGATGTAAAATGTAGTAAATGTGTGCATGGAATAGAATAAACTCCCCTCCTATGAAGCATGATGCATATGAACCACCTTTGTCCTTGTAATGGAGCTAGATGGATGCAAATGGAGAAATAAAATCCTTTTATGGATGCAACCTTAGGTGGTGATAATCGAGTTTAGTGCTTGGTCCTTCATTATGGTCACATAACTTTATATGTATATGGTTCTCTTGTTTGAATTTCATAATTAACCTCGAAAAGGCCGACCACCAAAAATATAAGAAGCTCAAACAATTAGAAAGTTCCCAAAAAGTGAGAGGAAAGTGCAAAGAGAGGATCGGGGCTCCCTGGGCACCGGTCCCGGGCCTGGACGCCCAATCGAGAAATAGGGAAATAGAAAGTATAAAAGTACAAACTGGTCACGTATGGATGTAAGATTGAAAGTAGCAATAGAAAACAATATAAGATGGCCAAATACATGGGTTAATTAGTACTCTTTTTCACTTAAGAACCATATGAATAGTAGTATGAGACTAGGACTAAATAATTACCCAAAGTGTGATATTTAGTGTCTACATTTGCCCCCACTTTATG
The DNA here is from genome assembly GCA_018340775.1 of Taxus wallichiana var. yunnanensis. Lineage (NCBI taxonomy): Eukaryota > Viridiplantae > Streptophyta > Pinopsida > Cupressales > Taxaceae > Taxus > Taxus wallichiana. The sequence goes on along the minus strand of CM031242.1, from coordinate 562,572,347 downwards.
TTGGTGAGTAGAATGTTCGGTAACATAAAGTAGATAGAGATGTGTATCGATATCCATGTAGAGTGATGTAGAAAACATGTCGAGGGACTAGAAAAAACATGGAGTGACAAAAAGTTGGAGGGTGGAGGCTAAAGATGCAAACATGTAAAAAGTGATCAAAGTGAACCTAGGGTGGAAGCACGTGTGTAGATGCTAGTTTGTGTGAAGTACCTACATGTTAGTATGATGTGTGTGATCTCGAGTGATGTTTTTGTTGGTGTTGATTGCTTGCTTCCCATATGGACAACCCTGTAAAATAGAAAAGGATCAAGTAGTCAAATACGCATGTATATGTGTAAAAACGTGTGTAAAGACGCATGTATATATGTAAAATCATGTAATGAAAGTATGAAAATGAAAAAATAACCTATGTACCGATTCTTGATGAGAAAAAGGTGCAGAAAGAATTCTTTCGATGTCGTGCAAGTTTTTTTGGCGATCTCACACCACTGACCAAAGAAGTGTATGGAGGAAAGTTTGATTTATGCTCTAAAGATGTAATCGCTTCCCAAAATCGAAGAGATCTCTGTAATGTCTAGTTTTTGGGTTATCGGATGCCACATCCGAAGTAGTGCAAAGAGGAAGGTATGATTTATCCTCTAACATGTAACTGCTCCTCGAATGCTAAGGACAATTTGCCCTGTAAAATTTGTTGTGTATGGAGTTCATAGATTGTGTTGAACCCACTCGTTGTGTAACTAAGGACTCAAGTCGATTATGAGCATTGAACTATGCTAAATTATACTAGCACTATATTGTGTATACCCTGTATGGGGTGACTGATTCACCCAAATGATGCCCCCTCTTTGGGAGCACATGTGACATCGTTGTAGGAGAATGCAACCCAAAAGAGGACCAACCATCAAACCGTGCCTGCAGGGGGAAGGGATGTGCTTGGTAAAAACAAAGGAACATGAAAACAAGTGGCTAGGAGATAAGTGTTAGTACAAGCAAAGACAAATATGCATGTATAAGACAAAGTGTAAGCTAGACAAACAATGTGTAAGCTAAAACACGCAAGAAGACAATGTAGACCGCGAAAAGCGGGTTGTAAACATGGGACACCACTCACGGTGTTGCAAGAAAATCAAAGCCATAGTTGACCGCAAATAAACAAGTTTTCACACAACACAAAGGGAAAAGCGCAAAACAAAGGCATACAATGATAAGCAAGAACAAACAATATAACAAACAACCATGGTGGCAAGTAATCCTACAAAACAAATGTTGCACATAAAGCACCCATTAGCATGTTAGAAAGATAACAAGTATGTCAAAAGTGTGTATAATATGATAAGGTGCTAAGTACAAAATGAAACAATAACACTTGTAATGTATGAAAGTGGATGCCCCCAAGAGCCGTTGTGGGACTAGTACGAGGTATTACGCTGAGCATCCATGTTGCGTGTAGTGGATCTCTACAAATTGTGATCACAACTAGAAAGCAAGTGCATGTGCACATGTGTATGATAAAGATAATCACATATAAGATATTTATCTAGAAAGTGTAATAAAGTGAACATATACAAGTAAATGCCAACAAGAGTAAAAGAAACCAAGATATACATCATGTTATGGATGGATGAATGGAATGCAAAGTGGATGATAGGAATCGCTTGCCCCGAGCGAATGGAGTTGTATGCAGTGAGGTTCATTTGTTTATTCCCTCTCAACAATAAAGAATGAACCGTAAATGAGAGTACCTCATCGTAAAATGGCCAACTATGTGTTGTGTGTAGCATGTTGTGGTGAATGTGGAGTGATGATATGTGACATAGAGACGAAGTGTGTGTGACAATGTAGCCTAAGCATATATCATGACAAGATGATTGAAGGAGTGATGATTTAGCCTAAAGCGTATATCACTAAATGATTATCAGAATAGGTGATGATGGTGCTAGAATAAGTGATTATGTAGCCTACGGATTTTATCACTATAAAATGAGTAGGAGTGGTGAGGTGGCCTAAAGCATATACCACTAAAATTATGCAAGCGGAAGTGATGATGTAGCCTATGGCGTATATCACTATTCTAGGAATGTCGCATGATGGAAAGACTGACTGATGAATGTGTGAATGTGATGTGGTCCATTTATGTTGTATACCCTCAACAGTCCAAGTATGGACCGTGAGACTAGAGTGTGTCATCAGGCGGTGGCGCAATGCGTAAAAGTAGACATGTAAAATGCGTAAGATGTGTAGTAGGTGTAATGCAATGTGTGATGTATAGGATGCAAAGAAAGATATGTACATTTTATAGGTGTAGAAGATGTATGACACATAATAGATGTAGGATGTAAGACGTAATATGATGTTTATAAAAGATGTAGAATGCGTGAGGATGTGTAATGTGTATCACGTAGTGTCTACCGTGTAGTGTGTGAGGTTCATGTGTATAGGATGCCCTCAACAATCAAGTGTGAACCAAAGCACAAGAGTGCATCATCGGGTAATGATGATGTTGAAGTGTATGTGAATATGTGTATGGTAGGATCTAAAATGTGTAAGTAGGGAGGTTGGAAGAGATAATAGTAATGCCCCCAACGTGTGTGCAATTGAATAAACTATCCAATGAAAGTGAAGGACAAAGGTCCATCATCCAATGCATGTGGTGACAAAATCATATGACCATGCTCTAGTAGCGGTGGTATAGTATATAACCATTACGCACAGGTGAGTGGAGTCTATGTGCATGAGATGGATGAGTGTATGATGGGTATCGTGGTGTAAGAAAATGTGAAGGTGAGGGGGATTTATGCAAAAAAGAGTGTGGAGGTGATGGACAACTACATTGACTAAAATGAGGAGGAGATTTACACCGAGATGTTGTAACTATCCTAGGAATGGGCCTATGTTGATGTGTTGGACTAACAGAGCGATGAGGCCTCATGAAATGTGCATGAGTAGGTGAGCTAGGAGTAGATTGTGCTTTAGGTTCTATGGGTTGTGGTGTGCTAGATGAAGCATATGATACATTAGTCATTGCACGAGGAGGGTGTGACCATGGAATAGGAGGCACACCATCGATAGAGATGACTTGATTATCATGAATGAAATTTAGATGCAAATGATTCATGGAGATGATATATGTTGGCTAGATTTTCTGCATAGCTGAAAACCTAGGCAGTCATGAGATAAATCTCCCTTGTTTCTGGTGAGGCTCCCTTGTAAGATTTGTCAATTAAATATGCTAGTATCTATTTGGGGTATTACTTTAACCATATAGCTCATGAACCATAGTTGTATAGTTTTGCAGCAAGTAAGAAGTTGTTAAAGAAAGGAAATATCTAATGAAGAAGAAAATAATAAAAACACAGGAAATAAAGAGGGAAGATGTGCAACCCAATCAATAGATTACATAGTTGATTGCATGCACATAAACATAACCAATAGATATTAACACACAGACTTATAAGCAAAGGTAACTTTCAAATCTAGATCTAGAGTAACACAAAGTTTAGAAATAGATCTGAGACAAAAAATTTAGAAACAAAATGCACCGTGACACAAAGTTCTCCCGAAATCTACTCATTTATATTACTTTGCTTCAAATAGCTATCGGGGTTTCAAAGACGAAGTCCTGGAACACAAGAATGTTGCGTACATAAATTTTGATCCTTTAACTCGTAGGTTCTTCCTCTACTTATAGCATGTAGAGGGGAAATTACAAATAGGAAGCCTTTAGTGAACTGACACATGTGGAAGTTGTAAAGGAAACAACTGACAATCTCCCTCTTGGAATTCCTCTTTGCATGACATGCATGATTTGTAACTGAAGATAGAACCTTCTATTTTGCATGTATGCCACCTATTTCCAAGTAATTGACTTCTTCAAGTAATGGCTTTTAAACCGATCACTTAAGTTTTATAATTTAATTGATCGCTCAATTACTTTGTCGAAGGAAATAAGAGAAAGAAGAAGAAAGAGGAAAGTTGCAGTCTTGTTCTTTTTTCATATTCTGCATGCAGTTGATTCTTTTGCCTTTGATTCTCACCAAACTAGATCTGGAAGCAGCTGGATCTAGAAGTGGCTAGATCTAGAAGCAAGTGACTATGATTTGCTTGCGGGTATTGCCTTTGACTTGTCTTCCTTCTTATCCTTGAAGCTTTTGTAGTTCTTCTCCAGTACATGCATCAGTGCAATGTTTGCCGTAAATAACTCATCATTTTTATTTTTAATTACATATGAGCAATTAAAAATTCTAGAAAGCACTCCGAGTGAATGTAAATTCAATGAAGGCTTCAATTGGAAGATTGGGAGCACATGCACAAGATCTTGGAAGGAATTCTCCATGCACTGACTTCTACACGGGTGCATCAGAAACAAGAGGATGAATTTTTACTGGAAGCCTTTGCAATGATGAGATCGGATCTCGGATCTGCGGGCCTATTATCTTCAACGAATCTAGAAGTTATGCATGATTCCGTTGAGCTTTCTCTTTCATCCCACTTTGCCATGGCCGGAGCAATCTTTATCTGAGAAACTCTTTTTCTCTTTATTCGGTGAGAATTCTTCACAATTGGTGCAGATCTGGGAACTTCTTTAGATTCAGAGGATATATTCAATGTGTCTGACATTGATTTAAGCTCCCTTTCAATTATATAAGCACCTGTAATTAATACCTGTAATTAATTCAGACAAAGACGAAATCTGGAGCATGAACACTTGATTTTTATCATAAAAATCTGCATATAAAGCCTACTGCCCTAAAATTTGAGGCTTTGCTTGCATGCAAAGCAAGCATAAATATTTGTAACTTCACCTGGGCACCTGTAATAATATGCAGACAATTAATCAGACTTAAATCAAGCTCCTTCAAACCTAGGTGTCAAACTTTGAAGCTTTACAGCGGTGAAAACACCTTTTTCGAGCAAAATTCCTCCTTTTTGCCGCCAAAATTGCATTAGCTGCACCCCTTTGCTAAAGAATTAATAACTCCATTAATATGGCAGCCCATGCTTATATAACCTTCATCATTATATAATTAATAATTGCCCTTGTTATTTTTCGGCAATTAATTAATTAAAAATCATGCTTTTCTCTTTAAACTTGGGCCCCAAAATTTGCATGCTTTGGGGCTGCATTAAATAAATTAAATGTCTTTAATTTTAGCTTTCTTCCTTCAGTCTTCCTTGACTTCACACTATGCTTTGACCTCATGCACCAAAAATAGGAATCAAATCCATCAATAAAAACTTTAAAAAGTATTATTTCTCCTCTAGGTGGGTCGCACTTTTTTGCATGATATAGGGTTCGCATTAAATAAATTAAATTTATTTAATTTTAGCATTCTATTTCCAATCTTCTTTATCCTTTCATCATGCGTTGACTTTTCCTCATGCTTGGGCGCTTATTTTAGGAATAGAAACAATTAATTAATACTTTAAAAAGTATTATTCTTCCTCTGAGTGGGTCGCCCTTTTTCCATGGCTGATTTCTATTTTTAAAAGTCACTTTTTGATGGGAATAATCACCTGCAGGCGGGTAAGAAATTTCCGTGCCACTCGCCTCTAATTTTCCCATCATGACTTAAGTGACTTTGCTTCCATGGGAAAAAATATCCTGCCAAGCAGATATAAAATTCCCACTTACTGCTGCTACCAAACATCACATTGCAGATTAAAACTTTCCTTTCCCAAAAATGTGACTTTCCCAGAAGAGGCCTTTTTTGTGCATGACTTTGTCTTTTTAGAGAGAACAGACTTCTTGTGGAAAATTCCTTCTGGCATGACGTCTGTAGATGATTTCCAGATACTCCAGGCAAGAAAAGCAGTGAACTAGCAAATGAATTGACCTAGGAAATTTCATGAGAAAAACACACTAAAAACACTAAAACGAAAAATGTTGCCAAAAGTCACAAACAAGGCCTAGGATTCATTCATGGTGAAAACCCTATTGGTATATGGGAATATTGACATGTAAAACCTCAACAAAGTTAAATTGGAGTGCAATTTACCTCAAACGGGGCTTAAAATAATTAAATAAAAATTTCTGTAGGCAAACCCCAACGACAAAATATAACGAGTTTGGGCATCTGGGTATTTGTCGAAATTGGTTTATATGACTCTCTAGGAATATCTAGGACGCAATACTGAGACATTTTCCGGGAATAAAAATACAAACAACCCATTATTTTAAAAGTATGATTTTTTTTTAACATGGGGTAGTCTCAGATTTCAGGGTGAAATGCGGGGACACTAATATACTTAGACCTACGAATTGAATTGAGGCCTAGAAGCATGTCACAACCGTTGACTATTTGTCCAATGAGGAAAGATATAAGTATAGTGAGAGGACCAACCGTAATGTGAATTTTGATGACACCATATGAATTGTTCATCGGATATGAAATTTGTGATAGTGGATAGCCAATAGCGATGAGAAGTGGAATAGAACATGTGCTAATGGGCCAAGACAAGTCAACCTTAGTATTATTAATAGGAATAGACCCATTAGAGGCATTAATATGTAAGTGATTAGAAGTGAAAGTCACATGATAATAATTATCTAGAGAAGGAGATGATCGGTGGAGAAGTGTCAGTATGTGCGCAACTATAAATTCAAGAGCCCTTGATGCAGGAGGAGACACTATGTGATATGCGTGATTAGTTGAAGATTATGCTACTTTCTTGTCATGTTGTGGGAGTGGGTTATTAAATAGTTTAAGTTTACTATTTTCAGTGCTTATTGTTATTGATAAGATCTTGGATGATGGTACGGAGCTTGAGACACATATTTGTAGAGTGTCCCACACATCGGTGATAGTTGCATCGAAATTTCTCATTGTAATTTCTCCCTTTTGGCCATAATGGGTCTAATTCGAGTGGCAGAGGAAGTGTAATAGGATTTCTCTTAAGAAGTTGATGCAATATGAGATGTAGGGCCATAGGGAACTTAGTGAATGTACGTTGAGGTGATTGTGACTGAAGCTCTTTAGTAGTGGTTACCATGTTGGAGTGATTTTTAGCTCAGTGCGTTTGGTAAATGAAGGTTTAAATGTTGATTTTTTGGAAGCGAGTGGAGGATGATGTTTGTTCTTGGTATTTAAGCTTGTCTATGGATAGAAGTTTTGTTTCACGAAGCTTAAGGATGTGGCAAAATTGATCAAATGAAGGAGATGTATCAAAGAGAACACTTTCTGGAGAGGTGGTAATAGACTCTAAATGAATAAATCCTAAAGCTCAAAGTCAGCAAGCACATTTGACATCTTAGCTAAGTCGGTATTGTATCTCAAAACATAATTTGCTAAGTATTTGTTAGTTTATTGTTTAAGTTGTGTTAATTGGGCATAAGATATCTTAGAGCCGATGTTAATGGAGAAGTGAGTGAGAAATGCATCAACGAGATGCAATAAAGAGACTATTGAATGGATAGGTAGGTCATAAAACCAACGCATCACATAATCATGGAGGCGTGGGGAAAATTTTAACAAAAATATATGATCATCTACAAAATCAAGACAAGCCACATGAAATGCTCGGAGATGATCTGTGTGTCACCATTAACATTGAAAATGGGAATCTTAGGGGTGACAAAATTAGGAGGAAGCGGATATGTGGAGATAGTAGGTGCAAATGGAGTATGTAGCAATAAAGTGGAGTCCAAAGATGGAGATGCACGGGAAGTAGCCTATTGCAATTGACGATTTAATTTGTGCTTGAAGGTCTTAATAGAGGGTGGCTAAGTCTTGAGTGCCAATGGAGGAAACCTACCATGTGTGAGAGATAAGAGGTGGTGTGAAGTTATTGGTGGGAGTAGGAATAGAAACAAGGATGGTAGAAATGGGCGGTAGAGTAGAAGCAGGCGGTTGAGTAGCCATGGAAGTGGAGATAATTGTAGAAGGAGTAAGATCCGCAAAATTTGGAGCTTCCTCATGAGCATCATGTAAGAGCAAGTGTAAATCTTGGGGATGCTCAGCTATATGACCATTAAGGGATTTAAGATGTTCCTTAGGAAATTCACCATAAGAGTGAGCCATGATAAGATGAGGATAATATCCTTAAACAGAAGGTGGAGTCGAAGGATTGGTTCACCAAAATGATTAAACTAAAATGGAATGTATCAGCCTAATATGATGTTATAGGAGCATTAAATAAATAAATAAATGGAATGTTGAAAGTACCCAAGCAAATAAACAAGTGAAATATGAAACCCTAATGCACAAAGAGGGGTAGAGAGGCCTTAGTTGATTCGTCGAAGTCATTAGATTGTGTCGCATAGGAGCATGAGAAAATGTAAATGAGCTATTTGGCTAAACTAGGGCACTGAAAGAGGGATTGGGGCATCCTGGTCTATAATCTGGGTGCCTTGGTATGTGAAAAATCTCTGTAAACCTCCTCCGAGGTGTCGCTAAATGTTTTCTTGTGTTCACTTCTTGTCATGTGAATGTTGTTGTATGATCGCCAAAGTACTATTAAACCTACAGTAGAAAAATCACCTGTAAAACCCTAGACAAAGCATTCAATTCCTAAAAATAAAGATGCATATAAAGGGTTCAGACTGTCCTCATCCATCACAATGGTGGACTTATCACTGAGTGTTGCACTACATATCAAACCCCATGTAGTTTTTGTGTGTGTGTGTGTGTGTGTGTGTGGAATCGTGCCCTAGGTGCTCTTGTGTGTGTCACACTTGGTGAATAGCGAACAATAACTAGATGTAAAATGTAGTAAATGTGTGCATGGAATAGAATAAACTCCCCTCCTATGAAGTGTGATGTAGATGAACCAACCTTTTTCCCTTGTGATGGAGCTAGATGGATACAAATGGATCAATAAAAGCCTTTGATGGATGCAACCTTAGGTGGTGATAGTAGTGCTTAGTGTTTGGTCCCCATTATGGTCACATAACTTTATATTTATATGGTTCTCTTGTTTGAATTTTTTAATTAACCCGAAAAGCCCGACCACCAAAAATTTAAGAAGCTCAAACAACTAGAAAATTCCCAAAAGTGTGAGGAAAGTGCAAAGAGTGTTAGAAAATACATAGTGCTCCATGGTAATTTGTTACCATATAGTCAAAGAATGCTTAGAGTTATATCATATATTAATAGCTATATTAATTAGCATATAATTTTGTTATACCTGTGAATAATATTCCGTGTTAATTGTTGTAACACCTCCCTATTTTCTAGGAGGTTGTTTAGCTATGTAAATGGCTATATATTAACCGTGTATTGAGAGTGTGAATATATTGATATTATTATTTTGTGTTTATTAATCTATGTGTATTTCTCTATGTATTCGGTCTCAAGAATATTCGTATAATCTCTTCCAAATACTAGTAGTGGTATCAAAGCGAATATGGGTAGATGAGTAACGTTGGATGACTTTACTTTGCATTAATCCTGCATCAGTGGTAGATTGGCGCAACTATCTGATTCTATACAATTATGGTGACGTGCTCGGCCTAATGTGAAATGCCATAGTAATGCACTCATCTCAAGCCTTCTGTGCACGTCAACTTTCATGCACCTTTGTGATAGGTATGCAGGCTATTTGATCGTCCACCTGTGGATCTGTTCTGTGTTCTAATATCGTGTCAATCACCATGAGAGTCCAAAGATTTTATTTCTATTATGGTTGATCCCCAAAAAGATATCATTTTGACATGCCCATAATTTCTTCCTCTCAGCCAACTTTACATTATCTTCAGGGATATCTTTGCATTGAAATCCTCAACCATCAAGCATTGGATCTGCAATTGATAGGAGCATCCTCGCAGCAAAAGCGTCCTTGAAAATCAGGAGAATTTTTTTTTGCAGTTGTATTTTCCAATAAGATACTACGTGGAGTCTACACTCAAGAAGATTGACACAAATCTAAAAAGTATTAAACAATTGAAACTTAAAATCAGATTTGTTGTGATGAATGGAGTGTTCATCAAGTTATTGAAATTTTGGTGATTTCTTCGAACATAGAAAGGAATCAATATAAACAATTTTTTAATTGGATTCTTTACCAACTTGGACTCCCATTTGAAGGTCGCATTGATCACGAGCTCCTCGCCATTGTTTTTATTTAGTTTCCGCTGAAGAATTTGTTTTTGAAGGATGTGAAACAACTCGTGGAAGAATTCATGTATATACATTGTTGCCTATAATCAGAAGCACAGTCGACTCAGTCTTCCATTTGTTCCTATTGCATCGGGCTGAGATTAAATTAAAGGGAGTGTTGTTGCATTGAAATGTGCCTTTCTTTCCACATTTTCTGCTCATGCAAATTGATCGTTGTCAACTTGAATCTCGATATCTATCTCCATTTGGTTACATCACCAAGATCTACACAGATGCCAATTAAAAAATCTTTCCATATTCAAATCACGTCCTCCATAGCCAACTACACTACGTGGCGTGTAACGTTAAGTCTCCAATTTTTCTTAAGTCAAATTGTTTTAAGTCTTTAGAATCTTTAAATATGCCAAAAGCTATATTTGACATACTTCTGTTTATGTCAACGTGTCAAAGTCTTATGAGTCTAAAATTTTTATTGTATTTAATTTTATAAAATTCTTAGTTATAATCCTATAATAATTATGACTTTAGTCAAAGTTCGTGTAAATAAGTCATTGTCAAGTGCTAATAGTTCAAAGCCGTTTCGTTGAGCCATTTATCAAAAATTGGTGTGTCGCTAATTCGGATAGTCAGGTCTTAATTATGTTGTTAATTATATGAATTTCATTATTTTCAAGTATCATTGTATTGTATTTTGTCATATTGTAGTTGTGTTGTCAAAAAGTTCAAAAAATTAAAAAAATTGCCTCATGGATGCATTTTCGGTGTTACCCGACGTCCAAGGAAATAAAATGTTTCACATTGTGGGAGGAAAGAAAAGAATAAGCTCAATATGGAAACAAATGTGCTTCATGTTCACATTTTGTTGAGTGAGCAACATGACACTGGAAGATGGAGGCACAGGAGGGTGGAGGTCAATCGGCGACCTCTCGTCAATCACCAACGACGAAGTCGCACAAAGTTATAGTGACAATTTATGTGAGTTTGTTTTTATTTAAGAATTTTAGCTTGTTGTGTGCAATATGATTTCAGAGTTCTTCTTTTGTGTTGAATAATTGAAATTTTCACATTGAGGGGGAACATGGTCTCAATGTTCCATTTTCATTTCTACCTCTTGTTCATATTTGTATTTAGTGAGCAATGTTTCCTACATAATTCCATGAAGGAAAAACATAGTGGACAGACAAAAGCACAAGGAAAAGCAACATCATGATATTGAGGTTGTTGGTTGTCCTGTAAAACCATCCTTGTTGAGGTTGTTGGTTTTCCTAAAAAACAATCCAGATCATGAGCACGCACGGGCAGCAAGCTACAAAAAAGTGCGATTGTTTTTCTCCCATGTTCACACTAAGGAGGGAATGTTAGGAAATACATAGTGCTCCATGGTAATTAGTTACCGTATAGTCAAAAATGCTTACAATTATATCATATATTGATAACTATATTAGTTAGCATATAGTTTTATTATACATGTGAATAATGTTTGGATTAATTTTTGTAACACCTCCCTATTTTCTAGGAGGTTGTTTAGCTATGTAAATGGCTTTATTAGCCTTGTATTGAGAGTGTGAATACATTGATATTATTATTTTGTGTTTATTAATCTATGTGTATTTCTCTATGTATTCGGTTTCAAGAATCTTCGAATAATCTCTTCCAAATACTATCAAAGAGGATCGGGGCACCCAAAGGGGACTAGGTGCCTGGGCGCCTCGATCTGGATGGGCACCCCAGTCAAAAATAGGGAAAATGCAATATAAAACTATGGATTGGGAAAGTATGGGCGAATGATCGAAAGTAGCAAAAGAAAAGAATGCAAGTTGGCCAAAGACATGGGTTAATTAGTACTCTTTTTCACTTAAGAACCATATGAATAGTAGTCTAAGACTGGGACTAAATAATTACCCAAAGTGCATGATTTAGTGTCTACAATGGGGATAAAAGATGTAGGGTGGGTGCGAGGTAAGTTGGGTGGAATGGGCACCACCAATTGAGTGGTTTGATGGGCTTGGGGGTTACCTTTGGATTTATGGATAAGATAGTCATGAAGGGAAATATGATTAATGTCAAGGAGTTCTTAAAACTCGAGCATCCACGAGGGATGGTAGGAGGTCCAAGGGTCTCCAAATAAGAATTAGATGGGGGTGCAATTGGTCTAGTACAGAAGAAATGGGTGATGAGATACAAAAGGATCGGTTCTGACAATGGGAATCATTTTGGATGACATGGGTCTCATGAAAAGAGACCATAGAAACAAGGGGTTGGGGGACCAAAGGTGTGGTGATCATAGGTGTAGGAGTGGCGAGCGCAAAAGTTTCTTGGGAAAGATTGTTGGAAGTGGGGATGTTGTTGGATGAGGTAGATTGTTGCATTTTCCTGGCTTGAGAATGGGTGATAACATACATGAAACAGAAAAATAAGAACTCATACAGTTTATTAATAAACAAGTCAAGCAACAAATTTTTTATCATCTTGATTATTTAGAATGATGTGAAAAAGAAGAAAATGGGCTCAAAGGGATACTAGGAAATGACCAAACTATGGATGGTTTCAGGCGTTTTGATGGCGTCCTTGATATACCTGAAGGTACATGAGGCTAAAATTTGTGATGACTACCAATACGGGGCTTGATATTGGGGCCTACCCCCGCACTTCATGCACCGCAGCGATAAGGGTGTTGGGTGCTTAGCCAATATACCGATAGTCAAAAAAATTGTAACACGGCCAAAACACCGCGACAACTTTCCTATTGGGTGATGAAATCCCAATAGTTCCACCGGGAGGAGATGTTTAAGACGTGTAATTTGATGTGTGCGTTTTGGATATGTGTGATAGAAGTGAATGCAAAGAATTAACCTCCTAATTAGACTCTATTGCCAAACAAATATGAAGGTTTTTTTTTAATTCCAAAATGAAGTGCTATATATGATGAAGACACTCAGACAAAGAAGGAAAAACAATACAAAAGGAGAAAATAGAGAAAAACAAAGAATACCTTGATAACGCTTTTTCTTTTTTCTTTTTATTTTTAAAGCAAGTAAGTTGATCAGAGCAAAGCAATCCACCACGGACGCAAACAAACAAATCTCCTACCTGCGAGATTAGTAGAAAAGAGATAGAAGAAAATGGAAATGAAAAACAATGAAAATACTCACCTAAATAGGGTGGGTCCCACCGAGCGTGCCAAAACGTTGAAAAATTTCTCACTCTTGTTTTAGATTAGTGAAATGGTAACAAAGAAAAAAGCAACTCCAATAACGTGAGGGTTTAAGGCTACCTCTAGATGAGATGATGATAGATATGGGCGCAAAATATCCTGCTCAAGCAAGCTTGGTAACTTGCACAACAAAGAGAAACTCAACAAAGAGAATGATTAGTAGATAGGATGGTGGGTTTCCGACCATGTTGGTCCCGAGAAGTGAAAACTTCCTAGGATGGATGTTAACCCACTTTTTGATAAAATATAGATAGAATATGACAATGGATAATGATCAGATGCAGAATAATTTGAATCAAACATAGAATCTGAAATGAACTAGATAAGATAAGATGCATATCTTATAAAAATAAATGATATTAAACTAAACCTGATGGGGTCGACGGCAACCTAAGAGTGATGAGTACGGTGGGACGGTGACCACAACAGAGTGGATAAAAAAATACAAAAACAAGTATGTAAAATGCTCTGGAATACTTTGAGCAAGTCTTGGGTTTGATATGGGAAAGCTATGGAAACAAAAAGAATGCAAGAAAATTGAGAGATTTGATAATTGTAGACATGGTCGCATTTACAAGTAATCTAATTCGATGGTGGTGGTTATTGGTCGATGGTGGATCGGGAAATTTGGGTCAACGATTTGGTGGTCAGCGATGAGAAACAAACACAACAAATCTACAATAAGACCTTTTTGTCACCCTCAAAATTCCCCTCTTTGTGAAAGACAAAATATGAAAAATTTGAGTTGGTCCCCTTTAGAAGTGTTTAAGTAAAGTAAGAGGTTTGAAAGATAGAAAAAAATTCACTCTTTGAAGTCTTTTTAGTGTTGTGCGGGTAAATCGGATATTTCTATCCGAAGTGTTGTCGGACCTCCCAGTTCCCCGATTTTCTGCTTTTTCCACACTACACTACTTGTCGGGTAAGTTAGACGTTTTTCTCCCGTGCATCCCAAGTACACCCAAACCTTTTGTTCGTCGATTCGCCAACTTTCCCACTTGTCCTCTCTAATCGACTATATCGAGATATTTTTGTCCCTCATGTCCCAAGAGTTGTCGGGCTTTACATTCTGCTCACCGATTCACTTTGAATTTCCCGCACTTCCTTGTCCATCGACTAAATCAGCTCCATGCGTCCCATATGTCCCATGGACTGTTTGTGCTCCCCAAACCCAATTTTTCTACATTCTTCTTATATCGGGTATATCGGCTCCACATGTCCCATATGTCCCGTGGACCGTCTAGACCAAATTTTTCCGACTTTCCCGTAGATCACCTTTTTGAGTCGGCTCGGGGTTGTTTGTTGCACATTCATTATTTTCTCTCTCCTCCATTCAGATTGGTGGCTATATAAAGGGATATAACTATTCTTTCTCCCTCACACTTGCTTGCTCATTTTCTCCTCGCTCGCGTTTGTGCAAAGCAAGTCGTTGCCCTCATTTGTACTCCTATATTTTTCTCTTGTAGGGTTTATTCAGATTCATGGTGATACTCCATTGAAAGATATCTTCTCTCTTCCTCTGTCGCGATGAAGATGTAGTACCAAGGGCACAAACACCTCTCCTTGTTGGAAACCTTTGTGCCTAACATCGGTGACAACGAAGCTTGACATCTTGACCTCGATGATTTTTGGAGTAGGCTTGAATGTGATAACCCTACTCCCATCACTCAAATGATCAAAGGCAATGGGATTACGTTCATAGTTGGTTTCCCTATCTCTATTCAGTGTGTTGATGCCGTGCTCACTTGCGGGGCTTGTTTCAATCCGGAATCAAAGGAAATTATTAATGTACATGGTGAGGTAATTACGCAGTTAGATTCTTGAAGCTATTTGTGTTGCTCTACGCATCCCAATGGCGAAGGTACCATTTCTCTCTCTCTTTCTCAAGCACAAACATTATTTGACCAGGACAATGAGAAATACAAGACTAGGGTAGCCAAGTCTTGGCTAAAGAACCCTAAAAAAGGAGCATCCCGACTTCAAAAAACATTGTTCAGAGTCGATTTCAATGAAGAACTTTCAGACATCATCACTCTTTTAGCTAGAATCATGGGAATTCCTTCTACAAATGAATTTCATTTGTGGATGTGTCCATATATCAACATTATTTGTGAGGGGAAGCAGAGTCATAATTAGGGCAAGATAATCTATGAAAACCTAATGGAA
Source organism: Taxus wallichiana var. yunnanensis (assembly GCA_018340775.1). Taxonomy (NCBI): domain Eukaryota; kingdom Viridiplantae; phylum Streptophyta; class Pinopsida; order Cupressales; family Taxaceae; genus Taxus; species Taxus wallichiana. The sequence goes on along the minus strand of CM031242.1, from coordinate 562,556,915 downwards.
CAGTTGGTTAATGTTCAGAGAACAAAGACCTTCTACATGACTTCTTACCTTATGTACACCATCACGGCATCCAAGAAATGGATTGGTTTCAATTTCATTGAGGATAAGAAATATTCCCTATATATGAATATTGTCCTCAGTTAACTCTCAAAGCCAACAATCATAATTTTAGGAGAGTTAATGGCACGTTCACCATGTACATTGTGAGGATTTTGGAAGGAGATACTGCTCGGAGATTTTCTGAAGAAGCAAAGACTTTGATCTCCAAATATGGGAGTTTCTACACACAATTTAGAAAATTCTCATATATCAGGCTAGCTAGTTTTGATGGTTCCCCTTTAAAGCTTCCTATGTTTTGCAATGATAAAATGGCCCTAGTTGAAATTTACAGGTAGTTGGATAAACTTCATCGAACTTACAAAGATAAGAAGATTGTTGCATTCATTTCCCTATCACCTTGGGAAATTACACATGCAGAATAACCCTCGATGCTCAAAACATTGATAGAATTGTTGCCCCTCTTACTCTTCATCATTTCAAGTCTCGGACCTATTTTGACATCAAGGGATATATTGCTAAGAATCTCATATTAGGTTTCATTCACTATGTTGATACTGAAGATTATTGGGCTGATTGTGTAGATGACTTTGAGGCTAGGAGAAGGTACTTTGGCAGATTTTCCTTCAACAAATTATAGATTTTAATCTTTACAAAGTACCTAAAAAGCTCCAGGATGATGAGGAAGATCTGTAATCTATTGAATATGAGAGAACCATCAAACACTCTCCTCTTGAAACCCTTGATTGGTTTGTAAAGGAGCAGGATGATTTGAAATAAGTAATCACCCTTATTATTGTGAGAACTAAGCTCTGGTCTAATAATAAGATGCAAAATTTCAGGATGAACAAAGGTAAATCTTCTTCACATGAAACTTCCTCTCATAGGAGAGAAGAACTTGCACCTGATGTTGAGATGCTCGAGAAATCTACTCCATCCTCCTCAAAAAAGGTGTACTTGAAGAAAGGTAAAAACATTAAACAAGAATAGGTTGAAGAAGTTCTTTTGGAGCAACCAGAAGTCCCTATAGGATCAGAGGATATTGTTGTTTTAATTGAGGAAGAAAATGAATGGATGAAAGAAGGAGAAGAAATAACCCCTGTCATTACTACTGATATAGAGAAAGAATGTCAAATGACTGAACCTCTAGGTTTGATGGATACTTCTTCTAAGGATATTTATGAGAATGTAACAACTTCCCCACTGGAGAAATCAGTAATACAGACACTGAGTGTGATGAGTTCACTTGTACTTGGGCCTATTGTTCCTTCTGCCTCTTCCTCCTCCTTTGTTTGGGTTCAGCCCTTCGCTTGACGTTGTGAGAAAAGAAAGTATACCTCCCAAATTGTGGTTCCTAAGTTCAATATTATCGTAGCCTTGTTCGGTTCTACTCCTCCTCTAACAAAGAAAGCAAAGATCACCTCAAGGTTAGTATCGGATTCACAAGGTCAGTAATTCATGGAGATTGCAAAGCCCAAAGAAGATAAGGTAGAGAGAGATATTTTGGTGTCTGATTTGGAACTCACAAGGATCCCACTTGGAGAATCAACGCCTGAAAGTGAGGTTCATAACCTCAAAGAAACTATCACTCGGGTCATTGAATGAGTTGAGAAGGACAAAACAGACCTTGGAGCAATTGGAAGAGCAGAATCTAATTCTTTCAGGTTTTATAAAATCCTTATTGGCAAAGGATAAGGTCTTGGATCCCACTCCATTGACTACTCTGCCACCTCCTCTAGTTCTCAACAATGATGAAGTTCAAACCATTAAGGATATTCATAAACATGTCACCTATGGAAAGGCCATTGAATCACTAGTCAATGATATGACAGTTGTTGGATTGAACTTTATTGAGGAATCCTTCAAGTCATATGAGAAGGTATCCAAATTACAGCTGAAATTCAGCACAACACTCAGTGGTTTGGAGAAAGAGCTAAAACTCTTGTGTGAATGTATTCAAGATCTCTATTCAATGAGCCAGATAGATGAGAAGATTTTATTGGCAAGCAAAGTATTTGATGAAGCCAAGAATAATCTATCAAAATCCTGGGTTTTTAGTATTGATTGGAAGATCAAGGTTTTGGAGGAAGCTATGGGAGAACTGAAGAATATGAGGCGAAAAGGGAAACTTTCAAGACTTGTGTTTTTTCTACCTTCCAATATATTCATTGTCAAATCCAGAATGAGGCCACAGGTAATCAATTTTCCATGCAGGAAATCAAGGCTCAGTTCAACACCTTCATCAAAGAAGATCTTTTCAAGGAAGAGTCCATGTCTAAACAAAAGATGAGAGATGTTTTCTCTCTTCAGTCAGCTATCACCGAGGCCAACAAGGAATTTCGGGAAAACACAAAGTTTGAGAAGGATATGGAGAAATGCCTTGGAATGTGGACCCATGCCACTTCCAACACCACCATTCCAAAATGCATGGAGATAGATGAGGCATTGAAAAGATTTAGGCATCGGATTCTTAAGATAGTGGGCCCCTCTAAGTCTCTATCGGAGGTTTACACTTATGGGTCCTAGGACGCTTCCCTCATTCTTTTGCATTGTAACCCCATGATGTAATATTTGATTAAAGACATTCTCTTAACATATTTGTTAAGTGGTCTTTAATCTCTAGATTAAAGGAAGTTGTAATTGAATGTAACCATTTTTGTAAGCTATAAAGTGAGCTCTTCATGCCATTAAAAAGGGTTGGATCCTGATATTCTGAAAATGTAATAGATTTGAAAGTGATCAATACAGAATATTTTCTCTTGTCTCTTATTTCTATCTGCTTTTCTTTCTTTCCTTGTCTAAAATTTACGAATCATCAATATTTCATGCTAAGAAACTTTGTGTTCTTATGATATGATTTCTGGAACTTTGTGTCCGTGGAATTATACCTGATATTGTCACGTGAATGATTCTATTCTATATTCCTTTGATAAGTACATGTAAGGTTATATTCATTATCTATATTACCTAAAAGTACTGTTGTGTTCTTCCCTTTTAGTTTCCTTATTCTTCTATTTTCTATGTATTGGCAATATTTATTGGCATAAAACATTTCAAAATATCAAGAATCCTCATTAATATGAAAGTTGTACATTTGTATATAAGCTTTGTTGCTCGCTTTCAATAAGGGAACCTCTCCCATAAAGAGGAGGGACTTGTTTTCCCATGACTGTTGTTTGCTAAAGTGTTATTTTACAAACTAAATGACCTAAGCTCTTAAAAATTTCCTCTTGAGGAGAGGGGGTATGGGTGTATTTATAGGGTCGACAACAACCCGCATGGGTCACTGTCGATTGCGAGAGGACCGTCAATTTGGGTGGTGGAATGATGCCCAACTCGATGCAAAGGGGCTTAAAGAGGGAAGATTATGGCTTTAAGGTGTTTAGGCGGGTTAGGGTTGCATAGGGAGGATAAAAGGTGGTTAGGGGATAGGAAAGCATTAAATGAGGGATGGTGGGAACCTATGGATGCATAAAAGGTGGTTGGAGGGTGGAAAATCATTAAATGAGGGTCTAGGGATAATAAATGGGATGTGATTAGGATAATAAATATGATTAGGGATTAATTAAATGGGATTAAGGGTGAATTAGGGGAAATAAAATAAATGATGGGGTAATATAGGAAAGTGGGAATTTTGAGTAAACGGGATTTAGGAGGGAAATGGGAATTCGAATAGGAAGAGATTTATGCATCTGCAAGATGAAGGCAAAGGGGATCGAATGCGTGATGAGGGGTAACGATACCAAAAAAAGTGATGTCTACACAAGGGATGTTATTCTAATATAATGCACTAGAACTACATTGAGCATGAAATGTAGTGCAATGCATGGTGACAATCACATTGGGGTGACCGCCAAGCTCATTATGACTAAAGCATATCATTATTTTTATCTATCTAATGTGTGCTTAAGTATTGTGCATGTAGCTAGGGTTTATTTTACAGGTATATGTGCAACACAACGAATCTTATGTGACCTACAATGAGCAAGAAGAAAAGTCCCTAAGTGACACGAAAGAAAGAACCGGATGTTTAGTATCTCTGCAGAGACTAGTGCCCATATTAGACGCTAGCACCCGGGCGGCCCTGTCCTAGTCTAGGAACTCATGTCCTTGAGATTTTTGTAGTCCATTTTCTGATATAGAGCTTGCACAACCCAACATCTACCCTTCCATGTCAATCTTTAGTCCAAAGCAGTCGAGACCTATGATGACAAGTTGAGTCATTCTCTAAACCCTATCTATCGGTCTTGTTTGGATTTCCTTTGCTTGATCTTACTTATTTAATATTTTACCTATCTAATTTGTAGTGTCATTATCTTAGATTTAATTTTATTAAATCATTTGGTGAACCAGTCTCTTACATGTCCATTGTGGATCCCTCCTTTCATGCCCATTACTCATAGTGGTAATTTTAGATCCCAAACCTATATAGATCTTGCCCCATCCACTCGACATCATCCTTCTCCCATGGTTGACCCCATCAATGAAAACATTCTTAGTAATTCCAAGCAGATCCCTCTCAAGGATATCAAAGCATCCGATAATTTACATTCTTGTGATGAAGATACCAATGTCGATCAAGCCCAATTGGATGCCCTTACCAATTTACGGTCTACAATACATGATAATCCAAACCATGTTCTCGCATATCATTGATGCTATATTGGATGTTTAGCGTTTCATTGATAATTCTACCAATAATAGTATGATTCTAACCTTACTATTCTCTACTACTACTTCTTATATCCCACTTTCTTTCCCTCGTTCCAATATTGAAGTCTTTGTCATTCACATAACTATTCCTTCCCCTTTCTACTCAATATAATTCTCCTCTTATTTCACATATCCATCCTAATTCTTCTTTGGGTACCCAAGCTTTAGAGTCTCTTTATCATGATTTACATGCACAAATTTGTTAATTACAAGTTACTTCTTCATCTCCATCCCTTGATTCTTCACTTCTTCTTCATAGTCCTCTTGCACTTGAAGTGTCTTCTTATCCACTCCTGTCAATTTTGCTTCACCAAAGTTTCCTCTATTCGATGGCCATGGAGATCCTCAAGAGCACCTTAGATCCTTTCACATTGCTTTCCTAGACTACACGTGTGATGACACCCTCTTAACCAAGTTTTTTCCTAGGAGCTTACAAGATTATGCTTTGCGATGGTTCTATGAATTGCCCTTACCTTTTACTAAATCATTTACTACTCTTGTTGATTTGTTTTTAGCTCATTTTTTTATGAATATTGGAATGAAAATATCTTATGCACAAATGGCTAAAATTAAACAAGGATCTAATGAACATCTTAGTGATTATGTATTGCATTACAAGAACAATCTTTCTAAAATGAACAATGTATTAGTTGAATCTGAATTGCAAGATCTATTTATTCAAATTCTTTTGCCTCATTTACAAGAATGTGTGTTTTTTTATTCCTATCATTCCTTTGACCATCTATTTCATACCTTGAAGACTCGTGAGACTAAGTTACTTTCTTTGGGGAAACGTAAACATTGTTCTAATATTTTCGATCATTCCTCTTCTAAATTTCCAAGCAAGGCTCCTTTTAGACCCAAGTCTAATGATGTCAATCCTTATGTCAATTTTGTTTCTCCTAAGCTTCAGCTCCAACCCACTCAACGTGTATTTACTTGATTTCCTTATCCTCCACATATGTTGTTGCCCCAACTCATTGAAAGCAATCTGATTTCTCTTCCACCTCCTCTTGAGTATGATCCTAATAGGACACATGGAAAGAAGTTTGATGAGCATGCACATTTTGATTACCATAGATGCAATGGCCATTCTACTAAAAAGTGTTTCAAGCTTTTCCATTTGATTCAAGATCTCATTGACAATAATGATATCCAGTTGCATGAATCCACTACTTCCACTTCCAAATCTACCAATGACAATGGAAAGTTAAAAATCTTCAATGACCCATTACCTAAGCATGACAAGTCAACCCCGAGTCCTCTTATAATCATACCTACCACACAATGCCTCCTAATTCTTTGGATCATCCCCTTGGATTCCTTGTTGGTGCTACTAATCTCCCATCACATATTATCACTTTCACTGATGCTGATTTTCATGCCTCATTCTCCTCCCATAGATTATATATTGATGCTTCGTTTGGCCCCATGTCGTCAACAATGTTATGGTACATCCTACATTCAAATACAATGCATGCTCATTATCTTTCTTGTAGTCCATTAGCTTCCCTCTATCTCAGATGACACGCAAGTCTCCCACTTCTCATGGCCATGTTATTCTACCCATTATTATGGGCCTCTTACTATTTCTATGTCATTTATTATTGGATCTATTGTTACACATTGTGACATGCTCTTAGGACTCCCTTGGCTTCGGGTTTCCAAATTTGTGCCTTCTATTGTTCACTTGTGCCTTAAGTTTATCCATGAGCGACATCTTATCACTATTCGAGGCATTCCACCATGGACACCTTTTTCCTTGGCTCCTTTGGTCGTCCCATAATTAGTTGTTCCTATTTCTAGTGCATCTTCTCTTATTCATGATGACTCCTTAGCCTTGACACCTCCTATGGTACATGGAGCCCTTTCTCCTCTTACGACACCTTTTGCACATCCATCTCAGTTTACTTCACATATGGCTACCACTCATTGGCCTCATCGCATCTATAGATCCCATAGCCCACCCCATAGATCCCGATGTGTTTCAAGAAATATTAGATTTACAAGAGGTTTATGAGGCTTTGTTTCAGGATGACCTTAGTGAAAGGAATGCCCTTAAAAATGGGCCTCGTTAGATACTCATGTTTCTTTTCGTCTACTAGAATTTATATATCAATAACAAATGGTAAGAAATTTGATTTATTGCATCACCCTCACACTATGTCCTTACAATGTTTTGAAAATTATATTAAATTTTTTAAATAAATATAGAAGAGTTGGAGACATTTTTCTTATGGTGTGATGTTGTTACGATAATGCCATTGCACATATATGTGTACATATCTATTTCATTTAGGATCAAAACATAGACTTCCAATGATATTTGGATTCTTCTTATTGTTAAAACTCATGCATAAATGATTGAGTTATTATAACCTTTTTAAAAGCTTATTGTAAGATTGTAATGATGCATCGATGGTAAAATTAGGTCATTGTTTGGTCCAACATATGATTCAATTGTTATTTGACTATTATTTGTTGACACATACATTAATTTATTATCAATATACTTCTTTTGAAATGTTGTGTTTATGTTCTCTTCTCTTTTACTTTTTAATTTTATATTTTTACCTTACAACTCGAAAGATTCTAAAAAAAAATAGAATTTGGTTTTAAATTATTACGTGTACATATGTGTAGAAAGCGTCACAACTCTTGTTTATATGGCTACACGTTAATGTAATCTCACGAGGTTTATGTGTTTACATGGAATTTGAGAGATGGAGTAGGAGGAATTTGAGGTACTAGGGGATTTTAAAGTAAATGGCCATCTCCCTTCCTTTCCCCGTTATAATTTCCTCAAATCCACTCGCATTGTGTTCAAATTCTCTTTTTCTTCAAATTATGATGTTTTGATTTTTTACTATTGGTTTGCTAACACATATATTGATTTACTATCAACATACCACATATAAATGACACATAGTCCACATGTCACTTACCAAAAGAAAGAAACGGGTTCGTATTTTCCCTTCAATTTTAACTTCTTTAATGCCTCCCCTTTGTCTTCTACATCGCATAATTTGGGTGTGATTTCTAGTTTTTAGTTCTTTCAAATGCCCCATCATAGGTTTTCCTTTGTAGTTCGACATTTCTTGTCTATAAACTTGTGGGTGCTAGATACATCTTTACTACTTTGAACTTTGGGTTTATAAGATTTTGGCTTTGGTCTGCATGTACATGTGACACCTTTACATATCACTTTATGTACTTTTTCTCTTCAGATGTTACTTTGTGCTTACTTTTGTCACAATTTACAAATATCCACCATTGTTGAGCTTGCATTTAGTGTTTGGTGGTGGTTTGTAGATTGTTACCAAGTCACCGAGCTTCGTTCTCATAACAAACTGTGTCCATCGCCTCTTGTTTGTTTTTTATAACCAAATCACCTGATGGCATTGAGTGATATAATTTTCCTAAGCCACCACAAGCATAGCCCCACTCCATATTGGTTTCCTTATCAGAATCTATTTCTTGAGAAATAATGCAAGAGGATATTTTACAAGATCTTGTTTGTGACCCTCGTGTCGTGGATTTGCAGCACAGACATCATCTCCTACTTTGGGATCCCCAAAAAGTAGTCGTTCCTTTAATTACTTCGGAAAATTTTTTGACATGCACACAATCTAGAGCACTACTGGTGTATACACCTTCGCGTTGTTTTATGGCTATCATTTGTTTTGTATTTTTGTTAATGGTGGTGCAAATTAACTTGTAGCAAATATTGTGTTGTTTATTAATCCATAGTCATTTAATTATCAGACCTAGGGACGTAAACTTTCAATATTGCCAGTGTTGTATGCACAGTTACAGATGTTGGGAGGTATAAGGGAAAATTGCTATCACTATAATTAGGAAATACAATGTTAGAAATGAACTAGTTTATGATTGGAAATGAATACTATGGCTATCATTAAAGCATGTAAAAGATGATCATAAATAAAGAATAAGTTCTGCAAATCTAATCTAATCATGCAAGAAACTATAACAACAAACAAAAGGAGAGGGTTAGTAGACCACAAGTGGGCCCTGCCTTGGGTGTTAATCCCTCCTAAGGCCTATGTCTAAAACAATTTAACGAACTCGATTTTATTCAATAGCATGAAGATTACAAATGGAACGTACAACAAAATCTCTACCTATGGATCGATCCCTTTCCTACAACCTTAGCATTCTTTTTATATTCTTCCCTTTGAAGAGATGTGAAGAGACTACCTCATTACTAACAATTACAATTTGATTAAGTAAAAGATCACAACCAAGCAATCCGGAGATTCTCATGCATGCAATAGAAATGTTAAAAGGTATCCTCATACAATGACATAACTTAACAAACTAATTGATTTAAACAATCAGTTATCAAATTAAATCAACTAGTTCCTTGTTGGAGTTGCAAAGCATAATCAGGTGATGGCGTTGAATCTTCTTTGTGTTCTCATAACTGCTCCTTTAGCAACACATGCAAACTCAGGTGAAGTGTCCACGTTGCTCAAGATTTCCAAAATTATGGTCTTGTATATGTGTGTGACCTCCCTTGGCTGTAGGTGCTTTGTTGTGGACAAGTCCCTTTACATTGTGAATGAGTTTCTTTGGTTGCATGTTAGTGGATACACATAACAACTCTTTGGCAATCAAGGCTGACATTTATTCAAAGCACTATTTAATCATCATATTGCATTCAGAAGAATAAATGCATCCATAATCCACAAAATAAAGTAAACTTAGTAATAATTATATTAACTAATATAAGTGCCATAAGTTCAAGATATAACAAATATGTTCAACAATATATGGGAAACACAAGTTCAGGGGGTACACATGGATAAAAAAATACAATAGATGAGGCATTTTAAATAGTAAATAAAATGGCTCATCGGGAGGCATGTGTCTTTGTCAAAGCCAGGAATCATTGTGTGCTGAAGGGGCTTACCTCTTGTGATGCCACATCGATACACCCCTAGTTACGTGGTAGATTGTGTTGTGCAAAGGTTGTTAAAGTTGTTTGTTGAAGAGAAATTGCCACTTCATCATGTCGGCTTCAAAAATTTCTTGGTAGGCATAAACAATCATTCTAAAATAGATTTTCCTTTTGTTATGGTTGATATATTTATTTTTATTATTGGTGTTTTCATCTTGCCTCTTGAATACTAACTTACATTGGTTGTTTGGTTTTGCATGGTTGGTTTTCCTTTTAGTTGCATTATTGGTTATCGACAATGAAAACTTGAAGTGTCATCCCTGGTCCTTCATTTCAATAACTTTGACATCGTCACACTTTCATAGGGACAATGAATTTAAATGGTGCCAATTTGTTGTTAATGTTTTACACTACGAGACAAAGTAGATCTCCAAAACTAGATATTGCGAGAATGTTAAAGGCTCGACTTGGTTTATCAGATACATCTGTGATTTACTTCTCCAAATTACACACTATTGGATCCCATTCTAGAGGGTTTGGTATGGCTTATGACTTCATGAAAGATGCGAAAAAATATGATCCTCCCCAAAAATTGAAGAAAATGGGCATTCCAATGGAAAACTTGAAATTTGCAATGGAACCAAAGAAATGTGCAAAGAAAATCATGTGTGGAAGTTGTTATCACCAAATCACAAGTATTCCCCAAATTGTTAACCTATGTAAGCTGAGGCATTCGGTGTGATTGGGTAACATGGAGTTATCCTAAAGTGTGGGACATTGCGAATGGGATAACTCTCTGGTTCCTCTTTCTAAACCTAACACTATACTACTCCAAAATGTAGAAAAACACCTAATCTAATCCTACCCTAACACTTTCAATGGGATAGGGATAAAGAGAGATTGCATGAAATGTAAGAAAGCCTACACTAGAAGCAGTGATAGCACCAAGAGAAAGGGTTGTTAGATGTAGCATCATGGCGGAGTGGTAGCAGAGCTCACCAAGCTCATTGGAGTCACTCCGCATAGAGAAACCGTAAATAAAGAAGAAATAGCTCGACAATCGAGCTTGGGCCATGGCGGTTTGGGGAGTCGGTGCAAGCATGTGAGGATGGCTTACCGAGTTACTTCGCGAACCCGAGTAATGTCCAGGCGACACAAGTTTACTGAGGTCGGCAATGGCTCCTCGACATTCTTCGCAAAGGAGCTCAACAGTTTAGCGGCTAGGGATAGTTTTTCAAGAGCTCGCAAAGCACAATTGAACCAGTCGTGAGGGTTGTCAAATCATGGGGGCACGTTGGTTCGGAGGTGGCTCGGGCGAGCCCAAGGGATATCAGACTTGGCATTGGACCGAAGTAGATCATAGGCAAGTTGATCAAGTCGAGGAACTTGAAGGTCGACGTGGTGGATTGGGGTGGAAGGATGGCTCGCAAGCATGAAGGCGAGCTTGAGGAATCTCGGTGAGTTAAACTCACGAGACGGGGTGATGACTCGGGGATTCCGACCCGAAGTGCAAACAGGTTGGCTCACCTAGTTTCTCGGCGAGCCTAGCTAATGTGTTGTCAAAAATGACTTGGGCTATAAGGTCGGTTAGGGCATGTTTGGGAGGCCGAGAAATGTTGGCGAGCTCGAGACTAGATGCAGGGTCGGCGATGCATACAAAGCGAAACACGCACAGGAGAGTTTTGGAGAAGAGCGAGTTTGAGGTGCGAAACTCGGTGAGTAGCTCGGGTTCAGAGTATCGTGGAAGTCTGGTTTCAGAGAATGGCCACATCGGACTTTGGAAACCAACTCGCCAAGTTGGTGTAAAATAAGGAGAGATGTCCAAAGTCTAAACTCTAAAATTCAGATTTTAAGACTTTCGGACATCGAGAGGTGTCAATGAGGGAAGAGCTCGACGTGGAAAGGGGTCTTGGACCGAAATCCAAATTTTCTTAGTCAATGCATTTGGCGGGGTGGTTTCAAGGCAGTATGATGGGGTGTGAATCGAGCTACCAACGGGTGGTTCATTTCGGTGACGTGGCATGGTGAACCTCGAGGCGCTCAACAGGTAAGTCGGGACCTGGCATGTCGGGAGAGTTGGTAGAATTAAAAGTGCCCAATGAAAGAGTTTGTGGTATATCCTGAGGAGCTCGGTCAACATGAAACTGTTAGGAGAAGGGGAGGAGCGCTCGGTAGGAATAATGAAGGGGTCAGCTAGTGTTTAATATGAAGTGTGTCTTCGGGGAATTCATTCAAAGGTAAGGTGAGGTAAATTAGGGCGCTCGAGCTGGTGTGAGGCATAAGGCGGAGTGAACGATGAATATCTCATCAGTGTAGTTGTAAAGAGGAGCTCGCAGAAGGTAAAATGAGGAGCTCACCAACCAACTCGCCGAGCTGGCTGGCGAGTTGACCACCCAAACAATGCTAGATCACCCTCCATGCAAAACTAACTCTGTGGGTCCCACCAATGGACCTAGGATGATCTCAAAAAAATGAAAATATTATTTTTAATTAAATGGAGGAAAATTTAAATTAATGAGGTATGGTGGGGTGGAGTTTTCTTCAGTGCAAGAAATGATGCAAGCAGGTATGGGGGACTACAAGAGAGTATGGGCAAAGCATGGCCTCCTTGATTTCTTTGCATGTATCCCTAGATTTTAGGGATTCTTCTCTCCTTCTCTCACACACTCATAATTCTATAAATGGAAAAAGGAAGCATTATTTTAAAGGGTTACAAATTTTTCATGCTTCCCCCTCTTCTTCTAAGCCGAGTCATTGTAAATTTGAGGCTTTCAAACCTTCCTTCTGAAAATTGTAATTCGCAACTCTTGGCTCTTCTTGTTGTAATGATGCATTGTGCATGTGCTTGGAGTAATTAAAATGATGTTTTGTGATTAATTGTTTATCCTTGCATCATTTCTCTTGCTTCCTCTTGCCTCTTATTGTGCTTGCAAGTTTTGTGCATTTTCTTGTTTCCATTGTAGGGTTTAGAAGTGTTGTGCTTAATTGGGAATGGTGTAATGCATATATTATAGTATGTGATACCTAGTCTATCATCTTTATGATCATCCTTCTCCATTTGCAGTTTGGGAATTGTCTAACAACCCCTTCTCTTGGTGCTATCACCGCTTCTAGTGTAGGTTTTCTTTCATTTCATGCAATCTCTCTTTATCCTGTCCTTGGAAGTGTTAGGGTAGGATTAGATTATATGTTTTTCTACATTTTAAAGTAGTGTAGTGCTAGGTTTAGGAAGAGGAATCCGGCCTTCTCCGAGAGAGTTATCCCATTCACAAGGTCCCACACTTTAGGATAACTCCATGTTAGCTAATCACATCGAATGCCTTAGTTACACAAAGTTAGCAATTCGAGGGGTGCTATGATTTGGTGATAATAGAAGCAATTCAAAATTTGTCATCAAGAATAAGAATGTATGGTTGGTCTTTCTCCATGTTTGCTATTACATTTCATTTATTATCTTTGTTACAATGTGTGGCTTTAAAGTTTCTATATGGGAAAAAAATTGTGCCATAATGTCGTACCAAAGAATCCTTATGCCTAAAATTTTGTATGTGTCGAATGTTTTCCCATCTTTCATGTTAATAAGCAAAGACACTTGAAAGAGTATGATGTTCGTGTCATTTTTTCTTTTGTTAATATAAGATTGCATAGTTACCGAATATGTAAAAGTAATAATACGTCTTTTGAAATAATGCCTTGATGTTGGTGCTCATTTATACTTTTTTGGTTTTGTCATCTTCAATGTCATGACATTCTTTAAATGTCATTTTTTTGTAATTGTTTTTACTTATGCATTATGCACGCCCTCTTTTTCCGTTCTTAATATATGATATTTTTTTACAACTTTAAAAATCGATATATTGTCATTGAGAATAAGAATTTATTCTTTCAAGCCAATGTTAATAAATAACTTGAAATCTGCAAAGGAACCAAAGAAATATGCAAAGAAAATCATGCATGGAAGCAATTCATAATTTGTCATTAAGAATATGAATGTATAGTTGGTCTTTCTCCATACTTGCTATTACATTTCATTTATTTTCTTTGCTATGAAGTGCAGCTTTAAAGTTTCTTTAATTGAAAAAAAATTCCACCAAAATGTTGTACCAAAAAATCCTTATGCCTAAAATTTTGTATGTACCAAATGTTTTCCCATCTTTCATGTTAACAAGTTGTTCGTGTCGCTTTTTTCTTTTGGTTAATAAATGATTGCATAGTTACCAAATATGTAAAAGCAATAATATTGTTGGTGCTCATTTAGACTTTTGTGGTTTGGCCATCTTCAATGTGATGGCATTCTTTAAATGTCAATTATTTGTAATTGTTTTTGACTTATGCATTATACACCTCCTCATTTTTTCCATTATTAATATATAACATATTCTCTTACAACTTTAAAAATAGATATAGTGTCATTGAGAATAAGAATTTTTTCTTTCAAGTCAATGCTAATAAATAATTGCCTTCAAATATTTTACCGTTAATGTTCCCTATTTCATTCACTTATATACATTTACATAGTTAACAATTATGTAAAAACAATAACACATTTTTTTCTAATAATCACTAGATATGAATTTCCATGTATACTGTAGTGACTTTCACATTTTCAAGGACCTTCACATTCACCAACTTTTACTTGTTATTTTGTTTTCTGGTGGCATTCTTAAAATTTTCAATATTTGCAGGTTTTTTTGAATTATGCAATATGAGCCTCCTCTATTTTATGGTTTTTATTATACCACATATTTTATATACATTTTTAACAAAAGAAAATTATATTTTGTTAATTGAAGATTCTATTTAAGTATAATACTTTTTATACTTTATCTCATAGTATTATTAACTATAACTAACAACTTATGAAATATAAAAACAAAAATTGCTTCGCATCGTATCTTTATTTAGTAGACATACATTTATATAGTCTCTCTTGCATATCTATTGTTAATTTTGCATTTTGATTATTATTGCTTTTGCTAACTTAGCTTTTATACATTGCCTCATAATTTTATTTTCTTATAAACTAAGTTTGTTTGTTTATATACATTTACATAGTTCACAAATACATAAAAGTAATAATACAGTTTTCCTAATAGTTGTAGGATATGGATTTCGTGTTTACATTAATAACTTTTTTCCGAGTGTAGCAAAGCATTTCCTTTTTAATCTTTTTTTTTTTCTACTACTTTTCCCTTTCTTGAAGATTTTGCTTCAAACAATTCAATAACTTAACCTTGATTGCAATATTCATAATTGATTACAAGAAATTGTTGCATACATCCGATCTTGTTTTGTGTTAAAACCATAGTTTCTTCTAATTTCTTTATGTCGTTATTGTCTTCAAAACTAATTCATATTTTTCAGCTTTCTAAATATTCATTTCATGACCATTAAAGTTTGATAAAGTTACAATCTTGTATCCCTTCACTTTATCTTGCCCTCATCATGGATAGCTTACTTTCAAAGGGAGGCATTGTGCAAATTGTGGTTGGTGAAGCTACTATTGAACCAACGTTGTAGTTATTGAACCTTGAACCTATTCATTTGAATCTCGCATCTGGAATGCAACATCGTGTACATATTTTTGATGGAGTGCATTTCGAGGTGGTGCTACTACCTTCTAAGTTTACAAGCCACATCCTAGAGAAAAAATACAAAATGGATCTATTATAAAATTGCAGAAGTTCCTTTGTAGAATGATCAAGCATGAATTGTCATACACATAAGCTTCAAAATCATTTTTGCTTAGTCATGTCACCAGAGGATGGGGACAACAAAGGAAGGAAGTCAAACAACGACCTCTTCTCATTTATTAGCAACAAAACTATACAATTCATTAGTGACAACCAACTGCACCAAAATGACCAAATGCCAAAGACAATTCTCAGGGGGCACCAGAGATCATCTCATATTGTTCAGATTAGAGTGTAAGTGATCTAGAATGGTGGCTACATACGAAGACTGAATCCTCGTCATTTCCTTTCGAGTATTTTCATGTTTGGTGTGTTATGATATGTAATGTGGAAAATAAAATTTGTGAGTATGGACTTTCGATGTTTTTCCTTGATTGTATAATGATGTAATAGATCCAAACCGCGAGTATTGAAGTCAAGAAGTTCTTGATAAGATAGTCGATAAATGTGACGTTCTCACTATTTTTGATTGGTTAGGTTGATGTTCCTATAATTGGTTGAGAGTGCTCCCCATTCATGGTTGATGTATAATGTTATCATATAAGCACCAATGTGACACGTTTCAAGGTCAAGACCATATACAAGCTATGGAACAGCATGTTGTCTAATCAAAAGTAGTGTTTCTCCCCATGCTCACACCAAGGCAAAATTTTAGAAATATATTGTTAGTATTCACATGTTGTGTGTTAGCATATTGTATATGATATGATAAGTTTTTATAACAACTCGTATTATTATTGTGTGTTGTACTTGTTAGTGTGCAAATAATAAGGTGTGAGAAATTCTTAAGTATATTACACTCTAATTAGAATGTGATAGTTCGTCTTATTATCATACATGAGTGGTTGAGTTGATGAGTATTGACTCATAGGAACCTCTCTCTTTAGTTTATTTTACAACCAGATTTTGCTGCACTGTTTCAATGGACGGTTAAAAAGAATTCTAGCTATACAAGACCATTGGACATGTCTGAACCATTGATTCAAATATAATGATTTGAAACTATGGGTACTGAGAAGTAAATAGATGTTTATCGAGGAGTAGATTTTTCCTCCGATAAGCGTATTTACAACGAGCCTTTGGCTCGTACTGTTTTGATCAATGGTTGGTGCCCTCTCCTTCCATGTGCAAGACCATAGAAAAAATAGTAGTAGTAGATCTCCTCATGCATTGTTCTTGCTATGCCATTCAAAAGTCTGGAAGAGGAGGTCCATGCACAGAAGTGCACTATCATTAGTTGGCAGGTGCAATTTAATGTCCTGCCCCAGCAATATCCGTATACATGAAGAGATCACAGGGAAATTTTCTACCGTAGATGCATGATACATTACGCCCACTGAAAGATATATTCAGCTACGGATAGGTATTTGTGCTGCACTTATTCTCCAGCTACCAAACTGCAGTGCACAACACAGCTTAACCACAAAATTTACTTACAATTGGTACAATTATTGGCCATGCGCTTCTGCTAGCTTGGACGTTGTTGAGAGGTTACTCCCATCCATGTAAGAGCTTACCCCGTTCCTGTTATGCCTCCCCATAATGTTGGCTACTGATTTTTGGGAATTTTGTTTACATTAACTTGTTAGATTAAACAAATTGTAAAATATTTGGTCTTTGCTTTATAGCCATATGTCCACACCTTGTTTCAAACCTAATATTTGGACACACTAGAAGTATTGTATCAAACGTGAATTGATCAGGTTGGACAAATTTTGGTTACATTTGGCTAAACAGAGTGAATTCTTCAAAAAAATACATTTGTTGCATATCCTACAATCATTGCAGGCCCTGTACACAGATTATTTTCAGGTATTTTGTCAAACAGTTTGTATGCCTTTGCATGATTTGCATACATTTCTATCATGGCACTTGCAACTAAAACATCTAACAAACACCCCTTCCTTGCATAGGTTAAGAAACAGAACATTCCATCAACCATGTTGGTGTCCACAACAGTAGGGGAGAAGGAGATGTATGCAAATTGTGGGAGCATTCTAAGGCACAAAGACTGTAAAGTTTTTAACTGTTCAAAAATCCAAAAATAAGGTATTTTTAACAAACCCTTTTTTTTCGCATATCCAATTATTATAGGCCATGAGATCATATATCTTTCAAAGATTTTGTTGCACTGTTCACATGCATCGGCATGCTTCCACATTTTGCATGCATATCTGATAAGGCACTTGCAACTAAAACATATGACAAATGTCCCTTCCTAGAAAAGCATAAAATCACACACTAATATTTGATACTTAGTAGCAGTCAACATTATAAACAAAATATATGATACCATTAATATCTTCAATGTTTTTAAAATGACAAGAAACAAGGTCATTAAATATGGTATTTAGATGGATGTTTTCTATCAAGACTCCAAAACATTGAATAACAAAGATAGCATTTCTACGTGGTTATAAATGTCACCCAAAATCCCACACAAGCAATATCATATTATTTCAAATCTAATTGTTTCGAGTCTGTTTGTTTCAAATTTGACTGTGATTATAAATGTTGCCCAAAAAACTGCTTAAATAATCACATATTATTTTGAATTCATTGTTTCAAACTCATCTTTTCAAGTATGAGCACAAATTTACTCGTGTTATTAAGAATAGATACAAATAATATAGATGTTATGCTTCCTATAAAAGATAATTAGGCATCACAAAAGAGGAAAGAAACATAAGGTCATTGTTTTGGTTATATTTTGAACAAATTACATTTATGCAATTATATTTGACCGTACTCACAATTATAATAACATGTATTTGTTCAACACTCTCCCCTTATCATGCCAACCTATCGGCAATCCCATCGCATGTTGATGGTGCAATTGCTAGTTTTATGTTTGTGTGCATATCTTTTGTTATTCGATCACAATGTTTAGTGTTAAAAGCTTCAACACCACGTCAATATGGGAAAAATGGTATAACTACATTAAGCGGTGGTTTCAAATAAAAGCGAGTTTCGGGTTGTAGTGCCTATTCTAGAACGACCATGTATTCCATGCACTTAATTCTAATATCGGCGACCCAACACTATATAATACATCTAATGTTCCCTTTTAAAACCGGGGATGCGATCAAATTTACAGCAAGTCCGACACAATGAATTAAATGCCTTACCTTCAAATCTTTCCAAAATGGCGACAAAACAATATCGACGATGGAATGTTGCATTCATGAGATGGCGAGGAGCTGAAAGCTTGAAAATCTCGTGTTCGATTTCCATGCATTTGCTCCTTTCCCTCTTCTTCACACGATTACTTAAACTTGACAAGGTATTGTTGACGATTATCTTTGCGGATGAACCATCAAAGTCGTGGGATACCTTAGGGATGTGGGGCATGTCCCCTAAGATAACCTCCAGGTTTTTATAGAAATTGTCTCTTCTATGTTGGTACGAGGTAAGAGTTAGAGGAAAAATAAAACAAAGTCCAAAACTAAGGCGATATGCCGAAACTTATTTTAAAAGGCACAGAGATAGATTCTAAAAAACTGTTAGAATAGTCGAAGAGCGTTTAGCATGGTCTACTATTTTTAGAAGTATCTTGAATTATCAAAGGCCAAAAAGGTGTAAAACATAATTATATGTAGATGATAGATGCATATAGAAAACCCAAGGGCATATAGCATGATAGATATTCAACATTTATCTAAAAACTACCAGCAACAATGGATGGAGGATGCAGACTATTGAGAGCTAAAATGCACACAACAAGAGCCCTTTATTCATAGAGAAAATAATGCTTAAGACCGATACTACACAAATTACAACTTTCTTCTACAATAGAGCCTTTTTAAGGCTAGCAAACACAATAACTAAGCCTAAAATTCTCTTTCATAGTTCTGGTGTCTTTCCCTTTTCTATTCCCCCCCTTTTTGTTTTTGGATCGAACATTCCTTTATAGACCCCCTTGGCTCTCGTTTCAATGTCAGAATCAGATCTTCCACCGCCAACATTCAATTTTCCTACAAAATCTTTCATTTTTTGGGCAAGATCTCAACTACATGTCTGGTGATATTTATGATCACCTTTAATTCGTCCAACTCCCAAGCCTTGTGCTCCTTTGGTTGGTGATGATTCTTCCCTGCCACATGGAGGTCATGCACTTAGTCTGAGGGCCTTTCTTGGGGCTTTGTCTCCAAACCTGTGCCTAGGTGACGTGTGGACGGTCTTGCGCAAGTTTGAGAACATTTCTTCTCTCTTTATTTGAAATTGCGCTTAGGTGACATGTGGAGACCCTGTGCATTTTTATTGTATCTTTGACTTTCTAATCCACCTAGGTAACTTTATCATGTCTGAGACATGTGGGCAGTGCGACACAAGTTTGAGAACATTCCTTTTTCGCATCATGCCCCAAGTGCACCAAAGGGACACATGGATATCTTCCACATTCAGCTCCATATTTAGTTGAATTTAGGCTCAAACAAACAAAAAAAATGAACTAGGGCCGAGGCGACAAAAGACAGTGGCTGGTAAAAGAGCTCTCACACAAAAAAATCTCTACTGATTATTGGTGACACACCAAGGACTCTGTATCTCATGGAAGGATCCAAAATCCTCTCTACCTCAAAATTCAAAATGTGGCTTACGAAACACCACTCAGAGTTGTTGCAAAGCAGCCCGATATCCGAGCCATTCCACCTCTATAGGGTAGGTTCTTCACTACAAGGCCTGGAAAGCTCAATCCAACTCGATTATCTCCTTGTGAGAAAGGTTTGGAGACTGCACTACTATGTGCAAACGGAACTCCAACTGTATGATTGGGTTTAGGATGGCTTCCACCTCGGTGACACTAGAGCTCTCTTTTAAAGACTGAAAGACAGTCTTATCTTGTCATTTGGTGATCAAGAGTTGCTAAATTTGGTCCTTTGATAGGATTGTGGAGTCATTGGGGAAGGGGAGGGGAAGCCTAATTGAACCAATTCGTTGATACTCTGCTTCCGCTCTTTGATCCCCTGTTGGAGCTGGGTCAAGAGATTCTGGCATTTGATGGATGCTTTGTTACAGCTCAGGATCTTGTTGATCTTTGCAGCAAATCATCGCATGTCTGTGATTTTGGCCCCTTATAGGGCGGAGTCGAAAGAATCATAAAGTTTCTGAATCAACAATAGTGATCCAGGGACCTTGGCGGATACGGTGTTGCTTAATGGTGGAGGTTGTGGTCTCCACATTTGAGCATAACCCATGTGCATCAGATATAAATCTGAGTGTGGGGGCTAGATTCATTGTCGTGGTGGAAATTTGGTCACAACAAGAGGCATATAGCTCCTGCACCAATGTTACAATTCCCCTTTCGGGGTTGTTGTCCCAATCTATGGGTCAAGTCCTTGACCGTGTCCTCAAATGATTTCAACCTTGTCTGGAGGTTGCCCTTCTCTACTTCGATGGCGTGCAACTTTTCCTGGAGCATAGCCACCTCCGCCTTTCTTGAATCAACCTCCTATTGGAGGGCTCCTTTCTCTCTGTGAGAGCGAATTGGCCGAGGCTTTGGATATGGCAAGTTTAGCTTCTAGATTCTTAGCTTCTACCTAAGAAGCCGCAAGGAATTCTCGTGATGGAGCTTCCTTCAACTCCTTGTGGAGTTGTTCGATCTCCTTGCCTTTTCCTTTAATCTCATCTTGTTGGTTGGCCACGGTGCTTTCTGCCTGACGAAGGTTAGTTTGTGCCTTTTGAGTTGGTTGTTGAGCTTGAGGTAGTCTGTCGTGACTACAACAACAGTTTCGTTCATTAGCTCAATCTTATCCTGAGACCAAAACTCTGCAAGGTTGGCCATGACAACACTAATAGAATAGTCGTCGGGTTGCATATGCTCTACGGGTTTGGACACTTGGGGACTAATTGTGCGATGGTCAAGGAAGTTTGTTGATGGTCATATAATGACCATATTTGCTTCGTCGCTCCAATCGACATTTCTTTCTTCTTTTGCTTCATCCTTCTACTATCTGAGGTGGCTTTGGCTGCTTCAGCTTGACTTAAAAATTCTGAGGGAGAAGGGACCACCTCACCTACGAATGAAAACCTAAATGGCATACCATATGGGATTGTAACAAGTGGTTAAGGTTGTGAGGTTACCAAAGCCAAAGAAGGGCCTATCACCACATGCGGGGAGAAAGTTGGGATGGTGGAGGGCGGTTGAGGCAAAAGGGAGGCTTTGGGAGGAGGGAGTGTCTGGGATGGGGTGACTGATAAGGGGATACCCCTAAAGGGGAAAATGGTGGTGGAGGAGGAGATTGAAAGGGGGCCCGGGAGGAGGGAGAGGGGGAGAAGATGTAGGGGTCTCGACTAACTTTAACTTTTTGTGTGGGGGCTCAACATTGATTCCTCCACTAATTTCCCACCCTGGGGAACTAATGTGAGCTACGGCATGGGTGTTCGAACCGAAGGATCTTGCTAAGAAGTGGAGGGCGTGGACTGTCTATGACAATTGTTGTTGAGAGGGCCTGAGAGGACTCTGTGGTAGTTCTCATGCGGACTACACCTTGGTGATTGTCACTATCTCCTCACTCTCCATGTCGGACCCGTGATCGCATCCCAAAACTCCTCCCATTGTTCGTCACTGGATACGCCCTCAAAATTGAGGGTGGTTTTTCTAATCTCCTGCCTATACTTCCAATAGGCTTCAATTTTTTTGTGATCCAGATCCTTGTTACGCAGGGCCACTCGAGTCCTCGTGTCATTGTGAGGGTGGGGTCATACCTGTGACGGATTGGGTGGAACGACTCCCACTTTGGAATTGGATGTCACTGAGCTCGACGAACATGTTCGGGTGACTTTGCCCAAGGTGACCACCTGTCTTCAAAAAAATTCCTGGACTCATGTTAGCAGGAGTCCAAAAATTTGTTTGAACTAAAGTGGAGGCCATCGTCCCGTCTAGGTCATACCTCCATGAGTCCTAAATTAGGGCGAAGCCGTAGGAAGTCACATTTTTGTGAGCATATGCTCCACCTTGCGTTTAATCACAGTAATTCCTCCCTTGCTCAAGGGGAGGTCAAAAGTGCCTTCTTTTTTCGACTAAGCCGAATTCAACATCCAAGAGTACCAGCTACCTGGCTATCTCTAGACCCACCACCCGTGTTGTGAGGACCCTCGGGAGCATGAAGGATTCATCTCGGAAACCATGCAATCGAATCATAGAATGTCTTGCCCCGAAAAAATAATCGCAAGGGTGTAGGGGATCTGCATGAGGATGGACTGAACAAATCTATTCATTCTGTTGTTGACCCCTTCTAGGTCAAATTCATGCAGGAGGGGCTCCACAAAAGAGTTAAAAATTCATATACATCCGACAAGCGGGACAACACATGAGTCCAAGCGAACATTGAAATGATCTTTGGGGGTCTACCTCCGCATCCCATAGCGTTAGAGCCATGTACTGGCTGAGGTACTAGGACTTCGATATAAAATGAGGTGGAACAAATACGAGGAATACCTAAAGGTAGAGCTTACTGGGAACATGGTTAACTGCTCACAAATAGATTCCGAAATAACTTCGGCGAAGTCGAAGCAAGACGTTTTCTTCTTCTTCATGGACCTCATTCTAAATAGGGCCGCTATTTGCCAATCATGGACATTTCTATCTGAATCTTGGCCAAAAATGAATGTTAACATGGAGCAGGCATCTTGAGAATCTGCCATTAGTGACTTTAGGGAATGGGGAATCCTACGGTTCCCGAACCGCCTAAATCTGTATTTTTAACTCCCTATTGAGGAACGAAGATTTTTCCAAAGCATTGAGCCTCAGACATTTTTGAGTTTGGCCATGTTATAGAAACTGGTCGTTGGGTCATAGACTAGGGCCAACATATCTCTAATAGCTTGAGGTGTGATTACCACCTTTATATTTTTCCCTAGATGACATTGGTGTTAGTATTGAAACAACTCGCACACATCTGTACGAGCTCTAGGTATGGGTGCACGAGAGGCACCATATATTGAGCGAGTGTTGTGCTCCAGATTCTTGAGCCAAAAGACTTAGAATTCCCTAGGTTAAGAAACCTGGCGTGGGATACCTCCCTCAGAGCTTTGGGATTTTTGCTGAGAACAGGGTCAAAGACATTGTCGACAAAGTCTGAAACTATGGAAGGGTCACTAAACCATGATCCCCCATCAGGGAACCTCATCCTTGGGTGAAGAGGGCATGGGGGTGCATGTTGCCTTGCATAAGACTTCGCTTGTGGTGTAGAGCTAGAAGTCGCCATGGCAGATTTCAAGACTAGGAGAAGGCTCTGATTTTTGTCTACTCGAAACTCGGAGGCTGGGTGGAAAACTCTTAGCGTTTGAAATTAATTTGTTGGACGCCCCCTGACTTGTCTTAAATAACCACCTTAACTTATGTAGAGTAATGGCTCACGCGTATATAGAGTCACATCATATAATAACCCTTTTGATTTAATGACCCTAAGCGCCAAACTTTATGTTTTCTAAGAGATTTTGCGTAAATTCTTGATCTTTTTCCCAAATATCTTAGAAAGACGTTGGATCATTAACTTCAGGGAAAATTAGGAAGATGCACTTCCTCCAAAACTTCAAAAAGAGGCAAGGGTGTCGCGCGGGACACGTGTCCGAGACATTTATTGAAAGGGGAAAAAAAAACAAACAAGGCAAAAGGCGAGGAAAAGCAAAAGCTATACATATGATACAATACTTCAACAAAGAGACTCAATGGAAAGGCTTTAAGTGAATCCCGTTTACCAAAATCGCTAAGGGGTCACCTTCCATGGTCTCAAGTTCGAAAAGTGTTGTGTTGCTTTGCATGCGCTAATTTTGAAGGGTCCTGTCCATAAGGGGTCGAACTTTCCGTGATTTCCAAGCTTGACAACCTTGCATCCCATTTCAAAACCATAGTACCAACTTGGAATTTTGATTCCAACATTTTTTTATTGAACCTAGGTTTTCACCACTGATGGCGATGATCATGGCTTCATGAGCGGCCTCCCGCTTCTCTTAGAGCTTTACTAGCTCGGCGAGTCTTACTTGCATTGCCCCATTTTCCTCTATCTCAATTTGTTTTAATAGTTGTAATGCAGGGATTTCTAGGGTAATTGGCATCACAACACTTTTCCCGTAAACTATCTCATATGGCGAGGCTTTCAGGATCTGTTTAGGTGTGATTCAATCAACCCATAAGGTTGTTTTGACGTGTTCATGCCATAACCTCTTATGCTCATTTCCCATCCTTTTTACGAGCCTGATCAGATTTTTGTTAGTGGATTATGTCAAATTGTTTCCTTATAGGTAATAATTGGAGGATGTTTTCTAGATAGATCCCATGCCTTATAGTGAAGTCAGATATTTTGGCCCCCAAAAAGCCTTAGCATTATCTGATATAATAGTGTGGGGGGGTCCGAAGCGGGTAGTGATATCTTGTAGGAGTTCCAGGATCACATTCTCGGTGGCCTCTTTTAGTGGAACTGCTTCCGCCCATCGGGTGAAGTAATCGGTTGCATTGCAGTGAGGATCCATTTGTGCTCGGTGCTCGAAGCTAGGTTGACCATACCGATGAAGTCTAGACCCCATTGTGCAAATGGTTCCTCAATTAGGATGGGGTTAAGAGGTAATGCCGCATTCCTCCGGAAGCCCGTATAAACTTGACAAATCCTGCATCTGTTTGTTTCTTAATCGGAACGAACAAGGTTGGCCAAAAGTACCCTGCTTGCAAGATTTTTATAGTTGTGGTTTGGGTAAAAAAATGGCCTCCCGAGCTCCCATGGTGCAACTCGTGTAAGATCCTTTCAGCTTCTTCATTCTCCAGGCACTGAAAGGATCCCGTTAAAGTTTATTTTGAAAAGGAAATCATCAATCATGGTGAACTTGGATCCATGTTGCCTATAGTACCTTCTCTTTTTGAGAGGGAGATGGCTTGGGTATTTCCCTATCTACATGAAGCGGATCCTATCCGAGACCCAACTATTAGAGTTGCTTTCTTGGATATAGAGTATCTTCTCGGGCTCGTCATTAGTCGGGGGCATGGGGTCTTGTGTAAGATATTGGCATAGGCCCCTTCCCCGTACTAGCTTTGTAGGCTTTATCTCAATGTCATATTCGAAGATCTTAGTGATCCAGTTAGCTCTTTTATCTGTTATCTCACCCTTTGTTATATATTCCTTGACGCTAGAGTGTGCCACCATAACCTTGATTCTACTATGGGTGACAAGGTGCCTAAATTTCTTTAGACCCTTGACTATAGTGTAAGCTTGTCTTTCTACAAAGTTATACTTGGTTTCATAGTCATGGAGAGTTTTTGAAAAGAAGGCAACCTGGATGTTCCTCTCCTTGAGACTCTCCTTTCTGTGTTAACACGGATGTTATGCTATGCTCACTCCCGTATACATACATGATGAAATCCTTTGAGAAGTCGGGGTTTGCAGCAGCAAAGATGGGAGGCGGATGTGATAGCCCCCTTAATTACCTCAAAGGCCTGACGGCCTTCAAGCGGTCCATTTGAAGTTAAGGTCCTTCTTAAACATTAGTGTGATTGGGTGGATTGTCCCAATAAAGTCAAATGAACTTGCTGACAAAATTGATCTTTCCTAAGAAAGATTGGACCGCTTTCTTATTGACTGGTAAGGGTAGTCCCATGATGGCTTCAACTCTTTCTGGATCAATAAAGATTCCTTCCTTTGAAACAATGTGTCCAGGAGTTTTCCTTGGGGTACTCAAAACACATTTCCTCGGGTTCAGGAGATCCCAAATTCTTGGCACTTCTCGAATACGGCTTCCAAGGCATCAAAATGATCCTCCATCGTCTTGGTAAATACCATGAGATCATCTAGGTATATAAGAATTACCTTATTGATCAATGCGCTCCAAACACGGCATCCATGGCTCTTTGAAAGGTAGCTCTAGCGTTTGTGAGTCCAAATGGCATTTTTCGCGTATATAAGGTTCCCCACTTTGTTGTGAAAGTGGTCTTATGTTGGTCTCCTTCCATGAGCCATATCTAGTTATAGCCTAAAAACCATCCAAAGAAAGAGAATCTCTTTAAGCCTGCAATTGTTTGTAATATCTTCTCCATGGAGGGTAAGGGATAGTGATCCTTAAGGGACACTCTATTTAGGTCTCTGAAATCTACACAGAGCCAAATTTCACTATTTTTCTTCCTTACCGGAACTAGGTTAGAAACCCATGTTGTGTGCTTGATAGGGAAGATTATTTTGGCCTCTAGGAGCTTTCTAAGTTCCTCGGCCATGAGGGATTCTATCTTTGGGTTCACGGGTCGTTGCTTCTAGCATACGAGCTTAGTTCCTTCTTTGAGGTCAATGGTGTGTTGGATGATATCCTTGTTGTAACCGTGTAGGTCGTCATACGTCCAAACCATCACTTTGTCATACTTATGGCATAGAGCCACAAGTCTTTCCCTTTCCCTTTGGGTGACTAATCTCCCGATTTTTAGCTTCCTCCCATTAGTCACTTCTAGCTCGACGTAATCCTCCTTAACCGTTGCAAACCTCCTTCAATCTGAATTAGCATCGTTAGAATCAAAAAGGCTCTCTAGTGTTATTAACCCTTTTGGAAGTTTGTTCGTCTTCAACTGAATAATTTGATCTCCATAAGCTTCTTTAATTTTGGGTTGGAGTTGGTTTCACAAACTGGTCGGATTGCTAGAGGAAGTGTACAATATGTCGGTCATTGTTAAAAACCTGCCAATGATTGATGTTATTGGGTATAGATGGGCGGATGATCAATTTTATTGTACTTTCATTCGCTATCAAGTCCTAGATCGGGTTGAATTGCGACCCGATTAAAGCCATCCTATCACCTCCATATTTTGGTCTCGAGGAATAACCTTGATATTAAAGGCTTCAAAATCTTCAATGAGATCCCACACCCTGTGTTGATAGGACCTCATTCTTGGATTCTTTGTGGTGGCGGTGTTCCTTACTTGTGTCACCACCAACTCCAAGTCGCCAAAGACTCTCAACTGTTTGATGCCCTCCTTTCGTGCCATGGCCAAGCCATGTACTAAGTATTCAGATACTCTGCTTCGTTGTTGGTGCAAGCAAACTAGAAGTGAAACGCCTAAAGTATCTTCTTTCCGCTTGGGGACGATAAACATATCTCACTCCTGAGCCATTTTTGCTTCTAGCTCCATCGAAATGTAGGGTCCATATCTGGGAATCCTTGATGGGACTCCCTTCTCTTCTATCCTCTTTTTTTACCACCTTTGGAATTGTGGAGTCTTCGTCAAAGATGACGTAAGTGCCCAAACTAATTGAATCAAAGTTCTCGAAGGGATCGCGGGGGAGGTTGGCTAAATAACTACCGCTTTGAAGGTTACCATCCTCTATATATGATTCCTCTTCTCGGGTGATCATGGCGTGGGAAGCCTCAAAGCCTGAGACCGCTTGGTCCGTTATATGTTCCTTGGCAAGGGGTTCTAATAATACCTTCATCTTAGACCCATACTTGGTCCGCAGAATCAGATGGGACCAATCAAGAGACATGTAGCCTCCTATCTTGGTCGTGAAATCATGGGAGAGACATAGTCCGAAGACTGGCGGAACGTCAATTACTACTATATCCTGTGGAATGGTTATGTTCGGACAAGAATAAAGCTGCAACAAGAGTCCCTTGATAGCTCCTATGGTTTGGACTGATTTTCCATCCAATTATATGACTCCTTTCCTTATGGGCTCATATTTAATTCCCAAGGCATCTTGTAATTTCTTTGGGCATGATCGTAGTGCTTGCACCAGAGTCTATCATGGAGTTATGCAATAATTTCCTACCTATTATAAGAGTCATAAAAAAGGGGTTGGGCATTGGTTTACTTACTTCTCCCTTCTTATTTAACAACACTACCTCTGTTGGGGCCCGAATCATTTTTACCTATTCCTTCTCTTTCTGGTGGAGGTTGGGTCGTCATTTGATCAGTGCTTCTTGGAGCAACTCCTTTTGCTCTGGAATGCCCAGAAGATCCCACAAGGATGTGTTAGTTGGCGCTTTCTTGAGTTGTTGGACCATGTTTATCGGTCCGAGCGATGATGTCTTGGACGGTGATTGGTGTTTCATTCCTTCAATTATGGGATGGAGGGCACCCTAATTCTGGACAGTTCTCGGGGCTTCTTTTACAACCATCGGTGGTGAGACTGTAATGGTTGGAGGCTCTTTTTGCGTCCCACTAGTCGTAGTTGGGATAGGAGCGGTCGTCTCTATCATCCTTTTTTTAAGCGAGTGTTGTAATTAGATTGAACTGGGTTGGAAGCAAATACCTCGTTTGTAAATACAAATTCCTCTCCTTCTACCCATGAGAAAAGTGTGTGCTCTGGTGCGATCTTTGCTTCTTGCTCCAAGGACATCCCTTGAATCTACGCAACAAGGGCCGCATTTTGGACTCTCGTGGACTGGTAAGGTCTTGATGTGTTAACATCGTAGCCTTCCCTTGCTCTTTGTTTGGCTACCTTTTGCTGTAAATTTCCTTGGGGACAGTCTCTTGGCATGTGAGGAATATTACAAGGGAAGCACCATGCGTTGGGGTCTTCTGCCAAATTGTTTTGCCCGGGTACCATTTCCTTCCGCTATTGGGTGGGATGGTTTGAAGTGGTGTTGGCACCGAGACGAGTTGGTTAGACAACTACGCAGACGGAGGCCTTTGGGTATTATGATGTTGTGGGGAATAGGCAGGGCTCCCACCCTGATAGCTTTGATAATTTTGTCTTGAGTAAGCGATTGGAGTCCTTTTAAGATTTACTATCTCATTAGAGAAGTTTCTAAGGATATTTTTGACTTCCTCCATCTCGGGAGAAGAAGATGATGACGTTGTAGTGGGGATAGGCATCGGATGAGAGGATGGGTAATTATATATAGACGCAGGGGCTTGGGTAGAGCTCGAGACCTGTGTTTGTGAAAGGGGAGTTATTTCGGGGTATATTGGCAAAAGGGCTCTCGGGGAAGCTTACCGGTATCTATTAAATTGTTCTTGGCTTGGATCACAATATCATATGCTTGTGGTAAAGAGTCCCCTCCTAACGATTGAATCATCACAAAAATATCCGAATTCAAAGCCTTCAAGTAAAAAACAATAGCCATACCTGCAGCGGCATTGCTAGAATAGGAATCCTTTGCCACGTTTTGTGAAATCTAGTGTTAAAATTGGTCATAAGTTCTTGCGAACCCTTCTTGATGTTGATGAGTTCTTTGTAGGAGCGAAGATCTATCTCCTTTCTCGTTGAATCTTCTTACCAAGACATTTCCCAGTTGGTCCCAAGTGTCGATAGAATTAGGGGTTAGGGACGGTACCAATCCAAAGCCTTCCCCAATCCAAAGCCTTCCCCTTAAGGGAAGCAGCTAGTAACCAAGGCGACGTCCTATTCCCTGATGTAATGTACCGTGCATATCTCTACGATGTCCAAGAGGTGTTCCTCCGGAGTTTTGAAGTCTTCTCCATTGAATTTGGGCAATGCCTTTAACGCGTTTGCCGAAATAGGATTCCACACCGCTCGGGGTATTGGTAAGATGAGTGGACTCCCTTCATTCCATGAAACAAACTATCTTGGAGGTTGAGGTGGTTGGTGTGCCATTAAGATAAGTCTAAGGATTCTAGTTGATTGTAAGAAGGGCCTACCTGGTGGAGGTGTTGAGAGAGTCCTATTTAGAGGAGACGGAGACCTCTGAATTTGTCTACCTCTTATGTTCCTCGGTGGGGATAACTGTAGATATTCAAATGCACCTTCTTCTCTTGTTCTCAATCTTGTTCGCATCCGTCTCATAAACTAGAGAGGACCAAACTTAGTACTATTGAAATCAGTAGATTTTCGACGATGGAGTCTTTAGATGTGTAGTTGTTTGAGTCCTATCGGGCGTGCCAAAAAAAGCAGATTGACAATTATCTTTGTGGATGAACCATCAAAGTCGTGGGATACCTTAGGGATGTGGGGCATGTCCCCTAAGATAACCTCCAGGTTTTTATAGAAAGTGTCTCTTCTATGTTGGTGCGAGGTAAGAGTTAGAGGAAAAATAAAACAAAGTGCAAAACTAAGGCGATACGTCGAAACTAATTTTAAAAGGCACAGAGATAGATTCGAAAAACTATTTAGAATAGTCGAAGAGCGTTTAGCATGGTCTACTATTTTTAGAAGTATCTTTAATTATCAAAGGCCAAGAAGGTGTAAAACATAATTATATGTAGATGATAGATGCATATAGAAAACCCAAGGGCATATAACACGATAGATATTCAACATTTATCTAAAAACTACCAACAATAATGGGTGAAGGTTGAAGACTATTGGGAGCTAAAATGTACAAAACAAGAGCCCTTTACTCATAGAGAAAATAATACATAAAGCCGATACGGCACAAATTACAATTTTCTCCTACAATAGAGTCTTTCTAAGGCTAGCAAACACAATAACTAAGTCTAAAATTCTCTTTCACAGTTCTGGTGTCTTTCCCTTTTCTATTCCTCCCCTTTTTTTTGTTTCTCGGATCAAAACATTCCTTTATAAACCCTCTTGGCTCTCCTTTCAATGTCCGAAGAATCAAATCATCGACCGCCAACATTCAAATTTTCTACAAAATCTCTCATTTTTTGGGCAAGATCTCAATTGCATGTCTGTGATATTTATGATCGCCTTTAATTCGTCCAACTCCCAAGCCTTGCGCTCCTTTGGTTGGTGATGATTCTTCCCTGCCACGTGGAGGTCGCGCGCTTAGTCTAAGGGCCTTTCATGGGGCTTTGGCTTCAAACCTACGCCTAGGTGACACGTGAACGGTCTTACGCAAGTTTGAGAGCATTTCTTCTCTCTTTATTTGAAATTACACTCGGGCAACATGTGGAGACCCTATGCGTTTTTACTGTATCTCGGACTTTTTAATTGGCCAGGTAACTTTATCGTTCTGAGACATGTGGGTAGTGCAAAGCACAAATTTGAGAACATTCCTTTCTCTGCATCATGCCCCAAGTGTGCCAAAGGGACACGTGGATATCTGCCGCGTTCAGCTTCATACTTAGCCGAATTTAGGCTCAAACAAACAAAACAAAAAGAACTATGGTCGGGCGACAAAACACAAAGTGGCCAATAAAAGAGCCTCACATAAAAAAAAAAACCTCTACAGATATCATGTAGACGCCTTTCTACTTAAAGCCATATACCTGCTCGGCTTCCTTGAGCAAAGGTAAGAAAGTGAATGATTTAAATAAAAAAACTGGAATTACAAACCCCTCTTGCTCTTCCTTTCGCCCACACAAATGGTAATAAACCATTTCAGAAGCCTTCGGAGGGCAACCATTATCATTGTTATTAACCCATCCTTTTAACTTTAAAGCTCACCCTCATTTCTTTGAATGGTTCCCTTATGTTTGTTATTATTTAAGGCTAATATATCACACCTTTGTATAGAAAAAGACAATTTTAAACATATAAGAATGTTTTGATGGCACGCTAGCACATCAGACTTGGCTTAAAAATAACTCTTACTCAATCCACCTACATTAATCCAAGTCCAATATTCATTGGCAAATTACAATTACACTATAAATTTATTAATTAATGATCTTTATTCAGCCAATTGATAAAATTAACACACGATGTAGATTTCAATGCAAAGCGGTAGATGGACTATTCCAAAGGAAGATTGGGAAAGGAGAATTTGTCTTTTCTGCAGCAAAGGGGTCGTTGAGACAGAATGGCATTTCGTCATGGAGTGTTTGGCATACGATGATATTCGTATCCAATACGAAAACAACCTGAAGGTGGACGGACTAGAGGAACT
This sequence comes from Taxus wallichiana var. yunnanensis, assembly GCA_018340775.1. Lineage (NCBI taxonomy): Eukaryota > Viridiplantae > Streptophyta > Pinopsida > Cupressales > Taxaceae > Taxus > Taxus wallichiana. The sequence goes on along the minus strand of CM031242.1, from coordinate 562,524,809 downwards.
CTTCGAAGGAACAAAGCTTCAGCGACCGCAGGTTTCATTCTCAAGATTCACAGCTAGAGAGCGGATATTGAAAGGAGTCTGAAATTAGATTAAAAATCTCAATTTTGTGGTCCCATAGACTCTTCAGTCTCGTGGACATCATTAAAATCTTTCATTTCATTTCAATTCTTGGTTGCAAATTGTGTTGGCTTTTGGCTTCTCTTACAGTTGCTCTTCACGTGCTTCAGATTTGTTGTGATTATCCAACCTTCAGGATAACAATCTCATACTATGACACCATACAGATTTACATCAAATCATCATGCATACTAAGTTCAGTGGATTCTACCTGTAAATGTCATTTGTTTTAAGATATCAATAATATTTTAATAGTGTCTAACAATTTCGCAGACCAGTCAGTAAAGCGCTCCAGTCATAAATGAGGGTCATGGGTTTGATTCGAAAAAAAAATGGAGCAGGTTGATAAACAGCATGTTTGATTGTGTTTATTAAAATATAAGAAGTCCGAGTATGGAAAAGTGTAGTTATCAAAAACAGGATGGCAGGATGGTATGGATGGCATACGCATGTATACATATGATGGGTCAGTGCTATCCTGTAGGCTGGATAGATGTCACCCTTCAGATTTAATTTTACTCCCACAAGCTTACCAAGCATTACTGCTCAACAATCATGCAATATAGCATATTTCACATGAACATGTCATAGATGATCTGAAGTTAGTACGTAATGACAACCACAATGCTTTTCTCCTGAAAATCAAAAAAAGGCCCGAGGCCATTATACATCAAAAGCACGGAAGTCCTGAGGGCAAAGAGAAATTAAACAAAGACAATCCTCCAGGAGAACTACGGAAACTAGAAAGAAAACAACTAGCATGAAAGCATGGAAGAACACAGTAAAATAAAGGCTTTGCGCAAAGCTTTGTTGTCCAGTAAAATTGCCTGTAGTTAACCAAGCCCATTCTTCAATCCATCTTCTAGTGTTTCCTGAAGGCGGCCTGGAGACATTAATGTCCAAATCAAAAAGTTCCTCCTCGATAGACAGAGCGAACATCAGGTCCCTCCAAACAGCTTGCTCCACTGGGGCATTAGCATTACCACAATGCTCAACTATTACATTACAACACAATGATATTGGAAACTATCCAGACAATCTGGCTAATAATAAACAAAATGGTGATTAAAAAATGGAAGCATTTTTTAATCCACAGAAGAATAAACAACTCAGATTTCCTTTGTAAGCACCACTATACCCGATCTGGATGAGTCGTTCCACATGACCACCCAAAGAGACTTCTAACATATTGAAATGCTTTACAAAATCAGATACCATATCAGCTAACATAGCCAAAATATCAGAGAAACACCAATAGATAAGTATAATATGGGCTAGAAAGACTCATATAATACACGAGAATTCCATTTCATTAAATGATCCAGAATGCCAGGAGATAGTGATTTAATTTAGTTCACGGATTTGCTTGTAGCAATGATATCCATGAATCCAATGTGGCCAAAATATCTTGGTATGAAGCACCTTCAGTAAATATTCCTTCGCCCTGTTGGGCCCAATTGGCAAATCTGCTTCGCAGATCAATCAGCAGTCTTGGCTGCCGGAAATCCGAACACTCTAGTAATTTTTTAATACAGGTAACTAAGAATTCTCCTGCTTTTTCTCTTACTTCAGAACAGAAATTTTGACAGCCATTAACAGTTTGAAACATGCTATAAGACAAGTTTATCATATCAAAAAGGCTCAAAATGACTGCTGTAACTCTTGTCCAATTTGTTTTCCCTTCATTCTGAAAACACCATAACATAGAATCCTTCTTGTTTTCAGTTCGATGTGCATATCCTTCAGTGTCTATACCAGTTTTTACATTTTGCCCACTGGAACTCGTTGAAACGTGACCAGTTTGTGCAGTAGACTGTGGATTTGTCTTAGTTTCCTGGTAAATGCCATCAGCTAAACCTGTAATCGTTGCCAAATCACCATCTGCTGCAGCAAAGTGAAGAAGCATCTGGCAAGCTTGCTCATCTAAGATATGTACATTTGATAGGAAAAGTCCAAGTGGAATTCTCCTCAAGAATGTATATTGTTTCAGCCAACCATCTGAAGGTGTATTTTCATGTGAATGATCATGCTTTCCTGATGTCCCAAGAGCTTCACTTTCACCCCAACCCTCACAGTTCCCAGCTACTCCATAATTGTGTGCGTTCTTGTTTACTAAATCAGAAATTACAGGCCTAATCCATAGCTTTCTACACAAGTAACTAAATTCATCAAGCCACAACATCACTGCTGGGACATTCTCTTCCGTACCATGATCCCTAGAATCCATCTCGTGCATATCATTTCTAACTGCATTCACTTTCACTTTCTTGAGTCTGATATCTAGCCCACCACCTTCATTTCCAAGGCTAAAAGGCTTCTTTTCCTTTTTGGTTTATTTACATTTTCCAAAACAAAGCTATTATGTTCACTGTTATGGCATTCTTTTATTCTATTTTTTCGTGAAGACATCAGCAGCTTTGACCTCCAATTAATCCAACCCTTTGATGCTTCTAAAAGAGACCTAATGACCAAATCACGATGCATAGCATCAATGGGACTCAATACCCATCCCAAATATTTAGCAGCATTGTGAGAACTGTCGCATTTACTTGATCGCATTCTGTCAATATCTTGAATGACATCATTTGAATGTAACTGTTCGATGTCCTGATACACCATTCTGCACTCAGCTTCAGAACAGTCAAAATTTTCCGACTTGAAAAGTATCATTGATGCAAAATGAAACCACAATGGGAACTCCAGAAGAAGTGCCCTGAAAATGCAAATCCAAGTACTGTTTAGGCATGAAACTCAATGTTATGTATTGACACATAAATAATGCACTCCATGTTTAACATAACATAAGAAGTTCATAGTTCATACCATGCAGAATTATGATTTACAAGTGAAGACTTCTCACAGGATTTCCAATCAGACAATGAGATCCCACTAACAGAAGTGGAAATACTTTGCAAAGTGCCTGCCCCAGCATAAATAGAAGCATCAAATGATTCTAAAGATTGCATGTCTTCCAAAGTATCAATTATTGTCAGAAGGTTGCCATATGAAAGGGGTCTCATCAAAGTCATTAACAATGGTTTCTGTCTGCGACAGAAGAAGGCATATGAAGTAGGAAGCTTAAGACCATCATCTTTTGATAGACCCCAGGCACTAGGCTTTAGAAGCACATCACGTATTGCAGCAACTAATTCAATACGCACTTCCAATATGCGATCTGCACCTCTACATACATTTAAACACAGCCAAAATCAAACTGCAATTCACATATTGACTCTATCAAACAAGATCAAGTACTAAAATAAAAATTAGAGCCATAAATCTTATAGTATGTTTAGTACATATTAATTTGTTTCATCTGCATTGATGCCACATATCCTGCTTCAAGCCTCCAAGTCAAAAATACAAACAGATGGCCAGCCAAACCCATTAATTAACTGACAATCTGACACATACAATAACTACTGCAACCGACAACTTGACCTTAGAAGTTCTTTGTACAGCTATTTCGATATATAATACTTCCCATGCAGCAAATTTATGCGGTTGACAAGTTTTAGTTTATCAACTAGTGAATGGAAGTTCGACTCTGACCTTAACAAGATTCAAACGCTTTAAACAAAAAAATTTCTGAAACTTTCAACTGAGCAAAACGAAAAAAATTGCCAGCCTAAATATGAAGAGTTTTAAGTTTTTAACCAGTCATGCTAAGATATCTCCTGCTTCAACTCCATTGATACTACATGCAGACAATCCTTCTAACATGCCCACAGGATTTTCTTTTTCAAGTTTAAAATCATATTAGAGTTTGAAGGAAATTACAACTGCCTCTGCTCCTTGTTGGACAAAACAGGAGGGAGACGAAAGACAAGTCAATCACATTGTAACTGCAGAATTTACATAATGTTCAGTCCTGACGTAAGTCTTGAGCATACTTGTGTAACTGAAAGAAAGATAGGACAAGAGTAACCAATTTATCATAAGACCAGTCTGAAGTAGTGACATAGTGACATAAATACAGGATACAGAGATGCTCAAGGACATTAGAGTGGAGTGATTTGCACTTGATTGCTCCGCGGTTCCCTGTATCTAAGGATAAATTTTGATAGACATGTTTGTCCGATTATAAACAGATAATGGAACATGCAAGTATGGATAAAATTAAGGATACTACTGCTTAAAAACTGGTTAAGAGGATGAATTGTAATGAAGGCCTACCGATGTACCTGAGCATACTAACCAATATGTTACCATGAAAATATAAGACCTCTATAAATTGCCTTTCCGCATTATCTTGTAGCTACAAAAACCATATCAGAGCCCACTTAAAGCCATGCAGTGAAGAACAGCCAAACGAAAAGAGTCATGGAATTAAAAAAGGTAGAAAAAGCTGAAGGGGCATACATCAGTAGGAACCACTTATGTAAGAGGCACCTTGCTTCCATAAAGACATCTGGAGCAGCCGCCATGTTGAGTACCATCAAACGCCAAGCATCTCTATGACACAGTTCATGCTTCAACTGCAACAGCGGCCTTTGCATGGCTTCCATCAAAAGGTTTTCCATATCCTGCTTTAAAAGAAAAGGTTGGAGGCGCCAAGCAAGTAATCTGTGGCCAGCCAAAACTAGTCCTTAAACCTCTGCTCACAACAACATTGCCGCAATCAGATATTGCTGATTACGAACCTGTGAAACTTTGAGATGGAAGTACAAAAATAACTATAATAACTAAAATTTGATTGAAAATAACCTAAGTGCATTCCAACTACACACTGCCAAAACAGCAGAACAAACAAAAGCAGATACTTGTTAATATATTCAGATTTGCAAAACTAGAGATATAACACGATTAAATAAAAGTAGAATGCATAATGTGTACATGAATTTGTTAGCAATGCAAAAAGAGTTAGAACTAACACCTAGTAGTCCTAAAACAAAGCTAAATCAAAAATCAATGCACCATCATGCTTAGAGCTTAAGCAAGACTAATCTACTAACATCCTTGCATTAGAACATGAACAAATATTCAAACTAACATGTTAATCCGTTAATCTCTATCTCTATTGAATGCTATCCAAATGAAGTGAACCTATTTAGATCCTTAGCAATCAAAGGTTTGATTTTATGTTTGAATCCCAAGGTTCTCAAGAATGGGGTCTTGTCAATCCATGGCTACAAGACCATTTGACATATCCCCATATGACTTCAAAACTTGGATGGATGAATACAAGAAATGAAAGTAGCTAGCTTCTCCAATGAAGAATGCTCAAAGATGATAAATGGCTATAGCTTAGGCTCTATGCTCATTTAGATGTGTAAAGGTGTAAGTGTAAAGGTAGGAGGAGGGCTCTTTATATAGCCCAATGGATAGAAGAATCTCTACATCCTCCTTCATGTGGGATAAATGGAGAGGTTGGGTTAGTTGTGGATAAGAGAGGTTTAGAAAGGGTTGAGTCAACCTTAGGAGAGTTTAGTTTGTCCTTTAGTGACCCATGGGATTTGAGGGGCTTTATTAATTAATCAAAGTGATTAATTAATAGGTGTGCAAGCTTATATAAGCTTTTTAGAGGAATAGTTAGTATGATTTATGTTATGAGAGGATTTTAATCAAATAAATGATGATTTATTGATTTAATGGAAGAGGAAGCTAATTAATTAATAATAATTAATTAGTCTAGATAGAAAGGGGGATTAATTAACGGAAGGTCGTTAATTGGTGTATTTGTTGGATAGAGGGTTAATTAACTAGCGTAATGTAGCTAATTAACGGTGATAGAAGAGGAAGTGTGTTATATTGATGATATGTCGTCAATTTGCGGGAAAGATGATAATTAGTGCAATTTAAGTATTTAAATTGCTCAAGTTAAATTATAGGTGTCTACATTTGTCCCTCTATCTATCTAGGTTCATTTAGTATTTGGTGATCTAGAGAATAGAGATTTTAATACTTAGCATATTAGTTTGATTTCTATTTCAAAATTTTAGTGCATAATGTTGGTGTTTAGTCTTGTTTAACTCTTAACATGATGATTTTTGTTTAGTTAGTTCATGTTTTGAAACTATTAAGGTGTTAGTTTCAATTCTCTTTGCATAGCTAATTAATACATTGATACATATGGCACGCCTCGATGGGACGGGTCCTTAGTCCCTTAGCATTGTAGTTAAATTTTTGTTGTTATTTCAATATTTGGCTAACCCTTGATATGCACATGTGTGAAATAATGTTAAATTTCTTATGATTTTGCTAACTTTGCATGTGTTGAGTCTTGTTTAGGGGTTTAATTTTGATGGGTTGTTGTCAATTTTGAGCTAACATATCAAAAATTTGACCTTTTTGAAGTTGTTTATGTTAAAATGACGTATTTTTACGTCACCCAGGAAAGGGAGCGCACATATCATTCTGTGCACACAGCATAACTCTCATTGTCTTTTTTTTACACAAGGTAAGCGCAGCACACAAATCCTAACGCATGCATCATTAGCAATCTTCCGGAGGCCATAACTTTTGCTCCCGAACTCAAAACGACTCCGTTTTTGTTGCGTTGGAAAGGTATTGAAGCGAACTACGCAATGGAAACATAAATTTGGGGTTTTGAGTTACCAAAAATTTAAGGTTTTCATTTTTAGAAAACTAGTCATTTCTAACATGTCTAAATGCTTTGCAAAATTTGGTCTTTGATGTTCTAACACCTTGCAGGGTTTATTTGAGACTAATTTCTATTTTTGCATAGTATATTTGAAGATAATTTATGCTAATTTTGCTTGATTAAAGTTAATGAATGTTGCATTTTTGTTTAGGAGGCTAGGATCGCATATGCTCTTCCCTCGCACCTTTTAGGTGATCTTGGGAATCATAAACGATTCTACACCTTGTCTATTCTTTAGAAAACATCTCATTTAACTTAATGCTTGTTCTTAAAAGGATGAATGTCAAAGTTGGTTAAAATGAACAAATATTGCATTTGAACTAAGTGTTTTCCATTTTTTGATTTCATAGTTGAATTCTACGTCGCGTATGCTCTTCTCTTGCGTCCTAGGACAATCTTGAGAATCAGAAACGATATTTTATCCTCTTTTGTGTTTTTGGAAAATTACTAATCCGTTGTGCAGGACCAAAAACATTTGTCAAAGAAGGGTGAAGTTGAAACAAAACCAGATTACAAATATAGTTTCGTGCGAGGTTGCCAAAAGGTGTTCAAGCAAACCACATCCAATTTAAAAAGATAAAAAAACACACCACAATCAACACACTGTATTTGCAGGTTCGGATAAGGGTACATCTCGTCCGCTTAAAATTAGGACATACCCCCTTTGGCATAAGCCTTAAGCTACAACAATGGGGGTGGTCCTAGGAACCCCAAAATAGTCCACGCAAGAGGGAACCTTGTGATCGAAACGTAAAGTGCTCCGCACAACCTACTTGACTAGTATTACCATTTGTGAGATTTAGCGTCACAAGTCGTTCGTATCATAACCCCGGTGAGAGTACACGATGGACGCATTTATTACCCATTGTGCTTGAAGGGGGTAAAGTAAAGCCGAGATACTCCCACATTAGTCCATGCGACTTTTTGGGTAAATCGAGCTCGCTCTTAGATGACTTGTGACACCTAGTTTTGTAAATCACCTAGGAAGCTATCTTTGACCAGGAGCCCACTTGGACGACATCAAAGCCAATTTGAGTTGAGAGCTATTATTCATCACGAAACATATGAAGCGTTACTTTTGCTTAGTTTTTCACTTGCCCTAAGGTGAGGCGAAACTCTGCCGAAGTGAGGCCAACATTTTTCAACCCCAATTGATCTATTTCTTTCACTTTCTTTTGACACTTTGTTGATTAAAAGAAGAGTAACTACCCTTGTGTTGTTAATTGATTGTATTTGCCACTTTTGTGTCCGTTTACGCTCATCCATGTTTGTGGTTGAGTTGTTAAACGTCTAAAATGTGTGAAGACGTTTTCATATCATTGGTAGTCTTTTTGATCTTGATACCCAAGTCAAGATCGTTGTCATAGTTAGGCTTGATTCATCACTTTAATCTCCTTTGAGGTGTTATCTTTCTTGTATCATATCGCCACAATTTTGATACTTACATCTTGTTTCTTACAAACTCGACCTAAGTGTCTAGATTGTAACGTTATGCTACATGAATTGTAACAATTCCTTGGTATACTTTAGCCTTAGTTTGCCTTCAAACATTACCTTGATTTTGGAAAGTGTTATTGTTACCTTTGTGCGCGTCGTAATAATGTTATTTCGATACTAATACCTTACTTTTCCGTAAAGTTTGGTTAACGTATCTTAGTGGTATTGTTGCGTCGTTCATGTTTGTAACTTCTACTTTTTTTGAGATTTAGGTCTTGATTGGATCTAAACTCACTTTTAGTATACCTTGTTTGGAAATCGTATCAACCTTTAGTTATTACTTACATCTCGTTCATTTTTGAACTTGGCATAAGTGGTGACATTTTGTTGGTCATCTTACACATCAAACTATTGATTGATTGGACACTTAGGAATTACTCCATTTGATTGATTGGTTTAAAACAAACTTTGTGTGATTGTGTCTCATTTGTCACATCGACTTATCCATTTCGGACAATCACTTTGATCCATTGATTCTTTATCATTCATTATTCTTTGGTCATTAATTTGGCTTTGTGTTTTGAACTTGCGTGATTGTTCCTTGTGTTTATCCATCTTATAAATTCATTTCTAGGACAATCTTTTGGGTCTTTGATCCTCTTGATCTTCTTGTTTTTGCCTAAGTTCATGATCATTTTTAACACATCTTTCAAACCTTGGCAAAAACATTCAAGCAACTTTTGCATCAATCGAACATTGGAAATATTTCCTTTGTATCCTTTATGTTGCTAAAATTTTGATCAATCCTTTGACATTTACACCTCCATCCCTTGTTGGATTATCAATCTTGAGTCCTCACGATGTATGTTTTCCTTAGCTTCCCTTTTGGAAAATCACACAAGCATCGCCATCTTTACAAAATGTCTAGTTGGTTGTCGTTATGCTGCCCAAATCAACATGAAACCTTCTTCACTTTGAAGAAGTTTGATCATACAATTTAGGTCTAGACCTTTGAACCCAATACGTGCCAACAATGACTGATTATCACAAGGTCCCTTATACATACAACAATAAGGAATCAAAGTTTCGGTGTACAAATCAAAAGACGCCCATCATGACCAAACCTCGTTTGGTTCTTTTCATTCTGAAAACCCATTCGGGTACATGTTCCTCACCTTCATCTCATAGTCGGTGGTATGGTTTGGACACTTCTGATCCAAATTATTATTCGGGTTCCCCCCACTCTTCTTCCGATTCTAATCCAAACATTTCCTCTTCTTCTAAGGATTCTAATCCAAATATTTCTCGATTCTTCAAACTACGATGATTCGGATCCAAACTACTATTCAGATTCATCTAATTCGACTCCTAAGTCGCGGTCCTCCCCTTCTTCGCAGGGCCTCTATTATCAGTCACCTAAACAACATTCTCTCCTCTAAAGATTTGTGTCACCGCAAATTCTCTTCATCATTCATCTAATGTGACTCCTACGTCGTGGTCCTCCCTATCTTTGCAGGACCCTCTTCATCATTCATCTAATGCGAATCCTACGTTGCATTCCTCCCTTTCTTCACAGGACCCCTTTTATCAGTCGCCTCAACGATGAATTCTTCCTTTGAAGATATGCGCGACTCTAAATCCCTCCAATCAAACATCTAATACAATTCTTGAATCACGGTCCTCTCTTTCTTCACAGGACCCTTGTTATTATTCATCCAATGTGATTCTTGAATCACGGCCCTCCCCTTCTTCGCAAGACCTTCTTCATCAATCACCCCCACGAAGTCTTCCTTCTTTGAAGATTCATGTGACTCAAATTCCTTCTATTCAAACGTCTGAATCGACCCATGCATCGCAATCTATAGACTTTAAACTTAATCCTACTAGTTTACAGACGATATACCATCGTATAGGTAGGTCCACACCACCTTCTTCTACTCCGAGACATCTAGCTCCACATCTTCTTTGTCTCTTAAGTCATCTTCTTCTATCAACCATCATCAAACATCTTATAAGTCTTCCACACCAATTGAACCTCTTTCTTCCAATCAACCCCTAGTGGTAGATCAACAACTCATACTAATTGATCTCTTTCAGAATGAAGAAACAATCATGGCCTTTATAGGGGCACACAAAGATATCTCTTTAACAAATTACGAGCAAGGATTCTCTTTAGACTTCGATGCGTCCACATATTGTGAGGAAAAGGTTGATTCCTTTTATCAAGAAATGGAGGAAGAGCCTCAGATCATGCAACTTAATCCTCCTCTTATTCTTCCATCTTCACATTCTTCATTATGTGAGGAAACTCCTAGGTCTTGCATTGATCCATGGCCTATCTTCTCATCACCCAATCACTCTTTGTCTATCATAATTCCTCAATCAAAATCTCTTATGGGGTCAACACCAAGTAGCCCTTCATCTTCGTCTAGGTGTGGGTCACCTTCTAGTAGCCCTCCCTCTACTATTTGTGGGATATTTTCAAGTAGTCCACTATCTTCTATTCTTGGGGCATGTCCAACTAGCCCGTTGTCTTCTATGTATGGGTCACCCTGGGTAGTCCATCATCTTCTATTCTTGGGACACATCCTAGTATCCCATCATATTACATCTATGGGTCGCGTCCTAGTAGCCTTCTTCTTCTATTCTTGGGTCACCTCCTAGTAGCCCTTCTTCCTCTATATTGGGGCCACATCTAAGCCTTCCATATTCTATCTATGGCTCACCTCCTAATAGCTCATCTTCTTCAATTCTTAGACCATATCCTTTTCGTCCATCACATTCTCCTTCTACCAATGATTATGGAAAGCCCATCGTCATTTCTCATATCAATTCTAAATGTCCACGTTCTTCTCCCACTTCCGGGATCAGACAAGTCATGCATTAGCTTATAAGAAATCCAGAGAGGTTCTTTATCAAGCCAAGATAAAAAATCCGAAGAGATCCAAAGCTCCCAACAACTCCAATGATTATAAAATTCAAAATCAAACGCGATTCCAGAATGCACACCGACGTACCCATCAAGTATGGCGCAAAGTACAAAAACCTATGGATAGGGAACTCAAGCTCCCACATACAAAACCCATGTTTCAAAACAAATCACAGTCATTTGTTGAGTGTGAACTCACCACGATCATCGAGATTTGGGATAATATCACTCTTGATAAAAAAACGCACTTAGTCTCCCTTATCACTAAGTCATGCAAAATTCATAAAACAACTCAAAAATTAAAAAAATGAGAAAACATTAAAACATTAAAACATTACAAAAATAAAATCAAAGGTACAAAGGTCAAACATTACAATCAAGTATTACATACACATGGATGTTCTTTCTTCCCTTTCTTTCATATTCATCTACAAGTCATCCACCATTTTCATCCCTTTGATGTTATTGTGGTTAGCTTATTCGCACGCATTTTACGACATGTATCTCTATGGTATCCGTTTGACCTTGGTCTTTCATAACCTTGGTAAATTAAAGAACGACTGACCTCTTAGAGATTCCTATCACAATTCTCATCTAATAAACTTGTTGGGAAGAACTTTTGGACGTATTTGTTGACACTAGCCAATGTCGTCATTGCAATCACCTCCACATCCTTCCATCAAGCCATCAGTGGTTCTTAACCCCTTATTAAACAAGAGAGCTGACATAAGTTTTCAGAAAGCAAAAGAATCAAAATCAATCAATCAAAAAGCAAAAGCTAAAAGCAAAAGCAAATTGATATATAACTCTCTCTTGGGGTATTTCCAATAATATCTACTAGGGACTATGGATGCCTAACTGACAGTAGAGCAATGTTGTGATTAGAATCAAATGCATCTCCGTCGGGGCTATGGACGCTTGGCTGGCAGTGGAGCAATGTACGGCTCTCCTTCCACAATCCATTCACACATCACATTTCAAACTAAATAAATCCTACACATTGGCTAGTTTCTTCACTTATTGTCTATCAACTCTTTCCTTCAAGAGGTAATTCATTTCCATGTGCACACACGGGATCTCGATGAGTAAACAGGATTAGTATGTTACCAAGTGTTACTTTTTGGACCTTGTTCAAACTCTTGCTTTAGCGCATGTCTTATCTCAAGATTTGTACCTTGGTCTAATCACTTTTTCATCAACCGTCTTCTAAATCTTTTCATAACATCCTTTGTTCTTCGGAAATCATTTAGAACATCCATGTGTATCGGATGTCCTCTTTTCCATGTTTGCATGCACTTTTGTCCCCTTTTAATAAGACAATTTTCTACTTCCTTTCTCTCATGTGTTTCTTGGCCAACTTACGCTGGGGGCATCCTTGCTCCCTCATGATTGAACCTATTTTATATTGGCCTTGATCCCCCTTCTATCTATGAAGAGTTTGTCTTTGAATACTCCCACCTAATCGTTGGGGCATATCGCATCTTCACTTTCTCGTATGCGTGGCATTCGCCCTTGTACATCCCATCTATCATTGGGGCATCCACGCTTCTTTGTCTTCTGTACATAGCTTCAGAAAACTTATAGAAAATCACAAAAACATTCAAATATGTTTTGAGAAAAATCAAAAACAATATAAATCATCCTACAAAACATCACTCTTTGGTTCTCACTTGAGCTTGTGTGCGACTCGAGATCATCTTGATCTACCTCCATCAACAAAGTTGGTTTGCTTACTATTTCTGTACTCTGGGGCACAATGAGTTGTTTGGTACTGTTTCATAGTGCACAATTGTTTTTCATAGGACCCAAGTGTCCTCCGTTATTCCCCTTGCATGTATCCTTGCTTGGGGCACCATCTTTTAACTTTTGTCATTAATTCGCACAAGTCAGAATCAAAGCTTGATAGCAAAAACATTACATTATGTTTCTCTGTTAGATTAGCTTGTTTACTTTCTCGTATTGCATTGTATTAAGTATGTTGCAAGGAGTTAGGCATCTTTTATTTTCTCGTATTGTATTGCATTTTGTATGTTGCATGGAGTTGGTATTTTCAACAATGGACAATTGTTTGTAGTATGACTTTTCATGTCATCCTACTTTTTTGTTGTATGTTTATATTTTTACTAAGGACCGATGACGTAGATCTTTGGCAATATGATGAAAATAAAGTTGTTTCAATATACCTTTGGATGAAATCTTGCTCTTTCTCTTCTCGTCTTCATTCCTCCTCTACATCATTCTCCTATCAAAGCTATTCTTCCGATTCACCTAGGACATCCCGCTCCTACCCATTCTTCTATCCATTTCTCTCACCTTTTTTGATCGTCGATCGCCTTCTTTCATCACCTCATCGACACTCGAAGGGGCATCTCTCACTTCTACTAATTTTTCTTTTGCGCCTTCAAAATTTATCTATCTACTATCTTTCAAGTGACGCCACTTACGCCACCCCAAAGAGGAGCAAATGTAAACACCTATAATTTAACCCGAGCAATTTAAAAACTTAAATTGCACTAATTATCATCTTTTCCACAAATTAACGACATATCATCAATATAGCACACTTACTCTTCTATCATAGTTAATCAGCTACATTATGTTAGTTAATTAAGCCTTCTATCCAACAAATACACCAATTAACAACCTTCAGTTAATTAATCCCCTTTTCTATCTAGACTAATTAATTATTATTAATTAATTAGTTTCCTTTTGCATTAAATCAATAAATCATCATTTATTTGATTAAATCTCTCATAGTCTAAATCATACTAACTATTCCTCTAAAAAGCTTATATAAGCTTGCACACCTATTAATTAATCACTTTGATTAATTAATAAATCCCCTCAAACCCCATGGGTCACTAAAGGACAAACTAAACTCTCCTAAGGTTGACTCAACCCTTTCTAAACCTCCCTTATCCACAAATAATCCAACCTCTCCATTTATCCCACATGAAGAGGGATGTAGACATTCTTCTATCCATTGGGCTATATAAGGAGCCCTCCTCCTACCTTTCTATCTACACCTTACATGTTTATAGCTAATCTATAGGCATTTCATCTTAGAGCATCTTTCATTTGGGCTAATAGCCATCATTCTTGCATTTCATCCATCCAAGATTTTGGGTCATATGGAGATAATCAAAATGGTCTTGTAGCCATACTTTGATGAGCTTCCATTCCCAAACCCTTGAAGATCAAACAATCAACTTTGATTGTCATGGATCTATCTAGGTTCATTTAGTATTTGGTGATCTAGAGAGTAGAGATTTTAATACTTAGCATATTAGTTTGATTTCTATTTCAAAGTTTTAATGCATAATGTTGGTGTTTAGTCTTGTTTAGCTCTTAGCATGATGATCTTTGTTTAGTTAGTTCATGTTTTGAAACTATTAAGGTGTTAGTTTCAATTCTCTTTGCATAGCTAATTAATACATTGATACACATAACATCAAGGCACCCTAGATATTGGATATATCTCGTATCAATGTTTCAATGGTCGAACCAGATTGAGAACTTCACGAGGGTTTGACCGGACTCGGATCGACTCGGACCAAAATCAAACTAGTTTACTAAAAATACATTAAATTTTAAAATTTTCATGAAAACAATAATTTATTTTAAAAATTCCAAACAATTAAAGACAAATTCTGCAAAGCTTGTTCATTTTATACCATCTAAGGGTAACTATAGCAAAATGGCACCAAGTGCAATACATATCCGAAACAAAATACAAAAACAATGAGGCTCTAAACGGCCTCAGAATCCAAAAACCAACATGCTACAAGCTACTACATGTCCGATATCAATCATCAATCATCAAACTCATTACCATTCTTGTGCAATGGGATCCTTCTAAAAGTTTTATTAGAGAAGCTACAAGCCATAATTTGCATTACAAAGAGAACCTAATAAATAAGCAAAGAGATCCAACAACCTTATTTGTAGAGATATCTAGTAATCTATATGTTTTGGATTGCTCACTATATCCCACAAACATGTACTTTTACTTTTAGCATCTAAACCACTCCTTTTTCTTTAGGAATTAATGCTAAAGCAATACAACCAAAAATGCAAAAATCACTTACATCAGGTTTTCTACCTGACCATGCTTCTTCAGGAGTGATATCTTGCACAACTTTACATGGACTTCTATTCAAGATGTACACTACAATATTTACAGCTTTTGCCCAATACCAAAAAGGTACATTTCTACTTTGCACCATACAACATGCCATCTCCATAATAGTCTTATTTCTCCTTTCCACTACTCCATTTTGCTGCAGAGTGTAAGGAGTGGTATATTGCCTGTGTATACCTTCTTGTGTGCAGTAATCATTGAATTTTTGGAAACAAATTCTCCACCTTGTCTGTACAAAGTGATATGATTCTTTTCCCTGTTTTATTCTTAACCACTACTTTCCATGCAACAAAGTTAGAAAACAATATGATTTTTTCTTCAAAAAATGCACCCACATTTTTCGAGAACGATCATCTACAATCAACAAGAAATAAAGTGTCATAGAACCATGAAGATCCGCATGTACCAATTCTAATACATTTTTGCTCTCCATGTTTTACCAATAGGAAAGGGTTGCCTAACCTGTTTTACCCAATTGACATCCTACACATACATCTTGATTTTCTTGAATAGATGGAAGTCCATTCACCATGTGATTTTTGCTCAATACATTCAAATACTAATAATTAAGATGACCATATCTTTCATGTCACAGAGTACTAGTTTGTTCTACTAATTGTGGATCTACAAATTTGTATAGACCCCTTTCCCTTATACCAATAGCAACTATATCATCATCGAGTGTAGTTACCTTACATTTGTTTCCTTCAAACTTTACTACCAATTGTTTGTTTTTAGTGATTTCACTAATAGATAAGAGATTTTTGTTCATATCGGGTACATGTCTAACATCACAAAATGTATATTTGTGTTGATTGTTCGATGTAATTTGCACATCCCCATATGCCTTAATATCATGTGTCCATCCATCACCCAAGGAAATAGTTTCATGACTACTGACATCATCAATGAAATCTACATACTAATATTTATGAAATGTATGATGTCAAGATGCTCCTCAATCGAAATACTATGTGCGTGACTCATTGGATTGGTCATGTGATGTTGTAAATGCAAATTCAATAGATGCATCTCCTTCTGCTTCTTCTACAACATTAGCATGTCTAGACTTCTTGTTCGCATTAGCCATATCTTGTCTCTTTCTACAATCCTTAAACTGTCCTGGCTGCTTGCAATTAAAAAAAATATCATTTGACTTTCTTAGAATCATTTACAATACTTTTGGAGGTTACCTTTGTGGAATTGTTTGTATTCCATTGTTTTGCCTTTCCCTTTGACCATGCCATGAATGCACTTTTTGTAGCCATTGATGACGAGGAAGCTGCATGAGTTTGCCTTCTCTCCTTCTGCATGAGAAGTGTAGATAGCTTCTCAAAATCAATCTCCTATGTCTCTGCAATCATATGCAATGACTCAACAAATGAGTCAAATGATGTTGACAAGTTCTGCAGTACCAGAGCAATCAAGTCTTGTTCATCTACAGGCTTTTCCATTGCTTTCAGCTGATCACAAATGTCCTTCAACTACAACAAGAATTCAGAGATCGAACCACCCTCCTACATTTTAGTGGAAAATAACAAAAATTCAAGTACAGTACCCTACCGGCTTCTGAAGCCTAGTACTTAGATGTTAGACTTTTCCACAAATCTGAAGCACTAGTTGCATTTCTAACTTCTGGAATCAAATTATCAGACACTGAAAGTTTTAGCAACATCAATGCTTCTCTATGACATTTATCATAGTTATCAGGTTCATCAACTGAAAGTTCGTCATCATCTAATCTTGTTTCTTTGCCAAGTACAATTTGATCTAAATTTCGATACTCACAGATGTTATTTTGTGACTCCACAAACTAAAGTTTTTGCCTATCAATTTTTGTGAATCTCACAACAAAAGGTGTTGCAAACTAGCCATTTGAAACTAGTTTTTCACGAAATTAAATAAATCGAAAAAACTATCAACGTTTTTACAAAAATTCCTTTTGCTCACTGATTATATCCTAAAAACGAACATATTGACCAATTTTTGGCTCAAAAATCTTGACAATTTGAGAGATTATAATTTTACAATTTCCTGTAAAATTGCCAAAAAATTACGAGAAAATTAAAATCTTTAGTTTTACACTCTTTTTCAAAAATTATTTTTGCATTTGTTTTTGATTACTTAATTGGATAGTTGTGCAAATTTTTAGGTTGAAAATCCTTTCCCTTCATAAGATAATTCAACGCCTTCTAGGCATTTTCTAAGGCAAGTATTTAAACTTTTCTAAAGTTTATATTCAATAAACTTTTAAATAAATTATTGTTGCCCTAAATTATAAAACCACAAACTTTGCTTAAATTTTTCATAATTTTAATCAACCAATTATCAAAGACTTGTGCATGAGCTTTCATGCAGGGAAATAGCATCCTCCTCCAACCAGGCACTTCAGACAGCATATAGATCAGATTATTGTTTAAGAATCAGTATGTAGCAATGCAATACACACAACTGAACTCACCAAAATGCTTCAAAATGTTATAGAAGTCATCGGAATTGCACTAGAACTCATCATGCACAACAGAATGCTTCACTTCTTGTTCTACGCCTTCCTTTGGGCTGTTCTTTACCAAAAGCGCTACTCACAAAATGATTTTCAGCACTTGTACGGCTGTGCTTCCATTCAGAAAATGAATAAACAAACAACCTCACTCTAGTCCATGGACTTTTATTCATACCAAAACCAACGCTCAAGCCTCCAAGGCAAGACGAAACAATTCTAGAATGGCTGAGCTCTTTTCTTGGTTGTATCTTCCTTTGGCTAGATCAGTACAAACTTCTGATTCTTGCTTTACTTCTCTTCAACAGGCTTTCAATCTTCTGCCTCTCACACCACGTCCCTTGCCCTACTCTACTTTCTTTTGTCTCCTCTCACCCTCCAAGCTAACCGGAAAACAAGAGCCTCCTTCAAGCACCAAGCTTCATAGAACACTCGATATCATAAAAGTTTTAATGGAGAAGCTGCAAGCCAGAATTTACATTACAAAAAGAGCCTAATAAATAGGCAAAGAGATCCAACAACTTAACAATGAGGAAGCTAAACAAGACTTGGGGTCCCCAAATTTCACCCTGAAATCTGGGACTACCCATTTGAAAAAATTTCATTCTTTTTAAAATAACGGGTCTTTTTGTGTTTTTATTGCCAGAAGATGTCTATATTACATTAAGATATTCCTAGTGAATCATATGAGCCAATTTCAACAAATACCCAGATGTCGAAACTCATTTTATCCCTCCGCCAAGTTTTGTCTGTGAGAAATTTTTATTTAATTATTTATTGAATAAATAATGCCCGTTTGAAGTAAATTGTGCTCCGGTTGAATCCTGTTGAAGTTTTGCATGTCCAGTATTCACTCATCTCATTAGGGTTTTCATTAGGAATGAATTCAGGGCATTATCTGCAACTTCTAGCAGCGTTTTTCGCTTTTATTTATTTCTTTTTCGTTTTTCTCTGTTTTCTCCGCAGTTTCTCTGTGAAATTCCCCTAGGTCTGTTCTTTGTCCAATATAGTCTATTTAATTGCCTAAAGCATCTGGAGATCATCTACTGACGCAGCACCAAAAGGAATCAACCTCAAAATGCAAACTTCTGACCAAAAAAGATGAAGTCATGCACAAAAAGCCTCTCCCAGGCAAGTTACATTTTTTGGAATTAATGAGTGTAAGTTGCAATGGGAATTTTGGCATTGGCAAGTAGGCGGGAATTTCTTACCCGCCTGCAAAGTAATTTTTCCCATGACATCAAAGTCACTTAAGTTTATGCAATGAGAATATTTTAGTTGGCAAGAAGGCGGGAATTTCTTACCTGCCTTGCAGGATAAAAATTCTCATTATAAAAGAAAAATCACTTAAAGCACTGGCGGGAATTTCTTACCTGCCTTGCAAGGTAAAAATTATCATTATGAAAGTCACATCACTTAAGTGAAAGAGGGGATTTTTGGAGCCACGGTGCAAGGTGAAAATTCCCATCAAATTCACTTCTTATTTTTAGCAATTCCTCTTAAAAAGTGCGACCTACCTTGGGTGAATAACAATGCAATTAATAATATTTATTAATGGTTTATTCACTCAATTTTGGCACCATAAATAGAAGGAAAGTCAATGCAAGTGGAAGAGCTAAGGAGAAGTCAATGATGCATGCTAAAAATAAATAAAATAAATTTATTTAAAAGCAACCAGCAGCATGCATAATTGGGCGCCAATTTGGGTGAATAAACATGATTGTTTATTAATTAAATTGTAAGAAATAGGAAGGGCAATTATTAAAAATAGAATGTTGAGGGTTATATAAGCATGGGCTGCCATAATAAAGAAGCAATTAATTCTTTTTGCAAAGGATTGCAGCCCGGACAGGTTTTGGCACCAAAGGAAGGAGGTTTTTGCATTAAAGAGTGTTTTTCATTGCCAGGGAGCTTCAAGGTTTGGCGCCTAGGGTTGGAATGGCTTGATTCTTGCTATGATAATTATCTGCATGTTGGTATAAGTGCTCTGGTGAATTAAATAATATTTTTGTTTGCTTTGCATGCAAGCAAAACCTCAAATTTTAGGGCAGCAGCTTCATATGCAGATTTTTGGTGAGTAAATCAAGTATTCATGCTCTGGACTTCATCTTTGTCTAAATTAATTGCAGGTATTCATCACAGGTGCTCATATTAGTGAAAAGAAGTTCAAATCAATGTCAGATATATTGAATATATCTTTCGAATCTGAAGAAGTTGTCAGATCTGCACAAATTGATCCAATTGCAAGGGATTCCGACAAAATTAAAAGAAAAAGAGCTCACCAAAGATTGTTCCAACCATGATGAAGCATGATGAAAGAAAAGGATCAGCAGAATCATGCATAGCTTCCGGATCAGCGAGGATCAACATAGCTTGAAGTCAATGATACAAACATAAGCCTTGAACCTATCGATTTAATTGACAGATCCAGATCTCATAATTGCAAAGGCTTCCGGCAAAAAATTCATCCTCTTGTTTCCAACACAGCCCGTGTAGAAGTCAATGCATGGAAAATTCCTTCCAGGATCTTGTGCATGTGCTCCCAATCTTCCAGTTGAAGCCTTCATTGAATTTACTTTGCATGTACTGAAGAAGAATTGCAAAAGCTTCAAGGATAAGAGGGAAGACAAGGGAAAGACAGTACCCGCAAGCAAATCATAATCACCTGCTTCTAGATCCAGTTTGGTGAGAATCAAAGACAAAAGAGTCAACCTCATGTAGAATATGGAAGAGGAACAAGATTGGGAGGGTTGCAACTTTCTTCTTATTTCTTTTCCTCTTTCTTTTATTTTCTCTGACAAAGTAATTGAAAGCAATCAATTAAATAAAAAACTTAAGTTATTGGTTTAAAAGTCATTACTTGAAGAAGTCAATTACTTGAAAAGAGGTGGCAAACATGCAAAATAGAAAGTTCTATTTTTCAGTTACATGAAAATTCTAGGAGGAAGATTGCCAATTGTTTCCCTTTTCATAGCTTTCGCATGCGGGAATTCATTTAAAGCTTCCTATTTGTAATTGTCCTTTATACACTATAAATAGATGAAGAACCTACGGGTTAAAGGATGAGAATTTGTGATCAGCATTCTTGTGTTCCAGACTTTGAGCTGAAACCCTTGATAGCTTTCTAAAAGCTGAGGAATAGAGAGGAGGCAGATTTTCGAAGAACTTTGTGTCAACGGTGCATTTTGTTTCTTATTTCTTTCTAAATCTATACATAAACTTTGTGTTATTGTAGATCTAGATCTGAAACTTTCCTTTGCTTTGAATTATGTATTTCATGATCTATTTGTTTTAATCTATGTGCATGTGATCAACTCTGTAAACTATTGATTGGGTTGCACATCTTCTCTCCTTTCTTCCTGTTTCCTATTATTTTCCTCTTCTGCAGATATTTCCTTTCTCTTACAATTTGCTTACTTCTGCTGTAGCTTGTCTAGCTATGGTTCATGGGCTACATAGTTAAAAGTAATACTAACAAATAGATACTAGAAAATATAATTGACAAAATCTTACACGGGAGCCTCGCCGGTAAATGACGGAGATTTATCTTATGACTGCTTAGGTTTTCAACTGTGCAGAAAATCTAGCCAACAAGACTAAAGACAAAACTACGTGAAACCTCCTAACTACAAGCCAAGGTTGGCTCAAACAAACTAACAAGATAACCCACGTAACATATTATTGTTATGTTATCACATTCATATTATAAAACTATTCTAAAAAACAACATGCCACAAGCTACTACATGTTTGATATCAATGATCAATCATCAAACTCATTGCCACACTTTGGGAATGGGATCCTCATCAATGTCATTCTGCTCCTCGGCTCGGACTCATCGGACTCCAAATCCACCACAATGAGCCCACAAAAATGTCAAGCAAGTTCCAAGCTCACTCCAAATCATAGCTCTTCAATGCAGCTCCATAAACTCCAAATGCTCACAAATTCTCAATGAGAGGTGTGAGGCAAATAGAAAAGCGAGGGTCACTATATAACATTATTTTAGAGTTTAGGGTTGAATAAAGTCAGCTGAAAAGTTTGATTTTATAGAAAAATGAATTTTATGTTTAATCACCTTTTTTTCCGTGCGGGAGATGGTTTGAAGCTACGTTGCATGGATACGCCCAAGACCCCCTCGAATCCCCTTTGATACGTATCGGATATGAATACGATACGGATACGCACGGATACGTCGGGATACGTCTGAGACATATCCAAGATGTATCCCGACATATCCAAGTCGTATCAAGCACGTATCTTACAGTAAATACGTCTTTTTAAAGTTTTATTTCATTTTTTTTAATTTTTGACTTTTCTACTCCCTAAAACCGAACCCTAAACACTAAATGAATAAAATAATACACCCTCTCCTATATCATATGTATGGCAGCCACATGAACAATGAAATGTAAAATCTTAAGTATATTGTATGTTTTGAAAATTTGAACATGGATCCTAGTATATTTTTCAAATTTCAAGTTTTGTTCGTATTCATGTTGACATGATATTCGTATATCATATGTATGGCAGCCACATGATCAATAAAAATGCAAAGTCTTAAGTATATTGAATGTTTTGAACATTGATTCAAGTTTTGTATTACTATTTCAGTTTTTTATGGACTAAAAAATGAGTAAAATGAGCAGATGTACATAAAAATTTAAATATATATATATATATATATATATATATATATATATTTTTAATTTTTTAAAATATATGTACGGGCGTATCCAAGACGTAGCGTATCCAAGGGTTTTTTTAAATTGACGATATCGCGTATCATATCCATATCCAAACCAATACTCATATCCGTATCCACGGCAACGTAGGTTTGAAGCGAAACTGGCTGGTTTGGACCAGTTATGTACCAGACTGGCTGGTTCGGTTTGGAACCGGTCTCCCGAGCAGATTTTTCTACCGGTCTATGTCGGTTTTTTCGAACCAGCTGGTTCTAGTTCCAGTTCGGCTGGTTTTTAAAAAGTTGATTTGTATGAATGTTTATATCTCTTCTTGGATGCATCAGGCAGCACTCCAAATTTGCAAAAAAATCCTTTGGCAGAAATGGAGATACTTCACAGATATATGTTACTGATAAACTGATCACTCGTAATTTTACCGCATTCCAGTGTCATATAAGTGATTCTAGTCTTTTCACAAAGTCTATCTATAAGTTATGAATCGAAAATCCTTTGGACACCAACAGTCACCACTTTAGAACTCTTGAGGTGAGGCAGGTATCTGCTTCCTCAGCAAACTGTTTAAATGTTAAAAAAAAAACTAATGCCTTCCATCGTTTTTAGAGAAATCAATAATGAGGCTAGACAACACACTTGCAAATGATGTTTTCCAAACTTTGGAAAGAATTTTCATAAAACCTCCATAAGATTATGGGCCTCAATATCCTAGGAGTCAGAGATGCTTAACTCAGAGAGACCACACTAGATAACAAACTACCTTTAAGAGTAGAGGACAGATGGGTGCAGAACTGAACATTCTTGCTAATGAAAGCTATGTTCTCTGCATTTAGACAAACGCCCAGGTATCGACACTATAACATTGCTCTGATGCAGTGTCAATCATGATTCATTATTGATAATCCTAAGTGATAAATATTATATGTACCCTAAAAAAATGCATATTTCTACACAAAAAGAAGATAACAGATTTATGGATTATATCCATGATTAATGACCAAACTTGGAGCTAGTAGAATGAATAATGAAAGTAACCTGCAGATGCATGTCCCTATTACAACTCTTCAATGATTGAAAATCCTAAGAGATAAATATTATTTGTACCCTAAAAATATGTATATTTCTACACAAAAAGAAGATAACAGATTTATGGATTAGATCCATGATTAATGACCAAAATTGGAGCTAGAAGAATGAATAACGAAAGTAACATGCAGATGCATGTCCCTATTACAACTCTTCGCTGTACAACTGAAGTGTCGCCTTCATGGAAAGAATGATCTTCAAAACACCAAAATATTCCTACTTAGACATGCATTTCTATTGGGAAAGACATTTTAGAAACTCTATATGAGAATGTCAAGAACCAGATGGACAGACATATATCAGTATGATCAGGGTGAACAATTTAACATCAATCATATACTAACCTTTCCAAGAGGAAAAGACTATAATTCTAACAAAGTTCTAAGACGAGACCTACCATAAACCCTCCTCTAATGTTTAATATTTAGTAGTTAGCACCACAAGTAATCCACAGAACTGTAGCATCACAGTAACTCACAGAAGTACATCCAGATGATACTCATCCTAGATTCGAATGCCACTGAGAATGAATATTGAATCATGCAGTCTGAAAGAGAACCTTTACATGGATGCAGACGATCAACACCAAAAAAAACACAAGATTGGACCTATGCTCGCTTATGTAATTTGGAAAGGAAGCAAATGATAAATTAGTTCCTTACTTTTATGGACCACACAAAATCAAGCAAAAATCAGTAATTACCCTATGCATTGCTCTCCAAAAAAAAATCTCAGATGTTATCCATCTATATTCACTCTCAAAAATTAAGGGAAAATGCGAACACAAATGAAAGCCATAATATTTGATGAAGACAACTCAATAGTCCTATAAACCGATTAAGTGTTAAATGTTCACCAAAAGAATAGAAAAAGCTATTAAAAGGAGAGAAAAACATAGTTCAAAGTCTTGGGGACAGGAGCTCAGCAGAACAGCGGGAGGGTTTTCGGAACAGCATAACATTTCCCAGATTCAGGGGCCAGCGGGGCGGCTATTAAAAATTTTACATATATATATTTGAATTGTATTCAATGAAATTTAGGGGTTTAAACTCTATTCAATATTTTTTTGGGTACATTCGGGATTAGGGTTCCATAATTTTGGCAAGAGTAACATCACAAGAATTCAAATATTAATATTTTGTTAAAAAAATTAAAAATTGGTGACATCCTCCAAGTCCCCAAAGCGTTAGGGACATCCAGTACGGTGCAAAAATCTAGGACATATCCCCGGCAAAACATGACCTTTGTAGGCCCTTCTTTGACACTAACTTGGTTGGAGTGTATATGATAGTTGATGCAATTTTGTCTTGAATGGGCATTGGTAGATACGAATTGCCCATAAAAGAACAAAATTTACCGAGACTGCCCAAAAATGCCAAGTGCCCCCCCCATACTAGGCCTAATGCATACCTGGTATGGGTGCGGGTACGGTTCGGGTACGCTGCGGGTACGTACCCACTGCAAAGTCTATCACTTTCAACTTAAAATCATTTAAAAAATAAAAAATAAAAGCCCCTAACTTAAAAAACATAACCTAACCCTGATTTCTCCCTAAAAGACACCCCGAAAACCTATTTATACACGCAGTCCCTCTTGTTAATTCACACACTCACGGGGTTCAACAATGGAGCTTGTGGGAATTGAGCTGCAAGTTCCATCCATGAAGATGATTTTGAGGATCATCTAGATAATATGTTCTAGGCTTTTAGCCCTAGGAAACTAGAAACTCAAAGTGAAGCAAGTTGAGAACTTGAATGTATTAAGTCATTAACTATTATGTTTTGAACTTTATGAATAAGGGTGGAGGATAGCCGAATCGGTGATGAAGGTGTGTCGTGAGGCATAGAGTTAGGCTAATGATCTTCGTGCTACATTTCGGTTCGACTCTCACAAGGTTTACAAAACTCTTTTAGTGTTCCACACTTGAGTTTTTTTCTTCCCACTCGTTGCCTTTTTGAATTTTGATACACCCTTCTTGCGTCCATGTCGGACCCCTCCGGTCCATCCCCGATTCCCGCCCGACAATTTAGGTGATTTGTCTCCACATCCTCAACCCGAGGCTTGGAAAAATGTGGTTACTAGGTCCCCTTCGATGTGTCCCATTCAGCCGTGCAAGCCGCAACCAACTCTCCTTGATGGGACCCTGTCTCTACAGATCCCCTCTCAAATCACTGCTACTGCAATGGCCTCAAGGATTTGTCTCGATAGGCAAGTTGATGGGTCCCAAACCCCCTTAAAAGATATCAAAAATGGGCGTGCTTGAAGTGGACTCCTTGTGGCTCCCTTGAGATTGTGGCCATGCCAAATGGCTTCATCCTGTTCACCTTCAGTATGAAGGAGGATTTCGCTCGTGCTCTCCTTGGAGGTCCGTGGTTCTTTGGAAGAAGAGACTTTAATCTTCGCAAATGGTCCTTGGGCTTCAATCGCATCGAAACCATGAATCAAGCTCCGGTATGGGTTCGTCTTCGGGGCTCCCTCTAGAATTTTGGGATCCTGTTGTTATTGAAGGTATCACTCTTTCTCTGGGTACACTCATAGCCATTGATCAAGCTACTAAAGCTAAAACTAGATTTATTCATGCACGGTTTTGTGTTAATGTTGATGTTAGTGTCCCTCTACCCAAATCCAT
Organism: Taxus wallichiana var. yunnanensis; assembly: GCA_018340775.1. Taxonomy (NCBI): domain Eukaryota; kingdom Viridiplantae; phylum Streptophyta; class Pinopsida; order Cupressales; family Taxaceae; genus Taxus; species Taxus wallichiana. The sequence continues at coordinate 562,498,666 of CM031242.1, read as the reverse complement.
AGACCTATCGGATTTTGGAGTATGGTCTCAACCTATAGAATATGAATATATTCCCAAGCTTACCCAAAGCGTAAGTGTATTGGACTTAGGGCCCCAACATGCCCATCGAATCCACCCCCAAGCAAAAAACGCGATCGTCTCTCCAAAGCAGAAAGGCAAGTTCATCCCTAAAGTCGTCCCTGAAGTTGGCACCTCTAACCCCTTTGTTATTCTTGAAGAGGGTGAAATGCCCTCCTCTCGAGCCCCCTCCGAGTAAAGAACTCCTCGATCCTCCCTTTTCCTCACCTCCGGTCTCGGTCCCCCGCTAAAGTCTACTCTCACTCTCTGTCCATCTTTCCCTTCTGTTGAAGCTTTCGCCTCCCTCTCCACCTTTTCTCCATCTCCCATCCTTTGTCTAGAGGAGCAATCTTTTTTTCCATCTCCTATTTTTGTGGCTTCAGGGGATCTCATTCATCCTAGACTCACTAGAAGCAATTATAAGAAAAGCTGTTGATGTGGGAATCAATAAAAAAGGTAGATCTACTAATCAAGCTAAGATTCAAGAGGTATCAAAGACAAGGTACTCTCACTTTAGATGGTGGGAGTAAACCCAGATCTAAGAAATGAAAATCATCTCTTGGAATATTAGGGGAGTCAACTCTCTCCAAAAGAAAAGAGTCCTAAAGGATATCAAGTTGAAGTATTCCTGGACATCATCATGTTGCAAGAAACAAAGCTTAAGGAGGATTGCAGTCTTTCTAGGTTGTGGCCTTCTACCTCTTTCGCCTCACAGGAATCTTCGGTAAACTCTGAAGACCTTTGCATTCTTTGGAATCCACAAGTCCTTTATGGGGACTATATTATTAAAACTCCCCATTTTATGGGCATGTTCTTTCAAGAAATAGGGGTTGATACTGGTTGGATTGCTATCAATCTCTATGCTCCTAACCTTGAAGCATAAAGGGAAATCATCTGGAGAGACATTCTGAAATTCAAAAATAGTTGTAAGCAATTCCCTTGGCTTGTAGCAGGTGACTTGACAAAGCACCCTCTACCCTTCTGAGAAGCATGGAGGTTCCCCAGTTAAATTCAGCAATATGGATTCTCTTGCTAAATTCATTAGACAAGGTGAGTTTTTCGATTTTGACCTACATGGTGTTGCTTTCACCTGGTCAAATCGTAGACTTGGCCATCACCATATTCAAAGTCAACTGGACAGAGTTCTTGGCTCTATGGACTGGATCCTGTACTTCTCTGACTTTTATCTAAGTGCTCTCCCCAAAGCTGCATCCGATCACAACCCGTTATTATTAAGAGTAGCGACTTCTCCAAAAAAAAAATCCTCCCTTCAGGGTTCAAGTTGGCTTGGCTTCAGAATCATAATCTGGACAATCTTATTGAAAGCTAGTAGAAGGTGGGTATATAGGACACGGCCATGTATAGATTTGCTAAGAAGCTGAGTGTGGTTAAGAAGCTAGTTAAAAGTCTGGAAAGCCAAAACTTTTGGGGATATTTGTGATAGAAAGAAACAACTCTCCCGAGGAAGATCTTAGAATTCTTACTAATATAGAGAAATTTGGCAGAACACCTACTCTTCATCAACAGGAATCCTCTTTGCTAAGTGAATATCACAATACTTTGGCGGAAGAGGAGGTTTATTGGAGACAAAGATCTCGTGCTCTTTGGCTTCAACAGGGGATCGGAATACAAAATTTTTCCATGCTACAACTTTCAAACACAAAAGTAGGGATAAAATAAAATAACTTCTTTCTATAGATGGTAAGCTTTTGAATGTTGAAGAGGATATGTCTCAAGAATTAATAATTTTTATTCCAACCTTCTCCATGATGAAGCCCCTTGGTGGAGAACGCGGTGTCTGAAATACTATAACACATTCCCAAGCTGATCTCGGATGAAATAAATGGAAAGCTTATGCAACCTTTCTCCATGGAGGAAATCCATAAAGCCATTTTCACTATGAAAGGAGATAAGTCCCTTGGCCCTGATGGTTTCCTGTTGTTTTCTTTCAAACTTATTGGGAAATCATTAAAGAAGATCTCTTTGAGGTTGTTAATGAATTCCAAAGGAGCGATTCTCTTTTGAAGGAATGGAATAATACATTCATTACTTTGGCCCCTAAATCTCTTGGCTCCAAATCTATTTCCATTTTTAGGTCGATCAGCCTCAGAATCGGGGTCCCCAGATTTCACCCTGAAATTTGGGACAACCCATTTTTAAAAAAAAATCCTTCATTTAAAATAGCGGGTCTTTTGTGTTTTTATTGCCAGAAGATGTTTGTGTTATGTTAGGATATTCCCAGTGTATCGTGCGAGCCAATTTCGACAAATACCCAGATGCCCAAACTCATTTTATCCCTTCGCCAAGTTGTCTGCGGGAAATTTTTATTTAATTATTTATTGAATAAATAATGCCTCGTTTGAAGTAAATTATGCCCCGATTGAATCATGTTGAAGTTTTACATGTCAATATTCACTCATCTCATTAGGGTTTTCATCAGGAATGAATTCAGTGCATTGTTTGCAACTTCTGGCAACGTTTTTCACTTTTATTTATTTCTTTTGCGTTTTTCTCCGATTTTCTCCTCGGTTTCTCTATGAAATTCCCCTAGGTCAATTCTTTCGCCACTATAACTTGTTTAATTGCCAGAAACATCCGGAGATCATCTACCAACACAACACGAAGTAATCGGCCTCAAAATGCAAACTACTAACCAAAAAGACGAAGTCATGCACAAAAATTCTCTCCCAGGTAAGTTGCATTTTCTGGAATTAATGAGTGTAAGCTGCAATGGGATTTTTGGTAGGCTGCAAGCTGACGGGAATTTCTTACCTGCCTTGCAGGTACTTTTTCCCATGAAGTCAAACTCACTTAAGCTATGATGGGAAAATTAGAGGCGCAGGAGGCGGGAATTTTTACTGCCTTGCAGGGTGAAAATTCCCATTATAAAATAAAGAAAAATCACTTAAAGCACCGATGGAATTTTCTGCCTGCCTAACAGCTAACTTTTCCCATCAGAAGGTTTTATTCACCCATACAAGTCACACTTTTCCAAAAGAAGCTATTTTTAATACAAGTCACACTTTTTAGAAAGTCACTTAAGCTGCAGTGGAAAAATTGGAGGTGGCAGGCAGGCGGGAATTTATTACCTACCTTGCAGGGTAAAAATTCTCATTATAAAAGTCAAATAACTTAAGTGGAAGAAGGGATTTTTAGAGCTGCGGTGCAGGGTGAAAATTCCCACCAGAAGTTGACTTCTTAATTTTAGAATTCACCCATGCCAAAAAGTGCGACCCATTTGGGCATTAAACAATGCTTTTAGTGATATTTATTAATAGTTGTTTTGCCTAATTTTGGCGCCAGGATGGAGGAAAAGTCAATGCATGAAGATAAGCCAAAGAGAACTGAAGGTAGCATGCTAAAAATAAATAAATTAAATTTATTTAATGGCAGCCAGCAGCATGCAAAAATAGGCGCCCAATTTGGGTGAATAAACATGTTTGTTTATTAATTAATTGTCAGAAATAGGATGGACAATTATTAGAAATAGAATGTTGAGGGTTATATAAGCATGGGCTGCCATAATGAAGAAGCAATTAATTCTTTTTGCTAAAGGTTGCAGCCCGGACAGTTTTGGCGCCAAAAGGAGGATTTGTGCATCTAAAGGTGTTTTTCATTGCCGGGAAGCTTCAAGGTTTGGCGCCTAGGGTTGGAATAGCTTGATTTATGCTATGATAATTATCTGCATGTTGCTATAAGTGCCCAAGTGAATTTAAAAATATTTATGCTTGTTTCATGTGTGCAAGCAAAGCATCAAATTTTATGGCAACAGGCTTCATATACAATTTTTTTACCACAGAAATCAAGTATTCATGCTCTGGACTTCATCTTTGTCTTAAATAATTGCAGGTATTCATTATAGGTGTTCATATAGGTGAAAGGAAGTTCAAATCAATGTCAAGTACATTGAATATATCTTCCGAATCTGAAGAAATTGATAGATTTACACAAATTAATTCAGTTATAAAGAATTCTAAAGCAGGATTAAAAGAAAAAGAACACAGACAAATATTGCTCCAGCCATGATGAAGCGTGATGATAGAGAGAGATCACGAGAATCATGCATAGCTTCCAGATTTGTTGATATCAATGACCTGAGACATGGGCCGAGAACCCATCTCCAAAATAATTAACGAGATCAAGGTGGAAAGACATTTCTCATGGGGGCAATGAAAAGCAAGTGTTATTATTCCAGCATCAGCATTCCCGAGTCATAGCTCGATTGCGAAATTTTTCATGGAGTGTGCGAGATCATATTATCCTCTTTCGAGAACAATCCGGGGTTCTTTGCGGGAAAGACAATTAAAGGGTTGGATGCACAATTTATTAATTTTTGTTTGAAGATTCCGACACGACGGTGGTGATTGAAATCAACATGTTGGATGCGGAGTAAGATGGGAGAAACACAGCAAATTGTGTAAGCATAATGAACAACCGATATATGAAGAAGCTCGGTCTCCATCAAAGTTCTGAGAACTCTTCCGCAATCCAACTTGGTGCAGGAGGTGGATGATATTACTAAATGGCTTTGCAAGATAAGTGGAGAAGCCAATACTCACAACTTTCGCTCATGGATGTATGCTTTCGTGAGGAGTATCGAGATCAACAAAGCTGATTCGATAATCAATTGGGCAAAGATCATCAGTGATAGCATTGGTGAGCAACTTCGGAGTGTGTCTTGTGGCAAAAGATCCTATCTTTGATTGCTATCCACAGTTGACAGTTCCTGAGTGCCACAAAGATTACAAAGCGGTCAACAATGGGTTCTTTTATGAATTCATCTGCAAACTAAATGGTGATCTGAAAACCAACAGGGTGAGCAAAGAAGCTTGGGAAGTTGTATCTCAACATGGCTGCATTTTCATCCAGTTTGCAAACTTCACATATCTCAGGGTGACTGGCTTTTCGGGAGAACCAGTAAAGTTGCCGAGATATCCAAACGACAAGTGGGTCATCATGGAGTTGTGCAGACAACTCGTGGAGATGCATGACTTACAATCAAAGTGGCACAAGTCTACAAGTTTCTTTCCAGTCACAGTGGGTTACTACAGTTGCCAGAGCATCCACAAAGCTAAAGGAGTCGAAGCTGAAATGTTTTCTAAGTATGAGCCTGAGTTCTTCTCAGCACAGCTAAACTTTGACCCATATGGAGTAGCAAGGAAGACAATCTCCCACGAATACTCACATGTGCCTTCATTGGAGGACATCCTGGATTTGGAGGACTCTGGATGAAGTGCGAAGTGCAAGAAGCAGTATGAAGTCGAGAAAGAAAGACTTCAGCAAGTTATTGGCACAAGTGTCTAATTATGGTTTGACACGGATACCTGCAGATCTCGCCGATGATGGGCATGTGATACTTGACTCGTATCATCAGATGGGAGGAGATAGAGGCGATCTTCGGAAAACGTTGGTGGGTCACGCTGACAATTGAAGAAAGATCTTCCGCAGATTTTGGTTAACACTTCAGTTCTTATGACAAAGGGGTATTGCCTAGATGAAGCATTGATGAACCAGATCACAGGCAACTTTACCACAAGAGACTCCAGCAAGAGGAAGCACGAAGGTGAAAGTAGCACAAGGCCGAAAAGCTTAAAGTTCACAAGAAATCTCACATACAGGAGAAGGCCAAATCTATAGCTATAGTTTCAGTTCCAGCTTCTCCAACATCAACTCATAGCACTTCAGCAACCCCGGAACCTTAGAGAGATCTTGTTGTTCCTCGTTTGAATCTAGCATCTTTTGTATTTTCTCCTCGACCACTCAGGTCTTCACCTATTCATGCGGAGAAGTTGAAAACACAGATGGCAGAGTTTGAAAAGGCATTATCTTTGGATAATTTTGAGGGTAGCAGTCATAACACGGTGGCAAATTCTGATAGAGCGGAGTCAGAGCATGAGATGGTGGTGCACTCGGCGGTTTCTCATTCCCAAGGAAGCAACTTTTCATCATGGTTAGCTTTGCAGACGATCCCAGAATCCAGAGAGGAGATCAATCTAAAGAGCACAACTTTCAGCTGCTCCTGAGTTTAGGAGGAGGAGATAGAAGACCTAAAGTCGCCAAAACGACTTCTAGGTTGATTATTGAGGAATCGGGACAAAAGTTCACAGAGTTATCTCATTCCAAAGACAAGGAAGCACAAGGGGGAGCTCACGGAAGGCGATGTAGCGGTGACCAAAGTGCCAATAGGTCAAACTACCATAGAAGGGTTAAAGCAGGATACGTCAGACACTAATGAATGCTTTATTCCTTAAGCTTGACAAAGAGAAGGCTGAGAGATCCAAGCTTCAAAAGCAGGTGTTCCAGTTGTGCAAGATCATTGCTAAGGTTGCCAAACCTTCCTCTCAACCCATTTTAGCACATGAGTAGGTGAGTAATCATCTGATGCAGGAGGTGGAAGATGTAGGGGATCAAGTCAAAGCTATTGCCCACTAGAAGGAGCAAATCATTCACCAAGCCTCAGAGCAATTTGAACCAATACCGGCTGAATTAGAGAACATGCACATGGCAGTGTCTCAACTAAAGGATTTGATGACACAGATAAAAGATGAGAACACAGTGGTTGAAAGTCATCTGGATACTTTGGCTAAGATACACTCGTTGCCAAAGGATGTCTTGATTGCATGATGATTATGCTGGCTCGGATTGGTGGAAAAGGGGAAGCAATTAGAGATTTCAGTTTACTTTTGTGTAGAGATCCTCAAGCTCATGTTGAAGAGGATGCAATTGCTGGAGAGTAAGATGGGAGAAGTGTCCCAGATGAATTACCTGCTTCCCATGAAGAATTTATGTTGGTTGTGCGGAAAGAAGTTGATGAGGCCACCATACCTTTCACGATGGATTCGATTGGTAGACTCATAAAGCTTCAGGCAGATATTGAGGGATATGGGCCTAGTTTAGAGAAAGTGAAGGCTAACGTTGTTGCTTTGTCCAAAGGGTTGTTACAGTTTAGAACCGAAAGAGATGTTATTGTTAAAACAGATGGGAAGATGTTGAATTACATGTTTGACAAGTATATTCAATATCAGAACAAAAAGAAAGTATAAATGTCACAACTGGCATATCTTCTTTCTTCTCTTCTCCCTTCTCTTATTTCTTATATTCCCGGATGAAAATGTAAACTTAAAGTTATTGGTTGAAAAACCACTACTCTAAGTTATGTGGGAAGATTCTTTAAAATAGGTGACAGATGTGCACAATTTTGACTTAGACTCCTGATGCATGTCACTAGGAGAGGAATTTTAGGAAGATAACTGCCAAATGTTCCCTTTACTACTCCTTCATGTTCTAGTTCAGTTGCAGTTTCCCATTTGTAATTTCCCCTCTACACACTATAAGTAGAGGAAGAACCTATGGGTTAAGAAATCGAAATTTGTAATCAACATTCTTGTGTTCCAGGCTTTGAGCTGAAACCCTTGATTTCTGCAAGCGAGAGGAATAGAGAAAAGATTTCCGGAGAACTTTGTGTCAACAGTGTATTTTGCTTCTTTTTCTTTCTAGATCTATTCATAAACTTTGTGTTATTATAGATCTAAATTTGAAAGTTTCCTTTGCTTTGAATTGTGTGTTTAATGATCTATTTGTTTTAATCTATGTGCATACAATCAACTCTGTAAACTATTGCTTGGGTTGCACATCCTCTCTCCTTTCCCTGTTTCCTATTATTTTCCTCTTCTGCAGATTTTTCCTTTCTTTTACAGTTGCCTACTTGCTGCAAAATTGTATAGCTATGGTTCATGAGCTACACAGTTAAAGTAATACCATGAGATAGATATCGACAAAATATTACACGAGAGCCTCACCGGTAAATGAGGGAGATTTATCTCATGACTCCTAGGTTTTTAGCTATGCAAAAAATCTAGCCAATAGTAACACTTCTTATAAAATAATTACCAAAATGTTGGCTACTTAGACTTGAGCCTTTTATGAATTTGCTTATTTCCGAACGACATAGCGGTTTTATTGGAGGCAAATTGATCCAAGGTGGTGTCATTGTTGTTCATGAAGCCATCCACTCGGTTCACCACTCCAAAACAGTTGGGATGATCCTAAAACTAGACATGCAAAAAGCGTTTGATGGTGTCAGTTGGACTTTCCTCTTGAGTTCTTCAAAAAATTGGGTTATGTGACAAATGGTGCAACTGGATATTTAGTTGTCTCTTCTCCCCAATTTTCGATTATGGTCAATGGTATTCCGACAAGTTACTTTAATGACAGCCACGGTATTAGGCAAGGTGATCCTCTATCGCCTTTTCTTTTCATTCTTATGGTTGATACTTTAAGTCGTGCTTTAGAAGTTGTTAAGCAAAACTGTTATAATTTCATGTATCAAGATCTCAGAACTCCTTCACATCCATAGCCAATTTGTTGATGATACGCTTCTCTTGGGTGTTGCCTTGGTCGTGGAAGTCAAGGCTTTGAAGAGGATTTTGGATGTCTATCAATCGGCCTTGCAACAGATCATCAATTTCACCAAAAGTTGTGTTGCCTATCTTAACACTCTGCCTAGTAGGCTAGAGAAAGATTGTGGATATTTTTGGTTGCAGCATTGTGGACATGTTGTCCACTTTGTTTAAGTCCCCCTCTTTAATGGAAGACAACTCAAAAACCTATGGATGCGAGTCATTGAACATTATCAGAAGAAATTGGTTGGTTGGAAGGGCTCTCTTCTCAGCCAAGTAGGTAAGCTACAATTGGTAAAAAAACTCTCCGAGTCTTCCTATTTGTTTTGTCTTTGCTTAAAATGCCTTCTTTGGTTGTTACTTGCATTGAGCAAATTCAAAAACACTTTCTTTGGTCTGGCTCTGAAGAGAGAAAAAGAGTTCACCTTGTCTCTTGGAATATTGCTTGTAAACCTACTCACATTGGCGGCCTAGGGCTTCGAAGAGTGGTTGATATGAACGAGGCCATGCTTGCAATGGCTGGGTTGAGCTATTGCATCAAAGGATAAGGCTCCTTGGGTTCAACTCCTTATATATAAATACCTTTATCCATTTGAAGATTTTATCCATACTGAGAGATACCAAGGGTTTTGTACTGGAACTCAATTGTGATCTTTGTGTCGATCTTGAGAGCTAGAACCAAATGGCGCTTAGGCAATGGAATGCAAATTGACTTCAGGGATGATTGGTGGTTTGGTGATAAGCCACTTGTTCATGACTCATTTTGGGACCCAATCAAAACTCAACTCTCCTCAATCTGTGGCAGCAAGGTTAATGGATATATTAGCAACATTAATAATAAACCTTGCTGGCATATTCTGTTTGATCTGATTGCAACAATATCCAGTTGCAACGTCTCAATTGTTTCAAAAGCTGCTCTCTCCTCCCAAGTATATTCCTTTCCACCTGTCCCAAGATGAGCTTGTTTGGCCTCTCTGCATCGGGTGGTTTTTCTATCAAAGCGGCCTATCTCTCCAAACCCCATATCCCTTGTGGTCCTCCACTTAGACATGTTTGGTCTTCTATTGTTGTCCCCAAGATTGGCTTTTTCTCTTGGATTTCCTTCAGAGATGCTATTTTGTCTGGTGAAAATCTAAAGAGAAGGGGATTCTCTCTTCCCACCCAGTGTATTCTTTGCCAATTTGCCTTGGAAAGCTCGACTCATCTTCTGCTCCACTGTCCTTTCTCTCATTCGCTTTGGGGTCTCCTTAAACATTTTGGGGTGGCCTATATTTTTCCCTCCTCTCTGAAGATTTCTCTCAATGGAGCTCCCTTTCAACCATCTCGTCTTATCCCTCGCTTGGAATCTTCTTCTCCCACATGTCCTTTGGGGAATCTGGAAGGAAAGAAATAGACGTATTTTCAAGGAGCAGACTAGAGATCTAGTGCAAGTCTTCAATGGGATTGTAACCATCTTCCAAGAAAATTTAAATTGCTTCATCTGGAGGAAGCACAAGCAAAAAGCCAACTTCGGTGGTATTGTTGATTGGCTCCAAAGAACTTTTTATCCCCTGTTCTTTGCTCATCCTCTCTGCTCGCGAGAGCGAAAGCTTTTGGTCTCCTCCTCCTAGTTGGTTGAAGCTCAATTCAGATGGCACTACAAAAGGTAATCGGGGTTCTTAGGAGGGAGGTCATATCGAGAAATCGATCTGGGCTCCCTCGGGTGGAACTGTGAGCAAATTTTGGAATTGGCACTAATCACGGGATTGAGGCTGCGGGTATTCTCAAAGGTTTGGAACTTGCTCTCCTTATTGGCCAAGGAGACTTATAGTGGAGAGTGATTCATTAAATCTCATAAAAATCCTGAATTCTAAGGAGCCCACTCAATGGACTATTCGGAATATTATCGAGGATATTAGGGCTCTTCAATCAAATTTTCAAGAGATCAAGTTTCAACATACTTATAGAGAAGGCAACAAGGTTGTGACTCTTTGGCAAACATTGGGGTTCTTTCTGAGGAGAAAAAGACTTGGATCGGAAACTTTTTCGAGTAACCTTCTTATCACTATAACTAATGACTATCCTCTAAAGGCTTACCTTCTATATAAGACTTCTTATTAGCTTCATCTTCACTAATAAAGTTGATATCAGTTATAGCATATCCGGGATCGCTCCCCCTTCCTTTGTGGCGGTGGGAGTACTAATTATATCCCAAGGGAAATCAATGTGATTTATAATTCTGAGTGTTGGCACACGTGTGATAATGAGGCTTATCTAATCATGGTGCCATGGTGCGGATTTCGATTACTTAACATCACTCAATTACTTTTTTGACGGAAGGCTTACAAAGTTCCTATTTATTTTATGTCCACATCGGCCATTTCTATATACAAGTTGTTATCTGTAATGGATGGGGATGAGATTAAAAGAATGGAGCATGTTTCTGCTGACAAAATTAGAGCAACAATGATGTCCGGGATAATCTATAAGAAGCTTCAGTATAGCGACCTTCATGGGGAGACTCTCAGGGCACTCGATAAGAGTCTCCAACTACATTTTAGCTTCTTGGAAAAAAGGAAAAGTGAAAGTCGGGAAAACCAAATTTACAATTTCAACAAATTCCATTGCAGCGGCCACTAGTTTCCCTGCATTGGTGATGTTTATTTCAAGAGATCTCTTAAAGCGGAAGTGGCGGAGTTTCTCGGCCAAGGGGAGAAATTAAGGAAGTACCGGTCTTGTTCTAAGCATGCCCCCATTGTTCCACCCTGAGATAGAGTTGCAAAAGTCCTTATGCGTTATTTCACTTTGTATGGCCACTACAAGTTGGTCTTCGGTCCTCATCTCTTCCTTCTCTCTCATCTACGCCATGGGAAAAAGGTAAATTTGGTTGCTTTCCTCTTTCAATCTCTCAAGTTGTCTATCAATTTGGCCAGAGAAGGAAAGGGTCCCCTTCTCCATCACGATCTTCAATACTTGTTCCAATTTGTGGCTTCCACGGCGAGAACTCTTGTGTTTCCCTCCCAAATTGGGCAAATGTTGTCGCCCGCTTCTACTCCGACGCGCCTCTACTCGCTCGCTCCCCTCCTCCTCTGCCCCTCCTCGCAGCCACCACCGCCGCAAACAAATCTCCTCTCGACTCCGAATCGATGTTCGGATCATTGGCCATTCCTTTGCCTTTCCGCTTCCCCTTCTCCCGCCTAGGATGTTGAATTTGCCTCTCCAGGGCTTTCTATTGGCGTCCCCTACTAACCCCTCTTCCCCAGTCATCCTATCTCGAGGTGCCTATGGAAACCATGGTTGAGCAAGATATCCCAGAAGTTCTCTTAGGATTATCCTCTATGTACCTGGACTCTCCGGTCCCTGGGGCTGAAGAATCCCCAAATGTTGATATGGAAGATGTGAATATGACGAAGGAGGAGCAACATATGGATGCAGCTCCCAATGTTGTGGGTGATAATGAAATTGTGGCTACAATTCTTGGGAAACTCTGAGAGCCTTCTTTGTCCTCAAAGCTTGGAAAGACTATACTGATAATACCTGGGACAACATAAACAAAGACTGCATCAAGCTTCTCAAGCTGGCGGATACCTTGGCAAACAGAAGTGCTTCTGTTGCAACGAAGAAGGTTGTTGAAGATCTCAAAAATCTCTATGCTATGTAATATTTTCATTGCTTTTAGTTACTTCTTTTTTGCTTTGCCTTTAGGTTTTTTCAATGTTAGCTTCAATGCTTTATCTTGCCAAATGGGCTTTTTGTAATCAAGGATGAGGGTCCTTTCAAAACCCCGTTTACCTAATTCCAAAAAACTTTATGAATCAATACAAACTCAAGTCTCAATTCTCAAAGTATTTGAAATCTGTTTTCATGTTCTATGAATGATTGTATGAGTATTAAATTTCAATAAGTATACAAATGCTTCTTTAAAGTTATATATATTAATATATTTATATATAATTATAATATATATATAAACGTACCCACAGCGTACCATACCGAAATATTAAAAAATTTGCCATTTCAGCATACCGTACATGTACCCATACCAAAACAGTCTAGAAATTTACCCTATTTCAGCATTAACAAATTTGGATCCTAGTACATGCTGTAAGAAATATTACCCGTCACCTAAAGAGCATCTTTTTCTGTGAAAACCAGGCCAATTTCAAAGAAAAATATAAACAAATAGTGAAAGCAATTTCAAAATAGTAAACAAGATCATTTATTTAGAACTCAATTCATTAATACTTCTATGCATTATAGACAAACATATTGGAACTGAGAAACCATAAGGGTTTACAAATTACTACTTCAAACAAGGAGATTGTAACTTACCTAATAGACAAGTTAAAGTTTTTATCCCCAACCTCTTCTTCCTTCATAAAAAGATTAAGCAACTTGACAGATGAATGTTTCTCCTCTGTGAATTTTTTATAAGTTGTAGACGACAATGGGTATTGCAGCTTGAAAGAGGTCATTGATGTAGCCACTCTCAAAAGTGCATCCATTAGCAACGAGGAAAGATTGCCTGTAATATTGCATCAAAAAAATGAACTTTAATTAATTAATTAAATATACAACAAAGCATTTAATGTGAAAGAAAGCTTCATGAATGGTACGAGAGAAGAAAGATAAAGGTACAGCTATACATTGATGCATACAGTCACCACAAGAAGTGGGTACGCATATGGGGTCCTCTAACCTGTCCTGACGTTTCCAGATAAATATCATTTTAATTGATCAGATGAAGATGATGTGAAATATTCAAAAAGGGGGATATTAACTTGGAAGACTTCAATAGCCAAGGGTTTGTGGTGTAATGGCAAATGGGAAATCAGTTACAACAAGGTTACAAGTTCAATTCCTTTGGCTAGCACACCTAGGGACTGGACCCCTGTTTGTGCTGAAGTTGGTGGTGGATACCTCCCAAAAATCCATGTTGACTAATCAAAACAAAACGGTAAAAACTTGGAATACTTAAATAACATTATTGATTATTAAGGTTATCTACTGATGAGAGTTATTTGCAAAGGCATGACACTCTATGTGCAATAGGGATAACGGTATAACCCAGCTTCAAATTGGTTCAATAACATTGGAATACATCTAAATTCAAGGGATCATCTTTTAGTCTTGCTTATTGTTGCCTAAACAAACAATAAATCATGTTTTAACACATCCATCATTTTGGTTATCCTGTACTTGCAAATATATTGAATGAAAAGAAAATGTTTCAAAAGGAAGAATGGATATCTAAATTTTGAAGAACTTGAAAGCATATCTTACTACACAAATTTAATAGTCAACCCAATAAGAGAGACAAATAGAAAGGATAAATTTCAAAGTTTTGATCCTTAATATAATAATCAGACTTTTAAGTATGGATGTGTGAAGGCTACAAAGTACATGACAGGCATTTCTAACATGTGAGTCAATGACTATTCCAAAATTAGAACCCTCCTGCCAATACCAAAGCATGTAGACCATGCTAGGCTTTCTTATAATGTGATTCCGAATATGCTCAGATACCCGGAAACACCAACCAGGGCAGCAGCATACTGACATACCGAGTACTGTACCAGTCCTGTTACTCACTTTTTCCGAAACTCCAAAATAGTCCTGGGTACGGCTCCGCCATACCTGGGACATTTCTGTACCATTTCAGTAGTGCTTCTGTTTTTTAAATGCCAAAAAAATTTAAAAACACTAGATACTTCTGTTTCAACAGTATTTGAGACAAATCTAGATGATATATTCTAGAATCTAGATTATAATCATGTACATATGAAAATTTAAGCATGTTGAATGTTTTGAACCTTCATGAAGACAGTATTTTAAGTGTTTTACTTTTATCTTTTTGTGGACAAAACATGACTATTATGCATTTTTATATATATTTATATTTTTTAATAATATATTGTACGGATTTTCTGTGCTGTTTCGTACCCAAAAGGCTTTTTGAAAATTAGCAATCCCACATTTCGAACCCATACCCATACCCGTTTCCTAGCAACCTAGCAAATATGTAATATGATAATCTTACCTTTCAGATATTTTTAATTTTGAGCTGTCGACGCTCAGGGATATCTCGACTGTTGGGGAGATCTCCCTACACTTGTGTAGATCTATTCTCCTAATGTGCGCTACCACAATAGTCACATCAGGCCTGCATGCAATCCCATCGGCCCGGGGATCTCACTAACACAGGGATAGAAGCAAGGGGAATCACCACAATCTTGCTCCCATATTTGCCCAGTAAAATCTATTTCCGTCACCTATTTTTACCTGCCAAGAGAGTTTGCCTATCCGACTGGGCATTGCCTCAATTAGCTTGCTTAGACCACATCATCAATTAGCTTATATCAATGTTTTTATCGAAGTCAAAAGTATCATATTAAAATGTGCTGAAAAAATTAAATCAAAATCTAAACATCAACAACAATGATGGCCAGATATTAGCTTCGCTACAAAACAGAATTCAACTTTGGAAGTTTGAGCGAATCCACAGAAAAACTATGAGAATCAAGGAAACTATCAGGCGTCTAAATCTGCCAAGTTTCAATGTGGCAACAGCCTGTAAGGTGTATTGGTCATTGGCCCAACATTATTATCAACCATACCAGAGCTACCAACAGGGGCACTCCCCAAGAATCTGCACAGGTTCTTCTGAATCCATGCCAACCCATATGCGGTCTGTCCTCCATGAGCTTCGTAGTGCTTCCCTCAATGGGACATTTTTTTTGGTGAGTTTTGGTGTTGGCTTCCATTTTTAACAGAGTGCTTGGGCTGTAGGATCATGGCTTCAAATTTGGTCTAGTGCCTTTTGCTTTCCTTTAGAAACTCTGGATCTGGTTATTGATTTTGCAGCATTGGTTGTGTCATCGTTGATGTGAAAAGCATTTGATCAGAATTTGGCGCAAGGAGATTACATGATTGAGTTAGAGTATTTGTTGCTTTGGTCTAAACCTGGTTTTGAATGGATTTTGATGGCTCCTTTCGCTCTTCAATTTCGATGTCTTCCACTTCATTGCTTTTCTGTGAGGTCAGAGCATGGAAAGAGTGATTTTGAGCTGTTCCCTCTGTGTTCATTAAGATTTTCCTTTGCATGCATATGCTCTATGGAAGTTATTCTTGGTCTGTGAGGCTTTGCCCTTGTGATTGGACACATTGGCAAAGTCACATGGTTGTTGCATATGAGGTTACAAGTATTTTCTATTTGGGTTGATGGGAATGACAAAGACTTGCGAAATGACCATGCTCGTAGCAGACTTGCATCTGAAGGGAATATTTTTGTAATCAATGGATTGCTCCCATTCAATCCCTGCCATGTCCAAGATTATTCAATCAAGGAGGGGCTTTTCCATATCCATATTGGCACAGATATGTGCATAGCTGAGCACTCCCAGGCTTCTAGTGAATTCTGAGGCAGTGATGTATCCCCTATACCTCCTCCAATTCTCATAAGAAAGAATTCCTCACCGTATTCACTCGGTAGGAGGGAGAGTTTTACCCAGACAGGAACAGTGCTGAAAAGGTCCCTGTTGAGTTAAAAATTAAAATCAAGAGACTGATGTTTCGTAAACAGTCCAGATTTTTTCATGAACCAATGTCCTCCATAGGAAGCCTGATCCTTCTCATGTTTAGTGGAGAAAACAGCTATAAATGGAAGCCAATGTCCTCTATGTTTCCTGAATCCAGACACGTGATATCTTTGGCCTTGGAAAGGCTCCCATGAATCTACAGATCAGAACTTTTTCCTTTAGGAGCCACAGTCTACTCTTCATTTCTTCCATAGACAAGTTGAATTAGGGAGGACTGTCCATACATACTTTGCATCCATTCTCCTTGTAGGAAAGAAAGGAAGGCCTTTTAATAGCTCTCTGGGCATGATGAATAAAGTTTATCTGCTCCTCTTTGTAGACCTGATTGGGTTCATTGGAAACAGCAGGTCTGAAAATTAAACTTACAGCTGGAGTGATTTAATAACAGAGAGCAGGCGCAAGAAATACTCAAACTAAAGGTGGGTGGGGGCAATAGATCTGTAACAGAGAAAAGATGGTTCAGGGTTGGTATGAGAGGGTGCACGGGCAGGGAAGGGTGACAGGAGTTGACTTTTATTGCTTTGCTTATATCAATTTAGTGATTATTTTATGACAGTTTATTAGAAAATGGGGCATTCCATATTTTCCTGGAACTTGTCCTTCAAATATCTCGTTATCAATATTATTGCACATTATGTAATGTAGTACCTTACAACTTGAAATGTAGAGTATTAATTTGAAAAAAGTATGTCTTTCTAAACAGCATTAAATTATTAATTTTCAAAATTACATAGCATAAAGTGTGTCCCGACTCCCAGGTTCCAAACCCCTTGCCTACATACCATTTCAATAAATTATCTGTTATAAGAGAAGTTGCACATCTTCATAGAACTTTTTACAATAAAAATAAAAGCATCAGACCATTAATTTTCAAAATTAAATATTGAAAAGGCTTGAGCTGGCCAGGTTTGAAACCTCTTGCCCAAAAGTTTTCCAAACAGTCATTGCTACAGACATCTGAATAGGGTATACCACCAAACAGCGTAAAGCTAAGAAGATGTTTCCTAACAAAATCGGGCTTGGCAAACTGCCCACATCCACCAACATACCAATATTACCAGAATTACCATGAGAAATATACAAAATGGACTGTCTGGACTTTGAACAGAATCACTTTCACCTCCACAGTAACATAATTCCCAAAGCTACTAAAATGGAGCACAAAAAACAGAGGAAAATACCTAGAATTAATAATCAGCAAAATTCCATAAAAGGGCTTGAAACTGAAAATACCATCATCAACTGTACTGAAAATGGCTTTAAAACAGCAAATAAAAACCATGACTGCAGCAAATTCACTACCATCTGACTGCCAGGTTAGTGTTTGCACCGAACTCTCCTTGCGGATACTCGAGCCCAGTTCAGCGCTTGCTGGACAGCCTTTAGCTGCCTCGCTGTTGACATTTTTACAGCCATCCATGAGAATTTCCATTATGGCTCAGTAGAGGTCAGGAATGGCCCGTCTCAGCCACTGATTCAGGATCTTTACATCCTCTTTCGTACACCACACACAGCCTGCATTGTCAGAAATTGCTTCCTCAAATAAAACCAGACAGTGCTGGAGAAATTTGTTATTCTTCTCCCATAAGATCAGCATTTTGGAGCCAGACGAAGCCTCCAGTGTTTGAACCATCACTGACTCCACTATCCTAAGTTCCTAACCAGTAACCACCACCGTTGATCTTGTAGTAAATTGGGAGTCACCCAAAATTGTGCCATTTTATAAGAAAAGAGCCCATCCTTTTAGCTATTAACTACAAAAGCCATCTTTCCATTCCACATGAATATGACCAAAGTGTCTTACACTTTAAAGGGGGCTATATTTTTGCAATTATTTCCCTCGGCTTAGTTCATAATTATTTTACAAATCCTGTAAATGCTTGTATCAAGGCCTGGAGCACTTCTAATGTAGATTGAATTTGCATCCTTTCTGAAATGCACTTCTTTTTCTCATCCTTAAATTATATGCAATCCTAGTCATGAAATATACACATTAAAAAGCCAATGTTAGTCAGTAAGTTCATTTGGTGAGGGCATGCATCTAGAAAACATAGTCCTAATGATCTCACAAAAGCTGGTCTGAAACATCTCTAATATTAAACTTACGTTAGTCGTCACATAAGCATATGCTAATATAAGATCAGAGAGCCTCAAAACATTGCACCTATGCATAGTTAAAAAAATTGTACTCGGCAATTAATCAGCAGCCCAAATTTGACTTAAAATTTGAGAATCAGCAATTTATCGGCATTACTCAGCAACTTTATCGCTATTTTAAAAAACATTTAAATTCATAAAATAAATTTAAATTAAATGTAAAACATTGTTAAATGACATGAAAAGTGAATGTACAGAATGTCATAAGTATATTTTCTATTAATTTTCATGCAAAAAAAGATTACAAAGTACAAGGTTACAAATTACAATGCTAATAGAATCATATGGATTTTGAAATAGCAACATACATGTAACATATTACATTTGATCAAGTATGCCTAAAATAAGTTTGTTGTGGCAGCCTCGTGGAAGTGAAAGGTAAAGAATCCTTTACAATGCCAACATCATCATCCACAAAGATATCATCTAGATCCTCACCAGCTACTTATAATGCCTCTAATGCTATTGCTTCTTCTATCTCCTCCGAATCTTCTCTCCTTCGCAATAAGCATGGGCTTCACATCATCAACAATCCAATCGTCATATGGATCGATTTCATCCAAGTCAACTGCATCATAACTCTATATCCCCTCCACTTGTCTCACGCGAAAATAAAGATTGTATTGCACGAAGACAAGGTCATTGAGGTGTTGTGTTGTCAACCTATTGTGCTTCTTTGCATGAACATCAAACATGTTAATGTTCACACCCGAGAAGAGTTACACAACTAACATAAAATGCAGATGGCTAGTCTTTGAAAAAATGGTATTTTCACACCATGATCTTCCCACCAAACATCTCCAAATACGACATTTATAATTGTGTAAATCAACTACACTTGAATTAATGAAAGAAGTCTACTACTAGTATCTACGAGTGACGAGATTAAAATAAATAAATAAATGACAAATTGTTTTTACCTAGTTGAGAGGTGTTTCTTTTTTAATGCATAGAGTTGAAAAAAGGTATCCCCATTGCAAAATCTACAGCCCCTCAAAAACATCTCTAGTGTCATCATCGGGAATCATCCTCTTTCTGCATGTATTGAGGGGGCCATCCATAACCTCCTCATCAACCTTGAATAAATTTTAATAAAAAAAATTAAGATTTAAGTTGTAAGCAGTTGCATAAATATGCCAATGGAGTGTCTTGTTCAATCTCCAATCAATAATGTGTCAAATGGGTACATATTTTCTTTGATTATGCTCAGAATATTTAGCTATGGCCTCCATGGCCACCTCCATAGCCTCACATAAATGACCCATTGGGTTACTCTCCCCATCCACCAATCGTAAAATTTGAACCAATGGCTTTGACACCTAAAACAAAATAATAAACAAATTTAAAATCAAAATAAAGAAAAAAATTATAACAAATAAATGGTAAAGTAAAAAATAGTTAAGTTTAGTGATTTCCTCCGTTCGCTTTGCAAACATTTCATCAAAAATAGACTCACGAGACTTTCCCCTTTGGGTTCCCTAGCATAGGGAGACTCCAACCACCGATGACTCACAAATGTCTGTTTAATGGAAGTTAGTGAGGTTGCAATGTGACAAAGTTTGTGGCAAATTGTGTGACTCTCGATCGCATAGGCTCTTTTCCATTGGTGTGCTCTCTCATCAAGTTTAGCACCCAAGTGTGATTGTAGATCAATTTGGTAATATTTCTTGCCTCTTCAACCACATTTTTACCCATGAGAGTTTTTCCATGTCCTCCAATAAGATATCAAACAATGTATTGTATAAGGGGTCAAAAAAGTGTAGGGCACCTCTCCTTAAGATGTCTCCCTACTACTACATATGCCACCGAGTTATCTGTCACAATTTGAACGACATCCTCCACGCCCACTTCTTTCACCACCACGTCTAGTATATCACACGAGTTTGCAATTTTCATTTGGTGGGAGATATCAATTGACTTCAAGAAAACTAACTACCCACTGAAGCCACTAGAAGTTAATCAATGCATGGTTTTTGCATCCATCCACCCATTAAACAAAACAATGCAACCTTTTTTACCAAACCTTTTTTGCTCTTTTCAAGAGTTTCCGTATGCTTAGCGTGGGATCCTCCCACATTAGGCCACTCAATCCATGGGGAGTAGGTGCCTTGAACCCCTTCTCGACAACAATCAATGCAATAACCTTGATTCTCCCAATATGGAATTTTTGTCCTATTAAAAATAATGTTGTAGTACCAAAATTTTGTCACAACTATACTTGCTTCATTGTGCATTTCAATTCTCTTTGCTCCAAGTGGTACCTTCGAGTGAAACTTGTGACCCAGGACTTCTTTAAGGAACTAAAAAATACTCAAACTATCTTCAAGTGGATGAGCTTCGTCCTTGTCCCCCACCCCTAAAATTGGAGCAATAAAAGAGGCCTCGATGTCAAAATCATCCCTTCCTACGCTTATGTTCACTAGGGTTGCAAGTGCATCAACTTTCCTCTTTTTCTTCTTTTTATCTACATAAGGCAAGGTAGGCGTCGACTCTCTTTGGGCCTCAAGTGGTGTTTGTGTACACAATGCCACTTCATTCTCTGATATCCATAAAATGTGGAACTTAAAGCGATAAACACCTCCATTCATCTTCATCCCACAATAATTGCATACAACACCATTGTCCTATGCTCGTTCATAATGCTTCAAGAAAGGTCTTGTGACTTAGGCTTACTACAGGAAAGTTGAACCTAAACTAGATGCCAATGTCATTCTAAAAAACAAAACAAGAATTTTGTCTTAGTTTTACAAGTCTTAGAGAAATCAAATTGCATGAGGAATTTAGGAATAATATTAAACTCAGTCAAAAGAATTAAAATTATTAAATATTGTCAAGTAGCTTCTAATGCAGACAATTTGTGGCGAATGCAAATGTAATCATGTAAGTTTGTTGCAAACGATTCAAAGGGCTGCTGATTTCACCAAACACTAGTGAGAATGCTTTTCTTTTACTATTCAATTGAACAATTTGCCATTTATGAGTAAATTGAAGATCATTTCTAAATCCTAACATATTTGCTATTTATGAGTAAATTGAAGATCATTTATAAATCCCAACAAATACAGACTCAATATTTCTCATATTTAAGACCCACCTCCATCCACCTTATACCAAGCAAAAACTTGCAAGTTACAAATACATACAAGTAAAATCCTAACTATATTAAAGAAAGAACTACAAAGAAAGGTATATATGTGTTGTCCCTAAACAAGATGAAATTCGTTTGGAAGCTACAAAAAGAGGTTCAAATAAGGTTATCATAATGTTATGAAATTTGTTTAGGAGCTATAGACTAGTAATAGTCCACCTAGTTATTTTTGTTTTTTTTCTTTAGTGAACTCAAAGCTCCTTATATAGCTAATTCCATGTACATCATGAAGTGGGAGTCCCTTACAAACACTATAGAGGAAATAATCAACACTTAAACTTCTTAATTTTGTGAATGAAGGGCTTCTACGAGTCATTTAATTCTGATTCTTGAGCATCCCAAATTCCCAATAATCTAGACAAGCATGAGGGATTGGAATTAAGTGACTCGAGGAAGGCCATCATTCACAAACTAAGGAATGCATGTATTACGAATAATAATTAATGGTTGGATAAATAATAGTAATTGTTTTTACAAACATTAATTATTTCCTCTATAGTGTATGTAAGGGATTCCCACCACATAATATACTTGGAAATTTCTACACAAGGAGCTCTAATATATAATCTTGTTGTTTGAAACATTGATTCTATATTCTTCTACAAGCAATTTTCCACAAAACTTGTTTATTTTACATTATTAGTATCAAATAAGGTTATCATGGTGCTCCTCAATGCACTCAAACTCTTCAACAAAACAAGGTTTTAGAGCAATGTTGACTTCCAAACACTTAGAAAAATAATGATTCGTGAACAATGAAAATAAATTAAAATTAATACGCATTTATCTAAAAATGCCGAGAGATATCAATCTCAAGGCTCTTATCTTATATTTTTAACATAACACAATTATTAATAATTTAATTACCTTTGTTTATCATTTTCCCTGTAACCTAAAATATATCTTTACATTTTATATACATTGTAATTAACTAAACTTAAACATTCTCATTACTATAAGTTATCCATACGAGAACTATTAAACTAAATTTGCTCTCATAAAAAAATTCATAGTATATAAAAATATCTTTACACTAATTCTTTAATTTAGAATAACAATCAAACTAAAAATAAGATCTAAAATCAATATCACGGTAGGTTATAAACAAGAGAATGCTTTTAACATATTAGAATATGTATTTGATTAAACTATTTCTAACATATTCATTTAAATAGTGAAATACAATGTATCTAACCTAATCAGCCATTTTAAAAGACTTTAAGGATTTTTATTTAAAGGTAAAGGGAAAATAATAAAATCAGGGTTTTTGTTATGACGTCTTACTATCTCTAGGTTATCCAATATAATAAGGGAAAACGTCTCTCGCACATAATATTCATGTACACACCAATTTTTGGTAACCCATGTCCCTCATCCCGTGTCCACTCCTCTTCGTCATCATTCCTCACATGCATATCTCTCTCTTTGTCGTGCCTCACTCAACGCGAGTCCAAAACACGTTAAAAGATAACCAAATATCCCGATCAAAGATGGAAAAGGTAATAAAGTGGTAATATTTTTTAAAAAGGGGTAAATAATTATCAACGGGTAAAAATATACATCACAAAGGTAACGCGACTAAGTCGCAAAATACAACGAAGCGGAACCAATCCGCAATCACGAACAACTTGGAGGATTATAATAATTTTCCCGCCATTAAAACAATGTCGCAATAATGATTATGAGGACAAGGAGTCGCCTTAATGCCACGCCTCGCAAGATAATCTATTTACTGATTATCATTTTTTTAACGTTGACGATAATAAATCGTGACGGCTGCAAGGTTAATAATCATTCCAAGAACAATTAATATATATACTTATTAATATTTTAATTTCGAGTGGCGGGAAGCCACAATTAAATAGTCGCCAAACGATTTGTGGCGGTCCATTGATTGGGCGGTGGAAATGTGATTAGTTCAACGCAAAGAGCCTCTATTAGGGTTTTGGGTAGTTAATACGGGTTAGGGGTGTTGTGGAAGGATAAAAAGTGGTTGGGAGATAAGAAAGTATTAAATAAAGGTAGATGGGAACCTAGGGATGGTAAATAGGGTGCTTAAGGAGGATAAAAAGGTTAATGAATAGGTTTAGGGATAATTAAGGATGATTAAGGATTAATTAAATGGGATTAGGGATGAATTAGGGGAAATAAAATAAATGATGGGGTAAGATAGGAAAATAGGAAATTCAAATAAATGGGATTTAGGAGGAAGGGGAAATTCGAATGGGAAGAGTGTCACACCTCACCCAACGCAAGTCAAAACACATTAAAGGATTTTTTAAATACACCCATACCCCTCCTCTCATGAGGATCCAATTTTTGAGACTTCATTCAAGTTTTCTTGCGATCTTGACTTCGTTTCTTGCTCTTCTTTGCAGTTGTTATCACCACCTTGGAGCTACTTTGGAGATCTTGTGCATCACCCTTGAATATTTGAAGCTCTTTCTTTGCTTGGCATCATTCTTTTGCATGCTTGAAGACCCCATCATTATTGTGCATCAACCTTGCAGGTTCATCAACCATCTCGAGCTCTACCTCTGTATCAATCATCTTCTATTTCTTTCTATAGATCATCATTTCCATCCATCTTCATCCATTAAACCCTAGATCACTCCCGGTCACCATCAACTCAACACCGTCGCCATCAACCTGATCCACTGTTTGATTTTATGTCATCCATTCTACCCCCGATCTACTTTCTAATCCCACAATCCATCGACCTTCCAATCTTGCCATTTTACACACCTATTGCTTGAGTTTCACTTGCATCACACCCAGTCATCATTGATCTATCCCAGTCGTCATCGACCTAATCTGCGGTTGTCATTTTCTCAACAAATCTATCAATTTTCTTGCATCGTTTTTGTTCCCATCAAATCCAAATTCGTTGCATCATCTTTGCATCAATGTCGGTCTCAAATTAGCTTGAGAACAATTCCTTTAGATCTATCTTTACTGCATTTCTTTTTTGGTCTCTACTTCCTCGTCGTCATCAACTCGCCTAACAATCTTGGGTCGCCTTTGACCCGATCAAGTTTGGTTCAACTTTTCATCATTTACTTGTTATCAGATTTGCATCTTGTCTTATCTAGTTTATTCTGATTCTCTGTTTCAGCTCAGATTTTGTTGCATTTTATCATTTATCTACTATCATATCTTATCTATCTTTTATCAAACAAGCGAGGTTGAAATCCATCTTAGGAAGTTTTCCCTTCTCGAGACCGGTATTGTTGGGCGACCCACCATCCTATCTACTAATCCATTTTCGTGTTGAGTTTCTTTGTTGTGCACGTGATCAAATTCGCTATGAGGAGGATCTTTTGCGCCCGTATCTATCACCATCTCATCTAGAGGTAGCCTTAAACCCTCTCATTATTGGAGTTGTTTGTTTTCTTTGTTACAATTTCACTAATCTGAAACATGAGCAAGAAAATTAGTTCAACAATTCAAAATTCATTTTAATAGTGAAATCTAATACTATTCATCTAGTTTATAAGAATTTTTAATTTTATACAATCTAATTGAAAAGACTTAGGGTTATGTCGGCCATTAAAAGTGAACACACACAACATTACAACCTTATACCACCCCCAGGATGTCGTTGTAGGAACTCCTCTCATTGTAATGATTGTGCTTTTGTAACCTGCTACTCCTACGAGGTTGTGTCGCTATATTCCAACCACATTTGTAGAGAGAAATTGAGGAGAGGAAAATTGTTGAAAATGTTAAAAATGACCTTTTTCATGAAAGGTGTTTTACACTATTCAATGGCATTTTATGTTATTAAGTTGGCACTTTTTGATGAATAATGATGAAATCACTGCCAAAAATCGGCAATTAATTGCCATTCCAAGAATCGTGATTTCTACAAAGATAAATCATTTCAAGACTCTATCGCGATTTATCGCCAAATTTGGAAATTTTTGAATTAGAGAACCCATGAACATCCTAAATGTACCAATGAGAAGGCAACAATCTAGAACCAAAGATAAATTTACAAAAATTGAACTACGTAAAAGATTAAATATAAAGGAGATAAATATAGCAGACTAGCTAGGATGTGTATTTGGAATATGGGACACCCATTTCATGGACAAGGAGGTTTTTCACTTTACTCATGTATTGTTTTAATTTTATAACCCCTAAAGTTCAACTCCCTGACAAGACTCAAAATAAACCAAGCCGTGCTAGTATAATTTGTAAAGTATAGAGACCAAAATCCTTGACATTAATTTTAATATACTTGCACATATAGGCCCTTGACATGAAACAGTTGGCATTTACATTAGTAGAGACCCATCTAAAGGCGAGTCTAGTATATGACAGTTCACCCTACTTTTAAAGATTTTATATTCATGTTAATGACCTTTGTTGGGCCCTTTTGGACCATACTTTTGACATGCGATGTATTGCAAAATTAATGTTGCCTTTATTATTATTGCTTTATTTTTACAATTTTATTGTTTAGGTACAAAAATTGAATCCCAGCATCCACACACCCCGAATCTTGTTAATGTTGGTAGCATAAATCAACCTAAAGTCTACAAGCAATTCATAATACTCTTGTGAGACCCGTCCGCCATATATAGGGCCTGAAGTATTTGTATTCTCTATATTCATAAACAGTAATGTCCCCAAATAGGACTCCTTGAACCCTTAGTGATTTTTGGCAAAGCCAACACTCAAAGCAACCTTTATATATGAATTTCTCAGATTATATCTCTGCAGATCAGATTTCAAGAGGAAAAAATGTGACTATGGTTCTGATAGACACACCACTCAACACACCCAAAATTGATAACTCCTTGCTCAATGACAAAATACAGAATTTTAATGACACAAATCAGACTTTGAGCTGATAAATAAGAGCATACAGGATATAGCTTGACAGCTGCCAGGAGTATTCAGAAATGGCGACTAGCATTTGGAGATCAAATCCATACAAGAAGTCACTAGAACTTGCTGTCACAGAACTCAGACTTGTTGCAGATTTTTATAGGATTAAAATATGATTTTTAAGCACATAAACAGGATGGAAAAACAGTGTAAAATGCTGTAGCTGAAAGAGGACTGAGATAACATTGAAATGCCCTTTAAAGTGGCTGAAAATAATTAATCTGAGCTTCCAAAATTATAACAAACGATGACCATGAAAAACAGACCTGGAATATTACTCCAAACTTGGCAAATCAGTCAAGGGATAGGTCGCTCCACCAGATAAAAATAAGATAATACTGCTGCACTTTTATTGGTTGAACCCTTGACACAAAATTTCATCAACACTGCTGGAAATGATTGAGAAACTCGCTGCAAGCTCAATGGAGTATCTAGTGTAGAAATTCCTCCTAATCTCTAAGAGGGTTTTCATCCTCTAGAGGCAATATACTAAGGGTTTTCGTCCTTAGAATATTTTTAGACAAAAGCACCAGGCTTAAGATAAAATTCAAAATTGATTAAATGATTATGAGATGTCCCTCTTCAAGTCAACCTCTCCCTTATAAAGGGAAAATGACCCAAAAGGACTTCCAACTCTACCAATCACAATCAGTGATTATATCTAAACATAAGTCCCACTTTTATTGCCTAGGCTGGTCGCATTTTCCTCATAGGGAGGATAAAATTTAGAAATGGGCCTTATACATCCAAAAGGGCCAATATTCATTCCCTAGGTAAGTCGCCATACTTCCTAGGAATGATACAACATAGCATTAGACCCCTTATGCATTTTTCTAGATATTACAACTTAATTTATAAGTGCTTTAATAATTTTTTTATTTTTTTATAGGCACTTTATAATAATTTATTGTGACTTAAATTAATATAAGTGCTTTAATAAAAAAAAAAAAAATTTATAGGCACTTTATACTAATTTATTGTGACTTAAGTCACCCTTATATTTTTCCTTTGGCCGTCAGGTTGACAAAATGGGCTTAAACATAAACAGGTCATAAAATACATAGATAAGTCATGGCTCAAACCACACTTAAACTAGATTATTGTAACTGCAGTGATATTAATATATACTAGCAATGTGCCATTCATATATATGGTGCTCCAAGTACAAAAGACGAAGGCACTCACAAACCATTTGATGGACTTCAAATGCAGAGACTTAATCCAAGTGTCCATTTGTTTTAAACCAATGAAGTAGTATTTTAAATTAAAATAAAGATAAACTTGAAATATCAACCAACCGTAGGTCAAAACTGTCAAACTTCATGTAGCATATCCCAATTCTAAAACATGTGCAGTTGGATTAGTCCTTAATCTCCAATGATATAAAAACTTACACAAGTTGTCAACAAAATATATGCAGTTGAGAGGAACTGGCCTACGAAATCAAGCTAGAAAAGCATTTAATAATGGCCACAGCTTGAGGGAGCAAATCCAATCCAATGCCAGTGCTATAATTAAAAGGAGTATAGAACGTTATAGTTGTCAAATTTATAATATGGAAATATTTTGCCCCTACCATTGGCTTCCAGGTTTCTGAAAATACTCTTGCAGGCTTCCAGAAGTTGGGAAAAATCGTTTAAAGATAGGATGCTCCCAATTTGCAAAAACCCTCGATCAAATGACGGCCGCCAATCAGAAGTCCTACCAACAATTGCCTTTTGCCATGTCGCATCATACTGAACATGCCTTGCATTTGCATCATTCTCACCCACCTTGATGGCACTGTATGAAGTTTTTGACAGGAACTTACAAGTAATAGTTGATAGAAGAATGGATATAAGTGTATTGACCAGAAATTCAGTTGTTGCATTGCAGATCTGTAAGCAATTGAGCTTCACTTAGAATGCAAAATCAGCTAACCACCAAAAACAAGAAAACAAATTAGAAATACACCTTACATGAGTTATCCGATAGCCCATTAGAGAAAGGCGGCATCCAAAAGTGGACTTCTTTGACTATGATTGAGAGATTGATTCAAACGAGAAATGCTCGCAGAAATTTGAGAGTTTAACAGGCTTCCTCTTGAAGAAGCTTCTAGCCCACCAATTCTCTGCACTCCATTTACTTGGCATGTCTCTTTTTCTTTGTCTTGAAAATGAGAATTTAATCTCCTCAATATATCAGCTAGTCCAGATTTGTAATTCATGGAGGACTCCAGAAAATCTGCATTCTACTCAAAATCCATAAACCTGATTCCACAATATGGTTCACTGTCAGCACAGATAAGTAACAAATGAAAAGGTAATATAGCCACAGTAAGTTGTGAAACTAAAATCTAATTAGGCATAAACAAGCATTCAAATATATGCATTTTAGAAAAGACCTTAAATAGAGAAGATAACCCCTTTAAGATGATTATAACATAAGTCACAAGGTTCGAGTTCAAGTTCAACGAGGATAAAATTCGGTTCAAGTTTGCCAATGAATAAAGTTCGAAAAAAAAATCGCCATTATGTTCAACCAATAGAAGTTTTTATTATTACAATAATAAAAAATACATTAAAAATAAAAGTAAATATAAATCAAAAATAAACTTTAAAAATTATAAAAACAAAACTATAAAGAAAACTTAAAAATGAATAGAATAAAGTGAAACTTTAAATAACATAAATGACAATAATTAAAAAAATTATAATGATGAGACATGTAATCCAATGGTTTGGTGTGCAAGCAATCAAAACTTATATCCTAACCATCATGATCAATTGGCCACGAGATTTGGAATTTATAGAAAGACCTTTAGTGACTCTTGCATTGTGTGGTACGTCCAGTCAAGGAGGATCCACCAATGTGTAGTCACCACCTTGCAAAGTATCTATTGATGTATTGTATTTATGTTATTATTAACACGATAGAATTATATTTCATAAGGTAAGATATTTTCATGAATGCAATTACTTATTACTACCAATATATCAAATCAAACGTGGAATGCATAAAGATTGTAAGCTAGATGTCAGACAAGAAGACATTTATGAAGATAATAAGCCCTTGAATTTGTATTAAAAATGCCAGGGGTGGCAAGATGAATCCTTCTTCTCTTGGGGAAGTCTTTTTATGCTTCCATGGATTCATTGCAAAACTATTTCATGTGTTGCTTCCATGGAGTCTTTTTATTCTTAAGGTAAATACCAATGCAGATAATAGGTGGCACGTCTGCTATTTTTAAATTAAACATTGATGCAGACATAAGGTGGCCAAATGAAAAGCAATTGTAAAGAACAAGAAGCTAGAAGTTTTGTAGAGAGGACCTGAAAATCATCTAGATGATATGTGCATTCCTCCATTTCAATAATGAGTGACTCCACCATGTCACCAAGTGAATGGACTTAAGTATGATCATTTGAGAAGCATAAGCAGCAATGAACAGCCTAAAAGTAATGACACATAGACAAAGCTCACAAAAACTGTTTCCACAAAAGCTAAGAAAGGAAGCATCTTACATGTGAAGGTGTGTGTCGGAAGAAAATTGTGCACATAGATACCCTTCCCATTGCGGAACATATTTTGGTAGCAATCCTATTAGGCTTCTTAAAGGAATTAGCAGGCCACTTCAAATAACCAATTGCTCAGGAGTAGATATCTCAAAGCAACTACAATTTGCAGTAATGATTAGCATACAAAATGTAGTTAAACTTATAGTAAATACTGCCAACAACATATAGCTCTGGTTCGAGAAAACAGAATATAAGCATTAGAGCCTGACCTCTGTTTTAGCTGCCAGAGGCACTACATGCAACTATTAACATTTCCAGGTATTATGGATAGCAATTAATTATCATGAAAACCATAGATGGTAATAGAAATGGGCACAATTCTGTGTTTTTCTATGAAAACAAAAGATTACAGTGTGCATATCTAACATACATGTAGAAACTCCAATAGTAGGAATTTATTGCCTTAAAGATATCTTTGAATCGCAGTCACCAGGGTGTGTAAGTGCAGCTACAGGGGTACGTAGGAATGCCATTTTTCAATACCAGGGCATGGGAGGATGTCTACAGACTCATGAATTTAAATTTTAGATTTTGCTTACAAAAAATTTAAAAAATCATTTTATCCTTATGGAGATACAGGACTCTCCTGAGAACAGGTCGGGAGATTCCAATAGACATGTGGAAATGCCAGGAAACATTGGGAGATAGTTGGAAATGTCAGAAGTGTTATAAGGGATCTCCCGCTATCCCCATCCTCACCTCCCATACTGTAGACTTGTCCTCATCCTAGAGACTCATAACAAGGTAGAGTAGTCTCCTTGTTTCAATGTTTTGGAAAAATGTATTAACTCGATGTAAAACCATTAGTTTGGATTTCTGAATATAACATCAGACTGTGGTCAAGTAGTTGAGGCAGGGCATCACCACACAAAATAATTGGGTTGAAACCTTGTTGGGCATAGAGTTCCTGATATTTTCCATTCCCCTAGTTTAATTTTCACAATGGGGAGGAAGCTCCCATCTTTTTGTGTCTTAAGGAAATTTTTGACAAGGTGCAAGTACTGGATGAATTTGACTGAACAGTACGGTCATCTAAGCCAAGGTGCTTGGTCCCTGCTCAGAAAAAAACCAGTCCTGGGCAAACTCAGGTTAAGGAATAGTGATATTATAATCCAAAATATAACTGCTGTAAAAACAGGCAGAGTAACACCTGAATATCTTAACTTCTGGAAAATTAGTACTGGACTGAAAAGTGAAAATCCATCTTTTATTTAAATGATTAAAATCTGTAAAAAAATACACCAAATTCTGAAAATAAATCAAGTAATATTTTACTATATTTCAAAATGATAGCTTTAGACAGTACATAGTATTAAGAAACTTCCCTGCCAAGGTTTGAAAATGCAATTTTGTTTTCCAATTTTTGTTTTCAGAATTTGGATCATTTTAAAGGATGTCACCCCGTCCCCATAATCATGCCCATATTTCCATGTGACAACATATAATATAACTGTAACCTTATTCATGCACTCTCATGTCATGTTCCAAACAAATCAAGTCACCCTCCAACCCACGTCTGCAGGCAACTATGGGAATAGCCCCAACTCAAATAATAAAAAGCAAGGAAAAGATAGAATTTTATGCCACAAGATAGATAAATAGAATTTGTAACAATAAATGCGAATAAATTATGACCAAAACAATTAAAAACTTCAAGAATGTAAACTTGTGCAGCACTTCTGTATAAACTCCATTGTTTGCGTGTAAAGACATTTATTGAACAGAGACCTGTGGCAACCTTGTCAGAATAGAAATAAAACCTTATTTTCCTTACAGTTAAACATATTGCGATGTTCTTGCAGCAAATGCTATAAAGTTGCGAATTTAACATAGACTTGCATTAAATAAATGTTAGAATTACATTTGGAAAAGCCCGTCCTTGGGTTTTAAAAGTAGATTACTCTGCCAGCGATAAATTATGCATGTGTGAATACGGAATAAACGGTGGAAAAACTACAAAATGGACTTCGGATTGAAAATAATTGCATAAATCTCTACGGAGAAAATTTAAGAAAACCTTCAAACCCTAATAAAGCACAAGGATTTACCTTGTGAAGCACATAGGGCAAAGTAAAAGAGATTCTCCTCCACAACTGAACAAATCCTTTAGGCCTTGCAGTAAAGATCGATGCCCTTCCAATAAAAATGAAGAGAAATATGAAGAGGCGCATTTTATATAGGGTTTAAGATTATTGGCGCCATTTTTCCTGTTCATCTTTTATTATTTTATTTGTTTTATTTTTTATTTATTTTAAATTGAAGAACATCTTCGTCATCGTCTTTTATTATTGACGAGTCTTTTATTGATCACACATAAAATACAAACAATGGTATTTTGTGGGATGGAACATTTTTATACCGTAATACACTCTATCGTACAATTTTTTTGATAACGGGAAAAAGTAATCTCTTACAAATATGAAAATGTTATCAGACCAATCTCAAACATAATAAATAGTGGAATACATACCTTACACCGTATATAGTCACTTTGGAGACTATTTCACTTATCAAGGTATTAAATTCATCAAATGGTACAATCTATTCGTAAAACCAAGTTCTACATATTGGAACCTATACGATGGAAAAGTGACATGCGAGCTTGGGAATCTACAAGTACCCTTTCCTCGTACCCGACCTCCCGAGGTCATGTCGAGACAAAGTAGGTAAATGTTTGAATTTAAATGGATACGAGACAAGCTAATCGGATAATCTTAAATCCTCATTACGCAATAATGGAATCTGTGAATCTAAGGCGAAGAAGGGCCTCCTAACTTTGAATTGGTGTAATGGTTCGCTCGGATATAATGGTTGCTCGGAGGCTCCAATCAATGTCGAGCTCTCCGAGATTCTATTTCTTGATTGTTGGATACGTGGGAAGTGACTGTAGGAGCTTTGTATATATCTCCGAGACAAGGTCATGAAAATGGTGATAGGCGGCTTAGTGGATTAAGTAGCAAACTATGGATGGTTTTTACGGTCTAGCCCATAAAATATTAGATTGATTGGCTTCATGTTTAATACGGAGAACTAGTATAATATCGGCGGGAGTAGTGAAGATCTAAATACCATCGTTTGCAAGCCGGTGTCAATACTTAAGCGATTTGTAGGCTGTTGGGTTGTGGGACTCGGGGATCACAACCGTGAGTGCGTGGTTGTTGCGGACCTGTTATGGTCATGTGAAGAATCAATCCCTTCTTCCAACTATCCAGTAATCGTATGCATTTTCAACCTCTATGTTTAGAACTAGAAGTTGTATGATTTTCTCGGAGTACCTAACAGGTGTTCTGGCAACTTGAATACGTAAGCTAGTGTCTATGTCGATGAGGAGGTCTCTCACGTTAGGTTGTGGAACCAAAGGATCGCAACCAAATGTTTGCTCTTTTTTGAAT
Source organism: Taxus wallichiana var. yunnanensis (assembly GCA_018340775.1). Lineage (NCBI taxonomy): Eukaryota > Viridiplantae > Streptophyta > Pinopsida > Cupressales > Taxaceae > Taxus > Taxus wallichiana. Next base: position 562,465,483 of record CM031242.1, on the reverse strand, counting down.
CCTTGCACATTCATTCAGATGTTTTATCGAGGTAGTCTATAGTTAGGATGGTTTGACCAAAATGTGTAAGCTTTGTCATCTTCGATGTTTAATCCTCTCAATTGCTCACTAATTGCTTGTAAGTTTGTTGTTGCTCGAAAGACCTGTATCCTGAGGTCTTGATCTATATCACCTAATATTGTGGGTAGATTTGGTTGAGGCACTATGGGTTCAAATATATATTCTCTAGGCTCTCTAGGTCCTGTGATTGTTATACAAAATGATTCAGCTTTTAACTAAAATTAATAAACTAATTACAAAAGAAGTATTTACACTATGCAAGCATCCCTCTATTTTTGTATTTTCAATTACGTATTTCAACGAAATTAAAGAGCATTTACTCTAGTATATCTATAAAATTGATAACTAATCTAGTAAGAGAATAAAACAAGCAAAGTAACCTGGTATGGCTATTTGCTTGTGCTGTGATTTTATCCTAAATATCTAAGCAACTAAATATATTAAATTGAAAGGCTCTCGATCCTACCTCAGAAGTGAGGAATGAATCATTCTCATAAACTATCAATCCCCGACTTCCCCGGTGATATCGAGAGCGAACTTTTAACTGAAATGAAATAATTCACTACTTTATTTGATATGTTGTAACTAGAACTTTGATAGCTCAAACCTGGCGTTTACAGAACAGTGGTAAATCCAATTGTGTGTGATTTCATCCCCTCAGTGTGATCTCCTCATTCCTTCGTGTCCTCGTGAATCCAAAAAGTGTGTATATGATAGTATCAATCAGAAGATAGCATTCGAACAATGGCAGCTTTGGATATAGACCGAATACAATGCGAGTAGGAGAGGGATAGCGCAAGTGAACAGAGCTTGACTATACAATTCCTAACAGATTTACTGCAGGGAATACAACATAAGTGTACCGAGAGTTTTAGAATCTATCCTTGTGACAAAACAAAACCTGCAACTTTAATGGATTCTAGTCTATAAATGAAGCTATTCTATGCTAAAGCTGATTTTATGAAGAAAGTGATGGAACAAGAGTGAAACAAGAAGATTGTATGACCTCTAAAAGACCAACAATGGAAGCTAAACATGAATTTGATAGAATTCTAAGCAAGAAATTGAAAGACCTGAATAAGATAATTGAGAAGATGAGGGGCCATTTGTTTGAAAACAAGCTGGCTATTTATAACCAATGCATTTACGAGAGGGTAACTCCCATTTGATCTCTTTTACTATAAACAACGGAAAAACACTATTACCAGGTAACCAAAAACATTAATGCAAGCCAAAGTGGTTGAAGAAAGCGTGTAAAATTCAAGATTTACGTTTGATGTGATCGTCGGAAGAATCTGGAAAATGCGAACAAAATGCCGCCTGTCCCGGGCACGGTCGCGGGACCGCCGCCTTGCACAGGCGGCGGTTTCACATCAAGCCAAAAACAACAAAACAAGGCGGAAAAGGGCAAAACAAAGCATGTGGAGGCCGAGCGGGGCATGCGGGATACAAGTGTATACATAGCGAGCCTTTCTGGATTCCAAACACCTTGCAAGGAGATCTGTATCATCATTGGGGCATGTGTAACATCGTTCGGTGGTGCAAGACCCTACTGATTTAGTACGTATAAAACCCTTTTAATAAAATTAGATTAAATGGAATAAACTTTTATTAAGTATGAAAATCAAAGACCAAAAATTTGGTAAGACTAATTACAAAAGAATTACTACTAGCAATCGCATGTGTACAATGCAATGTGAACGCCAAACAGTATATGTTATTAGATTTAGCAAGACAGTGATTACTTTTGTAGTTGATGTTGATAAGGGGTGTCATTGACAATATTGATTTTCTATTAAAGCTAGAACAAATGTTGCAAAATACATTAGAAGGGATGTTAGATAATAGTTAGTTGTGTAATAATTGAATACAAATGCAAGTGAGACATGTAAGTTTGCTAATACTCACTCTCAAGAATGTAGTGAATGTGAAGCGTTGTTGTCAAAGTAGATTGAAAGAATGACTAAGTGCTTTAACATATTATCTCTCCATGAACCTAAAATGAGACAAAATATGCAATTATATATAAACAAATCTGAAATGGTTATGGTACATTCCAAATTTCTTTATTACCTCAACGAGTTTGAGAGCATCATTGTTAGAGCTATTTTGTGTGTATCTTACAATCATAGCATTAGTGAGACCACATTTCTTTGAGGCATTTTGCAAAAACAAAAACGGTATATGTTATTTGTGTTATAGGGATAGTTTTTTTTTAGTTGTGTTTGTTTAAACTATGGGCGATTGATTTTGTATGTGTAGAAATATAGATGAGTCACTTCATTTAAAAAGTGCAAACATGAGGTGTTACCCTTAAAACTATTCAAAATGCAAAAAAGTGATATAATGTACAAAGATTTGGATGAAAACAACTATAATTTGCATGGTCCTTTGTCGGCATTTTAAATTTCTAGGTATTTGTGTGCAGATGAAGACATTAAAAATGTGTTGTTGGTTAACATAAAGAAACGAGCAACAATAAAAAGGAAAAATCGAACATGTATGTTGAAACGTGTAATTTTGTAATTGTAGATATATAGACAAACCACTTCATTTAAAGGTTTCATCTCTTCATTTCAAAGTTGTTACAAATTCGTACATATACATTTACAAATCTCATATCATGAGTGGTATCATTTTTGCGGACTATTTTATTTGAACTTAACATGAGAAGAATTATATCATGAATGGTAACCTTTTGAAGGTAATTTTATTTCTGGTAAACATGAGTACATTTGATACCCCTTGAATGGAAATGGCGTCTAGGATAGAAGATGTGTTGAGTAAAGTAGTAGTGGAGGTGTTATCAAAGCAGAGTGTAGTATTTACAAAGGGTTGAATGATAGTAGTATTGCTTCCTCCTTTCTTCTTGCTCCAAGTGCTGCTACGTGCGCCATTTTTGAGTACCTTTCGAATGAAAAAGGAGGTGAAATGCACAGATTTACAAGTGAGGCAACTCTGGAGAAAGCTATGAATGTCAAACCCTACCTTTCATTGGTTCCAATGTCGATAGTTGCTCTATGCATAGTAAGTCTCACGGGACTTGTGGATGTTAATCCCAGGTGCCATTTAAGCGGCAATTGTCTTTGATTCCCTCTCGAAATAGGGGGTATCGGAATATGTAACGGGTTGGAGGGATCCCAACATGGGCCGTTGTATCTATCAAATTTGACAACAATAAATAAAGGTAATGTTGGTGGTGGCATTGATGCGTCATAGACAATGTCGGTGATTGTTCTTGTAGCACCATTTACGAGGCCTATGTCAACCCATAAATTTGCAATAAGCATGATTTTTTGTTGTTTGCACAATGAACTTTGTGCTCTAACTGATCATCATCAAGATTTCTTGGTCCAACCCACCTGTTACTTTCAATAATGGATTGGGCAATTGGAGCATCTGAAGGTTGTGGGAGTCCATGAGGTCATTTTTTACAAACAAATGAGGTGCATCCTTAAAAATTTTGAGCTCTTGTTGAGTTTGGTGTGTGTCTGTGCAAGACATTAGGAGTTCCCAGTCCTCAATAAGAGGGGTTGAATCTAGCATGTTGGGCAGTAAATTATGGAACGAAACTTGTGCATTGGTTGTTCCTTATTGCCAAAATATAGTTTGCAATGTAATGGAAGAATGAAATCCCTTCCAAAGGGTGGCTCCACAGGATTTACTTGTATAAAGAGGATTGTCCATAACCGGTGGTAATTGCTCGAGGTCGCCGAGGAGGATGATTGATTTGTTTCCAAATTCAGATGTTTTTGAGTGTGGCAAAGCCTTGCGTAGCCTACTATCAATTTTCCCTAGCAACTTTGGGCCAATGAAACTCATTCCATCAATAAGAATATATTCTATATGTTTTAGTGACTCTTGAAAAGATGACAATGCATGACCTTCAAGGGGTTCCAATTCTTTGATTGGAATACAGAGGGTTGCATGGATTGTGGATGCGGAGATGTTGAATGTTGAAACACTAGTAGTTGCGAGCAGAAGGAGAGGCAAGGAGATGTGGTTGATGTTGTTGTAAATGAATTCTGGATTTTATTTATCAGAAATGATTTTCCTATGCCAATTGTTCCTTGAATTATCAATATTAATGGAGGTAGAAGTGTTTTGTTTGTTGAATGGTGCAAAGTATGGTATCAAGAGCTTAGCATGCATTTGTCAGAAGCAATGAGAACCTTTAAAGTTTGCTTCCTTTTTCATTTATATTTTCTAAAAGTGCAAACATGAAGTCTAACCCTTTAACAATTCAATATGCAAAAAAAGTGATATAATGTACAAAGCTTTGCATGAAAATAACTAAAATTGCATGATTCTTTCTCAAAGCATTTTAAAACTATATGTATTTGTGTGCAGATATAATGAGTAACACTAACACATTAAAAATGTGTTGTTGTTGTTGTTGTTCTAGTATGCGTCATATTAAACTAGAGAGGGAAAAAAGTATGTTAGTTCTAGAAGATGTTTTTAGGTATGACGGTGCAACTCAAAAAGCCTTTTCAATGATTAGTCTAACGTCTAACTTGGGACGCTTCGAAATGGCCTCATTAGGGAACAAGCCCCTCGGCACATAACGAATCCTATCATTGACGAAGGCACATGCCCCCACATGTCACTTCGAAAAAAGGATTGGAGTCTAAATATAAATATAACAATCAAAAGCAAATAACATGAAAACACTCTACAATAATTTTTTAATCCATAACATGCAATAAACAAAACAAATAAATAAATACTTCAATCAATATCGAAACCCACCTGAAGTTCGTTTAGAGGCGGGAGACTCCCGTCTCTCCGCCCTCTAATATGCAAAATGACAGTGTGTTGTTAACTTTAATATCGGATCTGGAACATCCATGGCTTACCCCCATGTATCGGGTATAGTCAGTCTTCTCAAAGCCTTGCACCCAAGGTGGAGTCCTTCTGCAATTAGGTCAACATTGGTAACTACAGGTAAAAGCTTTAAGCTTTCATACTTCCTTTCTTTACTTCTAATAACTAATATGCCATCTTAGATGTAGGATGATAATATTAAGCTCGTAGCTGAGAATTCAATGAACTTGGGAACTTCTCTGTGAACTAAAGTAATAGGAGATGCTCAAATTTAAGCAAAGATCTGGATAGCATTCTGATTTGGACATTTAATAATTCAAATTTGTTAATCCCTCGTTGGTAAACCTCACTCCATGCAACCCTCCAAGCTAATGTTTTCTTGAGTAGGCTAAGAATTATTTTATTGGAGCACATCGATAAATATATATTAATAAAAAAGATAGAAGTACATATGGTTACAATAAGAGGGTGGTTGGTTGGTATAACCACACCTTTGGTAAAAATGACTCAAAAGTCGAGCAGGCACAACATAAAACAAAATCTTATTGACCAAGAACCAAAGTTGTAGAACTGGTCATAAGAGGAGGCTAAGAAATATAGTTCTACTGCTACATACAAGTATAAACAAAATTTAAATGCATACTGTATAATTCAATTTAATGCAGGGAATTGATTGGAACTTAGAGAGCTGAAGAATGAAATTATAGTGTTAGTGACCAGTATTTAAAGGTTAATGCATGCAAAAGCTATAAAATAAAATTTAAAAATAGTAAAGCCAAAGCAACATGCAAAATCAGAAAAGCAAAATTGTTAAAAATAGCAAAACCATCATTTAAGCCATCAAATTTGACATAGTCCCATGAATGTCTGCAAAGTCTTTTCCCATAGGGGCAATGCCTTCGGTGTAATTAATTTTTGTGATGGAAATAAAAATTGATGCTTTTGGTGACATTCTATTCTTGCATAACCAACATAAATCTCATAGAATTTGTAAAAAAATTCTTATAAATCCATAATTAAAAAAACATGTGTTATACTTGTGTGAAACACTTAGTGCATATAGATTAGCAAAATAGTGATATGGAATTGGTAATGTAGGGGAAAAAATCACTTCATAGAGGCATATCGGCCAAAAAAATTGATGAAAAAGATCTTATATTATATTAATGTAATAAGATATAAGATAACTTTCAACAAAAAAAGCGGGCGGTATGAGAGCACGCCCCAAAACCACAAACAAACCAAACCGGCCTAGGAAACCAAAATTCAAACTAGGTTGAGCATAGGGAGAGACAACAAAAAATCGATCCTGGCAAAAAATAAAGACAAAATCAGAAGCAGCAACAACAAACATGCCCGAGGCGGGTGGATCTTGATCATCCGGCCACCCCGAACCAAGTAGATCCTTGTCCAGTGTCGAGAATCTTCCAGCCATCAACACACTCTTCTTCAAGATCTACTTCCCCATGTGTAGGAATGGCTAAGTTGAGTGGGGGAATTTTCCAATAACATGGGCGAGGGTGGCAACAAATGTCGGGTGACTGTTGAGAAGTGGCGGAGGGAGAACCCCAACCTTGTTGGTGAGCCAACGATCGAGGCGGAGAACCCCACCCAAGTTGTCGAGGTGGTGAGCCCCAGCCCTGTTGGCGAGCCGAGGAATGCGGCGGCGAGCCCTGACCACGGTGGTGCCCAAGTGAGTGGTTGTGTCGATGGCTAGGCCTATTAGAATGACGGGAGCGACCGAACGCCCGACGTTGGGATCAATTACATCGGCCACCACGAGTGGAAGGCGAGGAGCACCTAGTGGGAGAGGGAGGCACCGAGCAACATTGCACGGGGCTTCTCCCTAGTGTCGCAATAAAGTTTGGAGGTGGTCCACCTCCAGCGCCACCTTATTCGCTTGCTCCAAGGCTATCTAAGAAGAAGTAGTGTTTATGTAATGAAACATATCATATTCACATTGGCACTAGAGGAATGCTTCTACAAGTAACCTCCCATAATTCTTGTAATTGAGAAGCCGAATAAAGCTCAAAAACTCTCAAAAATTTCAAGAAAATTTGAGAAGGAAGATTTTCTATTTGAAACTTAGACCAACAAAGCCAAACCAATTGTCTTGATAGTTTGTCAACTTCTTAATTAAGATAATTTCCTTTAACAACAAAAATAATTAATCCAAGTGATAATAAGATAAAATTGATTTTAATTTTTCCTTCCAAGTTTCACATTCTATCTCATAAATATTTTACTATTAATCATTGTGGAGAAACATTACAATAACAACTACGTGTTTATGATTTATTTATTTTCTTTTTATCAATTGTGTGTTTATGCCTCTGTGTAAGGAATGAATGCACTTACAATTAACAATATTTTCTAAAATTTGTTGGCCACGCCATCCACCAACTTGTCCAACCCATCCACCTACCAAACATGCAACTTTCACCTATACCAAGAAGATCCATATTGCAGTCACCATGGTAGTCTAAAATTTCAATCTATGTTCTAGCCAATGGGCTTTTCCAATACCTCTAGTTTATAAGTAGATTTATTGTGTCTTTATTTTGTATGATAGTGAACACTCTTTTTAAATTCCATAGCGGTGTGTGATCCTCCGTTGATAGATTTAAATTTACTATGAAATAGGAGAGGAAAAGAGAGTTTCTTTTATGAAATTAAATATTGGAAAAAATGAACAACAATTACCCAAAAGGATAGTTTCCAAAAAAATCACTTTAGAAAGGCATGTTGACAAATTAGGAAAAAAATCAATTAATGAATTAAACCATCTAAGATATTTTTAAATCAAAAAATATAAGACGTGTTATTAAAGCAACAAAGATAAAAGCTCTCTAGGTAAAAATCACCTAAGAAGGTAAGGCATGAGGTAACAAAAGTAATGAGGTTGTTAGAGGTGGCCATCGACTATCCTTTAAATATAGAATGTATTGTCTTAAGCATGACGAAAGACCATAACAAACATGTCCATCTTGTGTCATTCCATCATCATGGCGAAACTTTCTAACATGATGATGTGACGCGTCGGAGAACCATGTCATCGACCACTTCCCCAAATGCATTAATGTTGGCACATCATGTCATTTAATAATTTTGTTAATCTTGTTTAATCTACGCCCAAATTCATTGTTCAAATGTCACTCCAATAAGAAATAACATGATGCACAAATGCAAGAACCAATTTACATGCCATTGAACCGGTTGACACTTATGGAGAGATCCATGATGCAACAATATACAAAAGCGACACTGCGAGGGATAACCGGTAGGGGATCTATTTTCTCCATGTTATTTTTCGATATCTATTTTTTCATGTTATCCGATTGCATTATATATAGAGAATAACCAATTGCAATATTTTAAAAACAAGTTTCTATTGTATATTGAGCATGGAAAAACATAACCCTACTATAGATTTAACATGAAAAATACGTACGGTTTTGGTTGGGCTCATTAGAGGTGTTATAGGAGGGATGTGCGCTAATATTTCTTATTATTGTATCTACCTCCTCTTCCTTTGGTTGTGATCCACTGCCCCTCGGAATCATCTCCTTCCGTTTCTTCTTCTTTTTGTTGCTAGATCGGCTCGAGATTGTGCTTCCTCATCCTTACGACCACCCTTCTCGAAGATGGTGGTGTAATATTTGTGTTATGCACATTGATCACCTTACCATCTTGTAACTTTAGTTGTAAATATATATAGACTTTACATACTTCCTTTTTACCACAAAAGTTACTATGGGATTTAAGTCCATCTCATCGATTCCATCGTCTCCACATACGGTTTCTTGGCCATGTAGCCATAAGTCTTGCGCAAGCAGAGTGTGGTACTCCACCTATACTTTTTCCATATTAAACTTCGAGAGGTTACATGTTTTTAATTATATTTATTGTGCTCCTAAAATACCTATTTGTGAAGGCAAAAGGTTGCTTGCACCATGGCCCCATCTCTCTGCTCGTCAACAAAAATTATGCTAGACAAAAATGTTGCATCACACCAAACTCAGCTTGTCCCTCTAGCTCGGTGGGAAAGTCCTGTGTATCTTTCATTCATTTTTGAAGGCATCATACATCCTCTTATACCATATGTCTAGGCGCACCTTGTATACATTTTTATTGCCCCATCACAAGTGTAATTCGTGAATCTCTTCATCGGTGATTGCTTTTCCACGAGGTGCTCCCATTATTTCCCCTTTCGTCCATCTGGGACTCCAATCTCCAGAATCATCAATAACAAAAATTGATGCCCATTTTATCTTCTCACCTTTGTTGTGATGGGTCTTGACCTACTCTATAATACTCTCTGATGTACTGAGCAATATTGTATTTGGTGTCAATATTGTATTTTGTGTCATACGTCATCTTATGCGCAATGTGTAAAAACTTCTTGTTCACCCCGATCCATATTTATGAAGCACCCAACCTGTAACAAACCAAGCACTTATGCAACTACTCTGGTACAAGGTCAGTAATGTTTTTAACATTGAAGGTGTAACTTCCCCTTTGATAATACAATGAAGTGGTTGTTTCTTCCACCACCATCTCATCGCGCATGTCCAATGTGATTTCTTCACCCCTATCGCGTAATCCTGTTATTTTCATTATTAGCTCCAGGTGATGCACATCCTCTTGCTCAAAAGTAGAAGTAATCTTTGTGTGATCATGACATTAGCAATTGAAACATTCGCGCAGGTTTACCAAAAATGGGCAATTCATATAGTTGTATCACTCCACTTTTCAAGGTCTTGTGCACTTGATCATCTAGCACAATTTGGCCTTCTTGATCGTGCATTGGCCTATTTCTACCAAGGTGTCGTTCTTTATATCACTCTCATACCACAGGGCATGGTGGTTGTATTCACTAATCTTGCACTTCCATATATATGATGCCCGAGTCCTTCCCAATAATGATCCACTAAGGGTATTACATTTTGAGAACTAATCGTCAAGGCAATCCTCCAATATCTTCTTTCCTTTAGGTGATTTCTTCACTGGTGCCATTACTTATTTTTTAACACTTAGAAATCTTGTAAATCGTTCAAAACCCTTGTAAATTACATGCCCTAAAGTTTGAAACCTTATTTTCTGGTGTCTCCAAGGGTATCCCTCGGTTTCTCAATTTCACTAATATCCCAACTCTTCCTTGTTATTCGCTTGGGATACGTCATGCCCTAGCTTTGTAACTTCAACCCCGCAACTTGATATTCCAATTATGTATCGAAAAACCCTACAACTCAATTCTCACCCTTCAAACCTTCAAATCCATCTTCAATTATTCTACTGTGTTATATGAACTTCAACTGTTCCAAATTCAAGGAGCTCTTAATCAGTTGGAAACTAGTTTTTGTCGCCTTAGTCGCCGCTTTTATTCACAAATTCACAAAAATTTCACAAGATCTTCAATTCGCAAGGTAGATTACAACTATCACTCACACCTATTTATAGGTTTCATCTTTTTCAAGCATTTAATACGGTTGGTGGCGATGAGGTGTGACTTTTCCTCTCTTTTTTGTTTCTTGTTGTTTTCCACCAAGTCTAGGACTTCCAAGTTTTCTTTCCATTTATGGCATGCATAACCTTCGATGTGCAACTACTCTCCTCAATTGTATAACCTATTGTGCGCACCTTCCCGCACTGCTTGACCACTTTCCCAAGATATAGGTCATTTTTGTGCGTGCCTTCCGCACTACACCTTTCCGTTCTCTATGGCACATACTAAGTAGTTTTCTTCTTATGTTGCCTACCACATCTTATCATGCCAACTATTCGACATGTTTTCATCCTACCATGTTTCCTTATACACCATTGAGAATTACTGAGTCCATTATTGGCACCATTGTTCCATTCGCCACCATAAACGGTCTATCATTGCTTTTACTTGCTACCCCACACTAGAAGTATGTGTAGTCCTTTGCGCATCATGCTTCGACAAATGAATCAAATCCTACGCGTGAACGTGCTTATTTTAAAACAAAAGAACAATGTTGAAAGGGAAATCTAATCTAAATGTCAATACTACCTTATTACAAACATAATGTAAAAGAAGCTTATTTATAGTAGGGATTCAACCTACTCCTATTGAAGTAACCAAGCAACATTGTGCCAACAAGCACTCAGAATCGAGATGCGCTTGATTCCATAATCCTTGTGACTTTAAATGGCCCAAACCAATGCACCTATAGTATTCATGGGTGGTGTGCAAACTTAGAATCATATAGAAACACCAATCCCCCAAATTTAAAAAAACTCGTTCCTAATGTTCTGTCGTATGTCAATCCTTTTTCGTGCCTTTCTCGGCTTCTAGCTTCATTGAGAAATTGTGCATCGTCCATCCAATTGCATTAACTTGTCAACGTACTCTCCTAATGTTTTTTCATTTGCAAGTCATCCTTTATGCACAATACACAAGGACGACATCATGAACTCAATAGTAAATATTGCTTTTGTGCCAAACACCAACTGAAATGGTGTGGATTATTCAACCTCTTATAGGTAGTCCTATACACCCAAAGTACAACTGAAACTTTGTCATCCCAGTTCTTCCTTCCAACATCACAAACTTTGGTTAAGGTCTGGCTCAAGATTTTGTTAAACGCCTTTGTCATGTCATTAGCCTATGGGTGATAGGGATTTGTCTTGTGATGAGCTACCATGAACTCTGATAACAATATTATGATTGTTTCATTAATAAAATGAGTTCCCCTATCACTTGTAAGGCTCAATGGGAAGCCATACATATTAATAATATCCTCCCACATAAAATGTGTAGTTGTAGTGGCTATAAAATCCTTATTGGGCACAAATTCTTCCCATTGTATCACATATTATGTACAAGTAATAATGTATCACGCGCTTGTTCATCACAGAACTAGCGTAATTGGTCAGATAAATTTTATAGTCCACTTTTCGAAAGGTTCTATAGACGTTGTTGGGCGTAAAGGCATTTATTCCCTTTGTCTTGGCTTTCCGATCCTTTTTAAGAATGGTCGCAAGCCTTGACAAACTCCTTTGTATCTTTGTAAAGTGTTTCCCACCATATTCCCGCAATGATTATCTTATGCGCAATGACTTCTCCAAGTATAATGTCTTCCAACATTTCCACTATGCGCTTCTTCCATAATTACTTGTAACTCATATTCCAATATGCATCTACATAATATCTTGTCTCTACACGTTTTATAGGAATCTCCGCCAACTAATTGCACTGTGCAACGTGTATGTATATTTTTTTCTTCTCCATAGTATTTATTCCCTCAAGCGCAAAACATGTGTGCAAAAACACTTGTATATACTTTAAATATATTGCACACACCGCAACCCTGAATAATTGAGCATCCAACATTGTATATTATATACTCTGCATGTCCTTGCCTAAATGAATGCGGGAAAGATGGTTGGGTTCCAAATTACTCTTTCATGGCTTCACTATTACTAAAAATTCAAACTCTTGGAACAAGAGAATCCGTTTTGCAAATGCAACCTTATAGCACGAGCTTATTAACCAAGTACTTGAGAGCCATATGATTGGTGTAAAATATAAATAGAGTTTCCAAGATATACTAGCTGAATTTGTGAAGCATGTACACCATAGATAATGCTTCACATTTTATAGCTATGTAATTTTGTTCTGTAGGTGTTAAATTCCTACTCGTAAAGTGAATTAGATGGTTGATGTTTCCTTCTCCCGTCTGTGCTAACATTACTCCAATTGTTGTCCCTGAGGCATCCACATGAACATGGAATGGAAAATTCCATGAAGGGAAATGAAGGATAGGCACAATAGTTAATCTGATTTTTAATGTTTCAAAATCATGTTTTTATGCATCCTTCCAACAAAAATTTCCCCTTACCTTTAATATTTCTTCCAAAGTGGCACATCTATCTTGACATAGCCCTTGATGAATTTCCTATAATGTCATGTACGCCTAATAAAGTTTTGCACTTCACTTTGGTTAGTTGGCTCTTCCAACCCCAATATAACTGTTGTCTTTACCGGATCAACCAGAAGACCCTCTTTGCATATGATATACCCTAATAATGTGTCGAATGGTGTTGTAAAGCTACTTTTTTATATTCAGGATATATTGAGTTGCTTGCATCTCTCTAACATCATACATAAGTAGTAACAACAGTCCTTTACCAACCCATATATTGTCTAATCATCTAGATACACTTGGAGAAAGTTATGGATGAAGTCCCTGAAAAGCTTGTAAAACAATGCTCGAAAATACGCTGCTACGCATTCTTTAGACTAAAAGACATGAGTGTATATGAAAAACAACCCCATTATATGGCAAACATGGTTTTATCTTGATCCTCGTGCATAATTCAAACTTGATGATATCTATAGAAACCATTTGTGAAAGAATATATCTCGTGCCCTGTTATACCCTTGAGAATCTCCTTAGTGAACGGTGTAGGGAATGGATCAATTACACAAGAGGCATTTAACACTTTGTAATCCACACATATCCTTATCCTTCCATATTTCTTTATACTTATGACTATGGGGTTGATCCATTTTGATTCTTCAATTAGATCAATGATACCTTCTTTTAACATGTTGTCAATCGCATCCTTTACTTTGATGCGTAAATTTGGATTCATTCTGTAAGGTCTTTTGCAAATTGGTCACGTTCCTTATTTGAGTTTTATCTTCATTTCTCCTAATGATGGAAATACACCCTTCAACTCGTGGTATCCCTAGGAAAGATATCTTGTAAGTCACACAAAATTAAATTATCTTTGCAACTTCTGCCTCGGACCAACAGTCACGAATGATTTCTCCTTCGGTGCATCATCTCGACCCAATATTCACCTTCTTTTCCTTTAGTGGAAAGTGGTACACATGTGCCTACTCATTTGCTTTATCCAACACATTGTACTCACCCTCTATGTGGTCTACGTTTAAGTCTTTGAATTCCTCATCATCAATCAAGTATACCATCTTTACTTTCTCTTTTTCCTTCCAAGCATTATCTAATAGGTCCTCATCGATTCCATCCATGTGCATTCATTAACACACTCATCTAGAACTATATCCTCATAAAACTAAGCCACAAACTCTTATGACTTTGTGCTATCCCCTAGAGTGATGTGCTTCATCAACTACAAGGCCTTATGCACTAGATGGTTAGATGAAAAGTAATTAAATACATTTACAATACATGATCTCAAGTGTTATTAATTGGAAGTCTCATGCTTCAACTCTACATGTATGTACCACACACGCATATACCCAAATAAAGTGGAATAGAACTTGTGGAACCAAAGGGATGGCGGTAGGGACGTCTATCCCTTCTAACCAATTCTTCTCACAAGCCTGTATGTGAGTCATGGGAGACATTTTTCCATCGTATGCTGGTATATTTGAAGGAAGGTTGTTCCTAACAAACCATGTTAAGAAGGTAATTATTATCTCATGCCATATGAGCATATTATACTTGTACATAGCCCACCATCATGATATTGTTCCTATGAATAAGTATAAGCAACATATTCCTTTTGTCTCCTTCATCGTACATCTGCTCTTATGTTTTTGCAAAAACGATTCAAGCTCTTCTTTTCCAATATACCTTGGTAGCAGAGTTCTTCATAACCTCCTAACTATCCATGGTCGACCACCCTTGTTACATGCCCCCGACACTCATGAACAACCATTTCATACGTTCCATGGGACCAGTTATCACAATAAATTATTTTAATTTCACTAATCGAATGCGCTTATCCCCTTTTGAGCACTTTTGTTGGCTCAACACACTCTAGATCGCGCTCTGTTTGTGCATAGATCTAATTCATATCTTTTTCATTAATGGGCTTCATGTAGCGCATAATCCTTTTACCATCCATAGGAATCACTATGCGCTCATCCTCATTCTCAAAACTAATATAGCACTTGTTAAAGTGTAGGTTTGTGTTGTTTTCATAGCACCATGGACGACAAAGTAATGCAGGGAAGTTATCTGCCTCTACCAACTCCAGAACCTCAAAATTACCTTGAATTTTTCCCCCTATATAGTGATACTTGCATCCTTTAAAACTCCAATGGGCATTGCCTTGGTCTTATTTTCCATATAAAACACACTAGAATAAGGTTGTAGTGGTGGCCTCCCCATCCTATTCCATGCATCTAGGGTAAGAAATTTTACCTCTATGCCAGTATCAATCAATATATTTCTCACCATCCAACCATCAATAATTGTATCCAAGGTGATTTCATTATCATGTTCATGTTTTTGAGGTGTAAAATTAGCACAAAGTATTTGTCACTCCCTTTAATTTTCCATGTGTAGAGCCTTCTCCTGTAACCATTCACCTAGTATAGGTATGATATTATCTTGTTTGAGCATCCTGAGACTTCCCCCCGAGTTAATTAATGTCCTTTTCAGTATTTTTATATGCTTTGTGTGCTCTTTATCACGCGCTTGTTATTTCGCATAAAAGTATCTCCCCTATAAGTTTCTAATCAAATTCATGGTTTCTATAACACTTCCTTATGTTGCCCTTCATATGGATACTTATTGATCGATCTAACTTCCCCACGTCGATGAGTGGTTTAGTTCATGTCTCCTCTCACACACGTGAAGCTTTTGCGTGTGTGGTAACCAATGTAGACACCTAAATTACACTTTTGCAATCTTATTGCCAAACGCACGTAAATCACTCTCATTCTTGCCAATTTCGTTATAATTAGTGATTTTCACTAATTAACTAACATTTCTTACCACTTTGGACAATTGACATTGCATAGTTGATTAAATAACCTTTTTCGCATTCGAGAATATCACTTTATCATGAATATTAAGTCAAAATCCTCTTCAAAACAAACAATTAGCTTTTATTAGCTAATTAAGCCTATTTTTCTCATGTTTTGATCAATATACCCTATTATTGACTCAAAACCCTGTTCCAGCCACTCAAAATCACCCCACTCCTCTCCACAACGTCTCAACAAGCTTGAAAAGCTTATCCTAGCCTCCTAGTTGACCCTAAGTGGTTGATTAAGGCTCCTCACATCTTAATCACTTGATAATTCACTAATTGTGATTAAGAAAGCTTAATCATGATTAACAAATCTGAATCTTCTTTGTAATTTATGCACCAAGATGCAAGTTTTCCCCAAATGGAAAACTATAAAAAGGATTCACCTCATACCGAATACTTATGCTTTGATTTACATCTCATATAATAAATATGATTTATAGCCAAGTTCAATCCTTACCTAAAAGCTTTAACAAGGTTAGTATATGGATATCTAGAGTGACTTTGTAAGTCATTTGGAGAGGCCATTTCACCTTGTTTGCAGATAACCATACCCATTTGATTGCCCTCTTAGGTCTATTTAGGTCTATCTTGAAAGCAATTAAACACATTAGTAGGCATGATTACTTAGATTTTCAATTGTATGTATGTTACTTGTTAGCATATGGATTTGTAAGCATGCAAATGACATCTGCAGTGTGGGAACAAAGTCCCTCCTCAATGAAGGTGAAGTTGCCTTTATTGAAAGCCAAAAGCGTATTTACATCTCGTACATTCAAAATTGTATGTGGGGGTGTTTTGGAACATCAATGGAAGAAAAGTGAATGAAGGAAATGGAATAGAAAGAAGGAAAGGAGTGGAATGGAATGAATGAAAGAACATGCAAGAGTTAGGTAAAAATAGAGCCTAATATTGCATGAAGAGGAAAGCTGAATAACCAACACAAATAAAACGGAGTTTGAGTTAGTTAAACAAGAACATGTAAAAGGGAACACATATGAGCAAGTAGACAATCAGAGCTTGATCACTGTGAACTAGAACAACTGATTACTAATGTTGACAATAAGATCAAAGATAATATTTGCATGCAAGATTTAAACACCTAACATCTAATGAACATAAGAACACCAAATGTTACCAGAGACAATGAATGAGACACCAAGTTCTTATTCCATTAACTCCAAAATGTTTTTCACAAAAGAACAGAAAGTTTCTTCTTGAAACAAAGCTTGCACAAAAGTATTCTCTTCTCCTCCCTCAAAGTCACCCTTACAAATGAGCCCCTCACTTCCTTTTATAACCCAAAAGTTGGTTACGAAGTAGTTAGGGTTTTAAATGCACATTAAATAGGGCACTTAAGCGACTTTGACTTTTTCAACCAACTTTTAAAAAGTGACAAAAAATAGAAACCACTTAAGTTAAAAGGTCATTTAAGGAAAAATGCATAAATAAAAGAAAATGGGTACATGTGGACCCCACTTAAATGACTTGTATGCACACGTAGACATCCCGATAAGCAATGTGCCACCGGATCAAGACACCTAGGATCGTGCCTTATCCATTGGGCCAAGAGTCCACCTATCCCGATCGTATGGGAATGAACTCATTGATGTGTTCTGTAATCCTCCAAATGACAAGAGTGCTCACTTGAAACTTGAGCAATTCATCCACATGCTCGAGTACCTTTCCATGGTGAATTATTCATTTGTCGTGAGACCGTAGTCGTTATGCCACCTTGGTTTATCGAATCTAACCACGGTCTTTCGCCATTGAGAAGATCTCCAAGAGCCAAAATTGCAATTCACCTCAATGGTATTACAAAACATGGCTTTAACAACACCCCATGAATAAATATAACCAGTTATTTGCACCATACATCTGATTTGATGAAGTCGAAAACATTGTCTATTTTTGCAAACACTTTCTACAAATTGAATAACCTGACTCTTCCATCTCACCCTATCTTTTTGACCTATCTTCAATAATCACCAAAAATAACATTTTCCTTGTTTTAAATGATGGAAATACATGCCGCTTGCCTTTGAATCTCTGTAGCAGCATCAAACAATCTTCATTGTTATTTGCACTTGAATCTTAGAATAAGGATAAGCTTACAGCTGCATTATGTTTGCTACTTGTGACTTTCATTTGTTGCAGCTTTTAGCAATTAAACTATAAGCTTCATCAGGGCCCCAGATCCATCCATATGCATTACGCATTCTTTCTAAAGGCCGATGAAAATGTAGAATATAACAAGTCACAAAAACAATTCATTTTTTCAAACATACTTTCCCATGGTTCGGTCGGGTCGCATTGACATCCGATTATCATCCCTCGTTGATCTTCTAGCGCCATCCTATCTCCTCTTCCCAAAGATTGTTGCCATGCATCCCTGGGTTTCTCAGATGCCTGCCAACTTAGTGACTCGTTGAAGATGCTCATATAATTGCAAAGCAAATTGTGCTTCATGAATATTCTGATATGAAACAGACCCACCTCTATGAGATTCTCTTCCACGAGTTACATCGTAAAACAAGTAAGGTCTCATTAGAGAATCTTTGTAATAAATTTCATCAGGTCTCCTAGTAACACTCTCACTGTCACTTAATCGATTAGGCACTCAATATTAAGTGGCGCCTCCGGATTGGCATTTAAAACCTTCTTCAGTTTCTCGCAGGCAGTTCTCGGCCTCTGGCTGGCGCGAACATTAGAAGGCACGTCAATATTATACTGCTGCTTGAAAATTGCCGCAAAATGCCTAAAGAGGGCCTCGTCAAAATCTCTTCCTCCGAGAGATCTGTCAAAAGCATGAGCCAAAACCTTAAGCTCGCCCTTCTTGAAAGCGGTGACACAAACTTGCATGCTGCATCCAGAACTGCCCTACGCTCAAGATCCGTGAAATATACGGGTATCCCAATACAACAATCCACAATCTCCGTTTTTAAATTATCCTTGGCAGTTTTGCTTCTACCTTGGCATGGGCTCTCTCTCTCTTCACGCGGAATCTTCTTGTGCTTGGGCCTGCGTGGAGATCTGTCCTCCTTACGTGGTCTTTTAGACAAAATACAAGCTCTATTTGTCTTATCCAATCCCTACAAATTCGTTGAAACTGACTTCTTCTTCCCCTGTGAAATTGCGTGCATAGCCAACTACTTCCTCACGACACTTTCCTAAGAGAATTTCAGTTATAGGCTCCACTGATACTGCGTGTTCAGCACAATTTTGAGAATCCACACCCACCCTCGCCACATCAAGGCGATAGACCTTCATTTCACCATTAATGAATCCATGATCCATAACACACCTTGTAGCAATTCATCATTGCGGCATTTGATGGAGCGCAAAACAAGCATTCGTGGTTTAGGGAAAAGTTTAGGAAGCATACTAAGCAGTGTGTGATCCATACTACGAAGAACATCATCGATTGATCCTATGTCAATACTATCAATCTTTTGTTTGCATTATTATAGGATTGCTTGTAGCTTTAGGAGCAAGTTTCTTAAGCAGCGTGCACCATAATAGTGCTTTGATATTGAACAAGATGAATAACATTCAACATTCCTCGGGCGTGTGTGTCCTGTCACTGGTGGACCTTGCACCAAAGTGAAGGGCCGGGGTTCTCTGCTATATCTAGCAGACCAACTCCATTTGTACCGGGTGTCGTATGCATAGCATGAACCCTTTGAATTGCGGCTGTTGTGGATCATTGAAACTCCTATGAAGATGGTCGATAAAATTTGGTGTGAAACATTCAGGCATTGCTGGAGGCTGCTCCTCATTATTTGGAAAGTGCTCTAGCCTGGGATTTAAAATTGCTTTCGTATTCTCATCCTTTGCATGCATGGAAAGCTTCTGGTGTTCTTCTCCTTCAGATGCGTGGGATGTTGTCTTGTCCTTCCTGGCGCCTTTTCTTCCTTTTTGAACTGTGTGTAATCTGTTCCCTGGCGCGTGGAAAGGTGTTTGGGGCCGTGCGCCTTGTCTTTCTTCCTCTGGCTGGTGCGTGGGAAGAAATTTTGTCTTCTTTGTTTTAAAACAAAACAAATGCCCCCTTGTTTAATATTAAAAACTGTTCGTTTAATGTGTGGAATTTCTCATGGGCTGGGCAGGCTTGCCTTCAATCTGCTCTTGAAACTATTCTTCTTTCCCTTCTCCCAGCGTGGGAGATTGTTGTCCTTCCTCTCTTTGTTGTTATTTTCTTCTTCTTATGCAATACGTGGAGCTTGAAAACAAAACCAAAAACCTTCTTGTATTTCTTCTTCACAATGGCGTTAGTTTCTCTTGCATGATGCTGAATATTATGTCTTCCTGAAGAAAAAAGAAGCTTTTGAATTTTTCCAACGGGTTTGATGGAGGAAGTTACGAGGATTAATTCAACTTCCTCTCATCCCGGGTAGTGGCTTAAGTGCCAGGGGAAATGGGGAAAGCAACGGACAATTGCCAACGGGAATGGCAAAATGGGTTGGCAATCCCCGTCTAATTTCCCCATGTGGGAAATTGGGGAATTTTATGCCTGTTTGCCAATCCATGATTTGGCAATTGGTAGAAAAACCCACGTGCGGGAAATTTGAAGGAAATTGCCAGGAAAGTGGAAATCCGGGTTCGGGAAGCCAACCCGACAGTTGGAAACAAAAGCTTACTTCCCCGGCACTAAAACTTGTCGAATGAACTTTAATTTATATTTATTTAATTAAATACTCCTTAAGTGATTTTAAAAAAATAATTTAATCAAACAAGGAGCAATTAATTAATTAAATATTAATTAATTATTTTAATGTATTTTAACACGTTTTAAAGCCTGGCGGGAAGAGTTCTCGCCCGAAAATCATGAAATGAAGACCGAAACGATCACAAAAATAAGATGATCGCAATGAGTCCAATGAACCACGCAAAGTAACACTTTTCAAAATTTTCTAATTTTTCATTTTTTAAATTATTTTTTAACAATTTTGCGAAGTCAAAATTGGCTGATAACAGTTGGCTCTGATTGGGGACAAGGACTTCATGGGCAAACAACGGACCCAGACCAAAATAGTCATGAACATGATCACAGAATGATGGGGCACAAAAATGGGGTGACACAAGAGAGGAGACCGAAAAATAGGGAAACAAACAAACCAAAATCCTAATTACCTATGTACATACGGGGAACAACCCGTTTTCAATTCTGGTAATATTTGAGATACTGCCCACTGTAGGGCAAAGGCAAATGAGTTCCATCAGGATATGCCAAGTAGTAGGTACTATCTCCACAGAAGTGTCTTATTTTGAATGGTCCCAGCCACAGTGAGTCAAACTTCCCATGCTTTCCCTTCGGCTCACGTCTTTTATCCCAGAGAAGAACTAAGTCATTGATTTGAAACTGTCTCTCTCTAGTTTTCCTGTCAAACAACTTCTTTACCTTGGATTGATGTTCCTCGATCCTGTTGGCCACTTGACTTCTTTGTTCCTCGAGCTTGCTTAGGAACATGACCCTTTTATCTAATGCATTGGTGAAGCATTCATCATCAATTACTGAGCTAATTTTAACACTGGTAGCTCCAATGTGATGGGAATTTGAGCATCAGTTCCATACAGAAGTTGAAATGGAGACATCCCGATTGCCCTTTTGGGAGTTTGCGGTTAGCCCACAATGCATCGTATAACTTTTTTTGCCAAGTTCTCTGATTTTCTTGAATAACTTGCACACAATGGTAATGAGGTTTTTGTTGTTGGATTCAGCCTGACCGTTTCCCTGCGGGTAGTAATCTGATGAATGAGACAAAGATATCCCATATCCATAACAAAAACCTATCATCTCTGCAGAAGAAAAATTTGAGGCATTGTCAGTCACGATCTTGTGAGGAATTCCATAACGAACCAATATGTTTTCTTTGATGAAATCACAGATTACTGCAGTAGATGTTTGTTTCACCGGTATAGCTTCTACCCACTTAGTAAAGTAATCAGTGGCGGTGAGCACGTGGGTATGACCAGCGCTAGAATTAGGATTCAAGACCCCGATGAAATCTAAACCCCATTGTTGAAAGGGTTCTTCAATGACAACTGGCTTCAAAGGCAGTGCTGCCAACTTTGGTCTTCCAACAAATTGTTGACAGGCCTCACATTTGGTCACCCATTTCTGAGCATCAGAAAACATAGTGGGCCAGTAATAATGTGCTCTTAGAATTTTATGGGCTGTTACTGGGCCAGAAAAATGACCGCCACAAGCATGATTATGGAAGGCTTCCAACAACCTAGGCTGTTGTTCTTTATCAACACATCTGAGGAACATGCCATCAATTCCTTTCTTGAACAACGTGTTATCCCAAATGATGTATCTAGAAGCTCTTAGTTTGATAGCTCATTTCTCTTTAGCTGTAAGATTCTTTGGACACTCGCCGTATGTGAGGAAGTAGGCAATATCAGAATACCATTCATCCATGGTACTGACAAAAACTACCATTGGTAAATTTTCTTCAACTAATTCTTCTTCAAAGTTATCTCATGGTTCATTCTCTGCAATGAGTTGGTAGAGTCCTCTCCCTCGAACCAACTTGGTAGGTTTGATGTCCAGATCATATTCTTGGATCTTGGAGACCCAATTACATCTTTTAGATCCGGCTCTGTTGTGTCACACATTTCTCACTGCGGTGTATCTGGAACTAAGACTTTGGTGTGAGAATTCAACACGTAATACCTGAAGTGTTTCAGGGCTCTTACCACCGCGTACGCATGTCTCTCAAGAGGAGTGTAATTAAGTTCATGTTTCTTGAATCCCGAACTCATGAATGTGATAGGAGATTCAATCCCCTCTTGATTGTGCTGAGCCAAAATGGCAGAGATTGTGTGTGGTGAAGCATAGCAATAAATTATAAAATCATCCTTAAAATCAGGACACACCAATGTAGGAGCTTTTGCAATAGCACCCTTGATTTGCTCAAATGCCCCTCTACCTTCTTTTGACCATTTGAAAGATTCTTTTCCTTTCATCATATCAGCGATTTCTTTAGTCAGCTTGGCAAAATCTGGCACGAACCTTCTCAAAAAGTTCACCTTTCCAAAGAAGGAGTGGACTCCAGGTTTACTTGTAGGCAAGGAAAGATTCTTTATAGCTTGAACGTGTTCAGGATCGATCTTAGTTCCTTCCTTAGAAACAATATGACCTAGGAGTTTACCTTCTGTAACTCCAAACACAATTTTTTTTGGATTCAGAGAAATCTTATGAAGTTTACACCTTTGCAAAATTTTCTCTAAATCTCTTAAGTGATCTTCTGCTTCTTTGAGAAACTTTGTCAAGTCATCTAGGTATATCACAATGATCTTTTCTTTATAGTGCCAAATGCCATATCCATGGCCCTTTGAAAAGTCATGCGGCATTGATTAAACCGAAGGGCATTCTTCTATATGCGAGCGCACCTTGGGGTAGTGAATGTAGTTTTATGTTGATCTTCTCTAGCCACTTCAATCTAATTATAGCCAGAGAAACCATCTAGCATAGATAGCATTTCCGATCAATTCTTGCTATAGAATATGGTCCATGTTGCAAAGTGGGTAGTTATCCTTCAAGGAAGCTGATTAAGATTTGCGGAAATCCACACAAATCCTAATTTCTCCATTTTCTTGCGAACCGGTACAATATTAGCTATCCAGGTCGAATGTCGAATAGGAAAAACTATTCGTGCATCTAGCATCTTTTGAACTTCATGAAATATTGTCCCTGCAATCTTGGGATTATATTGTCTTTTACTTCTGCTTGAATGGAACTACGCCAAGCTTCAAGGGTATGGCATGCTCCATTTCCTTGGGTTGGAAAGACTTCAAGTCTTCGTATGAATATGCCAAGATGTCAGAGTATTTGGTAAGGAGATTTATGAATTTCCTGCGCTCCTCGGGCGAGCAACATTTACCAATATTGATCAAGCGAGGTTTATCCTTGGTGCCGATATTAATTTGCTCATAGTCGGCAGAATTTGCAAGTCCTACCTGCTCTTTCTCTTTAATAAACCTATCATGTTTGTCAAAAAGTTCTTCAAGTGAAACCAATCCTTTGGGAATTTTATTTCCTTTAAGTTGAATGATGCCATCACCAGGATCTTCGTTCTCAACTCCTTCCTGAATGGGTGAGGTAGTTGATTCGCGAAATGCCGAATCACTTCCTTCAAAGTACAACTATTCAATTTTTTCTCTCTTTTCCAAGAAGGCAATACTTTTTTGATCATCATTAAATACTTGCCAATTTTCTGCATTGTCAGGAACACTTGGCCTAAAAACCATTTCAATGGTGTATTTGTCTTGATCAAATTCTGAATGAGGAATCATTAATGGCTGAGACTGCTAGAGAATCCACTTTTTCATTCTTTTCACGAGGGACAAATTTAATGGAAAAAGCGTCGAAAACTTCTATTACGTCCCAAACTTTATTTCTGTAGTGTCTCAGATGACCGTTCTTTACCTGGAACTGATTTCTTACTTGTTTCACGATCAATTCCGCATCTCCGAAGACTTTCAAATTTTGATCCCTTTCTCTTCTGCAACTTGGAGGCCAAGGATTAATGCCTCGTACTCTGCAGTGTTATTAGTATTTGAAAATTCGAGTTTATAGGAAAAAGGAAAAATTTTACCATTTGGAGATATGAGCACCACTCCTGCACCAGAGCCCGTTGAGCAACAACTTCCATCGAACTCAAGAGTCCAGATCTCATTGGAATCTTGGCAAGTGATCTCAGGGGTATGAACTTCTGTAGTCATCATATAATTACCCATACTTGAGCCTTGGAAAAGGATCTGTGCGTGAGGATCTTCAGTTTTAGTTACCGTGAACTTTGCTGAGCTTCTGGCATAAGTTTCTTCATTTCTCCATTGATAGGAATCATGGCATGAGACCAGTCCATTTGAATCTCACCACCCAAATCCCTACAAAATTTCCTACTCAACAACATTCCATATGAGGCGGGGATATCAACAACTAAAATAGTTACCTTAACTCGCTTTTGAGGGAATTGGGCTAAAACCATTTGGGCGTCCTTAATCTACCCGATCAGAGGAACTTGCTTGGTTTCCATAGAGTAACATGATCCGAATGTTCTCGTACAAGTCAAACCAAGAGCATGTGCTACTTTTACCGGCATCACATTATCTGAGGCTCGAGTCTATAATGCAATTATTTAACGTGCATCCGTTGATCAGAAAAGACACAAAGAAAGGTTCAATCTTTTCATTTGAAGGTGTAGTGGCTGCCACAATATTTTGAGTTTTCCCATCTTTGGGAGTTTTTAGAATTCCTTTAGAGGAATGAACAGTAGAGTCGCCTTTGATAAACTGGACCAACTTCTCGAGCTGATCCTTGTTGGACTTCAAGTACTCTGCCTGTGACATGGAAATTTTTGTTTTATTGATATGATCAATGATATCAAATTTAGGCAAGGTAATTACACTTGAAGTCTCAGATATGAGTTCTTTCGAACTTGATGATGGCACACTTTTGACCTTGGTCTCGGGCTTGATTGATACGGATGTGGAAGAAGAAGTTTTCTTCGTAATTGGTTTACTAACTGATTGATCTAACAAAGGCTCTCCTTTCTTTAAGATAGTCTTGACCTTTGAAACCTCAGTTTCTCTAGACTCTTTAGGAGCCTCCTTTATCTTGGATCCTTTGAGAGTTTCCTTGGAAACCTCTCTATCTCCCGCCTTGGTGGTATCTTGGTCCTTTTTCTAAGAGTGTGTGAAGACGGCGAAGGATTGACTATTCATATCTTCTATAATTTCTTCGTATCTCGTCTTCCTCATCGGAACGGTACTCAAAGAAATGATTATTACTTTCTTCCTTAGGATCTTCAACTGCAGGTTCAGATGTCTCAGAATCAGGCTCTTCCTCATTAACTTGACGACTTCAATCTCATCATCACTTTCTTCAATGACATCACATTTGGAATTAGTTGCGGGAGCTGCTTCAATAGCAAGCCTCGTTGGAGCACCTGCAATCCTGGCTTTGTTGGGAACGTATCCTTTTCACGGGATATCTTTGTAAGGAGCAGGTTTACTACTTTGAGCAACTTGCTTCTTCAAAGCTAGCATATCATTAGCCAACTTAGTGAGTATAGTTTCTGAAACATTGGGAGTTTCTTGACTCTTTCCTTTGAGGGAATTTTTCTTGAATTTTCCTGCCATGATTAAGTCATCTTCAATTTCTATGGCCAAAGATTGAGCAAGTTCCAAAGTAGCCACCCTGGCCCTTCTTAGTTGATAGCACACTTCTAGTTGTTGTGCATTAATAAAGAAACATTTTTGTCCATCAAGGTTGGGACGAATCCGGTGGGAACTTTGTTTACCAT
This sequence comes from Taxus wallichiana var. yunnanensis, assembly GCA_018340775.1. Lineage (NCBI taxonomy): Eukaryota > Viridiplantae > Streptophyta > Pinopsida > Cupressales > Taxaceae > Taxus > Taxus wallichiana. The sequence continues at coordinate 562,439,510 of CM031242.1, read as the reverse complement.
CTTGTTGAATTTGGCCACGAAATTCCTCATGGGTTCTGTAGGCTCTTTCTTTGCCTGAGATAGTTGGGCAAGAAGAGCATGTTCATCTTCCACTATTTTGAATCGATTTTCAAACTTAGTTTTCATATCATCCCAACTTGTAATACATCCATTGGGTAGATGATGAAACCAATCTGCAGCAATATCATGCAATGTCTCGACGAAGAGATGAATAGCAACATCTTCGTATTCTACTGAAAAAACAGCACATGCAGCGAAGAAGGCAGAAATATGATCATCTGGTGACATCTTCCCATCTCCGTCGAACTTGGGAAGAATCTTTCTTGATCCTCGTGGGAGTTCATGTCGAGCAGGTAAGGCCAATGGGCCTATGGCATTTCCCCATGGTACATTGGCTGCCATTGGAGAAAAGGTGGTATGCGAAGGTAAAACAATGTGAGCAAGGACAAGTGCTTGACTGGTAGTGATTCCTTCCTTGCTTGCTCTTTCAGGACTTGATGCAAGGCTTGCAGATCTACGAGGTGTGTTCTTCTTGGGAGGAGATAACTTGAAACCAAATTTTCCTTGAAAGTCAAAAGTGGGGTCAGATCGACCTTTAGCTTTTTCTCCTCGCGTAAACCTCTTTCCTTCTAGTTTGGAATATTTATGGTGAAGAGATCACTGGCGTGTTCCGACCAGCTCTAGCCTTTTCTCTTTGCTCTCTTTCTTGAGCTATTTGCGCTGAATAACTCTAACAACTCTCGCACTTTCTCTTCTTCGTTATCTAGTACTGATGTGGCGAGATGAAAATGATGGTTACTTGTGCGCTTTTCCCAAATAGCTTGCCTCAAATATGATGATATGTCTTCTTGAGTATCTGCAAAAACAAGATTTGGTTGCAAGATAGGTGGGTTACCTGTAATAGTCATATAACTTATTACCTGGGTGGAAGAGGACCGCGTCGGTGAACAACTATCAACACGTGCCCAAGAGGTCTTCTAGCCACAAGTGCGGGTGCTCTTCTTCTAAGGTCTTCGATGTAGATTTCTCTGTCAATGGCTCTATCAACAACCACAAATTACTGCAAGCTTTCACGGTTTTCCCAAGCTACTATTCGAAGGTTGGCAGCAATGTCTCCTTGGAAATCTTCATCGGGCACAAGGTTGGTTGAAGAACTGGAGCTTGTGCAGAGGGGATAGTCATAAAGATTTAACCAAGCATTGGTTAACGATTTTTGAATCCCAGTAGAGTCACAAAAACTGTTAGCATATGGATTTGCACGCATGCAAATGACATGCAACAGTGTGGGAACAAAGTCCCTCCTCAATGAAGGTGAGGCTGCCTTTATTGAAAGCCAAAACTGTATTTACATCTGTACATTCAAAATTGTATGTGGGGGGTGTTTTGGAACATCAATGGAAGAAAAGTGAATGAAGGAAATGGAATAGAAAGAAGGAAAGGAGTGGAATGGAATGAACTGAAAGAACATGCAAGAGTTAGGTAAAAACAGAGCCTAATATTGCATGAAGAGGAAAGCTGAATAACCAACACAAATAAAACGGAGTTTGAGTTAGTTAAACAAGAACATGTAAAAGGGAACACATATGAGCAAGTAGACAATCAGAGCTTGATCACTGTGAACTAGAACAACTGATTACTAATGTTGACAATAAGATCAAAGATAATATTTGCATGCAAGATTTAAACACCTAACATCTAATGAACATAAGAACACCAAATGTTACCAGAGACAATGAATGAGACACAAAGTTCTTATTCCATTAACTCCAAAATGTTTTTCACAAAAGAACACAAAGTTTCTTCTTGAAACAAAGCTTGCACAAAAGTATTCTCTTCTCCTCTCTCAAAGTCACCCTTACAAATGAGCCCCTCACTTCCTTTTATAACCCAAAAGTTGGTTACGAAGTAGTTAGGGTTTTAAATGCACATTAAATAGGGCACTTAAGTGACTTTGACTTTTTCAACCAACTTTTAAAAAGTGACTAAAAATAGAAACCACTTAAGTTAAAAGGTCATTTAAGGAAAAATACATAAATAAAAGAAAATGGGTACATGTGGACCCCACTTAAATGACTTGTATGCACACGTAGACATCCCAGTCAGCAATGTGCCACCCAGATCAAGACACCTAGGATCAGTGCCTTATCCATTGGGCCAAGAGTCCACCTATCCCGATCGTACGGGAATGAACTCATTGACTGTGCTCTGCAATCCTCCAAATGACAAGAGTGCTGAGCTTGAAACTTGAGCAATTCATCCACATGCTCCGAGTACCTTTCCATGGTGAATTATTCATTTGTCGTGAGACCGTAGTCGTTATGCCACCTTGGTTTATCAGAATCCAACTTCTGGTCTTTCGCCATTGAGAAGATCTCCAAGAGCCAAAATTGCAATTCACCTCCAATGGTATTACAAAACATGGCTTTAACAACACCCCATGAATAAATATAACCAGTTATTTGCACCATACATCTGATTTGATGAAGTCGAAAACATTGTCTATTTTTGCAAACACTTTCTACAAATTGAATAACCTGACTCTTCCATCTCCGCCTATCTTTTATTGATATCTTCAATAATCACCAAAAATAACATTTTCCTTGTTTTAAATGATGGAAGTACGACTGCCACTGCCTTTGAATCTCCTATAGCGTCCAAACAATCTTCACTGTTAGCTGCACTTGAATCTTAGAATAAGGATAAGCTTACAACTGCATTATGTTTGCTACTTGTGACTTTCATTTGTTGCAGCTTTTAGCAATTAAACTATAAGCTTCATCAGGGCCCCAGATCCATCCATATGCATTACGCATTCTTTCTGAAGGCCGATGAAAATGTAGAATATAACAAGTCACAAAAACAATTCATTTTTTCAAACATACTTTCCCATGGTTCGGTCGGGTCGCATTGACATCCGATTATCATCCCTCATTGATCTTCTAGCGCCATCCTATCTCCTCTTCCCAAAGATTGTTGCCATGCATCCCTGGGTTTCTCAGATGCCTGCCAACTTAGTGACTCGTTGAAGATGCTCATATAATTGCAAAGAAAATTGTGCTTCATGAATATTACGATATGAAACAGAGACCACCTCTATGAGATTCTCTTCCACGAGTTACATCGTAAAACAAGTAAGGTCTCATTAGAGAATCTTTGTAATAAATTTCATCGGTATCCTAGTAACACTCTCACTTTGTCACTTAATCGATTAGGCACTCAATATTAAGTGGCGCCTCCGGATTGGCATTTAAAACCTTCTTGGTTTCGCAAGTAGTTCTCGGCCTCTGGTGTGCGAACATTAGAAGGCACGTCAATATTATCTGCTGCTTGAAAATTGCCATAAAATGCCTAAAGAGGGCCTCGTCAAAATCTCTTCCTCAGAGAGATCTCGTCAAAGCATGAGCCAAAACCTTAAGCTCGCCCTTCTTGAAAGCGGTGACACAAACTTGCATCTTTGCATCTAGAACGCCCTACGCTCAAGATCGTGAAATATACGGGTATCCCAATACAACAATCCACAATCTCCGTTTTTAAATTATCCTTGCGCTTTGCTTCTACCTTGGCATGGGCTCTCTCTCTTCACGCGCGGAATCTTCTTGTGCTTGGGCTGCGTGGAGATCTGTCCTCCTTACGTGGTCTTTTAGACAAAATACAAGCTCTATTTGTCTTATCCAATCCCTACAAATTCGTTGGCCGACTTCTTCTTCCCCTGTAAATGCGTATATAGCCAACTACTTCCTCACGACACTTTCCTAAGAGTTTCAGTTATAGGCTCACCGATCATCGTGTGTGCATACAATTTTGAGAATCCACACCCACCCTCGCCACATCAAGGCGATAGACCTTCATTTCACCATCAATGAATCCATGATCCAGAACACACTGTAGCAATTCATCTGTTGCAGCATTTGATGGAGCGCAAACAAGCATTCGTGGTTTAGGGAAAAGTTTAGGAAGCATACGGAACAGTGTGTGATCCATACTCTGAAGAACATCATCGATTGATCCTGTGCCAATACTATCAATACTGTTTGCATTATTATAGGATTGCCTGTAGCTTTCAGGAGCAAGTTTCTTAAGCAGTGCACCATAATAGTGCTGATATTGAACAAGATGAATAACATTCAACATTCCTCAGACTGTGTGTGTCCTGTCCCTGGTGGACCTTGCACCAAAGTGAAGGGCCAGGGTTCCTGCCATCTAGCAGACCCAACTCCATTTGTACCAGGTGTCGTATGCATAGCAGCCCACTGAATTGCGGCTAGCTGTGGATCATTGAAACTCCTATGAAGATGGTCGATAAAATTTGGTGTGAAACATTCAGGCATTGCTGGAGGCTGCTCCTCATTATTTGGAAAGTGCTCTGGCCTGGGATTTAAAATTGCTTTCTGCATTCTCATCCTTTGCATGCATGGAAAGCTTCTGGTGTTCTTCTCCTTCAGATGCGTGGGATACTGTCTTGTCCTTCCTGGCGCCTTTTCTTCCTTTTTGAACTGTGTGTAATCTGTTCCCTGGCGCGTGGAAAGGTGTTTGGGGCCGTGCGCCTTGTCTTTCTTCCTCTGGCTGGTGCGTGGGAAGAAATTTTGTCTTCTTTGTTTTAAAACAAAACAAATGCCCCCTTGTTTAATATTAAAAACTGTTCGTTTAATGTGTGGAATTTCTCATGGGTGGGTGACTTGTCTTCAATCTGCTCTTGAAAGCTGCATTCTTCTTTCCCTTCTCCCCAGCATGGGAGATTGTTGTCCTTCCTTTCTTTGTTGTTATTTTCTTCTTCTTATGCAATACGTGGAGCTTGAAAACAAAACCAAAAACCTTCTTGTATTTCTTCTTCACAATGGCGTTAGTTTCTCTTGCATGATGCTGACAGAATATTATGTCTTCCTGAAGAAAAAAGAAGCTTTTGAATTTTTCCAACGGGTTTGATGGAGGAAGTTACAAGGATTAATTCAACTTCCTCTCATCCCGGGTAGTGGCTTAAGTGCCAGGGGAAATGGGGAAAGCAACGGACAATTGCCAACGGGAATGGCAAAATGGGTTAGTAATCCTGTCTAATTTCCCCATGTGGGAAATTGGGGAATTTTATGCCTCTGTTTGCCATGCATCCTCGGGTTTCTCGGATGCCTACCAACTTAGTGACTCGTTGAAGATGGTCATATAATTGCAAAGCAAATTGTGCTTCATGAATATTCGATATGAAATGGACCCACCTCTATGAGATTCTCTTCCACGAGTTACATCGTAAAACAAGTAAGGTCTCATTAGAGAATCTTTGTAATAAATTTCATCGGGTCTCCTAAGTAACACTCTCACTTTGTCACTTAATCGATTAGGCACTCAATATTAAGTGGCGCCTCCAGATTGGCATTTAAAACCTTCTTCAGTTTCTCGCAGGCAGTTCTCGGCCTCAGGCCGGGCGCGAACATTAGAAGGCACGTCAATATTATCTGCTGCTTGAAAATTGCCGCAAAATGCCTAAAAGGGCCTCGTCGAAATCTCTTCCTCCGAGAGATCTGTCAAAAGCATGAGCCAAAACCTTAAGCTCGCCCTTCTTGAAAGCGGTGACACAAACTTGCATGTTGCATCCAGAACTGCCCTACGCTCAAGATCCGTGAAATATATGGGTATCCCAATACAACAATCCACAATCTCCGTTTTAAATTATCCTTGGCATTTTGCTTCTACCTTGGCGTGGGCTCTCTCTCTCTTCACGCGCGGAATCTTCTTGTGCTTGGGCCTGCGTGGAGATCTGTCCTCCTTACGTGGTCTTTTAGACAAAATACAAGCTCTATTTGTCTTATCCAATCCCTGCAAATTCGTTGAAACTGACTTCTTCTTCCCTGTAGCTGCTGCATATAGCCAACTACTTCCTCACGGCACTTTCCTAGGAGAATTTCAGTTATACGCTCCACTGATACTGCCTGTGCAGCACGATTTTGAGAATCCACACCCACCCTCGCACATCAAGGCGATAGACCTTCATTTCACCATCAATGAATCCACGATCCAGAACACACTGTAGCAATTCATCTGTTGCAGCATTTGATGGAGCGCAAACAAGCATTCGTGGTTTAGGGCAAAGTTTAGGAAGCATACGGAACAGTGTGCGATCCATACTCTGAAGAACATCATCGATTGATCCTGTGCCAATACTGTCAATACTGTTTACATTATTATAGGATTGCCTGTAGCTTTCAGGAGCAAGTTTCTTAAGCAGTGCACCATAATAGTGCTGATATTGAACAAGATGAATAACATTCAACATTCCTCGGTGTGTGTGTCTGTCCCCACGGTGGACCTTGCACCAAAGTGAAGGGCCGGGGTTCTCGCCGTCTAGAGACTCCAACTCCATTTGTACTAGGTGCCGTATGCATAGCAGCCCCACCAATTCTTTGCTCGTCTCGTATATTACCTGCTAGAGTAGCTTATTCTTTATTATCTGGTTCTTAGGTTCACATTGATCTATTGGATTTGTGGTTATTTTATAGTCACCCTTTTTTATGACAACTTAGTGTAAATTACTGCAAAAATTTGACTTGGGTCCTTTTTAGTAAACCTTAGTGGAAATCTTTCACTTTTTACCTCGTATTTTGAGTATTCCTATTACAAGAATGTGATCTCGAAAGATAAAAGCGATATAGAGGTAACAACCCTCTTTTAGAAGAAAATATCATGGTTGACCATAGTGGTGGAGAGGAGAATTCTCCGTGTATGGATATAGAGCGTCATCCCGCCAATTTTGATGATTACATTTTTCAAAACAAACATGAGGTTCTTATGCATGTTGTGGAATTAGGGGCCAAATTACCATCTACAATAGACCCTTCTCTCATTTTCGGAATGGTTTGGGGAGAAGAAGAGGTATACCGACCTCATCGATCTTTGTTAATGAACTATCAAACCCAGGTCATGCCTCTACTTCTACACGACATAATAATGAAGAGATACCTTTTGAAAATGACAGATATTATCGAGTACTTGTTGTTAGAATATGTTGTGAAGACAACGAGGAACATGTTCATCATGCACAACCTCCCCTAACAAAGATCGTAACAAAGTGCCTATTCGAGAGGTGATGTTAGAACAATAGGTCCAAGCCCTCACTCACCAATTGGAAAGTTTGGCTTCACATATACAAAAGGAACAACCAAAAGTTTTGAAACAAGCTATACTAAAGGCAAAACCTAAAGCTTCATTTCACAAGTTCCCAATAAACACTCCTCGACAGGAGACACAAAGAGACCCTTATGAATAAATTATCGCGAGAGAATAGGGGTGGGAATACACCTAGATTTAATCCTACATATAGACCTACGCCACCCACACAAGACCCACTTTTCAATCAAGAGTGGTCCACTATGAAGAATGCCCTTCTAGCATTACAAGAAGGAAAAACTAGTAACATTAAGAAATACCAGTTCGATGAGTTGTGCCCTTATCCATTTGATAGGGCCATGCTACAAGTACCTTTCCCATGATACTTTGATTTTCCAAAATTTGACAAGTATAAAGGAAAAGGTGACCCCCGTGACCATATTAAATATTTTTATATGGCATGCCAAGAGGTTACATTTAGTGACAATTATCTTATACGCCTCTTCCCATGGAGTTTAGGAGGATAGGCATTAGAATGGTTTATACGCATCCCCAAGGGATCTATATCCACATGGCTGGAATTAGTTGAACATTTTTTACATCACTTTTCTTTTAATATAGAGAGTGACGTTACCATGTTAGATCTCTATAATGTGAAACAACGAAAACTTCGTTGGTTTCCTACAAAGATGGAGAGGGTTAGCTAGTCGCTTCCCTTGTTCCATACCTGAAAAATAGTTGATAAGTATATTTGTTCCCAACCTCCACCAAAACATTACGTTCCAGTTGCAAATACATTGTGGTAACACGTTCGAAGAGGTAATAAAAAGGGAGTCAAATTGAAAAATTGTTGTTAGCTAGGGGACTCTAAAACCTTTCTCCCATGATCATAATGATTCCAAATCTAATGACAAGCCAATTTTTTTAATAATAAGAATAAAAACATTGTTAGTGATGGGATAATAGACTTTAAGTGAGTACAAGTCATTTAGAACCATGCACCTTTGAAGCTTGTAAAGGGAAATCCACCTACTGAGTATAAATGTCGTACTTTCACCCCTCTATCTGAATCCATATCATCCATACTAAAGCAGTTAGAGGTCGTTAACATGGTTAAGTACCTTGAAACACAACCCTACGAGGACGACGCACCTAAACCATCATGGTTTAGGGATAATGAATTTTGTAGATTTCACCGCGTAAAGGGTCACAAAACTGACAAGTGTTTAAGATTAAAACACTACATTCAAGACCTAGTCAATAATGGTGATATAGAAGTAGACTTCGCTACCACTACCAAATCTCCAAATGTAAACTTAGGGATCTTCAAAGAGCCTTTTCCCAATCATGAAGGAAAGAAAATCCAGATTAGGGACAATTGTCTCAGAATAAGAATGCTAACTATGTGTCCAACAAAGACCATTTTGATGCCTTGATAGGTTGTGTTGATCCACTCATTTAAAAAATCAATACAATTAGAATTAAAACAAGAGAGTGCATTGTGGAAACTTGACCAGCTCACCTGGTTATCTTAGAGCCTACCCCCTCCTCCTCAAGAGAGTCACTATGATGTGTTAGATCAACTAGAGAAGACTACAACTAAGATTTCAATCTTAGACCTTCTAAATATTTCTAATGTCCATAAGGATATACTTTACAAAACCTTACAGGATCAAGATTATCTATTGATATTGACCCAACGCATTTATAGGCCATGGTAGAGCAAATTGCTCCTATAAAACACATAACCTTTAGTCCAACAGAATCCCTAACTGAAAATCCCTCCCATAACTTGCCCTTACACATTGAGGCAATAATATAGCGTAAGAAGGTCAAGAGATTGCTTATGGATGGCAGATCGGGTCTTAATATTTGTACTCTTAAACTAGTTCACCTGTTTGGGATGCACAAAGGCTTATTTGGAGACAAAGGTCATCACCATAAAGGTATGACTTGACGAAGAAAGACAATCACGGAACAATCACTTTCTCATTAGAAGTTGGTCCCATAACCCATGATACAAAGTTCCATGTATTGAACTTGGAGCTCCCTTACAACATCTTGCTCGATCGCCACGGATTCACACCATGCAGGCCGTGCCATCAACGTATCATTAGTGTCTAAAGTTGCAGCATGAAGGATATACACTTACTATACAAGGGTATCCCCAACCATTTGATCACTACAGAGCATTGTTGGGTTATTTTCCCCCTTTGTCTATGAGTGTCCCTCTACGGAGATTATTGTTCCTATTTAGTCTCAGGCCCTCGCTTGAGAATATCCTTTTGGTACATGGGAGATGAAATTTGTAAACAACGACTGTGGAGAGTACAATCTTCACAGCCCTTATGGCTCAAAACATTCCACTATCAGCCTAAGCACATGGTAGACCGTGCTATAAATTCCAAAGATCAAGGGAGAACTGCCCTTTCGACAATTTCACTTCAGGTGGCTTGCTAAAAGATGAAAGAATTCTCAACGATATTATATTTCATCCTCAAGATGATGAAATGACTTTATGTTACAAGTCATCTAGGTATGTTATTCCTAACATAATCATGCTTACTATGAGATATCAAGGACGTGGTTGCGGCCGCCAAGAACAAGGTCCGTTAGAAGCTCTTTCCATTTGTATGAGTCTCACCCTTTAGATAATGAGTATGCTTCTTCTGAGAGTGAGGATAGTTTGTCGAAAATGAAAGTGAAACAGATTCCTAGTGTAGTCTTTACAAAGACCTCGCCTCTACAAACCTATTCTCTAACATGGATATCCTTACCATAACCCCTGTTACACCCATTGTATCCCCTATAACTCAGACATTAAACCTCATATACCCATCACTCATGAATTGGGATCAACAACATGTACCTATTGATGTGTTTCTGAATGATGAGGCTATTGGTGAGTTCTTGGGCATCAGAGATAACATTCTAAGAAACGATCACAAGAAAGGCTTCTCCATTCATCTCAATGCATGTGCATACTTTGAAGAGGAGGTAGAATTGTGTGGACACCTAAGTAAAAAAGTGAGCAAGGGAAAGAGTCCTTTAGAAAAGCCTTGTGGAAAGAAAAACGGGAAATCTTATAGCGAAAATATCTTCGAGGCGCTTGTGGCAAACAAATAGAACAACCTATGGAAAAGAGAGTGTACCCATATAAATATGAGGATCTCCCTTAACCACCTTTAGTAGAGGAGGATCTCAATCTCCCTCCCGATCCTATGTGCATGGAGGACAAGTCAAAGATACTAGTGGAAGATACAATAGATGTTAACATTGGCACAAAGGAGCTGCTAGAATAGTTAAGTTGGGAGCTTCACTCTCAGCTCAAGAGCATAAAACATTTATAGGAATTTTGAGAGAGTATGCAGATATCTTCACTTGGTCTTACGCAGACATGTCAGGACTTGATCCGGTATTAGTGGTGCACAATCTTGTTGTGCACTCAGGATGCCAAGCCCATAAAAAAGCTTTGGAAGATGCATCCTCACGTCACCTTATTGGTAAAGGTAGAGCTAGAAAGGTTATTAGAAGTAGGATTCATTAGGCCTATCGACTACTCATAGTGGATTTCTAATGTGGTACCAGTTCAAAAAAATCCAATTGGTATCAGAGTGTGTACTTGATTTCGAGATATTAACAAAGCTTGTCCCAAGGATGACTTTCCTCTTCCTAACATTGATATGATCTTCATTTTCCATTGCATATGAGATATTATCTTTCATGGATGAATTCTTGGGTTATAATTAGATAAATATTGTGGAGAAAGATGAACACAAGACAAATTTCACAACCCCGTGGGGGACATTCTACTACCAAGTCATGCCCTTCGACCTTAAGAATGTAGGCGCTACATATCAACGGGTGATGACTATAATATTTCACAACATGATAAGTGACATCATGGAAGATTATGTAGATGATATACTAGCTAAATCTAGAACTCGAGAGGAGCACCCAAATATTTTTGGCATATCTTTCAGCGCCTAAGGGATTACAAAGTCCGCCTTAACCTGAAGAAATGTGTCTTTGGTGTGCTATCTGGGAAATTACTAGGATTCATTATGTCAAGGAGAGGAATAGAAGTGGACCCCATAAAGGTCATGACTATCATAGAAATGCCTCCTCCTAAAAATATTAGACAACTACGTAGCTTACAAGGAAAGATTTAGGCCATCAGAAGGTTCATTTCACAGCTAATGAGAAAAATGTCATACATTCACACATCTTCTTAAGAAAGATGTTAATTTCCACTAGGGGCCAGAACAACAAGTGTTTTCTCTACTAAAAGAATACTTAGCTAAACCCCTATTCTCATGCCACCCACGGTAGGAGAACCCTTGTTGCTTTACATTTCTGCTACACATTTTACAATTGGGGCATTGTTGGCCTAGTATGATAAAGAGCAGAGAGAAAAAGTTGTATACTACTTGAGTAGAACATTGATATCATATGAGCTCAACTATCTCGTAGATCAAAAAGGCTTGCCTAGTTGTAGTGTTTTCTTTCTAGAAGCTATGCCACTATTTGCTCAACAATAAATTCAAGCTTATTTGAAGGCTGATCCTTTAAAATACTTACTATCAAAACCCTCCCTAACTGGAAATATGACTAATTAGATCATCCTATTAAGCGAGTTTGACATTGAGTATGTACATAAAAAGTTAGTGAAAGGACAATTCTTAGCAGATCAGCTAGTAGAAGCTCCACTACTAGGTACCGAACCTTTGAGTCTGGAACTACTAGATGCATCTATCATGTACCTTAAGGAATCTATCATTTAGTAACTATACTTTGATGGCTCCTTTACTTTTCATGGTTCAGGTGTTGAAGTTGTGTTAATCACTCTTATGGGAGACTTGATTCCCCAAGCATTCGACTCAGGTTCCCATGTAAGAATAATATAATGGAGTATGAAGCTATCATCACAAGGATGAAGCTAGCCATCAAGTGGGATATCAAATGAGTCAATTGCATTAGTGATTCAATGCTCGTTATAAAACAAGTCACATATGAATACAAAGTCAAAGATAGGAAAATTCTACTTTACAAAAGGATGGTTGATTCTTTGAAGGAGTTCTTCAAGTAGATAACATTTGAGCAAATACCAAGAGCCCAGAATAGAGTAGTTGATGTTATGGCTATAGTAGGATCCATGTTGAGTATTCCACCAGGGAACAATGATATGCCATTCTTCGTAGAAAATCTAAGAACACCGACATATGACATACCAAATTCCTATTTGGTGTGTAATGTTGTTGGTCCCTTTTCCTTGTGGTACACTAAAATATTTAATTACCTCCATGATGGAACCTTTCCCACTAACATTTCCCGTGTTGAAAAATGCACCCTCATCCAATGTATAGCCTCTATACCCTACTTGGGGTACCCTCTTCGCCAAGGCTACGACGGGAATTTGTTGCGATGTTTAAGTTTGGACGAATCTATCTAAGCAATCAAGGAGGTGCACGAAGGCATCTATGGAGCTCATACTAATGGGATCGTCCTTGTGAAGAAAATACTCGAGTAGGCTATTATTGGCCTACCATGGAGCATGATTGTTGTAACCATGTGAAGAAATGTGTGGATTGTCAAAAGTATGACAACTTGATACATGCGTCGGCACAATCCTTGCATCTTGTCACAACCCCTTGGCCATTCTCAAAGTGGGGTCTCGATCTAATAGGAAAACTTAACCCTGTCTCTTCATACGGTCATAAATTCATCATTACTACAACTAAATACTTTATGAAATGGGTAGAGGTTGTTCCTCTCACCTATGTTGAAGGTGCCCAAATCTCTAAATTTATCATGAACCATATCATCTGTCGATACGATATCCCTTATATTATTATCACTGATAATGGTAAGCCATTTAAAAATAAAAATGTGAGAGCAATCTGCAAACGCTTTCAAATCTCCCTCAAGTTCTCGACCCCTATTATCCTCAAGGTAATGGGAAACCGAGGCTTCAATAAAACCCTCATTCACATTACGGAGAAGATAGTGATCAAGACAGGTTGTGATTGGAATTTACAAACTCAACCTTCCCTCTAGGCATTTAGAAATTCTATCCAAACCCCCACACGGGTGCCACTCGTAGTCCTTATTATTTGACACAAAATCCATACTACCTTTAGAGATCGAGATCCCTTATTTGTGCATTGAGCTAAGGGACTACCTAAATGAAGAGGAGGACTACATAGTAGCTTGACTGGAAGAGTTGGAGCTATTAGACAAGAAAATACTTCACACTCTCAATCACCTTAAAGTGTATCAGGATCAAGTGTGGCGAAGCTACAATAAAAGAGTCATACCTTGTCAATTTGAGGTAGGAGACTTGGTGTTAAAAGAGAATCAAAAGAACACCAATAAGGATCGTGAAAAGAAAGGAAATTTGAACCCAATTGGATAGGACCATATGTTGTGGTTACCAAGTTCGGTTCAGGTGCCTATAAGCTATCCATTCATATGGCCAAGAGCTTCGAGAACCCATGAACACAATGCATCTTAAGCATTTCTATGCTTAAGTATGGGGTCTCTAAAGTATCAAGAAAAGCAAAAAGTATAAAAATAGAAAAAGATAAAGATAAATAAATAGGTGCATCTAATAGTGAAAACCATGCAATGGTGGCACTTTGGATAAGTCCTTTGGTGAAAACCAGTTTCGGTGGTTGATCACAAGCATTTCAGGTTTAGGAGCATGACAACTTTGTCCTAAGCTGATCTTTTACCTTCATTTGAGTTCCTTGTGAGCCTACTCCTTTTTCCCTGATCCGGCTGATCCAACCTTTTGAATGCGAGAGAATTTGACTTTGAATGAACCCATCTCATGTTGGAATCAACTTCACAGCATCACTTCTGGCATATAACATGTGGCATTCTGCCCTTGTACATCCCATCTAACGCTGAGGGCATCCACATTTCTTTATTTCCTTGCACATTCACTCCGGAAAATTGTTTAGAAAACATCAAAAACATTTGTATAACATGTGAAAACCCCAAAACATACAAATATTTTATTTGAAAAATCAAAACATTCAAATATGTTTTGTAGAAAACTCCAAAATAATAGAAAATTGTCTTAGAGGTAATACCCAAAAACAACGAAAATTTTCCCAAAACTGTCCCACAAAAACAAAGTAGTAGTTTTCTTACTTTTAGTTGTTGGTTTGTATGGTTTTTAGTTGCATTAATTTTTCGTATTGTGTACTTTAAGTTGGATTCACTTACTTACTTAGATTGAATGTTATTTTAATCTGTGGTTCATTACATTGAGTTCATTTTATCTTGCATACTTGTAGATAAATGTGTTGCTTTGGTTAGATTTGTTTACGTGTACTTGTTATTTAACTTGTACATTTTTGTTATCATTTCATCATCATATCACATAAACCCATCACATTTATACATCATATATCAATAAATATTAAGTCTACATCACACATGTATGCTAAATCTAATCATCAACTACCGTATCACCAATGGGGTAAGAGGGTTGCGCATGATCACAAATCTATCCCCCCCACACCAATATCAAAAATAAAAACATGTTTTACTCAAAGTATCTCATTAACATGCAATATGACATCACTAAGGCTATCTCATAATCAAATATGTGATACAAACATAAATATACAAGATTAAACATGATATCTCATAAACAACATGTGGTACATCAGTAATCCATCTATCATCATACATCATCAAAAATATAAATGTCCATGTACAAAACAATGTGTCTCAAAAGTACATTCAATATAATGAGCCATTATGGGCGTCTATACAAAAAAAGTGCCTTCATCACAAGAAATAATTCAAAATAATAGATACCATACATTTGAACAAAAAGTGTCTTCATCACGAGGCATGATAAAAAAATACATATACATATGTAAAAAAGTATGCCTTCATATCGAGGTGATACACACAAAAAATACATCTAGTACATCAATAAGAGAGTCACCACAACTCTCACCCTCATTGAGACTCGCTTGGTCAAGGTCCACTACTAAGTGGGGGCATGCGAGGTGTTGGGTGTGTAGAAGGTGTTATGTCATGTTGTGCGACCCATGCTTGCTCTCGAAGCCTATTGTCCTGAAGGACCCTGTATAGATCACGCTGATCGCGATGGCCTATGGGATCTAGATCGTGACATACTGCCTATTATCTAACTATACTTAGGAGCTCTCTAGTCGGCCGAACGACCGCATATAAGCGCATCTTGTAATATGTGGCCTCACCTTGCTATAGTAGAAGCACTACCCACATCATCATCAATCTTCTTTGAGGCAATGCCTTCCTATTACTGATGGGTCACGCTCTGCTCTCGCATTAGCTAGCTCTATCTATAGCTGGGTTCTTTCTACTATAACATGGTCCCTCTCTGCTATAACATGATCCCTCTCTACCTGCAGCCATAGACTATCTGTGATCACCGGGTCTTGCTATGTCATGACCTATTATCTCTTTGTCTGGCTTGATTTGGCTATATCACGAGTTGATCCACCTCTGCGACGACCTAGTCTCTTTGTGTAATGGCTTGGTCCCTCTTAGCGGCCATCTAAAGCTGTAAGGTTATCACTCATTGTCAGAATCTTGTTGTTGTAAGGCAACCACTTTCCCACCAGCTTTGTGTATCCCGAATATCCTCCTCTATCTCCTCACCACCTCCACCATCTCCTCCACCTCTTAGTGGACTATGTCATGGACTCGCATGAGGGGGTGATGGAGGTGCTTGCAATGGTGCCCGTAATGGTACTGAAGGGGCATCCATGGTGCCAACACATGTGGGTACACCACTACCTAATGTTGTACTAAGACCTGTTGTTGGACTAGCACCTACTACATTGATACCCGTATATGTGGTCCTCCCTGTGGATTTACCTGTACCTAAGTCTATGCCTGTGCATGTGCCTTGGGATTAGGGCCTTGCCCTTATGCCGATGCATCTAATACCTCTTGCGGTATAGTCACTCTATGTGGCAACACTGTCACATACCACGTTGCATAATCTGGGGTCATCCTTGGATCCATTATATGTGCACGCTATACCCAAGGTTATAGAACCACTTGTAAAAAGCTAGTGTGCACTCAACCCAACCTGATCCAAGGCCCCATGTGGAAGACCTCTCTGAATCTACATGCATACCACATCTCATCACTAGGAATCCCTGGATGAGACCAAAATGATGTTGGACCCTATCCACTTTGTACCACTCTAAGATGTAGCTCCTGCTCCCAAGAATGAAATGATCCCCTGTAGTAGTGCTCAACTCAACAACATCTTGAGACCACCGGTATAACCTGTAGGGTCATCATGTGATCATATGAGGTTGTACCTCATCAAACTCTCACATGTAGTAATCTGTGTCTCCCCTGTGGCCATGAATATCGTCCCCATCTGGAACCCAACCCATGACAAATGGCTCTCTAAGAACCTAAGCTCTCAATGCTCCTAAAGGATGTTTAATCGTAATATGATCCTAAGCCCATGTCTATAATAGTGTGGCAGGACCCACAGACCTCTATCCATGATGAGCTAGTATACACCGACCTCGACAAGTAAACCTCTCCCTGCAGAAGGCCGTGAATCACTCCAATAAGGCCTAGAGGAAATCAAGCACTAGTCTTGTCAGAAACAATATGCCACTTACAAGAGCTAATAGGAATACAAGTACCCGTCCCAGTTGTTGATCAACCATACACCTCATAATAAAGACTATCATACCCCGGTGGGGTATGTTTGCCCCTATTGGCTAGATTTTCGCACTGTTGAAAACCTAGCAATCATGAGATAAAACTCCCTCATTTACCGACAAGGCTCTTGTATAAGATTTTGTCGATTATGTTTTCTAGTATCTATTTGTTGGTATTACTTTAACTATATAGCTCATGAACCATAGCTAGACAATTTTGTAGTAAGTAAGCAGCACTGTAAAGGAAAGGGAAAATCTACATAAGAGGAAAATACTAGGAAACATGAAGAAAGGAGAGAAGATTTGTAACCTAATCAATAGTTCACAGAGTTGATCACATGCACATATATTAAAACAAATAGATCATGAAATACATAATTCAAAGCAAAGGAAACTTTCAGATCTAGATCTAGAATAACACAAAGTTTATGAATATATTTGGAAATAAATACGAGATGAATGCATCGTTGACACAAAGTTCTCCCCTGAAATATTTTCTCTATTCCTTTACTTAGTAAAGCTATCAAGGGTCTCGGTTCAAAGTATGGAACACAAGAATGTTGATTTCAAATTCCGATCCATTAACCTCGTAGGTTCTTCATCTACTTATAGTGTGTGGAGGGAAAATTACAAATGAGAAACTCGTAATGAACTAGAACATGAAGAAGTAGTAAAGGGGAACATTTGGTAGTCATCTTCCTAGAATTCCTCTCTTAGTGACATGCATCGGGAGTTTGAGAAAAATTGTGCACATCTACCACCTATCTTACATAATCTTTCCAAATAACTTAAAGTAATGGTTTTTTAACCAATAACTTTAATTTTCATTTTCATTCGAGAATATAAGAAATAAGAAAAGAAAGAAGGGAAGAATCAAGATCTCACACATTTGTAATACCTATACTTTCTTTTTTTTGTTACGATATTGAATATACTTGTCAAACATGTAATTTAACATCTTCCCATTTGTTTTAACAATATCATCTCTCTCTATTCTCGAATCGTAACAACCCTCCGAATAAAGTAATAGTGTTATCTTTCACTTTCTCTAAACCAGGCCCATATCCCTCAACACATCGCTGAAGCTTTATGAGTCTACCAATTGAATCCATCGTGAAAGGTAGGGTGGCTTCATGAAATTCTTTTTGCATAACCAACATAAATTCCTCATGAGAATCAAGTAATTCATTTGGATTCTCATTGACACTTCTCCCATCTTACTCTCTAGCAACTGCATCCTCTTCAGCATGAGTTTGAGGATCTCTATCGGAAGGAAATTGAAATTTCTAAATGCTTCCCCTTTTCTACCAATCTGCCAAGCATGATCTGCTCTGCAATCAGCACATCCTTCGGCAGCAAGTGTATCTTAGCCAAGGTATCTAGATGACTTTCAACAACTATGTTCTCATCTTCTATCTATGTCATCAATTCCTTTAGCTGAGATATTTCCATGTGCATGTTCTCTAATTCAGCTGGTATTGGTTCGAATTGCTCTGAAACTTGGTGAATGATTTGTTCCTTCTAGCGGGCAATAGCTTTGACCTGGTCCCCTGCATCTTCTACCCCATACATTAGATGATCACTCACCTGCTCATGTGCTAGAATGGGCTAAAAGGAAGGTTTGGAAACCTTAGCAATGATCTTGCATAGCTGGAACACCTAATTTTTAAGCTTGGATCTCTCAACCTTATCTTTGTCAAGCTTAAGGAATAAAACATTCATTAGTGTTTGTGTATCCTACTTTAAGCCTTATGTGATAGTGTGACCTATTGGTGCTTTGATCACTGCTATATCAACTGCCATGAGTTCTCCCTTGTGCTTTCCTTTTGATGGAACAGGATAAGCGATTGAACTTGTCCCAATTCTCAATAATCAACCTATAAGTTATTTTGGAAACTTTAGGTCTTCTATCTCTTCCACCCAAACTTAGGAGCAAGCTGAAAGTCATGTTCTTCCAGGTTGATCTCCTCTCTGTCTGGAATCATCTGCAAAGCTAACCATGATGAAAAGTTGCTTCTTGGGGAATGAGAAGTCACCGAGTGCACCACCATCTCATGCTCTGACTCCGCTCTATCAGAATTTGCCACCGTGTTATGACTGCCACCCTCTGAATTGTCCAAAGATAATGCTTTTTCAAACTCCACCATCTATGCTTTCAACTTCTCTGCATGGATAGGTGAAGACCTGAGTGGTCGAGGAGAATTTACAAATGACGTTGGATTCAAAGGAGGAATAATAAGATCTCTTTAGGGTTCCATGTTGAAGTGCTATGAGTTGATGTTGGAGAAGTTGGAACTAGCACGATAGCTGTAGATTTGGCCTTCTCCTGTATGTGAGACTTCTTGTGAACTTTAAGTTTTTCCGACCTTCTACTATTTTCACCTTCGTGCTTCCTCTTGCTGGAGTCTCCTGTGGTAAAGTTTCATGTGATCTGATTCATCAATGCTTCATCCAGGCAATACCCCTTTGTCAGCAAATAGTTAGAAGTGTTAACCAGAACTGCAGAAGATATTTCTTCAATCGTCTGGAAGCCACCAATGTTTTTCTGAAGAACAGCTCTATCTCCTCCCATCTAATGATACAAGTCAAGTATCACATGCCCATCATCAATGATATCTACAGGTATCCGTGCCAAACCATAATCAGACACTTGTTGTACCGATAACATGTTGAGGTCTGTCTTTCTAACTTCATACTCGTTCGTACACTTCATCCAGAAGTCCTCCAACGAAGGCACATGTGAGTATTCCTGGGAGATTGTCTTCCTCACTACTCCATATGGGTCAAAGTTCAATCGTGCTAGGAAGAACTTAGGATCATACTCAAAAAATATTTTAGCTTTAACTCATCTAGCTTTGTGGATGCTCTGGCAGCTATAGTAACCCTTTGTGACTGGAAAGAAACCTATAGACTTGTGCCACTTTGATTGTAAGTCATTTATTTCCACGAGCTTTCGACACAACTCCATGATGACCCACTTGTTGTTTGGATACCTCGACAACTTTACTGGTTCTCCCGAAAAGCCAGTTATCCTGAGATATGTGAAGTCTGTAAACTAGATGAAAATGCAGCCATGCTGAGATACATCTTCCCAAACTTCTTTACTCACCCTGTTGGTATTTAGATCACTATTCAATTTGTAGATGAATTCATAAAAGAATCCATCGTTGACCACTTTGTAATCTTTGTGGCATTCGGAATCACAATCGTGGAGAGCACTCAAAGATAGGATCTTTCGCTAGTATGCCCCGTCTATCCAGCTTGGAAAATATGCCCTATGAGGCTACTGCATATACTAGGTATGAAGTCATTTTGAAGCTGTAAGTCCATCTCACACTCTGTAGTTGCTCACCGGTGTTGTCACTAATGATCTCTTGCCTAATTGATTATCGAATCAACTCTGTTGATCTCGATAGTCCTCACGAAAGCATACATCCATGAGCAAAAATTGTGAGTATTGGCTTCTCCACTTATCCTGTAAAGTAATTTAGCGGTATCATCCACCTCCGCACTAAGTTGGATTGTGGAAGAGTTCTTGGAAACTTTGATGGAGACCTGGGATTCTTCATATATTTGTTGTTCATTATGCCCACGCAATCTACTTTTTGTTTCTCCCATCTGTTGCATGCATCCAGCATGCTGATTGCAATCACCACCATTCGTGTCGGAATCTTCAGACAATAATTGATAAACTGTGCATCCAGCCTAATAATTGTCTTTCCCGCAGCATCCCGGATTGTTCTAGAAAGAGGATGATATGATCTAGCACACTCCATGACAAATTCGGGCAACTAAGTTGTGACTGGGAATGCTGATGCTTGAATAATTCCACTGCTTTGCATTGCCCGCATGAGAAATGTCTTTCCACCTTGGATCTGTCAATTATTTCAGAGATGGGTTTTGGGCCTATGTTTGTGTCATTGATATCATCAAATCTGGAAGTTATGCATGATTTTGCTGAGCCTTCTCTTTCATCTCACTTCATCATGGTTGGAGCAATCTTTGTGCGAGAAATCTTGTATCGTGGTCTTTTTGTTTTAATCTGCCGAATTCTTTATAACTGGATTAATTCATGCAGATTTAGCAATTTCTTTAGATTTGGAAGATATATTCAATGTACTTGACATTGATTTGAACTCCCTTTCACCTGTATGAATACCTACAATTATTTCAGACAAAGATGAAGTCCAGAGCATGAATACTGATTTCTGTCACAAAAAATCTACATATGAAGCTTGCTGCCCTAAAATTTGAGGCTTTGCTTGCATGCAAAGCAAGCATAAATATTTTTAAATTCATGTGGGCACTTATATCAACATGTAGATAATTATCATAGCATAAATCAAGCCATTCCAACCCTAGGCGCCAAACCTTGAAGCTTCCCGACAATGAAAAACACCTCTAGATGCATAAATCCTCCTTTCCTTGGTGCCAAAATTGTGTGGGCTGCAATCCTTAGCAAAAAGAATTAATTGCTTCTTCATTATGGCAGCCCATGCTTATATAACCCTCAACATTCTATTTCTAATAATTTTCCATCCTATTCCTGACAATTAATTAATAAACAAACATGTTTATTCACCCAAATTGGGCGCCCAATTTTACATGCTATTGGTTGTCATTAAATAAATTTATTTTTAGCATGCTTCCTTCAATTCTCTTTGGCTTATCTTCATGCATTGACTTTTCCTCCATCCTTGGCACCAAAATTAGGAAAAACAACTATTAATAAATATCATTAAATGCATTGTTTAATGCCTAAATGGATTGCACTTTTTGGCAAGGGTGAATTCTAAAAATAAGAAGTCAACTTCTGATGGAAATTTTCACCCTGCACTACAACTCTAAAAATCCCTTCTTCCACTTAAGTTATTTGACTTTTATAATGGGAATTTTTACCTTGCAAGGTAGGTAATAAATTCCCACCTGCCTGCCACCTCTAATTTTCCCACTGCAACTTAAGTGACTTCCCAAAAAAATGTGACTTGTATTGAAAATAGCTTCTTTTGAAAAAGTGCGACTTGTATGGGTGAATAAAACCTTATGATGGGAAAAGTTAGCCTGCTAGGCAGGCAGAAAATTCCCACTGGTGCTTTAAGTGATTTTTCTTTATTTTATAATGGGAATTTTCACCCTGCAAGGCAAGTAAGAAATTCCCGTCCTCTTCCGCCTCTAATTTTCCCATCGCAGCTTAAGTGACTTTGACTCCATGGGAAAAAGTACCCTACAAGGTAGGTAAGAAATTTACGCCGCCCGCCACTACTAATTTTCCCACCGCAGCCTTAAGTGACTTCCCAAAAAAATGTGACTTGCCTGTGAGAGGCTTTTTGTGCATGACTTCATCCTTTTTGGTTAGAAGCTTGCATTTTGAGGTTGATTCCTTCTAGTGCTGTGTCGGTAGATGATCTCCAGATGCTTTAGGCAATTAAATAGACTATATTGGCGAAGGAATTGACCTAGGGAATTTCACAGAGAAACAAAAGGAGAAAACCGAGAGAAAATGCAAAAGAATTAAATAAAAGCAAAAAACGTTGCTAGAAGTTGTAGATAATGCCTTGAATTCATTCCTGGTGAAAACCCTAATGAGATGAGTGAATATTGGCATGCAAAACTTCAACAGGATTCAACCAGAGCACAATTTACTTCAAACGGGGCATTATTTATTCAATAAATAATTAAATAAAAATTCCCACAGACAAAACTTGGTGGAGGGATAAAATGAGTTTGGGCATCTGGGTATTTGTCGAAATTAGCTCATATGATTCACTGAAATATCCTAACATAATACAAAAATCTTTTGGCAATAAAAACACAAAAGACCCACTTTTTTAAAAGAACATTTTTTTAAATGGATAGTCCTAGATTTCGGGGTAAAATGCTGGGACACTACACCCCAAACAACTCGGCTATACATGACCGAATACGGTCCCTGACGACGCGCACAGGTGATCAGGTGACCTTGGATAGGGACTCGTAGGATCCACCATACATCCTCCAATGTAATACTCATCTCACTAGTAGGCAGATGGAAGGTATGACTCTCGCTCCACCACCTCTTAGCTAAGGTTGTGAGCAAGCCGTGATCTAAGGTAATCCACAACATGTGGGCCATGTAAGATAAACCAGTCACCTCCAGGGTGATCTCCAAGAAAATATGGTCACGTCGGCTAAACGTCGCCTCGTAGGTCCAGAGTCACCCCTACCACTCCCGCGACTCTAACACGTCCAAATCTACTTGTGGAACCAATTAGGTCATTTATTATGATCTTATTATACTATTCTATCATCTAATTTTCTATTCTATCATCACATTCTTCTATTTTTCTTATAATTCATCTATTTTTACCATTTGGGGTTTCCAAAAACCTTCTCTTTCTTCTAAAGGCAATTTTAAAGTGCCTTTTGTGCATAGCACACCCCTGAGTGCACCTGCGCACCCCCTAGTACATAGGCACACCCATTACACCAACACACTCTTCATTGCACCAACACACTCCTCAGTGCGTAGGTGCATTCTCCTTTCTCCTGAAAAACCTCAGTGTGTACGCGCACTCTTCTTTGTATATGTGCCCCGCCGCCTTGAGTAATTTTGCATAGACACGTACACTTGTGCACTAGCACATGCGCGCCACGCTCCACTGGAAAAACAAAAAAAGGAAAAAAGAGAACATTTGCATAGGCGCATGCCTTCGTGCACTAAAGCACAAGCGTGCCCATGCAAACCTCGACGAATGATGCATAGGCGCACCCTTTTGAGCACCAGCACATGGGTGCCCCCGCAAAACTCAAAAAATAAAAAAGTAATGAAATCAACATAATGCATAGGCACGCCCATTTATGCACCAACACATATACGCCCATGTAATTGCCTAAAGATAGGCGCACCCCCATTTTTACCCTATTTTAACCCTAAAACATGCATTTTAACAAAAAAATAAATGCTTTGAAAAATAAGGGTAAAAAGGGGAGCTTTGTGTACCTATGGTTCATATGAGGGAGCCTCATGTAGTCTCTCACGTGATCCACATGGTGTCTCCGGTTTTGCACCCTCGTCATTTCCTCTCGTAGGTCAGAGCTCAAATCAACAGTAAAATGGTAAGTGAATGTGGTAAATGAATTGGCCGTGATGGCTTATATACCCATTTTTACCTCCCGCGACATGTTTCTCACCCCCGAGGTGCACCCTGGAGCCATCATGGTTCTTCTACATTCTTCTACAACTCGCCATGATGATTATTTTAAATAAATAATTATTTTTGCGCCCGTTTTTACTACATTGGGGCATGTTTTGCTTCCTAGCAACCTTTTCTACTACATGGGGCATATTTTTGCCTTATGGTGACTTTTAACGAGGTCTCACGGCTTTGTTATTTCTTCTACAATATATTCTTCCTAAAAATTCAAAAATTTAAAACAGTATAATTTTTTTCAAAAAATCCATTTTTTTGGTAAAATCATTAAAAATCCAAAAAAATGGCAATTTGTTTTTTCAAAATTGGTAAACAACATACATATAGTTGAAGCCTATATCAAGTGTATTGTCCTCAAACATAGAAATTTTTCCTACAAAACCATCTTTCTAAGGTTCTTGCTTGTTCTAGTCTCAAACAACTTGCGGATCATCATGATCTATCTCCATTAACAAAAGCTAGGCTACTTACTATGTCGGTACTCCGTGAAACAGTGAGTTGCCAGAGACTATGTCATAGTGCATGAAAGCTTTTCCATGGGACTACTTGTGTCCTTTGTTATTCCCCTCACATGTATCCTTGCTTGGGGCACCATTTTTAACCCTTTTCGTTACAACACAAACATTCAAGAACTATAACTTGATAACAAAAACATTGGTGCAATTGTCTTAAACGTTGTTTGTTTGAGTATGTGTGATTGTACTAGTTTCTCTGTTAGGTTAGTTGGTTTACTTTCTCATATTGCATTGCATTATGTATGTTGCATGGAGTTGTGTAGTAATGAAAAAATGTTGCATGGAGTTAAGCATCATTTTAATTTCTCGTATTGCATTGCATTATGTATGTTGCATGGAGTTACGTAGTAATGAACAAATGTTAGTAATTTAGCTTTTCATGTTATCTTACACTTTTGTTTATTTCAATAAAGGTCGATGATGTAGATCTAGGGGCAAAATGATACAACAAAGTTGCTTATTGAAAGATTGGATGCAAATATTGGGCTTGTCCTATATTCTCCATTATCATTTCTTCTCCATTATCATTTATTATCACTACTAATTTTTCTTCCAAATCACTTGGGGCAATAAACAACCATGTTTATCTAATTTCTACACCTGTTCTATCCTATTTCTTCTATCCATTTCAATCATATTTTCAATCATCGATTGACTTCTTTTATCACCCCATCGACACTCAAGGGGGCATCCTTCATCCTACTAATTTTTCTTCAAAAAATTTACTTGCTTATGCTTATCTACTATATTTGAAGTGAAGTCACTAACTTCACCTCAAATAGGGGCAAATGTAGACACCTAAATTCTACTTTTGCAATCTTATTGCCAAATACACGCAAATCACTCTCATTCTTGCCAATTCCATTATAATTAATGATTTTCGTTAATTAACTAACGTTTCTTACTACTTTGGCCAATTGACAAAACATTGTTGATTACCTAACCTCTTTCGCAATGCCACTTTATGATGAATCGTAAGTCAAAATCCTCTTCAAAAGAGGTAATTAGAGTTAATTAGCTAATTAAGCCTATTTTCTCATGTTTTGATTAATATACCTTATTATTGACTCAAACCCCTCTTCCAACCACTTAAAATCACCCCACTCCTCTCCACAACATCTCAGTAAGATTTAAAAGCTTATCCCAACCTCCTAGTTGACCCTAAGTAGTTGATTAAGGCTCCACACATCTTAATCACTTGGTAATTCACTAATTGTGATTAATAAAGCTTAATCATGATTAGAAATTCTAATCTAATTTGGGATTTTAGTCCCACATGCACCAAAATACAAGTTTTTCCCAAATGGAAAACTATAAAAAGGATTCACCTCATACCTTAATACTTTACACCATGCTTTGATTTGCATCTCATATAATAAATATGATTTATAGCCAAGTTCAATCCTTGCCTAAAACCTTCAACAAGGTTAGTAGATGGATATCTAAAGTGACTTTGTAAGTCATTTGGAGAGGCCATTTCACCTTGTTTGGAGTAGCAACCATACCAATTTGATTGCCCTCTTAGGTCTATTTAGGTCTATTTAGGTCTATGTTAGGTAATTAAACATATTAGTAGGCATGATTAGTTAGATTTTGAATTGTATTCATGTTAGTTAAGCATTCCATTAAGCTTCTATCTTTAGTGTTACATTCCTAGACTTAGAGCCTTGACTAGAGGTGGCAATGGTGTTAGCCTTCCTTAGTTAGTCATGCAATTTGCTTTGTAAAGTTTAGGGTGTTTTCACCAATAAAGGTTCCTTCTTCAAATGTTCCAGTTATTTTGGATTCCATTACCCTTGCACTCATTCCTTTTTATTGTTGCACATGTGCACATATAAATATGGGTAGTCTTCTACCTTTTGCCCTTTTCCATAGTATGCCAAGATGTGTTCTTAGGGCACTCGCGTTGATAATGATCGGGGGATTTTCAAGTGTAATAAGTACCTCGACTGAACCTACCTCTGTGATCACCATGACATTTGCCATGATATCCTCCCCTATAGCCTCTATTATCATTTTGTCCAATTCTATTATTTTTCCCTTCGCGCACCTGTGAACTACCCTCTGTGCTAGTCTGACACAACCCTGTTTCATAGGCTTCACGGATGTGATCAATCAAATGATAATGTGTTGTATCATGTGTATGTGCGTCAAAAATCTTGCAGTAGAGTGACACATCTTCTATGTAGCGTGCTAGAGAAGTGGAAAATCTATGACATCATGGTACTTGTGACATATCTTACAAGCCACTAGCAGAGCATGCACATTCTTGCATGGAAAACTTCAAGTTTCATGACCGAGATATCAAATAAATTTTTCAATGGCATGGAAATAACTACAATTTTTGCTTCAAGAAGTGGGATCACTCAAGTATCCACACTTCCAAATACTTCAACATGTTGTTCTTACTCTAAATCCTCATACATATTTATAAACCTCTTATGTCATAACACCTTTATGAATGGTTTTAACAATCCGCCCACAAACCATTTCGCATGTTGACTTTAATGGATATCATATGAGATATTTGATAATAGATTCTTGAACCACACATCATATTCTCGAGACACTTTCAAATAGTCCTTGTTTAATATCCTTGAGCACGTTGACGCTCTACTAATCGAATTCATGAATGTGAAACTTGACCAAGAAGGTGGCGCGTAAAGTGTCATAATCCATTTCCATCGGTGTGGATCATATATTTTTACCATGTGTGTGGCCTTGTAATGTAGTCACAAACTGATTTTCCTTTCTAAGCGAAGTGGTGATCCCCTCAGATCTCCATAAGAGCTCGCATTTGTGCACATGTTCAACTACATTCTCTACTCCTCTATACTCAGGTAAGTGGAGTGACATTTCATAGAAAATATGAGGTTTTTGTGGTGGGTTATTTCCTGTCTTGGATTTCCTCCGCTCGATGGAGGGCCGGATCTTCCCAAGCCTCATGTTGTTGGAACTCTTATATGCATGTCATTGGTTGAACTAGTCTATGCACCAACACTTTGTGCTGGTGTTACGCATATGTTACTTCTTTCGAGAGAAACACACCAATGGTGCATCTTAGTGTCACACATACAATACTACTCGTAAACAAAGTTTATTGACCGATTATCAAATCCTATTGAGTAGAAAGGTCAATGCCATGTGTACTACTTTTATCTGTTATGCTTCTTGTTCGGACACTAATACACTTATACCTATGTCACCTTCCCAATGTGGTGATCCTCGATTGCACTCATGTTCTTCTCTGTTACTATGATAATCTTCTATATGAAATTCTAAATCTTGTGTACCATGTGCAACAGCTAAGATTCCAGAGTGGTCTAGATACATGCCAATGGATCCAAGATCTTCACTAGAATTACTTCCACCAGTGCGAGGAGGTCCTTCTACTATTTCCCAATATCAGAGGGATATAGTCCTGCATCCCCTCACTTTCCGAGGGTTCTCAACACTACCACTTGGCCCTATTCTTCTCTATCTAAGCACCTCTTCAGCCACCGTTTCTCACACATCATTATATTTGCGCAATATTTATTCTCTGTCTACTTCCATCTGGCTCAACTCCATCCTTTTCAACCCATTTCCCCCTTCCTTGTGTGTAGAAGGTTTCTAGCCAACCATTGGTAGGTTCTAAAATATGAGTTCAATCATCAATATTGCATATTCCAAAGTGTAATTTTTCAACACACCTTTCCACCAAAATATATTATACATGTCCACGTATTATCCAAATCGCCAAGTGTTTGATACTTGTTCTGGTTCCACACTTGTCTCTACCCCAATCGACTCTTATTGTTCCATGTGTATTTTGTCAACCAATCATGTAACTCCCTTGGAAAGAAGCTGAAGAATGTCTCATACAACAAATCATACAGGTTGTCTTGAACCCATTTACGCAGATTGAAATTAACACCGATATTGTATTTTTGCATAAACTCTTCTTCACCTTCATGTAGCCAACATTCAATGTTATCCAAGGATAACCGAAGTGCCATGTGCGCACCACAACTTGAGATTCGAAGTGAAAGAATGTCCTGACAATGGAACCAAAATGTCACACCATAGTCTAGGTTTAGCACAACATAGTTTGATGCACTGGCCCTTCACCTAGATAGAGATCTAGATTCTCACATGACACATGTGTAAACCTACCAAGCTCCTTCTTGTGATTAGCTCGCCAAGATATGATTCCCGCACTCATGGTTATAATAACATACACATATACCTTATGAAGAACATAACTGCTATAACATGCACAAAGATAATTAATCATAACTAAAAGGGAGCTATATAATCATGATGCTTTACAATAACTAGTAGCACATTCCTTCACTACATAGACTCGAAACATTCTCTTCTAACTAATTATCTCTTACATTGATGTGTTAGATATATATAGGGTGGGGAATTTTCTATCACCTCTTGATCAACTATAGTCTAAAAATAGACCATCCCTATACATATATTATATGCTTTTACAACTAGTACACCCCTATAAATAGACTTTGACATGTGGTTCTCTAAAAGAGGCATGCTTTCTTTTAGAAGATCTCTTTTGTTTGTCTTATTATAAATAACATTGCTTTAATCCAATGCCATGATAAAATTAGCTTTGCCTCTTCCATGTGTGCTTTATGTCTATTACTATCCCTATATGTGTTTTATCCCATTTCTTCCTAGTTTTGTCCATGATTTTGTCTATTTGTGGCTTTTCTTGATGATCACGCCTTTTATTTATTCCTATTTTTAGCTTTGAAACCTGTGTGTGCTTCTTCACACTCCTACGCATCCCTTCTCCCACTATCTCATTCTTTTCAAATGCTCTTTTCATGCTTCTGCGGGCATGTTGTGTGCATCCTTCGGTTTTCGTTCATGTCTCATAGTTAGACATTTCATCGGTCCAACAAAAATTGTCCTTTTCATCTTCTCGACAATGTTGAGGGAGTAGCCATGGTTTTTTGCAATGAAGGAGAGAAAATTTCCTTTCTTTGTTACACTTGTGGAAGCTCTTTGGATGACACGTTCAATTCATTCCACAAAAATTCTTTCTTGCATTGGTACCTAGGTTACGCAACTCTTGTAGAGAACACAAAGTTTATGTAGTCATCATATTACTTGTCAACATAGAATTTTTGCCCAAGTCCATGGGTTGACCAAAGATGTTGTGTAGAGTTGGAGAAATAATGGGTGGAGACCTTACTTCCATTTTCCTCTTTTTGGGACTTATGTTATCCACGAAACGGAGTTGTGTCATATTTAAACTTCCTGCAATTTGGTTAACTACAAAAATTATTCAAGTCCAAAGAGCATGAAGTTAGGCTCCATGGAAGCTTCTTGGATCTCTTCCACACTTCTTTTGATGGAGCCATGGGTTTCTCTTGTTGATAGAATGGATTTTACACCATGAGAGCCTTCTCCTGTAATGAATTCATTGTAACCTCATAAGCATATTGATTATGGGGTTGATCACAAGGATAACACCATTCAAAACCTTGGGCCATATTATTCTGGACTGAAAAAATGGCTTTGCTTAAGCTAGGAGCTTGTGGACTTGGATTCGGCAGCCTTCTTGGTGGGTAATTCTATCCAAATATCTAGTTTGGGTATTGGGAGCCTTGTTTCAGATAACCTTGAAGAGGATTAGGATAATTTCTTGGGGCTTGATCTTGTTATCTCTTAAGGGAAACAATCTCATTTGTCAAAATTTTCAAGCTGGACACTAAGGATTTCCATTTCTTCCTACTTTATAGAGGAACCAGATGTGGAGCAGAATAATGAGGAAGATGGATGAGGGATAGGAACAATATTGGGTTGGGTACTTTTATGATAATTCAAGGAAAATGGGAGTTGGAAATCCAGGGGATAATTTACCCACTTGGATCAAACATTTTTCAGACCTAATGGCTATTGCATAAGCATTGGGTAATTGGGTAGCACCCATATATTGAATCATCACTATTATATTATAATTCGAGCTCTAAGAAAATATCAAAATGTACCTTGAGGAGTTGGTCTTAGAAGGGCTAGAATTATGTCTCATGTTCTTTTGAACCTAAAGTTGAAATCCACCATAAGTTTACTTGGAGCCTATTCGACGATGACTAACTCGCTCAAGGAGAGAAATGTTGTCTACCTTCTCATCAAATTTTTGACATAGAGGCGGTACCAAGCTTGTCCCAAGTGTGGATTGAAGTGGTTGGTAAACTTCTATATCACGCAAGGCCTTCCCTTTGAGATACAACACCAAAAGACTCATTGTGACAACATCCTCCATGATTGTGTGTACTAAGCATATGTTCAAAACATATATGAATATGCTCCATAGATGTGGTGACATTCTCGCATGTGACTAAGGGGATACTCTTCAACGTAGCTAATGGTATATCTTGTTGCATAACAAAAAGCAACAAACTACCAATGTTGAAGCTTACAAAAGGAAAATTCTTTTGATCGCCATGAATGGAATGGGTCTTAAACTTTTGACGGGGAAGGGAAAAGATCTACCGGGAGGCGAAGTTGAAAAAATTCTACTTGGACGTGAAGCATACCCATGCGGATTATTTTATTTCCTTTTTCTCCATAAGGAGAGTTGTAGGTAGCCAAATGGCTTACCTTTGGATATGTTTAACATTGTTTGTGCTCTTCTCATGAAACGGGGAGGGCTGAACTACTTAGAACTAGAAGATTTATCATTTGGGAATCACCGATTTGTTGAAGAAACACATCCAAAGGCTAAAATTACAAAGCTACAAACCCAAACTTAGTAATAATGATCTAAAGCCCATCACACTTGTCCCACTTGAGCATGCAAGAACTCAGTAATAATGATCTAAAGCTCATCACACTTGTCCCATCGAGCATGTAAGAACAATTGGATCTCAAAATTGTACCCTAGATTTGATCATGAAAGATCAAGAATTTTGGGCCAATATGAGATTGTCTCAAGTGTGGGACTTAGGGCTTAAGACAAACCTCGGAGAAGGGAGAATTTCTTTGTTTTGTAGGTTAGGAGAACCCACGGAGCATAAACTAACCTAGTGCTAAAACTACTCCTATTGCTAACCTACACTAACACATCCAAGGAACTAGGGAGAGAGAAGGAGAGAGGATGCAAGAGATTCAAAAAGAAAATCCTTAGATAAAAGGGGTGGTGATAGCACTAGACTAAAATATGGAACTTCTCTAGTTACAAGGGACACAAATGTAAGTTTGTAGAATGAAGATCATAAGGATACACACAATTCTAATGTGAGAAATTGAAATAATATGAAATACAAAAGAGGTTAGAGATATTCATGCCAAACCCAACACATTTGAAGGAAATAAAGAAGCCACAATTGTATTCATCAACACATAACAATTTACATACAAAGATGAGGCAAGAAAATCCTCCATTCACAAGTTACAGAGGTCGAAAGCATGAAGTTCAAGTTCACAAGCATAAATATTTGAAATATGTGAAGGAATAAACTATGAGAATAAACCATACAATGTGCGTAGGTTGTGACATTTATACAAATCGAGGAGAGAGGAGAAAGAAAGAAAATAGGGAAGAAAGAATGCCATGCTTGAGTACCAATCCTCGAAATCTTACTAAAAAAACATGGATGCCACAATTTCTTGCAATGTTGACTTGTACTATAGGTATGGGCACCATATGAAAAGAGCCAACTCCCACAACACGATGCCTTGATCCCATTGCAAGCCATCATACTATGCAAGATAACACCATACTTCATTTAATTTTGGTCATTAAGGTGGTTGGTTTCTGGTTAAGAAACATGCATGAATTTTACTTGTGACTTGCAAATTTTCTTCGATCTATGGTTCTCTCCGTGGCCTTCCATACTCCCGAGTGATGAGTAGAATTTCCTTTATTTTGCAACATTTTAATTTTCCCCACTTCACCCTTAATCGTTTAATGCTCCTACACGACGGAGGTCATTTTTGATTAAGCAAATATTAAAATAAATAAATGCTAAATCTAAATATGTAATAACACAATGATATAAACAATTAAGTACAAATTTGATCCAAATAAATAAGTAATTTAAATTTGAAACCCTATTTGCAAATAAAGGGAATAAAGTACTTAGGTGATTCATAAAAATCCGAGGGCATGCCGAGAAATGGAAAATTATTGGAACATGAACTTAGAGTGTCACAATTAGACCCAGAAATTTACAGGAGTGTCAGAAATGCTAGGACCAAGGCTCCTATGTAGGGTCAGGGGTGCCTTGGGTAATAAAGACCTATTTTGGGCACCTGTGACTACTCAGACGCTGTGAAACCCAATTTAGTAGGGTTGCGAGATGTTCATTGTTTGTCACTTTTGATTTCTTTTACTTCGTTGGAATTTAATGTTGTTTGTGTGAAACCTACAATAAAAAAGAAGCACCTGCAAAACACCCAAACAACATCAAATCCTAAGAAATAAAGATGCAAAATGGGAGGTCGAACTATCCTCATTTGTCAACAAAGTAAAATTACGACCGAGCGTTGCACTATATCTCAAACCCCATGTAGTTATATGTGTGTGTGTGTGAAGGAATCATGCCTTAGGTGGCTCTTATGTGTGTCACACTTGATAGTGAGTAAATAGCTAGATGTAAAAATGTAGATAGATATGTGTGTGGAAAAATGAACTTCCCCTCTTATGAAGTTTATGCAGAAAAATGTAGTCCCTAGCCATTGTGTGGATGCTTAGATGGATGCTCTTGTAAATTCCTTTGGATGCATTCTTAGGTGGTCATAACTAATGCTTATTGCTTGGTCCCTTATTATGATCACATATCTCTATATTTATATGATTCCCCTTGTTAAATTTCACAATTAATCACTAAAAGGCCAGCTAGTGAAAATCAAGATGCCCAAACGGATAAAAATACCCAAATTATGTGAGCAAAGCACAAACAGTTAGGGGCACCCAGAGGGGATGGGGGCACCCGGGTGCTGGTGTCTAGAGTGAGAAATGCTGAAGTATAAAGAGACAGACTGGGAAAGGAGTGTAAGACCAAAAGAGGAAACATAAAGCAAGCAAAGATGACAAAATATAGCGATTAGTTAGTACTTTTCTCACTTAGGAATCATATGAATAGTTGTATGTGATCAAGACTAGATAGATACCTAAAGTGTGTGTTTTAGTGTCTACATTTGCCCCTAATTTATGTTGTTGAGTTAATGATCGATAACATAAAGTACATAGAAGATGTATACACGATAACCATGTAGATCGATGGCAGAAAATGTCTTTGAGAGAGACAAGAAAAAAACGTGAAGCGATTAAAAAGTGAGCATGTAAGCTAAAGAAGAGGAAGTGAAAATAATGATGACCCTAAGGGTGAAATTGTATGCGTAGATGTCACGATGTACTTTTGTTGATGTCTATTGATGTGTGATGATGTGTGATTGATTTGACCAATGCTTCCCATAAGGACGCACCTATAAAAGAAAAGAACGAACAAGTAGTCAAATACACGTATATGAAAAATTCGATCCAAAAGAGTAAAAAGTATGTAAAAATGCAAAAAGGAACATGTGTACCTAATATGTGATGATTGAAAGAGATAGAAAGGATCCTAAAGATATTGTAGAAGAATGAGTTTTTGGGCAATCTCATGCCAGCTGCTACATTTGAATACTAGTTTTTGGGTGATCTCATGCCAAGAACGGAAGAAGTGTAGGGAGAAATTTTTGGTGTTATCCTTCAACCTTTAACTACTTCTTGAAGTGTAAACACCACTGCAGATGGTGTGTAAAATTATGATCCATTTCAAACAAGTCCAATTCAACGCAAAAGCAAAAAGAAAGTGTTCATGCATGCCGAGTGATGAAACACTGTCTTCTTGGGGTTAAGCACACCGGTTGTATGAGATATATTAATCATATCTAAGCATATAAGAAATCCATACACAAATAAAAAAGAAGAAACGATACACAAGATTTAATGTGGTTCACCTAGTGTGGGCTACGTCCACCAAGAAACAACCAATTTATTATCACAGAGGAAATACAATGAAGATTTACAATCTTCCACACCTTTTTGGATGTATTGTACTTTCTTCTCTACAAATTTCTCTTTTTCTCTCTAAAGGAAACTTCTCTTAATTATCAAATGAATTCTCTCTCTTCTAACCCTAACTTTATGCTTATATATGCATCTACAATCTTAGGGCACTTTAGATATGCAATTACAACAATTAGATTCACTTTACAACCAAAGATAGATCTAATTCCCGTAACTTAATTATAGTAGTCACACGCAGGCAATCGATGCTGGTTAGCCTTAATCGATGTCAGTTCCTTCTTGCCTAATTGATACTAGTCCATGGGTGAACGATGTTAGTTTGTCAACCGACACCGGTTATTGTGTATTCCAACAAGTCTGTAAAAGCATGCTAGTGAAGAAATTAAGCTCCACAACTCAACAATCTCCCACTTGGAGATAAATTGTTGCACTATATCATACAACTCCTTCCTCTGATCCTTTCCTTGGCATGTTTCTCCCTCCTCAAGTCTCAAACTCGAAGACCAACATAAGTGGAGTGTAGCTCCAACTTCTCCTTTGCCAACAACTTTGTTAACATATCCGTAGGGTTCTCATTTGTATGAATTTTCTCCAACTTCAGCTACCCATCCTCCAATACATGTCGTATGAAGTGATATCTCAACTGAATGTGTTTCATTCTAGAATGAAATGTTGAGTTCTTTGCTAGATGAATTGCACTTTGAATATCACTGTACAATCTACAATCCTCTTTCTCCTTTCCCAACTCTTCCATGAACCTGCTCATCCATATCATCTCCTTGCTAGATTTTATAGCTACAACATACTCAACTTCTGTAGTAGACATGGCCACAACCTTCTATAATCTAGAAATATAGCTAACTGTCATGCCACCTACTGTGAAAACATATCTAGTGGTGCTGCTCCTCCCATCCAAATCATCAACTATGTCTAAATCCAAATAGCCATGTAAATAAGTATCTGACCCTCCATAGCATAACTGCATGCCAAATGTCCCTCTCAAATACCTGAGAATCCATTAGACTTGCTTTCAATGCTCTTTACCTGGATTAGCCATAAATCTACTCATAACTCCCACTTCCTATGTAATGTCTGGTCTAGTACAAACCATAACATACATCAAGCTCCTAACTTTTGAAGCATATAGAACTCATGCCATGTACTCAACCTCCTCATGTGATGTAGGACACTGATCTTTTCTCAATTTGAAGTGTTCAGCCATAGGTGTACTTACATGTTTTGAATTTTGCAAATTAAACCTTTCCAACACCTTATTGATATAATGCTCTTGAGAAAAATACAACTTCCTATTCTTCCTATCTCTGTGAATTTACATGTCAAGGATTCTCTTTGCAGCTCCCAAATCCTTCATTGCAAATGTGTGAGCTAGCTTTTCTTTAAGCTCACCAATGTCCTGCATACTAGATCCTGCAATAAGCATATCATCCACATACAATAACAAAATAATATAGCTCCCATTTTCAAGCTTCTTGAAATAAACACAATGGTCAGATTCACATCTCAAATAACCATGCTCATGTATATGAAACTATCAAACCTCATATACCATTGCCTTGGAGTTTACTTGAGCCCATATAAACTCTTTTTCAATTTGCACACAAATTTATCCTTACCCTTGACTTCATACCCAATGGTGATTCATGTAAATATCTTCCTCTAAATGACCATAAAGAAATTCCATCTTGACATCAAGTTTCTCTAAATACAAATCCTCTCATCACGTAACTAAAGTCAATGCGGTATGAATAGAAGTAATCTTAACAACATTAGAAAATATTTCACAAAAGTCAATACCGCTTTACGTGTAAATCCTTTACTACAAGCCTTACCTTGTAGCTCTTCATCCACCCTCTTCTTCCTTGATCCCGTAAACCCACTTGTTCTATAATGCTCTTTTACCCTGTTGCCGCAACTTAACCAAATTCCATGTCTGGTTTCACTATAAAGAATCCATCTCCTCATTCATGTCGTACTCCCACTACTTGTGGGCTTTATCCTACAATGCTTCTTCAAAGCTTTACGGTTCACCATAGTCGAGTAAATAATAAATAAGACAAGAAAGGTGAATTTTTTTCTAGAGGTCTACTTACCCTTTGTGACCTTTTCTGAGATTTGGGGTGCTAGAGGCTCAATCTTCTCATCCTGTAGATTTGTATCTACTTATGATAGCGATCGACGCTGCTCACCTTCACTCGTCGACGCCGGTTGGTTAAGCTAACGGCGTTGGTATGTCTCTCCGTAACCAACGTCGATACAAGAGACCAATACCGGTTAGGGGTAAATAGATACCTATTCTTTGTGTAAACTTGTAGGTGTTAATTTTAAATTCGAGAGTTCATTTTCATCCACAAACTTCTCCACCGGTTCACCTTTGGGTACCAAAACTTGATCCCTATACATTCTCTTTTCATTCCAATCAATGTCACAACTCCTAATTATCTTAGAACCTTCTAAATCCCAAAACCAGAATCTAAAATCACTAGATCCATAACCAATGAAATTACATCTTTTGGATTTAGCATCCAATTTCTTTCTATTTTCCTTATCAATATGCACAAAAGCTTATGAGCCAAATACTCTAAGAAAATAAATATTTACCTCTTTTCTAGTCCAAGCTTCTTCTGACATTCCACCATCCAGTACACTTGAAGGTCCATAGTTAATTAAATAAACCGTCGTGTGTACTACTTCTGCCTAAAATTATAAGGGCAATCTAACATGTATGCTCATGCTTCTAACACGTTCCATGATTGTCTTGTTCATTATTTCTGCAACACCATTCTCTGTGGTGTTCTAGAACGATCCTTTCCCTACGTATTCCATTTCTTGAACTGTAATCATTGAAAGCCTTGTTGCAGTAGTCACCACCATTGTCAGATCTAAGGAATTTTAAATTTGAATTTGATTCATTTTACATAAGGGATTTCCATCTTTTAAAAGTTTTAAAAACATCAGATTTATGTTTAATACAATAAACCCATACCTTTCTTGTGGCATCATCAATGAAAGTAACATAGTATTGGGATCCTCCATGAGAAGCTACCGGGCTAGTCCCCACACATATGAGTGTACAAGCTCCAATTTATGCTTCTTCTTTATTGCCCCAACTTTGAGAAATCTCACTCTCTTCTACTTTCCAAAAATACAATGCTCACAGTAAATCAAGATCTACACATTTCAGATCTGATAACTTACCCTTTGCCTTTAAGATCTGCATTCCCTTTTCACTCATATGGCCTAGCCGATTGTGCCACATGCTTGTATCTAAATCTGAAGTAGATAGAATAGAAAAGGAATCAGTAATATAGGTAGATAAATACAATGATCCTACCTTCTTTCCTCTTGCTACAACAAGATATCCCTTGGTAACTTTCCAAGATTCGGTTGTGAGTGTAACCATGTAACCAATTTCACACAATTGTCCTATAGAAATTATATTTCTTTTGAGGCTTGGAACATGCCTCACATCTTTCAATATCCATGTGTTTCCATTCTACAATTTAAGATGAAATTCACCTTTACCAAGTAATATTGCATGGTTCATCATCTCCTAGATAAACATGCCCAAAATTACCCTGGACATAATTTATGAAATAACCCTTATTAGGGGTTGCATGGAAAGAGGCTCTGAATCTAAAACCCATGATTCAATTTTATTATCCAAGGAGATAATTAGGGCATCTTGCATTACCTCTTTTACAACAACATTTACCTCTTTACCTTTGTTTGGTACATTCTCTTTGTTTTCCTTCAACCAACAATCCTTATTTGCATGTCCTTTCTTTCCAAAATTCCAACAGGTTATTCCTCTACCTCTGGATTTAGATATGTCATTCTTAGAATTTGATTTCCCATTATTCTTGCTCTTAGATCTCTCCTTCTACCTTCCCTACTTTCTACATTCAAAGCATTCCTAGATGATGATTCTCTTGTACTTTTCCTACATATTTCTTCATTTAGGATTATACTAACCACATCATCAAACTTTAAAACATTAGTAGTAGACGATGTATTACTAACAACCATTACCAAGTTATCCTAACTATCTGGCAAAGAGCATAATAATAAAAGTTCTTTCACTTCATCCTCAAATGAAATACTAAATGATTTTAATTGATTTACAATAGACTAAAAATCATTTAAATGATTTGATGTAGATCCAACTTCTTGCATATTTAAATTAAACATTTTTTTCATCAAATAAAATTTATTTGAAGCACTAGGTTTTTCATATAGATTTGCTAAAGATTTCATTAACTCTACTATAGATCCTGCTTCGGTAATATTCAAAGCCACATATGCTGTCAGACTCAATCTTATAGATCCCAGAGTCTTTCTATCAAGAATTTTCCATTCTTCATCAGTCATCTTTGCATGTCTTACCTTCTCATCCAACGGTAAGTATAGATATTTCTAATACAAATAATCCTCCACATGCATCTTCCATAATAGATAATCATGACTATCAAATTTCTCTACTTTGAATTTTCTTTCTTCTCCCATTGCTTTTCTCCCACTCAATCAGAAAACCCTCTGTGAGTAAATCTATCAACACACACAATCCTAAAAAAGAAGCTCGATACCAGTTGTTGGGGTTAGCACACCGGTTGTACAAATATATTAATAAGATCTAAGCATATATAAACAATCAATATGGAAATAAACAAGAAGAAACAATACATAAGATTTAATGTGGTTCACCCAGTGTGGGATACATCCACCAAGAAACAACCAATTTATTATCACAGAGGAAATACAATGAAGATTTACAATCTTCCACACCTTCTTGGATGTCTTGTACTTTCTTCTCTACAAATTTCTCTTTTTCTCTCTAAAGGAAACTTCTCTTAGTTCTCAAATGAATTTTTATCTTCTAACCCTAGCTTTATGATTATATATGCATCTACAACCTTATGACACTTTAGCTATGCAATTACAACCATTAGATTCACTTTAAAACTAAAGATAGATCTAATTCTGCAACTTAATTATAGTAGTCACGCATAGGCAACCAATGTCGATTAGCCTTAACCGATGTCGGTTCCTTTTTGCCTGACCGATACCAGATCCATGGGTGACTAACATCGGTTCGTCAACCGACGCGCCGATTCTTGTGTATTATAACAATTCGTAAAAGCATGCCACTAAAGCAATTAAGCTCCATAACTCAACATGTTTGTCATATAAAAGCCACTGTGTGAACTGCTAAAAATGTGCTTAATCGAAAAATGTTATGTAATCGCCTTGGTCATAAAGGCGTCAGAAGGGTTAGGGGCACCCAAGTGCTACTCTTGTCTGGTCTTTGGGAATTGGTTTCTATTTTGTGCTAAATACCCAAGTCAGTTCTAGGCCGTTTTGAGATTGAAGATTGTGTTGAGTGTGTGTTGAATTGTACTATACCGTGACTAGAATGTTATATGGGGTGATTGATTCACTTGATGG
Source organism: Taxus wallichiana var. yunnanensis (assembly GCA_018340775.1). Classification (NCBI taxonomy): domain Eukaryota; kingdom Viridiplantae; phylum Streptophyta; class Pinopsida; order Cupressales; family Taxaceae; genus Taxus; species Taxus wallichiana. The sequence continues at coordinate 562,399,522 of CM031242.1, read as the reverse complement.
ATGCCCCCCTGATTTGGGGTGCATGTAATGTCACGAGGAGTATTTGACCCAAAAGAGGACTAGACGTTGTGCTAATACTAATGCCCTGTAGAGGGAAGGGAATGTGCTTGGTAGAAACCAAGGCACATGCAAACAAAGTGGCTAGAAAACAAGTGTTCATGCAAGTAAAATAAACACACATATAGAAGATAAGATGTAAGCTAAGCAACACACAAGAAAACAATAATGCAAAAAAGTGGACCATGAAAAAGTGGGGTTCAAACATGGCACATCACTCATGATGTTGCAAGACAATCGAGGCTACAGTGGCCAAAAGCATACAATGTGCACACAAGACAATGGGAAAAACTTGTAAACAATGACAAATAATGACAAACAATAGCAGACAATAACAAGCAAGATGTCGACAACCATGGTAGCAAAGAATTCCTGCAATACAAATTTTGCACATGAAGCACCCATTAGCATGTTAGAAAGATAGAAGTTATGTCAAAATGTGTATAATCCGATATAATGTGTGCTCGTATGAATAGGAAGTAGTATAAACTTAAACAATAGCATCCGAAGTATGTATGAAAGTGGATGTCCCTAGGAACCACTATGGGATTGGTAATAGTTCTGTATAAACATCCACGCTACATGTATCGATCTCAGTGTAAAGTTTGTGATCACATCTAGAAAACAAGTGAACACACATGTGTATATGGAAAGGATAATGACATACAATGTATCTAGCTAACATAGTAAGCAAGATGTAACATGCGAGTATAAGCAAATAAGAGCAATGTTTGACCAAGATTTGTAAGTTATAGATGGGTGAGATGGAATTCAAAAGGAATGTGATAGGAGCCATGTGCCCCTTGAGTGAATGTGAATGAGTATGCATGACATGAGGTTCATTTATACATGAGCCCTCAGCAGTCAAGAATGAATCGTAGAACAAGAGTGCTTCATCGGGAAATGGTTTGAGCATGCACACCAAAAAGATATGATGTCAAAGTGTAGAGAGGAGCGAGCGAGTGAGTGAGTGAGTGTGGTGGGGTTCATTTTAAATGTAAACCCTCAAGCAATCGAGTATGAACCGTGGAACTAGAGTGGCCATAGGGTAATGAGCGCAACGTGCAAGAAAGATATGTCATGAATGCATAGAGTGTGTAATACATATGATGCATGATATATGAATGTGTGAAGTCTTAGTTTGTGAGGTTCATGTATGTGGTATGCCCTCAAAATTCGGGCGTAACCGTAGCATGAGATTGCGTCATCGGTAATGACGATACAAGAGTGTATCAAGATGTGTATGTTGTATGTGAAAGACTAGATGTGACGTGTGTAGTATGCAAGCCATCTAAGAAAGGGGCGAGGGGGTAGAATAATTATGATGCCCCCAAATATATGCCAATGAGTGTGTTATTCAAGAAAGTGAAAGAAAAGGGTCCTCCACCCGATGCTTACAAAGATAAAGGTTCGTGACCATGCTCAAATATCGAAAGTGTATGAGACAAATGTTGAGTCGTTCAATGAGAGTTATGCACCTGAGACCTAGGAGGTGATGACTGCCTATGAGGAGGGGACCGTGAAGGTGATGTGCACCAATATGAGGGAGAACACGAAGGTGGTGAATGTCGATGTGAATGAGACTATGGAGGCAATGAAGGACATGTAGAAGAACATGAAGGTGATGAGCACTTATGTGAAAGGACCCGAGGAGGTGAATTATACCTATGTGAAGGAGCGGTTTGAATGAGGGCCCTAAATTGATGTCATAGACTAGTAGAATGATGAGACCGTGTGGAATCAAGAGAGCTAGGAGTAGATTTTACTTTAGATTCGAGAGGTCGTGGTGACCTAGATGCTCTAGTTAGTGTAATGACAACCTTAAGAGGAGACTACAACCCTTTGTGTGGATGGCGAAACACCATTGATAATGACCTACCTATTATGAATGAATTTTAGGAACAAGTGATTTATGGAGACAATAGCTTGAGTTACGTGGAGCCAGGGGAGACCTAAGAGCATGTCACACCCTTCAACTGATGGTGCCACAAGAAAAGGCACAAACATGGTAAGAGGACCGATAATGACCAGAAGCTTGACAAAACCATATGATTTAGGAATCGGATATGAAATTTGTGAGAGTGGATAGCCGATGGCGACAAGAAGTACAATAGAACATGCATTGACGCAAAATGATGGATCAATCATAGTGTTATTGATAGAAGTAGATCCAATAGAAGAAATAATGTGCAAATGATCATAAGAGAATGTAGTATGATAGTCATGATCGGAGAAAGTAATGATCGGTGGAGATGTTTCAACATGAGTAACTAGAAAATCAAGAGCCCCCAATGTAGGAGGAGGCACAACTGCGTGATATGTATGGTTTGCGAAAGATTCAATCACTTGTTTTTCATGTTTTGGAAGAGGATTGTTAAATATTTTGGCTTGTGATTGTCATTGACCGACACGAAGCCGTAGGCTCTGGAAGCTCAATTACATTATTATCGATAAGATCTTGAATAAGATTGCAAAGTTTGAAGCATCAATTTGTAGAATTCCCAACACATTGATGATAGTCACATCTAAAATTTTCATTGTAATTACAAACTTTAGGAAGATATGGGTCCAAATTGAGTGGAGGAGGGAGCATACTAAGATTCTTTGTCGACATGATTTGTGGCAAGAGAAGATGTGGATCAACAATCAATTTTATAAATGTACGCTTAGGAGGTTTCCATTGAAGTTTTTGGTATTAAATACGGTGTCTATAGTATCTTTACTTTCAGTAGGTATTGTAGATGGCTTGAAAGTAGTTTTACTTTGAAAACACGTAGATGATGAAGCTTGTTCTTGATATTTAAGTCACTTTATAGATAAGAGTTTAGTTTCACATAACTTAAGAGTATAAATGATCAAATGAGGGAGATGCCTCAAATATAACACTCTCCTGGAGAGGTAGAAATAGACTTTGGATGAATATATCTTGAAGCTCGATTCTGCAAGCACATTATACATCTTAGCCAAGTTGTTCTTGTATTGTAAGACATAATTTGCTAGATGTTCGTTATATCCTTGCTTAAGTTGCATGAGTTGAGAATAGGATATATTGGATTCAATATTAATAGAGAAATGAGTGAGAAAATCATCCACTAAATGTGTAAAAGATGTGACTGAGTGGATAGGTAGATCATAGAGCCAACACATGGCATAGTCTTGGAGACTGCGAGGAATAAGATTTGCTAGTAGAGTGCAATCATCTACATAGTTTAGACATGCCACATGGAACGCGCTCCGAGATACTCTTGAGGATCGCCATGGCTTGAAAGTGGGTAACTTAGGGGGTGAATAAATTGATAGGAAGTGGATAGGCAAAAAGCGGGTGCAAAAGGAGTGTGAAGGAGTGAAGTGGAATCCAAAGATGGAGATGCATAAGAGGTAGCCAATTGAAGTTGGCGAATTTATGTCTGTAAACCCTAATATAAAGAAGTTAAATCAGGATTATTTGAAGAAGATCCAGGCTATGTATGCATTAAGTGGAATGATGAGAGTGGTAGTAGTAAATATAGAAGCATGAATATGAAGGGGTTGAGTAGAGGCCATGACAAGCGAAGAAGAACCTACAAGAGGTGACGAAGCAACATCATGAGTATTTTTAGTAGAAATCAAAACATGAAGAATATGCGGAAGATGAGTAGGATTATCATGTAAATCTTGATGAAAATTTGTGAGTTTATCTAATTGTTCTTGATCAACATTTATGTTTTCATCATATGAGTGCTCACTATCATATGCTTCAATGTTGTTGAGAGGAACTTGCTTAGAGATATCGATTGGGTTATCAATTTCAACCATCGATTTAGAGACCCTTTGGGAGGATGGAGGAAGCTTGAGATGCTCAAAAGACCCGAGAAGGACCACTACGGTGACGATCATAAGAAGAAAAACCCCTAAAAAGGTTGGAATCGAGCGACAGTTCACCAAATGATTAAGCAAATATTGAAATAAATAGATGTTAAATCTAAATATGTAACAACACAATGATATAAACAATTAAGTATAAATTTGATCCAAGTAAATAAACAATTTAAATTTAAAACCCTAGTTGCAAATAAAGGGAATAAAGTACTTAGCTGATTTACTGATAATCTCGAGGATATGCTAAATGGAAAATTACTGAAATGGGAACTCAGTTGCATAATCGGACCCATAAATTTGTAGGAGTTTGAAATTCCAAGACTAAGGTACCTATAGAGGTTCAAGGGCATTTGGGGTGCTAGAGACCTATTTTGGGTGCTTATGACTGCTTAGAACACTGTGAAACCCAATTTTGCATGGTCACAGGATGTTTGTTGTTTGTCACGTTTCATCACCTTTACTTGACCTGGAAATTGTTGTTCTTCATTTGAAACCTACAATAAAAATAAACACCTGTAAAACCCAAAACCACATCAAATCCTAAAAAAGAAAGATGCAAAATGGGAGGTCAGATTGTCCTCGGCTATCAACAAATTGAACTTACGACCGAGTGCTGCAATACATATAAAACCCCATGTAGTTCTATGTGTGTGTGTGAAGGAATCATGCCCTAGGTGGCTCTTGTGTGCATCCCACTTGATAGCGAGAAAATAACTAGATGAAAAAATGTAGATAAATGTGTGTGTGGAAAAATGAACTTCCACTCCTATGAAGTGTATGCAGAAAAATGCAGTCCCTTTCCCTTATGTGGATGCTAGATGGATGCTTGGATGCTCTTTTAAATGAATTTGGATGCAACCTTAGGTGGTGATAGTTAATGCTTAGTGCTTGGACCCTTATTATAATCACATAGATTTGTATTTATATGATTCCCTTGGTTTAATTTCACAATTAATCACTAAAAGGCCGACTATTGAAAAGAAAACTCCCAAATGGTTAAAAAAGACCCAAAAGAAGCAAGCAAAGTACAAAGAGGTCGGGGGCGCCCAAAGGGGACAGGGGCACTTGGGTGTTAGTGTCTACAGTGAGAAATGCCAAAGTATAAACAAACGAGATAATGCAAGGAGTGTAAGACCGAAAGAGGAAACAAAAAGCAAACAAAGATGGCCAAAGATAGTGATTAATTAGTACTTTTATCACTTAGGAATCATATGAATAGTAGTATGTGATCAGATTAGATAGATACCCAAAGTGAGTGTTTTAGTGTCTCAATTTCTTACTCCCACACGAGAATTCTATTCGTGACTACATCCTCTCATTCTGCGGCTCTTGAAGACCCTAAAAATTCTACAATCGGGAGGCCCATGAAACAATATGATGGTCTTTCACGAGTTTCCAACCTTAGTCACTTTCCAACTTTATTTCTTTTTCCACATGGTATCTTGCAATGCCTTTTCCCTTTACACCACGATTTTTCCCGGCGGACTTCATTCCTTTGTTCAACATACATGGAAGTAACAAAATCCATGAGATACTATGTCCTTCACATCCACATAACACTATGTTTTTCCATTCCACGAAGCATAATCTTCTCACCCTTCGACACGAGAATCTATCCTTAGCGGATTTTAACCCTTTCCACGGGAACGTAGAACCCCTGTTTGACCTACCTTTAATCCATAAGAAACTATTTAATGTCATGGAAGATTGATTTCCTCAATGTTGCATAGGTCTAAGTAAGATCCACAAAGCAATATCTCGTATCCAAGATCTACCTAAGTCTCAAGTGCTCATTCCTTTGTTCGGTGGGTTAGGAGAACCCGCGGAACACTACATTTTCACACTCCGTGGAAGGTGACTCAATCTCCCACGAATTTTCTTGAGAATTTTTTTCTAATTCCTAACTTAGATGAGCTATTTAAAATTGTGCGGGGGTGCAATTTTGGACAGCAAGACACTCTCTAGTGTAGTGAGAATCTTCACATATCAAACATCCCTCTCTAAGTAGTCTTATAACAGAATATCATAGTGTAACTTGAGTCTTATTAATACCTTGTATATGCTAATGACCATACTACTATCCCTATGGGTGTCATTTTCACTATCACTATGGGGGTGGAGGAAGTATGAATACCGATATGGGATATGGTGGGATCCATTTTCTCTATTATGTTATTGTTTGTGAAGGCACAATCTAAGGAGATCATTTACTACCTATGATTTTTCCTTGTTAACCTATGAAATAAATGTCATCTCAACCAATAGATAAAGGTTTTTAGGTGTTAGTAGGTGAATTATAATAGGTAAATTATAATTGATCCCTATAATAAAATGTTTCAACAAGGACTCCTCATTTGATCTTGATTCACCACATTGTTGAGTTTCATGAAACTTGTCAATCTTATGATGATATAAGCCATCGAGTTAGGTAGATGGATAAAATAAATCCCATGTGATAGTATCGAGACTCAATTTACTCTTAGGTTACTCCTCCCGCCATGACAATGTGGGACCTCTCAAAATATGAGTCATAAGACGGGCTCTAATGTTGAGTTAGAGTACTCACAAATGCAAGCCCCGAACTATCTGTAAAGGTTGGTGAGAAACTATATAGAGTCCGAATCTATATAGTATGGGAGTATAATAGATATATTTAATTCTACGGGCCTATCGACACTAAAATTTTCCTCCGTAATTTCTATTTCATAAATGTATGTATTAGGAATAGGATGTTGTTAAGTATAATTAGTAGTAGGGTGCGATGAAGATAACGGTTCTACCTAGAGTGCACGACGCCACCAATAATATATAGTATGGTAACAATCAAACTCCAATAGGAATGTTGTGGTAAAAAGTAAATATTTTTCGTAAGTGGTTCGGTAATGTTAAAATGTCAAATTTAGGGTAAGTAGAGAAGTAGGGTCTACATGATTAGGAATTAGAAATATTATATTGGTAATAAGGACAAGGAGTGAGGTCATAAATATTTTGTGTATTTTATTTGTAAAAATTCTAAAAATGTGGAACCCATGTGAAATGATAAGGTTTATCTTATCTTAAAAGATAAGCTTACATGTAAAGATAAGAGTTAAGGTATGGAATATGATTCACAAAGTAGATTTCTTATCCTATCTTAGAGATAAGGTGGATAAGCCTGAAAGTTCTATAAATAGAGAGGCCACCCCCCTCATTTAGCATAGAAGGAAGTAGTGAGAAATATTTTATGAGTAAGTGTGTAAAGGAAGCCATCATTTCGAAGGTGTGTTAAAGAAGCCATTAAGAGGTGTAATTGTGAAGTTTCTCCCATAGTTATTGTTGGAAGGCAAGTGGAGTTGGTAACACTTGAAGTACCTCATGGGTGAGATTGTAACAATTTCATGTTGATAATATAATTTACACTTATATTTCAGATTTTTCATCATTCCTTTGTATCATAGTCTATGGTATTCTTGTGTTATGTCTGTTATTGTGTTTCTAAATTACTTCCACCAAACTAAAAGCTGTGCATTAGTAAATAATCATAGTATGAGAAGTTCCCAGGTGGAGAATTATCATAGTGTTGGATTGGTGATGACAAACCATCAATCCTTTGCCAAATTGGGGACTAGGCACTATTAAAGAGGGGCCCTGCCTAATGATATCTTATGCGGGAGCACTCGCGATACTAACCATATATCCGAACTTTAGGAGTCCCTTTAGTATTGTGACATTTTGTAACCACATCTATTCAAAATGTTTTCCTCCCTCGCACTAGCTCTCTATCGACTACCTCTAACCCATAAATTACTATGAAATTCATCTTTGTGATTTAAAGGCACATAAAACTCCTACGATGATTGTGGGAAGAAATCAACGCTTTCCTAAGTCTTTGGGGAAGATGGTCATGAAGTACATGAACTAAATTTTGTATGGCTTATAATATATATGGTGCTTAAGGCTATGATGATATCTTTCGATATGGAATTATGGGCGGTACTTTGACTTTTGTAAGCCATTTTCCTAACACATATCTCTTAATATCAACCAAGTATCCATGATGGAAGTTATGCCACATCGAGGAGATGATGGTGCATGTTCAATTATTATCCTACATGAGGAAAATGAAATACATTAGTGCATGGCTTGGATAAAAGAATAATTATAATAAATATTGAAGATCCTAGTATTGGAATTGGGCTATACTACCAAATATAGTGTTGTCACATACCAAAACTAAAGGGTTAAAAATGGGGATTGTTTTTCTTGTTTTTATACATGTTGCCACAAGATCATACATGCATACCTCACACACTAGGGATTTGATGAAAGAAATTTGTCATGGTATAAGTGAAATGAAGGTAAGTTGAAGTAAGGTCTAGTCTCTATAGTGGTGAGAAATTAATGTCTCCTTTTATCGTAAGTGAAAAATACATATCCCAAGGAAACTAACCATGTCTAGGTTTCAAAATATTATGAGATATATTAATACCTTAAATTTGGATACATTAATAAATACTAAGCCCCAATGAAATAATATTTTTATGAAATAGCCTCTATATTACCAAAAATAAGATAATACAACTATTCACAAAAAGAGTAGATTGTATGGAAGCACACCTAGAGTCCAAACTAACCTTAAGGCATGGGAAAAAAATGATCCACGGGACAAAATCGACTATAACATCAATACATTAGGCTGCAACTACAAAGAGTGATGAAGGCAGAGGATCAAAATCATTGAGATTTCCCCATCCTCTTTTTGGAAGGTCTCTCCCATCGGGAATGTGCTCCCATCCAATCACATTGGTGGCGGATCCCTCCGGTGGCTCATCGGTTTGATTATTTAACCCTTCGGGTAGATAAATGGCCAAATCGACAAAATTTGTAAGTATTTAGTGGTTGTAGCGGGGTGTGATGGTGAGGAGGTGGCGAGCCCCACCCTACTTGCTAAGCTAGAGGAGGAGAGTGATGACGAGGAGGTGAGCCCAACCCATAATGGTTTTGCAGTATTGATGAGAGTGACTCTTCCAATAGTTGTGACCCCTAAGAGAGGGATCTGTTGACTGAGAGGATGGTGGAACACAAACAACAATGTGAGGGAAATTGCATCAATAAACCAAAAGAGTTTGGAGGTGGGCCACTTCTAGTGCCACCTTCCGAGATTGGACTTGAATCTATAGACACAATCATCACTTTACTGAAAGTTGAAAGATTGCAATCTATAACTATATGAGAAAAAAGAGAGCATTTTTATCTTTCTAAATACAAAAAGTATTTCCACTCTAAAATAAATCCAGGACATAGGTGAAGGTACATGGGAAATCCGAACCAATCATAAACTAAAATATTTTTCCAGAGGAAGGGTTTTGTCCAAAATGGCTAATAGAATTCATGAATCCAAGCTCGGAGGCTCGATATTTTTGAAAAATCAAAAAGGTGCATCGGGGTTTCAATATGCATCGGGAAACATGGATCGGGAACATCGAGGTGAATGAGCCTACGCCCAATGGGTAATCCCTGATAAATTAAACACTAGGAAAAATGAGCAAGCTTGGGCTCCAAAATGGCAGACCAGATGGTAGAAAATTTGTGTTGCTAACACTAAGTAGAAGAGTAAAGGGACCAATGAAACTTGATTTTTTCCACCATCGGAATTTGGGAGACAGAAACATAGCCTTTTTGTGCGAATAATTGAGAAATGAAATATTTGGAAACCATTTCTAGTCTTTCCACTAAGGCCTAGAGGAAAATATCCCAATTTTGTGTGACATCTCAACAGAATAATTTTGAGATATGCCTAATAAGAGATGCAATCACAATTAGTTTGCTATAATTTGTTCTTATATTTTGGCAAAGTCATAAGTCGTCGACAAGGATGACCAAATATGTATTGTAACGTGTGAATTGTTCGTATAAAAATATTGATGATGTGCACCTAGGGAACCTCAATAAGAGGCACATTGTGAAAGGTAATGACCAAAGACCACAACACTAGGTGGGAATTCACAGATATTAACTCTATTTTGAACTCATCTCCATTCCAAAGAAGCTAAGGTTTGATCTTCTCCCAAGATTTCCAAATACTTTTGATAACAAATGAGCCAACCACTTTTACAAAATATTTGATAAAAATTAGATTTAGAAGATCCAAAACCTTCCAAGTATTACAACCGTGAGGTGAGCCCTAAACAACATAGTTTCGTAGAGGAATTTTCCATTTCTCCGTTCCCTTTATGGCCCAAACAATCCATTTGGCACAAAGGGCAATTTCTTAGTGGACAACATCTAATAAACTTTCCCCCTAGATTCTTTGGGTATGCAACAATACTCCTAAGTAAATTAATGAAATCCCTTACAATTCTTTGTTCCAACCCACAAGAAATCACAAAGAAATTTCTCCGAGTTTTTATAAGAAGCTTGAGAGGGATCTAACATGAAGAATAGTAAACATGAGTGGTCATAAGAACTTTGGAACAAATATGGAATTTACATGCTAACAAGAAAGATTTTTTGATCCAATATAATAGCTTATTTTTGACTCAATCCACAAAAAAATTCCATATTTAGGAGGGAGTCGGCTGGAATCCAAAAGGGATGCCCAAAAAATCGAAGATTTCACCATGATGAATCCACTTCCATTAAAGAAGAGATAGCCATGGGGAGGAGGTAGAAGATACTACCTGTAATATTGAGTCTTTTTCCATTAAATGCTTGAACCAGAGGTGATGCAATAAACATCCAAGCAAGAGAAATCTTATTAAACATTAGCCTAGTCTTCAATTAAGGTGATAAATAAGTCATCTACAAAATGACCATTGAATAAATGAGTATGAGGTAAAATTGGTAGTGAATTTCAATTCACCAAGCCACACTTGAGAGGCATTGGCGTGAAAATATGAAAATTCCTCTACGAATAACACATACAAAGCAAGAGCAAGAGGGAAACCTTGGTGAATAGATCGAAAAATCGAAAAGGGATCAAAGTGAATTTCATTGATGGAGAGATAGGCCAAGGCATCATAAAAAACATGTCCGTAGTACTGATAAAGGTAGGACAAAACCCAAGTGCTTGGATCATGAAAAAAATTAAGTTCCATTCGATCTTTTCATAAGCTTTCTCGAAATAAATTTTAATAAAAATAGATTTTCGTTTGGATCGAGCCCATTCCATACCTTCCTAGACTACCTTCCTGGCTCTAAATAAAGCGAGTGTAAAATTCTTACTCAGAAAGAAGGAAAAAGTTTGGTTTTCAAGGCCCCTCTAGGTGTGTTTTATGCGAAAAAGCAGAGGAAGATAGGGATCATTTGTTATTACACTGCCCCTTTGCAGTGGCATGTTGGAATTGGTTGTGTGCCAAGCTTAATTTGCCTTGGGTTCAACTATTCTCCCTCCCTGACTATCTTGCCTGGCCAGTGTATTCCCACTCGGGGGCCTTGTCCTCCATATGGCTTTGCAGTCTTGTGCTTCTCCTTTGGAGTATATGGTGGGAAAGGAATAAGTGGCTCTTTCGGGAGGAGTTTAGTTATGTGGAAGTGGTCTTCTGCAAGTTGGAAGGTGCCATTTCGGAAGTGGTGTCATCAAATTGGTTGCGATCTTGTCCTTTTACTTCTCAAGACAGGATGCTTGAAAGGAATTGGCCTCTGATTATCAAACCTAGAGATGGTGCCCTGAAATCTTCATTGCCTTCCTCCTTGGCCAGAAAAAATGCTAAATGGTCCCCCCTTCCCTAGTTTTTAAAACTGAATTTTGATGGAGCTGCCAGGGGAACCGGGTGTTTCTGGAGCGGGTGCTTAATTCATAATTCTATGGGTAAGTTGGTGGGAGCTACTTCCTATAAGCTTAAAGTGGGTACTGTAATTCCGCTGAGCTTCAAGCGCTTAGTAAGGGATTGTTCTTAGCGGCCTCACTTAAAATTGAGAACCTGGAAATTGAGGGTGATTCCTTGGTAATCATTAATGCCATTAAAAAAAAGAGCCCTTTCATGGAAACTGGACTTAGGGGTTCAAAAATTTTTATGGCAACTTTCCAAATTCAATAATTGGAGCATCATGCACGTGTATAGGGAGGGTAATCAGTGTGCCGATTGGCTAGCAAATAAAGGTATTGAGAAAAATCTTTGGGAGAAGGTAGATAGTAATGGCTTTGCATGGGAGGGCCTTGATATGATGGTTTGAAGGAAGAGCCCAATTATGGATTCGACGACAGTTCCTCCCGCGTGTGAAGGATGGGATTGCTACTTAAGGCGATGTGGGGGCTCCTTTTCGTTCAGTTTTTGCTTGTGTCTGTTATGGATCCTCCTCGGGCTCCCCTGTTGGCTCTGTCTTGCGATATGAGGGAAATGGCCTTTCGTAACAAGGTCTCCGACTGCAGGTTGAAGAAAATCTTTCGTATCTCTTGCTCTGAGGATCTGGAGGCTATTAAATTGGTCTTGGGGCTGGGTTTTCTGAATCGTTGAAGGGTGGCCGAGGATTAATAGCGGAATTGCTTCCATCTTCGTTGAAAATTTGTTGGTTCTTCGTCCCTCGAAGGCGGAGGTGGTTAATCTTGTTGCTTATTGGTTGGTGCCCTCATTCTGCGGAAACCTTGCCTCGGAGGTCGCTAATTTTAATCTGGTGTCTTGGTCGGTGTTTGTGGGGGCTCTGTGTGCAATGGGTGGTAATGATTCGGGTATGGCGGACTTGGAGAAGCGTTTTCAGATTTTGTTGGATTTTGTTGAGTCCTTAGTAGTTTTTGCGTGGGACAAGAAGTTCAGCGTGCCCGCATTAAGCTTTTGAATGTGAGGGCTCTGGGTTTGCCTTTGGAGCGAGTCGTGCTGGTGGGTGGAGCTCCGAGCTTCTGTGGGTGACGCCTTCGAACACCTCTGGCGGGGTTGGCTCAAAGACACTGCTTCTGTTGTGGAATCCGAAATGGAGCTCGGGATGGATCAAGAGCATTCTGCGGGGGCCTCAATATATCAGTGGATGATGTTTAATTACTTATCTTTCGTTCAAGTCCTAGTATTAGTATATAGAATAATTTGGTTTTTGTTTATATACCAGTGGGACTTGGTTATGGTTGTTTCTTTGATACATCCGAGGTTGAGCCCTTTTTTATAAATAGGGAATGGATCCCTTGACCGCCGTATCGATCAAAAAAAAAAAAAAAAAAAAAAGACAAGTATAATTGAAAAATACAATTATTCAATTCTCTATTCTTATTTTTTTGGGGGAAATGTCTATTATTTTTATAAAGGAATTGGTAGGCCTAATCCAAATACCACTCTTCACAAAATTATGGGAGCTACATAAGTATTTGTATTGCTTTGCGAAAAATGGTGCTTTGTTAACGTTTATGTCTCATCACCTACTTGGTATTGGTAAATCGTCCATGCAAGCAATTTTGTATTAAAAAAACATTTGTTGCATTCTTGCCATCCAAAAAATATGTGATAATTTTATAGGATATTTTATTCTTTTTGTATGGGGGTTTCTCTAAATTTGTGATTTATTATGATTAAGATGTAAATTTCAAAATTTTAGGCAACTTTTATGTGTTTGATGGGAAAAAATTATTAACTTAGAAATTGTGAAAAGGGCAACAACTCCAATTATTGCCTAGGGCACTCCTAACCTTTAACTAGACTCTCAAGAAGAGCCTCTTGTTTCATAAGAGAGAGAGCACGAGCACAATCCGAGCACAGCTGATCAACATCCGGAAACAAATCTTCTGCAGCCATTGCTATGAGCTTGGCTTTTCCTGCATAGCTCTGAAAATGTACTACCAGGTCCTGTCATATGACCATCACCCCATTACAATCAAGATTATAATACAAACAGAAATTTCTGACACAGTGTTGGTGTTAAGAAACCCACCTGGGGCAGACCAGAGACTGTTGTAACTATGTGAGAAACAGGATTTCCCAAGAATTGAACTTGTTCCACTGGCCCTAATACGTTTGAAAATACAAGTGTGGTGTTGGTCAAACTTCTCTGTGTGAGCAGGGTAGGTGCCTGCCATCCAAATAACCATAACAAAACGTCCATAAAGAAGTAGATAAATTGGGCTTCCCAAGATGCTTTCTTTTGGTATAAATAAGCCTTTGCCACAGTGCAATAATCCAAAAATTGGTGCTGCTCCTTTACTTCAATAGGGAGAATCCACATGCCAAATGCATTGCCCCACCTGGCTTCCTTGCCATTCTTTATCATCTCTTCCATTTTCTGTGAAGAAAAAAAAAAATCCATATAGCTTAGTACAATTCAGTTTCTTTTTCTGAAAATCTATATAGCTTTAGTAAAAATCTGTACAGTACTAGAGGTATATGTATGCACGGGGTTACATGCAGTCCTCTGGATGATCTGATATTCACAGGAACAAGTGCTCGAATTCTTGGGGTTCTCCAATTTTCTCCATCTTTAACTTGAACGTTCACCAAAAAATGAAATGAATTTGTTAAATTTTTTTGGAACAAAAATAGAATTGTTAATCTTTTTTTTTGATTGAATCCGAAATTGTGCAGAGATTAGCTGCACAGAATTCTTAAGCTTAGCTTCTAAGAACTGGGAAATTTCCGTGTAGATGGTCAGGTAACCCCTTGTACACCATCATATGCACCATTGGACCACAACCTACTCGATAAATTTGTTAATATTTTTGGATAAGAATTAGATATACTTAACTAATTCCTCCAGCCATTTACATGGGAGTGGATAAGTCCATTCCCAAATAACTTAAATATTCATTCCCGATAACTTAAATATGTAGATTCATAAAAGAAATACACTAAGAAACCTACGTAATTAGGTAGATGATTATGAATTTTTCAAAATAGAATGACTCAATACTTACCATACAACCGACTGAAATACTGCAAGAATCCTGCCGAAAGCATTCCAGTGACAACATCATTCACTGTCTGCATATATTCAATTCAATAAATATTACTTCACATATCAATGCATTGTACTTGATATATCATCAGAAAAGATCAGTACCAATGGAAATAAGTTTGTACCCCATGAATGGCCCTCTTGACTGTGGCAATGTCCTCAAGATCCACTGTAACATGAGCTAGACGCCTGGGATGAGACCCTACACCTTGGGGTCCTCTAACCATTTTGTCATCTTTCATCCACAGCATAGTTGCCAAAGCATGAAGCAAATTCAAAGCAGTACACCATAAAGAAAACACCAGAGTCCATATTGCTTCAAGTATGGCTCTCAAGCTCCATTTTGGAATCTTCTTTTCTTTTGAATTGTTCTTATGGTGGGCATGGATTCTGGTTGAGATTGTTTTCTGGTGCAATCCAAGAAGAGGGACATGAGAGACACACAATCTCCAATGCAGTGGTGGATTCTAAAAACTAAACTGGCTTCTGCCTCTGCCGATCTGTAATTCAATACATGGATCTGCCACAGAGGAACAGAGGGATCAAGGGGTGGAGCAGTAGCCAGTGTGGCAGTATACTTCTCAACAAAGTCAGAACTATCTCTGGAAAGGTTACTAATCTCTACCACTATTATGTGATCATCTATACAAAATTCCTTAGGCACCCATTTTTCATTCCCATTTTTAGATTTCATTTGTACCCACAAACATAATGTAAGCCCAAAACCCATAAAACACACAAACACACACACACACACACATAATTAACACCAAAAAGTTTAAAAGAAATCAGAAGAGCCCAAACATCAAGTATGTTAAGCAAAAACTTAAATCCTTAATTTATGGTTTGCAAGTTCCATAGCCTAGCATTATGTTATAAACGTTTCAAAAAATCTTATAGATATTTTGACTTAATAATCCCCTGTTAAACATATGTAATATTTAGACACAGCGAAAGAAAACCACTTAATCGTTGTGGAATACTGACCACAATGCTTGAAAACCGCTCATGTTTGCTCAGAGTTGATTGCAGACCTCTTTTCATGGAAGGAACATGGACTGATTTCTTCAAGCCCACAATAATCAAAACATATGAATCAATCATAGCATTGTGAAATATGGCTCCGAAAGGAGACAAAGGTTCTTCCTCTTCTTCATGGAAATTCTCCTTTTTAGTCTTAATCTTCTTCAACCCTTGAATGTGGTGAGCCATTGGGATTGCTTTGACTGGCCTTAAGTTCTTCACCTCCCTCTTCCTCCACGGGTATTATATCATATTTCATTGGAGCACACATAATAAATGTTGTATTCTATGATTTGTTGGAACAAAGGAGTACATGGTTTTATATTTAATTTTCTTAAATTTTGTGAATTAGTATTGATAGTGTTCCTTCCAAACTCTTAAGTAATGTGATTTCAGATTTACGTGTCTAAAAATTTCTCATCCCATCATTCTAACAAAGGTTCCGTTCATAATGCACCGTTTTAATGGAGAGATTCTTTGTAATTATTTTTCCATGGTTTTAACTTGAGCTATGCACAAAGGAGTGTTACATAATAACTCTCATAAGACTCGTGAGATTGCATGGATTACAGTACTAAAAGGCATCGATGCATTTATGGAGATCTCTTGTTATGGTCCTGTTTTTAAAGGTTGATATTGATATTGTCAGTGTGACCATATGCTATTTAATAATGCTTAGAATCCGTACGTTCCTGCTAGTATCAGGGCTAAAATTTAAATGGGTTACAAAATTTCTCATTTCGAATGAGGAAAAATCTTTACTAAATATTTTTATTTTAATATTTTTTTGGATTGAAAAACGCTCTTTAATCTTAATGGTAAAGATCTAATATCTATTTTGAATCAGGTATATGTTTGAATTAGTTGAAGTGAGAACTTTAACGTGGTGAATTAATTTACCATTCCTCCATTGTTATTAAGAAATGCCATCTTTATTGTGTGTGAAAGTGGATTTCTTTCATCTTTTGATTATTAACAAAATATACAAGGAATGTCATTTATTGATTATTTATTTTGATATACATAATTATATATATTTTTATATTTATGAATATTTTAGTATTACAAAATGAAAGACAACACTTTTATATTTATGAATATTTTAGTATTATATATATTTTGATATTTATGTATATCATGATGATGGCATGCTTGGTTGTGGCAATAAATACTAGCAATCACATGTGTTTCATGAGATGTGAACGCCGAACGGTATATGTTATTTGATTTAGAGGTATAGTTATTACTTTTGTAGTTGATGTTGATTAGGGGTGTGATTGTTTTCGTAAGTGTAGAAATATAGATGGGCCACTTAATTTTAAGGTTGTTTATACATTTCAAAGTTGTTATAAATTCGTACATGAATACATTTGATACCGTTTTCAATAGTTAATTTATTTTATAGTTGATGTTGTATGTATTTAATTTGGCTTTATTGTGTTAGTTGTGCATCGGTTGTTCGGTTGGTGTTTTGTTGGAAAAATATTTATTGTACAATTGATAATGTGTGTGATTGATAGTTGTAGTGTAGGAATTTAGTTGAAACATTACATTGAAATGTTGTATGTGTACATTTAATTATGTTACAGATTCGTACATTTAAAGTTGCTTTTCATATTTGAAAACATCAAATAAATGAAGATATACGTACACATAATGAGACATGTATACATTTGCAGTATTTATATCATGAATGGTAGCCTTTAGTGGGCAATTTTAGTTTCAATAAACATGATTACATTTGATACCCCTTGAACGACAGTGTCGCTTTGGATAGAAGAAGTGTTGAGTATAGTAGTAGTGGAGGTGCTATCAAAGCAGAGGGTAGTATTTACGATGGGTTGAGTGATAATAGTCTTGTTTCCTCCTTTCTTCTTGCTCCGAGTCTTTGTACGTACGTGCACCATATTTAAGTATCTCTCGAATGAAAAGCGATTGTAGACACTGAGGGTTGTGATTGATAGTTTACAGTGAGGGGCTGTGAGTGTCTGTACTATCCCGGATTCAACCAACGTCAGAACTTAACCCTCAGAGAATTCATTTTTATGTATTTTCCAGAAAATATTAAATTTTTGTTCTCCCTCCAGTTTGAAATAAAATGACAATAAGTTTAAGAGTTGAGCTTTTCCAGCTTTCCAAAATTTTCAATTTCATGATCTTAATAAAACTGAGAATGAGACCATCAAATTGAAAATTTAGAAATATTTTATTTCATTTCTAGTTTAAATTTTTGAAGTTTCCTGACCCACAGTTAATAGCATAAAAAGTTGTCGTCTATTTTAAGACCTGGGGTTTCAACCTAGGGTTTGCTGCAATAGCCAGCTACAATTTGGTTCACAACAGGGACCAACCAATTCATGAATGGCAGAGAGGAGGAAAACACATTTTGTTAAAACAAGTTCTTGTGCACAATTCTGAAGACTTTGTTGGGCCAAGAGAGTGTCTATACTATCCTGAATTCATCCCAAGTCAGTATCTAATCCCTTAGGGGAGTCATTTATATGTACTTTCAAGCAATATTAAAATTTATATTCTGTTTCCAACATTTAAAAAAATCAGTTTCAACATTGGTCTCATTCCAACAACTGAGAGTAAGACCATGAAAATGAAAATCTAGAAATATTTTATTGTTGTTTCGAGTAGATTTTGAAGGCTTTCAGACCTAAAGTTAGTAGCATAATTTTTTGGAACTGTTGTTTTGTCTATTTTAATATTATTGTAAGATCTCTTCACAATATTCTTCCTTTTTTCCTCCAAATTCATTTAATTCATTACATGTTCTTCCTATATTAGTGTAATGTTAATTGTGATTAAAGTCGTTTGGGTTGGCCTGTTTTTCAGAAGAAACACACAGTAACACTTAATCAAATTACCATGTAATGTAAATTGGGTGTCTTTCTTTTATGAATCTTTCTCGATATTTACAAGTTGCGTATGCACCCATTATAATTATAGTTGAGAATTCATTTGATCCAGCCATGATCGAACAAGCTTACACAGGTAATTCGTTTGGGTCCATTTTTTTCCTTTTTTGGTTCTGCCCGGTGTGGGGTCTTTAGAATTAGATAGATGCAAATAAAAAAGACATTGAGAAACTATCTGATTACCTAATAATCTTACCGTCTAAAGGTAGGAGATTTATCGGTTGTTATTGGGCTCCTCTATTCCGGTCTTTGGCAGGTGTTGCGATGCTTTTTCCCCTCAAACAGAATACAAAAACTCCTTACCAAAGATACAACAAAAGCTACTCAAGCCCCTAATTAATACAGATAAAATGTACCGTAACAATCAATTAAAGACAAAAACAACTCAAAACACACAGATCTCGTTAAAAATAGTCACTGTTAAAAATAGTCAGAAACGTTCAAACCAGGAAAAATAGGAAAATGACTATCAAATTTAATCCCTTGAGAAAATGTCTAAAAGGCCGTCAAATTTAGCATCGCTGCAGAAACGTCTGGAGGTCCTCTACCATAGGGGGAACAGGTTGGCCTATTTTTCTGCAGAAGAAACACACAAAGTAACACTCAATCACATTACCATGTAATGTAAATTGGGTGTCTTTCTTTTATGAATATTCTTCGATAATTACAAGTTGCGGATGCACCCATCAGAATTACAGTTGATAATTCACTTGATCCAGCCATGATCGAACAAGCTTACACATGTAATTTGTTTGGGTCCATTTTTTTTCCTTTTTCTGGTTCTGCCCGGTGTGGGGTCTTTAGAATTAGATAGATGCAAATAAAAAAGACATTGAGAAACTCTTTGATTACCTAAGAATCTTATCGTCTAAAGGCAGGAGATCTATTGGTTGTTATCGGGCTCCTCTGTTCCGGTCTCTGGCAGGTGTTGCGCTACTTTTTCCCCTCAAACAGAATACAAAAACTCCTTACCAAAGATACAACAAAAGCTACTCAAGCCCCTAATAAATATAGATAAAATGTCTCGTAACAATCAATTAAAGACAAAAACAACTCAAAACACACATATTCCGTTAAAAATAGTCACTGTTAAAAATAGCGCCCCTCAAAACCGTTAAAAATAGGCCTTTGTCGAAAATAGTCGGAAATGTCCAAACCAGGAGGCCGTCAAATTTAGCATCACTGCAGAAACATCCGGAGGTCCTCTACCATAGGGGAACGGGTTGGCTTGTTTTTCTACAGAAGAAACACACAGTAACACTCAATTACATTACCATGTAATGTAAATTGGGTGTCTTTCTTTTATGAATATTTTTCGATAATTACAAGTTGCGGATGCACCCATTAGAATTACAGTTGATAATTCACTTGATCCAGCCATGATCGAACAAGCTTACACATGTAATTTGTTTGGGTCCATTTTTTTTCCTTTTTCGGTGCTCCCATTGTGGGGTCTTTAGAATTAGATAGATGCAAATAAAAAATACATTGAGAAACTATCGATTACCTAAGAATCTTATCGTCTAAAGGCAGGAGATCTATTGCTTGTTATCGGGCTCCTCTGTTCCGGTCTCTGGCAGGTGTTGCGCTACTTTTTCCCTCAAACAGAATACAAAAACTCCTTACCAAAGATACAACAAAAGCTACTCAAGCCCCTAATAAATATAGATAAAATGTCTCGTAAAAATCAATTAAAGACAAAAACAACTCAAAACACACATATTCCGTTAAAAATAGTCACTATTCTAAATAGCGCCCCTCAAAACCGTTAAAAATAGGCACTGTCAAAAATAGTCGGAAATGTCCAAACCAGGAGGCCGTCAAATTTAGCATCACTGCAGAAACGTCCAGGAGGTCCTCTACCATAGGGGGAACGGGTTGGCTTGTTTTTTACGGAAGAACACACAAGTAACACTCAATTACATTACCATGTAATGTAAATTGGGTGTCTTTCTTTATGAATATTTTTGATAATTACAAGTTGAAATGCACCCATCAAAATTACAGTTGATAATTCACTTGATCCAGCCATGATCGAACAAGCTTACACATGTAATTTGTTTGGGTCCATTTTTTTTCCTTTTTCTAGTTCTACCCGGTGTGGGGTCTTTAGAATTAGATAGATGCAAATAAAAAAGACATTGAGAAACTATCTGATTACCTAAGAATCTTACCGTCTAAAGGCGGGAGATCTATTGGTTGTTATCGGGCTCCTCTGTTCCGGTCTCACGGAGGTCTTTGCGCTACTTTTCCCCCTCAAATAGAATACAAAATCTCCTTACCAAAGATACAACAAAAGCTACTCAAGCCCCTAATAAATATAGATAAAATGTCTCGTAAAAATCAATTAAAGAAAAAACAACTCAAAACACACATATTCCGTTAAAAATAGTCACTGTTAAAAATAACGCCCCTCAAAACCGTTAAAAATAGGCCCTGTCATCAAAAATAGTTGGAAACTTCCAAACCGGGAAAAACAGGAAAACGATGTCAAATTTAATCCTTTAAGAAAACGTATAAAAGGCCATAAAATTTAGGATCTCTGCAGAAATGTCCGGAGGTGCTCTACCATAGGGGAAATGCCTTCGGATTAATCAGGTATACCATGATGTGGCAGGTATTAGTTTCAATTTCCATCATTTTCATTGTTTCCTAAATTTATTGTTATACTTAGCATTATAAAAAGACCTAAATATTTATTTGATGTTAAAGTTAATAGACATAAGATATGTCCCATTTGGATCCAAAAGTCAATATATTACATTTGAGAAATTGTCCGTGTAATTTTGATCTTGTATTTAAGTTATTGTTGTTCTTTGTAGATATCTAATTTTAGCGATTAATTTATTATTTTTATGTTACTTTTATATAAATGTTTATTGATTATATAAGTTTAAGTTAGATTTTTGTTGGTATGTGATTTTCATGTCATTCAATATTTTATTTGTGTTTCATGCGACTTTCAACATTTTCTACTTATTTGTCTCTCGTTAGTTTTGTCTTCTTAGTTTAATGTTCCCATTTTCCCTTATTTTTCACTCTTCCCCTATTTTTCCAATGATCAAGGAGTGTGGCCATTTTCATACTTTACGAAATTGGTCATGCCATCTCTGTACCCATTGCAGAAATGGTCACTATCCTTTTGGGGCCTTATCCCTTGATTTTGAATCCCCAGGGTTTGTGGATTTTTACTTTCCTTGACTTTGTGTGTTGGGTTGTGCACCAATAGGGTCCTAATTTTAATCAATAAGTCTATAAATTTATCAATGTGTAAGTACATTTAGATAATTATGAATTCACAAGACATTGTTCATACAAGAGTGATATTTTTTATTGAAAAGTACACTTATATTAATAATACCGATAAATAAAATGCTAACTAGAAAAAAAAGGTGGAATGGAAGCATACCAAAAATACAAGTTAGATCAAGCTATTTAAGCCTCGTGAAAGCTATTTCAACAAAATGAATGTATTGATTAATTACATATAATTAATAAAGAGCTTTTCAATTAAACAATTTATGAAATCATGAATATATAACCACGCAAACATCGAGGCACATGGAACTAGACAACACTAGTGAACATGGCGGTTGATGGAAGAGGACTACTAGACTTGCCACCCTTAGTTCATTAACATCGAGATGCTCCATGGTGTTTGGAACGGGGTTCCAACCATTATTTTTATTCTTTTTCTTCATCAAATGGTCCGTATCTAATTGGAGAAATGAAAAGAGATAAGTGAGTAAACTTTCCCTAAGGAGAAGCCCCTTAAGGGCCACACCTACCACCACCACCACCACCTTAAGTTTATCAAAAACTCCACCAGTCCATCCGTGAGGTGAAGGTTGATAAGAACATGTATAGAAGCATTTCTACTCCTAGAGAGAACATTAAAATTACATTAAACAAGACTAGGGAGAATTTGGAGGAACTTAACTAACAACACAAGGGGCATTTTCCCAATGTCTATTAGGGTTTGGAGGTGCTCCACCTCTAAGAAGACATTCATTTCCTACACCTAGATCTAAAGAAAAACATTAGAAATAATAACAACTTTGTTATTTACAAAAAATATTTTCCATGGACAATTTAATAAAAAATAACATGAATTGAAATCTGTTCGGGATCAGTTTTGCTCTGCTAGAGTTATTTTCGCAGTGAATGCTCGGCCTTGTCGTACGCCGCCATCGCGTCACACCGCCAATCTGTAGATCCAGGTGGGATTATCTGCATTAATTTTGTATTGATCGCCATTCGACCTTTGGGCGGTGGCTTATAAAATGACCACCTCCTCGGGCCATGCATCTATTGATGTTGGTCTTATCACAGGAGCTTTGGACAATGGCACCAAAACGAGCGAGGAAATTCATCCGAAAGTATTCGACGAGGTAAGGATACTGATACTCCTTCCCCAGATATTGTTCTTGATTTACCAACTTTTGACAAAGCTTGCAACTGGTTTGAATCTTTTTCTCTTGTTGCTTATTTTGTGGGCCGAGTTCCCCTGAAGGTATCCTCCACCAATGGATTCATAATCATTGGAAACCCCATGGAGTCAAGGTCGAGGGAGTCCAAAACATGACCAAGGGTTTTTTCCTATTCCGCTTTACCAATGCCGAACACTGCAAAGCCATTGTTAACCATGGTCCTTGGTTTATTCGCAATACCCTTGTGGTTTTCTCCCACTAGACTCGAGATTTTCAAGTCTCTGAGCAAGCCAAGCTCAAAATTCCTGTTTGGGTCGAATTTCTAGGCCTCCCTTTGCCTCTGTGGGGTTTCGTTGACCAACTTATCAAACCCTTGGGATGCCTCATATGCCATGAGCAAAGTAAGTTTTACTCGGCTCGACCCCAAAAATGGGTCTATGTTGAAATTGATCTCTCAAAAGACCTCAAAGATACCCTTGATATCCAGGTTGGAGACACACTTTTCGCAAAAATTTCTATACATCAATCTACCCAACACTTGTTTCGGTGCCAATCTGCTGACCATATGATCAAGGATTGTCCTCTTATGAACCCAAGCCCACCGCCAGTTTCAGAGAAAGCCCCGATCGACCCTAAATCCAAGCACTCCCTCCTCTGATGGATGGACTACTATCAATGGTAGAAAACCTTCGCCTCGACCCGAAATAAGCACCAATAGGCTACTTACAAACTGGTGGCCACCCCTGCTTCTGCTCCTTTGAAGCCATCTACTGTGATCCCTCCCAAGCCCATGCCTACCATTTCTCGGTCTCCGCAAGCTACTGTTGTCATCAGCCCTCACCCCTCAGCTCTTTCACACCCCTCATTGTCTGAGACCGCAAGCTTTCTAGATCTCACGGCCGGTGGTTCAGCTCCACAGATAGATAGAAAGGCTGCCTTATGCCATTCCCGCAGTCCTTCCCCTCCTTCCGAGGAAGATTTCTCACAGAGACCCCGCCGACAGTTCAAACTCGGTGATTTTATTCATGGGAATGCGTAGCAAGTCACTTTCTCTAACCACTTTGGAGCATTAGCCGGCCTCGAGGAGGAAACCATGCACCTTGATAGTTCTCCATGTTAGTCTACTCATGGAATGTCAGGGGGCTTACTAATCTAACTCACAGATATCTTGTCAGAGACAGTTGCAAGCATTTTGTAAAATTTCAGGTATTGTGTCTGTAGGAAGTCAAAATCTCTGGCTTCCATCTTTCTGCTGCTATGCGTACCATCTGGCCTGGTTCTCTCTGCCAGATGTCAGCTCACGATAATGGTCGAGGGGGTGTTGTCACTCTTTTAAGCCCCGACCTCAGCTCCAATATTATATCTTGGGGCTCTGACCCCACTCATCGGGTGGTGTGGACCCTTTTTGATTTTGATGGCCACATTCTTGGGTTGGCCAATATTTATGCTTCCAATGATGCCTCTAAACGTTCTTCTTTTTGGTAGTGGCTGGCTGATCATCTGCCCTCTACTACCTGGCTTCTTTGCGAAGATTTTAACATGGTCAAATCCCCCGATGACAAGTTAGGCTAGCTTCTAATGTGATGGTGTACGGGAGAACGTGAAGCTTGGTTCTATTTACATAATAAGCTTTATCTTTTTGATCCCAACCACCACAAGCACTCTTCTACTGCCACTCCTTGGTTCACCTGGTCTAATTTTAGAGCTGGCAATGACAGAGTCTATAAGCGTCTCGACAGAGCTTTTCTTTCATAGTAACATTGGTTTTCCTTTGATTCTTCATACAACCTCCCGGTCTCGGTGGTGGACAATGCTTTGGTTTCTGACCATAAGCCTATTTTCTTTGGGATTCAATGGAGCTTCTAGTGCCCCAAGCCCAAGTCCACCCAATTCTATTTAAATACGTCCCACCTTTCTCATCCCAAGACATTAGATTATATAAGATGTATTTGGAATCTTAATCCGAGACCTGTTGATGGGATTGGCTGGATTGACTGGTGGTCTCACGCCATCGCTCGTACCACTTCTTTCCTTTGGCTTTATGGGAAACAAGCTGATCTATTTCACAAGAATGCTCATGAAGCCTCCCATGTTGAATATTCAAGGGCTATTCAAGAGCTTAATCTATCTCCTTTCAATGCCCACCTATAAGTGCAAGCTGCTCATTGGAAGCATAAGCTTCAAATTGAGGAGCACTATAAGGCTAGAGGAGCCCAAGTTCGAGCCCATCTACACTGGCTCTGCATTGGTGATAGAGTTTCTAAGGAGTTTTTTGCTTCCCTTAAAACTAATCAAAGTCTCACCAAAATTAAAGCAATCAAGGATGGCAATCAAAGACTTACTCTCTTACCTGACATTCTGCAAGCTTTTGTGCATCACTATCATGTTGTGTTTATTGCTCAACCTGCTACCCCGACTCATGAGGCTGCTCTTCTCCAATGTATTGACGTTGTTCCTTGCAAGCTCTCTGAAAGTTAGTGCATCACCTGTGAGAGACCTCTCACTCTTGATGACTTAAAAGAAGTTGTTATGCAGATGGCCTCTGATAAAGCCCCCGGTGTTGATGGTTTTCCTTGTGAATTCTACCAGTCTCTATGGATGATTGTTGGTCCAGATCTACATCAAGTTTATCTGGAAGTGATATCCTCCAACACCCTAGGTAATCTGATTAACAAAGGCAACATCAAATTCATTCCCAAGCTTGGGGATCCCGAGCTTATCACTAGATGGCGACCAATAACACTACTCAATTTATCATACAAAATTATTGCCAAAGCCCTTGCTATCAGGCTCACTAATCTCCTGCCCCTGATCATCAGAAGTGAGAAAACCGGCTTTATCAAGAACATATACATTTTGGACAACATTATTGCAGTTTGGGAGGGCATGGAATATGCCCGTCAGACTTCTCAACCAACTCTGTTTGTTAAAATTGATTTTGAAAATCCCGAGACAAAGTTGAGTGGCCTTTCATACTGGCCATGTTTGCAGCTATTGGTTTTAGACCCATTCATCCACTCATCAATATGCTCTTCCAAAATGCAGGTGCTTGTATTATTATCAATGGTCAAGTAGATGAGAGATTCTCTCTTCATCGCTCTATCCGCAAGGTTTCCCCCTTGCTCCTTCTCTTTATGTCATTGTTCTGGCCAAGGTCCGAGATATACTTGCTTACTAATGCTGCCAATGATGGTCTTGTTAATGGTATTCAACTACCCTCCTCTCCCAAGCAAGTTGATTAATGGGCACTTTGTTGATGATTCTTTTCTCACTTTGGCTGAAACGGAGGCCTCTGTCACTAATGCCATGAAATGCCTTGATATTTTTGTCTTGCCTCTGGTTATGCTATCCAATGGAAGAAAACCCAATGTTACAGACATGTGATGGGTCCCAAACATCCTTGGCTAGAGGGATTCCAATGGCTTTAGATTGAACCTGGTGTTCAATTAAAATTTTTAGGCATCCCCTTTGCCTTTATGGCATCCCCTGTTGATCTGTGGAATTATGTGATTCAACGAGTTGAGCAAAAAATCTCTTTTTGGGTTACCAAGCATCTGTCTCTTGCTGGAAAATTCTAAGTCTGATCCAAGGTTCTAGCACCACTCATATCTATTATTCATCATGTTGGGCACCTTCTAAAGCCGCTTATCACAGGCTAGAGAAAATTCTGCGTGATTTCCTGTGGGCCAACTCTGAAGGGAACCATAGTTTTCACAGAGTTGCTTGGGATATATGTTTTATGCCCAAGGACATTGGTGGACTTGGCCTTATCAAAATTCATATGCAAGGGTTTGCTCTCACTGCCAAATGGATTATTTGCAGCCTTGAAGGTGAGGAATCTTGGAACATCCTTCTCAGAAGCTGTATATCTCAAGGGTCTCTGCTTAATCAAAGGGCATGGCAGGGTTTGAATTACTACTCCTTACTTTTATGCCCTACTACTGTTAAAATAGGTGGCTCTTTTGTAGCAAAAAGCATATGGAAAGCTTGGGAGCTTCTCAAACCCCATCTGCTCTGGTAGGGTGGTGGTTTCTAGAACGAGCTCTCTCTTAATTCTCTTAATTTGTGGTGGAATCCGGTGCTTCAATTTCATGACAAACCACTTGCTCTTTCCTTGCAGCTCAAGGGTTTGTGTCTTTTCAAAAAAGGGATTCAGTATATTCGGGACCTTTTTTGTCCCATCACTAGGGATTGGCTTCCATGGGATAGCCTAAAAGCTAAATTTGTTCTACATGACAATGACAAACAAGCCATTTCTATCATTCAAGATCTCATACCTGGTGATTGTTTGCATAAAATTGGTGTTACTACGCAGCGCCTGTGGTGGTTTGATTGGCACTAGCCCTCCACCACCCCCTTCAGAAATTATAAACCTCGGTTGGGTTACAAGCTTCTCACCCAGAAGCATCTTCCTCTCCAAAAGTTAAATGCTCGATGGAGCCTGCATTCCACCCGTTTTGGGTGGAAGCAGCGCTTCAAAGTCATTTGGGCCATTCCTATAGAGCCCAAAGTTGCACATTTTCTCTGGAGCATTCTTCATCAAGGGCTTCCTGTGGGCAAGTGCCTTGTTCTCATTGGGAGCTCCCTCGCCGCGCTACCCATTTTGCAACCATCTTGAGACTCTTCTTCATCTCTTTTGGTTCTGCCCTCATGCGTAGTCTACCTGGTGCTGGATTCATACCCTTTTTCAACCTTTTTTGCCCACCTTCTTCATGTGGAAAATGGTTCTTCTGGGGGATCCAACTTTTATTCCTGCAAAATTTTACAACATTTGGCATTGTTTCAGAGCAGCTATTTTATATCACATATGGAAATCTAGAAATGCATGTTGTATTTTTAATAAAGAGACAATGGATAGATTTTTTGCTATTTCTAACAAGCTTGTTGTCATCTCCAATGTTTCGCTTCAGATCCAGGTTCAGGCGGAGAAAGTCTCGCATTGAAGTTGAACACCTGCAAATGCTGCTAGACCATTGGGGGAGTGCCCCTTGTGTGGTTAGCTATGTCCCACCTGATTCCCCTCGCCACCGCTCCCACTCGCAAGGCCACCGCTTGTCCCATGGGCGGCGCAACTTCGACTGGGGTCCGGCGTGTGGGCGGCGTAGTGCCTCCCCCCGCCGGTGGGTCTCTCCACCTCCATCTTGGACTCCGACTGCTCCCGGGGTGTTTGGTCGGCTGGGTTTTGGTAGTGGTGGCTCCGAGAGGCAAGCGCCTGATCAGTCAAAGTTTTCGCGGCTTTCTCTTGCTATCTCACCTTCCCAGTGGGGAAACGAGGAGGAACAACAACAAAGTTGATGGCTGGGAGTAGCCTGATGAAGCCCCTGATACTACTCTTGGTGGTTGGGGTGGCCGTCCAAAAAGCCCACCACCTCCACCACCTTCCTCCATGTTTGCTGGTTGACGCTTAGCTCCATGTTTGGAGTTTTTTTGGTTCTCGGCTTTTCTGTTTTAAGCTTTTTTGATTGAAAATGCGTCTTTTGACATGACACTTTGCTACTCGTAGCCTTTATGGCTACTTTGATCCTGCATATGGGGTGTGATCTTTTCCACCCATTTTTGTATGATTAGCATTGTACTTCATTATTTTTAATACATGGTTATGCTTTTCAATCAAAAAAAAAAAATAACATGAATTTTTGTCCTTTTAAATGTGAAAAGGATATCAACTTGAAATATTTCCTACAATTTGTTGTATATGTTGCGAGATAGCATGGTTCAATTCCCAAGAAGACCATTTTCCATATGAAAATCATAGAACAGTCAAAACAAAGTATGAACCCACTTCTAAGTACATTGAGCATGAGAAAACAAAAAGAAAAGGTTTTGATAGTCTCAACTTGATGGATAGTAGGGCAAGTGGAATGTTGGACACCCATATGCTTTAACTTATTTCTAATTGGTAATGTTTGGTAAATAATACAATATAGAAAATGAGTCTTCTGGGGCTCAATGTGGGATTTTCAAAGATTGGAAATTTTCCTAGCCTAAGTGGAATTAAATGATGTCAATTGCTTGTGGTGATTAAGTGTATTTCTTTAGATATGTTGAGGGGCGAGAAGATGATAACTAACCCAATTTCCACCAAAAAAAGGGAGTAACAATAGCTAATTTGAATCTCTACACCAGGGAGCTAAAAAAAGAATTTGAATTTTGTTGAGACACTCATCTAGTGTGGATTTTTGAATCTTTAAAATAAATTCAGTCTCCTTATTTTCAACTTGAAAATGTTCCTTGAGAACTTCGCAAGGAAAATCATTGAGAAGCGTAGCAAAAAAGTCATAAATGGTGAACTAATTCCTTTTTTAAAATCCTAAGGCTCTTGCTGTAGGGGACCATTACAAAAGAAACATTACAAAAATTAAGAGTGGGAGACCACCAAAGAGAATGGGAGTTAAAGCAAAGACCATTCCTCAAACAAATTCCAATCCAAATGAAGTTGGGTTTGAGCATTTCCCAATCCTTCCATATGATTTTGAAATCAAATGTACTTGCAATTTTATTTGGCACATGGGTGGAGGAGAGAGTGTAATTCAAGACCACTCCAAACCTTTCTTCCAAAAGGATATCCTTAAGTGATGTAACTTCTAAAAATAATTTTCCATGCCTCAAAACCTTCCAAACATCCGATAATCCATTAAAAACTCGGGCATGACCATAAAGGTTGATGTCAATGAGGAAAAACCCTCAAGCTTACGTAGATCTAAATAAATGTCTTGAGATACTATGTGAAATCCTCAGTATCCCTTTAGAGTTACACCATAAGAAATATCTCAAAATATTCTCTAATTTGGCATTAAAAACTTTGTAAAAGAAAGTGCCAACACATTACTTGAAAAATGGAATTTCACTTCTAAGGATAAAGGTTTGGTGATTTGATAGGTAATCTTATTCTCAACCCTTTAAACTACAACTGACCAAAACTCATAAGGAGAAGAGTGAAAAGTAAAAATGATGCTAGCAACTTTGAATTGCACACCTAGTTGGATATGTTTCTATTGATAACCCTCCAATTAAGGAATGGGAGAAGGGACTTTCTATACAATTGTGTTAGTGTAAGATCAAGAAGTATAGGAAAAAGCAAGGAATTTCATGGTATGTTTGGCTCAATATTCCTCTTCCAAGAGAGTGAGAAAGGGGTCATTAGAATAATATCCAATAATGAGTTGTTGGTCAAAGTGAGGGAGATATTTTCCTTTAACCAAACATCTATAGGAGTAATTGACATGAAAATAACATAATCCTTCAACACTAAGAACACATAAATATGGAGATAAATAACAACCCTCACAAATATATTTTTGCATACCAAACTTGAGAGATTGTACTCCATTTATAGTAATTAAATCTCCAACATTCTAAAAACAACATATTACCAGTGTCCAAAAAAAAAAATCCAAAACCTAAGGCCTCGAAGCACGATAATAATAAACAACCACTTAACTTTTTCATAGATTTTTTTTTAAATATACCTTGAAAAAGAAGGCTTATTGGTTTAGTACTGTATCCCATTCCATACCATTCCAAACAACAATGAAACTTCTCATAATGTACTTATGCTTAATGAAACACATCTATTGAGTTATAACAATGGGAGGAAGATGTCTCAATCTAATATATATATATATCATAATCCTTTTGAATTATTTTATAAGAATCATTGAGGAGTGGGATGGGTCATAAATTAGTGATGATCTAAGGATTTCTATTGTTGGGAATGAATTTTATATTACCTCAATTGATTATGGATCCCAAAGAGTAAAAATTGAAAAACTTCGAGTAAACCAAACCATACCCTAGAGGGTTTTATATAATTCACAAGGGAAACCATCAATTTCATGGGATTTATCATGGCCATATGTATCACAACCTCTATGAGATCATTCAAGTTAATAGGTACATCAAAGGTGACTATTTGAGATTCAAAAGCTTACAAGGAACAACTTGAAGGGATTGAATGAGATCATCTTATCAAGCAAGATAAGAAATTTGGGTAGAAAGCAGTCCATGATAATGATGCACAAAAGCACTATGGATTTAAATATGCTTGGTAAATTGATATTATCATCCATTATTTATTTGAATATATTATTATCTCATCTAAAGTGAATAAGGGAAAAAAACACTTTGGTACCTCTGTCTCCCACTCTAAACTCGATGCATTTTAGCTTTAATTTGTGCTCCTTTAGCTTTATAATTTTCTCAACCTTGAGCTTATTTCTCCATTGAGAAACTTGAATTTTCATGTTTACATTAAATGGATAATATCAAGTACATATGAAATTCTATTGAAATCATAGTATGGTGCTTTGCGGAAAATTTTCTGAAGATGGTTTCCTACTTGCCATAGATTTTGAGGAAGTTGGTTGTCCAAGTAATAGCATAATCCCACCTTGTAATTCATTTAATATCATCCTTGGGCCTAGTAACTAGAATCCACATCTTCCTAATGTGACCAAGAGTTCTCTCACACTTGAGATGTGTAGTGTTGAAGTAGAATTGGGTTTTGGTCAGCTTAACTTGTGGAGTCATCTATTTAATAAAAAATTGATGAGAATATTATTTAAAAGGATAACATCATTAATGATACTAGCATGTCAATCAATATATATATAAAATGAGAAAATATATTTATGTAGACACCAAAATTGGCACAAAATCATTATTACGTCATGTTTTTGAAAATTATATATGCATACGGGTCTTGAAAAATAAAACTAGAATTTAGTGGCACAAGTTCTTTTTGATTTGATTTTGTATTTCTTAATTGAATTATATATTTTGATTTATTTGAATCATTCATATTCTCTTGTGTGATATTACAGAATCCCTAACAATTTTGTAACTATACTTTTGTAAACCTCGGTATGAGAACGTATAACTTGGTCCATACCATTACATGGTCCGGTCCTAAGCCATACGCTTCTATCCACTTTTATTTTTAGGGTTTCTTATTCGAATTGGGCATGTTCATTACTCTTTTTATTTTTATATGTTATGCTTTGGGTTGGTCTTGCATCTCACTAGGTTTAAATTTTAAAGTAAAGGAATTGTATGTATACAAGTTGTCTCTAAGAATTTGTCATCTAGTATGCACCTATCTATCTATCCATGCATTAGCTAGAAATAAAGGACTATTATAGCAAATATCATGAGCACATCACAAGAGGGAAACTACTGATTTTCAAGGTTTTTATATTATGTATACAAGGGTTTTAATTGGGGCACTTAGTTAACTCCGCTATCGGTGTTAAGGCACAAGGGAAAAGCTACTAGGTCAAGGGATTAGTTGCATACATACATGACACACTAGGATAGCTACATGGAGTTTCAAATGAAGTACAATGATCAATCTAAATCACATGGGGTGATCATGAGTTCGGTCTAACTTAAGCACCTAACCTAGTTTTTTATTATCTAATTTGTGTTTGAATTGCTTTGCGGGAAGCTAGGGTTTTTGTAGGTACATGTGTGGATGTGAGAGTTACATCAAATATGAAGATATCAATAAATGGCATAGGTGAAGTTGAAGTGACAAAAAAACCCAAAAGGACACCATTTATAGGTACAACACTATACATAAGAGGAACATAGTGGAATACAATCCAATACATATATGTATAATTTGCTCTCTTCACATTTAAGAAGATAAGCGAATTATTGGGCACATCCTAGGTTCTCGCCCACATTCTAAATTCATCAACAAGACAATCAAAAGCTTGTTTTAATAGACTAATTCATATCTCAAACACTAATAGTACTCTCAATTTCTTTATAGATATATCATGCTTGTAATGTCCTAATTTTCATTGTGCGAATGTAATCTATGTAATCTAAATAGCTTATTTTCTATAACATACCTTCAATACTATTTATTTAATTAAATAATACTATTTAATTAATTTAGGTTCAAGAAACATTTGGTGAACCAACTCTTTGTTTCAACCCTTAACCCGATTTGTTTTAGGTTGTCTTTCCTAGCTAGGTATTTAGTTTGAAAACCCTATCTACCCTAGGGTTTTCCCTTTATCGTTGATTATATTATGTTCATTCTAGGTTTAGATTTCCTTTTTATATCCATGGATTTTTATAGAGCTATTTCTTCATGAGGTCATAGGGGATAATATCCCTCTAGTAAGAAGTTAGATTCCCCTTATGAGCTCACATGTAAGCATCTATCCGCATCACACTTAGGTGTTGTTTTTGACGAGAACATACAAGTTGAAGTTGTCCCTATTGTCACTCAATGGGAGTCAAGGTTAAATTATTCTCACTCTCATATTACTCCTAGCTCTTATCCCTATGGAATTTTGGATGATATCTTTCTTCCTAAGTGGGAAAGTGCAATAAGTTAGGGGACCAAAAAGCGGGCACAAATCCACTTTTGACCATTTTGACCATAACACGCTCGCATTATGGCTCAACTATGTTATGATGCGATGGGGAAAATAAAGGTCATGTTATAACGTGAGTGCATTATGGCTCAAATTTAAAGAGCCATAACGTGTCCACGTTATAACGCGAGCACGTTTCGACTGTCATAAAACACAGTTGAAACCCAAGAGTTGTTTCATTTTAAAAAAAAACTAAACGAGAGGAAAAAATGAGAAAGGAATAACATGAATGTGTTTTGGATTGTTTTCTGGCATCAACACCCCGTGGCACCTCAAATTGATGATGGCGGAAAGCTCAAAAGGTCGGTTATTGTTGATTTTAGGTTTATTTTCTTTATTAATTTTTTTTTTTGGATAGTTGTTGATTTGTTATTTATTTTCATTTTCAGATGTTTCTATACCTTCAATTCAAACCCCTCATTCACCCATAGACCAAGATGAAGAAGAAAACATCCTTGAAACACCCCCTTCAATAGAAAAACTAATGCGCCTCTAGAATTCAACAATATAAGCCCAAGCGTACGGCGGCACATCACTTAGCCTAGACCGAGCACTCACCCAAAGTACACAAAGGTACCAGGCCCTCTTTATGGTTGTTGTTGTAGGGTGTTATCACGATGGAGACTTTAATAGTTTAGATCTATAGCTAATATATCTTTCATACAAAGTGCATATTCAAACCTAGATCTAGAACATAATGAGACTTAACAGATAACCATAATGAATCAAGCATGCAATCTTGAATTATAACCATGAGAACACCTTGTTTCAGTCCATACTCTATTATATTAATGGTAGAAGATACACAAAATCTCCATTACAATAGTAAAGAGTATACGCTCATGCGCGTAATAGATCTAAAGAACATAATCTCACTATACCCTAGTTCTCACATGTATATCTATGATCTCTCTCTCTATCTCTCCACATATATGCTATTTTTACTACATAGTTCACTAAATATTTATAAGGGTGGGAACTTTCCCTTCACCGCTTATCCATTCCAAAGATAGGTCGCATGCTAATATTAGCCACGCACCATTACAAAAATAGGCTTACATGCAAGAATGCTAACAATAGATCTCTCTTTGTCAACTATCAGTTTGCCATTCTATCTTTAGCCTACATCCATGTAAAGTGCTTCGTATTTGATCATCCAAAAATAGCCAATGTGTGACATGCAAGTCTCCAATTGTTTTGAGTGCTCTACACCTTACCTCCAAAAAAAGATCCTCATCATGAAAATGGCTTCCCGAATCATCTCTGCATTCTACGCGCGATCCTCGCCGATGCTTTTGTGCCTTTGAATAAGCTCTGTTCTCCCACGTGAACCTTTTTGTATTTTCTTCACTAAGTTCCAGTGGCCTCGATCGATCAACATTACCCCACACTAGTTACATTGCCACCCCGACAATGGTTGTCTCCAAAAACAAATCAAAGAATATAAATAGAAGAATAGAAAGAATTTTGATGAATGAAAGAATGTCTTCAACTTGCAAAGTAGCTTTTCTCGCAACCAAAATAATCAATTCTGGATATTCCTCTTTTATCTCCACCTCTAAGGTTTTCCTTTCATTGAGTGTGGCCTCTACTTTCTTTGGAATATCTACTACAATTGACTCCAATTCATCCTTGCAATTTCTTCTCATTATGTAATACCAAAACAATGCTAAACATGCCAATAATTCTTCCTTCCAATAAGTTCATCTTTTGAGCGATGAGTTTTCCAAGCTCATCCGGCCTTTCCTGCGAGGTTCCCGAGCGGTCAGAAGGGCCTCGCGCTCGCTTAACAAGTACTAACCATTCGGTGGCCCAATGTTTCATCCTTCATGGCCTTCAGGACCTCATTATATTCTAAAATGGTTTTGGTCCTTATAATGTGACCTCCTGCACCTGTACAAATATTCAACGCTTGATCCACCTTTTTGAGTTCCTATTGTAAGCTCAAGTAATCCTTCATATGATGCAATCTTCCACATCACTGAAGTCTTTTTGAGCTTTGATTCTTGTGATGGATCCTTTGGCTCTGCATGCACAAAGGTTCATCTTCTAGCACCAAGTACACCCATGATCGACATAATGTATTGCCAAAGGAAACATCTTGGGTACCTTTGGCTCTAAGTGTGGCCTAGCCTTCATGACATTATCACCAATATCCTCTCGCCGTGATGATAAACATTGCTTTCTTTTTCTATGCCAAATCATTTTCCTATTTTAGGTGTGCTATCTCCTCATCCTTAGTCTTGATCTCCTCCTTAGTGCCCTAATTGTGACAGCTTTTTCCATATTCGACGTGCAACGTTTGTCGATACCTTCACCAAAGCATTACTCACTGTTAATCGACATAATAATAGGCTTTATTGTTATGTGTCTAGCCCGAGGTGTATTTTTCAACCTCCTTGACATGCACGACTTCTCACATACATCAAAGTTTGATTCACCATGTGCGTGTGCATCGACCAAGACAATTGCTTCCTTGTGCACACCGTTGTCATATCTTCATCCATTAACTCCCACCATATAACTCTTTTGTGCCATTATGCTCTAGAAACAGTGCAGACAATCTTACTTGTGTCCTCGGTGTAGCCCATGGCTAGTGGAATGTACTCCCCACTTGTTCTTCTTGATCTAGGCTACTTAGGAACTTGGGTTTCAGATTGGGAACTTATGCCTTTGCTATGTCCTGAGCAGTCTCTACTATTTTCTCTTCGTCCCTTTTTATTCCTCTTCTCCATCCTTCATTTCTTCACCCTTTTATTCCTCTACGTTCTCTGGAGGTGTAGGAAAATTGGGCATGCTTTCCTCTCGACTCTTTTGCTTCCTCATTCAACTTTAATTTCCTTCTCCTTTTTCATTTGTCTCCTTCTATGGAGATATTTGAGGTGATGATGCATCGCTTGTTTGCAGAGTAGCACCTGGGTCCTTGTTCTCCGAACACTCTCTTGAATCAGCACTCTCCTTGGACCACATCCAAGTCCACTTCATCTCCCTCTTGTGGCTAAGGTGGAGTATTTGTGCACTCGGCTTCATCCTTATTTGGAGGCTATCTTTTGCCTCCTGTGTTCCAAACCACCACTATCCTCATGCTCCTCCTCTTCATAGTCAACTTGAATTGTTTCGTGGGCTTGGGTGTTGGAACATCTTCCATTGTATGGTTACCCTGGCGGCCCCGGGAGCGCGAACTCATTCTCCACATACTTGGCGTTCCCCAACTTGGGTTTGAGTTGTCAGAGGTACACGAGCGCTGCTCCGGTGTCCCTTACTATCAAGCTCATGCATTTCATGCTTATAATATCTGAAATAAGCCTTTCAATGTATGCATTGTGCCCTGGATATACATACTTCTTCCTCGAGTGTGGTAGTCATAATCTACCTTATCTCACATTGAAAGTTAAGTGGTGCACATATGAGAACCGATGGAATGATGCCTAGAAATACCTTCTTTGTGAAGGCATATGGTAATTTTCACCATGGGCGCAAGCCCCGTCCTTCATCCCAAATCGCGCGATGCAAAAATGTTGGTATCGAAAACCGAGTGCCTTACCCACCACCGAAGGCAAATCCTTGGGTATGCGCCACTCTTCCTCGAATGCCACATGGAGTCTATCATACCACATCTCCGTCCTCTGCTTGAATGGTCCACTCATGGATCCATCGCACAAGTACTTACCAAACCTCTCTCGCAGGTGACTTGTGTTCTGTGGGGTACTCCCAAATCTTCTCCTTTGGTCCATCAGGCACCCCAATCTCCATGAATACTAAGGACAATAATAATGAGCCCCAAAACATATTCTCGTCACCTATCTGCTCTTCTTCAATGATTTTTTTCTATGTGATCTGCAATGTTGTAGACCGCTCCTTGAGACATCTTCTTCACGACGTGCAACCACATTGTGTTTACCTGCACCACCTTCCTTGGTCATTCAACTTTGTCAAAAGATGTATAGTTTCCTGCACTACTAGGTACTTTTTCAACTTGTCAATTTCCATGTCATGTGGACCCTTGGTATACCCCAACTCCTTCCTCATCTCCAGGATCGTGGCTTTATCAGTTAAATCATTATCCAGGTCCAACCCTAAGGCCCTTAGTCCTGTCACTATTGAAATCAAAGCAGTTGTGATTCTTACCCTCTGTCTGATGAAGTAGAAGAAGTCCTCATGGTATCTGCTCATCAACCACTGATAAAATGGTTCATAATTTCCAAAATATGGTAGCTCATACAACTGGTAGAATCCATTCTGCTTCAAAGAACTTCTCAAAGCATCATCGTATACCGGCATATCCTCTCTGTCGTGCACTTTTTTTTTCATGCTTAGCAACGCATCAAGATCCTTCTTATTATCTGATGTTCGATGGTTGTAGTCATTGATTTTACATTGGTGGATATGGGAATCCCATTCTTGTCCCACAATCATACCCTTCGGATACTACATTTATGAAAAATTACTCTCGAGAGAAATCTCTTCTTCCACTTCAACCTTCTTCTTCCCTTTATCTCCTGCTACGGGTGCTTTCTTTGGTGCCATTTGAAAAATATCTCTTTTCTTCCCTCTGTAGTCAAGAAAATAAAACCCTAGCTTAAATCTTCGTGCCCTAGTGGAAATCATGTGCCCTAGCTTGTTTGTAACGCGTCTTCTTCACTCAAACCCTTCTCCTATGGGAACACAAGCTTCTCCAACACACAACCCTTCTCCCCATGTTTGGTTTCACACTCTTCACACCTCAAAATGATTCTTGGCTCATTCACACTTAACTCTTTTCAAATTATCTCAATTGCAATGGTAAAAATGAACTCGCATCCCATCCTTATATAGAATTTCAAAAAGTTAGTGCATTTATTACTCCTTCACCTACCAACAATCCTCTCATTAAGTGACCATTTCATTATTTCCATCTAGGACATCTTCACGCCCAAGCTATAACCTTCTAAATAAGCGCCCTTCTACCTTTTGGTTGCAGACTTATCTTGAGTGCACTTTCATGCGCCGAGTACCTCATCATTGCACCTTCCATTGGTATTCTTCCTAGCCCCGCTTACCTCGTGTTATACTTGTTTCTTCACTCATCTCCATCTATGGTCCTTATGTCCGTAAGAAATCTTTTTTTTTCAATTTTCCAACCTTGAATAGCACCCGTAGATAGTTCCTTTCATGTGGACTTATTTCCATCAATATTGTAGCTGAATATCAATAACCTACCCCACACTAAGGGTATGTGTAGTCCTCTGCGCATAAAAATTCTCCAAATAGTAATTAGCTTCTGGCGCGTAAATGCGCTTATTACACAAACACACCAACTAAATTGACAAAGCATAACAACAAAGAAGGAAACACATTAATGGAATGTAAAATTGAAAACCTAATTTAAATGACAACACTACCTTATTACAAACACCAAGAAGACTTATTTATAGTAGGGCTTCAGCCTACTCCCGTTGAAGTAACCTGGTAACGGTATTTCATCAAAGGCCTCTAACTGACAAGTGCCTGATTCAAGTATGTGAGTGATAACATACGACCCCAACCAATGTACCTCGAGTTTTCTTGGATGTCACAAAAACATAAAATCATAAAGGAGCACCATCTGTCCTATCTCTAACTTTTTATCCCTGATGTGCCTGTCATGCCATGGTTTCTACCTGGCCTTCTCTTGTTTTTGACTCCAACGTGTTATGGCTCGTCATTCATCCAATTTGATTAACTGTTCAATGTATTCTTATAATGCTTTCTCATCAGCAAGACCTCCAGTGCATGCAATACGCAAAGAAGGTAACATAAATTCCATAGGAAGAAATGCTTCATGCCAAACACTAATCGAAATGGTGTGGCTTTGTTTAATCTTTTACATGTTGTTCGATATGACCAAAGTAATGCAGATACTTTATCATCCCAATCCTTTCTTCTAACATCATATTTTTTTGTCAATGTATGGCTCAAAATTTTGTTAAAAGCCTCAGCAGTCCCATTTTCTTGAGGATGATAGGGTGTAGTCTTATGGTGTGCAATCATGAATTCATCCAATAGAATTTTGATTGTCTCATTAAGAAAATGTGTGCCCCTATCATCTGGTCGACTTAAAGGACATCCATACCTTGTAATAATATTTTCCCAAAGAAACAGCCAGCTCTTTTGTGGCCACTGTACAATCCTTTGTAGGTGCTGCTTCTGCCCACCTTGTTAGATAATATGTGCAAGTTATGATGTAATGCAATCTAGTTCTACGTGCAACTAGTGAAATAGGACCCACAAAATCTATAGCCCATTTCTCAAATGGTTTTGCACTAGTAATGGGTCTTAGAGGCATTTCATCTCATTGACCTGGTTTCCCAAGGCATTACAAATGATCACAAGACTTACAAAATTCCTTACAATCTTTGTACATGGTATCTCACCATAATACAACGAGTAGAATCTTGCGCACAGTGGTATCATTGACATAGTGGCCACCTGCAATACCACCATGAGCTTCTTCCATAATATCCATGCGCTCATGTTCTAATACACAATGGCGTAATACTTCATCTTAGCCTAACTTGTACAGGTCACCATTGATTAACATATAGGGGGCTGCAAGTATGACAAGCTGTTTCTTCT
Organism: Taxus wallichiana var. yunnanensis; assembly: GCA_018340775.1. Lineage (NCBI taxonomy): Eukaryota > Viridiplantae > Streptophyta > Pinopsida > Cupressales > Taxaceae > Taxus > Taxus wallichiana. The sequence goes on along the minus strand of CM031242.1, from coordinate 562,359,397 downwards.
CCAAGGATTTCATTCCTTCTGGTGCCATCCCTGTTCGTAGAAAGATAACAATGCCTTCTAGTTCTAATGGAGCTCATTGTAACCTGTATAACTGTGCATCTGGCATGATATCCTCAATTTCCTGTGCTTATTCTCCCGATCGTATTATGGATAGATGGTCGGTCGTAATTACTTTTCCCGGTTTCACCACAACCGTAAAATCAAATTCTTGAAGTAAGAGCACCCATCAACATATGCACCCTTGTAGAACAGGTTTGTTTACCAAATACTTCAATGCAATGTCATTTATATAAAACATGAATGGTGTAGCTAGTAGGTACTGGCAGAATTTATGTAGCGCAGAGATCATTGAAAAATCTTTGCGCTTTGTAGTGGTGTAATTTTGTTCTACAGGAGTCAACTTTCTACTAGAAAAATAGATGGGATGATCTATAATACCTTCTCTAGGTTGAGCTAACACCGTGCCAATGGCCATGCTAGAGGTGTCAACATGTACATGAAATGGTTGGTCCCACGAAGGAAAACGTAGAATAGGCATGGTAGTAAGTTTTTCCTTTAACGTCTCGAATGTGTGTGTTGCGGATCCCCGTAGAACGTACCTTTCCCTTTCAGTAACTCTTCCAATGGTGTGGAAATTTTGGCATATCCTTTGATAAACTTCCTGTAATATCCTGTATGACCCAAAAATTCACGCACCTCACTCGATTGGTAGGATCCCTTAGGCCTATAATGATTGCAACCTTAGTGTATCAACCAACAAACCCTCCTTACATATTATGTGTCCTAAAAGTATCCCAAACGGTGTATCAAATATGCACTTCTTGATGTTCAACGAGATACTCAACTATCTATATCTTTTAAACATTAAGCGTAGATTGTCACAATGACCCTTAACTAATCCATACACCGTCTAATTGTCTAAATAGACTGTAAGATGTTGTGAATAAATTCCTTGAATGATTGAACAACTATCCGTGAAAATACAATAGGCACATTTTTTAGACCAAAAGGCATTACAATATAGGAAAAGCTACCTCCGGGCAATGTGAACCTTATGATACCCGTGAGAACCCATCCGTAAATGAATAGATTTCACGCACCGCAACACCTTCTAGTATTTCCTCGGTGAATGGCATAGGAAAGGGATCAATCACACATGCAACATTCAACTCCCTGTAGTCCACGCAAATCCTAATCCATCCATCCTTCTTGATACTGATGACCATCGACTAACCCATTCGACTCATCAAGGGCTTGATAATCCCAGGACTTCAAGATTTTGTCAATTTCTTCTTTGACCTTTTCCCGCAAGTTGGGGTTTATCTTGTAGGGTCTCTTTCTAACCGGTGCACACCCTCTTTAAGTTTTATCTTCATCTCTCCTAATGATTCATGCATGCTTTTAAGTTCATGATACCCCCAGGAATAAGTCCGGTAATCCCTTAGTAACTCGATGATTTTGCCACCTTAGAGTCGACCAATAGTGCCCAATTACGGATTCCTTAGGCTCAACCTCTAATCCAATATTCACCCTCTTTTTCTTCATAGGTTCATGATAGGTGTGCGTGGTCGTATCTCGCACCGTCCAATACCTCACGCCTACTTATCAATGATTTACATCCGATTTTCTACTTCTTTGTCATCCACTAAGTAGACCATTTTTCCTTTTTCTTTCTCTAGGAAAGCGCATTGAAGTAATGTTGCATCAACCTCTGTTTCTTCATTAAGACACGCACTGAGTCTCCTTCATCCAATAACTCCTAAAGGAGTTATTCATCCTCGACACTATCTCCCATAGTTAAGCACTTTATGGCTTTCAATACTTCTTCCACCGGAGGCTTTGAGAGAAGAAGTCAAACGTTTGGGTCATTCCTATAATTAAATCTTGCCAATTTCAGTCTCTCTATGGTGCTCTACATATGCATACCAAGCACGCGTGCATCCTTGTAAAGTGGAATAAAATTTGTGCAGCCATAGTAAAGGTGAAAAAGATTCTTGTCTAGAGTCTCTCACGCTTCGAACGTGGTGTTGAATAGGTTTATTACCATAATAAGTACATATTTGAGTAGGTGCATTCCTCTCAAGAACCGAGTAGAAAGAGCAATCCTAATTTAATTCCATCCTACAAGATTATCCTTGTGGGCCATCCACCGTGTCTTTGCTTTTACCATGTAGTGTATATGCTAGCATATTTCTTCTTTCCAACGGGTCTATCCACTATTATTCCATGGCATGCATGAATACCATAGGATCTCCTTCTCTGATGTAATAAGGTACCGAGTTGTTACCTATCCTCTTGACATAACGCGGTTTACTACCTTTAGGAAATATGCTCTTTAATTCACGCCCTACCAACTCATAATCGCTTTATGAGCCCAATTATCACATGCAACAATTGTAGTATCACTAATGGTGATGTGCATCCTCCCACTGAATTATTCCTTCTTTAGTTGGCTCAAGCATCTCTAGGTCTCGGATGGCACGTACATAAATCCTATTCAGATCTTCTTCACTTAAGGGCTCAACATAGGGTGCATATTTTCCATTTATCAAAGGGATAATAACTCTTTCCTCCTTGTTTTCAAAACTAATATAACCTTTGTTGAACCAAAGATCAACATTATTTTCATAGCACCAAGGATGCCCCAATAGAGGTGAGAAGCTACTTGACTCTACCAGCTTCTAAAACCTCAAAGTCGCCAGTGAACTTGGCTCCTTGTATAGTAATGGATGCATCTTTCAAAACTTTGATGGGAGTGGCTTTAGTCCGAATAGCCATGAAAAATACATTAGAGGATGGCTGTAATGGGGGTCTCCCCATTTGTACCCATGCATCCAAGGTAAGAACATTGATTTATGTGCCTGTATTAATCAATATATTACTTAATAGCCAACCGTCCACAACAACATTCGAGTAGTTTCCTTGTCATAATATAGGCTATGAGTGGGAAGATTCGCATTTAAGATTTTCCGTCAAGTCTCAATAATTACGTGTGGAGTGTTCCCATTTAACCAATCCCCTAATAACAAAATGATATTTTCTTGGCACAACATTTTACACACTTCCCTTAAGTCACCTATATAAGTTTGGACCATATCTCGATACTTTCTTTTGTTCCATCTTTTGTGATTTCACTTTTAAGTACTGTATCTCACCTTAAAGATTCCTAATAACTTCCATGGTTTCTGATAGACCTCTTTTTGATGGGCATGATCTGGGTACAGTGCATGTAGAAACTCTTCCTTAGTGATGGTAGGCTTCTGTTACAATGCTTCTCTAGAGCGTGTCTCCTCGGCCGTGGGTCGTAATCTTCACTTGAAACTCTTCGGACTGCTTCCAATTTAGGCATCCACCGATTTTCCACGGTGCGCTGTATCCTAACCTTTCATGCACCCTTGTTTTCTTGTTTATGCTGCTTACTAAGATGCTCATATAAGTCTGGGAACTCCTCATAGCTATGGTTCTTTCCACAAAAAGAACATGTAATATTCTAAGGACATTCACGCTTGTAGTGGTCAGGAGATCCGCATGTATAACATGTTATGCGAGGAAACTCACTTCTTCCACTACCATGGCCTCGTCCTCCAAATCCACCGTGGTATCCTCGACCTTTTCCACAACTGCCTTCAAAACACATTCATTCCGATTGTAGTGCGCCCGAGTGTGATCTAAGTCCCGATGCTCATTCTTGCCCTTATAGTTATCTAAAACTCATGTCTGTTGTACACCAACATCTATAAGATCATGGATCTCGACTAATCAGCCGTAGTCTTCGTGTCATGAGTCATGACACTGTAGATTTACAGTATCTTGAAACGTTCTTCCTTATCACGTGTTATAATTATGGGCAACGGCTAGCATCATGGTTTAAATGGCATATCTCACAATCCAACAACAATGAGCGTACTAATTTGTGAGGACAACTATCCTTTATGTGACCTTCTACTTCAAAATCTGTACACCAAATCCCTATGCATGTCTCATGTGTTGAATTTGCCTTTGATAGTTTCTCAATCAACTGTTTTGCCATAGATGTAATCTATGCTTCTAAAAATGGGCTTACCCCTGTATTTATACTTCAAACTACCTCAACGCGTAAGGCTACTTCAAGTGCTTCACGCAGATCAATGTATGTCTTATATGATAATGCCCTTCTAAAAGGGGTAATTAGGCCCCCAACGAACCATTGTGCATGTTGGATTGCATGTATATCATAATAAAGCTTAGATAAAAACGTTTTAAAATGGGCATCATACTCTCTAACACTCTCATTGGTGCCTTGCTTAATATCCTTGAGTGCACTTATAATTTTCTTCTTAAACTCAGGATGTGATACTCTTTAAGGAATGTATCTTTTAAAGATGTATAATCTACACAAGTCCGATCAAGGTCAAACTTTCTATACCAACCTGTGTGCACGCCCTTGTAACATAGTAGCAAAGCAAATTGACTAGCCATATGCTCGAAGTTGTGATTCCTTTTGCGCACTATGAGATTTCACACATAGGCACATGTGTGGCAGCATCTTCTATACCCCTATAGTCTGGAAGACGAAGAGACATCTCCATGTAAATATTTTTGGGTTGGAGCGGACCTCGCCCACCGATCCGTAACCTCTTGTGTTTCCCCTACCTTCGAACCACCATATCCACCGAAACTAGAGCTACCTATGCCTCCCGATACCAAACCTATAAGCTAGTGTCGACTAGAAGATGTACTTCCCCGTGTCCCAACAATAACCGAATTGTACCCCAACACTGCTGCGAAGTGTTACCACTCCCTGGTTAGTCCGAAAATTGGTGCACTTGAGTTCGTGCGATGATACACCCGAAAAGGTACTCCCATATAACAATGAGGCCATTTGTGTTGCCATCATCGTGCCTTTTGTAGGAGTCACTCCTACTCTCCCACCGCTTGAATTAACTTATTGATTATTTGTCAGACTAGATCTTTGGGAACTAAGTGCAAGGGAAAGGTTGACAAGTGGATTCAGATGCACACCCACGGCCCAGTTGTTTCTACCGACGTGCTTCTACGTGAGGCCAAAGAGGGTTCTCGATTATGTTTTCCCAAATGGGGAGTTCTTGAGGCTCTGTGGTTCCATGTCTTCTGCGTGAACTTCAACTCCTTCCCAAACTATCTTTATCCACAACGCCATTTTCTCTACATCCTCTCACTTCTTCTCTATCTCCCTCTCACGTGCCCAATTATACTTAAGCCACCTTTCCTCTCTCTCGCCTTTCTCGCCACTAATATTTGTCGTAAGTGGTCCAGAATGTTAAAATGTCAAAGTTGGGATAAGTAGAGAAGTAGGTCTACATGATTAGGAATTAGAAATATTATATTGGTAATAAGGACAAGGAGTGAGGTCATAAATATTTTGTGTATTTTATTTGTAAAAAGTCTAAAAATGTGGAACCCATGTGAAATGATAAGGTTTATCTTATCTTAAAAGATAAGCTTACATGCAGATAAGAGTTAAGGTATGGAATATGATTCGTCAGAGTGGATTTCTTATCCTATCTTAGAGATAAGATGGATAAGCCTGGAAGTTCTATAAATAAAGAGGCCACCCCCCTCATTTAGCATAGAAGGAAGTAGTGAGAAATATTGTATGAAGTGTGTAAAGGAAGCCATCATTTTAAAGGTGTGTCAAGAAGCCATTAAGAGGTGTAATCAAAGTTTCTCCCATAGTATTGGTGGAAGGCAAGTGAAGTCAATAACACTCAAGTACCTCATGGGTGAGATTCAGAACAATTTCATGTTAATATTATAATTTACTTTGATATTTCAGATTTGTCATCATTCCGTCTTATCATAGTCGATGGTATTCTTTGTTGTGTTATGTTTGTTGTTTTGTTTCCAGATTACATCCACCAAACTAAAGGTCAGGCATTAAGTAAATAATCATAAAGACGAGGAGTTCCCGTGAAGAATTATCATAGTTTGGATTGGTGATGACATTTTTGGTTCCGCACGCCGACCATTCCTCGTCTGGTGGATTTTCTGAGAGATATTCCCACTTAGTCAAAAATCAATCGAGGGTAACCTTGTTTTTATCGTGCATATAGTAGCTTACCATGGTAAAGTCATTTTTACCATGAATAGTAGTTACCATGGTAAAGTCATTTTTGTTGTGAATAGTATTTACCACAAGAAAGTCACTTTTACCGTGAATAGTATTTACCGCAAAGAACTTCACTTTTATCGTGAATAGTGTTTACCACAAGAAAGCCGCTTTTTACCGCAAAGAAGTCAAGTTTTACCATAGTTTACCATGGTCATTTCTATTTTCTATTATAGTGATTGATTCCAATTATTCGTGCACATAAGTCTTGTTGATTGATTTTTGGGTTGGTATTTCACCGTGGTTACTTTTAAAATGGGGAAGATTCCTGCTTTTTTCAGCCCAATCTAACGAAGATGCTTCTCTTTCATTCAAGAGTTTAAACGATCTTGTATTCAGAATGGCCTTATAAGAAGGGAACAATGGACTGAATTTTTCCTACCTTTTGGATGGTTCAACACTTAGTGGTTTCAAACACTAGGTGATAATGTGAAAAACTCATGGGATTTATTAACCGAAAGTTTTTTCAAGAATTTGTGAAGTGAACAACAGATATGCAGATCTCATGATCGATATCACAAAGCTATCCCAAGGAGAGAAGGAGAAGATAAGGGATTATCATGCTCGTGTTCTAGAGCTAAGGAGGAAGCTCGACGCCCGATCCTAAGGAAGGATTAGTGGATGGGTGATGAATGGCGTGGATAATCTCCTACGAAGACTTCATTCTTGGGATGAAGCCTGCAGATCGACAAGAGTGAAGTATGACCGCCCAAACTACCATCAACAAGCAAAGGAGATGCAAGAAGGCAAGAAGAAAGCATGGAAGAGGAGCCCAAAGAAATTGTTGCTAAAGTAGAGCCTACACCAAAGACTTTGGTCCGTAATCCACAACCACTCCTCATGAGCACAAATATTTCTCCTAAGTACATCTACTAAGTATGAAGATCTCGCTCAAAAAGATGGGTCAATTAACTATTAATCTTCTTCAAGGAAAAGAATTTAGTTCTCAGGAGGAGATAGAGGTCCAAAAAGAAATATTTCAAGTCAGATGTTATGGTTGTTATAAAAAGGGTCATTATAAGTATAATTGTCCAGATAGAGCTTCTACATCTGGTAAAGGAGATAATGATAAAGGAAAAGCACTTGTGAATTCTTTTGATGTAGTAGATAAGAGCATAAATAATGAAGTAGATGTGTTTCAGAATAAAAAGAAAGAAAGAAAAAGATAATCAAGATGGAAATGATCCTAAGAAGATGAAAGGAGAAACTAAGTAAGTTAAAACATGAGAGAAGAAAGTGGGTGTGCAAGATTTTCTCGATTTTTCACAGGGCAAGGACCATACTCCATCTGGAAGATCTCGTCCAAAAGGCCTCGCAAATATTACATATGGTCAACTCTTGGCTATGTCTTCGAGAAGAGGCGGAGTCATGGCTAAGTGGACTCAATGCTCGACGAAGGAAGGAGGTTGAGGTCCCCTGCTTTTGGAGGCAGAGGGATCCCTACGCTCCACAAGTTCGAGGTATTATGTAATGGTATTTCAATTCATGATGTCTTATTTGATGGAGGTGCATGCAGCTTAATGTAATGACCGAGTCTCGTAATGAATATGTTGGGTTTAAAATTGATCACCCTTCAACACTTATGTTAAGGTCATTAAATAAGGGAAAACTAAACCGTAAGGTGTAGTTTCAAATGTGGCAATATCTCATGGGTGTCAGATGTGTGGTAGACTTTCAGTGATGAAAATGGTATCAACATGCACTCAATGTCTGCTGGGAAGACCATGGCTAAGGAGAGTTCATGCAAGAAACTACCTGGAATGAAGGCTTCATGACACTTGGACGCAGAGAGAGAGGGTGAAGATAAACGTGATCCTCGACATCATAAAGCGTAACCTCGTGGATTCAAGTGATGAAACCGATGATCGGACATCCTCTCGATTACTCTAGTACATACCAAGTGAAGTGGACATCAAGATGAAGAAAGTGAGGTTGATGTTTCAATCATGGATATCCTTCCACCACACCAACTCATGACCCCATAAAATTATCTGAAGAAGAAGTTGATGATCGTCTCCAACAAATAAAGATTGGTGATGCTGTGATGGAGAGTGAGAAGGAATCCTACCTCCAGCTCTTTTAAAGGTACATACACATATTCACTTTTGATTACAAGGAACTCCATCAAGTAAGTTGGGTAGAACATTCTATTGAGCTGGTAGATGGTGCTAAGCCCTATAAAGCAAATGCCATATGTAATGAATCCTAATTTTTCCAAGACAGAAAAGAAGAAATAGATAAGTTGCTTGACGCAGATTCATATTTCATTCATGGAGAATTCGTGAATGGGTTTCTCCTATGTGATCTCAATAAAAAGAATGGGAAGCTACGCATTTGTGTTGATTATGTGAAGCTCAATAAGGCAACAAAGAAGGATCATTACCCTCTTCCATTCTCGATCGATCTTGGACAAAGTAAATGCCAAGAGTGTTATAGTTTTTTTTGATGGATATAAGCGGATACAACCAAGTTCAGATAGCAGAGAAAGATCACCAAGACCACGCTCACCACTCCTTGGGGAACGTTTGCTTATAGAGTTATGCCTTTTTGGGTGGTAATGCTCCAAAGAACATTCCAAATAGCTTACATGAATAGGGTGTTCGAACCCTACATCGGGACCTTCATCGAGTATTTTCTGATGATTTTTGCATCTATGGGAGCAAGTTGGACCACCTGCACCAGATGGAGACAACATTTCAAAGGTTAGATGAAGCACAAGCCTCACTAAACCCTACAAAGTGTGTCTTTGGATGTTCTAAAGGCGTTTTGTTAGGGCATGTCAGATCCAGAGATGGTATTGATCGATCCCGATAAAGTTTCAAAATCAAAGATTTACCATTTCCTATGAATAAGTAAGTTGAGATCATTTTTAGCCATGTGGGTTACTATGAAGGTTCATCAAGAATTTCTCAAAGATTACATAAACCACTAACCCAGTTTTCAAGAAGGATGTTACTTATGAACCAGAAATAAGGCGCATGAAGCTTTTGGACAATCAAGGAAGCCCTGGTGTCTTCACCTGCTTTAAAGAATCCAGATCGAGCAAGCCATTCATTGGTACACCGATGCCTCGACGCAAAGCAGACTAGGAAGTACTTTGAGCCAAAAGGATGAAAATGGGAATGAACATCCAATTTACTTTGGGAGTAGCATAAATGAGCAAAGGCGAGGTAAATTATATCAGAATCAAAAGAGGCTCTAGCTATCATTTTTATTGTAAAGAAGTTTAGAAATTACTTTTTAGCTAGGCAGAAAAATTTATAGTCAGAATAGCATCATCGCGCTCTAAAATATATCAGAATAAGCCTAACCCATCGTGAGGAGGAAGTAAGATGGATAATTTTGCTACAAGAATTTGAATTTGATATTATAGATAAAGGCAGAAAGAAGCATGTCAACGCAGATGCACTCTCGAGCCTATGATGGTTAGGATCATCTGTGATGATGATGATTTCTCCGATGCAACATTGTTATCCTCGACACAATCCCTAGTGAATACATAGATATTTGGAATTATCCGAATGAATTCAAGTTTCGATGGTGGTGCAATGCAAAGACTAAAGAGAAGATTACTCTGCTCTAGCCGCCCATATTCTATTCTCGCATGGAGTATTATTTTGAATAGACCGATGGACAAGACAAGAGGGCAATGGACATGATCAAGGGAAGGAATCGCTAGAAGAATTCCACAATGGTACATGTGAGGGCACTTCTTCTGGACAACTTACAAGCAAGAAGGATCTTGACGCAGTTATCACCGCCCACTCTTTTTAAAGATTGTTATAATTATTGTAAACATGTGATATTTGTCAAACACACAGAACCGTAAGACTTCATCACCCATTATGTCCTATTCTTCCACTGGTCCCTTTCAAAAGTGGGGAATAGATATCAGAGGTCCACTTCCAACTACCTCACGCCAAAATAAGTATATCAGAATGCTGCATGATTATTTAACCAAGTGGGTCAAGTTTAGGCCATCAAAAACAACTTCCATGGATGAAGTGGCAAGGTTCATATATGAACGCATTGTCACAGATTTGGTTGTCCATTAGAAATCAGAATGCATCAAGGAAGCCACTTCATTAATGAGGTAGTAGAAGCCCTAGTCAATAAATTTTCTATTAAGCACATGAATGAAGGCAACAACATACAAGCCAAGACAAAATGGACAAAGTGGAACTAACAAATTTTGTGTCAGGTCAAATTCTAAAGAAAAGATGCAGCCTTTCAGCAGTACATAAGTGGGATAAAAGGATTCATGCAAAGATTGGGCATATATAGGCAACATCAAAGTCAAGCAACATGATACTCCCCATTTCATTGGGCTATGGCATTGATCCAGCTTCTTCCTATTGAGTTTGATATTCCCACTGTGAGAGTTATGAAAATGAAAGGATGGATGAAAGTGATTCAAGAAAAGAAAGGTTGGTACATCTTCATTTGCTAGAGGAAATGAGGGAAATAAAGCAAATGATACAAGCCATAAGAAGAAAATGAAGTGTTAAGGAATACTTTGATCAAAAGATCGTTGGTCTCCATTTCATGTGAATGACTTGGTTCTAAAGATATGATTCCAGATACAAAAAAAGAAGACAGAGAAAATTTCTTCCAAAATGGATGGGGCCCTACAAAATAAAGAAAACAGGCATGAAAATGGTACGCATCGACCGGAGGAATGGATGGCACTCCCATTACGAAATGGGTCAACACGACAAGTCAAGATTTTCCAAGACTGTAATAGTCTACTCCGAGGACGGAGTAGGTTGTAGGAAGGGGGAAGATGTCGACACTAAAATTTTCCTCCGTAATTTCTATTTCATTAATGTATGTATTAGGAATAGGATGTTGTTAAGTATAATTAGTAGTAGCGTCTGATAGAAGATAATGGCGCCACCAGTACGGTGCCGCCAATAATGTAGAGTACGGTAATACCAAAGTACAATAGAATGTTGTAAAAAGTAAATATTTGTCGTAAGTGGTCCGATAATGTTAAAATGTCAAAGTTGGGATAAGTAGAGAAGTAGGGTCTACATGATTAGGAATTAGAAATATTATATTGGTAATAAGGACAAGGAGTGAGGTCATAAATATTTTGTGTATTTTATTTGTAAAAAGTCTAAAAATGTGGAACCCATGTGAAATGATAAGGTTTATCTTATCTTAAAAGATAAGCTTACATGTATAGATAAGAGTTAAGGTATGGAATATGATTCGTCAGAGTGGATTTCTTATCCTATCTTAGAGATAAGATGGATAAGCCTGGAAGTTCTATAAATAAAGAGGCCACCCCCCTCATTTAGCATGAAGGAAGTAGTGAGAAATATCAGATATGAAGTGTGTAAAGGAAGCCATCGTTTAAAGGTGTGTGTGAAGAAGCCATTAAGAGGTGTAATTGTAAAGTTTCTCCCATAGTATTGGTGGAAGCAAGTGAAGTCAATAACACTCAAGTACCTCATGGGTGAGATCAGAATAATTTCATGTTAATATTATAATTTACTTTGATATTTCAGATTTGTCATCATTCCGTCTTATCATAGTCGATGGTATTCTTGTGTTATGTTTGTTGTTTTGTTTCCAGATTACATCCACCAAACTAAAGGTGTGCATTAGTAAATAATCATAAAGACGAGGAGTAAAGCATCATAAAGGGCCTAGAATTCTTCCCGTGTCAGACAAGTGTGTGATACCTCCAATTCTCCTTAGATGCATACACAATTAGACACTCATACAATTCTCTTTGGAAAGATAGCGAAGAATTTCTCATATCAATCTGTCATACATGTTCTGGTTTCTACCCACATGCGTGTGTTAAACTTAGATCCAAGTCTTTGAACCACCATGCATATTATTCTTCCAGATCATGTATCCACTCCTCAACAGCTGCTAAGGTTAACCGGTATGTCTTCATCATGAACCATCCTAAAAACAAGTGAAAAAGATGTCCCGACAATGGAACCAATGATGCAGTCTAGAATTCAACAATACAAGCCCAAGCGCGCTGACACATTACTCGGACCTAGACCGAGCGCTCACCGAAGTGCACAAAGGTACCATGCCCCTATTTAGGGTTGCTATTGTAGGATGTTATCAAGATGGAGACTTTAATCATTCAGATCTATAACTAATATATCTTTCATACAGTGCATATTCAGACCTATATCTATAACATAACAAAATTAACAGATAACCATAAGGGAATCAAGAATGCAATACTAAATTATAACCATGAGAACACCTTGTTTGATCCTATTAGCATATGGATTTACACGCATGCAAATGACATGCAACACTGTGGGAATGAAGTCCTCCTCAATGAAGGTGAGATTGCCTTTATTGAAAAACAAAACTGTATTTACATTTGTACATTCAAAATTGTATGTGGGGGGTGTTTTGGAACATCAATGGAAAGAAAAGTGAATGAGGGAGATGAAATGGAATGAAGGAAAGGAGTGGAATGGAATGAATTGAAAGAACATGCAAGAGTTAGGTAAACATAGAGCCTAATACTACACGAAGACGAAAGATGAATAACTAACACAAATAAAATGGAGTTTGAGTTAGCCAAATAAGAACGTGTAAAAGGGAACACACATGAGCAAGTAGATAATCAGAGCTTGATCACTATGAACTAGAACAACCGATTAATAACATTGACAATAAGATCAAAGATAATATTTGCATGCAAGATTCAAACACCTAACATCTAATGAACATAAGAACATCAAATGTTACAAGAGATAATGAATGAGACACAAAGTTCATATTTCATTAACTCCAAAATGTTTTCACAAAAGAACACAAATTTTCTTCCTGAAACAAAGCTTGCACACAAAAGTATTTCTTCTCCTCTCTCAAAGTCACCTTTACAAATGAGCCCCTCACCTCCTTTTATAACCCAAAAGTTGGTTACAAAGTAGTTAGGGTTTAACATGATCATTAAATAAGGCACTTAAGTGACCTTTGAATTTTTCAACCAACTTTATTAAAGACAACCCAAAAATAGAAATTACTTAAAATATCCATAGTTTCCTAAAAGAAAATAACAACACCTTTTAAAATATACAATAATAACTAGTGCCTTATCCATTGAAATGGGGTCCGCCTATCTCAAGCGTATGAGAAATGGACTCTCACACTTCATTAGGTACAAAGAAAATTAACTCCTAAACCGCCGGTGAAATTAGAAACTCGCCGCTTTTGTTAGTTGAAAGGATATAAACCTTCCCAAAGTTTCAAACATCTTTTCTTCTTCTGGAGGTTCATTTGGTCGAAGAATAGCCTCAAAAAATACCTGCAATTCAAGAATTCTACTTGGCATATCATTTAAATTAACAATTTTGGATTGAGCGTTCTCAAATAAGTTCATAAAATTGATGCACTGCTCCATTGAAATTGATGAGAAATTATTGGCGGGAGTGTACATGTCCTTAAACAATTGTGAAAATTTCTCTTCCACCTGCTCCGATGAACACCTTTGATTATGCTCATTTACGAGGTTGCAAGGAATCTCAGCTATGAATTCTTAAATCAAGGAGAGTGAAGTGAAGGCTTCATTACACATGCTCTCATAATGGATCATAGAATCCTTGAGAAGCATCTTCCTTGATTTGAGATGTAGACACCAAAGAAAACGTGTCCCTTGATGTTCAAATTCGATAATTCCTTCAATGGCTAAAACCGAGGATTCCATACTTGTCATCTCCTGCAAACTGGGCAATATCTCATCCAAATTTGATATATTAGAAACAAAAGTTTCTTTGAAAGAAAGAATTGGATCAAGATACGCACTAACATCTTCATGAAGCTTAATCGTTGTCTTGATCATCCTGGCCTAAAACGAGAATCTTGAAAGCCAAGTTTTAGTGACATGACCTAATGTGTTTATTTATTTTGACAAATTGAGAGTTTCTTCATTAGGGGCAGCCACTGCATCAGGTATTGGGAAAGTGGATGATATGGGATTTATCAAATGTTGAACATATTCCACCAATTGATTCTTTTTGGCCTTAAGTTGAGAGTTTTGAGACTTATATTTCTCAAGTCTCTTTAGCACGATATCAATTGAATCTCGAGCCATTGCCATGTCACTTTCTAATGTAGAACTCCCAAGTCCAAGTCTGGAAACTTCATAATCAGAAGGTTTCATTGCATCACGCTCCATATCAACTTGTGGGATGGTTAGATCGTAAATCTATTTTTGTCACTATCCACCATTATTCGAGAAAGCACCTTCGACTTCTTTGGAATGACGTCATTTGAAAGTTTGAAAAGGGCATCAAAATCAATGTCAATTGCCTTGACAACCCTCTTCCTTTTCTTAACCTCGGAATCAACTCATGAAGGAGTATCATGCACTATTTTCGCATACAAAATCCTAGAGCTCAAATCAATATTCTCATTGTTCTCGACATCATGAGATCCTACTTGAATCCTATCTACGAACTCGATTTGAGGAGAAACAACCTCAATATCCACCTCCTAATTATTTGAGAGATTTTGGGAAATCCCTTCATGAACTACATGCTCCGAAGTGTTTAATATTTGAATTACCTACACCTGAGTGGATTCCTTTTCGAAGCATGGCTAAGGATCGTTTGCCACGAGCTTCTAAGCACTATTAACAATGTGGGTAGAAGAATCTCTACTCGAGGTAGAAAATCCTAATACATGCTCTCTTCCTTCTTTGGGGTTAGGATCTTTATATTTTTCTCCTCGTGACACGTTACTTAGTGAAGTGGATTTTGGCAACCACTCCTTTCTTGCTTGTTGTGTATGATTGGATGGTACAGAGGTTGATCGAGAAGAGGCTTTGGTTGAATGGAGGCCTCCTCGTGTTGGCAATTTTTGTGATCCCGAAGCATGATCTTGAATTGATTGTAACTTGGCAAGTTCTCTATCGTACCAAGATATTATTCTTTCAAGAATCGGTTGATTCTTGCTATCAAGAGAAAATTCATCTCTTTTGGTCCAGTCGATTCGAGGCAATGGGGTAAAAGCAACTACATCATATGAGGGATCAATGACATCTTCATCATCATTTATGAATGAATCGGGAGGGTTCTTGATGTGGAAGGCCTTGATTTGAGAAAGTGTTAGGTGAGAGAACTCTCGTCTCCTTACTTCATGTTCGCCCAAACAGCAGCCCAAAAATATTCCATGGTAGGGTTATGTATATACTTTGCTCCTAGAATCTTCTCGCATATATCCATTGATATCAAAATGGGCTCTCTTCAAATATGGATGGATTGTTATGAGAGAAAATTCTTTTCCATGAGTTGTGCATCGAAAATATTTGGTCATCGGTATTCCCGATTTGGATTGGGAAATGAATTCTGACGGTGCTTGTCACTAAGAAGACAGTGAACTTGGAATAGTTGCTCGCATGCAAGCTCCATTAATGCCCATTTGTCACCGATGTACTTAGGAAGCTTCCATGGGGTACCAAAGCAAAGCCACTCACACAAATTTAAGAAAATGATGAAAATTGAATAAACCCGGAGTTCTCCATTGGGAAATGACACTCATGGATTCTTTAGAAAATCTTTCCTTAGTATTCCAATTCAGGTTCCAAATCACGTGGAAGGTGAATGCATCATTGACTCTTCTAAAATGGTGAGAGATATTTTTGAAACTGAGTTGAGGGTAATAATGAAAAACACTATTTGATGGCCCCATGACTCCTCTCATTTCAAGTCCCGAAAATAGATTTCTTCTTGCTACCGCATAAGTCAGATACGATGTCATGTAGAAGCATCCAGTCATCTTAACTTCTATCAATTGTTTGTGAAGGGTGTTACTGATGATGGTGGCCCAATCCACAAACTATTTCTTGGCAAGGATGATACAGATAAAATGATACATCCATGGGTGGAAAATCCTAGCAGAGGGTAGACCGAAAACTCAACTTAGGAGAGTAATCATGTCCCTGATTTCTTCCACGAACTCAATGCGGTACAATTCTTTAGGAAGCTTGTTAATTCGAGGCCTCTTGGTTACTAACCAGTTGTTATTAACCATATTGCTCCATCTCAAGGGTTCTTCACACCATAATTCTTACACTGACTAGCGAGTGATATCAAAATTCTCAGGAAAGTCAGGTATTCCGAGCAATTCCTCAATGTGCTCTGGTGTGATTAAGAGGAAAGGCTTGCGATTATCTTTAAAAATTCCTCGTCTCTCAGGATCATAGTGCTCAACACAAGCAATAACCAACTCTGGACATTGCACCGAGACAGGAAATGCTGCTGCTTGAGGTAGACCACAATGGTAAAGCCTATATGAGAATATGGTCTTTCCTTCGAGTTTCGCCACCCGCTCATGCAGGAATTGTTGCACATTGATGTGACCCAGATTTGTATCAATTATATTGTCGTATGCTAATTTGATAGAACTAGGAGGAATGATTCCTTGGAATTTGTACTTGAGTGTGGACTTATTTGATTTCTCCACTGGCTTCCTCGATCTACCTATGGATTTGTTAGATTTCTCGGCCATTATGAATTTTACAGAAGAATGACTCGGACACGTAAAACAATGCAAGCGGGGTCGGGTCTCAGTCTCTAAAACCCCCATCATTGCAAGAACAATATGATTTGTTTAATAATATTAATAATAATAATAATAATAATAATAGATAGTCCAGTTACAAAAAAATATTTTTTAAAATACACACACCGAGACTTGGTTTGAATTCCGACTTGGGCGACAACGTTTTAAAAAAATGAATAAAAATAAACGAAATCACCGATTTCGATATCTTGATTTTTATTTAATTTTCCGGAGCAAATTCTTCCTCGTATGTGTGAAAATCACCTGATTTAAATGGCGCGTACTTTGAGATTCACTTCTTCCTTGCAATCTTCTGAGCGATGCGTGAATAAACTTGCTTAATTCTTCTACAATTGCGTGGATTCTTCTGGATTGTTTTGGAGATTGTTGTGATTGTCTTTGTTGAAAATTTTCCTCCTACTAGGCCGCATGAGCAATGTTTGGATAGCTTTGCAGTATTTCTTTCTTGTCTCTTGCGTGACTGCCTAGGAAAATGCATGGAAAACCTCCTTCTTTTACTGGCTGGGTGTGGGAATTTATTTGTCTTTTGGTAACTGATTTTACTTATTCCAAACTATGCGTTGAAGTTTCCAAACTGCCCCATGCGTGGCTTTCTATTTTTCTCCTGGCTAGGCATTGGAATCTTCTTTTCTTTCCCCACATGGTCTTTCTTTTTTAATTTTTTTTTTTTGACCTGTTCCTTTATCTTTGTTTTGGACTTTGTGGGGGTTGAATTGCCTAGACCAATGTGTGGCCTCTACCTCCTCTCTACTAGATTCTTTGGGCATTGAAACTCAGTTGAATGCTTTGGTTTTCCTTCTGAAAAATGCGTGAATCTCCTTTGTCTTCTTTTACCTCATTTTAATTGTCCTCTCCTTTTAATTTTTCTAGTTTACTCCTGCTCCTGCGTGGGATGTGGAAAGCTTCTTTTCTTGAAAAATGCATGAAAAAATGCTTTCTTTTATATTTTAGACTGTTCTCTTTCTTGTTGTGTGTGGTCTTTCTACTTGCTATGCGTGGGAAATTTGTTTTTCTTGATGCATAAAACAAAGTGCCTTCTTTTACCTCATGCGTGGAAAACCTCCTTCTGTGGCTTTGGACTGCCCCTCTCCTTTGAAACCTGCACAACTTTTGTCTTCTTTGGACTGGTGCACTATTCTTTGTTTGGACTGTATCTCTTGATGAATGCGTGTAAACTCCTTCTCTCCCCACATGGAAACTTTAGTTTGGCTGTGTATTTCCTTGGGCTAGGCGTTGGATTTTCTCAATGCATTAAAAACTTCAATTCTTCCAAAACAATGTCTTTGTAAATTCCCTTTATATCCTGTCTCGTATTTTAGCTTGGGCTGTGTTTTGAGCTTTTCAATGGTCTTTGCAGTATTGTGGGATGTGATAAAATATTATGTTCTTTAGAAGAAATAAGAAGCAATCGGAAAGCTTCGCACGACTCTTTCCAACGAGTCCTGACGGAGGAATTTATGAAGGCTAAACCGACTTCCCCTCTTCCCGGGTAGTGGAATTAATTGCCAGGGGAAATGGGGAAAGCAACAACCAATTGCCAACGGGAATGGCAAGGTGGGTTGGCAATCTCCGTTCAATTTCCCCATGTGGGAAATCGGGAGATTTCTTGCCCGTTTGCCAATTCATTGATTTGGCAATTGGTGGAGAAAATCCCACAAGTGGGAAATTAAAATAAATTTGCCAGGAAAGGGGAAATCTGGGTTCGGGAAGCCAATTTGGCATTCGGTAGTTGGAAGCACAAGCTTACTTCCTGGCAATAAAATAAAAAATTTGTCGAATGACTTTTAATTGATATTTATTTAATTAAATACTCCCAAGTCATTAAAAATTAATTTTATCAAACAAAGAGTAATTAATTAATTTTAACGCAGTTTAAAGCCTGGTGGGAGGAGTTCTCACCCGAAATGGATGAAACGAAGACTAGAACGATCACAAAAATGAGACGATCGCGATGAGAGCGATAAATCACGCAAAGTAACACTTATGAAAATTTCAAAATTTCCTTATTTTTTTATAATTTTGCAAAGTCAAAATTGGCTGATAACAAGTCCATAATCTCCATTATATTAATTACGAAGATACACAGAAGCTCCATTACAATAAAAGTAGTATACACTCATACACATAATAGATCTAGTAGGATAATCTCACTATACCCTAATTCTCACACGTATATCTATGCTCTCTCTCTCTCTCTCTCCATATATATGCTATTTTTACTACACACTTTACTACATATTTATAAGGGTGGGGACTTTCCCTTCACCACTTATCCATTCCCAAAATAGGTTGCATGCTATTATTAGCCATGCGCCATTACAAAAATAGGCTTACATGCAAGAATGCTAACAATAGATCTCTCTTTGTCAACTATCAGTTCGCCATTCTATCTTTAGCCTACATCCATGCAAAGCACTTCATAGTTGATCATTCAAAAATAGCCAATGTGTGACATGCAAGTCTCCAATCGGTTTGAGTGCTCCACATGCTACCTCCAAAAATAGATCCTCATCATGAAAATGGCTAAGTCCCGAATCTGTCTTGGTCCTGCGCATGATCCTCGCCGATGCTTTCGTGCCTTTGAATGTGCTCTGTTCTCCGTGCAAACCTTATGTATTTTCTTCACTAAGTGTCGTGGTCTCAGGTGATAAAAAAACATTCTCCTAACACCCAACAACACATTTTGGGGGAGATTGAAAACAACAAAGTTTAAATTGAGGGTTTAATAGAAACCTTAAGAAACCCTAATGCCACAAATCCACATCGTCAAAACCTAGCTACATCATTAGGATCATTATTATCTAATATCGACAATGTGGTTGGAAAAATAAACACATGGGAGAGTTTTAAAACTAACTGTCACAATTTTTATGTAGACAAGTTGTCTTATGATGCAATGAAGAAGAAAAAAATCACAAAAGAAAAATTGTGTGCATTGTTTACTGATCCTAAAACTAATGCACCATTATGATTGGATTGCAAAAGATTCCCCATCCACTGGTGTAATCATGAGGGGATAAAAAATAATTTTTGGGATAGGTGGTGGATGGTTTTTGACCAACCACCTTGTAATAATTTTGAGGTGCCACAATATTTCTTGAGGAAAATCTATTATGAGTTTGTCCTCAATGAAATACCTAACTATTTTGACATTTAAGATTTTCAAGGCAGAGGCAAAGGCTCTGCATAGGATAGAGTGGGTACATAGCATTTGTAGAACTGGAAAGCTAGACCCATTTCTCACCCATCTATTCATCATGTTTCAGTCCCTTATGTTGTGAAGGAGACAGTGGAGGTTCAGACTCTTGATTCTATCATATCATTGACACATTCATTACTTCAACATGACACTTGTCTCTCCTATGGTGATGAGGCTAGTCCTTCTAGGGTAGTAGACCGTAATGTCCCCACCCGAGTAGATGGCCTAGGAGCATTTTTGTTCATCTTAGCCTTGGTCCTACTTGAGGGGCTAACTACACCTGGAGGCTATTGGGTATGGATGTTTGATTACCACCTTGATTTATGTTATATTTTATCGTTGACATTAAGTTGGGCGACTTGCTAGTAATAATTTTTATATTTTTCGTTAGGTGACTATATGACACTTTATTATTATATTTCTTCATTGGGGGTCACCTAAGTTACTTTTGGCGTATGGGGAAAAAGTAACTTAAATCATATTATATTTATGTGGTTTTCCCAAGGGGGTCGATTGGGGTCTTTTTTTGGGGCCTCTTGTTACATGGTGAAGTTATAAAAGGAGTTCTTGAGGAGAGTTATTCATTCATTCATACACTCACCTATTTTGATATTTGAGCAAGCTGTTTTTGCAATTTCTTTGTTTGTGGAGTAAGATCCCACAGAACCCTAGCAGCGGTGAAAGATCCACACCTAGCTAGCAGCGAGCACTATTCAATGGTGAAAGATCCTCCCTAGTTTTCTATTTTGGAGCTTTATTCATATTTTTGGATCAGATCGGAGAGTAATTAGAAATTTAGTTTCAAAGTAAGAGGACAACCCTTCTTCATCAAGGGTTTCACTTTGATTTGGAACAACTATTTTCTAGGTTTTTATCTACTCGGTTCTAGATTTACAAGTAGTGTTTTTAGGATCTCCAGTGTCCATTTTCATAACTAGAGGTTGGGATCATTTCTATATAATTAGTACATGTTATTTCTAGAAAATCATATTTTTATCAGTTATATTCACATAGTTATGAATTTTGAAGCTTTCAAAGACTCTAGGCTTTACTCAAAATTACTCGGCAATTATATATTACTCAAAAAAATCAAAAATATTTTTCTAGTCTTTGTTTTCACCTTAGTAAGCCATCTATAAAATTTTGTGTGACTTGGGTAAGTATTTTGCAAGATATCTATAAATTTTAGTTTGATGCCCTAGTTGGTTCATTTCAGAAATTTCAAAATATCATTTGCTACAATTTTTTATTAAATTTTGTCAAATTTCAAGATGATGTCACAATGGATATTTCACAGACATCATATACCATAGAGTGTTATGCTTGTGGGAGTATAGTCACCTACGTGGTTAATGTGTCATCTCCACGGCCTCATGAGACATCTCCACAACCTCACGAGGTAGATCCACAACCTAGTTAGGATGCTCCACAGGATGAGCAGGGTGTCCGATTGGAGGAGGCACATCGTGATTGTATGTTGGAAAATATCATCATCTCTGATGTTTTATTGGATTCAACCTTTGGTATTGACCAAGAAGTAATTTTACATGAAATTAGTTACAATTTAATATATATATATATATATATATATATATATTGTTGAAAATATCATCATCTCCGATGTTTTATCTTGGATTCAACCTTTGGTATTGACCAACAAGTAATTTTACATGAAATTAGTTATTTAATACATATATATATATATATATATATATATATATATATATATATATATATAATATATATATATATATATATGTTGGAAAATATCATCATCTCGATGTTTTTCAACAGGGATTCAACCTTTGGTATTGACCAAGAAGTAATTTTACATGAAATTAGTTGCATTTAATATATATATATATATATATATATATATATATATATATATATATATATATATATATATATATATATATATAGTACAAAATCTTATAATTAACAATGTTAATCAATTGTGAATGAAAATTAATGAGTCATGTGTGTTTTTTAAATTACAAGGTCAAACTATACATCCAAGTGTCACATTCCCCTTCTCTGTGATTGTTTACGGGCACATCATCCCCTTAGGTATAAATTGGTTATAAATTAGTAAATATATTGTGTTATTTTGTTTTCCATATAGAGATGTTATCCTAAAATTACAATTTGATGTTGAATAGGTGAATGTTGGTATGAGTTCGCATGTTGGTGAATTTACTAATGTGAGTTTTATTATTTTTATTCATCATATACATGAAGAGAATGAACTATAATTAACATATGAATTTACTAATGTGAGTTTTATTATTATTTTAGTTGATGACATCATTACAGTCTCTTGTTGAGATTTGACAATCATTAGATATTGGAGTTTTTATGGGCATAGCTTCTGTCGTGCCTCTTACATGTGGTATGTGCTAGTAAAGTTATTTTCATAATGAATTGATTGTATTAAATAACATCATGTAGTATAATTAAATGAAATTCATGCATATTCTAATTTTTGTCATCATGGTTTCCACATGAGGAGTTGACTACTCTAGTTCGTGCACCTCGTATTGTTGTTGATGATCTTGAGAGGAAGAGGATGATTGCTAGTGATCATCAGATTGCAGTAAGTATTTATTTTTAAGTAGTGTCATTTTATATATGTCACTAATTATATACTAATGGGTATGTTGTTTATTTGTATTAATAGATGGAGCTACAAGCATCCTTTGAGCGTAGGAGGTCTAATTGGAATAAGGGATGTTCCACTGATGTTCTGATTCATCTTCCCAAAGTGGCCAAAGAGAAATAGATTATTTGATGATACCCCATAGTTTATATGTATACAAATTTTGTTATTTGCCTTCATGGCATATTGGCGTAGATTTATATTTTTCAATGTATATCATTGTATATGCCTATATGGCTTTGTTAAGACATTGATTTTGATCAAATTTTGCATGCTATCAAGGATTTTTGAATCAATATAATATATGAGAAAAAAATTGTTTTAAAACTTGTATCTAAGGGGATTAATATGATATCATATGTATGTTATGTTAATATGTATTATTAGTGTTAATTTGTTTTATATTATAAAATGGGAATTAAAATATATATGTAACTAATTTACAATTTTTCCATTGTACTATAATCATTTAATGCCATCAATTATAATAATATAATGTCAATGTCAATGCTATCCACTTCCTAGAATCTCAATAATTTAAATGAAACATATGTAACAAGACAACACAATATTACATTAATTCTAATAATTAAATTGTAACTATAGAGAGAGAGAGAGTGTGGTCCCAGGATACTTAATATTTTAAGATTTTACATTCAATGTTCAAAACATTCAATATAATTAAGATTTTATAGTACGATCAATGTTCAAAACATTTAATATACTTAAGATTTTACATTACATCTATGATATATAAATATTATATTCTTTGTGTTTCATCCATTTCCTTTGAGATTAAATTTTGTGTTGCAATGGTGGACATAAAATATGTATATAGGGAGCTCCTGAAGGACCTATTTAATTAGGATGACTCTAACCTTCCAAAGATATCTAAAGAGGTCAGTCCACTAGTTGGTTCTGACATTCATAGTATCCAAAACCACCTTCTAATCATCCTTAAGAATGTAGGAGGGAGTCAATGTTGCACCTTAATAGTTTTTAGGAGAATATGCTCTTTGAAATTTTAAGCTATTGAATTTACAGTTCCAAATTTTTCTATTAGTATTGAAGATCACCTGAGATTTGATCTCATAAATAATTTGTACGGAGGTTCAGATATATGTCGAAATTTAATTTAATAACTTCTTTCCTTGGCCAATTGTGATGATCCCAAATAATTACCTCAAACGTTCTTGATATCCTTTAAATATCCTTTGACGTAGGCCAACACACCAAATACTAACAAGCATTGTTTCTAGAGATTAGTAGGCATCACCATGAAATATATAATACAATCCTCTATCTATCTATCATTCAACACTTGTACAACTTGGATTATGAACGTCAAGGATCATTTTCATAGTTTGGACTCCAATGCTAAACATCTCTTGTGGCAATGACCATATATGTCATGAGAAATGTGAAGTTTTTGGAGTATGCAAAATCCTTACCGAGTTAGTGAGACAAACCAGAAATTTCAAGGAAGAAGAGGTTCTTTTGAATATGAACATGTATCAGAACAAAATGGCTTGCGCAGAGATTGTTATGTTCTCATCCCACCTTTCAAACTAAATCATGAAGGTCCACATTTGCACACAAAGAAGACAAAGGCTATACACTACTGTGACACAAGGTGTCATGCATGTGGTTATTTTTTCCAACTTCCAATTGGCCATCTGGCTTGCATAATACCACACATGGAAATATGAGAAATTTGAAATTTGTTTCAGAGTGTGAAGAAATTGACATTTAAGAGCACAAGTATATGTGGGGAGAAATAGGTTCGGAAAAGAAGTGTAATATGGATTTCAAGGCACAAGTAAAGAGGCCATATCCATTTAGTTACTTATCTCACCTCTTATAACAAGGTAGTTGTACAAGTAGACTCAATGATGGTTCTAGGAATGAGACTAGGAAATATGGTCATGATATTGATATTCCAAAAGATGAACTCAATCATGAGACCTACTGGAAACATATGGGGTTTGTTGATCCTTGCAATGTAGAAGATCAAGAGCAATTTTCACTTAGTAATCGCTATTGTAGATTAGAGGAGCATGAAGAATCATTGGATGCAGGGATTCCTTGTAAAAAATAGTGAGAATAAGTGAAATAGAATGAGATAAATATTGAATCAGTCCTCTTGCTTGGGAAGGTTTAGTTTCAAAGTGGAAAACGGTGCCGTTGGTGCTTCTGGGCTACTTCGTCCAAGTGTAGTCCCTTAAGAGCCTTGATAGCAAAAAAGACTATAAGTTCACTGGGTGATTTCTCAGTCTTGTTGGAACCTTGAAAAGTCTCATTAGATCCTACACCTTTGCATTGGGATCCTCTACGAAATCCTCTCTCTATTATCTCAATCTCAATCCATTACTCGTGATGTCCTATTGTTTACAACAACGCCAAATAGTCTAGTTTGAGTCAGTTTAAGGTTGTCCAATGCAATATTTTACAAACGGAAGCTTGTGGCACCTAAATTAATGCACACACACATCGGGGTGGCACAGTAAATTCTTGGAGAAGCTTCATTTTGGTTCCCAACGGTGTCGGTGCTTTTGGGCTAGGTCAGGAGGGCATAGTCCCTTAAGAGCCTTGAGACCAAAAATGATATAAGTTTTCCCAATGATTTCTTGGTCTTCATGACACCTTGAAAGGTATTTTATGGTCCCACACCTCCGCATTAGGACCCTCTATGAAATATTGTCTTAGTTTTCTTCATATCAATTCGGTTCTCTCGTTGTCCTATTGTTTGCAAAAGCGTTGAATAGTTTAGTTTGAGTCAGTGTAAGGATGTCCAATGCAATATTTTGCAAACGAAAGATTGTGACATGAATTGACTGCACCAACACATTAGGGTGGCCTATTAAATGCTTTAGGAGGCTTATTTTGGTTCCCAATAATGTCATTGCTTAGGGCTACATCGGTCGGGCGTAGTCCCTTAAGAGCCCTGAGACCAAAAAAGCTATAAGTTTGACGGGTGATTTCTCAATCTCCATGACACCTTGAAAGGTCTCATATGATCCTACACCTCCACATTGGGACACTCTATGAAATATTATCTATGTTTTCTCCATCTCAATTTGGTCCTCTTGTTGTCCTATTGTTTGCAAAAGTGCCGAATAGTCCAGTTTGAGTCAGTGTAAGGTTGTCCAATGTAATATTTTGCAAACGAAAGCTTGTGGCACTAAACCGACTACACCAATACATTGGGGTGTCTTGGTAAACACTTAGAGAGGCTTCATTTTTGTTCTCAACGATGTCCCTTAAGATCCCTGAGAGTAAAAAAATAAGTTCATTAGGTGATTTCTCGGTCTCCATCGTACTTGAAAGGCCTCGTCTAATCCTACTCTCTGTGTTGGGACCCTCTACAAAATTTTGTATCGGTTTTCTCCATATAAATTCGATCCTCTCACCATCCTATTGTTTGTAAAAGTGCCAAATAGTCCAGTTGAGTTAGTGTAAGGTTGTCTAATGCAATATTTTGAAAACAAAATCTCGTGACAGAACCAACTACACCAACACATTGAGGTGCCCTATAAAACACTTGGGAGGCTTATTTTGAGTGCCTAATGGTGCCAGTGCTTTCGGGCTACGTTGGTTGGGTGTAGTCCTTAAAATACCCGAGAGCAAAAAGGTTATAAGTTCACCGGGTGATTTCTCGGTCTTTATGGCACCTTGAAAGGTATCGTCTAATCCTACACCTCCGTATTGGGACCCTATACGAAATCCTGTCTCAGTTTTCTCCATCTCAATTTAGTCCTCTTGTTGTCCTATTGTTTGAAAAAGCATTGAATAGTCAGTTTGATTCGGTGTATGGTTGTTTAATGCAATATTTTGCAAACGGAAGCTCATGCAACCAAAAGGACTATGTACACGTGTCGGGGTGGACTAGAAAAATCTAAGGGAAGATTCATTTTGGTGCCCAACGGTGTCAGTGCTTTCAGGATACGTTAGTCGAGCGTAGTCCCTTAAGAGCCCTGAGATAAAAAATGACTATAAGTTTGTCAAGTGATTTCTCGATCTCCATGGCACCTTGAAATGTCTCGTTTGATCCTACATCTCCACATTAGGACCCTATATGAAAATTTGTCTCGGTATTCTCCATCTCAATGCGGTCCTCTCGCTATCCTATTGTTTGTAAAAGCACTTGAATAGTCCAATTTGAGTCAGTGTAAGGTTTTCTAATGCAATATTTTGCAAACGGAAGCTTGTGGTGGGACCGAACCGACCGCATTAACACATTGGGGTGGCCTAGTAAATGCTTGGGGAGGCTTCGTTTTGGTGCATAGTGATATAGTTACTTTCGAGGTACGTTGGTCAAGCGTAGTCCCTTAAGATCCCGAAAGTAAAAAGGTTATAAGTTCGCCGAGTGATTTCTCGGTCTCGTGGCACCTTGAAAGGTCTTTCCTGATCCTACATCTCTGTGTTAGGACCCTCTATGAAATCTTGTATCAGTTTTATCCATATCAATTTGGTCCTCTCATTGTCCTATTGTTTACAATCATGCCAAATACTGTAGTGTGAGTTAGTATAAGGTTGTCAACAAAATATTTTGCAAATGCATGCTCGACACCAAACCGCCCTGTGCCCATGCATCGTGGTGGCTCAGTAAACCTTGGGTGATGATTCATTTCAGTCCCTTAAGATCCCCGAAAGCAAAAAGGCTATAAGTTCACCGGGTGATTTCTTGGTCTTCGTGACACATTGAAAGGTCTCGTCTGATCCTACACCTCCTTGTTGGGACCCTATACGAAATCCTGCCAGTAGACACCGCTTTTGGTGTAATGCCCCTCCATCATCTCACATTCATTCAACTTTCCTCTCACTTTTATTTTTCCTAAATTTGAATAAATTCCATCCATTTACTCACCCAAATTTTAATTAATTAATGGGCTCCATATAAACCCATTTAATAATTAAAATTTGGCATTATCTCACATATCTCCAAATTATTCAATCCATGGGAAATAATATACCCATCCGACATCCCACTCTTAAATTCAAAAATGGGATGTATTATTTCACCTAACTATGTCAATCATACTCCCCACTCCATATCACATCCTTATCTTTTTAACCTCATAAGTCAAATTGTGAGCCCCACTGAATCACATCACCTCTTTTAATCAAGGTTACTTTACCCAACCCTGATTACCTAATAACCCACAGTCTAACCTCACCCCTAGGCTATAAATATGGGCCTTCCCCCTAAATCGAAGAAGTTGGAAAATTTGGGAAAATGTTGTTTTGAATTTTAAGCCTCTTGTTTATCATAGTATCCTCATGATGTCCTCTGTAATGACACTAGAATCCCCACAATACTTTGCTCATGATTTATTGGTTCACATAGCATGGTTCATGTTACACGTTATGTTTGGATCAGATCAGTAGCACTATCTACATACCAAAGCATCGTTAGGCTCCTTTGTTCATCAACTTGCATTTATCTATTTATCTTGTATTTTATCATTATTCTTTATCACACGGGGGCTGACAGCCACCGAGAAAGTGAACAATTCTCGGGTCCACTTTGTCGTAGAAGCCCCCACATAAAATATCTAAACAATATTTCTCTAGTGTTGTTGAGTTGCAGGTTTTTTGAGATCGCAACGAGGAACTCATCATCTACTTGCAACCGTATTAGTCATCACCATCTCCAAGGTACTAAGCCCTTGCATATTCGATGTTGTTTTGTGTTTATTGATTTCTTGTACACTAATCTAGACAAGAAAAAAAAACTCGATCAACACTTGTATTCGTTATATCTATCTCAATTTGGTTCTCTCGTTGTCCTATTGTTTGCAATTATCTCGAATCTTGCAGGAGTGTGAGCGGTGTAAGATTGTCCAACACAATATTTTACAAACGCACGATCCTCGAACCGAACCGCCTATGCCCACATATCGGGGTGTCTGGTAAACACTAGGTGAGGATTTTTTTGGTTCCCAAAACATTCAATGTGAAACAAGTACTAGGAAACATGTTAAGAAGAGATTGTTCATACAATATAGGTTGTGAAATGAGAATTTGAAGAAGATATTTTTCATACAATATAGGTGGTGAAATGAGAATTTCTGCTTTTTGTTGTTCGTTTCCAATATTTAATTTTCCTTAGCTTCTCTTAGCTTTGAGAATAATAAATTCTCTACTAACAGTGCTAACCACGTGAAGGTGGAAGCTTTTTTGGCACCACTAACCTACGTAAACATGTTAGTAAACAATTAAATAGAATTTTAAAACCTACAAAATTTAAACAAAATCATTAAAGTAAATATTCAAATTAAATTCATGTAGATGTATATATAATCTTAAGTGAACATACCTTTGGAAATTCAATTCAATGAACCACAAGGATTAACTCTACTCTGACAAAGAGTAAGAATTGCTTTATGATACGATTCACGAACCTTTTAAAGATTCTTGTTTGATGGCCTACCTCGATATTTGATCAAGTGAATATTTGTTGCATCACAAATTAAAACTCAATTCAAATTTAAAATACATTAAGAGATTATCATTTCATAATTTAAATTTATAACATGACATGTATATGTACCTTGTGGCACCAAATCAAAGACTTGGTCAAAGTCAGATGATGTTGTCATATGATCTAAAGACACTCTAAGTTGTAATGCTCATGGAACTTGATATTTGTCATCAAGAAGTGTGAGGAAGGATATTTTGAAGGTTAGAAGGCTTGAGGTTTCTTAAAAAGACCACAATTTATGCCAGTATTGCTGCAGACCTGTAGAAGGGCATATAGGCCTAATTGGAGAAACAAAAACATGTGGAAAGGTGTTTTAACTTTGAAGGTTGGATTTCAAACTTGGTAATCAACTAAAATTAGAAAAAGGTATCCTAAAAGGCCATTATTTAGTCTTGAAACCTTCTTAGTGAAAATTTAAGCTTGAAAAGGACCTAGGACAGGGCTACAAGGAGCTAGAATAGGTGAAGGAGTGATGGTAGAAGAGAGACTTAGCAATGGAGATGGGCTATAAAAATTTTCACACACCTTGAGGAGCTTAATGGGTGCCTAGAAATGGTGTTGGTTTGTTTTAGTTGTTTGTGGGTGATTCCCAACACCAACTCACCAATGTCATTGTTCTTGAGAAGCTAGTGAAGGCAATTTTGGCTAAGGTAAGAAATTTGAAGACTTCTTGTATTTTCCATCAATTTGATTGGTGAATTGGCATGGAATATGATATAGAGACATGGTGCATTGATATGAATTGATCAGGTGAACCCATTTAAGACAATATTTACTAGTTTGAAGTGTTCTTGACTTGAGAAAGTAAGCCACTTGCAGGCTTAATGGCAGTTTTGTGTTTTTGGACTAAACCAATTTTTTGATGGGTTGAGTGTGATTTGTACAAATTCAATCCAAAGTGAACCATCTAGGTACTTTCTGTGGTCTACCTCCATATTTAATCAATTGAACATTAGATACAACAACTAGGTGAGAATAATGAATAATCTTTCTATGAGTGTCAAAGTCCTCAAACAACCACACATTGGATTTCTTCATTGGGTATCTTCTTAGCCATGTTCTAGTAATAACCATAGACCTTGTAGGATATTCTAGGCCTTCTCCATCTATGATTGGGGCTATCAATTTATTTTTTGCCTCAACACAACAACACAAATAATAAGATGTTCCTTCTTTATTATTTTATTTTACAACAACCGCATAAACATGACCTACATCACATTATACAAAAATAGTTTATTCAAATAAATGATTCATAAATAAATTACATAACACGAGAAAAAATATAAATTTTAATAAAATAATGCAGATATATAATACCTAGTTGTACTAGATCTGATATATGGTCAAATTCAATTGATGATTCATTCACTGTGAGTTGTAGAGCTCGTGGAGGTTTATAGGTGTTGAGTGGATATAATTATCTACAACACCATTCATCAACCCAATATTTTGACTCACATTCATCCCAAAATGAATACGTACATGAAGAGAAAAAGTATGCCATTTTCCTTGTATAAATAGTCCATGAACTCTGCATTTGAACTTCTAAAAGAGTGCAACTCACTAGATCTCGTTAGTGTACAAAAATCTTCATATTTTGCAAAATTAGCTTCTTCTACCAACCAAAAAAACCTATGAACTATATACTTACCCTCATTACCTGGACCCATTGTTGAGTTACACCATTCCACGATGGATTTTGCATCGATAAACTTGGCACCATATTTGTACTTCACTTATTCTATTGTTGGGGCTCTTTTAACACATGCTCCTCCACCATCATGTTCTCATTTTCCATGTCCACCTCAACCTCGGTGAAATTTAAAAAATGTTGAACACTACTTATCCTATGCATCTTTCTCAACCAATAGAAATTTTTGCATTCTTTAATTGTGATGTACAATTATCGACCATATATGACGTGTTTATCAAATATGATGTTTTTGTTAGTCAAATTTCCATAGAAGATATCGAAACAACCTTACACGAACTCTGATGAATGTCCATGATCATCACTAATATAGAAATGGTACTCCCTCAAAATCTTTCTCTCTTCCTATGTGTTGTCGAGAGCATGAGTGAATACTATATGTTTAGATATGAAAACATGAATAGAGTTGTAATATTACGATTGCACTTTATTTTGTCTCTGTAGAGTATAGTTCCTGTAAAATAAAAAAATTGACACAATGGTACCAAGAGGAAATGTTTCCTTGCATAACTTGAATTTCTCATCTAACCATCGATATCTGTGTGTATGTTGTGCATACTCATACACTATCTTCTCTTGAAATATAGTCATAAAATTTGATACACTTATTTCTTTACTCGCTAATTCACACCTCTTGGCTTCTTTACCATATTTTTAAGTGTATGCGATTGAATTGTATTTTCCAAAACTAACTAGTTTATTTTTTATTACATGTGTATTCTCTCTGTGTGTATACATCTTTGCAAACCACCACAACTACCACAAGTTCCTTTTAAACATGATTTCTTATAAAAATTGTCCTTCTCTTGTAAAAAAACACTTGGGATCTCATGCGATTTAGGTGGAACTTTACACTCCTACAAAATATTATCAAGTATGAAAATTAACATATATATGCTAGAAAATATCATAATGCATAGCAAATTCAATATGGATCCTACAATAACAAGTAGTCCGTGAGTGATTTATTTTAACATAAAAAAGGTTTTGACATTTCAAAATACCTTTGACTAATTTGTATTTCGGGATGAGTCTCTTTAAACTTATTAAAAAATTGTGTTTGTGTCATATCCAAAAAATGTTTAGGATGTGATTCACGATTTCTAGAACCAATTCTTCTTTTTAAAACATCTTTTTCATTAGGTGAAACCCTTGTATTATTTTTCCAAAATTATAAAATTTTTGATTTTAACTCATCAACTATGTCTTTGTATTTTCATGGCGTCTACTAGAGAATGCCCATAATTCATTGTTATTTGTATCTTCAATTCTTTCACAATGCCCGAGAGATTTTAATAGTGTTTTCCTACTTATTTTTAGTGCACTACTTGTTTTTCTAATTAAACAAGTTTTTTTGTTGCTTTACTTACTATAGTTGATGTAATAACACATCGGGTAGTATTACTATCTTTGGTACGCAAGGTTGGGCCTATTGATTAGTATACATTCATTAGATTTTTTACGATATATTTTTCACTATTAGTCTCTTCGACCAAGGGTCTTC
The DNA here is from genome assembly GCA_018340775.1 of Taxus wallichiana var. yunnanensis. NCBI lineage: Eukaryota > Viridiplantae > Streptophyta > Pinopsida > Cupressales > Taxaceae > Taxus > Taxus wallichiana. Next base: position 562,327,138 of record CM031242.1, on the reverse strand, counting down.
ATTGTAGGTCTATAATTAATATTTTTCATCATTTCAACAAATAATTGACATCTACCTGTTTCATTTAAGTCATTAAAATATGTTTTCCATATTTGATTAGATTTTCTTCTACAAGTGCGTTGACTAATCTTATTAGTCATTGGGTTTAAAATATTTTCATCAATCTCAAGTAAAATTTTGGGTGTTTTCCATAAAATTTTAATTGGTGATTTCAATGGAAATGATTGTTGAATATCATATAAACATTGTTCATTTTCTATTTTCATTCATCTTCATAATTTGGTAAAGAGTGTGTGTTTTCAATAGGTTGGTCATTTGGTGTAACATCTATGTTTAAATTTGGCATTGCATCATCATTCATTGTTTATTGATTCAATTGGTGTTTCAGGATATCTTGCACCATCAATTTCATTTGGAAGAGATGACATACCTTCATCTCCATACGTTGATTTATTTTTTCATGGATTTTTTGCACTCGCTCCCTTGTTTTCTTTTTTATCTTCTTTCTTGGCTTTGTAGGATGATATACTACCTTTAGAATCATCTTCAATCTCTGGTAAAGATGTGTTCAATTTATTTTTCACGCCCTTTTTCATTTGTTCCCTTTGTTTTTCCAATTACTTGAGTGTTTACTTTCATGGTCTCCTCCCCATAATTCTCAAATATCTTTATCACCACAAGAAAATTGACAAAAATGTTATTGAGTGTTAGGAATATAAAAAAATAAAAACACACTCATATCTCAAAAAATTCTTAAATAATTCACAAAACAATCTCTATATAAGACAAAATAAACAAAATTGTCAATAAGAATCAAAAAGTGCAAGAATATGCAGGTAGTTTGCAGCAGTTTTGCATAATATGTGACTTTGGACCAAATTCATGAATTCATTTTATTTTTTACACGTATGGATTTTAGTTTTAAGCGTGTTATAACACACTCACGTTATAACATGAGCGCATTCCATCTTCTTTGGGTTTGAAATTCCCAATCCATAGGCTTAGATTTGCCTTGGATATCCAAACCTAAGGCTGGACATGTAATCCGTGAATAAATCCGTGTTTTAACAAAATAAAACATCAAAATCTCACATGTACACCCCGATATCTCATGCATTATAACATAATATTCCAAAAATATATACTACGATGTCAAGCTCAATTTTACCTTGGTGACGATATACTTCTTTCTAAAATCCGATTAGTTTAAGGCTTTCATCCTTAATTTCTTTTACTAGTGCCTTCTTTTCTTGTCAAAATGTATGCATACATTTTTGTACAAAATTTATGATTTTTTCATCCAAATTTTTAAAAAATGCCTCTTTTAAACTCCATTCTAAACATACTAAAAAAATGACTATTTTTCTCAAAGTTATAGGGGTGTACACACAAATATTTCATTTTTGGGATGTGTGCACTTTGAAAATTAATAATATATATATATATATATATATATATATATATATATTCATCTAAAAAATATGAAAAATTAGTGGGACCTCGTACATGGAATTATCTAAATTTCTACTAAAGGGATTTGAAAAATAATTTATAGAACTCAAAAATGGGGGACGTACACACAATAGGTTCTTATCTTTTTGACACAAAAATAGACATACTTTGTGTGCGCACCACATTTGACCCTCTTAATATCCACCATTTAAAAAATAAATAGTAGTTTAGAAACTATATTCCGAGCTCTACAGTACTTATTCTTATCACTTTGTAAAATTTTGAGCATATGCATGCCAAATTATTAGATGAAGTTTAGGTTTCATTGATTTCAGGAAAAATGTGTCCACTTTTGACCCCCTTTTGGTCCCCCATTTCCATGCACTTACCCAAGTCTACTATCCTCCAACCTAATTTATAGGTGTCTTATACCTCCCTCCCATGGAGTATTCATTTTCTTGTGCACTAATTGTTGAGACTAGCCTTACTAATACCTCTCGTCCATGTCACGGCGACCATATTTCTAAATGTATAGACAATTATCTTTGGGATAGTAATTGTGACAATTATTTTATCAAACTAACAACTCTTACCCTTAACCATGTTTCTCATGATGATAGTATAGTTGATACTAATAATGTAGTAACTACTAGTGACATAGAACCTAATACTTGTGAATGGGATCCTATCTCTTCTCCTATTGTTGATAAAACTAAAATTGAAAGTGATTTCTCTTCCATTGATGACGTTATTTCAATTAATTATCATATTCCTATTATTAGTGAAATTATTGATGGTGATCCTTATTTCTCTTATAATGACGTGGAAAATGATACATCTAATGAATAAAAAATACTATAAAATAATTTTCTCCTCCTCTTTTATTATAAATAATTATGCAAATGTAAGCAATATCATTCAATCTAACCATGATATGCCTACTTCATGTGTTTCTCTTCTTCATAATTTTTGTAACAATGTTATGCATACTTGTGTTTCTCTCTACTTGATATAAAATACAATGATGTTCTTTTTTTTTCTACTCTTCATGGAGAATGCAACAATGATATTTTTGCAGGAACTTCTTCCTTTCCTAAAGAATGCAAAAAGTATATACTTAATTGTATCTCTTCCTAGCCTCTTATAAATGATAATGTGGAAATTTATAGTGTGAATTATATTCCTCTTAAGAAAATTTCACATGTCAATATATATATTCTCCTACACTTTCTTGTATTGAAATAAATGTTATTTATTCAATTATTCTTATCAGAAATGAATCAAATGTTCCTAAAGATGATATCTTTTAGATTCACAATGTGAATCCAAACCTATAGTTTCTAATACACCACCCTTCCTAATTTTAATGCTCATAGTCATGATGTTTTTCATCATAATTTTCTTAGGAATAATAGTTTTCATATGACTAGTCTTAATGGAAAAGGAAACCTCTCAATGATCCCCTTGATACCTATGTTATCCCTTTTCAATAATGTATATTATTGATACATGTCGTAGGTTCCTTAAAACACAAAGTTCATGAATTATCCTTAGAAATTAAATCCCATAATGATTGGATTAAATCTAATGTCATTTATGAAAACATAATAATGTGCAAGATATTCCAATACGATTTCCCTAGACTTTTCTCGAGCCTAGGTTTCAATTGTTTAATAGGACTACAAATCTTTATCTCCACCTTGATAAATATATACTTGTTATGACTTCCTATAACAATGATCATCCGATCCTAAAATCATTCATTAAAATCCTTATAGGTATTGTGACACATTAGTTGAATAACCTCCTAGTGGATACTTGAGCACATTTTCAAACCTTGATAATCCTTCTTTATCCTATTTATTGACAACAAAGTCCCTCAAGCTACTTCTAAGTGTTTTCCTTCATTTTATCAAGGAAAATATAAGCCAAGTTTTTATTAGATTTATGCATTAACACAAGTATGCAACAATTAATCTATAATCCCATTCACTTAGAGGTGTATGTGCGTACCCAAAATTGTAGGGTACTACACCGTCGAACAACGTAACACGTACCCAATGATGATACAGTCTCTTCCGGGGGAAAATTTTAGTGGCGAATATTCGTAATATGGCGAATATTCCATTTTTGAAAATTTTGAAAAGGTGAATTTTTTGGCACGGGTCAGTGACCTGTTCGCCTAAAAATTACACTTTAATTTTTTTTAGGGGTTGGCTTCACCTACCCTTGAAAAATATCCCCTATATAAACCTAGATTATTCGCAGGTAGAACACTTCTACTTCACATTTTTCAACAATATGATATATCCCGTATTATAGACGTGCGACAAGGAGGGTTTGCATGACAAGGAGATATCTTTGTAGATATTGACGCATAGTAGAGACGCATGAAAAGATTTTGTTGATTTGAGCGACATACATGGAGTTTTTTTCGATGAGCAAGAAGAGGGCAGAGGTTGCGAGACGCGCGGCGGGATATTTCTTTCATCGTCACGCGTCAAAAATGTAGTGACGCCCGTCAAGCAGGACATTAGTGACGCGCATCATCAGAGACCTTAGTGACGCACGTCACTAAGGCCTGTTGACATATGACACTAAGGCCTATTGACGCGCGACTAAGGCACATTGGCGGCGTGCATCAGATCGGACCTTAGTGACGCACGCCACTAAGGCTGTTGATGCTAACACTAAGGCTCGTTGACGCGCGACACTAAGGGCTGTTGGCGCGCGACAGCAGCCTTAGTGCGCGCCAGCGAGCCGTGACGCGCGTCACTAAGGTCTATTGGCCATGCTGGCGTCACTAAGGCTCGTTGACACACGCGTCACTAAGGCTTGTTGACACGCGTCACTAAGGCTCGCATTGCGCGCGTCAATTGGCCTTAGTGATGCGGCGTTGCGAGCCTTAGTGTCGCAGCGTCAACGGGCCTTAGTGACGCGGCGTCACTAAGGCTGTTGCCAGCGTCACTAAGGCCTGTGACGCGTGACAAGGAGGTACAACAGATATTGACGCATAGCAGATACACGACAAAGAGTTTGTTGATGCGCGACACGGAGATTTTTTGATGAGAAAGCAGAGGTCGGAGGTTGCAGTGGACAACATCCTCGGTGGACGCACGTCAATAGGTCCGTGACAAGTGTCACTAAGGTCTATTGACGCGCGTCACTAAGGTCCTTGACGTACGTCCACCGCATTTTTTTTTTGACGCGCACATGAAAAATCTCCCGTCACGCGTCTCGTAACCTTCTCGTCGTAGTGCTTGATAATCAAAGAATTTTTTCATAAAACCCCAAAAATTCACCTTCTCGTGAAACCGGTTCGGGGATATTTCTAGGTATTCTCCACCTCTCGATTTCCAAAGTAGGACTCTTAAAATGAACCTTGGTCTCTTCGCAAGGTGTTCGGGAATCGAAAAAGCTCTCTCAAGTATGCGTTATCATCTCGCATGCCCCGCTTAGCCCCCGCGTGCTTTGTTTTTCTCTTTTCCCCTCTTTTCTTGGCCTTTTTCTCTTGATTATGAAATCGCCGCCCTGCACAGGCGCGAGTCTCATGATCGCCGCCCTAAGCAGGCGGCGGTCTCTGTAACCACCACCTGCTCAGGGCGGCGATCCTTTACGCATTTTCCAGAATGCTCTTTTAACACGACTCACGTAAATTTCAACGTTTACCAGCTTTTTTTCACCACCATAAGCTTGCATTAATGATTCTGGTTCCCTGGAATAGTGTTTTGCCATTGTTTATAGTTTAAGAGATCAATTTGGTTTTTACCTTGGGTAAATGCAAATGCTATAAATAGATGGCTTGTGCTCAAGAAAATGGCCCCTCAAATTTTCCTCTGAATTTCTCATTGCAATAGATTAGTCTTTCATTTTACTTAGAATTCTTAGTTTCTTTCATTGCATGCTTAGTTAGTGTTGTTTTGCTGTTAGGAAGCCACATATCCATCTTGTGCAAGTGTTGTTGATATTTTATCCAATCCATTGGAGTAGAATAGTTTGTTTTCAATAGGAAGCCATTAAAGTTGCAGGTTTTGTTCTTCAAACGGGATAGTTTCGAGGTTACGGGACGTTTTATGTTACATGACTCACAATAAATCCCACTAGGAATTACATAAGCCAAGCTCGTACTCTTGCGCTATCCCTCTCCTACTCGCATTGTATTCGGATCTGTATCCTAAGCTTTGCCTTTGTCCCAATATCTACTTACGTTGATGCTAGCATTACACACTTTTCTCGGATCCACATGAACACAAAGGAATGAGGAGATCACTGCTTTGAGGGGACAAGATCACACACACCATCATTCGATTCGCCTTTGTTATAGAATCCAAGTTCTAGCTTTCAAAGTTCTAATTAGAATCATATCAAATAGAGTAGTTAATTACTTCATTTCATCAATCTTACTTTCGATATTGCCAGGGGAAGCTATGGGGGTGATAGTTTCGAGAGACTATGATTATTTCCTCACTTGAGGTAGGATCGAGAGTCTTTCAAAGAGATTAGATTAGTTATTTCATTGTTTAGAATAGATTTACAACTGCACAGGCAAGTAGCTATACTCGGTTACTTTGTTTGTTTTAAAATTAAACACTAGGTTAATTGTCAATTTATAGATATATTAAAATAGTTGCTCTTTCAAATTCATTTATAAGATTCATCAGAAAATAAAAAAAATATAGAAGTTATATATGTTATAGACATACTTCGCATAGTTAATTTTATTTTGTTGCATTTAGTTTACATTATTGCTTTTGTATGACAATCACGGGACCTAGAGAGCCCAGGGAATAGGTATTCGAGCCAATCGTGCCCCAACCCAATCTCGTCATAGCCATAAGCGATATAGATCATAATCTCGGGATCCAAGTCTTCCAAACAACGGTAAACTTACAACAAATCGGTTTCAACTACACGGAGTTAAACATAGAAGACGACCAAACACACACATTTTGGTCAAATCAACCAAACTACAGATTACCCTAGATTCATATCCGCATGACTGTAGAAGGGTTTGAAAGAGAGTAGACATTTGGTTGTGATCATTTGATCCACACCGGATGCAGGAGACACTCTCACAGATATAGATACCAGCTTGAGAATTCAGGTTGCACAAATGCCTGTAAGATATTCTGAGAAGATCGCACAATTATTAATTCTGAATATAGAAGCTGAAAAGGCATATGACTATTGGATACTAGGGATTAGGGATTGATTCCACACATGACCATAGTAGGACCACAACAAATACGAATCTATGGTTGTGACCCACAAATCCCACCAACAAGCCCATAGGTGAATCAGACATAGATGCGTTGGCCTACGTACACTAGTATTCAGATCTACTCCACTTCCACCTATCATCATCGAATAGTTATCCTTGCTAGACACAACAGCTAACAAAGCTAAGGAGTTCTAGACTAGGCCAGAGAATCACCCATAGAGTCAATTATATTTACCATCTGCCCTATGACCTTATCTGGAGATATACACGAAACTATCCCAAGACATTTTCCACGTATTCCACAACCTATAGACCGAATCACGCCAGAGCTCGATATTGATTGGAGCCTTCGAGAAGTCATCCTTGCTGATTGATCTATCACACCAGTTCAGGTTAAGAGGGCCTTCTTTGCCTTAGATTCATAATTTCCACTAGTGCGCGTCGAAGACATCAGATTGCCCAATTAGCTTGTCTGCATCCCACACATATTTTAATCCCCACCGGCTATCTTGGCACGACCTTGGGAGGTCGGGTGCAAGGAAAAGTTACTTGTAGATTCCTATGCTCGCTTGTCACTTTTCCATCGTACAAAATTGGTGAACCCGATGTGAACCTTTCTACTCTCTGGCTCGGAGTCAGATTTTTACTGGTTCTTTCAAATTAAAAACGACTCTTTCATCTTTACTACCTCATTAGCTTTCACCATCACCTTCGCTCCTTCCCATTATTCTGCGGGTATTCATATACCCCCGAATATGTCGGGATTTGATGCATATGGTAGGCCTCTCTTAGGTCTTGAGGCATACTATGCTCAACTGAATGGACAATCATCACCCTCGCTCTTAGTATGGGGTGACAACTACTCAACTAACCAGTTGTCAACACAAACTCCAAGGGTCAGATATAGCTCATCTTTCCAAACAGAGGAGTTGGATCAGCTCGCTCAAACACAACAAACAGAGCCTTCAGGCTCAAACAATATGACGCTCACAGGAGAGTCTAGTTCATCTCCTCAGGTACTACTTAGACCACAAATTAGTAGACAATCAGACTCATACCTGGGTTTAGATGATGAACATTTGGTACAATATGCCGGGAATGAACAACGTTCTCGAAGTATGTACCCACCTATAGGAGGTTTACAAACACAACCCGAGGTCTCTTTTCAAGGAAATACCTCCATGCCACCAGGGAAAATTTTAGTGGCGAATATTCGTAATATGGTGAATATTCCATTTTTGAAAATTTTGAAAAGGTGAATTTTTTGCACGGGTGGCTTGACTGTTTGCTTAAAAATTACACTTTAATTTGTTTTAGGGTCGACTTCGCCTACCCTTGAAAAATATCCCCTATATAAACCTAGATTATTCACCGGGTAGAACACTTCTACTACATTTTCAACAATATGATATATCCCGGGTATTATAGACGCGACAAGGGGGTAAGTTATTGACGCGTGACAAGGAGGGTTTGTAGACAAGGAGATACTACAGATATTGATGCATAGTAGACGCATGACAAAGAGTTTGTTGACGAGCGACATGGAGATTTTTTCGATGCGTAAGAAGAGGGCAGAGGTCGCAGATGCGCGCAACAGGATATTTGCTGTCGTGCATCAAAAAAATGCATTGAGGCACGCCAATGCACCTCATTGACGTGCGCCTAATGGACCTCGTTGACGCGGGTCAACAACCTTTTGTTGACGCGTGTCAAAGAGGTCATTGACGCTGCAAGCGTTAATGAGGGTTATTTGTTGATGCACAACCTTGACGGATAGTTGACACGTGACAAGGAGGTACAATAGATATTGACGCATAGTAGACACACGACAAAGAGTTTGTTGACGCATGACACGGAGATTTTTTGATGAGAAAGTAGAGGTCGGAGGTTGCAGATGCGCGACAGGAGATTTTTGCTCTCATCGCGTCATAAAAAATGCAATGACACGCGTCAGCGGACCTTATTGACGTGCGCCAATGAGGTCTGCTGGACGCACGTCATTGCATTTTTTTGACGTGCGACAGTAAAATCTCCCGTCCGCGTGTCTATGCCTTCTCTCGTGAAGACTTGACAATTAGGTGAAATTTTTTCATACAACCCCCAAAAAATTTGCCTTCCCGCAAAACCGGTTCCAGGGGATATTCGCCAGGTATTCTCCACCTCCGATTTCCAAGAGGTCTCTTAAAATGAACCCCGCATGCCACTACATATAGGAAATGCCCTCGGGGAAACTTGGCAGGGCAGCGATCAATTCATAGCAGGATATCACATGCCTATACAACACCATGTTATACAAAAAACACCGCTAAGGCAAAACACCATGACTTCACCAAATGAAGTCATTTCAACGTTAGTAGAAAAAGTGAGGGGTTAGAACTTGCCTGTGCAAATCACCATTCTCAACTCATGCAAGTAGGAAATTCCAAACCTAGCCAAATAGACCTCCTCACTGGAATAGGTACGTTAGGCGTGACCCCTCAGTATTCATAAAAACACCGATTAGAACCACCGTTTCTAACACTGTTCCAATACCTCCCGGTCTAGTACAAAATAATCCATTCTTGGACAATACCCCTTCATACTTAAACATGTACTCCAAATCACCACAAGGGGATATGTTCTCCTCTCCTGGTATTTTTACTCAACCACAGGGGTTCCCTTATGCTCCTACCAATGCATATGCAACGCCATATCAACAACCCATTCCACCGCTTACTCCTCAAAGCAGCACCATCAATGGTCGAAACCTATGCGATAGGGACATATTCAGAATACTTGAAAGAGCCCTTAGATTTCACCATACAAAGCGTCATGCTTCCAAGACCTCTTCCCGATTTGCCCAAATACAAAGGTGAGGGAGATCCGAACGCACATATCAAAACTTACGCTACAGCCATCCGAGAACTACTCCCATGGGATGGGGTTGTTGCTAAAATATTCCCCAAAACTTTGGAGGGCATCACTCTCGATTGGTATTATAGAATACCTGAAGCTTCCATCCATTCGTTCAAGCAACTCATGTCAGAGTTCATCAAGGCCTTTGACATGAACAAACTATTAAGGACAAGAATCAGGGAATTCTTGCACATTAAGCAAGAACACAATGAATCTGTCACCCATTTCATCCAGAGGTGGCGCACAGTTCTCTATTCTTCGGCAAGTGCTCCGAACATGGATCAGATGGAACTATGTAATCTATTCCTTCATTCTCTCAGTAGAGAGGTAAAGGAAGAAGTCCAGAAGTTCCCACTAAGAACTTACGATGAAGTACTTGAGAGTGCTCTCTCGAATAGATCAAGCAACAATTGATAGTGGTCGCAAGACATATGGAGCAAACGGGAGGTTAATCACCTCCAACCAAAACACTACAACTTATCCTACTATCACGAATGTCAATCAAGGACCTAAAATCCTTAAAAAAAATCGCGGAGTGACAACGGATGGAGTAACCGATCAAGCTAGAAAGGTAAATGTTGTGAATACTCCACCACAAATAAACAATCAACGAAACAATAACTTTGCTCCAACAATCAATACAAAGGATTTTAATCATCTACAACAACAACAACAACAACAACAACAACAAATACAACGGTGAAGCCCTACACGGGATCCAAATCAAAATTCAAATAGGTATAAAAATAGAATTCAAACCAAAAACAACAAACACAAAACTTTAATAAGCAACGGTTTGATTAAAGGTTTAGGTCACAATATACACCGAGCCAACAAACTAGGAATTACAATCCTAACTCCTATTGTGGTTTTCACAAAATCCGAGGCCATGACACTAGAACATGTCGTGACTACAATAAATTCATGCAACGTTTGCCAGAAGAACAAAGACAACCTTTCATAGATATGTTCTTGGCAGATCCTGCCTCACCAGCACCAAATACTTTTACAGGGGTAGTTTCCCCTCAAAATGCACCCCTCAAGATCTTCAATGATCCGCTCCCAAATCACAACAATAACAAGTTAAATCCAAGTGGGACAAACAAGGGTGTAATTATAGGAAATAATGATCATGAAGCTTCAACTTCGCTAAATCCATTAGTTGCGCCACAATTAGGAAGTCAGCCTCGACCAAAGATAGTCGGTTTAGTGGAGTTAGATGCCGAACTACCCGTAGAAGCTGTAACAAGGACACGAGAGTATTCCTCTCAGCTAAGTCCAAGCTACCCGCTAGAAACAGATGATATCCAACAAGTATTAATAAAACCCGTGGGTGCTTATGACTTAATTAATGATCTAACGAAAACCTTCTCACACATCTCCTTTTTGGATTTATTGAAGAACTCCCCGCTGTGGTTGCTCTTTTAGAAGCATTGGGTTTAGGTCATCTAATTAGCATCACTCCACCTCCCGAAACACAGGTAAATCATATAGACTTTGATATCCATCCTCCGGGGCAGCCGGATAGGGACACCGAATTCATATTCAAAATAAACAAAATGCCACAGACGCTGAGATTGCACGCCGAGGTGATCCGGCCTTACACTTGCAAGTGTGGGTCTATAACAATTATGTGAAACGCGTGATGGTTGACGATGGGGCAGCAGTTAACATAGTCCCTTTTTCTTTCCTTCAAAAGCTAGGGTATGGAGAAACCAATTGTTCCACGACTCGAAATACGCTAAGAGGCTATGACAGCCTTAAAGCCACTTCAATTGGAACTATAATACTACCGGTCACCTTAGGACCCAAAACAATCCTGACTAAGTTTTATATTATAGATCGGGAAACTAACTATAATATGATCCTCGGTGACCATGGATACACCGTATGAAGGCAATCCCTTCTACACTATTTCAAGAAGTAAGATTCTTGCATTTAGGAAAGGTGTTCATAGCCAAAGGTGATCCAAAACCATTCGATGTACACCTGGATGACCTAAAGAAAAGACCAGGCATACACTCGGAGTTTGAACTCCCAACGAACCAACTTAATAAACCTACCGACGCGAAACCAGAAGAAAAGTTGGTACCTACGATGATCTCGAAACTATGAGCCTAGCCAAGGCAACCCCAGCCCCCAAAGATGAGGCTAACACTGTAGAAACAGTATCATTAGGAACTACTGCAAAAATTGTTGAATTACTAGAACAGGATCTACCAATGTTCCTACCATTTGATTTTGTAGGCATGGGGTGCACCCTAGGTGTTGGCTCTCTTCCAGTAGTGGATCTCTACATGATAGAAGTAGAGAACGTTAACACAAAAAGTGTCCCAACGTCCATGTTCCCAGCTAAGTATTGGACTCTCCATTTCGATGGAGCTAGATGTCATTATGGAGCTGGGGTAGGTGTAATCCTTACTTCTCCCGAGGGAAAAGTCCTACCATTTTCCTTTAAGCTAAAATTTGAATGCACTAACAACGGTGCCGAGTATGAAGCCCTTCTCCTTGGCCTCATCCTAGCTAAGAGAATCGGTGTTGATAACATCAGAGTGTTAGGAGACTCGCAATTGGTAGCAAACCAAGTCTCTGAAGTATATGAAACCAGAGCTGAGCACTTACAGCTCTACAAAATGGTTGTATTGAATTTAAGCAAGGAATTTGACTTCATATCAATTGAAGCAATCCCGCGCGAACAAAATCTTCTCACCGATTCAATAGCAACCTCAGCGTCACGCTTTACTCCAAACAGTAAGTTAGAGGATACCCATTTCATGGTATCCCTTCGTGATGAACCATTGATAAAAACAATGTCAAATCCTCTTTTAAATGGAAATGAAAACAAATCTGCTATCCTAGACCACATCGATAGTGATACAACCACTCTTGATTTCTTAAACACCTATGCGGCATTACATCTTGCCCATCACGTAATAGATTTATCTTTGATCCCGCATTCATCTTCCTATTACGGGAATCCCATGACAAAGCTTCCCCTACAAAAGGAACTCAACATATACACAGTTGAGAATGGAGACAAGCTGGAGCTACCCCTAGCCCCACCTGAGTTTGAAGAAGGTAACACTTCTCTAATCGAAGAAACAATTGATATTAACATCGGAACGGAAGATGAACCAAGGATACTGAAGTTAGGATCCTCGTTAACTCCATTAGAAGTAGAAATACACACTCGGATCCTCAAGGAACATCAGAAGGTGTTTGCATTTAATTATAAGGAAATGACAGGAGTTGCACCCCACATTACGGTACACAACCTCGTCACTAAATCAGATGCAAAACCGGTTAAGCAAAAATCGAGACCAATGAAACCCAAGGTAGCTCTCATGGTAAAAGAGGAGGTAATAAAGCTCCTCCAAGTAGGATTCATCAAACCAGTTGATTACTCTCAGTGGGTATCTAATATCGTTCCGGTTCTCAAAAATAATGGAAAGATACGCATCTGCATAGACTTCCGAGACATTAACAAAGCATGTCCTAAAGATGACTTCCCATTACCATCCATAGATGTCATTGTTGATGCAACAAGCTGGATTTGAGCTTTTATCTCTCATGGATGGATTCTCGGGATACAATCAAATCAGAATATCCGAACAAGACCAAGCTAAAACCACATTTATAACTCCTTGGGGAACCTATTGCTATGCTATTATGCCATTCGGTCTCAAGAACATTGGCACTACATACCAACGAGCTATGATGTATATATTTCATGATCATTCATAAAATTGTGGAATCTTATGTAGATGACTTGTTGGCCAAGGCCAAGAAGTGTTGTGACCATCCGGAAGTGCTTCGTGTCATTCTTTCACGTCTGATAGAATACAGAGTCACGCTAAATCCAGAAAAATGTGTCTTTGGTGTGACAGGAGGGAAGCTCCTAGGTTACATTATATCATCACGGGATCGATGTTGACCCAACCAAAATTAAGGCTATTCTCGAAATGGTCCCACCTTCGGATGAATCTAGAATCAGATCATTTCTCAAAAAACTTGGTGCGATCTGGAGATTCATCCGGACTTAAGTTTCACCATTCATCCAATCAACAATCTACTCAAGAAAGATTATAGCATTGATTGGACCAAAGACTGCAATGAAGCTTTCAACGTAGTTAAGTGTTTCTTGTTATCACCACCTACGCTAATGCCACCTAAGCCAGATCACCCATTAATTTTATATTCGCGAGCCACCAATGTCTCACCTGTATGCTGGCTCAAGAAGATGATGACAATAGAGAACGTGCGATCTATTTCATCAGCCAACATTGCTCGACTATGAAACATGCTACACACAAGTGGAACGAGAATGCCTCGCCATAGTCTTTACAACAAAACGCTTAAGACATTACATGTTAAATCAAGAAACAAAGGTCATTGTAAAAATAGACCATTTACGAACTTTCCTCACGCAAGGGTCCTTGTCTAAAAAGGCTGGGCACTTTATAACCTTAATGGGTGAATTTGAATTAACATTCGTAAATCAGAAGTCGGTTAAAGGAAAATCATCACGATTGGTTAGCTAATAATCCATTAGATGGAGGTGATCTAGTAGATCTGGACTTTCCAGATGAGTGCGTATACTACATCGAAACCCGACCTTCTATCTCTGAGTGTCCTTGGTACACTGATATCATTAATTATATCATGGACCATACATATCTAGAAGGTGCTACACCACAATGAAGAAGGCGGTTACGCATTATCGTAGCTAAATACGTCATCATAGAACAAGTGCTCTATCGAAAAGCGTTCGATGGAATGCTTCTAAGATGCATCGACACAGAAGAATCCAAGAAGATTCTCCACGAATCTCACAGTGGAATGTGTGGAGGCCACTTCGGTGGCCATGCCACCGCTCATAAAATACATCGAATGGGCTATTTTTGGCCCACTCTAGAGCATGACACAGTAGAGTTTGTACGAAGGTGTCATAAATGCCAAGAATTCTCTCATGAGATTCACATGCCGGCACAAGCTCTACAACCAATCGCTACTCCATGGCCCTTTTCCACATGGGGCCTAGATTTGATAGGGAAATTCTCTCCCTCGTCTACAGATGGCCATAATTTTATAATCACGGCCACCGAATATTTTACCAAGTGGGTAGAGGCTATGCCTCTTACTACTGTACCAGGTTCTGTAATCGCCAAGTTCATTTTGAACCAAATCATTTGCAGGTACGGTGTCCCACAAGTCATTATCTCAGATAATGGGACTTCTTTTAAGAATGACGAAGTTCGTGAATTATGCAATAAATTTAAAATAAGCCATCATACAGCCTCCTTGTATTACCCTCAAGCCAATGGACAGGCTGAGGTGACAAACAAAACATTAAAAGCCATTCTCCTTAAAACGGTGAAAGAAAACAAACGAGATTGGCATTTGAAGTTATATCCGGCCTTATGGGCCCACCGAACCTCAATAAGGACACCAACAGGAGTGACTCCTTTCTCGCTAGTATTTGGGGTAGAAGTAGTTCTCCCGCTTGAGGTTGAAATACCTAGTCTCGCATTTCATTACAAGGGATCTGGATGAAGACGCTTATAGAGAAGCACGTCTCTCCCAACTAGAAAGCCTAGATGAAGCTAGGTTAGATGTTGAACAGTGGCACAGAGTCTATGCTGACCGGATGTGTTGGTAGTATAACAAAAAGGTCTATGAATGCGACATATATGAAGGTGATCTAGTTCTAAGGCTAGACAGCCCGGATCGATAAAAAGACCGGCGAAGGAAGGAAGTTCGGCCCAAATGGTTGGGCCCATACCGAGTCATGAAGGACTATGGAAATGGTGCATATCTCCTATGTATGCTGGAAGGTGAGGAATTTGGTGAAACAGTCAATTCCCTGCACCTCAAATGATTCTACGCGTAAGCAGCTAGCACTACTTGTATAATTATATCTACATTGCATCTTCATATAGATTAGGATCATTTTGTCCGCTTGTTTCGTACAAAAATTGTGATCAAGGAATTTGTTCTCAAAGCAATTCATTACAAACTCATGATGTTGTTGGCATAAACACTCTAATCGTACTTCTCTATTTCCATGATATCATCAAACTATTTCGGAATCATTTCATCAAATAAAGCTAGATATGACAAGGTCTTAACGGTAACCATGCCAAGATCTGCGGGTTTATTCTCACTTTTGGTTTCTTCTTAGGATAGGTGTCTTGCCTATGGTCTGTTCTTGAAGCTTCATGGTGTCACATCTATCCCGTGTATATCTCTTTGGAAATAAGAACACACTGACATTTTGCTCAAATAAACAAGTCAAATATAGAATCAAACAGAAAATTTTAAATTTACACATTTCCTTGCCCCACCAACCTTTGGTGATGAGCTTGCATCTCTTACTAGTGATGTAGGGTTGGGAAAGGATGGAAATGCCCTTACTCGCCTATATCTTGCCTATGGTGATAAGCCCATACTTCTTACTAGTAGCATGGGGCAAGGTGTAGGGGGTCCTCTTGACAAACAAATGTAAAAGGTCATAGACAAACAATTCAAATCTTGAAGTCTTGAGTCAAAAACAAATGAATCGGATGTCCAAAATTCCAAGAGAGTTCAAAATCCTAAAAACCAGATTTTGTCTACCATGTGGCCATCTATGGATCTAAGTCTAGATAAACCGCAAAGCAAGTTGCATCCAAAACTATGAAGTCACTTGAGTGGAGTAAGCTTGTAGCATCCTAATTTGATTCCATCAAAGCTTTGTCTATCTCTCATCACTATCATTTCAACACGTTTCACAACTTTTGCCCTTTCTAGCTCTCGGTGATGAGCCCTCACATCTTACTAGTTGCGGGGTTAGGAGTGGGGCAAGTCTATCTACTCATCATACCAGCTTATCTTCACCACTTTGCCAAAACAAATATGAAGTATCCAAAATTGCTTATAGAAACTAAGATTCAAAATCACATTGTATCTACATTATCATATATCAGCATCATGAAATACAAAAAGAAAGTAAACATTTGTATCATTTGTTCTCCATTGCATACATTCTAAAGAGCATACATGCATAACATCATAGTTCACATGAGGAAACGGAAATGCAACAAAGCCATAAATGCCAAAAGTCTGATCCAAAAAGAATATATATATATATCAAAATTCCTATACAATGCCATCATGCGCTAAGCATGGTCAAAATGCTCAAAGAGCCCGGGATATACAAAAGAATATATCATACAAAATCTAGGAGAGCCAAGTGGCTTCTCAACCCCTATGAGACCCCTCCGAAGGTGCACGCCCACGCCTAGGACTCCGGCTACGCCGGCACTCTGAGTGCATGGAGGGCTCAGGATCCCGAGGGGCAGCCACAGTCTCGCCACGAGAATGACTCCTCATTAGGCACTCGGCTGTCCTATACCCCGCTAGCTCCGCGGAGAGTCGATACCATCCTGGCCACATGCTAGACTGGGGCAAAGACATCGCATGTTCACACCTGGCCGAGGGCTCCCAAAGCATCCACAAACAACTCACAACGCGGGTCCTCTCCATGGGAATCATCAGGGTATCGGTGCATACCCTGCGAATCAAGTCCCGCCACTCATCGGCGGTCTCTGCAAACAAAGGAGAAAACAAATTAGAAATGAAACAAGAGATAAAATACAAGAGAAAACAAAAGGAGAGATAACAACTAAGGAAATCCTAATTAAAAACAAACATTAAAAGGAAAGGATGGTAACTTACTCGGATCACCAGGCCTCTAGGATGGATCTCTAGGGTCAACACCTGCCACAGATGCCGCCGCTGACTGAGGTGCTCCCCCATGGCTGGAGAAACATAGCATCCTACAACGGACTCATCCTCCCCACCATGGCCTTGGGAGAGTGGCTCCTCTAAAACCAAAGTAACTCTCTCTGCACTCTGCTCGGCCCTCTCTGCCTGCATGATATCCTGAGTGTCATGCCACTCAGGATCACTGTCCTCCTCAGTCTCTCCCCTTGTAAACTCCTCAGACTCGAGTCTATGTTGATGGGGTCATCGCTGCTATGGGCAGGACCCGCGGCAATCCGAAGCAAGGGTGCCTGAGGCGCACCGGCTCTCCCTCGGGCACGTACTACCCTCCTGGCCGCAATAGGAATGCTAGGAGTAACAACTGTCCAACCCGGCCTCTAGGACCCCCTCTGGCCTCTCAAACTGACCTGTATACTGGCGCTACTGGGGAAGCATGCCCATGTAGGGTAGGCCAAACTGCTGAGGAACTCGGCCAAAGGGGTGTATCTCCACTCGCCCCACTCTGTCAATAAGCTGCCCTGTGGTGGAGCAGGAGATCAAAGTAAGAGCCTCCTCACCCCATATACCTACCATGGTCTGATATGGTGTGGCCTCCATGTCATCGGTGGTCAGAGAAGTAACTGGTTGATGAGGTGCTCTGAGCACCGACATATCTATCCATCTGGCTGCCCTCACAGCTCCGGGATCTGTCACCTCTACACCTCTACCATAAGGAATGAAGTGCTCATAAACCCAACTCATGACCAGGGTCGGGTGGCTCAAAGACTACCCCTGTAAATGGACTACCCTGTACAAGTCATGGTAGGTAGTCCCAAGTATGTCTGCTCCCCAGGCGTAAATCCGGCCATGGCCCTCAATCTGTGCAATGATGGGGGACCAGTAATATAGTAATGTGTCTCCTCCCTTGTCCCCGATCAATCTCGAGGCAAGGATCCCCATAATAGCCTGGTGAAGCAAGGGGATGGGAAAACTAGGAATAGATCGAACTCTGACCCCCTTCTTCGAACCCATGGAGATGACTGCATCTCCCATGTAGGAAGCCCATTGTGCTATCTGGGCCCATGAACCTATTGTCTCGAGGGTGAGTCATCTCCCAATGATCGGGACCCCAAGATACATAAACATCCTCTAGTGTGATGGTCCACTCACCTCGGACCCCTGGTAATCGGAAGGTGTTCGATCAACATCCCAATAGGAGAATAAGTCACAAAGAATGTGACTAGATGGTGCAACATGTGGAACGCGTGAGATACGTAGTATCCCGGCCCTCTGAAGAGTGTCCTCCTCATCCTGTGAAAGTGCATCTAGTACTGCTGGGAGCCAGTCACACTCTCTCTCTCTCTCGGCTCCACCGAATGTACTCCTCCCTCACCTGCATACACCCAAAAACACACAAACAAAGCAAGTTAGCATCCAAGTGATATTAGAAAATCATGAAAACACATAGAAATGCTAAAAATGCAAAAACAATCTCAAACAGGTGTTCTTTTGACATTTTGTTCAAAACCCGCCCTGAGCAGGGAGGCGGTTTTGTAACCACCACCTTAAGGGCGGTGGTCTTGTAACCGCCGCCCTGAACAAGGTGGCGGTCGTGTAACCGCCGCCCTGGGTAGGGCGGCGGTCGTGTCCCGAAAACCCACGTGGGTTTTATAACTTAAAAAGCCTAAAAACACCAAAAAAGGACCGTTTTAGCTAAAAACAAAGCCTACCCAGTAGGCGCCCCCTAGATGGACCTTTTCAACCTAACATTTTTGAAAATAACCCCCCCATGACAAAGATTTTAACATTTTAAAAATTTGAAGGTAAAAATGATAAATTGAGGAAAACTAACCTGTGATCTCACGGGTCGATGATCTGCACGCGGAGGCATGATCACTATCTTGCCACAAATGTTTTGACTCTACTCTCGTAAGAAACCATCACCGTGGGTCCCAGAGCTCAGAATCAATCAAATCAACACGCGCAAATGAATAGGAAAATGGGCCCACTTTCATATATATAGCAACCTGACTTGTTTTAAAATACTTTTTTTCGCACAGGTTTGGAGCGCCGACGGAGGTAAGTTCTTACCCCCGCACAAATGGTACGTCCTCATTTCCCATTATTTTAGCGTTTATTTTCCGATCTATCTTGTCTATCTGCACTTGAGTTCTCTTTTCGTTTTGCAGGAAGCGGGAATTTTGGATGGCGTCATTTCGACACACGGACGTATCAGGTATGACTTCTAACTTCCCATTTCGGGACCGCCATACTGACCCACCGTTTTATGCCTCTTCATGGCTAAAACACTTCTCCGAGGGGGCAATATGTACGTACCCAAAATTGTAGGGTACTGCACCATCGGAACAACGTAACACGTACCCCAATGATGATACAAGTCTCCTCGCAAGGTGTTCGGGATCCGGAAAAGCTCTCCAAGTATGCGTTATCATCCCACATGCCCCGCTTAGCCCCGCGTGCTTTGTTTTTTCTCTTTTCCCCTCTTTTCTTGGCCTTTTGCTCTTCAAGTTATGAAACCGCCGCCCGCCTCGGGGGTGGTCTGGTGACCGCCTAATCAGTGGCGGGCCGTCCTAACCGCCTGCTTCAGGGGTGGTCCTTACACATTTTCAGAATGCTCTTTTAACATGACTCATGTAAATTTCAACGTTTACCAGCTTTTTTCACCGCCATAAGCTTGCATTAATGATTCTAGTTCCCTGGAATAGTGTTTTGCCATTGTTTATAGTTTAAGAGATCAATTTGGTTTTTACCTTGGGTAAATGCAAATGCTATAAATAGATGGCTTGTGCTCAAGAAAATGGCCCCTCAAATTTGCCTCTGAATTTCTCATTGCAATAGATTAGTCTTTCATTTTACTTAGAATTCTTAGTTTCTTTCATTGCATGCTTAGTTAGTGTTGTTTTGTTGTTAGGAAGCCACATATCCATCTTGTGCAAGTGTTGTTGATATTTTATCCAATCCATTGGAGTAGAATAGTTTGTTTTCAATAGGAAGCCATTAAAGTTGCAGGTTTTGTTCTTCAAATAGGATAGTTTCAGGTTCTGGACATTTTATGTTACATGACTCACAATAAATCCCACTAGGAATTACATAAGCCAAGCTCTGTACTCTTGCGCTATCCCTCTCCTACTCGCATTGTATTCAGTCTGTATCCTAAGCTGCCTTTGTCCCAATATCTACTTCTATTGATGCTAGCATTACACGCTTTTCTGGATCCACATGAACACAAAGGAATGAGGAGATCACACTGAGGGGACAAGATCACACACACCATCGGATTCACCACTATTCTACAGAATCCAAGTTCTAGCTTTCAAAGTTCTAATTAGAATCGTATCAAATAGAGTAGTTAATTACTTTATTTCAGTCAATCTTACTTTCGATATTGCCAGGGAAGCTATGGGGATTGATAGTTTCTGAGAGACTATGATTCTTTCCTCACTTCTGAGGTAGGATCGAGAGTCTTTCAAATAGATTAGATTAGTTATTTCATTGTTTAGAATAGATTTACAATTGCACAGGCAAGTAGCTATACTCGGTTACTTTGTTTGTTTTAAAATTTGACACTAGGTTAATTGTCAATTTCTAGATATATTAAAATAGTTGCTCTTTCAAATTCATTTATAAAATTCATCAGAAAATAAAAAAATATAGAAGTTATATATGTTATAGACATACTTCACATAGTTAATTTTATTTTGCTGCATTTAGTTTACATTATTGCTTTTGTATGACAATCACGGGACCTAGAGAGCCCAGGAATACGTATTCGAGCCAATCGTGCCCCAACCCAATCTCGTCATAGCCATAACTGATATAGATCAGAATCTCAGGATCCAAGTCTTCCAAACAATGGTAAACTTACAACAAATCAGTTTCCAACTGCATGGGTTAAACATAGAAGACGACCAAGCACACACATTTTGGTCAAATCAACCAAACTACAGATTACCCTAGATTCATATCCGCATGACTGTAGAAGGGTTTGAAAGAGAGCAGACCTTTGGTTGTGATCCTTTGGTCCCACAGCCAGACGTAGGAGACACTCTCACAGATATAGATACCAGCTTGAGAATTCAGGTTGCACAAACGCCTGTAAGATATTATGAGAAGATCGCACAATTATTAATTCTGAATATAGAAGCTGAAAAGGCATATGACTATTGGATACTAGGGATTAGGGATTGATTCCACACATGACCATAGCAGGACCACAACAAATACAAATCTACGGTTGTGACCCACAAATCCCACAGCCCAACGAGCCCATAGGTGAATCAGACATAGATGCTGGCCTACGTACACTAGTATTCAGATCTACTCCACTTCCACCTATCATCATCGAATAGTTATCCTTGCTAGACATAGCAGCTAACAAAGCTAAGGAGTTCTGGACTAGGCCAGAGAATCACCCATAGAGTCAATTATATTTACCATCCGCCCTATGACCTTATCTGGAGATATACACGAAACTATCCCAGGACATTTTCCACGTATTCCACAACCTATAGACCGAATCATGCCAGAGCTCGATATTGATTGGAGCCTTTGAGCAGTCATCCTTGCCGATCGATCTATCACACCGGTTCAGGTTAGGAGGGCCTTCTTTGCCTTAGATTCACAATTTCCACTAGTGCGCGTCGAAGACATCAGATTGCCCAATTAGCTTGTCTGCATCCCACACATATTTAAATCCCCACCGGCTGTCTCGGCATGACCTTGGGAGGTCGGGTGTGAGGAAAAGTTACTTGTAGATTCCTATGCTCGCTTGTCATTTTTCCATCGTATAGTGTAGTATATCTTTTTCCGGCCTCATTTTCCCTCTCAAAGAGATTTTTCTTTACGAAATATATGATTCCTTCACTAATTATTTTATTCAAGTTATTGCTTGAGATGTAAAATTGGATCCTCCACATATATCAATACCCCATGTTTTGATATTATTATTCCCACTATGAAACCTAATACTAATGTTATGAGTGACTCATCTTCTACTTCAATAAAATTCAAGGTTCTACATTATAGTAATACTTATATCATCCTACGACTAGACCTAAAGCTCCTATAACACATATTCCTACTCCTAATAAAAACCATTACGGTTTGACAAATCCTTTAATCATCCACATGAGTATTTTCTCAACCTACTTGATAAAAACATAATTCAATTACCATATAATGATCGTCACCATCCTCGTTCGCTTGAACATGAAAAAGAATGACATTTTTTTATATTAATCACGACATTAATAAAAACCATGAAAATGATTCTTATACATTGGATCGAAACTTAAGACGCTTGAAGAAAAAGGAGTTGTCTCTTTTGATACACAATGTTTAGATAGATCCATGTCCGCTCCTTTGAGACATCAATATGTGGAGGCTAAAATTAACTATGATGGTCTTTCCAAAGACATACCATTTCTCAATCTCCTATAAGAGATGTCTCTTAGGGAGGATATCCTCCTAATCAAACATTGCAAAGGAATAAATGCAAATAGATGGTAAAAGAAATAATTTTATTACAAGATAATAAATTTAAATTCAATAACACAGATGCATTTTTGTTACTAAGTAATCCACATACAAAATCAATTAATAAACAACAAAAATTTAACAAGACTGCATCTTGGGTGCTTGAAGTGGCCGAGTTTACTTTGTTTAATTATCTTCTCTATTACATCACATGGTTATGATTAATCATGTTATTATATCAATTATAATCAATACCATGATTTAACTTTGGTCACATCACATGTCATAATAAATATCAATCACATCAATTCCCATGCATAAATCAAAATTACTCTCAATCAAGTTTAATTATATCAAGTTTCATGCATAAATTAAAAAATTATTATAAAATTACATTTCATCACATGAGACAATACTCTAATCATAACTCATGCGTACTCTAATCATAACTTGTGCATGCGCACATGCGCGCATGTGTGCACGTGTGTGTGTGTGTGTGCATCTACCTATGTGCACGCGCACACACGCGCGCGTGTGTGCATGTGTGAATTTGTGCATATATGTATACATGTGCGAGGCATGCGTGTGTGTGCACATGCGGGTGTGCTGCGTGTGTGCATGTGTGGGTGTGTGTGTGTGTGCATGCACACGTGTGTGTAAATTTGAATCACAAATTCATATTTAATAAATATCACGCCCTTTATAATCATTTATACATCATCATTGTGATCCTCTTCATCACTAAAAATATATATGAGGGCTCGAGACATCGATGTTTCACTTGCATCCTAATGAACTTAGGTGCATGAGCATGACCTATCTTTGCTACACTCACTCATATAGTATCCCTATCACATCCATAAATTGGTTATGCTATGATTCTATACCAATCAACATCACCATAGATCTTGTGTAAGATTCATCCCAAATGGAGCCTTGAGCCTCTATTCCAGCTCCATAAAACTCTCATCTTGCTCACTCTGTCATACTACACATGTAGTAGCTTTCATGGCTAGAGGATTGAACAAGTAAGTGAAATTTCCCGCAACATCATCCGCATGATCTAGAATTTCATCTACCTTGACATTGCTTAGAATGTTGTAAGTCAATGTGTACACCGATGCATCCACAAGGGTGTTCATGTTAGACATAAATTATCAATACTAAAAATATTAAATGTAAATATCTATGATTTGAATAAGCAATGCTTAAATTATAATTTACTTACACTAATCTACCACTATCACCACAACATCATTTGTGGGGGCATGTAACCATAGTACCCTTTCATCTCCCATAGGTGGGGTATAGCTCCCCTACCTCATCCTACATGTGGATATCCTCTTATCCCTCTAACTATTGTTGGAAATAAATATACGCATTGGGTAACTATCCATCATTTTGTAAATGTTGTTGTGAAGACAAAATAATCCAAGTCTCCCACCTTTATTAGTGAATCCA
This sequence comes from Taxus wallichiana var. yunnanensis, assembly GCA_018340775.1. Lineage (NCBI taxonomy): Eukaryota > Viridiplantae > Streptophyta > Pinopsida > Cupressales > Taxaceae > Taxus > Taxus wallichiana. The sequence goes on along the minus strand of CM031242.1, from coordinate 562,302,870 downwards.
TATCATCTCTGCATTTGGTGGCAATAGATTATAAATAGTTTCCCCTAATTGATCATCCTCAATATTTGCATGAAGGGACCTCCTCTATGGATATGCATCTAGGGGCACGTCCTACACTACCCAAACTACAAGTACCACCCCTATCCAAGATATCACTCTTATAGACACATAATATATCTAATCTACTATAACTCCATGACATCCTTAGCCCAACCTATAGGAGTCTTATAGGGTCTCCTCACAATCCCTCTTTGGGTCAATATTTTTAGTATAGATTTATACACCATCATATCTAACCCACACCTCCTCAACAATACTCATCACACTATAAATATCGTAAGATAGTCCCAATCATCTTGTGGTCCTCCAATTAACTACACAATAGCTATATGCTCATATGCCCACATGTGTAATAATGTTATTTTTGGTACACCACATCCATGGCTTTCTAATAAAAATTGATACATGTTTCTATATAGATCGACCACTATACATTTTCCCCAAACATATCTCACTCTCTCTCCTCTATATCTCAACGAATCTCCCAAATCCTATATGAAAAAATACTTGCTCTCCATCTAATACCAAAAATGATACTAGTGACACACTAATAAACTTCCTTACTTGCGGAATTTTAGTAGTCACAACAACAGTTATTGATACAAATGGTTCTACAAAACCACTTTATACTAACCATAATCAATGTACCCTACACATTTGAAACCATACATATATCAAAAGTACCCACACCCTTTCGCCTACTATAAGAAACCTAAAAATATAATATTCATCCTCTAATGTCATTATCATCTCCCCTTTCAAAATCTAAAATGTACATGTATCGGTATTCCACCACTCACACAATTTTGTAATAGTGTGCATATTCAAGGGAACCTCCCCCAATCTAACCACATGCCATAATACAATCGTATCCATTACATATCATCCATCATCCTCTAGAACTAATTTAAATAATGTATTCATATGTCACCCCATGGAATTCCCATGCAAAAATCTCACCGTAATCACAAACAAATAAACAAGACAAGTATTAGTTCTCGATAATTAATCGTTATTCAAATTTTGATAAAACATAATCATATTCAACTATACGATAAAAAAGCATATTTCAGTTCTACAAACTAAAACTATCTCTTAGACCATATTGTACATGATGGATGGAATCATCCAAAACTACACGATTTTGTACTCCAAGACAAAAATGGATATCACAACATTTTTAATCCTAACCTACTCAAATGTGATATTTATACAAAGGTTCAAAATTATAGTATTTTTTTCTTACAAAACCATAGTTCTTTGATTCTTACCAAATCTCATGGTTTTTTTGTCTGAATAGCCCCCGCTAAAAATTCAAATCAAAATCATAAAATATCTATATCATATAGCATTGTGTCTATTTCAAAGCTCAAATCACTATCAATCAATTTTTAAGTGAAACTAATTTTGAATTTTCTACTCTACTATTTATAGTAAATGGGCCTTTTGGCTTATTACTATCCTATTTAATTAAGGTTCACTACTCAATTAATGCCTAAAAATTGTCAAGGTGATATCTAGGACTCTACTTACTAGTTTTCCACACCATTTTTGGCATCAATATAGTCATTTCACCACTTTTGCCTTTGTTGCATGACTTTGCCATGTTTTACATTATTTATGACCATGTCGTACCTTTTTCTCAACGTTTGACTTTCATCTATATACTAGAACTCAATGTTATTTCCATTACTCCAAACATTATTTCAATCAATACTTTATTTCTCTAAACATTGCTTCATGACATACATACTTTCCAATACTCAATATCCTAATTTCTATTATAAATCACTTTCAATTAAAAATAATTTGTGCTTTATTCTATTCCTTTCAATGAAGGGGGACATATGGGTTGTCTCATGAAAAACTACCTTTTCTCATACAATTCAATACAATAATATAATGAATCAATGGTTAAATCTGGGTATATGGATGCACACATATACTAAATTAGCAAACTACAAATGGAAGTGTCCTTGCATTTATAAAAAAATAGGGAAATAATTATAAAAAAATTAAATACCAATATTATAGTTATTTATTCACACTCATACAATGCTTGATGGGGGCATGATATCTCATTCCATTTCAAATTTGGAGTGATATTCAAATTTGGGACCTAGATTCGTTTGCAACAATGTGGTCCCATATGTTGGGAAGTGTTATTTTGGGGTAACTAGAAAGCCTTGTGACACTTTTCCTTTGATGTAGGGACACTAAATTCCCACTTATATTCCTTTGGTGTTAGGACACCCAATTCCCACATATTCTATATCACATATTAAGGATGAATCACCTCAATTTTCCATGAGCACAAATAAAATCTCTATATCTCCAAGTATGTTCTTATGCGAATGACACATTCTCCCAATCTTCATGTGAGTCAACCAATGAATCATGTTGATCTCTGCATTATGGTTACTTTATCAACACATCTATGGTTTTCTAATTTGAAATTATAGTGTATGACCATTTTCCTTTAAACTAACAAAATTAATTCACTAGATTTAAGGGGGCCATATGTAGACACAAAAATTGGCATAAAATAATTATTACATCATGTTTTTGAAAATTATAAGTATGGGTCTTGAAAAATGAAAATAGATATGGTTCTCAACCATACAATGTTTTCCCCTTTATTTTTGGGTCTTCCTGCTCGATGGGCTTGTTTGTTAATATTTTTAGTTTCACACTTTATATTTTGGACTGACCTTATGTGGAATCCTCTATTTAAGTTATCTCTAAGAATTTATATAATGGTAATCATCTATCCATCTACCCATGTACTAGCTAGGAATCAAGGTCAAATAATGCTTTTGAAGTGTCTTGAGGGAATTTATAAAATTCCTCTAGTATGAAACATGTGGAGAACTTTTTCATATATGTATTTTTTCTAATTCACTCCGTTGTTTTTCTAACACATCCTCTAGTTCACAAATCAAATCAATGAGCTAGGAGATATGATCACAATAAGGAGCACTAAAATAAATAGTTTAATAATATGATAAGTTTAAAGAAATTGTCCACTTTTTCCCAATTAAATTTTCCTTAAAGGTGGATGGATGTAGTATGACCTTTTGGTTCCCATTCTTAACCCTTTATTTATTCTTAGAAACTTTCCATCTTCTCGCATTGTTCTATTGTAAAGAGGATGATTTCAAATGAAGACACAATTTTTGATATCAGATTATTAGAGGCATATATCTCCCTACATAGTTGTCCCATTATGTATCAAATATATAGGCATATATATCTCTTATAGAGTTTGTCTATTTTTTATTATGCAAATATTTTTAGGCATACATATCTCCTTATAGTTTTTTCACTTTTGCATAGACTCTCAATTGCAAGGATCTACATGCATACATCTATCCTACAAGAGTTTTCTCGGTTTGTATACATATTTAATAAATTTATTTGTTTTTGCAATTACAATTTTGTTCCCACGATATAATTTTATTTTAATTCTACAATTACGAGTTTCCATTATGAATAGTGTTATAAAGCGTTAAGAACCATCATTAGTGTGTTGTCTACCGAATTGCACCAATAATTTGAATAAAGGGGGAAACCTCCTCATTGAAATTCTCTATACATAATATTCAAATGATTCTTTCCCCTATCCTATGTGTTTTACATATACTAATTCTACTCTAGCCAAATACTACTTTTAATGCATCTCTTACAAAGCATATGTATCCATATATTTTATTAATAACACCCAATACAAAAGAAAAGAGTTAGGATGGAAGGTTCCTAACACTCTAATTCAAATTCCAGTGACTATCGATAAACTATATTGCCTAATGATATGTAATAACAGCAAACTATTTAAGCAACAAATAATGTGACCACTTATTGAGTGGTTGTAACACAATCGCATACAATTCTTGATCATATACCGAATATTTACACTTTGCATAATCCAACTTCTGACTAAAGTATGTTATTGTTATTTCTTGAATTGATATTGTTTCAATTTTTACGCCAATTACATCACAATTTAGCTTAAAAAATTGTACGAAGTATGGCAATGCCAAAACTAGTTACTCAATTACCTTTCTTTTCGACTTCTAAAAACATTTTTCCTAGTTTTGGTTATCTACACAAATTCCTTTCTATCTCCTCATATGATATTTGTGACATGTACACACTTATTGTTGAAATTCCTATAGAAAATTTCCAAACCATGAAATCTTGACACTTCAAAAATACTCATAAGTGTCAACCAATCCAATATAGCTTTCACCATTTCTAGATCTATCTTCAAACCTTCTTGAAACACTATAAAACCTAAATGTACAAGTTGTTCTTTCATAAAACTACATTTATTCACATTCATCAACAACTTCTCATCTTACAATCATTACATTACTTTACGTAAGTTCATTGAATGCTACTCCTTTGTCTAATTAAATATTAGAATGTCATCTAAGTAACTTATGATGAACTTACCCAAAACTGGTTTTAGGATATTGTTTCTTGATTCCCATGAAAATAATATGTGCATTACTCAACCGAATATTATAACCAAGAACTCAAAGAAACATTATTTTGTGTTGAATACATTATTCTATTCATCTTTTTCCCTTATGCGAGATCTAGAGTTATCCACTCTTCAAATCTATCTTTGTGAAATATTGCACTCCATTGAGACAATCAATCATGCTATCTATGTGTGGAAATGAAAATACCTACTTAATTATGATCTTATTTATTAATTTAATACCAAATGATGCAAACACGGGTAGGAGTCCTATTAAGAACTATTGAGACCATACATTGTTATGAAACAACAAACCCTATTTTTGAATCAAAATTTTTGAACACAAAAGTAATTATAATAAACCATACTTCATTAATGTCTTTGAGGAGATAAAAACTACATAAACATGAGATTGTAGACACTCAAATTTGGAAATTTACGTTTTTGACACTACTTGTTGAAATTTTGGTTCTTGGTTAAGATAAATACCCACATTCTAATCATACTCAATCTAATTTTCCATTTATTTCCTAACTTGCTTGTTTCACACACCGATGTGTTAAAAATTCTATATACAAGTTTATGTAATCAATGCTTAAGCTCTTACCATAATTTTTAACTCTCATATTTGATTCACCTTCTCCCTATCCAAATCTATACAATTAGTTCATGTTATATAATATGGTCTGGCTAATCTGTATTGTCTGCACCGACGCATTCTCCAACTCTGTTTTCAATGTACTCTTATTTATTGGGTATTTTTATCCCCCTCGGTCGTCCTTATCATAATATTTCACCTTTAAAACCCTATATAAGCAAGTTAACACTGCCTCATTTACTCACATAGAAATCATATGGAATTCTATTGACATACTCTCTTATAACACTAAAAAAGGGCACTCAAGGCTCACTAAATCCTCCTAAAATTGATGCACATCCATTAGGGAAACCAATACTATAGTTGTGAAGCACTCAAACAAGTCAAGGATTCTATCTTCCCTCATATCCTAGTACCACAAGTTCCTATTTGAAATTCTTAGCAAAAAACAACACAAGAAAACATGATAAAAATGTTAAATTTGTCAATTAGTTACATCCTTATAGATATCACATGTTACGTAGAGAACTACATTTGGTTTGATGCCTATTTAGAGTAGTGCTAACATAAGCAGTGCACAAGGTGCATCATGACCCAAATTCTAACCTTCTTACAATGTCTTCTACCCATGGTTAGGGCTTTAGAGTGATAAAGTTGATTACAAAAAATATTGAGACTGCATACAACAACTAAGGTTTGATAGTGAAGTTCATTTCAAGGCCACTGTTAGGTTGTGGAGATAGATTGCTTCAAAATAAGCATGCATTACATGTGGTTAGTTTACACGATGAATCGACATTGGTCAAGCATATTAACCGGTGTTGGTCAATATATTAACCTTCCTTCGGTCAACAAATTAAGCGCCATCGTCAACAGATGAACCACCATCGTTAGGGTAATCAACACCAATTACTCGTGCATGAAATTTTATATTTAACTCATGGGAATTAGATCTAACTTTTTTATAAAGTTGATCTAAAGGTTGTAAATGTATAACTAAGGTGCCCTAAGTTTATAGATGCTTATATAAGCATGAAAGCTAGGGTTAAATGTTTTATTATTATTGATAAAGTGGGTTGAAGGGACCCATTCCCTATTCAAAATGATGAGGCTAAATCCTCAGGAAAACAAAAGGGCTACAAAAGCCAAACAACAGCTGCATACCAACTTCAAAAAAGATAAAATTATCCTAAAATTACTTCCCACCCTGGGATGGAAAATAATCATCAATGCTGCCCATGCATCCTTTTTTATTTTTCCGCTTCTTTACCTCTTGCCATTTTCCTAGATCGGATGAAATAACCAAAGTGCAAGGTCACTGGGATTTGCCAAAGCCATCGAATTATCTGGCACAAAATCTTGATCTGATTCCAAACTTTTTGAAGTATGTCCCCTTTTATGCCACCTCCAACCAAGTGGTTTTCCGAAATCCCATCTCTGTATCATTCTTCTCTGTAACCGTTTTACCGTCAGAGGTAGGATTATTTGGATTATCTTTAAAATTTGATGCAGAAACCAAATCCGGGTTTACAGAACCCCATCCACTCAAAGATGTTGATCCATTTTTTCCCCCAGTTTCGATTCTTATTGAAGGGACATGAGGCTTGCAAATGTCCCGCATTTCTGCACAATCTACATCAAAATGTGGTATTCTCATAGTCTAAGACCTGGGTATGCTGAAAATTACCAAATTTAAGGTTGATTCGATCAGGTATTCCTTTTCTTAAATCAATTTCAACGCAAATTCAGGCAAACGAACACAGACCTGAATGTGTTCTATCCAAATCCTCTTTTATAAATTTTCCCAAAACATTCCCAATATCTTCCAGGGCATACCACAGATGTAATGGGAGGTTAGGAAGCCTAACCCAAACCAGTGTTTTGGCCACCGAATAAGTATTTAGATCGAAATCATGGGAACCATGGAGTGATAAATAAACCCACATGTCCCCAGAACCAAGGACCATCTGTCAAACAACGTTGGTAATCTTCAGGTTCCCTAAAATGGACAACAAAAAAACCCTTGGAATAGAGAGATATTTCACATTTATTGGTCCAATTTTTGAAAACCCACTGATACTACAGAGCAGTGGAGGAAGGCAAAAACCCATTAAACCTACCAACCACTGCATCCCGTGATAAGTTTTTGAAATATTCTTCAACTTCTAGATTTTCTATGGTGAGCGAAGGAATCTCCTTGACTAGATCGACCAGGTAGGCCTAGTTATTTGATGTTTGCTTGCCCGAGGAATGGCCACCCCTATTTTCTAATGCATCTTTGAAGGAAGTAGCCTTCTAGTGATTCCCAAGCCACGGTTGCCTGAATCTCCACCCCTAATTCCTATCACTGTTTCTTCCTGTCCACCTGCCCCATCCGGATACACATTCGTTTTTGGAGCCCTAGGTTAGGGCACAGATCCTCCTCCTCCTTACCTCAGACGGCTCAGTCCCACACTCCACCACCAGCCCGTGACCCCCATTACTCTTTCGGTTCCATTCGCGGCATCTATCTACACAGGATCCTCTCGTTTCCTGCTGATCGACTCCCTCCATAGTCGTGCCTTCCCCATTCTCGTTCTATTCAAAATATTGGTTCAACCTCCCCAATGAAATAAAAACATGTTATTTCCTTCACATTTTAGGTATTACTTCCTTGAAATCAAATATACGGTAATAATCCCCTCTAATTATTCCCTCTTAACCCTCAATAGAATTTCAAGCTAGGGGTAGATGTTACTAAGGCATGTAATTGATTATTATTGCATGTGGAATCCTTGATTGAGAGGATGAAGAAGAAGAGAAAGAAAGAACATGTTACATGAAGACAAAGCTTCCATGGAGAGGAGCTGGACAAAAGGAAATAATAGGTACATCTGAATGGTGAGAAGAGGGTAACATCTTCTATTGTATTTCCTTTGTAGAGTTATTGTCTCATTATAATGGCTTGCATAGTATGCAAAGCACATAGAGTTTCTTCTTGTAGATCCACATGTTGGTGAGATCTTGTATTGTAGATCCATGTAGATCTAGTCTTATATTGTTAGATCCATAGGTTGTTGTGAGATATTGTATTCATAGATCCATGAGATCATGTTGTATTGTTGATCCATGTAGATCTAGATATTGTAGAGGGTTGTCTTTATGTTTGCACATGTTGATGTAGTGATGGAGAGATAGACTTAATTATTAGTGCACAGTTATAGTTACACGTATGGTAGACCCATGTGAGAGGTCTTGTTACGAGATCCCAGAGAGCTCGGTTGTAGTTCGAGTTGTAATAGTTCCTAGTTATGTGAGATATGCTGGTGGTTTTGGAGGCACAATTGTAGTGCACTCATGGAGATCCGTTTAGAGATCTAAAGGAGAGGAGATACTCTTGGAGAGATGCATTGTACTCTTGTATTGAAGAGTTTGTTTGTACTCTTGTTATTTTATATATATGAGATCTCTATCTTTGGTGGACGTAGCCCACATTAGGTGAACCACGGTACATGCTATGTTATGTGTGTGTACTTTGTTTTGATTTGGATTATTCTAGTTTATACTTCCTGTTGTAGATTTTGGGAATTTTTTAAATCATGTGTGCATGATTTTGTTTGTTATTAAATCATATCACTATTCTCGTAGTCCCGAATTCCCAACACCACCAATGCACCCAAAATAGTTACAAACCAATTATGAAGGCATCCAAGAGTGTACAAAAGGGTCAAGACTAGATTATACATCATGATCATACCATGAGTCCTATACCAAGAGATTTACATATCACAATTCTAAAGTGAAGGTTTTCCAAACACTACACTTCCAATTTCTCTAGTATGTCTTCTAATATTCTTCTTGTACAACTTTATATAGCTAATTATCTATCTTATGCATTTTAAACTTGTATTCATTATTTAAATAACCAATATGTTATTCTGATTTCATATAATTAATGTTAGAAGTTAATTTATTATAATAGCTCCTAGTATGTAGACCTTACATTCCTTTTTATTGTTGTATATTTCATAATAAACTTGGTTAATCTAAAAAGGGTGTAGACATTTTGGTTAACCTAATGTCTAAATCGAATACTTATTGTAGAAACCCTAGTTATCCTAGGGTATCTTCTAATAGCATTATTGGGTTAATATTTTAATTTTGCATATGTTTCTTTCCTATGCCCTATTTTCATACTAATCATCTTTATAATCAACCAATTGTGCATATTGATATTTTTCCTCCTCACAAGTGTCATTTCTCATGGTTTCTTCTCTATTACATATCAATATGAATCCATTTAGGCTTGATCTTGTTAATGATCTACTAATACATGAAATTGAAACTAAAAGTAAACACACTTATGGTTATAACCACGATGAGGAAAACATTTTTAATCATACAAAAATGGAAATTTCATCTAATTTCAGTGATATACTTCAAACAAATCCTCATCATATTGAGCCTATTGTTAAGATTATGCTTACTTCAAATATTTCTTGTGATAAAAAATCTAATAAATCATCACTTTTTGGGACATCTAATGTTCCTATTTCCATTATTCCTACATCTAATCCATAATGTCCCCGTGTCATGCCTACATCAACCACTATTCCTAGAATGTTAATCATAGTGGATCTCATGTTCTCTTCTTCTAGCACGTAGGCCCTTAAAATCCATGTTCATACTTTACAATATAAAATCTTACAATTACAACAAGATACATCCACTACTTCTCATGCCATGAATTATAATCAATTGCTTCATAATCAACTTACCCCCGACATAGCATTTTATCAATTACCTCTTTGTTTTGTTTCTCCTAAGTTACCTATTTATGATGGAAAGAGTGATCCCACATAAGCACCTTTGATCATTCCACATGGCTTGTTTTGACTATGCCTCTCATGAAATCTTGCTCACCAAGCTTTTCCTTAGGATTATTAAGGACTTTGCCTTCTTATGGTTCTATGATATACCAACACATTCTATGTGATCTTTCACTGCTTTGGCCAATCAGTTGCTTGTAAAATTCTTTATCAACATTAGTGAAAAAGTTTCTTATGCTCAAATGTCTAAAGGATGGTAAGGGTATAATGAACACATAAGTGATTATGGTTTACACTATAATACTATGCTCGCTAAAATGAATAACACCTTAGTCAATTTAGTGAACTTCAAGATCTCTTCACCCAATTCTTGCTTATTCTATTGCAAAACGTTTTTAATCTTTTATAATCTCCCCACATTTTATCATCTATGCCATACTCTAATGGAATGTGAGGCCAAATTATTACACATGAATAAATTCAAGTATGTTGCTAGCTCATCTTATGCATATAATTTCAAATTACCAACTAAATATACATTCAAAGGAAAAGTTACTAATAATAAGGCTAATCTAAGAACATTGTTAATGATATCTCCAAACCTACCAAGCTACAAGTGTAACTTGCATGAAGTTGATTCATGTGTTTATCTTATGCTCCCCACATTATGATAAAACAATTATTTAAGTCCAATCTTGTGTCTCTCCCTCCGCCTTGATTGAGGTGGATGCAAGAAATACTCATACTAAGAGTTTTGATCATAATACATGTTGTGATTATCATCGATGTATTCATCATCTCACTAATTTTTGTATCAAGTTAAAACATGTTATATAATATCTTATTGATGTCAAAGTAATCAAATGGGATGAGCTCACTGAATCTTCTAAGCCTACTAATGATAATGTAGAGCTACAAAATTTAATGAACTTTTTCCTCGTCATGACTATGAAAAATCTAGATATGAAATGCATAACACCTATCATGTGGTACAACCTCTTCCTTCCTATGAGCACCCACTAGATGAAATTATTGGCACTATTGTTCCTACACCACTTTCAACACGAGGAATTACATTTGATGACTATGATTTGGATGATACCCTTATTTTGGATACTCTATACATACATGCATCTATCAATCAAGTTCTATCCACCCAACAAGGATAATATATGTAATTTCAAGCTACTTCACTCCCTAGGTTATTCTAAGAAACACATTACATGTATTGTTAACATTGTTTATGGTCATATTATTATACCTATCATTATTGGTCATATTCTTGCTCGGAGTTCCATTCATAGCGACTTTCACTCTTAGTTCGGGTGACGTGTTTAGGAATCCTTGGTTATGTAATATTATATTTGACCCGTCTATTTTTTACTAATGGGTTAAGTTCATTCACTAAGAGAAGCTTGTCACAATAAATGGTATTCATTACGAGGATTCTCTTTTGATATTATCTCATCTTGTTCCTATGATTTCTCATTCTAAGTCTCCTAAGCATCCTTCTTGTGCAAATATTGTCTCTAGAAGCTCTATCCCTTCGAGTCTCTAAATAGGGATTCTAGCACACATGTTATCTCTATTGGATCTCTCCCTCCTAATTATTCTAAAAACATATCCTTTCACATATACTACATATAGTGGTTCTCGCACTCCTAGGATTCCCGATAAGTCTTCTAGTGCACATATTATCTCTCATGGATATCTTTATTTGAGCCCTCCTCATAGACCTAATCCATCACACATTGTCTCTCATGGATCTAGTCCACCTCTATCTTCTCCCCAAGTTTTCTACGACACATGTTATTGTTTCACCAATAAGTTTTACGCTTTATAGGGCGAAAGCAGATAAAAGGTAAAATGGTTAAGGAGGAATGCCTGTGGGGCGAAGGTGGAAGGTAGAATGCATGCATTAATGAATTTTTGATCCAAGTTGATCGTGAAGAGATTCCCTTTGGATAGGATTAATGACCTATAAGAAATACAACAAGACCACAAGATAACATTAATAATATGGGTTAGTGGACTGCCTAGTAAATGTTAGATCCAATAAATGAGGTGCTTCCTAGAAGGTTTTTAATCCTCTTTCAAATATAAATTAATATTACAAATATCATGAAGTAAGGAAATCCTACTGTATTTATATGATTTAGGTATCTCGTGTAAATACAATAAGAAAATCTAATCTAACATGCAAGGTTATGATTAGATTTGGAGGTTTGGTAGGTTATTTTGGGTTTTACAGGTCTGACAGGGGTCTGGGATTGATCGGGTGAGGTCTGGGTTAGTTTTGGTTGATCGAGAGGCGTCTGGTCAAAAGGAATGAAATGACACAAAGATTGATATCGGTCAGGTGACCGATGTCGGTATAGAGGTGAAACCGATGATAGTTAGGTAACCGGTGTTGGTAGGGGCAATTGACAATAATTTGATAAAAATGGTTTTGGGATTCTCTATGATTACACAGAGAGTGAGAAGGGTGTGGTTAGGTTCATAATATTATTGAGAAGACTCGAGGGATACATAGGGGAAGTCATAGAAGGAAAAAATGCTATAGGTGGTTGGGTTGGTAGATTAGTGAGGAGGTGGAGATAAAGGAATACAAGCAAAAATAAAGTATAATGAAAGAGGTAAGGAATCTATAATTTAAGAAAGCACAATATGATTGAAATCACGAATACTTACTTGCCTTTATAGATCTGGTAGGTGAAGGTGGATGGTAGTTGATCCGTGAAGAGATTCGAAGTCAGTGTGTGGAAGTACTCCCGTAGTGTTCCCATGAGTATTCCAATACTCTAGAAGGAGAACCAGATGATTGCTTGGGCCTGTGGTTGAGTATTTTGTGTCATCTGGATGCTGAGAGGCTTTGGATTCATGCTTGAATGTAATAGTTCTCTCAAAACTAAAAATGACCAACCTAGGTAAAAGGTTGTAAGTTTTATACAAAGTAACCGATGGCAATTAGGTGACCAGCCCCGACCGAGGGATAAGCGGCATCGATTAAGGTGGCAAAGTCTAGGTTTACCAAAAATAGGCAAATCTTCCTAGATTTTGCATGTTTTCCAAGTTGAGTATGCTTAGGGAAGTAGAGTTATCGTTAGAAAAGGTAGGAAGGTCATATAAGAAGTCCAATTAGGTTTGAAAATAATTCTTAGTTAGTTAGGTCAAGTGGTGACTTAGTGCGAGGGTGATGACTCAGTCACTATGAGTTAAATGCCCCTAGAATGGGTCAGGGGAGGTGTCATGGTGAGGTGGAGGTGTGAGGGTGAAATTAATTTAATTAAAATAATTAAATTAATTAATAATGTGAAGGTGAATATATTAGTAATAATTAGTAATGAGGCCATGGTGTGTTTAATTAATTGAAAGGGACCAAGGGGAGTGTGACCCAAATTTGGTGTCTACATTTGCCCCTTTTTGTCACATACCTTGTATTGGTAAGATATGCTAACAAAAACAAGAAGTCGGTGTCCTAGGTATGAGTGGAGATTAGGTTGCCCCAAGTATGGATGAAAGTGATCCCCTCAAACCAGGAACTGATGAGGTAGGAAATGAAGTCGGTGAATGGTTTGATAAATAGGTTGTTAATAAAAACAAGGGTGGATGGGTTGTAGGTAAGGGTAATGGTCGGGCGAGTAATAGGTAATGACAATAAAATGCACGCACACATATAGATTGTGATAAGGTACCAGGTTGAAGATCTTACAAACTCTACTTTGTCAAAGGTTGATAGGTTTATCCAAATGAGGTTGAAGTGGTTTAGGTATCCAAGGTATAGGATATGGTCCTAAATCACAACTAGGCAAGGTGTAGGAACGGGTAATAGGTTTTTTTCTAGGGCACCAAAGGTTTGGTTAGGATAAACATCATGACATTAGGAAAGGTAAGGTCATTAGGCTAAACCACATGAGTAACATCATCACAAGTTATAGTGAATACATGAATTTAAATGTCACAAAAGGAGGTTCAAGTTAGGGTATGTAGGTTAGGGCATAGGTAAATAACATGTCCCTAAACGTAATTAAGGAAATGTATAGGTAATGTAGGCTTGTGGGTGATTTTTTAATAGGTGTTGGGAAGGGTAAAAATTGTTTGAAAACATTATTTTTAGGAAAAGTGGGCATAGTGTGGGTCAAATGGATATGTGTGGTGACCGATGCCGGTTAGAGATTAACCAATGTCGGTTGGCTAGGGCATGACCTGACCGATGTCGGTCATGTCAATTTGGGGCTAAAAAGGTAAAATCCATGTTTTACTGGATTCATTTGTTTCTTTGCCATTTGTGGAAAACGATAGAGAAGATGTGGAAAGGTGGAAAGCAATGGTATGAGGTCTCTAGCTAAGTTGGCAAGCTACTAGCAGGTGATTTGGCATTTGGTAGGCGGGTCCATGAGATCGATTGGAGTGATTTGATTAGTTGTGAGGGGAGGAGCAGATTTTGTCATGACAGAGGTGGGAGAGGGGGCGGGTGGACCATCGGCACAATGACCCAAAGTGCCTTTGTGGAGACAATCTTTGAGTAGAGGTAGGAGACATTCCTAAGCCTGCATGTGATTGAAAATATTTGTTTAATTCGGGTAAAATGTGGGTGGGAATTTTATTTTGAAATTGTGGGTAAAAAGGGGTGAAATAGGGAAAATGTAGGTTAAGTAGGGTTGGGAATGAATGTAGGGTAAATTTGGGTGGGGTGGGGTAGGGTTTTAGGTTGTTTTTGTTGATTTTTGACAATGGGGGATGAGGGTTTTGGTTTTATGGCCAAATCGGTGATTGATCGACGTCGGTCATTGGTTGGTGGATGTCGATTGGTTTGGGATGGCATCGGTCAATGTTGGGGTACTGAAGGCTGGTCAAGATGACCAATTAAGGTCAAGGAGGCTGATGTCATTCACCGTATAAAGTGATTTGGGTGAAAGAAGAGTTGGATGGGAAAGTTAAACAGGCAAGGTAGGGGTAGGTGAAGACTAATGTAGGTGGAAGAGGGTAAGGCACAATTTGGCAGGTGTGTGATAGGTATGTAGGTGAAATGATCGAGGATATTAGGTAAGTATGATAATGGAGACAATAGGTTCTTAGGGGAATTAGGTAAAGGGGTAGGTATGATTGATGTGTTTTAGGTATTATTTGGTACAAAAAGGGCTAAGTATGAGGTGAGTTTGATATTTGGGTAATAGGTGATTGGAGAGGGTCTCGACTTGTGGTGTTGGATAATGTAGGTGAGAGATCAGATGACTATGAGAGATAGAGTACCACCTCTATTAGTATAGATGTGGCCTAACGTGACATGTGTGGTGAGGAGTGGGAGCACATAACAAATGTGGGACTTAGTTTGATCAGGCGCTATAGGCATATAGGTGAGATCCTAGCTTGATGGTCACTCTCATTGACATATGGGACTCCACAACCAATACCTTTCATTTAATGATTGGCGAGATGACCATCACATTGGAGGATGTGTATAGGATCATGTAGATTCCTATTATTGGGGAGCAGTGTATTCGATTTCGATGGAGGTGTCGGTGGAGCCCATAGTGGTGATATTTGGTGAGGTGATGGGCATGTTGAGTTATCACAATGCGATTCTGAGTTATGGGGATATGTATGTGGCATATCCACATGAGACCAAGCTATCTATTTTGATGATGGTGGTAGTAGGCTATTTTTCTCTCCCAGATTCTAAGGGTGGAAGATTTCCACGAGCACTGATGGCGGTGCTTAGGACATGATCGAGGAGTGGATATATTTTGCTTGGGCACCAAATTTTCTATTCCAGTTGTATTGGGAGTTATGGGCCTATTGTGTTGATTTGTGGAGCTAAATTACTTCATTTTAGCATATAATTAGAACTTGTTGGAAAATATAAGAAGTGGCATCGGTCACCCAGGACCGGCATCGGTCAGTATGAGCGACATCGGTTAAGCAAGTAAGGACTCATCGGCGGTTAGGCGGGAACAGTGTCGATTGCACACGTGCGGCGAAGTTTTAATTAACTCTCGAGAATTATATCTATTTTTAGCATTAAAATAGATTTATTAATTGTAATTGCATGGCTAAGTGCCCTAAGTCTATAAACAACTATATAAGCATAAAATCTAGGGTTTAGAAGTAAGAGAATTAACAAGAATTAGAAAGAACTTGAAAAGGTTGGTGAGAGAGAATTCTTGGTGATGAAGCAAAAGCTTGAGAGAAAGAAAGTATTGTACATCTGAGAGGTGTGGAATATTGTAAATCTTCATTGTATATCTTGTCAAAGCTTTGGATAATAGATTGGCTTGTTTCTTGGTGGACGTAGCCCACACTGGGTGAACCACGTTAAATTTGGTGTTGATTTATGTCTCTTGTTTTGTATACTTCTTCTAGTACAATATCTACTTTTATTTGTATATATGCTTAGATATGATATATTATCTGTACAATCGGTGTGCTAACCCCAACAACTGGTATCAAATCTTTGTTTGAGGGTTTTGTGTGTTGACAAATTTACTCACAAAGGGTTTTTGATTGAGTGGGAGCTACAACAATGGCAGAAGAAAATAAATACAAAGTAGAGAAATTTGATAGCTGAAATTATCAATTATGGAAGATGCAGATTGAGGATTATCTGTATCAAAGAGATTTGTACTTACCATTGGATGAGAAGTTTAGACCTACGAAGATGACTGATGAAGAATGGAAGATTCTTGACAGAAAGACTTTGGGATCTATAAGATTGAGCATGGTAGTATCCATGGCTTCCAATATTACAGAAGTGGCTTCTACGGTAGAGTTAATGAAATCTCTTGCTAATTTATATGAAAAACCTAGTGCTTCAAATAAAGTTTATTTGATGAAGAAACTATTTAGTTCTAAGATGCATGAAGGTGAATCTGCCTCTAGTCATTTGAATGATTTCCGATCTATTGTAAATCAGTTAAAATCGGTTGCATACCATTTGATGATGAAGTAAAAGCACTTTTATTCTTATGTTCTTTTCTTGATAGTTGGGACAACTTGGTAATGGTTGTTAGTAATACAACATCTACTAATAATATTTTGAAGTTTGATGATGTGGTTAGTATAATCTTGAATGAAGAATTTCGCGGCAGAAGAGTATTAAGGAATCATCATCTAGAAATGCTTTGAATTTAGAAAGTAGGGCAAAGAAGGAGAGATCCAAGAGTAAGAGTAATGGGAAACCAAAGTCAAGGGATAGCAGATCTAAATCCGTAGTAAGGGAATTACTTGTTGGAAATGTGGAAAGAAAGGACATGCAAAAAAAGATTGTTGGTGAAAGGATAAAGAGAACTAACAACCATATAAAGGTAAAGAAGAAAATCTTGTTGTATTAGATGTAATGTAAGATGCTCTTATTCTTTCTTTAGATATTAGAATTGAATCATGGGTTTTACATTCAGAGCTTCTTTCCATGCAACCCTAATAAGGGTTATTTCAAAAATTATGTCCAGGAAATTTTGGGCATGTTTATTTGGGTGATGATGAACCTTGTAGTATTCTTTGGTGAAGGGAAAGTTCATCTAAAATTACAGAATGAAAATACATGGGTATTGAAATATGTGAGGCATGTGCCAAACCTCAGGAGGAATCTTATTTCTGTTGGACAAATAGGTGAATGCGGTTACATGGTTACTTTTACGGGAGACACTTGGAAAGTCACCAAAGGTGATTTTGTTGTGGCAAGAGGTAAGAAGGTAGGAACATTATATTTATCTACCTATATTACTAATTCCTTTTCTACATTATCTACTTTAGATTCATATGCATGCATGTGGCATAACCGGTTGGGTCATATGAGTCAAAAAAAGGAATGCAGATCTTAAAGGCTAAGGGTAAGTTATCAGATTTGAAAGATTTAGATCTTGATTTCTGTGAGCATTGTATCTTTGGAAAGCAAAAGAGAGTGAGATTTCTCAAAGTTGGGGCAACTAAGAAGGAGAAGAAATTGGAGCTTGTACACTCAGATGTGTGGAGACCATCTTAGGTAGCTTCTCATGGAGGATCCCAGTATTATGTTACTTTCATCGATGATGCTACAAGAAAGGTATGGGTTTATTATATTAAACGTAAATCTGATGTTTTTGAGACTTTTAAAAGATGGAAAGCCCTTGTTGAGAATGAATCAAATTATAATTTAAAGTGCCTTAGATCTGACAATGGTGGTGAATACTGTAGCAAGTCTTTCAATGATTATTGTTCAGTGAATGGGATACATAGAGAAAAATGGTTCAAGAACACCACGGGAGAATGGTATTGCAGAAAGAATGAATAGGAAAATCATGGAGCGTGCTAGAAGTTTGAGGAACTCGGATGTTCTAGCTTTGTCTACTAGAGAGGCAAAGTATGTTTGCGGTATAGAGGCTAGCAAGGAGATGATATGGATGAGTAGGTTAATGGAAGAGTTGGGAAAGGAGCAAGGTTATTGTAAATTGTTCAGTGACAGTCAGAATGTAATTCATTTGGCAAAGAACTCAATGTTTCATTCAAGAACGAAACACATTCAGTTAAGTTATCACTTCATACGGCGGTATTAGAGGATGGACGGTTGAATCTGGAAAATATTCATACGAGCAAAAACCTTGTGGATATGCTGATGAAGCCATTAGCAAAGGAGAAGTTGGAGCTACACTCCACTTCTATTGGTCTTCGAGTTTGAGACTTGAAGAGGAAGAAACAAAGCTAAGGAAGAATCCAAGAATGATGTTGTATAGGTATGGTGCAATAATTAATCTCCAAGTGGGAGATTGTTAAGTTGTGGAGCTAAATTACTTCATTTTAGCATGTAATTAGAACTTGCTAGAAAATACAATAACCAGTATCGGTTAGGGGGGAACCAGCATCGGTCACCTAGGGTGGCATTGGTCGGAGTATGGCCCGGCATCGGTTAGGCGGAGAACCGGCATCGGTTACAATGCGAAGTTTAAATTAACTCTTGGGAATTATATCTATTTTTAGCATTAAAATAGATTTATTAATTGTAATTGCATGGCTAAATGCCCTAAGTCTATCAATGACTATATAAGCATAAAATATAGGTTTAGAAGTAAGAGAATTAACAAGAATTAGAAAGAACTTGAAAAAGGTTAGTGAGAGAGAATTCTTGGTGATGAAACAAAAGCTTGAGAGAAAGAAATTACTATACATCTAAGAGGTGTGGAAGATTGTAAATATTCATTATATATCTTTTCAAAGCTTTGGATACTAGATTGGATTCTTTCTTGGTGGACGTAGCCCACATTGGGTGAACCACGTTAAATCTGGTGTTGATTTATGTCTCTTGTTTTGTATATTTCTTCTAGTAGAATACCGCTTTTATTTGCATGTATGCTTAAATATAATATATTGTCTGTACTGACCAGTGTACTAACCTCAACTTATTGTAGGTACATGAGATTTGATGTGTTGTACATACTTGTTACATTGTTGGGTGTATGAGAATATTGTGTGTGTGTGTGTGTCTAGTTGGGTTACCACAACAAGATGGGTTTGGGGGTGGTTTGTACAGAGTGGATTTTAGGAGATGGGTACCAATCGGGGTACAATCAAGAGTGGTCAGGGCCACATATGATGTTATATACTATAGGAAATTTTGGAGGGCCTATCAATGGTAGATATCGTGTGGCGGCCATATGTTGGTTTTCAAATATTGAGATGGATACGGGGGCGGCGTCTGCGGTGAGCGCAAGATGATACTCGTGGACAGGGTCAGATGAAAATTTGGATTGCGGTAGGACATGCCCCCACCTTTCCCATAGTACCGTAGAGATGACGTGGAGAGACCCATGTCTCCACCATGTTTGAGTGATCCCACAAGATGGGAGAAGTAGGTGCAAGATCAACGGATTGATGATGTGAGCATTACCGATGTATACATGCAGTGGTGGGTGCCACAACTACGGGTGACACCGAGCGAGGCAAGGGTAGCTTGATTTAACTACGGTCATAGTTGAGAGATGTTCATTACGAGGAAGGTAACTTCCCTATAGGCACATATTACGGGGTTGCGGGGAGAGCGACATGGGTGTAGGCACGGTGACCACCTTGCGGAGACACAGGTGATGACCGTCACGAGGCCCAGTAGCTTGAGACATAGGCTCTCACACAGGGTGGAGATGGGGATGGATGGTAGGTAGCATCCTTACATGAAAATGTGGCTGGATTATAGGGATAGTTGGCCATAACACAAGCACATTTTGTAGCTTTACATGCCCAGGAATCATGCACAGTACCCTTTGCGAGGCACGGGATAGGGTCCCATTGTACAGGGTCCTACACCAGGAAATAGTCCAATTTGTTAGGGAAGATTTCATAGGTGGCGGTGAGGATGATGAAACTACATGTAAAGCTGTATCCATGGCGAGGTTCGGGGATGCCTTGAACAGCGCGCTACTTATCGAGGACCATTTAGTGACTGCGGTATTAATGTGCTCTCCTACACGAGGCACCGAGCTCGGTAGGAAGCTAATGAGCAGACTAGATCCAGGACTCACAACTCATGTAGAACATGGGGTTATTATCCCCGAGAGACGGGGGGCCGGGTGAGGTTACTAATTCTCGAGATACCATACTCGAAAAAGGGCCGGGAGGAGGAGATGGAGGTCATACATGGACCGGACAGAGGGTGGTGATATGATGGCGGGGGTGATTGAAAGGAGAGAGGAGGGCATCAGGTGGGGGTGATTAATATCCATAGTGAATATTGCACTATCATTTTTATTTTGATATATATACCGGTTTATGTCTTGAAGATACGAGATTGTACATGAGAGTTTTGAGACAATGATACTTATTTATATCTATGTATATGTATTGATTCACAGACACTCCCATTTTATATTTGGTGATGTTTTTGGATGGATGATGTACTTGTTCCAATTTCCATTGCTATTGTGTATCATGGGAACTAGGTGAGTTAGGCATGATTATGTCTAGGTCATCTAGGCATGATGGAGTCAAGTATAGGCATGGTGGAGTCTAGGTAATTTCCAAGTTATTGATCTTATGAAAATAATGGATTATATGTATGTTGTGGTTAAATTTCCAAGTATTTGATATCATGGAAATGCTAAATGATTGATGTATGATATGGTTGATGTTATAAAATGGTAGGTATGTATGTTTTTATGATAGATTAATTTCCCAATTTTGTGTAAAATGGAAACTAACTAGGGTAAAATGTGAATATAAAGGGGGAAAATTGGTTAGGGGAAAAAGTGGTCAAGCTAACCTCCAAGGGCCCCATGCCCTTGGAGTGCTTCCGATATAGCTTTTACGAAAAGGGGCCTCAGGTCAATGTAGTTCTCTCATAGGCTAGGGAAGAATATGATAGGGGAGATGAATGGGTTGGTAGGTTTTAGGCATGAGTAAGTCTAGGTCATTTAGGCATGGTTGAGTATAGGTCGAATAGGCATGGTTGAGTCTAGGTCATGTAGGCATGGTTGAGTATAGGTTGAATATGCATGGTTGAGTATAGGTTGAATATGCATGGTTGTTGTGTATGTTGAAGAGATATGGGTATTTTGGTGGAAGAGGAATTCCTAGAATGTAGGTGTCGAAGGTCTGGTCATGTGAAGGAGGAGCAATAAGTAAGAAAAGAGGTGAATGGTAAGAGGATAAAAAAAGCCACCTAAGTGGTAAGAACCATTATGAGTCTATCATACCAAAGATTGGATTATGAACATAAGATCTAAAGGCATTGCATGATTGACTATTCTAAGGGTGAAGAAAGTCACATGATCACAAAATGTTGCATTTGCGGAAAATCCCTTGAGTAGTTAGAAGATTAGAAAGGAAAGAGGGTGAGGTAAAATGAGTTGTTTTATCATAACCCTGGTTTGAGACAACATGCCTCTTCTGCAAGATACCCAAGATCAAAATAGGCAAGTCCATGATGAAAAAGTTATCTTTTTCTTTTTGCTTTTGTTTTATAGACTGATCAATGCGGGAAGTCTATGTGGGATGAATAGAATATATCCTTGAGGTCTTCATGAAGATGATATATGTGGGAATATTTAGTATATTTTTATTTTATTTTTGCATAAATATTCTTCTTTTGGCTAGACTATGTACAATATGGCTAGCTTTGTAAGGTTGTCCTTCGAGGGAGCAGTCTATTTATAACAACAAGATAGAAAGATAGATGTCCTTTTTGAGGGAGTCATCTTTTTGCTAGAAGTTTGTTTGAAGGAGTTTGAATTTGAAAATCTCGTATATTTCTTTTAAATTTTTTTAGAATTTTAGGTTATTGATAAGACTATAGAGAAGTATAGGCTTCTTTTATGAAGACAAAACCATAGCACACAAGGGTTAGATATGAAATAGAGGTTTTAAGTGATGAATGAACATGGGATTCCATCATGAAAAGGATGAAAAGTATCCATGAGAATAATGCCATGAGTAGAGCCATGGTACTCATATTGAAGATAAGGCTGAAAGGTGACAGGTAATCACATGATTCTTGTTTAGTCGTTGATCCTTAAAATAGGTAAGTGGAAGGTGGATGTTGCTTTCAAGGGACAAGTGTTTAATAGATAGAAGATGATACAGGACTTGATTCAACAATAGAATGGTCAAAGATGCAAGGCATTGAGGGGCTTAGGTTCAGGTTTACCTTCGAGTGAAGATAAATGATAAGCATCGATCCATAGGCATGAGTAACGATATAGGGTCCAAGCCAATTAGGACTAAACTTGCCCCATTTAATTTTCTCCACTTTTGTTACATGTTGATTTTCCTTTAGGACGAGTTCACCGAAATGGAAGGTTCATTCTTGGACACGTTTATCATAGGCTTGTTTGATACATTTTTGGTAAATTTTCAAGTGATCGAGAACATTTAGATGACGTTCGTCTAATAACTCGAGTACATGCCAAACGATCCTAGCAAAAATCGTCATTGTTGAGCATATTTTTGAGTGAGATACAAAAAGATGGAATTTGTACTTTGAGAGGCAAGAAAACCTCTCGTACCACACAGACCAAAGAGAAATGTATGGCAGCATTTGAGGTGTGAATACTAGTGCGATAAGCCCATAAGGAAAAAGGAATGTGTGTGTACCAATCCTTACCAGTATAAATCGTCAACCACTTTCATAAGAATTTTATTTAGAGTTTTTTTAGTTGATTCAACTTAGCCATTTGTTTGAGGATAATAAGGTGAAGGAAAACTAAGTTGAATTCGAAGGCATCATAGATTTTCCGTAGGGTTTTGTTTTGAATTGTTTTTCGTTATCAGTGATTAGGCGATGAGGAACACCAAAGTGAAAGATGATGTGATGATTAATGAATTCATATATTTTCTCACCTTTTTAGAAATAAGAGGTACAAATTCCACCCATTTAGTGTAATATTCGGTAGTGGTAATAATCCATTGATGACATTGGGAAGAATGAGGGTTGATCTCTCCGACAAGATCCAAACCCCATTGAGAGAAAGGCCAAAGGTCTCGTGCGACTTGTAAGGCATGACTAGGGGTGTGATGAAGATTAGCATGTTGCTGACACTTCACAAAACACTTGACATAGTCAAAAAAATCACAGTTTAGGGTTGGCTAGTAATAGCCCAGGTGAATGATGCACTTAAGCGACAACTAAGCCCATTGAAGTGACCCCAAAAAAATCTAGTTGTGAAATTCCTTGATGGTGTATGGAATTTCAGAACTCATAAGGCATCGTAAGAGGATAGTGTCAAAGTCACGTTTATAGAGAAGACCACCCATGATGAAATAGTGAGAGAAACTTTTGAGAAAGGCTCATTGTCCATTGCGAGTAAGATCTGGAGGTAGAATTGAAAGGGAAAGATAGTCAACAAACTGCTTATACCAAAGGTCACATGGGTCAATTTCAATGTTTCCTACAAGGTTGACGTCTTGAATTAGATAAGAAGGTGATTATAACCTTTATCATTGTGACAAATATTTTCAATTCGGAGGCGAGGCAGGATTTGAGAAGTAAGACATGCCATGGTGTCTATAAATTTATTAGTGGAATGTGGGGTGGTTTGAAGTTCATAATGGTCAAAGGTAGTCAAAAGCATGTCAACATGATGCTTATACTTTTGAAGTATCTCGTTATGACACTAGTATATACCATTAACTTGGTTCACAACCAGTTGAGAGTTTCCAAAGATATTAATTGATTTAACGTCTAAGGCTATGGTAGTTTGAAGACCTAACACGAGTGCTTCATATTCGAAAATATTGTTAGTACAATAAAAATCTAGTTTAAAAGATAATGGCATAGGCTCACCGTCAAGAGGAATGAGGATAAATCTGGCACCACCCCACGCTAACATTTGGAACCATTGAAGAATAAGATCATCTGGTAAATGGTATCATCCACGGAGAGGGTAACGATGGATTCATCAGGGAAATCAAAGTTAGAAGATTGGTTTCCAAAGAGAGGTGTGTCTGCGAGTTGGTCAACAATTTTTGTCCTTTGACAATTTTTTTATGGATGAATTTGAGATCTAGGTCTACAAGAAGCATGAGCCAACATGCAACACATTGATGTTGGCAGGGCTTAGTGTACATGTAATGTAAGGGGCCAGTATTTGTGACAAAAAAAGGTTTTGTGGTTGAGTAGGTAATGATGAAGTTTAGTGGTGATAAAAACTAAGGCTAAGCAAAAATTTTTGGCGTGAGTATATCTAGTTTCGTAGTCTAAAAGTGTATGGCTTATATAGTAAACCATTTTCTCCCTGGTTTTCTCATCATGATGAGTGAGCATGGCACCGAGGGAATGATCAGTAGAAGAAATTTAAAGGTAAAATGGTTAGTCATCCTTAGGGTTAATGAGCACAAGTGGTTCGAGGAGGTATTTTCTAAGGCATCAAAATATTTTTGGCATACATAATCCCATTTGAAGGAGACATCCTCTTTCGGGAGATGAAGAAATGGATGGCGGTGGTTAGAAAGTTGAGAAATAAAGTGACGAATAGATTGCAACTTGCCTTGCAAAATACAAAGTTGATGAAGGTTATTAGGTGGAGGCATTTTGAGAATAGCCTTGATTTTAGAGGGATCAACTTCAATGCCATGCAAAGAAACAATAAAACCAAAGAGATTGCTGGAGATAACAACAAAGACGCACTTCTTAGGTTGAAGGAAAACACAGTATTTGATGAGATGGTCAAAGAAAACTTTAAGGACAACAAGGTGCTCAACCCGATGTTTAGATTTGGAAAGAAGTTCGTCAACGTAATCTTCCAATATGATTTGCACGATGTCATGAAAAATATAAGTCATAGCCCACTGATATGTAACACTAGAGTTTTTAAGGCCAAAGGGCATGACATAATAACATAAGGTCCCCCATAGAGTGATGAAGGTAGTTTTGTGTTGATCTTTGGGGTGATTAATATTTGGTTATAACACTGAGAAATTGTCCATGAGTGCTAGCATCTCATGGTTGGCGTGTGAGATTAAATAGTTGGTCAATACTATGTATAGGAAAGTCATCTTTAGGGAAAGCTAAGTTAAGGTCACATAAATCCATACAAATATGGAGTCCCCCTGTTGCTTTTGTGACATGAACGATGTTAGAGATCCATTGGGGATAATCAAGGGGTAGGATGAAGGAAACCAAAAGAAGGCACTTTGGAGTTCTTTGACAAGAAGGGAAATGCGAGGATGCTTTTTTCATCTTCTATTTCACATGTTTGGCATCAGGAATGGTTACAATATTATGGACCACAATGTTTGGGTCAATACTGGGCATATCAGCATAGGACCAAGCAAAAGCGTTGTTATGATCTCGGAGGAAAGAAGTGAAAGCTTCCTATTCAACAACATCTAAAGATTGGCCTATTTTTAGAATGCATGGGTCATCCACGAGTGTGAATATTGATTTCAATTGTTGATTCATTCAACATGGTTTGGGTGTCAGAAGGTAACAATCGGTGAATATAAGAATCTTCCACACCAAGGTAGGTGAGAATAGACTCATCGTCCTGACATTGAACGACATTGATAGAAGGTGTATTGTCATCAATCATGTCAGGATACAAGAAGGGAAGAGAAAAGGCAGCCTCGCCATCATCATGCCGATAAGTCAAAGATACTAGGGAAACGATGTTCACAAAAAAAAAAGTTAGGAGGAATGGATTATGGATCCATAGACTCTGTAGGTGAAGGTGGTGAGGTAGGTGAATGGGGTGGGGAATGTTTATCATCCTCAATGAGTTCGACTCGGGCCTTCCTAGAAGGTGGTTCGATAAGTATCTTGAATAAGTGATAGATGAAATAGGGGGATATTGGTGATAAGTGTAGGTAGGTGGAGTGGATGTAAAGACTCTCATAGAAATTAGAGGAAGAGAGTGCGGGATGGAGAGGACAATGCTTTGGAAGGGAGTATGGGCTACGTTACCATTGGTGACTCGAGATGCAATAGGTATCTAAGAGGTAGCGGATGCGAGATAGACCTACACTCAAGGTGATTGATAAAGGCATGGTTGACATCATAGGAGCGACATACATCAAAGGTGGGAAATATGTCATAGGTGTAGCCGATATTGATGATGTAAGGTCAAGCGGAGAAACCACATGTGGTAAGGTGGAATAGGGTAAAGCTAAACTAGTAGTAGTTGATGAAGACATGGGTGCGAGGGTAGTAGGAATGGACAAATTCATGTTGTATAGAAGTTACCCTTATGAATCATGGGTAGATGAATGAGTGAGATAATACTGCAGAGTAACGGGGTTGTGATCAAGGAGTCTTGCGAACTCCTCATCACCAGTGGGTATGGAAAGAGCTTGATTGGGGTCCATGGGTGATGAGATTGAAGGGGGTGATGGGCTAGGTGGGAAGCAAGTTGGCGGCTAGTGTGAAACATGAGAGCGTTAGCTTGTTTACGAGTCAAAACCATGTGAATGACGATAAAATAGGTATTCGAGCTTCGTTGATGATGCAAAAACACAGAAGTAATGGGGAAAAATTAGTCTAAAAATGATTGATTAGATCATTTTTCTGATTGGAAAATAAAAATAGAGAACGACATCGGTTGGGTTAACCGATGTTGGTATGGAATAAGCGGCACCGGTCGATAAGACCGATGTCGAAACTTCATGAAAATAAGAGATTCAAATATTTGGCAATGAAAGGTGAAAATGGGTCAACCTGGATCCTGAAAATGATATTAGAGACTCAAGAGTGGGATAAAAATGGTAGAACAAGCCACAAAAAGAACATGAAGGTGGAGAATACTATTCTGGCAAAAATAACCAAAAAATCATATAAACCAACGTCAGTCACCTAACCAATGATAGTAAGATGATATAACCGATGTCGGTTCTTTGCACGACCGATATCAGTTGCTATGAAACTTGGGAAGAGAAGAAAAAATTGAATTTTGGTAATTTAGATCAAATAAAAGGGCCAACCCAGAGACTGAGTATGGCTATGAGGAGTCATAATAAACCCAGAATAAAACTAGAATACGATAGTCGTGATGTGGGACGTAAAAGGATAAGAAATAATGAAGAAACACAACTCACACCTCAAAAGCGCAAGTAGAAAATAAACCCATAATAAGTCCAATTAGGTTTGAAAATAATTCTTAGTTAGTTAGATCAAGTGGTGACTCAATGCTAAGGGTGATGACTCAATCACCGTGAGTTAAATGCCCCCGCAATGGGTCCAGGGGAGGTGTCATGGTGAGGTGGAGATGTGATGGTGAAATTAATTTAATTAAAATAATTAAATTAATTAATAATGTGAAGGTGAATATATTAGTAATGAGACCATGGTGTGTTTAATTAATTGAAAGGGACCAAGGGAGTGTGACTCAAATTTGGTGGCTACGATTACTACTATGGTTCACCACTCACATATGACGATTCTTCATTAGAACATTTGAGGCATGTGTCTCTCGTTTATCCTGGATCAGCCCCACCTCCTCAAAAGGCCCTCATTGGGTAGCTATTGTGTTACACCTCTTTCTATATATAACTATATTCAATAATACAAAAACATTCATATATTTACAAACATACAAAACCAATACCTATACACATAGCTTACATTATTAGCACTTTGCATTACATATGTTGTTAGTCACTATGGTTTAATTGATATCATATATTTTTACTCTTTAGACACATACATTCATGAGGTATTTTGAGCTTGATGCAAGAAACATAGATTGTTACATACTAATAGGAGCTAACATGGATCCTCACATTCTTCTCTTGTGAGAATCCCTCCATACTCTAGGATTTATTATTTCATTAGAGTTTCTTTCTATTTCCCCATTATGCTTGATTACATATATGTGTATATCTTATTTTTGAACCAACATGACTAACACATATGTCTTGTGCATTATTGACACAACTTGATTCATATGATATTTTATTATTTATTGATCTTATCATTGTTTTACATTAGTACTTACAAGGCATGTTTTCTAGTTTCTTATGTTACTACTTGTCTTCTTCATTGTATATGGCATGAGTGCCTTGATTGTCTTATGACATTGTGGGTGTCCCATGTTTGTTGTTGTATTCCTTCTTATGTGACATTGTTTTATCTTGTATGTGGCCTAAGTTCCTTGATTTTCTCATGACACCTTATGTGTCTCATGTTTACATCTCTATGCCTTGATATGAATCTTTTTACATGCTCTCGTATGTGTCTTCCTAGTTTTATTACATCTACGTTGTTATTATTGTTGATGTTCTTGTTTATTACTCTATGATTTTTTCTCTTTTTGTTATGGTTATTTACTTTTGTGTGCTCTATGGTTTCCATCATGCACAACCCCCTTTTCATGTACAAGTTCTCCGAGGTGGCCACCTCTTCTAAATTTACACTCCACTATAAATTCTCAAATATACAATGCATGGGCACACATCTTTTTGAGCCGCATGTTGAAATGGTTTCTAACATATACCTAAAAATAATGGGCATTCACTAAGGTATATTCTACACTTACGGGAAAAATCATAAGTTCATACATAGGTTTTCATAGGGAAACTTTACTCGGAAAAAACTTTAGATATTCACTTTTGGTAGAAAACACACAAGGCCAAAACCATATAAAAGGGTCATGATCGTATGGATAGTTTTGAAGACACCATAAAGTTTTGAACCCTTGGGGGAAAAACCTGATTTATCAACAATTATAGGTTTTTCAGCATAAATGGTTTTTGGCACAATCTCATACTCAAATGACACAATTAAAATCATTTTGTTTGGGGCATGAATATACTACTCCTCCTTTTCAATACTCAGATTCGTTTGCAAAATACATGTGTTTTGGGGGCATGGGTATCCTCCTCCATTAATATTTCATCATATTACATGCTTTTACTCAACATTACGACACACGGGAATATCATGAGGGCACTCATTATATTTATACCTTTTGTCTATATACTCAAAAGTTGGGCCTAGATCTATCTACAATGGTGTGGTCCATGGGGTTATGCAAAGTATCAAAACAACTAAGTTATTTCTAGGAAGTACTTACTCTCCTCATATTAAAGGGGGAGACATGAGATTTACTAAAATCATTGATACATGATCTTCTTCCTTCAAAAGGTGCATTAGTATTGTTGTCACCTGAAGTTGCACCCTTGGCAAATCTATCAGATTCAACACCTTAGTGAAATACGAGATGATATATCAATGTGGGACTTGATTGTATTAGATAAACCTCCAGAGAAGGTTGACTTCCTCCACCTAGATAATCATATAAATTGAGTTATTAATATCCCTTCTAGGAGTGATTCTATCATCCCATAAGGATGTCTTCATCTTTTATGCCAAGACCTTTGGTTCTCTTCCATGGTTTTTTTATAATCCTAATAAGATTCTTATTAGTGGATTTTGTCAATCCATTCCCTTAGGGATAGTAGTTAGAGGATGTGCACAAATGGATACCAAGCTTGACTACCCATTCACTTATCCTAGTGCCAAGAAAGGCCATTGCATTATACGAAATGAACGATGTAGGAACTCTAAACCTAGTAAATATAACTTCATATAATTTTAAAACTAAAGTATCATTTGCCTCCTTTGATAACCCTTACTTCTATCTACCTTGTAAAGTAATCAGTAGCTATAAAAACCCAATTATGATCTACACTTGAAGGCGAGTTAATCATATCTATGTAATCTAAGCCCCATTGCATGAAATGTTTCTATACCTATATGGGTTGGAGAGAGAGAGCTACTAGTTTTTACTTACATGTAAAGAAATCACACTTCTTAACCCATGCATAGGCATCCCTAAACAAGTCAGGACAATAGTAGCATGCCCTCATTATCTTAAAAGTTGTAGTTCTCGGAGAAAAATCTCCACCTAAATCCCCTTATGGAAATCTTCTAAAATAATATCAATCTAATTAGTTTAAATACATTGTAAGAGAACATTGTTGATGTCTTTTCTAAACAATATGCTATCCACCAGAACATAAGGAATATATTGTAGTCTAAAATACCTCCTTTTAGCTTTATCCAAACCTTGAGGGTACTCACTGTTTGAAAGAAATAGACCATTTCATGAGTCAAAATAATAGGCAGTGAAGTTTCAGTTTATTGTTGGCCTTCTTGAAGCACTAGGACAACATTCTTATCATCATATAAATTGAAGCTAGTTGCTCACATAAACCTCTACCTCTAATCAACTTTGTGACTCTAATGTGCACATAACACTCCATTAATTTTATGATCCAGCTTTCCCTCTTCTCATTTAAGTCCTTACTCAAGAGGAATTATTTTACACTTGGGTGTGAGACCATTAAATGAACTTTATTGTTATAAATCAAGTGCCTGAACTTCTTGAGACTCCTTATAACAAAAAGGACTTGTTTCTCTACAAAGGAGTATCTTACCTCATAACTTTCCAAGCCTTGACTAAAGAATGTTATTGGTTGCTCCATACCTTCATTATTATGTTGCACTAACATAATTAAAATAGTATCAATGCCTCCAAAGGCATATAAGGTGAATTCTTTGGTAAAATCAGGATTTATGAGGGTAGGAGCTTGTGATATAGCTTTCTTAATTTCTTCAAAACCATTATTTCCCTCTTTGGTCCAGCTAAAAACCATATTCTTCTTCAACATAGAGGTTAGTGGCTTCACAAGGTTGGAAAAATCAAGAATAAATCTCCTAACAAAATTGATTCTTCTAAGGAAACTTTGCAATGCTCTTTTGTGATTGGGCAAGGACAATGCTAGAATAGCACTTACTCTTTCAGGATCAATAACAAACCCCTTTTTGGAGACAATATGGCCTAAAATTATGCTTGCATGAATTACAAATATGCATTTCTTGGGGTTAAGTGAGACTCCATATTGTCTACATATTTCTAACACTTTCATAAGATGAGACAAATGATTAACAAATTTCTTGGAAAACATTGTAATATCATCAAGATAAACAAGTACAATGTTATTGATTAGCCCCTGAAATGCCATATCCATGACTCCATAAAAATAGCTCCTACATTAGACAAACCAAAAGCCATAATTATGTATGCATAGGTTCTTCATTTTGTAGTGAATTTTGTCTTAAACCGATCCTCTTCTTGTACTAATATATGATTTGCCGCGAATAACCATTAAAAGCGAGTGAAAAATGCTCTGAACTTTTCACCATTTGTAATATTTATTCCATGGAAGGTAATGGGTAGTGTTATTTCAATGAAGCTCTATTTAGATCTCTAAATTCAACACATAACCTTATCTCTCCATTTATTTTCCTCATGTTGGTGAAATTATTTGTCGCAGTGCAGATGATTGGTTTCCACCAACGATCACAGAGATAAGCCCCTCCTTTTTGGGTATGGGGAGGCTTTTATTATTGAATACAAACTAAATAAAGGTGTGGGGTGGATGTTAGGTCAAGGATCACATAGGAATACTCCACTAAACCTGTGGAGAAATTCTTGTACAAAGTACAAGGGGGAATTATTTTGGAGAGAGGTAAAGGGGAGTAGGAGAAAAAGGTAGAGAGGGTTAATGTGTGAGTAAGAACTAGCATATTATCACAAAAATTTACCAGATTATGTCCACATTCAATTAGAATAATTCAACCCTGCAATCAAAAGTAATCTTGACAAATTGGAGACACAAAGTTCTTTCTTGGTTGTACAAGATTACAGTTCTTGTAGAGTTGGAAAGAGAGAGAGAGAGTAGAAGAACATAGGTAAGGAGATAGAATAAAAATAACTTTATTTATATTACTAGCAGTAGTAGTGATACTAATCCCAACAACTAACAACAATCAACAATTTCCAACCCCAATAGAATGGAGAAACCATTCCAATTTATAGCCTACGGAGTTGTCTCTTCCTCTCACCCTATGTGACTTTTCATCTCACCACTATGTGACTTTTCATTGGAGATCACAAGCACTAAGAGGGGTGGTGAATCAGTGCAGATTAAAATTTTTACAATAATTTCAATCTAAAATTATTTAGTGGAGTGCAGTAATATATCATGAGAATTTAATCAAACATATGCCAATTAAGATAACAAAGAACACAAAAATTATAGTGGGAAACCATTTGGAGAAAAACCCACTTGAAACCAATGCTTTATTAGGAACACCAATTCCAAAGCTTACATTGGTTTTGGTTGAGCACCCACTCAACCCCTGAAGTGCCCAATTTAGATTCTTCAAACACCCACTCAACAAATTTTAGCAAGAACCCACTTACAAGGAGCACCCACCCCTATAATCTAAGCACCCACTTAGAAATACAATTTTATTACATATACGTTGATCACTTAGAATCAAGATTTCTAACACAATGGATTATGATCACTTTTATGTATTTGTCTTTATTTTCTCTGTCACTCTCTTCTTCTCATTTATTTTAAACTCTCTTGGTCAATCAATCCACCGCACTTTGATGCTCTTCTCATCCGAATCTTCAATACTTCATTGGTTTTATCTCCCTCGTCTCTCTCTTTTCTTCAAGTAGCTCCTTGACTTGAATGCATTATTTTCTCACTTAAGAAACATCTCTTATATTCCCATGGGGTTATTTTTATATACAATAAATATTCTCCATTACTTCCTTTATCATGTCGTGCACTTCTTCTACCCTCTCGGTTATAAACTGGTCAATTAAATGTATGCAACAAATTCCATATTTATTCTCTCCATATTCGGCTTGACTTTGTTTTTTTCCATGCATTTTTCTAGGAGCTATTTATGAGCTGATACCTAAAATAGATTTCTCATATTTTTAGGATTTCCAACGTGATCAAGATGAGCGAACCACTTTCTTCTCTGATATTTAATTTCACCTTGAAATTAGGAATTTCATCTGAATGTAAGCTCGCAATTCCAATAAGTCAAAGAGCATTAAATGTTCGATAACTAGAACTATATATTTATTAGTTTTCATGGATCTCAAGTTGTATACATATCCAAAAAATCAGATGATCGAATCATTATTCGAGTATAGAGAACAAAGTCTCACTTGTCTATGTTCAAATCATTTTAATTTTTCTTGAGCCTTGTCAGTCCATAGTTGTTTATTTCGTGGATTTCTTTAACTTCTATGACATTCTCCTTTGTATCGTGGCTATATCCTTGAACTATGAATTTGTTAGTTATCCACGGATTTCATTTACTTCTTGCGTATTTTTCTATCTTCCATGGATTTCCATCTTTGTCTTCTACTTTCTCTAGTACTTTGCGGCTTTGTTCCATGTTCGCAACTATTTTATTTTACCTGTGGCTTTTGTAGTTCTCTATGGCTATATCTAGTCCTTTGTGACTTTTCTCTTTATCTCGTGGCTTCCTAAAAATTTCCTTATTCATGTGGATTTTCCTTCACAACCGTGGTTTCACCTTTCCCACGCGCAGCCTTTTTCTTTTAGCTCTGCGGCTTCATCCCTTTACCT
Organism: Taxus wallichiana var. yunnanensis; assembly: GCA_018340775.1. Lineage (NCBI taxonomy): Eukaryota > Viridiplantae > Streptophyta > Pinopsida > Cupressales > Taxaceae > Taxus > Taxus wallichiana. Next base: position 562,269,059 of record CM031242.1, on the reverse strand, counting down.
ACGGCTCTCACTAAACCTCCACAACTTCTTCTAGACTTTGGTAATTATCTCCTCATGTCTGCGGCTTGCACAAAAGTTAATTAATTTCCTTATAACTTATCCTTAATCATCCTAAAACATCTGAGAGCTGACACTACCAATCAACCTTCATATTTATCTTACCAAGTTTTCTTGAATGGTTGATATTAAGGCATCTGCATAACACTATACTCTTAGCCAATTTTTTCCATCAATGTAACTTGACATCAATGACAACTATTGAAACACTTGAATTTGATGGAAAAAATGTTTGATTTCTCTCCTTTCTGTTTTAACCCAACACTTGTTCTTTCTCCCTTACTACTTAGTTTGGTTCCAATCTCTCTCCCCTTTGACAACAATGAAAAAGGGCCATCTATGCCACATAATGATGAAGATGTAGGTAAGTAATATAATTACATGTTCTTACCTAAAGAAGCTCCCCCTAGGCTCATGCTTCTTATTTCATTTACATAGAATTTGATCCATATGACTTGGTATGCCTGCGACATTATTTTGGAGCTGATATTGCATAAGAATGCTCCCCTACCTTATCTGCACACTTTCTAGTTCTTGGTGGAATCAATAATGAACCCCGATTCATTTCTCAAGTGATCAAATGTAGCTTTTTTGTAGTGGCTTGGTCATGATATTTGTAATTTATTCTTTTGTGCTCACATACTTGTTGACAAGTTTTGCCCCATGGGCAAAAAAATGCCTAACAGTGTCCTAAAAGTGGTTACATGGCTAAAAGGAGCTTGTCGAGTAGTTCGGCGAGCTACTCGGTGAGATGAGTCATGCATCGGCTACAGTAAGTCACAAACCAACTCAGGCGAGTTGGGAGGAGGAGCTCGTCGAGCTCGGGAGGACACATTGGCTCAGGCTCAAGCCCAAATGGGTTGGGATAACCATGCAAGGAGGATGATGAGCTAACAGGAACAAGTTTGGTGGCCCGAACCAAACATGCAAGAGTTTTCTCAGTGGAAGCTTGGCATCGGTGGAGTGCAGAGCACCGGTTTATAGGTGGAATGAAGGCTCAACTTGGTTGGCATAGAAAAATAACTCGAGACGAGCCGAATACACGGTGACTGAGAGTGAGCTTAGACAGAAAATGATGTCGGAGACAATAAATGGAAGGGTGGTTCAGATCTAAGCTTGCAGGTGGGGAACTTGAAGGAAGCTCATAGTCAAGCTAAGTGAAAAAATGGGGACTCCGAAGTCTAAAGTTTTTAGACTTTAGAGGTTTTAGATTTTGGAGTTTGGCAAACTGACAGAAAAAACAAGAAAAAGGCTCAAAAACATGAAACTCCAAAGTTTGAAAGGTTTAGAGGTTCGGGGTCTTCACTAAACAAATGCAAAAGAAACGAGCCAAAGCCCGAAAACACGAAACTCTAAAGTATGAAAGGGCTCGGTGTTTTAGGGTCAAAATTGAGTTTTGGGTCAATGTGGAGGGCATTTTGGGGTTTGAGAGGTCCCGGTTTTGGGGAATTATTTCAGGCTTGAGACAATGAGAAGCCTGAAAGGAGAAAGGTCCGAAACTCGAAGTCTAAATTTCAAACTTCGAGGTTTCGGAGGTTTTAGCAGTTCAGTGGGATAAACAGTGTCACGGTTCCGAAAGGTGCAAGGTCTGAAACCCAAAGTTTAAATTTTGGACTTCGGGGTTTTAGTGGTTTCACATGCCCAGCCGAATGAACAATAACATCAACCTCCGAAGTCAAAATGCCCGATAGTCTGAAATTTCATATTTTGATGTTACGATGCATTTAGGGGTTCGAAGAAATAGAGCTTACCACTCACAATTAATGTAGTATGGCACCCTAATCTTTAGATGGCCATAACGTTTGACTGGGAGCTTGGATTTACACAAGAAAGGAATTTTTATAAATCTCTCAGCGTTCTCTACACAACTACGTATGGTCCTCAATATGAAGAAATATAGTCCACCATTTTAGGGGTGTTTCTAGATTTCTCACCTACCCAAATGATGAAGGTATGGGATTCCTTTCTTGCCCAACAAGGCATAGTACATGGAGGTATGGATTTTGCAGTGGTACCCATCATTGTTGCAAGATGAATTCAATGCATTTTAGGGTGGTTGAAGCAAGATTTCGAGTTTCTTCCCTCTCTCCCTTTTCTCATTGTTCCTATATATTGTAAGGAGGGGCATTGTTCTAATGTTGGATAATTTTACTTTGCACCCTCCCTTCTCTTGTCTATAAGTGAATTTGTGGAGTCCAAACCTCCCATTCAAGTTGTAATGTAAGTTTGTGCCTCTTGGCCATTGTAATGCACTGTATCAAATATTTGGAGCAATAATACAAGTCTGTGGATGAATTTCAACCCTCTCTCATGTTCATTTCTTTCTTCTGATCTCTCATTGCAATCTTGGTTATCTGTGCATGGTTATTGTATTACATGTTTAATGGTTTATGTTTAATGGTTAGTGGATTCTCATTAGTGGATTGATCTATGGTGTATTTTCATCCTTCTTAATCTAATTGTGGTTTCCATCTCCATGAAAATTAGGTGTTCAACATTCCTTTTGGTGCATCACCTCTGTTAGTTTAGGTTTAATTTCTTGTAATCTTCTTAACCATGTCTCCTTGGCAAGATAGAGTAGATTTTGGAATAGATCCTCTACAATTTGGATGTGTGCATTAGAATAGAGGAATAGGAACTAACCTTCATCTAGAGGGTTATCTCAATTGCAAAGTCCCACACTTTGGGATAACTCCATGTTTGATGAATCACATTGATTGCCTCAAAAACTCACTTGCGAGCATTCAGGGGTGCTGTAATTTTGCCATAACAATACTCCAGATTGATTTTCTTTTCATTCACTCATTCTCTTAAGAAATGATATCTAATTGGAATATGCTTGGTCTTTGAGTGGAACATAGGATTATTGTAGACACTTATTGCACTTGTGCTATCACAAAAAAAAAGAATTGGACTATTAGATTTTACCTTGTAATCTTATAATGTCTGTTTCATCAAAAGAACTTGAGCGCAACACATTACATCAGCTATATATATTCGCTTCACATGTTGAAATTTCCACTAACGAGTGATTCTTGCTCAACCAAGATACTAGGAAATTCCCAAAAAAGAATTCTCCACCACTTGTACTCTTCTGTCATCCATACTTCATGCCCAATAGACATCTGTGTATGATTTTATGCTGAAGTCATCACTTTTGGGGTACCATAGTCCATATTCAATTGTTCCCATGAGATATCTCAAAATTCTCTTGACCGCCTTGAAGTGTGTTTCCCTTGGATCTTATTGAAATCTTCCGACAAGGCCCACCGCCTGCATGATATTTGGTCTTGATGTTGTGGAGTAGAGTAGACTACCTATCATGGAATTGTACAAGGTTTTGTCTAATTTTGGTGAGATGTCCTCTCTGCTCGCTTCACTTGCATACTACTTCCATTGATGTTCCTATTAGTCCGAAATTTTCCATCTTAAAACTTTTGAGCATTTATTTGATGTATTTGGTTTGGGATATGAAGATACCTTGATCTGATTGACTAATTTGTAAGCCCAGAAAAAATGAGAGGTCTCCCAAGCATAGACATTTCAAACTCTTCTTTCATCATATCAGAAAATTCATAAGTCATTTTATCATGATCTCCTCCAAAAATGATATCATCCATGTACACAATGATAATAAGCTAGATGATATCCTTCTTCCTTGATGTAGAGATTATTGTCAAGCAACTCCTTTTCGAAACTCGCTAAGTGAGATATGAACCCAATATGTCAGACTTAAGCTCTAGGAGCTTGTTTAAGTCAATATAGAGCCTTTTTAACCTACACACATGATCTTTATCTTCAGTTAGTGAAAATCCTTTAGATTGTTCAATATATAACTCTTCATTCAGAAAACCATTAAGGAAGGATGATTTCACATCCATCTGGAACACTCTGATCTTCTTGTAAGTCACATAAGACATGAACAATCTGATTGCTTCCATCTTTACCACTGGTGTGAAAGTTTCATCAAATTTGATCCCTTACATTTTTCCATATCCTTTGCACACAAGTCGGCCTTGTTTCTTGTCACTTCTCTTTTTCATTTAGTTCCAATCACATTCTTGTCCTTAGGTCTTGGCACAAGCTCCTGTGTCTCATTATTTTCAATATAATCAAGTTCTTTATTCATGGAATCTACCCAGTGCTGATCCTTGCTAGCTTTTGCAACATTGTTGGGTTTTGTCATGGATGGGAGTGTTATATCTTCATGATTCTATTGATCTCTTAGTCTTCTTCTTGTGAGAATTTTGATTTCTTTTTTTTCGAATGATATGATTTGAGGGATGATCCCTCTTAACTTGTCTTAAGGGTGTCTTAGTGTCTGGTATTTCTTCCACTTCATCTACTTCTTCACGTGGACCATCCATTTATTCATCATCTTATTGTTCTTCAAAATTGCCATTGTGTTGAGTGTTGGACTTGGGAGACTCATCCACCTTTACATTTGTGCTTTCAACAATTTTTACAACCTTTTATTATAGCACATGTATGTCACATTGACTGTTGAATAACCAAGAAATATGCCTTCATCACACCTAGAGTCGAATTTACCCAAGTTATGTTCATCTCTTTTGATGCAACATTTAATTCCAAAGAATCTTATCTATTTTACATTGGTTGGCTTGTTTTTCTATATTTCATAGGGAGTCTTGTCACTGTTTATTCTCAATTGGGCTCTTTTTAGAATGTACACCACTGTGTAGATTGCTTCACTCTAATATCTATCAAGAATTTTAGATTCATTTAGCATTGTTATTGTCATTTCTTGCACAATCCTATTCTTCCTTTCAACAACTCCATTTTTGAGGTGTTCGGAAGTGAGAATTTTATTAATCTCATGTTCTTCACAAAAATTTTGAACTCATTTGACCAAAATTATCCACCTCTATCTAATCTTAAACATTTGATTTTGGAGTTCTTCTCATTTTCAACAAGTTCTTTGAAGGTTTTAAATCTTTCCAGAGCTTCTAATTTTTGCTTCAAGCAAGCTACCCATGTCATCCTGGTGTAATCATCTATTAAAAACATGAAGTACACATCTCCTTATATACTTTTAGTTCTAGTAGGCCCACATAGATCCGTATGAATCAATTCTAGAGGTCTAGTGGTAGAATACTCTTTTGATTTAAAGGATATCCTAGTTTTTTAACCATGTAAATAAGGCTTGCATAATGTGCATGTTGGTTATACAATCTTTGGCATGTGTCTCACACCACCCGTAATACTTAGCTTTACCAGATTTTCAAAACTCATATGTCCTAGTCTTTTGTGCCACAACCAACTGTAATTAATTTTACTCGAGAGACATTTTCCTTTGTTTATTTCATTTAGAATATACATATTGTTCTTGTTCCGTTTGGCCTTTACAAATTTCTTTCTTTTTTTCCATTGATAATGTCACAACCTTTGTCATGAAATATCACATCAAAATATTTCTTACACATTTGACTAACACTTAGTAGATTGTGTTTGAGGCTTTTAACATATAAGACATTTTATGTTATTGTTTTACCATTATCTAGACTCAAAGTTCCTTTTCCAACTATGTTTGTTGAGTTGTTATCACCAAATATAAGAACTCGTGATGCATTGTTTGATAGAGAAATAAATTTACTTTGTCACCTGTCATATGGCTGGAGCATCCACTATCCAGATACCAAATTTTGTCTTCATTTTGTACATGAAATGCGGTTTGCACTATTGAGCAAGACACATTTCCTTTGTTAATTATCCCTTTACAACGTACACCCATATTTTTTATTAGGAGGTTCTTGTTTACTTGTTGATGCTTCATTTCTTTTCTTGTAATAATTGTAGTGAACATCATTATAGTTTAGTCTGGTGTAAGATGGGCCAAAGTTTCTTCTATAGCCTTTAGAGAATTTTCTACACTTAACAACCTTGTGTCCAAACTGATTACATGAATAAAAATAACCATAGAAGGAGTCTTTGTACCTCGTTGCATAGGTGATTCTGGGGGAAATTTTCCTTCTCTTTGAGGCTTTGATAACATCTTTATTTACAATAGATGAGGTGTTGGGAGTTGATGTAGTCTTGTTTCCTTCATGCCTTGCAGACTCCTTTTCTTTTCTTTCTTCATTGAAACCTATTCTGACTTGTCATTTGTATCTCTTTGACTACTCAGGATACCAGTTAAGACATTTGAGCTCTTTTCCATATTTTCATACATAATCAACTTGTTGTTCATTTTCTCTAGCTCAGTCTTCATATTTTCCAATTCTGAATTCATTTTGTGCATTCATCCTCCTTTGATTTGTAAGAGTTGGAAATATTTTCTAGTTGTGTTTCCAATTCTTTGAGATCATTGGTTTCTTCTTCTTCTTTCAAGATTTGTCTTTTCTCAAAGATGCATATTTTATCTTCATAATATTTTAAGTTGCTTCTCGGTTTTGATTCTTTTTCCCTGCAGTTTCAGCTCTTCAAGGGCACAAACAAGTTCTAATTCCAGATTTACAATTGCTTTTTCTTCATCAAAGTCTTTATAGTTAATTGTACTCTTTCCTTTTGAACTACATTCTTAAGATGCATCCATAGCCATGAACAGACATTCAGATTGAGCTTCATTATCCTCACTTTTAGAGCTGCTAGGAATGATTGAATTAGATTCACTTGATTCTTCTTTTGAATAAAAATTCCTTTTGTTTTTGAAGAATTTCTTCTTTCCGTCTCTCTTCTTAAAATTATCCTTTTGTTTAATTGTCTTGTGACTTTATTCATCATGATCAGATTGAGTTTGCTTATTCTTATTAGAACATTTTGTAGCAAAGTAGCCTACTTGTCCACACTCAAAACATTTGAATGGAATTTTTCCTTTGTACTTACCTGAGCCTCTTTTTAGTCTTCTTACAAACATTGCCTCAATATTTTCATCATCTAATTCATCCTCTGAGTCTGATTCTTTTGTTTCTTGTTTGGATTAAGTTTCTATCTTAGCTTTAAATACCACTTCTTTCTTTGCAAACTTGAATCCAATAGTTCTCATCTCGTATGCTTTGAAAAAATACTCTGTTATTCATCCATTGTGAGAGTATTCATATCTTTGGCTTCTTCCATGGCTGAAACCTTTGCATCATATTTGGTAGTCAGAGATCTCGATAATCTTTTGGACTATAACCGATTCTTCTAGTTTCTCACCTAGGCCTCTGATCATATTAATAACTTCATCTATTCTCTGCATGTAGGCTACTATGCTCTCATCATCTTTCATTTTCAGATTCTCAAATTGAGCTCTGTAGGTCTGCAACTTTGCTAATTTAACTTTATCATCTCCTTCATAAATGCTTTGAAGTTTGGTCTAAATCTCTTTTGCAAGTGTGCAGTGCATTACCTTTACAAACTTTGTTTTAGTCAGGCAGCATAGGATGGAATTCATGGCTCTTAAGTTGCACTCATATTGTGCCTTATCTGTTGAAGAAGTAATTGGCGTAGCTGGAGGATTGTATCCTTTCTCGACACATTCCTAGATGTCAAAACTAAGTGACATAAGATAAGTTTTCATTCTTATTCTCTGGAATGCGTAATTTGTTCCAGTGAAGAGAGATGATCTTGACAGTGATAAATCGAATTGTGTCTAATTTTTTGCCATGCTTATGAAGAGAGGATCTCCTTGAAGATGTTAAGATTTTGTCAAAAGGACTGGCTATAATACCAATTGTTGGAGATCACAAACACTGAGAGAGGGGGTGAATCAAGGCATATTAAAAATTTTACAATAATTCCAATCCAACATTCTTTAGTGGAGTGCAGTAATATATCATGAACATTTAATCAAACATATGCCAATCAAGATAACACAACACAAAAATTATAGTGGGAAACCCTTTTGGGAGAAAACCCCACTTGAAACCAAGGCTTTATTAGGAACACCAATTCCAAAGCTTACAATGGTTTTGGTTGAGCACCCACTCAACCCTTGAAGCACCCACTCCATATTCTTTAAGCACCCACTTGAAGATAAACTGAGCACCAAATCAATAAATTTTAGCAAGAACCCACTTGAAGATAAACCAATGCTTTATTAAGAACACCAATTCCAAAGATTACAACGGTTTTGGTTAAGCACCCACTCAACCCTTGAAGCACCCACTCCATATTCTTTAAGCACCCACTTGAAGATAAACTGATCACCTGAATCAATAAATTTTAGCAAGAACCCACTTGCAAGGAGCACCCACCCCTATAATCTAAGCACCCACTTAGAAATATAATTTTATTACATATACATTGATCACTTAGAATCAAAATTGCTTACACAATGGATTATGATCACTTTTTTGTATTTGTCTATGTTTTATTTTTCACTATCTTCTATTCATTTAGTTCAAACTCTCTTGTTCAATCAATCCCTTTGCATTGATGCTCTTCTCATTTGATTCTTCAATACTTCATCTGTTTTCTCTCCCTTGTCTCTCTCTTTTCTTTTGTAGCTCCTTCACTCGAATGCATCATTTTCTCACTTGAGTAACATCTCCTATATTCGCATGGGGTTATTTTTATATACAATCAATATTCTCCATCACTTCCTTTGGCATGTCGTGCACTTCTTCTACCCCATCGGTTGTAAACCTTGTCAATTAAATGCATGCAACAAACTCCATATTTATTCTCTCTATATTGATTGACTTCATTGTTTTCCATGCATTTTTCCAAGAGTTATTTATGAGATGATACCTAAAATATATTTCTCATATTTTTAGGATTTCCAATGTGATCAAGATGAGCGAACCGATTTCTTCTCTGATATTTAATTTTTCCTTGAAATCAAGAATTTCATAGAGAATTGTAACTACAATTCCACAAAGTCAAAGAACATTAAATGTTGACAGTTGGAACTGGAGATTTCTTATTTTTCGTGGAGCTCAAGTTGTATACATAGCCACAAAAATTAGATGATCGAATCATTATCGATTTTAGAGAACAAAGTCTCACTTGTCATGTTCAAAGCATTTTAATTGTTCTTGAGCCTTGTCCAATCCATATTTGTTCATTCCATCACTTTCTTTAGCTTCTGTGACATTCTCCTTTGTATCATAGCTATATCCTTGAACTACGGATTTGTTAGTTATCCGCATCTTTCCTTTACTTCTTGCTTTTTCTATCTTCCGCAGCTTTCCATCTTTGTCTTCTCGCTTTCTTTAGTACTTCATGGCTTTGTTCCATGTCCATAGCTATTTTCTTTTACTTGCAGATTTTGTAGTTCTCCTCGGCTATATCTAGTCCTTTGCATATTTTCTCTTTATCTACAGACTTCCTCAATACTTTCCTTATTCCTACGGTGTTTCCTTCACAACCGCGGTTTCACCTTTCTCACTCGTGGCTTCTTACTTTTACTCTGCGGCTTCATACCTTTACTGCGGCTCTCACTAAACCTCTATGCCTTCTTCTATACTTCAGCGGCTATCTCCTCATGTCCGCGGCTTACAAAAATTTGATTAAGTTCCTTAGAACTTATCCTTAATCATCCTGAAACATCGAGAGCCGACACTACCAATCAACCTTCATATTTCACCAATTTTTTCTTGAACTGGTTGATATTGAGATATCTCGCATAACACTATACTCTTAGCCACCTTTTGCCATCAATGACAACTCTTGAGACAATGACAAATGTCCAACATTTTCAAATTCCCTAGGAATGAAACTAATTCATTTTCTTATTTTTGAAAAGGGACTTTTACAATACAACATTAATTCACTTAAGTGAATAAGATGAAATAGTGAAAAATACATTTTCAATGAATGAATAAAATGTTAGAGAGAGAGAGGAAAGAAGGAGAGAGAGAAGTGATGATCGGAGATGGGGAAGCTCCTGCTGACAAAGAATCTACTTTTGATGTTCGTGAGTGAAGTTCCTTTCCCTTGACCACTTGTTGAATTGGAACATTGAGATTGTAAACTCTTTCTTCTGTGAGACATAGACACCTTCCAGGGTATTGAATAAGTGTTCAAAAACACTATTATGAGATCACTGAGATGGGAACATGATGATATTATTTGATCACAAGGTAGGAGTTAGGACATGGAGATCACTACCTTACTCCTCTCGGCCTTGAAATTCACCTTCGTGACAAAGATGTCTCCTTTCTGAATGCAATCAACTTCAAGATGCTCAAACATGTTCTTGCTTATCTGTTACTTATTGAAAAATGCCTTCTCCTCTAGATAGAAGGATTTATCCCTGAATGAAATTCTTGTCCTATGACCACCCATTGAACTGAAACCCAATGATTTCAAATTATTCCTCCTATGAGATGCATACTTATTCCTAATCATTGAATAAGTTTTCAAATCAATGTTAAGTGTCTTACACTTTGTGAGATTGAGATGATTTCTAGTTCCTGCAAACACGATGATCCTTTTGAACATAAGGTAGGAGTTAAAACATGTAGATCATCACCTTAATCCCTTTGGATTCAAAATTCACCTTTGTGATAAAGATGTCACTTGTTTAAATGGAATCAACTTTAGGATGCTCAGACACCTTCTTTCTCATTTGTTACTTATTGTAAAAAAATTTCTTCTACTAATGGGGAAAGAAGATAATCTACATTCACCATTATAATCATCAGACACATTCCCTATGCCATATCCTGAGGAGGTGATTGAGAATTGGGGCTCACCTTTATATACCATATTTGATAGAATTGTCCTTTCATGGTCTCGCATCACTTTGAACATGATGACCCCTTTCTCGCTACCGCTAGGATGAATTGAAACACATGAACATGTACTTCACCTCGAGGCTAAATGTTTTATTGTATGCGAGGGGTTGCTTCCTTTTTTAGTCATGAAACCTAAATGATTTACCTTCATGATGGAGAAAATCAATGAGATAGGTAGAATGTGAGTTGATACAAGTGACTTGAGCTCAATTGTAATACTTTCTATTTTTAGCATGTCATATCTAGGACAACTATTTTAGTGAGTTTTCAAAAATTTCTCCTTCTAATGGTTTTTTCTTGTTTGGAGTAACAAGGATGCTATGAATTTGTTGTTTTTGAAAAATTGTTATATTTGGACATGTGAAGCCTTGCACACTTAATATTTTTAGATGAAGGTATTCTAGGTCTCTGATTGGAATGAAACTGGTCTCAAAATATTTTGTTTTGCCATAGGACCTTCTGCTCCAATTTTCAAGGAATTTTATTCATCAGAACTTTATAGATATGAAAAGGTAACTTTCAGGGCTGTAAATTCAAGTGGTTGCTACAAATTATACAAAGCATAAATGGAAGTGATCTTACAATCATCTTGAAGGAGTTTTTGGAAGGAGTGCACTTGAAAATTTTGGTGGAAATTGGGTGCACAGTTTTGAAGATATGAGCAAAAATCAGTTTGCAAGCTTGATGTTTTGGGAAAAATCAGTAGCATACCTATGTAACAATGGAGGTTTTGGAGGGAAGAACACAACATTTTGAAAGTTTTAAAATTACTAAGTGTTGAGAGGAGGAATTAGCCATATTCATTTGCAAGATTTTAGCTTGCCGCATAACTCGAGAGATTAACTATGGTTGGAAGATGGTTGACATGGATTTGCACCGGTGAAAGAGGTGCAAAGGGGACACAAGGGAAACATAATTTTTATTTTCACTATATGGTGACAAGTGGCATCTTTTGGTTCCTTGTGGATGAGATGCAGGGAGCTAAAAGTGGTCACCGGGAGCTAAAAATGGGTTTTGATGTGACTAGGGCTGAGTGGTTGGATGAGGAGTGCACTTTCTTGTCCCCCTTGTCACTTTTGAACTTTGTGCAATCCAAGGGGACATCAAGCGTGAGAAATTTCACTATGGGGGAGCAACTCATAAAGAGGGTCTAAGGAGATAAGGTTTTTCAAGATGAGGTTGTTCCTAGGTGCAAAAGTGGTAATGGATGAGTTGCGAGAAATGAAATCACATGGGGGCGCACTTTTGTGTCCCCCATGTCCCTTTTCACCTTGGTGAAATCCAAGGGGATAGCATGGGTGAGAAAATGCACCATGGGTCCAAGTACATGAGAGGGGGACATACTAAAATGAAAGTTAGTGAAACTTAGGTACAAAAGTGGTGAGCCTCAAATTGTGATAAGTTGGCTAACCTGGGGAGCACACTTTGGTGTCCCCCTCATCCCCCTTTCTTCTTGGGAATAATCTAAAGAGATAAAAATTACTTAAAAATGTGCCAAGGGGTTAGCTTAACATGAAAAGGGGACTTGACAACTCAACTCTTCCATACAATCCTCCTAACACCTTAAATCATGTTTTAAGTGATGAAAACTCTTAAAAAGTTGGAGGAGTACACTTTGGTGTCAAAATTGTCCCCTTTGCACCTCAAGGAAAATTCAAGGGGGGGAGGCATGCTCAAAATTATGCCAACTTTGTTTTAGAATGTTGATGTCACCCAACAAGTGCAAATTAAGACACCGTGAATGTTTTTTCTACCACGGGAGCATGGAAGGGTGTTTTGGGGTCAAACCTTATATGATTTTGACTAAAAATCACCTTTTTACATCATTATAGCCATTATAAAGAGACAATTATTCCTAAACTTTTGTTTTTATGTCTTATTTCGTTCTTGAATCGAAGGGGCAACTACAAGTATCCTAGATTCTCACGTAAGATTTAAGTCTTGGAACAAAAGTGAAGTTTCCATCATGTAGATGGTTCCATGAGATTTTTATTAATTATTTATTTACCTCCTAAATCCTTCCGGATTACTAGAATCATCTGGACAAGTTAGCTTTCACTGTTGGATCCTTTATTCCATGTGCCCAAAATGACCCGATCTTGCTCAATTTTTCCCGACATCAAATTCTTCCCCAAATATTCCCTAAGCTACCTTGGATAAATTCATTGATATCATATAAATCTCCTAGATGGCTTGATTATTCCATGTTAGCTTTTAGAGGGCGTTCACCAGTTCGAAATGGCCAAAATGGGCCTTTCTAGGCCTCTCGAAGATAGTTGTTTTTACGTAAATCTCAATGACTTCTTCAATCACCTTAGTCATCATCATTGCACATAAAACAAATGTGAAAATAATTTTAGCACGTTCCTCCGATCCATAATGAGGATGAAATTGAGGACATGTTGGCTAGAGGAAGGGTTTACAAAGTGGAGGCTTAGTTGTCACAAACTAAAGTTTTCAATTTTTCATGCTAGACATTTAGCATAACAACTCCTCATAGGACTAAATTTTCAACGTAAGATGAGTGTTTGATACAAAATATTATGTTAGCCTCTATCAATTTATTTAACTCTTGATTCATGAGAGGCTCTATCTTTGGGTTTATAGGCCTTTTCTTTTTCCTAACAGGCTTGGCATTTGGATCCAACTCTATAGTGTGTTGTGCTAATTTTGGATTAAAACCTTTAATATCACCATATCCCCATGCAAAAACATCATCAAACTCTTGACAAAGTTGGACAAATGCATGTTTTCCTCTAGAGTACATACCTTGCCAAGCTTGAGAAACTTGTCCTTGCCAATGACGATTTATTCATAGTTTTCATGTCTAGCCATCATGTTTAATTTCTCTCCTCTAATTTGATCATCAATATTGAAGATGGACTCAACAGTGACCAAACCTTGAGGTAGCTTGTTCGACCTCAATTGGATGATTTCTCTTCATATTGTTGTATTTTGTGCTGATTTTTAATTGAGATCTTAGCTTTTTTATAGAAAATTGATTATTTATTTGCCATTTTAAAAAACCTACCTATTAGTGTTATTATCAGGTACAATTGGCCTTACAAAAAAATTAATACATTGTTGTAATTTTTTTTTTTCGATGTCATTAGGAATATTAATTTGTGCAATAATGGCGTTAGTTTTTCAAGTATATTTTTTCTTCTCCCTAGGAATGGATTGCACGTTGAAAACTTCAAACTCCTCAATGAGTGTTGGTGTGGGTACTTTCCTTTTCATCTCGGGGCATTATCCACATCACTTGGTGAGTCATCTCACTTAAGTGATATCATAGGTCATATGTGTCTTAGGGGTATGATATATTCCATCATAGAATTTGTCATATGTGTCAATGTGCGTCGGTCGTCAAGGCCATACATGAATTAGTTTCCATTTCTTGAATGTAAATCCTCTTATCCCTTGTGGAGGTATGATGGTCTTGCATTATGAGTTACACAACACTCCTATTTGTACGTTATTTTCTAATCTATGAGAATGAGTAGACCCTTTTCTTTTACATGCACATTTCATGGTTGAATTCTTTCTTACTACATGGAACTCTATCACGTTGTTGTTTGAGTACAACTCGATTGATTTGCGCGTCATCCCACTTGATCCTCATTGTCACATTCTCTCACATCATATCAAAACACATTGTTGGGAGTCACATCACTCTCCGTCATCTGTTTCATGCTACTCTCGGTTTCTTGTTCTTATTAGTTTCTTGTGCAAGATTTGTAATCCATTTCCATTTTGAGTTTTACTTACATTTTTGGGTTCATCTCGGTTTTGTGGAATTTTTCTGGTTTGTGTGTTGTTTTCAAAGTGATGTGAAGGTGTGTTTCTAGAGTTTGAAGTTTCAAGAAATTTCCCACTAGATTTTGTGGGTTGTAACTACATTTAGTAAAGTGTGTTTAGAGGTACTTCTATGTATTGCTAGTTTTATTGGGTTTTTCATTAAAATTTTAAAATTTTATAAAAATTCTTGTTTTGGGATCCTACATGTTCCTTCTTGATATTCTCCTTCCATTCCTACACCTTCATCCCCTTCCCAGCATTTATTCAACTCCCACTACGCTCCTCCTACTCATTTAGCTTGCCTCGAGCTCCTTGTTGGCTTGATAATCTTGTCCTATGACTCGGTGAGATGGGTTGTATTTTTTTTTCTTTGTTAGCAAGTTGGGTTATGTTTTATCTCGGCCGAGTTGGTTATTTTCCTACGAGTTGAGTTATTTTTTTGGGTCGAATCAGTATTTGATCCCTTCTCGACCATTCTTTGCATCCTCCTCTGCATCATTTGTGCCCGGCTCGACCCTTTAAAGCTCTCCGGATGAAGGCGGTTCCTATTCCTCTGCATTCGAGATGCACACGTAGAAAATGCGAGAGGGTTTACTAAAAACCTAATCTAACTTGCCAAGGAGACGGGGTAAGAAAATGCATAAAATAAAACCTAAACTACAAAGGTGATGCAGGAATGAAGAACACTGTCTTGCCAATAAACACGAGACCATTAAAATGCAATGCAAGATCATGCACTGAGATAGCTTGATTCACGGTGAAAGATCAAGGGGATGCAAATGAATACGAGAGAGGGTTGAGAATCATCCACGAGACATGCATTAATTTGCTCCAAGATTGATAACACACCTTTGCTGCTGAAAATGCCAAGAGGCAAGGTTGCATTACAGTTTCAAATGGGAGGTTTTAACTCCACAAGTTCACCTGCCAAAGAGAAGAAGGGAGGGGCAAAACAAGAATGTCCAACCTTTAGAAAGAAGCCCCTCCTTACAATTTATAGGAAGAATGAGAGAGAAAAGAGAGAGGAATTCCAAAACTACCCCAACCACCTCTAGATTGCACTTAACTATCTCATTATGGTGGTAGGTGAGAACCCAGCGAACCCAAAAGTGGCGAACTGTATTTTGCATTTTTAAGAATTTTTTCTCACCCAATTAAAGATATCTAGTCGTAGTTGGATAGAGGACCTCGTAAGCTTTCCAAAAAGTCCAACCTTGCATGAATCGAGCTCCCAGTCAAAAGTTATGGCCATCTGAATATCTGCGCCAGGGTCTGCTTCCTGTCAGCGCTCAAAATGTTGCGCCTCCTGAAGGTGCGCCAAGGGCACATCCGTGTGTGTGTCGACATCCTCTTTCATGTGCCAAGGGCACATCCTTTTCCCTGTCGACATTCCATGTCATGCGCCCATACATGCGCCTTGGCGCGCACCATTTTTCCTGTCGACATTCATTGTGTGCCACTTCTGTGCACCTTGGGCGCACCATTTTCCCTGTCGACATTCCGTGCTGTGCGCCACTTCTGTGCGCCTTGGGTGCACCATTTTCCTTGTGACATTCATTTTCGTGCACCATATACATGTGCCTTGGGCGCACCATTTACCCTGTCGACATTCATTGTGCGTGCGCCTTACATGCGCCTTGGGCGCACCATTTTGCCCTGTCGACATTCCGTGCTGTGCGCCACTTCTGTGCCTTGGGCGCACCATTTTCCCTGTCGACATTCATTGTCGTGTGCCACTTCTGTGTGCCTTGGGCGCACCATTTTCCCTGTCGACATTCCCATTGTGTGCCACACTGTGCGCCTTGGGTGCACCATTTCCTGTCGACATTCCGTATGCGCCATACATGTGCCTTGGGTGCACCATTTGCCTGTCGACATTCATGTCATGTGTGCCACTTCTGTGTGCCTTGGGTGCACCATTTTCCCTGTCGACATTCATTGTTGTGCGCCATACATGTGTGTGTGCCTTGGGGCGCACCATTTTGCCCTATCGACATTCCGTGCTGTGCGCCATTTCTGTGCGCCTTGGGAATGTCAGGGATTTGAGCTTCTTTGATTTCTCCATTCTCCTGCTTGTCTATATCTACGGGGAAAGATATATACAACAATTTGGTGACTCAATGGGATCACACACTGCTTAGGTAGAAGATCGGTGGCCTTTTAGCAATCCATTGGGCATGGAGTCATAAGCGATAACTGAAACCAACGATATCGATCCGATCCACGATATCGCAACTTCTCTTGAGAGCATGCTGAAGCTGTAGAAAACCAACCTAGAGCAAAAAAACACTGTGCCGGAGCACTTAGGGAAACAGAAACCTAACTACTGACAAGACAATGTGCATACGCGCATTAGAGGAATTGAAATCTAGGCTAATATTTACAAGGGTAAACCTTTTCCTTTTAGTAGCGATGTTTAAGATGGATTAGTTAACCGGAATCGGGAGTTCTTCTCCATCCAATGTAGACAATTGGAAGGCATTACTACTTTTACATCCCGTGACCATGTAGGGGCCACTCAAATGGCATCAAACTTGGAATGCCTTCCTGGTTTTGCCCGATCTGCATCCCATTTCAGAACTAGGTCCCCTTCTGGAAGGTCCTTTCTCTTGCTTTCTTATCAAACCATCTTTTACTAAGGCCTGATCTTTCTCAATTGTTTGAATTGCATGTTCTCTAATTTCTTCCAATTCCATCAACTCTGCATACCTGGCCTCCATTGGTTCGAACTCGGCCCAACTCCAGCTGCTTCATGAACTCCATGTAGGCGAGTTCTAATGATATAGGCAATCTTGCCTCTTTTCCATAGACCAACTTGTAAGGGGAATTACTGTAGACCTCTTTGGTGTTATTACTCATCAGCCCATAATGCTGATTTTAGCTTGGTATGCCATGTTCTTTGATTTTCATCCGAGTCCTCGATGATTCTTAGCAAATTTTTGTTCGTGGACTCTGCTGTCCATTACCCTGCGGGTAATAATTTGAAAGAGGTGCTCAAATAGATTCCATTCTTGACAGCCCATTACGTAATCTTGGAACCTATAAATGCCAATGCATTATGCGATATGATAGTGGCGGCACACCGAACTTTGGTCACTATTCCTTCATAAAAGTCTAGTATGTTAGACTCATTTGCTTCTTTGAGTATTCTTTGCTTCGGTCCACTTGGTGAAATAGTCCATTTGCCGTGAGAATCCACTTGTGGCCTTGGCTTGAGTTTGGATTGATGACCCAGATGAAGTCAATCCCCATTGCATAAATGGTTGGTCAACGAATTGGGTGCGATGGAAGTGCTTTGCTTAGTCTTTCTTTGCACTGTGAAGAGTGCACATTTCTTGCACTTTCTTATCCATGTATAGCGATCCTTTGAAAGGCGTCGGCCAATAATACCTACTGCCTTCATTATCTTGAGAGTTTGTTACTCGTGGGTGAAATGTCCTCAGAATCTCCATCGTGAAAATCTCGTAACACCCTCTCAATTTGATTTGTCCCGATGCACCTCAAGAGAACTCCATTCATGTCTTTCTTAAACAAAACACCATCAACAAGCACATATGGAATGGCTTGTAATCTGAAGTATCTCCTCTTTGCTTTGCTCATTACGGGGGCATAGGCACATGCTGTAGGAAGTGTATCATATTACGAGTCCAACAAGGGGTAGGCACATCATCATTTTCTTGTTCTTGACCATCTGTAGTACGAGCGACCTCTTTTTCATTACACTGCTTCAACTTGTTGACTCGAGGCTAGCTGCTCACATAGTCCCTTTCCACGTACTAGTTTGGTGACCTTGATCTCGATGTCATATTCCATGACACGAGTTATCCATCTGCACGTTTCTCATTCGAGATCCTTGTTTAGAAGGAAGTCACGACTCCGCATGAGAGACCAATAATTGGATCTTGTTGTTTGAGACTAGGTGCTTGAATTTCTTTAAGCTCACGATTCTTTGCGAGGACATGCTTTTTGATGAAAGAGTACCTAGTTTCGTATTCCTCAAGCCTTGGTGAAGAAAGCAAGCTGGTTGTTCTAATCCTCCTTTGTTTTGTTGTACCAGGATTGTAGAAATCGTGTCCCCACCACCAAAGGCATATAGCATGAAGTCCTTGGAGAAGTCTGGATTGACGAGAGTCGGAGCTTGGGATATAGCCTCTTTTATTGCCTCAAAACTTGCCTTGCCTTCAGATGTCCACTTAAATGCCATGCTCTTCTTTAACATTAGCGTTATTGGCTTTACGAGAGATGCAAAGTTTGGAACAAATCTGCGGACAAAATTGATCCTTCCCAAGAAGCTTTGAAGAGCCTTCTTGTGACTTGGCAAAGCGATGCTCGAATTGCTTGACTCTTTACGGGTCGATAAATCAACCCCTCCTTTGAAACAATATGGCCTAGAAGTTTTCCCTCGTGAGCCAAAAATATGCATTTTTGGGATTGATGATACCCCAAATCTTCTACATCTACGAAATACTTGCCTCGAATGATGAGAGGTGATCCGCTGCATTTTTTGAGAATACAGTGATGTCGTCAAGATATATCAAAACTATTTTATTGATCAACCCCTTAAATGCCATATCCATTGCCCTTTGGAAAGTGGCTCCAGCATTTGATAGCCCAAATGGCATTTTCTTGTAGGCATAGGTCCCCCATTTGGTGGTGAAAGTCGTCTTGAATTGGTCATCTTCTTTCACCATCACCTGATTGTACCCTGAGTAGCCATCTAGGAGAGAGAATCTCTCTGAACCGGATACTACTTGCAATATTTGTTCCATTGAAGGAAGTGGGTAATGGTCTTTGAGAGATGCCCTGTTTAGGTCTCGGAAATCCACACACAACCTGATTTCTCCACTCTTCTTCCTGACCGGAACCAAGTTTGCGACCCAGCTTGAGTGCTTGATCGGGAATATAATGCTTGCCTCTATTAGCTTATTTAGCTCTTTCTTCATTAGAGGTTGATGTGAGGGTTGACTTGGTCTGCTTACTGCACTGATGGGCTTAGCATCTGGATCAATTCTATGGTATGTTGTGCCAAATTTGGATCGAATCCTCTTAAGTCTTCATAGCTCAAGCGAAGACATCACGGAAATTCTTGGCAAAAGTTGTATGAAATCTGATTTCTCTGCTCGGTGGCCACTTTACCAATTTGAAGTGTTTTGCCTTCCCCAACCGGAATTGGCTCTGAATCTTCTCTCTTGACTTTGTATGTTAGCCTTTTCCTTACGGGCTGGTCGTTAGGGTTGAAGATAGACTCGATGTTACTAAACCCTTAGGAAGCTTGTTTGTCTCATAATTTGAACTACTTGATCCCCATCTTGCTGCTCTAATCTGTCTGATTCCTAGTGAGAATTCAGCCTCTTCTTGTAAGAAATTGACGATCTGTTGATCGTTCTCAAAACACTGCCCGGCTTGTGTTATTATCTGGGGCTGCTGGCCTCACAATCACATGGATATGTGGCTGTGTTTTCCCCTTACGATGTTGTCAACCACATCAAGCGTTGCTCCAGCTGCTGCGAGCCTATCTGTGACTTCATTTTCTTCTGGGTATGGACACTGATGTTGAAAGCTTGAAATCCTCAATGAGGTCCCATACCCTATTCTTGTAGCTCCTCGGCAAGTCGTTCTTTGTAGCATGTTGTCCCTAACTTGGTTGATGATTAGCTCGCTATCTCAAACACTGCAAGTTCTTTATGCCCCTTTTCTGGCCCGATGAATTCCATGAATCAATGCTTCGTATTCAGCCGTGTTGTTTGAACAGGAAAACTGGAAATGAAAAGCTGAAAAATATTTGATGTCTTGTGGTGAAATCAACATTGCACCACCTCCAGCACCTTGTCTGCTTCTCGAACCATCGAAAAATAATTTCCAAACTTTGTTTTCATCCTTTTGTTCAGGTTGAATGATGTCGGGAATGGGTGAATTTTCTTCGTGTATACAATACACGCCCAATTCAGATTCTTCAATTTCCTTGTATGGGTCAAATTCATGACTCTTGTTTGCCCATTCATCCAAAGTTAAATCAGGAATTCCCTCGACCTTAGTACCTGTTTCTGGATCATTTGAACACTCCTCCTGATCAAAAGCCGAGCAATTTGCATTGATAGGACCTGATACATGAGGCTCAATATGGAAATTGGCAATTGGTTCCGACCTGATTGTTGCTTTGGCTCCATACCTTGTCCTAAAAATCATGTGTGACCAATCTGCAGATAAATATCCACCGATTTTTGCAGTGAAGTCTCTTGATAGACACAACACAAAGAGTGGCGGAAGGTCAATCATAGACACATCTTGTAGAACTGTAACATTAGGACAGGAATGTAGTGTTAGGCTTAACCCCTTGATGACCCAGCTGTTCCTCTTGCCGTTCCATCTAGTTGCACTACTCCTTTCAGCCTTGGCTCATATTTCAAACCCAGTTGATCCGCATTATTTGCTTTGGCATCACTGAACTACTTGCCCCGAGAATCAATCATGCAATTGTGTACTAATTTATCCCGATGATTAATGAAACATAGAATGGAGGGGTTTCAAAACTTTACCTTGTTGTCCTCCATGATTCCCTTGGTGGCGGCATTCGTGAGGACCTTCTCTTGCATATGGGCACTCTTTGGTTGAAGTTGACCAATTCTTCATGGCAGCTTGTAGAAGATCTCTTTGTCTGGGATGGATAAAGATTCCCACATTGATATATTCACATTCGTCTTCTTCATTTGATCGATGATCTTTGAAAGGGGATGAATTGTCCTTTTCTTTGTCCCTTACTTGGTGCAAACTTTTCTGGAGCTTGAGCATGTGCGTGTGTTGCTACAACAGGTACCTTAGGTTGATTTTGCACATTTGGAGCTGCGTTTGGTCTACTGACCCCTTGTTGTAAGAGTGGGTTGAGAAACAAGCTGGATTACATGGTTGTCCCTCTCTATATTTCTCTTCTTTGACCGTGTGTTGGCAGCCACGCCTTGAAAAGGTTGTTGGTTAACTCCACAGAAGTCTTCTGTTTGCCAATTTGCCAATGTGGTTTCTGTTGGAGGTCCTTCTTGTTGCGTTTGTTGTTGTTGATTCTCCTCCTGGCTTGGTTCTTGAGGCACACTAATGGTTTGCACCATCAAAGCCTGATTTAGTGCACCATTGAAACATCTTTGTTGATTGTGAGGTAGATTGCAAGGTAACACGGTCGTACTCTGTGCCATGTTATTTTGTGTCGGGACCAAAGCTCTTGAGGACGTCGTTGCATTTGGATCATACGGTCGAAATGGCCTGGCAGCTTGAGGTTGTCCTTGGTTTTGGTTTTGATTTGCAGCCTGAGGTGGTGGTCTATTTTGTTGGTATGGGGCCTAGCTTGTGCTTGTGCTTGAGGCTGATATGGTCTAGCACTTTGAGCTTGCTGTCTTTTGATAGTCACTAGTTCATTTCCAAGGTTCTGCAGTTGTTTCATGACCTCCTGCAATTCCTTTGAAGTATTTGAAGAAGTCGACGCCTCATTATTGCTTTGATTTCTAGGAGTTGGAATGGGATTCAACTGCGGTGCTTGGTGGTTGTAGGATTTCCCATATCTGGATAGAGAGGCATTGGTGGCCTTGGTGCAAGCTTGCCAGCTTGGATCAAACAGTTCTCTGCTCTAATAGTTGTGTCGTAGGCCCCTGGCAGCGTTGTTCCTCCCATTGATTGGATCATCATGGCTATGTCTGAATTTATAGCCTTTAAGAAATAAAGGAATGCTCCTTCGGCGGTTGGTCTAACGGCTATTGGAATCCTGTCCCATGTCCGTTGGAATCTGAAGTTGAAATCTGTCATTTGTTCATTAGGAGCCCTTTTGATTGTTGTCAATTTGTTCAATAAAGACAAATTGTCCCCCTCTCCCGAATTGGTTGTAAAGAGCTGAACAAAGTTGGTCCCGATTCAGTAATAATAGACCCTATTCTTGCTAGGCTCTAAACCATTGTAAGGCCTTACCTTTGAAAGATGAAGCCAACAACTTGACCATGACATCCATTTCATTTATTTCGTGAATTGCACATGCATTAGCAATATCTGGATGTGATCGATAGGAGTAGTATGATTTTCTCTGTGAAATAGGGTATGTTCTTTAGTCTTTATTTGGAATTTGATTACGAGCATTTAGGGCAAGTGGACTACTTTGTGAAATTGAAAAGGGATTCGGTGGTAGATGTGCCATTATGATTGGCCTAAGAACCACAGTCGATGCGAGAAAAGGCCTACCAGGGTGGAGGTGTAGACAAAGTCTGTTAGGTGGAGATGGTGATCTTTGTGGTCTTCTTCCTCTCCTTCCTCTACAGTGAAAGTTGCAAGTGGAAAAATAGCCCCTCTTCTCGAGTATTGGACTGGTTTGAATTCTTCTCATATGCAGGCAACTTTTTTCTTTCTTACCTGCCATTTGAATTCTATCCCCTTCGGAGTCGCCAGATGTGTTAGAAAGTGAGCCTCAAAAGGCTAGATCCTGCCAAGTTACACACCAAACCTGATAATATTTAAAAATAGAATTTTGAAAGACCTGTATTTTTGATATTTTAGAGTTTGGAACTTGATTTGGAATGACAGTCCCGAAAACCCAAAAATGCCAGACTTCCGAAAACCTGAAATCCGAAAATAAAAAAACCATGAAATTTTGAAAGTCAAAATCTCAAAAATCTAAGAATACCCTTTTGAAGATTATCCCCGATCTATCAACTGGTGAAATTTTGACTTGTTTTGAGCAAGTTAAGCCCTTGAAAATTGATTTCAAAGTTCAGCCTGGAAGGTGAAAAAACTGAAACTGTAAAACCTGCAATTTTTAAGTCGAATTTCTTGAAAGTTCCTTCAAATCTTGTAGAATGACCTCTTGGTCCCACCGGGCGTGCCAAAACTGTTGATGACGAATCGCAGCACCCCTGAATGTCTGCAACACGATGGGTTGAGACTCTCAGTGCGATTGCATAACATGGAGCTTTTCCCAAGTGTGGGACCTTGCGAAATCGGAAAAGCTCTCGGATGAAGGCCGGTTCCTATTCCTCTGTTCAGATGCACACGTAGAAAATGCAGAGGGTTTACTAAAAACCTAATCTAACTTGCCAAGGAGACAGGGTAAGAAAATGCATAAAATAAAACCTAAACTACAAAGGTGATGCACCGAGGAATGAAGAACACTGTCTTGCCAATAAACACGAGACCATTAAAATGCAATGCAAGATCATGCTGAGATAGCAGATTCACGGTGAAAGATCAAGGGGATGCAAATGAATACGAGAGAGGGTTGAGAATCATCCACTGAGACATGCATTAATTTGCTCAAAGATTGATACTGACACTGCTGCAAAATGCAAGAGGCAAGGTTGCATTACGGTTTCAAATGGGAGGTTTTAACTCCACAAGTTCACTGCGAAAGAGAAGAAGGGAGGGGAAAAAACAAGAATGTCCAACCTTTAGAAAGAAGCCCCTCCTTACAATTTATAGGAAGAATGAGAGAGAGAAAAAGAGAGGAATTCCAAAACTACCCCAACCACCTCTAGATTGCACTTAACTATCTCATTATGGTGGTAGGTGAGAACCCATGAACCCAAAAGTGGCGAACTGTATTTTGCATTTTAAAGAATTTTTTCTCACCCAATTAAAGATATCAAGTCATAGTGGACAGAGGGACCCTCGTAAGCTTTCCAAAAAGTCCAACCTTGCATGAATCGAGCTCCCAGTCAAAAGTTATGGCCATCTGAATATCTGCGCTAGGGTCTGCTTCCTGTCAGCGCTCAAAATGTTGCGCCTCCTGAAGGTGCGCCAGGGCGCATCCATGTGTGTGTCGACATCCTCCATGTGTCATGTGTCGACATTTCATGTGCCTTGGGTGCACCATTTTCCCTGTCGACATTCCGTGTCGTCGCGCCGCATTTACGCACGTTGCGCCTTGGGCGCACCATTTTCCCTGTCGACATTGTGCGCCATTTGTGTGCGCCTTGTGCATGGGCGCCATTTTCCTATCGACATTCATTGTCTTGTGCGCCACTTTATGTGCCTTGGGCAGGCGCACCATTTTCCCTATCGACATTCATTGTGTGCGCCCTTACATGCGCCTTGGGCGCACCATTTTCCCCTGTCGACATTCATTGTTGTGCGCCATTTTGTGCCTTGGGGCGCACCATTTTCCCTGTCGACATCATTGTGTGTGCGCCATTGTGCGCCTTGGGTGCACCATTTGCCCTGTCGACATTCATTGTCGTGCGCCACTTCTGTGCGCCTTGGGTGCACCATTTGCCCTGTCGACATCATCATTGTGCCCATGCTTTGTGCGCCATGTGCACCTTGGGGCACCAGCTTTTTGATTTCTCCATTGTCGTGTATCTATATTTGCCTTGGGTGCACCATTTTACAAGCTTTCTTGTCGACATTCGTGTGTGTGCTTGCCCCCACGTGCGCCTTGGGAATGTCGGGGATTTGAGCTTCTTTGATTTCTCCATTGGTTCCATTGGTTCCTCACTCATCCTTAACCTCTCGTGGTGTTTGGCACACTCGTCCATGTGTGCTCCAATAACCAACCCCAACCTAAATGCCTCTCGAACTCTCCTCTCGAGTGTTATCCTAAGAAAATCA
Organism: Taxus wallichiana var. yunnanensis; assembly: GCA_018340775.1. Lineage (NCBI taxonomy): Eukaryota > Viridiplantae > Streptophyta > Pinopsida > Cupressales > Taxaceae > Taxus > Taxus wallichiana. Next base: position 562,243,950 of record CM031242.1, on the reverse strand, counting down.
CCGCCTTCCACTTGCACCGCATTTCCCACCGAGTTTTGCCTCGAATTGCTCACCAGCCCTACCTTGCCCACTACCAATCCAATGTTCATCTTCCAAACCCTACTCACACGCCACATGGCCACCTCCGTGTTGACCTTTTTTCCCTCCCCTTTAAATTTAAATTTGGTCTCCGCATTTTTCTATATTGTTAGCTTTGTTAATTTAACCTAAGTTTACCTTAATTCTTAATTAATTAAAACTTAGGATATTTTTTTATAACATAGCTTTTAATTGTTTTGGGCCTATTTTTTTTTTAAAGGAAAGTTTATTTTAATAGGAGGTTAATTAAAGGTTTTTTTTTTTTTTTCTAACCCTTATATTTTTTTTTTTCATTTTTTAAGAAATTTAAATTAATTGGGTGAAAATTATTCTGAAACTAGGGTTACTGGCCTTTTTTCTCTACTCGACAATTTTGTGGAGTGTCTTATAGGTCCCATTTGGAGGTATTTATGGCATTTTTCGGGTGGTTTGTTGCGCATTGTGGGGTCATTTTTGAATTATTGGGGCCTTATGACTCATTTTGAGTCATTTTAGCATTGTAGTGCTCTTATTTGATTGTGCATTAGTGAGCGCATCTCACAAAACCTTGTTGCAAGAGATCCCCTTATATGACGTGAGACTTTTTCTCATACCAAACTTTGTTTTTCCCCTTTTTCCTTTCTTTCTCCCAATTTTGTTTGTTTACGTGGCATTCCTTTGCTTCGAGTAAAACTTATTATGGCCTCCACTCTTGCACGATTTTTCACCTACTGCAAGGTGAGTGGTCAATTGTTTCACATCGCATGAACACACCTTATTATAACCAACACACTATTTATAAAGTGCCACAAATATGAGGGGTTATCATTATTCTTGGGTGTTGTAATTGCATGCAGACACATTCTCAGCTGAGTTTGATGTCTTACAACCTTTTGTGAGTTCTCACACCCCTATTTTCTTACATACCGAACGTATTTTTGACTAAGTTCGACATCCATTTGAGCGTGTTTTTCCTTGTGACTCTTCTGCATTTCTTTCTCTTTTCACAAATGCACCATGGAGGATGTTTTTTCCAGACTCAAGCTTCACAGGATTGCTTCTCAACCTCAAAGCATCTTCTTCTTGGTAGAGAGAACTATACATCATGGTGTGCTTGCATAGAATATTACCTTACTCACAAAGTCATTTATCCCTTTTTGTATGGGAAAGTTCCTGCACCCACTAATCCTTATCATCTTGAAGACTGGATCGACAAGTGTGATCATGTTCTTGGTTTCTTGTTGATACATGTTTTTAGGCCTCTCCACCATCATGTGGCACATGTGGAGTGTCCTCATATAGTTTGGATCATTATTCAGTCCTTATTTGGATACCCTTTAGAGATTGTTGTTGTTTATTCTTCTTCCGATACAGTTTTTTCCTCTCCTTCTTTATGTGATGACAGTTTTGATGATGCATTTTTTCTTCTAGTTACGATGACGGAGTACTTATGAGGACTCCTCTCCTCCTTCTCCTGGATGCCTTTCAAAAAAAATTGAACCTCCTCTTTTCCCATCAAACATTAGGCAGTCTTGTTCCTAACCTCATACTCTCATTGCATCTGCCTCCTTGCCACAACCAATGTATGAGGCTTCTTCCAATCCTCCTCCTTATGTTAATGATTCATACCGCCAAACATTTCTCTTTTATTTTTCAGGAAACCCTTTTGGGATAATTATTTTTTGGACCTTTGTTGTCTCTTCGTAATGCATACTTGTGTTGCATTACAAGAATTTTATCTTCCTTCTATAGGTGTTTCGGAGGATTCCTTCATCTTCTTTTTTGGGAGTGCCCCTTCTCATAATTTTGTCACTTCCACTCTTTCAGAGACCATCATTGAACCATCTCCTCTTGTGGATCCTCTTTCTACTATTGTGGGGGTTGTTGTTTTGCCTTCACTTCATATGGACATTATTTTGACGGATGTTCCCTTCCCACACTCTGATAATTCTACTTTTGTGGCATTACCTTTAGTTCTTTTGCACATGTTTTCTAGACCTATGTCACATTTCAATGGACCAAATTCAAAGTTCTTCGTATTGTTGCCTTCAGTTTCCTTCGCATAGTGGATGAAATTCTAGTACTCCATTTATATTCTTCCTAAGGACAAAAATATTTTTCGATGTGGATGGATCTTCTTCAGTCTACAGGTGGAAGACCACATCATCAACATTATTCTTGGGTAATTCATAGAGTTGCTAACTTCATATTCATTGCAAGCTTCTTTATTGAACCCTTCACTGAGGCAAAGTATCCTTACTTTTCTCTCGTCTTGGGTGAGGTATATTTTGGCTTCACATATTCTTCCATTTTTATTTTCTCCTTCCTCTCTTCTCTTTTTCTTCTATAAATATTACAGTTTGTACATGGGTACCTTATCAGGCCTTTAGTTTTCAGGACCCATTTGATGCATATTTCTTAGGTTGTTTAGGGAGTCTAAAAATCTTGTAAGTGGATGTTTTTCCCACTGGGTTTTCCTTCATTACTTGAGATCCTTGTTGTGCATGGGTACCTCATCAGGCGTAATAGTTGAGACCCATTTCTCATTTTTGACTTATCATGCCTCATCTTAAGTTACGATGAAGGGGGGCGTTGGTGTGGGTACTTTCCTTGTCGTCTCGAGTGTATTGTCCATGTGACTTGGTCAGTTATCTCACTTAGGTGAGATCATAAGTAATAGGTTTCTTAGGGGGTATGACAGATTCCATCATAGAATCTATCATACGCATCAGTGTGTGTCAGTGCATCATAAAGGAGTTACTTTCCATTTATGGAATGTAACTCCTATTCTCCCTTGTGGAGGTATGATGGTATTACATTGGGATTTACACAACACTCTTATTTGTACATTCTTTTCTGATCTATGAAAATGATTGGACCCTTTTCTTTGACATGCACATTTCATGGTTGAATGTTTTCTAGCTACATGGAACTCCGTCATGTTTTTGTTCAAGTATGACTCGGTTGATGTGCGCACCATCTCGCTGATCCTCATTCTCACATTCTCTCACAATAAGGTCCCATACTCTATTCTTATAGGACTTCAACAAGTTGTTTTTAGTTACACTTTTCCCACTCACCTCATTTAAAATCGATTCATTGTCACCAAAGACATGTAATTGTTTTATTCCTCTCCTTATATCCCATTGGATACCATGTACAAGGGCTTCATACTCAATTGAAGTGTTTATACAACTAAATTGAAACCTAAGGAAAGAAGAGTACTTTTATTTCATTTGATACATCACCGTGATACCTCCTCCTGTTCCATTTCTATTCTTGGACCCATCAAAGTACATTTTCCAAACACCATTATCTTGCTCATTTGTATTTATAAGATTTCGAATGAAAGAGCGTTCCTCATATAAAAGTAAGTACCAAGACCAACCTATTAAATATTCTTATAAGGATCAAACTCATAACTTTCAATCCCCTATTAATCAAGCAATAAATCACGTATTCCTTCAAGAATATTATTTGGCTCCTTTTTTAATAGTTGATCTTCTTCATCAATGATGATTGAATTGGCATTTATGGCACTTGGAACATAAGGTTATATATGGTTATTTGAAAAATGTTTAGACCTTATGGTGAATTTAGTGTCATACTTGGTTCTAAATAACATGTGAGACTAATCTGATGACAAATAGCCCCCAATCTTGGTTATGAAATCCCTAAATAGGTATACAAAAAGTATGGAGGGAGGTCAATTATGAAAATGTCTTGGGGAATTGAGAAATTAGGACATGCATGTAAAGTGAGGCTCAATCCTCTAATGACACCAATAGTCTCTATGGGTGTCCCATCAAGCTGTACAACTCCTTTAGAAAGAGGTTCATACTCTAGACCAAGCTTGTCAACTATTTGTTTAGGCATGACTGAACTATTGGCTCCTAAATCTATCATGCAGTTGTGGACTAAATGGTTGCCAATGATCAATGAAACATAAAAAGGAGGAGGTTTTATGCTTTTTCTTGATTTTTCTTCTTTTGGATGAGGTGTAATGGTTACCACAACTTTTGACTTCTCTCTAGATGATTCATTTGAAAGGCTAAGGTTAGACAAGGCAGCTTGTAAAAGATATTTTTGCCCAAGGATAGACAAAGACTCCCACATTGAAATATTCACATTGGTTTTCTTCATATGCTCAAGAATATTGAAAGGAGTAGGAATAACCTTTTGTTGCACTTTACTTCTAATAGTACCTTCTTGTGCTTGAGTTGATTTAAGGTGACTTCTAGGTTGTTTTTGAGATATTGAGCCTAATTTATCTGAGTCTCCTGCACATTTAGAGATGAAGTAGGACTATTAACTCTTTGGGGTGTTAGATAAGGATGAGTAGGATTTTTATCAATTGGTTTCTCTACTTCCATGGCTATTTTCTTAGACCTATTGTTAGCTTCCATACCTGAAGAAGAAGCTTGATTGTGTCCTTGTAATTAATTCACTCTACAAATCTCTTTTGTTTTCCAATTAATGAGTGTAGAATCAATTTGTTTTGGCTCTTGAGTAGCCTCTTGTGGTGGTGGTACCTCATCTAATGTACTTTGAGGAATTGAGGCATTTTACACCATCATGTCTTGATTTAGGATCTGTTGGACAAGTACTTTGATTATAGGCTAGGTTTCAAGGAAAGTACCACCCATAGTTTTGTACTAGATTGTTTTGAGTAGGAAATATTTCTTTAGAAGAACTAGCAACATTAGGGTTTTTGATTGGTAATAATTTACATGAGTTATTTGGCCTTGGCCTTGGAAGTTTGTTTGATATGGAGGCTTATTAGGCTGATAAGAAGGTTAATAAGGGGCTTGATGTGGCCTATAACTTTGTGTTTTCTACCTTTTGATAATCACTAATTCATTTCAAAGGTTTGAAGAAGGATTTTAACTTCCTATAAGTCATTGGATGTGCTTGGGGTAGTATTGATTTGGCTTACGGGTTGATTGATTGGATTTGGAATAGATGTTGTGTAGGTATTTGAAGTGGCATTAAGGGATACACTTATGGATTTATATGCATAGGAGGCCTTGGTGCAATCTTTCCAACTTGTATGAGACTATTCTCCACCCCAATGACTACCTAATTAGCATCTTTAAGTGTTCTACCACCCATAGATTGAATCTTACGGAAATATCACTATTTAATCCTCTTAGATAATACAAGAAATAATATTCAAGAGTAGGTCTTACCAATTCTAGGATTCTATCCCAAGTCTTTTGAAACCCAAAATTAAAATCCATCATGATTTCATGAGGAGATCTTAGATAATACAAGAAAGAATATTTAGGAGTAGGTCGTACCCAATTGTCGTATTTTATCTCGTCTTTTGAAACACCCGAAATTAAAAATCCATCATCATATCATGGGAACTCTTTCAATAGTGGTAATTTTATCTATGAGAGATAGATGATCACTCTTGTCCTTGAAATGTTTGTAAATATTCTCCCCAAACACGTCCCGTGTATGAATAGAAGCAAGGATGCCTATATCCTTTGAATTACCAGCTCTAGAGTTCATTAACTAACTGGAAATGATGGAAGAAGATGCAATGGCAATCAAATTTGTAGAATTAATAGAGTTGGAAAAGGTTAGAGACCGAGCAATGCATATGATGGAGCTTATTCAAGCCCAAGTAAAGAGATCATTTGACAAGAAGATAATTTCAAGAACATTCAAGGATGGATACTTTGTTCTCAAGTGGGATGAGGAAAGGACTAAGACTAGAAGGCATACCAAGTTTGACTCTATATCGAGTGGACCATATATGATTTCTAGTTGCAAGCAACACAATACCTTTCAACTCTCCAAGCTGAGTGGTGAAGAGTTGCCTATCCCAGTTAATGGGATATACCTTAAGCATTGTTATTGAGGTCATGATTCACCCTTGTACATAGTAGGTAGTTGTCTTATTTTCCGTCAAGTTATTCTCACATGTTGTTGCTTTAGTTTCATTCCTCTAAGTGCCTTGTGCACATTATTGGTGTTGTTGTATTTTCCCATAAGTGTTTTAGCACATTTTTTTGTTGTTTTATGAAGGCATTTTTAGCATTTGAGTTGTTTTAGGAGGTTGCAGCGAGTTTCTATTTCCAAATTGGATTGGTATGACTCCATTCCCATTGGATGCTTTAAGGCTCTTGATCGACCCATCTAATAGGCAAATGTTACTGAATTTTTTCAAACTGTTGTCCAAAATAGCAGCCATGCTATTTGGACAAATTTATTTAAGGACTTAAGTGCTTCTTGTTAGAAAATTTGTTGAGAAAAGGAATGGAAAATGTTGTGTTCCATGGAAATCAAGAACTTAGTGTTCTACGGAAATCAAGAGCTTAGTGTTCCATGGGTTTACCTAACCCGCATAATAAAGGAACAAACAATTAGGAATTAAGTGGATCTTGTTTGAAAATCCATGGATCAAAGAAACTCGAGTGTTCCATGAAAGCCTAAAATATAGCTTTCCGCATAAATTTGAAGGTTGAAAATTGTAGAGTTCCAAATAATTTTCTAAGTTCGTGCAACAAAGTAAAATTCTGTGGGACATATGTTATGGAACAAAGAAAAATGAGTAATGTGACACCATGTAGAAATGAATGTTGAGTGTGAAGGAAGGTAAAGAAATTCGCCGAGAAGTTCGGAACAAAGAAAAGTCTGCATGATAAAAGAAAAACCACGAACAAAAGAAAATACAATAAACAAAATAAAATACGTGGAACAAAAAAAAATCCATAGAGCACATAAGAATCCAGAGAAGAAAAAAACCTTAAAACAAAAAATACGCAAAAAATGAAGCATAACCCATGGGATAACAAAATAATGGGTTGCATATAATAAAAAAATTTGAGGAGTTAGAATGTTGTTTGTGAATCAAGGTGGAAGCCATAAACAAGTCCATAGATTATTCAAAAGATATTAAAAGCCACGAAATACCATAAAAATCAAAACAAGGTCGCGGATCACAATGGAAATATTAGAAACCTATAGAAGACAAGATTCAAGGTGGCGGATCATCAAAAATCCATGGATTACAATGAAGTTATGCCTAATTCAGTTCAAACATGCTCAACTAATCCAATAACTTGATATTAATTTTGAACGATATTTTCCACCCGCACTAGTGATCGATGGCTTATGATTGGAGCAAGTCAAATGACCATACTTGGCCTACAAAATTAGTGTCAATTGGTCCTTGGTGGGTTGCGAGTAGTTGTCCCTTTTCATTTCTAGCACAATCTAATCTTCTCCTTCTCTCTTCTCTTCTTTCTCTATAAGAGGCAACTCAATATCATTTGTAAAGGATCCTCTTTCCATTTGGTAAAGTTACCATGTTAAAATGTTAACTAAACTTTAAAGTTGCGAGACCTCTTATATGTGCTTTTGTAATGCATCCAATGCCTTCTAAGTAGTGATTTGTAATAGACTATGCATACTTATAAGAAATAATATGATGTTGAATGTGGCTTGTATATACCCTTTGGATTAGATTATTATCTTCTTGTCTCTCTATTATTTTCATTTCATGTTGTGTATGGACTATATTTGCATGGATTTCATTTCATTGTGTCATATATGCAAAGATTCAAGTTAATGGAATTGTAGATTTTTACTATGATTTGTATTTTTCCCTCGGCCTTGCACAAGTCTTTCTTGTTTCATAAAAATTAGGGGGATCCCCTTTCTTTGGTTCCATCACCACTCTTTTAGCTTAGTTTTCCATTCAAGCATTCCTTCTCCCTTTTCCCCTTGTATTTCAGTATCATATCTTAGCTTAGTAGTAGTGTTAGCATTAGTGAGATAGGTAGAGGAAACCAACCTTCTCTTGAGGTTGATCTCATACAGTCAAGCCCCACATTGATATATCATCCCATGTTTCATTGAGGTGTTGAATCTGATAGATTCAATAAGGGTGCAACTTTAGGTGACAACATGTACCTCTTATTTCTTCCATTCAATGTTGGTTTCCATGCACCTAATACTCTATAGATAAATATATCATTTGATAATGTTGATCTAGATATTTCACATTTGCATGCACAAATACACTCTTGTTTCTCACACCCGATACTTATTTGAATACTTTATTATCTTTGCACATTTTTTTATGTTAGTTCCTGAGGTTTTATAGCATTAAATGCATCTAAAGATATCCATCCTACGAACCATAAATTTAAAGTATGTTTTTCCCCTATCGAAAAATGTGGGTTTCAATCGATATTAACACATGTCAATTCTAACCCTATTGTATGGTTGTAAATCGACATGTTTTTGGCCCAAACTCTCAATTCCATCGATAGACTCATATTCCCTCTTGATCATTCATTCAAAAAGTAATAACCATCAAAATCCTATAGAAGTAAGTCAATCATATCTCGTTTACGTTTTACGATCCTAGAACTTTATGCTCTCCTCATGTTAAAAAAATCACTAAAGGTACTTAATTCTCCCTACATAATGAAGTAGCCGATGAAAATTCATTAAGGAAATACCATCTACAAGTATGAAGTCTTTAAGAGTATCCTACTGGTCTAGGATTCTCCATCTTCTTTCTACAAGCAAACAAAGTGACCCTTCCCAAGAATTTGAGCAAGTGTGAAACTCAAGCAAGGCATTGTCAAATCATGTTTTTCAAGTTACGATCACACTATGGTAGATATCACATGCTTTGGGAGAATGATGTGTGGTTTGGGCCCTCTTTGGATTAGTTCGACATCGGTGGTGCAAACTTTGTTTTTCAGGAACTCTATCTTACACTACAAGGGTTATAGGGTTTCAAAAAAGTTTTTAAAATTCATTCTAAAGGTGAGTGAAGAAGACCGAATACAATACAATGACAATCATTTCTAGGTAAGCGAAGCACTCAAAAAGTTACGGGCCTAGATTTTAAGTAGGTTGAAGACCGTACAATAGGGTTGGAACCATATGGATGGTCTTGACCTATTTCTAAGATTTTTCCCATATCTAGATTCAAGTTTTGGTTCCAACAACGAATTATTTTTAGCCTTAGATCAATCTATTTCTTTATTCAAATCACTCGGATACCTCTAGATCCACACAAAATTGGCTAAGTGCAATTCCTCTTTTCATTTTGATACTTGCCAAATCAATAGTCACTTTGTAAAGAATTTTTCTGATTTGTGCAATTAATGTTGGAAGTTAATTAAATCATAATATCTTCCTATAATAGTAATTCATCTTTTTTATGCATAACCATTAGGAACATTCTAAAATCTTAAAAAGGTTGAGATTAATGACTTAGAAAGTGAAATCATAATCTAGTTTCTCCTTTGACACGATTAGGGACTGATCACCCCTAATCCTTTAATAAGATTCATCAACAATCAAAATATCTAAATCTCTAATTACAAGAAAGGCGGGTTGCTCTTGCCTTTACAAATCAAACATGTGTACTCTTTCCATGTTTTACATCTCTTTCTTTCATTTTATGCAAGTTCAAATTCTACATTTACTATTGAGTTACTGATTCAATTTTCTACTATGGACATTGACTACACTCTATGTTGTAGGTTTCATCATGGAATGTTCCAACACCAACAAACTTAGACGATAAAAACCTTGAGAAAAAATAAAGTATATTTACACACTCATGTATCTTTTCCTTTAAGAATGTAATTTTCATTTCATACATAAAGGGCGAAAATGTATACACTCAAATTTGGCAATTTACCTTTTTAACACTATGTATTACAATTGTGCTTCTTAGCTAAGATAAACACCCACGTTCTATTCACACTTAGTATATATTTCCATCTATATCCTAACTTGCATATTCCTACACACTAATGTGTCAACAAACTATGAATAAAAGTATATGAAATCAATATTTAAGCTCTTACCATCATTGTGCAACTTTCATATTTGAGTCACTTTCTCCCTATCTAAAACCCTACAGATTCGAGTTAAGTTGTATAATTTGATCCTAGATGACATATATGGTCTTACACGACACATTATCTAACGTTGTTGTTGATGCACTCTTATTTGTTGGGTCTTTTTATCCCCACAGGATATCTTTATCATAATATTTCACTTTCAGACCCCTGTATAAGCAAGTTAACTTTGCTTCACTTACTTATCGAGAAATCATATGGCATTATACTTGACATATTCTCTTGCAATGCTAAAAATACACAAAAGGCTTCCTAAATCTTCCCAAAACTAATGCACATCCATTAGGGAGCCACTACTACAATTTTAAAACACTCAACTAGGTCAAGGATTCTAGCTTCACTCATATCCATACGCACAAAGTTATTATTTCCAAGCCTTAAATCAAGAGAATAACAAAACTAAGCATGATCAAGGGGGTTCATAGAGCCCACTAGTTGCATACATAGAGATAACACATGCTAGGTGGAGAACTATGTGTGGTGAGGTATCTTTATAGTAGTGTCGATGTAGGCGGTGCATGTGGTACATCACAACCCAAAAATTAACCTTCTTGCAGGGTCTTCTACCCATGGTTAAGGATTTGGAGTGATTTAGTCATTACATACAATATCAAGATTGTCACGACAACTAGGGTTTGAAAGTGAAGTGCATTTCTAAGCTACCAAAGAACCTAGAAAGTTCTGAAAGCCCAATTATGAAGGCATCCAAGTGTACATAAGGGGAAATATTGTATTATACATATTGACCATACAGTATGGTCCTACACTACGAGTTTTCCATATCACAATTCTAGCGGTGAAGTTTTTTAGACTCTATACTTCCATTTTATCCACTTTGTCTTCCCATTTTATTTCTATATAGTTTTGTATAGCTAAGTCTCTCTCTCTATTTATCTCATTCTTTTTATATTGTATTCATTATTAAAAGAACCAATACGTTATTATGATTTTGTACAATTAATGTTGGAAGTTAATTTATCATAATAACTCTTAGTCTCCAAACCTTACATTCTTTTTATTGTTGTGTATTGCATAACAAACCTAATTAATCTAAAAATGGTGTAAACAATGACCAATCATAAATAGATACATCCTTTATATAATCCATGATGGTATAAAATTACTATTACTCTATGATTTGACAAGATCAAACTACAAAAAGATAATCTAAAGCTATAAGTTACTGATAACCTAACTAGGTTTACCTCCTAAGCTGTTTTGCTCCTTCATCTCTTTGCTTAAACATGTAAGATTGAAATATTATATATACAATCATTACTTACTTCCAATCTTATCTCGCTACTACATGCTACCCATATGACATTTATTGAAGCCTCATAAATTAAATATGTGATAATACATTATGAAAGATAAGGCCCAAATCTTTTCAATGCATTTATAACTATAATACAATTCAAAAACTTGATTTAACCCAACAAATGAAATAACTAGTTAAGTGAATCCTCATTGGATTCATCCTTTATCAACAAAAAAAAACTAAATTTGTATACATGCACTCCTGAATATGACACACATGTTACAACTCCATGCACAAGATTACACACAAGCCTTCCAAGTGAATTCTTATGCACTTTCTTAACTAAAATCCGATGGTCACATAGTTTCGATGATAGATGTTTTTCATCGAGATGAACCTCACAGTGGTCACAAAAACCTATAGAACTAAAGTATGTGATGCGAGAAGAAATGGTGTGATACACGTACAAAATGATAGTGACAACTTAAAATCTTATGTTTGAAGTCTCCTTGTCTTGCTCCAAGTGTTTGGACATTTTCCAAGCATTTGAAGCATTGTGCCATTCATTTCAAAAATGTATGCACCGTGGAGATGTTTTGATGCATTATTACCCTCTAACTCTTGGATGTGGCCTTTTATGTTACCAACACATTTTTGGTTTGCGTCATTTAATTACTAGTTTTTGCCAACTTTTGAAATTTTCTTTGAACTCTAAAATATATTGCAAACCTAATGAACTCTTCTAGATATGTTACAAAACAACTATGAAAACATGCAAAATTTTACTCTAATTGTTTTTGTTGATACAAATTCTTTATTAAACCATTGTCCCCTCCTTTACGTTGTCAATTGTATTTGCCTCATTTTTAATTGTATGTGTATATTTATACATATGTTCAACACTCGAGGTAATGGACAATTGAGTACTCACACCTGTAAACTTTTAAGACCCCCTAAAAAAACTTGTAGATATTACTTAACGAATATGTGAAAATGAATTTCAAAATTATGGTGAATTTGAAGGAAACGGGTTTCAAACAGTTTGGCGAATCATTTGATAATGGTGTCCATAGTAGAGATTGTCATGGTGATATATGTTATCGAGTGATAGTATATGTTGTCGGCCAACAACATATGTAATTTTAAAAATTATTTTTTTGACAATAACAATTAAAACATTGTCTCGACGAGAAATATGTCCTTGCAAAATATGGCACAAACAAAAATAAAAATGATTTTTTGTGAAAAATGTAGATTTTGCTAGTTTTGTATGGGAAAAAAATTTTAAAAATGAATTTTTTTGATGTCTAGTAGTTAAAATGATCGTCTCAATGAGAAATTTTTCCTCACAAAATATGGCATAAGAAAAAAAAATCTCATACTCATTTTTTTTTCCTCCTTTTACGATATCACTAAAAAAATGCCATCGATCGGTAGCATAAATGTATGCTACCAATCGGTAGTATAATGTATGCTACCGGTTGGTAGCATATAATATGCTACTGGTCGGTAGCATAAATTGATACTAACGGCCGGTAGCATATATCTACGCTACCAATCAGTATCATATTGTATGCTACCGCAATCAAGCAACATAAATATATGCTCTTGCGGCCATAGCGTTTATGACATTTTACATTATATGCAACTTCAACAAAATAACATATTAATTATTAAAATACCTTTAATGTTGAAGGGTTGTGATATGCAATCGATCTCGATCATCAATGCCCACAGGACCACGAGCACGAGTAAAGGAATTGTGAAGAAAAATTGATGTGTACTTAATATTTGGAATTGTGAATTTATCATAACTATATTTATGAAGGAAAATTTTACAAATTTCAATTTTGCGCTAATAGCCATTTGAATTTTAAAAGTTTTTTATTAGTGTAAACGCTAGTGAACCAACCCCTAAAAGTAAATTGAACCTAGAAAAGTTAGTTGACCTAGTCCTATCCCTACACCTAAAATTTTGCCAAATGTAAATTTCAAAAACCATAATATTCATGAATTAACAAAGATTCGCCACTAAAATTTAGTCTACTCACACTAAAAATAAAAAAATAGGAATACTTGCATGTCTAGTGCATCTTGTAATTCTCATACTACTTTGTATTGATTCATGTCTAGACAAATTAGCAAGGACGCTTCACCCCTTTTGATCGAGAGAATATTTTGCGTATGGTCTTACTTAATTATTATACACCTTTGTACTTAATACATATTCTTCGATTGAAAATAAATTGTATTTTGGCATGTCTTCCTCTTTCGAATGAGTTTTATAGATTAAACTATTGATCTCTTTTGTTATTATACAATATGTAGTTTATCCCTAAGTGCAACATTGTCCCTCTTTCAAGGTCTTAGGCCCTCTTTACAAGGTCTTAGGCCCTCTGGTATGAACCATATAATGCTCCAACAAAGTTCTCAATTATACTTCTTTATTTTTCATAAATGCATGGAATCTCCTTAGAATGTTGAATGTCAAATTAATTAAAATTCATATGTACTTATAGACAATCACAATCTAAATTAGGACCCATATTAGAGTATAAACCAACAAACTAATGAATATAAAGTAAAAAATACACAAGTACAATATAGTTACACCATGACTAAATGGGGCTACTAAAGCGCCCAAGGTGTTTGGGATCACACCTAACAACGGGGTTTCCAACACTAAAAATTTGAATAGAAAGAGAAATAAAATAGAGAAGAGAAGATAACTACAAACCAAAAAAAGGTGCTAATAATGCCTAATTTAAACCATGAATCAACAAAAACACAAATAGGTTAAAACTTTGTAATTTAATGACTATAAATGCAATTGGTCCATTTTTAGGTGTATAATTAATACAAAACTTGAGTGGTCATAATAATGAAGTTTAGTGTATTCTACAATAGAATTTGTATGTTTAAGTTGTGTTTTTAAGAATAATCCTTACAACCACATTTAAATTCCTTAATTTAACCCACAATCAAATTATAATATATGATTTTTCACTTTTAATCATAATCTTCAAAGTAATTATATATTATATTAGTATTAACATTTTTATTTCTTAAATTGTGTGGATTTTTTTCTTTAGAATAAGTCATTATGGATTTTTTCTTCCTTATTTATCTTTGTAGATTCCAAGGGTTAAGGTTTTGAGGTTAAGGATCCTAGGTTTTAAGTTTCCAAATTTTAGGTCTTATGGTTTTGGGTTGAAGGTTCCATGTTTTGGGTTCTGGATTTTGGATTTAGCAACATAGGTTCAAGGGTTAAATAGTTTAGGTTACTGAGATCCTACAGTTCATGTTTTCAAGTATTTGTTGGTGCAACATATTATATGCACCCAAATTTTAAGTTAGCTTAGTTAGTTAGCTTCTATAGCTAGCACATTATGTCTAGGCTTAGAATAAATAAAGATATTTATCTATTTAATGGTATTTATTAGAGTACCACATTTAGTGGAAGTTCCACCTTGAGAAGGGCCGGTAAAAAATGGGAGATAGCTCTTGTTGTAATTATATATACCCTCATATATACATTGCAGATTACTTTTTGAAAATATTTTTTCAATTCATTCTTAACGCAATATATCTTTGTTTGTTTACATATTAAGTTTTTTCTTGGTGTGAGCCATGCTCAAGATCTAAAATCCTTACGCATGTACCAACATTTTCATGGTATCATAGGTTTGGATCTCGTGACGGTGAGTTATGGATTTTTTTTTTTAAGTAATAAAAATTCCTACACTACTTCCCAAGCTTTTTAATAGATTTTTAAGCCAGACCCCCAAATACTAGGTTTTTGAAAAACTTTGGTTTTTTTTTGTTTGAACCAAATCTAACTTTTTAGGCTTATTTATGCATATTTTACAATTTTTTTATAAATTCTAATTATTTATGAGATTTGAAACTATGTTTATTGAATTGTGCTTGAAAAATACAAGTTTATAAAAATAGAATTTTTTGAGTTCGTGGTGATTTTTATGGTTTTTGAAGATCCATATTTTCAAGAAAAGTGTGGATCCGAAGTTGAACAATAAAAAAATCACATTTTTTTGCAAAATCGTTGATCTAATCATATATATCATCAAATCTTGCATGTCAGAGATTTTGGAGCTTATTAGTTTTCTCTAATCGGAGCAATGAGTCACTGTGGCGAGAGATTTGAAGTTGCGGAGTATTTTTTTAGATCTCTTATTTGGAAGGCTTTATTCCTCGACCCCTAGCGCTCATCCATTAGCCATGTAATGGATTCTCTACTATGACCAAATTCTAGGTCTACCACTAATGTTGGTTCAAGCCTCTTTGGAAGTACTCTTGCTTGATGAATTAAAATTGTTTATTTATTTATTAACTTGCAAATTTGGGTGTGTTGGTTATTGGAGCATATTGAGGCTTGTGGTGACCAAGAGGTTTGGGGTTCGAGTCTTGGCCAAATAAATTTTTATTGATTTTTTTGAAACTTTACAAATTTTTCATATCTCTTGAACTCGTATAAGGCCAATGGCCAATGAGATCTAGCACCAAGGGCCTATCTCTCACCAAACAAGATTCTTGATTTGAGCAATAATCTTGTGAAGAGTATACATTTTCTTTGCAAAAGGCTACAAAGTTGGATTTTTTTAGATCTACACATTAGTGTATTCAAATATTCTTCATATGCAACTAATTTTTAAAAAAAAAATAGTTTTCTTCTATTTGAGAGCACAATACTTACTATTTTATCTTGGTACTCCTTCTTGTGGGTGTTCTCATTTCCTTGTGGGTGTTACATTTTATTGCACAATGGTTGATTCTAAGTCAATAGATCTGTTAACTCCGCATTATTATCACCCATTGTAGTAAAAAATGAAATAATTATTTCTATCTAAGGTTTTATGGTCTACATTGTGAGATACACCTCTAAATTTTCAAAAGAAATATGATAAAATTTGGTATGGAAACACACATGATGAAGCCACGGGGTTCATGGTATGCATGTTTCTAACAACTTGTTATTTCACATCATGAATTGTAACACTCCACAATAATCTTGGGACAAACTTGAGAATTTGTTTAGGAGGGTCAATAAATTCATAACTTTGCATTTGGATATAGAATTATCCTCACTTTCACCTTTTGAATTTCTATCTATTGAATACCTTCTTGCCAAGTTTAAGTTCACTCTCTCACATTTGTCAACTTGTGGTAAGGCTAAGAAGGATGAAGAGTGTGTTTTTCTTATTTTGTCTAAGTTAAAGGGTCCATACTAAGTATTTTCCTCTACCTTCTATTCCACAATGGATTCCTTAGGTGATGCCTTTAATATGTCATCTTTTGAGATATTTTGTGAGCATCTCACTAGGGAACAATCAAAACTTTCTCAACTTGATGTTCTCCCTAGTTCAAAGGCACTTATAGCCAACAATCCTAAGAGTAAAGGTAAGAAAAAATAAAATTCAAAACTCAATGACAAGACAGAGTCCACTCAACCTTATTTTGAGTCCACTTCTAAATCCACAAATCCATCTCCTTCTAATCCTAACGAGTCGTCCTCAAGACCAAAAGGAAGTCTAGTGAGAAGTGTACATCGACACTTATAGCCAAAAATTCTAAGGCTAAAGGTTAGATAAAATAAAATTCAAAACCCAATGACAAGAAAAAGTCCACTCAATCTTGTTTTTGGTCCACTTCTAAATCCATCTCATTTTAAGTCTAACGATTCATTCTCCAAGTGGAAGGAAGTCTAGTGAGAAGTGTACATTTTGTGGAAAATCAAGTCATTCAAAGTCACATTGTTGGAAAAGGATGAAAGCATTGGAGGAAGCATTAAATTAAAACCACATTTTAATTCTTACTTCTTCATCTTCTTCTAAGGATAAGGGAAAGGAACTTTCATCTCGTGTATTGGTTGCATCTACGGATAGTTGGATCCTAGATTCAGGTGCTTCTCATCACATGACACACTCACATGAGCATCTCACTTCACAAACTCATAACAAAACTTCACATATTATTGTTGGGGACTCTACACATCTCAATGTTTCATGTTCAGGCACTATTGAGATGCAGGATGGGTGCATCAATGATGTACTTTTAGTTCCTAAGATCTCCAACAATCTTCTTTCCATCTATCAAATTTGTCATTTTGGAAATGGGAAGACTATGGAGTTCTCTCCTCATAATGTTTTGATCAGAGATTTGCAATAACCAGAGGTGGTGATTGCTTGGGGTGGTGATTTCTTTGGTGGTGTTGATCATAGTTCACACTTATATGTGTTTGATGGATTTGAGTCTTCTTTAGGGACATCACTCATTGCTCATGTGGATTCATTGAGAATTTTTTTGCATAAACAATTTGGGAACTTGAACTACATATATTTATAGTAGATGAGTTCACAAAACTTGGTGCTTGGCCTACCTAAGGTGTCTTGCATTGATGGTGTTTGTAGAGGTTGTGTACTTGGAAAACATCATCATGACCCTTTTCCCAAAGTCAAGGATTTGCGAGCTTCGGCTCCCCTTGAGTTGGTGCACATCATGACCTCATGTCCTTTCCTTCTCATTCTTTTCAGGGGCCAAGTATGTTCTCACTTTCATTGATGACTTCTCATGTCACACATGGGTGTACTTTCTTAAGTACAAGAGTGAATTCTTTGACCACTTCAAGGATTTTAAGGCATTTTTTGAGAAGAAATCCTCACTTCCTATTAAGAAGATATGCACAGATAATGGAGGGATTATGTCGTAATGCATTTCATGACTTTTATGTAGAGCATATAATATTCAACATCGATACGATTCCTACACTCCTCGACAAAATGGTGTCACCGACATGAAGAATAGGACCTGAGATATGGCTTATTACATGATCTAATCCAATAATATGGCATTTAAATTTTAGGCTAAGGAAATCAAAATTTCTAACTACATTCAAAATCACATACCCCATAAGGCGAGAACATGACATCGGAGGAAGCTTGGTCTCATACGAAGCCCGATGTTTCCACATTCCAATTTTTGGTCGTGAATCTTGGGCATTTCTTCATGATGAAAAACCCTAAATCCATAGGGAAAAGAGTCAATCACTCATTTTTATTGGATAGTACGAGGTTGTGAAGGCTTATCGCTTGTTTGACCTTGTCACTCATGATGTTTTGTTTCAATGGGATGTCAAGTTTGATGAGTGTTTCACCCATCAATTCTTCACCTACATATTATCCTACACTCTTGCCTTTTCCTCACATCTTGATGATTCCACTCTTCTTAATGATGATGATGTTGATGTTGTTTTTCCTCCTCCTCCACCTCCACCTTCTACTACACAGTCAATGCCCAAGTAGGTATGCACTACACAATAAGAGGTCAATTTTTTGATAGGGGATCCTTCTTACATTCATTACACATGTTTATAGACATCTAGGGTTGCTATTTTGGGTCATGTTGTTTCATAGGATCCACAAAGAATTTCAGATGCGGTAGGTACACCAAAGTGGGACACATCCATGATAGAGGAGTATTCTTTTTCAATGATTAACAATCGGGGTTTGGTTTCTCTTCCTAAGGGAAAAAGATTTTTAGTTGAAAGTGGGTCTATAGGACCAAACATGTATTAGATGGTTATATTTACAAGTATAAGGCCCATCTTGTAGCAAAGTGTTTTTCACAGGTTGAAGGAATTGACTATTCTAAGACATTTACCCTCGTTGCTAAGATGAATTTTTTTTGCCACGTACTTTCAATAGATGCATCAAAGGGATGGTCAGTGCATCAAATGGATGTGAAGAGTGTATTTATTCATGGTGACCTTCATGAGGATACATACATTGAGCAGCCACAAGGATTCGTATAAGATCCTTCACTTGTTTACTGAGTTTCTTCGTTCACTTTATGATCTCAAACAAGCTCCCCAAGCTTGCTTTATGATAATATGGAAACTTTCTTGTTTTCATATGGTTTCACTTATTTCCATTCCAAACATACAAGTATACATCAAGATACATGAAGAAGACATTTTAATACTTTATCTCTATGTTGATGATTTGATTCTCACATGTAGTCCTCCTTCCATGATCCATGATGTACAACACAACTTGATGAAGTGGTTCGATATGACATATTCTAGAATTCTACATTATTTTCTTAGACTACATATTACTTAGTATTTTGATGTGATCTCCATTTTCCAAGAGAAATATGCTTGAGACTGCTTCATCACTTTGGCATGCTTTATTGCAAGCCTTTCCCTACACCATTTTAGTCGGGAGTCACATTGGCGCCGCATGCAATACACCTAGAGTTGATCCTACCTTGTCACAAGAAGTTGGTTGGAAGTCTTTTGTATCATAAATATACTTGTCCCGGTATTTCCTTTGTAGTTGGCTTTGTCTCATATTTCTCCTAGGATCCACATGAGAATCATTGGAAGATATCCAAACGTGTTATTAGATACATTAGGGGATCTACACACTTTGGTATTCACCACACATTAGGGGTTTCTTCACAACTTGTGAACTTCATTGATTTAGATTGGGTTGGTGATGTTAGCGATCAAAATTCTACTTCTAGATTTGTTTATCATCTTGGCTCAAGTCATATTTTTGGTCTTCCAATAAGTAATATGTTCTAATATCATCGATAAAGGTGAATATCGATGTGTTCTAACCACTAGGAGGTTTTATGACTTTGACACTTGTTAAAAGATTTTGGTTTTCCACAAACTCAAGTTCTACTCTTTGTTGTGACAACCATGGTGGCATACTGATTTCACACAACTCAATAAGCCATCAAGCATACCAAACACATTGAGATATACATGCGATTCATTTGATATCTCATCCAGGATGGTGTTTTTATCTTGGAGTTTGTGCCTTTAGAGGATTTGGTTGTTGACATATTCACTAAACCTTTAGCATCACCTCGTTATATTCAATTTTGATCGATGCTCGGGGTGAAGGAAGTTGTCCTTCAGCATGATTCATCTTGATTTCTTCCTTCATTGTTTAGATTGTACGGGGGTACCTGATCGTGCCTTAGTTATCAAGACCCATTTCTTATCATTCCTAACCCCTTGTTTCTTTGTTATAGACCTCCCAAAGTTGCACATAAGGGGGGTGTTGATAAAGCATACTATATGCACCTAAATTTTAAGTTAATTTAGTTATTTAGCTTTTATAGCTAGTACATTATGTATATGCTTGAAATAAATAAAGTTATGTGTCAAATTATGTTATTTATTAGAGTGTCACCTTTAGTGGAGGTATCACATTTAGTGGAGGTTCCACCTTTAGTGGGGCCAATAAGAAAAGGGGAGATAAATCTTGTTATAGCTATATATACCCTCACATATGTACATTGTAGATTACTTTTTGAAAATACATTTTGAAATTCATCTTAAGGAAATATATATTTGTCTATTTGCATATTAAGTTTTATCTTGGTGTGAGCCATACTACAAGATATATAATCCTTGGGAATCTACCAACATTTTCGGTATTTGGCGTCAAAGATCATATGGTTTTGGATTCAAGGTTCCAAGCTTTTGGTTTTGGGTTTCTATATTCTCGATTCTATTATTTTAGTTATAGGGTCCATGTTTTTAGTTTTAGGTTTCTAAATTCTAAATTCTATCATTTTAGTTGTGATTGAAGGTTTGGTAACTTACATGAGAAAATATAAGTTCAAAATTTCTTCATTTAATTCAAAACACAGTAAAGTATAAAAATGTATTCATGTTTAGGACTATATGTTCTCATGGTTTTAGTAAGCATCCAAATCAAAGATACATCAAGTCTATTTTAAGACAATTATCAATGAAGAGCTCCAACCTTTGGGCAAGGAAATAAAAATAAAGACCAAATCGGAAGTTGAAATCGACCCTTGAAGATTATTAAATATATAGACTCAATTATGTATAACTTAGTTAAATAACTAATCAACTAAGCCAACTAAAACCAAGGGGACTTTACACAAGGCAACCCAAGGTCATTCATTGTCTAAAATTACAACGATGAAGTATGCCCAAGTTTACAATTAGAAATCCCCTTTGACAAAATCTAACTAAAGTTGGTTTCATAAGAACAATATCTTTAGAAACATAGAAAGTTGGCTTCATATTCTCTTGAGGTATCAAAACGCAATTAGTAGTATTGTAACTAGCAATTGCACATGAGTTGCAAACTACACCAGAGAGAATGACAATGTAAAGGTTGTTGGAAAAGCACTCCACTTCCGACATATTTAGATGTTTCCATGCATTTCATAACATAAGCAGATGTTAGTTCTTGAGTAATAGGAAAATATCCTACTCTAAATCTCCCATCCCATGCTTTGAAAAAATGTAGCTTCTAGATTTACACCTATCAATTACATTTTCTTGAAAAGTTCCAAAGCCTTTTTAATAGGTTTTTTTGTATATCCCCTAATCATTGCAGTCCATGAGACCACATATGTTTTAGGAATTTTGTCAAACAATTCACGTGTACATGTTGGTAGTATGCTAGTAAAGGTGAGGTGATTAGATTAGACACATGTTGTTGTTATATAAAGTCAAAGCTCCATGACGAACTGAGCAAGTTGGACACTTGTTGATTGCATTTGGTGAAACAGTGTTAATGTTACATGAGGATTCCCATGTCTTCCCTAAAATCTGGGGATCCAAGAGGCCACATTTCATCCAGGAATTTAGATGGTAGTTCATTTCCCTTGCATATGCGCCACATTTTGCATACATATTTACCTAGGTTCTTGTAACAAAACAAAAATTAACTTCTTCCATGATTTAATGGATGGTGAAAGCCTTTGCGCAGTGGGGAACAACAACACGTCTTCTGGAAAGGGACAAAAGAAAACCACTTTCTATTGTGCCTTCTTGGATGCCTAACCTGTATATACATAATCATGGGCAGCGCAGATGGATTCCTACCAAATAAGCTTTAAATATACCATACCACAAATTTGAATCCACAATTATAGCATATACACTTCAATATAAACACCAAAGTATAGCTATACAGATTGGAAAAGTAGGGAAGAATTCAAATCGACCATAATATGAGAAAATTGCATCCAAAATCTGAAGTGAGTCCAATCTCTCTATCCTCTTTTACCCATTGAGCTCATCTCCGTGCCGAAGTAGGTAGCGAGAATCCCATTGTTCCTTATTGTGGCTACTGAACAAATGGACTTTTAGGGGGAAACCTGACCATGTAAACTTGGACCCCCTTTGACGTATCATGCGCGCTGCTGAACAGGTTTTAAAGGGGGTTCATGTTGTTCGTGAAAAATATGCTCATATCCCCTGTGTTTGATCTCATAAAATTGTCACTACCACACATGTTGACGAAAAAATGGTGTTGTTAGAAATTCATTGCAGAATTAATTACGTCGGAAAGAGCCTTCCATAATTTGACGTTTTCCAACGAGTCTCTCTTCATAGAGGAAACCTCTAGTGAAAAATAAAGTAATCTGGTTTTTACATTAAAATTAAGATATTACTAAATTATTAAGACCAATGATTATTGAAACATTGTCAATGAATAGTTTATGTCACAATTTTTTTGATTGAATTTGAAATTGTAAGGATTAGCTACACATAATTCTTAGTAGTTTTACATGTTAAGGATTGAGGGGTTTTTATTTTGTCAAATTCACCTGAGATCTCTTATTTATTGGTATTTTTAGGATGAAAACTTCAGTGAATAGCTAGGAAACACCTTTTCCACTATCATACGCACTACTGGACCACAACCCATTTAATTTTATACCAAAAACTTCAATCACCATTATAAAAAAATTAAAATTTTCGACAAACTTAAATGGCAACACCTTCATGGTGAAGTCTTTACATGTTTTACTTATAATCAATTCTTCAATTTAAAAAAATATTCATGGGTATTAACAGTTAAATAACTACTAATCTAAAACCAAATAGGTTTGCTAATAACTAGTGTTATCAGTGAAGTCATAAACTAATTAGATTAGAAGTTTGAGTTTAGCATAGTTTAGATATTCATGGAGAGAGTTGGTCGCTAACATTTAGAAAGAGTTATTAATTTGTAGCTAAATGTACAGTCACATCAAATACTAAGAAAAAAACAAGGCATGGGACCATATATGAGGCTTATATTGTATAAAACCAGCCTGCATTAATAAGATATAAAACAGAAAATTGATGTCCATACCCGCCCAGTGCACAGTCCCACAAGTGAATTAAGCTCAAAGTATTATTATTCTGAAACTTCCACAGGCATTAAATCCTATTGAGAATGGTGCGGTGATGAAAAGTAGAAGTAGAACTCGTGGTAGTGTACAATTTCCCTGATGGCAATAGCTAAAAAATTGAATTCCATTTCATTTCAAAATCAGTAAAAATTTGCAATCAATCGAAGTTAGAGGAGAGGAGAGGAGATGAATCAATTCTTGGTATGGAAAATTGAGGGTCAAACGGAGGTGGTGTAGAGGCACAAGTCCTTCCACCCAAGCTTGAGAGTTCTTGCATCTTCCACAAACAAAAACCCCGACAAGAAAACATATTTAGTAAGAATTGTCTTTGTATCTTCCTACACCTGGGAACATTATTCTACGAGGGGGAATGACAAGAGCAACTAAGAAACCTTGTCGGTGGGTATGAATCTAGCTATCTTATCAAGGAGGCAAGGAAGAAGCTCAATTGTCCTAATGAGGTGATGGAGAGCCTCACCCACCACACCATGAAATTGGTGGAGTGGTAGTGTGTCGTGGAACAACCAACACAAACGAAAACAAATGTGCAAGAGTATCCTCTAACAACCTTTTCCCCTCAAAGTTTCATCACGAAAGGAGAGGAGAGAGGGACATGAGAAACAATGTAAGAAGCATTGCCCCAACTATGCATAAGATTTTGTAAAGTGGGAGCTTTGAGAGACACCTTGAGCTCTTGCACTTAAAAGATCTAAAAATACATTGGAAATGATCATAGCTTAGTTATAGGATGAAAATTTGCAATCAATGACATAATTAGCACATCCATATACATTTCTTTATTTCCAAATAAAAAAGATAATTTCCACTCTAAAGGTATGTTAAATCTAGGTGAAAAATGAAGTGAGAATCAACTAATCTCTTAAGAGGATAGTCGGCGAGATAAAAATCTCCGGTTTTAAAGGTTTGCAAAAATGTGGATCAATTTTTGGCTAACTACGCCTTTTGAAATTTCCACTCTAAAGGTATGTTAAATCTAGGTGAAAAATGAAGTGAGAATCAACTAATCTCTTAAAGGATAGTTTGAGATAAAAATCTCTGGTTTTAAAGGTTTCCAAAAAATGTGGATCCAATTTTTGGCTAACTACGCCTTTTGAATAAACCAAAACAACGCATAATGGTTTCCATGTGTCCACGGAAACGGAACATAGGTGGGAAAATCCTAAATGCATAACGTGATGGTCAAGGGTAGACTATGGTAAAGAAGACACCCTAAAAAAATGAGCAAGCTTGGGTTTTAGAATGGCATTCCAAACTATGTTTAATCTTCAACTCCACTTGAGAGTAGTTGAATGCAAAGACCACCAAGCATTAAGTTTTTCAATCATAGGTAGGCGAGGACACAAGATCTAAACCTCGTTAGACAAGTAGTTTTGGAAAGTTGTATTTGAATACCACTTCCAATCCTTCCACTAGGGCTGAGATGATATGAATCCAATGTTGTGAAGCATCTCATTTGAGATTGTCTCAATAAGCTCATTGAAATATTCTTGATCGCTCTTAACAAGACGTAATTTGGTCTTGGATTTAGACAAGGTAAGACGCTTTATGGTTTGATTGCGAGAAAATATTAATCATGATGCAAATCTCGGACTGGAAAGCTTGAAAGAATGAACCCAAGGGACCTCAATCAAAGGAACATAGTGAAAATTGATCATGGGAGACCACAAAAGAGAGTGGTAATTGATCAAAACCCCCGTCACAAAAGTCGTTGGCATTCCATTTGAGCCAAGGCTTGAGCTTCTCCAAAGCTTTCCAAATTTTTTTAATAACAAATGATCCAACAACTTTAACATGGACTTTAAGGATGACTAATTGTTAAAGTTGAGCCCCTTCTAAAATTTTCGGCCTTGTCGAGTTCCTTCTTTGCTAGTGTAATCCCTCAAGAGTATTTTCCTAGCTTCTTGACCAGCACTAGCTCAAACTATCCATTTAGCAAATAAACTAGTACTTTAGTGTCCGATATCTAAAATTACAAGCCCAAGTCTCCCCACCTCCTTAGGGAGACAACAAAATTCCCAAGCCACCTTGTAAAAACCCTTTCCATGTTCACATTTCTACAAGAGAAAGTCTCTCAAAATTTATTCAATTTTTTTGTAGTAATCATGTAAAGGCACCCAACAAGAAGAATAATAAACATGAGTGGTCATAAGAACTTTAGAGAAGATTTGAAATTTGTTGGCAAGAGAGAGGCTTAGTGATCTAATAAGCAATTTTTTCCTCCAAATGATCAACTAGAGATTGCCAAAGAAGGGAGGGGAAGCTTCGATTGTGAATGGGATCCCTAGGAAGCAAAACACTTCTCAATGTTGGGTCCATTTCCATTTGTAGCTATCTAACCAAGACGAAATGGAAGGAAAGAATATTTATAACATTAGGTTTTCCTCCATTATATGTTTGACCCTAAGCAAGACAATAATTATTAAGACTTTGTAAAACATTTTTATATTTACTTCTTCTTCCATAAGAGTAAGAAAAGAATCATTTGAAAAACGATCATTGACAAGATGTGTGGGTTCTAATATAGGTAAGGAGATGCCTTTACAGCCCCTAGCTTATACATTCTAATAGATAGCAAAGCCCTAAGCAACAAGCATGTTGAGTATGGAAGTTAAAGGTTAACCTTGTCAAATTGATCAATATAAACCAAACCGCTTGCTCTCACTAACTTTATTGATTGAGAGATAAACAGGCATTTGAACATCTTGGATGAAATGAGGACCAAATATTAATATTTTTAGCATAGCCAAGATGATCTATCCATTCGATCTGGTCATAATCAATCTTGATGAACATAGCTCATCAATCGATTGGGGGGAACCTAATTCATGCCTTCTCAAACAATAATATTGTTGTAAGGATGTATTTGCTTTTAATGTATCCAATTTGCTCCAGACTAACAATTAAAGGTAGAATATGATGAATGCAGAGAAAAAGGGCTTTGATCTATAATCTTGTAAGAAAAATTGAGCAAAGTAATAGGTTGTCAATTGTTTATAAGCTTTTCCCATCTCCCATCTTCAAAATGAACTTGATGTGCCTCTTATTGGTAAATTGGCCAAGGGATCGAGTTCTAAAGGCTTTAAGATACACATGGTAGATATCATCTCCCATGATATTACATGTAACCTTATAAAACTCGCATGGAAGGCTATCATAGTCGGGGATTCATCACTAGCCATTTGTGTGATCATTTCATGTAAGTTGTCAATGATCAAGATCATATCACAAGTATTTGGGTTGTACCTGGGATAGTTTGCAAGGAACCACATACAAGCATTGAATAAGGACCTATTATCTCTCATGGGAAGGATCGCGAACTTTGAACACTTGTTGGTAGTGGTAGACAAAAGAGTGAACCATGTCGAGAACCTCTTTGATTCGATGGTTGGCTTCCTTAATGGATTTGATTTGTTGGGAGGAGTGTTTGGCTTTAAGCATATGGAAGAACTCCTTTGAGACTTTGTCAACAACCTTTAAACAATGCAATATGTCCTTAATTTACACCCTACGAGAATTTTATGTTGCTGCTGATTTGAAGGTGTTGTTGGGGCCACCACTTACCAAGTCTGATGGCTCGTGAAAAATGGTTTTCTCTAAGGTGACCAACAAGTAACTTAGATCTAAGGTGATGGCAAAGTTATACTATTGATGAAAGCAAGCAAATTTCCTACTATCGGTGCAAAGGAACAAAGAAAGTTGAGTAATGGTGGTTGTACGCTAGTTAATCCAATTATAGTATCCCTTCATACATAGGTCTAAGTTCCATGCTCTGCTTGATATGAGCCAAGGTGGGCACATAATGGAGCAACTAAGCGTTAAGAAAGAAATGCATTTTTGGATTTTTGGGCACCAAAAATCCATTCAATACTGAAACAATATTGGCGGTGGTCGGAAAGAACATCCAACAAAGCTTCAATCAATTATTGAAAACAATAGGCAAAAGACAAGTAAAATTGAGTGGAGATTGTGGCCTAATCTAGTTGCTTAAAGACCCTTTTGGGCCTTTGCATATATTTGACCAAGTGTACCAAAAAATTCATAATGGCATGAACTTTGGAATCATAAAACCCAAATACATTTCGCATGTACATCCATGTTTCTCTCTCGCCAATTATCCATCTCAATGGGAGGTGGCTAAGTGTGTCAATAACAACTCCACCATATTGAAATCACCACACATTAACTAATATGCCTTTTGGCATTTTATTTGCTAACCAACAAAAAAGTGTCTCCCTTTCAATGGCATATTTAGATGCATAAACATTGATGACCCCAAAAGAGTGGTTTTTAATGTTAAAAAGCACCCAACGAAGGAGATTGGTCGTAAGGGCTAAACTATCATCCCAGATAACTTAATCATCAATTGTAAGTAAAAATTTTGCCACCTTAACTTATTGTAGAAAAAGCATGTCAATCTAAAAATCTTTTCCAAAAATCTTACACTATGTATTTGAAAGGAGGGTTTTGCATGGCCCACACATTCCATAAGAAGTAATTCATGGAGCACCTACATATTTAGGGGCATATCATCAAAGACTAAGCAATCAATTGTTCTTAAAAAAACCATGTTGGTTAGTCTATACAAAATCATTAAGTTTATAGGGCCACTAGTACTCGAGAATAATTTCTACCTTCCCAAGTCGATTGTGAAGGGGGTGTAAGAATACCTTAAGACAAACTTGTATAGAGAAATAGGTCAAATGCTCGATTCAAAGGTTGTGAACTATCTTGAGTGGCAATCTAACGAATCAAAAATGAAGAAACAACTACGGGGAGCTCAAAACTTAGGTTTTCGACATCTTTTGATATGGTAGTTGAAACCTAAACCTAGTCTCGCTTGGTGAAGTGTGGATGTCATTGTCTTAGAAGTATCATGCATGATTGTAGTATGCTAGGGTTCGGATTGGCCTTTTGGGAGGTGTACACACATGCAAGTAGGATGGCGCCAAGTTTTTTTACAATTGTTTTCACACCATTGTCACCAATAGCCAAGGATCCTTAGTCATTGGTTTTAAACAATTTTATTGCAAACAACTAATGGGGTAGTTCTTGATTATATGTTCAAAGGACTGACACCAAAAATACAAGTATTGGGTAGATTAATGTTTAACATCCTTTGTATGAACCGAGTATTAGTGACTTGGTTGTCAATCAACTTTTTAAGGTCTCGAGAAAGGTCCATCTCAACACAAACATGCGTTTGAGACATGGTTGCATAAAATTTTGAGGATTCCTTACAAATAACATGATCAAACTTGGAAGGAATTTGGGTTGAGAAAGTGCCAACATGGCATGGAAAGACTAGGGAATTTTACACAAACTCGGACCTCGAGGGCAACATGTAATGAAACAATAAAGTCCCCCATCCATAGGGAGATCACTAGCAAGGAGCTCGGTGTATCGAATATGAAATCGTCAATGGCCTTCCAAAGTCATTCAACTTGTCATAGAAGTGTGAATATAAATTTACACTTCAAAAGAATCAAATTTTAAAATTACACATTAATACTAAAAAAAAGTGAAATATATTAAATTTTCATTGGATGGGCAAACTAAAAATCACCCTCCTTCGGCCGAACTATCCATTGGAGTGTACATCCCTCCCGGAATGATCCTCCCCCTCTCCTCTCAAAACATCGGCTTGTGCCTAGTGCTCTCGTTTCTTATGTAATTCTCATGCTTTTTGTTTTCCCTTTGGGTGTTTTTTGTTGCCTATGTGGTTTTTTTGTGGTACCGTGAGTTCTCCAATCGCCCCGTTAATGTAACTTTTTATATTTTTAGTGATACATGTCATGCGAATATTATTCTAAGTTAATTTTAATAAATGTTAAATTTTATTATAATAATAAATTATTAAATTAATAATTGCAACATCGTCATTTATGCTTTGCTAATTTTCTATTTTTGTACTTAAACATCGTCATTCACTTCACACAATCATTCAACAAAAAGATAATAAGTAAATTAATTCAGTTTTCTATTTTCATACTAGTAATATTCTTTTCTAACTTTTGATAGCTAATAAATTGTGTTATTGGAATTTAAGATTTTAATCCTCAATGCCCTTATTTATTTATTTTGTAAATTAGGCTCTTGAATATACTTTTTTATATAAAAATTATATAACTTGTTTCAATAATAAAGTTATGTCTATATATCAATAGACAACTTCAATTTGTTACAATCAATGGCTAGCTGAATTATTTGCACTCTTACAAACTTGAAGCGCGTGAAGACTCTTCCAAACTTTAAGTTGCTCTTTCATTGGAGTTACAGTTAAGTATGGAACATTAAACCCCATTTGTCTTTTTGGAGTATATTGGGTAGCAATTGAGGAATTTAACTTGCTTTCAAGAGAATTTGGTATGTTTGGTTGTAATCAAATATTCCAAATGGCGGTGCTCTCATACTTTGTTATATTAATCTGCAAATAATCGCCATTACCACCTTAGTGAGATTTATGATACTACCACATACTAGTTGTTATATTAATCTACAAATAATAGCCATTGCCATCTTAGTGAAATTTTGATACTACCCTACACTAGTCTCTGGTTTAATGTATTTTCCTCGTAACTAATTATTATCCTCGTTAAGTTATTCGAACACCATGATATACTGGTATGATTACTTATTAATACAACATCTCAGCTGAAACATTATATAAATTGATTGAATATACAGCAGCAACACTAGTCTGTAATTAATATCTGTAGTTAGGTGATCAATATGTCTTTTACTAGCAATCAACATTTATCAAAGTTTGTGATTCTTTTGGCTGTGGCATCCACTCAGATTGTTTGGCATAGTTCTGAGATGAGCCATGTTTTCTATCTAAACACGTATTCTCGCTTTGGACATTACACTATCTCATCTAGAAAAGACAATTGAGAAGGAGATTCGAATTGCGTTATGACACCCTCTCTGCTTCGTCTTCATTGAACCATGACTTTTTGTTCAATTAATGTTGTTGATCTAATAAGTTTTTCCAATCCTGCAACATGGCATATTAAATCCAATAAAATAGATGGTTAATATCTTGGGATTGATTTCCACAACAAGATGAGTTGGGAGACTTGCAAAGCAAAAAGGATACATGGAGGTTGGAAAGCATCTTACCTACTTCAAAATAGGTGTAGGAAAGCTGAGCTTTGGGATTGGAAAACTAAGAAAACCCTCTTTGGTTTGTTGGTTACTCCGATTGCTCTTTACGGTTGCGAGGTTTGGGGAAGCAGCATGTCAAAGCATGGATGGCAACAATTAGAAAGAATCTAGAAACATCTAATCACAAGCACTCTTAAAGTTAAATCAACAGTTCCTTATGAGATCTTGTTAGCTGAAGCGGGTACCTTCTTGATGGAAGCATCGGCAATAACTCGTCTGATAAGCTATTTGAAAAAAGTTGAAAGCATGGACTATCTTCGCTGGCCCAAAATGGTTACAAAGGATAATCTAGAGCACAGAAAGAAAACCTGGATGAAACAGAACAACAAATGGATGAACAAATGGGGCATCAATTTTCAGGAGTGTCCTGACAACAATAGGGAAATAAAAAATTATGTGATGGAGAAGTTTAGGACTGCCATGTGGATAGAATAGATGGGTCGTAAGAAAGCACATTATATCAAAGAATTCAACCCCACTTGGGAGCATGATGAAAAAGCTTATCTTGGGGCAGTTATCAAAAGTAAGGCAAGGATTTTAGTGGCTCAGTTGAGGACCGGATCACATCATCTTCGTTGTGAAACCGGTAGATGGACTATTCCCAAAGAGGATTGGGAAAGGAGAATTTGTCTTTTTTGCAGCAAAGGGGTTGTTGAAACAGAATGGCATTTCATTATGGAGTGTTCAACATATGATGATATCCGTATCCGATTGAAAACGAATTAAAAGTGGACAATTTAAATGAGTTATTTGCAGAAACAAAACTTCAAAAGACCGCTGATTTAGTGCCCAAGATTCACAATAGAAGCGCTGATATGGCAAAGAGCCTGAAAACTGCTTAATGTATCGGTTTCGTTTGGTCCCATAGACTCTTCAGTCTCATGGACGTCATTAAAATCTTTCATTTCATTTCATCAATGATTTTTATTTATTTTTGACAGGGTTGTAACAGCTCCGTGTTGCTAGATGACAGTGCAACCTTCACAGGTGAAAAGAATACATGCCCAAATAAAACTTTATAGAAATTATTCAAATATATATTGAAAGGTAACTAACATTTTCTTTTCAATTGACGAGTAAAATGTTGTTTTATGTGTCACTTACAAAGGGTCGGGTCAAACTTAATGTAGTCCTTCAAATTAAAATATGGGAGCCCTTCAAATTAAAATATGGGGAGCCCTTCAAATTTGAAATTGAGCAGAACTGAATAGCTAGAAGACGAAACTCATGCAATATATGTAGCTAATCAAATCCATCCCCAAAAAATAGCCAAGATAAACATACAACGATTATATAGTACCATGTGAAATCAACTGCAAACCAGTTAAATTCTTGAGCATAATAGCAATGCAAAAAACATACTTGCATGTTGCAAGATTTCAGGTTTAAAGCTTCTACACTTCTTTGTCATTCCAATCACATTTCCAACAGTCCTGGTATAGCTCAGTACCGCAACTGGATTTTCTTCTATTAAAATAAAGGTGAAAAGGATCCATGTATACAAAGATCTCTGTCATAAGGAAAAGAAAGTTTGTTTAAGGTCCATGATGCCTTGCCCATATGGCACCCACCGACAATGATAACACGAGTCTCTTATGTACAACCACATATGTTGGCAATGTTTATATAAGAAAAATCATTCATGGTTTCTTTCAAGCACAAAATTTTTACAGAGTTTTACAGCAAGACCATAACTATTATATCGCACTGTGAATTTAACGTAATTAATAACAAGATAGAGAGCAAGCACACAAAGGTAAACTCTTATGTACTAGTCATAACTCATATGTATGAGAACCCAAGGGGTTGCACACTGCATGAGAACCTGCAGGAATAATAGATTGCATGTACCGTACTCGATACAGCATGCTTTCTACAAAAACAATCTTTAAAATCTGCACATGTTGAGGTGCAAAAATGCCATCAATAATATTCAGAATGGCATTATTTTAAATTCTTCCCAAATAAAATTATTTTACATAATGTCATTGAGAGCTCTGCATCAATGAAGGTAAAAAACATTGAAATGTCATGTAGAAGTAAATGTGTAGGCTGTCTCAAACACCATGAGTCTACATAGCTGTCAAGGAAGAAAACAATTCTTACATTCAACGATACCCATTGCTTTTCATATCTTGCTGCTGAAAAAAATTGCTATTGATCTCGAAGAGGAAAAAAACAGAAGCTGTATATATAACACCATGAGAAATGGAACAAGTACACAAGAAAAATGCCAGTTCTAATTGTTGCATCTTTTTATATTTAATTTGTTTATTAAAGTTATATTTTGTTATTATTGTTCTGTTACCTGACAATTAATCAACAGCGCAACACCAAATCCCTTCACACACACACACGCACAACAAAAGCCATACATTTTTTTCCTCTCACCAGACCCACAGTATGAAGTCAAACTACCAAATCAACAGCAACCATCAATTTTTGTTTTGAGAGATTCTAAAATTTGCTAAACAGCAACCATTAATTATCGTATTCAGAATATCTAAAATTTCCACCACGAAAAAGTTTTAGGCCTACTGAAATCATGCTTACCTAATTTATCCAATACCACCAGCAACCTCCTGAACATCATTTTCCTTGAAACAAAAATACTGCCATGAAAATTAGAACAACATTTAGTACAACACTCATCCATACAAAATACAAAGCAAAGCACAAAAGAGAAAAGAAAAACATGTAGCTGCCTGCCTTACCCTGTGTGTTAACCACAATGTGAAAACCTATCCTACAGTTTTCATATAGTATGAAAAAGATCTTTCCTTAATCTGGTGATTATATAAACGCAAGCCATAAAGTAGAATAGAGCAAACACCAATGAGTGTTTTGTAACTTTTGTTCTAATAACTTCTTATACAACACCAATGAGTGTTTTGTAACTTTTGTTCTAATAACTTCTTATACAACACCAAAAGGTCTGATCTAAATAATTTCAGAATATGACAACAAAAAGTTTACTTGATAGCTATCTAGAAAAGGAAGATCAAATTTAACAGTCGAAATCTGATGAAGAATTATAAAGACCAGAACTTCTTTTCTCATTTTAACTCTCCAAACGACTGAAAGAAGATTGTACCAAACATTCATATGATCAAGCTTCATGTGGCATTGGTTGTTGAACATAAACATTACCTCGGAGCAGATCATTGTAAATTCTTTTGGCATGATACTTGTATAAGGGTCTTCCATCAGGCTAACACCAATCTCTATAACAGCTTATTCAAAGGTCTTGATGACGCTTTAAATTTGATCTTCCACAATGTTAGGTATAGAAGAAATAGCGAGTTGCACACCTTGAGGCAAGTAAAAAGTTTCTTGCATGTCTGACCAAGAACTCCACTGGACTGTACAATAGTTCAAGATGGCCTTTATGCCAAAACGCCAATGGACCTAAGCTTGATACCGTTAAAGTTTAAGTAGAAACCATGAACATCAGCATTGAGATGCTCAGAAAAAAATTAAATCTATCCCAAAAGTTAATAGACAGGATTCAGGACAAATGAGCCTATTTGAAGCTGAACTTTACAATGTGTTCATGGCTTTCTTTCTTCAAGAGGGCATCTCCGTGGAGGCACTTGGATGATTACGGATAGTAGCAAACCACTTCCACATACAATTTGGTTGACTATTGTTTGGTCCCGTGGAAATGCAGGTTTAAAGCTACCTTTCATAAAGATTAGTCCTCATCCTTTCTTACGTTAAAATAATCAAGGATTTTTCAAGAAAGAGTTGGTTATGTTGGTTATATATTTTTTTGGTTTCTGTGAAGAGGTTATGTCCTTGATGGCTGAGACATAGATATCTTTTCTTTCTTAGGAATGGATTTACCTTGCGGCCTTGTTGAACTAGATTGATGTACTTCCTTGTCCGCTGTTATAATGTAAAATGCATTTCTCAAAAAAAAAAAAAAAAGAGTACGAGGCCATAAGCCTATTAGCAAAACATAGGACTTGATACCACCCCAAATTTGATTTGTTCACTCTCAAGGACTTTGGGAGTCTATACCATGCCAGTGCGTAAGCTGGCAAGTTGCATGGGGTTCCTTCCATATGCTCTTCAAGAAGTATTCAGCAGATGCACAAGATTGCCTAAATTTAAGATTAGATCAGAACCTATGATCTGTAGATATTACAAGGATTCTATATCTAACAATATCTTCAACCCTTCAAATTATTCCATACATTTCAAAATCTGCTTTGTTGCTGATGTTTTTGCCATGAATAAAACGATTGAGTCTTAAAACCCCTCTACATTTAGGTTGGATGCAAAAGACCCTGGCAAACTAAGGCATGAACTTAAGATACCGCAGTAATTTCCTATAACCCAATAAGGAAAAGAGACAGCAAGAAGGGCAATGTGTATGTGCTCCTAAGAGTACAATATAACAATTTGAACATTATAAGCTAGAGAAATGGATTAAATAGCCCACCACTCCAACTTATTTCATCATTTTGACTATTGATTACTGTAAACACTAGGCAAATCAACCCAAAAAATTAACTTGTACCCAGAAAATTTAGGCGAAATAGCAAGTGACCTAACACCTCAAAATTAGCCAAATCCAAATTTCAAAAACCCAAATATTCGTTAATTAACAAAGATTAGCCACTAAAATTTAGTGGCTACTTTAGAGTTTTCCAAACACATTCTGGCAGAGTATACCAATTGAAAAACTCTTGATGAGCAGCCAAAAAGGAGCAACAGTTAACCCACAATGACACCATGTCAATTAAATGAAAAAGCTAATTTTTAAAAGTAACAACAATTTTGACACCAAAAATTTTCATCTGAACTCTAACAAATGAACTAAAATAAAATGGGATGAAATACTAATCAGAAGATAATTTTGTTACCATGTTTAAAAGATCATGTAACGTAATAAAGATGTTAATCTATATCCTACCACCTACTGATTTTTTTCTAAAATGAGTATCAAGATTTCATAAAGTTTAATCTTGAGCACAACAAGGCGGTGCAGGTGTTGGTCCTAAATTTAAGAGGCATCCAAATGCATTTGTTTAGTACCATTAGTCATAGCTGCAAGCTTCATATATGCTTCCTAAATTTTATCATCTAGCACTGGCTGAACATCAAATGGAATGTTTAGTTGGTGTTACTCTACCTTTCTATTCTCTTCAACATTATCCTTTCCACTTCTCCAGATGGGCGTTAGAAATCCTACAGTTGATTTATGAAAGTGGGATCAGTAAACAATGTTGTTCTAATTGCAGTGTGGCAGAGTGCCAAGGAATTCAACTTGGGAGCATTGCTAAGAAGGAAATCCAACACATCTGCTGCATTTTCACCCCATATCTCTGATGAAATATGTAAACATGCTTTCTTTAGATTTGGAAAGCTCAAGTCTGAAACTACTTGGCCTGCTACCATGTCCTGCCATTTTAAAATGGCTGATATATATTACAACTAGCTGACTGTAAATGCAAATTTCATCTCGTAAACAAACAACAAATTTCCCTGGATGAGAATATCTGTTATTCTCAGCTCTTCAAGATCCTGAAATGTGCCGAGCAGAATGCCAAATGGGGTATCTAAGCCTATTGTAAGGGATAATTTTGTTAATGTTTTCACAGTCGAAAACTCTTCAACCACTGGATCATTTGGGTTATCCATTTCTTATAAAAACGGACAAGAATTTAGTTCAAATTTACACAACATGAAACAATCCTTTACTTTGATTTCAACCAATTTGGGACAGTCTGCTGTAAACGATTCTACCGAAATAGTTCCCAAATTCAAGTAACTGAGATTGGGGGCACGAACTTTCAAATTAAACAAATTTACACAACGTTTGATAACCAATTTCTCAAGCAGCGGGCACTGTGCTACTAGCTGCTGCAGTTTCTGATCGGTCAAATTGCCAACCTCGCAAAAAAGACATGATTTTAAAAACAGGAAACCCCCAAAATCATTCGGTATCTCTCTGAACCAAAAACCCTGGACTTCCAAATCCCTGAGAAGCTCACAAGCAAACAGAGAAGGCGGCAAAATATTTTCAAACTTACAATGAAGAGAAATTCTTTTCACTGCTTTTTGAGCAGCGCGTTTCACGCATTGCTCAATCTTCACACCCTTCAATACCTTGCCTTAAAAGAAGAGTGACGTTCTTCCAGGATGGAAAAATGAAACCCTAGACTTTCAAGAGGGGCAGAGCGCGTCAAAAGGATTTTGTTTATGACATTTTCTATATATTTCGCTGAAACTCTGATTTCTGGCGTGCGGGAGAGAACTGCAAAGATGGAATCGAAAAAGGATTGAGAGAAATGGATGT
The DNA here is from genome assembly GCA_018340775.1 of Taxus wallichiana var. yunnanensis. Lineage (NCBI taxonomy): Eukaryota > Viridiplantae > Streptophyta > Pinopsida > Cupressales > Taxaceae > Taxus > Taxus wallichiana. The sequence goes on along the minus strand of CM031242.1, from coordinate 562,207,043 downwards.
GGGAAACATTTTTCCACAGGGATTTCCATCTATGAGAGAGAATGGATGTGCGCATGGCATCGTTGAGAGAAACGTGCGAGAGGATATTGCAGCAGAGTAACTTGTCAGGCAAGTCGCCCAGTCTATCAATCTCATTCTCATTCTCCATTGCAGTTCGATTCCAGATTCATTTTAACCAGTCCAGAGCAACAATGAAAGATTTCCTGACTCTGTAATACCTATTCGGAATGCAAATTAACTAACCATTTTGTAAAAGTATGCAGTAAAATATTATAAGCCCATGTGAGCATGTCTCGTGATCAGGTTACATGTGTATTCCTTCGTTTACAGGTTTTAATCATTGCCATGATATTCTCAGTGTCGGTAGACTGTGGCGTCGCATCAAATGAGTGCGATTCGAGATAAGATTGAAATGTGGGAAAACGTGCTCCTTTTTTTTTTGAGATTTGAAAAAGCTTGTTAGATCTATCTTGGTTTTACCTGAATTGGGTAGCTCTTGTCGACTGACCTTCCCCACCGCTAAAGCGACAGATACTTGTGACCCATAACTTTAATTTTAACAGCGACATGACACTGTAAATCGGCTTTAATTTTGCCAGAGGATTTTGTGTTCTCCTTTGCATGTCATCACACCATGTGAAGAAATTTTAATTTTAACAGCGACATGACACTGTAAATCGGCCTTTATTTTGCCAGAGAATTTTGTGTTCTCCTTTGCATGTCATCACACCATGTGAAGAAATTTTATTGCGATGTTTAATTTTGTCAGAATTTAGTTCTTTCTTGCATATTATCGCAATCTGTGGAGAACTTTTATCAGTGATGTGACCTATTTAATCCAAAAGCTAAACAATTTAATTTTAACAGCAACATGACAGTAAATCGGCCTTAAGTTTGTTAGAGAACTTTTATCAGTGATGTGACCTATTTAATCCAAAAGCTAAACAATTTAATTTTAACAGCAACATGACAGTAAATCGGCCTTAAGTTTGTTAGAGAATTTATATTTTTCCTTCGCATATTATGGTAGTTTATGAAGAAATTTCATCACTACAGAAATTTTCTTGTGAATTTTAATTCTGTGAGATAATTTAGTTGTCTCCTTTCCATATTATTAGAGTCCACGCAGAAATTTTATTACAATAATTATTGATTACCAAGAATCAATATTTAAAGGTACTCGTCAATGGTAAATAGACACCATATTTATAGGTCTATTAGTATAGTCTTAGATATACTTTCTATAAACTAGCAATCTTATGAAGTGTGTGATGGAAACGTTAAATGAGATGCATTGGAAATGTTAAATTGAAGGGAGTGAAAAATCGAGGAAAGAGGATGTGCGCTGAAAAAGAGATTGAAGGGAGTGAAAAGGAAGGAGGATGTGCATTGAAAAAGGGATTTAAGGGAGGAGAAGTAAAAGGGTGGGGAAAATGCTAGGGGAAGCAAATAAAAATTCTTCTTTTTTATGGTCATGCACATATGAGACGTCTTATTTGTGTCAAGCATTTGAAGGAGAAAGGGGTGAGGTGTGTAGGTCATCGACGTAAGGTACTCTAGAGATATCTCAAAAAGCAAGGCATGGTCGATGAATAATTTGAAGGAAAATTTGCATATGTTTAAATCACAAACTTTACATATGTTAGATAGATAAACTATACATTTAAGGTTCCTTATATTCTTGATTTCATGCACATGCTAATACTCAATATGAGTGATTGAAAGGTGGGTTTGTTTCTATTATTTTACAAAGTGAGCAGCATGTTGTAGAACAAAAGATTGGCCCCTGGGGTGTTTCCACCACATAGTGCTCACAACTACATCTACAAAATCTTCTTACCATTAAGCGTCAATGTTTTCTTATGTCTTGCTCTAAACTCCCATTATTGCCTAATTGGGAGGATGGTGATGAAGGTATAAAAAGGGTGAAATGGAGTCATGAAACAAAAATACATGAGGTGGAGATACTATCTCACAAGACAATTTGGAGGACATAAATAAAATGCACATGATGTTGTGAATGAGCTCACCAACATACCCACAAAAAAACATGAATGTTTGGACACTGCACAATTAGAAGTTTGCATATGTTTGAGTGTAGTAAGCTTTTTCATTATCTCCGTCATACTTTCCAAAGTGCATCCTTGGCATCCAACTTATCATATTTGTTAATAGACAACATAACATTAAAAACTAACCAACATTGTCATTGGAGTTGTGGATTTGTAGGAGCTTGAGTTGGCTCCCCTACGCAGAGTATATACCATGTTTTCACTTGTGCTTACTTTTTCTTTGTTTACCTTCCATGCTTACGTTATTAAAATGCATAAAAATGTGATTGCAGTTATCTCTAAAAGTTACAAATCCAATAAAAAGTAGGGCTTTTCAAGTTGGCGAGAATTAAGACATATTTATTATTGAACAAACACATAATGATGTGATTCCAGTAATCCCTAAAAGTTGTAAATCCAATAAAAATAGGACTTTTCAAGTTGGTAGATATTAAGAAAATTTTAATTTTCAACAAACATTGCATTAAATAGATGATGTGGTGATGGTAAGGAAAAATGATAAGTTGTCCATATGTGACTTGTTGAAATAAAAAAGAGGAAATCCTATATTCCTTCCAAGCAGATTCCACAACCAAAAATTCTCCTCCCTCAAACCCCTTCTTCATCACGACTCTTCCCTAGCCAATGTTTCACTTTCAATCCTTCAACTTTAACTTCTTCAACACCCCTATCAATGGCTCATATGCATCAAACAGTCCAATTGCTAATTATAATGAATAATTAAACTTACATTTTTTCGCATGCCATGCTTCTTCTTTTTGCATGAAAGCCTTGTTGAGTAAGCTTAAGACATCATAATGCATTATTTTATTAATTAAAGAAAAATACACAACGCAAGGAAATTTTGTTGTGTTTTTTAAAAGGCTTTTGGGTATGTAGGTGACATCAACAATAATACATTATGGTGGATCCGGTCATTACAATTTTTGGGAATAGGTGATGATGTTTGAACTTGTACAATTATTTTAGAAAGTTAATTATGAAGTGGTCCATGCGATATCCACGAGATACACTAACTTTGATAAGTTGATCTAGTTATTAATTTTTTAAAGTTTTGAGAGGTGACAAATTTGCAAAGATATTTTGAAATATATGTAGAAAGTCTGATTAAAATATGTTGCATATTGAGGAGAAGCCAAGGAGAATATTTCTAGGGTGGTGCATATATGTAAAATCCCCATTTTAAGATACTAGAACAAGGGAATTTTTTTTTTTTTTTTTTTATACAACGTTCTCTGTTCTGAATTATGTAATTCAAACACACGTTCTTTTTAAAACCAATGTTCTCTGTTCGCATATTTACAATATGGAACACACATTCAATGTCATTCAATCATATAACAGATACCATATGCTGTTGTAAATGACTCGAAGAACTACCGATCTCCCATTTTATGGCTCGGAGTTTCAGTGATCTCTCATTTCATGACTCGGCGACTTACCGATCCTTCATGTTAATCCATGCATTGTATAATAAGTATACAGGGTTCTCTTACCGTTTCCGGTTATCGAAGTGATCCATTTAAGAGGCCTATCTGAATATCTGTTACTGATATTCATCTGATATCCTGCTTCTTAAACTAGGTGATTAGGACAACGCAACCAGCAACTTGCGATACTTTGGCCAAAGATTTTCACATGCTTTGCATGATCATATTCCCAAATGTTATACACATCAATGGAATATGTCCTTCACCTCACTTCATCTGTTATCTAGAATGGTCTTTCTTGATCTCTGTCAGTCCTTTCGTCCAAGGTCAAGCTCTAACCCCAACTAGCAATATGAACGAGTATAGGAAGGCACTCATGGTAACTAAAGGTACGCAGACATACTATGTCGTCCCTAGGTGACTACGTGTGTCTAGTTACCTTTAGCCCTCCGGAGTCACTCCATATACGCGATCACATTCCTATCCTCGTCTAAGTAACTTAGTCCCAACTTATGTAAACTTGATGATTCGATTCGGGAGGGCGTTGTAACATGTCAGCTACAACATTGTGTCGTCATGAAGGCCCCGCCTTCATGAAGACACCATATTGCAGTTGACATGTGTCAAGGTCCTACGGAATCCTCTCATCAAAGAATACACATCCAACTTGAGTGTGATTGGATTTAATCTTAAATATTTAAGATCAATTTTTCAAAGCAATCGTGTTGATCCTTTAACCTCATTGTTCGTTACAGTTGTATATAGCTAAGAGAGACTCAATTTGTCTTATAGCTTAATATACGTTTACTCCTCCATACCGAAGGATTGCATATTTCCATCTTGGTTCTTTACTACAAGCTTCGGACTAACAGTCCACTACAGCTGAACGTAGTAAGTTCAACCTATTAAACTTAACCAAGTTTTATCCACAACTGTATTTAAATTCAGAATTCCATCTTATTAGACATCATTTATACGAGGTCTATTCTAAAAGAAGGTATTCAATTATTCTCCTTAACCTTACTTCAGTTAAGGTTTGTTACGAATAGATATGTTTCCTCATATCTAATATCCTCTGAATTTAAACACTACGAGGATATTAACGAAGTCCGAATACAAGGTTCAGCTACCCCTTTTGTTATTTGATATTCCTTAGCTTATAAACTAATCCCGAATATCATTCAATTAAGAGTTCATATTCATTTAAACCCCTTTTCAATGTCAATTTAAAATTCATATTAACCCAAGTATGAACTAATTGCACATTCCAACTTAAAAGTTGTATTCAAGTAAAGAATAGATATTATGTCCTTTTAAAATCTATCCACTATCATTTGAATAATTCCAAATCAATGAATAATATGATATTCTCAATCTTATTCAAACAGTTTCAAAGTGTTACAGTCATTAAAATATCACACATTTCCTTGTATTCAATCCATAAGATTTATAATCTATACAATTACCAGTCCAAACAACTGGACTTCAAATACATCAAACAACATTACAACACATAAGGGAAGAAGAATGCAACTTCTTCTTTCCCATTTCCTCGTAGAGGAATAATAAACTATCGAATATGATCCATCCTTAGCTACTGAGAAGAAGCGTCATAAAACAACCATGTCTTCATTTTTACTCTAGAACAATCAGTAAAATTTACTTGCGACGGTCAGTTCAATTGGTGAGCATATTAAGCACTTGTCATTAAAATGAGGTGCTCTTAATTAACTATTTCAATAAAAGAACTCTACTTTTATGAAACGTTCAAAAATCAAGTTGGACCTCATCCAAGAATTAAGTGCTGATAAGGATGAACAGCTTAACAACTCAATCATCTAATTACCATCACAATCAGATAAAAAGATTTACTAAGTTTCTCCCAAATAATTACTACAAGAAGTACTTTCCTCTAAATAGTTCAGAATAAAACATCTGTAAGAACTTAATACACATATGTATATAATGTTGTTCTAATGCAATTGCTATCAATTCCATTCCCTTATAATAGTTGAAATTTCAAGGGATGAATTTTATCTAAGAATTCAACCAGAACTACTTCCTTTCCATACTACTCATTTACTTTCAAACAAACAAATGCAGAAGAGAAAAGTAGTCATTCACCATGGAAACACTGGTGTCATTCCTCGAAATTCATCAAACAACATAATACTTCTTTTAAATCAGAAAAGAAGGAAAACAACAATTAAATGCAGATGCTCACGCCTATGGCAGTAAGAAATTCCTTCAATATCAAATATAGAATCTCAACTGAATAAGAGAAGAAATAATTATTACTTCCAATTACCCATCCAATAATCCCTTTCTTTTCATCACAACTACACTGGATGAATTAAACAAGAAATGATATCAATCAATGATAACAACCATAAAGAGAGCAAATAAAGTCAATAATCGAATAAAAGGGAGAAGAATCATATTACCTCTTCTCACTGCCTAACCGAATATCAACTAATTAGAGCAGACCTGATCCAATAGTATGATTCATTCGGAATAATATATTTCAGCATTCAAAAATTACTAACTTCCATTCCAAGGAGTATGCCAGAATTTGTTTGCATCTGGTCCGTAAGTATCAGTATCAACAACACCTCTAATAAAATCATTTCCTTTTTAACTTTTTACCCAACGGACATTCTTATCCAGATAAAACAAATAAGAGTGTACAACAACAACAATTCATGTTTTCATCGTAATAATAAAAAGGATTCATTTCCCAAACACCCAGGAAGAATTCCAATTTCGATTCAGTTTTAATGCAAAACAAGAAGTTTAGATACATACATACATAATATCGATATATATATATATATAAACACACATGTTTGCTAAAAACAGTCGTTCCCAGCTTGGTTTGAAATGAGTAAAAGTACAACAAATACATTACCATCATTTCGCTGTAATAAGTAAGAACCCTCTTTTTTTTTAGAACAAGAATCTATTCAAGTTCAGTTCCAATCGAATGTATTGAAGGAGTTCAAATAAGCATCTCTGTTATTTATATACACACTTGTCAAAAGAGATTCAAAGCAAGATAACAATACCTTTTTCTCACTCCTTAAATATTCAAGTTCAGTGCTTAAACAATTTATTTTCTCCAAAAACCCAGTCACGGCCTTCATTCCACAAGAAAATATTGAAACGTTTTTAACCAGCAAGGGTAAGACAATGAAATGAATTCTCTGTCCTGTAAAATCGTATTCTATGCAATGTAAAGCAACTAGGAGAAATAACTCACACAACAGTTCATCAACATTATCACGAATTTGTTTTCCCAAATCATTTTCACGCATAGAACTCAGAAAACAATACTCGCATAGCTAATACATTCATCAACTCAAACCCATATTGGGTAATAGAAGCGAATGCCAAACACAGTCAAAACAAAACTCATACAACAAGGACAACTTCATTTGTTTTACTCATTTTGTAAAGGAAACCCCAACACTGTCAAAATAAGAACTCATACAGCAAGGGCAGGTCCCATTCCATTTACTCTTTTTGTAAGAAAAACCCAAATCGTATTCATCAAAAAGAAAAATGATTCCACCTTAAAATCACTTCAAACAATCAACAACTTTATTTAACTAAAACACCCATCATAAAAGCAGATTTGTTTTAATGAAATGCTTAAACAAGAGCAAAACAGTTTAAAGAAAAGGGCTCAACATGCCTGCAAATTTTTCTTGTGGTCTGAAGAAAACCGCGCCCACAGGAGCTATTTTTCTCCACAGTGTCCACAAAGAAAGTTTTCCCAACAATCTCTTAACTTCCACAGCTCAAAATAGTCGTGGCTACTCCAAATAACAAAGAATAAGCTACTAAAATAGTAGCAGTTTGAAAGAACCATGAAAGAAATGCAGAGCAGACTTAAAACCCGAATGAATACAATGACCAACAAATTTTCCTCTATCCTCTTTCCAAGGTGTTATCCAATTTTACGCACATGGAAAATTTGGAAAACAGGGCCTTATTACTATCAAATCACGACATTGGTCCTAGGGACCCACTCAGTCATCGTGTGAGATCGCTCATTTTTTCTAAGAATGCGAGCCATCGAGGAGTTTGATAAGCTTATCTCGCTCGGTCGAGCTAAAATAGTGTCAAATCGGGAATAAAGAGACGAGTCATCAAAGGAGTTCGTGCCTTGTCCTAACTCGGTCATAACTCAGATCACAAGCCTTAGACGAGTTCATGAGTAGGAAATGTAAGTTCGGTTGTCCAACTTTGGCTTGTCATAAAAGAGTCTCGATAGGAGCGGAGGATGTTTCGATGGTTGGCTCATTGAGGCAGAGAAATGATTAGTTCGACCCAGTTTAATTCAACATGGAGAGATTGATGCTTCCTTGTTGGAATATGAATTCAGTTTTAATGACTCGACGGAGACAATAGCTGCCTCAAGATTTGGTCGAGCTTCTTCCATGGAAGAGAATTTCCAAAATGAAAAGGCGAGACAACTCAACTAAAACTTTATCTCATTCTTCTACTACAGCGGCAAGATTTTACAACAACTGATCACGACTGTGGTCGCATGCAACTAGAACATCAGGATCAACACCAACGGTTCCTTGGGATCACCCTGCGGTAGCTGTCGCAATCGACTCTCTCTGGAGGCCACTCATTTTCTGAGATAAGTTTACTTCTCTACCCTGTAGCTGCTGCGTATAGCCAATTACTTCCTCACGGCACTTTCCTAGGAGAACTTCAGTTCTACGCTCAAAGCGGCCGAGCATTCGATGCACAGGTGTGTTGCAGTATAGAAGAGTTCTTTTGAACGCTTCCAACAAGTAGGTTGTCCAACTATGTTTTTATCTTGCTCAAGCATCGTATGCATCCTCAAATTCGGATTTTCCTTCAAGATATTTTTATGAAAATCGATTAAGTGACAAAGTGAGAGTGTTACTTAAAGAGACCGAGGAAATTTATTACAAAGACTCTCTATCGAGATCTTACTTGTTTTACGATGTAACTCATGGAAGCAAATCTCATAGAGGTGGGACTGTTTCATATCAGAATATTCATGAGGCACAATTTGCTTTGCAATTATATGAGCATCTTCAACGAGTCACTAGATTGGCGAGCATAAAGGATTCTGTCATAATTATCACACCTTACAAGCTACAGCTGAAATGTTTGCACTGAGAGTTTAATGTTATCCTCAAATCTGTTGAAGGAAAACTCGGCAGGAGAAGATTCATAAAGATCCCGCGCTGGTGGAAAAGTGGAGAAATCGGGTCAAATTGCCAAGTTTGTGCGGCAAAGCTGAGGCCGGGGCCCGTGGATTGATGTGGCCAAGCCGTTATGCGGGAATTTGGAGCTGGTATGCCAAATGGGAAATATTAAGATGGCATTCCAAGCTGTTCACTCCGCGTAGGGGAGATTAAGGCAAGCAATGCCAAGCGGAAATTTGATGATGGCGGGCCAGGCTGTTAATCCCGCGCTGAGGCTGTTCACTCTGCGTTGGAAAAATTGGATCAGATTGCCAAGTGGAAATGTAACCGTGGAAAACCATGTTGTTTACTCCGCAGGGAGAAGTTGGATCAGATTGCCAAGTGGAAAAATTATGATGGCTATCCATCATGAAAACCCCGCGCAGCTTGGAGTGGTCCGAGTCTTTTTGCGAGTTACCAGGAGAATTAAAGTGGCAGTTGCAAATTGGGCGTTGAGTAATCTTCCGATCGACAAGGGAGGATGATGGCGAGATGGTTGAAGATGGGTCGACGTTGGAAACAGTATCCAGTTTCAGGCTCACAAAAAAGAAAACGCCTTCTCATGGAATACCATAATCGCAGCTTACAGAAGACACGGGTTTCCTCACGAAGCATTGATATTGTTCCTCACGAAGCAACAGACAGGTGTCCTCCCGATCAGTTCGCCTTTGCCAGCATGCTTCTCCCAACTCCGATTCAGGCTCTGAGCATTCGGTGGTCGCGAGACAGATCAACCACAGGCAGCAGGCATGTTGCAGTACAGTAGAAGCCTTCCTTTTGAACGCTTCCAAAGAAACAGTTGTTAACCGTGTTGTTATTCTGCTCAAGATCGAATCGCATGCCTCGAATTCGTAGGCTTATCCTTATTCTAAACAAGCTCCCACGCACAGCTGCAGGAAACAAATATTCACTGCCGTATACGATGGATTGGAGTCACGCCATTCAAGGCTTCATAAAATTCTGCCTGAATCAGGAGATGAAGGTTTATTACGGTGCAGAATGAAACGATTCGTATTGCTCAGCATTTCTTTTCCTAGAAACAAATTAAATGTGAAGGTCAGCTCTGAAAATACCCGGTCGGCCATTTTGCATACTACATCCTTGTTACTTGTAAATGGTCTCTTTGAGAAACTCTGAGGGTAGAAGCAATATTTATACCCTTCCATTATGTGCGTCCAATCAGACAATAAAAATATTCTTTTACCAGGTTCAGAGAAGCTTGCTTTTTTAACAATGGACGATTATACTGTAGTTTCAAGCCGATTTTATCTAGCTTATTTCTATTAGCTTTGATCCACGACTAAGGAAGAATTCATATGGTTGTTCCCTGTACATTTTTCCAAGGTCCTTTTGGTTGCCCCAGTTGTTCAACGTATTTTTTGAAGGGCTCCTTTTATGTGTTGCAAATTGTAACATGAAGGATCTTCTTAGTTTCTAGGAAAAACGAGTATATTGTTTAGCTCACAGCTACCTATGCCATACTAAGATCCCAATAGTGGCATAATTGTTGATTGGAGCTGAGATTGCCGAGTGCACTACCAAAATACCGAAGGGCTCTTTGTCCAAAAAATCAGTCTTAAGGGTGTCTATCGACATGTTATGGGCATGAGCCTGGGTCATCATCATGGCAGCATTAGGTCTTTATTGGTAATGGCATTTTCTCATCATTTGGAAGGTACAATTGTGCTTATTATGGCCAAGCTAAAACATTCTTACTGCAAGTGTTATATGATAAGGAAGAACCGTGAGCATTGTGGTAAAACCATTCTTTTTAGAAATGTTGGGTTAAGCTCGACATTCAAGTGAGTTTGAGCCCAGGAAAGGTAAGATCGTTTGCTGGATGAAGAGCTCGGTGACTTCGCAGGGAGCTCGTGGTGATGTTTCATGAAGTTTGAACGTGGAATGCATGTGAATATGTGGTCCAAAACAAGAAGAAATAACTCTATCTGTCAAGCTAGAGCTATCACAGAGAAATCAATCGATTGAGTGTTGACAGGGCCACGTAACGTGATCCCTAACAATTTTCATAGCTCGAAAATCATTTCTAAATGGCGCAACATGTAGGAGTGAAATAATTTAAATTCATTGAATTGTTTAACCTCTGTGGGTACAACCAATGTATTATGGATCAAATCCACTAAGTATGATTTAGAGTCAAACTTTTCATATTGTGGAAATGTTGGTACCAAGTCGAGATAAAGAATAAGCTCGCGGGTGTCGAAGTTTAATGTATTTGTAGAGGCTTTCAATTTCGAGCTTAAAGCTTCATGTTCACGATGCATATAGGTGGCTTGGTAATTCAGAATGGCTCGATTTGGAGTTTGAAGCAAGACCGTAGCAGTGGCATTCGTGAGGCGAGTCTTAATTTGCGTCAGGCCAGGTTCACAGGATCTACATGCATTTTAGGAAAATGATAAGAATCGAGTTTGATAGCTCACCATTCGAAGGACTCAATGCAAAAGAGCCCGATTACCAAGGCAAGGAAAGAGTTAGTGCGGGGTCAAAAATCGAGTGCAACACCAAGTTAGAGGATTCGAAGCTCATCGAGTTTGGCTATGTGCAGACTCTATCCACATGGACCCCCCTCCTCTTCAAGTCAAACGGGTCAACGGGGTCCTAACATAACATTATGTTAATAAATTAATATTTTAATAATAATATTTATTATTATTATTTAAATATTTTATTTAAATGTTCTTTTAATTAATTGAGAAGACTAGGTCATCGGCAATTAATGACCCATGATGGAACCTTCTCGGGTGGTTCAACTAAGCGTAATAAATACATCATGGGCCTTCATTTTAGGAATGTAATTATGACCATTTCCTCTTCTTTCTCACATATTCTTCTATAAATGTAAGTTGGAATCTCATTTCAAAGGGTTCCAAATGATTGCATAAGTTGACAGTTAGATATCTCGTGCAAGTGTATACTTTTCAAGAATCCTCTCTCTTCCGCAAGTTGTTCTTGTGTGTTGAGAGAACTTTCAATCCTCCTCTTCAAGACCGTAATGGCAACTATTGCCTCTTCCCGAATGTATGATGCATTGTGCATGTTATCAAGCAATAAAAGTGTGTGTTTTGTGACTAATCTCGGTCCTTTCATCCTTTTATGCTTCTTTGTGCCTTTCTCGTACTTGCGCAGTACACCGTGCAAGTTTAAGTTTCTATTGCAGGTTCTTGGAGTTCTGTGCTTATCGAGTGGTGGAGTATTGCATGCAGTTGAGTTGTGGTGTTCATTCACCCTTCTTGAGTTCATCCTTCTTCACTTGAAACCGGTATATTTCTCGGTCGATAAAGTTTAACAAAGGGAACGCGTGTCTCTTAATTTGTGGTATCCTGTGCCCTCTCTAAGTTGCAGTAGGTGAAGTTGACTGTGGTGCACACACCCTCTTCAAATTAACCCTTCCTGAATCCGAAGACACCCTTTATTTGGTGCATCACCATCCCTAGTATAGTTTCATTTCTGTAAATCTCTTTCCTAAAACCCCATGAAAATGTTAGCATAGGACTAGATAATCATTTTTGTTACACTAGAGTAAGACAACACTTAGTTTAGGAAGAGGAAGCCGGCCTTCTCGGGAGGTTCACCTCGAGCCCAAGTCCCACAAGCTTGAGAGTGATCCCATGTGTCCCAATCACACCGAACGTCCTATTCACATCCCTGGCCATTCGGAGGGTGCGGTGATTTGGCGGCAACACAAGGCGAGTGGTCTCTAAGACCAAGATCACTTAATGCATTGAATGCATTGCTTTTTCCTCAATTCTCATGCCACCGCCGACTCAGGTTTGGCGAGTTTCTTTTTCAAATTTTGCATGCAATTCCATTTTAGCTTCATAGCTAGTTGGATGTCCCCAACTTTTCCTATGTTCCCGCCAAACTTGGCGTTGAAATGCAAGGACTTCATTTACTTGTCCTAATAAATCTCTAACCTCTCCATCTTATCCACTCACCAGCATGTCCATAGGTCCCCCTCCTTAGATTAGTAATAGTTTAGGTTTTTCACCTAGGTTGCAAATCATTAGGATTTGCCATAACTTACACCCCATGCTATTTAAAATCCACGTAGGGTAATAGTTAGGCTATAGGTTATAACATAGTTATAGGTTAGGATTTAATCCCATAGCATCTACTTAATAGTTTCCAACGAGTCTTACCGACTGGCGTTCATAACTAATATGATGCAAGACATTCCGTCTAACACGTACATCAATACACTAAGCTCTTGTATTAAAACTCTTTTTGCCTTACGCTCTCCGTTACTGTTTGTATATAGTTTGAAAATCAAACCTTTTCCTTTGGCATCAAGGTAGGATATTTATACCGTAATCCGGTCTTTGTAACCTTATATCGGTCTTGATCTGGTTTAGACTTCATTCCATTTTTAGAAGTAAATCGACAAAATGATCACAAGAAAGGCCACAGTATACCTTGGATCAATGGAATTGATTCGAGGTGTCTTGTCAATCAACGATAAGAGTTCATCAAACATACGACAAGTCTCACTGTCTCATTTTGCAAAACACAAGCTATAATAACCTCTCGTCCCAAGTAAACAAATTACAGTAAACAAGGGTCCAGATCAGTAACACATTCCTTTTAAGATTAAAAGATATATCTTAACATAATTATCCTCATTTCTACAGTTACAACATCATGAAAAGAGGTTATCATAATAGCTTATAGAAATCAAGACGTTACATTCCTCCCTTCTTAAAGAATCATCGTCCCGATGATCAAATTAACCAATTCAAAGAGTTTCTAGGACAAAATTCAATTATCGTCCTTCCATTCATAAGTTCATACCAAAAACAGATTCACTCATTAAAATAGTGTTTTAAGATAACTGTAAAATAGACCAGTAATTGTCTAAATTTGGTAGAATTATCAGTTTTTCGAATTCAATTTCGATCAAACAAGTATGGAAAAGCAATTCTCATTTCTTCAAGATTTTCCCAAGTTGCACTTTCTTCGCTAAACTGGTCCCATTAGACCTTGCATTGATTGACTTTGGGATTTCTTAAGTAAATCTGTTGGTGAGTTCAAGCACTCAAATGGGCTTAACCACGATTATTCTTGGGTCTTGGACCTACAAGGAATTCCGATTCAAAGACATGTGATAAATCACATTACGTATTTCTTAAGCAAAGAAATATGAAAAACATCATGCATTTGTGATAAAGCGGAGGTAATGCTAGACGATAAGCTACGGTGGTTGATTATTTCGACAATTTCAAAAGGTCCCACATAACGAGGCGATAGCTTGGCGTACTTGCAAAAGTTATTGAGCTCTTTTTGGCTTAACCCAAAGAAAGACCATCTCACCAAGTTTATAATTCCTATCAACCCGCTTTAAGTTTGCATAACTCTTTTGCCTATTAGCAGCCTCCTTTAGATGTTCCCGAATCATTTTAATTTGTTGTTCCATTTCCGTAAGGATTTCGGGCCAATTACCTCTCTGTCCTCTATGCTTTCCTAGCTAATGGGGTTTACGCATTTTCTTCCATACAATGCTTCAAAAGGCGCCATTTTTAAAGAGGCGTGGTATTCATTATTGTAGGCAAATTCAACCAGAAGGTATTCCTCCCATTTATATTGTTGGTCCATGCAATACATTCTTAACATATCCTCTAAAACTTGATTGACTCTTTCAGTCTGTCCATCCGTTTCCGGATGATATGCAGAACTAAAGTTTAATTTAGTTCCCAAGGCCGCATTAAGCGTTTGCCAAAACCTTGATGTCATCCTCGGATCTCTGTATGATATGATCAATTCGGGTATTCCATGCAATCTGAAAATTTCATGTACAAATCTTCTTGCTAACATTGGTGCATCGTCTTTTAAATTACCAGCAATGAAGTGTGCCACTTTGGTTAATTTGTCGACGAAAACTAGGATGATATCATGCTTATTCCTTGACATAGGCAATCCTTGAACGAAATCCATCGTTATCACTTGCCATTTGTACTGCGGAATGTTGTGGGGATACAGTAATCCAGCGGGATGCATATGTTCCGCCTTAACATGCTGACATTCCAAGCAGTGTGTTACAAATTCCACCACATCCTTTTTCATTCCCTTCCAGAAGTATTGTTGCTTGAGATCAGCAAGCATTTTTGTAATGCCAGGATGTCCAGAAAAAGGTGAATTATGAAATTCAGTTAACAATTTCCTTCTTAAATCATTTGCAAGGGTATATATACCCTGTTTTCAAACCTCAGAATTCCTTCATTATCAAAACGAAATCCCTTATACTTCACATCCTTTGGATCAGCAGCAAGTGTTGTTTTAACTTGCTGGAAATAAGAGTCAGACCCCATGACATCTTTCACCTCATCCTTAAACTGAGTTCTCAACGTTATAAGAGCAAAGATGTGCTTCCTACGACTCAGAGCATCTGCCACTCTATTTTCCTTTCCTTTTATGTAGCTTATATCAAAATCATACTGAGACAGAAATTCTAACCATCTTCGTTGTCTTGCATTCAAGTTTGGTTGAGTAAAAATATACTTCAACCCCAGATGGTCAGTTTTTAACTCGAAGGGTTTGCCAAGAAGGTAATGCCTCCACATTTGAAGTGCATGTACAATGGCAGCGAGCTCTAGGTCGTGTGGAGCATAATTCTATTCATGTAACTTAAGCTTTCTGCTTTCATAAGCTATGACATGGTTATTTTGTAACAGAATGCCTCCGAGACCCTCTCAGGATGCATACATTACGACCAGTAAAATTTCCATTTGGGTCGCACAGTCAAAATAGGTCTGTAGTAGTTACTGTTCCTTTAAAATTTTAAAGCGAGATTCACATTTGTCGAGTCCGAGACAAATTTCTTATCTTTCTTTGCGCAGGAAGTGATTGGGGCAGCAATTTTGAAAAGTCCTTAACGAACTTTCTATAATACCCTACCGAGCCCATGAAGCTTCTTACCTCATGCACGTTCTTAGTCGCGAGCCACTTGGTTAAATTTGTGATCTTTGAAGGGTCTACTGACTATCCCGTTCTTGCTTATAACATGACCCAAATAATGCACCTCTCGCATCAAAAGGAACATTTGGACAATTTATCATACTGACCTTCTCTTTCTCAAAACTTCAAAGCCACTATCCTTAAATGCTCTTGATGTTCTTCGACATTTTTAGAGTATATAAGAATTTCGTCCAAGAATACAAGCACGAACTTGTCTAAGTATTCTTGAAAAATATTTTTCATCAAATTCATGAAGGCGACAGGTGCATTAGTCAACCCAAAAGGTAACACTGTGAATTCATAATGCCCGTACCTTGTTCTAAAAGTTGTTTTATGAATATCTTCTTCCTTTATTCTCAGTTGATGATATCCAGATCGAAGATCTATTTTTGAATAGACTGATGCTCCACGCATCTGGTCAAACAGATCATCAATCCTAGGAAGTGGATATCGATTCTTAATAGTTGCCTTATTCAACATTCTGTAATTAATGCACAGTCTTAGTGTGCCATCCTTATTATTTACAAAAATTACCGGTGCTCCCCATGGTGAGATGCTCGGTCTTATCAGCCCCTTAGTCAAAAGTTCCTATATTGAGCCTTAAGCTCCACCAACTCGAGGGTGGTCATTTTGTAGGGTGCCTTAAAATGGGTTCGATTCACGGCTTGATCTCTATGCGAAAGTCAAACTCTCGTTTGGGTGGAAGACACAGTAATTCTTCTAGAAATACATCACTTTGAAATCCCTTAATAATGGATACCTTTCCATGAAATCATTATCTTCCTTAGCATTTTTACGTCACTTTTACTGACATATAAGGTGACCTCTATTTTTAGCCCTTTTTGATTGCATAGTTAGCTTCCTAATCGTAACCTCACGCTTTACTCCTTGAATGACTGTTGTTTTAGGTCATCAAAACAACAAATATATTTTTCATAATGATCGACCTTTGCCTTATGTTCCACCAATCAATTAACTCCTATAATGACATCATATGACCCTAAAGGAATTACATACAAGTCAACTTCGGTGGAGAAAGCTGGGCAAGTCAAGAATTGCCCAAAAAGGCACATTTATTTGTATGGACAACATTATTCCCATAATGCCTTTGTCCATGTCTTATCCATTCGTTCAGCTTTCCTTTTTAATTTCATTGCAAATTTAGTAGAAATAAAGCATTCAAGAGTAGCTCAAAGATCAAAAAGTATGACTACAGGTGTAACCGAATAACTTACCGGAACTTCTATGGGTGTAACTTGATTTTCAGCTTGTTTGTTATGCCACATGCAATAAAGCATGTATTCTATGTTGCTGATCATGATCATCCTTCTTCAAAGGACAAAGTGATTCACGTAATGGTCTTTTCCACGGTTGAAGCAACCTCCATTGGCCCCTTCCTAGGCTCGAATTTACTACTGACCTTAAAGTTATCACTCGGCTTCCATAGGACTTTTGTCCGTTGCCACTAACTTTTGCAAAGCTACTCCACACACTATTTACAGGTTTGTTCATTACTAATTTCTTGTTGCTATCCACAACAATCTTGTTTCTTATACCAAACCTTTTCCAGGGTCCCTTTTTGGGTGCGAGAGATGTAGAAGAGTTGGGAATCTTCTTCCTAATCTCCTCTCTATGAGCAGAGATTGCTCTCAATTTCTGTTCCTGTCTTATTGCCTTTTCGACAACTCCTTCCATAGTGGTTGGGTGTGGACATCCACTTCGCCACCAATGATGGGATTGGTCCCATTATGAACTTTCGTATCTCGAACTTCTCGTCGACTTGATGCTGCGGCACATACTTAAGGAGTTTAGTAAACCCTTCCCGATGATCACATCGTCAATCGCCCTTCCTTGCGACCGGTTACGAAATTCAATCATTTTCCTATCAAAATAGAGTTGAGGTAGCCACCGTTGCCTAAAATAACCCTTAAATTGATCCAAAGTTATGTCTGTTTTGACAATATTCAACTCAACCTTACGGTTGTCCCACTAGGATGATGCTTCATGAGAAAGCTAATATGCTCCACATATCACTTTGGTCTCCTCAGAGAAGTTTCTTATTGCAAAGTACTTCTCCATTTCACTGAGCCAATTTTTTCCCCTGTCCCCAAGTGTTGTTCCATCGAACTTTGGAGGACTTATTCTCTTTATATCATTGGTAAGTTAAACTACTAATCTTTCCCTTTTATTTTCGGGATGATTAGGAGCGTTCGCATTGCATTCTATTATCAACACCGGATTCCCTCCATTAGTGTTGTCCATAGGAGGTGGCTGATCATTTATATCGCCTTCTTCTTCCTCCACCTCATTTCCCATAGATTGTTTTTCCAAAGCAATCGAGGCGATCTCTCGTATCCAAAGAGGGTAGGGCAAGGAGATTTCATCTAGCTTTTGAGCGATGGCTTGCTTCTCCACCCGATAACGGGTTGCTCATGCAACATTTCCTCTTGTTTAACCATTTTACTGTTCAATAAGAAAATGTAAACCTTATTAAATTGAGGACTCAATAAGTCCAAGAGTGTAACCTTGGCTCTACGATACAACGTTCTTTGTTACGAATTATGTAATTCAAACACACATTCTTTTAAAACCAATGTTCTCTGTTCGCATATTTACAATATGGAACACACATTCAATGCCATTCAATCATATAACAGATACCATATGCTACTGTAAATGACTCGAAGAACTACCGATCTCCCATTTTATGGCTCGGAGTTTCAATGATCTCTCATTTCATGACTCGGCGACTTACCGATCCTTCATGTTAATCCATGCATTGTATACTAAGTATACAGGGTTCTCTTACCATTTTCGGTTATCGAAGTGATCCATTTAAGAGGCCTATCTGAATATCTGTTATTGATATTCATCTGATATCCTACTTCTTAAACTAGGTGATTAGGACAACGCAACCAACAACTTGCGATACTTTGGCCAAAGATTTTCACATGCTTTGCATGATCATATTCCCTAGATGTTATACACATCAATGGAATATGTCCTTCACCTCACTTGTCTCTGTTATCTAGAATGGTCTTTCTTGATCTCTGCGGTCCCTTCCGTCCAAGGTCAAGCTCTAACCCCAACTAGCAATATGAACGAGTATAGGAAGGCACTCATGGTAACTAAAGGTACGCAGACATACTGTGTCATCCCTAGGTGACTACATGTGTCTAGTTACCTTTAGCCCTCCGAGTCACTCCGTATACACGATCACATTCCTATCCTCATCTAAGTAACTTAGTCCCAGCTTATGTAAACTTGATGATTCGATTCGGGAGGGCGTTGTAACATGTCAGCTACAACATTGTGTCGTCATGAAGGCCCCGCCTTCATGAAGACACCATATTGTCAGCTGACATGTGTCAAGGTCCTACGGAATCCTCTCATCAAAGAATACACATCCAGCTTGAGTGTGATTGGATTTAATCTTAAATATTTAAGATCAATTTTCAGCAACCGTGCTGATCCTTTAACCTCATTGTTCGTTACAGTTGTATATAGCTAAGAGAGACTCAATTTGTCTTATAGCTTAATATACATTTACTCCTCCATACCGAAGGATTGCATATTTCCATCTTGGTTCTTTACTACAAGCTTCGGACTAACAGTCCACTACAACTGAACGTAATAAGTTCAACCTATTAAACTTAACCAAGTTTTATCCACAACTGTATTTAAATTCAGAATTCCATCTTATTAGACATCATTTATACGAGGTCTATTCTTAAAAGAAGGTATTCAATTATTCTCCTTAACCTTACTTCAGTTAAGGTTTGTTACGAATAGATATGTTTCCTCATATCTAATATTCTCTGAATTTAAACACTACGAGGATATTAACGAAGTCCGAATACAAGGTTCAAATTTACTCCTTTTGTTATTTGATATTCCTTAGCTTATAAACTAATCCCGAATATCATTCAATTAAGAGTTCATATTCATTTAAACCCCTTTTCAATGTCAATTTAAAATTCATATTAACCCAAGTATGAACTAATTGCACATTCCAACTTAAAAGTTGTATTCAAGTAAAGAATAGATATTATGTCCTTTTAAAATCTATCCACTATCATTTGAATAATTCCAAATCAATGAATAATATGATATTCTCAATCTTATTCAAACAGTTTCAAAGTGTTATAGTCATTAAAATATCACACATTTCCTTGTATTCAATCCATAAGATTTATAATCTATACAATTACCAGTCCAAACAACTGGACTTCATATACATCAAACAACATTACAACACATAAGGGAAGAAGAATGCAACTTCTTCTTTTCCCATTTCCTCGTAGAGGAATAATAAACTATCGAATACGATCCATCCTTAGCTACTCAGAAGAAGCATCAGAAAACAACCATGTCTTCATTTTTACTCAAGGAACAATCTGTAAAATTTACTTGCATGGGTCAGTTCATTGAACTGAGCATATTAAGCACTTGTCATTAAAATGAGGTGCTCTTAATTAACTGTTTCAATAAAAGAACTCTACTTTTATGAAACGTTCAAAAATCAAGTTGGACCTCATCCAAGAATTAAGTGCTGATAAGGATGAACAGCTTAACAACTCAATCATCTAATTACCATCACAATCAGATAAAAAGATTTACTAAGTTTCTCCCAAATAATTACTACAAGAAGTACTTTCCTCTAAATAATTCGAGAATAAAACATCTGTAAGAACTTAATACACATATGTATTTAATGTTGTTCTAATGCATTTCTTTATCAATACCATTCCCTTATAATAGTTGAAATTTCAAGGCATGAATTTTATCTAAGAATTCAACCGTAACTACTTCCTTTCCGTCTTTACTCATTTACTTTCAAACAAACAAATGCGAAGAGAAAATTAGTCATTCGCCATGGAAACACTAGTGTCATTCCTCGAAATTCATCAAACAACATAATACTTCTTTTAAATCGGAAAAGAAGGAAAACAAAAATTAAATGCAGATGCTCACGCTTTATGGCAAAGTAAGAAATTCCTTCAATATCAAATATAGAATCTCAATGAATAAGAGAAGAAATAATTATTACTTCCAATTACCCATCCAATAATCCCTTTCTTTTCATCACAACTACACTGGATGAATTAAACAAGGAAGAATCCCATTCGAGGAGAATACCAAAATTTGTTTGCATCGGCCCTTAAGTATCAATATCAAATACACCTCTAATAAAATCATTTCCTTTTTAAATTTTTACCCAACGGACATTCTTATCCAAATAAAACAAATAAGAGTGTACTAACTTCCATTCCAAAGTAACAACAATTCATGTTTTCATCGTAATAATAAAAGGATTCATTTCCCAACACCCAGGAAGAATTCCTTTTTCGATTCGGACATTTTTAATAAAACAAACAAGAAGTTTAGGACAACAACAATTGGATATACATACATACATACATCACATACATACATAGAATATATATATATATATATATATATATATATATATATATATATATATATATATATATATATATATATAAACACACATGTTTGCTAAAAATAGTCGTTCAGAACTTGGTTCAAATGAGTAAAAGTACAGCAAATACATTACCATCATTTCACTGTAATAAGTAAGAACCCTCTTTTTTTTTTAGAACAAGAATCTATTCAAGTTCAGTTCCAATCGAATACATTGAAGGAGTTCAAATAAGCATCTCTGTTATTTATATACACACTTTTCAAAAGAGATTCAAAGCAAGATAACAATACCTTTTTCTCACTCCTTAAATATTCAAGTTCAGTGCTTAAACAATTTATTTTCTCCAAAAACTCGATCCACGACCTTCATTCCACAAGAAAATATTGAAACGTTTTTAACCAGCAAGGGTAAGACAATGAAATGAATTCTCTGTCCCAGGTAAAATCGTATTCTATGCAATGTAAAGCAACTAGGAGAAATAACTCACACAACAGTTCATCAACATTATCACGAATTTGTTTTCCCAAATCGTTTTCACGCACAGAACTCAGAAAACAATACTCGTATAGCTAATACATTCATCAAATCAAACCCATATTGGGTAATAGAAGCGAATGCCCAACACTGTCAAAACAAAACTCATACAACAAGGACAACTTCATTTGTTTTACTCATTTTGTAAAGGAAACCCAACACTGTCAAAATAAGAACTCATACAGCAAGGGCAAATCCCATTCCTTTTACTCTTTTTGCAAGAAAAACCCAAATCGTATTCATCAAAAAGAAAAATGATTCCACCCAGAAAATCACTTCAAACAATCAACAACTTTATTTAACTAAAACACCCATCATAAAAGCAGAGTTGTTTTAATGAAATGCTTAAACAAGAGCAAAACGGTTTAAAGAGAAGGGCTCAACATGCCTGCAAATTTTTCTTGTGGTTTGAAGAAAACCGCACCCACAGGAGCTATTTTTCTCCACGGCGTCCACAACAAAGTTTTCCCAACAATCTCTTAACTTCCACAGGCTCAAAAATAGTTGTGGCTACTCCAAATAATGCAACAGTTACCAAAATAGTAGCAGGTTCGAAAGAACCATGAAAGAAATGCAGAGCAGACTTCAAAACCTGAATGAATACAATGACCAACAAATTTTCCTCTATCCTCTTTCCAAGGCGAGCTGGTCGCTAAGACCAAGATCACTAAATGCATTGAATGCATTGCTTTTTCCTCAATTCTCACGCCACCGCCAACTCAGGTTTGGCGAGTTTCTTTTTTAAAATTTTACATGCAATTCCATTTTAGCTTCATAGCTAGTTGGATGTCCCCAACTTTTCCTATGTTCCTGCCAAACTTGGCGTTGAAATTCTGAGGACTTCATTTATTGTCCTAATAAATCTCTAACCTCTCCATCTTATCTGCTCACCAGCATGTCCATAGGTCCCCCTCCTTAGATTAGTAATAGTTTAGGTTTTTCACCTAGGTTGCAAATCATTAGGATTTGCCATAACTTACACCCCATGCTATTCAAAGTCCATGTATGGTAATAGTTAGGCTATAGGTTATAACATAGTTGTAGGTTAGGATTTAATCCCATAGCATCTACTTAATAGTTTCCAACGAGTCTTACCGACTGGCGTTCATAACTAATATGATGCAAGACGTTCCGTCTAACACGTACATCAATACACTGAGCTCTTGTATTAAAACTCTTTCTGCCTTACGCTCTCCGGCATTACTTGTTTGTATATAGTTTGAAAATCAAACCTTTTCCTTTGGCATCAAGGTACCGGATATTTATACCTGTAATCTGGTGCTGTAACCTTTATATCAATCTTCAGTCTGGTTTAGACTTCATTCCATTTTTAGAAGTAAATCGACAAAACGATCACAAGAAGGCCACAACATACCTTGGATCAATGGAATTGATTCAAGGTGTTGTCAATCAACGATAAGAGTTCATCAAACATACGACAAGTCTATTGTCTCATTTTGCAAAACACAAGCTATAATAACCTCCGTCCCAAGTAAACAAATTACAGTAAACAAGGGTCCAAATCAGTAACACATTCCTTTTAAGATTAAAAGATATATCTTAACATAATTATCCTCATTTCTACAGTTACAACATCATGAAAAGAGGTTATCATAATAGCTTATAGAAATCAAGCGTCTACAATATATATGCTTAAAAAAGTATTGAGTAGCATGAGTTAATCAAAATAGTAATGATCCTAAGAATAATGTTGTATTGCATTTATTTTAAGCCATATATAAGGTTCATCAAGTCAATGGAATTAAAGTTTATGTCAATTTGAGGGGTCTTGACAACTAGTACTTACACAACTAAACAGAATGAATTTTTAAGAAAACATGGAAATTTGGGCTTCATTTTTTTAATTTATTTTCTACGATGCGAGGTTTTGCTTAGACGATGTTAAATTCTTAGATACGATGAAGATGTGACTTGATCATTTCTGCCACTACATCGTCTTAATCATCTTATAATAAACTTAAATATAATGTTATTTTAATAGTTGCTTAACCATATGAATGAACTTTTGAAATCAAAAACATCTAATTTCGACAGACAATTATATAAATAAGCAAGAAAAAATTCACACCTACATCATAATAGAATATGAAAACCTCATGTCTTTATTTTCATTTTAACATTTTCATTCCTATTAATTTTTATTTTAGTTGGTCATTCTCAAACTCATGTTAATAGAGCAAAAAAATTGTAAATGCAATGAAAATAAAAAATACTTTAGAACAGAAAAACATGGTACCGAGGTAAATTACCTCCTTAGAAGACAACTACTGAGGCCTCAAACATAGCCATGAGATCTTGAAAAATGGGAAGGAAATGTAAAAAGGAAATGATGGACTTGGTGAAAAAATAATAAAGATTTGTGGTGATCACTAATTCCAATGACACACTAAAATTGAGACTTAGTTATTACATTAAAAATGCAAAATAGTACTTGAGACATGAAAGTTGATGTGAAAAACAATTTCCGAGTCCCGATATTCCAAATTTCAATATGGAACAACAAAGTAACATTATCCCTAAATCTCTTCCCTATCCAAAAAACTTATGGATTTGACCAAAATCTAATATGTCTACAAAAGCAGTTTGATTTTTAGGGATAATGTTACTTAGTAATAAATTGGAGTGAGAAAACATGAAATTTTTGTCAAATATTTATGCTGTGTTGTCATATTCCTAAAGCATGGCGCACCTCTTACGTGAAGACTATAGGTTCATGATTTCCCTAGGAAAGAATAGGGACCAAAAAATAGTGGGAAAAAATAATATATTGGCCCGATTTGAACGTGCATTAGACGCCAAATCCTCACGGGAATAAATAACTAAATAAACATAGGGAAAGATAGGGCATAGTCACAAACACAAACATGCACCAAAAGATATGATTATGCGGAGAAATTTAAAAAAAAAGTGTGTTTGTTTTGGTAAGGGCATCCACAACAAATAGAAATACATGACATGCTCTTCCATGCCCATTGCATATGACCATACTTAGGTGGTGGTGGCTATGTTCTCTTGTTTACTTCCACATGGGCTCCACGTCGGAGCCCCATTTCCATTCAAGTGTTTTGGTTTTTGCACCATTGTGCGAGTCATAGTCGTCATCCGCATGGTCCCACAATGCAAATAATCATAAGCACCTTACCTTCTATCACCATTTTTTTTGGAAAATAGGGTTTTCCTGACCAGAGACACGTGGATGGTCTACATTAATCTATGTGTCAACGTCCCTTTAAATGTGAATTTGACCATAACCATAGAGGTCATTGGTAGCCACATAAGACATGGTGAGCACCCATACCATCACCTGTTTTCCTTCCCTCACATGGGGGTTTTGTCACTATAGTATTTCTTCTCCAAAACATACATCACACTTGTCAGCTGACAAAGTAGTCTCAAATTCATTATTCTGTGAACAAACACCACACAAATAATTGACACCACATCATTAAAGGGTTGTGTGTGTCCCCGACAACATCAACCACGGAGTGTTGATCATGGAATCGATCCGAGAGCGGTGAGGACTACTAGATTGTAAACAATTCTTGGGGCACATACTAGGAAATAAACGTATCTTTTACCTTAGAATAAACACATACCTACCATATGGCATCCACGTTTTCAACATCATGGCGTTGTATCTCATAAAGGATGGAATTGCACCCACCCCCTTCCCAACACCCGATGTATCATCCCCGCACCACATCGTCTTCCGCCCTTTTGAGTCTTGAGCCTCGTATCTGTGATGATTTTCCTTTATGTTCCTCTCCCGAGATATGCTACTACGTAATTGAACCGTGAGACTTTTTCTTTATTTATGGATGTTACGAGCTAGAGAATGTCATGTGTTGTATGGGCGCCCTTTATTGTTTCCCTTCGATTATCTCATATGTGACGTTAAAGAAGGATTATTCCTTCATGCACTACTTGCCTAGAAATTTGAAGCGAATACATGCGCCAAACATGCAAAAGCCAATTATGTTATACATTGATCAATGATTTAGAATATTTTGATCGACGTCCATGTAAAGATCTACCCATGCAACCGTTGATATCGAGTTGTACATTTTCGAAGGCCCCAGAGGTTTCCGTTGTGAAAAACGCCTTGGCGTAATAAACAAACGATAAAATTGTATCCATTTGAAACCCTTGAAATAAAAAATTGAAAAAATATGTAAGCATAAATCAATATTGCAAATTCATTGAATAATAAACCAAAATATGTCCATCATTACTAGTCGATTAGAAGATTCCGCGTAATTTTTTTATAAAAAGATGGCTTGTTTTTTCAAATCGTTTAAAGTTTCAAAGAATTATGAGTTAAATCCCTACATTTTATCAGCACAATTTGTTGAGAACTACATACTTGATAGAATAGGGGAACTAATCGATGGTAATTTTGTTTTGTTATGTGTAGTGTCGATAACCCGTTTCCTAAGCTCAAGCTCAATGAGATCCCTTAAGCGCACTAAAAAGGTGTATGTGCTACATTTCTCAAATGACCACGATAGGCCCCAGGCCAGGCCGACTCAAACACTCATTAATTAATACAAATCACTTTAATAAATGAAATATTTGATTAATACAAAACACTTTAATTAATATAACCATACAACAAATCGAGATAGACACATTAAATATGATACATCTTATTGTCTATCAAATGGATATATTTAAAATTTCTAACTTAAATAGTATTTTTACATTAAATATTTAATACAATTAAAATGTCGAGTGTTAATTTGTTAGGAGGATCATGGTACTTCATCTCATGTCACTTAAATTCAAATCTCTTAAACAACATATATATTAAAAAAATTAAAATCTAACAAAATGTAATGATCCATAACATTGTTCTTTATTCTTTTTACATGAGATAATAAGAGTTGGTTTTTAAGGGACCAAAAAAACCTTTAAACAAAAGCAGTAGAAGGCACAAAGGCCAACAAAAAGAAATCAAAAGCACGAAGTCAAATATTATTGTCAACGGTGCCACTAAAACAGGACAAGATCACACCCGATCTAAGTAATATATAATGTGTGTGTGTGTGTATATGTATATGTATATGTATACATATACATACATACATACATATGTATATATATGTCTATATATACATATATACATATATCGATATATAGACATATATATATATATATACATATATCGATATATAGACATATATATATATATATATATATATATATATATATATATATATATATATATATATATATATATACAAAAATACTTAGACTTCCGAGGAAAAAGATCAACAAACCCATGGAAAAAGAAACACAAAAAGAGGGCAACAAAAGGTTAGCCATCAGTCCATCTTGCTTAGGGGAGCTTTGCTTCTAGTTCTCGTGTTTTGGCTCGCTCCCATATCATCTTTCCACTTGATGATGACTCTTTTTGGAATATTCTTAGTGTTCTTTTCCTCCATTTCCCTGATCTCTTCATCATCTGAGCTACTCATCTCAAGTTGTATGTTACCCTTGCCCTGCTCAGTACCAACTTTAGCAATTTGATCTTGAATAATTGAAATCATTTGTTCCTACATGATTATCTTTGCATTCAACCCTCCAATTCTCTTGTTTTTTATTTTGATTTTCTGTGTGATCCTTGAATTTTTGCACAAGGTTTTTATTAACCACTAGGATGGTGTCCACTGTGGATTCCACTCTAAGGATACGGGCTTCCCAATCCACAATCTCTCTAACCCTCTCCCATCTAACAACACTCTCATCCCTGCATGTGTCTCCATGTTTCATATTACAAAGAATGTTTAATGAAATCGTCGAGTCATCATGTTGCCCACCATGTTTCCTCTATTTTCTATTATTTTCATGAAAGTATAAAGTGTAAAATTACAAAGTATATTATATTTTCGGCCTTACTAGTCTAAATCCTCTTCATCAAAGATCTTTATACTCGTGCCTTACTTGTGCTCGGCTATAAAAAAGTGAAAATTTTCTTCATTAATGTGTTTCATATATTTGGTGGATAACCGCATGTTACCTTGTTGTAGATACTAAATCATGCACTTTGGGTAAATTTCTAGGTCATAGTCACATACTACTATTCATATGATTCCTAAGCGAGAAAAGTATTAATCGACCACTATCTTTCACCTCTTTGTTTGATTTCTAATTTCTTTCTTGGTCTTACACACCATGTTGCCCGGTTTGACTTTCAATACTTCCACTTTTCTAAGTCTGGACAAGCACCTGGCACCCCGTCCTTCTGGTTGCCCCGACCTCTTTGTATCTTTCTCGCCTCTTTTGGGTCTCTTATAGATGTTGGGCATCTTATTTTCTTATGGGTCAGCCTTTTAGTGGTTAATTACGAAATTTAAGCAAGGGAATAATATAAATATAAAGCTATGTGACCATAATAAAGGACCAAATACTAAACATTTACTATCACCACCTAAGGTTGCATTCAAAGGCCATTACAAGAGCATCAAAGCATGCATTTATCTTCACACTGAGGACAAGGGATTGTTATTTCTGCATACACACATAGGAGGGGAAGTTCATTTTTCCATGCACACATCTATTTACATCTTCTACATCTAGTTATTGCTCGTTATTCAAGTACATCTGGCACAAGACCCACCTAGGGAACAATTATACACGTGCGCGTGCGAACTACATAGAGTCTCGAAATGTAGTGCAGCACCCATTGTAGCTTCACTCGGTCGGGTGACCGTCGGGGTCGATCGACTCCCCATTTGTAACTTTTTCCTTTCAAGATTTGATGTGTTTTGGGCTTTTGTAGGTGTTCTTTCTATTTGCAAATTCTACAGGTGAATCTTAGGAACTTAGTGTGACATCAAAGCAATCTATAATGAAGGGCAATTGCATAGAAGTGACACAAAACAAATCATTTTCTAGCCATTTTCGCAATCACGAGGATCCCAATAGGGTCTACAGCGCCTGTGGCGCCCGACTGCTCTGTTCAGTGCCCCATTCCAACGTATTTCGACAATTCTATAATTTTTAAGGCTCGGTTGTGTGAGTTTTCCTTCTGTTCTATCAATTTTCCAACTTTCTACACCTCCGGGATTATTACAAATCAGCTAAGTATCTTATTCCCTCTCTTGCACCTAGGGTTTCAATTTTATCTAGCTTATTACTTAGGTCATATATGTACTTTATTATATATTTATTTCGTTGTGACTTTGCAATTAGGGTTTAACATAAATTCCATTTTGTTAAACCATTTGGTGAACCCACCTCATTTGAATACTCTTGGGTCCTCATTTCATCAATTCTCGCATCTATCTTAGGATCCTCTCATCATGGATATTTCTATTCATGATTTTTTGCTAGCCAATCCTGAGTGTTGTGCTAAAATCATTAATCTCTTGGCTACTACTCGTATTCCTTCTACTACTCATCTGGACATTGTTTATAAGACATTTGTAGATGCATTTTCTCAACAGATTACTTTTCCATCCACTATAGCTGACGATATTTCTATTTATGATAATGATCCTCCTCTATATATATGAGTATGCATCAATAACTTGGGTGTCAAGCGAGTTTTATTCGATAATGGATCTGAGCTCAATCTTTGTCCTTTATCATTCATTGAGGTTATAGGCCTTTTCGTAGCTAATCTTAACCCAACATCTATTTCTATTTGAGCATATGATTCTACTACACGTCCATGCATAGGCACTGTTACTTTTCCCATCACGGTTGGCCCAAAAATAATTCCTATAGTATTCTTTGTCATTGACATCCCAATTCCATATAATTGCTTACTTAGTAGGCCATGGCTTCACATCATGCAAGCAGTGTCTTATATAATTCACAAATGTGTTAAATTCTTACATTAGGGCTTTGAATATGCAATTCTCGTTGATAGTAACACATTCCAATATTTTCACCTAGATCTAATTTTGGATTACATATTCCCACTTCTCGCCATTGTACAACGTGTTGTTGATCCGCGACTGAACATTATCTAGACAACTTACCTCCACTTGAAGGAACTATTTGTACATTAGATATTGTTCCATCTACTTCATTCTCGCCCTCTCCTTCCACTAATGTTGTGGTAATTTATCGGGGGCATGTTCATACATTATACGTCATACCACCTTCCCCATCTTCTCATGAGAAACATGTGTCTGCGCTTCCGCCTTTCACATGCACTCTCTTCATGAATAATGATTATTGGCCACATATTCCATTTGATCGCACTTGATGCCACTTTGTTTGCGCGCATGATATCTGGCTTGACTCATATTTACACTTGATGATCTATTTATGCCACCTCATTATCCTCATATTTATCATGGATTTGTTCACGTCACTTGTTTATGGTCCTTGCATATTTCATCTTTTAGTATTTTTCACACGCACTTCTCCACTTACTCTTAGGAATTCTTGGCCCGTTTACATCGGTAGTACTCTAGATCCCGATTATATCAATATTACATTTCCTATGTCCTTCAATCATATTTCTATTTACAATGACTCGTTTCTCAATTATTCACAGAATCTCACTCATTGGTATGCACAGGGTTGTCCACCAACACCTTTCACCAATGAAGAATATGCAATGGGCATGTAAAATCTACGCCGCATGATGGCTCCTTATATGATCAACTCGCATATTATTGCTTACCAAGTCTCTAACGCATCTCCATTTGGATTTTATCATTACAATGATGATCTTTTAGATGATATTACGTGATCGTTCTCGTCATTCCACACTTTGGGAGGCATCATGTTTAATCTCCCCCTTGTAGCATTCTAAGGTGTTTGTTTCTCATATTCATAATTTAATAGACTCTTGTATCGTCATTACCCTATGACGCACTCTTATGCTTATGTTCACACTTGCTGTTGAGGGCATACTACATACATGAACCTCACACACTACACCTTTCACACATCATGCATTCATGACATCTCTTTCTCGCAGCTTCTATCACACATCATATGCACTACACACTATACACATTCATGCTATATCTTTCTTGCATCTACTTTTACACGTTGTGCTCATCACCCTATGATGCACTCTAGTTCCACGGCTCATACTCGATTGTTAAGGGTCTAAATATGAATTGAACCTCACGACAATCATTGCTTCTACACTCTTTCCACTCTATACTTCATGAACGTATCATTCTTGCACACATATTCAAACCATTTCCCGATGACGCACTCTTGTTCTATGGTTCATTCTTGACTGCTAAGGGGGCATGTATAAATGAACCTCATCTCATGCATACACATCCACTTGGGGGCACGTTGCTCCTATCACACTCACACTACATTCCGTTCCATCTCATCTACATCATACAACATATCTCGGTTGCGCTTAGTCTTGCTTGCATTTTCTCATTACATGTACACTTTCATTCCATGCTACATAGATATTTCGTATGTCATTATCTTTTCTATATACACATGTGTATTCACTTTCCTTCTAGTTGTGAATGTAGCTTTTACATTACATGTAGCAGATATTTGGCACATCACCTCTTACCGGTCTCACACGGTGGCTCTAGGAACATCTACTTTTGTACACATCACAAGTGTTATTGTTTCACTTTATATTATTTCCTATTCATACTAGCACACTACTATATCAGATCATACACATTTTGACATACTTCATATCTTTCTAACATACTAACAGGTGCTTCATGTGCAACATTTTCTTTACATGTCTATTTGCCACCATGGTTGTATGTTACTTTGCTTACTAGTGTTTATCATTGTTTTCCTTTGTTTGTCATTGTTTATGGGCTTTTCCCTTTGTCTTGTGCACACACTTTATGTTTTTGGCCGCTTCGGCCCTAATTGTCTTATGACATTGTGAGCGATGTCTCATGTTTGCAACCCACTTTTTGTGGTCTACTCGTCTTCTTACTTACTAGCTTACTGATTAAACTAAAAATGTCAAATTTAGTAGCCTAATGCTGATATAGAAGCAATAAATAAATGCAATACTAAAATTACCCAAGCAAACTAAGCAAGTAGAATATGAAACCCTAATGCACAAAGAAGGTTAGAAAGGCCTTAGCTGATTTGCAGATGTCATTAGACTATGTCGCAGTGGATAGCGGTTGGACAGGGGAGGAAACCATTGGACATGAGCTCTAGAAAATGCATATCCGAGTTGTCTAGCTAGACTATGACACCTGGAAAAGGGATTGGGGTGCCCAGGGCACCCGGTTTTACAATCTAGGTGCCATGGTCCTGGAAATGACTAGGAATCTCCTTTAAGGTGTCACCGATGATCTCTGTATTCTTCTTTCATCGTCACATGAATGTCAATGTGTGATCACCAAAGCACCGATAAACCTACAATATAGGAATCACTTGCAAAACCACAAGTAAAACATAAAACCCTAAAAAAGAAAGATGCATATGAAGGGGTCAAATTGTTCTCGCCGCCAAATGGATGGAATTATCACTAAGCATTGCACTACATCTCGGACTCCAATGTAGTTATAGGTGTGTGTATGCAGAAATCGTTCCATAAGTGTTCTTGTGTCAGTCGTACTTTGTGAGTAGTGGGAAATAACTAGATATAGAATGTAGTAAATGTGTGCATGGAATATAATAAACTCCCCTCCTATGAAGTCGATGCGAGATGAATCAGCCTTTGTCCCTCGTGATGGAGCTAGATGGATGCAAATACGAGTAGTAGAATCCTTTGATGGATGTAATCTTAGGTGGTGATAGTAGTGTTTAGTGCTTGTTCCCTCATTATGGTCTCATAACTTTATATTTATATGGTTCTCTTGTTCTAATTTCGTAATTAACCCCAAAAATTTCGACCACCAAAATATAGAAATCTCAAATGGCTAGAAAATGCCTAAAAAGTGAGAGGAAAGTGCAAAGAGGGTCAAGGCACCCCAGAGGGGACCGAGTGAGTGCGCGAGAACTACCCGGTCCTACATGGGCACCCCAGTCAAAAATAGGGAAAACACTGTAAAAAAATATGAACTTGGAAAGTGTGGGTGCAAAATCGAAAATAACAACATAAAACTAATGCAAGATTATCGAGATGGGGTTAATTAGTACTCTTTTTCACTCAAGAACCATATGAATAGTAGTATGAAATAGGGACTAAATAATTACCCAAAGTGTGTGATTTAGTGTCTACACTTACACATTGTATTTTATATGTGTATTTGTCTTATTTTCACTAACACGTGTTTCATATCCACTTTTTGTGTGTGTTGGTTTCTACCATGCACACTCCCTCCCCCTGTATGACATCAAATTCGTATCAGTGTTTGGTCCTCCTTTGGGCCGCATTCTTCTAGTGATGTCACGTGCACCCCAAATGAGGGGGGCATACATTAGATGAATCAGTCACCCCATTCGAGAAATCTACGGTCACATTACAACACGGTTCAATACCGGTATAACACGGTCTTTAGTCTCGAAATGACCCATAATCCGACTTAGGTCTTTAGTTTTGCACAAATGTCGGTGCCCAAACACGAGACATGAACACTTGGGTGCCCCTAACACTTCTTGGGTGCCTATGACTAGGGGGTGATAGACAAGTTTTCTCATATAAACACGGTTTACATAGTGGTTTTCTAGAGTACAAGAACAATCCTCCAACAATTAGCATGCATGTTTTCACCTTTTTCTATTTTTGCGTTGGATTGAAATGGATCGGATTTGAACAAAGAAGGATCACACCATTTGTAGTGGTGTATAAATCATCGAAAATGATCAAAGGATGGATAATAACACTAGACCTTTCTCCCTACACTCTTATGTCGTGGCATGAGATCACCCAAAAAAACTTGCACTTTGCGCATGAGATCGCCCAAAAAAATCATACTTGGTGTGAGATCACCCAAAAAACTCATTCTTCTATAGCGTTTCAGGACACTTTCTATCCTTCTTACTCATCATAGATCAGGTGCACATGTTCCTTTTCACATTTTTACATACTTTTGTATATTTTTACATATTTTGATCGAATTTTTCATATACACATATTTGACTAATCTTTTACTCTTCTCTTTTGTAGGTCCATCCTTATGGGAAGAAGCAGTCACATCATAAAGCATCAAGTGACATCGACAATAGGTACAATGTGACACATCACAGATGCTTTCACCCCTAGAGTCACTTCCTCTTCTCTAGCTTACATGCTTTATTTTTATCACTCCACGCTTTTTCTTGTCTCCTCAACACTCTTTTCGCTATCAATCTACAAGGTTATCAAGTACGCATATCTTATCTACTTTATGTTATCAAGCATTCACTCAATAACATAAAGTGGGGGCAAATGTAGACACTAAATTACACACTCTGGGTACATTTCTAGGTCCTAGTCACATACTACTATTCATATGATTCCTAAGCGAGAAAATTACTAATTGACCATTGTCTTTATCCTCTTTGCTTGCTTTCTAGTTTCTTTTTGGTCTTACACACCCTAATACCTAGTTTGATTTTTGATACTTCGGGTTTCTAAGTCCGGACAACAACACCCAGCGCCCTCTTCCTTCCTGGATGATCTCGACCTCTTTGTATCTTGCTCACCTCTTTTGGGTCTCTTCTAGTTATTGGGCATCTTGTTTTCTTATGGGTCACCTTTTAGTGGTTAATTGAAAAATTCAAACAATTGAATCATATAAATATAAATCTATGTGACCAAAATAAAGGACCAAACACTAAGCATTTACTATCACCACCTAAGGTTGCATTCAAAGGCCATTGTTGTGTTGGTAAGATATTGCCTAAGTATTGAAGGCGGGAAAGTTGGGGGTGCGTAAGTAGGCGTGAAAGTTGGAATGATTTACACCCTTTGGTTTTGCGCCAGGATGTTAGAGATCAATACTTAGTTGTTTTACATACATTGGCTAAGATGGGATTGAGTCTTTGAACATGTTTAGATAGAATACTTGGAAGACACACCAAGATTTTTTTGGGAACAAAAAGGAGATGAAGTGTCATGCGAAGTTCGAGCTAATAATAGGATTAGAACTAGAGCTATCTATAGGTAATCTGTTATTAGATGAAGCTTACATGCTTCATAGTTGCTTTTAGCGGCAGATAGCTATTGTTAGCATGTAGCCAATTTTGAGAGTGCATGAGTAGAGAAGGAAAGTCCCCACTACCTATATATATGTATTGATTTACATGGCTTAGTGGGTGCATGAAGTGAGAAGTAACAATGTTATGTTGTTGGTGTATTTGCGCGCATGAATTTGTGATGATGTTTTTGATGTATTTAGCTACCACGTTCATGTTGACTTAACATGATGGATTTATGTGGATGGATATTTGTTGTGGATGCTTGAATATGATAATTGAATGGTATATATGATATTGATACTTGTTTAGTTATTTAGGCATCATGGTTGTAATCTAGCTCTTGTCATGCTTTACCTTTAATTACTTTTTATGGATATGGAATGTATGGTTGATCATGTTAACTTCTTGACAAAGATGATATTAAAAGAGATACATGGTGCCTTTGTGATATTCGGGTGAGTGCTCAAATTTTCTTGAGTGATGGCCCGGTGCGTATAGGGTTTTAAGTAAGAAAACAAACTACATTTTGGTTTCATTGTGGGACCTCTTTTCAAAGCGATTCAGTTGCAAAGATGTTGCATGATGAAGATGTATATCGGATAACTTTGGCCATTAGTAAGGGTTAAGTAGAGAATTTAGAGGATGAGTTTGTTCACAGGTATAATATTGGACCTAATTTTGATGTGTCCACATGGGTTGAAGAACATTTGTATCATGAACTCTATGAGACTTTTTTTGTTGTTTTCCCACAGAGTTATACAAGTGGTTGGTAGCATATGCATTGAAGAGAAATTGGAGGTATAGAGTTTTGAGTAAGAAAACATATTACATTTTGGTTCTGTTGCACATGAAGATTACCATACTCTACATGATGTTGATTTGACTTTGACACACATTGTAGATCATTAGTGGAGTGGTGTTTTGCATAGTTACACTTTGGAATACGTTGTTTCGACTTATTCTTGTTTAGAGGTTGCTGAGTTTCAATTATTGTGTGAACCTAGAGGACCTTATTTGTGCGATATCCCTTTAGCGATTAAGATCTTGATTGTAACTATGGATTTGGAAGAGCACCCTATGGCTAGCTAAACCCCACCACACGTGGGGGACGGAGCAAGTGTGGAGAAAAATGGCGGACCTAGCGTTAGAAAGGAAAAGAGAATAAATGCGACTTAAGTATAATGAAGCATGTGAGAGGGAATTGACAAAGAGACATGACATTGAGGAGTCTTTAGAGTTGAGGAGAGAGATGGCTCAGGAAGGATTTGGGGCTCACATGGAAGATGTGGAAGAGCATCTGGTTCTCCCATCCTTAGGAAAGTGCGGTAGAAGGTCCCCTTCATATTCTAATGAGAGTGCATCTGAGGAAGAACAATTAAGAGCCACAGGCGCACATCTGATCCCAC
Source organism: Taxus wallichiana var. yunnanensis (assembly GCA_018340775.1). NCBI lineage: Eukaryota > Viridiplantae > Streptophyta > Pinopsida > Cupressales > Taxaceae > Taxus > Taxus wallichiana. The sequence goes on along the minus strand of CM031242.1, from coordinate 562,170,896 downwards.
ATTTCGACCTAGCCCTTGTGCTTGGTGTTCTAGTCTCGAGATAATTATTGAGAATCAAGCTAGTGTAGGTGTTTCAGTAGCGATAGGTAGCTTTCATTTTCCTTTAAATACATGAGTTTTTTAGATGGCTACACAGTCTTCTTTGTTTGGTGGTCCTATTAGCGGTATATTTTTGGCCCATCTTGAGGTAGAACATGGGTGCACGAATGTTGGTAACATGTCTGGAAGTAGCAAAAATTCATAGAATGTGGGAGTTCAATTTAGTACAACTATTAGAACACAAGGAAACATATCCTCTTGTCTAGTACCCACTATAGGAGGAGGATCGAGAGGATCGGGAAGTTTGGGATATCTAGTGGATCGGTGATTACGGGAGGTGGAGGAAATACTAAAGGTGATACGGGTTACGGATCTAGAGGGCATGGTCTGCATTAGCCATAACAAGTCTATTACGAGATGTCTCTTCACCTACTAGAGTACAAAGGTATTGAAGATGTAGTTAAGCATGTACACATTTGTGAATTACTATGGCACGCCAAGGAATCACATATACTAAATGTAAGGAAAATTAGTTTTCTAATAGTTTGCGAGGGTGCGAGCATAGTTGGTCTATGAAGTATGATCCAAACCAAACTTGTGTAGACTACAACACACTCTGTGATGATTTCTTGGTAGAGTTTTATATACTTGATTTTGAACAAAAGAGCATCAACGCACTAAATAATGTTAAGCGAGGCATGGTGATATTGTCGGGATTATGATGCCGTTTTAAAAAAATTTATCAAAGTTATCTTATGATATTCACCCTAGTCAGCATGCTCAGTGGTTTGTTGTCGATTGATCACACCTTTTAGAAGGGCGCTCTCACATAAGACCTTTACATATATGTGTGAGGCATTGGAGGTAGCTCTACGTGTTGAGGCGGTTGGGAGTGTAAACATTGGAATTATCCTGTTCTTAAAGGCACAAAATGCAAATTGAATCTATGGAAAAATAGTTAGAGAAATTTTCAGCTAATTCAGCTCATGAGACACGCAGTGGTATTGGTGTATAGATTATGAGGTGGAAGGACATACTAAGGATAGTTGCCCTCATAAATCGGTGTGTGCCATGTTGTTGGATTGTGAGATTTGTCACTTGGATCATGATTCAAGTAAATGCCCTCTATTGCAGTGCACGATCGGGAAGAATGTGTCTTATTATTGTAAGATTTGTAAGTCCCACACTCATGATACAGAGAATTGTAGGTTGATTGATCAGATTCATGAGGCTATTGAGACTGGTGTACATCAAACCAGTGTTACAAATAATTCTAAAGAACAAGGTGAACATCATAATCATAATCACAATGAAGGGCACTCGATGGAGGTGGTAGAGGTAGAGGTTATCGTGGAGGATTCAGAGGCCGAGGTCGCGGTGGTGGAAGAGGTGAATTCCCACGAGGAACTTGTTTTACATGCAGATCCCTTAATCATTATAGGCACAAATTCCCCCATAACATTATTTTCTCATGGTGTGGAAGGAATTATAAGTTTGAGGAATGCCCAGATTTGTATGAGTATATGAGAAAGTAACACTAGCAAGATAAGGGTTCGGGAATGGTTAGAGTACAACATGTAGTCGAAGATCATTAGATGCCAAAGATAGTGTCGATCCCGATATGTTGCTGTGTTAGTTCTTGCACGTCTTTGAGGTGGCGTGCGCGAGGAAGATCTCCAAGCATACACATATTATTTCAAAACAAGAGGTGATAAATGTGAAGTATCCAAATCCTTCCCATTAGAAAGAGGTGTATTAGGAGACTATGGAAGTTATTAGAAACTTGCAGGGTGAGATATAATGCTTGAAGGAATCGTCGAGGAAGTTGGAGTATATGAAGGTAGTTGAGCTGCCTCAAAAAGATGTTGATGACTTGAAGGAGGTTTGTAAGATGTTGCACCAAGAAAATATCATTCCTTTGTTAGGGGAATGACTAAGGGAAAAGGTACCAGGACATTGGATCTAAGTGTGAAAGATAGATATTGCATGTGAATTTACCTCCTCAAAGTCTTGGATACGATATATAGATCACCTTGAATGCAGTTGTTGATGGTTGGCTGCTAAGCAATATCCTGATTGATACAGGTGCAGAAGTAAATGAGCTCACTTTGGATGCATGGAATCAGATGGGGAGACCACCATTACAACCATCTTCAAATGTTTTTATATGGCAAACAGGACTAGAGCAACTCCCGTTGAAGTACTGAAAAATTCCACAATTACTATGCAAGGGGCCAAGTTTACTAGGGACTTTGAGGTCTTGGCGCTTGTAGAAGAAGATAGTTTTCTAGCATTTCTTGGGCACCCTTGGTGTTACGTGAATAATGTTGATCTACGCTTTAATAAAGGATATATCAATTTTGAGAACAAGGAAGAGCGCGCAATTATTCCTTTGACATGTGAGAAATCAGCACCTTATGTAGAGCCATTAAGTGAGGAGGATCTTAATAGAATTTATGTGCATACCATCAGAGATCCTAAAGTTATTGAGCCATATACATAAGGTTTTATTCAATGAGATGATGCTCAATCTATGAGTGATACAACTAGTTTTCCGGTGATAACTGAGTGCATAGGACATATGAAATGGTTGGGTGAGAGATCAAGAATACAATTACACATGTGATCGGGCCACGCATTGTTCGGCGTTTGAGTCACATCCAAGTACCTTGGTACACCGGTGAAGGAAACCCCAACGTATTTCTACGTGTCATGGAATCCCAATGGAAAGATGAGGGTGACATTAGAAATATTTTTATTTATACCCTACGCGAGGAACAATTGTGCATTGGTGGACTACACACAGAGATAACCTTTTGGAGTGGTGAGAAGTGAGAATCACTTTCTCTACTAGGTTTCTTAGGAGCAATGTACCTTCATAGATTTGCGAATTTCATGGGAAGGATTATGTTTCGCATCACGTTCATAAGTGTGAGAGACTCTAGACAAAGGGGTAAGAGGCCTTTTGCCATCACTCTGGGTACATAAGTTCTACGCCACTCTAAGTGATTATGCGCGTGCATGGTATGTTCATGCAGAGTTAACAAGGGCAATAGTTAATTGGCAAGAGATGACCTTTAGGTATGATTCAGACCTTTGACTATTTTTCTACTAAACCTTTGGTGCATGAAGCATTACAGATTATAAAGCTCCTTACGATGGGGGATACTAGAAAGGCTAAAGAAATCTTGTTAGATATGTTTGGAGTGTTATTTGGGAGGTGCATTTTGATGAAGAGGAGACAAATGAAGCGCAGCTTGGGCGTGCCTGGTTGGAAAAAGAGAAGGGTAAACTAGTGTTTATATGATTGATGATGAAGAAGTGGAGAATCGGATGTTGACCACACTATAGGGATGTGCGAGGTCTTAGATAGTGATGATGAGAAGGCGCGCGCATCGTGAGCCTATGAAAATGAAGAAGGTTAATATTGGGACATGATATAGAGCCTAAAGAGGCCATTATTGGTGACTATTGGTCGAACATGAGGTCATTAATATTATTGAGTTGTTGTGTGACTTCCAAGAATTATTTCCTAGAGGTTATCATGAGTTAAAAGGAGTGTATCCCTCTTTGGGCGAGATGAGGATCAAGTTAAAGGAAGGGGCATTCCCGGTTAGGAAGATGCCTTACAGGATGAATCCCAATTTGTGTGTCAAGGTAAAGGAAGAGATTAATAAGATGTTGAAATCTAGAATTATTGAGCCCATTGAGGAATAAAAGTGGGTTAGCCCTAAGGTGATAAGCATTAAGAAGGATGGTAGGATTTGGATTTGTGTGGATTATAGGGAGTTGAATGTTGCTTGTGTCATAGACCCTTTTCCTACACCTTTACCGAGTAGACCTTGGAGGGCGTCACAGGGGCACGAGATTTACTCTTTCACTGATGGATTTTCAAGTTACCATTAGGTCGCATAACAAAGGAAGACCAAGAAAAGGCAACTTTCACCACTGAGTGGGGAATTTTTGCATACATAGTCATGTCTTTTGGGTTAAAGAATGTGCCTATAGTATTTTCGCGCATTATTGTGCAAGCATTTGAAGACTTTATACATAAGTTTTTACAGGTTTATTTGGATGATTAGATTGTGTATGGGTTGGTAAAGGATCATTGTGACAACTTGAGACTCATGTTTGAGAGGTGTAATGTAGTTAAGCATCTCCTTGAATATTAAGAAGTGTATCTTTGCTACACCCTTTGGAACTTTACTGGGACACATTATTTGTAAAGAAGGATTTTTGGTAGATCCTGCTAAGGTTGTATTTATCCTGGGCTTAGAGGAGCCTACCAATCAAAGTGAGGTGTGCAGATTCTTGGGACATATAGGGTATTAAAGAAAGTTCATTAAGGGGTATGCTAAGATTGTCGTGCCCTTAGAGGAATTGTTTAGGAGTAAGGGAAAGATTCATTGGGATGAGGCGCAACATATAACATTTGAGACATTAAAGGAAAGGATTACTTCTGCACTCATTCTATGCTTTCCTTTTTGGGATAAATTGTTTCATGTACATGTTGATTCCTTTGGCATGACCATTGGCGCAATGTTAACACAACCGGAGATGGGATTATTGATCATCCTATATGTTTTGCAAACAGGAAATTGACACCAACTGAGTAGAATTATACAACTACAGAGCACAAAGCTTTGTCCATGATTTATGTGTTGTATAAGTTTAGACAATACTTGCTGGAAACTCCTTTTATATTTTATACAGATCACATGGCATTGAAGTACTTGGTTAATAAGCCCATTTTGTAGGGGCGCATATGTCGTTGGATTCTCTTGTTTCAAGAATTTGACTTTACAATGGTGGTGAAGCTAGGAAAGAGCGATTCTGGACTAGATAATTTTGACAAGGATCAACTCACGTGAAGACACGTAGAGCATTGAGGACACAATTTTGGATGCACAGATATTTAGATTGAACTGTGTGCCCTCTAACTTAGAAGATATTGTTGTATTTTTGCGTATTGGTGTGGCGCCTAAGGGAATGAAGGGCTTAGAGAATAAACAACTTTCCATACGCGTCGCGACCTATATGTTGATCGGTGGTGATTTATACAAGCTCGACCGGGATGAGGTTTTACGCATCGGTGTGTACTTGAGCATGAGCGCAAAGCCGTTATGGAAGAATTTTATGGTGGGATTGTTGGTAGACATTATGCAAGTAATGTTATTCGTGGCAAAATTTTACCCGTTGGCCTTTGGTTGGAAATACTATATAAGGATTGTAATGAGTATGTCAAGGGGTGTGATCATTGCCAATGCCTTGGAAAGCCTAGGCATAAAAATGAGATACCTTTGAGGCCTATAGTGATTCCATGACCTTTTGAGAAATGTGTGATTGAATTTGTATGGCCTATTTCCCCACCGCATAGGATTGATTCGTGCTATATTATTACATGTACAGATTATCTAACAAGATGGGTGAAAGAACACCTATAAAGATTCGAAGCTCTACTATAATAACAAGGTTCTTATGGGAAAACATTATCAACATGTATGGATGTCCATTGAGTTTGACAAGTGATAGGGGCACTCATTTCCTTAATGAGACTATCAGGATATTATTGGCAAAATTTATGGTGGCACACCACAAAACAACGCCCTATCACCCACAGGAAAATGGGATTGTTGAGGCTTTCAACAAAATATTGGGACATACATTGACAAATATTTGTGATGTTGGAAGGAAGGATTGGGATGATAAAGTCTTTATTGTACTTTGGGCATACAAGACAACTTACAAAAGATTGAATAAGGCCACACCCTTTCAGTTGGTGTTGGTGCAGAGGCTATTTTACAAGTCGAATTTATGTTACCTTCCTGCGTATTATGCATGCAGTGGATTGGATGATGAGCAAGCACTTGAAGAGCGCATTGATAAACTGATGTAGTTAGATGAGAGGTGTGTTATTTCTCAATGGAGTCAAAAGATAGAAAAGGCTAGGCAGAAGGCATGGCATGATAGGCACATTAAGAATAAATAGTTTGAGGTTAGATAGATGGTTCTTCTTTATGATTCCAAGTTTTTGTGCCACCCTAGGAAGTTCCAAGTGCATTGGTTGGGACCGTATATTGTGACTTATATACTTGATTCATGCACTTTTCAATTATAGGTGTTGGATGGCACTCGGTTTCTGACTTTAGAGTAGATTGAAGCCCTATTATAAATAAGTCTTCTGTTGTTTGTAATAAGGTAGTTTTCCAGTTAACTTATATTTCCCTTTAATGCATATCCTTTATATGTGTTTCTTTCATCGTTGTTATGATTTGTCAATTTAATTACATGTTTTATTGTAATAAGCGTGTTTGTGCGCAATAGCTTATTAATATTTATCAAATTCATGTGCAGAGGATCGTGCATACTTTTAGTGTGGGGTGGATCAGAAAGTGATTGGTGCCTTGTTACATATTGGTGTGCATTGTAAAATTGTAGGAATTAAGAGTGAAGATGGGTTTGGAGAAAAATTCCATGAAATGTGCTCATCTTGAAGACTACATGTAGATGGATGGACGTGTAGTCTAACGCAAGGTAGGCTCTGCAACATTGGGAACTAATTGATATTAGGCACATAGGATTTTTATTTTAGTGTATCAAGGTGTGCAAGAGGAGGTTTGTGGCCGAAAATTAAGGGGCGTGTCAAAAGGTTATGACTAAGGCGTTGAAAATTCATACGCAGAAGGGTACAATGTATTGCGCGGAAGAGCGAAGAAGTGGATTTAATGTCATGTATGGTGGTGGTTGAGGAGAAATTAATTAATCACGGGACTAAGAAAACCCTCAAAGATATCAATGCAGAGACCATTTGGAAGACTAATAGGAGGATTGCATCCTTTGAGATATCGGGCATAGGATTTTGGACGATTCGGTACACAAATTATGAGAAGAGGGAAAGCGTCAGAGTTATGCAACTTTATGATTTGTTGTTCTTTGGAAAACTTGACCACTTGTACCAGTGGTTGATGTATCATGTGCATGAAGATTTCTTCCACTTCATAGGGAGAAGGACAAGGAGTACAACGAACTTAGTCGGAAAATTCATAAGTTTGCGCAACTCGGTTCACAAGAATTATAGGTGATTTATTAGATGATGAGGGAGTAGAGGTGACGGCCACTACAAAAAGGGGGGTCGAGCTTTCAATGTTACACAAATAGATGATCTAGCTACAAGGGTAGCAACGTGGTTAGTAATTTGTAAATTGGGCACCTTGGAGAGGTGGATAGAAGTTAACAAGCACTAGATACATATAGTGCATAACATGGTGAACAAGACTTATTATAATATTGCAAGTTACATTACAGAGAGCTTAGTGGTAGAAGCGCGCACCCAGGATGATAAAGGTGAGAAGATAACCGGGGCGCCATCTTACTCTTAATTGTGTTTTTTGAAATCGGTTTGCTTGATGGGTCGAAGGAGAAAGTATGGGAATATCCCATGGAAAATAAATCACATGCTTTAATTTCACCAAGTATATCTATCATGGCTCAATTTCAAACACTTATAAGTAACATTAGGAGAAGTCGTTCAGGAGGATGCATCGGGCATTTAAGGGAGAGTGGCGCATACTGTGTGTGAACTACCTAGCGTTTTAGATGGACAAGTAGAGTTAAGAGTAGCATACCATATCTTTTGTCTAGCTAGATTCTTCATGAAGATAGGTGAGAAGAGCCTATGGTGCAAGTTACCATTCACATTTACTGCTCATTATTTAAAAGATTCGGTGAACATGTTACACAATGCACGGAAATTACGGTTTGATGTGCCGACAAGGTGGACGCAGATATTCATATTATGTGCAAGACATATGTCTACCCCAATAAGGAGGCATATGTGGAGATGATAGAGTCAAAAACATTAACATAACTCCAAAGACTATGGTTGTAGGAAAGATTGAGCCCACATGTATATGTGTACCTCAGGTCACAGTTTAGGGAAGGAAAAGTTGTTGTAAGAGAGGACTTGTCTTTACCAGGTCCTCCAAAGGGAAAATAGACTATGGGCACGAAGATTTTGGTGGATCGAAACCCCAAGAAGGAAGAACATGGACATGAGGGCTTGCAAAATGTCCTTGAGCACGAGGAAGAGCAGGAAGACAACACGACACTTGATCATGGGAGGAGACAATTGCGCATGAAACAAGGCGTACAAGTGTAGATGTTAGCGCTTAACCCCTCACATTTACCACTTAGGAGGTCACCGCACGTAACACCAATGAAGAAGGCTGAGGAAGAAAGGAAGAAAAGGAGAAAATACACTCTGGTTAAGGATAGTGATGAGGAGGAGTCGTTTGGTGAGGACGCACGTGATGAAGTTTCCACGCCCAGCCTTGGACTTGGGGAAGGTGAAGGGATCGGTGGTGAGTACCTAGAGTTTGACACAAGAGTCCCCAACATGAGCTTGCATGAACATGAGGAAGAGAGCTACGCTGGTGGAGATGTGGAGATTGAAGACAATGTTGTACACCCAACCTTGAGCGTGAGCGCGGGAAGAAAACCCGAGCAAGGGACTGAAGAAGAAGATGAAGTAGAACAAAAGGAGGACATTGGAACCCAAGAGTATATATGTGAGCACACAAGTGAGCCCAATGAAGAAGAGATGGTGCAGACACAAAACCTTGGCTATGTTGAATACACAACAAAGATAATTTGTGCCAAGTTCCAGAGTACTATTACAAAGGAATGGTTATATGGGTGGGAGATGATGGATCGCGAGATGGAGAACACACACACTCGAAAGTAGTTGTCATAAAATATAAAGACTCACATGGATGAGCCTGATTTTGATGTGTGTGAAGAGTCATGTGTCTCTCAGAGGATGAAGAAAGCACCACATTCCCGATATGTAACCATTGAGCCGACTCAATTCATGGATGAACAAGTAAGTAATGTTTTGACAAAGATAATAAGCTGCAGAGGTTCCGCACATACGGGAATATAAATAAAGCAACAACAATTCAGACTTTGTTAGAGGATAAGAAGGATAAAGAAGAAGAGATTACGTGCTTAATAGAGGAGAAAGAGAGGTTTGATGCGAAGGCACGTGTAGTACTTGATATGGTGGAGCAGATCGGTTATGAAATTTTGTAGGCGAGGTCGTAGTATGAAGAAAAGGTGGCTGAAATATTTCCATTTGCTTTACATTACTTACGCATGTTGGTTCACTTAGTGTTGAATGAGGGTACACTACAGTCTTTGAGATAGAGGAATGTTGTAGAATAGAAATAAAAGGAAAAAGCTATAATATCGTGTCGAATAACGGGTATGAATCTCGCTTGAGACACTCGAAGCATGATATGAAAAAGGCATACACAACATTAAATATGTGTGCGTACCCTGAGGAAATCATTAAGACAAGGAATTTGGCTTAGAAGAATGTAGTCCTTGTAGTGAAGAATGACAAGACACTTGGGCGCGAGGAGAGGTTGATGTTGTTGCCAAAAAAACATGATGCGCTTACATCTCGAAACCCTCACAAAGAAAATATAAAGGAAATTGGGAAGCTTATAGCATGACGTATGGATGTGATGGATGGGATGATCTCAAGTCTAGTGAACATTCTTAGAGTGTTGCAAAACGAGGGCGAGAACATGACTTTGGATGAGATGGAAGGAGTACTTACGGACATCCCTGGAAAGACAAATAAGGCGCTCAGTGATTGGAACAAATTAGAGGTAGAGATCAAGAGTGAGTATCCTAAGTTACTTCTGCCTTTAGAGGAGTAGGGCACCCAGATTCTTTTTATATTTGTTCATTCATTATGTATCAGACATTCTTTTATTCTTTATTCTTTATTCTTGGAGAGATAAGGCATGATTACCCATTGTTGCGGCGGTAATGAACCTAGTGTGGGGTAATGTTGGGTTGGTAAGATATTTCCTAAGTATTGAAGGCATGGAAGTAGGGAGCATGTAAGTAGGCACGGAAGTTGGACAGATTTACACCTTGTAGTTTCGCACCTAAGGAAGTTAGAGATCAATACTTAGTCGTTTTGCATACATGGGCTAAGACGGGATTGAGTGTTGAACATGTTTTGATAGAAGACTTGGAAGACACGCCAAGCTATTTTGGGAACAAAAAGGAGATGAAGCATAATGCAAAGTTTGAGCTAATAATAGAATTAGAACTAGAGCTATCTATAGGTAAACTATTATTAGATAAAGCTTGCATGCTTCCTAGTTACTTTGTAGCGGCGCATGGCTATTGTTAGCATGCAACCTATTTTAAGAGTGCATGAGTAGTGAAGGGAAAGTCCCCACTACCTATATATATGTATTGATTTGCACGACTTCGTGGGTACATGACGTGAGAGTTACAGAGTTATGTTGCTGGTGTATTTGTGCGCATGAATTTGTGATGATGCTTTTGATGTATTCAGCTACCATGTTCATGATGACTTAATATGATGGATTTATGTGGATGGATACTTGTTGTGGATGCTTATGAATATGGTAATTACATGGTATATCTAATATTGATACTTATTTAATTCTTTATACATCATGGTTGTAATTTATCTCTTGTCATGCATTACCTTTAATTACTTGCTATGGATATGGAATGTATGTTTGATCATGCTAACTTCTTAAAAAATTTGGTATTAAAAGAGGGACCTGCTAACTTTGTGCGCTTCGGGTGAGTGATCGAGATCTGTCTCGAGTGATGGGCCAACACGTATAGGATTTTGAGTAAGAAAACAGATTACTGGCCATTACAAGAGCATCAAAGCATTCATTTAGCTCCACACAAGGGGCAAGTGACTATTATTTATGCATACACACATAGGATGGGAAGTTAATGTTTCCATGCACACGTCTATTTACATCTTCTACATTTAGTTGTCGGTCATTATTCAAGTGTGTTTGGCACAAGAGACACCTAAGGCACTTTTCTACACATATGCACATAACTACATGAAGTTTGAAGCGTAGTGCAACACCTAGATCGTAAGTTCACTCATTCAAGTGACCATCGGTGTCGGTCCGACTCCCATGTGCATCATTTTTTTAAGGATTTGATGTGTTTTGGCATTTTGTAGGTGCTCTTTATATTTGCAAGTTGCATGTGAATCTTTTGAACTTAGTGCAGATACATGCGATCGACAGTGAAGGGAAACGACATAGAAGTGACATAGAAAAAATCACTTTCTGGCCATTTTCACACTCAAGGGCGCCCAATAGGGGTTTACAGCACCAGTGCCCCCCGACCTATTCAGCACCCCAATCCAAAGCCTATTCGACACTTTACAATTTTCTAGACTCGGTTGCGCAGTCTTCCTTCCTATTCTATAAAATTTCCAACTCGTACACCTCCAAGATTATTTCAAATCAGCTTAGTATCTCATCCCCCTCGCACCTAGGATTTCAATTTTATCTTGCTTATTACTTAGGTCATATCTATACTTTATTGCATATTTATTTCCTTATGACTCTGCAATTAGGGTTTATCATAAATTTTATTTTTGTTAAATTACTTGTGTAGATATTGAGAACACTTTGATTAACATATCAAAGTATCTCGAGTTTTGATGGTGTTGTGTTTTGTTAATGAATATATGCATTGCTCCAAGAAGATATTGGAAAATTAATGAATATATGCATTGCTCCAAGAAGATATTAGAAGATTAATTAATATATCTCATCATTTTAATGGTGTTGTGTTTTATTAATGAATATATACATTGCTCCATGAAGATATTATAAATGTATAGAATAAGACAAAATGGAAGAAATTTTTGAAAACTTCATGTTTGTAATTTTATAGTTACATTTTTGTAGTTGATTAATGAGAGAGAAGAATTAATGGAAGTGAAAGTAAAATAAAAATGGAAGAGGAAAAAATGAAAAAATAATGTAAAATATATACCTGATACATTAACAAAAGTTGATTGCTTGACATTAAAATATTAATAGACTTTGTTATGCCTATAATATCTTTGATATTAGTTATAGTTTAAATACTAAATAGATATTTAGATACAATTTAAAAACTATTCATTTCAAATCCCCTCAATGACCTTTAGTCTGTTATTTTAAAAACAACAAAAATTATATTTGTTATAAATTTTTCTAGTACCTACATCATTGAATATAATTAAAATGAACAACATTGTCTACGTCTTTGAGCATGTCAATGACTTCATTGGAATGAATGTTCAATCATGTTTTCCCTCTTTTCAAGTCTTCTCTTCCTTTGTCCATGGGATTGACCACTACAAATCAACCACAATATTTATACATACATGTTTACATTATATTTGCAAAAAAATAAACATCAATCCGGCAAAAATCAATGTAATAGAAAAAATGATGTATGTTTTTACCTTACGTGATTCCTTACATTCTATTCCTTCTATGTGTAGCATCTTTCAATAAAAATACTTCAACCTATCCACTAAAAAAACAAAATGAAAACTTTGAATGATAGAATTTCAAAAGGGGCAATGTTTAACAATTGAGTAGACCAATCAAACAAAGATCTATGTAATCGTATTAGGATTATGGGTAATCCGTTAATCTATTTATGACTACCTTGTAACGCATGTGGAGCATCCTTAATTTAAAGAAAGGATCAAATACTTATTTTTTCCCATGTCTAATATTAAAAAAGGATAGGTAACAAGAGGTTGATGTTGGGAGAAGAAAAAACGCTCTACTAGGGTTTCCTGCATAATTGTCATTCCACGGCCGCTTGAGCTCTGCAGGATATTTATTTCATTGGTTTGTTTTAGGGTTTCTCGCCCTCTGGGCGCCCCTATATAATGAGTTCTCCCTCTTCATGCCCAGTTGTTGAAACTGCGATTTGGAGCTTTGAACAATGACACCGCCACCAAAACCTCCACGGAAGTTCTTCCCAAAGGTTTTTCACGAGGTAATGAATCTCCTCCTAATGTTGTTTTACCAATTCCTGAATTTGACGTTGCATGTCAATGGTTAGAGCAATTTTGTCTTATTGGGTATTTTGTGGGTCGTATCCCCTGAAAGCATGCTTAAATCCTGGGTTCATTCATCTTGGGCCTCTCATGGCATCTGCTCAAATCTATCCATAACATGACCAAATGATTTTTCCTTTTCGGTTCTCTGACCTGCTAATGCCTCCACCATTATGACTTGTTCGGCCACTTGGTATGTGTGCAATTCCTTACTAGTTATATCATCATGACACAAGGAATTTGTTGTTTCTGACTATGCTGTCCTCAAAGTGTTAGATTAGGTGGAAATTCCTAGCCTTCCCCTGTCATGCTTTCACTTCCTGCATCAAATTACTTCCTCCATCGGAAGGGTGGTCACTCACAAACCACAACGTTTCTATGACACTCATCCACATAAATGTTTCTATGTTGAAGTGGACCTCTCTCAAAAACTCAAAGATTTTGTGGAGATTCAAATGGGCGATAAACATTACTCCCAGTGTGTTCTCTATATCAATCTACCTAACACTTTCTTCCGTTGTCAGGCCTTTGATCACAAGATCAAGGACTGTCCTCTTCATGTGCCTTGCAATCATCCTGCAGCCAAGGGGCCCCCGATGTGGTCAAACCCCAGCAAGAAGGGGTGGAAATGAGTTGGAAGACGAAAAAACAAGAATAAACAAGTGACAGCCTCGGCCCCTAGTTCCACTGGCACTTGTGATCCACCTCTTAAGGAATAGCCCCACTTGCCACATGGGCAAAAGAACCAAATATTGTTACTAACTCATCTATCTAGTTACCAAAATTCTCTAGCATGCTCAAGGTGGCCTCGGTTCTTATGTACCAGTCTAACTCTGTGAGCAATGCTACCATTTCTCAGCAAATCGTAGTTGTTTCGACCAACGATTGACATGGTCATCGCAAAAGGGCCACGAAGCCCTTCGCATCCCCGAGATCATAGCCGACATATAGCGTAGACTCCGAGAGGAGTACAACATTGAGTATGTCGGGTGACAAAAAATTGAGTTGCAAGACTTTTTGCAGCACAACAATGCTCAATTCCTACAAAACTAGTTTGGCGCCTTAGAAGGCCTGGATATGGAGGATATGACCCTTGACCACCATTTCCCATGAATTGCATCTCTTGGAATGTAAGGGGTCTCATGGAATCCAATCATAAGTATATTGTTCATGATGTTTAGAAAAAATTTCCAACTTAGATGCTTTGTTTTTGCAGGAAGTGAAAATTACAAGGTTTTCAGTCTCAGATGGCTTGTAAATCCATCTGGCATGACAACTGGCTTTGTGCAGTAATCATGATGGAGGGCATGGGGGATTAATTTCTCTTTTTACCCCTAAATGGCGGCCCCTTTTGGTGGATCATGGCGTCGACCCTACCAACCGTGTCATATGGGTCCTATTTAATATTGATGGCCACCCTTTTGGCCTCATTAACATTTATGCCTCCAATGATGTGCCAAAAGGGCTGATCTGTGGAGATGGATAGCTTGCTCAATTCCTGATGCTTATTGGGTAATAAGTGGATATTTCAACATGGTGAGCTATCATTTGATAAGCGTGGAGCTCTTACCAACTCATTGGACACTAGTGAGAGGGAAGCATGGTTTTTCATGCACAATAAATTTGGGTTTTATGACCCTAATGCTTCTCGCTCTCCCACATCCGAAGCATGGTTCACTTGGTCCAATCTTTGAAGAGGATCGGATTGGGTGCTCAAACAACTTGACAGAGCTATGTTGTCAAGTCAAGATTTTTTTGAGTTTGACAACATTTATTCCTTACCCGTGGAGGTCATGCCTGATGTTGTCCTTTCGGACCACTCTCCTATATGATTTTGTATCACTTGGCAAGATCGGCGCCCCTTTTTTCATAAAGGCCATTTTTTTCAATACCGCCTTAATGGAACATGGGCCCACTCTCAATCATATCAGGCATGTTTGGAACCTATCCCCTCAGCCAAGTCATCTTCAACACTTTCATCCACCTATGCATGCCAGCTGGATTAGATGGTGGGAGGATGCTCTAACTCGGACCACTAGATTCCTCAAAATCTATGGCTGAAGTTGGCTAAAATTCGTTCGCCACTCATATTATGCTACCACCTCCGCTCTTAGTTGGGTGGTGGTGGCACTCTAAGAAAATCATTTCTCTAAAACGTTGCAACTTCAAGTTATAGAGCTTCATCAGAAGATTCAAATTGCGGACAATTACAATGCCGAGGAGCTCAAATTCACACTCGCATGCATTGGCTTAAGGTAGGGGATCGGGTTTCTAAAGAATTCTTTCATTCCCTCAAACCCAAGAATTCCTCCCAGAAATTTGTGTCATCTCGATGGTGGAATTTGGGTTGCGGATACGCAGCTTATTCTCCGAGCTTTTGTCAAGCATTATAAACAGGTGTTTCAAGCCCAAGCGCCCTCGGATGAGCGGAAAATAACTCTTGATTAATGCCTGTTGTCATGTCGTGTAAGCTATCATCCGCCTGAGAGGATTATTTTTGACCGCATGCTCACCTTGGATGACCTGCATGAAGCAAGTTCAACAAATGGCTAATGATAAAGCTCGGGTTGTGACAGTTTTCCATGCAAATTTTATAAATCGTTATGGGACACCGTCGGTCTGGATCTTCATCAAGTCTACTTGGAAGGTTTCCAAAATTAATCTCTCGACACAAGGGTCAACAAGGGAAATATCAAATTCATTCCCAAACCAGGGGATCTGACAGATTACCAGTTGGCGGCCCATTACCTTGCTCAATGTTTCTTACAAGATCATTGTTAAAGCCCTAGCTATTTAGTTGCGCCATATTCTTCCTGCTATTATCCAACCCGAACAGACTAGATTCATCAGGGGTGTTTCATTCTTGATAATATCATTGTGGTTTGGGAAGGCATGGAATGGGCCTGCCGATCCAATCAAGTTGTCATGTTCATCAAAATTGACTTTGAGAAGGCCTATGATCATATTGAATGGTCATTTATTCTTGTCATGCTTCAAGCTCTCGGTTTTGGCCCCATCTTCATTCAATTTGTTCAAATGCTTTTTTCAATGCCTCTGCTCAAATCACCATTAATGGGCATAGTTCTGAGCCGTTTGGCTTATTTCGCTCTATCCGGCAAGGTTCCCACTAGCTCTTGCACTTTATGTTCTTGTTGTGAAAGGCTTTGGATATCTGTTGGCTCAAGCCAAAACCCAAGGGCTTGTTAGAGGAATTGTGCTACCATCTGTGGATAACTCTCAACTCCTTAATGGGCATTTTGCGGATGATTCATTTCTCACTCTCATTGAGGACGAAATCAATGTTCGCAATGCAATGCACTGCTTGGATATTTTTCTGCTAGCCTCTTGTTCTTCCATTCAGTGGAGGAAAACCCAGTGTTACAGGCAATGCTTTCAACCTACGCTCGATTAGTTAGCCTCTTTTGATTGGAAAATCCTCGCACATGGCAAAATGTTCAAACTTCTTGGCATTCCCTTTGCCTTCCAGGCTTCACCTGTAGAGCTTTGGCAGTATGTGGTGCAACGAGTGGCCAAAAAAATTGAATATTGGATCACCAAACCCTTGTCTTTAGCAGGAAATTCCAGATCTGCTCCAAAGTTCTTGCGGCCACCCATGTTTATTACTCCTCATGTTGGGTGCCTTCCAAAGCTTCCATTCAAAAATTGGAGAAACTTCTCAAGGATTTTCTCTGGTCTAATGCCTCTTCTAGTTGTGGATTCCACAGAGTTTCCTGGGAAACCTATTGTCTCCCTAGAAACTCTAGGGGCATGGGCCTTATTGACATATTGCGACAATGGAAAAAACTATGTGCTAAATGGATTATCGATGCATTGATGGTCAGGAAGCATGGAAAGTTCTTCTACGTCATGGCATTGAAGAAGGTTCTCCTTACACTCGTCTCACTTGGAAAGGTCTTATGTTTCCAACCTCCTCATTGCGCCCGTTCCAATCAAAGTGGTTGGCACCTTTGTTCTTAAAAGTATCTGGAAAGCATGGGAAAGTATCAAACCATGGCTTCTATGGAAAGGCAATGGCTTTCGCAATGGCCTCTCCATTAACCAACACTCCATATGGTGGTCACCTGTCATTTAGGACCAAGATCGGTGTCTAACAGAAGTTCCTGGAATTCTTGCACTCAAACTCTTCAAGTGTGGAATTCGGACCATTCAATATTTGTTCAGCAAGAACACTCAATCCTAGTATTCCTAGATTGAAATCAAACCTTTTTTGGCTCACCAACAGGATCGTGATAGCATTACTGCTATCATTAATTCTATCCCAAATCATATGTTACACAAAATATGTGTGTTCTTCCCGACCTTGGTGGATGGACTGGAAGTGGTTCGTGGATACTCCATTTAGGAGTATTATTCCCAAAGGTTATCATGGCTATCCCCACACTTACCTATGGTGGAGAAACTCAATGCCCAGTGGGGTTTACATTCTTCCTCTCCCTTTGTTGGGAAGGAGATTTGATATTGTTTGGTCTGCATGTGTGGAGCCCAAAATTGCACATTTTCTTTGGTGCATCTTGCATCAAGGTCTCCCTGTTGGTTCCCTCCTGGTTCAAATTGGCATTCAAGCCCCCAAATGCCCCTTTTGTGGTCATTTGGAAACGTTAATGCATTTTTTATTGTTCGCCCTAAGGCTTAGCGAGCTTGGAATTGGATTCATTCCTTTTCAAACCTCTTAGACTGGAGTGCTTCACTTGGCACCATGTTCTCCTAGGAGATAATCCGCATTCCGAAAATGTTCTCCCAAATTTGGTATGTTTTCATAGGGGAAATTTTATTCGGTTATGAAAAGAAATGAATGCTTTTATCTTTGCTAATTCTGAAGTTGATCAACAATTCTCAATTTATAACAAATCGATGGTTCTCTCCAATGTGCTGCTGCAGATTCAAGTTCAGGCCAACAAAGTGGTCTTGGAAGTGGAGCACTTTACTTTGCATCACTGGGGGATGCCCCTTGTAATGTTTCCCCGTGAGGCACCGTCGACTCCTTAGTGATCTCCGCCCCATGACGGTCGTCCTCGTGGAGGACACAAAAGCCGCTCTTGGCACTCTTTCAATCAAGCTCACTGCTCCCCGCATAATCTGTCTCGCATAAGTGTTTCTCCACATGCTCTCCGTCAAGGATGGGACTCCCCTTCGCCTCGTCAACACATTTTGGGCTCGTCGATCGCTTCTGGACCTTTCACACAGGACGAGTGGAAATTGCCACCACCGCCCCTGCCACCTTCTGATAAATTCTCCCGCGTTCTGCTTGCCATCTCCCCCACACATGTGACAGTTGAAGTTGAAGAGGAGGTTATGTCTGGCTCAGGTTGGGATATCCCTAATACGAGCAAGGATCTCTCTCGTGACGGCTGTCCCGATGATCATGACCCTCCCACAACTGGAATGTTTACTCCAACGGCTTGATCTCGTCTCTTTCCATTTTTTATGGTTTCCTAGGCTTCACCTAGTGTTTCGTTGTTCTCCTATGCTTGACCTAGTTTGTTGCTATTTTTGGGTGTGCTCTCATATAACCCGCTTTTTGTTGAAAAGCTTCTTGTATCATGTTGCATTTAATATAATATAAGATCATTTTTCATCTAAAAAGGATAGGTAACGTCTAATATAAACAAGTAAAATATGTCATGCACCTAGGCATGACTCCACTACACAAACTAAATGTCGATTACAAACTACTAGTGGGATTAGTGACATTATAAATTTGCGAGAATGGATAATGGGCGGTTATATATCATTCCTATTTATATGGGTAGTGAATGCAACGAATGGGAATTTGATTGTCTTACACTTTGTTATTCTTATTAAATTCATTAACATTCTTTCTTTTTGCAATATTATTATACTTTATTCTTGAAATGATATGTGATTGTCCATTAGATTAATTTCTAATTTCATAAGAAAATATTGTGGATTCTTGCATTGTAGTACAATAAATATGCCCACTCCATAATTGAACAACTTGTAAGACAAAGCACCGAATTATCCACACTATTGTTAGAGTTGCAAGTTTTCTTCCATGTAGCGACTTGTGAGCAAGTTTGGATTATTATAAGGGACATCATAGTGTTGTACACATTGATTTGAGTTGTAAGGTTATACCATTGACAATCGATCTCTATTGATGTGTAATTTGTTTGATCTATAATATTTGTTGTGTTCACATGGTGTTGAGTTGTTCTGAACTATTAAATTTGTTATTGTTAGTGTGACTTCATTATGTAATTTTGTAAGTAGATGCAAGTTGATGGCTCCCTATCAAAACCCCTCATAGCTTTCTACATCAAAAGGGTCTAAGGAAGGGTCAAGAGGTCCTTTGATAATAAAATGTCGAGGAAGAGCAATCTTCCACCAAGAAGCCACATCCTCTTACATTGAAGACTTCAATAATCCAAAGCCATGTGACTTGTTTCAAAACACTAGCGCCAATAGACAAGTGCACCCTCATAATCCACCAACTATCACCAAGAAGAGTCAACAACTTTCACATCAATATCAACAAGAAGACCTTTCAATATATCAATATCTACCAAGAAGCAAGCAAAAGTAGTCTAGGTGAATAATGGGGTAACAAAGTCAATCATCAAAAGGCATCCCATATTTGATCCAAAACATGATCCAATACAAAATTAAAATGTGAGATTTGGCAATCTAATCCAATCATCTCTCTTATCATTTCTAATAGACCTATAAACCTTATATAATCACTACTCCCTTGAGTTTAAACTTAATTAACTAATCTTGATTATTGTATTACACATATTGTATTCTTATTTAAAAATAATAAATATTTACATGGATATTCCACTAAAATCCATTTATTAAAAAATAAATTATGAAAAATATTTAGACATCAAACAATTCCATAGAAACTTTTTAAAATATATATATGTAGTAAAAATTGAATCTCGGTAGAACAATTTAATCAAATAATTTTAAATAAACTTACATAAGTCTCCTTGAATTGTTTTGCACATAGTGAAAGTCATTATTAACAAATGAATTTAAATCTTGTTTTAGCTTTATAAAAATTGGAAAAATAATATTTTAATGAAATGTATAATTAGTTTGTTCTTAATATTGCTTAGTAATAATAAACATTAAATTTATTGAATTTAAACATTGTAATATCAAAAGGGTTTTAGTCTAGTTGTGCATATAATGATGTAGTACGTGAGAGAGGCATTAAATAACATAAAAGAGGGTAGAAATTAGGGTAAAACGGTGTATCCGAAGGTGTAAATAATTTCCAAACAGTTTGGAATGCATCCACACCGTTGGCCGATTAAAAATCAATGGCATGCTTGGTAGGGGGTGAGAGGAGGTTGAGAGTATTTGGCAGACACAATTTGTGACCAGACGAGAAAGTTCGCGCGTTCTGTATAATGAATTCCATCCCAACTCACCGATTTGGAGGGATCTTCGCACAACTCATATGTGACATTTCTTCCGTTCACGATGCCCGTGTTGGAGCACCGTATGTCATCGTTGAAATTGTACGGCGGGCCTCCGTACCCACAACAGGCTTCCAGCGGATGCTCAAACCCTGCCAAAATATATAATTTTATCAGTCTTATGAACCCATAATTTTTATGGTTTTGTGTAGGGAGAGACGCACACAGACCGTATTGAGATGCATTTGCAATGAGGGAGTATTTGATGGAGTAAATATCGACATAAACAATGGTGGCGCCTGACAGTTGGGCTGTGAGGGTAGTGCAGGCATCTTTCAGCTCGCGGTTAAATGTCTGCGAAGCGTCGTTGTAGGCGACAGCGCAACCATTTTCATCGAGTTCTGATATATCACTGCGAATGTCCGTAAGAGTTCGAGGTAAACATCCCACAGGTCCCGTGTTATGAACCACGAAATTCCGACCGCCTTCGCTGTACAAATTCTGCCATATCAAACAAATCATATGAAGTTCACAAGTAAGACAAGCACAAAATGCAAAACGCAGAATAGAATTGTGCGCTACAGAAAAAAGATTCTGCGGCCAGAAGAGTCCAATGCAATCCGAACCAGTAGCATAAGCAGGGATTGTGACTCAAAATTCAAAATTTGGCTCTTACTTTCATAATAAAATTCGAAGAAAAAATGTTTTGGGGCTTTTTTTTCAAAAGAGGGGAATTGGCAATGTCACCATCATACTCTAGCCACTAGTTAAGGGTCTCTTCAAGGTAAACTTAACTTGGAGTGAAATGCTCGGTGCAGATTCCAATTTGAAGCTAGTTTCTAGGTTTTGAACTTGATCTAAATTGAGGGAGACTTGGAGGCATAGGTTTAATATTGGTTGGGAGGACTCGTCTGCATTAGCGCACCACAAAGTGCGTCACTCGTTGGGTCATTAACTCTGTAGTATCTAAAAAAATATTTGAGAGTGAGGAGACCCAGTGCAGGTTTCAAACCTAGTTTGAAGGAACCTAGTCCAATTTGACGCTAGTTTCAGGTTTTGAGCTTGATCTAAAGTGAGGGAGACTTGGAGGCATAGGTTTAATACCAATTGGGAGGGCTCATCCTGCATTAGCGCACCACAAAGTGTGCCCAGTCTTGGGTCATTAACTCCTTTAGTATCTAAAAAAAAGTTTAAGAGTGAGGGAGACCCCAAGTGTAGGTTTCAAACCTAGTTTGAAGGAACCTAGTCTAGAGTGAGAGAGACCACGGGGGCACAGTTTTAGGCCGCCCTCTTCAATTTTACTGACACAAAGCAATGGCAATTGGCAATCGAGGAAGAAATAAAGACAATTGAGTTGTGAGACTCAAGCTAATTGCAATGGAGGATCGGACCTAACGATCCATTAGAATATACTTGAGGTACACAAAAAAACTAGCAACAATGTCAATAATCCACATCAAATAGTAGGCTAACACAATCAATTATCATGACCAGTTTTTGTTATAATAACATTGGCTCTCGGTTTCATAATAAAAGCCAAGGTAGCAACTTTCGTATAAAGAGTATTAAACAATGAGCTTCAAATATGAAAAAAAAACAGTCAATCAAAAACTAAAATAAACACATAAAATTTATGATATCCCTAATCTTCCAGATAAAGCTGAAAACCTTCTAAAGGATGCTAAAAATCCTTTTAGCTGCTGAATATAAAATTCTGGATTTATGGCATTAAATAACATAAATTTTCTACATCCTCTTTTTAAATATTTCTTTAAAGGATTATACTATATATTTTAAAAACCATCAAAAGTCCAAAGTTTTGTAGGCTTAAAAGAAAAATATAGAAAATCCTAATGATTTTACCATATTTGGTAACTATGATAAAAATAAAGAAAACAAGTTTTTTTTTTTTAAACAGGGAATGGCCAATGTCTCTATCATAATATAGCTAGTGCTTAGGGTCCATCTCTCCTCATAAACATAATTTGTTGTGAAAAAGACTCTGGCGGAAATTACAATTTGAACCTAGTTTCAGGTTTGAATCTGGTCTAGAGTGAGGAGCCTCAAGATATAGGTTTAGAACCTAGTCCGGAGTGAGGGAGACCCAGGGGCGCAGGTTTAGGACCTACTCCAGAGTGAAGAAGACCCAGGGGTGTAGATTTAGGAGCTAGACCAGAGTGAGGGAAACCCAGGGATACAGGTTTAGGAGTTAGACCAGAGTGAGGGAGACCAAGGGGCGCAGATTTAGGAACTAGTCCAGAATAATGGAGACCCAAGCATGTAGGTTTAGGATATAGTTCAGAGTGAGGAGATCCAGAAGTGCATGTTTCAAACCTGGTTGGAAGTGAGGTAAACATTGACAGCACAGGTTTAAAAACCTAATCTGGAGTGAGGGAGACCGTGGGGCACAAGTTTTGAACCACCAACTTCAAACTCACAGACAACAAGCGACGCCAAACGAGAAAGAGTTTAACAGAGTTGTGTGCTGTTACACTCGAGTTAATTACAATGAAGAATCAAACCAAAAGATCCAAACCAAATATCCCCAAGCTACACAGAGAAACCAGTAACAATATCAACATCAAATAGTAGGCTAACACAGTCAATTATCATGACCAGAAGAAACAGGGAAACTGTCCTCGCAGAACGGGCTGGATGAAGAAACTTTCAGAGTATGTATTTTCGCCATGAACACCGCAGCTTACTGTTCCACAGAGCACCCATGGACCAATTTACAACTAATTTCTTGACTGTTTTTTGTCTTAGCCACTACAAAATCCAGAGCG
Organism: Taxus wallichiana var. yunnanensis; assembly: GCA_018340775.1. Taxonomy (NCBI): domain Eukaryota; kingdom Viridiplantae; phylum Streptophyta; class Pinopsida; order Cupressales; family Taxaceae; genus Taxus; species Taxus wallichiana. Next base: position 562,147,731 of record CM031242.1, on the reverse strand, counting down.
GTAGTTCAATTTCACCCGGGATGCTCAATGAGTCCTGAAAATTGCTAATAAATTCAAATTTTACTGTGGCTTTGGATTTTCCAAGAAATGCTCAAGGAGTCCAGAAAAATGCATCTGAAATCTGGTGAGAAGGAAATAAATACAAATTTTACTGTGGCTTTTCCTTTTGGAGTGTTGTCGGATTATAGCATCCATGGAATTGGGCATTATTTAGGTACAAGTTTTCACAATTCAGAAAACCTGTTCGAGAACTTAATTTGGAAGGGCCAAAATAGATAATCTGAGAAAATTACCTTCAACTGAGATACACTGTTGTTAACTATCTGAGGAATAACAACACCGTTAATTTGAGGCAGCGTGAGATTGGCCGTGAAGGCGTGAGAAATGTCGTTTTGCCCGATATCGAGGGTATACAGAGCTTTCTCGAACGCCTCCCGAGGCGGAAGGAGGTTCGCCGGATCCTCACCTGCGATGACACGATCTGTTTGAAGAAACAGAACAAGATTCTATTGAATCCAAGCCGAAAAACGCATTTACCTCGTGAAATTTTGTCCAAAACCCGAGCTTTGAATCGCTTAAATTGCTCGACTTGCACGGGCAGGGGCAAGGTACTATCGGCACTATTGACGGTGGCTCCTGCGATCGCAAAATTGGCACCGTGACTGAAATTTGATCCCACCGATTCCAAGTACGGACTCAAAATGGCAAACGAATACTCTCGCCTGTGTACACAAAACAGAGTGTCGATAAAAATGAAAGAAGCAAAGACTGGTTTCATGAATGAAGAACAGAATATGCAAAAACTCACATAAAAATCGATAACCAGGCGGCCATCGCAGAATCTTCCCGCGGGTTTTTTGAAAAAAGTTTCTCCGTAGGGAGGCACGGAGTCCAAACCATAGGCGGCGGCCACCAGTCCCCCTGTGTCCGAGTTGGAATCTCCGAAGTTGAATATGGTTCTAAAATGGCAGTTTTAGATTCCTCTGTAACACAATTGCAGAACACCGCAAGCGCAAAGACTATAACTGAAATTAAAGCCGCCACAGAGGCCACCATATTGAAAAGAAGTAAAAAAATTGGGAAAGGCTCTTTCTTCCTAATCCGGAACCACAATTATACCGTGTCCTCTGGTTTTGTCGCTGCGAAAATAGGGGCAATTTCACATTTCAAATTTTATAGATTCGAATGTTCGTCGGGATTTGCGCGTGCAGACGAAAAATCACCCGAAAAAAATAAAAATTCCAATGTTTCATTGAGTCGTGACTCGTGTACGAAATATGAATTACTCACCATAGATATCTTATGTATGGTGATAGAAAATTCAATTACCTACACAAGTTTTTTTATATGGCTTATCTATATGAATTAGGTACGCTAGTAATGAATCATGATGTTTACTTTTCGACTCCATCTTCTAGATACATTGACTTTCTTAGAAATCAATTTCTTCCATCGTTAAAACATTATTGTTTGGTTCTTAGATTTATTTTATTATCGTGCCAAAGGCTAGGATATTGTTTTCACCTTAACAATTACTTATTTTGATCAGTTTCAATCAGATTGTGCCATGTGTATTTAAATCACTTAAGGCTAAAGTTTTATGGTGCATTTTTTTATTTTGGCTCCAGCTTATTGGTCTACCCCTTTATTGTCACTGTTTGAAGAGAGAAAAATTTGTCCTGGCCTGTATTTAATATGGACACTGTGCATGACAGCTTTGATTTCTATTGTGGGGCTCGAGATTGGGCCTATCTCTTTTTTGATGTGAGAGAATGTTATTATGTTAATTTTACTTTATCATTTTCTTCTGTCCCGGAAGTAAAAACTCAGACTTTATCTGTCTGATGCAGGCTCCACAAATTAGCCAGTTCATTAGCAAGAACAAATTCATCCACCAGACTTTCCTTGCACAAGATGCGTATCATGTCTCCTTGTCTCCATAAAACCCGACTGCAGGTAAGGATCGCGATTTAATTAGTTCATGTTAATACGAACCCGCAATGGGTTACCTCAGAGAGCGGAAGCCGAAGAGGGCACAAGCTTGTTGCATAGACTGACGATTTCATGATCAAGAAGCTGCACCTTTTCCACAAAACTGTAGTCTTCCTTATCAGGGACGATATGCATCATCCTGAACAGCGTGGGAGAAAGAACCTCCACTAAGGTCAGTTGTTTATTTTCCTCCCTTTATCTTTCATGATCATAATATTCTTTTCACTAGCTGATTAAGGAAACATATTTTGATCTGTTACCAGCTCTCCAAACTAGGTCTGCAGGGAGATCAGTGGATGTAACAGGCTACTGCGTGCTGAGCTAGATCGTATGTTTGGTCTAGAAGGTCAACTGGAGGACCCATGAGTTCTTCTTAATGCATGACAGGCAACAAGAATCTGGCAAGGATGATGGTGTGCATGGGAGAAACACTGAGAATCATATCCTTCAAAGTTAGGACCGCATCTTGTGGTGCCACAACTTGTATTAACACTTTCAGTGATGAGCAGCTTGCATTTGATCTTCTTGCCAATAAGCTCCTATTTGAGGTTCATAACTGGTTTTTAACATTATGTTCTCCACAAGTATCAATTTTGAAAATTTGGTAAAACACCACAAAACTTTTCTCTGTTTCAAGACACTTGCTCTCAATTTTGGGTTAATACGTCCATAAGCATCTGTCGAAGCAACTAAATTTGTGAATCTTTGTAGAAAAATCCAAATGGGTATTGTTGACAAGAAAATATCTTTTGGTTGGTAATGATGGCCTGCAATTGTTTGGATGATATCAATCCTTAAGATACTCTCATTTTTGCAAATATGCATGCTAGGAAAACCCCAAGCCTGAGGACATGGGTGGCCCTATGGAAAGTAGCTAATGAATAATTTGGATGTGTGTTTCACTTTCCTGATCCTCCACGAATTCAATTTACTAAATTTGTTGGCGGTATGGCAGGTGGGTTTAGTGTGGCATTTGATCCCCTTGATGGCTCCAGTATAGTTGATACCAACTTTACAGTTTGCACCATATTTGGAGTATGACCGGGTGACAAATTGACAGGAATGAGTGGCAGAGATCAGGTGCCTGCTTCCATAGGTGTTTATGGCCCTCGCACAACATATGCGGTTGCTCTTAAAGATGCTCTGGGACCCATGAGTTCTTGTTAATGGATGGCGTCCCAAACTGCCCCCCCCCATTTTTTAATGGATTTTGTTTACAATGTTTACAAGAGTAGTAGTTCTTTTTAAACACTTCAATAGTTAATGTCAACACGGATCCAGAGTTGCATCCATTCTCCAACACAAGACGCATATACCTGTCTCATGTCTACATTGTTCTTATAAATAACAAAAGGTTTTAAATATTCCCCTTTTCCGTGATAATATAACATAATCCACATCCATGTTACTAAAATTGCTCATATCAAACAATTAGATAAGCTTGCATGGTCGAGATTATGCAAAACATTTGCTATGCCTATCTCCAATGGTTTAGAACCCATGTAAATAACTAATTTTGGACATAAATCCATTATAATGGGAATCGCCTTTGTCAAATTCTATCTAAATCTCAATCTCATACAACATTTTCTTGTGCATTTACAAATATACTATCCTATCTAAAACATCTGACATTCATACTCTGCGATAGACAAATTTATGACACCAAGGGATTGTGTACGACTAGTCAAGGTTACACGCCATATGCATGTATTATGTTTCATTTAACATGACACCATATTTCTTTGACACTTTATTCCAAACAACTCAGGTTAAATTGCACACTCACCCGACCTCTGCTCAACCATATTCACAAAATATCCACTCAAAAAAATGGAACACAACCATGAGGGACAAAAACAAGATGGTTTCCAGATACAACACAATGCATGCCACATCTATTCTTACACAAGTGACACTCCTCACAGTATAGGTATTACACCTAGGTACACACTTGTGAAATACACAAAAAACATTTGAGTTATTTTTCTTCTATTTGAAAACTATATAATGTTTTTTTCTCAACTTAGTATTTATTTTCCTAGGAAAAAATAACATGATTCTAATTAATCCTCCTATTATATCCACACAAACCCTATTTTTTTTAACATTTACGCATCTTCCCTAATAGCCAATGGAATTTTACTATGTTTTAATCGATTATTTCCTCGACAAAATTGAAAAAATTCTTTGTTCCCGTTCATGCATCTTTTCAAAATACTAATGGACTTCTACACCTCTGGTTCAATCGACTACAAAATATGGACTTGTGCCCCGTACGCCCTTCACTCATGTACTTTAAAACTGCATGTTACAAACATGTTTCATTAATCATTTTAATAACACAATTACCATTACAACGTCGACTCCCACACAACAAATATACAAACAAACCAACTTCTTCTAGCTTCTCCATTCTTAGCAATGTTAACTCCCACGTAACAAATATATAAACAAACCAACTTCTCTTACCTTCTCCATTCTTAACTCCATAACAAAGTCCTTCTCCACACCACAAAAATTCATCTTCAGCAGGATTTGCCATATCATGGCCTTGTTTTGTTTGACACTTTCATAGATGATTAATTATATAGTATTCAGCTTTTCTATTAGTTACATTCTTTCAACTAATTAAATATTATTATTATTTCTCGTGTAATCTAGATTTTAGTTTTAAATTAAAAAAATTAATTCATTTATAAATATCAATTTCCATGTATGTGATTGATACTCTTATCCTTATTCTCTTATAAATAAATGATGCCATAAATTATTAATCTTCAAAATATAGAATATGTATTCGACTTCACTTATGTTATTATTACCTTCACTTTAACAACTCCCAAAACAAGTGATGTTTCCTTCGGTTACATAGACTCAAATGTCAATTGACCACAAGTATGACTTGAATTATTGAAATATCTATCGGTCAAGATGCACATTTTTTTATTTTTACATGCACATGAAAAAGGAGATTCCCTAACTTTATTTTCCATGTTGATATTTAAATAAAATATATGACTTAATAAACTAGCAATCACACGTGAAGTGTGCGATGTGAATGCCAAAGGGGAAGTTTGTGACGAAGTCGATTTCGAGGACCCAAACATAGAAGGAGGAAGAGGATTGTAGAAGAAGGGGTTAGAGGGAGGACAATGAATTGGGAGAGGATAATGTTTTGGGGGCGAGGGGGAGGATTTTGATGTTTTTCAAGGAAGAAGATATGTAACATGTGTTTTTTTTTTTTGGTCAATCGTAAGCAACAAAAAACCTTTCATTGGCGTCGCTCCTCCCGTTCTTGTTCTTCCTTTTTGAAAGAGTCTGCAATCGCAAACAAGTGCCGGTTAAAAAATAACAATGATGTGGAAGAGAACTGCTTGGACACTTGTGGGGTCCATACATGGTGAATGCACAAAATGTGTTTTAGGAAGGTCATGTCAGCGGAGTGGGGGGAAAACTGGAAGGCCAAGATTATCTTGTTTGACGTCCATGTACGGACAATAACAACGTAAGCTATCTCTGCCCTTGAATTTCTGGCACCTGTTAGCCACTAACAAGTTCTTTCCCTTAGTGAAAATGTCTTTGGCATAATAAGACACCAACATCTACTTGAATGTTTTTTTTTGCGTTAGCTCTTCCGTTTCATGCAACCACAAAAAAACTTTATCTTCGTTTTGTCTACGCACTTAAAAACCCCCAATTTTTTGTTAAAGGGAAAACAGAAACATCATGTGGAAGTGGAGAGGGATTTGGAAATTTGGACACAGCTATAAAATTGATGACCTTTTAACATTTGAGATTACCAGAAGTAACTTCTCTCAACAACTTTTTTGATCTTGCCACAAAAATTTAATTTCTTGACCTCAACATGGGCCCACGAAGGACATCAACGTTTAAAGTAGAGTAAATGAAAATCATTAAATCCAATAAGTTGTAGTCTTCTACGCTTATGAAAGGATTGAATGTGCATTGCTGATTTCAAGAAACCTAGGATACAACACATGCAGGTCGACGATCTCAGGTGGTTTCATGGGGGATATCGACACACTTTGAATAGTGGGTCGTCGAGTTACCTATCAGACCACCCCCGCCCAAACCCATCTCTGACTCCCTTTGGCGTAAATCTATATGTTTTTGATCTTAACATTTATGATCAAACAACAATAATTTCATCGTTAACACCAAAATGACCAAAATATTTAAACAAGCAGGTGAGAATTTCAAATAGTGATCACATGTGAACGGCAACATCTGAATTGACCGCTCTAGGAGTGAATTTACTATGTACCTTGGGATATGATAATATAATATATATGGGGTGATGGAGATTCGACATGTGGCACACATCCCCTTAGTTATGTGTATGGGTTCACATGGGATATAAGAGCCTACATTGGGATTAGGTGTTACCCATTACCCAATATAATTAATTCCTATGTGAGCCCATATAACTAACTAAGGGGATGTGTGCCACATGTCGGCATCTCCATCAACCCATATACATTATAATATTATATCCCATGTGAACCCATACACATAACTAAGGGGATGTGTGCCACATGTCGGCATCTCCATCACCCCATATATATTATATTATCATATCCCAAGGTACATAGCAAATTCACGTCGGTAATTGGAAAATTAAATGGTATTAATTCAGGATATACATATTCAAATTCAATAAAACAACATTGGCATATATGAAAGACCTCAATATGGCATGGAAAAGCGCCAATAAAAGCTTACATTTGAAGGAAATGGTGAAGATGCGTGTTCAATAGATCACAAGAAATATGCTAATATTCACTTGGTCTCTTTGATTAGACGAAAGAGACTGTAAACACGTCGTTTACAATGGAGATATTGGCGACCAACTTAGCAACTTCCTACTAATGTTTTGTTCGAAAAGAGGGAGGCCCATTACAACAAGGTGTGTCATGCATTTGAAGTGAGACACGTAAACGACGGGGTGCTTGTTTATTTGTGGTTTGGAACCCGGTCGGCCGAGAGGGTAAAAACTAACCGCGGTCAATCTCATGCAAAGTGTGCGATGTGAAAGCCAAAGGGAAGTCTACGATGAAGTTGATTTCAAGGGACTAAAACATAAAAGGAGGAAGAGGGTTGTAGAAGAGGGGGTTAGAGGGAGGACAATGAGTTGGGAGAGGATAATGTTGGGGGGGACCATTTTGTGGAATTTATATTTTTTCAAGGAGGAAGATATGTATCATGTGTATTTTTGTCAATTGTTTGACAGAGAAGTGGGGTACATAGTGCAGGGCATCGTGGAAACACAGTCTGGAGATATCTTAGAAAGCGAGGTGTTGTCAACGAATAGTTTAAAGGAAAACTTGCATTTTTGGTTAAATTTGGAAGTCAACAATTGTTAAAGAAACTGTAATTTTGCATTGCGGATCCATTATGTTGTCGTTTTCATGTTAATGTACGATAATGGTTTCTATTTAGATTTCAAGAACGTGATCAATGTTCGCACTCATAAACTTCGTATTGAGTCGCGGAACAGTTGTGAGACATGATGAAAGAAGTAATGAGTAACATGGGACATCAAAATAGAAACCAATTATCGCTACAACAAAGAAAACCATTACCGGGATATATTTTATATTTTAACAAAATTTAAGTAACTTTCCCTGAGGTCCTTGTTCCGTGTTTTGTTCGAATGCATTTTTTAAAACCTTTGTGGACATTTGTCAGATACAACAATGAAAATTAAGGGTTTGCAGGATATGGATAATTTAGATTTATCCTCATCTTGTACGCATTATCAATATTTTCACAATAAGACAAGTTTAATGTAGGAAATTTAGGATTTGCACAGTTAGGACACATTTTGGATTTGTTTTTAACGACATTCGATATAGATATTCCTTAAAGTGATAAGATTATAGTTGAAAAGATATTATATGAATCGTATAGCTTCATAATTATACCAAATTAAATAAACTAATTAAAAATGAAAAGAAAGAGATGTTTTTATTTTATTAATGAGATATTAAGATATTTTTACTATTTATATTCCAAAGATTCCATTTTCTTTGATATTAATTGTTTTTAATCTCACAAACTCATAATGTATAGTTTAATATTCAATTTAGTAATTTTTAAATTATTTTGAAAATAGTAAGATGAAATGAGGAATGTGTGTGTCACACACATATGTATGTATATATGAAGGTTATACATTTTGACGTTTAAAGTTTATTTTCACATGTCAATCATGACGGTCATGTTTTAAGGGTGGCTATAATTTGACATCTAAAATGGCTAAAAATTTCTAAACACCTTGCAAAATCCAAGTCACGAGTAGGAAATGTGGGCTTAAGCGATATTACGAGCAAGAAGAAAAATTCAGGTGTGCAACAAGAAAGATCGCAACGAGTACGGGAAAGAAATTCGCCATTAAAATTAATTAGTAGTAGAGAGATGTCCACACAAAACCAAAACCAAAACATTACGGATGATATAATACTGAGAACACGAACACGGGAACTCTGCTAACTACATGAATATATTGATATTTCCTTCACTTGATTTCAAAATTAATTACGTCATTCCAATCTCATTGGCATTCATCAAACCCTTTCACATGCACAAACATACTATATTATTAGCTTGGGAGTTTTGTTAAGTGATAGACCAAATCCATAAAAACATTACATTTGTATCCCTTTTGGTGTATCTTGCACCTCAAGTGCAATTGCTAGTACAATATTATTAAATGTAAGAACACTTGTTTAGTAGAGAGCAATTGCTTTAGAAGGATTTGTCATTCTATGGCCTTGTGTGAAAAAAACATGACAATTTATCTATAAATATTTGAGACTAAATTGTCTAACAAATTTTGTATTGATCAAGGTATTTATAATTTGAAATTCCAACCTCAATGGCGATCAGAAGAAACATGCACGAAGAGCATAAAAATAAGACCCAAGTGCAAGTGAGCCCATGCATACACGTTTTACCGCAACCAATATTATTACTCGAGTTCAATGAGGGCTTGCCCATTTTCTCGATGGTTTTTCTAATGGTTTTTATACTTTTCTAATAAATCATCAAATTGATGCATGCCACATAATAAGAAATTGAAGTGGATTTTTGTTTCATTTCAAATGCGTGAGCACGAGAGAATAGTAAAATGCCCACTCACATCCCCCACACTATGCTTGAGCCCACTTCATTCATTCTTGTGTGCAGGATACAAGAGTGGCATCTAGTGGGGAAAACACTCGTGTGTTCCTTTGTTTATATTATTTATTTATTTATTAGCAATTGCTCATGAGTCGCAAGTTACACCGGGAGGATGTAATCGTCTCACGCCCAAACCCGCATCAGTTTTGTTAATTACAAACAATATTGCCCTCTTCGTCACCCCTTTATTGAGGGATTCTCTCTCCCCACAAAATTATAGTACATTCTTCTATTTTGTGGGAGCATTGATATGATTTGATTGGACAACCACCAAAAAGGTCAACTAATCACATACTACATGTAGTTGAGTTACGTTAACTCACTAATGCTACTAAAACACTATAATGAACTACACGCACCAATCCTACAATAATAGGTTTGATATTATTACACTGAGATCTTGATTAGACATTGGAGCTATTCGCAATAGTGTGTGAATCTATCAACATAACCTTTTTCTATTTATTTCTCACCTTTTTTTGTGTGCTTCACTTTAAGATTAAGATACTCATTGTTAAATGTGTTTTTTATATTTAAGAGAAAGATTGTCTTCCTTCATTGATAAACAAATATAAAAAAAATTCCAAATATTAGGTTTGGAAGCTCCTAGATTAAAATTTATAATGCGTAATACAATGACGAAGCAGTGTTGGATGATACTTTTTGTGGTGGCACTATAACTAGCCAGATTAAACAACTATTGTTTAATTGTTATGTCGAGAATTCATGGAATTGTTATGTTGACAAAACAAAAGGAGATTTACACATATAAAAATTGGGGAGAAAAATACTAAACACACGTTATGATGTTAGCAAGCCATCGAACTGTATGCCATGGGGCCAAACAACTTAGGTGAAATCCCTCTCAAATTACACTGTGGCTTTTGATGAGAATTGAAATTCATTATTACCATACAATATTTTCTCCAACTCCTTCAAATTTAGAAGATTTACTGTAGCCGAATCATTCAAGTTGAAAATCCTGAGAATGTGATGGAATATCTAATCATGGCAGGAAGTGGCAAAAATCCATCTTCATAACTGAAGCCAAACTCTTCTCATGCCTCTTTTAGCAATGTATGGAATACGACTGAAATACCCATGTTTTCAATTACACCTAGCGTTACATTTTCCCACTCAACCATTCCATTTACTTCATCCCTTCAATAGACACTCATCTTCTTTTCTTACTGCAACTTCACATGCAGTTTGCACTTGCACCCATTTTGGATCCCTCCACAAATGTATAACATACAAGAAAAACAAGAACAAATAGATATTATGGGAATCTCAGTTAAGTTAAACAATTTATATATGAATAATTGGAATAAAAAGGAGAAATTTGAAGAAAGAATGTTAATTTCTCATGGATGCAGAAGAAATTGATAGCAGATACAGAAGAGACGTTGTTGTAGCAAGAGGTAAACGAGATGTTAATAAATTGTGATGACATGCAAAGGAGAAAACTAAATTCTCTGACAAAATTAAACATAGTGATGATTTTTTTCATAAACTACCATAATATGCAATGGAAATAAGGTTGAATTACTGTCATGTCATTATTAAAATTAAAGTGTTTAGCTTTTGGATTGAATAGGTCAAAAGCATCTCTCACATTCTGATAAAATTTCTTCATAGATTGTGATAACATGTAAGAAAGAACTAAACTCTGACAAAATTTAACATCTCAACAAAATTTCTACAATGTGATGACATACAAAGTTCTCTGAGAAAATTAAGTCGATTATAAATGTCATGTCGCTGTTAAAATTAAAGTTATGGGTCAAAAGTATATGTCGCTTTAACGGAGGGGAAGCTCAATCTACAATATCCTCTGAGCTACCTGTGTAAGGTAAAACCAAAGATAGATTTAAGAATATCATTCATTTTTCAAATGTCAAAAAAAGTACTCTTTGAAAACACCAGAAATCAAGAGTTGCATTGAAGGCATAGAAGATGAAAATAGCCTGAAAGCATGACCCCTCTAAGTTGCATGCTTCTCACAAAAAAACGTGCACAACAAAAAAAGAAAAACACAATCAAAATTAGTTTGAACCATAATCTAAAATGGATTGAACTATACATGTGTTTAATTATTTTTAGGAAAATTGTGGTACTCAAAATTTCTTTCCTCAAATATTTGTGGACTCTTAGAAAACAATTTCACAAGCTTTGGAAGATTAAAATCTAACCCAATTTCAATTTCATTACATCACAATAGACATCAATACGCAACTAGAGTTTTACTTGACATTTAGACATACTACTTTTAAACATTATTTGCCAATTCAAAGTTGTTGAATTTACTTGACGCTCTTGGGTATTCTCTTCTCTATCACGAGCATGATATATAAGCATTTTATGACGGTTCAAAGCCATGTGACGTTTGGAGAGATAGGTTGCATTTACTTCTCAATTTAATTCTATTTATTGTTTTCCACAAAACATTGTCACAAAAGTACTAAGAATATTGTTGCAATAGTTGAGATGATATATTTATACATAGGAAATTCTTCACTAAAAATATGTAGGAAAGATCCCTAACTGTCGCATTCAGGGAAAAAACAAAACGTTGCGTAATCAGAGAGTACCTTATAAAAATTTGCGGGAGAAGAAGTCGTTGGAAAAGAGGTCACCGAGAAATTTGTCACGAATTTGACACATTCTAACAACAATGACATCTTCAAAAGTGGACGCCTCTTGTGAATTAGAAAAAATCTTAAAATCTTCATAAAAAAACTAGTCGTTTTTGGGGTACATATTGCAAGTTAGTTGGGTTTTCAAGTGTCACATTCTTATCAAAATCCTAGACAATAATAACATCAAAACTGTAACGCCCACATATTGACATATCTAACCTCCACCCTTTGATTAAATTTATTAGGGCCCTTAGATCTTAGGTTGCCCTAAAAATCCCTAAAAATCCTTATGATCCCTTTTATTCTTTTATTTGTCCTAACCCTTTTCATTTGCTCATTTTACTTTTGCTAGGTTGAAGGATGGAAGCCATGGAGCTTCTGAGGAGCTATGGAAGATTTGCTTATTTTGTATTTTGGATGGATACACACAAATTTTATGTGTATTTTAAATTTGTACATCTATCTATATTCCTCTTCTATTTTTTTTTTTTTTTTTGAAAGCAACATACTCCCAGATCGGGGTATGTATTCACATTTGAGTATATATCCTTCTTTTATTTGTATTTAGATGTGGTATACCCACTGCATTTAGGGGTTATATATAATTACGAAACGAGAAGAAGAGTGTATATATATATATATATATATATATATATATATATATATATATATATATATATATATATATATATGATTTAAAAGTAATTAAATGTCTACATGTTTTGGTTTTGAAAATAGTATAACTTATAACTATTAAACTAACACACTACTCTTTTACAACTTAATTTTGAGAGGGAAATAAGTATGAACTTTAACAAAATAAATCCTTTCTTTTTTATAAGTAAACAACGAAAAACAAGAACATTTAAAGGAAAACAAGGTATATATTTTTGTGTGCTTCTAGTTTGAAATAAGAACAAGATCCACTTGCAAATACACTAGAATTAAGTTGCAGATTTAAATGAACTACAACAAACAATAAAATGCACATTCAAATGCTTCTTTTCAACTTATATATATATTTCTAATACAAAAGAGCCATTTCAGATTTTAATCAATTACAAACTTGTCTTAAGGAGTATATTCAAACTCCATACAATATAAGGATTTACAACTTCCAAATGGATTAAAACTTTCAATGTCTTCTTTCAACCATTTACTTTACAAAATACAATGATACAAATCAGATTTGGGATATTCCATTTACAAGAGCTCATTTTTTTACAATACAAATTCAAGGTACTCTTCACAAGGAGGAAAAAACACTAAAAGCTTTACAACACCTTCCTTTTTCTTGGTTTCATACAAAATAACTCCATGCGAGGCATCACTTTGAGCTCCTTCATTTTCTTCAACTCCAAATCACAACAACAAGGGAGCATATGCAACACTCACCTCCAGACCTTAATCCAATGAGAAGGCGAAGTCATCCTTCTCATTGGTCCCCGAGCCGCAATAATGGAGAAATACGGAATGTATTGAACCATGGCAACTTTACAAAGGCTTCCACAATACATACATTCATGCCAACAAAACTTGCAACACATACAAGCACAATAACATCAATAGCAACAATATACAACTTTTCAACATATAGGCTTAAAATATAAGCCAAAGGAGAAGAGAAATATGGGAACCACCTCCTTTTACCTCCCAAGTGAAATAGGGGTCCACCCAAAAACCTCCAAGTGCACATCACAAACACTCAAAATATCCTTATCTCTCCCCATTTCAAAATATACAAAATGTAGCAATATTTTCCTTTTCTCTCCCCATAGGTGGAACACCCTACTCACACTCCCTCCACAATACCTCACAACTCCCTTTTCCTTCCCAAATGGTCCTATTTTCCTTCTCCCCACACCTTTCTTAAGGTCAACATCTACCCAACCCATACAAATCAACCACATGCATCCAATTTACAAAACAATGCACAATAAAACAAGAATACAATGGTATAGACCCTACCTTGCCATTATAAGCTTCCACAATATTCAAACAACAAACTTCAATCTCTTCCAATCCAAGCTAAATCCCAAATGCAAGATCCAAAATCTCCCAAGCAAGAAGTCCAAGAAAAATTCCAAAAATAAGCAAGTGTGTAATGAAACCAAGTAACCCCCAAAACTCACAAATAACTCAAATAAATAGAAAATATTGAGGGGATGGTGAGGTGGCTCCATGTAGGATGCCACATCACTACTCCTCCAATCCACCCCACCAAGTCAAACACAAGGACCAAGACTCATAAATGGTTAAGGTAAGGTTATAACATACTCAAACTTGCACTCAACCCTCCACTCCATGCTTCCGAGGACACCATTAAGAGGGCAAGTAAAAGGTGACATTAGCTGCCCATTTTTCATTAAAAATACATCATGAGGGCTAAATATGGCCCCTTACTTCATAGGTATGGTTGTTATGAAAGTTTAAGAGGCATGAGACAAGTTTAACTTGTCCCACAAGCCTCAAAAGTGGCTTCAAAGTCAAAATTCGAGATTAGAAAAGTGAAGAGGAGTACACACCTTAAAATCAATAAAATCCAACTGAAATCAATAAGATAACAATGACTATCTACCTCATTTAATTCCCACATAGTCACATCCCAACTTAACTTAATCACATGATTAATTAACTAAACAAAGCACATTACATAAGCAATAATAAAGTGAGAATTACATCACAATAAATAAATCACATACACAACTAAATAAAAAAAAATAAAGAGGAAAAACAACACACAAACCCATGGCCACATATGAGGTCACCCCATGGGAACCTCCTAAACAACTCAACAATAGAACAACAATACACACGAACACAAAGTTGTCAAGGTGACCTTGTTGCAAACATCCGATATTCCTCCATGGTTAGTCTCCTAGCCCCTTCTTGTTTATTGTGATATAATTTCCTGCAACCATCAAAACAATACCCCTTCGGCCTCAAGGCCATATCAATAACATCAAGAAATAAAACACATACATATCTATCAATTAACATCATATAACGTAGCTAAATCATCATCAAGGTTAAGCAATTCTATCAATTGTTTACAATTTTGAAACAATTCAATTCTACCATTTTCACCAACATTAATGAGATTTCAAGATTCCTTAATCATCTAACATAATCAATACGTCAAGAATCCAAAGTGTCGATATATAACAAAGTAACAACGCTAGATCATCATCAAATACTGAATATATCTATCCATGTCAGCTAGGAGTCCATACGATTCACAATATGAGTCACAACATATCAATAATCAAAATGTCCATATTGTCCATCAACATGCGAACCAAAATACAATAATAATGTCCATGTCTAACAATAATAAAAAATCATAGTAAAATAAGTGTCAAAGAGGAGTGGGCATTACAAAAACTAATGATTATGTATAGTTGAAACATATATAGGGATGTACCCAACTCTAAAAGTGTATGCCATGCGACGCCCCTCCTTCCAATGTTTGCTCAAGCATGTAATTATGTGTTGGTAGTAATGAATGCTCGAGTGATTCTTCATCTCTCTTGAATGTATATGAACATGCTCGATAGATTCTCTATGAGTGCTTATTATACTTCTTCTTAGTGTCTAAATGAACAACAATGCTTATGTAATTATAGACAAATTTAATTTAATTTATTGACACCTAAACATACTTCAAAGGAAGATAGGAAATTAATCCTACTCATTTTAAAACCCCTGTTGAAATAGGATTCAAGCTACGAAATACTCGAACATATAGATTCAATGGGGAACTATGCCACAAAGTGTTAACTGCGGAGGGACCGATGTGTTTGGGAAAACCGCCTATTAAAACATTGGATTGTGTATTTTAACTATCTTGATTTGAATAAGTTCAACCTATTGATATTTAGTAATGCTTTGATGAAGGGTTTTGCATATTTATATAGTTTTCACTTTGTTGCAGATGATTACAAGTCGTCCCAAATTTTTGTGAGCAATAGGGATATACAACGACGATCATTTCTAGGAAAGAAAAACACACATGAAATTTTAGACCTATGTTGGCAAAGGTTCCAAGATCATACGAGATCCAGTCAAGACAATCCAATTCTTGTCTAGATAATATAATAATTATATAGTCCTACACTACTTAATTTCTAGTTATAGAACTTGCACCAAAGCAATCTCAATCTGTAATACATCTGTTTCACTATTTTGCACACCCAAATCCTCTTTGTTATGACATGTACAATTAAGTTTCTTTCTCCTCTTGTGTATTTGAGTAGTTACTTATCATGTTAACAATCGTTACAAGTATAAAATCATTGTTCTTATTGTGAATGGTTAATGTTGGAAGTTAATTGATCAAAATACTACCTTGTTGCAAACCCTTACATCTTCTTTATTGTTGTGCATTTCCATACCAAAGATTTATTTAAGGTGTAAATAAGGGGTTATTTGAGACAATAGCTCGATATGAAGTTGTCATTGTGGATTGACGATGAGCTCGGTGATGGCTCGTGTTCTAGTGCAAAAATGGGTGAATGCTAGGTTTGTACCTATTTTATTTTACGAAGAGTGGCAAAGGTTGCCCTATGGATGACTCCACACAATAATTTGCTCGTATTGCAGCCACCATGGTAGTCAACAAGGAGTTCACTTTTTAAATATGTTGAATAAATTTCAAAAATGTGTTTCCTCTATGCGCTCCTTCCTAATTGATTGGTTGCGGGATAAGTATGTTTGTTGTTGTACTACCCAAGCCGGATATGCCTCTTTAGTGCATCTTGGAATTGCTTCTACAACTCTAGCAATCCACATTCAATCAGAAAACCAATTGTACATTGGTTGGTTGCTCCGATCCACATTAACATATACACACTGAATATATCATGACCCTTACGCCAACGGGGATGAGGTCAGTAATGTATAAGTGACCCTCTCACTAACATAATAGTTGATTGGTTGCGTAATGAGTACTTATAATTGCTCATCATTCCCTCTCGCTTCTTAGTGGTTTAAAAAATTGAAGAACATGTTATAAAATTACCCCTAAAGACATGCCTTACTAATAGTTTTTGTACTTTTCTAATAAATCGTCAAATTGATGCATGCCACACAATAAGAAATTGAAGTGGATTTTTTGTTTCATTTCAAATGCATGAGCATAGAAAACAAGATAAAATGTGCACTCACATCCCCCACACTATGCTTCAAATTCCGCTTCATTCATTCTTGTGTGCATGATACAAGAGTGACATTTAGTGGGGAAACACTCTTGTGTTCCTTTATTTATATTTTTACTTCAACACCGAGCATATTAAAAAACAAACCTCTTCTCCTCATTGTTCTTGATTAGAAACAATTCTTATAATCTTCATGTTAAACAATTGGATGTTTTTGGGGTATGTATTGTAGGTAAGTTGGGTTTTCAAGTGTCATATACTTATCAAACTCCTGAAGACAATAATAACATCAAAACTAATGAATATGTATAGTTGAAACATATATAGGGATGTACCCAACTTCCAATGTTTGTTCGAGCACGTAATTGTGTGCTAGTAGTAATGAATGATTGAGTGATTCTTGATCTCTCTTGAATGCTTGATAGATTCTCTACGAGTGCATATGATGCTTCTTCTTAGTGTCTAAATGAACAATAATGCTTATGCAATTATAGACAAATTTAATTCAACTTATTGACACCTAAACCGACATTGAATTTTCAAAAAGCTAAAAAAGGCATTAAAGAGAGATGCATTTGCTTTGGCAAAAAGGGCTCATATAAAGGGACCACAATGATGGGGTAGGATCTTGACACACCTAAAATCTTATAGGACACTCTTGGCACAAAGGTAGGGGCATGGAGAAGAAAGGAGAGGCGTTAATGGCTAGATAGGTTTGAAGATACAAGACAAACCATCATAAGTTGATAAGCACACTTAAAGCTCACCTAATGTGGACAAATAATCGACAAGTACATAAAACAAAATCAAGCAATTTCATGACTAATAAAATATTAGGGGCATTTATAGGTGTTTATCTTTTCCTTGCTTTTATGTCTTTCCATGCATTTATATCAAACTAGAAAAAAATATGGTTTCGATGCAAGTTTGTTACACAGGACTTCGAAGGAAGATAGGAAATTAATGGGCATAGCTTTGAGCCGTTTGGCTTATTTCGCTTTATCCGCAAGGTTTCCCACTAGCTCCGCACTTTGTGTTCTTGCTGCAAAAGGCTTTGGATATATGTTGGCTCAAGCCAAAACCCAAGGGCTTGTTATAGGAATTGAGCTACCATCTGCGAATAACTCTCGACTCCTTAATGGGCATTTTGCGAGATGATTCGTTTCTCACTCTCATTGAGGACAAAATCAATGTTAATGCAATGCACTACTTAGATAATTTCGCCTAGCCTCTGGTTCTTCCATTCGGTGGAGGAAAACCCGGTGTTACAGTGAATGCTTTCTCCTACGCTCGATTAGTTGGCCTCTTTTGATTGAAAATGCTCGCACATGGCGAAATGTTCAAACTTCTTGGCATTCTCTTTGCCTTCCAGGCTTCACCTATAGAGCTTTGGCGGTATGTGGTGTAACAGTGGCCAAAAAAATTGACTATTAGATCACCAAACCCTTGTCTTTAGTAGGAAAATTCCATATCTGCTCCAATGTTTCTTGCGGCCACCCATGTTTATTAATCCTCATGTTGGGTACCTTCCAAAGCTTTCATTCGAAATTGGAGAAAATTCTCAAGGATTTTCTGCAGTGCGATGCCTCTTCTAGTTGTGGATTCCACAGAGTTTCTGGGAAACCTGTTGTCTCCCTAGGAACTCTGGGGGCATGGGCCTTATTGACATTATGCGAAAAGGGAAAGAACTATGTGCTAAATGGATTATTAGATGCATTGACAATCAGGAAGCATGGAAAGTTCTTCTACGTCATGGCATTGAAGAAGGTTCTCCTTACGCTTGTCTTACATGGAAAGGTCTTAGGTTTGCCAACCTCCTCATTGCGCTCGTTCCATTCAAAGTGGTTGGCACCTTTGTTCTTAAAAATATTTGGAAAGCATGGGAAAGTATCAAACCATGGCTATGGAAAGGCAATGGCTTTCACAATGGCCCCTCCATTAAACAACACTCCATATGGTGGCCACCTGTCTTTTAGGACCAAGATCAATGTCTAACAGAAGTTCCTGGAATTCATGCGCTCAAACTCTTCAAGTATGGAATTCGGACCATTCAATATTTGTTCAGTAAGAACACTCAATCCTGGTATTCTTGGATTGAAATAAAAACTTGTTTTCGGCTCACTAACCAGGATCGTGATAGCATTACTACTATCATTAATTTTATCCCAGATCATATGCTACACACAAAATATGTGTGTTCTTCCCGACCTTGGTGGACGGATTGGAAGTGGTTAGTGGATACTCCATTCCGGAAGTATTCCGACCAGTAAAGGTTATCATCGGCTATCCCCACACTTACCTATGGTGGAGAAACTCAAAACCCAGTGGGGTTTACATTTTCCTCCTCTTGTTCAAGAAGGAGATTTGATATCGTTTGGTCTACATGTGTGGAGCCCAAAATTGCACATTTTCTTTGGTGCATCTTGCATCAAGGTCTCCCTGTTGGTTCCTTCTTGGTTCAAATTGGCATTCAAGCCCCCAAATGCCCCTTTTGTGGTCATTTGGAAACGTTAATGCATTTTATTGTTCTGCCCTAAGGCTCAGCGGGCTTGGAATTGGATTCATTCCTTTTTCAAACCTCTTAGACTAGAGTGCTTCACTTGGCACCATGTTCTCCTAGGAGATAATCCCATTCTGAAAATGTTCTCCCAGATTTGGCATGTTTTCAGAGGGGAAATTTTATTCTGGTTATGGAAAGAAAGGAATGCTTTTATCTTTGCTAATTCTGAAGTTGATCAACAATTCTCAATTTATAACAAATCGATGGTTCTCTCCAATGTGCTTCTGTAGATTCAAGTGCAAGCCAACAAAGTGGCCTTGGAAGTGGAGCACTTTCTTGCATCACTAGGGGATGCCCCTTGTAATGTTTCCGTGAGGCACCGTCGACTCCTTAGTGATCTCCACCCCATGACGGCCGTCCTCGTGGAGGACACAAAAGCCGCTCTTGGCACTCTTTCAATCAAGCTCACTTGCTCCCGCACAATCTGTCTCGCGAAGTGTTTCTCCACATGCTCTCCGTCGAGGATGGGACTCCCCTTCGCCTCGTCAACACATTTTGGGCTCGTCGATCGCTTCGGACCTTTCACGCGGGACAGTGGAAATTGCCACCACCGCCCTGCCACCTTCCTTCGATAAATTCTCTCTGCGTTACGCTTGCCATCTCCCCACACATGTGACAGCTGAAGTTGAAGAGGAGGTTATGTCGCTTAGGTTGGGATATCCCTAATACGAGCAAGGATCTCTCTGGTGACGGCTATCCGATGATCATGACCCTCCCACATTTGGAATGTTTACTCCAACGGCTTGATCTCGTCTCTTTCCATTTTTATGGTTTCTAGGCTTCACCTAGTGTTTCGTTGTTCTCTATGCTTAACCTAGTTTGTTTGCTATTTTTGGGTGTGCTCTCATATAACCCGTTTTTGTTGAAAAGCTTCTTGTATCATGTTGCATTTAATATAATATAAGATCTTTTTCATCTAAAAAGGATAGGTAACGTCTAATATAAACAAGTAAAATATGTCATGCACCTAGGCATGACTCCACTACACAAACTAAATGTCGATTCTACAAACTACTAGTGGGATTAGTGACATTATAAATTTGTGAGAATGGATAATGGGCGATTATATATCATTCCTATTTATATGGGTTGTGAATACAACAAATGGGAATTTGATTTTTACACCTTTGTTATTCTTATTAAATTCATTAACATTCTTTCTTTTACTATATTATTATACTTTATTCTTGAAATGATATGTGATTGTCCATTAGACTAATTTCTAATTTCATAAGAAAATATTGTGGATTCTTGCATTGTAGTACAATATATATGCCCACTCCATAATTGAACTTGTAAGACAAAGCACCAAATTATCCACATTATTGTTAGAGTTGGAAGTTTTCTTCCATGCAACAACTTGTGAGCAAGTTTGGATTATTATAAGGGACACCATAGTGTTGTACACATTGATTTGAGTTATAAGGTTATACCATTGACAATCGATCTCTATTGATGTGTAATTTGTTTGATCTATAATATTTATTGTCTTCACATGGTGTTGAGTTGTTCTTGAACTATTAAATTTGTTATTGTTAGTGTGACTTCATTATGTAATTTTGTAAGTAGATGCAAGTTGATGGCTCCTATCAAAACCACTTGTAGCTTACTACATCAAAAGGGTCTAAGGAAGCGGTCAAGAGGTCCTTTGATAATAAAATGTCGAGGAAGAGCAATCCACCACCAAGAAGCCACATCCTCTTACATTAAAGACTTCAATAATCCAAAGCCATGTGACTTGTTTCAAAACGCTAGCACCAATAGACAAGTGCACCCTCATAATCCACCAACTATTACCAAGAAGATTCAACAACTTTCACATCAATATCAACAAGAAGACCTTTCAATATATCAATATCTACCAAGAAGCAAGCAAAAGTAGTCTAGGTGAATAATGGGGTAACAAAGTCAATCATCAAAAGGCATCCCATATTTGATCCAAAACATGATCCAATACAAAATTAAAATGTGAGATTTGGCAATCTAATCCAATCATCTCTCTTATCATTTGTAATAGAACGATAAACCTTATATAATCACTCCTCCCTTAAGTTTAAACTTAATTAACTAATCTTGATTATTGTATTACATGTATTGTATTCTTATTTAAAAATAATAAATATTTACATGGATATTCCACTATAATCCATTTATTAAAAAATAAATTATGAAAAATATTTAGACATCAAACAATTCCATAGAAACTTTTTAAAATATATATATGTAGTAAAAATTGAATCTCGGTAGAACAATTTAATCAAATAATTTTAAATGGCATTAAAAAACCCTATTGTTATCTCAATAGATTTAGGCTTATAACATACATTTTTAACAAGAAAAACACAAATATATTTCATATAAAGAATTAGAGATCGACAATAGCCTCAAAACTTGTTTCAATGATTCGTATAAGTTAAACTTACATAAGTCTCCTTGAATTGTTTTGGGCATAGTGAAAGTCATTATTAACAAATGAGTTCAAATCTTGTTTTAGCTTTATAAAAATTGGAAAAATAATATTTTAATGAAATGTATAATTAGTTTGCTATGAATATTGCTTAGTAATAATAAGAATATTAAATTTATTGAATTTAAACATTGTAATATCAGAAGGGTTTTAGTCTAATTCTGCATGTAATGATGTAAAAGACATTACCTAGCCATCCTCCAAAATACAAAGATGGTAACCCAAATAAATTTAGTTAAAAATATTGTAATATCAAAAAAGTTATAATCTAATTATGCATATGATGATGTAAAAAGTATTACCAAGATACAAATCATAAAAAACTATCCATAAATAAAAATGAGACTCCCATAATAACCCGGATAAATTTAGGGAAAAGAATATTCTTGATCCTTAACAATTCTATAAGTTAGATTAGGACAACCTCGCACCAGATGTAGAGAGGCATTAAATAACATAGAAGAGGGTAGAAATTAGGGTAAAACGGTGTATCCGAAGGTGTAAATAAATTCCAAACAATTTGGAATGCATCCACACCGTTGGCCGATTTAGGCGGTTCCGAAAAAAATCAATGGCATGCTTGGTAGGGGGTGAGAGGAGGTTGAGAGTATTTGGCGGACACAATTTGTGACCAGATGCGAAAGTTTGCGCGTTCTGTATAATGAATTCCATCCCAACTCACCGATTTGGAGGGATCTTCGCACGACCCAGCTGTCACATTTCTTCCGTTCACGATGCCCGTGTTGGAGCACCGTATTCCATCATTGAAATTGTACGGCGGGCCTCCGTACCCACAACAGGCTTCCAGCGGATGCTCAAACCCTGCCAAAATATATAATTTTATCAGTCTCATGAACCCATAATTTTATGGTTTTGTGTAGGGAGAGACGCACACAGACCGTATTGAGATGCATTTGCAATGAGGGAGTATTTGATGGAGTAAATATCGACATAAACAATGGTGGCGCCTGACAGTTGGGCTGTCAGCTTAGTGCAGACATCTTTCAGCTCGCGGTTAAATGTCTGCGAAGCGTCGTTGTAGGCGACAGCGCACCCATTTTCATCAATTTCTGATATATCACTGTGAATGCCCGCAAGAGTTCGTGGTATACATCCCAGAGGTCCCGTGTTATGAACCACGAAATTCCGACCGCCTTCGCTGTACAAATTCTGCCATATCAAACGAATCATATGAAGTTCACAAGTAAGACAAGCACAAAATGCAAACCGCAGAACAGAATTGTGCGCTAAAGAAAAAAAGATTCTGCGGCCAGAAGAGTCCAATGCAATCCGAACCAGTAGCATGAGCAGGGATTGTGACTCAAAATTCAAAATTTGGCTCTTACTTTTATAATAAAATTGGAATAAAAAATGTTTTGGTTTTTTTTTTTAAAAGTGGGTAATTGGCAATGTCGCCATCATACTCCAGCCACTCGTTAAGGTTCTCTTCAAGGTAAACTTAACTTGGAGTGAAAGACTTGGTGCATAGGTTCCAGGTTTTGAACTTGATCTGAAGTGAGGGAGACTTGGAGGCATAGGTTTAATATCAGTTGGGAGGACTCGCCCTGCATTAGTGCACCACAAAGTGTGTCAGCTGGCTGGGTCATTAACCCCTGTAGTATCTAAAAAAATGTTTGAGAGTGAGGGAGACCCCAGGTGCAGGTTTCAAACCTAGTTTGAAGGAACCTAGTCCAATTCGAAGCTAGTTTCCAGGTTTTGAGCTTGATCTAAAGTGAGGGAGACTTGGAGGCATAGGTTTAATACCGGTTGGGAGGGCTCATCTGCATTAGCGCACCACAAAGTGTGCCAGGTCACTTTGGGTCATTAACTCCTATAATATCTAAAAAAAAAAGTGTAAGAGTGAGGAGACCCCAAGTGTAGGTTTCAAACCTAGTTTGAAGGAACCTAGTCCAGAGTGAGAGAGACCACAGGGACACAAGGTTTAGGCCGCCCTCTTCAATTTTTTCTTGACACAAAGCAATGGCAATTGGCAATCGAAGAAGAAATAAAGACAATTGAGTTGTGAGACTCAAGCTAATTGCAATGGAGGATCAGACCTAACAATCCATTCAAAATATCCGAGGTACACGAAAAAACTAGCAACAATATCAATAATCCACATCAAATAGTAGGCTAACACAATCAATTATCATGACCAGTTTTGTTATAATAACATTGGCTCTCAGTTTCATAATAAAAACCAAGGTAGCAACTTTCGTATAAAGAGTATTAAACAATGAACTTTAAATATGAAAAAAAAAAAAAAAAAAGTCAATCAAAAAATACAATAAACACATAAAAATTATGATATCTCTAATCTTCCAGATATAGCTGAAAACCTTCTACAAGATGCTAAAAATCCTTTTAGCTGCTCAATATAAAATCCTGGAAGTGTTTATGACATTAAATAACATAAATTTTCTGCATCTTCTTTATTAATATTTCTTTAAAGAATTATACTATATATTTTAAAAACAGAAAATACAGAAAATCCTAATGATTTTACCATATTTGGTAACTATGATAAAAACAAAGAAAACAAGTTTATGTTTTTAAAGAGGGAATGGCCAATATCTCTATCATAATATAGCTAGTGCTTAGGGTCCATCTCTCCTCATAAACATAATTTGTTGTGAAAAAGACTCAGCGGAGATTACAATTTGAACCTAGTTTCAGGTTTCGAATCTGGTCTAGAGTGAGGGAGCCTCAAGATATAAGTTTAGAACCTAGTCCGGAGCGAGGGAGACCCAGGGGCACAGGTTTAGGACCTACTCCAGAGTGAAGAAGACCCAAGGGTGTAGATTTAGGAGCCAGACTAGAGTGAGGGAAACCCAGGGATGCAGGTTTAGGAGCTAGACAAGAGTGAGGGAGACCCAGGGGCGCAGCTTTAGGACCTAGTCCAGAATAAGGGAGACCCAAGCGTGTAGGTGTAGGATATAGTTCAGAGTGAGGAGATCCAGAAGTGCAGGTTTCAAACCTGGTTGGAAGTGAGGTAAACATTGACAGCACAGGTTTAAAAACCTAATCTGGAGTGAGGGAAACTGTGGGGCACAAGTTTTGAACAGCCAACTTCAGACTCACAGACAATAAGCGACGCCAAACGAGAAAGAGTTTAACAGAGTTGTGTGCTGTTACACTCGAGCTAATTACAATGAAGAATCAAACCAAAAGATCCAAACCAAATATCCCCAAGCTACACAGACAAACCAGTAACAATATCAACATCAAATAGTAGGCTAACACAGTCGATTATCATGACCAGAAGAAACAGGGAAACTGTCCTCGCAGAACGGGTAACCAAGGTTAGCTGGATGAAGAAACTTTCATAGTATGTATTTTCGCCATGAACACCGCAGCTTACTGTTCCACCAAGCACCCATGGACCAATTTACAACTAATTTCTTGACTGTTTTTTGTCTTAGCCACTACAAAATCCAGAGCAGCAGTTCAATTTCACCCGGGATGCTCAATGAGTCCTGAAAATTGCTAATAAATTCAAATTTTACTGTGGCTTTGGATTTTCCAAGAAATGCTCAAGGAGTCCAGAAAAATGCATCTGAAATCTGGTGAGAAGGAAATAAATACAAATTTTACTGTGGCTTTTCCTTTTGGCGTGTTGTCGGATAATAGCATCCATGGAATTGGGCATTATTTAGGTATAAATTTTCACAATTCAGAAAACCTGTTCGAGAACTTAATTTGGAAGGGCCAAAATAGATAATCTGAGAAAATTACCTTCAACTGAGATACAATGTTGTTAACTATCTGAGGAATAACAACACCGTTAATTTGAGGCAGCGTGAGATTGGCCGTGAAGGCGTGAGAAATGTCGTTTTGCCCGATATCGAGGGTATACAGAGCTTTCTCGAACGCCTCCCGAGGCGGAAGGAGGTTCGCCGGATCCTCGCCTGCGATGACACGATCTGTTTGAAGAAACAGAACAAGATTCTATTGAATCCAAGCAGAAAAACGCATTTACCTCGTGAAATTTTGTCCAAAACCCGAGCCTTGAATCGCTTAAATTGATCGACTTGCACGGGCAGGGAGAAGGTAGTATCGGCACGATTGACGGTGGCCCCTGCGATGGCAAAATTGGCACCGTGACTGAAATTTGATCCCACCGATTCCAAGTACGGACTCAAAAATGGCAAACGAATACCCTCGCCTGTGTACACAAAACAGAATGTCGATTAAAATGAAAGAAGCAAAGCCTGGTTTCATGAATGAAGAACAGAATATGCAAAAACTCACATAAAAAATCGATGACCAGGCGGCCATCGCAGAATCTTCCCAAGGGTTTTTTGAAAAAAGTCTCTCCATTGGGAGGCAGGGAGGCCAAACCATAGCCGGCCACCAGTCCCCCTGTGTCCGAGTTGGAATCTCCGAAGTTGAATATGATTCTAAAATGGCAGTTTTTAGATTCCTCTGTAACACAATTGCAGAACACCGCAAGCGCAAAGACTATAACTAAAATTAAAGCCGCCACAGAGGCCACCATATTGAAAAGAAGTAAAAAAAATTGGGGAAAGGCTCTTTCTTCCTAATCCGGAACCACAATTATACCGTGTCCTCTGATTTTGTCGCTGAGTAAAATAGAGGGAAATTTCACATTTCAAAATTTATAGATTCGAATGTTCGTCGGGATAAAATGAATTGTCGTAAACAATGTTGGTGATAGAGCCAGTAGCACCATTTACAAGACATGTTCCAACCCACAAATTTGCATAAAGCATGACTTTTTGGTTGACATGTAGTGCAACGCTTAGTCATAAGATCAATCGTTTGACAGCTAAGGACAATCGACCCCTCATTTGCATTATTTTCTTTTTGGGATTTGATGCGATTTTCATGGTTTTGCAGGTCATTTCTTTATTGCAGGTTATCAGCGACATCGACGATCATTGTAGGACATACTAGTGACAAGAAGAAAAGGATAGCGAACACCTCTGACCATTCAAAGATGGTTTTATGAGGTTTTTGGCGATTATAGGCACCTAGAACCGAAGTGCAGAGCAGCACCAAACAGGCACCCGACCCACCCCGGGCACCCCAATCCAACATATTCTGACATCTCTGCATTTTTTTGGGTTTTATTGTGATAGTCTGCACTTCAGATTTCCCAATTTTTTAGTTCTACACTCCTCTGGAATCATAATGAAACAACTAAGTCATTTTATCTCCTCTTTGCAAGTAGGGTTTCATAATTTCTAGCTTAATTTTCTTGGGTCGGATCTGTATTTCATTGCATATTCATTTCTTGAAAAATCTAATCGGTGTACCGAAAAAATAATCACTATAATAATATTGGTGATGTGTTTGTGAGTCGTGGTTGTTTAGTACCACTAGGCCCTCTGTTCAATCTTTATTGTATCCTCTTTTTCCCACTATAAGCTCGATTATGGCTTGTCTCATCCAAACAATGACAAACTTGTTTGCTTCTCTTACCAACCCCTAGCAATGAACTTGCAAAAGAGAAGAACGATCAAGTAATCAAATACACAAGTATATGATCAAAATGAGTAAAAAGTATGTGTTTTTAGGAAATCTCACGCCGATTACTTTGTGTGCGCATTTTTGGGCGATCTCACACCAAGACATGGAAGAAGTGTAGGGAGAAAATTTTGGTGTCATCCTCTAACCTTTAACTACTTCTTGCAATGTGAACACCACTGTAGATGGTGTGTAAAAATATGATCCATTTTGAACAGTTCTGATCCAACGCGAAAGCAAGAAAATGTCGTGCATTGTATGCATGTCGAGTGATGAAGGACTATTGTCCTGTAAAATTCATTGTGTGAAGTGTTGTAGACTGTGTTGAGATGAAAAATGTTTTATAACTACCCCCTAGTCACGGCGCCCAGGAAGGAAGGGTCGGGCCAGGGCACTGCTCTTGTTCGGGTTTGGGCGTTGGTGTTTGTGTTGTGGTAAGGACCCAAGTCAGGACCTGGGCCTTTGTCGTGATTGATGACTGTGTTGATACTGGTATTGAACTATGTTGTGTGATGACTGTGAACTATTGTGGGGTGACTAATTCACCCAAATGATGCCCCCTCGTTTGGGGTGTATGTGACATCACTAAGGAGTATGCAGCCCAAAGGAGGACCGACCACTGTCTTTGAAATTGTGCCGTGCAGGGGGGAGTGTGCTTGGTATAAACCAAGGCACACACAAACAAAATGGCTAGGAGACAAGTGTTAGTGTAAACAAAGAAAAACACGCATGTAGATGACAATATGTAATCTTCCATCGTTAAAACATTATCGGTTGGTTCTTGATTTATTTTATTTTATAGATGGTTAATTATAGTATTGAGTTTTCTATTAGTTACATTCTTTCAACTAATTAAATATAATTATTATTTCTCTGTATAATCTAGATTTTAGTTTTAAATAAAAAAATTAATTCATTTATAAATATTAATTTTCATGTATGTGATTGATATTCTTGTCTTTATTCTCTTATAAATAAATGATGTCATAAATTATTAATCCTCAATATATAGAATATGTATCAATTTCACTTATGTTATTATTACCTTCACTTTAACCAAAACAATTTAAAAAATGACAAATATCTCTCAAAATTCTCAACTCCCAAACAAGTGAAGTTTGCTTTGGTTACATAGACTCAAATACCAATTGACCACTAGTATGACTTGAATTATTAAAATATCTACCATTCATATCGTGCACATTTTTTTTTTTTTACGTGCACATGAAAAGAAGGAGTTTTCCTACCTTTAATTTCTATGTTGATATTTAAATAAAAATATGACTTAATAAACTATGCAATCGCACATGAAGTGTGCGATGTGAACGCCGATGGAGAAGTGCATGCAAGAAGTCGATTTTGAGGGACCCAAACATAGAAGGAGGAAGAGGATTGTAGAAGAGGGGGTTAGAGGGAGGACAATGAATTAGGAGAGGATAATGTTTGGGGGCATTTTGATGTTTTTAAGGAGGAAGATATGTAACATGTGTTTTTTTTTTTCAATCGTGGCGACGAAAAACCTTTCATTGGTGTCGGTTCCTCCCATTCTGTTCTTCCTTTACGAAAGAGTCTCGGAATCGCAACAGCGTCGGTAAAAATAACAATGATGTGGAAGAGAACTACTTGGACACTTGTGGGGTTCATACATGGTGAATGCACAAAATGTGTTTGGGAAGGTTACGTCGATGGAGTGGGGAAAGCAAGCTGGAAGGCCGAGATTATTTTGTTTGACGTCCATGTACAAACAATATCAACGTAAGTTATCTCCGCCTTGAATTTTTGGCACATGTTAGCCGCTAACAAAGTCTTTCCCTTAGTGAAAATGACTTAGGCATAGTAAGACGCCAACATCTACTTTCAAATGTTTTTTTGTGTTAGCTCCTCCGTTTCACGCAACCATAAAAAAAACTCTATCTTCGTTTTGTTGGCACACTTTAAAAGCCCCAATTTTTTCTCAAAGGAAAAAAGAAACATCATGTGGATTTTGAGAGGGATTTAGAGATTTGGACACGAGATATAAAATTGACGACCTTTTAACATTCGAGGTTACCAGAAGTAACTTCTCTCAACAACTTTTTTGATCTTGCCACGAAAAGTTTAATTTCTTGACCTCAACATGGGCCCATGAAGGACATCAACATTTAAAGTAGAGTAAATGAAAATCATTAAATCCAATAAGTCATAGTCTTCTACGCTTATGAAAGGATCGAACGTGCATTGTCGATTTCAAAAAAACCCGAGGACCTGACACATGCAAGTCGACAATCTCAGGTGGTTCTATGGGGGATGTCGACACACTTTGAACAGGTGGGCCCGAGTCACCTTTGGACCACCCCCACCCAAACCCATCTCTAACTCCCTTTGGCGTAAATCTATATGTTTTTAACCTTTACATTTATGATCAAACAATAATAATTTCATCGTTGGCACTAAATGACCAAAATATTTAAACAACGGGTGGGAATTTCAAATAGTGATCACATATGAATGACATCCGAATTGGCCGCTCCGGGAGTGGATTTACGTCTAGTAACTGGAAAATTAAATGGTATCAATTCGGGATATCTGATTCAAATTTAACAAAACACCATTGACATATATGAAAGACCTCAATATGGCATGGAAAAGAGCAATAAAAGCTTACATTTGAAGGAAATGGTGAAGATGCGTGTTAATAGATCACAAGAAATATGCTAACATTCACTTGGTCTCTTTGATTGGACGAAAGAGACTGTAAACACATCGTTTAGAATGGAGATATTGGCGACTAACATAGCAACTTTCTACTAATGTTTTGTTAGAAAAGAGGGAAGCCCATTACAACAAGGTGTGTCATGCATTTGAAGTGAGACACGTAGACGACGGGGTGCATGTTTATTTGCAGCTTGGAACCTCGGTCGATCGAGAGGGTAAAAACTAATCGTAGTCAATCTCATACGAAGTGTACGACGTGAAAGCCAAAGGGAAGCTGCGATGAAGTTGATTTTGAGGGACCAAAACATAACGGGAAGAAGAGGTCGTAGAAGAGGGGGTTAGAGGGAGGACAATGAATTAGGAGAGGATAATGTTGGGGGGACCATTTTGTGGAATCTATATTTTTTTCAAGGAGGAAGATATGTATCATGTGTATTTTTGTCAATTGTTTGACAGAGAAGTGGGGTACAGAGTGCAGGGCATCATGGAAACACGATCTGGAGATATCTTAGAAAGCTAGGTGTTGTCAACGAATAGTTTGAAGGAAAACTTGCATTTTTTGGTTAAATTTAGAAGTCAACAATTGTTAAAACAACTGTAATTTTGCATTGCGGATCCATTATGTTGTCGTTCTCATGTTAATGTTCGATAATGGTTTCTATTTATATTTCAAGAACATGATCAATGTTCACACCCATAAACTTCGTGATTGAGCAGCGAGCGGTTGTGGGACATGATGAAAGAAGTAATGAGTAACACGAGAAATCAAAATAGAAACCAGTTATTGCTCTACAACAAAGAAAACCATTACCGAGATATATTTTATATTTTAACAAAATTTAAGTAACTTTCCCGAGATCCTTGTTTCGTGTTTTGTTTGAATGCATGTTTCAAAACTTTTGTGGACATTGTCAGATATAACAATGAAAATTAAGGGTTTGCAGGGTATGGATAGTTTAGATTTATCCTCATCTTGTACGCATTATCAATATTTTCATAATAAGACAAGTTTAATGTAGGAAATTCAAGATTTGCACAATCAGGACACATTTTGGATTTGTTTTTAACGACATTCAATATAGAGATTCCTTAAAGTGATAAGATTACAGTTGAAAAGATATTATATGAATCGTATAGCTTCATAAGTATACCAAATCAAATAAACTAATTAAAAAAGAAAAGTTAGAGATATTTCTATTTTATTAATGAGATATTAAGATATTTTTATTATTTATATTCTAAAGATTTCATTTTCTTTGATATGAATTGTTTTTAATCTCACAAATTCATAGTGTATAGTTTAATATTCAATTTAGTAATTTTTTAAATTATTTTGAAAATAGTAAGAGAAATTCGAAGTGTGTGTGTGTCGGACATATGTATGTATATATGACGGTTATACATTTTGACGTTTAAATTTATTTTCACATGTCAATCATGACGGTCATTTTTAAGGGTGGCTATATTTTGACATCTAAAATGGCTAAAAATGTCTAAACAACTTGCAAAATCCAATACGAGTAGGAAATGTGGGCTTAATTGATATAAGTATTTTTAGACGAAAACTAATAGAGGAAAAATAATTAAAGGGAAAATAATTCTGCTAAGTAGTTAACGGAAGGGGGAAAATTGACCATGATTTAAGAATTACAAAAGGAATTACAAGTTGTGCTTCTAAGAGCGAGGCTCAGGCACCTTATCCCGGGCAAGAAGAAAAAACACGGTCTGAAGAAGAAGAAGAAATATTGCAACGAGTACATGAAAGAAATTCACCATTGAAATTAATTAGTAGTTGAGAGATGTCCACACAAAACCAAGACCAAAACAATACCGATGATATGATACGAACACGAGAACACGAGGAACTCTGCTAACTACATGAATATATTGATATTTCTTTCACTTGATATTTCAAAATTAATTACATCATTCCAATCTCATTGGCATTCAACAAATTCCTTCACTTTGCATGCACAAACATATTATATTATTGGCTTAGGAGTTCCATATCATCTGCTACGTGATAGATCAAATCCATAAAAACATTACATTTACATCCCTTTTGGTGTATCTTGCACCTCAAGTGCAATTGCCCACTACAATATTATTAAATGTAAGAACACGTGTTCAAAGTATAAAGCAATTGTTTGAAGGATTTGTCATTCTATGGCCTTGTGTGAAAAAAACATGACAATTTGTCTATAAATATTTGAGACTAAATTGTCTAACAAATGTTGTATTGATCAAGCTATTTATAATTTGAAATTCCAACCTCAATGGTGACAGAAGAAACATGCACGTAGAGCATAAAAATAAGACCCAAGTGCAAGTGAGCCCATCCATACACGTTTTATCGCAACAAATATTATTGCCTCGGTTCAATGAGGGCTTGCCCATTTTCTAATAGTTTTTCTAATGGTTTTATACTTTTTCTAATAAATCATCAAATTTATGCATGCCACATAATAAGAAATTGAAGTGGATTTTTTTGTTTCATTTCAAATGCATGAGCACAGAAAATAGTAAAATTCCCACTCACATCCCCCGCACTATGCTTCAGAGCCTGCTTCATTCATTCTCGTGTGCAGGATACAAGAGTGACATCTAGTGGGGAAACACTCTTATGTTCCTTTGTTTATATTATTTATTTATTTACTAGCAATTGCTCATGAGTCGCAAGTTACGCCGGGAGGGATGTAAGTGTCTACGTTCCAAACTCGCATCAGTTTTGTTAATTGCAAACAATATTGCCCTCTTTGTCACCTCTTTCTTGAGGGCTTCTCTCTCCCCACAAAATTATAGTCCATTCTTCTATTTTGTGGGAGCATTGATATGATTTGATTGAACAACCACCAAAAAGGTCAACTAATCACATACTACATGTAGTTGAGTTACGTTAATCCACTAATGCTTATAAAACACCATAATGAATTGCATGCACCAATCCTACTGATAATATGTTTGATATTATTACACTGAGATCTTGATTAGACACTAGAGTTATTCGCAATAGTGTGTGAATCTATCAACATAATATTTTTATGTTATTTCTCACCTTTTTTGTGTGCTTCACTTTAAAATTAACATGGTCAATGTTAAATGTGTTTTTTTATTTAAGAGAAAGATTGTCTTCCTTCATT
The DNA here is from genome assembly GCA_018340775.1 of Taxus wallichiana var. yunnanensis. Classification (NCBI taxonomy): domain Eukaryota; kingdom Viridiplantae; phylum Streptophyta; class Pinopsida; order Cupressales; family Taxaceae; genus Taxus; species Taxus wallichiana. The sequence goes on along the minus strand of CM031242.1, from coordinate 562,114,387 downwards.
GATAAACAAATATATAAAAAAATCCAAAGATTAGGTCTGAAAGCTCCTAGATTAAAATTCATAATGCGTAATACAATGACGGAGCAGTGATGGATGATACTTTTTTGTGGTGGCAGTATAGCTAGCCAAATTGAACATCTATTGTTTAATTGTTATGCCCACAACATCATGGAATTTTAATAAAGAAATGAATGTAAAAGATGGAGCACAAACATCCCAACCAGAATATAAAAAAGATAGTAACATTTACAAAACAAAAGGAGATTTACACACTTGAAAATTGGGGAGAAAAATACTAAACACACGTTATGATGTTGGTAAGCCATCATGTTGTATGCCACGGGGCCTAACAACTTAGGAAAAATCCCTCTCAAATTACATCGTGGCTTTTGGTGAGAGTTGAAATTCATTATTACCATACAATATTTTACGCAACTTCAAATTTAGAAGAATTGAGAGCAAATCATTCAAGAGTTGAAAAGCCCGAGAATGTCTTTGGAATATCGGATCATGTCGGGAAGTCGCAAAAATCCATCTTCATGACTAAAGCCAAACTCTTCTCATGCCTTTTCTAGAAATGTATGGAATACATTTGAAATACCCATGTTTTCAATTACATCTAACATTACATTTTCCTACTCCATTCCATTTACTCAATCCCTTCAATAAACACCCATCTTCTTTTTTCTTTGCACAACTTCACATGCGGTTTGCACTTGCACCCATTTTGGATGCCTCCATAAATGCATAGCATACAAGAAGAACAAGAACATATAGATATTGTGGGAATCTTAGTTAAGTTAAATAATTTAGATATGAATAAGCTGGAATAAAAGAAGAAATTTGAAGAAAGAATGTTGATTTCTCATGGATGCGTAAGAAATTGATAGTAGATATAGAAGATACGTTGTTGTGTAAAGCAAGAGGTAAACAGGTTGTTAATAAATTGTGATGACACGAAAGGAGAAAACTAAATTCTTTGACAAAATTAAACATAATGATGAATTTTTTTCATAAACTACCATAATATGCAATGGAAATAAGGTTCAATTATTGTCATGTTGCTTTTAAAATTAAAGTTTTTAGCTTTTGGATTAAATAGGTCAAAAGTATCTCTCACATTCTGATAAACTTTCTTCACAGATTGCAATAACATGCAAGAAAGAACTAAACTCTGACAAAATTTGACATCTCAAAAAAATATCTTCAATGTGATGACATGCAAAGTTCTCTAACAAAATTAAGTCGATTTACAATGTCATGTCGCTGTTAAAATTAAATTTATGTGTCAAAAGTATCTATCGCTTTAGCGGTGGGGAAGCTCGGTCTACAATATCCTCAAGCTACATTTTAAAGGGAAAACCAAAGATAGATTTAAGAATATCATTTATTTTTCAAATGTTGAAAAAGTACTCTTTGAAAACACCAAAATCAAGAGCTACATTAAAGATGTAGAAGATGAAAATAGCCTGAAAGCACGACCCCTCTAAGTTGTATGTTTCTCACCAAAAAAACGTGCACAGGAAAGACACGGTCAAAATTAGTTTGAACCATAATCTGGCATCAATTGAATTGTACATGTGTAGAACTGTTTTAAGGAAAATTGTGGTACTCAATTTCTTTCCTAAAATATTTGAAGACTCTTACAGAACAATTTCACAGGCTTTGGAAGATTAAAATCTAACCCAATTTCAATTTCATTACATCACAATAGACATCAATCAACAACTATAGTTTTACTTGACATTTAGAGCAGACCGCTTTTAAACATTACTCGCCAATTCAAAGTTGTTGAATTTACTTGACGCTCTTGGGTATTCTCTTCTCTGTCACAAGCATGATATATAAGCATTTTATGGTTGTTCAGAGCCGTGTGACGTTTGGAGAGATAGGTTGCATTTATTTCTCAATTTAATGCTATTTATTGTTTTCCACAAAACACTGTCACAAAAGTACAAAGAATATTGTTGCAATAGTTGAGATAATATATTTATACGTAGGAAAGTCTTCACTGAAAATACGTATGAAAGACCCCTAACCTATCGCATTCGAAGGCAAAAATAGAAATTCGAATTGTAGAGTACCTTGTAAAAATCTACGGGAGAAGAAGTCATTGGAAAAGAGGTCGCGAGAAATTTGACACATTCTAGCAAGGGCATCTTCAAAAGTGGACACCTCCAGAGAATTAGAAAAAAATCTTAAAATCTTTAGAAAAACAACTAGTCATTTTTGGGGTACGTATTGCAAGTTAGTTGGGTTTTCAAGTGTCACATTCTTATCAAACTCATAGACAATAATAACATCAAAATTGTAAGGCCCACATTTTGACACACTAAAACCACATCAAATACCATTAATTAATTAGGAAAAAAAAGCGTAGTAATTTTTTAAAAAAATATTAATGATCTTGAACATTAGTTGTGTTTAAATTTATCCCTTCATTAATTTTCTACATATCCTTAATGTAGTTGCATTTGATTTAATAATTAAATATTATTGTTTAATTGCTAAGTCATCATGGGGTTGAAATCCCCTTCTAAGGTTTCATTAGTGTCATTTAAATATTGATTAAATTCACCCATTTTCTATACATTACCTTTATTTATTTTAATCCTGCTTAATAATTTATCTAAATACCCATGTGCAACATTAATTAATAAATCCTCCTCAAAATGTCATTTGTTTAGTTAATGGACCCAAATCAAAAGGGATCGTAACAAGTCCTAACCCCCATTAGTCAAATACCCTTTATTTAAAACACCCATTCCCACAAAGTTACCCACAACTTAAAAGGGAGGATTTAATCTCCACCCTTTGATAAAATCTTTATGATCCCTTTTATTCTTCTATTTGCCCTAACCCTTTTCATTTATTCATTTTACTTTTGCAGGTTGAAGGATGGAGGACATGGAGCTTACAAGGCTTTGTGGAAGATTAGCTTATTTTGTGTTTTGGATGGATACACACAAATTTTATGTATATTTTAAATTTGTACATCTATCTATATTCCTCTTCTAAATTTTATTTTTTTGAAAGTTGCATGCTCCCGGATCTAGGGTATGTATTTACATTTGAGTATATATCCTTCTTTTATTTGTATTTAAATGTGGTATACCCCAGTTTAGGGGTCACACACACATTTATATATAAAAATATGTATGTATGTGTGTGTGTGTGTGTGTGTGTGTGTGTGTGTGTGTGTGTGTGTGTGTGTGTGTGTGTGTGTGTGTGCGTGTGTGTGTGTGGGGTATACCCAAAGATTTAGGGGTTACACACACACACACATATAATTGTATTGTATACCAAATCGCTCTTATAAGGCTCGCTATGAATATATATCCGGGATGATTGATAAATATATTTGTGTTTATATTAGAGCCCAATTATGCCATTTCGGACCGTCTTTGAGCAAGGTAGGTCACAACCTCAATGGAGGGGGTTTAAATATTTGTGGGGGGAGGCGGGTTGGGGGACGGGGGTGGCACGCTCCCTCCCCTCCCCCTTGCCTCTGGTTTTATTTAATGTGTGTAGAGGGGAATCTTTCAATATCCTTTCTTTTTACACAGTTGATCCACTAATTTTTCAATTTTAATATTATTTAATAGTAATATATATATACATACAAATTTCCATATATAGTTTATACAAATATACATATTCATACATATACAAATTTTTTTTTGTAGTTTTATTTTCAAAATAATAAGTTTAGATAGATTTATTTGTATAAACAATATAAAGAATATATAAATATGTATAGCATTTGTATAAATCTATATACACGTATATATGGAGTAGTTCAAAGTATTGTTCTTTCCATTTAAAACAATTACGAAACAAAGAAGAATATATATATATGATTTAAAAGTAATTAAATGTCAACTTGTTTTGGGTTTGCAAATAGTATAACTTATAACTACTAAACTAACACACTACTCTTTTACAACTTAATTCGGAAGAGGAAAATAAATATGAACTTTAACAAAATATATCCTTTCTTTTTATAAGTAAACAAGGCAAAACAAGAACATTTAAAGGAAAACAAGATATATATTTCCGTGTGCTTCTAGTTCAAAATAAGAACAAGATCCACTTGCAAATAACATATGCACTAGAATTAAGTTGCAAATTTAAATGAACTAAAACAAACAATAAAATGCACATTCAAATGCTTCTTTTAAAATATGTGTGTGTGTGTGTGTGTGTGTGTGTATACATATATACATACATATATATGTAAATGTATATATGTATATATATGTGTATATGTATACATATATACATACATATACATATGTGTGTGTGTGTGTGTGTGTGTGTGTGTGTAAATCTGAAATGATTCTTTTGTATTATATATATAATACACTCTTTTGTATTATATATATACACACACACACACACACACACACACACACACACACACACACACACACATGTATACACACACACATATGTATATGTATATGTATATGTATATGTATATGTATATGTATATGTATATGTATATATGTATATGTATATGTATATGTATATGTATATGTATATGTATATATATATGTATATATATATATATATATATATATATATATATATGTATATATATATATATATATATATATATATATATATGTATATATATATGTATATATATATACATATATATATATATACATATATATATACATATATATATATATATATATATATCTATATATATATATATATATATACATATATATATACATATATATATATATATATATATATATATATATATATATGTATATATATATATATATATATATATATATATATATATATATATATATATATATATATATATATATATATATATGTATGTATGTATGTATGTATGTACATATAATACAAAAGAATCATTTGATTTTAATCAAATACAAACTTGTCTTAAGGAGTATATTCAAACTCCATATAATACAAGGAATTACAACCTCAAATGGATTACAACTTTCAATGTCTTCTTTCAACCATTTACTTTACAAAATTTGGGATATTTCATTTACAAGAGTTCATTTGTTTTACAATAAAAATTCAAGGTACTCCACACAAGGAGGAAACAACACTAAAATTTTTACAACACCTTCTCTTTTCTTGGTCTCATACAAAATAACTCCATGCAAGACATCACTTGAGCTCCTTCATTTTCTTCATCTTCAAATCACAACAAGGGAGAACAGGAAAACTCACCTCCCAACCTTAATCCAATGAGAAGGAGAAGTCATCCTTCTCATTGGCCCCCGAGCCCCAACAATGGAGAAATAGGGAATGTTTGCAACCATGACAACTTTACAAAGGCTTCCACAATACATACATTCATGTCAACAAAACTTGCAATACATACAAGCATAATAACATCAATAACAACAATATACAACTTGTTGGCTAGATTTTCTGCACAACTAAAAACCTAGGCAGTCATGAGATAAATCTCCCTCATTTACTGATGAGGCTCCCATGTAAGATGTTTATCAATTTATTGGGTATGAATCCTAATAACTATTTTTGGGGTTTTACTTTAATTACAAAGCTCATGAACCATAGTGAAGCAATTCTGCAGCAAGTAAGCAGTTGTTTATGAACTATTTTTAGAAGGGGAAATAATGGAATTTGGGAAAGAAAGAAGGAAAATGTGTGATTCAACCAATAGTTCACAGAGTTGGTCTCATACACATAGATTAAATAAACAAGTAAATCTCACAATATTCAGAAGTAGAGGAAAATAAAAGCTTTTAATTTAAATCTCAGATAACACAATTTATCTAAAAATCCACACAAAAGTAAGACGCAAATGCACCATGGACACAAAGTTCTCGAGAAATTTGTCTTTATTCAATTCCTCAACTTTTTAAAAAATGCAATCAAGGGCTGCAACACAAAGTCTCACGGAACTCAAGAATGTTGATTAACAAAATGTGATCGTTTAACCCGTAGGTTCTTCCTCTATTTATAGTGTTTAGAAGGCAATTACAAATGAAGTTTTTAATGAATGCCACATGTGAAAGCTATGAAAAAGGGAAGCGGTGGCGAGTCTTCCTCCTAGAATTTCTCTTTGCATGACATGCATGATTTATAACTAAAAATAGAACCTTCTATTTTGTTTATCTGCCACCTATTTCCAAGTAATTGACTTCTTCCAATAACTTGAAGTAATGATTTTAAACCAATCACTTAAGTTTTACAATTTTAATTGATTGCTCAGTTGCTTTGTCGGAGAAAATAAGAGAAAGAAGAAGAAAGAGGAGAAGAAATTAGAAGAAAGTTGCAACACTCTCAGTCTTGTTCTTCTTCCATACTCTACATGTTAATCCAACTTGTATTGCACTTCTACTTCATTCACTTTAGCAATGAATGCTATGAATGATATCTCTGCCTTGAATTTGAGATTTTTTTCTCCCATTGAATCATTTCCTTTGATTCTCACCAAACTGGATCTGGAAGCAGCTAACTGTGATTTTGCTTGTGGGTGTTGCCTTTGACCTATCTTCCCTCTTATCCTTGAAGCTTTTGCAGTTCTTCTCCAGTACGTGCACCAGGTCTGATGTTTGTCGTAAACAATTCAGAAAAAACTCATCGCCTTTTATTTTTTAATTGCATATGAGCAATTTTAAATTCTGGAAAGCACTCGGTGAAGGCAAATACAACTAAATTCAATGAAGGCTTCAACTGGAAGATTGGGAGCACATGCACAAGCTCTTGAAAGGAATTTTCTATGCAATGACTTCCACATGGGCTGCGTTAGAAACAAGAGGATGATTTTTTTAGGAAGCCCTTGCGATTATGAGAGCTAGATCTATTTGTGCAGAACTTGCAATTTCTCCTTCTGATTCTAAAGATATATTCAATGTATCTGACATTGACTTTGCCTTCTTTTCACCAATATGAGCACCAATGAAGTATTCCTACAAATAATTCAGACAAACATGGAATCCATGGCATGAATGCTTAATTCCTTCACCAAAATCTGATTATAAAGCCTACTGCCCTATATTTTTAGACTTTGCTTGCATGCCAAACAAGCTAAAAATATTATTTTATTCCCATGTGCACTTATATCAACATGCAGATGTTCTGAATAATAAAAAGGAAGCCTTTCCAACCCTAGGCGTCAAAATTGGATGCTTCCCGACAATTAAAAGAAGTCAACTTAAATAGGCATTTGGTTATGCGGAATGGTTCACACTTTTTGGCTAGAAGTCATGTTAAAAATAAGAAGGCACGGAAGTGAGAATTTTTACCCTGTTAGGAAGCTCCAAAAATATCATCCTTCACTTAAGTGATTTGTCTTTAATGATGGGAAAAACAACCTTCCAATCAGGCCCTACCGCCACTACCAAAATTCTCATTGCAACTTAAAACCTTCCTTCCAAAAAGTGCGACTTGCATAAAAAGAGCTTCTTTCTTAAAAATGTGACTTGCATGGGTGAATAAAACTTCCTTGATGGGAATTCTTACCCTTCCTGGCAACTCTAAAATTCCCATTGGTACTTTAAGTGATTTATCTTTCATAATGGGAAAAAACAACCTTCCATGCAGGCATAAAATTCCCACTTGCCTACCACCACCAAAATTCCCATTGGCAGCTTAAGTGATTTGACTTTAATGATGGGAAAAAACAACCTTCCAAACAGGCATAAAATTCTCACCTTCCTTCCACCACCAAAATTTCCATTGGCAGCTTAAGTGATTTGACTTTAATGATGGGAAAAAACAACCTTCTAGGTAGGCATAAAATTCCCACCTTCCTTCCACCACCAAAATTCCCATTGGTAGCTTAAGTGATTTGACTTTAATGATGGGAAAAAACAACCTTCCATGCAGGCATAAAATTCCCACCTTCCTTCCACCACCAAAATTCTCATTGGCAACTTAAGTGACTTGACTTCCATCATGGGAATTTTTCACCTTCCAAGCAACGCCAAAATTTTCACCACTTAAAAACCATCCTTCCAAAAAATGTGACTTGCATGGAAGAAAGCTTCTTCCCAAAAAGTGCAACTTGCATGGAAAAAAATTCTTCCCAAAAAGTGTGACTTACATGAAGAAAACTTCTAAAGTTGCGTGAAAACTCATCAACAACATTTTATTTCCATTTTTGGATTTTTGGTGAAGAAAACACCAACATAGAATAATTTTTTTCATTTTTGGAAAGGGTTCGAGAAGATGTAGCAACAAAAACTTGCAAATGCCATAATTGTCACTTCGTGGCTTCGTTTTAGTGTCGTTTCCTCTAAAAGTATATGTTTTCTCGAGCTCTACACATTGATGGCAATATTTTCCTTATTTCTATAAAATCCATTTTTGCACCTTTTTGGACCAAGCAACTTCTTCTGATATCTTGAAAGAATCCCGAGTTCGATCGCTTTTAGGCAGTTAGTAATTAAAAATCTTGGATAGCTTTTCAAAACCCTAGGCACAGGGAAATATCAGCGGGAATAATGAATAGGCTTCATGAATTGCGAAGAAAACAAACCAAAACACAAACAAGAAGAAATAAAACAAAACAAAACCAGTTGCGGGAAATTGCTAGAAAAATTTCTCCACTTAACTAATTTGTAAAAACTCTTTCACCGGGTGAATGTTCTATGGTAATAATGATGGCGTGAAGTGCTTTATATAACATAAATCCTCAATTTTAGCTCAATCTATTTTTAAAAGAACTTTATTTATTTAATAAATAAATAAATAAACGCTTATAGACAAAGTCACGGTGAAGGAATTGAGTGAGCTTCAGCAGGTGTGTACTTGGCGAATTTGGTTTTATGACTCTCTGGGGATACCTTAGAACAATGCAAACAACTGCAGTAAAACAAACACAAAACGACCCGCTTTGAAAAGAATGAATTTTTTTAAAAAGGGGTAGTCTCAGATTTCAGGGTGAAATATTGGGGACACCACAAATTTTCAACACATAGGCTTAGAATATGAGCCAAAGGAGAAGAGGAATATGGGAACAACCTCCTTTTACTTCCCGAGTGAAGTAGGGGTCCACCCAAAAATCTCCAAGTGCACATCACAAACACTCAAAATATTTTTATCTCTCCCCATTTTGAAATATACAAAATGCAACAATATTTTCTTTTTCTATCCCCATAGGTGGAACACCCTACTCACACTCCCTCCATAATACCTCACAACTCCATTTTCCCTCCCTAATGGTCCCATTTTCCTTCTCCCCACACCTTTCTTAAGGTCAACATCTACCCAACCCATACAAATCAACCACATGCATCTAATTTACAAAACAATGCACAATAAAACAAGAATACAATGGTATAGACCCTACCTTGCCATTATAAGCTTCCACAATCTTCAAGCAACAAACTTCAATCTCTTCCAATCCAAGCTAAATCCCAAATGCAAGCTCCAAAAGCTCCCAAGCAAGAAGTCCAAGCAAATTCCCAAAAATATGAAAGTGTGTAATGAAACCAAGTAACCCCCAAAACTCCAAAATAACTCAAATAAATAGAAAATGTGGAGAGGATGGTGAGGTGGCTCCATGTAGGATGCCACATCACTACTCCTCCAATCCACCTCACCAAGTCAAACACAAAGACCAAGACTCATAAATGGGTAAGGTGAGGTTATGACATACTCAAACTTGCACTCAAACCTCCACTCCATGCTTCCAAGGACACAATTAAGAGGGTAAGTAAAAAGGTGACATTAATTGCCCCTTTTTCATTCAAAAATACATCATGAGGGCTAAATTTGGCCCCTTACTTCATAGGTATGGTTGGTAGGAAAGTTTAAGAGGTATGAGACAAGTTTAACTTGTCCCACAAGCCTCCAAAAGTGGCTCCAAAGTCAAAATTCGAGATTTGAAAAGTGAGGATGAGTACACAACTCAAAATCAATAAAATCCATCTAAAATCAATAATATAACAAGGACTATCTAACCCATTTAATGCCCACATAGTCACATCCCAACTTAACTTAATCACATGATTAATTAACTAAACAAAGCACATTACATAAGCAATAATAAAGTGAGAATTACATCACAATAAATAAATCACATACACAACTAAATAAATAAAATAAAGAGGGAAAAACAACACACAAACCCATGGCCACATATGAGGTCATCCCCCATGGGAACCTCCTAAACAACTAAAAAATAGAACAACAATACACATGAACACAAAGTTGTCAAGGTGGCCTTGTTGCAAACATCCGATATTCCTCTATGGTTAGTCGCCTAGCCCCTTCTTGTATATTGTGATATAATTTCATGCAACCATCAAAACAATACCCCTTCGGCCTCAAGGCCATATCAATTACATCAAGCAATAAAACACATACATATCTATCAATTAACATCATATAACGTAGCTAAATCATCATCAAGGTTAAGCAATTATATCAATTGTTTACAATTTATAAACATTTCAATTCTACCATTTTCACCAACATCAATGAGATTACAAGACTAGTCGATCATCTAAACATAATCAATATGTCAAGAATCCAAAGTGTCAGTATATAACAAAGTAACAACACTAGATCATCATCAAGTACTGAAATATCTATCTCATCTAGGAGTCCATACAATCCACAATATGAGTCACAACATATCAATAATCAAAATGTCCATATTGTCCATCAACATGTTAACCAAAATACAATAATAACGTTCATGTCTAACAATAATAAAAAATCATAGTAAAATAAGTGTCAAAGAGGAGCGGGCATTACAAAAACTAATGATTATGTATAGTTGAAACATATATAGGGATGTACCCAACTCTAGAAGTGTATGCCATGCGACGCCCTCCTTCCAATGTTTGCTCAAACATGTAATTATGTGTTGGTAGTAATGAATGCTCGAGGGATTCTTCATCTCTCTTGAATGCATATGAACATGCTCAATAGATTCTCTACGAGTGCTCATTTTGCTTCTTCTTAGTGTCTAAATGAACAACAATGCTTATGTAATAATAAACAAATTTAATTCAACTTATTGACACCTAAACCGACTTCGAAGGAAGATAGGAAATTAATCCTACTCATTTTAAAACCCCTGTTGGAAATAGGATTCAAGCTACGAAATACTTTGAACATATAGATTCAATGGGGAACTATGTGACAAAGCGTTAACCTGCAAAGGGACCAATGTGTTTGGAAAACCACCTATTAAAACCTTGGATTGTTGATTTTAAGCTGTCTTGATTTGAATAAATTCAACCTATTGATATTTACTAATGCTCGATGAAGAATTCTGCATATTTATATGGTTTTCACTTTGTTCAGATGATTACAAGTCATCCCAAATTTGTACGAGCAATAGGGACATCAATGACGATCATTTCTAGGCAAGAAAAACACACATGAAATTTTAGACCTAGGTTGGCAAAGGGTCCAAGATCATACGAGATCCAGGTTGAGATAATATAATTCTTGTCTAGATAATATAATAATTATATTGTCCCACACCTACTCAATTTTTAGTTTTAGAACTTGCAGAAAGCAATCCCGGTTTGTAATACACCGTTTCACTATTTTACACACCCAAATCCTCTTTGTTATGACTTCACATCTTGTAGACACCCCAATTTCACATCTATTCTAAATCAATTAATTCCCCTTCCTCATTTCGACAAAAATACACTTGAATTAATCAAATATAATTTGATTAATTATCCATTTTAAAATCCAAAAATAACCCAATCCTCACCACATGTCATTATTCTCCATGTTTTTCTACTATTGAATTAAAAATTCAAATTCAAATCCTCACCCACCCTTCATGGTCCCCACTCACCTAAAATCCTCCACTTATGAATTAAAAATATAATTCAAATCCTCACCCATTCTTCATGGCCCCCAATCATCTAATCTTGCCCACATTTTCAAACCACTCACTTAATCTTGCCCACATTTTCAAACCACTCACCTAATCTTGCCCACATTTTCAAACCACTCACCTAATCTTGCCCACATTTTCAAACCATGATTACTTAAATTAATCTAAGCTAATCACTCCCTCAGCTATAAATACAACCTTACCCCTCCCCTCTAAACACACGGAGAATAAGCTTTTATGCCATATCTAAGTTCTTGCATCCTTTGAGCAAAGAACATCCTTTTTGCCTCATCCTAATGCCAAAATAGCCTCATAATCCTTTTTCCCATCCAGTGCAAAGTAAGAGGATCATTGTTGTAGGAAGGTCTTGCTCCGTCTTGAAGAAAAGCACCTACTTATCACACAATCTGGGCTCAATCCGAGTTTCCTAGCCCATTTCGAGGTTTCTTCTACTTTAACGCGAAGGAGGAGGTATGATTATTGGTATTTTATTTCCTTGTTAGTAGTGTATTTTTCCTAGCTTACATTCTAATCCCGTTTGTAATACACCCGTTTCACTATTTTACACACCCAAATCCTCTTTGTTATGACCTATACAACTAAGTTTCTTTCTCCTCTTCTCGTATTTGAGAAATTACTTATCATGTTATCAATCGTTACAAGTATAAAATCATTGTTTTTATTGTGAATGGTTAATGTTGGAAGTTAATTGATCAAAATACTACCTTGTTACAAACCCTTACATCCTCTTTATTGTTGTGGATTTCTATGCCAAAGATTTATTTAAGGTGTAAATAGGGGTTAGGTGAGACAATAGCTCAACGTGAAGTTGTTTTTGTAGCTCGACAATGAGATTAATGGTAGCTGTTATCCATATTTCGCCCCCGGAAAAATATTGGATCAACCATGATCCCGCATAGGAGGAAACAGAGTCAAAAGGCGGACAGAAAAGGGCTTCAAAATTGGCTAAGTATAAAGGTGTAAGTGGAGAATGCCAAGTGTTAGTATGGTGTTGATTCAAGGGGTAAATAGAGAAAAGGTTTCTAAACGAGTGCCGACTTACCGCGTGTCCTAGGGGAAAGCAGTGTCAGGGAAAAAGTTGGTTCTTTGCCCCTTGTTATCAAAAGGGGTAAAATTTGCAAAATGGCCCACAACTCCGCCCAAGGAAAAATTCAACATTGGGCTCGAGTCAAAGCCAAGCGGGGAATCGGAGGAAAGGGAAAAAGATAAATTGTGGACCCGTAGGCCTGATTTTTGTTCCAATCTGGCTGCCACGTGTCCCATATCAAAAGGGGACCCATTTTTCAAGTTGTTTTCCCACCCTCCTGTACGGACCGATACAAACTTGAAGGGGCATATCTTTCGACTCAGGGCTTGAAATATTGCAAATATGATGCCATTGGAAAGATCTCGGCCTCACCCATGCCATGGAGGTCTGAAACTTTAATTTTGAGGAGGTTAGGTGAAGAAAAATAGAGGAAACATCTTCAGGATTTCAATGCAGGATCTTCTTGCCTCAACAACCAGATCAGATTTGATCTATTTCGCTGTTTCCTCTTCCTTCAAGGCACCAAACCAAGGATTGATGCAATAAAGACAGATTTGGGGAGAGATTTCATCAGAGGCATTAACAACAGTGGTTGAGCTTCAACCTTTTTCCCACTTCTCTCTCTCTCTTCTTCTTTCAGGTTGAATCTATAAATATGGGGGCATGATTCATTGTAAAGGGTTGGACATTCTTTGTTTTGCAGGCTCCCTTCTCCTCTTAGCAAAGGGATTTGTGGGGTTCAGGCCTTCCATCAAAAATTACATTACGTTTCTGCCTCTTGGCTACTTTGTAATGGACTGTATCAATCTATAGAGCAATAAAACACGTTTGTGATCGATTTTAGATCCTCTCTTGTCTCTTTTGCTTTCATCTGGTCTCCCATTATATATCTAGCTATATGTGCTTGTTTATTGTATGCATTTTGTTGGTTTGTGTCTATTAGCAAAATAAGTGTTCATCATTCCTTTGGTGCATCACCTCGTAGTTTAGCTTTGTTTTAATTTTTGTATTCCTTCTATCCTTGTCTCCTTGGTAAAGTTTAGATTAGGATTAAGAATAGACCCTCTGCAAGTTTCTACGTATGCACCTAAATAGAGGAATAAGGAACCAACCTTCAATCTGGAGAGCTTTCCCATTTTGCAAGGTCCCACACCTTGGGGAAAGTTCATGTTATAAAATCACACCAAATGAGTCTGACTTATAAAAGCAGATCTTTTAGAGCTCATTTGGGGGTGCTATGATTCTGCACTAATAGTAGCTCTACGTTCTAGTGTAACAAGGGGTGAATGTTGGGTTTGTACCTATTTTATTTTACAAAGAGTGGCAGAGGTTGCCCTATGGATGACTCCACACAATAATTGTCCATATTGTGGTCACTGTGGTAGTCAATAAGGAGCTCACTTTTGAAATCTGGTGAATACATTTCAAAACTATGTTGCTTCATGTGATCCTTCCTAATTGATTGGTTATGGGATAAGTATGTTTGGTGTTGTACTACCTAAGCTAGATATGCCTCTTTAGTGCATCTTGGAATTGCTTCTACAACTCTAAAGAATCCACATTCAATCAAAAAACCAATTGCGCATTGGTTGGTTGCCCCGGTCCGCATTAACATATAAACCCCAATATATCATGACCCTTATGCCAATAGGGATGAGGCCATAAGTGAAGTGATCCTCTCATTGACATAATAGTTGATTGGTTGTGTAATAAGTACACATAATTGCTCATCATTCCCCTCCGCTTTTTAGTGGTTTAAAAAAATCGAAGAACATCTTATAAAATTACCCCTAAAGACATGCCTTACTAATAGTTTTGTACTTTTCTAATAAATCATCAAATTGATGCATGCCACATAATAAGAAATTGAAGTGGATTTTTGTATCATTTCAAATGCATGAGCACAGTAAAAAACAAGATAAAATGCGCACTCACATCCCCCACACTATGCTTCAGATCCCACTTCATTCATTCTTGTGTGCAGGATAAAAGAGTGACATCTAGTGGGGAAACACTCTTGTGTTCCTTTATTTATATTTTTTACTTCAACACCGACATCTTAAAAACAAACCTCTTCTCCTCATTGTTCTTGATTAGAAACAATTCTTAAAATCTTCATGTCAAATAATTGGATGTTTTTGGGGTAACGTATTGCGCAGTTAGTTGGGTTTTCAAGTGTCATATACTTATCAAACTCCTGAAGACAATAATAACATCAAAACTAATGATTATGTATAGTTGAAACATATATATGGATGTACCCAACTTCCAATGTTTGTTCGAGCATGTAATTGTGTGCTAGTAGTAATGAATGCTTGAGTGATTCTTGATCTCTCTTGAATGCTTGATAGATTCTCTACGAGTGCATAGTATGCTTCTTCTTAGTGTCTAAATGAACAATAATGCTTTTGTATTTATAGACAAATTTAATTCAACTTATTGACACCTAAACCAACATTGAATTCTCAAAAAGCTAAAAAGGCATTAGAGAGAAATGTATTTGCTTTGGCTAAAAGGGCTCATATAAAGGGACCACAATGATGAGGCAATATCTTGACACACCTAAAATCTTATAGGACACTTTTGGCACAAAGGTAGGGGCATGGAGAAGAAAGGAGAGGGGTTAATGGCTAGATAGGTTTGAAGATACATGACAAACCATCATAAGTTGATAAGCATGCTTAAAGCTCACCTAATGTTGACAAATAATCGACAAGTACATAAAACAAAATCAAGCAATGTAATGACTAATAAAATCTTAGGGGGCATTTATAAGTGTTTATCTTTTCCTTTCTTTTATGTGTTTGCATGCATTTATATCAAACTAGAAAAAAGCATGGTGTCGATGCAAGTTTGTTTACTGAGACTTGAAGGAAGATAGGAAATTAATCCTACTCGTTTTAAAACCCTTGTTGAAAATAGGATTCAAGTTACGGAATACTCGAACATATAGATTCGGTGGAGAACTATGCAACAAAGCGTTAACTTGCGGAGGGACCGATGTGTTTGGGAAAGCGCCTATTAAAGCCTTGGATTGTTGATTTTAATTATCTTGATTTGAATAAGTTCAACCTATTAATATTTACTAATGCTCTGATGAAGGGTTCTGCATATTTATATATTTTTCACTTTGTTGTAGATGATTACAAGTCATCCCAAATTTGTGTGAGCAATAGGGGTATACAACGACGATCGTTTCTAGCAAGAAAAGCACACATGAAATTTTAGACCTAGGTTGTGCAAAGGGTCCAAGATCATACGAGATCCAGTCGAGACAATACAATTCTTGTCTAGATAGTATAATAGTTATATAGTCCTACACCTACTCAATTTCTATTTTGCACACCGAAATCCTCTTTGTTATGACTGTACATAACTAAGTTTCCTTCTCCTCTTATGTATTTGAGCAGTTACTTATCATTTTATCAATCGTTGCAAGTATAAAATCATTGTTCTTATTATGAATGGTTAATGTTGGAAGTTAATTGATCAAAATACTACCTTGCCTGCAAACCCTTACATCCTCTTAATTGTCGTGCATTTCCATGCCAATGATTTAATTAAGGTGTAAATAGGGGTTATGAGACAATCGCTCGATGTGAAGTTTTCTTTGTGGCTTGATGACGAACTCGGTGGTAGCTCTGCGTTCTAGTGCAACAACAGGTGAATGGTGGGTTTGTACCTACTTTATTTTATGAAGAGTGGCAAAGGTTGCCCTATGGATGACTCCACACACTAATTACATGTATTGCGGTCACCATGGTAGTCAACAAGGAGCTCACTTTTGGAATACGGTGAATACATTTCAAAATTGTGTTGCCTCATGTGCTCCTTGCCGATTGATTAATTACGGGATAAGTATGTTTGTTGCTATACTACCCAAGCTAAATATACCTCTTCAGTGCATCTTGAAATTTCTTCTACGACTCTAACAATCCACATTCAATCAAAAAATCAATTCCACGTTGGTTGGTTGCCCCGCCTCGCATTAACATATAAACCCCAATATATCACGACCCTTACACCAATAGGGATGAGGCCATAACATGTAAGTGGCCCTCTCGTTGACGTAAGAGTTGATTGGTTGCATAATAAGTACGTATAATTGCTCATCATTCCCCTCCGCTTCTTAGTGGTTCAAAAAATCGAAGAGCACCTTGTAAAATTACCTCTAAAGACGTGCCTTACTATTGTAGTGAAATATACCTCTTTAATACATCTTAGGTCGGTCCCATACGCGAGGGCAAGCTAAAAATTTGAAAGAAAGTGCGGGAAAGAAAAAATAGGGTATTTTTGCATTGATAGGGTCCCATGATTTTATATTTTCCTTAGTTGAGACAAAATAAGAGTCTTTAAAATTATTATCTATAAGTCGACAAAGTATATATAGGCATCAAAAAACTATTTTCATAATTTTTACAAACCAATCACATGGATCCATGTGTCATTTCTTATGTTTCATATATAGTTTTCTAAAAATATATATTTATTTGAATTTTTCAAAAACATTGATTTAATTTTGTGATTGGATGAAACAATTTTATAGGCATGGCAGAATTTTTTGATTAAATAAATCAGAATTTTGAAATTTTTGATTTCCTATAGTTTTAACATTAGAAATTATCTGACACTCAGCATTAAATGTAAGCATTTAAAAATTCTGGCAGTCAACATTAATTATTCCATAAATTTTTTTGCCAGACAATAAATTCTGTAATTATTTGCAATTACATCCTTGTTGCGACGCCTCGGACAGTTCTTGCAGTACTTGTAGACGAATTTGTAGTAACTTACGATCAACAAGCGCTGCTTAAAACTGCGACCATGGCTATGAGGGAAATTTGAAGGTGAAGGTGGCGGTTGTGTGTTTGGCCCTCGGTTCCATGTCGGCTCACAGTAGGGCCACTCCTTCTCCTCCCCATCCGAATTCATACGACCCTGGGGAACCGTCCCATTCATGGGATTTCTCCGGAGCCAAATCCATGGCACAATACACAGCATAACCAGGTCGTTTTAATGGCGGAAAATCAGAAAAAGAAACGCCATGGCGCAATCACAGTAGCAGTAAAGAAAACACCGTAAGTAAAACCTGTGTGTGATGGTGAAAACAGGAAAGAGAGACAAGGACTAGCATTGAATAATGGTCTGAGACTCCCGCTGGTGGTGCTGTCACATTTATTAATTACAAACCCACCCATATCAAATTAATGCATCTCGTCCTTCTCGGAAGTTGGGCTTCTTTCCTCTATTTTGGAATGCTAATCGATATATTTTAAAATGGATTTCTAATATTTTTAACTTACAATCCTTTTCTCCGAAAGTCGTAGATTTTATTTTCCCAATATTCAATGACTCTTTTGGACATTTGAGATGATGGGAGAAGAAAATGTTTTGGCTTTTTTTTTTTTAATTTGATGTGGTGGACTTTGAATTCGTATTTTATTTTTTAAATAAAATGAAGTATTTAATTTAGAAGATTCCTACTTATGTCTTTTCATGTAGAAAGATGGGTAAGACTTAATTTAACCTCTTTTTCAAAGTTCTAGACTCTATTGCAGCTAACACATTGCAGAACGCTACTATGCCCTTCTTTCCGTTTTGCATTTCTGTGTGGATTATGAACTCGCCATTGTCTTCCACAAAAATGTTCTTACAATGAATAGCACAGCCTGCCAGATGTTATTTTATACAGGGGACACTTTCCACTACTAATAACACGTTGCCATGCATTTCCATTACACTTTCATTTTCCTCAAATTAATATTGACCCCTGTGCAATCAATTTTTTTGGCATTTTTCATAAATGTTCATGTTACCTCTTTTCTTTTTCAGAATTTAATATTCCTTCTATACTAAGTAAACTTTATGCTTCTTGACAATCTTGTCATCAGATTTACAATATGTTTCATTAAAAAAATTTATATTCCGCGAAACGATAATGCCCTTTAATCATAAAAACTCAAACTAGATGTTAATAACTTCCTCGAGCTGCATATCGCATTCATGTATCACAACAATTAATTGAAGTCGTGCATCAAATTTGGCTAATATGTTCGTCTAATTGCTTAAACAACATGACACCAATGTGACAAAAAATCCTATCCAAAATAAACATTCACAAATACACTACCATTTTTGGATTGCAATATTTGATTACACCTGCTCGAATAGTCGCTACAATTCAAGAATGTAGCACAATTTCCATGCAAAAAACATAGAACAAATACATGAAGCACAACAAAAAAACAAAACCTTCGGCAGGATTTCCCATATCATGGCCTTGTTAAAGTATGGTCCCATGAATTTAGAATAAGCTATTGGAAGGAAAAATAAGAATGGAAGCTTAAACATAAATGGCAAGTGTAAAAAAACTCAAAATTTTTAAGCGGCAGATTTCTTTTTGTGCCCCCAATTGCTTGTGGAACCAGCGATCCATGCATAGGATTGCATGGGGCATGCATGCATACATGCGCGCGGGGTGGGACTGTCATCTCCAATCCGGCACTATGATAATTCTTCATCGGGAACTCCTCGTCTTTATGATTATTTACTAATGCACGGCCTTTAGTTTGGTGGATGTAATCCGGAAACAAAACAACAACATAACACAAGAATACCATCGACTATGATAAGACGGAATGATGACAAATTTGAAATATCAAAGTAAATTATAATATTAACATGAAATTATTCAATCTCACCCATGAGGTACTTGAGTGTTATTGACTTCACTTGCCTTCCACCAATACTATGGGGAAACTTTACAATTACACCTCTTAATGACTTCTTCAACACACTTTTAAGCGGTGGCTTCCTTCGCACACTTCCTACAATATTTCTCACTACTTCCTTCATGCTAAATGAGGGGGTGGCCTCTCATTTATAGAACTTCCTTGGGGTTATCCATCTTATCTCTAAGATAGGATAAGAAATCCACTCTGACGAATCATATTCCATACCTTAACTCTTATCTGTACATGTAAAGCTTATCTTTTAAGATAAGATAAACCTTATCATTTTACATGGGTTCCACATTTTTAGACTCTTTTACAAATAAAATATACAAAATATTTATGACCTCACTCCTTGTCCTTATTACCAATATAATATTTCTAATTCCTAATCATGTAGACCTACTTCTCTAATTACCCAAACTTTGACATTTTAACATTCTGGGACCACTTACGACAAATATTTACTTTTTACAACATTCCTATTGTACTTTGACTATTACCGTACTCCACATTATTGGCGGCACCATCTTGGCGCCGTTATCTTCTATCAGACGCTACTACTAATTATACTTAACAACATCATATTCCTAATACATACATTAATGAAATAGAAATTACGGAGGAAAATTTTAGTGTCGCATGACCCACATTTTCATGCCTTATATTTTTTAAAGTTTATAGTATACACAATGTGTATACCACACTATGTGTGTATACCACAAACCTAAAAAAATTGGGATTCAAACCCATGATCGTCAAATACAAACAATCATGCCTACCATCTGCGCTTGAGTAGCTAGTTGCATGCAACACCTCTTTTTCAAACATGTATATTATGTAAATCTCGAAAGCGTGACACATCGCTAGGTTGGGTCCCACCCCGCGCATGTATGCATGCATGGTATGGGGCATCTGGACCGCGTGCTCGATACCCTGTCGCCAAGATAGCCACGTGCATTGCTTTATGGAGCTGGAAATCCCCTCCCTAAAATGTAGTTGCATAGAAATTTTAAGAGTTTTGTTGGATTTTAGCAACAGCGATTAATTTTTTTACATAATACCATATTTACCAAATAATCAGAAGCACTAGCCCCAACTTGAGACCAACATAGAACCCCGAGTCTAAAAGTCCTCATATTTCACTATCGGCATAACCATTACACATTTTGGTACGTGGCAGTTACTAAATGGAGCATCTCTAATTTAAAAGAATCTGCTTTCTGAAATAAAGTGACGTTGAACCCTCAAAAGCATTTGATGTGAATCCTCACGCGGTTGAACGCGGTTTTTATATTACCAACGGGGCAGTCTGGGCACCGCACAGAACCCCATGAACAGGTAATCAATCACCTCCATAAAATTTGTCGGACCTCTACTTGATATCCACGCAAAACCAACTTTCCTGCTCTCCATTCCATTCAATTCAATGGGTCAAAAATTATATTCGCCATTGACTGTCTGGACAGTAGATAATTAGCAAAATTTGCAGTACATAATCATGGCAAAAAGCAAAGCAGATTCGTCTTTGTCGTTAGGATTAGCATTTCCTGAGAAAATGCGACAGAGAAAGCAGATGTCGTGGCAATATCCAAACGCGTATGTAAAGTAAGCACGACGCGTGCTCACATGATCTTCTACTATTCTATTGCATACTTTTATAAATAGTTGTTTTTAGTATATTACAGAGTCTCGGCAAACCTGTGTTTTACGAATTTCATTGTGTGTCCGATGAGTTAGGAACACGAACAAAAATCTGTAATCAAACTGCAATGGAGAATGAGAATGAGATTGATAGATTGAGCGACTTGCGCGACGACTTGCTCTTCTGCAATATCCTCTCTCGCCTTTCTCTCAAAGAAGCCATCCGCACCTCCGTGCTTGCTCACAGATGGAAATCCCTGTGGACAAATGTTCCCTGCATAGATTTCTCACAGTCCTTTTTCGATTCCATCGTTACGCTTCTCCCCGCACAGCAGATCGCAAGGGTTCGGTGAAGTATATAGAAAATGTCATGAACAACATCCTTTTGTCGCACTCTGCTCCTCTTGAAAGTTTAGGGTTTCATTTTTCCATCCACCATGACCGTTACTCTTCTTTTGCGGAGAAGGTATTGAGGGGTGTGAGGGTTGAGCAATGCGTGAAACGCGCAGCTCAAAAAGGAGTGAAAAGAGTCGCTCTTCGTTGCAAGTCGGAAGAGATTCTACCGCCTTCTCTGTTTGCTTGCGAGCTTCTTAGGGTTTTGGAAGTTGAGGGTTTTCGGTTTAAAGAAATACCCGATGGCTTTGGGGTTTCCTGTTTTTAAAATCATGTTCGCTTTGGGAGGTTGGTAGTTTGACTGACGAGGGACTGCAGCGGCTGATAGAACTCTGCCCGCTTATTGAGAAATTGGTTATCAAGCGTTGTGCTAATTTGTTGAATCTGGAAATCTGTGCCCCAAATCTCAATTACTTGAATCTGGGAACTACATCTATAGAATCGTTTACAGCAGACTGTCCCCAGTTGGTTGAACTCAAAGTGAAGGACTGTTTCATGTTGTGTAAATTTGAGCTGAATTCTTGTCCGTTTCTACAAGAAATGGATAACCCAGATGATCCTGTAGTTGAAGAGTTTTCTTCTGTGAAGTCATTAAGAAAATTGTCCCTTACCATAAGTTTAGATACCCCTTTTGGCATTCTCCTCGGCAGATTTCAAGATCTTGAAGAGCTGAGAGTAACAGACATCCTCATCCAGGTAAAATTGCTATTTATGTTTGATATATCTCTACAATCATCTGGTTTTTATATATAACAGCCACTTTTTGAATGACAGGACATGATACAAGGGCAAGTGGCCTCAGACTTGGCCTTCCCAAATCTGAAAAAGGCATATGTGCATGTTTCATCAGAGATGTGGGGTGAACAGGAAGCAGCTATGTTGGATTTTCTTCTTAGCAATGCCCCTAAATTGAATTCTATGATACTATGCAGCACTCCAATTGGAACGACGTTATTTACTGATCCGACTTTCATGAGTCAATTTTAGGTTCATTCGAACATATATGTAGAAGTGAGAATCATAATGTTGAAGAAAATAGGTAGGCGGTCTAATACTTAACTAAACATTTCATTTGATGTTCAGGATATGCTAGATGATAAAGTTAGCAAGCATATGTGAAGCTTCAAGCTTGTATTACATCTGGATGCCTCTTTTATTTATGAAGAACACTTGTACAGCAGTCCTTGTATTCAACTCTATGCAAATTTCTAGGATATGTTATCATCTTCATTTCCTCATTATGTTTTGAAATATGTCCATAGATGGATTTTCAATTTATTTCTTAGAATGCAAATGATTTTTTTTTGCTGGGCTTAACAAAAATTAGCCACTGTCTTCTACTTTTCTAAATTGTGGATTAAATGTTACTTGTTTTTGGCTATTGATAAAGATAATTTCTAGTGGTATACTCTGCCACAATGTGTTTGCAGAGCAACCAAATGTAGTTATCCCAACTGAGCAGTTGCATTTTGTGTATTGTGACATTGTTGGGTCCAAGAGCTTTTTGTCTTCTAGTTTTGCCGATGACAATGTGTCTTGTTGGGTGCAAGAGCTTGCTGTCTTTTGCATTCGGAAATGCCCCCAAGGACTTGTTTTCATTGCCTCTCTTAAATGTGAAGCTGGTTGGAAATTGTATTTAATGTCAACTTTTAGCTATTATAAATCTGGAGGTGGCAAGCTTCAACAATGATGAATTTTACCTTGAACAGAAGTTACAGAGTCAGTTAAATGAAAATTATCATTTATAAAATATTATGTTTTGGGTTTCCACTTTTCTTTTAGGCGTCAATTAGTTTCCACTATTCCAGTGGTCTTCAATTTTATTTTAGAACTTTTTCTTGTGTTTCTCTCAGTCGGCAGTATCGAATCTGTTATGGCAAAAGGTAAAGCAGATTCTCCTTATCATTAGGGCAACGATTTAGACTGTGGAGAAAATGCGACATAGAAAATAGATGCCCTCATTGGTTTTTAATATTTTATTGCATATTTTTACAGAAAGTTATTTTTTTGTATATTACAGAGTCTCGGGAAATCTGTGTGTGCGTATGGATTTCATTGTTGCTCTGAGCTAGGACACTGTAGCAAAATCTGTAATCAAATTGCAACAGAGATTGACAACAAGAATGATAATTTGAATGATTTGCCTTAAAATTTACACTGCTGGAATATGCTCTCACCTTCCTCTCAATGATGCTATGTGCACATCCGTTCTCTCTTATAGATGGAAATCCCTGTAGACAAATATCCCCACATACTTTCTCTCAGTCCTTTATCAATTCCATTGTTTCACTTCCCTCCCGCACCACAGAAGTCGGGGTTTCCAGTGAAGTACATGGAGAATGTCATGAACAACATCCTTTTATCGCACTTTGCCCCTCTTGAAAGTCTAGGGTTTCATTTTTCCATACAGCAAGACCCTCACTCTTCTTTATGGAAAAGGTATTGAAGGGGTGAAAGTCTAGGGTTTCATTTTTCCATCCAGCAATGTGTAAGTTTGTTTAATTTGGAAATCTGTGCCCCAAATCCCAATGACTTGAATTTAGGAACTACTTTGATAAAATTCGTTTACAGTAGACTGTCCCAAATTGGTTGAACTCAAAGTGCAGGATTGTTTTATGTTGTGTAGATTTGAGCTAAATTCTTGGCCATTTCGACAAGAAATGGAAAACCCAGATGAACCAGTGCTTGAAACGTTTTGTTCTATTAAATCATTAAGAAATTTGTCTCCAACTGTTGGCTTAGATATCCCTTTTGGCATTCTCCTCGGCAGATTTCAAGATCTTGAAGAGTTGAGAGTAACAGACATCCTCATCCAGGTAAAATTGTTAGTGTTTTTACATATCTCTACAATCATCTGGATTTTATTTATAACAGCCACTTTACGAATGGCAGGACTTGGTAGCAGGGTGGTGGGCCTCAGACCTGGCCTTAACAAAACTCAAGAAGGCTTCTGTGCATGTGTCATCAGAGATATGGGTTTAAAAGGAAGCAGCTGTGTTGGATTTCCTTCTTAGCAATGCCCCTAAATTGAATTCTATGAGACTACACAACACTCCAATTCTCCAATTGGAACTACATTATTTACTGATGTCAATTTCATGAATCAATTGTAGGAATTCGAACTTATATATGTAGAAGTGGGAGTCATAATGTTGAAGAATATAGAAAGGTGGAGTAAGGCTTAACTAAACATTTCATTTGATGTTTAGGATATGCTAGATGATAAAGTTAAGAAGCATATGTATAGCTTCAAACTTCTATTACATTTGGATGGCTCTTTTATTTACGAAAAACACTTGTGTTAGGATTGAAACATAGATGAACAATAAAACGAAATTAAAACAAAAATAATATAAGCATGCAATTACAAGATAAACTTAAGATTTAACTTGGCTCACCCAATGTGGGCTACATACCCCGAAACAAGCCAATTTTCTCCTTTATTCAGTCAGAGGAATTCAATACAATTATCTCTTTTTCATTTTCTAAAGAGTATATATACATGTACACCTTTTTGTAAAAGTTTGCTTCAACCACAAGCAACCTAAATATAACATGCTTATTGTTGGTCCGATCATTTTCTAAAGAGTAAATGCATGCACACACGCACACACACACACACACACACACACACACATATATATATAACATGTACACCTTTTTGTAAAAGTTTGCTTCAATCACAAGCCACCTAAATATAACATGTTTATTGTTGGTTTGAAAATCATCGGGTGGGCGGATCTATGGATAAATAGGCTAATAGTGTGTAGGGCATAGCCTCTCTTTGAGACAAGAAACGAAACTGGTTTATTGTTATTATACCAAAGTAGGAACTGTGCAAGTCATACAAAATTCTGCTTTTAGGGGGTTTGAGATTTCATCCCAATAAAGTTAGTTAGTTCCGACAAAAACAGAAAGGAATGAAGGAAGGAATGGAAGAAAGATGGGATGTAAAGGGAGAAAATAAATGAATTTCAAATTAGAAAAGTCGAGGGTTTATGTTTTGGGCGGTAGTAAACAGAGCCAAATTTACTCACATAAACAAATAAAACAATACGATAAACAAAATGACAAAAGTAGATATGAATATAACATAATAAACACACAAATTTGACGTAAGAAAGATCTAATGTATATAACACATATATTCAAAGACAAAGTCTTAATATTTGTATTAATGTTTTTTTCACATCTGAGAAAGCTCAAAGTCTCTCTTCTCACTTCTATTTTTATACAAGATTGTCCACCTTTGAATACTACAAGTATCTAAGTATTTATAGAAGGAGAAGGAGAAATAAGACAAAAAGAGCCAACAATTTATTTACAAAATATCTACAAAATATTTAAAAGTGAAGTGTTGACTTTGGGGCGATTTTGTGGATGATAACATTTTATGGTGCAACATGGATGATGTCATCGTGTGTGTCAACATACTTTTAAATATTTTTACAAAAATGAGATTTATCCTAGGAGGAGGAAGCTTATTCATCATCATCCCTTTGCTCGAATGGAGTGTCTTGTTTCTGCACTGGAGAGGCGATATGATATTGAGCTCGATACTCCATAAACTTGTTGATTATCTTCTGAAGTTGATCATGATCGGGACCCTTTGTGTGGTCTCCGATGACTTTGCAAGTTTCTCGTTCATCTCTGAGCCTATCAGGGAGCTTGAAGTATTTGTTGCCTGCCTTTATCAAGTATTCGACGAAATCGCAGCAAGCCAGAAGGTTGTTAATAAATTCTCGGTCAAAAGTGACCTCTGACGTCAAACCTTGTGATGCAATTCCCTTGAAAAGTTGAATAGTGTCGTTTGCTTCTCTCAAGAGGAACGATGCGCTAAGTAATCCGGAGACATCCTCGAGACAATTTGCTCCATTTGATGTTTCACGTCTAGGGTTTCCTCCTTCATTTTGTCTATTTTTTCTAGGACAAACTCCAATTGATCAACTCGATAGTCTAAAGCGACAAGCGCTTTGTTGTGTGCTTGCGGGTGATCAATGACGTCGAATTTTAACAAGTCATCGGTCCGGGCGATCGACCATTTTCCGGAATATCTCGTGTTGCACCCCGACATGGTGCAACTCTTTGAAATGGGTCCTGCTATTCCTGGAGTTCATTGTTTGCCTTATCTATACTTTGGTAGAGGTCTCGTGAACTTCGTGATTACTTCCTCACCTTGTCTTTGAGGATCTGCTCTCTCCGGGAGGACACTGCGCACCTTGTTCGCTAATCTTGGCGTATTCATTTACCTTCTCGACTAAGACTTCAGGAGTTTGGCGGCACTATAGGAGGTGCATTGCCCATTCTTTGTAGAGCTTGGAGAAGATGTTTGTTTTGTTCCTTTAACATTCTCTTCTTCTCCTTTGCTTCTTGCAGTTTTCTGCAAAGGGCATACACGACTAACAATGCCTCTCCTTGTAGGGTCTCTAATGATGTTCCTATTGTGACACAAGTTCTGTAAAATCTGTAGGAGACATATCTTCTTTCTTCTTTATGGGATCTGGGTAGGCTATCTCCATAACCCTTTCCTGAAGCACTTTTTGAGAAGCGAGTTATTGCTTTTTGCTTCTTTGATCCTTTAGCTAGGATGACAGAGAAGTCCATGGGTGAAATGGGGACTTTCCTCTTGTGTTGGCTTGGGTGGTCTAAGATCCAACTTGGGCTTACGGGAGTGGGACCAGAGGACGAAGAAGAAACAGGGGTGGAAGGAAGAACAACTGCAGTGGACACGGGGAAGTGTGTCGAAACACTTGGTGGCGGCATGGAGAAAGGGGCCGACACACCAACACTCATGGGATTAGGAGTCACTACAAGAGAGGAGGCCATGGGGCGGAAGGGATTTGCAAGATGAGGGAAGAAATGTTGGGGGACAGATCCGCAAGGGAAGAGAATATGGAGGAAGAGGGAGGGGGAAAGGAAGAAGACGGAGGAGAAGACACAACCAAAGGAGCGGTTGGTACCTCGCTAGTTGTAGTTGTGACAACATCCTGAGTGGATGTGTCCGTTGGAGCACTTACCGCTTCTTCTTTTCTTGGGGACACTAAGTCCACAACTTGCTCTTCTGCGGTAGTAGGAGGGCTTTCAGGAGCTTTCTCTTGAGCAAGTGCTTGCCTCTCCCACTTTATCTTTCCCTTTGCCTTTAGGCAAGTGTTCTGGCCTGGTGGGTGCATTGCCAGGGGAGATGTGGTAAAATCTACCCCAAGATAGATGATACCATTTTTCTTACACCAATGCTCGGTGCGTTGCAGAGTAGGTTGAACCCTTTCTTGGATGGTCTGGGGCGCTTTGTTCCTGTCAATATCTGTGAACGGCCAATCATCCCCTTCCGTGTCTAGGTAAACTTGATCAATTTCCTGATCAGTTTCTAGGAAATCCTTTGGGATGATGGCCACGCCATATTGAATGATCTCTACCAGGGCCAGCTGGGAGTGATCCTTTCGTCTGAGTTCAACTTCATGATTTAAGTCGATGTAGATATCCTCGATCTGAGGAACGTGGATAGGATCGATCTTTGCCCCTGGAAGGCAACCACGAGGATCGAAGGTTGGCCTTGCCAGGAAATTATGCTTCAAATTGAGCAATTCAAGCTCTGCATACATCTCCGAGCTTTACTTTGTGAGGGGCACGTGTACCTACCTACTGTGAGGGGGAATGGAGTTCCTCCCTTCTTCCTCTTCATACACTTCTCGTGATAGGTGATAAGCTGCCTTGACAGCTCCAGAAGGATTAGTTTAGGCCCCGCATATCTCGGCAATCTTGTGGGTTCTCCCAAGGAGTTGGCAACTTTGAGATAGGTGGGGAATTGCGTAAACAATGCTTCCCACTTCATTGTGGAGGTGATCACGCTTTTGCTTGTCCGACCATGAGTCATGTTGGGCCTCAAGAGGCAGAGGATGCCATAGAAGAAGACATCATTGATCTTCTTTGAATCGAACTATCTTTGTTCTCGAGCCTCAACTCTGGATAGTATTCGTATATTTTGACCTGGGGCCATACCCCATACTGATTCAACCCTGGGTAGTCTCTCTTTGAGGCAATTGCATATACTACATAGGAGTTCATATAGAACCTCTCAGTTGTTGAAAGTTGTTGAAGTTGTTCCAAGATTGTATCACTGATAATCTCACCCCAGCCTAAAACGCTGATCGGGACATTCTTATTCATTGTTTCCAAATACCTGAGCATCCACTTGTGAAAGTAATGGGCATCAGGGAGCCCATGTACTCTGCTTAGGAAGGTGATCGTGTCACTCAACTCTTCTGAAAAATCACTGCGATGAATGACTTGGGGCCACCTGCTTGCCACCTTTTTATTCTTGAGGTACACCTCGTTCATCATCTGCATGCACTTGTCCTCATTATCGATCTAAGTCTTCATGTAGCTTTTCTTGACTCACCGCCACAAAATGTCTCGTGGTGGGGATGCCCTAGATAATTTTAAAGTGTCAAAGCTATGAGGTTGATTATCACTTTGCCCTCCTCATTTTTGACACATCTTGTGTTCTTGTTGTAACAACGACCCACCAACATGATGAATTTATTATTAATTGCGCTCATTGGGAGCCCTGCAGAAAAGTGCAGACCACTGCCAACCAATTTATCCATCCATGGGCTACCTGTGACCTTCTTGGTTCTGGCCCAAAAATCGTCCATGTCAATATGCCCACGTTCTGAATCTCTGATATCGAGATCGCACTCTGCAAGTGAGTCAGGCATCCTGACCTTTTGGTATTTATACTTCATTTCTTGCTCCATCAACTTGGCTTTGCCTTTGGACTTGGTTGGCTTCTTACTCGATGAAGACATAAGTGCACTCGAGGATTGTTGTTGCTCTGCAAGAAGAATTAGAGAGTTCCAATGTAGAAGGGCCATGTTAGCCATCAAGTTGTCCATAAAAGCTTTGCAGAATGAAAAATTATCAACTTATGAGCCTCTGGGCGCAAGGCGCAACTTTACTGCAGGCTGCAGGGGCTTTGAAAAGCAAGGTGCACTTTTAGGGAGTGTTGCATGGGAGAAAGCAAGCGCCAAAAGGGGCGCGGGGCGTGGAAAGGCTACACACAACATTCAGATGTTGATGTCACGGACGTTGCGCCAACGCATAGGAAGTGCTTTAACTGGGCGCAGATTTGTTTGGTGTAGTAGGGTCTCAGGGTGCACCATTGGCACAGATGTGGCAGATGCTACATGAGGGTGAGGTGCGCCAAGCACATTTGTAGAAGGTGTAACACAAAGGTCAAGTGCGCCAAGGGGTTTAGTTTGCGTGGCGCGGAAAGGGTTTGCACAACATGCAGTGTTGTTGTAGTTGCTTTGGCGCCAGCGCTTGCACCTTAGGAATTTTGCAATGTTTTATAAGGCGCGGGAAAGGCTTATGCTGCATGCAGGGACAATGCGCCTATGGCACGACTGTGTTTGATGTAACATGAATGAAGATCGCGCCGAAGAAAAACAGTGGGTTGTTTGCTCTATTTTATGATTTTCACTCGTTTGGCTTAGACTTTGATGTTCAGGAGGGAAAACCTAGCAAGGCAAGGAGTAAGGGACAAATGGGTTTTGGCTCATTTTGTGGCAGAGCCTTCTAGATTTGCTAGATCTAGAAGGAGGAGAAGGGGACTTGCAGTTGAGTACTTGGGTTTGCAAATGGTGTTATCCCTTTCTTCTAGATTCATTTCCTTTATCACATAACCCTATTCACCTAGCCCAACATCCATAAAAAAACAAGGATGGTAGAAACCACTTACCCGGTATAAATAATGACGAAGGAAAGAAGTGGGGTCCATGATCATGACGAATGGCACGCACGGGCTGACAAGATAATGACAAGGCGCAGAGGAATAATTTTCACGATTTTCAACTTGTGAAAATGACAGGTTCAATGCGCATATATATAGAAAAGTCCGCATTTAATGCGCCAACCACTTTTTCCTTTGGCACTGGGAGAGACGTCGACATGGAGGAGATTGCGCTAGGCACGGGTTTGGATGTGTCGACATCACCTTTCAGCGCGCATGGCGCAATTTGGGAAGTGTAATCAGGATGATGGGTGCGCTTTGGCGCACCTTTGGGAGGCGCAACATTTGGAGTGTTGACACTCCAGGAAGTGCGCCAAAGGCAAAGATGGGCGTAGTTTTGCAAGATGTTGCAACAATGGTTCTTGCGCCCAACCCAAAAAGGTTGAAAATGACCAAGTTCTTAAAAGTTGATTTTTTGGAAGGGAGTTCTAGGCCATTCAGAACATTAATAGACCTTATCAGGGGACCGAAACAGAATTTTGGTATGGTTACCTACAAAATTGCCCTTGTCAATTTTACAGGGATAACACTTATAAATAAGATAAACATAAAAATAACAATTCCCGTCTATTAATAAGAATGCTATTTTAATCCATGGCCATGCATTCCTCCCAAAAGCAAGGAAAAAATAAATTGTCACTTCATCTTGCGGTTAGACTCCACATCTTCAACAATCTCCCACTTGGAGACTAAGCTTACTGCAACCCAACTTTATTCTGACTCATCCTCGGACTCTTCTCTAACTTGTTTCTCTTTTTCAAGATCAATCTTGAAGACCTATCGAAGCCGAACAACCTTCCAGCTTCTCTTTTTTCACTGCGTTTGTCAACATATTAGTGGGATTCTAACTTACATGGATCTTCTCCAACATCAATTGTCCATCCTCCAAAACTGATCTAATGAAGTGATACCTAAGTTGTATATGTGTGGTTCTCAAATGGAATGTTGAGTTCTTGGCAAGATGAATTGCACTAGCTATCACCGAATAACTTGATATCCTTCGCTTCTTTCCAACTCTTCCATGAACCGTTGCATCCATATCATCTCCTTGTTTGCTTCTGTAGTAGCAACATACTCTACCTCTGTAGTAGACAAGACAATAATCTTCTGTAGTTTAGAAATTCAACTAACTGCTATGCCACCAACAATGAATACATAACATGTGGTGCTCCTCTACCATCCAAATCTTCAGCCATGTCCGCATCAACATATTTGTGTAAAGAAACCTTTGACCCTCCATAGCACAACTGCTTGCTATTGGTCCCTCTCAAGTATCTGAGAATCCACTGGATTGCATTCTAGTGCTCCTTTCTTGGATTACTCATGTATTTGCTGACAACTCCCACTGCATGGGCAATGTCTGGTCTTGTGCATACCATAGCATACATCAAACTTCCAACTACTAAAGCATATGGAACTCTAGACATATATTCAATCTCTTCATATGTTTTAGGACACTGTTCTTTACTCAACTTGAAGTGCCTTGCCAATGGTGTACTTACTGGTTTTGCATCTTGCATCCTAAACCTATCCAACACCTTGTTCACATACTCTTCTTGAGACAAAGTCAGTATTTTACTCTTTCTGTCTCTATTGATTCTCATGCCAAGAATTTTCTTTGTTGCACCTAAATCCTTCATGGCAAATGTATTGGCTAATTGTCTCTTTAGCTCATTTATATCCTACAAGTTTGACCCTGCCACAAGCATGTCATCCACATACAACAACAAGATAATATAGGTGCCATTATCTAGTCTCTTAAAATAAACACAGTGATCAGAATGACATCTAGAGTAACCTTGTTCTATCATGAACCTGTCAAATCTCAAATACCACTGCCTTGGAGCTTGCTTAAGGCCATACAAGCTCTTCTTCAATCTGCACACCAAATTCTCCTTCCCCCTGACTTCATATCCTGTGGCTACTCCATATATATTTCTTCCTCTAAATCACCATGAAGAAAAGCAGTCTTTACATCTAATTGTTCAAGATGCAAATCTTCCACAGCTACCAAACTTAAAACAGTTCTAATGGAAGTCATTTTAACAACATGAGAGAAAATTTCATCAAAGTCTATACCTTTTCCTACACAAATCCCTTCACAAGTCTTGCCTTGTACCTCTTTTTGTCACCTTCTTCTTCCTTTAACCTGTAAACCCACTTGTTTTGCAATGCTCTCTTTCCTGCAGACAACTAAACCATATCCCAAGTTTGGTTGTGATCCAAGGAGTCCATCTCTTCATCCATACTCTACTCCCACTTTTTCCGTGTTTCTACTTGCATTGCTTCTTCAAAACTTTTTAGTTCTTCACCATTTGTCAATAAACAATAGTAAAGGTCATACGAAGATAATTGTGAAGGATGTTTACTTACAGTAGTAGAACGTCTTACAAGATTTTTTCGATTTTGAGGCTCTTGTTGCTCTTGTTGATTTTGATCTGAGAATCAACACCGATTGTGTGCGAGTGATTGATGCAAATTTGTTGATATTCCAGTCCTTTGAGCACTTCTCTATCTTTTATCTCATCAAGTGCTACATACTCAGACTTTTCTAGCTTCTTATCTTGTAGTTGTTCCCTATACATAACCCTTTCATTGAAAATAATATCCCTACTCCTAATGATTTTCTTCTCATCCAAACTCCACAACCGGAATCCAAAATCATCAGTGTCATATCCAATGAAAGTACATTTCTTTGACTTAGCTTCTAGCTTGGTCCTATTCTCTTTATCAATGTGCACAAATGCTTCACAACCAAAAACTTTCAGAAAAGAATAGTTTACCTCCTTACCGGTCCAAGCCTCCTCGGGTACTCCACCTTCCAAAGCACTTGAAGGTCCTTTGTTTATCAAGTAAATAATAGTATCTACAACATCCACCCAAAATTGTAAGGGCAATCCAACATGCAATCTCATGCTCCTTGCACGCTCCATGATAGTCATGTTCATTCTTTCTGACACACCATTCTGTTGTGGTGTTCTAGAACTATCTTCACCCTACGGATTCCATTATGTGAACAATAGTTATTAAATTCATTGTTGCAATACTCTCCACCATTATTTAATCTGAGACACTTCAACTTCAAACCTGTTTCATTCTCAACCAAAGCTTTCCACTTCTTGAAGGTATTAAATACATTAGATTTCTTCTTTATACAGTAAACCCAAACTTTCATAGTAGCATCATCAATAGAAGTAACATAATACTGTGAACCACTAAGAGAAGATACCAGAGCCGGCTCCCATACATCCATATGAACAAGCTCTAACTTGTGCTCCTTCTCGGTTGATCGAACCTTGAGAAATCTCACACGCTTTTGTTTCCCATACACACAATGCTCACAAAATTCTAGGTCTATGTTTTTCAAATCTGACAACTTTTCCTGTAAATGTAAAATCTTCATCTCCTTCTCACTCATATGGCCAAGTTTTGATGCCATAGAGTTGTGTCTATACCTGTAGTAGCTAAAATAGAAGATGGATCACTACTAACGAGTGTACAAATACAAAGTTTCTTACCTCTTGCTACCACAAGAGAACCCTTGGTAACTTTCAAGAATCTGCTGTAAATATAACTATACAACAATCATCTACTAATTGCCCTGCAAAAATTAATTCCTCCTCAAGCTAGGAACATGCCTGACATTCTTCAACACCCAAGTGTTACCATTCTCGCAATTTAACATGAACACCGCCTTTTCCAACAATGTTACATGGCTCATCATCGCCAAAATATACCGCCCAAAATTCCCTTGAACATAATCTTGAAAATATTGTTTATGAGGAGTTCCATGAAATGAAGCACCAGAATCTAAAACCCAAGATTTTTATTTACCATCTAAAGAAAGAATAAGAGCATCTTGTAACACATCACCTGCTACGTTTGCCTCTTTGCTCCCTTCTTGTTGATATTTCCCTGATTTTAAAGACCAACAATCTTTCTTTGCATGTCCCGCTTTTCCACAATTCCAAGATACCATCCTGCTTCTAGATTTAGATCTGCTCTTCTTAGACCTTCCATGGTGTCTAGGACCTTTTGTTTTTTCCTTCTATCTTCCCTTGTTCTCTACGCTCAAAGCATTACCAGATGACTCACATGTGCTTTTTCTTCTCATCTCTTCATTAAGAATCACACCAATAACATCATCAAACTTTAAAGCGTTTGAACCAAAAACAAAATTACTCGCAACCATAACCAAAGTATTCCAACTTTCAGGCAATGAGCACAAAATCAAAAGAGCCCTTACTTCATCATCAAAACTTACTCCTATAGAGTTTAATTGATTAGTAACCGTGTTGAATTCATTCAAATGATCATTTATTGAATCACCATCTGACATCCTCATATTAAACAATTTTTTCATGAGATATACCTTATTGGAGGCTGAGGGTTTTTCATACAATTTACCCATTTTTCCATTAGATTTATTGTTGTCTTTTCCGTAGAAATATTGAAAGCTACCATAGCTACCAAGCACAACCGTATCGTTCCCAGTGCCTTCCGATTAAGAACATCTCATCCTTCATCTTTCATAGCTGATGACTTCAAAGCTTTCCCTTTCAATGGTAGATAAAGATCCTTTTGATATAAGTATCCCCCACCTACATCTTCTATAGTTGAAAGTTCGGCCGTTAACATTCTCAACCTTGAACTTGCTATCTTATGTCATTGCTCACATTCAAACAAGAAACCCTCCTACGAGTTTTTTCGCAAAACAAAATCTGTTATGATACCGGATTGTTAGGATCGAAACACAGATGAGCAATAAAACAATTAAAACATAAATAATATAAGCATGCAATCACAAGATAAACCCAAGATTTAACGTGGTTCACCCAATGTGGGCTACATCCACCAGAAACAAGCCAACCTTCTCCTTTATTCAGTCCAGAGGAATACAATACAATTCTCTCTTTTTCATATTCTAAAGAGTAAATCCATGCACATATATATAACTTGTGCACCTCTTTGTAAAAGTTTGCTTCAACCACAAGCAACCTAAATATAACATGCTTATAAATAAGACATGCATATAAATAAGATAAACATAAAAATAACAACTCTCCGTCTATTAATAAGACAATGCTATTTTTATCCATGGCCATGCATTCCTCCCAAAAGTAAAAAAAAAACAAACTGCCACTTTGTCTTGCAGTTAGACTCCACATCTTAAACAATTTGTGCAATAGTGTTTGTATTCAATTTTAGGTAGATTGCTAGGATATGTTATTATCTTCATTTCCTCATTATGTTTTGAAATATGTTGATGAATGGAATTTCATACTATCTAAAAAATTTCAATTTATTTCTTAGAATGCTAATGATTTTTTTTGCTTGGCATACAAAAATTAGCCGTTTTCTTCTACTTTTTTTAATTGCTAGCTAAACATTACTTGTTTTTGGCCATTGATGAAGATAAGTATACTCTGCCACAAAGTGTTTGTAGAGCACCAAATATAGTTATCCCAAAGAGAATTATTATCGTTTGTGCATTGTAACATTGTTGGGTCCAAAGGTCTTTTTGTCTTTTCCCTGTGACAATGTCTCGTGTTGGGTGCTTAGAGCATGTTGTCTTTACATATGGACATGCCCCCAAGATCTTGTTTTCATTGCCTCTCATAAAATTGAAGATAACAAGAAATGATGAATTTTAGTAGTTAAAAATCTTGAGGTTGCAAGAATTAACAATGATGAATTTTACCTCAATAGAAGTTATAGGGTTATTTAAACAAAAAATATCATTTGTTTAATATTATTTTTTGGGTTTCCACTATTTTCGTAGACTTCAATTAGTTTCCACTATTCCAGCCATCTTGTCCCTTCCGAATACCTACAAGAAGCTTTTGAAGTAGGTATTTCCTTTCCTTTTTGTCCCTTTTTCTAAAGCATTACCTTTGATAGAGTTTAAGATACATTTCCGTGACAAGTCTTAAGATATGGTGCAATAGGATACGCTTTCGACCGTGGTAGGTTTTGGAAGAAAATTTATGCGTTCTTACCTTTGTAAGTCACGAATACGCATTTCACTTCCTTCTTTGCACCCTCCTCCAAATCTTGCCTCCAACAAGGCTTACAATAGATTGTAGTGAAAAAAGTAATAGACAAACTTTTCTACCTTTGTAGGTTTTGGAAGATAGTTTATGCTTTTCTACCTTTGTAGGTTTTGGAAGATAGTTTATGCTTTCCTACCTTTTCAAGTTTTTGAAGTAGTTTTTCACTCCTTTGCTCTATTTTTCAAAGCTCAAGATAGGTTGAAGAGGGAAATCATAAATTTTATTCTTTCATACCTTTGTAAAATTTGGATGCAAGATTATGCTTTCCCACCTTTATAAGTTTTTGAAGTAGGTAATTCTCTTCCTTCTTTGCCATGATTCCCAAAGCTTGCCTTTGACAAGGCGTAAGATAGGTTGCGAGTGGGAAAAGATGTTTTGGAAGGAAATTTATGCTTTTCGACCTCCGTAA
This sequence comes from Taxus wallichiana var. yunnanensis, assembly GCA_018340775.1. Classification (NCBI taxonomy): domain Eukaryota; kingdom Viridiplantae; phylum Streptophyta; class Pinopsida; order Cupressales; family Taxaceae; genus Taxus; species Taxus wallichiana. The sequence goes on along the minus strand of CM031242.1, from coordinate 562,077,479 downwards.
AATTTTGAAGTAGGTATTTCCCTTCCTACTTTTCCCCTTTTTCCAAATTTGGCTTTGACAAGTGTGTACAATTTGTCAGGAAAACATAATGGGTATGATTTTCTACCTAAATAGGGTTTGGAAGAAAGTTTGATCGATAGTGTTTTCCCAAAAGTAGTTTTTCCCAAAAGATGTTCCTTAACTCGTCTTTTCATGTGGTTACATGCTAGAGGAAACAAATATAGGGATACAAATAAATGAAATTTAAATGCACAATAAAAGGTCCATAAGAGTTTACCTCCTAATCTCTCATTTGTAAAATTGAACCATCACAAATCAAGGTTGCTCATGTCTGTCTTTAGTTTTTGTAATATATGTAGGTTCACACCGAGTCATAATAAGGCTCTTGTTTAGAGTCTAAGATCAATGAGCTTAATACAAATTGACAAAAGGATGTCCCAAGTGAAATTTATGCTTCCTTGAAAATAAATGTGAAATTTTAGATTAGAAAAGAGGTTAAAGTGGCAGAATCTCAAGTCCATCTCTCTCGCTTGTAAGGTTCAAATTGTCAGTGTGTGCTTTTAACAACACATACATATTGCTCTTATTGTCGTCTCTCTTCCTTATTAGGGTATATCAAGGTCTCTCAAGTTATTGGAAGGGGAGAGTGGGGAAGGAGACATGGAAGTATAGGGATGCATTGGTTTGTCTACGATATTTATACCTAACCTAAATTCCAAAGGGTATTGGCGGAAGATATTCTTCTGATAGAATGCACTGCCTAAGATGCATACGCATAAAAAATAACATAAATGCACCATAAATGCCATGCATGTGTTTGGACCCGCCATCACACGTCCAATCACAGGTAAATTTTTTTTAATCATATTGGTTTGAAGTAGTTAGCTTGCACATGAGCAACTATAGTTGGATTGGTCATGGCATGCATTGGAAAGAAATATGTCTCGAGCTTAAATCCCATCACGTGTTGTATTTTGTTTTTACACACTATTTTTCAACACTAAAAGACTTTGCAAACAAATTCTAGCTGCCAATGCTTCTACCACTTGGCATCAGTGGTCATGAATGAGTGCATGGGTCATTGATGAGGCATCAATGCAAATTATCGGGAGAATATCCTTCGCCAAGGTTATTAGGCCTTGAACTTTATATTCTAGGAAAGAACATTAACAACCATGTGGATTTTGAAGGTGTAGTTTGACATGAAATTAAAGTCCTTACAATATCTATATTTGTGGGGTAATATTGATTTAACCTAAATGGTTAACATCTTAAAGGGTAAGAACCGATGGTAGATTATCCTAATCAATTAGCTTCGAGGCTAATTGTAGCATCATGAATAATAATTAAACAAAGCTAAACAATGATAAATGAAGAAACAAAGCACTAGCAATGAGCAGGAGAAGGATATTTAGCTGATATCCTCGATGCGTGTTGATCTAGGTTGATTTGATGATTGCAAAATGGTTGGAGGTGATCCGATAGAGCCTCGTGATTCAAACCGTGAACCGAACAACTTCTTGATCCAAAGCGTATGGTACGGCCTAAAGCATACCCCTATAATGACCCTTTCGTATGCTTTGGTCCTCTCAGAACTTCTTATGTTTGTTTGATGCTTCATGTTATGCTCATGTCTCGAAATTTGGATCTCCAATACCGCACGATGCTCGATGTGTAACTGATTCAACGTTCAAAACCCTAGATGGTGAGAGAGTTCTACAAAAACATTAGGTGGGTTGTGGGCATCCCTATGTATCACCGACGTCGTAACTACTCCGAATAGGGCTCAAACCATACGTCGTTCTCACCTAACATGTGATATCTAGAATGCAAGCAACCAAATTGATAATCACGATCTTGCAATAATAGGATTGTACTTGATACTTGCTCTATATTGACTTGACTTTGGTAATGTGCCTTTTGTACTTGCAAATTTGAGTGTATGACTGCCAAAGAATGAGTATGCAGAGTATGTGGAACTCAAGGGATTCTTGGAGTAGCTTTGCTTGTGATTACTCTTAGTGTTTGCCCATGGGAATGCTAGGAATCAAGTACAATGAATGCCCCTCCTTAAATGGGAGATGAATGACTTGCTTATATACATGTTTTAGCTCTGGAAAACTGTAATAAGGCTAACTAGGAGTGTACCCAAGGCATTCAAATCAGAAAAGTGCCATTAGGGGAAGAGGGACCAAAGTGGCTAGGTCGACCCATAATGTATGGATGTTATGACCCTCCCTATCCGCTATGGTCCTCCCTATCTGCTATGGTCCCATACGCATGTGCAGATGGTTTGAAAGTTGGGATTTTGATATGCGAGGGTATAATCTTATTTGATGGATTAATATGACCACTGTGTGAACAAATAGGTTGCGTGCGCATGCAAGAATGAGTGGGTCGTGGCTTGAGATAACATAGTTTTTCAAATTGAGCAAGTGTGGGCTAGTGTAAGCGTGTTGTAAAATTTGTGTTGTTGTAAGACATGAATTACCAAAATGAGTGTCTACATTTCCCCCCTTTAAGTATGGAATTGAAAATTGTGCGTGCTTAAAGGAAAAGTCACTTGAGTGTGTAGACACACTTTTCCTTTTCTCGGAGCACTTGTGCTTGTGCTAGGACTTTGTCTTTGTTCCAATTGTGTTTGTTTTTCTAGGATGAGTACCTATAGAGAAAAGAGTATAGTCAATGTCCATAGTATTGTAGACACCAAAATTGGGTCACACTCCCCGTGGTCCCTTTTCAAATAGCCAACTCAAACATATTCACCTAACCATGACCCTTTTACTCCACATTAATATTAGTTTAATTATTTATAATTAAAGTGATACTCATCCTCACAATATTCATTATTTAATTACCCTAATTAAACTAATTTCCACCTCACCACAAACCTATTTTTAGCATATTTCCCCTTTACTAGGACTCAACATTCACTCACCATAACTAACTAAGGCTTAGTCATACCTACCTTAATGAACTAAGACTTAGTGCAACCCTAAAATCATATGCCTATTCTCCCTCTAACCACATTCCCGCTCATTAAAACATAACATTTCGTTTTGATCCGTGAGATAGACTGAGCTGGCCCAAAAATATTGCCAAGATTTGGCATTTTTAGTAAACCTAGGATTTTCGCCTTAACCGACGGACCAACCCTAAACCAACGCCGGTCACCCTAAACCATCTTCGATTACCTTATATCCATTTTGGTAACCTTGTTTGAGAGGTTGGCCACATTCTCGAGCTTTGGAACGAAGGAGATCTGCATGCAAGCAAGAACCAAATCCCTTTCACACGTCTAGACAGCCATAACCAACACCAAGATTGATCAAAAGACCTTTGCATTCATGGTAGCATTCTCGGGAAGCACTACCGTAACATGAGCACCTTCCCACAGATCAACCATCACCAACATCTTCAACCACCTCTCCACCACTACAGGCATTTAGAACCCATATGAACTCCAAGTAAGTTGATTTCTCCTCTATCACTTGTAGTTGTATTCTCTATTTGCCTTCATCCAATTATTGTCCTTGCATCTATCCCTCTGACTTTCTCTCTATCAACCACCCCATCACACCCCACCTAAACTTCACAAAAACCTATCCTGAAACCATCTCCCTCACGTAGACCTCACAAACACCCTCCAAACTCTTTGTGCAATCACAGAGAGGACCCAAAACTTGTTCTACAACATTCTCTAGTTCTCCACAGTCACCGACACCGGTTAACCCTAACCGTGGTTGGTTTGTCTTATACCAACATTGGTCTCCTCAATCGATATTGATCATTGTGACTATCAACCCAACCTAACAATTCAACCCTTAGCCTACCCCAAACCTCACTCAAAACCTTACCACACCTATCTTGGACCTGTCACCTCACCCTCCCCCACAAAGACCTTTCCAACTCTCTGTTCCAAGATAGAAGAGAACCCAAACATCCTCCACCTGACTCCCTGCCACTTTCATAGTTATCGATATTAGTCACCCTAAACCGGTATCGGTCCTACCTAAACCGACATCGGTCATCCTAACCGATGTCGGTCTCTATGTCTAATAATACTATTCCAGACCAACAACCTAAGTATCACACCCAAAACAACCCAAAATCTCACCCAACCTTACCAAGACTCTATCTGTGACTTGCAGACCACCTGCACTACCCGCAATCCAATCCAAAACCTCTACATGCATAGTATTTTAGTATTTAATCAGATCAACACTAATAGTAATTTGAGGGACCTAAATCAGAATGCTAGCACTAGATTATTTTACTTACATGTTTAAACTGTTTTATATTGATTTATAAACAAGTGGATTGACAATCTTCTAGGAAGTATCATACTTCTCGAGATCTAGCATATGCTAGGTAGTCCAATGTCATATATTATTTAACTCTCTTTTTGTGGTCTTGTTTTATATTTCAGGTAGTTCCTCCTAGCCAAAAGGAAGCTCTCACAGTCAACATTGGATTAAGAAGTCATAATGCGCGCAACAACCTTCAAACCGACCATCACAACAGGTATTCCTCCTTGGCCCATAACCTTATCTGTTTCGTCTAAATCCTTAAATAAAATGGTGAAACAAGTATAAGAAATCAAACTTTAACTTCAAAACTTTGAACTTAGTGTGAAAATAACAATATGTAAAGTAAAAAAGTAAAACAAAGGAAAGAGTACACCTGATTGTTTTGCAAGAGAGGGGGAAAGAGAGTACTTCCACTACCATTGCCATGGAGATTTTATGAACTTTGTGTTGGAGCTGGTTGGAAGGACTTGGGGGTGATCAGTCCCTAAGTGGAATGTGGGTGAGCACGTAATGTGTGTCCCTTACATCAAAGAAAAATAAACCATTGTTAACATCACATAATAATTGATAAAAACATATAAATAATTTTAAAATCTATTTTACAATGAATTTATATGACATACATGCAATGGTTGGACTCCATTGGTAGCCATTTCCTTTTGCAGAGAAACATATCCATAAGTACGGATATGATCCTTATGCCAAGACTCAATAGGTTTCCCATACTCCTCATGTTGGAAAATGTAAATATAATATTAATTTATGTTGTAATTAAAAAATTAAACTTGAACACTTATTATTATAAGCTAATTTAAACTATGATACTTACAAATTGAGCCCATGCTCTTGTGAAGCCCATAGGACCAAAGTGGGATTTGTGACATTTTTTCCTTGTTCCAATATGGTATTTGTAACTTGTTTTTGCTTGACTTGGTTGTACTAAATCTTGACTATCCCAATAGTTAATCAATCGACACCATGGATCGGGTTTGTACCTAGTAGGCTTGTAAATAATTTAGAAGTACACTTGGTTAACACAACATTTACAAAAAAGTAAAACTAATTATGAAAGTAACCACATTTATAAAATAATAAAGTAAATATGACTTAGTTAGACATCAACATTTACCTCCTAGTTGTTTTCCACTCATCATGGTCATAATGCATCTTCAAATTTCTTTTCAATTTTCTCTCTCACGCAATCTTTCTATGCCATAGCTATGAACCATGTCTCGTGTTATAAAAAATAAGTTAAAAAATAAAACATAATGTAATAAAATATTATAAAATCATTCAAATTAATCATTATTCAAATAATTTTAATCAAGAAATAAACTTACCCTCATCCAACAATGGACCATATGTCTCTCAATTTTCTTTCAAAATTTTATTTTTACATCTTTTTGGGAAATCAACATAAAAGACATCACAATAATCTTTGGTTTCCTTCTTGGCTAGCATGTTAATGGTTTTTTTTGCAATGTTTGTATCATAACATTTTTTTATCATTCATTCTTGTAATTACAAACCATAATAAAAGATAAATTAATAACTTGCAATTAAAATAGAAATTTAAAATATAATTTTCATTTAAAACATATGAATATACCTTCCATTCCCTGTCGGGGTAGATATTCCCAAAAGTATATAATAATGCGTCTTGTTCTTATTGCGTAACATGACTTCTTATGCCTCTCTTTTAACAAACCACGAGGTGCAACATATGGTCATGTATCAAAGTGTGGGGAAGTAGGTGGAGAAGGGGAAGGAAAATCATTATTTGAGACATCTTGTGGAACAAATATGCGGGGATATGGTCTACACCTATACATGTTGGATGAGGTGTAGGCGTCGTTGGGTAGAGATAGGTGTGGTATGTGGATTGGTGAAGGGATCAATAGTGGGGACACTTGGGTGACTAGAGGGAGGTGATATAGAGGAATGTGGTGGGTGGAGGGAGGAGGCATATTATGTGCATCACCAACTATAGCCATAACATTTTTAGCCATTTCAGGATTTTCCTGAATTTGGTTAAGAAATCTATTAAATAATTGCATAAGATACAAAACAAAAAATAAAAGTCATGATTTAAACAACTTGTGTAATAGTAAAAATAATGACATTACATAAAATAATAAATGTAATTTTAAACTATTTTCCCTAAAGTTCAATATTTTTTTGTAAGGTTACAAATTTAATAATAAAATCAAATTTCACTATCAGTTTTTATCACATAAAGTGTATGAAGTGTAATAGTGTTAGAAGTTTTACATGGCGGGTGCACTCATAATGAAGTTTTGGAACCAAGTCAAGGCATATAGCGCATGTATAATAGACTTTGAGGACTAAAATTTCCATGAGCTTGAGTCTTGGAATGGGCCTTATGAACTTAACTTAAAGCTTCTAAAGGAATTATGATTGACATATTTCTTCCTAATTACCCTTAATCTCAAATTATTAATGGTCACGTTGAAAATGAATCCAACTTCCTCAATATCTCAAAGGAAGATGAAGTGGTCAAGAAAACCATGGAATGTCTATTTATGTTTCACCTTGTCTTGGGTTTTAACATTCAATGGGGAAAACTAATTGTTATGGATAGTATGTTACCCAAAATATGGTTGGAACTAGATTACACATGGATATATGTTCAAGTTTTGGGGAATCCTTTGTCTTCCAAGTCTCTCAATACGATCTATAGAATTATGTTATTCAACGAGTTGATAAAAAAATCTATTCGTTGACAAAACCTCTATCTCATGAGTAAGTTATAGATATGCTTTACATTTTTAGTAGCTACTCATGGTCACTACCCCTCTTATTGTGCATGTTAGAGTCACATGGAAATGGCTTGTCTTTTACACCTTGTGCACCAACCATGTGCCTCGCCAAAATTATAGGACCTTTTTATGCCGAAGGTGTTCACAATTGGGATGAAGCCTTCCCTCCGACAAAGGAAAATGACGTGGGTGGAAAAAATTAAATCCACACATCTTCGACATATTATTAGTTTAATATGATCTGATGGTTCATCTCCTCCATTCCCATCCACAAATACATTAAAAAGAAAGCTCCTTGTCAATGAAGTAGTCGTGGCACAAGACAAAATTTGCAACCGAGGTCATATTTATGATGTTTATCTGAAATCATGACACGTCTATCCACTCAATCCTCAACTGTCGACATTTGGTGTAGTATTGGTTATTTTAAACCACATTATATGAAATTTGAAGACCTTTTAACACCATTACTTGTCTCCTCGTTGTTTGTATCAATTTTGAATATGTTATTATTCCCATTCAAATTAGCACTTTTTGTGCACACAGTTCCATCAATTCCAATGTGTCTCACCTTTTCTTTAAGAATATTTGTACACATTTTTTCAAACAAAGGAAATGTTTTCCAGCGTATTAATGTCTTGTCGGTTTAAAAGGAGTCCAAATTAATACATTGTCATTGTCTTATTGTCAAAATATTATAGTCTTCTTTGATTACTTTGCCAAAGTAATATTTATAATGGTCAATAGATTAGCTTGGAGTCTATTAAATCAAAAGGAGAAATATTAAATTTGTCTCCTAACATTAAAAAATAAATAAATGTTACTTTTCCCAACATGGAAACAACTGTGTACAACCATGGCGTAACCTCAATATCTGTCGGGATTTGCATTGTCTTTATCAAACTTAAGTAAAATATTTTTCGCATTAATAAATCGGGAAAATTAGTGACGCCATTTGTTTTAATGTTTACCTTAATTTCATTTATTAGTTATTTCAATGAGGAAATGCAAAAACTAAGGTTGTTATCGAAATTTACAAGGTGGATTGTAAAATATTTGAGGTCAACTCGGTAAAAGGGTTGACCGAAAGGGTCGACGCAAAGACACGGATGTGTTGTTGACGAGGATGTCGAAATGGTCATACTTGTCAATGATAGAAACTAAGATTGTTATCAAAAATAACAAGGTGGATTGTAAAATATTTAGCAACTCTGGCGAGAGGGCCGACATAGTGAGAGGTGTGTTGTTGATGAGAATGTCAGAACGGTCGTACTTGTCACTAAATGCAATGTCCAAGGCATGTTAGATGCCTCGACCGTACATCCTATCCCTAGATATGAGAAAAATTATTTATGTTTTTTTATATATGGTATATTATAATTGATAAGTATATGTCTATTTAAATTAGAACCTTCTTTAATTTAAGTAATTATGATTACAAGAAATCCATTATTTGTAACGAGAAATAATTTATGTAAAAGTTTCTCCATATCAAAAAGGGATGAGAGTAAGATTAATGTCCGAAATAAACTTTTTTACGTCGAAATTTATTGTCTCGGTTTGAAAGCTTGACCTCTCTCTAACATGCACAATAAAAGAAGTGGGAATGGTTATTAGTTGTATAGGAAAGTTGATGAAATAAATCCTCATCGTCCACATGAGTAGTCAAGAAGTTGGGTGTGGAGTATTTGTCCTCTGTGGGTGAATAAAATGATGGCTTGGTTGACGAATGCTAAGCCGAATCGATAGGTTCATTGTTACATAATAGAAATTTGTAAAACTCCTCCATTCAGACTGTGAACATATTCATAAGATAGTGCATGTGAAACAACTTCGTGGAGCTACTGCCCTTGACATACAAATGTTCTATGGGTCGATGGAGCCCATCAATTATGTCTATGTACATTCGAGCTTCTTCACGACTGCTCTGGAAGAGCATGCTTCATGTGGCGTTTGTGTCCCATTTGCAAATGAATCTCTCCATTGTTACAAAATCATCCTCCAAATTATACCTTCATACTCGACTATCAAAGTTGAGGAGAATTTGAGCTTACTTCTAGACATGTCGATCGAGGTGGCCAAAGATTTCACAATATGATGTGCAGGGACCATAACTCTATCTTCACCCCCTTCTTCAACCTATTGCTCAAATGCTTGATGGGAAGGCTTCTGAGGGAAACTTGGGAATCCCTCGTAATATAAAGGAAATTTAATGCACATGCAAAGAAACTCATTAATATAAAGAAGGGAATGGACTTTGTCTACAACAAAAATTCATCTTGGCATTATCTACGGTAAAACCTTGTTGGACATTGTCACTCTGATTTTGTCCTCCTTGTCACCATTATTTTAGAGTCCTGACATAATATGCACATGTATGGATGGTTTCTTCGGGGGAATTGACGCTCTTATCTAAAGTCCATACTTTTTACCACCACTAAAATTCATCTTTTTGTCAGCAAATAGATCATTGTTTTTGGTACTTATTTAGATCTGTATTTTTGGATTAAAACATAGAAAGGGAGGAAGGAAGAGATCATTGCATTTAACCGGTTTTTGTATTTTGGTTTCTGAAATCATGATTTTGAGGTTGCTCTTACTTATAAATTGAATATGAAATTTTATGAAAATCCATAGCTTGACCTCGATTCCCATAACATAGTTCATTTAATTTGATTTTAATTATGAGGAAAGGTGTGTTTACTGCTAGAAAGCCTCAGGGGGCTTTGACAACAACTTTTAATCCTTGTTGTCAACATCCTCGTCCGCATTAACATCCACATATGTATCAAATCCATCATCCGCTACATCCTCGTCGAATCCACGTCTACGTTTGTATCAAGTTCTTTGGTTGGATTTTAACAATTGGCAATCATTGTTTTGTAGGTGTATAAATTGACATATTTAATACGATTTTGTATGTTGGGTAGAAAGTGTCATGTTTATTTTTATTGTATTATGAGGAAAGGAAAATGCGATAGTTGTATTCCTATCATCATTTCCTACTCCTCCACATACAATGATATTTATTTTAAAGTTAATTTTTTTCTTCCTAATATCACATTTTTACTAAGCAAAATATTGCATTTTTATTTAAAAATATATCATCGTATTCAATATTATTGGCATGGAGTCAAATTGTGGGCCCTAAACTATAATATGCTTACATCAGTATCTCATAATCAAAATATTGTCGTATTGGTCTCGAATCAATGGAAAAGTGATTTGTTAAATATTAGTAAGTGTCACGTAGTTTGTTTATTCTCGTTGAAGACGTTATAGCGATAAAATATGTTTAATTATATATAATTGAACATTATATCATGGGGTTAAACATAATTATGATTTTTATAGATTGTTCATAGATAAGATTTGTTGATACAATTTTTTTTTTTTTTTAATTTCATAAATTTGTAATTTTAACATATGTTGACTTCAACATTGAACCATGATAAAATGTAAGTTTTCCTTTCAAGTATTCATTGACAACACCTTGCTTTCTAAGATATCTCCACACTATATTACCACGATGCCTGCACACCATTGTTGTTGTAGTTTTCTCATTTGATTCAAATTAATGATGTTAGCTACTAAAGAAAGCTAAACAACTTAGAAAATGGAGGGTTTATGGTACCTCAAATGTGTGATGTGGATGAATGGGGGCAAAGTAGATGATGGATCCTCATCTACAAGCTAGACCTACAAATAATAATCACTAGAATAAAATTGATTAGATGATATTTGAGGGGACTGTCTAGAAAAGCCGGATCAAAGAAGTATTACCTTCCTTTTGTGGATGTCAACCCTCATTTGATAAAATAAAGCGAAATAAAGAACGTATAATCTAATAACATGTAGAAACAGAAATAGTAATCAATATGAAAATAACTAAGATTGATCTAGATACTCGATTTGATTGAAATAAATGTAAATTAATCTGGTTACACTGACCGGGTCGACGGTGACCTAGACTATGTAGAGGTAGGTCGACGGTGACCCGAATGAGTGAATTTGGACAACAATGTGAATATACGAGACTGTAGAGGTTCGAGTGTAAACTGGATGAAACATAAGTCTATGGATGTTGGAGTCAACTCGTAGAAGGGAATCTAAGGCAGAAAGCACTAGAAAATGATAGAAAACAATGGTAAGGAAGGATTGTTGGGAAAATAAGGTCCTGGGTCGAAGGTGACTAGGGTAGGGCAATAAAGACCGGGATGCCGTGAAGTTGGTTTTGATGCAACAAAGAGACAAGATGTGGGTTATGGTGAGCCGAGGCAGGATAGAACACGGTAAAGGTCAAGAAGGATCGGAGATAGAAAACACAATGATTCAAGGCCAAGTCGACGGTGACCTAAGTTAGGTGATGATGACTATAGCAGAGTGAAGTAAAGCCAAGAGTAGATGGGTGAAAAGGTAAATTGCAAATATAAAAGCTGGAAGAACAAACTCGATAATAGAGTCTTTAGCACTTTGAAGATGATATGATTTTGTAATGTGTTAGATCCAACAAGATAACATTTGGAATGATATAAGATAACACAAAAAGCAACACAAAACCTCCCGTAGTCACGAAAATGATCAAAACAAGCTTCCAAGGGTTGCAAGAAGTTTGCTGAGATGCCTTGGTTCGCAAGTGGATTCGCAGAATGCAAGAAAAATTAGAAAGAAGTCATGCATGTGTGATTTTTGTGTTTTTGGAAAGAAATGAACTTAGTTTAATAGGGTCAACGATGACTAGGCTAGGTCGCCACCGACTGTAGGGAAACTTTCCCCAATGGGGTGGATTTTATGATTTTGATCGGGATTTCTAGTTTTGATGAATGGGAAAGCTATTTTAAAACATGTAGGTGGGAATAGGTTGTTTATGGATGTGTCATGGGTAGTTAGGGGATAGAAATAGGTAAAAATACATAGGGATTGAGATTTGATTAGGGTACCATGGATAATGGTTAATTAATTAATCAATGTTAATAAAGATTAAAGATGATGGGATAATAAACAAGCATTTAAATAAATCAAGGGGATGCATTAAATAAAGGGGGTCTAGTTAGGACCATGGAGACATATGCACACGCAAGGCATAAGGGTAGAGATACCGAATTTTGGTGTTTACAACCATATCCCCTTTCTTCATCGAACATTTGACAAAATATGCACATGTTACATATGTTCCTCCTCATAAGAAAGTTTTCTTCCTCAAAATGGTTCCACCCAATATTATCCTTTCAAAAATCTCCTTCTCCATCTAACCACTCTTCCTCCTTTTATATTTTGGCCCCTCAAATTCAACCTCGTCTTACATTGCCCCTTTGACGTTCACATCGCACATTTCACATGTGATTGCTAGTTCTATTAATAAATACTCTTCATGGTGGTCACTATTTATAAATTTTTAGTGTATTGACCACTGGATGAAGTGCCTTAGATTAAAGCACTTGGACCCACCGCTATAAATAGAATACTTTATCCATACAAAAAACATATTGTGAAATATTTGTGGAATACTTACAATACTCGTTTAGTTTAATTAATTACATTGTGGGTGTTCTATAATATAATATTATTTAAATGATCAACATTACACAATTTTTATTTTGGAAAAAACACAAAAATACATTTTTTCTAAATTAAATAGAGTTGAAATCGCAATTTTATTTGTATGTGTCATTTCTTAGAATTTGAAACCACATGCATACGTTGAATATTTGAGATATAATCTTTATCTGACATCTTATTTTTGGATCCGCAAGTCTTGACTTGAATTATTTGGCAGTAGAGATGAATATTGTCAAAGATTATGACATATCTTTGGTGGATTTTTATATTTAAATAATTTTATAATATTCTATTGTAATTCATTGTTTTACCGTGAAAAATTTAGTGGGCTATTGTAATTTCAAAGTTTTACTTCAAGGGAACTACTTGTATGCATGAATAATATTCTATATTATGAGATTTCAACACCTCCTAGTAGAAAACAATTTAGAGTTAATACCATAATTTCAGTATATAGTATCTTACCTAAACATTAGTTAACGATAAAAATTATAGGGTTGGAATATTTTTCTAAGATGATAGACTAATCATTTTTCATAGTTTATGATACATGTACAAACATAAGTAAGTGGTATAGTGAATATGGGTCATTTATTACCATAATGACCCAAGTTGAATAAGTGAAGGTGGATCATTTACTACCATAATGACCCATGTTTAATAAGTGGGCTTACTTCTAATGATAATGTGTAGATAAAAGGTACAATTCGTAAAATGGAGTTTGTGTTGCAACGCCATTTTTTAATAATTGATATTTAAATTTTTTTAATAATAAATATACATTTAATATTATTATTTATGATATAATGATTTCACTTTTCTATTAATTATAATATTAGAAAATAATAACATTAAAAATCATAAATAATATAAAACATATTTTAAAAAATGACAATATTGTATAATAATTTTATGTTTAGTTTTAGAGCTTTTGGAAAATTATACACAATTAAATTTAGAAGCTCTATAATTATATTGCATGGATTGTAGAAATACTCTCTCTTAATTTTAAGTTGTAAATAATATTTTTATAAATTTTTAAATTATAAAAATTATAATTTATAGATAATTTTTTACATAAGAATATTTAATATGTTCAAAATTTGTACTATTTTTTATTTTTATAATTCAAATTTATAAATAAAATTAGAATGTTATGGAAATGTTACAATTTTTGTTGTTGTGGAAATTCTACAATATTTGACTTGTGGTTATTTCCACAATATTCTAGTTGTGGTTATTGCCACAATTTTAGTATTGTTGTAATTTCCACAATTTAATGTTTCAACACAAAAATTGTGGGTGGACTCCACAAAATTGGATTCAAAATTTAGTCGTTAGTATCTCGTACAATTTGTGAAAGTATTGTTGATAGAAGGTCCATTATCTTGTAGTGAATTTTTAGGAAGGGCAATTGTACTCGCAATCACATATTTGACACCTTTTTTTGGAGATGTTCAAATGGTAAGACAATTGATCCAGAGGACAAGGGGTTAAAAATATTGTTGTGAAACAAATTGTTGTGAGAGATGTAAAGCAATTCCATTAATTCAAAAATAAATTGTTGTGAGATGTTATGTATTGAAATTACTTAGATAGATCCGAATATCAAGCAACAATAAAAGACCAAAGAACATCTAAATATAGGGAAATGATTTCAATATGCAATTAGAATGACTTAGCCACTTCGGGGGCAACCTCCAAATGATGCAAGAATACTCAAATTTTGAATATGATGATAACATCCTACTCTCTAAATCCTATATATACCCTGCTATACTATCCAAACCCATAAGGCCCGCACACTAAGCATATGAAAGCATTTAAATAGTTATGATATGAAATGATAAGAGATTATGTTAGTCACAAGTCAACTATCCATATCTCGATATATGAACTAGGATTAAAGGCATAACATGCCCCTCCCCTTCAAAGAAACATTGTCCCCAATTTTGGTAAGCTCTAGATACTTCTCCTAGAATGCTTCATCCTCCCATGTTGCATCTTTAATGTCTAAATTCTTCCATTTGATCAAATACTCTGATGACCCTTGTCCTCAACTTCTTAGTTGCATGTCTGTAGGATTCCTTCAGGTTCAAGATGATACGTCCCTCTTCATCAAGCTTTGGTAATATTAATTGAGAAGAAACCTTCTGCCCAATGACCTTCTTCAGACAAGAAACATGGAAAACTGGATGTATTTTACTTGACTAAGGAAGCTCTAGTTTATATGCCACATTGCCAATTTTTTGCAATACTTGATAAGGCCCATAATATTTGGGTGAAATCTTGTTATCTCTTTTTTATTGTTTCAAAGATAGTTGCTTATATGGTTGCAATTGCACAAAAACAAAGTCTCTAACTTCAAAGCTTGCTCACAACATTGTTGATCAAATTTTTTCTTCATGAGTTTTTGGCATGACCAAGTTCTCTTTTAGGCTAGAGATAACCTCTTGTTGGTGTTGAATGTGATCTTTAACTACTCTTACTTTAGGCTGGACCCTTAAATTAGAAGTAAGGGATGGTGGATGGTAACCATATAATTCCAAGAATGGGGACATTTTGGATGAAGTATGAAATGAAGTGTTATACCACCATTTTGCAAGTGGTAGCCACTTAACCCATCTCTCTTGCTTATCTGAAGTAAAGCATCGTAGATACCCCTCCAAACATTTGTTTACTACCTTAGTCTATCCATTAGTTTGGGGATGATATGATGAACTACAAGCCAATTGAGTACCCAAACATGAGAATAAATTAGTCCAAAAATTATTAGTAAATATAGGATCACAATCATTGACTATAATCTTGGGTGTTCCATGTAGCTTTTGAACTATATCCATAAAATATATGACAATTGTACTCGTTGTAAATGGATGTGGCAAAGAAAAAAATGAACATACTTGGTGATTCTATCTACCACCACCATAATTACACTTTTCCCTTCAAATTTGGCAATCATGTGATGAAATCCATGGAAACCTCTTCCCACCGCTCACTAGGAATAGATAGAGGTTGCAAAAGTCTTGGAGACTTAATAGTTTCACCCTTGTTACATTGACACACCAAACATTCAGCCACAAATTTTTGGACATCTACTTTCAACCCTTCCCAAAAGAAATCTTTCTTAACTCTATGATAAGTTTTTAAGAATCTAGAATGGCCACCCACTGGAGAAGCATGGAGCTCTGAGAGAACCTAATTTTTAAGGGTAGAGTTTTTGCATAAGTAAAATTGGTCCTTATACCACAATGTATCCCCTTTAATATTTTTTTTGGAAGTGCTCGGATCCTATTGGAGATTTTTAATGAGAGTTTGGGTTTCTATATCATTCTTCCATTTTGATAGTACCCAATATACCCAATCTAATTGTAGTATGGACATGGCATTTAATAATTCCTTTGTGGAGTCATCTCTCCTGGATAGTGCATTGGCTACCACATTTTCTGAATGATCTCAAAGTCATATTGCAACATCTTAGTGACCCATTTTTGTTCTTCATATGAGAGCATTTTCTATAAAAAAAATATTTCAAGTTGTCATGATTTGTCTTTACCTTGAAGTGACGACCCATGAGATACGGTCTCCATTGTTTGAATGCATGAAGAATAACCATCATTTCCTTCTCATAAGTTGGTTTTGAGAAGTTCGAACTTTGATTTTATGACTCTAAAATGTAATGGGGCAGCTCTCTTGCATAAGTACTGGGCCACCACCACACCTTGAAGCATCACATTCAACAATGAAGGTTTTGGAGAAGTCTGGGGTAGCTAGAACTAGAGTGGTACACATGACCTTCTTCAGTGATTCAAATGCCTGGGTTTCTACCTCATTCTAATGAAAATATTCTTTCTTCAATAAGGATGTGAGTGGTGCTTGTAATTCTACCATAATTCTTCACAAACCTGCAATAATAACCTGTAAGCCCTAAGAATCCCTTGAGGTTTTTGAGGGTTTTAGGAACTAGCTAATCCACCATAGCTTGGATCTTATGAGGATCCAATTTTACACCTTTATAAGACACGATATGACCCAAGTATTCTACTTCTCTTACACGAAAATCACATTTGGAAAGCTTGGAATAAAGGTCGTTTTACTCAAGAGTGTCCAATACTTTATTGACATGATGTAAATGTTCCTCCCAAGTCTTGTTGTAGATTAATATATCATCAAAGAATACCAAGAAAAACTTCCGCAAAAATGGCCGGAAGATTGAATTCATCAAACTCTAGAAAGTAGATGGCACATTTGTAAGGCCAAATGACATTACAAGAAATTCATAGTGGCCCTCATGTGTCCTAAATGTTATTTTATGAATATCTTCATCACAAATTCTTATTTTATGGTATCCTGATCAAGATCTAATTTTGTAAAATAAATAACACCATGTAATTCATCTAATAAATCTTCAATGACAGAATATGATACTTATCTTTCACTGTGTATTTGTTGAGCTCTCTGTAGTCTGGACACATGCGCTAACCTAGATCCCTTTCGATCATCACCACTAGAGAAGAGTAAGCACTTTGACTATGGTGAATAATACATGCTTCCAACATCTCTTGTACCATCTTCTCAATCTCACTCTTTTGGAGATAAGGGTACCTATAAGGTTAAATGTTGGGTGGTTGGCTTCTTGGTACTAGCTGAATAACATGATCATGATCTCTTTTAGGTGGAAACCCTTTCGACATATCCCCAAACACAAATTTCTCATTAATAATGGCTTGTAGATCTAATGGTATAGGTCCTTTTGATGGTTGAGATTCCATTGAGAATAATTGTGCCATGAACCCATCTACACCCTTCCTAAGAATTTTCTACATTTGATGAGAACTTACTAATTGTGGAGATTTAGCCTTCATCCCATGTAGCTCATAAGTCTTTTCTTCTTCGAATGTAATCGCATGAACAAATCCGGAAGCTTATCTCCATCATTCCCAAAGTAGTAATACATTAGACCCCCAACACAATGTCTTCTCCTCCCATTGAAATGACATACATGGGGCCCTCTAGTAGGTAATCTCCCATAGACAACTTAATCTTATGGAATTCTTTGAATAGCTAACTTTACTTCCATCTGCATCCATGACTTGAAATGTTGGTGTTGGATAAATGAAAAAATTAAGCGTATGGCTAACTTATGATTGATGAAGTTATGAGTATTTCATGAGAAAATTAATATTTTCACCCTTTTATTCTTCATGAAATCAATAACCTTGAGTGTTTGTGTGGTGCTGACTCCTAAAATGGCATGGTAAGAAATATTTGGTTGAGATTCTTCAACCTCGATCTTAGAACCTCTTCCTCTACATTAGTTGCTTCCTCCTCATCTTGTTCCTCATTAGGACCCTTAATGTATAATAACTTAGTCTTAGAAAATTTATGCCCTTTGCTCCACTTACTATCACAATTGTAACATAGGCCTTTTAGTTGTTTCTTTGTGATTTGTTGAGCATTCAATCTTTTCGGTTGGGGAAAAGATGGTACTATATTCATGTGTACTTGTGATTAGTGAAGTTCCTTATTTTTACCATATCTCTTTCCTCCACACGCCGAGAAATGATCTTGGATTTATAAACTGAACCTAGATTAAGAAGGAGAACATCATGTTGGATGTTATCCTTGAGTCCACCCAAGAAGAGATCATTTAGATGATACTCTGATATATCATTCACTTGTAAGGATAGATTTTGGAACTATTGGATATAATCCTTGACTGTACTTGTCTATCATAGCTTGGTGATTTGGCTAAAATAGTTATCTGTAACACTATTACTATATTGTGTTTAGAGCTCATTAATGAACATAGACCAGGTAACAGAGAGACCCTTATTTTTCTTTTTCTCACACATCCATCTATACCAAATGAATTGTTTTGGTTCTAAGTACAAGGATGTCATTACCACCTTTGTCCATTTGGGACTTGATGCAGATCAAATAAATTCTCCATTTGGTTGATCCAAGTGATCAGATCATTCCCATTAAAATTTCACATATCCACTTTAGGAATAATGTTACACCATTGGTTAGAAGATCCAATGGTGTGTGCAAAGGATCCACCCTGGTTGGTGTGGTTTGAATCAAAGTGTGCATTGCTTAAGGAACCCATGTAACTTGAATGAAAATTATTGCTAGACTTTAGGCATGATATCAACTATAAAAACTCCTTCAAGGACTTCTCTCGCATTTTCATGTCACCCTTCACTATTTTCAATCCATTGTCCAATTCTGACATCACTTCACCCTTCATTGCGTTCAAGCTATGACCAAACTCTACCTGCACATTGTTCATCCGGTTGTTCACCATGTCCTCAAGTTGGGAGACTATCTTTGATGCCCCCGAAGCTGAAGATTCAAAATCCACATCTTCCTTACTAGGATTTTTACCCTTCCCTTGGCCTCTAGTTGATCTCCATGTCATGATGTAGGGTTTGTGTCTTGGGATACTATGGTAAGGGTGGAAATTTATGTCTCAATAATTTCTAAGGTTATTAGTGAATAGAGAGAAACATAGAGAACAAACTCTATATAATTTTTGGTAAGCTTTTCGAAAATATAAGAAACTTATAAAATTTCCCAAAATAACAACTTATGTAGCAAATTTATGAAAAACCCTAAAATTGATATAACTTTTGCAAAAAAGTAATTTTTTTAAATTTAGAGAGAATCTTACTTGAATGATTTTTCACACCAAGAAAAATTATGTAAAAATTGGTACTATTTATTAGAGAGAATCTTACTTGAATGATTTTGCACACCAAGAAAAAAATTATGTGAAAAATCGGTACTATTTTTTATATATAGCCGAACCTTCACAATTAGGGTTTAGATACTAATCTAGAAGAGATCAAGCTCGATACCAATTGCAATGAAATTATTTAGATATATATGAATATCAACAACAATAAAACATAAAAGAACACCCAAATATAATAAAATGATCTCTATATGCAAGTAGAATGACTTAGCCACTTTGAGGGAGCAACCTCCAAACCATACAAGAAGACTCAAGTGATCAATATGATGATAATATCCTACTCTCTAATTCATATATATACCCTACTATATTATCCAAAGCTCTAAGGTTGACCCACTAAACATATGAAAGCATAAATAATTATGATATGACATGATAAGATATTATGTTAACCACATGTCGGCTATCCATATCATGATATATGAATTAGGGTTAAAGATGTAGAAAATTATGTAACATGTGGGATCACGCACTTGACATGTGAACTGTTCAACAAAATGCTTAAAAGAAATGTGGTCTTATGGACTGTAATTCAACCAAATTCAATGAATAGATATTCAACCCAATTAGATCACATTTTCCATGGCAAAATAAAATATTTGCAATGGGGTATGGACATCCATCAAGACATAATAGGAAGTGTTTTTGTTGGATGTTGTAGTTGTAGGTGCCCCATTTGATGCATATGTAAAATGTTGTGAAAAGGCCTTGGAAACTTTTAAATGCCCAAATGGAAGCTTTAGTGTATGCACACCAAGTGTTTGACCAAATGAAAGAACATGATATCATTTTTATGGAATATCATACTTATAAGTGAATGCATTTCGTTGGTGTAAAACCAAACTCTGTAACCTTTTCTAGCATATTATCTTGCAACAAAATAACAGCTTTAGAGTAGGCTATGAACAACCATCAAAGCATTAATGGTAGTATATTTTGTCATATGTAGTTGTAAGTGGCCTAATTAATGGTTGAAAGATTTGTTGTCTCGTGTAACATGCCCTTACCTTATTAGCTTCATTTTTTTAGTAGCATGTTATCATGAAAGTTTGGTGAATGAGGGTTGTAAATTTTTGAAAGACATGAGGTTGCAACTTATGTTATTATGTCAAACATCTATGTATAAGTATGCATTATGGGGATATGTTCAAATGGTAAGGATATTGATGAAGGATGAGGGAATTAGAGATGTAAATCAATTCCACCAATTCAGAAAAGTACATTGTTCTTGTAAATATTATTCGTAATTCTATGTGAAACAATATTTAGACATGCACACATAACAATGTCAAGCACACGAAATAAAATATGCATAAGGTTTACAATAAGTCATAAGATGAATCAATAGTAGTTAGATCCGAAAAGTAGTTTAGATCCAAATCATCGTAAGAATTAGAAGAAATGTTGGATTGGAATCCTCAAAAGAAGAAGAAATGTTTGGATTAGAATCAAATGAAGAGTGGGGGAACTCAAATAATAATTTGGATCGAAGGCGTCTAAATCATACCATCGACTATGAGATGAAGGTGGGGAATGAGTTACCCGTATGGGCTCTCTAAGACGAAGAACTAAACAAGATTTAGTTGTAATGGGAATCTTTTGATTTGAATTGCTAAACCTAGGTTCCATATTTTTGTAAGTACGGGAACCGTGTGATAGTTAGTCATTTTTAGCGCTATTTTAAGCACAAATATCTAGATCTAGATAGTGTGATGGAACTCCTTCAAAGGGAAGGAAGTGACATGTCGATTTGGGTAGCATAAAAACAACCAACTAGACATTGTGTAAGTATGGAGATGCATGCGTGATTTTCTTAAGGTCTAAGGAAAATATACATCGTGACAATGCAATCTCGATGAGATCGAAAGGGATTGTCCTAGAAAATAAGTTTTCTAATGAATAATCACAATAAATAATCATGCAAGTGTGAAACACAAATCCAATCAACAAGGAAATACACCATACGAAAATGCGATGCAAAAATGATCAACACAACGTCAATATTTACGTCAAGCTCGAAATGAACAAGGCGTAAATATTAATAAAGGGTAGATGTGAATCGCAATCAAAGGATACCACGACAAGTTTAATAACCAACAAGGCCTAAATGTTAAAGGGTGAGGTTTACAAATATAAGCTACGTAACCACACCAATTGGACACATCTATCGAACTTCGTGGAGAAGTGAGATATTACTGTCAAAGTGGTATCGAAACGATGCAAACAAAGTAAGCGACACCCTTCAAGATTTGGGACAATGTTTGAAATCAAACTAAGTCAAAGTATACTAAGGATGTGTTAAAACGTGGGCAGTGTAACACCACAATACAGACATTTAGATCATGTTTACGAGAAATGTGACATAAGTATCTTAATTATGTCTAGACAATACATACGAGGTAACATGTCAAAAGGAGATAAAATGATGAATCATTCCTAACTATGATAATGATCCTGATGTGGGTATCAAGATCACAAAGGCTACCAATGATATAAATACATCTCCACACACTTTAGACATTTAACTTACCCATCCGCAAACATGGATGGGCATAAATGGACAAAAAAGTGGCAGAAACAATCGATTGGTAACATAGAGGTAGTCACCCTTCTTTTGATCAACAAAGTGTGAAAAGAATGTGTAGGAATTAAAATAAAGTGAGGATGAAAAATGCTGGCCTCACTTCGGCAGAGTTTCGCCTCACCTTAAGGCAAGTGAAAAACTAAGCGAAAGTAATCGTCACACGTTTCGCGATGAAAAGATGGTTCACAACTCAACACTATTTTAGAATGGTCAAAGTGGGCTCCTGGCCAAAGAATATCTTCCTAGGTGGTTCTCTCATCCTAGGTGTTACAAAATTATCCATGAGTGGGACGATTTACCCAAATAGTCCCGACTATCTTTGGAGTATCTCGAATTTTTCCCCTTCAAGCACAGTGGGCAGTAAATGCATCCATCATGTACTTACAAGGATCGCATAGGACAACTTGTAACACTATCTCACAAAGGAATCACTAGTCAGGTAGGTAGTGTGGAGCACTTCCCATTTTGTCCACAAGGTTCCCTCTTGTGTGGACTACTTTGGGGTTCCTAGAACCACCCCCATTGTTGTAGCTTAAGACATTATGCTAAAGGGGTTATGTTCTAGTTGAGCGGAAAGGACGTACCCTTTCCGAAACCCGTAATACAAAGTTGTTTTGAATATGTTGTTCTTTTTATCTTGTTTAATTAGATGTGGTTTGCTTGAACACCTTTTGGAAACCCGTATAACAATTGTATTAGTAGTTTTGATTTCGTTTTGATTCCTCCTTTCTTTGACAAGCGTTTTAGGTCCTACACTCAAGCATTTAGTAGTTCTATAAGAAAATCATATTATTTAAAAGAGGTTTAAGAGTTGCTTTTGATTCTCAAGATCATCCAAGGATGCAAGAGAAGAGCATACACAACAAATAATCCAACTAAAAAGTAAAGAAAATCTTTTCAATCAATGGACCATACAAAACATTCCCTTAAACCAAAAGTGAAAGATGAAATTTTCAATTTACCAAATTATGTTATAAAATGAAGACTAAAGTTACTTTTGATTCTCAAGATCACCCTAAGGTGAAAGAGAAGAGCATACACAAATTTTATCCCAACTATATAGAAATGGAAAACTTCAAATCAAAGGACCATTGAAAAATGCTTTGTAAAAGGCTCATTCCCTTAAGCAAAATGAATAATCAAATTTCTAAGTTTAATCCCAATGTTAAAAAGATCGAGATCAAAGTTATTTTTGATTCTCAAGATCACCAAAAGGTGCAAGAGAAGAGCATACACATGCTTTGGTCTAAATCAAGTAAGTATGGAAATACAACTTTCATCAAAACATTAGACATATTAGAAAATGACAAGTTTTAAACTAATAGAAAAAATTGTAATTTTGTGATTATAAATCCTAAATTTATGTTTTCATTGTATAGTTAACTTCAATATCTTTCCAACGCAAAAAAAATGGAGTCATTTCGAGTTTGGGAGTAAAAGTTATGGCCTTCGGAAGATGGGTTACGTATATGCTCTTATGCTCACGGGTATGCACTTGACATGCACTCTAAAAAAATGTAAAAAAACGTCCCTAAATCTACAAAATGGGTAAATTTTTCCAACAAAGATTCAATTTTGACAACAACCCATCACATTAATATATGAATATAAGACTCAACGCTATCAAACATTAACATACATGCTCAAGAATTTAAGATTTTCAAGAAATTGGCAAAACTAGCATGTAAAATGATGAAAAAGTAAGCTCTAAAATGAAAAACATGATGAAATCTTGAAATTTTCTCACCAAGATTTAATTTTGACAACAACCCACCACTTTAATGTGTAAATAGAAGACTCAACACTATCAAACACTAACCTACATGTTCAAGAATTTAAAATTTTCAAGAAATTGACAAAACTAGCATGTAGAATGTTGAAAAAGTAATGATCCGAAAATAGTCGATTATTACTACTCGATCTCGACCCTTGTAGGCTTTAATTATTTGCTGATAATTTACTCCTTTTAAGTAATCAATTTAAAATAATGCAAGACAATAATGACAATTGCACACAAATTGATTACGGAGTTCGGGTTCATGGTCGAACCATTCCACTAGTCAAAACTTGTAAGTTACAATAGTACTTTCACAAGAAAACCTAATGGAATTTTACTTGCCTATCAGTACACCAGTTCTTTGAAAAACTTCCAATGATCAGTCGAATTGTTCTTCACCTTCCTGATGCACAATCTCCTTCGGCTTCGATCGGCCTTCCCGACGCTATCAATGCGACGCTAGCACTCTGGTCGACAATCCAGGATTTGCAAGTAATTGGTGTGGCTCAATGGGCCTATTGGGTAGTTTATAATTTACTCCCAATCACAAATATTTCATCTACTATTGCCTAAAATAATAGGCCAATAGACAATACTTGTTGACACATCCCACAAATAAGCTTAACAAATAATAAGCTTGTTGGACTCGTGTGTGTTACAATAGAATGGGTTCCCTATTTATACAAAAATAGGGCCCTTAAAAAATGCAATATAATTTATCCTAAGGCTATTTTTAAACCTTAGCCTCACCCGTAGCAAAATTAATGGGATAACATACCCATATAGGGCGGTTTGCATTTTTAATGGGATAAATATCCATTTTAGCGGCTAAGGAGAGGGGGAGCGGTTTTGAATGTTTTTAATGGGATATAATCCCAAATGGAGTGGCATATATTTGGGTAAGGTTTAATAACCCTTATCCTCTCCATTCTTCACGTGGATAATACCACACATGGCTTTAAGCCCCCAACAACCGCTTCACCACCTTCTCTCCTCCACGTGGAAGCATAGCATATTGGCGGCTTATACTAATGTTTGAACATTAATATATGTGTGTGTGTGTGTGTGTGTGTGTGTGTGTGTGTGGCATTTGGAAAGTGGACTTACCAAGTAAATATAATTTTGACCCATGTAATGTGGTATGGAAATAATTAACTCGGTCAATAGTATATATTCCACTTGTCGTCTCCCGATAGGAAAATCGAGCGAATTCGATGAGTCAAACAACTCCCTTTGCCTTTTTATCACGTGCCATAGTGCCATTGGTCCAATATTGACCAAGTGGACCAGATTTGACTTTCCCATTGACTAAACTTTGACCGGACATAACTAGAGCTCCCGATGTTCATTTGCAGTGTTCTCAGTCGTTGAAAAGCTCTCGAGATGATCTTCTGCACCGCCACCATTTAGGGATGTTTAGGGAACTTTTGAAAATGATCCCCTACTCAAGTAAGCTCTAAAAATGAAAACATGGAAAAATCTTGAAATGTTCCCATCAATTCTAATTTTGACAAAGACTTCACCTCCTCTATACCTACAAGGAAGACTCAACACATGCAAACTCAACAAAACAAGTTAGATCAACATGTGTAAAAAGGGTTAGTAACCAAAAATGAAACTTAACTACAAAAACTTGAAATTAAGTGTAAAGGACAATGGAGTAAGTCCCACCGAGCATGCCAAATGCGTGCATGTATAATTTGCTTAATACTAAATCAAATGAAGTAAGAACTACCACCTAAAATAGTTCTACAATTTAGGTAAAACAAAGCATAAACACTCTCAAGATAGAGAACTAAGCAAGATTTAAACTAACATTATAACTTTGAAAACATGAGATCAAAACTATGCATGCTATTTTAACATCTCTACTCTCTAGATTACCAACAAGAATGAATGGACGTATTTAGCTCCAATGGCAATAAAAATTGCTCTGTTTGATCCTTAAAGAATGCAAAAATAGGAAGCTTTACCTCTTAACAATGGTGACCTCTCAAGAAAATAAAAGGCGAGCTCTTAGTCTCTTTACTATATGCTTTGCATTTACTCTCTTAAGAAGTTTAGGTGTAGATATAAAGGTAGAAGGAGGGCTCCTTATATAGCCCAATGGATAAAGGAAATACTTCATCCCTTTCGCATGTGGGATAAAGGTAAAACATGATTAGGAATGGATAAGGTTGCTTTATAAAAGGTAACTTTACTTTAGAAGGGTTTAATTTATACTTAGCAAGTCATGGGAGTTAAGAGGTGTTTTAATTAATCAAAGGTGATTAATTAATAGTAGTAGATGTAAGCTTATAGAAGCTAATTAGAGGAATATTAGTACGATTTAGGCTATTAGAAGGGGATTAAATCAATTAAATATTGATTTATTGGCTAAATGAAGGGGATAGCTAATTAATTAATAATAATTAATTAGTCCAGATAGAAGGGGTGATTTATTAATGGAAGGTCGTTAATTAGGGTATTTGTTGGATAGGCAACTTAATTAATTAGCGTAGTGTAATTAATTAATGCCGATATGAGGGAAAATGAGCGTTATTGATGATTTGTTGCCAATTTGCAAGAAGGGGGATAATTAGCGTAATTTAAGTATTTAAATTGCTTGGGCGTAATTATGGGTGTCTACAATCATGCAAGTTTGGTGAATGAGGGTTGTAAATTTTGAAAGACATGAGGTTGCAACTTATGTTATTATGTCAAACATCTATGTATAAGTATGCATTATGGGGATATGTTCAAATGGTAAGGATATTGATGAAGGATGAGGGAATTAGAGATGTAAATCAATTCCACCAATTCAGAAAAGTACATTGTTATTGTAAATACTATTCGTAATTCTATGTGAAACAATATTTAGACATGCACACATAACAATGTTGAAGCACACGAAATAAAGTATGCATAAGGTTTACCTAGTCATATTCTTCGAGTTGTTGTGGTTGTGTCTATTGTAACCTATGTCTTTGTCTTCCATCCTTGGGGGTAGTTATCCTCTCTAAATTACGTTCCATGTGAGGTGTATCCTCAATATATATATTTGTGTCTCGAAGAGGAATTATCGGGAAAAGTATGTTTTAGTGCTCATATTATATTTGGGTGGATATATTGTAAGATGAGAAATTGGTGTGTGAGTTAATAATGTAATATTAATGTTACATGTGTAACTATTCACTATAGGATAATTTGGGGAGTAAATTGTTACATGAGTAACAACACACTAGTAATAGGATTGTTGAGATTTATGTGATTGCAACTCTTTCCTTGTTTATAAGAGATTAAAATCATATATATTGGATTCTAATCTATGATGTAAAGAGTCCCAAATAAATTGATTAAAGATCATTATTGGGTCTTAGAATTTGAGTTTATTTACAAAGACTCTGAATAAATTTACATTTGGTACCAAAGCGGAATCAATTGAGATGAGAGTTTTGTGAAAGACCTATTCATAAAGGTTCGTATTGTTTTTATTTCCTATGGATTTGTATTTCCATTGAGTTTTGAAGTCCTCTTTGGAATTGGATTTTTGCATTGTCTCAATTACACATAGTTATGACATTTTCTTGCATTCCATGCATCTTCCAAGTTTCCTTCCTAAACCGTAGTTTGTGTTTTTCAATTACCATCGCCATATCAATACAAAAATGTCATGTCAAAGTTGTGTATATCTCTTCAATACATGTCATACTAAGCGGGATTGGATCAAGATTTGATCATTGGGAATACATGCTTCCATTAGCTTCTATTACAAGTTCTTTGTTGTTATTACACTATACCGAGACTATATTAGTGGGGACTTGTGTTTCATTGGCATCAAAAAGGCCATGATATTCGGTATTCAAATCCATTTTGATCAAATGGGTTCTTTGCAATACATTGAGGCTTCATTTCTAGATGGACATGTATCCACTTTTATGTGTGCTTGCAAGTTATGATTCTATCTTTCATGGGTTTGAAATGCATTGACAACAATTTAGATAGCTTCGAATTATTGATTCGATTGTGTTCACGTTACTCAATAGTCAACAAACTTTGCATGTCGGTGAATGGTTCTTACCAGATTTTCATGTTGTAAAATGTAAAGTGAGTCCTTTGTTTATGTCATTGTTGTGTGCATTTGATGTTAATTTTGTTTATAGTATTGTTAAAAATTGATATTAGTTTGTTTTCAATGGTCACTTTTATGTTATTGTCAATGTATGCCAACTAGTTTCAATATCTTATTTTAAAGAGTAAAATTTTGACGTACTTTTATTATTATTGTACTTGTAATAATTATGTCATCAAAATTATTTTTGTATTTGGACGTATTATCGTGTGAAACCGACATCCTTGGCTATTTGTCTAAATTGTGGAAGGTCATAATGGAGAAATTTAGTCATGTCAAAAAAATTGATGGAAAGGATTTCCATACTTGGAAAGTTCAGACCCAACTTATGGTAATTAATAAAGATATGTGGGATATTGTGGATGGAAAAATAAAGAAATCACGTAATAAAGATGAAGCAACAAAATGGGAGAGTACAGATCGAAAAGGTACAACAATTATTGGATTAGGGTTATACGATGCAATATAGACCTTTTAGAAACTTTAAACTTCATCTAGAGGACATTGAAAAAGTTATTGAGGTCGCAAAACAAGAAGTGAAATAGTAGTGCTCAAGAAGAATCTATTTGGGCTTAAGATGTAAGAAGGTGAAAGTATGGCTGAACACATCGGTAAGTTTCATTCAATTTTAAATTAGTTAGCTGGAATACAATTTGATGTGCATGATGATGATGAAAAATTTGTGCTACTCAATAACATGTCATCCATATATTCTAGCACGATCTTTACAATGAGTAAAATAAATCCAAATATAAAATATTTGATTTCTTCTCTGATAGAGGAAGAAAATAAAACTATGAAAATTGAACCAAAGGAAAGTGAATTGTATGGGAGACATGATAAATCATATGCTAAAAGGAGATCCAAACCATTTTCTATGTATGGATCAACTTATAAAGATACAACGGAATAATTTGTTTGTTAGTATGGAAAATAAACCGGTCACTTGTTTGTCAACTAGTGGAAAAGAGCACAAGATTTACTTGATGGGAAACTAAAAGAAAATGCAATGGTTGTTGATGAAGAAGAAGAGAGTGAAGAGGAAGCAAATACCACTCACACATAAAACCAAAGTGATGAAGACTACCTCTATTAGATAACTTTCTATTTAAGAAAGGAGGCTTAGGAGGCTAAAGGTCAATCAATGACCTCTCGTCACCACAAGCGACGGGGTCACACAATAATATTATGGAATTTTATTTTTGTTGTGTGTAATAAAAACATAATTTCATTCCTATTCAAGATTTGTATTATGAATGTAACCCCGAAGGAATTGTAGAAAGATATAATCACAAGTAAAAAAGTAACAACATGATACTTAAAGAGGATGAACATAGGTTCATACCTAAGTTTTTGGTTAACCATTGTAAAACCATGAAGGTTGTGTAGATGGTTCTTGCTTGAGTTCCCACACTGAGTAGGTCATATGTGTTCCCTACAGTGAATGGTTGATAAGTAAATGGTTCCTGTTCATGGTTCCCACACTAACTCAGTCATATTAGTTCCCAACAAAGTGCATGGTCAATGAGAAGTTGATGAGTTCCTTCTCTACCTTCATTTTGAGTTGTGTAACAAGATTATGAGCACTCAGGTAGAATATTGTAAATAGTAATGTAATTATTTTTCTACCATGTTCACACTAAGGGGGAATGTTAGGAAAAATATGTGTTAGTGCTAAAATTATAGTTGGGTGGATATATTGAAGGTGAGAAATTAGTTTTGATTTAATAATGTTATATGAATGTTATGTATGTAATTATTCACTATTGGATAATTTGAGGAGTTTGTTGTTACGTGAGTAACAACACAATAGTAATAGGATTGTTAAGAGTTATGTGGTTATAACTCTCCCTTATTTACATGATATTAGAATCCTATATATTGGATTTTACTTTATAATGTAAAGAGTCATGAATAAATTAATCAAGCAGATCATTATTATGTGGTAGAGTTTGAGTTTATTTAAACAAAATTTGACCAAATTTATCGGAATCATCTACACCTTCAAAGGTATGCCCCCTCGTAAATGTTTGTAAATCGGCATTAAGCTTGGAGGATGCTCTACAACATTCATTCCCTTTTAGAGCTCTCTTTCTCCATCTTGTCAATAATTGTTTCCCTCCTTTGTTGATGGCTTCTTTCCATCCTTTCATTCAATTTCCTCTAGCAAACATTTTATTGCAAATCCCACAAAACACCTATTATAATGGTCCAAAAAAATCTACAACAATTCCTTACAAAATTAGACCACAAACATACCAAAGAACCCGTAAAAATTCTTCACACTACCCCACAACAATGAAAATGATTGCAAAGTGTTTTGGAGGCCCACAAAATATCCCAATGCGAATGGAAAGGAATGATAACAATGTGTTTGGCGTGTTAGTGTTTATTTATTTGTTTTATGTTTAAGGGGATGTTAGGAAATTTACCCTAACGTAATAACCATTAAGTCACATTTAGAGTTATCCTAATGTCTCTCAGTAAATGTGCTTTACCGTCCTAAGTTATTTTGTTAAAAATCATGTATATTTTAATGATTTTTTAATTAAATGGTGAAGAAATTGTGTCTCGAGTGGTGCAATGAAGATGTCGAAGGAATAACGTTGTGTTATGGTGTTGTGCTATGATGTCACATTACGGTATCGTGTTAGGGTGTCATGTCATTGTGTCTCGTTAGTGTGTGTCGTGGTTGGTTGTTGTGTCAATGTGTCATGTTAGTGTGACATGTAAGTGTGTCGTGTTAGGGGTGTCATGTTAATGTGTTGTATTTTGGAGTCATGTCGGTGTGTCACATTAGTGTGTTATGTTAGTGTGGCATGTTAGGGTGTCACATTTGGGAGTCATGTCAATGTGTCACATTAGGGAGTCATATTAGTGTGTCACGATTAGAAATTAAGTCAAATTTGGGGAAATTGGGTCAAATTAGGGGAAACATGTCAAAAATAAGGTAAAGGGTGTCATGTTCATGTGTATTTTAAAATTATCAAATTAGGGTGTCGATTTAGATTTTATTAGGTTAAATAAGGGGAAATTAGGTCAAATTAGGGAAATTAGTGTGTCATTGTAAGTTGTCAAATTTGGGTGTCAATTCATATTTCATTAGTGTCAATTGGGGAAATATTTCATTAGGTCAAATTAGGTCCAATTTGGAGAAATTGGATCACATTTGGGGAAATTATGTCCAATTTGGGGAAATTAGGTCAAATTTTGAGAAATTACATCAAATTTGGAGGAAATTAGGTCACCTTTGGGGAGATTAGGGAAATGAGACAAAATTAGGGGAATGTGTGTCATGTAAGGGTGCCTATCTAAGTTGTCAAATTTAGGCATCAATTCAACTTTCATTAGGTAAAATTTGGGGATATCATGTCCAATTTGGGGAAATCAAGTAAAATTTGGGAAAATTGGGTCAAATTTGGGGGAATTAGTTCAATTTTGGGGAAATTACATCAACTCTATGGGGAAATTAGGTCAAATTAGGGGAAACAAGTCAAAATTAGGGGAATGTGTGTTGTGTTAGGTGTTAATCTAAGTTGTCAAATCCAGTGTCGATGTAAGTTTCATTAAGTCAAAGTTTGGGATAGAGGTCAAATTTAGGGAACTTAGCTCAAATTTCGGGAAATTAAGTCAAATTTAGGGAAATTAGTTCAAATTTGTGGAAATAAGTTTAATTTGGGGGAAATTACGTCAAATATAGGGAAATTAGAAGAAGTTAGGTCAATTTAAGGGAAATAAGTCAAAATTAGGGGAATGTGTGTCGTGTTAGGGTGTCGTTTTAAGTTGTTAAATTTAGATGTCAATTCAGTTTCATTAGGTCAATATTGGGGATATTAGGTCAAATTTGGGGAAATTAGGTCAAATTTGTGAAAATTAGGTCACCTTTAGCGAAATATTCTCACATTTGAGGAAATCTAGTCAACTTTGGGGAAATTAGGTCAAATTTGGGGAAATTAGGGAAGTTGAGTCAATTTATGGGAAAAGAGTCAAAGTTAATGGAATGTGTGGTGTTAGGGTGTCGATCTAAGTTGTCAAATTCAACTATTGATTCAAGATTCATTAGGTCAAGATTAGGAAATCATGTCAAATTTGGGGAAATTAGGTCAAATTTGAGGGAATTAGGTCCCATTTGGGGAAATTAGGTCAAATATTTTAGAAATTAGTTCAACTTTAAAGAAATTAGGTTACGTCGAAGAAATTAGGTCAAATATGGGGAAATTAGGAAACTTGGTCAATTTAGGAGAAATGAGTCAAAATTAGGGGGTATGTGTGTTGTGTTAGGGCATCAATCTAAGTTTTCAAAATCAAATGTCAATATAGGTTTCATTACGTAAAATTTGGGGATATTAGATCAATTTTTGGGATATTAGGTCCAATTTTGGGAAATTATGACAACTTCGGGAAATTAAGTCTAATTTAGGGACATGAGGTCAAATTTGAGAAAATTAGGTCAAATTTGAGAAAATTATTTCAAATTTGGGAAAATTAGTTCAATTTTTGTGGAAATTAGGGAAGTTAAGTTAATTTAGGGAACAAGTCAAAATTAGCAGAATGTGTGTCATGTTAGGTTATCGATATAAGTACTAAAATTTAGATGTTGATTTAGGTTTCATTAGGTCAAAATTGGGAATATTAGTTTAAAGGAAATTAAGTCCAATTTAGGGAAATTAGTTCAAATTTGGGGAAATTAGGTCACATTTGGACTCCTTAAAGTCATTTGATTAAGACGGGAATAAAAGACAGGAAAAAATAAACTAATAAAGACACCCTAATATCCCCTACTAAAGACACCCTAACGTCACCATTAAAGTCCTCCTAAAGTCCCCAATAAATTCATTCTAACGCTCCCATTTAAGACACTCTAAAGTTATTGTTTTAATACATTGTTAAATTCATCATTTAAGTCATCCTAACGTCCCTAGTAAAGGCACTCTAACATTAGGGCTTAAAAGACACCCTAACGTCTCCAAGTAAAGTTATCTTACATTTACGACTTTAATTTTGACTTTAGGGTTTGGAAATTTCCTCTTGTGAATTTAATGTGACTTAACGGTGACATAAGATTGCTACTTTAATTGGTCAAAATGTTGTAGTGAAGAAGGTATGACTTCTTTGTATTAGGTTGAAAGATCATGCATGTTTATAGTCGGAACATGTGCAAATTGAAATAATGCATAGAGGCAAAGATAAGATCCAGATTTGGGATAGATTGGTCATGAAGTTGAGTCCTAGTTCATGCTAGTAGATTACCACTCATAACTATTCAAGAAATTACAAAATTTGTGTCAAAAGGAATTAAATGTGAAGAACTACATGGAAGAGTTATATAGACTCATTATCGAGTGGGTCATGTGGAAGATGACACAAAAAATATCTCAAGGGTTTGTGGATTTTTATTCAAGATGATTTTAGAATGATTAGAGTGAGATCGATGAAGGAAGCCTATCAATTTGCACTACAAGTAGAAGACATTTTGTTGTGCGAGAAAACAAGGTAATGCATAAATGAAGTGAAAGTTCCCATGTAGATATGGATGGTTATAAAATTGATATGCAAAATCATGCATACAAGGGCGAAGTGAGTTCCTCGCATGAGAAGGGTCTTGCGTAGAGAGGAAAAGGTAGATATTATTTCAGAGGAAGAGGATGTGGAAGAGGTATATGATTCAATAAAACATATTTCCGTCATGGAGAAGTCAACCATTGTGCATTAGAGTGTTTAAAAGTAGCACAAATTAACAAGATGAAGAATGATGATAGTATTCATATTGTATGCGGCATGCAAATACACATAGTATTATATCAAATAGTTTTGCGAGAAGAGGCATAGTGTGGAGAAACTCTCATGATTAAGAGAGTGATACTAAATCTAGTGAAGGTAGAGAATGTACTGCATAGAGTAATAATTTGTTCGTAACCATATGCAAGTGTGGAGGTAAGCACTTGTAAAGTTATTATGGATAATAGTAGCATAGAAAATCTTGCTTTTAATTAGATGGTTAAAAACCTTGGTGATGTAGGAACATCATCATGTAAATATATATTTTTGGTTTTCAAGTAGTTTTGGTTTAAAATAGGTCTAGGAAGTCATTTTTGGTGTTTTTGTATGCATTCCATTTTCCTTCGATTCCTCCATGGGTGTCATGAGGTCATTTTGGGGTTTCCTTCAAAAACACCTTTTTGAATATTTGAATTTCTAAGTTGAAATTGTGAGGTTTAATGTCAAGTGTGAAAACATATAATGATGTAAAAGGGTATGAAGGGTCTCATGTGATGTAAGAAAGGTGTTTTCACCTAACCAATTAGGTTTATCTTTGTTATGGTCAATTCTACATGGTTAGGGTTCAAAACTTGGTGTACTACTACCTTTTTTTGGTTTATGAAGGAAATTATTTGAATGGAAGAAGTAAGTTTTAGGTTAGAGGAAGGTGGATTGAGGTTGAAAATAAGTGTGAAGAGCTAAGAAGGCTTAGGGTCTCAGATGATATCCTTAAAATCATTGTAATACAAAACTTGGTTTTCAATAAAGCTTTGATATTCTTGTAAATGTGAATGATAAATGAAAATACAACCATATTCTTGTGTTTCATTTGATATGCATGCTTTGATAGTGATAAATGAGTGGTATTTAGGGATGGAATATTGTTAGTATGACAGGTTGAATTTCATTGAATGAGACTCATCGATGCATGAAGTATGGTCTCGTATTTATAAGAAAACTTTATATTCTAGTGTTGTATATTATGACATGTGCAAGAGTTATTAAGAGATAACAAGGGCATTCTCAGTTGGTGAAGCATGGTATGAAGCTAGAAGGGCCTAAGGAAAGCTAAGTGAGTACATTCGGAAGAGGTAAGTGGACCGAGATAGTGTTTTGGGTGTTACATATGATTTGAAAGTTAAATAAGTATTAAGAGGAGTTGTTAAAGTTAAGAACCTTTGAAACATTAGTGGACCCTACTATAAGAGGGACTTGGATGCATGCAAAATGTTTCCTTAATAGTGATCTAACCAAGAAGAGTCTTAAACTTGTAAGTTCGGCTTATTACAGTCCATACTAGACTCGTAAAACAATAGTTATAAGAGTCTAAACACTATTATAGAGTTAAGTGTACTTGAAGGAAATTAGAGGAGTCTGTGAGCTAGATAAGGTGTTAAGAACTCTATAAAGAACAAGAAACTAGAAACAAGGGTTTGGAGTAACGTTTAAGGAATGAAATCTTGAGCATTTCCCAAAAACAGGGGATGAAGAATGCAAAAACAAACAAAGCTCATTATCAAGATGACCTATACAATTTCACGAGTTATAATAAAGAGGATATAGTTGTGGAAGGTTGAGACAGAACTTGAAAGATTGGTTTTAGGGCTTGGTATGATTATTTAATCAATTTATGAATTAATTTCCTTCTCGGTTCGGGTAAAACCCCAATCTAGGTTTGAATAGAAAATCTGTTAACATATTACAATCCATCAATTGAAAATTTCTATAGCTTGGTAGGAAGGGTCGAGTAAAGTGTCTCAACTTATTTTTAGGGTTTGAAGTTGAATTAAGGTGTATAGAAGGAGTTATAGTGACAATATTCTTGTAAGACCTAAAGACACCTAATTGGAAGCCTGTGAAAGAATAAATTGTGCAATTTATCTAAACAACCCATCTTAGAGTCTCCTATACTAGTTAGACAAGCCAACTGGGTACTCAAAAAGGTTCAAAATTCATGAAGAAAGTGTCTATGAAATTTCATCCTAAGAAAGCGGGGTTATGAGACTTAATTGTGAAGGTGAACAATGCGTTCAAGGGGTTATATTAGGGTTTAGGATCTAAAACTTGGTGGAGAGAAAAACTCAATAAAGGGTATTTGAATATTTGTTTAGATTCTCATGAGACATTGACAATCATTCAAAATAATAAGACTTGTGTGAATTCAAGGCTAGTAGACCTTATGGACGTATAGAAGACTTAACCAAACAAAGTGATATTTGCATCCTAATACCGGTGTTACTGAATTGTTATGATGATGGCACGCCAAGTAAAAGAATTTGTAAAGACCTTAGAGAAGTAGGCTAGGTCCTTAGAGTGATAAATGAGGGTTTATAGGACAAATTGGTGCATTAGTTCAAAACAGGCGTATTGGAAAAGTTGGTAGTTGCTCAATGAATAGTGAGAGGTTGTATGTGATCGCAAAGAAGAGGGAAAGGGAATGAACATTGAATGAATTGGTGATATGTATTTGAGGAAAGAAACATCAATCAAAAGTATCAAAGAGTCTTTGTTTTCAAGAATTGCTTGAAGAAACTAGTAAATTTTTTTGACATGTTTTGATATCTTTGAGTCTAACTCGATGTATTGGCCTAGTTGTATGTGAAACTCTCTACAACACTTGGTCTTAAGAGGATTACACATTTGAATCCATATAAAATGTCACACGCTTGTTGAATAGATATTAGTTGCTTTTGAATGAGAAACATAATGTGTTTACAAATATTGACAAATATGAAGATGAAATCTTATGTGATATAATACCCATGGATGTATGTCATGTGTTACTTGGTTGACCTTGGAAATTTGATAGGAAAGTGTAACAAGATGGCCACAAAAATACTTATGCATTGGTGAAGGAGTAATGATAGTACACTCTAAATCCCTTGAAAGATGCAAATGTGGAAGTGGATGGAGGTTTGAACATATTTTGATTTTGGAAAGGAATTCTTGAATGAAGTGAAGAAGAAGAATGAATGTTTTGTGTTGATTCTAAAGCTCATGTAAAAAGAGGAGGAAGACACAACAATACATAAATAATAACTTCCACATGAGGTGAAGGAGATGCTTAGTGAGTGAGAAAATATTATTTTGCATGATATTCCATATGATTTACCTCCTAGGAGACATACCGGTCATTAGATGTATCCGATTACAGCGCCTAATTTACAAACAAGGATCCATATAGGTTGAAACCTATGGGGATGAGGAGATGAAGAAACAAGTTGATTGAGAAGGGGTTGGTCAAAGAGTCTCGTAGCCTATGTCCAATACCTACACTATAAGTTTTTAAGAAAGGAGGTAAGTGGAGGAGGTGCACTAATCCTTGATCCATCAACAAGATTACCTTTAATTTTATATCTCCATTATCGGGATGGATGATTTGATGGATTGTTTAAGTGGAACAAGGTACTTCACAAAAATTTATTTATAGTGGATGTCACTAGATCAAGATAAGAGAAGGTGATGAGTAAATGGCTATTTTCAATATGGATAATGGGTTGTATGAATGGTTGATCACATGGCCATTTGGGTTAAACCATGCAACATTCATGTTCATATGATTCATGAACGAAGTGTTGAAGCCTTTCTTAGGAAAATTTTTCATTGTGTATTTGGATGACATTATGATTTTCAACAAAATGCAAGAACACTTGGTCTATTTGTAGAAAGTATTACAAAGTTTACGAGAAAATAAGTTGTTAATGAATTTGAAAAAATGTGGTGTAATGAGAGAAGAGTTAGTGTACTTGGGATTTTTGATATCTCAAGAGGGATTGAAGATGGACCTTTAAAAGGCACAAACTATCGTGGAGTGGTTGTCACTTGAGAATTTTACTAAAGCACAAATGTTTCATGGATTAGTGAGCTTCTACGGAAGTTCATAAGAGATTTCAATGAAATATTTTCACGAATTGTAGAGTGATGCTTGGAGATAAGAAAGAGTTTGAATGGACCACAAACATAGAATATGGATTTTCGAAGTTGAATAAGGTCACAAGGAAGCCAATCTGGTTTTACATGATTTCAACAAAGTATTACAATTTGATTGTGATGTGAGTGAAATAACCATTGGGTTAGTGTTAAGTCAATATGGGAAACCCATAACATATCTCAATGATAAATTTAATGACATGAGAAGAAGGTATTTAGTTTATAATCAATATTTTTATGCCATAGTGCAAGTTCGAAGAAGTGGAGACACTATTTGTTCCCAATAAGTTTGCATGGTACACAAATCATCAAACATTGTAATTCATAAAGATTCAAGGTAAGATGAATCAAAGACATTTGAAATGGGTTGAATTCTCACAAAGTTGCTCATTTTTCTTATGTCATAAGAGTGGGAAGTAGAATAGAGTTGCAAATGTGCAAAGTAGAAGTTTGTCTTGTTAAGTGGAAGTGAAAGGATGTAGAAGATGAAGAATTTGGAGAGGCACGAGGAGCACACATAGAAACAATGAGCATCGATTGCATGCCTTTGCTAGACTACTTCTTACAAGAGGGGTAGTTGTTCAAGGGGATACAATTGTGTGTCTAGGGGTCAATGAGAGAAGAAATTATCTAGGAGAATTGTTGTGAAGGATTATCTAGTCACTCGAGTTAAATAAGATCTTGACACATATCTATGAGAGATATTATTGGCTGCATATGGATACACATTTGTGAAAATATGTGCAAAGATGCATAATTATCTATTTGGCAAAGGGAAGGAGTTAGAATGTATGGTTATATCAACTACTTCTAGTACCTAATAAACCTTGGGAGAATTTGAGCATAAACTTTGTTTTGGCATTTCCCAAAATGCATAAGGGTCATTGATTTTATCTTTGTTTTTATTGATAAATTATAGACAAGGCTCATTTTATTGTTTTTAAGAACACCATTGATGTTACACATATAGGTAACTTGTTTTTCAAGGAATTTGTGAGGTTGTTTGGATTGCCACGTAGTATTGTGTCAAGAGAGACATTAAGTTTACAAGTCACTTTTCGCACATTATGGAATAATTTGAACACAATGTCACATATTATTTCTACATATTAACTACAAATGAATGGCTAGATGGAAGTTTTCAAAAAGAGTCTTGGCAATTTGTTACGATGTTTGGTTGGAGAAAAGGTAGGGACATGGGATTAAATCCTTATGCAAGCATAGTTTAGATATAATAGCCTTGTGAATAGGAGCACCCAAATGTCATATTTCTAGATAGTTTATGGATCAAGTCCAAGAGGAGTTGCAAAATTGTGATATTTTCTGCAAGAGGGGAAGAAGCATATAAGCTTACTATTTGTCACAATACATGAAGTAGGTGCATGTTTCTAGAGAGACAAAATGCGTAGCATACACAATACACTTACTTGCATAAGAGGAAGAAAGATTTTGAAGTTGAAGACATGGTTCTTGAGCATGTATGGAAAGAGAGGTTCAAAAAAGGAACATATAATATGTCAAAGTGTGTATAGTCTTGAAGATGTTTGTGCAAAATGCATATGAGATAGAGACGTCGAAAAGGATACAAGTTTCACCTATCTCAAATGTTACAAATTTGTACCCATATTTTGAGGGCCATATCATTGATGAAGCAAATTGCACAAAACTAGGTTGGAGGCACTAGCTATTGGATCAAGAAAGTGAAGAAATTGAATGCATTATGGATGAACACATTGCAAAGGCAACGTGCAAGAAGGAATAAAAATAATGCATTGTAAAATATAAGGGAAAATAAGTTGAGGATGGATCTTGGATTAGTCAAATAGAGATTGCTAAACTAGGTGCACCATTGGAGACCTTAAGAGACACACTTGAGTAAATGCTCAAGTTTATTCTTACCCAAGGTGTATGATGCAACACCATTTGGGTTCACTAGCAATCCTACATCAAGAAACATGAATTAAAAGTAGGATGGGTAATTTTGTGTAGCCTAACACAATCCTTTCACATTGTGTTGTTTGAACACAAAGAGGTTATGGCATAAAGACTTGGAGTTTTGTGCATTTGGATACTTGTGTGAAAGTCATACACAACTAGGATTTGTGCTTGTGCAATCCTCGATGTATTAAACCTTGAAAAATTCGTTGGCTTTTGTACCAAGGTTGCACACTTTTGCACACTACCAATCCTAAGTGCTTTTTGCATGCCTGTCAACATCAATACAATTAGAAAATCACACATGGGCATTGATCCATTTTCTTTTCCCAAGGATAAACCAAACAACCCAGTAAAATTTGATCTAATAAAGATGATTTCATTAGAGGTTAACTACACATTGGTTGATATGATCGATGATGGCCTGAACATATTGTGGAATATTTGCAAGGGCATCTTTACTTGCAAAGGCATCTTTATTCTCCTACCTAATTCTATAAATGAAGAGGATTGGTGAAGGTGAAAGGCATCCATATTAGAAGAGAGCTCCTCAAGGAAAGAATAGGAAAAGTCGTCTAGCACTTACTAAATCGAGTCAATGGGAAGTGTTGTAAATCTCCATTCCATGGAGTTGAATATCTTTGAGTATGCAAGCTTAGCTAGGATAGGTCATAAGATTGAAATTCCTCGGGAATTTTTGTATTATTTTTATAAGATTGTGGAAAAGTGGGTTATGTGATTATACATGAGTATGTAATTTTTTCCCCATATTAATAAAGGAAGATTTGGTTGTTTATTACAAGTTGTGTTGGGATCTTGCTTTAATGAGATCTAACTTTGAGAATTGTGGGTTGTATGGTCTAAGACATCCCTTAATTGTTTCCCTAATGCGACTCCATCAAGCATGAAGATGCACAAGGATAATTACACATGGATGATACTTCCTTAATATTCTCTCCTAGAATATATGTGTCCTCACTGAGTCCTCGTGAAAGTGCTCAAGGAGATGTGTTTGTCACAATAACTTGGTGCCTTAGATATTGTTTTTCTACCAAAAGTTATTTTTTGGATTTCTTCTCGCAAACCTTGTTTAAGCATATTCATTTTAATGTTGCATCATTCTCCACTTCACACAAGAATGGCTAGTGAGGAGCCGTATTTTGATTCCTCCTAAATTTTGTAGCCTTGAATTCTAGCTTCGAGGGAGGATCTAATGCACTTTGTATTGTCTAGGTCATGTTTGACATTAATAAGACCCAAATTAATGATCATTCTTTGGATCTTATTAATGTCTACGCCTTAATGATGGTCTAGAAAGGGCATTGCTTCGGTATTGGATGATAAACGACTTTCCTTTTCCAATTAGCTCATTTTTCACAACTTTAATTCGATCAAGTCTTCGAGGACAAAGCAAGGTCCTTATCGATGCCTTTGGTGCATTGAAAAACATGAAGTCTAGTTTTATTTCAAAATTTTTGAGGATTCTCAAACCCTTTGTTTCATCGACATGCTTTTACTTCAAAGCCTCAATTTACGTATTCTAATTTTTTAGCATGTCTTGATTGAGTAGGATCTATGATGCTCCACTCACATTAGATGACATTTTTGTGGGGGATTAATTTATGTAAAACAAAAAGAATGAGGGGTTGAATGGATTTCCTTGTGAATTTTACTAAGTCACTTGGGATTTTATTTCTCATACCTTCTTCAAGTCTATAAAGACATATTGCAAAAAAATCCTTATGAAATCTTATTAATAAAGGAAAATATAAATTGTTTCCTAAGACTAGGGACTATGAGCTCATTGTTGATGCAAAATCACAAAGACCCACGGATGCCGATCAGGTTTCTAGGTTGACCATACTATCATCCAGTGTGATTGCATAACATTGAATCCTCTCTCCAAGTGTGGGACTTGTAAAATGAGAGAGGAATCTCCAGATTAGAGGCTGGTTCCTCCTCCTAAACTACTTGCCACAAGCTATTCGGTGCGGGCAAGCTAATCTAAACCTAATCTAACCATGCCAAGGAGACAGAGAGAGAGAAAAGGGAAAAACAAAGAAAAGCCTACACTAAAACGGTGATACACCGAGAGAAGGAGAATGTTGAACATCTATCAAATGTCATGGAATAAGGAGAGGTGAGCAATGGGAAGGATGGACAGATGCATCACAAACCCAAGGATAGATTTCACACGAAAATGTCCCAAAACTCCATGAACACGGCTCAGGACCTTTAATGAACATTGGAACATGCACAAATACCGCAATGAAGAGAAGAAGAAAACAAGCAAAAAAAACAAGCAAGGATGGACAGATGCATCACAAAACATGTTTTTTGTTGCTCCAGAAGTTTGCACAGAACATCATTTCAATAGTAAAAGGCAAAAACACCATTACAGAGTAGGGGAGGAGGTTTGAACTCCATTTTTTCAACCCTCGAGAAGAAAAAGAAGGGAGGGCAGAGCTGAAAAGATGAACCACCGAAAGAAGCCTCTCCTTACAATTTATAGGAAGAATGAGAGAGGGAGAAGAGAGGAATTCGAAATCTACCCCAACCACCTCCAGATTGCATTTAATTATCTCATTATGGTGGTAGGTGAGAACCCCAGCGAACCCAAAAGTGACGAATCGTATTTCACATTTTTAAGAATTTGTTCTCACCCAATTAAATATATCTAGTCGTAGTTGGATAGAGGACCTCGTAAGCTTTCCGAAAAGTCCAACCTTGCATGAATCCAAGCTCCCTACCAAAAGTTAGCCCATCTCGACGAATATTTTGCGCTGTGGTTTGCTTCTGTCAGCGCTCAAAATGTTGCGCCTCCTGAAGGTGCGCCTTGGCGCATCCATGTGTGTGTCGACATCCATTGTCGTGTGCCACTTCTGTGTGCCTTGGATGCACCGTTTACTCTGTCGCCGACATCCATTTTTGTGCGCCACTTTTGTGCGCCTTGGCGCGCTTACCACCTGCCGACATCCATTGTCGTGCGCCACTTCATGCGCCTTGGCACACCGCTTACCCTGTCGACATCCATTGTCATGCGCCACTTCTGTGCACCTTGGGCGCACCATTTGCCCTGTCGACATCCATTGTCATGCACCACTTCTGTGCGCCTTGGGCGCACCATTTGCCCTGTCGACATCCATTGTCGTGCGCCACTTCTGTGCGCCTTGGGCACACCGTTTGCCCTGTCGACATCCATTGTCGTGCGCCACTTCTGTGCGCCTTGGGCATGTCAGGGATTTGAGCTTCTTTGATTTCTCCATTCTCCTGCTTGTCTATATCTACCCGGGGGGAGATATTTACAACACTCATTACTAGTTGGAGGTCAATATTGCCTTACTAAATTTCTCTTATAAAACTCTTGTGAAAGCTCTAACACATCTCCACTATATACTTCCTACAATCATTAGTCATGAGTAGATATGATTTATCAACGCCTAAATATTCTTGACAACATTATTGTAGTTTAGAAAGGATGGAATGGGTGAGTACATATTAGTAGAGAGCACATTGTTCCTCAAGCTGGATTTTGAGAATGTATATGGTAGAATTGAATGGACATTTATCTTGGCTATGTTCAAAGCTTTAGGGTTTGGAAAATTCTTTTGCTCATCTATCTAGACTCTCTTATCTAGTTCATCCACTTGTTTGGCCATTAGTAGTCACAAGTTTGAGGGATTTGTTCTTGTTACATTAAACGAGGTTTCTCATTAGCACCATGGTTGTATGTGCTTATTGCATAAGCCTTTGGCTCTTTTCTAGTTCTTAAGGAAAAACATGGTATTATATGAGGTATCATGCTTAATAAGGTGATTCAACTCGTTAATAAAAATTTCATTGACAACTATTTCCTTACCTTAGTTGAGAAAGAAACTTCATTCTATGAAGCGATGACATGCCTTTACAATTTTGCAAAGCTTCGAATCTAACCTCAATGATCTAAAACCCAATGTTTCCAACAAAGTTAAAGGCCCCTACCTTGTTGGCTCTCATCCTTATAGTGGAAGTCGATCACTAGAGGGGATATATTCAAGTTTTTAGGCATTCCTTTTTCCTGATGACTAGATAAAATTGAAAAGAAGATAGTGGTCAAGATGAATAAATCTTTATATATATTCGATAAATTCAATATTTGCACTAAATTTTTAGAGGTCACACATTTTTATTACAACTCTTAGGGCATTCCATCTAAGGCTTCCTCTATAAATATTTCTAAGCTTCGTAAGGATCCTCTATGGGCCAATTCTAAGAAAATTAGAGGTTTTTGTAGGGATGTCATGGATGTGTTTTCTCTCACAATCTAAAAGAATAATCGATGTTCCCAAACAGAGTATTTCATTATGTGCTAAGTAGGTTGTCCATGTTATTTAAGGGGAGGAAGCATAGAAGATTATGCTTCGACTTTGTATTATTGCATGATTCCTTATGGGAAAGTGTGTTGAAAAAATATAGGGTTTCAAACCTTGTGTATTACTTCCCTCCATATTAAAATTGAGGGATTCTTTGAGGGTAAAAGCATATGAAATCTTTCAAGCTATCATGCCTTTTTAAAAATGGAT
Organism: Taxus wallichiana var. yunnanensis; assembly: GCA_018340775.1. Classification (NCBI taxonomy): domain Eukaryota; kingdom Viridiplantae; phylum Streptophyta; class Pinopsida; order Cupressales; family Taxaceae; genus Taxus; species Taxus wallichiana. The sequence continues at coordinate 562,033,411 of CM031242.1, read as the reverse complement.
TGGTGATGATTTTTTATTTGATCTTTTGTTCAATGATCGTGACTTTGGAGGTCTCTAATAATTTCCATTAGTAGCTTTCCTTTGGTCAAAACTCTAGGATTAAGGCTCTACAACTCTTTAAACGATGTGTACAATGTTAAATATTGTCTCTTCTCACACTTGGATGCCTTTGCATGTTTTGAGAGAAAAAGTTAAGATTTTTTTGTTGATTTACCCTCAATCATTTTCTTTCAAGAAAATGTCCAATGTTATGATACACAAGCTTGAAATTTAGCTTATAATTGCCTAGTGGAAAGATTGGTGATACAACTATGATACTCATTTTAAGAGATACTCATCTTCTTTGCTAAACCAACTTATGAACCCCTTTTCTTAGTGCTTAACAAGCTCAATAGTTGATGGAGTTTTATATTTTTTTATATTTTCTCTTCATAGACTTGGTTTTCTGCCTAAACCAAATCTAGAATTCCAAGCTTAATCCAAAATTTGCTCATTTTCTTTGGTGTCTAATATATCAAGGTTTTTGCTTTGTGAAAGAATTGTGCATATTGGTGTTCTATAACCCAAGTGTTCGTTTGTCACAAACGTGACTCTTATAAGCGTATCTCTTGGACATGCCCTTATGCTCATGAAAATTGGTGATGGAACCACAAATTTTTGCACCCTCCGTGCCAAAACCCATCATCTAGAGACAAGCTTCATTTGAAGATTGCTTAGTGGCCTTCATACATTTATTTCATTTGGAATATTTTTGAATTTACCATTTTGTTTTAGCTTTTGAAATATATGAATGATGCCATTTTTAATCATGAGGATATCTCTCAACATTGTATATCAATAATTAGAGTCATGAGGTCACGTCTACTTTTTTGTTGGATTAAAGCACATGTAGAAAAAAATTGTGTCGAGTTTCGACGCTCAATGAATTTCCACAATCACTAGGGAGTTATTTGTGCACAATGAGCGAGGTGCCACCCAATAATTTGATCTTACATGATTCATCACCACCACCTCCTTAGAGTTTCCATAACTATCCCCATGGCCATATTCATTTGTCCATTCAATCCTCTCCTCAAAGGGGTTGTGGACTCCAATGTTGCCACAAGGGAAATCAAGTGTGATCTCCTATTCTATATGTTTGTGTTCTTTCCCGCATGCGTGGTGGGGGTGGTAGTTTTAATGTTATTGGTTATGCATAACCTAAGACATGACGGGTGGGTGGCTAGTAAATTACCATCGTGAGGAGCCATCTGCCTGAGATTATTTTCCACCCAAATATGATCTATCATCTCCTTTAAGCACTATTACATGTGCTTAGCTTTTCTTGTCTTTGGAGCGTGTTTACTTTTGCTATTTGTATCTTTGGACTTTGTTTTCGCACAAAAAGGACCTTTTCCAACCTCTCTAATTTCACCCTCATTGTTTTAACCTTGCCCAAAAAATCAATTTTGACTATAAACACTTAATATACAAATATTGTTTTATATTCCCAAAATTTGTCCCTCCTATACTCCAAGTCAACCCACTCAATGTGACTAGTGGTACTTTGTCATTATCACAGTTGCATGGAACTTGAGAACCACTCAACTATGTCTTCTATTACTTGACACATAATAGGTTTTGTAGATCTTTTAAAGGTGTTGGTATTCGTTATATACTAGTTTGAAGACCTCCGAATCCAATATCACTTCATCATTGCATTCATGGAACTTCAAAATAGTTCCGATTGGCATTAGTTTCCATGGTAGCTCATAAATAGTGATCAAGCATTACTCAAAGGCATTCCACAATGTTAACCAATGCTCAAACACCTCTAAACATGATGCTTACCTTTCATTGCTTCATCACCCTCTATAAGGCCCACTAGAACTTGTTCTAGAGTCCCCAACTTACACATTGGCCTCGTAAAGGGATGTGGTCTCAATGTTCCATGTTAGGTCACGAGGCTTGATCCAAATTTTTCTCAAATATCCTTAATGACAAAGGGATTCCAAAGGGAACATTCATAGCTTTGGAAATGCGCAAAAGCAATTCTTATACACTAACAAGCATCAAGTTTATATGCCATCATGGTCCAACATATTCTGGAAATCTCTTGTGGATGATGTAGGTCCTAATGCCAAAACAAAGGTCAAATATCATCATAGAATAATTGAGTCTATTAATGAAAATGATTGTGTGTTTCATTATGCCTCGATATTGAAGGCTTTTCCAAGTATACACAACATGATATTGAAGATGTTGCCCCATTTGAACAAACATCTCTTCAAGTCCAAATTAAATACCACAAAAGGACCACAAAGAAATCAAAGCGATGATTCTTATTTAGAAGTGGACTTCTAAAATGAGTCAAGGATTTCTAGCCTATGAGAAAGGGAAGGGTCATATGGAAAATTTTTAGGCGAGCCAATGAACCTAGCAGATATCAATATTTACTTAAATCCAATTGAGCAATAGTTTAACAAAGTTGCTCTTAATATACCTTGCGTAAGGGAGGAGTATTATCAAGACACTCCTTTCTAGGACCATTGGCCTACATGGTCAATGAAAAAACTAATATAAGGTTGAAGGTGTAATATCCTAGCCATGTTGATTTTGAAATACCATGCTTAGACTAGACTAAAAATAGTCTTGTGATAGATGAGGGAGCTAAAAGTATTTTTCCAAAATCAATTCTTGTATGCTCAAATGCCCAGATCTAGGCTTGTTCAAATACTTGCATCACCCCATCACACCTTTTAAGGAACTAAGAAAATGCTCCTTTGTTCCATGTGTTCCCGATAAGGCACTTTCGAACACCACTAGTCCACACATCCTTCACAAACCATGAAAGCTAAGAAAAATTTGGTGGAGTAATTATTCAAGTTTAAAGCAATGAAGGGGGAAATGTTAGATGAGACTACAAACATGAGAAATGAGAGAATAAATCAAGGATACGAGCACCAAATTTGAATCTCAATGTGGCGAGGTTGAAACATTTTCCCGAGCTCGATAGATCGAGCATAAGTCCGAAGGCAAGTCATGAATATTGAACGACTTGTCATGTAAATGTAACATTGGCCAACAATAAAATGGAATGAGAATTCACCAATATTCACTCACCCTATCGAAGGAATGTCTCTATTCTCGAAGCATGTTCACGACACTCTCTCGCCTAACTAGAGGTTGTTTTAGCTCTCCAAATATTTGATTCGGAATCAAAATAGAACAATTACAAACATAATGATAAGTTCTCCACTATTTTGTTTTGTAGATTCAATAATTCAAATATTTTGAAGGAATAGAAAGACATCGAGAAAAACTATTGTGAAATGGGCATGCAAAATGTTGGCTTTTCTTGTGAGTTGTTTAACAAAATACCTAAACAACATCCTACCTCATAGAATGTGATGAACGATAAAACCAAACTAGTAAATGCTAACTACATTTAGTTTGGGAGCTCTTCATTTAAGAGATGATTTGAAGGCTTTACTACAAAATTTGAGGTCGACTTCAATTTTGATGGGCGAGTTTGAAGATGGGTTAAGATGTGAGTTATAGAGTTCAAATTGAGAAAGTATTCACACAATGGTCATTCCAACATCCAATGTAAATTTTTGATAGAAAGAAGTTGTGCAAGAGTATAAATCGATGAGGTTTTTGTGTATGGAGCTATCGTGCAAGTTGCAATTCTTAACGGGAAAGGCAATGAGAAACAACAAAATTTATTTCTTCTAGATGTTACTCCACTTTCTCTTGGTGAAGACTGTTGGAGGCATCAAGATTGTTCCTAATTCCCAGAACACTACCATTCCCATAGAGAAAGAACAAGTCTTCTCTATATATTCGACAACCAACCTAGTATGCTCATCCAAGTCTATGAGGTGAAGGAACTCAAACTTGTGGCAATAATCTAATGGGCAAGTTTGGACTCTAGAATGACCCTTGCTCCTAGAGAGTGCCTCAAATTATAGTTTTCTTTGACATTGATGCCAATGATATCCTCAATGTCTCACTAAGAACAAGACCGCTAGACAAAAGAATAAGATTACTCTTACCAATGAAATTGGTGGACATCCTCGGGAAATCCATAATAGGTTGAATTAATTAAGTGGTGATGGCTTGGAGCTTTTCAAAGTGTCACTTTGCATCAATATCATTGGTATATTGAATGAGGAGAGAGATAGTAATTACATTGTGAGAAAAATTCATAGAAGTATTTCAAAGATAGTGAATCTTTTGTAAATTTGCAATTGTCAAGAAATATAGTAACAAAGATAGTGAATCTTTTATAAATCTGCAATTGTCAAGAAATATGGTAACAAGTAGCATTTTCATGGGTCCCAAGAGTGGATAGGCTTGAATATGTAGCCTTGAAAAGCTCACGAATCTTATTAAAATGGACTCAACCTGTCGAGGTTGAGGAATAATAACAAATAGAGAAACATAGTTTTTGATGGCGTGTAAGACATGACAAAGTCTTGGTGTCATGAGGCAAGCAATTCAAAATGTCAAATGTATTAATTAATTTATTTTTGAATAAATTACATATTTTAACTATAGGTCATAATGTAAACTCAAGATTGAATCAACTTGAAGTCAAGTCCTAAGGTCGGGTTAAGTTCAAAAGTAGTTTTATAACTACTTTTGGAAGAAAATGCCTACATCTGAGATGAAAATAAATTGTAACAAAGGTCTCTCTTTTCTCTTAATTCTAGAAAATCTACAACAATTTTGTATGTACATATTCCTTCCTAATTTCATGAAGAAAAGGATGCAAACAAGTGGAATGAGAACCATTTTGTAATATTACTGTCATCTAATTATGAAATGCGCTTTATTGTTCATTATCAAAAATCTATTAATATTCCAATATTATCTTGTTGTATGTGACACAGTGATACACAAACGTTTAGTTGCAAATCCTTGTACATGGACTTTGTGCCATATCCATGCATTCCATGAGTCATGATGACTTTGTGTTTTTGATTGGTTTTTATCCATTGCACTGCATTGTTACTTGTAATCTTGTCCTAATGTGAGAGAGAAGGTTCCATCTCTATGTTTACCTTAAGTTATCTAGACAACTCTTTGTGTTTATTCTATTGTGGGTTTCTCTCTTCCTCCTATTTTTCGCCACTAATGACGAATGGTATTCGATATCGCTTTCTTTCTCACTTATATGAGTGTCCACTCATCTAACTTCAAAGGAGAAACGTGCTATAAAGCTCAGAGCAGCCAGATATGTCATCTGGGATGATGGTTTATACAAACGCGGAATAGATGGCATCTTCTTGCGATGTGTCGACAAGCCACAACAAATAAAGCTACTGGAGAGCTTTCATGATTCAGCCTGTGGTGGTCACTTCTCCTCTTCCGTGATGGCACACAAGATCATTCGGGCCAGGTACTATTGGCCGACGTTGTTCCAGGATACGACCCACCGGGTAGCGAAGGCGAACTCGCCAACAATTTTTCGGCAAGCCAAAATTGGTTGTTTTTCCCCTCAGGCCGGTCATTATTGATGAACCATTCAGGCAGTGGGGAATTGACTTTATCAGAGCACTCCATCCCCAATCGAGTGCCGGACATAGTTATGTCCTGACAGCAACAGATTACTTCACCAAATGGGTAGAGGCCATACCTATCAAGCATGCCACTTCCGAGGTTGTTTGTAGTTTCATCAAAGAGAATATCATTGTCAGGTTTGGCGTTCCAAAAAAATGTTGCTGATAACGCTTCAAACTTCTCCTCATGGGAAGTTATTATTTTTGCTATGAACATGGGATAACCTTGGCCCACGCCTCTGATTACTACCCCCAGGGAAATGGTCAGGTATAATCCAATAATAAAAACCTAGTGGCCATCATACGGAAGCTAGTTGATAAGAGTCAACAGACGTGGCACAAGTCATTATACGATGCTTTGTGGGCAGACCGCATTACCCCCAAGAGGTCTCTCGGTATGTCACATTTTCAAGTGTTATATGGGACCGACGCCAAGCTTCCCATTTCTGTAGAACTCCCTGCTCTGCGCTTGGCACAAGTAATTGAAGATGAGACTTTCCAAAATTCCCTTGAAAAGAGGATCATGTATCTATCAGAGCTTGAAGAGAAAAGAATAAGAGTGGTCGATAGGATCACCGAACATCAAAATCAAGTTAAGAGATTGTTCGATAAAAGGGCTAAGCAAAGAGATTTCCAAGTGGGAGATCTCGTCCTTTTGTGGGACAAATGGAGGGAGCCGAAGGGCATGCACGGGAAATTTGATTCTCTATGGAGAGGGCCTTTCAAGATTAAACAACTCAATGGAGAAAATAGCTTCTATCTCTCGTATCTGGATGGAACTGATCTCCCGCTTCCCTATAGCGGGCAGCACCTCAAAATATTTAGGAAGTAGAGCTTTCTCTCTTCTTTGTATAGTTTTCTTTGTGTTTGCTTTCGTCGTGTGTTTGCTTTCGTCCTCGCCCTCATTTTTGACCCTGTTACCCAATGGATAGGCACATGTTGATATGAGGTTCTCTACCCTTGAGTTTCACTCAAAGATAGTCCCCAGAAAGAGCCAGCTGTTATCCTGTAAAATTGACGAGGGCAATTTTATAGGTAACCATACCAAATTTTTGCCCTGGTCCCTCATCGGGGACCCCTCTGCATTCGGAATGTTACAAAATCCCTTTCGGGAAATCTAGTTCTCTCGAACTTAGCCATTTTGGTCCCTTTTTGGCTGGGCGCACCTTTTATCCGTGTAACACAGAATAAACCTGCGCCCCCTTTCATTTCCTTTGGTGCACCCTTTGAAGTGTCGACACACATTTTGGTGCGCCTTCCCGTGATGCGCCTTTCTTGCATGCACCAAGGCGCATGCGCCTTCATGTTAACAACTAAATTGTTGCGCCGTATTTTGGTGCGCCAAAGGGCGCAAGGAATGAGGTGTTGACAGTCGTAAACTTGCGCCAAAGGCGCAAGTATTTTCGTGTTGACACGCGTTTTGGTGTGCCAAAGGGCGACATAGTTTTACGTGTCGACACATGTTTCGGTGCACCTCTTGAAAAAGTGGTTGGCACATTTATTACACCTTTGCCTATATATAGGTGCATCCGCCCTATCACTTTCACCAATCAAAAACACGTGATAACTTTATTCCTCTGCACCTGTCAGCACGCCCGTCGTCCTCGTGTCGCGTTCGTGGACCCCGCTTCGTCTCTCATATTCTATATATTCCGGGTAGGTGGTTCTTATTCCTCTTGTGTTTTGTTTTGTTGTTGTTTGTGTGGTAGGATAGAATGAATATGCAAATCCATTAGACCCTCCTACCATTCTTGCAACCTTTCCCCCAAACCGTTTTCATCCTCTTTCCAGATCTGCTGGTCAAGAGGGCTCTGCCTCAAAAAATCAACCTGGATCTCTTTGTTGTGCCCCCTTCACCATCTAAAATCCCTCAAAAAGAGGCCTGAAAGATCACAAACCTGTCGGGAAAGAAAGAAAACCTTAAAGATTAGTTTAAAACGTGTTTTTCTCTTGGCGCAATCGCCACTCCTGCTGCATAAAATACAGTCGCGCCAAGAAGGCACACTTTTCCCGCTTGCAACACGCATTTATCCTGCGCCATTCGGCGCATCAACATCCCCTGTTACATGTAAATTGCATGCGCCATTGGCGCACCCTGATCCCATGCAACACTAAGTTTATTTGCGCCCAACATAACCTTATATAGATGGCGCAGGCGCACCCCTGTCTACAATAACAATATGTCATGCAAGCTTTCCCCGCGCCGCACCAAAGTCCCCTTCTGCACGCCTAAAGTTAGTGTTACATGTAATAAACCTGCGCCCTTTGGCGCACCAAACTTCCATGTTGCATGACAAATACTTGCGCCATAGGCGCACCCTGCACCCATGCAACACCAACATTCCTTGCGCCAAGTATAAAGCTGCATAATGGCGCAGGCGCATCCCCGCTTACAATAACATGGTGTCATATGCAAAATCCATGCGCCCTGTGCCCTTTGGCACTGATTTGTTCCTTGTAACACTCTGATTCAGTGCGCCATTCTATTTACTCTGCAGCCTGCAGTGTTCCTGCGCCCTGCGCCCGAGGCCTTAAAAGTGCTAACTCTTCATTCTATTCTGTAGTGCTTTAATGGAAGATCTGACAGCTAATATGGCTCTTTGGCGTTGGACTTCTCTTCTTCTTCTTGCAGATCAGCAACTGAACTCAGACCCATTTATGTCTACATCAAGAAAAAAGCCAACCAAGTCAAAAGGTAAAGCTAAGCTTACTGAAGAAGAAATGAAATACAAGTACCAGAGGGTCAGAATGCCCGAGTCCCAGGTAGAATGTGACCTGGATATAAGAGACTCTGAGCTCGGTCACATCGATATGGAAGATTTCTGGGCTAGTAACAGGAGAGTCACAGGGAGTCCCTGGATGGACAAACTAGTAGCAAAGTGGCTCTGCATTTTCTTGGGGATCCCCCGTCAGTGCAGTAAACAATGAATTCATGATGGTAGTGGCCCACTGTTACAACAAAGACACAAGGTGTGTCCAAAATGAAAAGGGTGAAGTCGTGATCAACCTCACTGCCCGGCACTTCGAAATCATGTTAGGCATTCCTCACCACCGACACTTTGTGGCTGTAAGCCAAGAGGATTGCATCAAGGCTTGGGAGGACAATGAAGACCAGTGCATGCAACTGATGAATGAGGTGTACCTAAAGAACAAGAAGGTGATAACCAGATGGCCACAGGTTATTCACCGTAGCGACTTCTCTAAGGAACTGAGTGATACTATCACGTTCCTAAGCAGAGTATTTGGGATTTTTGACGCCCATTACTTTCATAAATGGATGCTCAGGTACCTGGAGACCATGAACAAGAACGTACCTGATCAACGCTTCGAGTGGGCGGAGATAATAAGTAGCACCATATCTGAACAACTCCAACAACTCACCACAACGGGGAGGTTCTACATGAACTCCTACGTAGTCTATGCTGCAGCCTCAGAACGGGATTATCCAGCATTGAGCCGATGCGGGTTTGGCCCTGGTAAAAATATATGAATACTACCCAGAGCTGAAACTGGAGAACAACATCCCGCAGTTTACAAAGATCAACGATGCTTTCTTCTATGGCATCGTCTGCCTTTTGAGGCCAAACATGACTCACGGTCGAACGACCAAGAGCATTGTCACAGCAACAGAGAAGTGGGGGGCCTTATTTACACAATTTCCCACCTTCACCTATCTCAGGGCAGCTAACTTCCTGGGTGAGCCCACCAAATTGCCGAGATATGCCGGCCCCAAGCTGATCCTGTTGGAGCTATCCAGATAGCTCGTGACATACCATGAAAAGTGCCTGAAGAGAAAGAAGGGTGGAACTCCTTTCCCCCTTACAGTGGGCAGATACACATGCATCTCTCACCACAAAGCCCGGGAAATGGTTTCGAACTAGAACTACTCAATCTGAAGCACAACTTCCCAGTGAGGCCCACTTTTGATCCAAGGAATTGCCTTCCCAAAGCAAAACTCGATCCAATCCATATTCCACAGATCGAGGACATCTATATCGACCTGTACCATGAGGTCGAACTTAGAAGGAAGGACCACTCCCGCTTGGCCTTGGCAGAAATTATTCAATACGGCATGGCCATCGTTCCAAAGGGTTATCAAACTGCCGATCAAGAAGTTGATCAGGTATATCTAGATACAGATGGGGACAACTGGCCATTTGCTGCGATCGACAGAACAAAAGCGCCCCAGACCATTGAAGAAAGGGTCAAAGAAACTTTGCGGAGGACAGAACATTGGTGCAGGATGAATGGCCTCATCTACCTCGGGGTAGATTTCACTACGTCTCCATTGGGCAACGCACCTGTCAGGCCAAAACATCTGCCTAAAGTCAAAGGCAAAGATAAAGAGGGCGAATCAAGCTCTGCTCAAGAAGGAGCTCCTGAAAGTCCTCCTTCCGCTGCACAAGAATAGGTTGTAAGCCTGGTATCCCTAGAGAAAGAAGCGGCGGAAGGTGTTTCGACGGGCACATCCACTCAGGGTGTTGCCACTACTACAACCGTTGAGGTCCCTTCTATCCCTTCTCCCTCTCCTCCTCCTCCTCGCATGACCCAAGCAACCATTCCTTTGGTCGTGTCCTCTCCCCCATCTTCTACTGTTCCCCCTTCCTCGTCATCCATCTTCTCTTCTCTCGCAGAGCTGTCCCCCACCATTTCTTCTCTCATCTCTCAGCTCCCTTCCATTTCCATGTCTACCTCCCCTGCAGTATCCCTTCCTCCCGTGAGCACTTTCTCGGCCTCCCTCTCGATGCCACCACCAAGTGTCTCTACCCATTTCCCCTCATCCACTGCAGCCGCTCCCTCTTCCACTTCTGGTCCCACTCCCATAAGTCCAACATGGATCTCTCAGCACCTGAGCCAACATAAGAGGAAGGTCCCCATCACACCAATGGACTTCTCTGTCATCCCGTCAAAGGGGACTAAGAAGCAAAAGCCCATAACCCACTTCTCTCAGAGTGCATCAGGAGAGAGAGTAATGGAGATAGCATATCCCGATCCTTCCAAGAATAAAGAAGATCTGTCTCCGACAGATTATACAGTGACCCAAGTCACAATGGGAACGTCTTCGGAAAGTCTTCAAGGAGAGGCCCTATCTGCAGTGGATGCCCTTTGCAAGAAACTTTGAGAAGCAAAGGAGGAGAAAAGGTTGCTAAAGGAACAAAACAAACATCTTCTCCACGCCCTGCAGAAAATGGGCAATGCACCTCCTACAACTGCCACGGAAACTCCTGAGGTCCTAAGTCAGGACAAGATAAATGAGTATGCCAAAATTGGTGAACAAGGTATGGCAGTTTCGCCTAGAGGGATCAAATCCTCAAAGACAGTGAGGAGGTAATAGTCAAGTTCACCAAGTTGTATCAGAACATCAATCAGGTGAACAAAGAGCTCCAGGCGATCGCAGGACCTATCTCTAAGGAGTTGGACCATGCAAGGCTACAACACGAAACATTCTAGAAAATGCTCAACTGCTCAGTCGACGATCTAGTAAAATTTGGCATCTTCAGTCACCCCAGGGTACCCAGCAAGATCCTTGCTGTGTTGGATTACCGGGTCGACCAGATGGAGTTCGTCCTGGAAAAGATTGATAAAGTCAAGGAGGAAGCCCTGGATGCAATGCATCAAATGGAACAAATCATTCTGAGGATGTCTCCAGGCTTGCTTACTCCTTCTTTCACCTTGAGGAAGGCAGACGAAACTATCCGGATCTTCAAAGAGATCCTCTCGCAAGGGTTAGGGCCAGAAGCCACTTTCGACACCGAATGCATCAACAACCTTCTGGCTTGCCGTGATTTTGTGGGGTTCCTGATGGAGGTAGGTAATGATTATTTCAAGCTCCCTGAAAAACTCAGAGATGAGCGGGAGACTTGTGAGGTCATCGGTGATCATACGAAGGGTCCGCCAAGATCAACTTCAGCCCATGATCACTAAATTCATGGAATATCGGACTCAGTTCCACATCACCTCTCCCGAACAACAACAGAAGCAAGATACCCCCTTCTAGCCGTGAGACGACGATGAATAGTTCTCTTCCTCTTGGCTTTCTCTTTTTGTAAATATCTAATAGTATGTTGGTACAAACGATGACCTCATCCATGTTGCACCATGGGATGTTGTCATCCACCAAGTTGTCCAAAGTCAACATTGACTTTTAGATATTTTGTAGATATTTTGTAAATTAGTTGTTGGTTCCCTTTTGCCTTCTTTCTTCTCCTTCTTCTATATATACTTGGATACTTGTTGTATTCAAGGGATGGATACCTTTTAGATGAAGAATAGAAGTAAGAAGAAAAGACTTTGAGCTTTTTGTAACAGAAGAAGATATTAATGCAAATATTAAGACTTTGTGCTAAATAAGTGTGTTATGAGCATTTAATCTTTCTTATGTCAGATTTGTGCATTTATTCTGTTGGATCTACTTCTACCCTTTTGTCATTTATTCATCAGTATTGCTTTGTTCGTCTATGCAAGTAAGTTCGGCTCTGTCTACTACCAGCCTAAAACATAGACCCTCTGACCTTTCTACTTTGGAATTCATTTCTTTTCTCTCTTCAGATCTTTCCTATCTCCCCACCTCGTTTCTTTCCCTTCTTTTACAGTTGGAAGTACCTCTACTGGGATGAGATCCCAACCCCCGAAGGCTAGAATATTGTGAGACTTGCACAGATTCCTGCTAGTAGAATAGCAATAAACCAGTTTCGCTTTCTTTGACTCAAAGAGGGGCTATGCCTGGACACTGTTGGCTCGTGCCTATCCATAGATTTTCCACCCGACATGATTTTTAGACCAACAAAATAATACAAACTATTCACAAAAAAACAAGGGAGTACGAGAGTATGCCATGACGGTGCCTAAGCAAAGTCTATAAATTAAGATTAAACAAAGTTGTATAAAAAGACATTAACATTAAGCAACAACAAAGAGGCCAATCAGAGGAGGATCTTTTTCATTTGATCTTCCACATCCGCCATCTAGGATAGTTATCCCCTCATCAATAGGGTCCTAACCAATAGTGGTCACAATTTTAGTGTTAGTTGTCTTTGTAGTGTCTTGCACTTGAGTGGTTTCCCATGAGGGAGAAATGGAAAGAGCCAATCAAACAAACTTGTCACACCGAAATCCTAACGAGGTGGGGGACAAGTCTAACCCTCTTGGCGAGGAAGTTGAGCCATAACCTCTACTATGTTATGAAAATGGCATAGTAGTGAAGAAGGCAGAGACCACCCAACACGACTCTAAGAACAATGGTGAGAATGACTTATGCGACAATCTCCTCCCCTTAGAGTGCCATCCCTGGATGACTATGAGGGAGGAACATAAGCAATGATTTAAGGAACATTACCCCAATTATCCTGGATGGCCACCTTTTGAGCGTGCACTTGAATCTACAAAAATACATTGGAAATGATCATAGCTTTTACCATTGGCTAAAGAGCTACAATCAACAAAAAATTAATGAATAAAGTTACATTTCTTTCTTTTCAAATAAAGAAAATAATTCCCACTCTGTAAGTATGCCAAATTTGGGAGATGATAGAAGGGACTAGAGGCAATCACCTAAGAGAATATTTTCCCAAATGAAGTGTTTTCATCTAAAAAGTTTGAAAAATTTGTGAATCCAAGTCTAGGCTAGTTGGGCCTTTTGACAAAACCAAAATAAATACATGATTTTTGAGTGTTCACAAATTTGACAATTGGGCTAAGGGTCCCCTACGTGACCAAGGAGGAGACCACCGACAAAGAAGACACCATGCAAAATGGACAAGCTTAGGTTTTAAGATGGCATTCCAAACTATTTTAAATCTTGAGATCTAGCTACAAGTAGTTGAATGCAAGAACCACCAAGCATTAAACATGTCGTCCATGGAAAAATGTGGTGAAAACAAATCATAACCCTTGTTGGGCAATTTAACTTGGTAAGGCATATCTAGATACCACTTCAGTCCCTCCACTAGTGTTGAAAAGAAATGACATCCATTTTGTGAAGCATCTCATCAAGGATTGTCTGTAAAATCTCCTAGAAAGACTCTTGATCACTATTAACAAAATGAAATTTGGTCTTGACTTCAAGCCATGAAAATAACTTTTGATTTGGCTACAAAAGATATCACATATTGTGTGAATCCCTCATCCGCAATGTTTGAGGGAATGTAACCAAGGACTTCAATGAAGGAACTTTGTGAAAATAATAGCAAACAACCACCAAAGTGAGTGTTGGTTGATTGAGAGCCCATCCTAAAGAATTGTATAAAATAGTAGCTGCGAGAACTTTAGAACAAATTCAAAATTTCTTGGCAAGAGAGAGGGGCTTAGTGATCATGTAGGAAAGTTTCTTCTCCACACGTTCAACTACAAATTGCCACATAATAAAAGGGTAGGGTTGGAATGCAAATGAGATACCCAAGAAGTGAAAAGCTTCTCCATGTTGGATCCATTTCCTTTAATAATTGTCTAACCGGGAAGGTAGGGAAGGAAAGATGTCTCTAGCATTGAGTTTTCCTCAATTGTATACCCAAACCATAAGCAATGCAAAAAGTATTAAACCATTGCATAACATTTTTTTATATTTTATTCTTGTTCAATAAAGGTAAGAAAAAAACTCATCTACAAAATGAGTATCGACAAAGAGGTTGTGTAGGTTGTGAAGTGGGAAGAGATGTTCCTTTAACAAGCCCCTAACTTTGAGCGTTCGCCAAGTAATTACCAAAGCCCTCAACAACAAGCACATATAATACATGAGGCAAATGGAAACTTTATTGGATAGAGTGAAATAAACCAAACTACTCCAAGCTAACTCTATTGAGTGAGAATGGTAGGTAAGTTTCAAAAGAAGATTCCAAAATTGTTTTATAACCTTATTTTTTAAAATATGGTTCCATATAAAAATGTAATGCAACTAAAGTGTCCCATCTAATGCAACTAGAAATGTCCCCAATAAATCGACACAATATTATAATTAACTTAATTTATTGAAAGATATTATAAAATAGTTATAAATTATAAGTAATGCAATTAACTTTATACAAAACAAGGAAGAACTAAAATGATCTTATAACACAAAAATGCTTTACCATTGTACACTCCATAAATTGAGAGCTTCTTTTTGTAAATTTTACTTTAATTCATTGAAGTAGCTTGTTCATCCAAAATAGACACAAGTTGACAATTAAGGAAATAATGTTCAAATAATGCAGCTTGGGTGTTTAACAAACCGTGTGTGATGTACTAAGTTGGTATTAAATTTTGTTTATAATTAACATCTTTGTACACAAGATAAACAATTGTTCGCTTGAATTTACGTTTGCGATAGTTGATGTCTAAATATTTTACCAATCTTTTTAACTACAAGACATCATAATTACGTATAGGCATTGGATTATTAATATGATTACAACCCATAAAATTTGACTATGCAAATATGCTATCTTTCTCTGCATGCAATGCTTTATAAAATATCCATTCAATTATTTTGGTAGTCAATTATGAAAATTTGGCAATTAACATAATACAATTTTACTTGAATGAGCTATTAAATGCAATTGTAACATGGTTTCTCGGGGCGAGGGGTTCAGGTCTTTGGCCTCGGGACGCCCTTTAAATCGGGGTACATGATTAAATGAATAAGGGTACATTTATATATAAATGTTTTCACGAGAAAATTTTCTTGGAGTATGGATCTGCGTATTGGCTAATTATGGTACATGACTAAATGAATAAGAGTACAACTATATTATATATAATTGTAGTCACAAAAAAAATGTGAGTTCGGGGACGGTGAAATATCCCTTGTGGGATACCACTCAAAAACACACAAATTATAGATAAATTCCAGCGAATAGAAAATCGATTTTTCTTTGTAAATATTGACTAGGGTAGCGAATCGATTTTTACTTATTTTTCTCAAAATATTTGCCCAAAACACATGAAAATTTGCAAGAAGCTTGCTATGATAATAAAGAACCCTAGAACAATATTTTTGGAGTTTTTCGAATCATATATGATTGCAAAAAATATAGAAAACCATAGATAGCAAGAAAACCTTAAAAATCTATATCTTCTCAAATACTTATGATAAAATTCAGAAATTTTGGAAATAATATCTATTAATAATATAAATGAAATCCCAATCGCCAGTCCTTGAAAAATCACTCTAAAAACCCTAAAAAAGCATTGTAAAATCCCAAAATGGGTCGCTCCACATGGAAAGAGACCACAAACCCTCCAAAATTCCTCCGTAGTGGCGCTAAACCTACTCTAATAGTTTTGCAATAAAACAGATCCGAAAACTGGTGTATTAGTCTTCAAACTCTTCTTTCTCTTTGTTGCCCTTGAATGTTTCTTATCCTTATGTGGTACTCTTTTCTTCCATCTCAAGGTTGATCAACCTTCTTGGCATGAGATATTATATCAATCATTTCATCTTGAATGTTGGTACAAAAATCTTGCACCCCATGATCCTATTTGTTTGAAAGACAATTCAACCCTTGAGTACATCACTCACACACACTACACACATTGATACACACACACACACACACACACACACACACACACAAGCAACTGCACTTATGAATGCTAAGATCTAGGACAATAGAAGTTGCCCAATTGGTCCTAAACCTTCATGAGTAGAATAGTAGACTTTAGTTTTGCCCCTACAAGCAATAAGCCAACAACTTCATTGTAAACATTTTGGAGGTCACATCACCTTCTTGGAGAAGAGCCCATTGTGATGTTATAGTGGTTAGATAAAAGAAACAATGGGCTTGGTTGGTATGAAATGACACTTCTCAATGCAATGTAGTCCTAATTAGGCCCTAATGGAGGGCTTTGAATAGATACAAGGGTAGGATACAATGATAACCTAGTTATGAAGGTGAAGTTGATCATTCAACGGGATGTCAAGCCCAACTAATATTCTCAAGCATCAGAACACTATGAAATACCACAAAATCCCACTTCCTTGACTTTTTGTATTAGGTTAATGCCTCGATTAGAGGGATGAGATACATGTTATAGACAACAAGAACGAATTTCAATTGTTTAACAAACTTCATAGATTCCTACAGACCACACAAGTTATCCTGCACGATGACGAGTCTCAATTAATCACAAAATTTGAAGGATTTCAATCATTACAATCAAGATTTATACTTCATACGGGCTAGGAGTGTAAATAGCTCGGATTGGAGTTATGAAGCTTCTAATGTCCTTCTTGAAGATGAAATTCTTCATTCCTAACTATTCCTAAACCAAAATGATCTTAAAAACATCGGATCATAAGAAAAATGCCACTTTGTATCTGCTAATCCTACAATTCTCATCCCTAGCTCGATAAGGGAATGATGGAAGGGATAGTTGCACTTTGAATTAAGCCCTGAAATTTTAGGAGATGAAAGGTGACACCACAAGCATTGAGAAACTTGAAAAATTAGGAATTTTGATTGTGTAAACTTCAAGATCCAACTTGCCCTAGATTTTAACAGTAATGGAAAAAATCGATTCCAGAAGACGTTCAAGGATATTTCAAATCCTACAAAAATTCATTTGATCTTATAATGTCCTCACCTACATATTGCATGCTTGACAGTAGACCAATTGGTGCAAATACACATTGTCATATTTCTTCTCTCGGCACAGTAAGGTTTTTAACCATGAATGCATATAAAATGATGAAATAACAATTGTAACATGCAAAAACATTACTTTAAAACTTCAAATGCATTCTATTATTCTCAATCATGATGAATACAAGCTCTAGTTCAGTGATCTTTTAACAATTCTGTCAAACTCTAAGTTTGCATAGTCAAAACAACCTCTTGACAACACTCAACTACACTCCTATCATAGTTCAACCACCCCTAAACTTAGGGATTAGTTCAAAATTCCCGATATATGTTGAGGAATGGATATTCAATAAATTTTTAATCCATTTTGGCCATCTTATACATATTGGCCTTATTTAGGCATTACAAACACTCATACCCAAATTTGAAAATTCAAACAACAAGAGTGGAGGGAAACAACATACAAACTACTTAGACCATCCTAGACTATCATAACAAGCATGATATCATCATGAGAACTCTCTACAACAACTCCATTATGCTCTTGCATTAAAACCCTTGATTTTCTCCACCAAAAACCCAAAATTCCACCAAACCCCTTCTTTGAAAACCTTGAAATTGATCTCTGAAAATCAGCCCTGGATTAGTTCCAAATTGACAAACTTGGGTGGATCTTCCACCACCGAAGAATGCCCTACTAGCTAGGAATGGATCTCTCACCACTGAAACTAAGGTTCTGTGGGATCTTACTCCACAAGCTAGAAAAAGCAAACAACAGTTGCTCAAAGGAAATCATAAGTGTGTATGCAAGAATGACCTCTCTTTCTCCTCCCAATCTCCTTTTATAATTTCCCCCAAACAACTTGTGGCCCAAGAAACCTAAGTCGACCTTTTCTAGGAAGGACCACCAAATAATAAAGTAACTTAAAGTTACTTTTCTTCCCCAAGTCGCCATAGGGACATAAGTGACCCCAACGAAAGAATATAACATTAAAGTGTTATTAGTCACCCCATAACGATAAAACATAACGTTTGCCCCCACCAAGCCACTTAACACCCATGCCAACGCAAAAATATAACAAATAAGCAAGGTGGAATACCCAATAGCCTCTAAAGTCTTTAGCCCCTTGGGTATGACCAAGGCTAAGACTAAATATTGGCCCTTAGGCCCTCTGTGAAGGAAAGGGGACATTACATGGGAAGTAGTTTTTATTCCTATAGTGGAGTTTCTTGGTAACTATGAGTTAATACATCTTCATCGGGATGTAGAATAAAGTGCAATGTTCATAAAAATATGGTGGATGTAGCTATTGATATTCACCTCTCATAATCTATAAATAATGTGATGAATGCAACTCTAGGTGGTTTCTTCTTCAATATGGTGATTTTATCTTAGTGTACTTCTACCACATCAAGGATGGTGGTGTGATTGTTAATTGGATGGTAAAATATTTTTGTATGTAGATTTTGGGTCGTTTTTGCTACTATTCACGACTCTTAGGCTGAGGTCCAATGGAGGTTTGAGAAATTTTAGGAGCCTTTTCCACACAGTTGTCTAATGGACTACATAATTGTTCTCGGGAGCACAATTGAGAAAATTTGGGTGAGAAATTATAGGAATGTAGAATGAAGAAGCCAAACGATAGTAGAGTCTACATGTGAGGGTGCCATTTGGGTAGAAAAACCTAAATAGTAGGGGAGGGTTCCAACCCACCTCTCGACCCACTACTTGAAATCGGTAGGAAAAAAATTCAGAGGATTCTATTTTACAAGGGAAATTTCATTTTCTTCCTGTAGCAGGTTGGAAAAAACTTCATGATACATGCTTTCGCATATTTTTGGTACAAAAGCCCCTCCATGGGACCTCACCCCCTTGGAACTTAGTCTCATGACCTTTAGTAAACAAATCTTCGATAGGTGTCATTACATTGGTATCACAACTAAAATTACTATAGATGTACTGATAAAAGGGAATAGAAAAAATGGCCCTGGAAACTTAAAAGGCTAAATTTATGACTTCATAGGTGTGCAAAAACGGGATAGAAAAATAGATCAAGAAATTCCAAAGGCTAAATCCATGCCTTCTACTCACAAAGCTTGTGAAGAGGATTGCGGTGATAGATAAAATGCTAATTAGACCACACCACAAAAATATTGAAGTAGAAAGCATTTTACTAGCCAAAAGAGCTAAAGAGTATGTTGAATGATGAACAAAAAGAAGAGAAGTCTGCTATTACGAAAGTGACATTATTGTATTGAGATAAAGCATGAAGAAGAAAACCCTAACAAAATAATGACCAGGTGGAAGAATTGATCGATACGTCTCGAACTCTAAGGATTTGGTAGGTCAAGAAGAGAGCGAACCAAACAAACTAGAAGAGGTGCCTCACAATCCATGAAACCCACGGGTAGTAGAGGTGGTCTACAATCACTTGTTACTTGGGTGGGAAATTAAACAACTATTTTTAGATCCATCCTATGATAGAGCATGAAAATTTCTTATTGATGCTTTGTTTTTATAACATGAGCCATATGAATGGTTATATCGAGTTATGGGTTGAAAATGGAAGAAGAAATTTTCCCTAGCATACATAGTTGGAATCATTTAATGTTGTGTTCTTGAATGTGTAAGATAACAAAGTCAAAGTGATTATTTCCGTTGAATATTAAAAATAAAACAAGGGGAGTCCCACTTTGGCAAAATGTATTTCAAAGTTCGGGAAGGCTTGAACAAGGGTGAGAGGAATTGATAATAATTGATTGTTTACATTGATTGCTTGGATTTTTATGTAAAAATGATGAATAGAGCATTTAAATCTCAAACTCTAGAGGAAACCATGGAGATGGTGAAGCTTTCACCGAGGAGACTAAACATAACACACAACTAGGACTATCCCTATAGCAAAACACGCAGCTACAACTTTAAAGGGAAGCAATTTACACAATCCTATGCAAAATATTAATTTTGCAAAGAAAAATCATTGTGCAACCATGATGTTCACATCTAATGAATATCAAAGAAGAATGGATTATTCGTTAAGTGTGTTGAATAGTAGGGTTAGTTACGGTTCTCCCAAAACCCAAAGCGAGTTGCATTCCTTAGAAGTTGTAGAAGAAATATAGGAAGTAATCCCAACACGGATGAAGGCATCAATGATGAAATAAGAGAAGAGTGAATAGAAAAACAATATGATCTTGATCCTACATTAGAATGGTAGTCTGACCATATTTATTGTAAAGCTACCACGAGGGTTCATTGGAATCAAACATGGAGTGTATATTGCAAGGTCATTTGGGTAATCAAGAGATCGATTCATAGTGATGTAGGAGATAGAATAATTAAAATGTGTAGGAAAATGCTATCAATGATTTTTGTTAGTGATCATACAATGCACCTTAAATTAATTGTTATGTATATTGTATGCATGAGAAGTTTAGCCATGTTACTAAACAAGAAACTAGCTAAGTAGTTCCATGATCTAACTAAACCTATCATAAACATCAAGATGAGTGCTAAACAAGATAACTTTTACAATAATGAATTAGACTAAAACACTATCATTTTATCTCTATCTACTCTATGATTACTTAAAACATAAATTGAACCTAGTTAAACCTATGAGAAATCATATTAGATTTGTTGTTTGCTTCAATAGAGGTGAAGAGGTCTCTCTAAAATGGCTACAAGGCCAAGTTAGATACACTCCTACTAACCTACTATGAAGTTATGGATGCAAGATGGAGGAGCTTCAACAATGGAGGATAGCTAAGATCAAATGCCAGTTAGCTTGGCTAATGCAGATGAGGTCTAATGCCAATATCTCCAAATATGAGAGAGATTTTGTTATGTAAACAAGGTGTGTCTTTGAGAGAGAGAGGTGACCCTTATATTTATAGTTTTTCACTTAGGAGAGTTTGGAATTTTGGTGCATGTGGGACTAAATATTTTAGATTAGATTAGGATAAACATGCTTTAGGCTTAGATAATCTTGGTTTAGGCTAGTTAACTAGGGTTTAGGCTAGTTAAACTTGATTAGCAAGTGATTAGAGACTCATTGATAGTTGGGAGGGGTCTGGATAACCAATTGTGACTAATAGATAGCCTACGAAGCCAATAGAAGTGGTCTAGAGAGAACTAGGGAGGTTATGAATGGTCAAAAGGAGGAATGTTTAGCTAATAAGAGATATATTAGCCAAATAAGCTTATTATAGGAGGAATACGACCGAAAAGGTGTCGTACATGGGCATCCGATAATGGAGCGAATAATGGGGAATTAACGAAGTGTCGTTAATTGACTGGATTGGATGAAATGCTAAGTGTAAGCATATTTTAGGTGTTTACATTTGCCCCTCTTTGGGGTGGCATAAGCGACATCACTTCAAAGAAAGTAGAAAAGCATAAACAAGTAGAAAATTTTGAAGGGATAGAAGAAAAATGAGTAGAATGAAGGATGCCCCCTCGATTGTCAATGGGGTGATAGAAGAACTCGATTGACAATCGAAAAGATGATAGAAAGAGAACAGAAGAAAGAATAGTGTGAAGAAGAAGAAAAGAAAGGGGATATAGAAGAAAAAGGAGTATGAAGAAGGGGGAATGAGCCAACATCCATCCAGTGCCTTTTAAACAACTTTATTTTCATCATATTGCTAAGGATCTTCATCATTGGTCCTTATTAAAAAAGAATGAATAAAAGTGTAGTATGACATGAAAAGCCATATACGAACAAATTTCCATTGCTAAAGACACCAACTCCATGCAACATACAAAATGCAATGTAATACGAGAAAGTAAAAGATGCCTAACTCCATGCAACATACAAAATGCAATGCAATACGAGAAAGTAAACAAGCTAAACTAACAGAGAAACAAGATGCAATGTTTTTATTATCGAGCTCTAGTTCCGACCTATGCAATTTAATGACAAGGGTTAATGACGATGCCCTAAGCAAGGATACATGAGAGGGAAAAAATGGAGGGCACTTCGGTCCTATAAAAGAAATGTGCACTACAAAATAGTACCAAGCAACTCGTTATGCCCCAGAGTACAGATGAAGTAAGTAGCCTATATTTTGTTGATGGAGGTAGATCAAGATGATCCATGAGTCGCGCACATGAATAGGTGAGAACCAAAGAGAGACGTATTTTAGGATGATTTATATTTTTAGAAGTTTTCTTAAACATATTTGAATGTTTTGATTTTTCTAACATATTTGAATGTTTTGATTTTTCTAACATATTTGAATGTTTTTGTTTTTTCTAACATATTTGAATGTTTTTGTGATTTTGAAAGTTTTCTGAAACTATGTACAGGAAGACGAGGAAGCGTGGATGCCCCTAGCAATAGATGGGATGTACAAGGGCATAAGGCCACGTGTGTACGAGAAAGGTGAAGATGCAAAAATGCCCCAGCGATTAGGTGGGAGTATTCAAAGGAAAACTCTTCACAGGTAGAAATGGGACCCAATGCCATTATGGATAGGTTCAACATGATGATGAACGTAAACCAATGATGTGCTAGGAAGGAGCAAGGATGCCCCCAACGTAAGTTGTCCTAAAAGCACATGATAGAAAGGAAGGAGAAGATTATTTTTGTGAAAGGGGACAAAGGTGTCCGCAAACATGGAAAAAAGTAATCTTATACACATGGATGTTTTGAACGAAGTAGAAGAACAATGTGAATGATATGAATGTAGATTAGAAGCCTCGCGATGAAAAAGTGATCAGCTAAAGGCACAACTCATGAGACAAGATACAAACTAGAGTAAGAGTCTGAAAAGGTCCAAACAAGACACTTGGTAACATACTAATCCGCTTTACTTGTAGAGATCTAGTGTGTGTACATGGAATTTATTACCTCAAGGGAAGATTTAATAGACAACAAGTGAAGACACCCTAGCCAATGTGTAGGAATGATTTTTTTTTGAATTCTTGCATTTTTTTTATTTTTAGATTTTTGATGGTTTTGGAAAGTTGGGACCAAAAATGTCACTCCATGTGATAGGATCCAACAACGATGTTTGTGACTTCCTTGATAAGGGAGACTAGGTGCATTTGTTTATCAAGAGTTATGTTATCCCCAATCTTGATGATCATGGTGAGCTCATACTCAACAAATGACTACGATTTATCCTTAAACAAGGATTGTTCATGCGGGAGCTTGAGTTCCCTATCCATAGGTTTTTGCACTTTACGCCAAACTTGATGGTTGCGTTGATTTGTGTTCTTGAATCGAGATTGATTTACAATTTTGAGATTGTTCGAGTTGTTGGGGATTTGAGCTCTTGGAAGTTTTGAACTGATCTTGATAATGAACCTATTTGGGTTTCTTATAAGCTGACGTGTGACTTTTTGACCCCGAGAAGTGGGAGAAGAGAGTGAACATTTATGATTGATGATAGGAACGAGAGAAATGATGGTGGGATTTCCTGGTCATTGGTAGAAGGATGATGTGATGGACGAATAGGATATGGTCCAAGAATTGAAGAGGATGGGCTACAGGAGGTGAGCCACTAATAGAAGATGACGAAGGGCTACCAGGATATGGCCCTAAGATGGAAGAAGTTAGGCTACGAGGACATGGCCCAAGAATAGAAGAACATGAAAAAGGGCTGTTAGGGTGTGGCCCAAGTATAGATGAGGAGGGACTAGTGGGGACGGGTCCCATAGAAGACGATGAAGGGCTCACTTAGGACATGGCCCAAGAATAGAAGGTAATGGGCCACTAGGAGGTGACTCACAAGTAGAAGAAGGAGGGATACTAGGACGTGGCCCCAGGATAGTAGAAGATGATGGGCTACTCAGTGATGACCCAAGGTGAGATTTCGATTGAGGGATGATGATAGATAAGGAATGATTGGGTAATGAGAAGATAGGCCATCGATCAATGCTAGATCCCGATATCTCATCATGATTAGAGGAAGGTGAAGATGGAACAATAGAAGAAGAATCAAGTTCCATGACCTTAGGCTCTTCCTCTATGTTTTGATGAAAGGAATCAATTTCTTTTCCCCAATACACAAGCATATTGAGTTCTAGAAAGAAACCTTGTTTGCAATCCTCTAGAGGGATATCTTCATGTACTTATGATTGTTTCTTCATTCTGAGAGAAATCAATCAATAGAGGTTGTTTTTCTTTGGTCATAGAAGGTTGAATAGAAGAAACAAGTCCGATAAGGGGGAAGATTGATTGACAGAAGAAGATGACTCAAGAGAGGAAGTAGGATTGGTGGTAGGCGTCTCATGAATGGACGATTTGGATCGGACCTAGATTGCTTTTCTAGAAGACGATGTAATGTAGGAGAGAAAATAGGATCACATAGCCATCCGTTAAGTTGCGACGTAGGAGTTGAATTATATGATTGACTAGAGGTAACCCGAGTCATGGAACTCTTCGACAGAGGAAGAGGTCATTAAGACGATTGATGAAGGAGGTCCTGCGAAGAAACGGAGAACCATGACTCAAGAACCAAATTAGATCTTTGATCGACAGAACACAGAGTCATATGAGTCTTCAAAGGAGGAAGATGTAATTGAGGTGAGTTGGAATAAAGGTCCTGCGAAGGGAGGACCATGATTTGAGATTTGATATATGAGTATTCGAACAATAGTTGGGATCCAAATCTTTAGAAGAAGAGTGGGAATCTGAATGGTAGTTTGGATCTGAATCAAAAGAAGAGTGGGGGAACCTAAATAATAATTTGGATCATAAGCATCCAAACCATACCACCGACTATGAGTTAAAGGTGGGGAATAGGGTACCCAAGTGGGACCTCTAGCACGAAGAACCAAATGAGGTTTAGTTGTAATGGGAATCTTTTGATTTGAATTCCTAAACCTATGTTCCATATTTTTGTAAGTATAGGGAACCGCGCAATAGTTAGTCATTTTTGGCATCGTTTAAGCACACATGTCTAGATCTAGATAGTGTGATGGAACTCCTTCAAAGGGAAGGAAGTGACATGTTGATTCAGGGAAGCATAATGACATCCAATTAGAATTTTTGTAAGTATGGGGATGCGTGCATGATTTTTCAAAGAAGGTCTAAGGAAAATAGACATTGTGATGACGCAATCTCGATGAGATCAAAAAGGATTTGTCCTAGAAAACAATTTTTCCAGATGAATAATCACAAGGAACAATTATGCAAGTGTGAAACACAAAGCCAATCAATAAGGAAATACACCCTATGCAAATGTGTGTGCAAAGTGATAGTTCGATGCAAAGGTGATCAACACAATGTCAATATTTACATCAAGCTTGAAATGAACAAGGCGTAAATATTAACAAAGGGTAGATGTGACTCCCAATCAAAGGATACCACGACAAGTTTAACAACCAACAAGGCCTAAATTTTAAAGGGTGAGGTTTACAAATGTAAGCCATGTAACCACACCAATTGGACACGTCTATCAAGCTTCGCGGAGAAGTGAGATATTAGTGCCAAAGTGGTATTGAAATGACGCAAAACAAAGTAAGCGACACCTTTCAAGATTTGGGACAATGTTTGAAATCAAACTAAGTCAAAGTATACTAAGGATGTGTTAAAATGTGGGCAGCATAATGCCACAATGTGGACACTTAGATCATGTTTACGAGAAACGTGACATAAGTATCTTAATTGTGTCGAGACAATACAAATGAGGTAACATGTCAAAGGGAGATAAAATGATGAATCAATCCTAACTATGATGACGATCCTGACATGGGTATCAAGATCACAAAGGCTACCAATGATATAAATACGTCTCCACACACTTTAGACATTTAACTAACCCAACCGCAAACATGGATGGGCATAACAGACAAAAAAGTGGCAAAACAATCAATTGATAACGCAAAGGTAGTCACTCCTCTTCTGATCAACAAAGTGTCAAAATAAAGTGAAGGAAGTAGATCAAATGGGGGTAAAAATGTTGGCCTCACTTCGGCAGAGTTTCGCCTTACCTTAGGGTAAGTGAAAAACTAAGTGAAAGTAACGCGTCACACGTTTCGTGGTGAATAATGGCTCACAACATCAACACCGTTTTGAACTGGTCAAAGTGGGCTCCTAGCCAAAGTATATTTTCCTAGGTGGTTCTCTCGTCCTAGGTGTTATAAAGTTGTCTAAGAGTGGGCACAATTTACCCAAAAAGTCACAATGACTAATTTGGGAGTATCTCGGCTTTGCCCCCTTCAAGTACAGTGGGCACTAATTGCATCCATCGTGTACTCTTGCCAGGGTCACAATACAAACAACTTTGTAACGCTAACTCACAAGGAAAACTAGTCAAGTAGGTAGTGTGGAGCACTTCCGTTTCGATTCCACAAGGTTCCCTCTTGCGTGGATTACTTTGGGGTTCCTGGTACCACTCCCGTCATTGTAGCTTAAGGCGTTATGCCAAAGGGGTTATGTTCTAGTTGAGCGGAGAGGGATGTACCCTTTTCTGAAACCTGCAATACAATGTTTTGAATATGGTTTGTTTTTTATCTTTTTAATTTAAATGTGGTTTTAAGTGGCACACCATTTGACAACTTGCAAAAACACGTGTATTAGAGGGTTTTGTGTTTTGTTTTTGATGTCTCCTTTCTTTGACAAGAAATTTTGGTCCTACATACTAAGGTTAGTAAATTTCCAAAACGTCATATAAAGGAGATAAGATGTTGTTTTTGATTTCCCAGATTGTCCTCGACGCAAGGAAAGAACATACGCAACAAGGTATCTCACTCAAATTTGTAATAAATGAAAATTCCTAAGTACAATGTGAAGATAAGTTCTTTTTAACCAACTTTGAAAGCTAATTAAACCGTTTTGCAAGTATGAAGAAAGTGGTGAAACATTTATGTTTCCCAAGATCACCTAGAAAGGCGCAAGGGAAGAGCATACGCGTTTCAAACCTTGACAAATAAAGATGCAAATGTTTTTAAACAAGTTAGTACAAAAATTAATGAAGAGGAAACTTGTAAACCACTATTAGAACCCTGTAAAAGTTAGAAAACCAAGAAAATCAAAAAATTCTAGAAATCTATTTTTGGCAGTTTTTAACAGTTTTTAGTAATTTACATTTTTGGAGGTCTCCGGGCCATTTTGGGAGTTTTGTGATAGAGGTAAGTATACCATTGGTATATTACTTTTGGAAGTTCCCTCACAAAGTACGCTTCATTATCTTTTTGATGCCTATTCAAACTCTAAAAATGGGTTAACGAGTCAAAAGATATGATCAAAACAAGGAGCACTAAAAATAAAATGAATGAATCTGGACTACACAGAGACACCTATGCATCCAAAATGACGCGCTGCGCGCCTAACAGCCAACAGAGAGACGCACCCTAACCAACGCAGACACGTGCAAGGTAAAAATGCAAAGGGGGATAACACCTACGTGGGCTTTTCTGATAGGTACGCTAGGGTTCCGACGCGGACGCACCTAACTCAACGGATACGCTGCAAAATAAAATTAGTAAAATCCATAGTATACCAAAAAACACAGACGCGTCCAGAAAGACAAAGATGCTTGCAACTCGATTGGACGCTTAGGTTTCAATGGAGACGTGTCCAAGCATAAAACAGAAAGTTTCAAATTTTTACATAGTGAGGTGATTTACATAGATGCGTCCAGAGAGATGGAGACACCGACCCACCGACGGAGACACATGCGCGTCCTACAGAGAGAAAACTTGCTAATGATAGGAAAACCAAACAGGCGCGCCTTTGCTCCGAAGGGGACACTGGGGTTTTGACGTGGACGCGCCCTTTATGACACCAACTTGTGCCCTGTGAAAAACCTGCAAAACCCACAGATTTTAAAAATTTCAAGAGAAAACAGGTTAGTTAGTCAAAGTGCCCTATTTCTATATCAAACCCACAAAATACATGCAAATGAAGGTCATTTATCTAGTGTTAGAAACAAAAATGAGGAAATAACAAGTGATTTGATCCAAAAAAACTTGAAAATGAACTTTGAAGAACTCAAAAGACCTCCATTAATGGAGGATGGACATAAGTGTCCCACTGGGCATGCCAAATGTATGCATGAGAAGATTAGCTATGTTAATAAAAAAGAAACTAGCTAAGTAGTTCCATGATCTAACTAAACCTATCATAAACATCAAGATGAGTACTAAACAAGATAACTTCTACAATAATGAATTAAACTAAAACACTATCATTTTATCTCTAACTACTCTATGATTACTTAAAACATAAATTAAACCTAGTTAAACCTATGAGCAATCAAATTAGATTTGTTGTTTGCTTCAATGGAGGTGAAGAGGTCTCTAAAATGGCTATAAGGCCAAGTTAGATACCCTTCTACTAACCTACTATGAAGTTATGGATGCAAGATGGAGGAGCTTCAACAATGGAGGATAGCCAAGATCAAATGCATATTAGCTTGGCTAATGCAAATGAGGTCTAATGCCAATATCTCCAAATATAAGAGATTTTGTTATGTAAACAAGGCGTGTCTTTGAGAGGGAGAGGTGTTACCCTTCTATTTATAGTTTTTCACTTAGGAGAGTTTGAAATTTGGGTGCACGTGGGACTAAAACTTTTAGATTAGATTAGGATAAACATGCTTTAGGCTTAGATAAGCTTGGTTTAGGCTAGTTAATTAGGGTTTAGGCTAGTTAAACTTGATTAGCAAGTGATTAGAGACTCATTGAGAATTGGGAGGGGTCTGGATAACCAATTGTGGACTGATAGATAGCCTACGAAGCCAATATAAGTGGTTTGGAGAGAACTAGGGAGGTTACGAATAGTCAAAAGGAGGAATGTTTAGCTAATAAGAGAGATATTAGCCAAATAAGCTGATTATAGGAGGAATATGACCGAGAAGGTGTCGTGCATGGGCATCCGAGAATGGAGCAAATAATAAGGAATTAATGAAGTGTCGTTAATTGACTGGATTGGATGAAATGCTAAGTGTAAGCATATTTGAGGTGTCTACATATATGTGTTCTCGATTGAATGAATAGCCTAACATACATGCACAATGGGAGAAACATTACTTTATAGGGGATAGAAAAAAACCCACAAAGGTAATCTCAATCCATAAAATGGACAACGTGTCAAAAGGGAGAATATGCATTTGTACTTTATTCAAAAAAAATTGCAAGATGCGACTGCTATGTCCATAGATATGTATAAAGTTGCTTTATATAGCTCATGGAGTTGTTGCGGTCAAACAACTATTTAAGAAAGAAAGAAAGAGATTATATTAATGTCCACGATTAATCAAAAAGTAGGTCAATAGGACTTGAGAATACATGTAAATACAATCAAAAGAGCTAGGGTGAAAGGACACCAGGATCAAAGACTACCTAAACAAAAGGAACAAAAGCAATGAAAATAAACGAGGGGTAAACTCAAAGCAATAAATATGAATGTGTATTCAACAAAGTTTTACGAGGATGCCATCGTGTCATGAAGTTGATGTTAAGATACTCATGTTATTACTCTCATCTCCATCCTCAATACATGAAAGATTAAATAGAAAATATTATTAATGAGCTACTCTAAATGGGAACACCATTCATGGCAAAAATCAGTTTTTGCCCATGTTGTTATGGTTAAGAAGGAAGGTTACTATAGGGTTTTTTCGACTATGGGCATATAATGATGCAGACAATCAAAGATAGATATCCTATCCCTCATGAATAGAGTTGATGGATGAGCTAAATGAATCAATTTTTTTACAAATATTGACTTAAGGTTTGGTTATCATCAAATAAGAGTAATCTTGAAGATGCCCGCAAAACAACCCTTCAAAACACATGAGGGACATTACAAGTTTCTACTTATGCATTTTCACTTTAATACTCCTGTCACATTCCAGGCAACAATGAACATAATATTTGAACTTTACCTTTGAATTTCAATTTCATAGTTTGGTATGCGATTCAAATTTTGATACTCATTTAAGGCTTACAGAGATTGCATTATAGCTACTTAGAAAAATAAATTGTATGCCATAGATTTTCTAGTTATATTTTTGTGCCACAGAGCTACAAAAAATGGGGGATGTTAATAATAAAAAGGTGGGACCTTGCTCAAATTAAGTCTTTGATGGATTGGATTACTCTATAAATAACTACTCAACTAAGGGGTTTACTTCAATTATGTAGCGATTATCATAAGTCCAGATGAATTTTCTAAATCCCAAAACTTTTTACCGATATGTTGAAGCAAGACAAGTTCAATTGAATGATACATGTGAATAAAACATTTATTGAATTTAAAATTACTATTGTTAAAATATAGAGCTTTATATAGCATGTAAAGTTGTTATGTACTTGTTATTCGGTTGGTAAATCTGTTCAACCAAACTGTAACCACCTCTCATAATAAATTGGACCTCGCTTGACTCATTTGATGCGGTGCACTTTGCCTTCTTTGAATTCTTTCTTCTCTTTGCATATGCTAACATTGGTATCGGAGTGTTCAAGGTTATAGTTCGAAGAAGCCTCAAGAGGCACGAACAGAAATTTGAGGAAGCCCTAACAGGGCATGAATTTGGGAAAGTGTGAAGGTATTTGGAGAAAAATACCGGACGTGAGGGGAAAAGAAAGAAAAACGAGGGAATAGAAATCATGCAAGCTTTTTAACAGTCGTTCGAAGGCCAAGTAATCCATAGCAGAGTTGGGGAGAAAGCAAAACGTGAACCAGTTCGCCATATGCTGAGTCGTGTGAAGAAAGGAGGAAAACGTGGGCTCGTACTACCCAGTCGTGGTCATGCTACCCAGTCATTGCAGAGCAAAGAAATCCGAGGGTTCGTGGGCTTTATCGAGCCATTCGAGGCTGTTTTTTGAAGACAACAGTCGCAAATACCCAATTGTGCTACCCACTCGTATGAAGGAAAACGTGGTGAAGAAAAAAAAACGTCGAGTGGAAGAGAAAGACGTCAAAGGGCAGAAGCAAATCGTGGCACAAACTGTTTCATTTTTTCCTTCGTGAGGCAAAATCGTGGCAGGCTGAGTCAGGACAAAGGCATAATTGTTTTGTATGCTTTTGGAAAGGTCGGTGAATTAATACACTAAAATAATATTATTTTTCAACAAAGGTATTCATACTATATGCTGGAGTAATTCATTTTAATATTATTTTGGAATAAGGGAAAAAGTAATATTGTTTTATTAAGTGTGGGCAAATTTTTATTTTATTATTTCCGTTACTTTGGAATAATAAAATGGCAAATATTTCACATTTAACTTTGTCGGAGACACAAAAATTAACGAGCACTAATTTCAATGCATAGAGTCATAAGATTTTAACTTGCATGAGTTTTGTGATTGTGATAAAATAGTCACACATAGTGAAAAAGGAAGTGTTATTGCTTCTCAAGTTGTCGGTGTCGGATGCTATGATCGAAAGTGCGGAATGCCTACCGTATGTAGCAAGCAAGTTGTGGGCTAGTCGAAGGGATAAATATCGACATCATAAAATAATCAGGTTTTTACCTTAAGAATATGCTCTTTTCTCGTAAAGTTACAAGGTGGATCATTGTCTGAGCACCTACTTTGAATGAAAGACCTCTCGAGACCGTTATCTTTCATCAACAAAATGGTGGACGATGATGATATGGTGGCTCAGTTCTAAACACCTTACCTTCTTCATATGAGTCATTTGTGGAGGGACTCCATTTAATGGTGAAAGTCAAACACTCACATTTGACGAGGTGAGTTCCTACCTGTTGCAAAAAGAGAGAGAGACAACTTTGGCGAGAATCTAATTGTGACCATTCAGAGAGTGCTCTTGTCACTCAGTTAAAGGAAAGTGGAAATGTCATTCTGGTGAGTCTTCCACTCGGTATCAGGTCACATGTTATTATTGTCACAAGGTTGGGCACCTTAAGGATTGTCGGAAGTGGAAATATGATCTTTCGCGCAAGAACAAGAAGCCATGTGATGAGGAACATGTGGCAGTTCATTGCAGAAGAACGAGATTCGGATGACAAGCATGCTCTTTATTTCCTTACGACATCATGCTCGCATGACAGTGGTACTAGTTGTTGGATCATTGACTCGGTGCATCCACACACTTTTCATGTTGTAGGGACTGGTATGTTTCATTTACTGCAAATATATGTTTTGAATCAATAGTACTAGCTAATGGAGAATCACTTGCAGTAGAAGGGATATGCGATATATGCATTGTATTGAATAATGCTCATAAATTTTTGGTACGGAATGTTAGATATGTACCTTCTTTACAAAAGAATCTTCTATCTATTATTCAATTATCCCAATATTTATGTGGGAGCAAGTGTGTTGTCTATGATGTGAAACCGAGACGGATAATTACCCTTGGTATTGGGCAAGGTGGTCAATATCGGCTTGTTGATCCTACTACGATCAACATGAATGCACGTGTGGAGGACAACTCCACCATACAAGATGTGCAGGAGGCTGCAATGCCTTGGGAGGAAGTCATTCCTCACAGATTTGTTGACTTGGATACAATCAACCTACATGCACCTATTGTGGAGGGAGTATCCACTATACCAAATGTATAGTAGGTGGATATGCCTTGGGAGGATGGATTTCCTCATTCTAAAGAACAATTTGTTGTGGATGGAGACTCCACTATTCCAAATGCATTAACGGTGCATGGTGAGATGGCGTGCCAAGTCACTCACTCAAAGTGGTTCTTGCTCGAAGGACAGTAGAGCATGAATAGTTTACTCATTGTGTTGTGAAAGATATTTCCCAACAAAGGGGGATAGATGAACAAATAGATGAGGAGTTGGTTTTCACTCATACTACCGTGGAGATGGTTATTTCTCCCACTCTTGAGGCAGAGACCACCTTTGTTGAGACGGAGACGGTTATTTCTCCTACTATTGCGAAGTTGGTTCTAACTCCTACTGCACATATGGTCACATTTCTCTTATTGAGAAAGTTGGATGAGCACTACATGGTGTTGTAAGGACATGATCAAGGTGACTTCGATTGTAGGATAATTGAGTCTCTGTACAGACTCCAGTAGGCTACACAAGCCTGGAATAGATTTTTCAATCCACCTCTCCGAGGTTCTGATTTCACACTCTGGAGATGGGGCTGACACTCTCAGCCATTGGTGATTCATCACTAGTCAATGAATCACGTAACAAAGAACCAGTGGACCACTTGCCATATCCTTTGTTCACGCGACCAGATTTTTGTTTTGCGGTTCTTCTCCATTCAACAACCGCAACACAATCATGGACTATTGATTTTGAAGTACAACCTATGGCACAATCTATAGATCTAATGACTAAACATATGGGCTTTAGGAAATTTGTAAAATTTCGGGACAAACTTGGTCTTGTTTCCGGTTTAGTCATTAAGAAGGGGTGTTAAAATATAGAGCTTTATATAGCATGTAAAGCTGTTATGTACTTGTTATTCGGTTGGTAACTGTTCAACCGAACTGTAACCACCTCCTATAATAAATTGGACCTACCTGACTCATTTGATGCAGTGCAGTTTGCCTTCTCTAAATTCTTTCTTCTCGTTGCATATGTTAACAACTATGGCTACTTTTGCTACATGTTAGCACTTCCTAATTTTTCTAAACCCCTTGTGTTAGATTGTGACGCATCAGGTGGAGGAGTGGGGGGCTTTAAGGAATACTAGTTACATATGAAAGTAGTACTTATGGTAGATAAAGAAAAGATCATGCTCACATATTATTAGGAAGTGTTGACAATCTTACATGCATTGACAAAGTTCGGGCATTACTTATGAGGTGCTAAATTAAAAATTTAAAGTGAAAATAGATCACGATATCTTGAAGTACCTATTAGAACATAGAGATCTAACATCCATGCAACATAAACAAGATTCTAGGTTACCTAAATATATTGCAAATTATAATGAAAATCAAAAGCTGCCCATAAGATTTATGAAGATGCTTGGTTTGGTTATTCCAAATGTCCCGAATCAATCCCTACAATCACAATTGGATTCAGGTATTCCTCACCAATTTAGGGATAGATTTTTCATGAATGTCTTCATCACACTTTAACTGCACGGAGACATGTCCCCACCACTTGGAACACGTACTGCAAATGTGAGTGCACATATCATAGGGTACTTGAGACACGTACATAGAAGTCTCCCATCACGCAGAACCTTTGTTAACGTCTCCTCCGTCTCCCCCCGCCCGCCCCCAAAGGATTGTTTGCATTTTCCATTCACAATGTACTCTTCCCACAATATGTGAGATATCAAATATCAATAGAATTACTCATATTTTGTCGACATTTGATTTCCTTACTTCAAAAAAGTATAGTTATTTTTCAATTTCGATTGCATTACGAATCCAAATAAATTAATAATGTAATAATTTTCTGTTATTTCATATATAGTATTTTTCTCCCCACTACAAACTCTCTCCCACTTTTCTAAGAAATGTCGTACCATTACTCTCGTCTCCCAAGAACTATGCTTCATCATTAGGAGGGTTGACTCTATCTTGAATAGGCTTAATGATAGCCAAAGGTGGAATAGAGTAAATACCATGGATATTCCATCTCTAATCGAACAATACCCGCCGCTCCTTGTACACGAAGAGATCACCATTGTTGGGTTTGGCCACAAACATGGTCCATGTGTGGTAAGAAGCATGCTTCCTTTTGGTACCGTGCTTCCTCGGATATCACATATTGCGAGTGTAACATCCAACCTATTCTTTTGCTAAAGTAGTAAATTTACTTTCCCACCTATCACCACCAGAGAAAGTGAGTATTTTGGAAGATGAGATTTTTTTTTTTTTGATGAAATAAGGCTGCATTACTTCAAAATAAAAATGTTACATACTATTCACCCACAAAAAAAGAGTGTAGACAGAGAAAGCACGCCCCATCGTCAAACTCACTAGGCCAACAATAAGAAGGGCCTATGAAAGCAAAAATAAAAGCACTAGAAAACAAGAAATTTGCCATAGTGAAGAGTCTAGCGGGGAAGATGAGATATTTATCTACAAGATTAAACAAAATTTGGCCTTGTAAATGGGCAACTTCTCGGACTTAGATTGCTTTTGAAATGAGAAGTGGATGAGACTTGAGAGGATCGACTTCCCTGTGTTCTATGGTGAACAATGTAGTTTTTTTCGGGAGATACGAGCTTAAAGTAAAGACCAAATACCAATGGTGCCGCATGACCAAAAAACTTAAATATTTAGTACTATGGAAATACATACATGCTCATATTGACTATGGTTGCTACCTCAATTTTTATGGAAGCATAAAACAAGGAAGACTTTTAACCAAAGGGTTCATAATATCATGCATTTGTGAGTGAAAAATATAACATGTGTTGATCAAATCAACATCAAACGCGTCTTAGACCATGGAAACCGATTTACAGTACAAGTTGGAACAAAATAAATGGAGAGATATAGAAAAATAGTTAGGAGAAAAGATTTAGAGGAGGGGTAAATGTCGAGAAATCAAGGGGATTAATGGGGAAGCGTTTGAAAACTAAATAAGGTGAGGGAAAATGAGTGGGAAGGGGTATGACTAAAGGCCCAAAAGGACTCTCAAGGGAAGATTGTAATACTAGGAACTCAAGAGGTCTAAGCCCTCTAGTGGGAGAAAAAGGCAATCTGGTGTCTTCATTGAAGGAGTTTGTGTAAGTTGGTAAGGAGATACATCTATCCATAGTTTGCATACTCGTATTCGGAAAATATTTGGCAAACACAAAAAAGTTGACTCAGACTCAAGGAATATTCGGACAACTTAAAAATATGCTATTTTTATTTTAGAAACATAATTTTTATGCAAAATATAGCTACAAAATATATCAAATGAGTCTGTAAAATGTTGGGAAGTGTTTTCTAGTAGATTTGAATACAAATAGAGCACAAAATCGTATCATAACACGAATACAATAGCCAACTGATAAGTGTTATGAATTTATGATGATTGCCATTCAATATTATCATCATAAATTGCATATCTATGCAAGTTACAATTTACAATAATTTACATTTTCCTCTTCCCCATTCTAGAGAAATATCAGCATGATGCCTTTATAAGACAAAAAACTACATTTTTTCAGCGTTAAACTTGTGTTTTTCCCATTTTCCGTGTTAAACCTGCGAATGGACGAATTTTAGGGTCAAACTCGACAAATATTGGTGAATATTTGCTGAATATTCTCAGCAAATACTCACGAATATTTTGTGACGAATGGCGAGTTTTATCTGCGAATATGCGCCAACCAAAATTTTGGCGAGTACTTGCCGACTCGGAGAGTACTCACCGAATAGGCAAACTATGCATCTATCTATCCAATTGACATCATCCTTATGAACCCTAAAATGCCGACCTTATTTGTTTCCTTAATTAGCTCCCACACGTCTGCACAAAAGCCTTTGACAGATCTAGCTTTATTAGGACCCTGGCCTTTTTCATACTTCTAGAGAATGAACAATTTCCTAAACAACGATGATGTTATCTAAGATTAGTCTCCCTAGCACAAAAACATGACTGTTGGAGATCAACATGAGTGTCAAATTCTTAAGTTTTGTCACTTTGAGTTTAGAGATTGCTTTATAAAACATATTACATAATGTAATTGGTCTATATTGATCTCATTTCCTCTGCATGTATGCGATCCTAGGTATGAGAGTTAACTTGGTTGCGGTGACACTTTTAAGCAATTTTTTTTGTTTCTTATCATCTCTTTTATAACCTCCAAAAGAGTATCTTTAAACAAATAGCAAAAATATTGCTAGAAAGAGTCGAGGATAAGATAAGATAAGATAAGATAATGTTATTAATGTCCAACACATGACCACAAAAGTAGGTCAATGGGACCGCAGAGTACAAAGCAAACAAACCCAGCAAGAGGACCCAAATAGGTCACCCAAAATACAATGAGAGAAGGAGAGGAGGAGAAGGAAACAACAGAGGCCGAGAGACCAGAAACGAAGAAGAGAGAAATGACAATGTGGGGAGGGAGCGGAAGGAGCAACATCCCCAACAACGTCACCTAACACTCAAGGCCGGATGGGAGTGACTCGCAAGGCCAACGACAAGAAGCAGAGACTGTGGAATGCAGGGGGTCGGCGTCCAAAAGCTTTATCTTTTTTAGAACACTATTGCATGAATTTCTTTTTCTATGGCTGGTTTCATGATATTGCAATTATCCTCTGCACTAAGAGTTTTGGAACACCACGACAGGTTATTTCTAATGCGACTCTTTCTCGCATACAGTCGGGTTCCTCCTCAAGGACTTTCGAAAGACTTTTGTTGCATAAGTGAGGATTTCTTTTGCTGAACTAATATAAGATCCATCATCCTTTTAAATTTTAGAAGCTTAGTTAATATGTTGCTTGTAAATAATGTAATTGTGAAAAGAATTCGGCGTTTGTCTCCCTCTTTTACCCTTTGTTCTCTTGAAAGTTGATGCTAATATTGCTTTTCCCAAGTTGCTATCAAATGGAAACAAATTTGAAACATGGGAACAATAATTTCCAAAAAAACTCGAAAGAAAAACAACACGGAAATGTTTGTACGATAAATGATTAAAAAAGTTTAAATATATATAAAAAATGCATAATACTCATTTTCTAGTCCATAAACAATAGAACAATTGAAAAATATAGTATTCACGAAGGTTGGACACATTCAACATGCTTAAAATTTCACATGTTCATGTAACATATCATGTTTTATAGGTTCAAACTTCAACATGTAAATGTAAATATCAATATCATGTTTTATAGGTTCAAACTTCAACATGTAAATGCAAATCTCAAATTAGTTCACCATGTGAGGATTATAATCTAGAAAAGATCATCTAGAGTCTCCTCAAAATCATTATCATCAGCAGCAACATGAATGTCACTCCCACTAGCTCCACTCTCCACTCCCTATGTAAAAATCTGTTGTTTTTCATCATCGACACAAAGTAATGAAAGTTAGGCTAGAGTCAGGTGAGGTTGGTATTAGAGATGTTTTTTATTTTTCAAAGTTTTTTTGAAATTATTTTTATAATAATTAGTCATTTTGGACCGGCATTTCACCCATGAAACGTTTCCCCAGGAAATGGCCCCTCCTCCAGCCGTTTCCTGCACCTTAGCTTTTCCCTTAGCTGTGTTAATACTAACTTTTGGATGAGGGGTTGTCCTTAGAAAGCTGTTTTGATAGGAAATCCATGGTCACTTATTTGGATCTGAATTAATGCCATATCTTAAGCCTCTATTTGAGGAGATATAACTTCCCCATAAATCTGAACATAGCATGTCAGTGAAATCTATTTGCCTCTTTCCACCAGCATGCCATATTCATTGGAAATATAGATGAGAGAACTACGTGCTCTTAAGAAGAAAATGGTTTATGAAAACATTTTTCTTTCGGGGTCATTTCCAGAGTGATTGACCAGTGATCTGAAAGGGTCGACATATGCACTAGCTTGCTTTTGTGTGTCGGCCATTGGTCAGTATCATTATTCAATCACATTTTCCAGGTATTTATCCACTTCACATTCTTCTATTACATCAGTAGTATGATCTCTAAGCATATTCCATTTCCATCTAGGGAGAATTTTCAAGAGGTAAAAGTCTTCACTCTTCATTTTATATTTTTTTCATTTTAGTTCTACGTAGAGTCTGATTTTTTCCCCTTTTTTATTTGTTTTCAGGTTCTCTTTTCTTCTGCTTCTTTCTTTGGTTGAATCCTTTACCACCTTTTGTTTCTTTTGGAGGTCTGATTGTGTTGAAGTCTCCCATTAGTATTGAACTGGGAGGATGGTTATGCTTGATCTAATTTTTGGTTTGCTCTATGGCTGTTATTCTACTATTTTTATTAGGTGGGGGATTCGGAAATTCATGAACGAATAGCTTTCTTGGAATTCATATGAAAAAAAAAATGTTATCAACCACAAAGAATGGTTTGCTCAATGGCTGTTATTCTATTATTTTCATTGGGGGTGGGGGTAAGGACATTCATGAAAGAATAGCTTTCTTGGAATTCATATGAATAAAAAAATGTTATCAATCACAAAGAAAAGTGGAAAGTGAGATTGATAGCCATGCTTGGAGGTCCCATTGAAACATTGCACTTGAAATTGGGTTGAAACGGGTCTGCTTGTTCCCCCACACTAACATATTTGAAATGTTTTTGACATTGCTGTCTTATAGTCTTTTGAAGCATTATCATATCTGCCTTCCCGCTTCTTGCTCTTCCTTAAGAAATTGACATTTATTGGGCACACTGATTCCTCCTATATTCCAAGATAAGACAACATGTGGGTTTAGGG
Source organism: Taxus wallichiana var. yunnanensis (assembly GCA_018340775.1). Lineage (NCBI taxonomy): Eukaryota > Viridiplantae > Streptophyta > Pinopsida > Cupressales > Taxaceae > Taxus > Taxus wallichiana. The sequence goes on along the minus strand of CM031242.1, from coordinate 561,994,082 downwards.
AGATTCATTACAACCTACTTATAATCTTAAGCTCTATTTTAAAACTCACAATTTACCCGCAATAAACCATCACTCTTTTAGCAGCCAAGTATTTGTCCCATTACCCGCAAGCCCAGTAACAGGTTTGGGGTCGTGAGTAATTACTCGCAAGCACACGCGAGTTCGAGTGTATTAATTACTCTGAATTATTCAGCTGATGTTTTAATATAACTCTCAGCTAAAACACAACGTCATTTGCTTTGTACATTTGCAATTTTCTCCTTGTTTGCTCTGATAAGGCGATTTTTGCTTGTTGGCTTGATGATGCATGATTCTCAAACACAGCCAAATGGTATCAATGTGATATCACCTATCATTGTCACATATTTGCAAATAACGGTGGATTTTAGAAGTTAGAAGTAGAACAGATCAGGCTGCATTTGTTGCCTGATTCAACTGATTTTCAACAGCTTCAATGGGTTTTCAAGAGGTAAGAGTCTCCACTCTTCATTTTATAATTTTTCATTGTAGATCTACCTAGTGTCTGATTTTTCCCCTTTTTTGTTTGTTTTCCAGTTTTCTTTTCTTCTACCTCTTCCTTTGATAGGCACTAGCAATTAGGGTTTTAAGTTTTTAACCTAAAACTTTTTTTTCTTCAAAGGTTTCTACATGCAGTTTGCATGCATTATATAGTGCAGTAGTGGCATATAGTGCAGTAGGGTTTTAAGTTTTTAACCTAAAACTTTTTTCTTCAAAGGTTTCTACATGCAGTTTGCATGTATTATATAGTGCAGTAGTGGCATAAGAATGGTATCTAGTTCAAGTAGCCATAGTAAGCCTGAGAAGTTTGAAGACCATTCTTGGTAGCACTGTGAACGAGGTCCAGAATAAGAGCTCAATCCTGTCATATGCAATTATTGTGGGTTTAAGATGAGTGGAGGTGTCAATTGGCACAAATACCACCTCACATGAATCTCAGGTAAAGATGTGCAAAAAAATGCACCTTGAGGTTCAACAAGAGATGGTTCCTTACCTTGTGAGTTATTTGGAGAAACAAGTGGAAAATGAGAGGAAAGTTAAGGCACTTGTGGCCATAAAGAATAAATGTGCAGTGAGGGCTGATTCTGATGAGTATGATGTAGGAGCCTCTTCTATTATCCCGACTCCAAGGCGTGTGACAGGGTTCGTCTACTGAAAATAGTTCAGGTTCACATGGTGTTGGACATGGTTTTTGTTCCTTGGAGTACTCATGGAGCACAAGCTTCACTCAAAGGTGCTTCTTAAACCCAGGAATTGCAGAATGAAACAAGGGTAGCTGCAGCAAATTTTTGGTATTATAACAATATACCATTTAATGTGATGAAAATGTTAAAATATAGAGCTTTATATAGCATGTAAAGTTGTTATGTAGTTATTCGGTTGGTAACTGTTCAACCAATCTGTAACCACCTCTTCACATAATAAATTCACCTTCCTGAATCATTCGATGCAGTGCAGTTTTGTGCATTCAGCCTTCTCTGAATTCTTTCTTCTCTTTGCATATGCTAACATTGGTATCAGAGTGTCCAAGGTTGCAGTTCGAGGAAGCCTCCAAGAGGCATGAATTGGAAATTCGAGGAAGCCCTAACAGGGCACGAATTTGGTAAAACGTGAAGGTATTTGGAGAAAAATACCAGACGCGAGGAGAGAAACGAGGGCAACATTTGTGGGCAGTCGAACAAGTCGAGGGTTTGTGCCTTTACGTGGGCAGGCAAAGCCTTTTAACAGTCGTGTGAAGACAAGGGTAAATACTGTGAAGTCGTCTTTGAGCAAAATCGTGGTTCGAAGGCACAATCGACGGCGGTAAAGTCGTGGAGAAGGAAAACCGAGGGCACAAAGTCGTGAAGGCAAAGTAAATCCACAGTTGATTGATGAGGGCAAAACGAGGGCAAACAGTCAAATTTTGGAAAAGTCGTGGTTCGAAATAACCAGTCGCAAATCCTCAAATATACCCAGTTGCAGATTCAAACCGTGTGGAATAGTCGTGTGGGCCAAAAACAGTCCTACTTGGTCGTAGGCAAAGACGGCAGAGGCAGAGTCGTTTCCTGTTCTTCCCTTTTGAAAGGTCGGTGAATTAATACACTGAAATAATATTCATTTTTCAACAAAGGTCTTCACCTTATATTTGCATAATTAATTTCACATGTTGGAATAAATAATATATTATTGGTGTGGGCAAAATATTATTTTATTATTTTCGTTACTTTGGAATAATAAAATGGCAAATATTTCACACTTGACTTTGTCGGAGACACAAAAATTAACGGCACTAATTTCAATGTATGGAGCCATAAGATTTTAACGCTTGCGGAGTTTCGTGATTGTGATAAAATAATCACGGGTAGTGAGGTCAACCAACGACGAACTTCACGGATTATGAAAACGTCATAAGGAAGCGTTATTGCTTCTCAAGTTATGGTGTCGGGTAATATGATATCGGAAGTGCGGAATGCCACTATGGCAAGCATGTTGTGGACCAGTTTGAGGGATAAATATCAGACGTCAAAAAAGAGTTGAGTGTTATACCGAAGAATATGCTCTAATCAGTGAAGTTACAAGGTGGATCATTGTCTGAGCACCTACTTCGGATGAAAGACCTCTGAGACCAATTATCTTCTATCAACAAAAAGGTGGACGCCGATGATATGGTGGCTCTGGTTTTGAATAGCTTACCTTCTTTGTATGAGTCATTTGTGGAGGCACTCCATTTAATGGTTGAAAGTCAAACACTCACGTTTGACAAGGTGAGTTCTACCTGTTGCAAAAGGAGCGGAGACAAATTCAGAATCTAATTGTGACCAATTAGAGAGTGCTCTTGTCACTCAGTCAAAAGGAAAGTGGAGACGTCATTCTGGTGAGTCTTCCACTCAGTATCAGGTCACATGCTATTACTGTCACAAGGTTGGGCACCTTAAGAAGGATTGTCGGAAGCGGAAGTATGATCTTTCGCAATGAACAAAAAGCCATGTGATGAGGAACATGTGGCAGCAATTGCAGAAGAACGGGATTCAGATGACGAGCATGCTCTTTATTGTCTTACGACATCATGCTTGCATGATAGTGGTACTAGTTGTTGGATCATTGACTTTGGTGCGTCCGCACACTTTTCATGTCGTAGGGATTGGTATGTTTCATTTATTGCAAATATATGTTTTGAATCAGTAGTACTAGTTGATGGAGAATCACTTGCAGTAGAAGGGATAGGAGATATATGCATTGTATTGAATAATGCTCATAAACTGTTGGTATGGAATGTTAGATATGTACCTTCTTTACAAAAGAATCTTCTATCTATTATTCAATTATCCTAATATTCCTGTGGATTTATGTGGGAGAAGTGTCTTTGTCTTGTATGTGAAATAGAGACGGATAATTACCCTTGGTATTGGGCAAGGTGGTCAATATCGGCTTGTTGATCCTGCGACGATCAACATGAATGCATGTGTGGAGGACAACTCCAACATACAGGCGTGCAGGAGGTCGCGATGCCTTGGAGGAAGCCATTCCTCACAGATCTGTTGACTTGGATACAATCAACCTACATGCACCTATTGTGGAGGGAGTATCCACTATACCAGATGTATTGGAGGCGGACATGCCTTGGGAGGATGGATTTCCTCATTCTGAAGAACAATTTGTTGTGGATGGAGACTCCACTATTCCAGATGCACTGACGGTGCATGGTGAGATGGCATGCCAAGCCACTCACTCAGAGGTACTTGCTCGAAGGACAATAGAGCATGAATAGTTTGCTCATTGTGTTGTGAAAGATCTTTCCCAACATAGGGGGATAAATGAGCAAATAAATCAGGAGGAGTTGGTTCTCACTCCTACTACTGCGGAGATGGTTTTTCTCCCCTTCTTTGAGACGAGAGATGGTTATTTCTCCTACTATTGCGGAGTTGGCTCTAGCTGCTCTTTTGCACGAGATGGTCACATTTCTCTTATTGAGAAAGTTGGATGAGCACTACTTAGTGTTGCAAGGACATGATCGAGGTGACTTCGATTGCAGGATAAGCGAGTCTATGTACTGAGACTCAATGAGCTACACAAGCCTGGAACAAATTTTCAATCCACCTCTCTCGAGGTTACGATTTCAAAGCACTTTGGAGATGGGGTTGACACTCTTAGCCATTGATGATTCATCACTGGTCAACGAATCATGTAACAAAGAACCAGTGGACCACTTGCCATATCCTTTGTTCATGCGACTAGATTTTTGTTTTGCGGTTCTTCTCCATTCGACAACCGCAACACAATCATGGACTATTGATTTCAAGTACAACCTATGGCACAATCTGTAGATCTAATGACTAAACATATGGGCTTTAGGACATTTGTAAAATTTCGGGACAAACTTGGTCTTGTTTCCGGTTTAGTCATTAAGAGGGGGTGTTAAAATATAGAGCTTTATATAGCATGTAAAGTTGTTATGTAGTTATTCGGTTGGTAACTGTTCAACCAATCTGTAACCACCTCTTCACATAATAAATTCACCCTGCTCTGAATCATTTGATGTAGTGCAGTTTTGTGCATTCAGCCTTCTCTGAATTCTTTCTTCTCTTTGCATATGCTAATAGAAAATCCCATGTTGGAAATTCGGTAACTACATTGATCATTGTTGGGAAGGGATTTAAGGATCCTACTCATGATTTGAGTGGTCCATTGTTAGAGGACACCGTTAAAAATACACAAATTAAATTTTCAAAAAGAATTGGCATAACAAGGGTTGTCGCATTTTGTTTGATGGGTTGACGGATGAAAAGAACCACATTTTAGTTAACTTTCTAGTGGATTCAAGTGTGCAATTAGTGTTCTTGAAGTCAAGCGATGCCTCCCACCAAGTAAAAAATGTAAACACTTAGTGCAATATGTTGGATGATGTGGACATGAAGTTATGACAAATAATGTAGTAGTTAGACTTCTTGTGGAGACGCACCCAACACTTTGGACCCCTTATGCAGCTCATTGCATTGATCTCCTACAAGAGGCATAGGAAAAATAACATGGATGAAAAATGTGCTTGAAGAAGCAAGAATATCTAGAATTCCCGAAACACCAAGTACCCCCCGTACCAGGCCTGATACATATCGGGTTTGGGTAAGGGTACGCTATGGGTATGTACCCACAAGCTCTAGGTACATCCCGGATATGGATTTCCGTGCCGGGATGTACCCAGGGCCTGTGTAGTGCACCCACAGCGTATTTCCGTATCCGGGATATACCCGGGGCACTGTGGGTACGTATTTACAGGTACCTACATGTTTTTTTTTTTTTAGTGCATTTGTTAGATAATGAATTCCAAAGATCAATTAAGATACAAGTAGCTAAGAATGATACCAGAATGAGAAGATGAGAACAGCTTCACTATATTCTTGAAAATTATAGCAACTTGATGTATAAAAGTAAATGTTCAAAATCCATAGCTTTTTAGATGTGAAAATTGAATCTTTGGCAGCTCCTGCTAAGTTTCGATAACCATAAATCACAATTTTGATATGGTCAAATTGTCAAATCACTATGAGTCAAAGCTCAGTCAAAAAAACAGTTTTGATAAGATCAATTATATCAGTATTCGAAATAGAAACTGCAAATGGAATATCATTTTCACAATTGAATTCAACAAAAGTAATACTAAATTAAAGAGCTATATGAAGGAATCAGAATAGGCAGCTCCATTTCCACATTAATGTAACACAAATATCCAAGAGTTTGTGAAATTCCCTTTGATTTAAGGTAGTTACAAATTTACAGATTTTCTCAGGAAGCAATCAGTTGGATGATCCACAATGATATAATATTTCAAAGTCACCTGCCATACAAATTTCTGCATGTTTAAGCCTTCTTTATAGGAGTTACCTGTTGAATCTCTACAAGCTACTGCTATTACAAATAGTGAAGTCTGATCTCTCTCATTTTAGCCTTCTTAAAGCAGAGTGGACACTGTACATAGACGATGATACATTGGTGTTACACTGTCAATCCAACATGGAAAATGCTCTTGCAATCTCTTTACTGGAAGAAAGTAAGAGACAAACTAACAAATCACAGTTATGCAATTACAAAAAGAAAAGGGGAAGCCAGAAAACTGAAAGCATTCCTACCTTCCGAGAATTTATCACCCGACTCGTCTCCAGCCATTTTCTAATACATGACCTCCCAAAATAATGTCCACATGCAAGGGAGCTGCAATTCCACAGTACATAATAAATGTTCAGTCTTTATAACTTAATTTCAAAGTGTCTACCATCGTTTCTCATCATCATAAATGAATTTCATCCTACTGCATCTGCAATTAATTTGGAAATCTTTATGATAGGTATAACCAGAAGAACTTCTTCCCCTACATTCAAAGCAGATAAAAGTATTCATGTTTGTTGGTTTTCCTGTTTCAAACAACAACCAAAGTACTAAGCTGCCGGAGTAGGACAAAACAGAAAATACAATCTGCATAGTTGAGAATGTAAGCAACTTAAATGTGACAATTTCAAACCAGTGGAATGTCGAAATGTTGGGAATATTCAGAATCGTCTTTCATTCATGCTGTATTGAGGTCAGCTTGCTGCTTTTTATCAAGTCAAGCTAATTAAAACCAGCCTTTCTTAATTAAGTCATGCTAATTAGGAACCACATGTTGAGTGTATTCTCTCATTGATAAAAAATGCAGATATTGAGGCTATAATAAGCAAGAATAGAATGTAAATTATCATTATGTCAGTGTATATCATTGTATCACTAGCTTTTGATCAAATATATTTGTGGTTGTCTTTTTTGGTCTAAATAGCTGTCTCCTGTCCCGTTTTGATTTCCTATTCGACTTTATTGACATATATGTATTCATTGTTGAGCTATGTTAAGATCCATTCAGTTGAGCATGATCCTAAGTTGAGTATATATCTTTATTTCTTTTAAGTTAGCACATCTAGCACTAACATAAAAATATTTTTATGACTCCATATTTTGTGCAACAAAACTCTGGTTATATTTCCGTATTGAATCATACGGTTCACTGGGTAAAGCATTCAAGTATACACCAGCTTAATTTGTTTCAGTTTGTGTGTCACAGATCATTTGTGACCCAATATCCACACACAATGGAAAAATAAATAAACTTTTGCAGCACGTTAAGTAAAATACTCAGATATGACATACAAAGGGTTAGAACAGAGAACAGAATTTTGCTTTGTTTAACTCAAAAACAGTACAACAAAATTTTATAAAAGCAGAGTTATAGCCTTTAAGAAGGTCAACTAACTTCAAAATTATTTAACACTTAACAGCATTAAATTTAGTCAAACAAATAGCACAACATTGATTCCATTCAAAAAATCAATTATTACAATAAACAGAACTATTAACAGCTATCAGTAACATCAAAAGCAGACCAAAGAGCAAAATCTTGCCCTCGATTTTCCATGCTGATGTCAACAGCCAGACAGCGCAAAAAAAAAACAGCATACATATTCACTGACGTCACACTATGTCACATTCCTGTTCGCTAATGTCACATGTTTGAGTTCTGGGGTAATACCCTTCACACAGTGTTACCTTGCTGCTTAGATGAGCAATTTGCAGTCCCAAATTAAGGAAATGGGGTGGATTGATGTCAATAATATTACAATAATTTTATTTTAATTTCTCTAGTGTTCACGGCTCAGCTTATGTAGCAAGTTGGCCCAGATAACAGAAAATAATTAAAACTTAGAAAATATGTTTTTCGGGTGTTTTTACCTAGAAAATGCATATTATCATAAAAATACAGAAAATGCAAAGGTAATCTCTAGTGAAAGGAGCCATACGAAAAGGAGGACCTTTGCCTTTAGAGATTGCCCATGACCTAAGAAACATAAGTAGAGATAGGGGACTAACTTTAAGTACAACATCACCACGCTTCCCTCTTGACCAACAACATTTTATGATTTTTATTGACTAATTAGTGTCCATTAAAGAATTAATACACATTTATTAAAACCTATTTGACTGTTGGAAGTTTTTATGTTTTAGATTGGTCAAGGAGACTATGTATGGGACCTGAATCACAGGGTTTTCACCCAAATATAAATATGCCAGTATTTGTAGCCATTTATCTGGAATTGAGACATTCATTTCCAGACTTTGAGACCACCTGTCACAGTTCCAAAAACAATTACAGGAGAAATACAGGATTAATGCTGATTTGCAGGCAAGGCCAAGAATCAATCGGTAAATTTGAAAAGACCCAAATCACCCCGCAGATTTCCAATGCTTTCAGCAGCTTAGTGAAGTGGTTTCAGAAATTCAGAACAAGCAATCAGAACTGAGCACGTTAAAAGGAAACCACAGTCCAAAAACAGGTTGAGGAACAAAATTCATGGGTACAAAGGTTAAGGGGAAGAAAACACCTCCAATGGTGGGAATGGCTGTCCAAGCAAAATTTGAAGAAGAGAAGGCACATCAAACCAAGGCCTCCTGAATTAGCTGAAACCTTGCAGACAGCTCACACACACTCTTGCGTGAATCTTTGAACTTGAAAGATATTTCCCTTAACAAAGCTTGGACATTTCCAGACAGCACCCTTGTTATCCAATTCCGAATTGCAAAAGAGCATTTGCAAGCCCTTAAAAAGGAAACTCATTTCCCTCCCACAGAAAATCTATGCAGATGCATATCTCACAAGACTCTAGGTTGAGGAGCTTCAAAAGCTCATATCCAGGTTGTAGTTGCCCGGAAATAAAACAAGTGGGTTGTTATCAAAGACTGTAGAATTGTCATTCGTGATTCTCCCCCTCATGGGAGGACATGCCCTGGACTGTCAACATGATGACGACCTCTGGTCTCATGGGTGGTGGTAGCATCTCCATTGCTTGTTGGAACTACAATGGCACTATTTGGTCTTCTCTCGGTACCTTTCAGGATATTATTGCTTCACGGGATCTCATCTTCCTCACTAAGACTCATGAGAGACCCGAGTGGGCCCTCCCTCTAGTCATGGGGTACTAATGGGTTTCGGTTGCTCGTCATGAGCCCCATAGATCAGGTGGTGTTTATGGTTCAGGTGGTGTGGCTTGCCTCATTTGGGATAGCCTCAAGTCCAAAGTTTCATTTATGGCTTCTAGCAGCCACGTTAGATACATGTGGTTGCAAGTTCAGAGGAGTCCGCCTTCTTTTCGGGATGTTTTCATAGTTATATGCTACTTCCCCTACCACATCTCCATTCATCATTCACGTTGATGGGGACCCATATCTTGACCTCTATCCATAGATCTCTCAGTACTCCAGTATTGGTGATATCATTCTTTTGGGTGATTTTAATGCCTGTATAGGGAACCTCCAAATGCCTATTCATGACCTTGCACAAGATGAGTTATGTCTTCATGAGTTGGATCTAGAGGAGCTTGATCTATAGGGAGCCTCTACTAACAAGAATTCTACAGATATGGCCTATGGGAGACACCTTCTCCAATTGGGTGAATCTCAAAGCCTCCACATTCTCAACTAGTTTGCTCACTTACCTTACTCTGGTGAATTCGCATGCTTTCTGTGGTGGTGGTGTGAGCATCACAAACAATGTTCTCATGAGCAAATCCCTCATCCCCCACATTTATGGCTTCCTTATTTCTCCTCAACTCCCACTTGTTGGTCATGTAATCTTGACGTTCACCCTTCCACCCCACCACCCAACGTTGGACATACCACAATCCACTTTGATGATGACTACACCATTGATTGTGCTACCAGTCTCTCTCTTCTCATGTCCAGATTCTATTCCTTCGCTCTTCCCATTGCCGCATCCATGTATAAGTTTTCACATCAAACCCTTTGGGACACTCCCCTTGTCTCTTATACCCACACTATACATAACTCTAGGTTCCCTTCCCGCCACAGATCCTATCTTATGCATCAGCAGTATGATGGTGTGTAAATCCCTTCATCGGAGACTTTGGTTTCTCTAGCCCATGATCCTTCATTCCCAACCAAAGAGACCATGACACAAAGTTCAGTAAATCTCCTTTTATTTCTTCATAAGGATGAATACAAAATTTCACACACTATTTTCTTCTTAAAGAATATCTTTTACAAAATTCTGGACAACACAAAATCTCTCCACGTTTTCAACAGTTCAAATCCCCTCAAGAAATGTTAAATGTCCTTTTACAATATCATGGATAGCACAAAGTCTCTCCAAATATCCTTGAAGAAATCTCTTTCAAAAGTCTCTCAAAGTAAGCGATTTTATGTTTTCATAGTCCATAGATCAATGTTAAAGAAGTTTTTGGGAAGAAACTGCGTGACAACTTTTTTACTCTAAGTTTCGGGTCACCTTGTGTGAACCATCATCAAGAGAACTTCAAGAGTGATCTGAAACGTAGAGCAAAAAAGTCGTCACACAATTTCTTACCAAAAAATTCTCTGTCATCTCTCAAAGTGGTTCCTCCAACAAAAAAAATCAACTGTGCAAAAAGCCCTTTCAAATGATTTACAACTGCAAACTTATAGGAAAAAACTACATATTTTCTAGCTATATGCAAGATCAACTAAGTCAATTTTCTAAAAATAGAAACTACAAAAATGATGTGCACTTTTTACAGAAATAAAGTGACATTTTACAAACATAAAAGTGCACAACCTAGAAACTACAAAATTGACTTTGACAATATACAACTGCGAATTAGGGATTTTCCACCAGCACATCTTCTCCCTAATTAGCTCCTTGAATTTATGACCTCTTCTTATATCAGTGCGGATCTCTTGAATAATTATATTATTCCTTTTTTGGTTTCAGAAGCAAGGGTTTGGGGCCAGCAACCTCCGATGGGGTCAAGGGGCAGCGCCCCAGCACGGTCCGGGGACAACACCCCGATCGCATTCCCTATCACGGTACAAGGCGGGGTCAAGGGGCAACACCCCGAAGCCACAGGCATAATTTGAGCTTCTTGCAACCTTTGGAACATATTGATTTTCTGCATCTTTGTGACAATATTTGCATTTCATGATTTGGGAATTCGGAGTTGTTTTTACAATTAAAATGTCTGCCAAATACTTGAGCAGATGTTTGACATGCTCCGAGCTGCTAGAAACCCCGATGAAGACTTCAGCAGAATTGTGGACTACTTTTGCACTTCAAAACCCTGTTGAAGACTTGATCGGAGTTTTGAGTTGCTTTTGCACCTAAAAACTGAAGACTTGATCAGAGTTTTGAGTTGCTTTTCTTCACCAAAATTTTGGACTGCTTTTACACCCAAAACCTCGGCAAAGATCTTGGCAGGGTTTTGCCTTGTTTTGCACTTGAAATCTCTGCCAAGACCTTGGTAGAGAATCAAGATCTTGGACTTGTTATGTAATTTGTCGTTTTATTGCAAAATTGCACCAAACCTCTGAAACTCCGAAATACAAAGGGTCTTTGTATTTTGGGATCTAGAGATCCAAAAGCATTTTGCAATTTTGGACAATTGCACCAAACCTCCGGAACTCCAAAATACAAAGGGCCTTTGTATTTTGGAATGCAAAGATTCAAACGCAATTCTCAACTCAATTGCAAAATTGCTTGAGAAATCTGAAAGCCCAAAAAACAAAGGAGAGAGAGTAAATCGAAAACTGGAGTTTGTGAGGCAATTTGCAATTGAGTTGCTAAATTGCTCTAAAACTCTGAAAGTCTGATTTGGTCAATTTTCCCTACACTTTAGACAATTTTTCAGTTTCTTGAGCCCCGTAGACTTATAAAATTCATTCCACGAATTCAATTTGATCGATTGTGACCAAATTTTCTTGGTGGACCCAAATTTTCACTTAAGTACAAATTTGGGGACAACAGGTTCAAAATGAGGAGTAAAATGATAAATTAATCACACTTGTAAAGCTACAAAACATTCCCATATAAGAAAAATTAGAGTGACAAATTGAATCAATGGACAAGGTAAATAATGTTAGTATTCCCTACAAAAGCTAAGAAATAGAAATAGACTGTGCAAAAGTATTCTATGTTAGTATGTGATACATTCTACATTCATGGTGGCAACATGCTTAGTCTACAAGTATCGTATTTATGTATGTCAAATTGAAACAAATAATGGAAACATTCTCAAAGATCATGGAAAAGGAACTACAAGAGGCACTCAGAAAGATGAAAGGTCAGAGAGAGTGCAGATCCGATTGCTGCAGATCCTAGGAAGCTGAAGAGACACCATCACATCCACAAGATCCAGATTCAAAGATCCATCCACAGAACATAAACAGTTACAAGCTGAAGAGTCATTCATCATATTTCTCTTGGATCCTTAATTTTGTTCTTCACAAATTGTTATGAAGGCTTAAAGGCACTATGGGTGATCCTAGGCTGCCAATAGGATTATGGTATAAATGTGGAGCCATCCATGAATCCCTACACATTAAGGAACGGAAACAAACGTAAATCGTCGTGCCGACCTTGAAGAGGATCCCCTTGGAAGATATTTGATGGACATAGTTATTTCCCTAATGGGGTGATCTAGCCACTCAAAAGGTTGAATTCACATTAACTTTGTATATAGGGATTGCCTTGATTGCCGTCACACATTAACTATTTCTATAAAAATGTTTTGTTTTGTTGTGATTCCAAGTCAAGAAGACCAGTCCAGTAACATTTAAGGAGTCAAACCAAGTCATCAAAAAGTTGACCGGGATATAGAACTATTTGTTCAGGCTTATTGAATCCCTACCATCAATGCTGGCATAGACTTATAGAATCCTTTTAGTATCACAATTGTTAAATTAAAAATTCTGAGAAAATCTAAAATATTGCCTCATTGAATCCCACATTCTTTTGGTGATGTTGAAGATGCTTGCCATGTGCTCGATCTTAGAAACAGAGACAATCGACTTCAGCAAAACAAATAACCATGTGGTGGAGACTACAACACTGGCACCTATTCGTTAACAACTGTTTAGTAAATGAAATAACTCGTGAAAAGCTTGGGAAAGCCAGGAAATATTAAAAGCAGGTAATAGAATGTATAAGACAGACTGAAATCAGTAGAGAAATTATTCCCAGGCTATTTAGTCTGTGGCTGTGAAATCCTCCTTTTGCTTCTTTGCATCCTGCTCTTCAAGTGTACCTCCTTTTCGAAGAAGCTTTGATCAAGACCTCTTTGACCCCTCCAGGCTAGGATGTGTCTCAAGGATGCTACCGAGATCAGGGAATCATCTCACTACGATAATAATAACAACCCAATCTGAATGAACAAGATGCTTTTCTCTGTTCCCTAACCAGAGCATAGCCTTTGCAGCTCTGTGGGGACAAAACCCTTTGTGGGAATCTGAGTCATGACAATGATGGCAAGCCATGGATGGAAAAAAACACAGTCCACCTTGTCCTCCCATTTCCACAATTCAAAAGACTATTCTACCGTTTAGGGCATAAAACACATAATCATGGCTACAAGGAGTAATCCAAACCATTGAGACAAAAACAATAGAACTTACAGCCAGAGTTGTTTATGCTTTTGTGTTTTTGAATAATAAAAGTATATCTGCAGTGGGAATACAGAACAAGGACAACAATACAAGGATGAAATATTTCTGTTGTTGGTTTGGTTTGCAAGAATAGGAGAGCAGTATATCATAGGAAAGAAAACCAGAATGCTGTATAAGTTTTTTTGTTTGTCTTAGCATAAGTGAATATGGAGATGAAGAAAACGAAAAGACTTAACAACAAAGGAAATCTATGTTCAATAGAAAACTAGAGACAAAACACGAATGAGATACCTTTTTTTGTGCTTAACAACAAAACTTAACATGAAAAATCATGAAGCTACCCAAAACAGTATATTATTTTCATAATTCTTGTGCCTGAAAAAGGTAAAATAGAGACAAGATTGCCACATAAACAAAAAAACAAGAATATAATTATTTTGTGTTAAATGGAGGAACTGTAGACACCTAATCTTAGTACAGGAGTAGTTGATTGCTATGGTGCTGGTGTGTTTCTATGTTTATTGATTATTGGTTCTAGTTAGGCTCTTATTGGCACATTTTTCCTTGTGTCGTCACTTTCTTGTCTTTTCAAGCTAATTTTTCCAGGTTCCTCTTGTTCCTTGTCTCATTTGACCCCAGGTTTGCCTCTTTCTTCTTGTTTTCTCCCTCCTCTACTTTTGGCTGTCCCCAGTGTCTTTTGCCATTTCCACTAGAACAGACCACTTGCGCGCGACACATAAATGGTCATGCTCTGACAGAAACGGTCTCCTTGCTTTTTAGGACCTCTTACCTTTTGACCTATTTTGTCAAGTTTTGTGCCTCTTTTGTCAACCTTTCTTGCCTACTGTGTGTCAGCTTGTGTGCCAATAGGGCCCAAATTCAAATTTCAAAAAGTTTGTACTTTTTAAGGGTAAAATATTATACAATGACAAGAACTCTTCAAGGAAAGAGCTCGATAACACTCAAAAATTCATAGAGGACCTTATCAAAAAATCAAAGGAAACTAAGAACTAGGGAAAAAGAAACTATGAATAATATGAACTACAACAGAGAGTTACACATTTGCATTTTTCATGATCCAAAGAGAAAAGAAAGTTGTCAACCTGGGTATGTCAAGTGTTGTATATTTTTGTTGGACAAGATCTATGGGGAAATGACACTTATTTGTAGCATCCAAACCACGAATATCCCAGAGAGCATCCGTATTAGGAGTTTGTCATAGGGGTAGGCCTTTCCCATGGGTTTCCTTGGATGGTTGTAGTATAAGGTGCCCAAATTTGTAACAGGCTTTCAAGAGTTACGGGCGTATGATGAGCCTCCTCAATAGCATTTTGTTCCTTTCAAGTTTTCCTCTTTTCTTCGTAACCCATGGTTGAAGGTTGGTGGGGATTAACTTCTCTTGTGATTTTTGTTTTTGTTTTTCCCCCACTATTAAGATAACCGTGCTAGGAGTGGTTGAGGTAAATGTCATTTTGGGGACTGATTATTGGGTGTGAGTTTTGGTGGAGGTTGGATGGGGGAGGTAGTTTCAGCTGTGGGGAGGGTTATGTGAGGGAAGGGGTTTTAGTGCTGGACGGTGGTTTTCCTTTGCGCGTGTATGCAATCTGAAATGCAGTGAGAAGAAAAGTGGGAGTACTATCTGAGATCGTACCTGGAATAGAAACTAAGGAAGATGCTTGCTGATTTGTCTAAGGTGGAGGCTGCGCTTGATTTTAGGTAACTGGAAGATGCAGGGGGTTGAAGCCTCTTGCTTAGGAAATGTGCGTGCAAGATGCCTGCATTCGTGACAGATCCTACAATCCACGGGAATATTTTCACAATTCAAAGGTTGCTCACGACTTCTTCCATATCCAAAATGATTCGATCAAAAATAGGTTGTTCAAGATCATGGTTGATGCAACTATGAGCATAGTTAAGGACACCTAGATTCTCAGTGAACTCTGATGTGATGTATTCACCTAGGGCATATCCAATCTTGCGTAGACGCAGAGATTCATGCCGGTATTCACTCAGTAACAATGGCAGCCTAACCCATATTGTGATCACATTGGGGAGATCTTCAGTGGGATTAAAGACAGGTGACCAATGTATCATAAACAACCCTAACTGTTGTAAATCCAAGGTCCTCCTTGAAAGGCCCGATCTTGCTCCTGTGTGGTGCTGAAGATGGCCATGAAGTAACCCTTGGGCATCATAAGAATGTCCATAGTTCCTGATGGCTTCTAGTTAGCTTGGAACCAGAGCTTGAGGGTTTTGGATCCAAGAAAAGCTCCTACGAATTTGCAGATAATGGCTTTTTCTTTGAGGAGCCAGAGGTGATTTTCCATCTCATCTAAAGATAAAGAAACCTTTGGGGGACATCCCTTTTAATGGTTCTTTGGGCAGAAAAGGAGGGCTTTGTGATGGTACGGTGAGCAATAAATTGCAGGAATTGTTCGAGATTTGCAATTCCTATTTCAGGGCTTTCATCTGAAACAACAGATAAAGGTATAGTTACTGAGTCCAGAAATCTGGATCTGTTCGAGACGGCAAAAATTTCAAAAATCCAGGACTCTTGATAAGTTCGGAAAAAATCGATGTGGAATATGCCCATCTTATATTCAAACATAATTTATAAATATGCAAAAATTGACAAATACAGAGAAAAACATTAATAACATAATATAAAATGTTAATATATTTAATATTAAATAATTGATGAGGGTGTTGAGAGTCTTCTTATCACAAAAAAACTGAAAAAAATTGGAAAAGAAAACAAGGCTGACAGCCCGACCCGGACCGAATTTATCTAGGTCAACTGAAAAATCTGGATTCGGACAGATTTTGTGCAGATCCGACTGAATTTGGTAACCATGCATGCATGGGTGGTGGATAAGAAGAGGCCATGGGCTCTTCCATCAGTGGGAAGGAGAAATCAGGTCAGCACGTCTATGTGAAGGAGCTGGGAGCAACAATAAGTAAATTTGGCATCTATGGTTTTCAGATCTGAATTGTGAACCTACAGATCAGCACTCAGAACCTTCAGATCTATGCTTCAAACCTTTAGACCAACACTCATAGTTTCAGATCTGCACTCCAGAACCTTAAGATCAGCACTGAAACCGTTTTGACTCGTTGAATCCCTTGCTCCAGACTTGAATGAAAAATCTTGTTAGTTTCAGGAAGTCTGTAAATATATAGGTGCACTAGTGCACTTAGAGGACAAGACACAAGGCATAGATTTGATCTAGTATTTACAAGAGTGATGTTAAAGGCCAAAGCATATTCTATTTCTGAAGTATCCATATACCAAGAGCATAGGCAAAAGCATTAAGGATTCATTCTAGACTATACTAGTTCTTACACGCATGGAAAGATAAGGTTTGGGACACATGACTGCTTGCTTACTTTGCACAAGTGTTGATTGTGATTTTATTTACATACCAAGGGCCTGATAATAATTTGGGGGAATAACACAGGCCCCCTTAATATACTTCATTTTTTATGGGTTTGATCCAGGACATTGTGAGAGAAGCTTTCACACATTAGGGCTCATCGAACACAATCATCAAGCCAAATTCAGATTTGCACACTCACTGCCATTGACGGCAGCAAGTGATTGTTTGTGTATGGTGTCCCCAAGATTTCAATCTGAAATCTGGGACTACCCCTTTTAAAATAATTCGTTCTTTTCAATGTAACGGGTTGTTTTGTGTTTGTTTTTCTTGCAGTTGTTTGCATTGCTCTAAGATATCCCCAGAGAGTCATAAAAGGCAAATTCGACAAATACCCACATGCTAAAGCTCACTCAATCCCTTCGCCAGACCTTGTTTGCAAGTGTTTTATTTATTTATTTATTAAATAAATAAATAAAATTTAAATATAGATTGAACTAAAATTGGAGGATTTAGGTTATATAAAGCACTTCACCCCATCATTATTACCACAAAACATTCACTGAGGGAAAATTTTTGCAAATCAACTAATTGGAGAAATTTTTCGAGCAATTGCTGTAGCTTCTTTTGTTTTGTTTTATTTATTTTTGTCTGTGTTTTGGTTTGTTTTCTCCGGCAATTCCCTGTAGCCTATTCATTCTTCCTGCCAGATCTTTCCCAGGCCTAGGGTTTTGAAAAACTATCCAGTATTTTTAATTACTAATCTGTCTAAAGGTGATCAGAGCTCAGGATTCTTTCAGAAGATTGCAAGAAGTCGCTTGGTCCAAAAAGGTGCAAAAATGGATTTTATGAAAATAAGAAAAATATTGCCATCAATGCGTAGAGCTTGAGAAAATATGCACTTTTAGAGAAAACGACACCTAAAACAGAGCCACGAAATGAAAGTTATGGCACATGCAAGTTTTGCTACTACATCTTCCTGGACCCTTTCCAAAAATGGCAAATTTTATTTTGTGCTTGTGTTTTCTTCACCAAAAATCCAAAAATGGAAATAAAATGTTGCTGATGAGTTTTCATGCGACTTTAGAAGCTTTCTTCATGCAAGTCGCACTTTTTGGGAAGAGCAATTTCTTCATGCAAGTCACACTTTTGGAAAGAAGTTTTCTTCCATGCAAGTCGCATTTTTTGGAAGGAAGGATTTAAGCTGCCAATGGGAATTTTAGAGGTGGCAGGCAGACGAGAATTTCTTGCTGCTGTGGGTTACTTTTTCCCATCAAGTCAAATCATTTAAGCCAATGGGAATTTTAGAGGTGGCAGGAATGCAGAATTTCTTACTTGCCTAACAAGTTACTTTTTCCCATCAAGTCAAATCACTTAAGCTACCAATGGGAATTTTAGAGGTGGCAGGTAGGCGGGAATTTCTTGCCTAGCAGGTTACTTTTTCCCATCAAGTCAAATCACTTAAGCTACCAATGAGAATTTTAGAGGTGGCAGGCAGGCGGGAATTTCCTCCCCGCCCGCAGCAAAGTAAAAATTCTCATTATGAAAGTCAAGTCACTTTGAAAAGCGGGAATTTCCGCCTACCTTGTAGGGTAAAAATTCCCATTATGAAAGTCAAGTCACTTAAGTGAAAAGCAGAATTTCTTAGTTGCCTTGCAGGGTAAAAATTCTCATTGCTTTGACTTCCTATTTTTAGCAATTCCTCTTGCCAAAAAGTGCGACCCATTTTGGCATAGCTAAATGCCTAAAAGCTGACTTTTTTTTATTAATTGTCGGGAAGCATCCAATTTTGGTGCCTAGGGTTGGAGAAGCTTTCTTTTTATTATTCAGAGCATCTGCATGTTGATGTGAGTGCATGGGTGAATAAAATAATATTTTTAGCTTGTTTGGCATGCAAGCAAAGTCTAAAAATAGAAGGCAACAAGCTTTATAATCAGATCTCAGTGAAGAAATTAGATATTCATGCTATGGACTGCATACTTGTCTGAATTATTTGCAGGAATACTTCATTTATGCCCATATTGGTGAAGAAAGCAGAAGTCAATGTCTGATACATTGAATATATCTTCAGAATTAGAGGAAGAAATAGATCCAGATCTCATAATTGCAAAGGCTTTCGGCAAAAATTCATCCTCTTGTTTCTAATGCAGCCCAAGTGGAATTCATTGCATGGAAAATTCCTTCTAGGAGTTTGTGCATGTGCTCCCAATCTTCTAGTTGAAGCCTTCATTGAATTTACTTGTATTTGCATTCACTCGGAGTGCTTTCCAAAATTTAAAAGTGCTCATATGCAATTAAAAATAAAAAATGATGAGTTTTGTTTGAATTGTTTACGACAACATTTTACTAGTGCACGTACTGGAGAGGAATTGCAAAAGATTCGAGGATAAAAGGGGAAGGCAAGTCGAGGAGGCACCAAAGCAGTAAATCACAATCAAGCTGCTTCTGGACCCAGTTTGGTGAGAATCAAAGGCAAAAGAGTCAACCGCATGCAGAATATGGAAGAAGAACAAGACTAGGAGTGTTGCAGCTTTCTTCTAATTTCTTTTGCTCTTTCTTCTTCTTTCTCTTATTTCCTCGACAAAGTAATTGAGCAATCAATTAAATTATAAAACTTAAGTGATTGGTTTAAAAGTCGTTACTTGAAGAAGTCAATTACTTGGAAATAGGTGGCAGACATGCAAAATAGAAGGTTCTATTTTCAGTTATAAATCATGCATGTCATGCAAAGAGTAATTCTAGGAGGAAGATTGTTAGCTGTCCCTTTTCTATAGCTTCCGCATGCGGGAATTCATTAAAAACTTCCTATTTGTAATTGCCCTCTATACACTATAAATAGAGGAAGAACCTACGAGTTAAATGATCACAATTTGTTAATCAACATTCTTGAGTTCCAGACTTTGTGCTGCAACCCTTGATGTCTTTTTTGTGAAAGCTGAGGAATTGAATACGAGAAATTTCCGGAGAACTTTGTGTCAACGGTGCATTGCTTCTTGCTTTTGTGTGGATTTTTAGATAAACTTTGTGTTATCTAAGATTTATATTAGAAGCTTTTCCTTTCCTTTTCCTTTATTTCGTATTGTGAGA
The DNA here is from genome assembly GCA_018340775.1 of Taxus wallichiana var. yunnanensis. Lineage (NCBI taxonomy): Eukaryota > Viridiplantae > Streptophyta > Pinopsida > Cupressales > Taxaceae > Taxus > Taxus wallichiana. Next base: position 561,974,175 of record CM031242.1, on the reverse strand, counting down.
TCTATTTGTTTTGTCTATGTGTATGAGACCAACTCTGTAAACTATTGGTCGGATTACACATCTTCCTTTCTTCTTTCCCAAATCCTATTATTTCCCCCTTTTGCAAAACATTCCAAAAAGTTGCTTACTTGCTGTAGAATTGCCTAGCTATGGTTCATGAGCTTTGCAATTAAAGTAAAACCCACAGACAATTATTAAGATCCATAATTGACAGAAATCTTACACGGGAGCCTCATCGGTAAATGAGGGAGATTTATCTCATGATTGCCTAGGTTTTCGGCTGTGCAGAAAATCTAGCCAATAGTGTAGCTCAAAAGCGGTCATATCTGGTGGAAGTGGTCGACATAATTTCACAAGCTGGTTTTTTGGGATGTGTTTGTCTTTGACACTGGACCTATTTTCTCGGTTTGCTTCTAACAGTCAACTTACAGATTGCACAAAATCGGGTATCATCCTAAAAGCCTTAATACTACCACCTGGAAAAAGTGATTGTTTATGTGTATTGCGAAAGCGGTCGTATCTTGTTGGAAGTGGTCAAGCATTATTTCACAAGCTGGTTTTTTGGGATGTGTTTGTGCTTTGACACTTGGACATGTTTTCTCATCCGCTTCTAATAGTCACTTACAGATTGCATGAAATTGGGTATTATCCTAAAAGCCTTAATACTAACCAAGTGTTTTTTTGTTTTATCACTTTCTTGTTGTCTGATTTCCTATATTCTAGCTTAGAATTTCCTTTCCATGTGCAATTAGGTCTGATTTATTAAGCTATTCTAAATTACCCGATTTACATAATGTGTGGTTAGTTATTGCAATCATAGTGTAAAAACCACTTTCCACACAAACAAAAACAAGGAAAAGTCAAATGGATTGGAAAAGAGAAAACAAAAACAAGAACAGGAAGCAACCAAATGGAAGGGGCTCAAGGAGGAAAATATTAGATGAACACATGGAAGAACAAGTGGCAATCAAATACATGACCAAGGAAATTTAGCAAGAGTTTTTTTGTTCTTTTGAATAGATGCTTTATATATTAATAGGAAAGACATTTACAACAAAGGCTGTACAAGAGAATGAACTGTACGGCGGTAGACACAATGAAAATTACAACTTTGAAAAATAAGAAGAATACATGCCCAAGGAAATATAGCAAGAGTTAAAAAATAACCAAAAGAAAATCAGATGTACAAGGGATAAAGAGAAGGGTGGCACTAGCACAGCCGACTGATTAACAGGATGGGTTACAGCTACGTACCTCAAGGATGAAAGTTGATAAAGACATCCAATTGAGGCCCTCTCAGATGTTGTATTCAAAGAAAAAGACCGGATTGGTAAAAAGATTTGGCTTGCCCAAAATATGTGAAGACTTAATACAACCTTTAAACCCTTAAATGCAATGGTATCACACACATAGTACAAACATATGGTAAGGTAGCCCGTAACATGACAGCGATGGAGTATGTTACCATAAATTCATCAAGTATACCTATCTAGGACTTCAACTTAGAAAAAACATGGGACATTGTCCCGATACAATAGCAAATTAAAAGAGACAGTGTCTAAGGACACAACGTGGACTTCGATGATTGTGATTTCCAGCATCATGTTAATCAACAGTATTCCTAAATTCATTTTGATCATGACGATGAGTGGTGAACATTCCAAATATGTGGAAGATGCAACTTACGGGCAGAATTGTGACTGAGTATTCCATAAACTCAAGGACCCGGCATGAAGATCGTCTGAAAATTACAAAGTACATGGACCATAAACTCAAGGACCCAGCACGATGATCATCTTAAAATTACAAAGTACATGGACCTTGCATTCTGTTCATGGTTATGGGTTTTCCATAAACCCTTATAAAAATAAGGGCAGGACCTAAAACAAATATGTCATTGCGACTTGATCCAGATAACTCCTCTATTCTGCCAGCTTTTGGTTACCAGTGAGCCATAAACCACCCTACTCAGATGGTAGTAGATTATCATGAACTGATTACAATTCATATTAGTTCAAGGTGTACTCTGGTTTTGGAGTGCAGCTAGAAAACACCAGTTGCCGCAATGTACATTTATAATTCTAGAGTGAACCTTGTGCTTGGAAACACTTCCTACTCATTTGGTGATTGTGATAGCTATAGGCCCATCTAATCTGTGAGATGCAACAGAAACTGTCACAAGACTCAATTTGAAAAGTTCCTGATATTCATCACAATATTGTCTTCTCCAAGATACATGCCAAAACACATTAAAAATTTATGCCTTCTCCAAGATACCTGCCAAAACACATTTAAAAGTTATGCCTTCTCCTTTTCATGCATGATGCTTCTAATCCGAAATAACCAAGAGATTATTGATTTTCTTCAGTGATGTATATAGTATATATGAGGTCAGCTCTAAGTCATGGTATATTGAGGCTAATATATTTTCATCTTAATTAAGTCACATCAATCAAGACCGATGTAACTTATGAAACCCGTGCTAATTATGACCAACATGTTGAGAGTTAGGATCTAATCAATAAAATGCATTGGACGTACTGAGGCTAGAAATAAACAAGAGCAGATTGTACATCATCATTGTATGAGTGTTTCTCATTGTATCATGGGCCTTTTGCCAATATACTTTTCCTTCAGCAAGGTTTTCTGCTTACATTTCTATTTATTTTTCTTTGTCCTTTACTAAAATTTTGTGTGTGCATCTCTTGAGACTTTGAGCTATCTTAAGATCAATTTGGTTGGGCATATCTCCTGATTAAAAATTTATTTTATACAAATCCCTCTAGATACTCGGTGTGGAATAGGAGCCGATAGGGTTAGGGTCGGCTCCTGGGTGACTTTGATGGATTGGATTCCCCCTAATTGTGGCAGCATAGCCAAGAAGGCTCTTATTTAGATGTATGCATATTCAGTTTGTTTATCTGTTTGTAATCTGTAAGCATGGGCAGAATATCTATATAACTCAGTGGTCTTCTATCCATACATATATATGTACACACACACACATGTAGGTATATATGTATACCTATATGCACACACACACACACACACACACACACATAAACCTTGTGTGTGTGTGTGTTTCTTTTATATTGCCGCATTTTTCATCAACGACAATAATTCCAAATACTACAAGATTGATGTGAATGTGCAGGTATCTAAAATCAGTGCAGTTTGCTTACCAGATTTGATGTTCACCATTGGCAGTCCATGGTTCCATACAGATGGAGCAAATACCATCATGATCATTATCACAATGTTGTTTAGTGGTTTCTCCAAATACAAATGAATTCACGCATTTATCCACGAGATTATCTATTTGTTGTTTCAGTGTATTAAAAGAGCCCTCCAAAAAGGTAACATATTCAGGTTTCTGCTCCAGATTTGTTGCCTGCTCCAAGGTGGCCTGTTCAGAAAAGCCATTCTCCATTATACTTTTGATGGAGATTACTAATTTCTCATTAGACTTCTTCCAAGCCACCTCTTTTCTGTTCAAATCATCTTTTGTCTCTTTTAGCTCCCTGGACAATTTCTTGTTTTCGTCACTAAGAGAATCCAATTTATGTTTTTTTAACATTGACTGATCCTCCAGATCTTCCAACCTGACAGCCATTTCCTTATGATAATCCAAGGATTCCTTCATCTTTTGTAGCTGCTCTGACAGAATGTTTTTCTCATCAATCACACTTTTGATTTCTGCTTTGGATTGAATCAACTGTGCTTGCAGACCTTTCATCTGATCATCTTGCTGCTTGTGATAACTCCGTGCATTTAAGGCAGTTTCAACTGACTGGATGTTTTTCTCCCTGATCAAGTGTTTGAGTTCTTCTTTAACTTTGGTAATCTTTTCATTGAACATATACCGGGCTGTTTCTTTTTGGCTCAAATCTAGTTTAGTCTCATTCAATTCTTTCAAGATTATGTTGTTCTCCGCAACCTTAGAATTCAGTTCAGCTTTTGTTAGAATGAACTGAACCTCCATCTCCTTCAGCTGATTATCCTTATGCTTGTGAAGATTCATATACTCCTTCACTTTTAGTAAATGCTCTGATAATTTACTCTCCAAGTCTTCAAGTTTTGCTTTTGCCCGTAGCAGTGGTTCCTGCTGACCTGCCCATTGCTCACCTTTTTGCCTGTAACCACCTAAAACGTCCAAATTAGCTTCGGTTTCCTGCTGAATATGTTCCATTTCTAAAGATTTTGCAGAAGAATTATATGCCTTAGTGCCACATGACAAAGCTTTGCTTCCCTTTACACTCCTTTCTTCCAAGCAATTTTTAGGTGGGGTAAGTTTGGGTCTTTTCTCTATGAGCAATTCAGTAATAGACCGTGATTTTCTCTTTTGCGTAACTGATTGAGCTCGGTGCCTGCATTCTGATTGAATAGCGCATTCTGATTGAGCTCCACACTCTTCTCTTCTGGATTGTCCACAGGATGTTTGGCTTTGTTCCCCATTTTGGCCTCCACTAAGCATTTCCCCACTCATTCTATGCTTCTTCAAGCTTGCCTTCAGAGGAGGGCATTGTGAGCAACACAATTTACGGGACGGAGACTCTCGTAAGCATCTCTGTGTAATCCCAGAGTTTTGGACAGCCAAAACATCAGCAGGCTTATTCAAATCAAGGCCTTTCCCTTGCTTCTGACACTCACTCCTCTTTAATTTCTCTATCCCACCTGCTTCAAAATTCACATCTTTAATTCCGCCTTTCCCTCATCCCAACAGACACTTTGATCTCCTACTTCAACCTTCACGTCTTGGAAGAGCCTCTGTGCCTCATTCCAACAGGCATTTCCTGCAATATTCAAGTGAACATTTGAGCCCACCCCCAAGGCAGTTTCTACAACATTTAAGACCGCCCCACTGGAATTTCCTACCCATTTTGTGTTTTCTTTTCCTTGCACACAATACCTGCTATTTATTTCCTCCTTCTGCACCAGTCCAGGCACCTGCTGCAGCAGAAGCATCGCAATAACAGAAGCATATGGAACAAAAGTAGACACCCCCTTCTGTAGCCTAGCAAACACCAGTGCCATTCTCTGTGCCACATGTCTAGGCCAGTTTGTATTAACCCCAGCCATAAGCCCATCAACACTATCCATATACTCCTTCACACTACAAGTTGTACTATTAACCCCTGACAAATGCTGCATTACCAATGACAACAGATACTTCCTAGTCTTATCCATGCAACCCACACTAAACTGCAGAAAAGCTCTTTTTCCCACAATACCCACAGAAGCCAACTTGTCAGGACACCACATCTTATACCTGAGCTCAATCCCCATACTCACCTCTAACATCTTCATGCGGGCATCCCAAAACCCTAATTCCAAACCCTCGAGAGTTAACCCAGTGGCTTTTGCAATGTCAATTTCCTTGACATTAACAACATGCCCTGCACACTGGAAACTCCTTCACGAGCTCTGAAATTTCTCACAAACTCCACAATCAGAGAATCAATAGGTTTAAGTTGGTGAAACCAACATACCTTCTGAATTAAATGTCCAAATCCTGAAGCTGACAGATTTAGCAACAGATTTTCCCACATTCCATCTTCCTGTGGGCAATGCTGAAAGATATATCTTGATGGGTGAATGACTATCATTTTTCTTACAGCTACTATCAGGACGTATATATTCTCTGTTATGGGTATTCAATTCAATGCATAATTTCTCTTAGCATAGGAATATGGTCTTACCTGATTTATGATGCAGTTGCGCTGAAAATACCATAAAAGGACTGCTTCTTGTGAATTGGGCAGGGCCAGCCAGTATAATTTTTAAGATGCAAATGTAAATTTGCATTGATATACCCATGTAGGTACACCACCTGTCCGGATAAAAAAACGAGTTCAGATTAATGCATATTATGTTGTTCTACTTGTTGCCTATGTTCCATATGGATCTGAACACCTGTGTTTTGATATATCTTCCACGTACGAAATATTCTGAACCTTACTCAGGTCGATTTGAAATATCATGATGTTCCCAAGGTGAGGAAAAAATGTTCGTATTCATCAGTCAGTTCTTAACGGTAAGAAGTTCCGAGGGTGGTGGAGGCAAAAGGCCCATGCCCTTTGTTTGAAAATTACAAGGCGTCGTTATTATTAATCAATAATTATTAAAACTACCTAGCATTCGCAGGAAGTGTGTGATGGAAACGTCAAAGGAGATGTATTGGAAAAGTTAAATTGGAGGGAGTGAAAAATCGAGGGAGGAGGATGTATGTTGAAGAAGGGTTTTAAGGGAGGAGAAGTCAAAGGGTGGGGAAAATGTTAGGGGGAAGCAAATAAAAACTCTTCTTTCTTATAGCCAAGCATATATGAAACATGTTTCATTTGTGTAAATCATTTGAAGGAGAAAGGGGTGATGTCTCGACGCAAGGTACTCTAGAGATATCTCAAAAAGAAAGGCATGGTCGATGAATACTTTGAAGGGAAATTTGCATATGTTTAAATCACAAACTTCACATATGTTAGATACGGAAATTATACATTTAGAGTTCCTTATTTTCTTGATTTCATACACATGCTAATACTCAATATGAGTGATTGATAGGTGGGTTTGTTTCTATTATTTTTATGGCGAACAACATTTTGTAGAACAAAAGAGTGGCCCATGGGGTGTTTCCACTCATAGTGCTCATAAATACATCTACAAAATCTTCTTTCCATTAAGCGTAAATGTTTTCTTATGTCTTGCTCTAAACTCCCATTATGGCCCAATTGGGAGGATGGTGGTGAAGGTATAAAAAGGTGAAATGGATTCATGAAACAAAAATACACGAGGTGGAGATACTATCTCACAAGACAACTAGAGGACATCAATAAAATGCACATGATGTTGTGAATGAGCTCACCAACATTCCCACAAGAAAAACATGAATGTTTGCACAATGCACAAGCCTAGTAGAGGAGGAAACATAGTCTTTAAATGTGTAACCCAATTCCAAATTTGAGGTCTTTGCAAGCTACTGAGGGATGATGATGACCCATTTCTAAGGGGGAAGTCCTAGACCATTGAACGTGAAATCCACATTCTCCGCTTCTTGCATCCTTGTCATCCAACTTATCCTATTTGTTAATAGACAACATAGTGTCAAAACCCGACCAACATTGTCATTGGAGTTGCGGATGTGTAGGAGCTTGAGTTGGCTTCCTTCGCAAAGTATATACCATGTTTTCACTTGTGTTTACCTTTTTCTTTGTTTACCTTCCATGTTTACGTTATTAAAATGCATAAAAATGTGATTGCAAGTTATCTCTAAAAATTACAAATCCAATAAAAAGTAGGGCTTTTTAAGTTGGTGACGATTAAGACATATTTATTATTGAACAAACACATAATGATTTGATTCTAGTAATCCCTAAAAGTCATAATTCCAATAAAACCAGTATTTTTCAAGTTGGTAGATATTAAGAAAAAATTAATGTTCAATAAACATTGCATTAAATAGACGATGTGGTGATGGTAAGGAAAAGTGAGAAGTTGTCCATATGTGACTTGTCAAAATAAAAGAGGATAGCCTATATTCCCTCTAATAGATTCTCCAACCTGAAAATTCTCCTCCCTCAAACCCCTTCTTCATCATGACTCTTCCCTAGCCAATGTTTCACTTTCAATCCTTCAACTTTAACTTCTTCATCGCTTCCTATCGGTGGGTCATCTGCATTAGACAAGTGTAATTGCTAGTTATAATGAATAATTAAACTTACCTTTTCTTGCATACCACATTAGAGTGGAACATGTTTTTTTGGCATGAAAGCCTTGTTGAGTAAGTTTAAGACATCATAATGCATTATTTTATTAACTAGCAATTGCACACAAGCAATGTGATGTGAACGCCGAAGGGATGCAATGTAAGAAAGATTTGTGGAAAAGGGAAGGAAAAGAAGAAGCGTAGTTGTGTTAGTTAAGGTATTTGATTTGTCAGTTATATGGAGGAAGAGAGTGGAATAGAAGTTAAAATTAGTATGATGGGTGGTGGCGTAGTGTGTGGTAATGTTAGGGAGGAGTAACTATTTATGGTGATTGTTTAAAGGAAAGTACTTGAAATGTGATTGAAGAGAATGGGAAAAAATCAATAGTCCTATTGATGTCATATATCAACAGTGTAGGAGTCAAGGATTGCAATTGGATGGTGTTCAATTTGTTAGATAAGACAAAGACATGAATGAAAAGTTAGAAATAAGGTGGTAATTAAATACCTACATGTCCCACACCTATTTCATGGTTGGAATAGTTCTTACCAAAATGATTATTGTTATATGTGCTTGACATTATTATCTTCATGTCACTTGCATCATTCATGTGAGTGCAAGTTGTGATTAAAGAGTCAAAATAGAAAATGTGGGATATTCAAAAGGTTACTCGTTCAAAACCCAACCACAATGCTTGCTCCTTGGTTCCCCCTTTCAATTGCAAGGTTGAGTAAATGTAGGAAAGCAAGAAATGTGCAAACAACCATCTCCAAATAAAACTTACGATTCTTGCCCCCAGTTGACAGGTGAATGTGAAAACATGGTATTGGGAGGTCATGAGCCCCCTCCATAATGCAATTGTACAGTAACGAAGTTGGTTAGAAATCAAACTTGCACGACCGACGTTTCCAAAATCACTAGCGTCATCTCCGACCTATGAGCATCGGTGTCAAGGATCACAAATGGGTGGGCTTCAATTTGTTAGATAAGACAAAGACATGAATGGAAAGTTAGAGAAAAGGTTGGAATTAAATACGTACATGACCGACACCTATTCCATGGGTGAAATCGTTCTTACCAAGATAAATTTTATTATATATAGCTAGTAGGATAACGATAAGGGTTTTTATCAACAACATTTTTATGAAACTATGAGTATTATCTGTTTCAATTTGGTTCTCAATTAGGCATAAATATAATACTCATCATTCTCTAATCAAAGCTCATTTTTTAAAAATCCGTTTCAATTTAGTTCTTAATTAGGTAGAAATATAATAATCACCATTCTCTAATCAAAGACCATTTTTTTGGGCCTTATTACAAGCCTCTTTAGAACTCAATATATATCTAAGGTTGAATTGCAAATTCTAACACCAATTGGATTCAAAGAACAAATAACTTTTACTTATTAAAAAGGGATGACAAATTATTTGTGAAAAAATCATTGAAAGTGGTTTTATTAACTCTAACGTAGGAGTGATACAAAATAAAGAATTTCCAATTTCCAATTACAAAATATCAAAATAACCATTTTAAATTTTAGTTCAATGCAATAATAGATAACTTGGTGTAGTGTTTACACTCTTAAAAATGTGATATAATCCAATTATCTCTATTTTCAAAACAATATCAACGCTTTGAATGAAACTCTTTTGGTAGATAAATCAACACCTTAAGGATTTGGGAAGTTGGAGGCCAAACCAAAATATTCCTGGATGCCTCATAGCATGACACACAAAAGAATAATACAATGATTTATTCACAAAAGACAAACAATTGAATATGAGTTTTTTGCATAATAAATTACCCAAATGAAGTGGGCATTATCAATATGTCTTCACCGAAACAATTTGAAGGATAAGCTAACTGTCAAATGAAACAATCACTTCATTTGTTCGTTATCGAATATAGGTTCAAGCATAAAATAATTTGATGTTTCTCATAATAAATAGGTTGAAATTCCAAGGGAAGGACACAATGTTTTTCCTATAAAATTTCTGATATATGAATCACAAGCAAAGTGTATATAGTATATACTGATACATTATTATCAGTCCTATGATAAACAAGAAATGTTTCGACAGAACTTGTCAATCCAATAAATATAAATACAAAGGTTCAATAACTTCGAAGAAAGTGGAATATTAATATAATTACAAAGGTAAAGGAAGTTTTAACAAAATCCTTCTAGGGAGCAACATGCAGGGCACTGTATGAACCCCATTCTCATTAAATTATAAACACATAACCATCATGAAATTCCCATGTTCCTTGAAAAACCTTGCAGCTTCCATCACAATCAATACAAGGAATATACCTAAAATCCCCACACCCATTAGATGGATGAAAAAAGTATCAAGAGTAAAGTCCTCCAAATACTTAGCCTATTAACCCACCTCATTCAATTGTTGGATTTTCTCCACTCCATCATATATATCCCTCAAATAAACAATGTAGGAACCTTGCATGTTTCCCCATTGAATCTTACAACTCTTGCTGAAATAAGACATGCATTGAAATGTCTTTCCCTCCACCCAAACACTAAAATCATTGAGAATCATTTTTAGCGCGCATAAATCCTCAAAAGTCCTCTTGATTCCTTAGAGACCGGTGAAATGTGAAATCACCTTATCCTGACCTCCCGGTGGTGCTTGCTGCTTAGTGGTTTTGGCAGATTTTGGGTTGAGTTTTTTGGTAGGAAAAGACCTAAATGAGTCATAAGTATCAACATCCAACCATTTGCAGTGAAAGATAAGGTGTGTTTCCTTTCACCAAGGTCATCTAGATACTCAAACAATAAAGCATTTCACTTAGGGCTATGGCCTTCTGCAAAGACAAACCGAGACCCAATGAAAGCCCGACTATAGAAGATCGAATGGTTGGTTAAATTTCGTTGTTCCAAGGGGGAACCAAACACAAAAGCATCGAATAAAAGGATAGGAGCCTCTTTCAATGCACAAAAAAATCCACCATTATAAACTACCAAACCTTATTCACCCACCAAAACATGTATTGAGATCTACATAATAGGACCTGATCAATAGCCTTCAATTGAGTCACACTTTAAGTAAGTTGGAGTCTAAGAGCCTATGATTCAAGACTTGTAGGGTGCTCACTGTACCTGATCTAAATTTTCATGATGCATGTCTATATTAAGTCATCAAACTCCTACTTATCTTTGAACTTGTTCATTAGTCAAATTATCTAGAATTGGAAGTGGGATATTATCCCAAAGCAAGCTACACATATTTGGCAAATAACATCTCTCTTTACATGTGTCTTTGTCAAATGCAAGAGATGCTAAGAGAACAAGCCAACCTTTTGTAAAGAATTCCTCTTTACCTGCAACTTTATCAGTGCAAAGGATACCTGAAATAGGCATATTTCATCAGCTTTTAGAAACCAACAAAGCATTAAGATCCCTATCAAGATAAAAAGTAAACTTTTACCACTTTATATAAATAGATATATCTAACCTGAGTGTCTAAGCATTCAACAATATTAGAGGATTCCCTTTTTATAACATCCAAGAATCTTCCTTCTCAATGTAAAATTTGATCACGAAACCGGATAATGCTTGAATTGGTCTCAAAAACAACATTAAATTTGCCAACCTCAGCTCCAGACTTTATGGTGTTCTCATCTGGAATAAACATATTTTATTTATCACTCATATTCTTATTTTTTATAATTATGGCCTTTCGAGTACACGATATGAAAGAGGCACAAAATTCAATTTTGGAGGGCCTTTTACTTCAACATAAACTCGACCGTGAGAGGAGAGTAACCCAGCTCCAGCATCACATTCAACCCAGGGAGGAGAAACTTCAACAGAATCATTAGGATGCATAACACTCTGTTGAGCAATACTTTATACCATAAATGTTATCTATTAGTAAATTATATGCCTCACTGTATCTCCATGAGGATGAGCTTCACTAGTATGTTCAGAGTTGGCTATGGTTCTTTGGGATGTATTTTTCGATCACATGAGTACACTGATAATGTGCATGATGCCTTTGCATGCACGCAAGCCATCTGTGCCTTAATACTCAAGGTCGTAAATGTATTTCACCCCTCTGGCATTGGAAAACCTTCCCCGTCAGACTAGTGCAGAGTGCAGGCTGAACGCAGCAGTCAAACTTACCAATGGCCCGAATTAATCGACCTCTGCCCACATATCGCTTAACCATATGAACGAACTTTAGAAATCAAAAACATCTACTTTCGACAGACAGTTATATAAGCAAGAAAAAATTCACGCTTACATCTTAATAGGATATGAAAACCTCATGTCTTTATTTTTGTTTTAACATTTTCATTCCTATTAATTTTGATTTTAGTTGGTTGTTCTCAAACTTATGTTAATAGAGCAATTTTTTTGTAAATGCCATGAAAATAAAAATACTTTAGAACATAAAACATGGTATACTAAAAGTAATTTTTGACATGTATTGTAAAGGCGGCAACAAATTTCATAACTTTAAATACAATTTATTAAATATGTCAAAAACATCGTTATTTAGGGGACAAAAACTCCCAACAAAACCAGTCAAAAAATTTGTTGGAACTACAATATTTATAGTATTGAATCTTCAACATTACTTAAAGATTCTTAAGGAAAAATTTGTATACATATTCACTACTGCAAGAGGTTACATAAATATTATTTTAGACAAGCGTTACAGAGATATGTATATTCTTCCCTACTACAAATAAAAATGGAAAATAGTACAACACCGATTAGAACCCTTATGAGAGGAACAACCTGAGGCAAATTGCCTCCTCATAAAACAACTGCAAGGCCTCAAACATATTCATGAGATGTTGCAAAATGGGAAGGCATTATAAAAAGGGAAATGATGGCCTTCAATGAAAAATTATTAAAGATTTGTGGTGATCACTAATTCCCTGTAACACACTAAAATTGAGACTTAGTTATTACATAAAAATGTAAAATAGTACTTGAGACATGAAAGTTGATGTGAAAAACAATTTCCGAGTCCCGATATTCCAAATTTCAATATGGAACAACAAAGTAACATTTTCCTAAATCTCTTCCTTGTCCAAAAACTTATGGATTTGACCAAAATCTAACATATCTACAAAACATTTAGATGTCCACATCGATGATTTTGCAACAAAAATTCTTGGCTTGTAGATGAAATTTGGAGCAGGGCTTTGCAAATTGCAGTACCTAGCAATAAATTCGAGTGAGAAAACATGAAAAATTCCTTTGTATATTTTTCTAGTGTCCTATTCCTGATGCACGATGCACCTCTTACACGAAGACTGTAGGTTCATGATAGTCACAAACACAAAGACAAACATGCACAAAAAGATATGATTGTGCAGAGCACTTTTAAAAAAATGTGTTTTGGTAAGGGCATCCACAGTAGATAGAAATACATGACATACTCTTCCCTGCCCATTGCATATGACCATACTTAAGTGGTGGTGGTTGTGTTTTCTTGTTTACTTCCACATAGGCTCCATGTCGGTGCCCCATTTCTATTCGGTGGTTTGGTTGTCCACATCATCGTGTGGTCAAATTCGGTATCACCATGTTGTTACAATGCAAATAATCATAAACATTTTATCTTCTATCACCATTTTAAAATAAATTAGGGTGTACTCCTGACCAGAGACATGTGGATGGTCTACATTAATCTGTTCATCTACGTGCCTTTAATGTGAATTCGACCATAACTCTAGAGGTCGTTGGTAGCCACAAAATACATGGTGAGCACCCATACCATCACTCATTTTCCTTCCCTCACACAAGGTTTTTTTCACTATAGTATTTCTTCTCTAAAACATGTAGCACATGTGTCAGTTGACACATAAATCTCAAATATATTTCTTCTCCAAAAGAGACAACACACTTGTTAGCTAACAAGGCAATCTCACATACATTCTTCTTTGAACAAACACCTCACAAATAATCGACACCACATCATTAAATGGTTGCATGCATCCCCGCGACATCGAACACATAGTGTTAATTGTGGGTTGTGGATTGAAAGCGATGAGGACTACTAGATTGTAAAGAATTCTTGGGGCCCAGACTGAGGAATAAACATATATTTTTACCTCAAAAGAAACATAGAACTACCATATGACATCCGCTAGTTTGCACACATATATCCTAAAGTAGGCAAGTCTCCTATAACCCCTCTGTAGACACAAAATCTATGCACTTGGGTACATTTCTAGGTCCTAGAGCATACTAATATATACATGATTCCTAAGCAAGAAAACTAGTAATTAACAATGTCTTTTGGGCCTTTTTCTTTGTCTCTTATATTTTTATTGACCTTACACACCTTACAACCCTATCGATATTTGACTTATTTATTTTTTATGGCCTAGACACTAGTTCCCATTTAGGATGAAGCCCCTAAGTGCTTCTTTCCTTCTAGGTGCTCCTGGCCCTCTTTAGCCTTTTCTCACTCTTTTGGGTCTTTTTACTTCTTAAGCATCTTTTACACTTTTGGGTTGGCATTCCAGTTGTCAATTATGAAATTCAAACAAGGGAATCATATATATACATAGTTATAGCTCTCAAATAAAAGGCTAAACACTATCATTATTTACTATCACCTAATATTGCATCCAAAGGCATAAGAGCATTACAAAGCATCCATCTAGCACATCCATACAAGGGACAAGGGTTGCATCACTCTGCATACACATCATAGGAGGGGAAGTCTATTCTATTTCATCTCACACATTTGCATACTTGGAGCATTCTAGATCTAGCTCGCTATCATAGTGTAACTTGCACAAAGGAAACCTAGGGCATCATTACACACACTTTCACACATAACTATATGGATTTGAAATGTAGTGCAACGCTCGATACTATATTCACTCTTTGGGTGACTGTCAAGGTCACCCAACTCCAGCATTCGGATCTTTATTTTTATATTTGATGTGATTTGTGGACATGTGTAGCTAGATATCTCTCTTTGCGGGTTATAAGTACAATCGATGACATTGGATCAAGATTAAAGTGATAAAGGGAAATTAACAGTGAAGCTCCTCCTACACAAAAAACACAAAACTTAAGCATTTGACTAAACACTAATGCCCATATCATCACTAGCACCCGTGTGCTCCCGTCCTCATGTGGGCGTTCCTATCCTACACATTTCTAGGTCTCAAAATCTCCAGTGAGCCTTGATGACACTGTTTCTAGTCTGTTTCAGCTATTCACATATCCAGTCATGCGAAATCAACTAAGTCATACTCTCCCTCTCTTTCTTAGGGTTTCATACTATTACATGCTTGTTTCTTGTCCATTTACTACATTTTATCACTTGTATATCATACACTATAGTAGTTAGTCTGAAATATAGATTTAACTCAATTTATATTAAATCACCCTCATATTGTCTACGCATATCCTGCTTCCATTCCTTACCATTCCCTTTTCCTTTAACAGAAGGTAGTATAGAGAATAACGGTTTTTCTAGTGATCAAAGAAAACAAGTTCAAAGCAGGGGGTCTTCATCTCTTATAAAAATTGTTTGCCCATGTCTACATGCTCGTGGAATTTTCCTTCCACCACATCGATCTTCAATAAAATCCCTGCCAAAAATTAATAATATACACATTTTATATACATATTCATGAATATAAGATTTATTATAAGGGTAGTGCTATTACCAATACCTACATAGTCGATAATTCACCTTGCGATGTCGCAGTTGTTGGGGCTCATCTCAAAAGTGAGAAGCTTATTGCCTTCCCTCTCGTAGCCATTGTGTCATAATTCTCACAACATAATATCCACAACCATTTTGGATTGTATTTTTGGAGAGCATTATCTAAAATGGGGCCCTTGTCGTCGCTGATATTCATGAACCAGCTAGCGGTCTTTTCATATTTTTTGTTGCATTCAAAACAAGAGATGGGATATCCCTCTTTAGTTGTTGAAGGACATGGTCGAGTAATTCTCTCTCTTTCTTGTCCCATGCTTACCCCATCAATAACCAGTTCCTTCATATTTATCATTGCTTTGAGAAAGGAAAAGGATGTGGACACAACCACGAGATCCATGTTAGGCTACCATCAGTACACATGAATTACACTTAATTTAGTTATAAGAGAGACACCCTAAGAACTCAATGATTAAACACATTTTGCTGTAAATATCAAGAGAGTTTATCCCTGTTGTGCATTCAAACTCATAACTTTCAAAGTAGAGTTTTACCTTCATGACATTTGTAAAACTAATGAGTCCCGATAGAATGTAGGGGCCCCTCGTGAGTCCACGATAGACATTTGTAATAATAACCTTTATTCCTTAAAAGCCTTTTTTATTAGGCGATAGGTGTTCTCCACATTTGAAAAAGATATAGTGACTCATGTATAGGTGTTGACCAAGAAAATGCTAGTTGTTTTGTACATTGATCAACGATTTGGAATTTTTTATCAACACCCATATATAAATCTATCCGCAACCGTTGATATTGATTGTGCATTGTCAGATGGCACCCGGGGTTTCCCACTGTAAAGAACACCTTCTTCGTAATTACAACTAGACGTGGCCATGTGGAGGGGAAATTTTAGCACAGCTCTAGATCTGCACATTTGGAAAGTAGCACGGTCATATGCGATAGCAGAAGTGTAGCATCGTACTTAGCGAGATCTCATATTTCCGTTGCATATTTCCCGATGGGCTTAAACAACACACTCAAACCCGGTATGTCCCACGCTTTATACCAATAAAAAAATGATAATAAATTAATTTTTTTTACTAAATCCCTGATTGGTCCAGAGCATGGGACCTACCAGGTTTGCGCATGTTGTTTAAGGATCGCCATATTTCCCTACTATGGTTGTTATCCGACTCCCCAATATTTCGCTTTGAGTTCCCCTTCGCCTCGCCATTTCCATCCATAACAATAAGAGCTGCATTTTTGATGTCATTCACATTATTAGTACCCTACCTTGTCAATGATGAGCGCCTTCCATTATTTCTTGGTTCTTTGAGCATCGTTTTCATTTAGAGGAAGTTTGGCCTCCAAAGAATAATAAATGCGGACATAGTTTCGTGAATGTGGCATCATCCACTTCACCCAACAAATGGTGACAAATGTTGTTAATATTAGTTAATCCTCGGGTAGGCAAGTTCCTCCTCCTCCTCATTATAGACATTTCTTCATATTTTAGAAAGTCTGCTGCGTTATAAAGAGATGTAATGTCCCTCTTTCTCGAATAGTTTGGTGAAGACCTTGCTGCTTTTGTCTACCCGACGGCCAAAGGGTGTTTTCAAGGGTGACTTCGGTTTATTAATTTTATTATATTGTGCTCAAAATAAAGTAAAATATCATTAAAGCACATATAATTAATTAATAGACTATTTAAGTGACTTTGACTTAGGAAAGTGCATTTAAATAAATTAATAAATTATTTAATGTGCCTTCCTAGGCAAAAAATGTGACTTGCCTTGGGGAAGGGTCAAATAAGCCAAAAATGCGACTTGGTTGGAAAAGGAAATAATTAATTAAAAATTAATTATGAGGATTTGGAAAAGTGCGACTTGTTCCTTTGGAAGGTTTTTTGGCTATAAGGGAAAAATGCGACTTGGGGAAAGGGCATTCAGATTATTATTATTTTTCCCGGCAGTTAGCTCTGAGCTTTTGCAGACAAAATCCAAGGATGGAAACCCTCTGGATTATTCCTCTTGTGGACAGAAACCCTAGGAGTAGTGAGAGAAGTTTCCATTCAGGGATCTTCATGGTATTCACATAGGTTTTTATTATTCCAGCAGTTAGAAAGAGAAATAAATTGCAGCAGTGGGCATACAAACTTCTTCTAGAGTGGGGCGACTTCTTCTACAGTTGTTTTATGCAGTATCTGAGGTATTTTTCATGATAGATAATTATTGTAATTCCCAACATCAGATATATATCAAATCGATTTGGTTTGAATCATTTACAGTGGGTTTTTGGACAATCTTTATTATTAATCTATCTGCAGATTTATAATTGTATTTCCATAATATTTAGCAGATCGTGAATCATTATTAAATACATTTGAATTGTTTATGAAGAAATCTACCTGTTAAACCCTAGGCACCTTTTCTCGTATTCACCCGGCCAGGGGTTTGTTTTATTTAATTCATCTATATAGTTTTACTATGGTGTTCTATGGATCCTTTTGATGTTATCGGTTCATATTTGAGCAGAGCAATATATATTAAAAAAGTATTCAGGTAAAAAGGGGTTTGGGATCTTTCAATGGTATCAGAGTAGTGTATCCTCCCAGCCTGTGTGGGAAGGAAGCAAAGAGTGTATTAAAATAGAAATCAGCTTTGAATGTAGCACAGAGAGGATGGTCCACACAGATACTACACCCGTAGACGAGCATGACTCAAAGCTGGTATTGCAGGAGGTGACAAAATGGAATATTTGGGTGAGAGACCTGAGAGTCCTCCTCGAGAGGAACATGCAGATCCAGATAGGGATTTCATTCGGGATATGGCAGCCACTCAGAGGCAGTTGTTACAGACCATGGAGTGCATGGGCACTACCTTGGACAAGTTGGCACTAGATAGGTCATGGGACAGGCACGACAGGAGGGATAGATCCATATCAGTTGCCAATGGTTACAGGGATCATAGCAGATCACCTTCAGAGCTTGGGAGTGTTAGGGGATCACCACACCGTGAGTGGAGGAAAACTCATACAAATGAGCAAAGACACACTCATACAGAGGAGAGGAGACCTACGCAGACTGCAGATAGGCCTATGCAGCCTAACTTCCTGCCTAGAGATGACCCACCAAAGATTGAGGGACGACCGGAAGAAGTAGCTTTTTCGGATACTATTATGGTAGTCAGTGATGAGTGGAGGAGTTTTCCACAACATGTGAGGGATGTATTTCCCTCCCATAGTATTGTGCTCAGAGGAGAGATATCATGAGGACCAGACATGACAGAAGCCTAGGAGCGCAAGAGAACAAGGATTTGCAACATGTTACAATAAGGTAACCCTCTCCACTTTTGATGGTAGTGGAAAGATCAGTGCCCGGGCTTGGATTCACAAGCTTGACACCTATCTTACCCTCAAACCCATGAGGGAGCAGGAGGCCATACAGTTCACTACATTACACCTTGAGGGGTGGCTTATGATCGGTGGCACCATGGGTTAGTTACATTGTGGTCATGAGCTTCTACGACCATACATGGATTTCAGCGAGAGGTTGATTGTGAGATTTGATCGCAAGGATGTGGAGCTGTATTATAGGGACTTGGCACAACTCCGATAAAGTGGACACATTGATTCATACATCAACGAATTTAGCGTATAACAGTTATGGTTCCAGAGATGCCTGAGAAGAGGGTGGTGATGTTATTTATAGAGGGCCTTCATGATAGGATGAGAGGATTGGTCAAGGCTCTTAAGCCTAGGACATTGCATGATGCCATCCAGACGACATTGAACTTGGACACATCCCCCACTTCCTATCAGCCCACTTCTTATCAACCCAATAAGAAGTTTCCCATGAGCTCCAAGCCATTTTAGCACTCTACCGCTCCACAAAGAGTGCACCACCTCTTAAGGTGGATCAGGAGACTCCTAATGAGTTAAGGAGGAGGAATATTTGCTTTCATTGCAAAGATCATTGGGAGCCTAGACATCGTTGCCTTGGTAAAGGCAAGGTGCATCTCATTGAGGTGATTTTAGATGGGGAGGATGATCACTCACCAGATACAGATGCAGAGGATGAGGGTGGTGACCATGATGCACAGGGGGAGCAGCCCCAAATAGAGCTTGGTGAGAGTGAGGCATTGGATTCATCCGATGTCACTATTGCTACACTCTCAGGAGTTCCTAGGTACCATCCCTTTTGGCTAAAGGGAGTGCTTAAGGGACAGCAAATTGTTTGTTTGGTTGAAAGTGGAGCTACACAAAACTTCATTTATGAGGGGTTAGCTGCAGTGCTTATTAAAACATGGGGATGTTTTGTGTAGTTATATCTTAGTAGGTTTGATGCATTTTCCTTGCTATAGTTTATGAAAACCGATTATCACATGAACCTCCTACTAACTGTCTTTGTGAGATAAAATGTGATGATGTGTGTAGGAAATGATGGATGTTGCTGATAGTTATGGAACCCGAGTTCGGAGCAAGTGGCAGGAGACTGTTTCCACCAAGTTGACCTATTAGTTGGGGCTTGTTCCTAACTGCCCGTAGAAATTTATGTGTTTTAATTAGTATTTTGGTGGCAAGTGATTAATGCCACTGTTATGGCATGCTTTGTAACTAACAGTACCTATATGAAGACTTCATCTTCAAAACATATAGAGAAGAGAACTACTTTTTGATATACTGAAAGAGATTATCTGTATTCAGTTTTTGGTATTATTATCTATTGTCTATGTTATGAAACTTATTATGAGTTAATGAAAGTTCACATGACGCATTTTGAGAATCAAAGGTTGTTAATCCCTCTATCCCAAGGAAGAGCAAGGGCCCACTCGACCAAGGAGATAAGAGGTTATTTTGAGTTCATTTACGCATATAGTTCTTTGATTGGATTTATTGCAATTGTTGTTTGAGAATCTTACATGCATGCTTTGATTGACTATATCTATTTTCTTCATTACCACTTTCACTTAGAATAAATGTTTCCATTATGCAAATCTGGTTAACAAGTAATCTCACTTTTTGCTAAGCTTCATTTATATAGTTGTAATTTCATTTGTTAAAAGTAGTGTGTGCGTATTTCATTTTCCAGCAAAAGATTAGTTGTTAGTTTCCTTTCATCGCAAATAGTTGAATTTATGTAGAACTGTATTTAAATTCCATAGATTTGAATTGCATTTCCATAGACTAGTCACCAAACTAAGCAACCCCCAACAGACCCAACAGATAACTGGTTTCATTAAACTCCATTGCATACTACCTAGGACACAACCCTGGTTTAGAATGACACTGACAGAGATTATGTCAGTTAAATGATTGGAAGAATACAATGACCCATCATTTTTGGCCATTTTCTGGGGGAATAACCATAAGCACCATCATTTTTATTCCATATGCTATGGGTGTTAATGGAGTTCATATAGGAAACTAGTAGTTGTCTTGGACCTCATTTTAAAACAACCAACCTTGATGCATAGGTCACGAGATAACCAAGGGAGATTTATAGCACATAATATTCAACAAATCTCTCTAGACAATTCACAAGGAAGAAACACTGAGAGTGATACAGATTCTAACTCAACGCCTAGAACCTCTTCTGAGCATTCTGTATCCTCTTCACACCACTCAACAATGGGGGACCCTGGGAATGTTGGAGACCAACCTTTAGGGTGAACCTTTACGTATCCCATTGTCCTCGATGTGGATGAGGATGCACCCATGAAAAACATCTCACCATCCATCCTCCCCATCTTTCGAGGTATGACCAAAGAAGACCCTGATTAGTTTCTATTTGAATTTAAAATCATGTGCTAGACATATGATTACCGAACTGACAATCAAAAACTCAAACTGTTTCCTTCCACTCTCAAAGATTTTGCTATGAGATGGTTTATGGGGTTACCATCTAACTCCATTAATTCCTGGGAAGCCATGGAAACAACCTTCCTGGATAAATACCAAGACTATTGTAGGGGAAGGGATAGGAAGGAAGAGTTCTTCCAAATATGGCAAAAGGAAGATGAGAATCTAGAGGATTATCTGGACAGATTCCTCTTTCTCCACAAATGCATAGTGGGTATGAGTTACATGCAGACATCACTAAGATAGTCTTTCCTTAAAGGACTGGATGAGGAAACCAAGGATTCCCTCCATCTCATGGGAGGAGGAGACGTGCATAAACTCACCATGGACCAAATCACCGAGCTATGTAGAAGATACTCTAGAACACGGAGGAATACGAAGGAAACAAACATCCAAGTCTTTTGGGTACCTCTCAACTTCTCGGAAGAAATGGCCAACATGAAAATGGACATTCTCGCTGCAATTAACATCAACCATAGATGGACTCAAGGAAAAACCAACCCCGCCAAAGAACCATTGGACATATATTGCCCTAAGTGTCGGAAGAGACACCCTCGAGAGAATGTCCTTTGGATGTCATGACATGTGCTTAATTTGTGAAGTTATCGACCACGATGACACTAAACATCGCACATTCTTACCACAATTAAAGGGAGGTTTGAATGCTATCTCTCAAACAAGTGCTGAATTAAACTTTTTCCAAAGACCAAACAATCAGGTGGGGTTCCCATCTAGGCTCGCCTGTAATCCCGGAGGATGTCATGGCCGAATCAAGCCTCTCGCCTTCTTTTGGGACAACCTGAGTGGGAAAACTCAAACTGGATGACTTATCCATATCCACCACCCTAGAAAATCCCTACACTCAGCCAAGTTGGGCACCACCACCCACAACCAATCCTTGGCACAACCAGCAATGGGGTCCTCAACCAAATTTTAGCCAAAATCAGTCCTGGGCACCACCGCAAAATAGTAATCAACAACATAGATTCCAACAACCACAACAAGCTTTAATGCCTCCACCTCAAGCTTACCAACATCAAGGACAAGCAACACAAACACAACTTCCGGCTCAACCAATATCCAATCCTAAAAATCAACAGACAACTTCAATTGATGACACAGACCTAGGTAACACCATGTAGGTTAATACTATTGGTAATTTACACCTACGCTCTGGAAAAACATTGAATCCTCTTGTTGTTATCAGAACTACCTGCTGATGCCGATAAAGAAGAAACCCTTGAGGATAATACTGGTCCTTCACCAATACCAGATACACCGGATGATCAAATACTCAAACAGAATACAACCCCTTTTCCCGAGAGTGATTACAGGACATTCAAACTCCAGATGAAACAAAGCTAGTTCAGGAATTAAAGAAAGTACATATTGAGGTCCCACTTCTATGAGCAATAAGGGACATCCCTGAACTAAACCAAACCATTAGAAATGAGTGTATCAAAACACCGGGAAGGAAAAAGAAGTACCCAAAGACTATCAGGGTCGAAGGGAATTTGGCTGATTTAGTTGCTGACACCCTTATCTCACCAAAATATGGGGATCCTGGGAGTCCTGTCATTACTATTTGTATAAAAACAAGTCAATATCTAACATTTTGGTGGATCTTGGTGCTGCCATTAATGTCATCACAATAGAAATGTTTAATCTGCTATCCTTAACAAGACTTCAACCTACCAACACTGTTCTATAGTTAGCAGATCAATCCATTGCTATACCTGATGGTGTGGTTGAAGATATAATGGTCACTATTGAATCATGGGAGTACCCAGTTGATTTCATGGTTTTACAGCCTAAAGCTCAGAAGTTGGGATATCCAGTCATCTTGGGAAGGCCCTGGTTGGCTACGGTTGCTACATACATCGACTGTAGGTCAGGCAACATGACAATTCTAAATGGGTAGAAATCCAAACACATTTCATTATACCCTCCTACCCAACCTTATACGAACAATTGTGACTAGGTATGGGTGGATTCTTTGGATGCTAACTCTTTGAGTTCTTCTTTTCTGGCCACTATTGTAGTACACAACCATATGGTGGAAGCTATGGAGTCATATACACTGATTGATTCTAAGGACCCTATGACTATGGAAATCAGCACTATTGCTATGGAATCTGGAACTCCAAGCATTAGACATATCTTCTGCTATTTCTCTAGTAGACATTACCTCTGCTGAGTCTGGTAGGAAACTCTATGCTTATAATTCTGAATATTTAGTTCCTGATTTCTATTGTCCTTTAACTAAGATTCTGTCTTTTGACAACATACCCATCCTGCACATGCTTCAGCCCCATGTTTTCCCATTGAATTCTTTTATTACTAGTACAGAGCTTGCTCTTGTGAATGATACCAAGCAGGTACTTGTCAATATGGGAAAAGAGATGACCATAGGAAATGATTTGGAGGTCAATCAAGAAGCTAGGGTGCTTGAGGTTATGAAGAAACACTCCCATTCTTTTGCTTGGGATTACATTGATATGAAGGGAATTCATCCTAGCATCTGTACACATTAAATTTACAATGATGACATCAAACCTATAAGGCAGCCGCAATGAAGAATCAATCCAACATTGAGAGACATAGTCAAAAGTGAGATAGAAAAACTCCTAAAGGTAGGTTTCATCTATCCTATATCTGATAGTCAGTGGGTCTCCCCATTAGTTATTGTTCCCAAGAAAAATGGTAAGTGGTGAATATGTGTTGATTACAGGAACTTAACAAAGCCACTAAGAAGGATTATTTTCCCTACCTTTCATTGACCAAGTTCGACAATTTGGCCGGTAAAATATTTTTCTTTCTTGGATGGGTTTAGTGGGTATAATCAAATTAGTATTGCCCCTGCTGATCAAGATAAGACTACTTTTACGTGCCCTTGGGGTACATTTTCTTACCGAGTCTTACCTTTTGGGCTTTGTAATGCCCCTGCTACATTTCAGCGGGCAGTCTTGGCTATTTTTGTAGATCTTGCTAATGACTGTGTTGAGGTTTACATGGATGATTTCACTATCCATGGATCCACTTTTGACGAATCTTTGAGTAACCTAGAGAAAGTACTCAGTCGATGTGAACAACACCAACTATCCCTGAGTCATGAAAAATGTCTAATGATGGTTGATCAAGGAATTGTCTTAGGTCACCATGTTTCAGCCCAAGGTATAAGTGGACCCAAAAAGATATCAGTCATCACCCAATTACCTACACCAGCTAATTAGATTGACATCAAAAGTTTCCTTGGTCATGCAGGTTATTACCACCGATTCATAAAAGATTTTAGCAAAATTGTTGCACCTATGTTCTCACTGCTAACCAAAGATTGTGTTTTTGAATGGTCTCCTCAAGTGTCAGTAGGCATTTGATTCTATCAAAGAAAAATCTGACCACGGCCCCTATCTTACATGGCCCTGACTGGGGACAACCTTTCCATATCCACACTGATGCTTCTAATATAGCCATGGGCGCTGTCCTTGGGCAAAAAGACTCAGAAGATCATATGTATGCAATTTATTTTATCAGCAAAAATCTGACTCCTACGGAAAGGAATTACACTACTACGGAAAAAGAATTCTTGGTTGTTGTCTATGCTTTGAATAAATTTCATCATTACATCACTGGATATAAAAATTTTGTTTACACTGACCACTCTGCCATTCGATATTTGATGAATAAACCAGTGGTTGGCGGAAGGCTTATTCGTTGGTTACTCTTGTTACAGGAATTCAATCTCACCATTATAGATAAGCCTGGGAAATTTAACGTTGTTGCTGATTTCTTTCTAGATTAAATGTTTCAGGTGATGATGAAGTAGTCCAGGATCAATTTCCGATGAACACTTGTTTGCTATCTCGACTAAGACTCCTTGGTTCACTGATCTTGTGAATTATTTAACAACAGGAAGTTTCTACCTATTTTACTCATAAGGAAAGAAGGCGATTGGTTAAAAATAGTGCAACATATAAATGGTGTAATGGATTCTTATTTAAATGTTGTCCTGACATGGTTCTTCGTAGGTGTGTTTGAGAGGATGAGGTACACATGACATACTGCGAGCTTGTCATGATGAGCCAGAGAGGTGGACATTATTCAAGAAATGAACAATTCACAAGATCCTTGGAGTAGGGTACTATTGGCCTTCCCTCCATAGGGCTATCAAAAAGTATGTGTGGCAGTGTGATGCATGCCAACGAATGGGAAAACCTACACTTTCAATGGAAATGCCTCTTAATCCTCAGCTGGTTTTAGGACCATTTGAGAAATGGGGATTGACTTTGTTGGACCATTTGATCCTCCATCTTTTGGGAAGGAGTATCTCTTGGTATGCATGGACTACGTCACTAAATGGGCTGAAGTTCAAGCATTGGCATCTGCCAATGAGGATGTTGTTGCTGATTTTTTGTACAATCAGATATTGCTGTGATTTGGAGCACCAAGGGCCATTATATCTGATCAAGGTCCTCAATTTGTTTCAAATATGATTGAAGCTTTCTTGGAAATCTATAGAATTAGGCACCAAAATCATCACCCTATCACCCCCAATCCAATGGGCAAGTGGAGGTAACCAATCGAGAACTCGAGAATATTCTAACTAAGGTGGTCAATGCCGATAGAAAGAATTGGGTACCAAAGCTTCCTGAGGTCGTCTGGGCCTACAACATGACCTGGAAAACAACTACTAGTTTTTCTCCCTATGAGCTAGTATTTGGGAAGAAGCCATTATTACCTGTTGAGTTGAATTACACACCTGGTGAACAACATTGGAAGTTGGGATCGATTTGGATGAAGCACAATGTGAACGAGTGCTGTAACTGAATGAATTAGATGAAATGTGGATGGAGGCACAACAACAGATAGAAATTCTACAACATCAAGGTGAAAACTGGCATGATGCTCATATAAAAAAGGACATTTCATGAGGGACAATGGGTTTTACTCTTTGATTCCCACTATCAGTAGTTTAAAGGCAAGCTACGTACACATTGGTTGGGTCCCTATTAGGTAAATCAAGTGTTTGATAATGGCTCTGTTTGATTGTTACCTATTGATGGAGACAAATGGACTCTTTTGGTGAATGGACATAGGCTCCGGATTTATCACCAACCACTGGATAAGAAGACTTTCGATGACATTCTGTTATGCATGGACATGCATGCTGAGGAGGCTCTTTGCCTCTCAAACATGGAGTAATCAATATCTTGCAAATTCAATAAAGGAAGATGATCCTGCATTCGATCTTCTTCCCTTAGTTAGCAATTTTTCTTGTTGTTATTTTCAATAAATGTAGGAATTTTCATTATTTTCATAGCCACTAATCACGCTTCATCTCGAACTGCAGGGCGTAGGAATCTATGGATATCTGACTAAACGTGGCATGGGTAAGTGCATCCTAACTTGCTAACGATATTTCCATGCAAAACATTTCCCCATGTATGCATTTGTCATCATTACGCCATCATGAAATGATTGCTATATTTATTTTGGATCTCTTTCCAAATCCTAGTTCTGTGGATGATGGCATAAAAGGGGTAATGTCTCATAATCACCGCATGCCTTGAATGTGTCACATTCTTCAAGTCAGGATGGGTGGCGCTCGCTCCTCAACATAGTGGGATATGTGCCACCACAAATATTTTAAATTCACATGGGTGGCTGGTCTTATTCACTATTTTTCCACCACCACCTTCGCTCGATTTTGTGTCATCCAAGGGATATGGTGTAATTTGAAATTTAATGCTTCTACAACTACTTCTTACCATTGTTGTATGTGCATCAAGCATGATTAGTTCTATCAATCACTAAACAAGGAGTGGGGATACACTTTGTTCTGGTTCTTTCTGCTACTTGGTATTACTCACCTTCGGCTTCAACATGGGACCACGAAAGAAATCAGAACCTGATTCACTGGACGCCTTACTCCAGAATGCCACGCTTTCACAAGTATTTCATGATTTTGGATGGCTGGATTTCATTCACCAATTTAAAGGTTTGATGAAGGCATTGTGGAGGAATTCCTGGACAATTTTGAGTCCACCTGTTCACAAGTTGGCGGAAGATGGGTTGAGATTACCAGTTAGGTCATTTCGACCTATCTGGCCTGCTGACTTTGGTTTGAAGGTCATGACAAATGCTCCTCTACAAATCCTGCTTGCTCTATTTCACATGATGAAGGGGAAGCATTCCTTGAAGTCATCCTGAACCCCTTGGGTATCCAGAAGGGTGTTAAGTGGATGAGTCTACCTAGAATCTGGAGTGAAATAGTGAAGTGGGTCAACCGGTATTTCATATGTGATGGTCAGGCCTCTTCTGGGTGGTGATGCACTTAAAATGCTAATTCACCTTAAGAAGGGACGTGTCAACCAGGCCCTCGGGTAAATTTTCCTGAATACCTCGTGGACTCCATTATTAAAGTTTTCTAGAAGTACTGGTCTGGTGGAGGCAAGTCTGTCATTAAACACCCGGGGTTGATTCATTTGTTATGCTCACATCAGGTCTTCTTTAGACCAAAGTGGAGGCTCGAGGGACTTGTAGTGGGAGAAGGGTCCAGACCAAAGCAATTGAAATCTGGTCTCTCTTTTGCACCTCGGTCTACCCTTGCACCGGCCCTTGCCCTTCACGCAACCAAGCAGAGGTAGTTGATGCCCCCGAGCATGCAGACACATTTGGCACTCCCGAGGGTCCATCCCCTTCCACTTCCGGCTCAAAAGGAAAGTGCACCATGGCTCCGTCTTCTTCCATGCACCTACGGCCTCGACAACTCTCAGTTCATTTTTGAAGTCTGGTGGCAGTTCCCGATCAGAGACTTTTCCTGATGATACCGCCCCATTTGGGAAGAACAACATGAGGAGGATCACCTGGCCATTCCGACACCTACTATTCCTGCATCTATGGAAATTCACCCTGTGGTTCCTGAAGTGCTTGGCACCCAGGCTGCATCTTCTCACAACTATTTGGATGAAATCACGCTACTGAAATCTCAATTGTGAGGTATGGAAGAAACAAACCTTTTATTGCAAACTGAATTTACACAAAGAATAGTAGAGAAGGTTTGGGAAATCACTACCCTATAGCTTGAAGTAAGTAGTTTGAAGCATCAACGCGATAAGAGTCTTAGCATCTTGGATAGATTCCATCAGTTATCCCTTCAGGAAAGAGAATTGAGGAAGGAAAATCAGAAATTGAAAAGGGAAATGGAATCTATGCAAGAGGAAAAGAAAAAAGTGACATCTATTTTAGACTTTGTCTGTCCTTTGGCCCTCAAGCTTCTATCCTGTAGGAAACCCTCTCTCGGTCTATAGCATGTTTGTCAAGACAATTTTATTCCTGGCAGTTGTTCCAATTATGTTGTCAAGCTCCTCATGAAATTCCCAATGGCACTAGTTTCTTATCAGTCTATAAGTGTAGTACTCCTGAAATCCAAAATTTGCTTTGTGAATTCTACCTTCATAACATGATAGTTACAAATGTGCCTGATTTCTTAATCAATTTATTTGTGGGTGATTTCCAAATCAAGGCCTTTCAGTCTACATTATGAAATCAGATCATCTGGGGTCAGCAAATAGACATTTTCAATCACACCACTCATTCCATTGGGTTCCACATCCATCCAACTCATCACACTGATGTAGCTCTGAGAAAAAACTTTCACTCACTTTACTATCAGGCAGGAATCGGGGTAAACACTTCCCAGATTTTAATTCAATGTGTCATGGATTTTGAAAATTACAGTCAAGAGAACTTTGGGACAGCTTGGCAAGCATGTGATAGGAGGTGGGATACTCTGAGTCTACCCTTGAAATGCAGGGAGGTTCTCTCTCCCCAAAACTTGAGCTGGAGCATGCGCAGGGGTGATGCCCTCATCACCATTATAAGACAGACCACAAAGAAAACCAGCCAACAGTACAATGATGAATGGGCAGGCCTCCAAGTACATCCACCACTCCTTTTGAGCCCTCTCACTACCTGGTAGAACAATGCGGCCTAGTCAAATGATAGTTTCACAACATGGGTAGAGATTACCTCCAACACTCAGGGCTGTAAGAACACCACCAAACAATATGTTGATCAATTTGAAGAATATGACATGGCTGAGCAACTTGGTAGGTGGGCAGGATGAAGATAAGTTGCATAGGGACATGCAATAGGTAAAGTCAGGGGGAAAATGATGAGTGCATTGTTTGGCTCATTGATATCATTTCTTCAAGCCAAAAATACTCTTTTGATATGACTTATTAATACATGGGGATGTTTTGTGTAGTTATATCTTAGTAGGTTTGATGCATTTTCCTTGCTATAGTTTATGAAAACCGATTATCACATGAACCTCCTACTAACTGTCTTTGTGAGATAAAATGTGATGATGTGTGCAGGAAATGATGGATGTTACTGATAGTTATGGAACCCGAGTTTAGAGCAAGCGGTAGGAGACTGTTTCCACCAAGTTGACCTATTAGTTGGGGCTTGTTCCTAACTACCCGTAGAAATTTATGTGTTTTAATTAGTATTTGGTGGATAGTGATTAATGCCACCTATTATGGTGCATGCTTTATAACTAACAGTACCTATATGAAGACTTCATCTTCATAACATATGGGAAGAGAACTACTTTTTGATATACTGAAAGAGATTATCTGTATTCAATTTTTGGTATTATTATTTACTGTCTATGTTATGAAACTTATTCTGAGTTAATGAAAGTCACGACATTTTGAGAATCAAAGGTTGTTAATCCCTCTATCCCAAGGAAGAGCAAGGGCCCACTCAACCAAGGAGATAAGAGGTTATTTTGAGTTCATTTACGCATATTGTTCTTTGATTGGATTTACTGCAATTGTTGTTTGAGAATCTTGCATGCATGCTTTGATTGACTATACATGTTTTCTTCATTACCACTTTCACTTAGAATAAATGTTTCCATTATGCAAATCTGGTTAACAAGTAATCTCACTTTCTGCTAAGCTTCATTTATACAGTTGTAATTTCATTTGTTAAAAAGTAGTGTGTGCGTATTTCATTTTCCAGCAAAAGATTAGTTGTTAGTTTCCTTTCATCACAAATAGTTGAATTATGTAGAACTGTATTTAAATTCCATAGATTTGAATTGTATTTCCGTAGACTAGTCACCAAACTAAGCAACCCCCAACAGACCCAATAGATAATGGTTTCATTAAACTCCATTGCATAGGATGGAGTTAGAGTTTATGGTGGATAAGAAGAAGATTGTGCTTCGGGATCTTTCTAACGGTGGGCCTAGAGTTGTTTTTAGCATGCAAGATGGAGTCTATAGTCTAGACATGGAGAGGTTGCATGGGAAGCCCAATGTTTCATTTCATCCAAATCTTCTTCAGACAGTGAGTAGCCTTTTCATATTGACATCCAGTCCATACCGGATAAGCATGACCCAGTGTTTGGTGACATTTCTCTAGGTAGATCACCAAATAGAGGGTTTGAGCATGTTATAGAGCTTGAGGAGGGTGCTAAACCCATGATGACTATGCCTTATTTCCATCCTAAGACATATAAGGATGAGATAGAGAAGGCCATTAGAGAGCTCTTGGAGATGGGACACATCCATCCTAGTTCTAGTCCCTTTGATTCTTCGGTTGTTTTGGTGAAGAAGAAGGATGGGACCATGAGGATGTGAATTGATTATTGTGCACTGAACAAGAAAACCATCAAGAACAAGTATCCCATTCCTCGCATTGATGAGCTGTTAGATGAGTTGCATGGATCTATTTACTTTTCAAAGATTGATCTTCGATCGGGCTACCACCAGATTCAAGTTCGAGATGAGGATATTCCTAAGACAACCTTCGTGTCACTCACTACAGGCACTATGAGTTCTTGGTGATGCCATTTGGACTCACTAATGCCCCTGCTACATTTCAGTCATGTATGAACCATCTCTTCAACAGGCAGTTGAGGCAGTTTGTGTTGGTATTTTTTGATGATATTTTGATTTATAGCAGGACATGGGATGATCATTTGAGGCATCTTGATGAGGTACTTAGCATAATGGAGACTCAGTATTTATTTGCTAAGATGTCCAAGTGTGAATTTGGACTTACGGAGATATTGTATCTTGGGCATGTCATTGGGGCCAATGGGGTTAAGGTCCATCAGGAGAAGATACAGGCAATGCAGGATTGGCCACCACCTAGGAATATCTCTGACTTGCGAGGATTCTTGGGGTTATGTGGTTACTACAGGAGGTTTGTGAAGGGTTATTCTCAGTTGGTAGCTCCATTGACAGATCTTACATGGAAGGGTGCATTTAGTTGGTCAGATGAGGCACAAGTAGTATTTGAGAGGCTCAAGGTAATTATGAGCACCTGTCCAGTTTTGGCTCTTCCATATTTCTCACGGCCCTTCATTTTAGAGTGTGATGCTTTAGTATAGGGATTAGTGTAGTTCTTATGCAGGATCGCCATCCTATTGCCTTTCGAGAGCTGAAATTTGAGAGATAATGAGAGATTGTATTCCACATATGATAAGGAGATGCTTGCCATTATGCATGCTTTGGAAAAGTTCAAACAATATTTGGTGGGTGGAAAATTTGTGGTGAGAACCGACCACAACAACTTGAAATATTTCCTAGAACAAAAGGAACTTAATGAGAGGCAACAAAATTGGGTTAACAAAATCCATGTATATGATTTTGACATTGAGTATGTCAATGGGATGAAGAATGTAGTGGTTGATGTACTTTCCAGGAAACCCCATCTCGCTGCCCTATGTTATTTGAGCGAGATTTCAGCAGATTGGAAATCTCAACTATTAGTTGAGTATTCCAAAACA
This sequence comes from Taxus wallichiana var. yunnanensis, assembly GCA_018340775.1. Lineage (NCBI taxonomy): Eukaryota > Viridiplantae > Streptophyta > Pinopsida > Cupressales > Taxaceae > Taxus > Taxus wallichiana. The sequence continues at coordinate 561,942,143 of CM031242.1, read as the reverse complement.
CTTGGACATGTTACATTATGGATGGAAAAATCAGGATGGCGGTATAAGGTAATAGCTGATTTGATCTTGTATAAGGGAAGAATTTACCTAGTTTTGAATCGAGCTTAAGGAGAAGATTATGCATGCTTTCCATGATGTACCACTTATAGGAAATCCAGGTATTTTTAAACATTATAGGAAAATTAGAGAGAGATTCTCCTGGAAGGGTCTCAAGGATGATGTCTTGTGCCATGTCCGTGAGTGTATGACTTGTCAGCAGAACAAGTCAGAGCATACTTTCCCAACAGGTTTGTTATAACCATTTCCAATTCCGGAGCAGAAGTGGGAAATTATTTCGATGGATTTCATTATAGGTCTTCCGTGGTGCAAGGGAATGATCACATTTATGTAGTAGTTTATTGGTTGATAAAGTATGCACACTTTTTTGCTATCCGCCAACTTTAAGGCACCTCATATGGCTGATTTGTTCTTTCGCGATATTCAAAGGTTGCGTATGGACTTTCGAAGAACATAGTTAGTGATCGGGATAGTAGGTTTATGAGCATATTTTGGCAAGAGATTTTCCATTTGGTTCACACTGAGTTGACTCCTAGCACTAGTTATCACCCTCAAACGGATGGGCAGATAAGATTGTGAACAAATGGATAGAGGGTTATCTTCGTAACTATGTTGCAGGACAGCAAAAGGCATGGGTAAAGTTGCTATATTTATGTGAGTATTGCTATAACACCACTTACCATATGTCTATTGGTATGACTCCATTCCGAGCACTGTATGGGTATGATGCGAGATATTTTGTTGATTTGGCATTTGGGGACAGTAGAGCTCCCAAGGCTCAGGAGAGTTTACAGGATAGTCAGGACATCCTTAAGGTACTTAAGGAAAATATTCAGTGGGCCCAAAATCAGTAGAAATATATGTAGATAGCACAGAGTGGAGAGATCATTTGAGCTAGGAGACATGGTTTTTCTACGTCTTCAAATTTTTGTACATAGTACTCTCAAGAAGAGTGGGGCTGAAAAGCTCAAGCCACGATTCTATGGGCCATACAGGGTGTTGAGGAGAGTTGGTGAAGTGGCATATGAGCTAGAGTTGCCTTCTAAGAGTAAGATACACAATGTCTTTCATGTATCTTGCTTGAAAAAGGCCTTGGGACAACACATTATTTCTTCTACAAAGTTACCACCCCTAGATGAGGAAGGGAGATTGGACTTAGTGCCAGAGGAGATCTTGGACAGCCGAGAGAGGATACTGAGGAATAGAGTTATTCGAGAGTTCTTGGTGAGGTGGAAAGAGTTACCAGTGGAGGATGCTACATGGGAGGGCGAGTCTATATTACAACATATATTACTACATTTTCTCTGGGGACAAGCAATCTCGGGAAGGGAGGACTATAATGTCCCTCTTTCTTGAATAGTTTTGATTGAAGACTTTGGCCTATTTTGTCTACCCGACGGCCATAAGGTGTTTTCAAGGGTGACTTCGGTTTATTAATTTTATTATATTATGCTCAAAATAAAGTAAAATATCATTAAAGCACATATAATTAATTAATAGACTATTTGAGTGGCTTTGAGTTAGGAAAGTGCATTTAAATAAATTAATAAATTATTTAATGTGCCTACCTAGGCAAAAAATGTGACTTGCCTTGGGGAAGGGTCAAATAAGCCAAAAATGCGACTTGGTTGGAAAAGGAAATAATTAATTAAAAATTAATTATGAGGATTTGGAAAAAGTGCGACTTGTTCCTTTGGAAGGGTTTTTTGGCTATAAGGGAAAAATGTGACTTGGGGAAAGGGCATTCAGATTATTATTATTTTCTCCCGACAGTTAGCTCTAAGCTTTTGCAGACAAAATCCAAGGACGGAAACCCTCTGGATTATTCCTCTTACGGACGAAAACCCCAGGAGTAGTGAGAGAAGTTTCCATTCAGGGATCTTCATGGTATTCACAGGTTTTTATTATTCCAACAGTTAGAAAGAGAAATAAATTGCAGCAGTGGGCATACAGACTTCTTCTAGAGTGGGGCGACTTCTTCTATAGTTGTTTTATGCAGTATCTGAGGTATTTTTCATGATAGATAATTATTGTAATTCCCAGCATCAGATATATATCAAATCAATTTGGTTTGAATCATTTATGGTGGGTTTTTGGACAATCTTTATTATTAATCTATCTCATAGATTTATAATTGTATTCTGTAATATTTAGCATCGGAATCATTATTAAATACACAATCGAATTGTTTATGAAGAAATTTGCTGTTAAACCCTAGGTGCCTTTTTCGTATTCACCGGTTTTCGGGGTTTGTTTTATTTAATTCATCTATACAGCTTTTAATATGGTATGCTATGGATCCTTTTGATGTTATTAGTTTGTATTTGAGCCAGAGCAAATATATATATAATATATATATATATATATATATATAAATATATAAAGTATTCAGAAAAAGGGTTTGGGATCTTTTAAGAGAGAAGAGGAGAGTAGAGAATCCATTTAATATGATAAATACATGTCATTGGAAGCATACGTCAATTATTTTTCCACGTTATAATTTCCTTACAATGACGACTATATATATATATATATATATATATATATATATATATGAAATTATACTGTAAGGTAATATGTTCTTCCATGCTCCTAAAATCATGGCGGCCAACTATTGGGGTTAGACCAAACCGGTTGTACAAATATATATCAGATTAAATCATACAAGAAATAAACACGAAAATAACCAACAAAAGAAAATACACAAGATATAACGTGGTTCACCCAGTGTGGGCTACGTCCACCAAGAAACAACCAATATATTATTCCAGAGGTTGTACAATTGAAGATCTCGTAATCTTCCACACCTTACACAATGTACAATACTTTTCCTCTCATAAGATTCTCTAAGATCTCACCAAGAATTCCTTCTTACAATTCTCCCAATCTAACCTCTAACCCTAGTTTCCTAGCTTATATAAGCCTATACAAACTTAGGGCACTTTATCCATTCATTTACAACCATTAGATCAAATTTATAAAAAATATTAGATCTAATTCCCATGACTTAAATATAAAAAATCACGCACAAGTAACCGATGTTGGTTACCCTAACCGATGTCGGTTTGTCCCAACCGATGTCGGTTAGTATGCTAGGTGACCAATGTTCTAATCGTAAACCTATAAGTTGTAAATAAGATCCTTTTCCAATCTCAACAATCTCCTTGGAGATAAATGGTAAACCTATAAGTCCATCCTTGGTTCCTAACTCCCAAATCCTCTATCATGGAAGACCAACAAAATGTGTGAGCTAACTTTTTTAAGCTCACCAATGTCCTACATACTAGATCTAAATTTAGGTGCCAATAAGCATATCATCCACATACAAATGAATTATAGTTTAACTAAAATAATATAGCTCCCATTTTCAATATATTTTGAAATAAACACAATGGTCGATCCACATCTCATATAACCATGATCATACATAAAATTATAAAATCTGTTTCAAACACCTTTAAAATGTCTAAGACAAAACACTTGTCTCCAAGTAATTAGATGCCAAGATTTTGTATCATGCCCCATCTTTTAAATGTGTGAGCTAACTTTTCAACAATCCCTCATATACCATTGCCTTGGAGCTTGTTTGAGCCCATACAAGCTCTTTTTCAACCTGCACACATGTTTCTCCTTACCCTTGACTTCATAACCAAGTGGTTGATTCATATAGATCTCCTCCTCCAAATCACCATGAAGGAAAGTCATCTTAACATCAAGTTGTTCTAAATGCAAATATTCTACTGCAACTAAACTCAGAACAATACGGATGGAAGTCATTTTAACAATAGGAGAAAATATCTCACCAAAATCAATACCTAGTTTTTGTGCAAACCCTTTTACCACAAGCCTTGCTTTGTATCTTTTCTTTCCACCCTCTTCCTCCTTGATCCTGTAAACCCACTTGTTTTGTAATGTCCTCTTACCTAGCTGGAAACTTGACCAAATCCCATGTCTAGTTATGTTTCAAGGAATTCATCTCCTCATCCATGCCATGCTCCCACAGTAACGTGGGTATCCTCATCTGCATTACTTCTTGAAACTTTCTTGTTAACCATTATCATTCAATAAAGATAAAATAATGAAGGAGTAAATCTTTCTAGAGGTTTACTTACTCTTTGAGACCTTCTTACAAAAATTTGGGGTACCTGAGGCTCATTATGGACCTCTTGGAAATTCGTGTCCAAATTTGAAAGTGGACTGACCGGCCACGGTCATGTAGCAGAGAATCGGTTCCCTCGTAGTCGACATCGGTTCACCCAAAAATTCCAATCTTCGTGTAGCCAACATTGATTCACCTAATCGACACTAGTCCTTTCTCGACCGACATTGGTCACCCTAACCGACGTCGATGTGTGTGGATTTTTGTTTTAAATACGAGAATACACTTTTCTCAACAAACTCTTCACCCGGTTCATTCTTGGGTACCAAAACCTGATCCTTGTACATTATCTTTTCATTCCAATCAATGTTACGACTCCTAACAATCTTAGCATCTTCTAAATCCAAAACCAAAATCTGAAATCATCATAACCATAACCAATGAAAGTGCATCTCTTGGATTTAACATCCAACTTCTTCCTATTTTCTTTATCAACATGCACAAAAGATTTTGAACCAAATACTCTAAGAAAATAAAGATCTACCTCTTTTCCAGTCCATGCTTCTTTTGGTATTCCACCATTTAGTGCACTTGAGGGGCCACAGTTGATCAAATATACCACTGTATCTACTGCTTCTGCCCAAAACTGCAAGGGTAATCCAACATGTATCCTCATGCTTCTAGCACGTTCCATAATAGTTATGTTCATTATTTTTGCCACTCCATTCTCTCATGGAGTTCTAGGAACCATTCTTTCTCTGCGTATTCCATTCACTGAACAATAATCATTAAAAACTTATGCTAAAGACTCACCACCATTGTCAGATCTAAGGCACTTCAACTTCAAATTAGTTTGATTTTCTACAAGGGCTTTCCATATTTTAAATGTTTCAAAAACATCAAATTTACATTTAATACAATAAACCCATACCTTTCTTGTGGCATCATCAATAAAAGTCACATAGTATTGGGATCCTCCATGAGAAGCTACCTGGGCTGGTCCCCACACATTTGAGTGCACAAGCTCTAATTTCTACTCCTTCTTTGTTGACCTAACTTTAAGAAACCTCACTTTCTTTTGCTTTCCAAATATGCAATGCTCACATAAATCAAGATCTACATCTTTCAAATCTGATAACTTACCCTTTTCCTTTAAGATTTACATTCCCTTCTTACTCATATGGCCACAGCCGATTATGCCAAAACAAAAGGAATAAGTAATACAGGTAGACAAATACAATGTTCCTACCTTCTTTCCTCTTGCAACAATAAGATATCCCTTGGAAACTTTCCAAGAATGGCTATGAATGTAACCATGCATCCATCTTCACCTAGTTATCCTATAGAAATTAGATTTCTCCCGAGGCTTGACACATGCCTCACATCTTTCAATATCCATGTATTTCCATTCTGTAATTTAAGATGAACTTCACCTTTACCAATAATAATGCATGGTTCATCATCTCCTAAATATACATGCCCAAAATTACCCTGGACATAATTTCTAAAATAACCCTTATTAGGGGTAGCATGGAAAGAAGCTCCTAAATCTAAAACCCATGATTCAATTTTATTATCCAAGGAGAGAATAAGGGCATCTTGCATTACCTCTAATGCTACATTTTCCTCTTTACCTTTCTCTGGTACATTCTCTTTGTTTTCCTTGAACCAAAAATCCTTCTTTGCATGTCCTTTCTTTCCACAATTCCAACAGGTTATTCCTCTACCTCTGGATTTAGATCTGCCACTCTTAGAATTTGATTTCCCATTACTCTTGCTCTTGGATCTCTCCTTTTTCCTTCCTCTTCTTTCTACATTCAAAGCATTCCCAGATGATGATTCTCCGAAATTTTCCTGCGTATTTCTTCATTTAGAATTATACCAATCACATCATCAAACTTCAAAATATTAGTAGCAGATGTTGTATTACTAACAACCATTACCAAATTATCCCAACTATCTGGAAAAGAACACAAGAATAACAATACTTTCACTTCATCCTCAAAAGGGATAAGATTTTAATTGATTTACAATAGAATAAAATCATTCAAATGATTAGACACAGATCCACCTTCTTGCATTTTAGAATTAAACAATTTCTTCATCAAATAAACTTTATTCGATGCACTTGGTTTTTCATATAAATTAGCTAAAGCTTTCATTAATTCTACCGTGGTTGTTGCTTCTGTTATATTCAAAGCCACATATGCTGTCAGGCTCAATCTTATAGATCCCAGAGCCTTTATGTCAAGAATCTTCCATTCTTCATCAGTCATCTTTACAAGCCTTGCCTTCTCATCCAATGGTAAATATAGATCTCTTTGATATAGATAATCCTCCACCTGCATCTTCCATAGTTGATAATTACGGCCTTCAAATTTCTCTACTTTGTATTTACTATCTTCTACCATTGTTGTGCTCCCACTCAATCAGAAATCCTTGTGAGTAAATATGTCAACACACACAACCCTCAAACAAAGCTCTAATACCAGTTTTTGGGGTTAGACCAAACCGGTTGTATATATATATATCAGATTAAAGCATACAAGCAATAAACATAGAAATAACCAATAGAATAAAATACACAAGATATAATGTGGTTCACCTAGTGTGGGCTACATCCACCAAGAAACAACCAATATATTATTCTAGAGGTTGTACAATTGAAGATCTGCAATCTTCCACACCTTACACAATGTACAATACTTTCTCACAAGGTTCTGTAAGATCTCACCAAGAATTTCTTCTTACAATTCTCCCAATCTAACCTCTAACCCTAGTTTCCTAGCTTACATAAGCATATACAAACTTAGGGCACTTTAGCCATTCATTTACAACCATTAGATCAAATTTATAACAAATATTAGATCTAATTCTCGTGATTTAAATATAAACAATCACACACAGGTAACCGATGATATTTTCCCTAATCGATGTCACCTATCCCAACCGATGCCAATTAGTATGTTAGGTGACCAACGCCAGTCAGCCGACCGATGTTCATACTTATGTAAACTTGTAAGTTGTAAATAATCTCCTTTGCAAAGTAATTCAGCTCCACAATCTCAACACCAACAAGGTTCAACATTCTAATAGAGCCTTCACCGCTTAAAATTCTTGTTCAAGATGTGGTAAGCATTGTTCGTGTTTGAAGAAGATATAATGAGTCATGTACAACCATTAACCATGCAAATGTCGGTTGTGTTGTACACTAATCAATAATTTGGACAAATTTCATTGACGTCCATGTACACATCTATCCATAATTGTTGATTTACTTGTGCATTGTCAGATACCCACCAGATTTTCCCACTATAAATAACACATTCAACATAAAAATATAATATGGCTAAATAAAAGGATGGTCGCTTGATATGTATCGATTAACCTCCAAGAAAATATGGTTAAATCATTGCTACATATCAATAGTATCTACAAAACATATTAAAAGTTGAGTAATGTGAAATTCAATCATAGGAAATGGTAACGTTAAGATAAGGTAGGGGATTGTCCTTAGGAGGAAGGACACCCAACCTAGATGGCCCTCCCAAAGGAGGATGTGGTGCATTCCACTCATCGTGTATTTGAGTACTATCTTACATAGCGCATGACACCATGATTCTCCACTCGGGTGACAAAGAAATGACCATTATGACTACGAAGACCACCAAGAAGTTTCAATAACGGACTTTCCACAAGGAAACATGTCTCTTTGATGAGGATTGGAGAAACATCCACATACAAGTGAAGAAAATCGGTTACATGAGTGACTCCACCTATGTCCTGGAAATAAGAGGTGGAGAGCACAACAATGATAGATGTGATGGAACCCTACTCATTTTTCTTATAACACCCTCTAGTGATTTAAAAGATCTTGTAGATGTTGGAATTCAAGTGCTATTTTCACATCTTCCACTCAAATATCAAGACAAACAACATATATTACATCTTTTTCATTTATATAAAAATGGTGAGATATAGAATCATGATTAAAGATAGCAACATTTATAGATTTCTAGAGTTGAAATAAATTAGTGTTCTAAAAAATCAAAAAAATCAATTTATGTCTCATCACTAAACATAATCTCCAAATAAAGTCAATTTCCATCGATGCATTTAGTTAGGTGATCCAATAGAGGACAACCTTAAGCCATGTAATAGTGGGACTTATCACTTATAAATGGAACACACATACAACCCATATACATATTGGAAGAAAAATAAACTATCCTTATTATATTTAATGATGAACTACATAATAACACCAATAATCATGCTTTTCAACTTTATTTAGATTACACAATATGTAAAGTTACAAAATATTCTGTTTTGTGCATGATTCAATCCTTCAATTCACACCTCAAATCTACACTCTACAATAAATCTCTACCTACAAACCTCTAATGTTTGCACTCTCTAAACTAGTCTTTCCCTCTAGATCAAACCCATTTCAAGAAAAATTCATGTTTATTATAAATAACCATTTTAATTGAATAATTGTATAAAAGTCATAGAGTTGCACTAAAGTTGAAGAGTCGTATAGAAATGAAAGCTAACATAGAAGTTCAAAGGTCACACAAAGTTGAAAGGCTGTGTAAAAGATGAACAATCATGCAAAAGTGAAAGGTCATGTAAAATTTGAAGATTTGTGTGGAATTAAAGTCTCACACAAAATTTGAAGAGTGACATGGATATGAAAGGTTGTGAAAAAGGTGAATACTTGTGCAAAAGTAAAAGCTTGCACAAAAGTTGAAGACTAGTGTGAAAGTGAAATCTCATGTGAGAAAATAATGACTAGAGCAAGAATTTAATGACTCATGTAAGATATGAACTCATGTAAGAATATGATGAATTACACAATAAAATAATGATTTATGTAAGAAAATAATGAACTTGCATAAGGAAAGAAGTGCAAACTTGAAAAACTCCGTATCTTTGGGAAGCCATAAATTTGTATATGAACTTGAATTAAGACGTCATTTTTAAATGTGCATATTTTTAGGAGAATAAAAATATGTAGTAATATTCTATTTTGACGTATTCCCTTGATGTTCTTTCCTCTACCCCAAAACCATGTCAAAACTGCAAACACACTTAATCTACACAAATACAAACCTCTTATTTTTAATGAGGAAAGATTGCTTGTATTCCTTTGATGCTCCTAAGTTGAAACATTCAAAGTATAAAAATTGTAAGCTCTTGATCACATAACTCTTATCACCCCTCTCTTTCCCTTTCCCATTGCTTGGGTGTAATAGACCATCCACCTCCTCTAAAATCATATCTTTCTCATCTTCCATTCTCTCATAGTATTTGAATCACCGATATCCATCCCACACCACAAAGGTTCTTCAACACCATTGTTTCTCAAGTATTCATTGGGTTTAAACCAACCACCTTTTCCTCTAATATAAGCATGTGACTCATTCTTTACTTCCTCTTCTATCTCATATCATGTTTCTTTCCAGCCACATACTAATTTGTTCCCAAATTATTCCTCATCCTCCACTTCTCCTCTAGTTAATTGTTTGTTAAAGAACCCCTTGTTTCCACTCCTCATCATACCTACGATAAAACCAACATAACACATAATTATATAATCAAAATCACAGAACTAGCCCATTCAACATTAACATTGTTGCAACATTACTCTTCAACAACACCTTTTATGTTACAACTTGTCTTTACATGCTCTCAAAATCTCTCCATTCATCTATTGTTGTAATCAATTAAACATACATAGTATCATGATAAATCAAATTTCTCATATAAATATTCTCCAATGTCATATATATTACAACACCAATCTCCTCTTCTCTACTCAATGATTCCTTCAAACCAACATCATGTGTATTAACTTGTTCATCCTTCTCCTTCATTTTCATGTCCTCTAAAAGACATGCTTCAACCGCAACATCATCCTTTTCCGTACATGTTTTCAATGATAACAATATCATATCCTCTATCTCATTACTTTCCTTGTTTTATCTTCATTTTTTAGGCATTACAAACATGTTATGTGCAAAGAAACTTGCACTTTCCTTGTCCATATTAAAAATGCATTTCTTAACTCACAAGAGCCTATTCTTCAACTCTCTACGTGGGTTGTTCCAATATATACAACATCACATTCCTCCTTAATTATTCTTCATAAAAATATATCCACCATCTCTATCTCCTTATTTGCCCCTATGCCACATGAGTGACATTCTTCCTTTGTTATCATCTCTTGACCTTCATGTTCTGCTAATGCTTGTTGAAACAAATGTTTGATCTTTCTTTCTTTTTTCTTTTCATCTTCTTTAGTATTGGACATACACATGGATCAACCATGTTATGTGAATAAAAATGTCCCCAAAACACTCCTTCAATCTCTTCACTATATCTTGCATTTTTCTCATAACTTGTAGTCATGTGATGGATTATCAAAGGCCCATTCTCGAGTAACCTTTACTACTACCATATCACCATTCTTCACTTCATTTTCGCCTCTATTTTATGTAGAGGTTCTTCAAATGTATTCTCCTCGAGAATATTAATTATCACTTCCTTCATCTTCATTGTTTCATGATAGTGTATTTCATTTACATACATTGTTGTATGATTTTAAGATGCACTATTAATATTATTTATAATTTAGTATGTAAATAATTCACCCATTGGTGCATACTTGTCTACATCTAATAATAGAGAAGAGTATCAACCAAGTTATTTAACTTGATTGACTTCAACTATCAATAGCCATTTTTAAGACTTTCTTTGTAAGTTAACTACTCTCTAAATACTAACTCTAGACTCTAAGTTTTTTTTTGAGAGGCATAAAGCTAGTATATGAGGTATTATTCTCGAAGAAGGTTATTATTACTAGATAGCGAATTCAAGTTAGAGATTCTTAATAAAATTGTGGTTGTCATGTTACCATTGATAAATTGTGCTATGTTTTTGCTTTAAAATTTCATTGATTTATTATATATGAATGCATGTGGGTGTTTGTCTTATGGCCATTTATAGTGATTCTAGAGAATAGAACTAACTTTAATATGGTATCGAGGAATAGAAATTTCATATCATGTTACATATAGGTTATAAATAGGATTAATAGTTTTTAGTCTTTTTCTATGGGCATCTAGATCATATTTGCACTTTTTAGAGTTTTTTACAAGTATTCATATTTATCACAAATTTTTAGTTCTTTTATACAATTTCTATTCATATTTAGTGGTCTAATACAATTAACCAATCTTATGCTCCCACCTTCCCTTCATGGGATCTGGGTTGATAAAAAAATAGTGAAAGTGGTGAGGTACTAAGGGTTTATATCTGGTTACTTTTTTAGATATCCCTTAGGTAGAATCGTGTTCTAGTGAGTTAAAACCTTATGAGTTGTCATTATGGGAAAAGTGGTAATCACAATTTTCTTGATCCATGGTGTGAGGGATACTACCCCAATACTCAAGCCATCAAACAACACCTTGTATGGATTTTAAATTCCATGTACCTCATAGTATATAGGAAGTGCCTAGGATTTTTTTATTTTTGCAAATAGGAATTCTTTCAAGCATTTGTTTATATGGTCCATTGGTATGTGTTATCCTCAAGAAATTACCCTCTTCATATGTTAGAGATAGGAATATATGGCTACATGAATAATGGAATCCTCTTTTTCAAAGTGGATTGAAACATTGGTTTGGTTCACTATTGATGAATGACATAAGTATATCAAAGAACTTATAAAACAAACACACCCTAACCTAGTGAATCTCTTGGGTTTATCTAGAAGTTTAGCACAATATTTTTCATATATAGAATTTTAGTTATAGCTTTGGTTCTATTTATTTGGAAATTTTAGTACAAAACCCTAGTCAAAAGTAATACAAATTATATGTTTTAGTTTTAGTCTAGGTTTTCTAATTAGCTATAATATATATTCTTTGTCCCATTTTAGTCTATAACTTGCTCAATTATAGGCAAGATATTTATCTTTTAAAAAACCCTTGCCTTGTGTATAATTAGAATATGTTATTTTTGGATAGTCATGAAAGTAAATTTCGGGAGTATCTTTAGGGCATGTTTGGAAAATCAAAAAAATAATATATATCTTTTGAATCGAGGGGATTTTTTTATTATGAATGAATTTTAGACCCGTATGGTCAGAACAATGTTTCCACGTGATTTCAAAAATTACAAATTTTTACTTACGGGAACCTACACCATTGTGATTTTCTCTTCGAGGTGATTATTTTAACCATGTCTTTAATTTTCACAAAAATCCTATACAAATTTAATTTTTGGGTGCATTATTCATGGGAAAAATATGAATTTTGTTACAATAAGTAAATTACATCATTGTTATCTTTTCGTCGAGATGATCATTTTAATTGTTATTTCTAGAAACCTTTTTGGGAAAAAAATTGGGGTATTTTTTTATTTGCATCAAATTTTAGTACTCACTATGGATGCCAAAAGGGTAATTCTCGGTGGTTCTTTACTTCAATTGGAGAGGATATATTACTAATGTGATTTTTCGCAAGGGTCTTTACCTTATTGCAATAAGTGATGAATATGTACCTCTCAACCTTTCAAACACCAAAAATGAAAAATATGTGTGATGAAGCTCATGGTATTATAGGTTAATCGGTGTCTCTTGAATTCGAGTTTCACTTTGAAGATGCCATGGATCCTTATATAGTTCAAACTAAGTTGGAAAATCTCTTTGTAAATTGAGTAAATTATGGGCATGTTAATTGGAAAATGATATTTCTTCTCTTAGTCCAAACACCTTTCCTTAGATTTAGGATTTCATCACCGAGATCAAACACTTGAGACATCTTCTTGTTCAAGGTGGGTAAAAATTTGATGACAAGATCATTATGATTTTTTTCTAAATCGGGTCATCCATACTCAATTTGTTTTCTCTAACTAATACACAAGATAATATGTGGACACAAACCCCAATGAAAAGTAAAAATAAATGTGTACACCCAAAAGTTGACGCACCAAAACCACTCCGCATCTTCATTAATCACATAGGAAAATCACAAGGATTTTTTTAAAACGTTAAGGTCAATATAATTTAATTACATTTAATTAATTCCCGTCTAATAATCTCTACGCGCACTTAGAAGTTGAAATCAATTTAATAATTAAATATTATTCTTTAATTCCCAAAATCATTAAGGAGTTAATTCCTCCTCCAAGGTTCCCATTAATTAATTTAACTCGCATTAACCTTTAATTATTTTAACCCCTTAATTAATTTAATACAATGTCCCATGCACCACTTTTGTTTATTTAACCATAATCAAAGACCATCTATTTATTTCCCTTTAAATAATTATTTTAAAATATCCATGTGCAACTTTTAATTTAATTTCCCAAAATAAAGGGACATACCACAACATTACCTAACCCACTTGCCCCCAAGTGAAAAGTCCCCTAGGTGACCCTATTAGTTAATTAAACCAAACTCACTTTAAAACATAACCATTCCCACAAAATGCCCACAACTTAAAAGGTGTAGGATCTAATCTCCACCCTTGGATTAGATCAATGAGAGCCCTTAGATATCAGATATTTCTAAAAAGCCCTAATTATCCTTATGTTTGCCTTTTTACTCATTGTTTGCCCTAATTCTTCATTTGCACATTTGGATTTTGTAGGTGGAGAAGAATGGAGGCTATGTAGGCTTGAGGTGATACTATGGAGATTTCTTGTATGCTTAAGATCTACAACGGAGGGGGAAATCCCTTCCCAAGCAATCTTTTTTTGGATTTGTTTTTACATTCTCTTACAAGGGTTTGTAATAGACAATTTATTATTATTTTTGAGAGATTTAACTAGGTTTTCTGGTTTTGGGTAAATGGCTGCCCCCATTTTTATTTTAACAAAAATACTTGGGTGAAATCCTATTTGGATATATATTCATTTATATCATGCTTCTTTCTAACTATATTTCCTTCTTCGAAAACTCGCAACTATCCTTCATTGTTTACTTAATTTTCTTTAATGGTTTCTTTCATGGAAACTTGTAATTCTTATCGGTTGTCTTCAACCATCCTCCTTGAAAATATTGAAATAAAAATCTCATATTATTTTCCAATGATATTTATGTCTCTTTCCACTCAATGAATACTAAAAAATTTCACCTATCATTCAACAATGGGTTTACTTTTTTAGATCACAAACTATCTTCTTTATATCCTCCTCCTTGAGGATTTATTATTCTAAGGGATGACCACAATCTTATTTTACTCTATTTTTTTTTTTTCAAAATGGACTTGTATTTCCCACATAAAAACCTCACTCTTTTATTTTATTTCAAGGAAATCTTCTTCTCTTCACTCTTCACAACACGATCCAAAAAAATATCTTTCAATTCCTCTTTCTCTTTGTATTTTTCAAAATTTATATTTGATTTACTCACATTCTAACTTCACTCTTTAATTTCCTTTTAAGGCTATCTTCTTATCCTCATGCTCAAGCCTCAAGACTTGAAGCTTACTAAAGTATTCTAATTTCATTCTATGGTGCATATCATGATCCATCATCTTGGAAATCATATGTTTCCAACTATCTATCTTATTCTTTCTTTTATATTGTCTTATATAAAAATAAGTATCTTGGTACCCTCCCTTTTGAAAATATATTCCTCTAGTTGTCATATCTTCTCACACAATAGGCTTCTCTTTCATAACCTACAACTAACAAACATGATTATTTTTCACAACCCGTAATGAGTAAACAATATTCTCTTTCACAAATTGTAACTAACAAAGAATATTCTCTTTTCACAACCCACAATTAACAAATAAACTTATATTTCAAAACCCGAAAATAGATTCAAAAAGAGCCTCAAACAATCAACATAACAAGACATTCTTGTTTTGATATCACTTGATGAAACCATGTAGTTAGGGAGTTTAACAACCATAAATGACACACACATACAACCCATATGTAGAATGGGAAGTCATAACTACTACTTGTATTTATTTTAATGAGGAGGTACAAAATACACACCAACAATCATGCTTTTTCACTTTATATAGATTGTATAATATGAAAATTTACAATGGAAGTTATAGACACAAAATCTATGCACTTCGATACATTTCTAGGTCCTAAAGCATACTAATGTATAAATGGTTCTAGGTAAGAAAACTAGTGGTTGACAACTCCTTTTGGCATTTTGGTTGCTTTATCTCTTGCACTTTACTTTTCGAGCATCCTTTTGGATTTACACATCTTACAACTCTATCGGTACTTGATTGATTTATATTTTAATTACCTTGGACACTAGTGCCCATCTAGGATATAAGTGCCCATGTGCTCATGGGTCCCTCCCGGGATCCTTGCCCTTCTTTATCTTATTCTTACTCTTTTGGGTCTCTTTTACTTCTTGGTCACCTTTTAAAACTTTAGGTCAGCCTTTTAGTTGTCAATTACAAAATTCAAACAAGGGAATCATATATATACTTAGTTATTACTCTTAAATAAGGGGACAATAACTATAAACATTATCTATCATCACCTAAGATTACAAAAAGGAATAAGAGAATTATTAGGCATACATCTAGCACATCCATACAAGGGACAAGGTTTCATTATTTTGCATACATAAAATAGGAGGGGAGTTCATTCTATTTCATCACATACATCTTTCATACTTCAAGCAATCTAGATCTAGTCTTCTATCATTGTGAAACTTGCACAAGGGTAAGTTAGGGCATCATTACACTTTGTTGGAAGAAAAATAACCGAGAGGGGGCGAATCAGTCCTAAAATACTTTAAAAAAATTAGATTATATTACATGCTCCATTAACATTTTCCATCCATAAATGTGTGATTAACAACGTGAAACATTCAACCATATAAGCACAATCAAGAGAGCATACACATGAACAAAGATATAATTGGGAAAACCTCATGGGGTAGAAAACCCACTCGAAACTCTACTTATATTACACAAATCTAAGTGATTTAGTGAAACTCCAACTTCACAAGGAAGCCCTAGAGTAGAACACCATCCCTACAACCCCTAATTTAGTGAAGCACTCACTCCACAAGGAGGCTATAACCACCTAAAGATGACAAAGAACTAAATCAAACACCTTAATATATCTTATCTTGATATTTCTACTACCACAATTGATGGAGATCACAATTTCATCTCACAAACCCTAGGTCAAACCCTAGCTCTTTCTCCTTCTTTCTTCACTTGTCTTGCCTCTAATATATTGCTCTCATGCTATCTGATATTCCTCAACATGTAATTTTATTCCTCAGCCTTAAAATTATGCACAAATTCCTACAATAAAATCTTCTCTAGGTCGCTTTACACCCCCATGCAAGACTAGCTCACAAAATGAGCTTAAACTCCACTTTTATATACAAATCAACTCACAAACCAAAGGAGGTCCATAATTCATGAAACATTAAACCTATATAAATTCATTACATTCAAATAAAATAATTACAATGGTAACATATCAACCAAGTAGTCGGCCTAGCCAAAACCCACATTACATATGTCAAAAATGGCTAAAAACCCCATATACACATTCTTAAAAATTCCTTACATTAAATATATAATTTTTAATTACCCAAAAAAATTAAATATGAATACAATATCATAAAAATTTATAAATGGTTTCACATTTGATCAAGAAGTCAAATTATTTTATTTATTGAGCCCGAGTTCCCTTTACAAATCTCAAAAAAATTGTTTCGCACCCTTCAACATCCTATAAACTTCATCGATCACAAAATAATTTATACTCAAAAATACATGCCATGCGACCAATCAAAATAAATTTACTAACCTGTATAACACTTCTAATCAATTTATAATTCATGAAACATTCTTCACTTAAAACCACAACAACATTTTCCTTCACCGATTAACTCGCCAAAAACGCTGTTTCCAAAGGTTAGCTCATTAAATCATTTATACATGCATTAAAGACCTAAAAATTGATTAATTTAATGCCATAATAATATTTATTCACTTTACAGGTGATAGGAAGCATGACCAAATCCATATCATGCTTCAAATAACACAAAAATTTCATTGGAACACATTGTCTTAAACTACCAAAAATATTCCTACTCAAAGAATGCCTTGAAACCATATCAAATGACCTAATCATGAGGAAATAAATATATAAATGGAAATATATCTGAATATAATTTCCAAAAAAACTTGAATAATCTCAAAAATCCACATGTATCTCAAGTTATGCTCATTTTACTGGACCTTGCTATTTGAGACCCCAAAATTGCCCTTTGACCAGTCAACCTATTTGGACCTCAAAACACCATAAAATTGTTCTGAAACCTACATGGAAATAAAAAAACTCCCAATCATCATGCACCATCAATTTTTCATGTTACTCCTTTGGACCATCTTGTCCTAAAACCTTCTTCTCCATAAACTACTATTTTTAGGTGGGGCCCACTCATCACCATGACCTAAACCATACATTTATGGAAATATTGAGGAGTCTTATAAAACATCTAATAATAAATTTTTATGAAAAATCAAAATTGTATCACTATGCTTCACTTTTTGCAAATTGCTCCTAGCTAGGGTTTAACTAGGGTTTTAAACCTCTTTACCTTCTTAACATTCGTTCATAAAATCATGACGATCAACTGACCTCATTATTTTTGTGAAACCTTATAAACTCACCATATAATATTCCCTAAAATCCAAAAGGTCCCATGAAAATCACACTATTCACAATGAGCATCTGAAGTTGAACTTGAGTTGGAAATGCACTAGATTTTGACCCTGTCTTAGAAAATCAGTCATATCTTGCAAAATTCACATCATGGGAACATGAATTTTTTGAGAGAACTATGAATCATCCCTATAACAAATAAAATCATCAGAATGTCAATTTCATAGCTCAATCTCTCAAGTCAGAATACTTACCTATGCTTGCATGCTAGATCCTCACTGTAGCAATTAGGGCCAACTGAAATAATGCAATAACTAAACATAAAACCTCTAAAAATGATCCAAAATATATCATATGACATGAAACACCTGATTGCATGCTTCAAGAGCTCAAATGGCTCCAAGCCACATTATTATACCTTCAAACCTGTCATACTCTACTCCCAATGAGTACCAGAACCAAGTAAACCAGTTGTACCTGCACCATGACATTGTTGTGAGTACTCAAACACCCTCAAATAATGCTATCCAACATGCAAACATGCTTCCTAAGCCACAAAGAAGCTCACACTGTCAAGAAACACCTCATAGGCACCTGTATGGGCTTACAAGAACAAACATATCTCTTTGAATCCCAATATAGCAGTTGATATACATCCGAACTAGTATTTTAGCATAAAGAAAATCATCATACAACATTCACTTTGTCATTAATGTGGTTTTTCATCAATGAAAACTCCTATTAGGACACCATGCCAATATTCTCCCACTTTGTCATTGATGGAAAACACCTTGAACTTCTCCCCCTTTTCACATTAATGAAATAACTCAACTTATTCACCTACCTCGATTCATAAGAGCATGATTTGGTTGGAATCATCAACCAAAGGTCTCAATTTGCTCCATTTTCTTTCATTTTGCTAAAAATTGATTCTTTCCTTCATTTTAGGCATGCGAGCAACATGCCCCCTTGGGATAAGCACATAAAACATCTCGAACACCATCATTCAATCATGAAAGAAGAAAAACATACCGTGTTTGGAGCTACAACACCTTATTTCACCTCTGGGCATCTAAAACAAGAAATGTCTCTCCTCAACCCTTTTTGTAGCTTTCGGAAACACTAGATCTAACTCGTAATTTGAACCATACACCTCTTCATCATTCCAACAATGTTAGTTCATGAGCTTATCAAGTCATTATGTCACCTTTCTTGATCTAAAACCATCATCTCTAGGTCTAAAACATGCTTTATCAAGCATATTCTTTCTCACCATACCCCGCTTCAAGCTAAGAACCCTAAATAGTCTTCTAAGTGCTTTTAGAGCAGATTTAGACATGTTACAACATGCTACTCACACCTTGTCTAGTCAAAACAACACCCCCGAGAAGATACACCCTTCTTCTAATGGAAAAACATAAAATTTAGGCTACTTACCTTGATTTGATGTCTAGAAACCTAAAGCTCATCTTCATTCTATAATAGTCATATATGATGACATATTGAACTCAAGAGCCAAACACTTGCAAGATCACTTAGATGGTATATAATGCACACATTATATGTCATAATACCTTCATCTCAACTTTTAGGAGGAATCTCACTTGCTCCCCTATCATAAACATTCATCATAGGCTTGTACTATCCTATTTGCCTTGCATATGATCTCTCGAGAACAAAAAAATCTTGCTCCCCATGCTCATCTAAGCCATCTTCTTAGGTTTATCTCAATTAGTGACACAACAATTTCTCATGAATAAAGCTCATAATCATCATTATGCAGTTTTAGCTCTATATAACCTTAAAAACAAAGTGATGAAGCAACTTACCTATGACTGATAACCTCTAGAGATATTATTCATACATTTGGAACAATGCACATGTTATAATGATATTTTGAAAGCTTGTATACCTTATTTCACTTATTTAGACCCATATACCTCTCAAGAGAAGTAAAACTTACATCCTCTATCTCTGGGACATTTCTCATACCTCTAGAACTCTCCTTGACCTCTTATCTACCTTTCTTACTTGAAGATGTCACACTCTGTCATTGACTCCCCTTAGAAGAGAGGCATAGGACTATCATTACTCCAAATATAGACTACATAAGCTCTTACATTGATATTCACAAAGTTCAAACTCTTCATTATGTCATTGCACTGAAAATTTAGAGTCCTTTGATGTCATCAGAGAGCATCATCACCACCTATTGCACAAGCTCTACCTTAAGAGACATGTAACACCTTACTTTGGAGCAAGAAAATGGGTTTATAGAGATCAAACCCTTAAACTTAACCTTTCAAATACCTTCATGACTGATGTTTCACATTAGATTTTAAGACAATATTCAAACACAATACTGAGCTTTATGATGTCAAATTGACATGTGTTAGTGCATTTATCTTCCACTAATGACCTCTTTAGTATCAACATTGCAACAAACCATCTTCGTTATAGTTTCATCTTAATACTTGTTTTTTCTCACATATGTTCCTCTGTAGGTGCATATTTTCTTAGTTTGTGAGACCTTGTATACTCCTTTCATACCTCCTTGATCACTTATAGCCTTCACCTTCCATGGCTTAAGAACATACCGATGCAAACCTCCACACCACTATTACATTAGACTCGGGACCCATATGAAATCAACAAATCTAACCTAGAATGAATGAACATCTTTATTTGACACCTAAGGAACACACTCATCCCATGTTATCTAACTTTGAGAAAGACACCCCTAAGATAGTGATCGATACAAACATATCTTCATGTCCACTAACCGTAATGCATGGCTTCAGTCCTTTGATGACCTATGTTACCATTCCTACTTGTGAAACACCACAACATGTAGTCATGTGTTTGAACTCCATGATGCAATTATGGATAAACAATTCAAGTCTCAACTAGTCTTTACACATGTAGTTCTTCTTTTTACTAGCACATCTTAGCCATTATTGTATAAGTGAACTTGCACATGGATCAATGCTTCAATTAATCATCATTCCTTCTAAACATAGGCATATTAAGGGCTATCTGTTTCTTCTTCAAGATTTATAACAGGTCTTTCTACCTGGGAAGAACATTATCATCATCTTTCACAATGTTTTGAGCATGTCACATCATTCACATTCATCAAGGCTTATAACACTTAGTTCCTTGCACTTCATGGTCTTAGAGCTTGTAGGATGACCTTTCAAACTCCTTTTAGGTTCTTATGACAGGGTATACCATCTTCCCTTTCTTTAAAATAACATAGCCCACTAACATCTCCAAGCAAATCGAGACACTCGATTACATGTTCAGCACTCGTAGACAAATATTTGGCATTTATGAATACTTACATGTCTTTGGGGTATACAAAAGCCTCTTAACATCAATAATGACACCAATCAAGACTCCTTCTAGACCTCCACACAATTATAGATAGGTTACAAAGCATTTTTATTTCCTTCATTTGAACCTGAGAAGACCTAAAGCTTAACACATAGACCTTCATAATAGAGAAACGCCATCTATTTATGAATGCTTAGGATCGGCAAGGAATTCTCATACTAAAACACATACCACCATGATAGTTGACACAAATTACAACTTGATCAACTAAGTTACATCAACATCTAGAGACCTTATTCACTTGACTATGGCCTTGGAGCATGCTTGTTTCTCCACCAAGATTTGACACCTAAGACACCTTACTATAAGGATCAATCTTTTGATAAACCCATTTGAGTCGGATCATGAATGCTAAACACTCAACATACACTTTTCTTGCCTAGGAATTTATATAATGATAGAGACAATATGACAAGACATTCTACAGATCATTTCAAGACAATTGGACCATTTCTTGCTCTAATTTTCATATTTAGACTAAGAGACCATCATAAGTACAGACAATGAATCAATTTTTGACACATTGAAGCTCAACACAGACTTATTGCCTAGACATTTGAATTAACATTACATTAACTTAGGAAGAAGGAATGTTCATGAAATTAGAAAGATATTTTCTCACTTAAATGACACCTTCAAAGCTTCATTCACACCATGAATACTAGACATACTAGACAAATGCTGTCACACTCCATGAATAATCCTTATGACTCCATCAAGGATCAAACATGACACTAAGACTGCATATTATCTTTCATTAAAATTCATAGACATTGAGACAAATTTATTGAGATCAAGACATTTTGTAGCTTTTAGCAACACGATAGACCTCATATACTTCATAACAACTCATAGAACCAAAATAGACTAGAATTGATGACAAGACCTATTAAGAACTCATGGAGACTCTTGACAACCTTTGAGATACTTTTACAATTTCACACACCTCAAGAACTCTAAAGACAAGCCATATCAACTTATGACAATGCATAAGACACAAACACTAACTCAAACTTGTTCCCATACTTTTAAAAGACCACACTAACCTTCAAGATAGACACAAGGACTCATGAAACATGTATTGTGAATTCAAATACCATTTACACATGAAAAATTGACTCAAGAAAATGTACAACAAACTCACACAATGGAGGAAAAAATCAAGTACCTAGCAAGTGCAAGAACTCATGTAAATAAGGGGAGAGTCTCTTTCCTTACCTTATTACTTTTGTGGTGTATATAGACCCAAATTATTTGATTTGTCTTGCACATGAAACTTGAAATCAATTTAAGCACATATGATGTTCTTCAAAAAGTGTAAACATACCCCTTTGAGCTGATATGGATCCTTCCTTGATGCTATGAGTACTTTCTTTAGAAAATTCACTATTTTAGGCTACAAATATGACCGAGAGTCCGATTCCTTGTCTTTTCTTGCTTGAACAACCACCTTCTTATCCTTAAGATCTATCAAAACATCCTTGGACTCATTCATGAGTGTCTTCTTCTTGAAAACACTTCCATTTGGAGCTTGAAATGTGTTAGAGTACCCTTGATGATCCCAATTGATGATAATATCTTACAACATGCCCTTGTTTGTGATACTTATAACCTACCACAACATTCTTGTTCCTTCTAGGTTCAAACACTCTTAGGTTCCATCCAAAATCTTTAGCCCTATGCCCATATTCACAAAATGAGTAGCATTCTTCCTGTAAGACACCTACACTATTCTCAAAAGGCATTTTCTTGCAAACTCTAGCTTTATGACCAAAAATCATGACAACAATATCCATTGAATAAAGAGCCATAAATCATAACATTAGGTTGTCTAACCGAGTTAGACCTTCTTGGATCTACCCTTTTGGCCACCTTCTCAGCTGATTTAGCACTTGGACTAGCTTTCATCATCATTCTTTCCTTGAAACCCTAGGACTGATTTGTCATCTATGGCCTCTTGTCCTTCTAAGCATTCACCAAGGGCCTTGGATCTCTTCTCAAATCTCTCATAAATATTCAATTCACTAGTTACATCCTTCAAATCTGATTCAAGGGCTTTCAACTTGTCCTCATACTTGGAACATGAATCTTCTTTCTCATTTAGGGCTGTGGAAAAACTTTCAACTTAAGATTCAAGGCAAGAATGGATTGACTATGTTTAGCTTCCATATCTTTGAACTAAATTTGATAGGATTCAATACATGACTAAGCTATTTCATTCTTTCTTCTCAATATGGCCACAATGTCTCAGACATACCCATTGCTCATGCTTAAGAGGATATCCTTCAAGATGTTAAAATTTCTTCACAAAGACTTACTCTGATACCAATTGTTGGAATCACAAGGGACTAAGTGGGGGGTGAATCATTCCTTCAATCCTTTAAAACAAATTTTCAAATTATCTTACATGCACCATTAACATTTATCCATCCATCAACGTGTGATTAACAACATGAAACATTCACCACATAAGCACAATAAAGAGAGCATACACATGAACACAAGATATAAGTGGGAAACCCTCATGGGGAAGAAAAACACTAAAACTATTCTTATATTACACAAAGAAAAGTGATTTAGTGAAGCACCAACTTCACAAAGAGCACCAACCCCTAGATTAGTAGAGCATCAACCCTACAATGAGCACCAACCCCTAATTTAGTGAAGCACCCACTCCACAAGGAGGCACCCTAAAGATGACTAAGAAAAAATCAGCCACCTAAAGATATCTGATCTCTAATATTTCTTCTGTCACTACCGATTGAGATCACAACTTCACTTCACAAACCCTAGGTCTTCAACCTTGCTCTTTCTCCTTCTTTATTCACTTGTCTTACCTCTAATATCTTGCTCTCATGCTATCTTATCTTCCCTAACCTGTCATTATATTCCTCATACTTCAAATGATTCACACATTCCTGCAATCAACTCTTCTATATGTCGCTTTACACCTCTATGCAAGACTAGATCACAAAATGAGCTTAAACTCCACTTTTATATGCAAATCAACTCACAAACCCAAAGGAGGTCGGTACCTCATGAAAAATTTGATCCATATATATTTATTACATTCAAATAAAATCATTACAACAATCACATATGACCTAAGTAGGTCGGCCTAACCAAAACCCACATTACATATGCCAAAAATGGCTCAAAACCCCATAGCACATTCTTAAAAATGCCCTTACATTAAATATATAATTTTTCATGACCCAAAACCCTTTAAATATGAATAAAATATCATAAAAATTCATAAATGGTTGCACATTTGATCAACCAATCAAATTATTTCATTTATTGGGCCCAATTCCCTTTACAAATTTCAAAACAATTATTTCGCACCCCATAAAATTCATCCGATCAAAAATCATTTCTACTCAACAAAAAATTCCATGTGACCACTCAAAAGAAATTTTATAATATTTATAACACTTCTAATCAAGTTATAAGTCATGAAACATCCTTCACTTCAAACCACAACAACATTTTCCTTCACTAGATCAACCTACCAAAAATGATGTTTCCAAAGGTTAGCTCATAAAATAAATTATACATGCATAAAGACCTAAAAATGGATTAATTTGATTCCAAATTAATATTTCTTCACTTTCCATGTGATAGTAATCATCATCCAATCCATATCATGCTTCAAATAACACCAAACTTTCATTATAACACATCTTGTCTTGAACTTCCAAAAATATTCCTACTCAAATAATGACCTAGAAACCATGTCAAATGACCTAATCATCAAGCAATACATATCTTAATGGAAATATATCTGAATATAATTTCTAACACAACTTGAATAATCTCAAAAATCCACCCGTAGCCCAGTTATGATCATTTTATTGGACCCTGCTATTTGAGACCCCAAAACTACCCTTTGACCAGTCAACTTGTTTGGACCTCAAAACACCATGAAATTTAATGAAATTTCTCTGAAACCTCCATATAAATCAATAAAATCTCCCAATCATCATTCATCATCAATTTTTCATGCTAATCCTTTGGAACATCTTTTCCTAAAACATTCTTCTCTAGAAACTACTATTTTTAGGTGGGGCCCACTCATCACCATGACCTAAACCATACATTTATGGAAATATTGAGGAGTATTATACATAAAAACAATGAAACAAAAAAATAGGTCAGTATACTTCACTTTTTGTAAATTGCTCCTAGCTAGGTTTAACTAGGGTTTTAGACCTCTTTACCTTCTTAACATTCGTTCATAAAATCCAAACGATCAATTGACCTCATTATTATTATTTTTAAATTATAAACTCACCATAGAATATTTCCTTAAAGCCATAAGGTCCCATGCAAAACACACTATTCACAATCAGCATATGAAGTTGAACTTCGAGCTCGAAATGCACTATATTTTGACCATGTCTTACAAAATCAGTCATATATTGCAAAAATCACATCATGAGAACCTAAAATTTTTTATGAGATCACTATGAATCATCCATATAACATATAAAATCATCATAATATCAATTACATATCTCAATCTCTCCATTCACTAAGACTTACCTATACTTGCATGTTAAATCCTCACTGTAACAACTAGGGCCAATTGAAATAATGTAATAACTGAACATAAAACCTTTGAAAATGACCCAAACATACCTAAAATTTAATGAAACACCTAATTTCATGCTCCTATGAGCTCAAATGACTCCAAGCCACACTGTCACACCTTCAAGTTGTCATACCTGCTCCCAATGAACACTTGTAACCAAGTGAACCTGGGGTTGTACACACACCATGCCATTGCTTTGTGAGTGCTTAAGCACCCTAAAATCATGTTATCCAACACTTCAACATGCTTCCCAAGCCACCAAGAATCTCACACTGTTAAGCAACACCTCCCAGTGTACCTATATGGGCTTGTAAAAGCAAACATACCTCATTGAATCCCACTGTATAACCGATATACATATGAACCGGTATGCTAAAGCATCAAGAACATCATCATGAAATCATCATAAAATATTCAATTTTTCATTAATGTTGTTTTTCATCAATGACAACACCTATTAGGACACCATGCCAACACACACAAACATAGAGAACTACATGGAGTCTGAGATGTAGTGCATCGTTTCGTTGTAAGTTCACTCTTCGTGTGACCGCCTTATAAGGTCATCAATCCCCATTTTGAATTTTTTTATTATATTTTATGTAGGTTGTGGGCGTGTGTAGGTAGTGATATCTTTACGGGTTACATGTATGACCGGAAACCTTACAACAAAACCAGAGTGACAAAGAGAGATCAACAATGAAGCTCCTTTAGCCCATAAAAGACCAAAACCCGAGCATTTGAGAAGACATAGATGCTTACTTAAGTCACTAGCACCTTGGGCACTCCTATCCTCTTGTGGGTGCTTCTGTCTATACAATTCTAAGTTCCAGAGCCCTCAACGAGCCTTGATGACATTTTTTTTATCCACATCCAACAAATACTCAGTTTGGATCACTCCTGTGTTTCGCGGGATGAACTAAGTCATCTTCCCCTCTCATTTACTTAGGGTTTCATATCTTTGATTACTTATTTCTTATGAATATTATACATAATTATCATAATATAATTTTTTATAGTAGTTACTCTGAAATTAAAGTTTAATTCAATTTATATTGAATCAATAGTCATTTCACATACAACCCTTTAATTGTTACACTCTTTGAATTTTCCATACCCTCTAGTTTTTTTTTGGAAATAGGTAAAAATATGAGGGTGTTGAAAGGACCCACATTCTTTTCAAAGAGCCCCAATGTCCAAATATAAAAATGAAGCAATGAAGTGAATAAGCACTAAGGCAAAGGGAGCAAAGGATGAAGAAGGTCTGAAACAAACGAAGAAAAGAAGAAAAACACAAGGAAGGAACAAGAGGAACAACTATTGTCCAAGAGAAGCAACAAACTGCAGCAACCAAGAAGGAGAAGAAGCATTTCCAGGACATGGTTGCATGTAGTAAAGCAAAAGGAAGAATAAAGGAAGAAGGGGAGATGCAGCCTGGGAAGGCTACAAGACCGTGAAAGAAAAGGAGAAGCAAGACAGAAAGGGGAAAATGAAATATAGGGGGAAATCGATGCTTCCCTTCTTTCCCTTCTTTGAATGAACTAATTTCCATTTATCCTATGGAAGCATCTCTGAAATAAGCGGATTGTATTATGTTAAGTCCAAGGCTAAGGATCCAACAAGGGGAAGGGCACTATCCTTATCTGAGTCGAGTGTTTAGATTCATGGGGCTGCTTTATCACCAAAGAGGGTCCTTTCGAAGAGGGAGGGATAACCAACAACTACCCAACCACTTTAGAAGGAGCTGAATCGGGAAGCCCTGTAGCTGAAGGGACATAAGTTGTAGCATATGAGCTATAGATTTAGCTACAACGAAAGGAGCTATAGCTATAACTCTTTGATCCTTTAGGTTAGAATCATCTTCTTATTCAAAATATGGTGGGCTCCAATTTTTGGGAATCACTCCTTTTTTCGAGGAGCCTGGGTTTTTTTCTAAGGGAAGGCAACATGGAGATGTCCCGGTGTTCTGCAATTTCGACATCTAAAAGCTATATTTTCATAGTCGATAATTTGAGAATAACTTGTATCACCCATTTTGAGGATCATCCTATTCGAAAATCCCTTACTAAGATCAACTTCAACACAAATCCTAACATAAGTATGTAGATCACTCCACAAACTTTGGATGTCTTCTTTGATGAACCACCCTAGGAGGTTTCCAATTTCCTTCAGTGAGCAAATAAAATGAAGAGGAATATTTGGTAACCTCACCCAAATTGGAACCCGCATGATGGAGAAGGTATTTGGGTCAAAATTTGGAAACCATGGGGTAGTGAAAAGTCCCGCCAAACCCCAAAACCAAGGACCCTCATCAATAACTCTCTGGTAATCCTTCTGTTCATTGAAAAAGATAATGAAGAAGCCTTAGGCACAGAGGAAATATTTATAATTTTCTATCCATGAGGTGTGAATCCACTAGACCACTGCGTTAGATGATGGCTAGACACCATTAAATATGCATATAAAGGACTTTGCTTTAATGTCTTACAACATGTTTAAATATTTGTCATCCTTGATCTTCAAGACTGGGGTTTTAGAGGCTTGCTCAATTATGTACGATGGGGGAGGAGGATGAGGCATTTTTAAAGAGTGCCTCCTTGAAAGATGAAAAGCTATGATACTTGGCCCCTCAAAAATAAAACCAGCCATAAGAATCATGGAATCTCGGGATATCCCGTTGGAAATGAGAGGAAAATCATCCACAAGTAGTTTTCTTGAGAACATGAGGCCAAAAGAGCCCAATATATAGCCTAACTTTTGGCCAAGAATGCATTTCAGATCTAACCCATTAGCAAGTCGATGAAGGTGTAGAGTCAGGGTAATACCAGAAATAGTACGGGTAAAAATTTAGAGATGCTCTCGCACTATCGAGTGATTGGGGGCATCGTGAGTAATAACATCATATGCTGTAGATGAGTGCTAGATTGAAGCACCTGTAAACTCATCCTTTTCTTTGTGAACAAATATTCCCTCCCATGAGGGAATGGGGGCTTGTAGAAGATGATCACAACCACCCTCATAGCTGACATCGAGCATATTAAGAAGGGGGCTATCAAAGGTCTCTCTATTAAATTTTTTGGATAGGGATGAATCAGAATATTCACCTCTAATGGGGAGGCTAGGACTGTTGCCTCCACCTCTAAATCCACTATCGCCACCATTACTAGCTACACTTCCAACTGGGGAGACCCTACAAACCAAAAACAAATCCATGCATCGTATGCCTCTCGACATCTCCATGAAAGTAGGGAAAAATTAGGGTTTTGTTTGTAGCCATTTTGAAATCACTTTCCTTACCCTCTAGATTAAAACCCTTCTAAAAATTCAATTTAATTGTAAATAATGGTCTTTGTTGAAGAGTAAGATGGAAGTCAAAAGAGTCATACATAATTCTAATATTAGTGTAGGATTATAAGATTTTTGTAGAAAGGAAATTATGTGTAGAACTTGAAGGCGCATGTGGAATTTGTGAGGTCATGCAAAAATTGAATAGTCATGCAAATGTGAAAGGTCAAATAGTAGTTGAAGACTTATGTGGAAGTGAAAGATTAATTTTTTTAAGATTCAAATGGATATGAAAGGTTGAATTTTTTTGAATGCATGTGAAATTAAAATCTCATGTAAATTTGTAATACTTATATGAAAGTGAAATCTCAACTGAGTACATAATGGATCATACATGAAAATAATTACTTGCACAAGAATTGAATGACTCATGAATTTTTTTAAATCATGTAAGAATTGGATGACTTACACACAAGATAATGACTAATGCAAGAAAATAATGACTCGTGCAATAAAAAAGTGTAAACTTGCACTACCTATACTTTTGGAAGCCTTAATTTTGAAAACAAACTCAAATTACGATTTTGTTTTTTATGAAAGTGAATACTTTTTTCAGAGAATACAAATATGCAATAATGATATACTTTTGATGTAATCCCCATGATTTTTTTTTCTCTACCCTAAAACCATGCCAAACTATAAACTAAATGTTTAATATACATAAAGAAAAAACCTACTTTTTTGGGTTATGCAAGATTTGTTATACTCCTTGGATGCTCCTACATCCTCTAATGATGGGATTGGGGTATAAGGGTTAGAATAAAAATTAATCCATGTCCATGAAACTATAGCACAAGGGAAATTATAGAAAATACATTCAAATTTATTAGGAAATCCACAATAAAAGCATTTGAAAATGGGAATTTTGATATATTTCAGCCATTCCATAAAAGGGATTCCTTGGTAGACCAAACACTAAAGAAAACAAGTAAAATTTAGGTCAACCTTAGAATTATAAATTTTATTGAG
The DNA here is from genome assembly GCA_018340775.1 of Taxus wallichiana var. yunnanensis. Lineage (NCBI taxonomy): Eukaryota > Viridiplantae > Streptophyta > Pinopsida > Cupressales > Taxaceae > Taxus > Taxus wallichiana. The sequence continues at coordinate 561,912,000 of CM031242.1, read as the reverse complement.
GCAATGGATCCATGTTCTAAGATAGGAATTCAAACTCCACTAGGTATTAAGATTACCATCCTAAACGTTTTCACGCGCTTTCAATACCATCTCAAAATTGCTCATCGAACTTCTGGATAGCGATAGATTCAACCATGCCACCAAGACGAGGAGGTAAGTCCCCGATTGTAATCATTTTTTTGCATTTTAGGTTTTTTTTTTTTTTTTTGCATTTTCATGGGTTTTTTGAAATGTTTGTTTATGTATACAATTTTCTTGTTTTATCAGTTGGTCGGCAAGCTCGAAATTGTGCAAACCGTCAAAACATTCCTCAAAACCCACCGAACATTCCTCAAAACCCTCCGAACATTCCTCAAAACCCTCCTCCAAACATAGATCCGCCTCCTGTGGCTCCTTCTGTCCCCACTGAGCAGCAGAATGCAAGATAATATCATTGGAAGAATCCAAGAAAATAAAATTGTCATTGAGAACCTAATTCAAACTATAAGACAAAATCATGCTACAAATCCATCCCGCATGACTTTAGCCAATACATTGCAAACATTGATTGGCGAAGTTCGAGTCCGCAACCAACCAAATACATAGATGGAACACCTTTTAAGTGACCGTAGGTGGTGGTATGCGGATAAACTATCCCATGCGGGCACAAAGACAAAAAAATTGGAAAAGACCTCATTTGTGCATTATTTACCAACCCTAGAACCAATGCCCCCCGCAGTTACTTGCAAACGGTTCCCAATCCATTGGTGCCATGATGATAGAATCAAAAATAATTTTTTGGGACCGATGGTGGATGGTTTTTGATTATCCACCATGCAACAACAATGAGGTTCCTCTTTATTTTTTGAAGAAATTATATTGTGAGTTCGTGCTCAATGAGGTCCCGAATTATTTTGACTTTTCTGACTTTTTTGGTCGAGGAGGTGGCTCTGCACAGAGTGAACTCCGGTGCACGCGTAGGTCAGCCTAGATCCCCATGCCCCAAAACCCCCACTTCCTTCAGTTATCCCTCCTACAATGAAGGAGGTTGTGGAGATTGATACATTCGCATGCATTGAGGGAGCTCACCGACACTTCACCCAAAGATAGCACCCAGACAGCATCCGGTGATGTTGGTGGAGGCGCTGGGCTTCTAGTGCACCACACCACTGTGGATCATGTGGTGCCGTATGCACTGCAGGTGAGACATCATTTGCTGGTTCACAGGATTTATTTTCTATAGATGAGATGCTGGGGAATGTTTTTGGAACTGGAGCCACTGATATTGGTCTTTCATGTAAATTTTAAATAAATTTAAATAATATATATATACAATAGTTTAATTCACATGTTTGAGATATATATATATATATATATATATATATATATATATATATATATATATATATTTGATTGTACGTCATGTACATACATGTAAAAAACTAATTTTTTATTTTATTTTAAATAGCAAGAGCCGGTGAAGGAAACATCCGGTGTCGACATGCTAGCTACTATGGCTGGGCGTGTTTCAAACGTAAGTTTCAAGTTGTACAAACTTACATTTTTAATAAATCATTTAATTGCACTAGATTATTATTATAATTTGTTTCACGTGTATGTTGTACATGTATTAATATTTTTCTCTTTTATACACAGGAGCCTGGCGGGTCATCATCTGCTCAGGGAACTGAGGCTACTGGCACGCCTCACATGAGTTTTACGTAGGTTAGTAAATCTCTTTACACTTTGTTTCTAATTACTGGAAGTTCACGCACGGATTGCATGCTTTGGACCTCTGTACATGAGTTTCACTTTCTTATACTCAACCTATATATTATTTAGTAGGAAATGCCAATTCATTTGATATAACTAGCCATGTATGTAATCATATATTGGTTTTACATGTCTCGGAGTACCACCACACAAATAACTCCTAAAAAGTCAAGTAACTCCTATGAAACAAAGAACATATAAGCAAGATGAGTCACCATATATCTACACGAAATATTCTAAGAAATAAATAATTACAAGGAAAATCTATACCTACACGAAAACACCCTGAAGTGTAGCTTAGGTTGGTAAAAATGAGGGTCCTTGAAATAAGACCATATGAGCTACCCAAATTACAATGAAACTCTCCAAAAGTAGAGAACATGAGAAAAACCAATGGGAAAAACTCCTTTAATTTAGAGAAAAGAAGAAAGGATGGATAAAATGCTCCCTCAGAAGATGATGTTGATATAGACCACACCCTTAAAATAGATCATAAGTGAATAATATTTCGCTTGAATGGTTTGGTCAAGTCAAGATGTTTGCAATATAATCCAATGTCTAGCAATATATGAGATAAATGACCTATCCATGGATCAACTCCTTGATGAAATTCTGTGAATCTATATGTGTTTGGTCTGGTGATGTTAGATAAAAGTCCTTCAAATTTGAATGATGCTCTAATTGTCATAGAAGATGACTATGGGTTACCTTGATTAAATACAAAACTTTGTCAAAATCTTATGAAGATAGATGGCCTTCGTGCTAACATTTATAGATCCTATGTATTTAGCCTAAATAGAAGATAAAATAATAACATTTTTATTCTTTCTTGACTAACTAAATAAGCCAGAACCTAGCAAGAAATTGTAACATAAAGTGGACCTATGTTATGAACATAAAGTGATTTTAGATTAATCTGGATTTTCTAAATACTAAAACATGGATTTCTTGACCTGACGGGGATTATGAACTAGAAAATGACTTGAATGTACCACCTGGGGTAAGATTGTATAGTAGGGATGGGAATGAATGTATAGTTTCCCTCCTTTGTATAGTTTTTTTACCTTCTTAAAATCTCAACATGTGGATTTTTGTATTTTTAGCTTATTTAATTCCCTTCGCCACTATTTTTCAATCAATCTTTATCACAATGTGATGTATCTAGATACATTTATCAAACCTCAAAAACCATAACCATGGATGACGTCGTCCTATAAAATAAACATTAGCTGGCTTGTGGGAACCCTTATACATTTCCTACATGAGAACTTATCCAAAGATGCCTCAAACCACATGTTATTCTCCACCTAACATGTGTTATCCAATTTTAGTGTAATCATATTTGACATATATTATATTTGAAAATTCTTGACTTGATTTTTTTATCTTATGTAATATACAAGTTCAGCGGACAAATTTGAGTGCTTGTAAATGTGGGAAGCAATTCCCTAGACGTAGTGGGAAGTTTCATACCTATATATAGATGGTGTTTCCTTGATGAACGTGAAAAGATATGTTTAGAGTGTAGGGACCTTTGAGTTCCTTTACTATTATCTTTTTCAATAGGTTTCGATAGGATTGCTAAGCTCTTAAGTAGATTTTAATATTGATTTGTACATGTTTTTTGTATAGCTTATGACTGCTAGAGAGACTCCTCCATATATGCAGATCGTGGAGGTCGCTTGAGATACCGCATACAAGATCTCGCAGATCCACTAACTGAGGTACACAATTTTTTAAATTTGTTAAATTTTGGAGGTTCATTATTTCTTATTAAACTTAAATCTACAATATCAAATTTTGTAGGTATATATGTGAAATATTTAATTTGAAAATTAATTATTTGTATGTAGCTTACCCCTCGTGAGTCTATTGTTGTCCTTGCGACGCATCAACAACAAATTGATAGGGATCATGACATCGTGTAAGATTTCACATGCATTTTAACTAAATTGTACAAGTTTCTAAATTTTGAATGTATTTTAAAATTTTGGGTGTTAAAAAACTTGTTGTTTATGAATGTGCAGTTAGGTCACAGCATGCTTAGAGACACCTAGGACCACATGGATGAAATCCGTAGTGGCATCTCCTCCACTACATCCCTGTGTCGTGGACGTGCTACTTCTAGCAAGGCGAAGAGAGGGAAGATGTTTCATGAGTAGATTTATAGTCCACCTGGATGACACATATGTGGTCATGAGTAGATTCACAGTCCATTGTATATATATAGCCTTTTGCGACCGCATGTGGTCCCATATGTACATTATGACACGTGCTTAGTTCGAGATGTATACATACATTATGAACTTATGTACATATATATTTTCAGAGACGTGCTCTGGAGCACACTTTGTTTGATTCTATATATATATATATATATATCCATGTGTGTTGGTTAAATCATATTTATTTTGGTTATTTTGGTATTATTGCTAACTCTGAGAAAGTGGGTTTTGATCTCTGTTCGTTGGAACTTGTAGATGCCCCGAGTATTCTCTATCTGTGAATTTATCTGTACCCAAACTAGGTTAATAATATTTGTATTGTTTATTAAATAAAATTTAGTGTGGTCCTAACTAATGAAGCTTATGGAGAAGAAAATAGAAATAAATTTCTGGACTTTGAACAATTGTATATATGGTTTGTAGTCTTCAAAATCCTCTAGATCCTTGAGAAATATGTATCCTTAGATTTATAGAAAAAGTATACATAGATCATAGTTTTTGTTTGTTGATATAAAAGTGATTCCTCCATATATGGAACTCCTATGGATATCTCTGCTACGGTTTTGTTTCCGAGGCTATAAATTTGAACTATTTCCTCTTTTAAATCTTGAGGTGGATTTAGTGTATTACTTCTAGTTATATATTTTCTAGTATCTTTCTGATTATTATTTGTGGTATATTTCACCATGGGCATTTTGAATTTTTATTTTTCAAACTAAAACAATATTGTTAGCTCTATTGCCAACTTAAGTATTAGTAACTAAAGCTTATTTGAGTTATGGTTCACATCCCTCCATCTTTTAACAACTCCCAAAATAATAATTCCATAACCTATGGATTTAATGGAATTCATCAATATCATCCTGTTGTATTTGGAAAAGTGTGCTTGAAACTCTGGTGTATTTGACTGTATCTTGATAATATTACAGGTATACCCAAAATTGGGTCTGCATTGTTTGTAACTTTTGTGTGTACATATGAGTTAATCCTTGAAGTAACTGTATTGATTTTCCAATCCTTTCTTTTGTAACTCATAATAATCCTGAAATATTGTTAAATCTGAATGATATGTGGTTGTATCTTTATATTATTTTTATTTGCATCATAAGCTTGTACTGTTAGATGTGCATTACTGAAACATGCCATTATAGTTGCAATCTTCTTCTTCCATATGAAACTAATACCATGAAACTACATTCTTTCAATTGCTCTACAACCTAGAAGTTATTTTCAAATGTATTTGTATTTGTTTTAGCTGATTGCTTCATGTATTTTGAGTTCCAAAACTGTGAAGACTTGTTATTCTTGTGTGGTCAACGATTTAGCAGTTGAAGATGGTAGTTGATCATTTTGATTACGCTCATAGTAGACATTAGAGTTAGATAAATAATATCAGTAAGAAAGGTCATATAGAGGATAAGGGATAATATTAAATTTGGAGTATGTTAACTAGTGAAAAGGAGCTGTTTGAGTGATCAAAAGACAGAGTTGAGTTTTTAGGGAAACATAGAAACCATTGTTCATGTATGTTATAAATTTTTTGAACTGCAACATGTGGTATCATAGCTTGAAGATCAAGGAAGATTAGCTAAAAGGATTTGAGATAAGGTTGATACAGTGACAAGAAGAGAGACAAAGAGATAGATGAAAATGATGGGTGAAGTAAAGAGTGACCATGGTTACAAAATGCCACATTGGATGGAGAAGTTAGAAGAGAGATAAGAAATGCTAGACTAAAGTATTATAACAAGAAAGGATAAGAGAACAAGAACATATGTGAAAAAATAGAAAAGATGATGGAAACAAGGAAGAAAAGAGAAAGATAATTTTGTAATTTAAGGTTATTAGGCCTCATGAATTGAAATGATATATATGGTGAAGAAGAAGAAGAACTGAAGCTAGAGATGTGTTTCAAAGGTGCATAAAGTCGTTGAGGTAATAGAGAGAGACCAAAATAGAAGAGACTAGAGAGAGAGAGAGAGAGAGGCCTCGCCTAAGAAAGGAGGAAGAGAAGACTCTCGATGGTTGCAAACGCAAAGAAAAAAGTCTTGAAAAAGTAAGGTAAGCGCTATATTTTGCAAACGGTGGGTCGTGGCACCAACCGAGGAAGAGGTCAGGTGAACAATAAGAGGCGGTGTTTTGGTGCACGAAAGGGTCTTGCTTCCAGAAAGAAGAGTAGTCCCTTAAGAGCCCCGAGACCAAAATATCGCTCAACTTTGACGGTGACTACTCGGAATGGCACCTAGAGAGGCCTCGTCTAATCCAAAACCTCATGCATGGACCCTCATAATAGCCTCTCTCATGTCCTACAAAACGCAAGAAATAGTAATGGATAAGGTAAGGAACAAATGCTATATTTTGCAAACGGTGATGTAACCAAATGCTATACATACGCCATATGTCTGGGTGGCTAGTGAACACTAGAGGAGGTGGTGTTTTGCAAGCGCGAAAAGTGTCGCTTTTGGGCTACTTCGCTCGGGCGTAGTCCCTTAAGAGCCCCAGACCAAAATATCGCTCAACTTCGACGGGTGACTACTGACCGTGGCACCTAGAGAGGCCTCATCATCGATTCGAACCTTGACATATGGACCCTCTACAATAGCCTCTCTCAGTTTTTTCCTTCTCATTTCGGTGCTCTCGCTGTCCTATTGTTTGCAAACGCGCAAATAGTGTAATTGGAGCCGCCTGTAAGGTCACAAACGCTATATTTTGCAAACGGTGGGTCGTGGCACCAAACCGACAATGCACCGCACGTCCGGGTGGCTAGGTGAACACTAGAGGAGGTGGTGTTTTGGTGCGCGAAAGGGTCGTTGCTTCCGGGCTACTTCGTTCAGGCGTAGTCCCTTAAGAGCCCTGAGACCAAAATATCGTTCAACTTCGACGGTGACTACTCTGACTCGTGTGGCACCTAGAGAGGCCTCGCCTCGATCCAAACCTCTGTATGGACCTCTACAATAGCCTCTCTCATTTTTTTCCTTCTCATTTTGGCTCTCGCTGTCCTACTGTTTGCAAACGCGCGAAATAGTGCATTGAGCCGGTGTAAGGTCACAAATGCTATATTTTGCAAACGGTGGGTCGTGGCACCAAACCACTACGCCGAATGTCCGGGTGGCTAGTGAATGCTAGAGGAGGTGGTGTTTTGGTGCATGAAAGGGTCGTTGCTTCCGGGCTACTTCTGCTCGGCGTAGTCCCTTAAGAGCCCTGAGACCAAAATATCGTTCAACTTCGACGGGTGACTACTCAGACTCCGTGGCACCTAGAGAGGCCTCGTCTGATCCGAAACCTGGTGTAGGGACCCTCTACAATAGCCTCTCTCATTTTTTTCCTTCTCATTTTGGTGCTCTTGCTGTCCTATTGTTTGCAAACGCGTGAAATAGTGCAGTTGGAGCCAATGTAAGGTTGTCAAACGCTATATTTTGCAAACGGTGGGTCATGGCACCAAAACCGACTACGCCGACACATCTAGGTGGCTAGGTGAACGCTAGAGGAGGTGGTGTTTTGGTGCGCGAAAGGGTCGTTGCTTTCAGGCTACTTGCTCGGCGTAGTCCCTTAAGAGCCCTGAGACCAAAATATCGTTCAACTTCGACGGGTGACTACTCAGACTCCGTGGCACCTAGAGAGGCCTTGTCTGATCCTGGAACCTCGTGCATGGACCCTCTACAATAGCCTCTCTCATTTTTTTCCTTCTCATTTCGGGTGTTCTCGCTGTCCTACTATTTGCAAACGCGTGAAATAGTGCATGGAGCAAGTGTAAGGTCACAAACGCTATATTTTGCAAACGGTGGGTCGTGGCATAAACCGACTACGCGCGCACATCCGGGTGGCTAGTGAATGCTAGAGGAGGTGGTGTTTTGGTGCGCGTGAAAGGGTCATTGCTTCCGGCTACTTTGTTTGGGGGTAGTCCCTTAAGAGCCCCGAGACCAAAATATCGCTCAACTTCGACGGTGACTACTCTGACTCCGTGGCACCTAGAGAGGCCTCTGTCTAATCCGGCACCTCTGTAAAATGGACCTCTACAATAGCCTCTCTCATTTTTTTCCTTCTCATTTCGGTGCTCTCGCTTGTCCTACCTATTTGCAAACGTGAAATAGTGCAAATGAGCCAAAGTAAGGTCACAAACGCTATATTTTGCAAATGGTGGGTCGTGGCACCGAACCACCTATGCCGCACATCCGGGTGGCCAGTGAATGCTAGAGGAGGTGGTGTTTTGGTGCGCGAAAGGGTCGTTGCTTCCGGCTACTTCTGTTCGGCGTAGTCCCTTAAGAGCCCTGAGACCAAAATATCATTCAACTTTGACGGGTGATTACTCAGACTCCGTGGCACCTAGAGAGGCCTCGCTTCCGATCCAAAACCCTGCATATGGACCTCTACAATAGCCTCTCTCATTTTTTTCCTTCTCATTTGGTGCTCTCATTGTCCCTACTGTTTGCAAACGCGTGAAATAGTGCAATTGAGCCACTGTAGGTCACAAATGCTATATTTTGCAAACGGTGGGTCGTGGCACCAACCGACTCGCACCAAACATGTTCTGGGTGGCCAGTGAACGCTAGAGGAGGTGGTGTTTTGGTGCGCGAAAGGGTCGTTGCTTCCGGCTACTTTGCTCTGGGCGTAGTCCCTTAAGAGCCCCCGAGACCAAAATATCGCTCAACTTTGACGGTGACTACTCGGACTCCCGTGGCACCTAGAGAGGCCTCGCCTCGATCCAAAACCTGGTGATACAGGGACCCTCTACAATAGCCTCTCTCATTTTTTTCCTTCTCATTTTGGTGCTCTCGTTGTCCTATCGCTTTGCAAACGCGCGAAATAGTGCAATGGAGCCAGTGTAAGGTCACAAACGCTATATTTTGCAAACGGTGGGTCGTGGGCACCAAACCACTTGCACACATCCGGGTGGCCAGTGAATGCTAGAGGAGGTGGTGTTTGGTGCGCGAAAGGGTCGTTGCTTTCGGCTACTTTCGCTCGGCGTAGTCCTTAAGAGCCCCGAGACCAAAATATCATTCAACTTTGACGGTGACTACTGACTCGTGGCACCTAGAGAGGCCTCGTCTCGATCCAAAACCTCGCGTATGGACCCTCTACAATAGCCTCTCTCATTTTTTTCCTTCTCATTTCGGTGCTCTCGCTGCCCCTATCTGTTTGTGAGTGCAATGGAGCCCAGTAAGGGTCAAACGCTATATTTTGTGGTGGGTCATGGCACCGAACCGATCATCGCGCCGCAAAGGTGGCCAGGTGAACGCTAGAGGAGGTGGTGTTTTGGTGCGTGAAAGGGTCGTTGCTGGCTACTTCGTTCGGGCGTAGTCCCTTAAGAGCCCTGAGACCAAAATATCGTTCAACTTCGATGGGTGACTACTCGGACTCCGTGGCACCTAGAGGAGTCATTTTCAAAATTTACAACATTTTCAAAATTTACAACTTTTTCAAAATTTACAACTTTTCAAAATTTACAACTTTTTCAAAATTTACAACATTTTCAAAATTTACAATATTTTCAAAATTTACTTGACTTTTTCAAAATTTACAACTTTTTCAAACAATGTTCAAGCTTCTCTTAGCTTCGAGAATTTAAAATTCTCTACTAACAATGCCAACCACGTGAAGGTGGAAGCTTTTCTGGCACCACTAACCTAAACATAAAATTGTTAGTCAAAGAAATTTAAGTTTCAAATCAAAACCATATACTATCTATATACATGACACACAAAATACACAAATTTAAAATAAAATATATTCAAACTTAAATCTAGATCTTTAAACTAAAAATATATATATATATATATATTGAAACTTGAAATTAAATATATACCAGACATGAGCATTGTAAATTCATTCCAATGAACCATCAGGATCGGATCTACTCAATAGCAGCATAAGATTGCTTCATGATCTCGACTCTCGAACCTTCCAAAGAATCTTGTTATTAGGTCTTCCTCGATATCTATACAATGAATATTTGTCGCTAGAACTAGATGTGAATATAAGAGTATTTTTTCCGTGTGTCTCAAAGTCTTCAAACACCCAAACAGAGGAGTTTTTTAATGGATACCGTCGAAGCCAAGTTCCAGTAACTACCACTGACCCTGTAGGATACTCAATCTCTTCGCCATCTATAATAGGAGAAGTCAACTTCTTTCTTTCCTCGATGCAACGACATAAGAAATAGTCTGTTCCTTCTTCATTGTCTTCTGTCGCAATTACTGCAAACACATGTCCTACAAAAAATAACCAAGGTTGAACAACTCAAATTTAAATTACATATTAAAATTTCAATGGACATAACTCAATACAAAAATTAAATAAATAACCATAAATACCTTGTCGCACCAAAATCAAAATTTCACAAAGTCCTGGATGTTGTAACTTCATCTCGCAGAAACAAGTTGTAATGCTTGTGGAGGTTGATAACTAGGAAGCGGAGTTAGAGGCCTACAAATCCATCCTTCCACCCATTCTTGTGAATCACACTCAACAGTGACAAATTCGATACAAGATGCACAAAAACATGTCAACTTTCTTGTCCATACGGCCCACGAAGTAGGCTCGAGCTACAAAATGAGTGCATATCACCTGGACCAAATGAGTGTCATACAATCCTCGTAGTTAGCAATATGTTTTTCCTCTATCAACCAAAAATATCTCGCAAACCGTGGAATTTTCTTGAGAACCTCGGGCCATGTTGTCGCAGACACCATTCCACTATGCTCTTTCAGATCTTTTAATTTAGCACCATCTTTGTACTTCAACTCTTCTCTCGCAAGAGCTCTTTTCACACATGCCCCGCACCGTCATGCTCTCCTTTTCCATGTCCAAATTTCTTAGTGAAACTCCAAATATGTTGCACACCCATCTCGACATGCATTCTTGCTCATCCAATAAAACATTCGTGCATTCTTAAACCGAGACGTGTAATTATCCGACCATATATAATGTTGTTTGAAGTGGATGTCCCTATCGACAAGTTTCCATAAAATAACCGGAAACACCCTTGCACAAATTCAAGAGAATGAGTACGATCATCACCGATATAAAAGTGGTACTCTCTTAAAATTTTTGATCATTCTCTCAGATCGTCAGAGAATGTAGAAATGCTATATGCACAAAAATGGCAACTTGTACCGAGTTGTAATATTGCGATCAACCTCCATTTGTGGTTGCAATGTGTAATTCTCTGCAAAATCGACCACTGAAACAATAGTACCAATAGGAAATGTGTCTTTGCATAGCTTGAATTGTTCATCCAACCATCGAGCTCTATGTGTATGCCTCGCATACTCATAAACAATTTCATCCTTAAATTTTCTCATAAATTGAAAAATGGGCATTTGTTCTGTAACTAGCTCACACCATTTCGACTCTTTTCCATCTTTCAACTGGTATGCAACTGATTTATATTTATCAAATTCAACTAAATTATGTCCTATTGTACCTTCAATTTGCTCATGGATGCAACTTTCCAATTTAGGTAATCCGCCGCATGTACTACAACTTCCATCTAAACAATCCTGACTATAAAAAAATTGTCCAACTTCTTTTTCACAAAATATAGTAGGAATGAAATCCCTGGAAGATATTGGTGGAACTTGAACACCACATTCAGATAACATAGTTTCAGAATGAAAATTAGAACGAATACGTAAAAATTTAGCATAATGCATCGCAAATTCAACATGTTGCCTACAACAACAAGTGGTGCGAGCATGGTTGATTTTCACATAGAATGGTTTCAACATTTCAAAAACGTTGACTAATTTTAATTTCAGATTCTCTTGTTCAAACTTACGAAAAATTGAGTTTGAGTCATATCTAAGAAATGCTTTGGATGTGGTTCACGATTAGTAGAACCAACTCTCCGTTTTATAACATCTCTTGTATTAGGTGAAACTCTAGTGTTATCATGCCAAAATTTAATAACAACTTCTCTTATAAAGATCAGAATTATTTTTGTCCTTACGCGGTGCTCTAGTAAAATGCCCAAAAATCGACATTATTGAGTGACTGAAGGATATTACGTCTTTCAATTGCTTTCATTAGAGTTTTTCGATTAACTTGCAACATTCGACTTGTTTGCGTAATCAAACGTTGTTTTTTTATTGATTCACTTACAACACTAGTAGCAAGTACACGACGCACAATATTACTATCCCTAGTGCTCTCGACACCAACAAAGGTGATATGCATCATGAAGGTTTTCAACAATGTAGAGGTTTGACCACATATGTTAGATGTCAATCCTAAGGTGTTTAATGTAGGTCTCATTTTAATCAATTTCATCAAACTAACCAACAATCGACATCTTTGGGAATCATTTAAAATTTCAAAATGATTATCCCAAATTTCAAAGTGGCTTTTCTTCCGATTTGTCATTCGTAAAGTTTGTCAGACATTGGTTTCAAAATGTTTTCATCAATTTCAATAAAAAATTAGGTTTCTTATGTAAAATCCTAGGAGGTGTTTTTGTCAAATTTTGCTTGTCTACAGTTTCAACATGAATTTCCTTATTCACATTTTCATTGTCTCCTTCAATTTCAACATTTGCTACATCATGAGTATTTAATTCTTCTTCAACATTGACAGTAAAAACTTCTTCATCACGAGTATTTAATTCAACTTCAACATTGACAGTAGAAACATTACCTAGTTCTTCATTGCTTACAATAGTTGGGATTGAAGATGAACCTCTTCTAGATTCACGAAGTTTCCGCATTCGCTCAACATTTTGAATTTTGTTGGCCTCTAATTCGTTTGGTGTTTTTTTACTTAATGACTTCCTTTTTTGACTTCGTTTTTTGTCTCCCATGATGTTTTGCTTCCGTGATAAGAAAATATGCCTGGAAAAAGACAAGAATTTCACAATAATTCATATGGTAAGGTCAGAGAGTAAAAATCACATGGTAATTCAGACATTGGGATGTGTGTAAATATGATTTATGAACCGCGAGCGCGCACTTTATAAACCGCGAGCGCGCTTTATGAACTGCGAGCGCTTTATGAACTCGAGCACTCTTTATAAAGCGCGCTGGTTTATAAAGTGCGCTCATAGTATTGTTAAAAAACCGCGATCGCGGATCTATCTGCCGAACCTAAGCCTCGGAAAATCTTTGTTTTTCCCCAACCAAAGCTATGGAAGGTCATTATGAAGTGTAAAAGGTCAAAAAACCTCAAATCTACTCTTCCAAAGACTTGAACCATGCTAAAAAACTGAAAACATTTCACAAAAATGGTGCCATCACGTAGGGTAGACTCTTAGCTTTGTAGAAATATTGTTTTTAAAGTGAATAGAATAAGATAAATATCATTTTATAATTTCTTACTAACAATAGGTCTTTAAGACATTTTTTCCCGTGAATGTTCATGTCTACGTTTAAGATTATAACTTTTGTTTCGCTTATCAAAATATGATAAAACTTATACCATCCCAAGCGTGGACAAATTCTATACACCTTAAAAAAATTTGATTTTGATATTTTTTGATATAGTTATGGCGGGCAAACGGAAAGCGCTCCATTTTCTAAATATTTTCAGACCACTTTCACGAAAAAATCATAAAAAAATATTGCTAAAAAAAATACAAAATAAAATCCATCCCAAGATAGACAACTACATCTAACGTTTCACCAAAGGAAAAAAATAACAAGATTTGGTCATCCAAAATGCGGGCAAACGGACTACAATCTTATAAGTTTTTTAAAAAAAAAAAAAAAAGTCATATAATTTTAAGTGTTTAATATAGCTAAACTTGTCCGTTTTTTACAAAAATTAGTATTTTAGAAACTAGATTCGAATGCTACGATTCATATTTATATAAATTTTTCTAATTTAGAGTGCGTGTATAGCTAATAATCCCTACATTTAGATATCCTAATGTAAACCTAAACATTTGTAATAAATAGGTTTTGAAGCCCAATATTTCTTAAACAAGTTTTACCATAAGTATGATGCAATTATCTTATAAGAAAGGCTTCATTATTGTCAATGGTTTTAATTAATTAAATTCCGGACAACTACCCTAGTGATTCCATTCAAAATACATGGAAATAGGTACTGCCATGTTCATCAGTATGTAACCCTATAAGGCCACTTCAAATGTGTTCATTCTCACTTTTTTTACTTATTTTCTCATTTTATACACCAAATGATCATAAACATACATTTTTATCTTCTCATGTCTCTATAATACTTAGGTGTTGAAGTAAAAAAGGAATAAAGAGTTGTTGCCTATTCACTAGGGCCTCATTTTTCTATTATATGAGAAGGTAAAATCCCTTCACCCAACCCTTCTTGTGAGGATTATTGAGTCTCCTCCTATTGGTTATCTACATAAACCATCCTCTGTTATGTGGGGAAGAATATTGAGGCCTCTTCTTTATCCAAATCTATTGCCATTGGCGTTACTTTTGTAGATAAGTCTTTAGTTTAGAAGTTTAATAAATATCATATGATTATAAAATCATTTGAGAATGATGATACTAATTCCAAAAATAATTTTGATTTGTTTAACATGAGTTCTACATCTTCAAGAAATGAGGGAAAACATGCAAAGTGTAGAATTTGATAGTAACATATAGGAGAAAAATATATATGAGTAAGATAATGAGAAGATAAATGTGCATTGGAAAGAAAATAACATTGCTAGCTTTGATGAGAAATTATAGGATAAATTACATGCCTTACAAATTGAGATGAAATTTAATAGAGGTTTATGAATTTGCTCATGAAGGATGTGGATAAGCTAGAAGTTAATCGAGTCATGGTCAAGGAAACAATGTTATATGATATTATGAGAAAATCATAATGTTGGAAGATATAATGGATTTTCTAGAAGAGAATAATGAGAAATTAAAGGAGTATAAAAATATCAAATATAACCTAAAAATATTGCTAGTTAGTAAGGTTACAATAAAAATTGTGTTGCCAACATCAACATGTTACAAGAGATGTCTAAGAAAAAAATAAATGATCTGGGGAGGTCCTAGAATGAGCAAATAAATCAAGTATATGGAGTAGGCTAAGAAGTGTGAAGATAAGGAGGTGGACAAGATCACATATGAGGATTTCCTCAACTTTATTGTTGAAGAATAAGAGGCAACAAAGGCCCTTGAGAATATTGTTGATCGACTTTTGTGGACGTTGTTGTCTTTTAATTTTTTTGTTTGATGTTCAGGTTGTTATAGCTTCTTGTTAGTTTCATTATTATTATTTGCTTTGTTGTCAAGCTTGAAATTAATCCCTTATTTCATTTTGATTCTTTTATGTACTCAAGTGTTATATCTTGCTACGATTTTATGTATAAGGGTGATGCCCCTTTCAAAACCTCCAATTACTTATTATAATAAATGGTTTTCATTAATACTCATCTTAACTATTTAGGACATTAAAATTAAAAAATTTATGGGGTAAAATGTTTGTGTAGTATTAAAAAGGCCCCACATTATCAAATAGTTGTGATAGGACATGTTTACAAAAGTACCAATTTTAAAATAAAGTGGCAGCGATAGTGGTTCAACTTATATTTAATAATAGTGCATAATATCCCATCATAACATGTTAAATAGGTTACACATGTATTAGAAATCCATATACATGTTTTAGGGGCAACTTATTTTGTATAAATTTAATTAAAGTATATTTTTATCTTTGGTTGAATATATGAAACGAAAATAGAATATTAAAGATAAAATAATATTACTTATTGAGATTTTTTCATATAATATTGGACATCATATAAAGTTTTTATTAGAACTAAATATAGGGTGGATGGGTATTGGTTCATTTTCTATTCCTTATCCCAAAAGAGCCACATAAACACTAAAAGACGATAAAGGTGGAATGACTATGTGATATTTTTTAATTCACATGATTTCTCGACCACAATTTTAAAGTAGAATAAAGTACATATTAAATAAATTAATTACTTCTAATTAAACACTATAAAATGTGTAAAACTATAATAATAATATTTAATCAAATTGTAGAAACCTAAATTTAGTATCTATACCCTCATTGCCTACGTGTGGCACATATTTTATTCTATCCATCCTCATTAATTAATTAAATGCCCATTTATCCTATCATTATCCAATCCTCATCAATTAACATTAATTAATTAACATTAATTAATTAATTAATCATTTAATCTTTATTAATTCACATTAATTGATTAATTCCCTTTAATTAATTAATTAATTGGTATCCACATCCACATGCCCTAATCAAACCTTCTATTTAGGATGCTTTCATTCTAAATATATATCCCCATGTTTTTCTATGCTTTTCCTAACCTATCTTTATTCCCCAACTCATCCTTATCACATCCCTTCCCACCTGTTTTCTTTAAAGCAACTTTTCTACTCATCAAAAGCCCAAATCTGGATCAAAATCACAAAATCAGCCCATTTGGAGAAACTTTCCACAATAAAAAATGACCTAGCTTGGTCGCCGTCAACCCCTATAAAACCAAGTTACACCTCTCCATAATCAGGGTAGAAATCATTAGAACACAACGAGAACACAATGAGAATGTAACAATAATGCAACAAGGATGCAAAAAAATGCGAGAAAACACATAGGCACGACTTCCTTCCATTTTGTAATTCCTCCTTCGAACCAGAGCATCTTAACAACCCTCTTGCAACCCTTGGAAGCTCTTCTTGATTATCTACATAACATCAAGAGGTTTACATTGATTTTTCTACTATCTTATATCATTTTTATTATTATCTTGTTAAATCTAACACTGCAGGTCCAACAACACTCGGGACTCCATTATTAGGTTGTTCTATCAGTGTTTCTATTTGTAGGTTGTCTTTTTAGTCAATCTACCTTTGGCCTTGCCTTATTATGCTACTGAGCTCACCATTGCCCAACCTAATTCATCTTCGAATCGACTCTCTGTAATTGTGTTTTCCATCTCCAAAGCCTTCTCCAGCCTCTGCATATATTTTGTTTCCATTTCAAACCCCAAATTCACCATCTAGCTCCTTTGTTACAAGATTACCAACCTATATGCACTCCAGTCTAGCCATTGTTTACCTTGGTCGCGATCGAATAGGGTCCCGATCCTCAATCTACCCTTTTAATCCCTATTTTCTATCATTTTCTGGTTTCTTCTCCTAGATTCCTTACGTAGGTTGATTCCAACATCTTTGACTCTCTCCGCTTCTACTTTACATCCGGATCTTGCAGAGTTTTCATATTTCTCTTATTGCTCAAATCTACTCATCTAGGGTTTCATTGACCTACTTCTCGCATAGTTTGGGTTACCACCGACCCATACCATGTACATTTAATTTAATTTATTTTAATGAAATATGTATTTGGATCATATTTTTATGTGTCTTACATTTATGCATATTTCGGTTTCATGCCTCGATTCTACATATTATCCAATTTATTATTATTACTTTTATCTTATCTTATCAAATACGGGGTTGACATCGCCGAGGAAGTTAATAACTTCTTGGAGCTGACATTGTTTAGGAAACCCTCACATAAATCTATCTAATCAATCCTATTTCAGTTTATCTTATTTGTAGGTCATCAAATACATCAAAGATCGATCACTACTTTGTGCCCGTATCCATAAGATCACATCTGAGGTAACATAAACCCTCCAACATTTCTCAATTGCTAGTTTCTTTCAGAAGCTAGATCATTTAATTGATTAGGAAAAAAACTAGATCAATATTTCGCACGCTTGGTGAGACCACCTTTTGGTGATCTCTTCCATTTATTACTTTTTATTTTTTTTTTTGTCTTCCATTAACACTACTTGCAACATGAGGATCTACTTTATTGCTTTCTTGTGTTGGGTTCATGGCTTGGATCACTCATCGCTCAAGAAGTGTAGATAAATAGGAAAAATGTTATCCAAGTATTTCACACTTTTTCCCTATTTTCTCCTTTTTGCATCATAATTTCCCATTCTTGTCTGTTTCCTCATCCAATATAACACTTCGTTTTAGGCTTTAAAATAACCATGTCTTTCGCCAATGGGATTTGGGTGGATCGGTTAAGAAGGATGGTTATGTCCGGATCCACCCACTGTGTTCTAATCCCCACCGGGCGCATCCTTTCGGGGTGGTTATCGGTGGTGGCAGATGTTGCATCACCGATGATTATGGCTGACGGTTATTCTCGGTGATGAACTTTGCATCATTGGCATTGGCATTTTGCTTGGTAGCTCTAAAAAAGCGATGGCAAAATTGCATCATCAATGTGGGCTCATTGGTCATGATCATGTTGGATTAATTGCAATATCTTGTCTCTAGACATTGACTGTAATGGGTGGGGTCCCAGGCAACCCTATGTTTCATAGCTTCTGGTCAAAAGTGTTTATTAATCAAAAAATAAATAACCATGTCTTTTTTCATCCTTCTTGCTCACATATCTTAAATAGGGGTTCAACCTTCTACATCACACATCTTATCACACATGACCTAAAACTCACAAATCAATTAACATATCAAAACATCATCCAACAAGAATTGATTGGGAAACTTCCCAAGCTAAAACATACTTGAAACCAAACATTGATTTCCTTCTAGGTACCTCATTATCCATTTCCCTTTTCTTTTTCATACTTTCTTAAACAAAAACATAAAAATAATTGTTTGCATAACTTTCTTGATTTAAAATGGAACAAAACTTCACCCCAAACGGTTCTATGCACAAACATCTACCCATACATCAGATCTTCCCATCCAATCCCAACCATATTATCATGTTTCTCCTTCCCAATATCATACACCCCCTCAACCAATATGATCTTCACCACTCCTAACATTTTTAGAGAGTCCCTTTCATAACTCACCACTAACAAATCTATTCTCACCAACCATACCAAACAAATATAACCCATTTTCAATCAATACCATACCTCAAACACCTCTACCTCTACTCCTTTAGAGGCCTCTAAGCCTCCCCCTAGCCCCATCTATGACTTTCTACTTCATATACCCCTAAAATCTCTCAAGCCTATCAACCTACTCAATCAGAGGATTCTATTCCACCTACATCTTCTCCTATAAACACTATCCCTACTTCCATTGGTTTAACCAATGGAATACCATCGCACAATCATCACAATCTACCAACATTCACACTTTTGTGTGCTCCAACAATAATTTTTTAAAATCTAACCTCAAACATCTCCTCCATATTTAACACACCAAGCTTCCTTATATCCTTATCCATCCACTCCTTATGTTGTATAACCAAGACCATCCAACACTTATCCTACACCCACATCAACCATAACTATAACCCCCATGCATATCACATCAATTACCGCCACTCCTCAAACATCTAGCATGATCGATATCTCGTGTTTGTATCCTTATAGCCCCATCTACAAATAATTTCACTATAACTCTGGTTCTCAATCATGTCAACCAGAGGTTCCTACTCCATCCCCATCACCTTATGCCAATTCCATCCCTGCTTCATCTACCACACTTTATGTACCTCAACAATCTCATCCATCCTACTATGTCCCTACTTCCCAATATTACACAATCCCCCAACCAATTCAATCTCCACTCTTGGATATCTTGAACAAACCTTCCAGATCCACCATCAACAGATCCATTTCTACCTTCCACACCATACAATTTCAATCCTTATTCAATTAATATTATACATCAAACACCTCTTTCAATATCCACACATACATCTACCATTGATTCCACATCTATATCTACCTCATCCACTCCATCATCCACATCTATTCATCCTTACCCATAATACCATCCATAGATCCAATCCAGTTCCTACACCTACCACATCAATCATTGAGACCACATCCACATCATCCTCCCCTCCTACATCATTTGAAGAACCTTTGAAAGCACTTCAACTTACAAAACTTCAAATGATCCTTATACCTCATCAGCGCAATCAAGTCAATCTTCACTTTTTATGGATTCCATCAAACAAATGCTACTTCCTACACCTATACCAACACCACCTCTAGATCCTCTAGTGGAAATTGTTTTCATTCCTCCTAAGGACACAACCTCACAAATAAAATCTACAACCATTAATACATTGCCTCAAAAATCCCTTATACATTCCTATAAGGAAATTAATATTCCTTCCTCTAAACAATCCAAACATGATAACCCTTTCATCAAGAAAATTTCATCAACTAAAACCAAAATCATTCAACACTATGGAATTTACCAATACCAAAACTGAATTCAAGCCATCAAGACATCAACATGCTCAAAATTTATCCTCAACATCTAGATCATCTCAAACATCCACTTCTTCTTCAAAGACCAAGATATTCCACAAAGACAAAGCACCTCCTAATGCTTTGGTTGAATCATGTATGAGAGGTCTTCCGACACTTGTTACAAATTTCTGTAATCATGCTTCTACCTATTAGGGCCTTTGACCCAAATAACAAGAAGCCATCATGGTTTAATTCCAACCTCATTTGCGCATATCATCATACCCCTGGACACGATATTGAACATTAGATCACTTCAATCCATTGTTCATAACTTCATTAAGGAAGGATACCTCCTTCCCAAACCAAACCAATCTCTTCCTTCCACTTCAACATCTGCACCTTTGACTTCATCTATCCAAATGCAAAAGTCCCCTCATTCTTCATGAACTTTCACATCCATTTCTCCTCAAATGATGATTCTTCTAAAGAGGATCCTTCATTGTCCATCAAATTTGTTCGAGTAACCACTCGGTCAGTCCATGTGACCCTAAATCATCAACCAACACTAAAACTAAAACCAAAACACCAAAACCTCAAAGAAATCCACCCCCATCCTCAACATCCAAATCAGCTCATACATCAACATCCCAAAAACAAATCCAAGTCTAAGACTTCTAAAGAAAGGACATCTCAAAATCCAAACTATCTTAAATCCCAATCCAAACAATCCAAAATTGATCTCCAAAATTCTTATCACAAACACTAATTTACCCATCCAATCTACATCCGTACCTAAATCCAAGCCAAAAAATTATATTAAAACCCATAAGAGTTATCTTCCTTTTGACACTTAGATTGGGCATCTAACTTGAATATCTACCATCACACTTCCCTCTGTTAAATATTTTAATCCAAATAATCCCAAACCTTCTTGGTTTGATCCCAATTGTATTTTCACTTATCATCATACTCCGGGCCATAACATTGAGAATTGTAAGGCCTTTCAGACAATTTTCCATAACCATATTGAGAAAGATGATTTCCTCATTCAGGGGGAATACCCTTCTCCATTTACAACCAATCCAATCCGTATCTCATCCACCGGGTTTCCCAAGATTCCTACATCCACATCATCCTTAACATCTCTCCTACACATGCCATTCCTCCTAAAGAAGGTCTTCCCTTATACATTGATACTTTTTGCCTTGCTTGATCATCCCTATAATCCCCGACCATCTATCCAATCCAAATCTAAAATTATGATCAACAATCCCATCCAATCCCCCGTGACTTACACATGCTCATCCACATATAAATCACACAAATGAAACATAGTCTCTTCCACTTGGGGAGTACCCTCTCTTTGTTTTTGATCCTCTCATCCACACATCCTATCAATGCATATTCTTATCCACCCATACAAATCCTTGATGTTGGGGGACTTCCATTTTGGCATTGCTTTATTTGATCTCATCTAATCCATCTCATCCAATCTTAAATCCAAATTAATCTTGTCCAAATATTCATCTCATTTTAAGTCCACCATTGTGGCCATACTCGTGCCTCTCTTAGGGAAACATATTTCCATTCCTTTCATCAAATTCCACTCTTGTGGCCCTATTTGTCCTCCTTTGAGGGACCATTTCATCTCATCAAAGTCCACCTTTGTGGTCATATTCGTGCCTCTCTTGGGGCACCATCTTCATCAAAGTCCACCTTTGTGGCCATATTTGTGCCTCTCATGGGGCACCATGTTCATTGAAGTTCATCATTGTGGTCATATTTTTGCCTCTTTTGGGGCACCATTTCTTCATCCTAAGTCCCACCGTTGTGGCCATGTTTTTCCTCCTTTGAGGGACCTTTTATCTCCATATTTTCCATTCAAAGTCCACCTTTGTGGCCATATTTGTGCCTCTCTTAGGGAACCATTTATTTTCATCAAAGTCCACCTTTGTGGCCATATTTATGCATCTCTTGGGACACCATCTTCATCGTAGTCCACTCTTGTGGCCATATTTGTGCCTCTTTTAGGGCACCATCTGTTTCATCCTAAGTCCACCGTTGTGGCCATGATTGTTCCTCCTTTAAGGGACCATTTATCTCCATTTATTTTCATTCCAAAGTCCACTATTGTGGCCATATTTATCCTTCTCTTGAACCATTCATACCTATCCTAAATCCACCGTTGTGGTCATGTTTTTCCCTCTCTTGGGGGACCACTTATTTT
The DNA here is from genome assembly GCA_018340775.1 of Taxus wallichiana var. yunnanensis. Taxonomy (NCBI): domain Eukaryota; kingdom Viridiplantae; phylum Streptophyta; class Pinopsida; order Cupressales; family Taxaceae; genus Taxus; species Taxus wallichiana. The sequence continues at coordinate 561,889,625 of CM031242.1, read as the reverse complement.
TCATCACAAGCCCACTCTTGTGGCCATCTACTCGTCTCGTTAGGGACACATATTTTCACTTCCTTAAGGGTAGCACATAATTCTATCTTTTCTCATATCTCTCACCTTATCCTATCTATCAAGTTGTCATCCTATCTCAAACGTGACTTTAATTAGATACATTGCGTGGAAAGTTTTCCCTCCTTTGGTGGTAAACCAGAATTTGAGCCTCTTAACACATTACACTTATGACCATTCTACTGTTAGCATGTCTTCTAGTATTGTTAGTCATATCTTTAGATCATTCCTCCATCTTAGCCCCTTCCATATTCCATTGTGATGATTTGGAATTATGTGGTCTTTTGTCACTTCCTAGATGTGACCTTAAATATGGGCACCATAGCTCTTTCCATAGCATTTTACTTATGGATAGGTTCTCCCTTTGGTGAGAACTCTGCAATCATTACATCCATCACCATCTTATTCACCTATTGGAACCATGCAAAGGGTCTAGGGTGTTTTGTACATTCATTGTCCCCTCTTAAGTGGTCTACTTAGCTAGTCCCATCTCTCCCCCATGTAAAATCAAAATTTATGGATGCTCAAATCAAAATAAAATTTATCAAAAACAAATTGTTCCCTCGAAGGATAGTTGTTCATGTAAAAAAAAAGAAAAGAAAAGAAATGTAAATCAAAATCATAATCAAAATCAAAATCAAAAGAAATAGATCAATCCCTTGAAGGATGACTATCATGTATTATTATTTCCATCCACATATTTTACATAAAGTATACCATACCCTCGAAGGATGGCTACTCGTTATGGAATTTGAAGGCTTCCCACATTGATCAACCTTCCATTTTATTAGCATCCTAAGAAATCTTCCCACATTGATCGACTTTTCTTTCCCCTTCCCAAGAGCTGGGGCATAGTTTTAGGGAACACCAATTTTAGAGAACCCTCTTCCTACGTAAAGTTTCATCTCAAACCCTTTTCATGTGACATTAGGTTTATGAGATCATTTCATCCATCTTCTTATGATCTTTAGTATGACCAACTGTCGTTGGTTGCATACTAACATTTTTTTTGGTCACATGTGCCTTGTGTTACCTGGATCCCCTTCTTGTTTACCTCTAATGTAGTTGGAGGCATCTTTTCCTTCACATTCCTTGATATGATGTAGTGTGATTCATACCATAGATCACCATTTTTAAGTCACATCTATCTCTTATCTCATATAAATCCAATCTGACATTTCATCTAATATTATTGATCCATATGATTTTATCTATATATTTCATCAAATCATATCCAATTTATCTCATCTTAAGTCCACTTTTGTGGCCATATTTGTGTTCCCTCTTAGGAGGAACCATATCTCACATTTTTTATCTCACCTTTTGGGCCATATTTGTTTCCTTTGTTGGGGCACCATTATTTCATCTATCTATCCTCATTTACTCTCAAAGTCTACCTTCGTGGCCATATCCATTTCCCCTTTGAAAATTACATTCATTCAAATAAATTCCACTACTATGGTCATATTCATCCCTTCTTGGGGGCACCATATTCTCATTCTAAGTCCACATTTGTGGCCATAATTTCCCCACTTGGGGCATATTCTATTTCCTCTTTGCCTTTGTGGCCATGCTTTCCCCTTTTATGGCATATTGATTCATAACTTGATTTTTCATTTTACCTTCTTAGCCATTTTTTTGTGTCCCATTGGGCACCACATCATTCATCCTCATCCCTTATGGATACATACCTTTTCACTTGATTCCTCATGTACAAAGGATTTTACATACTTTTCGCATATAGTTTTGCATACTTTGATGACTTGCCTATGACCCGTTGGTCATCCCAGCTTGCATCCATACTACAGTGATCTTCACCCACTCACTCACTAGTCTGTAGAACATTGTTGTCCATCTCCCTTGAGAGTGTAATCGTCCCTCTACTAATGTGATAATTGAGTCACCGCCATAGTTTTCATCATTATTGCTATCCTTTTTCTTGGGGTTCCTTGCCTTGGATATTCTTTCACCCATCTTTTCATCACCCACTTGCCCTTTTTCATCTACCTTTTTTTTCAAAATGTGTCATCGATTTCCCTTGACGTCATTGATTCCCCATTTGAGGGGATATTATCATCAATCCTTTATCCTTATCCAACCCTTCTCATTTTTGTCTCACGACTTGCTAGCCCAAACCACTTAACAAAAGGGGCAAAATGTAGACACCTAAATTTGGTATCTATACCCTCCTCGTCTACGTGTGCATATTTTATTCTATCCATCATCATTAATTAATTAAATGCCCATTTATCCCATCATTATCTAATCCCCATCGATCAACATTAATTAATTAATACCCATTAATTAATTAATTAAATAATCATTTAATCTTTATTATTCACATTAATTGATTAATCCCTTTTATTAATTGATTAATTGGTATCCACATCCACATACCCTAATCAAACCTTCTATTTAGGATGCTTTCATTCTAAATATATATCCCCATGCTTTTCTATGCTTTTCATAACCTATCTTTATTCCCCAACTCATCCTTATCACATCCCTTCCCACCTTGTTTGCTTTAAAGCAGCTTTTCTACTCATCAAAAGCCCAAATCTGGATCAAAATCACAAAAGCAACCCATTTGGGGAAACTTTCCCCGCAATCGGTGATGGACTAACTAGTCATTTCTAGTCGAACCTATAAAACCAAGTTATATCTCTCCATAATGAGGGCATAAATCATCAAAATGTAGTGAGAATGCAATAATAACACAACAAGGACACATCAAAAATGTAGAAAACACACATGGTGTGACTTCCTTCCATTCTACAATTCCTCCTTTAAACCAGAGCATCTCAACAACCCTCTTGCAGCCCTTGTAAGCTCTTCTTGATCATCTGCATAACATTAGGAGGTTTACATTGATTTTTCTGCTATCTTATATCATTTTTTATTATTATCTTGTTAAATCTAACATTGCGCAGTCCAACAATACTCTAAACTCCATTATTAGGATGTTCTATTAGTGTTTCTATTTGCAGGCTACCTTTTAAGTCAATCTACTTTTGGCCTTGCCTTATTCTTCTACAATCGTTGTCACCAACATGATTCACCATCAACTCGGCTCTCTCAGAATCTGTGTTTTCCATCTCTAGAGCCTTCCCTAGCCTCTGCATATATTCTGTTTCCATTTCAAACCCCATATTCACCATCTAGCTCCTCTGTTGCAACATTACTAGCCTATCTGCACTCCAGTTGCCGCCATTTCACCTTGGTCGCCATCGACCAAGGTCTTGATACTCAATCTACCCTTTTCAATCCTGTTTTCTATCATTTTCTTGTTTCTTCTCCCGATTCCTTCTAGGTTGATTCCAACATCTTTAGACCTCTACTGCTTCTACTTTACATCCAGATCTTACAGAGTTTTCATATTTTCTTATTTCTTAGATCTACTCATCTAGGTCACCTTCGACTGCTTTTGCATAGTTTGGGTCACGACCTGTGACCCACTAGGTACATTTAATTTCATTTATTTTAATCAAATTAGTATCTAGATCATATTTGTATGTGCCTTACATTTTTGCATATTTCAAAGTTCTATGTGCCTCAGATTTTGCATATTATCCACTTATTATTATTACTTTTATCTTATCTTATCAAACACGGGGGTTGACATCCGCCAAGGAAGCTAATCACTTCTTGGAGCTGGAATTGTTTGGGTAGCCCCCACATAAATCTATCTAATCAATCATGTTTTAGTTTATCTTATTTGTAGGTCATCAACTACAATGAAGATCCATCATTACTTTGCGCCTCTATCCATCATATCACATCCGAGGTAACATAAACCCTCCAATATTTCTCGGTTGCTAGTTTCTTTAGTAACTAGATCATTTAATTGATTAGGAACCAAAAACTAGACCAACACAAATATTTAATTAAACATATAATAAAATAGGGAAATAGAAGGATCTAATCTTGTTTATGCATTGACACTAAATTTGATGACATAATTTGGACATGGAAATACCCACTTAAAGTTGTTAATGCATAGAAATATGAGAGTGAATTAAAATTACTCTTAGCATATTTTCAAGACCATATAAATGCCCTTGGTTAGTGATTTCCACTTGCATAATGGTTTTCCAAATGTACTCACCTACATCTAGTCTTTCGTTTCCTTTCCAAAATTTTGAGTAATACAAATATGATTTAACCAAAAATAAAGTGAAGGAAAGGGGGTTAATTCCTATCACTTAATTCAATTTCATATTATGGTTATAAACATGGGATATATTTAGATTAATTAATTTAATATTAACATGTATATCAAAGTACAACTATATAGAAATGTTCAAGATAGATAAATTGAAACAAGACATAAGAAGATATATGCACTTAGCTATTTCACAAGTCTAGAAAATGACCTAGGAGTGAAAAAATGATGAACTAACTATTTAAGTGTCATTTAGATGCTTCATTTCTAGCTCTATAAGTGGACACTAAGTCTGGGATGAAACTATTACTTAGATATAAAATGTTTAGTAGTTCCATGTACTTATTTCTATTTCATATGGGAAGGTTATGATATCCTATAATTTTTTTCCTATGCAATCAACTAGAACATGCTTCTTTGTGAAATGTTAGTTCTCACAAACGTGTGAAACCCTTTGTAATAACCTAAAATGACATCTAACCCTAACCATGGGTAAACCTTTGCAAAAATGTTAGTGTTTGGGTTAAATTTCAATTTATACACTTCCTAAATTGGAATTACACTAAAGAGGCCTTAAATTGCACATATTTATCCATCTAGAGATGTGATATCTATATGAATGTAACTATTTTTGGAAATTTGTTCACTTGATAATGCTTTGAAGTGGCTTGTTTTTTTGTGCTTGACTTGGATTTAGCGGCCTTTGGCATGGGAGGCTTGAATCTAGAACCTAATTTTGAGTGCTTTATACATACGTAGGGGATACTCCTAATGTGTGTGCTACTACTTTAGAGGCGTTTGAGATACTTTTGAGTTCTTTTTGAGTGGTTTAAAATTCAAAGTGCTAGGTAACCACTAGTTAAGTAAACAAGTGTGTTTGAATTACTTATATAGGGTTTTGTAGGTATGATTTTACATTAATCCCAACCCATGAGGAAATTACCAAACCATGAAAGATATAAAATTGATAACATTACCATTGGGTGACTTGGGATGAAATCACCAATTTTGGACCAAACCGTTTAGTAGTTTTTTTCCCTATTTGGTATTCTCATCTAGGAAGGGAGTGAGGTGTTATAAAGTTTTGAGCACAAAAACAGGGAGTAATAGAATATTGGGAAACGATGCAATAATTTTTTCAATGACCGAGAAGTGCAATGAGGAGAGAAAATATTATAATAGGCTAAGGTTAATCTAGGGTATAGTGATTCAACTCAGAATGTGTAAAAGTTATGATTTAGGGATTAAACCAATACTAACATCATCGACTGATAAATTACCAAATTTAGGTGTTGACATTTTCCCCTCTTTAAGATAGGAAATGATATTTTATTTCTTAAAGAAAAATATACCTGAGTGTGTAGACACGCTTGGTATTTTCTCAAGGTGTTTGATTCAATTGAGTGTTGACATTATCTCCAAAGTGAAACCTATAACATAGAGTTTAGTTAATGTCCATGTAAAGAATTTAAATTTAACTCAAAGATGAAATTGAACTTAAAACTTGAAAAATGAGATTGAAATCTTACAAAATGAAATTTAACAGAGCATGGAAGGAGTATAACTATTTTCCTTTCCAAAGGAGGATCTACTTGATGAAGTGTTTATATATAGGAATTGGACCAAGCCACCGGAGGATTGGTGGTGCTTAGTTCCTAATTTACTAAAGAATAAAATTGAGCTAAAATGGAATTGGGTGTCCCTACATCGAAGAGGAAATCGAGTGTCCATCACAAAGAGGAATGATGACCTCAACCCATGGAACCACACCATTACATATGGATCTAGATGCAAAAATGTGATACCCATGAAAATTTGAAAGGAAATGAATATGATCATTCCCCAATGTGTATTATATGAGGTGTCAATATGTATAAAATATGTATAACATGATATTAGATTTTAAACTATAATCATACCCCAAAATTCATACCAAAATGCAAGGATTTTTTTATTGAACCCGTGTATCTATCCTCGAACATGTATTAGAAACTTTTATGTCCTAGAAATTCTAAAATTAGGTTCAAATGTTTCCCAAGATGAAACCATCCATTTAGGAAAGTAACATCTCGATGGTTCCATCCTTGTTGGATGGTTTTTTCCAAATTAATATTTTTCACTAATTTATATCTGGTCCTAATCTTATATTCTTGAACCTTTCTTCACTATGTTTTTATCTTGTAATTTTTCTATGTATCTGAATTGCATAGATATTCATGTGATAACACCACTAAATTCCCCCTCTTTTGAGGTGAGTGAGATATTATGGAGATTGCTCGGCTTAAAAGAAATGAAGTGTATCCATCTCAAATGTAGCATATAATCAGTGTTGGGTCAAATATAAGGTAATTTTAAGTGGCCACCAAAAAGGTCATGTTATTTTAAAATAGTGCATGGTAGAAACCATAACATGAAGAGAGAGTAAAAAATCATATAAGATTAGAAACACATAAACATTAAAGTAAAAAAATCAATGTCAAGTAAAAATCATAGAAAAGTTAAAGGCCATATATATGGGAAATGATAGTATTGCATGTACAAACAAGGTCTGCATGACCACATAAAAAAAAATGAAGTTTTTAAACAAGGGACACCTAAGTTTCACACACACATAGAGAAGGCCAAAGGCCACATACATAAGATAATAAACAAACAAATAAGGGTGTTAAAAGTATATAATAGCCCAAAGAAACATAGATAAAGATATATTAGTCATGTACAATCCATATATGTTAGTCATATTAGTCTATATAAATAACATATATCATAATATATAATATAAACATAATGAGGATGTGAAAAAGTAATGTATAATGAAACAATATCACTTAATAGTGAGAAGATGCCCCCAAATTAGTAAGGCCATTGGGATATGGACTAGGTCAACACCTATCATCATGTATAGTCGTGTATCCTTCATCATGCTCAAATACCTCGTGAACACATGTGTGTAAAGAGTATATAGAATATGATATCTATCAAAGTGACAAACAACATATATACATTAAGGAATTAGCGAAACAAGTCATATATAGGCCCTCAATTTGTATTTTGATAATATTTGAATGTTTTTGTGCCCAGTAGAATATTATAAGTTTTTTGTTTTTTATATTTTTAGAATATTTGTATTTGTGAAAAATTCTATCTTGTGATACTATAAAGATGATGAGGAGAAAACATCTAGGTGTGGGAGGCTTGGACCTCAAATTTATGCTATGCATAATAGGATTAAGATGTTTGAGTTACGGTTGTAAAAATATTTAGGATATTTGTGACTTATAGGAGAAGATCTAGGAGAGGGTTTTGAGGGATATATCCTCTAGATATATTATGAGTAGGAATAATAGACATATATGTATAAATCAATGCTCTTTTAGTAGAGGAAATAGGTAAAGGAGTCTCATGAGGGATGCCTTTAACCATACCATCATGATTGTCATTAATGCATTTAACACATTGATGAAGTATATAAGAAATATCCTTAAGCTTATAGATCCAAGAGCATCCTTAAATAACATCACATTTCCGAGGGTAATAATAACCAAGAATGGTGTAACCACAATATCAAATCTCACGGTAAGAGGTAAAATGATGTGTGTAATATACATCTCTGTAATGAATTGAATATGTTTCTTAGTATAAACCAAAGAATCAAGCAATGTGAAAGTGCACATGTTGCATTTAACACCACTATATACCAAGATCTTGTGAAAGGGATTTTGATAAAAAAAATCAAACATAAAGTATATTATAAATGAAAGTGTGAGGAATTGGATCTTAGCATGGAAACTCAAGTGCACAACCAAACAGAAAATGCAAGTTGCAAATAAAAAATGGTGATTGTAATATTATTTCACACCCTTGTTCCACACCTGGGAAACACACAAATAAATAGGTGATTACAAAACATATCCTCACCCAAATAATAAGTGGGATTTTCCAAATAAGGAGATGATATTATCTCCATAAATAAAGGAGTGGAGAGAATATCTCAAATATCTCTAAGAAGTTATAAGAATTACAATATCTCCCATAATACATTATTTGCAAATAAAAATATATGTGCTCCACAAATGAGCTTATTAGGTGTAACTAAATAACTAGTTCATGTGACCTAGTGTGAACATGTTAACACCAACACCCTCCCATAAGAAAATGTTAGGGAGTAAAACAAAGAAAGGGTCCCAGCTACTATGCCAAATAAGGTACCCATTACAAACATGAAGAAAAATAAGGAAGAACTTCATTATGTTGAATCCACCCAAGGATAACTTGCCTTCACTCAAATATTTTCTTGTAAAAGAAGATAACAAGGAAAATTAAGGGGTTTAATGAAGATGTCTATAGTCCGATCATATGTAGATACAAAATTCAAGTCAACAACATCATCCTAAATCAACTTTTGAATGAAATGCATATGAATTTCAATGTGTTTAGTATGTTTATGTTTAATAGGATTATGTGTTATTTGGATAACACTTTGATTATCACACCATATGATAGAAGGAGATTTTTATGGAAATCCAAACTCATCAAGTATCTGACAAAGCCAAAGAACTTCTTGACCTACTTTTACCAAACCTCTATAATTAACCTTAGTGGATGAAAAAGGAACTACAATTTGTTTTTTTGTGTATGCCCATGCAACTGGACCTGATACAAGGTGAAAAAAGAAGCTAGATGTAGATTGTCATGTATCATGATAACCTACCTAATCTAAATTTGTATAGCCTTCAATATCACAAGATTCTTATGGTGAATAATGGATGCCAAAATTCAAAGTCCCTTTGATATATCACAAAATATACTTTGTTTTTTTCCAATGACTCCCATGAGGCTCATGTGAAAAATGAGACACAAGGTTAACAACAAAAGTGATATTGGGATGAGTATGAGTGAGATATAGAATACTCCCAACTAGTTGTCTATACAAAGTGGCATCAACTAGGTTAGACTTGCAATCAAAAGTCAATTCAATATTTGACTGAAATGGTGTGGGAGATGGATTACAGTCATCCATGTTGAACTTCTATAACAAATTTTCAGCATACTTTCTTTGTCCAATAGAAATTCTGGTGAGGATCGACAAATTTGGAGACCAAGGAAAAATGCAGCAAACCTAAATTTTTCATATCAAAATTTATTTTTATATTTTCTTGAATATCCTAAATCAATGAAATTGAGCTTTCAGTGAGGATGATATCATTAACATATAAAACTAATATAAAAAAATCATCACCTTGGTTTAGTACATAGTTTCACATCTATGAAAACCAATAGACAACAAAAAATCATCCATTTTCTCATACCAATCTCAAGGATCTTGTTTGAGACCATATAGAGAATTACAAAGTATATAAATCAATGAATATTCCCTCATCAAATGTTGAGGTTGTTCCATATAAATATCTTCATGGAGATCACCATGCAAAAAGTCACTCTTCATGTCCATCTGAAATACTGACCATCGATAAGAAGCAACAAGATCTACACTCCTGCAGCCTAAATTGCACAACAAGAGGTTGTGAAAAATTATTATACAACAACCATATGGCTATGATACCATGAAAGTGTGAGGAACTAGATCTTGGCATGAAAAATCAAGCACACAACCAAACATAAAATGTAAGTTACTGAGACAAAAATAGAGATCATAATATTTTTACACACCCTTTGTTGTTTCACACCCGGAAACATACAAATAAATAGGTGATTACAAAACATATCCTCACCCAAATAATAGGTGGGATTTTCCAAACAAGGAGTTGAGATTATCTCCATAAATCAAGGAGTGGAGAGTATATCTCAAATAACTCCAAGAAGTTACGGGAATTACAATATCTCCCACAAATATATTATTTGTAAATAAAAATGTATGTGATCCACAAATAAACTTATTAGGTGTGTAACTAAATAGCTAGTTAACATGAACTAGTGTGAACGTGTTTGCACCAACAATAAATAACATCATCATCAAGTATATAAACATCATCAAATGTAATAAAAGGCCTATGATGAATAAGAGAAGTAATTGTTCCAATGAGAGACTCAAATGGATTATCATATGTAGAAGGAAGATGTTGTGTCTTATGCGTGTGATGCATCTTAGAATTTCTCTTAGATTCAAAAGAGTGATGATTAGGAAGTGGGTCATGAAGATATCTTAATCTTATAAATTTAATTGATGAGAGGTATAGATTGCTTATGAGGGGAATAAAATTGAATATAATTGGTATCATTGAGATTTTGGATGGCATTGCAAAGCTTGAAGATTTTTAGTAAAGTTCCCAATACATATTTGGAAATCAAACTAGGCATTAGAGTCAAAAGTACTACCATGAGGCTTACTTGAATAAACCTCAATAGGAGTGAGAGATATAAGTTTAAACTCAAGTAACTTTTGTAAGATTGCATGTAGTAAGTAACGAAACCATGTGAATTTCCATAAATGAGCAACTTGTAATTTTGAAGCTTTATACATTGATATATGGAGTTAACAATCACATTAGATTTAGTTTTGTTATCATTAGGTTTATCTTTATAGTTATATTTTCCTCTAAATTTAGAGGTAGATGCATCGGGAGCAGTAAACTCATACTTAAATTTTTTTATTGTGAGGAACTTATCCTCCCTTTATTTTAAAGTATGAAATAGCTCATCAAAGGTTAAATATTTGTCAAACATAACAAATTATTGCAAAGGAGATAATCGAGTGAGTAAATAGATTTTGAAGTTGATTGTTTGCAAGGATATTAGTCATCTTAGTAAGCATGGTGTTATATTAGAATACATAGTCATTGAATAGTTCATTACAAATTTGTTGTAGTTTATCCATTTGATCATACGAAACTATGTCACCAATATTGATATAGAAGAGTGCAACAAATTGATTAGCCAAAAGATTGAAAAATCGACATAGTGAAGAGGTAGATCATAGAACAAAACCATTGTAAAGAATAATCTTATGGGCTTCAAGGAAAAACTCAATAAGAAGTAGATCATTGTAATCATATTATAAGCAAGCAATGTGAAAGGATAAAATATGTTGCTTGAGATTACCTTTAACCTCATAGATAAGAAGCTTAAGAGACACAAACCCTAAGGGTAGAGTATAAGATTCCACTTCAAGTGTAAGGGGATTATGAAGAAATTGAGAAAAATCCGTAATATTAGAAGGTTTGGATACACCTTTCTTTAATTGTAATACTTTAGTTTACAAATCATCTATAATATGCTCAAGGGATTTTGTAGTAAAAGAAGAGTGTGAAGTTTTATAAGTGTTTACAAGAGATCGACAATAGTAGTAGATATTGGAATAGAAATTGTAACATGATGAATAGGAATATGATATTCCCTCGTAGATATAGGCACAATATATGTGGAAATAGTATATGTAGTGATAGGATTATAAATAAAAATATGTTCAAAATATTGGATACAAGACTCTTAGATGCATCCAAGTTATTTTATTCATCCCTAGCTATATAAAGGAATGCATTAATATGTTGAAGATTTTGATTTAGAATTGATGTAAATTATTATTCATCCTCCTCAGTAAAGTAATGATGTTAAACTTCCCTTGAAAAGGATTAGTAAAGGCAATCATAACAAAATGGGTGAAGAGAAATGGTAAAGAAGTAAAGGGGAGGGATTATCAATAAGAGCACTAGAGGTAGGAAAGGGTGTGGTATCATGAAATAAAGGCCTAGTGTCACAAGTAATATCTAGAGAAGCATCATTGATATTAACATGAAATTAATTTGTATCATCAATATGAGAATCATGTGTAGTATTTACAATAGGAGCAAGAGTAGAGTATGCATTTGTAACATTTTCCATTTCAATAGGAGGTGTGCAATCATTGAAAAAAACCACTTTATCATTTATAAGAGAAACATAAGTACTATTGGATTGATCATCATTTCCATTCTCATAGTTTCACTCAATATGATTATCATTATAATAGGAATCATTTGTATTCTTAAGACTAGGTACAATTACAGTGCAGTCACGAGTAAGGGAAGTCTCAAGGATAGAAGATGAGTTAGTTCCATTTATTGAAGAAGAAATAATTATAGGAGGTGAGCATGGGGATTTTGTGATTTATTCATAGTTATGGTTGTGTCATAACATGGATATGATGGTCTATTATAAGAAATAAAATGCTTAGTATGTGATACAAATAATAGATTCCACATATTATGGTTCCGCATCGTGGGGATAAATATTTGTTATAACTTATGATAGATAATATGTTTATATGAAGGGGTGATTTGAAGGAACACAAGAAATTATTGAGTGGAGTAACTCATGAAAGAAAAAATGAGATGAGTAGGCCCAAAAGTGTTTTTAGAAAAAATATATGTCAAATTAATAAAATGATTTTTATAAAAATAGATGATGTAGTCATTTATTTGTACTCAATTGCCTAGGCATGCTAGAACTTCATTAGATAGAATTGAATGCTCACCCAAAGCACGCAAAGCCTACCAAGTCCCTCCTTTATGTTGTCTTGTTAAGATGTTAGCATGCATGTTCATGATTACCATTATCAAGCATACATTTAGATGTAGTTCATTACAAATATAACAAGGAAACACATGTAATAAGAAAATATAACATATCAAAATAGTACTAAGATCAATTACATTAGGTGATCACCATATTCAGATACATTGATTACCATAATCCATCCACAATAATCCATTACATTAAGTCATCAAATAATAAAAGATGGATACATTACAACTACTATCACACAATCATGCATGCTAGTATATTAGGGCAACATAAATCTCATTACATTACATGGTCATGGTGTCCAAAACTATGTAGATCAATACATATTTATAGGGGTAGAGAATTTCCCTTAATGCCCATGCATCTCAAAATAGACTGCATGCCCAAAATAGCCATGTGTTATCCATCGCCTACTTTTACAAAGAGGATAATAATAGATTAATCTATAAATAAGCTCTACTTTAATCTTATTATTAGTGTAGTATATGCATGACCTTTGATATCCACTTTGATCCTAAAATAGCTCTTTCTTGGCTGTGAAGTCTTCATGATTTTATCTTTTTTCGCGCACTCCAACCACTTTTCCTATTTTTAGCCTGTAACACGCAAAATTGGCTAAGTCTTGGGATTTTATCTTCTGGGTGTGTGCCTCCTCAACCTAATCTTGCGCACACGCACCCCACTTGCACACCTTAACTCTCCATGCACTCTTCAAATACTTAGTCAATTATTACCAACCCAACATTACCCCACACTAAATACATTATTGTCCTCAACAATGGGGTTTCTTAGCTTATCTCTCCAAATATATAGAAGAATAAAGAATGACTAGGAAAGAATGAAAGAATAGAAGGAATAAAAGAGTAACCAACCTGCTTCACTCCTAGGTGGTAGTATAAGTTTAGGGTAATCCTTATTAATATCAACCTCTAATTCATTCCATTCTCCTAGCCCTTTCTTGGCTTTATCAGGGACATCTCCAAGCACTTCATTCATCTCTTCTAGGGTCATATCTTCACCCTTATTCTTCAATTCCCTTATCACTCCAACCAACCCTAAAATCATGCCCGTTTATGAAGTCCATCTTTCACATGACTAACTTCCCCATCTCATTTATTATTTCTTCATGGGGGTCCCTAGCTGCCTTGAGTGCATCACACGTATTTTCTACCATTGCTAACTTTCTCCTCTGGGCCGTGGATTCATCCTTCTTAGTTGCAAGGACTTCATTATCTTCCTATAATGTCCTTGTCTTGAGGATATTTTATGGATCCTCGCAGATTTTCCCACTTCCCATCCTACTTTCTTCAATTCATACTTTAATGTTTGGAGTATGGCGTTATACTCTATAATTCTATGCATAATCAATTTCTTAGTTCTTTTTCCTTTCTAGTGAAACACTTTCTTGTGTCTCTTCCACATAGCCAGACTCTTCTTGAGAAAAAGTTGGACGTAATCTTGTAAAAAGTGCAAATTTGAGGGTTAGATTTTATTTGTCTATTCATAAAACTCTAGATGTGCCTCCAAAATTTCACCTTCAATCTCCGTAGCAAAATCTAGAATCTCTATTTCCATTCCTTATCACTCCTACGCGCCTCAGCCTAATTGCTCAATTTTTCCTTCATATGCTTATTGTCTTCCATCACCATCTTGAGCATGGTTACCTTGTCTCAGGTTTATCGCACATCAACTCGCTCTACCATCTTAGTCAAGGCATTACTTTCTGTTCATCATTAAATTCAATCGACTTTCACCGTCATGTGTGCCGCTTGGGCTGCCTTTTTCATCTTCCTCTTGACACATGATTCTTACTTAATATAAAATTATGGCTCATCCATATGTGGTTTCATGGTCCATAATAGTTGCTTCCTTGTGTGCATATTTACACCTTGGTATCTATCAACTCCCATCCATATAATTTTTCAGGCACAAGGGTGCTCTGAAACCTTATGCGAGATGATATTTGAAGGATCATTAACATACCCTAAGTCAATATTTTTCAAAATTTCTTCTCCTTTACCCCTACTAGTCTACCTTCCCTTAAGAATATGTGTTTTGTATCCAAAATATGTCCCCCATATATTGTATCCTCATGCCCTCTTGACGGCTCACCTACGCTCTTGTTTCTCCTCCTCTTCTCCTATGGGGCCTTTTTCTTCATTACACTCATTATACAGATCTATATTTTGCTAAGTATCTTCTTATCTAGTCTCCTCTCCTCCTTCCACATCAATAGCTGATGTGGTATTAATATTGCACATAGTCTCATCTAATAATTCTTCTTCGCTATCACCCCTAGGAACATACTTCCACCTTCTCTTTTTATTCTTCGTTGGACTTGGTTCCACTGAGGGATAGTCTTGGTGATCTCCTTAATAGATGAGAGGGTCCCACACCATTGAAATATGTCCTAGTTCTTCTCAAAACTCTTCTAAATCCCTGGTCCTTCATTCGCCTTCTTCTTTCTCTGTCTCCTCGGCATCAATTTCAATTCTCACTTCCTCTTCTTCTTCTTACCTAGGAGGAGTACTTTCACGTGGCCTCTTGACACCTAGAGTTGGTTGTCTCCTCGTGCCAAGCTCTAGTATGCCACTATCTTCCTCCTCCTCCTCTCCATTATTAAATTCTTTCTCATTTGTACCTGTGGGGATGGGTTCATTCTCTACACTATGCCAACCGTATGTTTTCCTTTGGGTGGCTCAGGGAGCTTGAACTCATTTTCAATATATTTTCCATCGACTAACTTGGGCTTAAGATAAAGATATACCTTAGCCGCACCCACCTTCCCAATTTACAAAGTCATAGAACTTATCATAATGTCATAAAATATCATCGTTTCAATATATGCAGACTTACCCGGATAAACATAAGTCTTTTGGAGAGTATGGTACTTGTAGTCAACTTTATCTCGTATCAAATATCGGTTTTGCATGGGTCTAAGAATCGTTAAAAGAATCTTGGAAGTAGTGTGAAGTGAACACATAGGGAACTTACACCAAGGGCCCCATTGACCATTCTTCATTCTGAACCTACTAACATAGTAGTGCTGAAACACCACAAATTCTACTTCTCCATTAACCATTGTAGGTAGGTCCTTAGGTATGTGCCACTCATGTTCAAAGGCTTCACGCATCCTTCTATACCACATCTCCAGCATATTCTTGTATGCAATGCTTGTGGACCCATCACATGTATACTTGGAAAATATTTTAGCAAGTGACTTCTTCTCCTTTGGGTACTTCCAAATTTGATCCGTTTGGCCATCTGGAACCCCAATCTCTGTGAACAAAATGGAAAAATGATAGTGCCCCAACTGATTTTATCCCCCTTGTGTGCTTCCTCAATGATGCTCTCTACTATAAAGGCTGCAAGATTGTAGATAGTACCTTGCACCATCTTCTTTGCAATATACAACCACTTCTTATTTACCATGCCCCATCTTTCCTGGCCATTAAATTTTGTTAACAAATGAGCAGAAATTTTCACAACAGGGTTGGTTACCTTGGATATGGGCATCGCACACCCTTATTTATAGTACACCAACTCTAGAGCAATTGCCTCCACACCTAATTCATCATCTAGGTCACTATAAATATAGATTCTTGAGCTCCTCAACCCTGTAGTTCATGATGAATGATGTGGTGAGTCATACTCATCTACTAGCAAAGTAAAATAAGTCCTTGTGGACCCTTGACATTAACCATTGATAAAGCCCCTCTAGTTTTCCAAAGTATGATAGCTCGTAGATCTACAAGACCCCATTTTAAAAAAAAGTCTTATTCCCTTTCTCATCATAAATGGGTTTGTCATCATCCGCAATCCTTAAATCTATCTTCTCAACCAGTTCCTTTTTGATTTGGTCTAAGTTTGTAGTGGTGTGATGATTGTAATCGATCACCTTGATTTCTCTGACATGGGAGTCCTAGTTGTGTCCCATGATGAATCCTTTAGGGTATTGCATCTCTCTGAAAATTTTTTTTTAAGTACTTCTTCAACTTCAACTTCTACTTTTTTTCTTCTTCTTTCCTCTATTGGATGCTCCAGGTGCTCTCTTGGGTGCCATTTTAATCCTTTCAAATTATCCTTGCATTTTTCTACCTCTGCAACTCCAAATTCATGTGCCCTAGCTGTAGTGTTGTTTTCTCAAACCCTAACCCTTCGAACTCTCTTCTCACATGCCTCCAACTAGCTCAAACACCTTCTTGATGGAGCTTCACCACGACCGTGTCCAAGAATCAACTAGTTCGCTATTTTACTCATTTGCACTCACACTTTGTGTTTGATCGCACTTCATAGCTCAAAAAATCAAATATGCAAGGTAAGAATGAACTTGTATGCACCCATTTTATATATTTTGCAAAAATTCCTACATTAATTACTCCTCACCTACCACCATACTTTAGCTTTAATGACATTTTTTTGCTTTTTCCACACCCTAGTCATAACCTTTGACACGCCTACTACTTCTTAGCCATAGACCTCCTTACGCATGCCTCCATGTACTGAAGTACGTAAACCTCTATGCCTCATACCAAGTAGTTTCCCATGCTGCTACCCACCTTGCGTTACACTGTGTGATCATCCTTATACACGTGGTCTTCAATCTAAGAAAATTTTGTTAAAACCACCTCCATTTTGAGAGCATGCAACACATTTCCCCTATATGATATCTAAACTTCAAATCTCATTTCAAATAGATTACTTTTTCCTTGTATCTACTCCACCCCACACTAAAAGTATGCGTAGTCCTCTGTGCATGAACTCAAAAGATAGTAATCAGCTTCTTGCATGCAAACACGCTTATTACAACAAGACACCAAACTAAATTGACAAAGCATAACAATGATGAAAGGAAACACATGAAAGGAAATATAATCTAAATGATAATACTTCCTTACTAAAAACACCAAGAAGACTTATTTAAAGTAGGGCTTCATCCTACTCCCATTGATGTAGGATTTATCTGGGTGTGGACTTGTTCAACCTCTTCTAAGTGGTCCTATATGCCCAAAGTACAATAGATACTTTATCATTCATATTTTCTTCCACCATACACATGCTAATGATGTGTTCCCATAAGAATCTTGCTGATGTTACCATTGTATAATCCTTTGTAGATGTTTCTTGACTTACCTAGTTAGATAATTTATATAATTTATGATGTAGTGCGCACCAGTCCTACTCGTGGGTGGTGAAATAAGACCCACAAAGTCAATCACTCACTTCTCAAAAGGTGCAACACTTGCAATATGCCACAACAACATCTCATATTTGTGTCCAGGATTTCTAAGGTGTTGACAATGATCACATAACTTGACATATTCCTTAGTATCCTTATACAAGGTCTCCCACCAAAGTCCAACCATTAGAATCTTGCATGCGGTAACATCACCTATAATTGACCACTATGATTCCACTCATGAGATTATTCCATAATAGCCTCGTGCTCTTGACCTAGAACACACTAGCACAAAATTTCATCACGAACCAACTTGTATAAATCTCCACCAATTAGTTGATAAAGCACCACATGTATGACAAGATGATTCTTTTCTAAAGTCTTCATTCCCTCAGGTGCCTGCCTAGTGCACAAAAATACGGAAATGTCCTCTAGTTCTATGGGTGTGTGGTTCAATCTAAATAACTGTGCATCTGGAATTTTGTTCTTAATGATCTATGTGTCCTCACCAAATTGATCCTTGATAAATGATCAGGCCTTGAATTACTTTTTCCTTATTTTACAACAACTGTAAACTCAAATTCTTGAAAAAGAAGGATCCATCTACATATGCACCCTTGTAAAACATGCTTATTGACCAAATACTTGAGTGCCATATGATCTGTAAAGAAGATAAATGGTGTTGCCAACAAGTATTTTCTGAACTTGTGTAGCGTGTAGATCATGGAAAAATCCTTGTGCTTAGTAGTTATATAATATTACTCCGTGGGCGTTAAATTCCTACTTGAAAGCAAATAGGATGATCCACCTGATTCCTTCATTGGGTTGTGCCAATACCGCACCAATTTCCATGCCAGAATTATTAACATGGACATGAAAAGGTTTTTCCCACAAAGGAAAGTGCAAAATAGGTGTAGTTGTCAGCCTTTCCTTTAATGTTTTAAACACCTACTACTACACATCACCCCAATAGAACTTTCCTTTGACTTTCAATAATTCCTCCAAGGGCACATAAATCTTCACATACCATTTAATGAACTTCTTGTAATAGCCTGTATGTCCTAGGAATCCACGCACCTCACTTTGATTTGCAGGTTCTTCTAAACCCAAGATAATAACTATCTTGACTAGGTCTACAAATAAGACTTCCTTGAAAATTATATGTCCAAGTAGGGTACCAAAAAGGTGTAGAAAAGATGCACTTCTTAATGTCAAGGAGACATTGATTGATTACACCTCTCAAACATAAGCCTTAGATTGTCACAATGGTCTTTAACTAACCCATAAACTATCCATTTATCTAAATATACCTGCAAGAACTTATGGATAAAGTCCTGAAAATTCTGCACAATAATGCATGAGAACACTATTGACACATTCTTCAATCCAAAGGGCATCACTGTATATGTAAAACTACCCCACTCAGTGGTGAAAGTAGTCTTCTCATAATCTTCCTTTTGCTATGCATACTGGTGATACCTAAAAACCCATATGTAAAAGAGTAAATCTCATGCCCAACAACTCCCTCAAGGATTTCCTCTGTGAATGGGGTGGGAAAAGGATCAATAACACATGAAACATTAAGTTCTCTATAGTCCACAAAAATACTTATCCTCTCATCCTTCTTAATGCTTATTACCATGGGGCTAACCCATTCAAATTCCTCAATAGGCTCAATTATACCAGATTTGAGCATCTTGTCAATTTCTTCCTTTACCTTCATGCACATATTAGGATTCATCCTATAAGGCCTCTTCCTAACCATGCGTGCGCCTTATTTTAGTTTGATTTTCATCTCACCTAAAGAAGGGTGTACTCCCTTTAACTCATGATAGCCCCACGGAAATAAGTCTTGAAAGTCACACAATAATTCAACAACCTTTGCCACTTCATGTTCCGATCTATACTCCCCAATAATGGCCTCCTTAGGCTCTACATTTGTACTAATGTTAACCTTCTTTGTCTTCATTAGGGCATGATACGCATGTACTTTCTCATCTTCCAGGTCCATTACCTCACACATACCTTTAGTGTGGTTAACATCCAGTATATCCACTTCCTCATCATCAATCATGTACACCAATTTTCCCTTTTTATTTTTCTTTCTAGGTGTGAACCATCTCTTCTTCATCTATTTCCTCAAGATCTAGGTGTGCCTCAAGATCAAGTTCTCTAAATAGTTCCAACATTAGTTTTTACCTTCACATTATCTCCCAATGTAAGGTGCTTCATAATTTGTAGTGCTTCATTGACCGGAGGCTTAGTAGAAAAATAATCAAAAGTATGAATCATACCTGAGGTCATCTCTTACCAATTAGCAGTCTCCTTTTAAACTTTGCATGGACATACCATGTGCGTGCATAACCGTGTAAGGTGGATTAGAACTTATGTACCCAAAGTGATGGTGGTAAAGTCTCCCTGCCCTATGATTAAGATCTCTCACACTCATTGGACGTGATGAGAGGTAGAAGACTTCCCATGAAATTCACATGTTTGTGTAGGTACATTGTTCCTTAGAAACATGGTAAAAAAGTGATTCTCACTTCTCGCCATTCCAATAGGTTATCTATGTGTGTTACCCACGGTGCGAACTCTTGTTCACACAAAGTATAAACCAAAATTTCTTCTATCCCCCTCATTATACTAGTAAGTCTCCATGGCGTGCAAAAATGTATCGATATTCCCTTCACCAGTATACCTTGGCACCTATTAACTCCCAACCAACTCACCATGTGCAATATAATCATCCGGTCACTTGTCCTTTCACCTCACACCCAACCATTTCGTACATTCCATGAGCCCAATTTTCACAGAAACACTTGTAGTGTCACTTACTGAGACTACATGTCTTCCCAATGAAGTACACATTCTTTGGATGGTTTAAATTCTTTGGATCACACCTTTGAGTGAACAAAAATTCTATTGAACTCTTTCTTCACTCAAGGGCTCAACATAAGGATCTTCCTTCTTATTGAGGAAGGGTATAATCATGTGCTCTTCTCATTCTCAAAGCTGATGTATCTCTTATTAAAGGGTAGGTTTGCCTTATTCGCATAGCACCTAGGGCCATCCAAGTAATCTTTGGGAAGTTTTCTTCTTCAGAAAGCTCCAATACCTCAAAGTCCCAAGTAAAGCTGGACACCCTGAATTTTAGTAGTTGCATCCTTGAGTAACCCAATTGGAATGGCCCTAGTCTCTTTTCATGTATAACACATTTGTCGATACTTGCACAATAACCAACCATCAATTATTGCATCAAGTATAATCTCTTTGTCAAATTCATGATTCTAAGGTGGTATATTTGCATGAAGTATATGTCTTTCACACTCAATTACAACATGTGGTACCTTTTCTTATAGCCATTACCTCAATAAAGGAATGATGTTCTCCTGGCAAAACATCCTACATACCTCTTTCAAGTCATCCACATCCTTTCATGACTTCAACTTCCTTGTATGATCCCTGTCGTGTGTTTGCTCCTTTAAACAATGTATTTATCAATCAATTGCCCTGATCACTTCCATGGTATCCTGATAAACTTCCTTTTGGTATGGAACATCTAGATACTTAGCATGTATCACTTCTTCCCTTGAAATAATTGGTTTAATCTTTGGAGGCTCATGTGCATGTAACCTTAGCATGTGTGGTAACTTTAATAATGCAATTTAGGATCGGGGTTTTCTTTGACATCCACTGATCAATAACATGCTAAACCTTAATCATCCATTCACCCTTTTCCTATTTCTTATTCTTACTCATGTGCTCATACAAATCTAGGAATTCTTCTAACTTATGTAAATTTCCACACCATGAGAAAGTAATGTTCTGAGGGCACTCATGGTGATAATGATTAGGGGATCCATAAGTATAACAAGTTCCTCATGGAAATCTACCTCTACCGCTACCACGATCTCAGCCTCTATATCCCTCTAAAGCCACTATTCATGTTACTTCCATTTTCATGCCCTTCATTGTTATGGCCTTCATGCTCCTTTGATCCATTAGACACACTCATTTGGTGTACTCATTTCTTAATAACTTTGGATGTAATCAATAAATTTGTGTTTAATGGTGTCATGGGTGTGGGATTTGTACATCTTGTAGTACATAAATACATTCTTTGTAAGTGCACGCTACAAAGAGGAAATATCGACATCATGATTTAGGTTAAAAAAGCTCACAATCCAACAATAGTGTTGCACCAACCTTCGTGGGCAATCATCTTTAGTATGTCCTTCTACTTCAAAATCTATACACTAAACTCCACTACATGTCTCATGAGATGAATTAGCTGAAAGCTTCTCCAGTTGCTTCGCCATGATTGTAATCTATGCATCAAAAAATAGATTTACTCAGTATAACACTTCCAACAACCTCGGTGCATAGAGTGGATTCCAAAGCCTCACACGGGTCTAAAAAATTCTTATGAGATAGTGCTTGTTTGAAAGGAGTCAACAACCCAGAAAAACCATGTGCATGACTCAAATGAATGTCGAAGATAATTTAGACAATAGGGTCTTGAAACACGTGTCATAATCCCATGCACTTTTAGCCATTCCTTATTTAATGTCTTTGAGTGTGTTGATACTTTTATGCTCAAACTTTAGAATATGGAACTTAGATAGAAACAAAAAGTGTAAAGCATCATAATACACCTACAGTCTAATGTGGATCATAATTTCTATACCCACTATGTGTGTGCCTTTGAAGAGTATTAGAAAACTAAATTGATTTTGTATTTGAGGTTGTAATTCCTTTAGCGCACCATAGTAGCTCACACTTGTGCACATGCGATGTTGAATATTCAATTCCTCTATATTCTGGTAAGTGGAGAGAAATCTCATAATACACTTGCTAAGGTTGATGTGGGGGTTGTTGGGGATGTGGGCCTTGTCCTCTAGAACCATTAGTATTTCATCCACCATGAGAACCTCTTGATCCGCTTGATCCTAATTCTCCGATCCACCTAACCATCTGTAGTAGGCACCAAACTAGTGGATGTACTTCCCGCATCCGAATGATAGTTCTAAACATAACTCCAACAAGATGTGAAGTTGTATTACTTCCAGATATATTCCGAATATTTTGTGTGCCCACACTTTGTCTTGATGACGCGCTAGAAAATATTCCTCCAATCGGACTTCAAACAACAATACTATTGCATTTCCACGTGTATACTATTAACTCTATCTCTTAAATTTAACACAAATTGATACCTACTTGTCTCTACTTCCTTACTCACACTAGTCTACTTCTCAATGACTACTTCTAGAACTGGAACACCGAGGCACAAGGGATAGGTCACCAAGTTGGATCAGATGTGTGCCTACGTGACGTGCTCTCATCCAAATCGAAGGGGATTCTCTATTGTGCTTACCCAATGTCAGGAGAACCGGATGATGCAGCTCCTCATATTCCATGAGATATTCAAATCCTTCATGAGCCATCTCTCTCCTAAACTCTAGGGACTCCTCAATCTCCCTTTGTTTCATAATTTACCTTTCTCGTGCTTCATTATATTTGAGCCATCTTTCTTTTCTTTCCATTGCTGCCGCTAGGTCCACCATCTTCACCACGCCTACTCCTTCCCCTGCACACGTGGGGTTTAGCTAAGCCATAGGGAGGTGTTCCAAATCAACTCTATCATCAAGATATTGATCGATAAAGGTATAGTGTGCAAGTAAGATCCTCTGGGTTCATGCAAGAACTAGAACTCAACTTCTTTAGGACAAAAATATGTGGAAATAACATACTCCAAAATATAACTATGTAATTCTCCAGCCCACCAACGATCTAGTGAGCTCTAGTCTGCTCCACATCAACATCAATAAGAGTTAGGTAATCTTTCTACATCCAAAGCTTCGACCTATAACTCCAACACTTCCTTATTGCATATGTTGACAACCACTCATACAATTCTACTACATAGATGCAAAATAAATTCTCATAAAGTGCATCATACAAATTGTCTTACACCCATCTATGTGCATTAAACTCTGGTCCAGTGTTGTATCGTTATCCATATTTCACCCCCGGGTGAAATATTGATCAGCCACGACTCTGTGTGAGAAGAAACGACTTTGTCGCGTGAATCCATGCCTTAAATCTATTTGACGGACTCAGGCAGGCTCTAAAATAAAAAGGGAAAAATTCAGTGTTTGAGCCCGAGTCAAACCAAAGCGGGGAGTCAGAGACAAAAGGTGAAGCGCATCCACCAGCCAACAAAAGGGTGCCACATGTCCAAGTGGAGAGCGGGGCCGTGAGAGTTTTATGGATTTTTGATTCTCGTAGAAAGGGAAAAAGATAACTTCATGGGCCTGATATTTGTTCCAATCAGGTACCACGTGTCCCATATCAAAAGGGGACCCATTCTTCAAGTTTTATTTTTTCCCTCTGTCATATTAACTCCGATACAAACTTCGAGGGATATATCTTTCACCTCAGGGCTTAAAATATTACAAATCGATGCCATTGAAAATATCTCAGCCGCGCCACGCCATGGAGGTCTTAGACTTTAATTTTGAGGAGGTTAGGTAAAATAAAAAAGGAGGAAATGTCTTTGGGCCTTCAATGCATGATCCATCTATCTCAACAACCAGATCGGATTCGATCTGTTTCCACCCTTTCCTCTTGAGCGTCGAACCAAGGATTGATGCAAGAAAGATGGATTTGTTATCGAAGCATTAACATCGGTGGTTGAGTTCGGACCTGATTTTCCCACTTCCCTCTCTCTTTCTTCTCCAATCAAATCTATAAGTATGAAGGTAATAGTCATTGTAAAATTTGTTGTTCATTCTTCTTCCTGCCCCCTCTTTTTTTCTTCCCCTAGATGTGTTGGTGCAAAATCACAAGCACCCACGGGACTCTGCAACACGATGGGTTGAAAGTCTCAAACGGCGATTGCACAACATGGAGCTTTTCCCAAGTGTGGGACCTCGCGAAATCGGAAAAGCTCTCCGGATGAAGGCCGGCTCCTATTCCTCTGTTCAGATGCACCAATAAAATGCAGAGGATTTACTAAAAACCTAATCTAATTTGCCAAGGAGACAGGGTAGAGAATGCATAAAAATAAAACCTAAACTACGGAGGTGATGCACCGAGGAATGTTGAACACTTGCTTTGCAAAAATAAACACAGACCACATAGATGCAATACAACACCATGCACAGGCAACCAAAATGCAATGAGAGATCAAAATAACAACAATGAATACATGAGAGGGTTTAGAATCAATCACGAGACATATATACATTGCTCAAAGGTCGATACAAGATACATTACGGTGGCCAAGAGGCAAAAATGGCATTACAATCCATATGGGAGGCTTGAAACTCCACAATTCCTCTTGCAAGCGGGAGAGAAGGGAGGATGAAAAGAGAAATGCCCAACCCTTGAAAAAGAGCCACTCTGGCCATATATAGGGAGAAAATGGGAGAGAGAGAAAACCGGAGTTTCCCACAACTACCTCCAAATTGCATTTAACTCATTTCTTCATGGTGGTAGTAGGTAAAACCCAACAACCTCGAAAAAAATGGCGAAGCTGTGACACTGCGTCGGGATTTTGCGCTTTGTCGGTTCGGGATTCCCTCGTGCATTTGCATCGGGCTTCGGAGGGTGCTCGACATGCTTCTTTTTCATGTTCGCATGCTTCCCGATGTCGAGACCCATTGCTTTGATGTCGTTTTTGGAGACCCGACGACATATTCCTTTGCACATGCGGGTTTTTCGAATACATATTTTCTTTGATGTCGGGTTTTGGAGACCCCCGAGCATATGTTGTTCTACCATGTTTCTCCGCCTGAGACCCGATTCCTTTTGAGGTCGGGTTTTGGAGACCCGAATACATATTTTCTTTGATGTCGGGTTTTGAGACCCGACATGTTCTCTGCACCATGTTTTCTTGTAGACCCGATTCCTTTTGCGTCGGGTTTTGGAGACCCGACGACATCTTTTCTTTGTTGGCGGGTTTGGAGACCCCCTCGACATATCTTTGCTTCTTCGGGTTTTGAAGACCCAGACATATCCCTTTCAAAAATTTGTCAAACATGTTTTGAAGACCCCGACATATTCTGCGCGCCTGAAGAAACCTGATTTGTTTCCCGATGCCGAGACCCAATTTTGACACGTGGCGATCTCTCATTGGTCGCGGGCCATGCGGGCCAAACTTTCCATTTTGACCTTTTGACCAAAACTTGGCCAAAAATCCAACTTCCCCCGACGCCCGCCATCTCCCCTGGGACACGTGGCAGCACCCCATTGGCTGCGGGCCAAAATTTCAAAATTCTCCCATGCGCCAAACACTTGGTAATTTTTCACTCGCTCCCCCTCGACACGTGGTTCCGATTAGCCGCGGCGGGCCGCGGGCTAAAATTTCCTTTTTGATTTTTGTCCAAAACTTGGAACTTTTCCAAGTTTTCCTCCGCACTCCGCCACTTCCTGGGACACGTGGCGGCTTCCTATTGGCTGCGGGCCTCTTAGGGAAAATTTCCCACAAAAACTCCGCCGAGCCATAACTTGAAAAATATGAGGAGTTAGGAGGAAAATTTTACCTTTCCGGAAAGCTGATAAAAAGCTCTATCCAATGGTGCCATTTCCAGAAACTTTTGAGTGCCTGATAATCAAAAAATGGAGACTGAGGCACAAGAGAAGGGGAACAAAGGAGTTGGCCATAAAAATGAGCAAGGGGGGCATATTTTTGACAACAATTTGGCGACTCAGCGGGGTCATCTGCCTGCTAGATGAAGATACCAGTTGCCTGAAGCATCCATTGGGCATGGAGTCATAAGCAAGCCTCTGATCTGAAATTTGAAACTTCCCCCGAGCCACTTGAAACCCGTTGAACTTAGAGTTGTTCTCACCAAAATGCCACCGAAATGAACTGTGCCAGAGCAAAACCAGCAACACCAAAAACTATGTACAAAACTGAAAATCATACATGTCCCAAATGGAACATGCAGAGTGTGCACAAGCACTTCTTCTGCTGAAAGCAAGCCTACCTACTCTACTCTAACTGGAAGCAAAGGCAAGCTAAACAAACCCTGCAACTGGTTGTGCAAAATAGCTTCCTTTCTTCAAAATTGGCAGCCATGCAATTGATTTGGCACTGATCATGGCTGTTTGGATGAGTGGGAAATCAACAAGAAGCTGGTCTTCCACCCAAATCATCAAGGTGTCAGCTGAAAACAAATCCAATACCTCTTTTAGTTGCTCTGCATTTGGATTGAAAAGGTATGGCAGCTGATCCTTGGTACTCTGTAACTCACCCTCATGCTCAGAAGCAAGCATGACCGGTTGTGGCTTCTCCTTTGGCTCCAATGAAGCCAAATACCTGATTGGGCAAGGTCTGATCCATTTGATATGCCCATAGCTCTGATTTTCTACTCCAAAAATGGAGTTTTCTCGTAGACCCTCTTGAATGGATGATGTGGAAGAAATGGTGGAATCCTTCTGTCCTTTCTCTTCCTCCAATGAAGAACATGGAAGATTAAAATCTTCCAATTTTGATTCCAAAGAGCTGCTATAAGATGCGGGCTGCTGCAAATGAATGCTCTCCTTCATGACAGTAGGCTCTGGTGTTTGGAATGTGGATGATGAAAGAGAGAATGGTGAAAACTCAACCGGCTCTTCTCCATCAAAACAGTCCTCCAAATCGGATGTAAACTACCTCATCATTGTCCTGCTTTGCTCGTGTTCAACTTCTCCCATGGTGTCCTCTTGATCGCAACTTGACCACCATGGTTTCCTTCACTCTCCAATATTGAGTTTGAGAGATCAAACTCTCTTCTTGATTAGAACTTGGGAGAGGTGAAGTAGAAAGAAGAACTGAAGGTTCTCCTGTAGCCTGCTTTGTGCTCAGAGCCCTTGGATCTGCACTTTTCTCCTCCACAACTGGGATGTGCTCCTCTTCTTTTGCCTTTGGAGCAGCTTCTCCCTCCTCTATTACTCGAAGGCAATCTTGCTCTTGATATAACTCTTCCTCCAGCATGAAGTTTTTTAAGTCAAACTCTTCAATCTGCTGCTCTAGAGGACAAGTTGGGGCTGCAAGATCTTCTTCTTCTGCTGCAACAAAATCAGTCCTGACCACCATTTGTTCAACCTTAGCCTCTTCTGTAGGCTTTACCAGCAAAGGGATCTTCTCAATTCCAAATTTAAGAGCCAAACTTACTAAGCTCTTAATCATTTCTTCTTTTCCTGGCTCTTCCTCTTGCTGTCCTTGATGACTGATTTTTGCAATTTCTTCTTCCCCACATGGAATTGGGAATGCAAGAGGAGGGATGGGTTGAAACTCAACTGATTTTACAATTTTTGTGGTGGTGGAGGAGTGAAACCTCTTGTTTCTTTGGAGGAGGGGGTTTTGTTAGCTCTTGTGGAGGGGATGACTGTTTGGAAGAAAAAAGGAAAGAAGAATTGAGGTGAGGTGGAAGACTGAGAGGTGGAGACATGGGATCAACATTTGGGACAGCAGATGGAGAATTTAAAACTTGACACCTACTGAGGTAAAACAGATTGGGAAAGAGGAAAAGAAAGGCATGAGATGGTGTGCTTACCCGTTGACAAGGTTGTTGAATACTCCTCTCATACACCTCTATTCCTTCGATCCACTTTGCAAGCAAAGGCAGCGTTGCAATCATGAAGTCAAGTTTCTCCTGAGGGCTGTAATGCCTTGGAAAAGGTCCCACCCATGGACAGGGTGCTCCACAACCGATTCCAAAAGCTTTCATTTGTGCTTGAGCCCTGGACTGCACCATCCCCTCCTCCATTTTTTGGATTTTCTCCAATAGACCAGCATCTTGCATCTGATGGTCTTCGTTATATGCATACTCTTGCTCTTGGAAAGCTCCATTGCCAAACTGACTTTGGCACTGCTGTTCATATGAGTATGCATGCTGATCTGGAGGATTTGTAAAACGTGTTGGAGGTGGGAAACATTGTTGTTGTTGGAAATGTGAATTCCATGATGGAAATGAAGTCATGGTTGCACAACTTCATGGAATGGAAAAGAATGAAAGAGATGGAAAGAAAGATGGATGGAAATGAATGGAAATGGGTCTGCAACTCAGAGAAATGGGTTGCTGATCAGATGGAGTCGCCAGATGTGTTTTTGAATATGCCTCTAAAAGGCTGGATTTTGCCAAGTTACACACCAAACCTGGCAATATTGAAATAGAGATTAAAAATTTGAAGGACCCGGAGGATGAAGTCTTCAATTCGGAACTCATGTCATGTGTGATGCAACTCACAAGTGACAAGGATGAACCCCATGGAATCCCTGAAACAAATGCTCATGTGGAACTAGGATCATGTAATGACATATGCTGGAGTGCTTTGATGTTCTCGGACCCCGAAAACCCGAAATCCAAAAAACATGAAATTTTGAAAATCAAAATCTCAAAAAACCAAAGATACCCTTTTGAAGATTACCCTCAGATCTACCAACTGGTGAAAATTTGGCCTGTTTTGAGCAATTTAAGCCCTTGAAAAATGATTTCGGAGTTCAGCCTGGAAGAGCAAAATCCAAAATTTTAAAACTGCAATTTCTTGAGCCCAAATTTCATGAAAACTCCTTCAAATTTCATGGAATGACCTCTTGGTCCCACCGGGCGTGCCAAAACTGTTGGTGTAAAATCACAGCACCCCTGGGACTCTCGCAACACGATGGGTTGAAAGTCTCAGTGCGACTGCACAACATGGAGCTTTTCCCAAGTGTGGGACCTCGCGAAATCGGAAAAGCTCTCCGGATGAAGGCCGGCTCCTATTCCTCTGTTCAGATGCACCAATAAAAGAGGTTTACCCAAAAACCTAATCTAACTACCAAGGAGACAGGGAGAGAGAAATGCATAAAAATAAAACCTAAACTACGGAGGTGATGCACCGAGGAATGTTGAACACTTGCTTTGCAAAAATAAACACAGACCACATAGATGCAATACAACACCATGCACAGGCAACCAAAATGCAATGAGAGATCAAAATAACAGCAATGAATACATGAGAGGGTTTAGAATCAATCACAGACATATATACATTGCTCAAAGGTCGATACAGTACATTGCAGTGGCCAAGAGGCAAAAAACGGCATTACAATCCATATGGGAGGCTTGAAAACTCCACAAATCTCTTGCGAGCAGGAGAGAAGGGAGGATGCAAAGTAGAAATGCCCAACCCTTGAAAAGAGCTGCTCTGGCCAATATATAGGAAAATGAGAGAGGAGAAGAAATTCGAGTTTTCCCAACTACCTCCAAGACTGCATTTAACTCATTTCTTCATGGCGGTAGGTAAAACCCAACAACCTCGAAAAATGGCGAACTGTGACACTGCGCCGGATTTTTGCTGCTGGATCGGGATTCCCTCGCGCATTTGCATCGGGCTCGGAGGGTGCTCGACATGCTTGTTTTTTTTCATGTTCTTCCGACATGCTTCCCGATTGAGACCCGATTGCTTTGATGTCGGGTTTGGAGACCACGACATATTCCTTTGTTGGCGGGTTTTGGAGGCCCGAATACATATTTTCTTTGATGTCGGGTTTTGAGACCACCCAACATGTTTTCCACCATGTTTCCGCCCCGAGACCCGATTCCTTTTCATGTCGGGTTTTGGAGACCCGAATACATATTTTCTTTGATGTCGGGTTTTGAGACCACGACATGTTGTTCCACCATGTTTCTCCGCCCTGTAGACCCGATTCCTTTTGCGTCGGGTTTTGGAGACCCGCCGACATCTTTTCTTTGTTGGCGGGTTTTGGAGACCCCCCAACATATCTTTTGCTGTCGGGTTTTGAAGACCCCCAACATATCCCTTTGCCTTTGTCGGGTTTTCAAGACCCCCGACATATTCTCGCGCCACCAAAACCTGATTTGTTTCCCCGACACCGAGACCCAATTTCGACACGTGGCGATCTCTCATTGGTCGCGGGCCATGCGGGCCAAACTTTCCGCTTTGACCTTTTGACCAAAACTTGGCCAAAAATCCAACTTCCCCCGGACGCCCGCCATCTCCCCTGGGACACGTGGCAGCACCCCATTGGCTGCGGGCCAAAATTTCGAAATTCTCCCATGCACCAAACACTTGGTAAACTTTTCACTCCGCTCCCCCCTCTGACACGTGGCACGTTCCTGATTCGTCGGCGGGCCCGCGGGCTAAAATTTCCTTTTTTGATTTTTGTCCAAACTTGGAACTTTTCCAAGTTTTCCTCCGCACTCCGCCACTTCCCGGGACACATGGGCGTCTTCCATCTGTCGGGCATCTTAGGGGAAAATTTCCCACAAAAACTCCGCCGAGCCATAACTTGAAAAATATGAGGAGTTAGGAGGAAAATTTTACCTTTCCGGAAAGTTGATAACAAGCTCTATCAATGGTGCCATTTCCGAGAAACTTTTGAGTCCGATAATCGAAAAATGGAGACCGAGGCACAAGAGAAAGGGAACAAAGGAGTTGGCCATAAAAATGAGCAAGGGGGTCTTTTTGACAACAAAGTTGAAAATGGAGTCTAAACCTCCTTTCATGGCTCTATAATGGCATTATCTTGCCTCTTGCCCACTAACTATGTACTATGTGAACTCTTGGAGCAATAAATTCTATTTTGTGATGCATATGTCCATCCTTGCTTATTTTATCATCTCTCCTCGCCACTTGTCATTACGGGGTATCTTGTGTATATTCGATGTTTGTTCTGAGTCTTGGGAGCCGTGTTTAATGGGTTTTGAAGTGGTGTTATGTGTGAAATCTATCTCTAGTCTGTGGTGCTATCTATCCACCTTCTCCTCTACTCACCTCTCTCCACTTCAAGCGGTGAGATTGTGATCAACACTTCCCTTTTCTTGGTGCTATCACCTCATTAGTGTAGGATTTCCCTCTTTATACTTTCTCTCTCCTGTCTCCTTGGAATTGTTAGATTAGGAGTAGATAATCACATTTCCTTCCTTAGAAGTAGTTTAGCATTAGGATTAGGAAGAAGAATCCGACTTTCTCCAGGAGGGCCATCTCAAGTTTGCAAGTCCCACAACTTGAGAGATGGTCCCATGTTATGCAATCACACCAAGTGACCTTGCCTTAGAAAAGCAAATCCATAACTCATTGAGGTGATGTGATTTTACATTAATAGTTTTGGCACACCCGATGGGATAGGTCTGAAGCACCTTACCACTTAACTTCATCAAGTTCGATGTGCTCTTGGTGAAAATTTCAGCCTTTGAAGGCACTTTCAAGCATCTGGCGACTCCATCTAGTTAAAAACCCATTCCGAGTTGCAGACCTTTTCCATCCATTTCCACTCATTTTCATCCATTTTATTCTTCCATGTCTTTCATTTTCCCCATTCCATAAGGTTTTGTAATCATGACTTCATTCCCTTCATGGAACTCACACTCACAAAGCAATGTAGTCCACATCAAATGTATTTCCCAACTCCTCAGATCAACATTATAATCAAATCCAAGACCATTATGCTTACCCATATAAGCAGAGTCAAATTCGGTTTGGCCATGGAGCTTATCAAGAATAAGGGGATGCAAATGATGGTGATAGTTATGTAGAGGATGCTGATCTCATTGGAGAAGATTAAAAAAATGGAGGTTGGCTTGGTTCAACTTAGGGCAACAATTCAAACAAGGGCATTCAAGATTGGTTGAGGGCACCTTATCCATGGGAAGGCCCTTTTCCAAGACACTACAACCCTCAAGAGAAGCTGGACTTCATGATTGAAATGCTACCCCAACTTGCACAATGGACAGTGGAGATAGAGGCCTATAAACTTGGTGCAGGAAACCTTGTCAATGGGTAAATCCTACACCATTATCTGGTAATTTTCTCTCTACTCCTCAAGTAGCACCATCTCAATTTGGGTTTCAATTTCCAAGCTTCCCATTGAATGCTGCCCCAAGTGTGAAATCCATTTCTCCATCCCCTAGTCTTCCACCTCATCTTAGTTCTTTTGTCCTTTTCCCTTCCAAACAATCACCCCCTCCGAAAAAACAAGAAGTTCCACCTCCCTTCCCACCAAAACAATTACAAAGATGGTTGAACCCCAACCTACCACTCCTCTTGCTTTCCAAGCCCATGTTGGGAAGAGACTCAAGAATCCAGTCAAGGAGAACAACAAGAAGAGGATCCCAATAGAAAAGAAATGATAGACAATATGAAGAGTTGGGCTGCCAAATTTGGGTTTACAAAGATCCCTTGTTGGTTAAGCCTACAGAGGAGGCCACGGTTGAAGACTCAATGTTGGTTAGGACTGATTTTGTTGCAGCAGAAGAAGATCAAGGAAAGGAAGAAGATTAGTTATTAAGTTTCTCAGAGTATAGTGTCCACAATGGAACTTTTTCCTGAGAGAAATGTTGATCCAAGTCAAGTTGCACAATCAGCCAAGAAGAAGAACAATCAGCTCAAAGTTCCATTGGGAAGGATCAAATGGATGAGACCAAATAATAATTTGTAACAGAAGAGGAAGGAGAAGCTGCTCCAAATCCAAAAGAAGAGGAACATTTAATGGGTTGTGTAGGAGAACATTCATTTGCAGCAGTCTGCACCTTATAGCAGCCCTCTGGAACCAAGGTTGGAAGATCTTGATCTTCCATGTTCTTCAAAGGAGGAGGAAGAGAAAAGGTAGGAGGATGTCATCATCTCTCTCACACCATCCACCCAAGAAGGTCTGCAAGAAGACTCCATTCTTGGAGTTTAAATTCAGAGTAACAGGAACATCCATCGGATCAAACCATGCCCAATCAGGTACTTGGCTTCATTGGAGCCAAAGGAGAAACCAAAACCAGTCATGCCTACTTTAGGGCATGAGGATGAGCATCAAAGTACCAAGGGTCACCATCAATACCTCTAGGAGTCTAATGCAGTTAGCTTGAGGAGGTATTTTCCATTAATGTTGATACCTTGATGATTTGGGTGGAGGACCGAC
Organism: Taxus wallichiana var. yunnanensis; assembly: GCA_018340775.1. Classification (NCBI taxonomy): domain Eukaryota; kingdom Viridiplantae; phylum Streptophyta; class Pinopsida; order Cupressales; family Taxaceae; genus Taxus; species Taxus wallichiana. Next base: position 561,855,803 of record CM031242.1, on the reverse strand, counting down.
TTATTGTCATGGGCTTTTTCACTCATACAGTAACTATATTTAGCATCAAATCATTTGCATGGCTGCCCTTTTGAGAAAGGTAAGCTACTTCTCCCTATTTATAGTAGGCTTTGTTTAGCATTCTTCTCTCTGGTTAGTGTAGCAGTAGGAGTAGACTTTGTTTTTAGCAAAAGAAGTACATGTGCACACTCTCCATATCCCACTTGGGGTATGTATGATTTTCGGTTTGTACATAGTTTTGTGATGTTGTTTTTCTCTTGCATGCAGTGTATTAAATTGGCTTTTGGTGAAGATCAACTCCAATTTCAATGGGTTTCCAAGAGGCTCGAGAGGTTGGAATTTCAGTTGATTAGAATCAGTTTATAAGGCTGGAATCCATGACCAATGGATGCTTCAAGGCCATTGATCTCTTCATCTAGCAGGAAGATGTCCCCGTGAGTCGCCAAATTGTTATCCATATTTCACCCCAGGAAAAATATTAGATTAGCCACTACCCTGTGTGAGAAGAAAGAGAAGAAACGACTTTGTCACGTGAATCCGTGCCTTAAATCTATTTGACAGACTCGGGAAGGCTCTAAAATAAAAAGGGAAAAAGTCAACGTTTGAGCCTGAGTCAAACCAAAGTGGGGAGTCAGACAAAAGGTGAAGCACATCCCCCAACCAACAAAAGGGTGCCACGTGTCCAAAGAGTAGTGGGACCGCGAATTTTTTTGGATTTTGTAATTCTCATGGAAAGGGCAAAAGATAAACTGTGGGTTTGATTTTTGTTCTAATCTGTCTGCCATGTGTCCCATATCAAAAGGGGACCCATTCTTCAAGTTTTTTTTCTTCCGCCCTCCTATACAAACCCGATACAAACTTCAAGGGGACATATCTTTCGGCTCAGGGCTTGAAATATTACAAATCGATGCCGTTGAAAATATCTCATCTGCAACCATGCCATGGAGGTCTGAGAATTTAATTTTGAGGAGGTTAGGTAAATGAAAATGGAGGAAACGTCTTTGGGCCTTTAATGTAGATCCATCTGTCTCAACAACCAGATCGGATTCGATCTGTTTCCACCATTTCCTCTTCCTTCAAGGCACCGAACCAAGGATCGATGCAATAAAGATGGATTTGGGGGCAGATTTTATCAGAAGCATTAAAAAATAGTGGTTGAGTTCGACCTGCTTTTCCCACTTCCCTCTCTCTTTCTTCTCTCCGATCAAATCTATAAATACGGGCGGTATTCATTGTAAAAGTTGTTGTTCATTCTTCTTCCCTGCCCCCCTCTTATTTTCTTCCCCTAGGTCAAAAATGGAGTCTAAACCTCCTTTCACGGCTCTGTAATGGCATTCTCTTGCCTCTTGCCCACTAACGATGTACTATGTGAACTTTTGGAGCAATAAATTCTATTTTGTGATGCATCTGTCCATCCTTTTCTTATTTTATCGTCTCTCCTCACCTCTCATCATTGCAGGGTATACTATGCATATTCTGATGTTTGTTGCAGTCTTGGGAGCCATGTTTAATGGGTTTTGAAGTGGTGTTCTATGTGAAATCTATCTTTGGTCTATGGTGCTATCTATCCACCCTCTCCTCTGCTCACCTCTCTCCACTTCAGGTAGCTGAGATTGTGATCAGCACTTCCCTTTTCTTGGTGCTATCACCTCATTAGTGTAGGATTTCCCTCTTTATGCACTTTCTCTCTCCCTATCTCCTTAGAATTGTTAGATTAGGAGTAGATAGTCGCATTTCCTTCCTTAGGAGTAGTTTAGCATTAGGATTAGGAAGAAGAAGCTGAATTTCTCCGGAGGGCCATCTCAAGTCCACAAGTCCACATCTTGAGAGATGGTCCCATGTTATGCAATCACACCAAGTGACCCTACCTTAGAAAAGTAGATCCATAACTCATTTGGGGGTGTTGTGATTTTGCATTAACAAGTATCTCTGCACAAACTTGTTTTTCGTCTTCTACCCAACATTCAATGCTCTCTAAAGTCAACCGATACACCATCTATATGCAAACATCCTGTCGAGACAATTTTAAAAGAGGTCCCAAAAATGGAACCAAAATGTAGTCTTTTATTTGTACGCAATTTCCTATGCGCACTAGCACTTCATTCAGATAGAACTAAATGCTCACCTAAAGCACACAAAGCCTACTAGGTCCCTCCTTTGTGTTGTCTTGTCAATATGTTAGCATGCATGTTCATGATTACCATTATCAAGCATACATTCAGATGTAGTTCATTACAAAGTATCATAAAGAAACACATGTAATAAGGAAATATAACAAGATCAAACTAGTACTAAGATCAATTACACTAGGTGATCGCCATATTCAGATACATCAATTACTAGAATCCATCCACAATAATCCATTGCATTAAGTCATCAAATAACATAAGTTGAATACATTACAGTCACTATCACAAAGTCATGCATGCTAGTATATCAAGGCAACATAACTCTCATTACATTACACGTTCATGGTTTCTAAAACTATGCAGATCAATACATATTTATAGGGGTGGGGACTTTCCCTTCACTGCCCATGCATCTCAAAATAGATTGCATGCCCAAAATAGCCATGCACTAACAGTTGCATGCTTTTACAAAGAGGCTAATAATAGATTAATCTATAAATAAACTCTACTTTAATCTTATTATTAGCACAGTCTATGCATGACCTTTGATCTCCACTTTGGTCCCAAAATAGCTCTTTCTTGGCCATGAAGTCTTCCTACTTTTATCTTTTCTTAGGCTCATCCAACCGCTTTTCCTATTTTTAGCATGTAACATGCAAAATCGGCTAAGTCTGGGATTTTCTCTTGTGGGCACGCACTTCCTCAACTTGCTTTTACGCATGCACGCGGTGCCCTACTTGCGGGCCTCAATTCTCTGTGCACTCTTCAAATACTTAGTCAATTTTTATCAACCCAACATATGATGAATTTTACAAAACCAAAAGAGGATTTTTAGGAATTTAATTTCATTCCAAGGTATTTTCAATTAATTGTGTCTTTCACCTATTATTCCCCTTTTAAGGAAAATACATATTTTAGAATCTGAAAATTATGCTAAAAATTATAAAAAACGAAAAGAAGTTTTTGTTTAATTTTAAAAATTAAAAAATCCTCCAAGGGATATAAAAATAGATTGATTATTTTTTATTTATGTCTCAAAAGGTGCTTTGGCTAGTAAAAAACCCTAGAATGAGGTTTCTAAAATTTATGAAAAAAGAAAAAGAGGTTTTTGTTGAATTTTAAAATTAGAAAATCCAGGATATAAAAATAGATTCATTATTTTTATTTATATCTCGAAAGGTGCTTTGGCCAATAAAAAACCCTAGAATGAGGTCCTAATACGAGCACCAAACATGAAACCCTAAGGAAAAAAATCTAAAAACTAGATTTATGTCATAAAATAGATAGAAATCAAAATTTAAATATGAATACAAACCTTAAAAGATTAAGAGTTAGAAATCCTAGGGTGATAGAAGTTTGACTTGATCAATAAATAGGTTCACCAAATGATTTAACCCAAAAATAAATTCAAGTGTAGGAAAATGGGATAATTCCTTTAACTTGATTTAATATCAAGTTAGGGTTAGAAACATGATATATATTTAGAATAATTAATTTAATATTAACACATGTATTTGGATATGCTTAAATAGAAATATTTAAGATAAATTGATTGAAAGAAGTGATAAATGAAATAAGACATAAGAAAATAGATGCAATTAGCTATTTCACTTTGGTTTGGAAGTTAATTTGATAGTGAAAAAATGATGAAATGGTTGGAAGTTTATTATAGTTTCTTCATTTCCTATTCTAGAAGTGCACACTAAGATGGGATGAAACAATTACTTAGGTACATAAAAATTTGGTGATTTTATACGGGAAGGTGCTAGTATTTTGTAACTTTCCGTTCATGTGAGATCGATTAGAATATGCTTCTTTATAAAATTTTAGGTATTGAAAATGTTCCAAAACCTTTGTAATAATTTTAAATGATGTTAAACCCTAACCATGGGTAGAACACCTATGAAAATGTTAGTGTTTAGGTTGAAGTGCAATCGGTACACCACCTACATTGGAACTAATCCAAAGAGTCCTCAAAGCTGCAGTAGTCCTCCATCTACGGATGTGATATATATGGATGCAACTATCTTTTGAATTTTTTTACTTGATAATGGTTTATAGTGGTTTTCTTGCTTATGCTTGACTGTATTTGGTGGTCTTTGGCTTAGGAAGCTTGAATCGAAAACTTGGTTTTGAGTGTTTGAGACCTGTATAGGGGATGATCCTAATGTGTGTTACTACTTGATGTAATTTTAATAAAGATTTGATTTCCTTTTGAGTGATTTGAAATTGAGAGTGATAGGTGATTTCTACGTAAGTAAATGAGTTTGTTTGACTTAATTTTATAGGGTTTCATAGGTAGAATTTCACATTAAGGCGCAGATCCATAAGGAAAGTTCCAACCTATAAAAGATATCAAATTGATAAAATGATCATTGGATGACTTGTGATGAAACCACCAATTTCAAACAAAACCGATTTGGTGGTGTGGTCCCTATTTTATATTTTTTCTAGGCAAAAAAAAGAGACGTTGTTAAGTTTTGGGCACAAAAATTAGGAGTAATAGACTATTGTGGGCTAATGCAAGAATTTTTGTGAGTGATTGTGTAGTGTAATGAGGTGAGAATTTTTTTAATAGGGATAAGGATAAGATAGGGCATAACAATTGAGCTCATAATGTGTGCACAAGTCATGATTTAGGATTAATCCAATATTGACATTATCAAGTATTAATTTTCCAAATGTAGGTGTCTACGAAATCTTATCTTCTTGTAATGAACTAAATCTACTTGAGATAAAGTGTTAAGGAAAACAAAATATAGGGGGCCTATATTATGGTTTGGGTTGTTAGTGTAAACAAACTATCACTTTAATATTTAGACCTTGGATTGGAAAAAATATTAATAAAAAGAAATCACATAATAGACATAACTTCAATGTTTGTACCAAAAGTTCTCCATATTAGAATTCTATCTTGAAAATGAGAAGTAATTGCTAATTAATTGAATCTCCAAATAATTCTATCATTTATCTATTCATAAAGGACTTGAAATCAAACTTTGACAATATTTATGTGCATGTTGAATACTTATGGCTATAAATGGGAAAGGTGAAAAGGTTGGATGGGCCCAACCAACTAAAAGGTGGGCCAAGAGAAAAGTTGTGAAAGTGTACAAACACTTCGACAAGTGTTGAAATCTTGTATGAATTGTCCCAACACAAAACAAAATTTACAAGTAGTTCGGGAGATAACACATGGATTAAGAAAGAACATTTCAAGCCAAATGAGTTAACAAAATAATTAAACATCCCTAATTTAAATAAAACCACCTATACATAATGTAGATATGGATAGTGGCTTTTCATTAATAATGCACTACAACTAACCATAAACATTGCATAATCAAATCTAAATAGATTTAACATAGTAAAATAAGATTGAATTGGATAAAGGTATATTCTAATCTATTCCATGAACATATGAAATTGACAAGAGTAGGTTTTAGAGTGATATTTGGTTTGTGCCATTTTTGTAACATAATCATTAAGAACAAACAATGCAAAGTATGAGTCCAAATGGCGAGGTGGAGACCCAAGAAAATAAACAAAAATAGAGAATCCATATGATAACCATACCTTTTACCAAAAATAATTATTTCTTCCATAGTTGTAGCACATTTTTTTGATAGTTGAAAGTTAATAGCATATTTGATTTGATGACCATTTTCACTAATCAATGAGCTATAGAAACCTCTCTCGTTTTCCTAAAATTCCTGTAGATCTAGGAGGAACTTCTCTCCTTATTTAGAACCCTAATATGACTACAACACCCTGTAAAATCCAAAAAATTGGAGGGAGGTAAATTAGGGGCATGTTTTATCCCTCTAATATTATTAGTTTCACTTAGGATTTTATAAAGTCTTAAGAACAACACACTAAGTATGATAAACTTCAACAAGCGGTCTAGTGTAATACAAGTGTCCCAACTCTTATCAATTTCAATTCTCTAATCAATGCAACAAGCAAATGTTATATGTGTATACTTTATTTTGTCATGGGGATGCATTTTTGTATTTATATAATTTTTGAATTCAAATTAAAGACTCATTAGTGTGCATACACATAAATAATAAGGTTACACAAGCAAAGAAGCACTATTAAATCATTATTTATCATAAATTTAGTTAACATTTAGTTCAATTATATTCCATTTGTGTCTTTTTCATATAGGCTAGAGGGTTGATTTTTACTGTACCACTTGTCTAATTTTTCATATTCTACACAATATGAGTATCATGATAAGTAAATTTTATATTAAATGTTTCCATCAAATCCCCCCAATGTTGAAAAAAATTCTAGTTAAATTTTTTTGTAGTTAACTTAGGCTAACATGTGTTAGCATTGGTTGATTTTTCTTGGGTTTAATATTTTTATATTGTGAATATTGACTCATTCCATTCAAAGTGAAACACCCTTTATTATATTCATGTATGAAAAATATATCTATTAATTTTCTAGGATCCCAATGTGATCACATTAAAGTTAAATTTAAAATTCAATCATATAAATATACTTTAATTTTTTGATGAATAAGATCTTATATTATATTAACAAGTAAAATGATACAAGATAATTCACAAAAAATGGGTGGTATGGAAGCATGCCCGAAAACTTCAAACCAAACTAGGAAACAACAAATCTTAGGAACACAACCGATTACATAGCATAAAAAAAGAGAAGTTAAGCCACCGCCATGAATTGTTGTCATGTAAGGGGTAGATATTAATCATGCTAACCAGAGCTAGGAATGTATTTAACACTATACGACACGTCCCAACTAGAACTGGGATGACTTCCATCTTAAGTATATTCAGAAATTGCCCAAGAGGGTGAGATGGCGAGATATAACCTAAGAAACTTGTCGGGAAAAAGTGGGAGGATCTCTCCATCCTGATTGTGCGGCTCAGGGGAATCCGATGAGCCCCATCCGAGTTGGTTTGGTGGTGGGGGCATCCCAACCTTAGTGGCATCTTTGAAGGTGGAGGGGAGAAGCTCCTCTAAGGAGGCTAGCTTGGGAGAGACCAACGGGCCCAAATGAAGGAGTGGATTTGGAAGCCACCACCTGCTGGGACACCCATTGGCACCACTTTGCGATGGGGAGCATCAAGAGGGGGATGACGGTTCACAACCAAAGCATTGCAGAGAGGGTGTCACCCTAGGATAAAGAAGAGTTTGTAGATACTCCACCTCAATCACCACTTTGTTGGCTTGAACTTGAATCTACAACAATAAATTCACGATAACCACATATTTGTTATAAATAGAGAATTGTTGATCAACTTCAACATTAGCAAATAAATAAGAATTCCTTTCTTTCTAAATCCGGAATAAGATTTCCCCTTTGGAAGCATGCCATATCTGGGAAATTTTTTGAGGCACCTGATGATTGTCTCCTAAAAGCACATGTTGCCAAGTAAAACACTCTGGTTGGAAGGGGAGGAAGAAAAATGAGTCCAATTGTAAGCCTTCTAGGATTTGTAACAATACCAGAAAAGGTGATACACTATTTCTAGATGACCACATAAGGAAAATTTGGGGGCATACACTCCTAGGAGAACTAGAGGGCATCAAGTGGAAGGACTTGGTGAATAACACACCACAAAAAGTGTGTAATTTTGGGTTCCACACAGGTGGACCAAACAATATAAAATCTCCTTTTCCATATTGATGGTGAGGATTGAATTCCCCATTGGGTATTAAGCTTTCCCACCATGGGTAAATGTGGAGAAAGCAAAATATAACCTTGGTCAACTGAGTAATATCGAATGGGGTGTCCACATACCACTTCTAGTTCATCCACCAGGATGAGACAAAAGAATATAAATATTATGGATCATGTGATCTAGCATGAAGGAAATGATGTCATTGATGAGAGCTCGATCTAGAAGAGCCAATTTGAATTGAACTTTGAGCTCTTTCTAGGGTATCCAAGATTGAGTGTGTTTTCAAAAGAGGTCTTGGATAGTGTGAATTCCTCACTTAAAAGGAAGAACATAAGAATCTAAGGTACCTCGGCTAGAAAACAATCATGGAATTAAATGATAAGAGACCACCACAAGGAGTTGTAATTACATGAAATGACATCATAGAAGAAATTTCCATTACATAAGAGCCATGGATTGATTTGTTCCTAGGATTTACAACTAATTTTGAGCACTAAAGTGTCAACCACTTTTACTGGAGTATGAACAATGAGAAGATGGGAAAATCCAATGCCTTTCTAGGAAGTACAACTATACAGGGAGCCTTCTACAATGCCATTTCACAGGAGGACTTTCCATGCTTCGGATTATGCATTGGGCACAGAGTGCTTGCCCTTGATGTAGAATGTCAATTAGGCCTAAACTACCTGAATCTTTGGGAAGGCAAGAGGTTTCCCATGTAACTCTGTGGAAACCTTTACCGGTGGAAGCATTGGTCCAGAGGAAGTCTTTGAGTAGTTTTTCTAGCTTTTGCACAAACTTCTTGGATGGGACCTAACAGGAGTAATACACATGTGTGGCTTCAAGAACTTTGGAGCAGATATGAAATTTACTCGATAAGGACAATGACTTAGTAATCCAGTATTCCAACTTTTGAACCACCCATTACATGACATACTTCCAAAGCTCCATAGGAGAAGCTTGAAAGGAAAAGGGAATACCAAGAAATTTAAACATTTCTCCATGGTTGAGCATATTCCAATTGTAAATAGCCAACCAAGGGGGTGCGGGGAGGAAGGACTGTCTGTAACATTGCGTTTTATGCCATTGAATGAAAGAGCCACAAGCTAAACAAAAAGTTTCAAGGCATTGCATAACATTGTTAATGTTATTTTCATCTTCAATGAGTGTAAGGAAGGAGTCATCCATGAAATGGCCATTAAGCAATTCAGATCCATCAATAGAGGGTAAGAAAATGCCCCTGACAAGCCCCTGGGATTGAGCTTTAGCTAGTAGGTAACCAAATCCTTTAGTTGTAAGGACATAGAGGGTGGGAGCCAATGGGCATCCTTATCGGATGGATTTGAAAAGACCAAAAGATGTCAAAATTTTCTCATTAATGGTGATATGGGTAGAGGCATGCACAAAGAGCATATTGACAGACTGAATGAAATTAGGGCCAAATCCCGAGCTTGGAGCATAACAAGAATGAAGGGCCATTCTATTTAGTCATAAGCCTTCTTAAATTCAATTTTTATGAAGAGGTCTTGTTGGTGGATCTACGTGCCCATTTCATGCCTTCCCAAACCAAATGATATTTTCAAGGATATACTACCCTTAAATGAAACAAGTTTGTTCAAGCCAAACAATGGTAGGAAGAATGTGTCATAGCCTAATGGAAAGGGATTTGGATATGAATTTGTAAGACACATTAAGAAAAGTGATGGTATGTCAATTACATATCAGTTCGGGGTCTCTAGGCTTAGGGATGAACTTGATATTTCCTTTGTTGATATGAGGGCCAAGAGACCGATACTAGAACTCCTCCATATAAAATTGATGAACATCTGGACCAACCGTATCCCAAAAGATTTTTAGAATGCATAGGGAAATCCATCGCAGTTTGGGTGCCTTATCGTTGGACATTTGCATGACCATTTCTATAAATCCTCAAAGGAATGTAGTTGATCACAAGTAATTTTCTGCATCGGAGAAAATTTATTTACATGACACAATGGCCAAACATTGATTCAAGGAAGCTTTTCATTCTAACAAGTGAACTTAAGCTTGGAAAAATTAATTGTAGTGATTAAAAAAGGCCTACAACAAAGTTTGGGATAAGAGAAACACCGTGAATATTGGCTAGCTATCGCCCATATATTCTAAGGAATCGGCATCCTAGTCATCCATCCGCCCACCATTGAGTCCAACTAGATATGAGAGGTGTATGATAGTTATGAAGGTGGCATGGCCAAGGCACTAAGTTACACACTTTCTTGATATGGTTGAGTGTGGGCCCATGCTCCATCAAGGTTGTATTATGAAAAAACTATCCTTTATGACAAAAGGGCCTCTTGGATTACCAAGTGATATGAAATTTGATGGGAAAGTGGTTAGAAAGGATGAAATATGACATCACTTCCACATGCAAGGAATAAATGTTTTCAAAATCAAAAATATCTTGAGTAGACAACATGGCCCTATCGAGCCATTTGAGAATATGATCCAATCCACCTCAATTATTAGACCAAGTGAACCAGGTTTCTGAGTTGGGCCGACGTGAGGTGTTTGGGTCATAAAATCCAAATTTATTATACATGTAATATTATGCCTCCATTTCTCTAGTTTTCCATCACATAGGAAGGTGCCCAAATTTATCTATGGGTAACTCAACCATATTAAAGTCACTGCAGATGACCCAATAAGCATAAGGGATTTCATTAGCTATCCACCACCAAATCTCAACCCTTTCTACTACATCATTTGATGCATAGATGTTGATGAAACCAAAAGGGTGGCTTTCAATATTAAAGATCACTCATATGGTTCTATTAGTGGGGTCTATGCCATGATCCATAAAGAAGGGCTTACATTTATGGGTAAAAAAAGAAATTAAATGCCCAGGTCCTCCATCATGATGACTAGTAAAAGCCATGTTGTCAGGCCAAATGTTTTTACAAACCATTGACAACTGAAAACCTATAACCTTAACTTCCTGCAAACACAAAACATCCAAGTTCACAATTCTTTGGCGAGCATTACAAGTGATATACTTGTGATTGGAGTTGGTAAGACCCTTCACATTCCATGACATGCAATTCATGAGAAATTTGGGTCAAGGGCCATACCATCAACATCCAATCCATACAAGGAATCGAACTGGTTTTACAATAATTGAGCAATATTATGCTTAAAAATCTTGCAAATCAATTTTTCCTTCTTCCGGCATACTCAATGTTATACTCCTCTTCTATTGAATCCACATTTCACGTAGGGATGTGCTTGCGACTTTCCATGGGGTTTCGAGAAGGAATTCATGCCCTTTTGGATGGTCCCCATGAGATGGTTATCAAGAGAAGTTGGGAAGTTGGAAGTGTTGAGGAGAGTGCGGATGGAGTTTGACGAGTCCATGAGAACTAAATCCGCTTTGGGCATGTTAGAGAAATTGGGTAATGAAACTAGAGAATCTTCAAATACTTTCTTTGAGGTGTGACGTGGACCCAGAGTATGTTCCTTAACAATTGGATTTTAGAGCCATTGTTACCATTTTCCTTAGTTTGACATGTTTTGTTCTTATTTGTCTACCCTCCGACAGTTTTCCACCCTTCCTCTTGTGGGTTTTAACAAATTTGATAGCCCCCTTAGGTGCTTTGGGAGATTACACAACACATAAAATGGACAATCCTTTATCTTGTGATTAGAAGCACGCCAATGAAAACATGTGTTAGGAAAATTGATGTAGAGAACTCACTGTGAGTAGTGAGTGTCACCCATTTGGATCTACATGAATTATTTTAATTCTTGTGAGAGGTCTACCTCAACAAAGAACTATTTCTATGGGTAAGAACTGTAAAAGCACTATGGTACCATGCAAATAACTCACCCAATGGAGGAGGAAATTTGGTGAATAAAATGCACACAAGGAAGTAAGAAATCGAGAAATTCAACCCAAACAGGGAATTTAAGGGCTAAAAACCTAGAAACCAAAAAGTCCTTTGTCAAGGGGAAAGAATCAACAAGGATTTATGGACATACCAAGTATCCGATGTTAGAAAACTAGAAAAGGAAGAACCCTTTAGTCATATTTTGTACGCTCTCAAACCTAATGCCATGAGCGGCCAAGGATGAGTTAACCCATGAATTTATCATGCTTTCATAGGGGATACAACCCAAAAATAACTAATAAGGAAAAATTTTCAAGCCATTAGCACACAACATTGAATTTAGAAATAATAATGCCACATCAAGAGGAGAAATATTACCTCGTGAAAGACCTTCGGGACAAACTTCCGGGGACATTTTTGTGGTGGTGTCATTGTTTCGTATCTCCACTATCTCCATCCTCGACATTAATAGACATGATCAAATTAAAGGGGACATTATATAGGTGAGCCTAGAGGGTGAGAAACCCGAAAATTAACAAGAAAATAACTATCTCATGCAACACCTAAAGATGCCTTGATATGATGCAAGTGAGAAACCCTAAGATAGTGATTTTCCTTCCTTCCTTCACAAAATGCACCATCGATTATTTTCAAAAATATCTATAGCACACATTTTCAAGGATATCCCATGTCCCACTATAATAGTTTTTACCCATAAAAAGATGGCATGTTTTGGGAAAATGTTAGCTTTTTGCTTTAAATATATTTTTGATCAAGCACCTTTGGAGTTGATTAGACTTTACCATTAAATAAATATTATTGTAAAGACTTATTATAGACCTTCACTTTACCAATAACGAAGGCCACATGGAGATTTCATTATATTTTATTTTTTAATTTATTTTTTTAATAAACAAAATAGCTAAATTCTAGGCATTATTTTGATCAAAATATGAAAACCAATCTCTATTAAGTATTGAAAAGTAGCCCTAGAAAATAAAAGTACCTCATGAAAATAAAAAGTACCTAATGAAAATTTAGGCTACCTGAAAAAATTGAGGTACCACATGAATAATCGAGTTACCCCCATACAAAAATGGTAAGTACCCCCATGAAAAACACAATCTACCCCTAAAAATTGAGGTTACACAAAATATTGAGGTCGATGAAAATTGAGGTTATACCCCAAAAAAGTGTAGATATATTTCAAAAACTCTATACAACCATTATTTATGTGTTTTATTCTTATTATATACCATATGCATACATCCTATAACTCATGCAAATTAAAAATTACAATTGTTTATCTTCCTATAAGATCACCTTCAATTCAAGGTACCCAATGAAAATTGACTTTACCCATGAAAACTATACACACCCCACAAAAATATAGACTCCTCAATGAACTTTGAGGTACCTTATGAAAAATTGACATTTTCCAAAAATGTGGTAATATAAAATTTGAGCTACCCATAAGAAAAAAAATATAATCATCTTTCACAAATTCTATATTGCCACTCTCCACTTGTTTTATTCTTATTATAAATCATACACAAGTATGTGTGTGCACACACACATGCGTGCATGTGCGGATGTGGCGTTATGTGCATGTGGATGTGTGTTTGCACGTGCGCACACAAACACGCGCGCACACACGTGCATGTGTGTGCATGTGTGTGTACGTATGTGTGTGTCCACGCACACTTTTAGATCTAAGTACCTAAAATAATTTTAAAAATTCCTAGTTCGATTATAGAAATATGACAATAAAGTACAATAATTAGAGCCTAGATTTAAGGTAAAATATGATAGAGTAAAGAAATAAGTGAATGGATAAAATATATAATATGAGTAAACTAATGACCCAACCTAATTTTATGGAATGGTTACTACAAAGAAATCGCATAAACTAAAAATAAAACCATAAGGGAACTTAACTAATTGATCTTGTAACTTTTCCTTTTGTAATTTTCTATGGGAGGGTGATTCATTACCATTCTTGTCTAGGGGTGTTGTTCATGTCCTACAATATTATGTATTGATTAAGTTTTATGGAATGTGCTCACCTATCTCTTCTTAGATGGAATATGTCTCTAAAATCTTGTAATTATGGGAAATCGTGATGAATTGGCTTCTCCTTTGATCAAACCATATAATCACTAGAAACAATAGAGGAATATGGGTGTTAAATTAAGATATGACCATCCTCAAAACCATATTATTTGAAATAAATATACTACATAATATTGGCATATAAAATGTTCAGGCATTTTACTTGACAACCATATGAATCTTTTGTCACTTTTTGGTCAAGTGGGTCAAAATTGTCAAATTGCCTATTTTCAAAGGTCAACTTCTGGGAAAGGTTTCAAGAGCCTTAAGTTATTTTAGAAGCCTAAATTATAGTCAATGGAAAGTTCTTGAGTTTTCTTCATGAAAATATGGTTTAGGAAATATTCTATGAGCTTTGGAATGGTTTTGGGAAAAACTGTGTAAGTGTTTTTCGGGGAAAATGTGCGTATGTTCATTAAGAATAGTCAAATTAAGGAAAGGTTTCAGAACTCTGGGTAGTTTTTGGGAACTCAAATCATAGTCATCAGAAATATTACAGGGTATACTACATGATGGAATATGTAAGACAAAATTTTGGGAACATAAAAGGTGGAAACCTTCCCAAAATTGAGACACGATGGTCATTCCGAGTAAGGGAATTTGCACTTTGAAGGTTTCGAGTAATTGAGTGGAGTCAAGAGCCTAAACAAGGAAAATTTGAAGCACATTTAACCCCCCTTCATGAACAAGTGTTAGTTTAGTACATACGTGTCTCAAATTCTGTAACAACTCATCTCATTAGTGTCCCTACCTAGGTAAAAGTTGTAAGTTGACTAAAAACTCATGAAGAATTCATTTTAAAAGTTTATAAATGATTTCATTGGATTAATTTTCCCATTTCTAGTCAAATTCATATATTATACGCCACAGAAAGTTTAAGTTTTGACCTCGGACCAAAAGTGCACTTTGTGTTCTAATTCTCCATTGACATGATGATGTCATCAAGTGCACTAGTGCACTTTGGAGCTTGGCGACCTTTTGGGTGTGAATTAAACTTTGTAAAATGCACTTTGAAACCCCTCCTTACAGTGCACCCCTCCCATTGGTGGATAAAAAGGTCAAAAGTAATGAGAAAAAAGACAAATTGAGAAGGTTTTGCATGTGTGGGTCCCACCTCTTCCCCCTAGGCACACTTTTGAAGCCCATTTACACTAGGTACACTTTGGAGGTGTGATTGCACTACCAAAGTGCACCCAATCCTAGTAGAGACACATTTTTGAGGTGGAGATTGCAAAGTGGGTGCACATTCCACTTTACATTTACAAAACCAAATCTCCACCTCCATGTCAAGTAATTTTGAATCTCCACTTCCCTCCAAAAACCCAAATCCACAAAAGGTAAGGTGAAACACATGAAACCACCCAAAAATATTGTTTTCTTCCTCTCATGTCCACCAAAATGACATGTGTGCCCTAACTTTCCCATACATTATTTTCTCATATCTCTGTTGATCCCTTGGTCGAATACCTCTCAAATTTTTACCACATCATACTCTTAAAAACACATTGAAGTTGAAATGAAGATCATGTAATATGGTGGAGTGTATTATTTTCCATGATCTCTTGAATATTGTAGCTGTTAAAACCCTATTTTGGCAAAACCACTCAAACTTGATTTGATCATTGCTTGAAAAACACAAAGAGGAAACCTTTCAAACTTTTCCAAAGATCTCTCTTTGCAAAAACATTAGTTTTGAGCTATCATTCACGTGCTAAGGTGAAGTGATTCATGTGTTATGAGTAAAACCATTTTTACTTCCAAAACCACTCAAAGACCCTCGTTGCACTAATTTTTTTCACACTTTTCTTCAAAACCCCACGAGAGTTCTTCCTAAAATTCAGAGAGTTGGTTCCCCTCCATCATACCTCTCCAAAATATTGAGAATTAATTCATTCGGATGTGTATTTCTCCCAAAAAAAAGAACTTAATTTTCATCCCACACTCTATTAAAACCTATTTTCCAAGCTCCCCTTACAACTAGAGACTATTTCTGTACATTTGAAAATCAACACGTGATTTCAGATGCACTAAAATTCTTAAGGTCATACAAAGACAATCAAAATGTGATAAATGGGTTGGGAATGGGACAAATAAATATGATAAAAATATGATAGGTGGGAATAATGGTAGAACTAGGATCTATGATCAAGGCAAACGAATGAATATGCTCAACTTACAAATTTGGGGATTTGATCTTCGAGATAAACAAATTCACACCTAATCTACATGGGAGTGATATCTTGTGGTCGAGAATGATTGATGTCCGCATTTATTGTCTATGTCGGTATAAATTAGTATATCTCGAATTAGTTGATGGATTCAAGGAATTTTCCTTTAAAGAAGGTCACGTAAGAATGAGAGAGACTATGTTAAGGAAAACTAATGTTTGACCCAATAATGTTTTGATATTTCTACTTTGTCGTTAAGGGTGTTAAGTTGGACAATAATATCCGATGGTATGGGGATTGATCTAAATACTAGTGCCCATAAACCTAGGTTTATGTCTCCTTGGTATCGATTGATGCTTTGGGTGGGTTTATAATCGAATCAAATAGAATTCGACAAGGTTCAGGTGGTCCCAGAGATGGGCATATGGGCTCGGCTCATGAGAAAGGTAGGTGGAAATAAACAAGGAGGGATAAGGGCTAAGTACATGTAGCTTAGGCCGCTAAGGAAATGGGATTTGTGTTAATTCCAACTTCTAATCTACCTTTAATTCCTAACTTTAAATAAACAAAACAAATGAATCTAAATTAAATAAAAGATGATTACTTTCCCTTTTAATCTAATTAAATTCAATTTTCCAATATTTAATTAAAGAAAAAACAAATAAACTAACTAATTCTTTTGTGTTTTCTGGTTTTGAAAAATTAAAGTAGATACAGATAAATAAACTAATCTAAATGAAACAAAATACTTCTAAATTAAAATAAACTAAATAGGGAATAACCAGATGTAGCTATTCCTCTGTTATAGGATTATGGAAAATATATATACTCTAAACAGAAGATGTATTCTAAATTTATTATTCTAAAAGTGAAACTTCTTCTAATTACTTCTGCCTCAAGTTCATGGGAAAGAAAGAAAACTTCTCAGAAGCAATTTCTTCTTTACCTAGAAACTTTCCATGGTAGAGTGAAAATAAATTACGGATGATTAAAAATTAAGAAATGAAAAAGAAACACAAACATGAAATCTTCCTCCAACTTCTTTCCCTTGCAAATCCATTTGGAATAGGCATGAAAGAAGATATCAATGAAAATTTGTTAGTTACTGAGATAATACTAGAAATTAAGAAGTATTAAATTCTATGATTTAAACCAATTATATTTATTCTAATTTAATGAAAATAATTAATGGAAAAATTTAAATAATTCAAAACACCCCCAACTTGTAACTATTGATTTGAGATAGTATTCTAGGTGTGGTGTTGTGTTGTTTCTCCTCAGCTTCCTTTTCTCTTCCAAAGATGATATGTAATTGATGTAAGGTATGCAGAGTGATGGCTGATTACAAGACAATTGGTTGAAAATTCAATACTAGAAAGAACAGAGTAATGAACATTTTTTCTATGTGATTCCTAGAAATATTTTGGTAGAAAAATTTGCAAATTAAATTTTAAAATTACAACCCAACATTCAAATGAAATCTAGGATTTTATAAAAATATGGGGAAGAAGAAGTCTAAAACACATGTTCAACAAAAAGTGACAACACATCCTAGATAAGGGGTAATCAACCCACTAAACATAGTAAATTAGGAAGATAACATCAATATGATTCCAACAAGCCAAAACCAAGCGGAATGGTCAAGAAACGGGTGAGAAAATCACTCTTGAATCAAGACACGGGTTTCAAAACACACATTTTAAACACACATGTAAAGGTAATAGAAATGTCGGTTTGCGTAGACCGGTGGTTGCATAAATGTCGTGAAGTTATGTGACTTAAAGTTAAAACTAAGTGTGAAAAGAGTGAAAAGTGGCGCGCAAAGATTCAACAAAATTCCAAACTTGGAAACATGGAGAAATAAGTCATAACAAGCATGTTGAAGGTGAAGGGAGAGGATCTGGATCTCATCATTACCCTAAAAACAAATGATTTCATCATCAAAGAATTATCGTGTCCTTTAATGTAAAGACTTGTGTAATTTTTGGGAGCGTACATATTGCCCCCTTGGAGAAATGTTTTAGCCATGAATGGGCATAAAACATGATTTCTGAGTATGACACTCCCAAGTGGGAGAGTTAGAAATTTTACATTGCCCAAGTGTGTATTGAAATTATGCCAATACAACCTTCCCACTACCTACAAAAGAGAAACAAGAATCAAATGCAACTATAAGATAAAATTAGCAAAATATTTTAAAATGAAAAGACAAGATTACTTACCATATCGCGGGGATGAGAAATATACCTACTCCACACGTGCAAGCCCTACATACACTCACTCAAACAACATTAGAAAACCAAATATGAGTTATATATATAATATTTTACTATTTTTAGAAATCATTTGTGCATACCCACTTAGCTAAATTTGGAGCTTTGGATTTCCGGTGACCATTTCACTCGTGAGTATAGTCAAATCAAAGAACATTTAGTTGTGATGGCAGCAAACCCAATGACAACAACAGAGGGTCAAGAACATGTAAGTTATAAGAATTTATTTATTTTTTGCCCTAAAATTTCATTCTTACTTGAAACTAGTTATAGGAGGGGATATTTTTAGTAATTTTATAATCAAAATGTCCATAGGGGGAGTGCTTTGTAGATTTTACAATTTGTTTGAATTATTTGGATTGTTTTTAGCATGTTTTTGAGTTTTTATTTTCAAGGGCATGACCTTTTCTTCGGATGACATGACGCTTACCGTGGTTGCATAATCATCGCTCTACGTAGAGTGGTAGTTGCGCCACTTTGCTATGAGTGGCAATTTCATAACCACCATGAAGTTTTGTGATTTAAAGACTAAGTATGAAATTTTAATTGTTTTTTTGTATTTATATTATTTTTGTGAGCCTATCATGCACTTATCATATTCTAATATGCTCTTTTTCCTTATTTTTGGATGTAGGGGCCTTATGTTAGATTAAGCAGAGCCTAAGAGCAAGAGTGGTTACCATACATATGAAAATTGACATGCAACCTTCAACCGCACTCGACCCTCGAGGTCATGCCAGGCAGCCAATGTGGAAATATGTGTGGCTAACTATAGGAGGATCAGTGACTAAGATATGGTAGTGTGATCTCCTAGTAGCTGAGTTGGAAAAGGGGAGATTTAGAGGCTATGACTGGGTAGCGTAAATTCCCATGGTTTGTTAAACTAAAAATCAATGTTGAACTAGTTTGAAGTGTCCAAATTAACTAAGATGAAACTAACAATCTATGTTACTGTTGAAAGGAAACTAACCTAAATAAAACAACAAAAACTGAAACATCATAATTACAAACAACAATTTTATTTTATTCTAAATAATCAAATCTACTTCTACACTAAAACTAAACAAGAAAAATAACTTGGTGTGGTTATTCACTGTCGTTGAGTGTATTCTAAATAATGCTAACATAAAATAAGAAATTTTCCAAATAATCTATGATATGCAGACAAATTCCTATAAATATTTTCTCCTTCAAATCCACATGGATAGGAAGAAGAAGATCCATCACCGGGAGTTGCTATTAATGATTTAAAACCTCTTGGAAATTAACTAATTACTTGCAAATGAAAGAATACTAGTTTTCTACTCTATTTGATATGATATAACAATAATAAATTACAACAATGAAGGAAAATCAAACAACAAACCCAACCTGGAATTCACAAAAGATAAATCCAGTTGTGTGATGACTTTTCCCCTTAGTTTATCCTTTCTTTCTGTGTGTCCATATGAGTCTAAGGAATTGGGAATACAAAGGTAGCAATAGGAGAAGGTGCTTGAGAAATGAAAGCTTGAAGGTAGTTTGGTTGCAATGCAAGTGGAAGAGGGATAAAAAAGTGAATAGAGCTTGGCTATGTAATTTCAGCAGGATTGTGGCAACAATACTATGCAAGATACACAAAATTCTTAGGCCCTTTGCTTGAATACAAGCATTGAATATATAGGAATTGGCTGGGATGTGCCTTCATGCACAAGGCAACCTTGGAGTGCCAAATCATTGGGTGAAGAGGTAATTCAAACTAATTAAATCTATTTAAAAATAGAAGAGGGAAGGAATACCATGCAATCAAGACTATTTTTAGGTAATTTGGTTCACAAACACACCTTGGAAGTCAAGTTAAGTGAAGTGTCACGTGTTAAAATCATGCATGAGGAGTTCTAGAAAAATCACTAAGGAGTTATGCCCTACGTAGGGTGACAATCATAGGACTTCCACCCTGTACTAGGTGGTGGTCACAAAATCGCCACCACCTGCCTAGGCGGTGGTTTTGACACTTAAGGCCAAAACATGCACAAAAAGAGTGGGAAGTTGGAAGAAAGCATGGAAAAGCTAAGTAAAGATGTCTAGGTTATAAATATACACATGGATGAGCTTAGGAACTTGAACACCTTCTAAAAGGACATGAATCATCATTGGGGACTTTTGTAACCATTTTTCGATAATGTAGCACATGTAATTTTGGGTGCATCTTAGCCATAAAAGGGTGTAAAACTTAAAGTTTGAGTATGGTGTTCCCAAAATGGGGAGTTATAAGCTATACCTGACATGCCCGTGTGTCAAAATGTCGCCATCCAAACTCCCGCTACCTGTAAAATGAAGAGAAGACTCAAGTGTAGATAGATAAAATATTGAAAAATAAACACTAAATTAAAATGACAAGAGGACTTACCATTTGTGTGGGGATAAGAACTTACCTCACCAAAGCACTCCAACCCTGTGAACATATGCACTCAAAACAAAGTTATAACAACATATATATCAAACAAACTCATTTTCCAATTCATTTGCGTGTATATATTTGGTGATTTTTGAGCTATGGGACCATGGTGACCGTTTTGATGAGAGTACAACCAAAACAACCATTGAGAGATCGTGATCATGCCTCCATGAGTGGGAGATCGACCCACATGGTCTTAGGTTAGTTTTCCTCATTTGTTTATTTTGAAACCTAAAATGTTAAAAGTTGAAAATCTTTGCGTAGGGGGTTATTTTAAAAATTTCTTGTGTTAAACTAGTCCCTAGGGGGTGCCCATAGGGTAGTCATTTATTTTGCAAAGAATGGTGTATTTTTGTGTTTTTAGGAGCTTTCTAGGGCCATGTAGCCATACGATGAATCGGTTATAAAACCGCCACCCTACACAGGGCGGTGGTTGTAGAATAGAACATTTAAAACTTCATTTGAAACTTTAATTTTTTTGGATTTTTTATGCTTTGTCATGTTTTTGATGAGCTTTCCTATTGAATATGTCATTGAATTGCTCTTTTTCTATTTTTTTGTGGACACATAAGGAGTAGTACATCTTCTAGAGTCATGAGAGGGAGTGTGATTGGTTCCCGGAGATTTTAGATCAATTGACTCAAGCTAAGACTGACATTCTACAAAGAGTGGGCATTTGGAGGATTACATGGGTGCCCCATGTCACTCCTACTAGTCACATACTATGCGACTTGTTTTCTTATTAGGATGCAGACTAGAATACCTTCTAGTTTTTAGTGCTTAGGGTGAGTAGATGATTACATTGGAGGATGTGTATCAGATACTTGGAGTTGATACTTGGGAGGAGGATGACTCTTGAGACAACAGGATCTAGAGCCATGATGACTCTGTGGGCTACTTATATGGGAGATGTTGTGGTGTTAGTTGGTTCAAAGAAGGGGATGAAGGTCCAATCTATTGCCACTGCTCCCATCCCCACTATCCGCAAGGCCATCATGGGTATTCTGGATTTATGGTTGATAGGGGATAAGGGAGGAGACACATTGCTATATTGTTGGGCTCCCATTATTACATAGATTGAGGCTCATGGTCGTATCTATGTCGGGGGAAAGATATCCTTGGTAGAACTTATCATGACTTATATTAGATTTTCAGGTTATAGGGATAGTCTTTGAGCCACCCTACATTGGTTATGAGTGGGTGTATGAGTGGATTGTCCCCTATGGGAGGGAGTGCCAGTATAGGACCCAAGGGCTGTCAGGGCCACTAGATGGACAACGATGTCAGTTCTCAGAGTGCCACATCAGCCAGTGGCTTCCTTGACCATAGCAGACATGGTGGCCACTCCATACCAGGACATGGTAGGATTGTGGGGATAGGATGGGACCACAGTGGTGGCTTGTACCACTATTGGCCTAGTTAGTTGATAGGACGAGGGAAGGTTGAGAATCACCCATTTGGTTGAGTTCCTCAACAATTTGGTCTTCCATATATTTATAGGCTTCTCCCAATGACACTTGTATATAGGAGTGTCAAGGAGGCCCAAAATGTCCTCATGGAGATCCGGGTTGGATAGTGGTGATTCTAGGAGTGCCTATTGCAATTAGGTGAGTTATTTGTGCCAGATGATAAACTGGTTTCACTCGCGCATGTTTACTCCAGATTGAGTCCATACTTTCCTATAATGGGGAGGAGGATGAGCCCATAGATGTGGACTATGATTCTGAGGAGGAGACAAGAGATGAGACTAGAGAGGAGTTGGGTGATGAGGAGACTGATGATGGATCCGATGATGAGGGATTAGGTGGTGAGACTAGTGAGGTAACTCACATGGAGGAGGAGAGTGACCTTGAGTGGCATGACACCCAAGATATACTAAGAGCGGAGTGGGAGGAGGTGGACGCGGAGAAGGAGACCTTAGTCTCAGAGGATCTACCCCCTCGAGATGAGGGAGGAGATGAGGGTCTATCATGGGACAATGTGTAGCCTCAAGAGGAGAGGAGGCACACCAGGTACCTTCCGCAGAAACTCCAGCCATACCAGTCGACCCCACATGGATGCAGGGAGATCTAAGTATGTTGATACTCTTCTCTTGACTTTGTTAGCTGGAAATGTTAATTGGTATTTCTTTTTTGTTGATTTTTGTAGCTTTCTAACTTTCCATTTCTCTTTTTTTGCAGTGACTGCACAGGATGGTGAGATATTATTCATTGGGTGTGCATGGACACCTTGTTTATCCCTTTGGGGAAGACATGAGCCAAGCTGACCGAGGACATAGGACAAGGTCACTAGTAGTCGGTAGACACACCGACGTATTTGCACCCATCTGGCGAGAAATGGAGATCATGAATTCTCTCGCACTTAGGTTTCCGCGTATGAGACAACTGAGAGATTGATGAGGTGGAGCCATTCTCATTGTGAGACCATAGCCAATGGCTACCATCATGAGCACTCCTACCATTTAGTGTATTCTCGATGTTGTAGCCAGCAGCAGTAGGATTCTGGATGCAGCCGTGCACCATCTCAGGGATCCCACAAGGGATTGACAGGCCATTGGGCCTTTTATTTCTTAGTTGCCATTTTGTTAGGCATTTATACAATTTTTTTGTATATTTCAGGCTCATTGTGAGTGTTTTGACCATGCCTAGTGCGTGATGGCATTGTATACAAACTCGATTTATTATGATATATATATAGACTCTTCTTTTGGTTCGGTAATTCATTGCATAGAGTTTACTCGCATTTATGGTTTGATTCACATGTGTACTCTAGATGTTTATAATTTCTAGTTTTATATGCTTTTCAGAATGTATGTAGTGGATATGAATGCTAACAAAATGATTTTTTTTTGTGTTTTGTAATGTTGATACATGATAATGCAAATACACTGTAATGTTGAACTTTAGTTTCTCTAAGAAATTTTCGATACTTCGTATTATTTTGGCAAGACATGATGAAAGAGTGATATGATAAGTGAATAAAATTGCCCCACTCCTAACTCCATGCAACTGGTAAGATGTGAGGGCTCAACACCAAGATCCAAAAGGGGCACAAGTTATAGAAATTTGTTGAATGGTAATGATGAGAGAAAGACAAGGATTTGGCAAAAACCAAATTGAGACCCTACAACCTCATTCTACTCAAGTTTGCTTCATAGTTTAAAATGTGAATTTATTTCCAATTTATCTAGAATTAGATCCATAGATGGCCACTTGGTTGAAAAATATGGTTTTGAGGTTTTAAACTCTTTTGGAATTCTGGACATCTAACTCACTTTATTCTGATTTATGATTTTACAGCATTTGAATGAACTGTTTCTAATTTTCAAATTTGTCAAAGACACCCCTACACTTGTCCCCATGCTACCAGTAGGAAGTATGGGCTCATCACCATAAAATAGGCATAGGCAAGTAAGGGCACTTCTCTCCTTTCCCAACCCTACATCACTAGTAAGAGACGCAGGCTCAACACCGAAGGTTGGTAGGGAAAAGAAACATGTAAACTAAAAATTTTCTGTGGATTTGCATTTGACTTATGTATCTAGGAAAAATGTCTAGAATGTTCTTATTTCCAAAGATACGTATATGGGATAGATGTGACACCATAAAGCTTCTAGAATAGATCGTAGGCAAAGACACCTAATCTAGAAGAAACTACCAATAGAAACAAGTATGCAGGCCTTGGTATGGTTACTGTCAAAGCTTGTCTTATCTTATTTGAACTGATGAAATGATTCAGAAACAATTGATGACTCTGGGAGAATTTGAAGAGGCACGATTAGAATGTTTTTCCAATGTTTTTAGAAGTTTTTAGGAATTACTATAAGAATAAGTCCCTTGATTACAAATTTGTGAAATGAATTGGCAGATGAAAATGCCATGCGGATGCAAAAATGTACATGTGGAAATGCAGGTAAAACTACATGTCATGATGGATAAGGTGAAGAAAGTTGACGAATATCAAATTATTCACCCCTAAAAGTACAGTGGAGAACCATGATCCTCAAAATTTCCGTTCTCTTGATAAGGGCCTAAACTTCAACGATTTAAATTTTTACAATTCTTTCCCATAAGTGTATATGTCCAATCATTAAAATAATTTGTCTAAAAGAAGCATTCATGAACCTCTTTGTCATGTTCTTGAGACATGGTGTGTGGGTGAGCATGACTATGCTACTCGGCCTTGTTTCCTATGTAGAGCGTTGTGTTTACTTGTGAACCTTGCTGAATGATGAGGCCTTTCCCCATGGATATGAAAATCTTAGTTTCAGATGCACATGGGTTGAAACCAAGGTTTAGAATAGAACAACCCTCAGAGATGGTTTTTATGGGCATCGTTTCAATCTCAAATTTCCCTTCTTCGTTTGTTAATTCTATCATGTTTACACCTAGACCTAGGTTGTCGGAGGGAAGAGATGCTAAACCAAAAGACTACCCATCCCTTGTGGTTCAAACGGGAGGAAGATAAAATCATCACTCTCAAAGAGTTTCATAATTTCTCTTTGTAGTTTGTGTGTTGTGAGATATACTCATAGAGGGTTTTCGATTTGTAGATTGAGCAACAGGGGTGGAAGCCTGATAAAATATATTAAAATCAATCAACCAGATTACATATGAATGAGCTACAATACTTATAGGTATTGTGCAGCTGAATACAAACAAGAAACTAAGTTGCACATGTGCAACAATATTCCTGTTTACATAAGCTTCCAATATTACATCCAGGAAGAACACCAATAATATTGTTAAAACAATATAACAACACCTATAATGTTTGAATAAAAACAATAATATGTTTTATAATTAAATATAACCATATAAAAAATAAATACATTAATTAATATGAAATGCATAATTAATATATAGGTAAATAATAATTAACCTAACATTCCCCCCTTAATTGTGCATTGTCTCAAGGGATGAGGAGAGGAATTATCTGAACAACTCAAACTTGTCATGTGCAAGTGAATTTGTGAAGATATCTGCTCGTTGTTTAGCTGTTGGAAAAAATTGAAGCTGGATGTTGTGCTTCAACACATGCTTGCGTATGAAATGAACCTGTACCTCAATGTGCTTTGTTCTCTCATGAAAAACTAGATTGCGAACAAGTTTGAGAACACCTTCATTGTCAACATACATGGTGGTCAATTTTTCCTATGGTATTCCAAGTCCTTCTAGTATGCTACGTAGCCAAATAGCTTCATCAGACAACTTATCCTACGAGAATAATACTAGAAGCTTCTATGGAAGAATAAGAAACAAAGTGTTGTTTCTTGCTTCCCCATGATATTGGTCTAGATCCCATAAAAATAAAAATCCTGAAGTGGATTTTCTATCATCAATATTTTCTGCATGATCTGAATCTGAATATCCAGTCAAGAAGAAGTTGTCGTTCTTCTTGTATTCTAGACCAAGATCCACTAATCCTTTGAGATATCTCAATATGCACCTTACTGCTTTCCAATGACACACTTTGGGTTCCTGCATGAACTTGGATAGATAGCTCACTACAAAGCTGATATCTAGTCTAGTGTAGGTCTAGGTAAATGAGACTCCCGATCAGCTATCGATAGAGAGTGGAACTTACCTCGGAGATGGATCTGAACAAGATAACTGCAATCTATTCTCCATAGGTGTAGAAATTGGTGTGCAATCCATCATCCTAAATTTCTTGAGCATTGTCTTGGTATATTTCATCTGAGAAACAAATATGTGATTCTATTTCTATCATACTTCCAATCCAAGACAATAATGCATCATCCCGAGATCTGGTCATGTCAAATGATCGATTAAGATCTTTCTTCGTTGCATCGATCATCCTCACTGAACTGCTAGTGATGACTAGATCGTCGACATAGAAAACAAAAATCACAATCTCCCCCCCTTTCTTTTTGAGGTAAAGATTGGGATCGTATGGATTCTAACAAACCCATGTTAGACGAGATGCTCATCAATCTTGATGTACCATGCCGGGGTGCATGTTTAAATCCATATAGAGATTTCTTGAGTCTGCATACCTTTTCTTCTTGACCAAGTACTACATATCCCTCTGGTTGAGTCATGTAGACTTCTTCTTGTAAATATTCATTCAAAAAGGCAATTTTTACATCCATCTGATGGAATTTCCAACCAAACTGTGCAACTAGAGAAAAGATCATCCTGATCATTTTGATCTTAGTTGTGGGAGAAAAATTCTCCTCGTAGTCAATGCCTTATTTTTGTGCATACCCCTTTGCTACAAGTATTGCTTTATACTTGTCCCTTTGTCCCATCTGCTTTGTACTTTGTTTTAAATATCCATCTATATCCAATGGGTTTCTTCCCTGGTGGAAGATCGACAAGCTACCAAGTGTTATTTTTCATCACTGATTGATATTCAGAATCCATGGAATCTTTCCAAGCTTTTGACTGTAGGGCTTCTTGGACTGTAGAGGGCTCATCAGACTCAATAACTCTACTCATCAAAGAAAAGTTAACTTCTTATCTTGCTTTACTGTGAGTCCATGGTCCAGGGTGGATGTATTCGGTGGAGCATCCATTCTTGCATCTCGTAATGTGCTAGTACACCACTTGGGCATATGCTGAACTATTCCCGTGGGTCATGGTTCTATCAGATCAACACCATCATCCCCATCATCACTTTCCTCATCTATGGGAACATCAGTTTCAATTTTTACAATTGGTGAAGAATCTACATCAGTGAGTTTGGAAGAGGAGACTCTGCTTCCTTCTTCTCAAAAAAACTCAACATCTTTGCTGGTGTAGACTTTTCTGGTCTTTGGATCCATCAATCTGCACCTAAGATTCTCTTCACTGTACCCAATGAAGATGAGTTTCTGTGACTTCATGTCTAATTTCTTTCTGTTCTTCTTGGGTATGTGCATACTTGCTTTGCACCCGAATACTCTAAGGTGTGTAATAGATGGTTTTCACTTTGACCATGCTTCTTGTGGTGTTACTCCTTCAAGAGAAACTATGGGCACTCTGTTTAAAAAATACATTGATGTCTTATTGCTTCTTCCCTAGAAAGTCTTTACAAGTCTAGATTCATCGATCATGCATCATACCATTTCCATGATAGTATGATTTCTTCTCTCAACAACACCATTCTTGCGTGTGTGTGTGGAGGAGGCATTTGTCAATGAATCCCATGAGTTTGTAGGTAGTCTTTGAACTCATTACTAGTGAATTCCCCCTCGATCTGAGCGGAGAGTTCTAATGTGATGACTAGTTTCATTCTCAACTGCTACTTTGAACTTCTTGAAAGTTTCAAAAGCTTCACTTTTCTTGCGAAGACAAAAATCCACATTTTCCTTGAATATTCATCAACACATAGCATGAAGTACTAAAATCTAGAAATGACTCGGTTGCATCGGACCACAAAGATTGGTATGAACCAGATCAAGCTTACCATGAGCTCAATATGTACTCTTCTGGAATGAAGCTTTGTGTTGTTTACCTGCTAGGCAGTGAGGAAACTTGTTTGTATCCTTCTGAAGAGATGGTAGCCCATGTACCATATTGTACCAACGAAGTGTCTCGAGATACTTGAAACTTACATGACCAAGTCTCCGATGCCACAACTAAGCTGAGGTAGAGTTCTTAGCCACAAGTGCTTGATCATCTTTGTGAAAAAAATCAAGTTAGAACATGCATCCCACGTCGGAGAATTTTGCAACTATTTTTGAGCCTTGTGATTTGTCTCGAATCAAACACATTTTCTTGCCAAAATGAGTATCAAAATCAATTTTTAGGTTGTGATCTAGGATTTGACTGACTAAAAGTAGATTCTTTGTCAACCCAGGGACATATAAGACATCTGATAGTCTGTAGTTATGTGAACCAAGGGGTAGAGAAATGTTCCCAATCCCTTGAATTGTATATGAAGAATCATCTCCTAACATGAAACATGATTTTTCGATGGCGTGTCCCTCATTGAAGTAAACCAGTCTCTATGGTTGGTCATGTGTTGAGTGGATCCCAAATCAACATACCAAACATCACTAGATGACGTGGATGGTTCACTTGATTGAGCAGTGTACAAGAAGTCTTCATTATCTGAATGTTCTTGCTTAATAATATTTTCCTTATTGATGGGGTCTTATTTTCCAGTTCCCCTTTTTCGCCCTTGATTGTAGTTAGAATGTCCCTTGTGATATTTTTGTGGAGGTCCGAGTTGCTTGATGAACCTTTCTTGTAAGTATTATACCAAAAATATTTTAAGTCATGTCCTCTTTTACAAATTGGACATTGCTTTCTTCTATTGTTTTTCCCGTGATATTGATTCTAATGTTGGGAATTTTGATAGGAATTAGGTTTTCCTTTACCTTTTCCTTTCCATTTTTATGTGAAGAAAGTGCTTGCTCCTCTTCATCATCCTTATTGTGCATGGCTTCCTCTTGTTGTAGTAGGTTTACCAACTTGTCAAAAATAATTGTTGTATCTGACACATTTAGTGTTGTGACAAAAATGCGGTAAGAAGAGGGGAGTGCTCTCAAAACAATGGGAATGAGAGCATCATCTATGACCACTTCTCCAGGGCTAGAAGTGAAGCCCTCAACTCTACAACTCTTCTTAAGAAAGATTCAATTTTCTCATTCTGCTTGAACTTCAGTGTGTGTAATTGACTCTACAAATTCAATATAACATTCTTGTTTTTGGCCTCATATACTATGCACAATTTATCCCATGCTTCTTTGGCTGTTTTGGCATCTCGAATGTGGGGTTGCACATCGTCGAACACTCCAAACAAGATGATGAGTTTGGCCTTCTAATCTACTTTATCAAACTGTTATTGTTGTGTTGTATTAGTAGTTGATTTGGTCAAAGTACCGTTCACAGCAGATCCGATTCTCTTCAAACTCAAGTTGTCTTAATTTTAGTCTTCCATGCAACATAGGTATTTCCTCACGAGTAGTTGTGAATCTAGAAGAGAAGAATTTTTTTGGGGCATTAGTGCCCATTTTACAGAAAACACTAACATGGATTTTGCTCTTATCACTCTAGGTATAAGGTCTCCCAATCTATATACCATTAGTCTGATATACCGAACCTTTATATATACGCGCCCTTCCGATATACCCAGTGGTACGTGGAAGAATCTTGCCCTTTCTATATACCTGGTGGTACGTGAAAGAGGTGTTAACGTACGTGAAAGAATTCAATACGTGTTACCAAGATAATACTAAAACAGGTTTGTGTGATTATTGACATCGGCTCAAAGAAATATCCTCATACACGTGTGCGTAACTTTGCTATATACTTGGATAATTTCTTAGTCCACTGGATTTATGTCATGTAATCATTCACTAGACGGATGAGATGGCTCATATTGTGTGCACTGTGACATTATTATTCCCCATCGATTTAAAGGGTTGATGCCCAAATGATGTTGTTGCAGCTATATTAGGCATTAAGTGTAGTAGTAGTCATGACGGCTTTACCCGTAAGTGCTTCCCAGAGGCACTGTATATACCGAACGCTGCGAATGAGATCTAGGATCTCATGAGTGTTTCAAAACCAATTTTTAACTATTTTTATTACAACTTTTGTTTTCGAAAGCGATTAATATTTGTGGTTGACTATGGCAACCTAAAAATTAGTACAATATATTAAAGCATGCAATTACATTCAAAAATTTAGAAAAAATTGAATGGCAGGGAATTTTTTTTGTTTTTCGGGCCCTGGTGGCCTTCGGAGCCCAATACGACCCAAAATGCAAAGAATTACAAAAAACCAGCTGAAAATGCAATTTTTAGCTATCCCCCTTTGGAAAAAGTTGTCCTAATGAAAAAATAGGCCTAATAGGAGAATGTTTTTTTACCCTCAATTAGGGTTTTTCTCACTAAAAATTTAGTAGGTTGTTTAGCTGTAACTAACAGGCTTAGTGGAGGTTTTTCTACCAAATGGTCCTCTAACTGTGGTGGTTTCTCCAAATTTTCCGCCAAAGTCAAATTGTTTAAAAACTTGTGTTGGGGGTGGGGGTTGAACTCCAAACCTCCCACACCCAAAGCTTTCTCTCTAACCGCCTTGGCCACTTGTGCACTTGTGATATAAAATGAACAAACTTGTATTTAAATAAAGCCGAATTTGACTCACCTCTTAAGAATGGCGACTTGGTTGAGTTCCACGTGGACTGTGAGCTGGAGGAGGGCAATTTAGGGCTACACTTGAAATCCAGATCTGATTATTTGTATCTCCTTTTATGTTTACCCTCCTTTGCATTTAGCATGACCGCTTATTGTTATCTCCTCATTTATTTTTGATGTAGGTCTGCATGGAGAATTTAATCCTTAGCTGTTGTTTTGTAATTTTTTCCACCATTTGCTTCTTTTTGCAAGTTATTGGGGTCGAAAGATGGCTCGTGGGAGTGGAGGAAGCTCATGATGAAGATTTGTGTAGGTTGTAGGTCTTTGTTATTGTTTTCTTGGTGTTGTATTTGGATCGACCGCCTCGAGAGAGCTCAGTCTTAATGATAAAGGGAAGTTCATCTCAAATTATAGAATGGAAATACATGGGTATTGGAAGATGTGATGCATGTGACAAGCCTCAAGAGGAATCTCTTTTCTACGTAGGGAAACTAGGTGAATTTGGTTGCATGGTTACATTTACGGGAGACTCTTAGACAAAGTCACCAAGGGTGCTTTTGTTGTGGCAAGAGGTAAGAAGGTAGGAATGTTATATTTAACTACTTGTGTTATTGATACCTTTTCTACATTATCTACTTTAGATTCGAGATGCATGTATGTGGCATAATCGGTTGGGCCATATGAGTCAAACATGAATGCATATTTTAAAGGATAAGGGTAAGTTATTAGATTTAAAAGATTTAGATCTAAAAGATTTAGATCTTGATTTCTGTGAGCATTGTGTTTTTGGAAATCAAAAGAGAGTTATCTTTATCAAAGTTAGGCAACTAAGAAGGATAAAAATTGGAGCTTGTACACTCGGATGTGTGGGGACCAACTCAAATAGCTTCTCATGGAGGATCTTAGTATTATGTCATTGATGATGCTACAAGAAAGGTATGGGTTTATTATATTAAACATATAATCTTATGTTTTTGAAACTTTTAAAAGATGGAAAGCCCTTGTTGAGAATGAATCAAATTGAAAGTTAAAGTGCCTTAGATCTGACAATGGTGGTGAATACTTTGTAGAAAGGATTTCAATGATTATTGTTCAGTGAATGAGATACGTAGAAAAAGAATGGTTCCAAGAATACCACAGAGAATGGTGTTGCTGAAAGAATGAATAGAAAAATCATGGAACGTGCTAGAAGTATGAGGATACATTTTGGATTGCCCTTGCAATTTTGGGCAAAAGCAATTGATATAATGGTTTATTTGATTAATCGTGGGCCTTCAAGTTCACTAGATGGAGGAATACCAGAGGAAGCTTGGACCGAAAAGAGGTAGATATTTATTTTCTTAAAGTTTTTGGTTCATAAGATTTTGTGCATATTGATAAGGAAAATAGGAAAAAGTTGGATGCAAAATCCAAGAGATGCACTTTCATTGGTTATGGATCTGGTGATTTCAGATTTCGTTTTTGGGATTTAGATAATTCTAAAATTATTAGGAGTCGTGACATTGAATGGAATGAAAAGAGAATGTATAGGGATCAAATTTTGGTACCAAAGGATGAACCAGTTGAGAAGTTTGTGAATGAAAATGAACTATCGGATTTAAAAGTAATACCGACAGGTTACATAGTAAATGGTGTTAGTTAACCCCTGACCGAAATTGGTCAATAGAACCGGTATCGTTATAGAAGATTCAAACTGACATCGGTTACTGGTGGTGACCGACGTTGGTCACTGAAAAATTTGGATACAAATGTCTAGGAGGTCCAGAATGAGCCTCTCAGTACCCCAAACTCCTATGAGAAGGTCACAAAGGGTAAGTAAACCTCTAGAAAGATTTACAACTTCTCTATTTTATTTATTATTGACTGATAATGGTGAACCGAAGAGTTTTAAGAAGCAATGCAGGATGAGACCCACGTTCAATGGGAACATGACATGTATGAGGAGATGGAATCCTTGGAACAAAACTAGACTTGGGATTTGGTTAAGTTATCAGTAGGTAAGAGGACATTGCAGAACAAGTGGGTTTATAAGATCAAGGAAGAAGAGGGTGGATAGAAAAGGTACAAGAAAATTCTTTTCGTAAAGGTATTTTACACGTAAAGTAGGTATTGACTTTGGTGAAATATTTTCTCTTGTTGTTAAGATGA
Source organism: Taxus wallichiana var. yunnanensis (assembly GCA_018340775.1). Lineage (NCBI taxonomy): Eukaryota > Viridiplantae > Streptophyta > Pinopsida > Cupressales > Taxaceae > Taxus > Taxus wallichiana. The sequence continues at coordinate 561,822,923 of CM031242.1, read as the reverse complement.
CTTCTATTCATATTGTATTGAGTTTAGTTGTAGTACATGATTTGCATTTAGAGCAACTAGATGTGAAGAAATTTCCTTCATGGTGATTTGGATGAAGAGATTTATATGTAGCAACCGCTTGGGTATGAAGTCAAGGGTAAGGATAAATTAGTGTGTAGGTTGAAAAAGATCTTATATGGGCTCAAGCAAGCTCCAAGGCAATGGTACATGAGGTTTGATAGTTTTATGCATGAGCATGGTTACTTGAGATGTGAATCTGACCATTGTGTATATTTCAAGAAGCTTGAAAATGGGAGCTATATTATTTTGTTATTATATGTGGATGATATGCTTATTGTAGGATCTAGTATGCATGACATTAGTGAGCTTAAGGGAAAGCTAGCTCACACATTTTCTATGAAGGATTTAGGAGTTACAAAAATAATCCTTGGTATGCAAATACATAGAGATAGGAAGAACAAGAAATTGTATTTGTCTTAGGAGGATTATATCTACAGGGTGTTAGAAAAGTTTAAGATGCAGAATGTAAAACCTGTTAGTACACCTATGGCTGGACACTTCAAATTGAGAAAATATTAGTGTCCATCATCACATGAGGAGGTCAAATACATGACATGAGTGTCATATGCTTCATAGTTGGGAGTCTCATGTATGCTATGGTTTTTACTAGACCATACATTGCACAGGTAGTGGGAGTTGTGAGTAGATATATGGCCAATCTAGGTAAAGAGCATTGGAAAGTAGTCCAATGGATACTCAGGTATTTGAAAGGGACATCTAGCATGTAGTTATGCTATGGAGGTTTGAATATTTCATTATGTGGCTATGTTGATTCGGATATGGTTGGAGATCTGGATGGTAGGAGGAACACTACTGGATATATTTTCATAGTAGGTGGGATGATAGTTAGCTAGATTTCAAGATTGCAGAAGGTTGTGGCTTTGTCTACTATAGAGGCAGAGTATGTTACAGCTACAAGAGGCTAGCAAGGAGATGATATGGATGAGTAGGTTCATGAAAGAGTTGGGAAAGGAGCAAGATGATTACAAATTATTTAGTGACAATCAGAGTGTAATTCATTTGGAAAATAACTCAACATTTCATTTAAGAATGAAACACATTTAGTTGAGGTATCACTTCATATGATAGGTATTAAGGATGGTAGTTGAATCTGGAAAATATTCATACAAGTGAAAACCCTACGAGATATGCTAATGAAGCCATTAACAAAGGAGAAGTTGGAGCTACACTCCACTTCTATTGGTCTTCAAGTTTGAGACTTGAAGAGGAAGAAACAAAGCTAAGGAAGGATCCAAGAATGACGATGTACAGGTATAATGCAATAATTAATCTCCAAGTGGGAGATTGTTGAGTTATGGAGCTCAATTACTTCAAATTAACATGCAATATGAAACTTGTTGGAAAACACAATAACCGACATCGGTTATGGAGGGACCGACATCGGTCACCTATGACTCGACATCGGTCAGGAAAGGAGGAACCGAAATCGGTTAGGGATAATTGGCGTCGGTTACTGTGTGTGGGTGTTTTAATTAACTCATGGGAATTAGATCTATTTTTAGTATTAAAGTAGATATATTGATTATAATTGCATGGCTAAGTGCCCTAAGTTTGTATACACCTATATAAGCATGAAATATAGGGTTTAGAAGTAAGAATTAAGAAGAACTTGCAAAAGTTGATGATTATTGTGAGAATAATTGTGAGAGAGAGAATTCTTGGTGAAGAAGCAAAAGCTTGAGAGTAAGAAAGTACTGTACATCTAAGAGGTGTGGAAGATTGTAAATATTCATTGTATATCTTGTGAAAGCTTTGGATAATAGATTGGCTTGTTTCTTGGTGGATGTAGCCCACACTAGGTGAACCACATTAAATATGGTGTTGATTTATATCTCTTGTTATGTATATTTCTTCTGGTAGAATATCTATTTTTATTTGCATGTATGCTTAGATCTGATGTATTATTTGTACAACCGGTGTGCTAACCCCAAAATATATCAAAAACAAACCCAGTATCCCTATCATTCTATCCTAGAGGATGTATGTCAAAGTCAATATGATTTATTTGAGTGCTAGGAGGTGGCGTAACATGGATTAGATGACCAAGACCTAGTGCATTGAGCAATGCATAACGATGCACAGGTGAATTTTTCAACAAATCTAGAAATGAAATGTGAGAAAAGGTCTTGTTCAAATATGATATTAAATCATAGGCTCCTATTAGTTTTGAGATTGTAGGAACATCATCCTACAAGAAGGAAAGGGAAAGTAGGGGTTGTGAAACATACTTCCTTCATCCAAGTTATTGCATTCATTTTGCTCGACCTCTAGCTCAACTAACCCCAAGATTTTTGTATTATCGTTTGAACCAAGGTTAGGAGCAATCCAAGAGTTTTCAAAAGTTGAGGTCTCATGGTCTTTGTTTCCTATAGGAATGCCCTTTTTCTATTTTTAAGATTCACTTAGGAATCCATAGGATGTTTATGGTTCGTAGTTTGAGGTGTGACAGATCTCGATATGACTATGTTTAGGATTTTTTAGGATTTGCTAGGAACATGTCTACAAAGAGCTGCCTTTGGTTTTGGGAAGTCTTTGCAGAAACTTGTTGCAATCACAGAAAGTCCTATCATCATGACCTTGAACCTTATGGAAACCACAATATAGGTTAGGGTCATAATCTCTTGGCCTTTGATAAGTGTCTTGTTGTTGTTGATTATAACCTCGGTTGTAGTTTTGAAATTGGTTGTTATAACCATGATTCGTTGCCCCTTGGCCAAAGTTTTGATATTGGTTTGGGCCTTGGGTTTGATTTTTCTTTTGAGAGGGATGGTTTACATCAAATGTGTTGACAAAAGACACAATGTTAGGGGATCTTTGATTTCCCATGTTGTTATTATTGTTAGTGTTATCATTGTTTGTGAAACTAGCATTTTTGGCTTGATCAGTAGCACTATTTGTGGTAGCACCATGATTGTGATTCAAATTGTTAGGTCCCTAGTTATGGTCACCATTTTTTAGATAATTTGAATTATTTTGATTTGGGGATACCATTTCCCATTGGGACATAGATCTTATGCCCACTATCTATATAAAGTTAGCTTGGTCAATCCGAAGCACACCTCTCAACACTTTCTCATAACCACGAAAAGGAAACTTTTGGACTTCCTCCCTAGTCTCTCAATTGAGTGAGTGAAGGAAAAGATCACAAAGTTCCATCTGGTCCATGTTGGGTGCACTTGTAGAGGAATAGAGAACTTGGTGCCATCTCTAGATGAAATGGGTGGAAGATTCATTTTTCTCCTATCTAATATGCAGGAACTCCCTAATCCCTATATGTAACAACTTGTTTATGTTAAATGCTTTGATGAACTTGGAAACAAGATGTTTAAAGGAATGTATAGAAGCTTCTAGAATATGGTAATACCAATCCATTATGATTCCTTTGAGAGTCTTTGGAAAGATCTTAGCCACTACAACATCCCAAGGAAGTAATTCCCGATAGAAGTTTTGTAGGAGTTGATATGAGCATTTGAGTATCCTTCTCCCTTAAATTTTGGAAGATCCGACAATGGGCATGGAAGCATGACACCACGTATGGTGAAGTCAAGAGGCTCCTTTAAGTACTCAGTGTATGTACCCATTGCATAAGATTCCACCATTGAAGATCCTTAATGAGGAAGTGGAGGAGGAGGAGTTGGATAAGATGCATTATAAGTGTTGATGAGAACATATGGAGTCCCTTGATATGGCATGTAGGGAGTGGGAATGGCATATGGGTCCATCTGGGAGTTTTTGAATACATGTGCATGTAAGGTGGGATAGTACCATGATATGGACTAGTGGGCATAAAACCAGGGAACATCACATTGCTTGTTGTGGTGACATTCAAGAATGCACTTCTGGCAGCCCTTGCGTAGGATAAGCTTGAGAAGGATGAGGACCCATCCCTAGTGTGTCTAATCATGTGAGAAGATCACCTAGATTTGAATGAACCGGATAACCTTGTTGTACAAGATATTGCATTGGTTGCTCATTGGAAGGGATGTATCCTTTGTTTTTAATTGGATACCCCGTGTTCTGCCCTACTGCATGTGTTGGTTGTGAAGTCTGGGAACTTTCTAGTTCTCTAATCCTCCCTACTCAAGTATAAATAAGATCATTGGGAGAGGATTAAGTCCCTTCTTGGGGTGCCTATGACATAGGGTTTGATTGAGCAGGCTCATGATACCCTGTCATGAATTGTTCAGTGTTATAATTCTTATCTTCCTCAGAAGTAAGAATTATAGGATAGGAATTTGAAATCTTAGAGGTTGTATCCTTCACTCTATCCAAAGACTCATCTATCTAACAAAGAGGATTAACTATTCATGCAAATATATATCATCTTCTGTTGATTTCATGACAATGTAAGGTCTTGACAAGAATCTATGGTAAGAACATGTTTTGTTCGTGATAACAACATGGTTTGCATTGGGTTGACCATATTGCATGTTTAATGATTGATCAACCTCCTCCATCCTTACATAGCTAATGGGGTTTGAAGTGTAACTAGGGAGGTTTGGACATTGCTTTTGTAATTGTCACCCCACCTCAAAAGAGAAGGGATTGTTATGGTTGAACGTTGGTGTAATATCTATCAGAGCCAAATGGCCCACCAAAATCTCTTCTAGACATATTTTAGAAAGTATAAAATACCTACCAAAATAGGGGAAGAAATGGAAAGATGAGGTACTAACAATGAAAGAAAAGGAAATAAGAAGGAATTAATCCTTCACATCGGGTTCACCAATTTGTATAGATGAAAATTGACATGCAACCTTCAACCGCACTCGACTCCTCGAGGTTGTGTCAAGGAAGCCAATGTGGAAATATGTGTGGCTAACTGTAGGAGGATCAGTGACTAAGATCTAGTAGTGTGATCCCCTAGTAGCTGAGTTGGCAAAGGGGAGATTTAGAGGCTATGAATGGGTAGCATAAATTCCCTATGGTTTGTTAAACTGAATCTTAATGTTAAAGTAGTTTGAAGTGTCTAAATTAACTAAGATGAAACTAACAATCTATGTTATTGCTGAAAGGAAACTAACCTAAATAAATTTAAAAATATGAAAAATCACAATTACAAACAATAATTTTCTTTTATTCTAAATAATCAAATCTACTTCTACACTAAAACTAAACAAGCAAAATAACCCGGTGTGGTTATTCACCTATGTTGAGTGTATTCTAAATAATGCTAACATAAAACAATAACTTTTCCAAATAATCTATGATATGTAGACAACTTCCTACAAATATTTTCTCCTTCAAATCCATAGGGATAGGAAGAGGAAGATCCATCACCGGGAGCTACTATTAATGATTTAAAACCTCTTGGAAATTAACTAATTACTTACAAATGAAAGAATATTGGTTTTCTACTCTATTTGATATGATATAACAATAATAAATTGCAGAAATGAAGGAAAATAAAACAACAACCCCAACCTAGAATTTACATAACAAAGATAAATCTAATTGTGTGATGACTTGTCCCCTCAGTTTATCCTTTCTTTCTTTGTGTGTCCATATGAGTCCAAGGAATTGGGAATGCAAAGGTAACAATAGGAGAAGGTGCTTGAGCAATGACAACTTAAAGGTAGTCTGGTTGCAATGCAAGTGGAAGAGGGATAACACAAGTGAACAGAGCTTGGCTATGCAATTTCTAGCAGGATTGTGGCAACAATACTATGCAAGATACACAAAATTCTCAGGCCCTTTGCTTGAATACAAGCATTGAATATATAGGAATTGGTGGGATGTGCCTTCATGCACAAGGTAGCCTTGGAGTGCCAAATCATTGGGTGAAGAGGTAATTCAAACTAATTAAATTTATTTAAAAATAGAAGAGGGAAGGAATACCATGTAATCAAGACTATTTTTAGGAAATTTGGTTCACAAACACACCTTGGAAGTCAAGTTAAGTGAAGTGTCGCATGTTAAAATCACGCATGAGGAGTTTGGAAAATCGCCGAGGACCACCGCCCTACGCAGGTGACGATCTCAAGACCACCGCCCTATCCTGGGTGGCGGTCACAAAACCACCGCCTTGCCTAGGTGGTGGTTTTGACACTTAAAGCCAAAACATGCACAGAAAAGAGTGGGAAGCTGGAAGAAAGTGTGGAAAAGCTAAGTAAAGATGTCTAGGTTACAAATATACACTGCATACAAGCTTAGGAACTCGAACACCTTCTGAAAGGACGTGAATCATCATTGGGGAATTTTATAACCATTTTCCAACAATGTAGCACATGCAATTTTGGGTGTGTACAGTTACCTTAGGTAAAATAGTTATTGACACCAATAGAGAGAGGATTGTTAGAGAGGTCAAGGTTATGGTGGTTATCTTAGATATGACTAGTTTCCCAAAGTGAGTTGCCTTCTCTCGTGACTTTTTGACTTATTGGGATGCATATCAAAACACTTTCTTATTTCACATTATGGGGGAGTAGTCCATGACCTTAGAGGATGTTTACAAGATTCTCGGTGTTTCTATCATAGGTAGGAAGTTGGTGTTAAAGAGTGTTAGTTCATCAGTTGAGGCCCATAGATGGGAGACCTATCTAGGAGATGCACATGAACTTAAAGCGGTGGCAAGAAGAAGGGTGTTAGATTGGTTTTTATCAAGGCTTCCCCTATTCCCACTCTACGTGAGGCTATCATTGGTATCTTGGCCTCATGTTTGATTGGGGATAAGGGTAGGGATAATTTTCTAGTCTTTTGGTCACTTATTACAGAGAACATTGAGCTCTATGGTAGAGTATTTACATGGGGAGTGGATATACTTGGCACCACCTACCATGACTTATACATGATTGTCAAATGTGGGGTTACGTATCTCAACCACCCCACATTGTCAATGTCATGAATCTATAAGTGAGTTATCCCCTAATAGAGGGTGTTGGAATAACATATCCCATAGAGATCAAAGCTACCAGATGGGTCGACATGGCTCCACTCAGGACCACACCACCATTAGTTGTGACATTCACTAAAATGGATATGGTGTCTCACTCATATTAGGATATGATAGGCCGGTGGGGTGAGGAGGAAGCTACTATGACTACCTATAGTACTACCTCTCAATTGGTTGACCTCGAAGTCAGGTTGGGACACATCTAGTGTTTTAGGTACCGCATTAGTTTGGATTTCCTTTCTTCGATGATCTTATAGTGGTTACTACTATGTACATGGGTATACGAGAGGTGAGAGGTGGTCATAAGGGCTGAATCTAGTGGACAAGTTATAGTTTTTGGTGTCGCAATTGGGACACCATGAGTTGCTATACTAATTAGTGTTTCAATTAGGCCACGATAGATTTTATAGATTGGTGAGGGTCCATCTAGGAGTGAGGAGGAGGAGACCGAGACATACTCGGGCTTAGAGGAGGAGTCATACCGTAAGTGATATGGTATAAGAGAGGAATGATGACTACTAGAGCTGAGGAGGAGGTGGAGGAGGAGGAGGAGGAGGATGAGATCTTAACGATTCCTCCAAGAGGGGCAACACCAACTATGGACCCAAGATGGGTTACTGGAGACCCGAGTGAGTATTTATATCCTTCTCTTTCCTTATACTTCCTAGATTAGATGTTAGTGAAATATTGTTTTTGCATTTTCTAACTCAACATTGTACTTTTGCATTTTGGAGCCACAACTAATGGATGGCCGAGATCTTATCAAGCGTACGAATCTAGAGTTATTCATAATCACTACTAGTATATCTTGAGAGACTCTACTTGATAAACCAAGGAGTATTGACACAAGTGAGATGCCACGAGATGTCTTTGCTCAATCTTGGCATGTAGTGGGAGAGATTTATCACCAAGACTAAGAATGCATTTTTATGCAAATGCGGGTGAAGGACCTTTAGGACATGATGAGGCAACAACGTCCCTCACGTAGTGAGACTACTACCACCGATGCACCCATGACCACTCTTGCCGCTCTACATATGGAGGTTCTCATGTTGAACTAGTCGATCTCACCATAGGATCCATAGTAGGATTCCTCACCCCGCCCATTCATAGGGATCTTAGAGAGAGAGATAAGCTAGGGGCCTTTATTGCTTTGAGATCATTTTTGTGTATATATCATTTTTTTGTATTTTCATCTCATAGTTGAGCATTTTGACCACACTTGTCCTTCGGCGTGATGACATTGTATTCGAGATACCGATGCAGACATAAATATACAAACATTATATTTTTGGTTTGGAATTCCTTTGCAAGATTTAATTTCATTATGATTCATCTCATTTGTGTACTCTTAGATGGTTAGGATTTTCGATATTTTTGTATTTTTGAATGTATGCTATGGATGATAATGTAATGTGGTAAACAAAATGATGTATATGGCTACACACATGATAACAAACTATACTTAGGAAACTTTATTTTTCAAACAATGTTTAACATTTCTATTCCATTGGAAAAATGTGTTGAATATGGTATGATGATAAGATAATCTCACTCCATTCTTAACTCCATGCAACTAGTAAGATGCGAGGGCTCATCACCAAGAGCCAAGAAAGATGTGAGATATGTGATTTGAAGAATGTGTGAACAAGAATGATGACAAAGAGACAATAAATTTGACAAAGATTTATTATGAAACTTACAACCCAACCCCAATCAAGATTAACTAGGATGTTCAAAATGATTTCTGCTTATAAGTTTTGAATAGACTTATATCTATATGGCATATAATGTTTGACTAGATCTAGTTAAGGAATAATTGTCTCTCCTAACATATGCATCTAAATAATTTTCTTAGGAATTTTAAAATTTCAAGCACTTTATTTCTCTGTTTATTTATAATTTTTGATTTTTTATATGATTTCGACATCGTGCCTCATGCTACTAGTAAGAAGCATGGGCTCATCACCAAGGAAAATATAGGTGAGTAAGGGTAACTTACTCCTTTCCCAACCTCATACTACCAGTAAGAAGCATGGGCTCATCAAAAAAGATTATGAGGATGGAAAATGTAGTTATTTGTAATAAGAATATTTGTATTTATAGTTTATATGATTTTTTTTTTATCTTATTTTGCTTTGAATTGTGATTTTTAGGAGGGAACATTTTCCCTAATCTCACCCCACACAACTAGTAGGATATGAGGGCTCATCACCGAAGACTGAGATGGAAAAAAGTTCTAGGTGAAATGCTTAAAATGTTTTTGTCATGGAGAGATATTTTTAGGGAAATATCTATCATCAACAAGCTTCTAGGAAAACTATAAGTGAGAAACACCTGAATCGGAAGAAACCATGAAAAATATGAAGCATGCAAGTCCTTATAATACCAATGTCAAAAATTGTCTCATGAATGGAAATGATGATGAGAACTATATAACTTAAATGTGTGAAGAGTTGGAGAAGAGGTATGATTGAGAGATTTGCCAACATTTGAAAGTTTAAGAATCACTTGAAAAGTAAGTTTCGTAATACAATTTTAAAAAAAATGACAATGCAAATGACAAGACAATGAGAATGCAAAAGGACAATGTGGAGATGCAAATGAATAAATGTATAACCATTTGAGATGAAGTGAGTTGACATATTTATCAAACCCTCACCCTATAGAGTACACAAGTGATACACACCATTTTAAAAATATTTTGTTACTTGGTAGGGGCCTAACCATTTTGTCCTAAACTTCCTACCTTTGTTGACTTTCTTATCTATTCGGATATCAAGTCTCAAAACAAGGTCTCTTATTTGAATTTCAAATTCGTAGACCTTTTTATTATATTGGTGACACATTCTATTTGTGTAAACCCAAAGATTTTGTTCGAATCTAAGCTTTTTCTCATATAGGCTTTCTAAATGAGCTAAATGCACATTTTGATATTCATCCTCGTCTAGAATACCTTGTAGGGAAACATGAAGACTAGGTGATTCTACCTCTAATGGTAAGATTTCTTGAACACTAAAAAATAAAGAAAATGGGGTTTCCCTTATTGGTGTTCAAATTGAAGTCCTAAAAGTCCATAAGGAGGGAAACAACTTTAGATGCCAATATCTCTTATTCTCCTTAACCGTCTTAAGGAGAATGGAATTCAAGGTTTTATTGGTAGCCTTAGCTTGTCCATTGGCCTAAGGATAGTATAAAGAGGCCGTATGGTGAGATATTTTTAACTAAGCACATAGCTCATGCACCTCATCATTCTTAAAAGGAGTGCCATTATCTAAAATAATGACTTGTGGAATGCCATACCTATAGATAATATGATTTAATATAAACTTGGATATGAAAAATCCAAGTACCGTAGTCAAAGGCATGACCTAACCCACTTCGTAAGATATTTTGTGCTTGTGATTATAAAATTATGGTCGTCGATGATGGGGAGAAAATTTCCTTATCAAATCCAAACCTGAAGTGGAGAAGGGCCAGGTATCACTATAGGTTGAAGCTCTGAGATGGTATGAGTATGGCATGTGAAAATTCTTGGCATTTTTTACAATTTATCACATATTCCACATCTTCATACTCTAATGTGGGCCATAATTAACCCATCCGATGAATCTTACGAGTATTTGAATTCCCTCTCAAGTGATTTGGTCGAATTCAAAGAGAATTTTATCTACTTCTTCTTTGTCAATGCATCTAAGTAATGTACCATCAAAAGCTCTCCAATATAGAAATTATTCTAAAATTATGTACTTGATGGCTATGACATGAAGTAATTTCCTTTACTATGAGTTAGCCCCTTTAGGATACATCTAATCTACAACATGGTTTATTATATCTAGGTACCAGGGCATGAAGCAATGACAAGTTTGTCTATATAACGAATACATTCATTTGGGAAACTCAAATCAATAATCTCATCATAATCTATAGGGTTGTCAGTAACCAATCAACAATAAGTTTCCTTTGACAAAATTTTGGTTGATGAAAGTAAGCTAAGACTTACCCATTAATGTCATAAATTTTCCATCCTTTTTGGATAAGGATTCTTGAGATAGGAATGTCCACAATTTATCAAATTTGATAATCACTCTTGTTTCTTAGTTAAGCATGTAATGCCTCAACCTTTTGGTTATGAAGATAATAGCCAAAAATTCTTTTTCCACTTGAGAGTATCAGTTTCATAGTCAAGGAGTGTACATATAATAAAATAGATGTCACACTCATGACCATCATCATCCTCTTTTGTTAACATGCACACTATTGAAATGTCTCGTGGCTATGGAATACAAGATTAGAGGATGATCTAATTGTTGTGGCATAAGATTTGGCGGTGACACGAGGAAACATTGAATGAATCGAAAGCATTATGAATTTCATTTTTCCATATCTTGCAACAAGTATTCTTTAATAATCTATTAATGGGATGGATCACGTATGTTAGATCAAAAAAATCTATGGATTTACCTAAGCTTTCCTACGAATGACCTAATACTAGATTCTACTATTGCGATTCATTTCAAGGATCACCCAAATCTTCACAAGGTCCACATCAATCCCTCGAGAGGAAATTATGTAACCTAAGAGATTATTGTTATCCAAATAACTCTCCTAGTTATCTGGATAACTTATATTTTCATTCTAACTCTGATGTTTCACATTTTAGGTTGTGTACACTCAAGATTGTTCTTTTGACACCTTGGCATACTTACAGTTCCTCTCCATTCAACTTCTATGCAACTTATTGCTTCTCCCTCTACATTCTTCTATCTCCTTTTCCATTTTCTCTTGCACCTTTCTCATGTGTGCCCGATTTCTTTCCTATCCTTTCGTGCACTCCTTGCCTGCACCTCGACAGACTTGCCTTCCAAAATGACTGTCCCCTGGCATTCCTCCTGCACACTTACATACACTAAATTATGTTGCATGCCCCTTCTCTATCTATCACTACATGACCTTCCTCAGTTGAACGCTTGTGCCTCACTTGCATACTTGTCTACTCATGTAGTTATGCACCTTACTTCAACACACACACTTTTGTGCACCATTTCTCTATGCCTTTTGCATGGCTACCTTTTGCTTCCGTACCTTGCACCTTCTTCTATACCATTCACTGTGCCACATCATCATCTGTTAGACTTAAGTGTGCAACATGAAACCTATCAAAGTGTGTCAACAGGGTGCCAAATCTGGACAACCAACCGGTGCATAACATGTGGTAGAAAAAAAGAAAAAATAGATGAACAGTTGGTCGATTTCTTTATTCAACCAAGTGCGCACCATGTGTCATTACATGTAAGAGTGAACTTTAGACTTTTGAAAGCCATAAATTTCTATCAGTTGCATTGCTCAGATCGAACATGCCTGGGCTTGTCAGAGAGCTGCTGACACAAGCTACATGTTGGACTATTCAAATTCAAATCTAGGTGGGATTTGGTAGGCGGAAAATAGGGAAACATCTTTCTAATCATTAATGCACACATCTAATCAACCTCAACAACCAGATTTAAATCAAATCTTGCTTTCTTCCTTCTTCCACATGCCAAACATACATGGAGAAGCACATCTGACGGCCTTATAGGTGCATTTACATGCATTTATCACTTGTTATTGTGGTTGTAGATTTGAATATGAGTTTCCATCCTTTTCTCCTTCTTTTCTCTCCTTCTTCTTCTATAAATAACTGAGTTCTGTTGTGTAAAATGGATCCCTCTATGTTGTAACAACACCATGCCAAAATGGTGGCTGACTCCCATAGGTTTCAGACCTTGGCATATTCTTTATATTGTATTCACACCTCTTGTTGTGAATGTAAATGAATGTGTATCCCTTAAGAAATAAAATCATGTTTTATGGAACTCTTGTCTTCCCTTTCTCATTTTCATTGCATCTTGCCTCTCTATTTGCATTTTTGGCATGCTATGTGTATTCCCACTTGCAGTCCCTATGTTCATGTGTTGTATGCGCTGGAAGGTCGATCTTGTGTGTTGATCTATGACACCTCTTTGTCCACCCTCTTCTCATGCCCTCTTTGTTTCCTTCACTGCTTGTGGAGAGAGATTAACCCTTTCCTGGTGCTATCACCTTCCTTAGCTTAGGATTTCCCCTTTCTACACATCCTTCTATCCTTGGTCCCTTGGCATGTTTAGTCTAGGATTTTCTTTCAGCATTAGGAGTAATAGTAGTGTTAGAGGTAGGTAGAGGAACCAAACTTCTTCGGAGATCCGTCTCAAGCGTGTAAGGTCCCACAACTTGGAGACGGTTCCATTGTTGTCTCAAACATCTTGGTTCTTCCAGATCCGAGATGCGGGTGCAAGTTTGACCACCAAAAGTTTTTGCATGCCCAGTGGGACAAGAGTGAAGAGATTTACATCTTCATCTCAGCAAGTTTGATGTGTTTTGTTGAGATCCATCCTTTGGAGGCATTTTTCAACACATCTGGCGACTCCATTGATCCAAACGCACCCATTTTATCATTTGCAGACCAGTCTCCCCTTTCTTCCATTCATTTTCCTTCTTCCATTGTTCCACCTTTCTCTTTTTAAGTTGTGTAATCATGACTTCTTTTCCTTCATGGAATTCCCATTTGCTGCAACAGATCTATTTCCCTCCATCCCCACAGTTCCAAAGTCCTCCAAATCATATTTTTGAGCCCTATCATCCTAAATATGCATATAACCCACCTCCCACTGATATGTATGGTTATTTTTCTAACCATAATGTTTATGAAGAATAGGTTTATGTAGATGATGGCGGAAACTCCATGGTGAAGCTGATTTTGAGAGGCAGGTTCAAAAGATGGAGATGGACATGATGCAACTTAGAGTCAAGTGCTCCATAAAGAAACTAAATTTGGATACAAGGTCCCTTGTCCATGGGTCATCCTTGTACCATGTTGGTTTAGAACCAAGAAGAAGCTATAGTTTATTATTGAGATGTTACCTCAAGTTACAAATTGGGTGGAGTTAATGGAGGCTCAAAATCTAGCACGTAGAAACCCTATCAATGGGGCAACCCGGACTACCATCATACAACCCTCCCACTCCACCATGCCAACTTACATCATCTCAACCTACTGCTCATGTTCCCAACTTTCTACATGCTTCTCCCACTGAGGATTCCATTGTTCCTCCCTTCTCCCTTCCACCCCATCTTTAGTTTGTTTTCGTTCCCCCTTTCGTAAGCACCTCTGTTCCTTTAGCGCGCATGCCTTTTCATCCTGCATGTGCACGCTTCCAATTATCTTGCACATGTTCCTTCCATTACTTCTTCCATGCCACTCCTACCATTTCCTTTTCGAGTCCCCTCTACCCTCGCTGTACCATAAATGAATAGCCCCTTACCAACATGTCTTTCCCAACCAACATCATCATGTTCGATGAATGCAAAACATTTAAAGAATGAAATGACTCATGCAACTCCAACTGGGAAGAGGAAATCATATGAGTGCATGTTTTAGAAGAAAATCAGTTAGTTCCAGAGGGCACAGTTCTAGAGGAGACCAAGTTTCTTATAGAGACAGAACCATACGCGCCCTAGCTTTACGTGACCCACCTTACAAGCTACAAGTAGTCACCTTTAGAAGGAGAGTTTGCAAGAAAATCCCATATGTGGGATTGAGCTTCAAAGTAATGGGTAAATCATAAGGGTTAGACCATGGCCAATCAAATATCTGGCTAGTCTAGAGCCAAAGACAGAGTTACCACCGGTCATGCTCACTTTAGAGCATGAGGTAGAGCTTCAAACATGCCAAAGGTCGTGAGAAAAGAACACCTCCCAAATCTAAGAGCAGAATAAATTCAGGAGGTATATATTATATTTGTTGATACTTTGAGGAGAGTCAAACACCATATGTAAGCCATTTTTTCACTCTCATTTCCAACCATGTTCAAAAACAAATCAATTACATGGTCATAATTTGTGAGGAAGGGAAGCTTTTTCTTCCTGCCTATTGTAGGTTTTACTTGAGTGCCCTTTGCCTCTAGTTAGAGTAGTCTAGTTTAGGTTTGCTTTCAGTAACACAAGTTCTCATGCACACTCTGCATGTTCCCTTTAGGACATGTATGATTTTCAGCTTTTGTACATAGTGTTGTGCTTGTTTCGACATGCTCCCTCGATGCCTCTCCTTTCTGTTGCACTCGCACACCCCCTTTTGTTGCTTCCTAGATGACAATTCAATTTTCACAGAGGCAGCTCCAACATTCTGTGAACAACTTTTCACTCTCATGAATCTAATTTAGAACATCTTCACATGAGAGTAGGGGTTTAGTTTAGAGTTTAGACAGGGCTATAAGTGACTTCAGGGATGTTCTTCAAGTTGTAGATTAGATCTTCAAGTTTAGCACTTGACTCCATGCCCAATGGACTTATAAGGCTATTGGTCTCTTCATCTAATAGGTAGATGGCCCTCAAAATTCACCAATTTTTTATCCAAATAACTCTCTAGTTATCTGGATAACTTATATTCTCATTCTAACCCTGTTGTTTCACATTTCAGGTTACGCACTCTCAAGATTGTTCTTTTGACACCTTGACATAGTTGCAGTTCCTTTGCGTGCCCTTATGCGCCTTCCTGCTTCTCCCTATGCATTCTATTATCTCCTTTTCCATTTTCTCTTATGCCTTTCTCATGTGTGCCCACTTTCTATCCTATCCTGTTACATACTCCTTACATGCACCTCTGTAGACTTGCCTTCCAAAATGGATGTCCCTGGCATTCCTTTTGTGTGCTTATATACACTAAACTATATTGTGTGCCCCTTCTCTATGTGTCATTGTGCGCCCTTCCTCGTTGAACGCCGTGCCCTTCTTGCATACTTGTCTACTCCTACGCTTATGCACCTTGCTTCTGTGTGCACACTTTTGCGCGCCCTTTCTCTCGCAACTTCATGCACCTTCTTTTCTTCACTTGCACCTTCTTCACACCAGTCACTGTGCCACACCATCATTTGTTAGACTTGAGTGTGTAACATGTAACCTATGAAAGTGAGCAATAAGGTGCCAAATTAGGACAACCAATTAGTTCATGACACGTAGCGTAAAAGGTAAAACAAACAAACAATTGCCGATTTCTTCACTCAATCAGCGCATGCCACATGTCATTGTGTGTCAGAGTGACCTATACACTTATGAAAGCTATAACTTCTGCTACAATGCTCATATCAGTGCACACATGGGCTTGTCAGAGAGTTGCTAACACAAGATACATGTTAGACTATTAAAATTCAAATCTAGGTGGGATTTGGTAGGCGAAAATAGGGAAACATATTTATGATCATTAATACACACATCTAATCAACCTCAACCACTAGATTTCAATCAAATATTTCTTTCTTCCTTCTTCCACATGCAAAAAAACATGGGAAACACATCCTATAACCTTGCGGGTGGATTTGTAGGCATTTATCACTTATTGGTTGTTGTAGATTTGAATCCTAGTTTCCCTCCTTTTCTCCTTTTCTTTCCTTCTTCTTCTATAAATAGCAGAGTTATGCTTTGTAAAAGGATCCCTCTTTGTTGTAACGACACCATGCCAAAATGGTAGTCGAATCCCCATGGGTTTCGTGACCTTGGCATGGTCTCTATATTTTATTCTCACCTCATGTTGTGAATGTAAATGATTGTGTGTCCTCTTGAAGTAATAAAATGACATTTTGTGGAACTCTTGTCTTCCCTTTCTCATTTTCATTGCATCTCGCCTCTCTATTTGCATTTTCTAGCATGATGTGCGTATTCTTGCTTATAATCCTTGTGTTCATGTCTTGTGGATGATGGAAGGTCAATCCCATGTGTTTATTTGTGGCACGTGCCATCCGCCATCTTCTCCCACACCCTCTTTGTTTCTTTCACCGCTCGTAGAGAGAGATCGACCCTTTCCCCGGCACTATCGCATTCCTTAACTTTGGATTTCCCTTTCGCACATCCTTCTATCCTGGTCCCTTCGCATGTTTTTTCTAGGATTTTCTTTGAGCATTAGGAGTAGAAGTATTGTTAGATATAGGTAGAGGAACCAACATTCTCTAGAGATCCATCTAAAGTGCACAAGGTCCCACAACTTAGAGACGGTTCCATTGTTGTCTCAAACAGATCGGTTCTTTCGGATCCGAGACTTGGGTGTAAGTTTGACCACCAATAATTACCTCTTGTAACTCCGAGAAACACACTTATCTAGTTTCAAGGTCATACATACTCGATCAAATGTGAAAGATGATTCAAATAACCTTAGGATGGTCACTACTCTTCTCGAACTTTGCTAAGAGATCATCAACATATGTTTCCAAAATATTATGAATAAGATAATGAAATATAAGTCATGGATCATTGATATGTAGTGCATCATCATTCTTCATGCCAAAAGGCATGACCGCATAGTAAAAGGTTCCCCAAGGGGTGGTGAACATGGTTTTGTTTGATCTTTGTCAGAGATTCTTATCGATTATATCTAAAAATCCATACATGAGGAATAACAACTCATAACCGGTTGTTGTATTGACAATAATATCAATGGATGATAGCGGGAAATTATCCTTAGGACATGATTTATTTATATCCATGAAATAAATACACATCCTTATCTTCCCGTTCTTCTTAAGGATCGTGATGATATTTGATAACCATATGGAGTAGTATATTGGTTTTATAAACCCTACTTGTAGAAGTTTCATTACTTCTTCTTTCACTATTAAATTAATTTTACATTGCATAGGCCTTAACTTTTTGTTTTATGGGTTTAACATCGGGATTGGTAACCAAAGTATGGACCTCTACATCAGAGCAACTCCTATCATGTCTTTATAACTAAACACAAAATCTCGAGAATACTCCTTGAGCACTTTAGTGTGTTCTTCTATCTCTTCTGCCAATAATGAAGAACCAAGCTTAAAATCTCAGATCCTTCTTTTTTTGATATTGATATCAATTGTACCTTCTATCAAGGAGGAATTTCCTTCTTCAAACTTAAGAGGAGCTGGAGGTAGTTCTAGAGATTCTTCCTCAACTTCGTAGATCTCTAAATCTTGTGATGAGGAGGGATACATTATTTTGTCCCCAAAGTATGAAGAAGGGTGGGGAACAAGGGAGAAACCTTTCTTGTGATGCATAAGATGAAGATCAGTGTACACATGAAGAAATCCTAGGATCACCTCATTATTTTCAAAGTGAAATCCAATGTGAGGGGTTCATTCTCATTCTCTACATATGTTAATATTACATTATTTGGCATCTTTCGAATTAAGGTTCGGCCTGGATTGAGACTATGAATTTTGTTTCTTTAAAATCTTCACTAGGGAAGAAATGGGAAGAAGAAGATGCCATATAATCAGCAATTTGATTTTGTCCTTTGGGAATTGATTTTATAGAGATGAAGTCAAATTTTTTACACATTTTGTGCACAAACTTATAGAGAGTGGAGATGCTCGCTCTAGTCTCATAGACCTCCGAGACATGATTTGCTATAATTTGTGAGTCCCCTATAACTCTAACATTATTTAATCCCATTCTCTTGGCTACAATGAGACCAAGAAGTAAGGCCTCATACTCCACTCCATTTTGGTACACTAAAAGTTTATCTTGAAGGAAAAAGGCATGAATCTATCTTCCGGAGATGTCAAAATCACCCAACCCCTGCACCATAATGAAATTTAGCTCCATCATAATGGAGCATCCAATAGTTGATAAGAAAAATTGACTCTTCATTGTTCTTAAAATTTTCTTCTGGACATCGAAACCTCAACTATATATATCTCTTTGAAACCATCTCGCTAGAGAGAGGCTAGCCCAAGGGAATTTCCAATGCTTAGAGAGTCAAATGGGAGAATAATCAGTAAGTCATTTTCAAATTAACTTTACTATTTTTTTCATTATCTTGGCAAACACAACTTCTACCAAAATAGTCCTACCCTCACTCTTGTCTACTCCTTCGATTACTTTAGGTCTATCAAGTTCGGTTGTCGGAACTAGTTTCGTAGTGGAGACTAGTTCTTTAGAAGGAGATGGTTTATTCAATTTCTTGGTGAGAGTTCAAACTCATAATGAAATCCTAGGTTGTTCTTGATATTTTCCATGTGAATATTGAAGGAAGTTGGGTTATCTCGGGTTATGAAACTTTACCTAAATGAAGGAATCTTGCCTCTTGAAATAGCGTGGATGGAATGGCCTTCATTCTATGGATCCATGGTCTACCAAGAATCATATTATAGTTGGTTTCCCTATCTATAATATAAAACTTAGTTAAGATAGTCTTGGGCCCAAGCGTAACCAGGAGAACCATAGTTCCAATGGACATGGTTTTCAATCTATCATAACTTCTTAAAGTATTCCTAGTAGAAGAACAATTGGTTTCTCTATACCCTCATTTTTGTAGGAAGGAGAAAGGGAAAATATTCACAACAGCCCCATCATTGATAATTCCTATCTTGACATAGTTATTGTAAACCCATACTTGTAAGTATAGTGTGAGATCACCTCTTCATGTCAACTTGGTGTTTGAAGGCATCTTGCTTATGTCAAATATGAATCTTGTATCGCTCCCATGTTTCCTCGGAGGATAAATGTCAAAGTCTATATGGTTGATTTGTTCCTCGGTGGAGGTGTAATATACACTAGATGGCTAAGACCCAATACTTCTAACAAAGTAGAATGACGAGCTAGTCAATTATTCAACATATTGAAAAAGGAAATGTGAGAAAAGGCCTTGTTAAGGTGTATGTTCAAATCATAAGCTCCTATGGGTTTTGGGACTACTTGGTGAGTCTTCTTAAGCACTAGAGATATACAGAAGAGGGTGTAATGTGTACTATCGAGTATGAGTAGTCACATTTACCTATGGATATGTCTCTAATTCAACAAAACCTACAATTTTCATTTTATTTCTTTTGTCTAAGTTAGGAGTAACTCAAGGATCATTAGATGTGGAAGCTTCATGATCATTAGCCACCAAAGGAATCCCTTTGTTAGCATTATGAGGATTAGGCTTCTTATTTTTTTAGGGCACTTAGGAAAGGATCTTTGTAAATTCCTAAGCTTGAATTTTGAGGAGCAATAGGTCTTGTATGAGTGTTATGGGAGGTTCCTCTAGAGTTTGCTAAAAAAATGTCAATGAAAATTGCCTTTGGTCTTCCAAGACCCTTTGAATGAACTTATTGCAATCTCTACAAGACCGAGCATCATGACCAATTACTCTATGAAACCCATAGTATAAATTGGGATCATAATCCTCGACCTCTGATTTTGACCTTGTTGTGGACCATAGTTTTGGTTATTGTTTTTGGAATTGGTTATTATAATTATAATTAGTAGCCCCTTGGTCATGGTTTGGATATTGGTTTTGGGCTTGGGATTGAACATGCCGAGGAGGAGGTGTCAAGATGAGGGGTATAAATTTATATTAACCATATTAAATATTAAGTAAACATTAATATGCACATAAAAGAAAATAAATTACACCATAAAACAACATATAATGTGGAAAATCCCAATGGGGTAAAAACCACGGAAGAATATTTTCCATTAATCGATAAACTTTTCACCCAATTCCAAGAACTCCCTTCCTCACTTTTTCTCCCTATTTTTAACTTGGAAGTACATAATCATCCGAATATGACCTATAGCCATATTTAAATAACCCAAAGGGTTATGACCTTATTAAGTGACGAGGTACACCTTGATTTAATATTTATTTAATAAATAACTAATAACCTAATATATATTTTATATTGAATAATAAAGAATAATTTATATCCTATATTATTTAACTATAAACTAAATATTTTCTTATTAATGGCAAATAGTTTTGAAGGGACTATACCCTATTACAAAAGAGGCTCAACAACTAGATAAACATGAAAAAGAAGCAAAAAGGATCTGAATCCTAGATATTACAATAAGTCCAACAATAGTCAAAAGAGAAGCTACTAAGAAAAAGCAAGACAAGGATTAAATTGTAACTAAACAACATAAAAAAACATAAAAACAACATACTATCAACAACAAAACAACAAATTTAACGCATCTAGCCTACCTAGAAGGTGTTATTTCTTGAAGCCCTATCAATTCTTGATTTGATCATCTACAGAGATGTAAAAAGCATCAGAGTGGTGACATGTGTGGGGTCATTTACATTCAGCTATGAGATGACCTAATTTCTTTCCTTTTATGTACCCCAAATGTCCTCGGGGACTATAAACTAAATATTATGATCACTTAATATTATAGTTATAAGCACTCCCCTTAATATTAAGCGGGGATCTATATGCCAACATTACTTGTTTGTACAATAGGATTTACAAATCCATAAACCACAAATAGTTTAGGCTACTATATGTATTTTTAAGGAATTAAAACACCTTCATCATGCTCAACTTATCTTTTAGTACAAAAGTATTTGGAATCCATAAACCAAAAGTATGATTTAGGATAAGCATGATTTTGAGACTATATCCCACTGTTTCTCATGGAAAAATTATTTAATTGCATCCCTAGGATCCTTATATAACATAAAGACCCTCCTTTACAAATAGATGCACATAATGGTGTATTTTCCGTAAACTCTATCATTTTACATAGATCATACAAGATATTTTTACAATGCTTTGTATGAGAGTAGAGGAGAAAGATTCAACAACCGGATGACCATCGGGAGGTGGCATTCTAATGCAGTCCCCTCAATGTAAAATATGAAAGGGAAAGCATTGCTGAGAACTTGTAGAACTTTGCAACACATAATGGCTTCGTAAACATGTCTAAAACTTGTTCTTGATTGGGTAGTATTGGAGATCGATATCACTACAGAGAACCTTCTCTCGGATAAAGTGCATATGTATCTTGATATGCTTTGTAATTTGATGTTGAACTAAATTTTTAGTGAGAGCAATACAACTCTGGCTATCAAACATAAGAGGAGTACTTCCTTTAGCTTCCATGTGCATTTCTTCCAACAACCGCTTCAGCCACATGGCTTCTTTTGCTACGTCCATTACACTTCTATATTTTACCTCAGTAGAAGAAATGAGAGACTGTTGATTATTTTTTATCGCTCCAAGTAATGGCACCTGCACCAAACTTGAATACATATCCAGTTGTAGACTTGTGATCTATCACATCACCAACATGGTCAATATCACAATATCCATATAAACATGCATTGTTAGAAGAAGTATAATGTAAACCAAAAATAATAGTGCCTTTAATATAATGAAAAATTCTTTTGGCTAACTTCCAGTGATCCTGATAAGGCTCCTGCATAAACCTTGAAGCAATCCCTACTGCATAAGCAATGTCAAGTCTAGTAATAGTTAGATAAATCAAACTACCTACAAGTTTCTTGTATAAAGTAGGATTAAATTTTTCACATGCAGGTTTAGGATCAAGTTTACATCCAAATTCTATAGGAATAGAAATAAGTTTACAATCAATCATATTAAACATTTTAAGTAAATTATTTGAATATTGTGATTGAGATACTATAATACAATTTTAATCTGAAATATAGCCATGCCAAAAAATTATGCAATAATCCCAAGTCTATCATCTCAAAATATTGCATTAATTTTCATAATTAAACTGTTAGAATTACTAGTCATAACTAAATCATCAACATATAATATAATGAGAAAGATAACATTTTCTTCAATTTTAACAAATAAATCATTGTCAGACAAACATTTAGAAAAACCAACTTCATTAAAAAAATTGGTAATCTTTGCATACCAAGATCTAGGATCTTGTTTTAAACCATATAAAGATTTTTTTAATTTACAAACATACATTTATTTACCTAGTTCTTCAAATCCTTTAGGTTGGGTCATATATATTTCTTCTTTTAAATCACCATTTAAAAAGGAATTTTTGACATCCATCGATGGATTTCCTAACCATATTGAGTAGCTAAGGCAATCAAGATCCTTTGTGCTCATTTTTACAACTAGTGCAAAGGTTTCAATGTATTTGATATTGGGTTTTTGAGTAAACCCTCGAGCTACTAATCTAGATTTGAATTTATCTACACTGCCATCTACTTTATATTTAATCTTGTATAGCCATCTAGATCCGACTATACTTCATTTTTCAGGAGGAGGGACTAAATCCCAAGTTTGATTTTTAATCAAGGAAGAATATTCAACTTTCATTGCATCTATCCATCTTTCATTAGAAGAAGCTTCTTCGAAATATTGGGGTTCAGGTTCATATAATGTCATCAAGGCATGATATGTATGATGACTTCTAGTCATTTTCTGAAGGTTTCAAGGTTAGAGTCTTGAATAATAGACTCAACCCATCTAGGTATTTTAGTTATAGAGGAAACAAGTACTAACTCTTTTCAACTATAGGTTCATTACTAGTTTCTTCATCACATACATCATTTTCAAAAAAATTAATTTCAATTTCATTTTCATTAGAATCATCATGAATAATAGAAATAGAAGATGAAGAAGAAGAAAAAAAAAGTTTTTCTAAAACTTTAACATTCATGTTTTCTATAACTTCTCTTTTTGAAGGATCAAAGATCCTAAGACCTTTAGTTTTTACACTGTATCCTATGAAGATACAAGGAAAAGATGTTTGATCAAGCTTCTTCCATTTTGATTTCAGAATGAAGAGGGAATCAGGGCTACCAAATATTTTCAAATGAGACACACTTGGTTTTTGATTTGACCACTTTTCCAGAGGAGTGGAATTTACTAAGGATTTAGTGGGAAATATGTTCAAGATATGAACAATAGTGTTCATTTCTTCATCCCAAGAGGAATTTAGGAACTTGAGCTAAATGCATCATGGTTCTATCCATTTCCATAATGGTGCGGTTTTTCTTTCTACAATCCCATTCTGCTAAGGGGAATAAGGAGTAGTTAGTTCCTTTGAATGCCACATTTGACACAAAATGAGTCAAATGCCTTACTGATGTATTCTCCCCCATTATCAGTTCTAAGCCTCTTAATTTTATAACTAGAAGAATTTTCAACTAAAGCTTTAAATTCCTTAAATTTTGACAAGACATCGATTTATTTTTAATAAAATAAGACCAAATCATATGAGAGAAATCATCAATGAACGTGACAACATATAGAGAACCATTAAGGGATGGAACTTCTAGGGGTCCTCGGACATCACTATGGACAAGTTCCAAAGGTTCAGAAGAATTAACATCATGATGACTGTGGAAAGGATTAGTAGATTGCTTACCACATAAGCATCCTTCACATGTTTCATGATTTTGGGAAATAGGTAGCAAACCAATCACTAGGTTTAGTTGATACATGGCATATATGCTCCTGAAGTTGACATGACTTAAGCTCTCATGCCACAATTACATGTTATTTCTTTGAGATGTTAAATAAGAAGCAAAAGGAAATCCATTAAACACATACAAACCATCTCTTTGAATGCCTTCAACTATAGTAACATCATGTTCATTTCTAATAAACCATTTATCTTTTAATAGTATTACGTTATAGTTATTTTGAGTCAAATGAGAACAAGAAAGAAAATTCATTTTAAGTTTAGGAACTAACAAAACATTGTTAATAAAACCATTTGAAACTTTTGTTTTACCTTATCCCTGAATGTCGAGAATGGAATGATCACCCAAGTAGATCTGGTCATTACAATCAATACGATCGAGATAAGATATTAGATCTAAAGGTCATGTTCCTAGAGGCACCACTATCCAATATCCACTCATTTTATTTTACAGTGACAAAGGGCGACATACAAAGAAAAACTATATTTGATTTTTGACTATTTTTTTGATTCTTGTTTTGGTTTTGATTTTGATCGATTTGTTACCCTTTTGGTTTTTGAAATTTGACTTATTATTTTTAAATTTACAATCCTATTTCTTATGGCCAAATTTACCACAGTAATGACATTTACCATCAAAGCTAACTCTTAGATTTCTTGGTTTCTTATCTTTGCTAGGAGGTTTAAAAGTTGACTTTTGGTTTTTGTTGAATCTAGAGGTTTTACTTTTGATTTTTTTGAGCGAGAAGTGCATGAGTGGCATTCTCCTTAGAATCAATTTTTTTATTACTTGCTCTTCCTAAATAAGGAGAGCACTAAGGGTTTGCAAATATGGAATGTCTTGTTCT
Source organism: Taxus wallichiana var. yunnanensis (assembly GCA_018340775.1). Classification (NCBI taxonomy): domain Eukaryota; kingdom Viridiplantae; phylum Streptophyta; class Pinopsida; order Cupressales; family Taxaceae; genus Taxus; species Taxus wallichiana. The sequence goes on along the minus strand of CM031242.1, from coordinate 561,797,870 downwards.
ATTTGATATTTAGAATTCAAAATTGAAATGAAATTTCTAAATTTCTCATGAATATTCAACTAAATAATGAAATAAATAAATTTATCTGAATTAAGTTACAAGTACATCCATCCAATTGAGACTTAATATTTTTTATTTTTTCCAAATAATTTATCACTTTTTCATCTCCCTTCATGGGATTTTTCATAATCTCTAAAACCAATTTAATGATTTTTGATAAACGCGTACCTTTGTGCATCGATTCTAATTGAGTCTAGGCCTCACTCAGACTTTCTTGATTCTTGATATGAAGCAGAAAATCATCATGTATGCTTCACAAAATGATGGACATCACCTCTTGTACTTTTTTATACACAACAACGTTGTCCGTAGTTACTTTTCTTTCGGTCGGATCTTTCTGGCCCATTCACAACTACCCATAATTTGTGAGCCATGAATTTTGCCTTCAATCAAATCTTCCAAATGTTGTAATTATTCCCATTCAACATATGAGATTTATCAATTGAAAATTGATTAGACCCCATTTTTGCGTAAATAAAATTAAATAATTAATGAGGATTAAAATAGTTTAATAAAAATCCCCTTTCATCGTTTAATCCTCGTAATTGAAAAATCGACTAGTTTACGCCAAAAAGAGGTCTTGTCAAGTGGATAGTCTATACATGAATGTATTAGTATGATATTAAAAATAAATTGAAATGTAAGTGATTTTTTTAGTTTTCTATCTAAATGATGATGATGAATCATTTTTCATGTTGCAAAAATATATTTTCAAAAGAACTTGATTACATTATTTAACTAAAAATAAATAACTTTAATAATTTATATTTTCGGAAAAAAAAACAATAATAGTTTATATTAAAAAAATTGGGAGCTCTTGCTCCTTTATTGTTTGAAATTTCTATCAACTCGGTTGATGATCGTAAACTATCTACTTTGGAATTCGTTCACAAAACCACAATTATATTGTTGTTCTACTTTCAAATAGAAAATGATAGTTGAGCTAGTGATTGAATTGTTTATGCCTTAGAACTGAAATTTGTAAAGAGAAATGAATTAACACACACACATATGCCAAGGATTTTTATCTTGGAAACCTCTAGAGGAGGAAAACCAGTCGGGAAGGGAAACTAGATCTTTCTTCCCTTTTTACTTTATTAGCCAATTCAAATTATCAGAGATACAAACTTTACAATAAGTGAGAAAGGAAATTGACAATGTATCACACTTCCTCCCAACTACTTGATTGCTCTGTTTTCAAACTCTTTCTTCTAAAAATCAATTCCCAGCACTTTAGAACTCTTGCACTTACTCCATGAAGTCTCTTGCTTCCGATAATCAAAAATCTCCTTCCTACATGTATTTATAGCCTTAATCATGTCCTCCCATGTCATTGGAGGATGGGAAAGGTCATGGAGGAGAAGAGACACAAAAACCTTTCCAATTTTGGGACTGTTTCATTTCAAATTTTATTTTTCTGTCCAAAAGTGACAGGACCCCAATGTGCAATGGACCGGTAGTCACAGGACCACAACCCCGAGGCTGGGGTAGTTCTGAGGTAGACCCCCTAGTTGGATGGAGGTTCTGTAACCCACTCTACACAGAGTGGAGGTTCTATTAACATATAGACAAAACCTCTATTTCTTCATTTTCCTTCTTTGTTGTTGGCTGATCTGATGAAGTAGAGTCATTTTGGATCCCTATGGATCACACCTCCCCTGCTTAGGAGGATTTTGGTCCCACAAAATATTAGTGGGGGAGTAGATGAGGAAATAATTCCCTCACTTTCTCCTTCGAGTACCATCGGGCCTTGCCTTGGTGTCTTCCTTTTAGTCCAACCTACCAAGACTCTGCGGACCTCTTCTAGTCTCTCTAACCTTTTTCTACAAGCACTACATCCTCCTCCAATTCACCTCGTGAGTCAAGATGCAATCCTCAATGGAAGGTAGCAATTATAGTCCTTCATCTTCATCTAGCATGGATGGCTCATATTGGTGCGAAGTTCTCACAATTTACTACTGATTACATCCTCATAAATGGTGGAAAATCAAGTGAAAGGTATTTTCTCCAACCTACTCCAATATGGTGAAGGGTCCATATCATGTAGTGGCTTGAGCTTCGTGCTTGACCTTGTAGTCTCTCCTTGCTCAAGTAAAGCCAAACTCTATCTCCAACATGAAGCTTATGCTCTCTCTATGTTGATCATGCCTAGCCTTGTACTTGGCTTGATATTTCTCTAATTGTTCTTTGACTTTGAGATGGATTTTCTAGATCCTCTCAATGAATTTGTTTTCTCTAGTCACCTGTGTCTCATGTCTCCTCCTCATCATGCTTCCCAACTGCTATGTCCAACAGATTTTTAGGTAGATATCCCAAGCATGCTTCAAATGGTGACTTCATAGTGGATGTGTGTACTACCCGGTTATAGGAATGTTGAATGTAGGCTAAGGACTCATCCCAAGTCCTTGGGTATTTGCTATTATACCCTCTGATCAACTGTACCAAAGTCTGTTCACCACCTCTGTTGTCCATCTGTCCATGGATGGAAAGTCATGCTCCTCTATAACTTGGTATCCATTTTGTCCCACAAAGTAGTCCAAAAATTCCCAAGAACTTGGAATCCCTGTCAAAACAATAGACTTTGGCAAGCCAAAATGCACCCATACATTAGCAAAGAAAAGATATGCTACCTCATGTGCTTTTATTGTCTTTTTACATGCCATAAGAATACACATCTTATTGAATCTATCAACAACAACATAGAGATAGTCATGGCCATGTTTAGACATAGGTAATCCTCCTACAAAGTCCATAGAAATGTCCTCCCATGGATGAGTAGGTACTTGGAAAAGGAATATACAAACCCTCCTTCCTAGTCTTAGGCTTATTGGTAAAACAATGTTTACATCCACATATAAATTTTGATACTTCTTCTTGCATATTGGGCCAATACATGTACCTTTTCAAGTGGGATAGGGTTTTACCAACACCGAAATGTCCCGCTAATTTTGAGGTATGTGCTTCCCTCATCAATAGAAGTATTTCTTCTTTAGGCACACAAATCTTCCCCCATTAGTAGAGTAGCCCATCCTTGAGATAAAAATCTTCAATCCCCATCCTCTCAACCCCTTGGGACTACAACTGCTGAAATGTCACCCCAAAGTCTTTGTCCTAGGCATATGCCTCTTCGTAAGCTTACTTTGTGAAGGGCTCGATCTTGAGAGATAATGGCCAAGTAGGAGAACTTCTCCTATGTAGGTGCCTAGACAACATGTATGCCACCAAGTTTGTACTACCCTTCTTGTATTTGATCACCAGATGAAATTGTTGAAGGAACCCCATCCATTTGTAGTGCCTTTCCTGTTGTAATTTAGACTGTGCTTGCAAATATGGGAGAGGTTTTTGTCGGTGTGCACAATAGTTTCTTTACTCAATAAATAATGCTTCCATTTTTTAATTTCCGAACTAGTGCATACATTTCCTTATCATATACTGAATATCCTTTAACTACTGAAGTAAAAGTTTTAGAATGATAGCATATAGTTTACCTCCCTGAAGCAACATTGCGCCAATAGCATAATCACTAGCATTTGTCTCTACTTCAAAGGGCTACTATAAATTAGGAAGAGCAAGCACTGGTGCATGAATAATCTTGTATGTTAATAACTCAAATGATTTTTATTGATCCTTACCCCAGTCAAAACCCTTACTCTTTGTGGCCATTGTGTGAAGAGGTGCTGTAATCATGGAGAATCTTGGAATGAACTTCGCATGTACTTGTATCTTGCTCCCAAAAAAATCCTAGTCTCTGTGGCTCATGTTGGTGTTGGCCAATTGGTGATGGATTCAACCTTCTTTGGATCCACTCATATCTCTCCTCCTCCAACCACGTGCCCAAGATAGACAAGTGATTGTTTGGAAAATTCACATTTCTTCATATTAAAAATAGTTGTTTCTTCTTGAGAACTTGCAAGACTTTTCTAAATGAGTTAGATGTTCCTCCCATGTGGCACTAAAAATCAAGATATCATCTAGATAAACAATGACACATGAATCTATGAAATCCCACAATACATCATTCATCAATCTCATAAATGTAGCGGGTGCATTGCATAAACCAAATGGAAGTACTAACCACTCATACAAACCCCATGTTTTTTCTTGAATACCGTATTCCATATATCCTCCTCCTTCATTCTGACTTGGTGATAACCTGATTTGAGATCCAACTTTGTGAAGAATTTGGCATGCTAAAGCTGGTCTAAGAGATCATCTATACGGAGAAGTGGATATCTGTTCTTTATGGTGATCTTATTCAAAGCGCGGTAGTCGATGCACATTCTCCAAGAACCATCCTTCTTCGACACCATCACAATAGGCAAACCACATGGTGAGGTTCTTGGACATATCACACCCTAGTCTAGTAGTTCCTGGAGTTGTTTCTTACTTTTAGTATTCTCAAGCAAGGTTTCTATACAACCGATGTTCGGTAGAGGGGACTATGGCAATAATTTGAATCTCATGCTCTACTTCTCATTTTGGTGGTAACCCATTGGAGCCTGAAAAACTTCCTAAAAAGACTGAATAATACTATCCAAATCTTGTTTTCCTAGTTAGAAATCTCTGAAACTTCTACCCCATCTTGTTTATCCTTTAACAAAAGTAAACAAAACTGATTATGATTTTCCTGAATAAGTCATTTTTCTTGGTTAGCACTCACCATAGTAACCCGTGTCTTACGTTGGTGTTCCCGGATGTTGTAGTTGATCCCATCCTTGACCCATCTAGTATCAGTTTTCCCTTCTCATAAATATAACATCCCTGATATACAAGTAAGGACTCCCAAAAACAACATCAAAAACATCAAGTGGAATAACATCAACTTCAATACATCAATATACTGGGAATTTATCCCAAACTTGACCTTACATATTTTTGTTACTTGAATTTCAACACCCTTCTTCACCCAACCCAAAGGATAAGGGTGTGGATTCTTGTAAGTCTCAAGACCAAGCTTCTTTACAACTACTTTAGAAATCAAGTTAGAATGAGAACCGGTATAAACCAAAACATTTACCTTAGTTCTCTTGATTTGAATTTTGATCTGGAATAGTCTACTCATCTCCTCTTCTGGCTGTCCATGTTGGTGGTTGTGCATCCAAGCCTCTCATCTACATCAGAGTCATCTTCGATTTCCACCTCCCTTCTATCTTTATACATTTGTCATGGAATTCTTTGAGTCTTGGTTGGTTCTTCGGATGTAACTCGGATGTAACTTCCAACATGTAGCGTCAGTATGACCATTGATATCATAGTTATTGCAAAAATTCTTGGGATCTTTACAAGTATTTAAAGTAGTGGCACTTGTTTACCTTTCCCTTTCCACTTACCTTTGTTACTTGTTTTCCCATGTTCTTTCTTCTACTGATTTGTCAACTGCTTTTCCCTTAGCTCTGCTTCTCCTTGCTTCTTTTCATCATCTATATAATATGATTGCACACATGCCTCGTTGAGATATTTGGGCTTCGTGGAGATGAATTTTCTTGAAGGTGAGTGTGAAGTCCTCCCAAGTACTTATTTAGAATATCCTCATCCTCCAAGTCCATGTTCAACAACATGGCCTACCTCTAAAACTTCGTAGTATAGTCCTACACACTTTGACCACTGCCTTGTCTAAAATATTGCCATTTAATCATTTGGTTAGTCTTATGGCCAATAGGATAGAAGTTAGCTCTAAGTAATTCTTTAAATTCTTGCCAAGATTTCACAATAGGATGTTTCTTCTTTTCACAAGTGGCTAGATGGGTTTCCCACCAAACAAAGTGTGTCCCTCCATTTTGAGACATGCAAAGGTGATCCTCTGTGCCTCAGTGACATTATGGATGCTAAAGTAGACTTCTAATTGTTTTAACCATTTATCAAGAAATTTCTGCATCTACTTGTCCTTCAAATCTTTTAATTTCAACTTTAAAAGGAGCATGATCAAATTTTACCTTCTCTCTTGCCATTGAAGTCTCTTCTTCATGCTCTTCCCCATATTCTTCCTCATCGTGGCTCCTCCCTATGCCAAATTTTTTCAGCTAAGCCTCGAACCACTGATTCCATGGAGTCTTGCTTAACAAAAGCCATCTTCTGCAAATATGCAAGTTCTTCTTGTCTTCTAAACATCCTATCCATCATGGTCTCCAACATCTCGATTCTACGGACCAAGTTCTCTTCCTCCATTTGTCCCCAAATTCTCTGTTTTCCACTTCCTTGTAGAAATATCTGGATCGCAAGGTAAAGCCTCTTCACCTTTGGATCTTATCACTATCATACAAATCCAAGAATGAATACCACAATCCTGGATACTTGTTAGCTCTGATACCAAAATGATCTATAAACTATCTACTTTGGAATTCATTCACAAAACCACAATTATATTGTTGTTCTACTTTCAAATAGAAAATGACATTTGAGCTAGTGATTGAATTGTTTATGCCTTAGAAATGAAATTTGCAAAGAGAAATGAATTAAACACACACACATACGCCAAGGATTTTTATCTTGGAAACCTCCAGAGGAGGAAAACCAGTTGGGAAGGGAAACCAACTCTTTCTTCCTTTTTACTTTATTGGCCAATTCAAATTATCAGAGATACAGACTTTACAATAAGTGAGAAAGGAAATTGACAATGTCTCACACTTCCTCCCAACTACTTGATTACTCTATTCTCAAACTCTTTCTTCTACAAACTCAATTCCAACACTTTAGAACTCTTGCACTTACTCCCATGAAGTCTCTTTTTTCGATAATAAAAAAATTTCCTTCCTACATGTATTTATAGCCTTTCTCATGTCCTCCCATGCACTGGAGGATGGGAAAGGTCATGGAGGAGAAGAGACACAAATAACCTTTCCAATTCTGGGATTTTTTTTTGAATTTTATTTTCTATCCAAAAGTGAGAACCACCGCCCAATGCAAACCGGTGGTCACAGGACCGCTGCCCTAGCTTGACGTTGGTTATAGGACTGCCTGCCACAGTGGTTGGGAGGTGGTTTTGTAACCGTCACTCTGTCTGAGTGACATTCTATTAACATATAAAAGAACCTCTATTTCTTCATTTTCCTTCTTTGTTGCTAGTTGATATGATGAAGTAGAGTCATTTTGGATCCTTTTGGATTAGCCAAGTTTGTCTAACCAACTCGGGAGTTTATATGAGTGTGTGTGTGTGTGTGTGTGTGTGTCTCACCGAGCCAATTTATAACCAACAATTATACCAATTGCCAATGTAACTATTATATCACATTTCAAACTTTACAATTTAAACCAAATCATATTAACCAACCGAGCCATTCTTATACCAAACGAGTTTAGCTAAGAAAGCGGCTCAACGAGCAAGAAAGCACCCGTGGTTGAGCCATTTAACAATGCATAGAGATCACGCGACCGGAGGGCAATCCGAGCCCTTAAGGGCTTTGAAACAAAATAAAGTGGTGGTGTGACCTAAGTCACAACCAACCACTCATTTTATGTTCCTTTTAAAGGCCTAAATCCTTGCCATTCCCACTAATGTAGGATTAAAAAACCTAACCCACCATAGTAACAAAGAAACCCATGACACACATTAGGGAATGCATGGGAAGAGTAAGGAAGGGACACATGGTCAGCCCAAGGGAGACAAGAAGGCACATGGCACACCGAGAGTGGAGGTGGTACGTAGGTTCGAGGATCGCCACTTGTCGGTAGAAGGAGAGGGTGCGCCAAAGGAAGGGAGCCACATATGATTTTAGTTTAATTTATATAGTTTATAAATGGGGCTGCCCCCTTATAAAGTCTTCTATAATTTAGGCATTGATAAATAGATGGAGCGTATTAGTTTATGTTTAGTTTTAAACTATAAGCTATATAATGAATGGGGTCACCCCTCTTATATAGATAATATAAATGGTTAGGGATGCATATTAGGCTTAGTTTTCAATATATAGTTTATAAAACTATAAAAATATAGTTTTTTTGTTAGTAGATTTTTTTGTTTTTATAAATCATAAAAGATTACTATAGTTTTAAGACTATAGTATGTACATGCATTTATTAAAGAAATAGAAATGACCCTATTTAAAGGCAGCCCAAAAACTATAGATGAACCCTTAATTAGAATAGGTAAACTTACAAGAAAAATTTCAAACCGGGACATTAGAGTAGTTGTATAATTTGGCCCCATTCCATGGGTTTTTAACCGAGCCAATAGGAAAAAATAAATTCCTATTCTCAAGGAAGATTATCTCCCTATGGGAGACCTTGTGACTTGAATTTTACATGTTTACCCTAGAATTTAACCTGGGCCTGCACATACATTACAAACTATACAAAAATTAATAAAATATTTCTCAAGCATTTTAACCCTTACCTTATCTTGTAAGTGATTTTCATGCAAATAAATATTTAGAGCCCCTTTCACCTGTGCACACACAAATCTCCAAAAACATTGATACATGTCAGAGAGGGAAGGGGGGTTAAATAGGTTCCCAACCAACTAACCAACTAACTTCCCAACCGATATGACTTTAAGATTATTTTAAATTATTTAACTAATACTTTATCTCGCTTTGATACCATGTCAGGATGAGGGGTATAAATTTATATTAACCATATTAAATATTAAGTAAACATTAATATGCACATAAAAGTAAATAAATACATAGTAAAGAAAATTCACACCATAACACAACATATAACATGGAAAAACCCAATGGGGTAAAAACCATGGAAGAATATTTTCCATTAATCAAGAAACTTTTCACCTAGTCTAGTAACTCCCTTCATCACTCGCTCCTGTTTTTAAACCCGAAATTACATAGTCATTTGAATATGACCTATAGCCATATTTAATTAACTCGAAGGGTTATGACCTATAACCATATTTAAATAACCCGAAGGGTTATGACCTTATTAACTGACGAGGAACACCCGATTTAATATTTAGTTAATAAATAACTAATAACCTAATATAGAGTTTGTACTAAATAATAAAGAATAACTTATATTCTATATTATTTAACTATAAACTAAATATTATGATCACTTAATATTATAGTTCTAATAGGAGGATGATTGCATTCAATTTCATTGTGAGAGGAACGATGTTGTTTATTCTTTGGTTATTCATATTCCTATTGTTATTCTTCGCACTACTTGGTGTTCATGAAATTAGGCTTTTTAGGTTGATTTGTCATGCCATTTGTAGTGACACCGCGATTCTGGTTTAGGATCTTGTGTCCTTGGTTATTGTTTGAGTTATTTTTGTAATTTGAATTGCTTTGGTTGGGGGTGACCAACCTCCCATTGGGACCATATGTCTTATGTCCAATATTAATAACCGCTTGGTCACTATGGAGTGTGCCTTTTAACACTTCCTCATAACTTCGAAGGGGAAAATTTTGCACTTCCTCATTGGTTTCTTGTTTGAGTGAGTGGATGGAAAGGTCATAGAGTTTTGTTTGATCCATATTTGGAGCACTCGTGAAAGAGTAGAGGAATTGTTGCTACCTCTTGATGAAGTGGGTAGCAGATTTGTTTTTTCCGCTTGATATATAAGAAATATTTGATTCTTGTTTGCAACAAATTGCTCATATCGAAGGCCTTAATAAACTTAGACACAAGTTATTTCAAGGAATGTATGGATGCTTCAGACGAATTTGATAGTACCAATCCAGATCAATTCCTTCAAGGGTTTTAGGGAATGTCTTGGCAACAATATCATCCCACAAAAGCAATTCTCTAATTGTGGTAGCATATGCCTTGATGTGAGAGTTGGGATCTCCCTCTCCTTTAAATATTGGGAGGTCTAACAATAGTCATTGAAGCATAATACCTGTACCATGAAATATTGAGGTTATTTCAAATATTTAGAGTAAGTTCCCACCGCATAAGACTCAACCCATTAAGGACCCTTGGTGAGGAGGAGGAGGTGGAGTATAATATTGATAAGGTGTAGCATAGGTATTGGCCAGGGGTATAAGGAACCCCTTGATACTACGTGTAAGGACTAGGAAAAGTATACATGTCCATTTGGGGAGATTTCGAGTACATATTGACATAAGGAGGGGCAGTTCCTGGATATGAGTTAGTGGGCATAAAACCAAGGATCGTTGCATTATTCGGAAGATCATCATTTAAGAACGCATTTCGCTAGCACTTTTGCAGGATATGAATAGGAAGGATGAGGAGTCATTCCTAGCATTCTTGACCCCATAAGGAGATAACTGGGGATCTGGGAACACCAAGTAAACTTATTGTGGAGGTTGTTGCACTAAATGAACATTAGTGGTAGGAGTATAGTTTTGATTATGGACTTAATAGGGAATGTTTCCTTTCCCCCAAAATTATACTGAGTTTGCAAAGCTTGGGCAATATCTAACTCTTTAAACATTGCCACCAATGTGGAAATAACATCACCAGTGAAGGATGTGGACCTTGTTTAGGTGTATGTTGCACGTTGTTTGGTTGTGAGGGTATATGATACCCTATTATGAAATGGTCATTGGTTGCCCCCTTTTGAGATGTTCTTTCTATTTTGGGAGGGGTTGAGGTAGCATTGTTTTGAAGAAGGACATTTGTGTATCCTTGTATCCTATCCAAGGATCCATCTAAGGCATTAAGACGGTCACCTTTTTAGGAGAACCGCATTAAGTGTTCATTGTTTGGTTGTAAGTAAGATAGGAAGGAATTAGAGGCCAAACTAATTTGAGGTCTTGATAAAACCCATGGATAAAGGCCTTGTTCTCTTATGAAGGTCATATTATTAGAACTTGAGAACTTGGGTTCAAGGACATGACTTAGCTGGTATATCTCCTCAATTATTATAGTTGAATTAGTGTTCAACCCTAAAAAAGGGATGTATGGGGAGATAGAAAGTTTTTGGAGTAGTTATTAGCCACGCAGACAATGAGGGTGATTATTGAGGGATCACTTGATTGTAATAAGCTTCAAGACCTAAAATAGGCCTGTTATAATCCTAACCCGACATATTTGGGGGGTGTATAAACACCCGAAGAATAATGGGAGAGGAGAAAGATGGATGAAATAAAGGGAAAAAAGATGGATACGAAAAGGAAATAGTCCTTCATATCGGGTTCACTAGAAATTGTACACGAAAATAAACACATGATTTTAGATTCACTCGACTTCTCCAGTCGTGCCGAGATAGAAAGAATGTGATAGATGGGATGGTAATGTGATGAGTAAATATGGTATAAATGGGTTTGGTGGGAATAATGGTAAAACCAAGATCAATGATCAAGACAAATGAAGATGCTCAACTTGCAAATTGGGGATTTGATCATCGAGAACAAAAATACCCACCTAACTTGTATGACATCGATACTACGGTCAAGAATGATCACTATCCACATTTCTGGTCCATGTCAAGATAACCAAGTGTAGCTCAACCCGGTTGATGGATTTGAGGGAATTATCCTTCTACCTCTAAATGTTCCTCTCTAAAGAGGGTCATGTAAGAATGAGAGAGGATGTGTTAAGGAAAAACTAAGGGTTTCTTGGCATAACCTTATCAACTTGATTGACCCAATATTGTTATGATATTTATACTTCATCTTTAAGGGAATTGAGATGGATAATAATCTCTCGGTGGTATGGGGTTGATCTAAAGACTAGTGCCCATAAACCTAGGTCTATGTCTCCTCGGTATCATTTGATGTTCGGTGGGTTTATAATCGGATAAAATATCCTTCTACGAGGTTCAAGTAGTTCTAAGATGGTCATATGTGCATCGACTCATGAGGAAGGAAGGTGTAAACAAACAAATAGGGCTAAGGGCTAAGTACAGTGTATTCTAGCCGCTAAGGAAATGGGATTTTGTTAATTCCAAATTCTAATCTACATTTAATTCCTAACTTTAAATAAATAAAATAAATGAATCTAAATTAAATGAAAGACGATTACTTTACCCTGTTAATCTAATTAAATTCAATTTGCCAATAATTAATTAAAACGAAACAACAACAATCCAAGATGCCAAAAGTATCAGCAATATTAAGACACAAGCTAGCTCCCAAGAAAACTCTTGTAGAAGAATCTATAGAAGGAATTACTTCCTTTTCATGCTCATGAAGTTCATTAGCATTCTCAACTACATCTTCCTCATAGTCAGAGTCATCATCAAAGAAATAATTTTCTTTAACGCTTTCACCTTCATCCAAAACACATACACTGGTTGGGTCGGTGAGCAGATTTATATTTGGTCTAATGGGTTCGGGGTGAGGGAAGTTCCAACTCTGTGATAACTCTTGAAAGAATTTGGATTTGATTGGGCATGAAGAATATTGTGGGTACCATGTATTGGATTAAACAAAGGGATGTTCTAATTTACAATGGATTGGTCTTAGGGATTGACTTGTCTATCTATTTTGATGGCTTTTGTATCTGCTAAGGGAAAAGTGTTTGCATTGGAAGCTTTTAGGAACATGGATAAGAGTGAATCCAATGCATCAATGTACATTCGGATAACTAGAGAATTAACAGGCTTGTATGCATGAGTAATCTTTTTGTTTGTCTTTTGAAACCTTGCTTTAAAAACCTTGATGGGTTCATGGGGTTCTCTTCTTATGGTGAAAAAGTGTTGGTATAAGATGTCCTGGATCCGTAACTTGCCCAAACTTTGGCAAAAAAAACATTCTCAAGGTTTGTATGATCTGATGGAATTGGGTTGCAAACTGAGAAACCGGTCACAACAAACATCCTGCAATGTGAGTGCAAATAACCTGCAAGCAACATCTTCATGCAAAACATTAAGCAAATTCAAAGAAGTTTTAAAAGCCACAATGTGTTCTCAATTATTCTACCTCCTACTAGAGAGTAAGTGGGTAGATATTTCTCATGATTCCTTGGAAAAGGATGTGTTTCTCGCATGATATTCAAAGGAATCTCCCTAGCCGATGGATGCCATGTCAAATGGATTATAATGAGGACATAGTTAAATATGATGAGATGTTCATAGGACTTAGGAGAGACATCGCGAGGAAGTCTATAGTTTTGTTGAGTGCGAGTTTAAGCACACATAATAAAAAGAAACAAGCAAAAAGAGGAGGGGAGGGAAATCAAACAAAAACCCAAATCAAGTGCCAACTTCATGGTGACGTGTGTTGAAGTGCATAAAACAAAAATAAAGATGAGTAGGTGAAGAGGGCAACCCAACCAAAGCCAAATAAAACCCAAAAACCACAAGAAAAAAACAAAGGCCCTCCTACTGCTAACTTCTTGTTGATGCAAGTTTTTTACACAGCTTCAACGGAAAATGAGAATTTAACCTCACTCATTTTAGAATTCGTACTGGAAATATGATTCAAGGTATAGAGTACTCAGGACATATAACTCAAGGAGAACTATGTGGCCTCTACAACCCATGAGAGAGTTTAATAATTCAAATTGGATAACTAACAAGAATATCTTCTAACCTTTGGGTTTTTCTAATCTGACTTGTGGCACAAATCTAATATTTACAATGGATCTAATCTAGGTGGAATATTGTACAACTAGGTTATTCACATTGATTATTAATAAGGTGGGTTTGCATCATTAGAAAAAGATAAAAGAGGGAACGATATAATCAAATTTTTGTCCTATCTTGAAATGATTCAGAGTAAATACAATCCAACCTATTTGGAGGGAAACCAAGACTTAGAGAACCTGCTCCTGATCAAATCCTCACAAACCCAGGGCAAGAGTCTAAGGGAGCATGGATATTATTTTTGGATGCTTGAGATTAAACTGTGAATTTATAAAACTACAAGATTGATTGAAATGACGTTTTTTTAATTCAATCAAATCCACTGAATATAATGAATTCAACTCACAATCACACAATAACATCAATTTCATATAAAGCCACACAAATTGCTTAGGCATATCTAATTAATCATGCATGAATTAGTTATAAAATTCTTTCTTAAACTACACAAACTAACATATGATCAATTTGTATTCATTAATTGAAAACAAGCTTATAGTGCTTTACTCTTCAGTCAAAACCAGAGTACGAAAATTGTTTGAATGGAGGAGAAAAGAAAATACAGAGTTTCAAAAGTGCTTGGCTTTGCAAAATCAATTCTCATCAAATGATACAAGAAGCCTCACACAAGATTCATAGCAAAATTGTGGTGGGACACCCCTTTACCAAGTCTACAAGGAACTAACTACAACTTCAAACTCAAATCACTTGTGGTTCCCAACTGTCTTTTGGATTCTCCTCATTAATACACTGGACAGATTACACTAGGCTTACTGAAGTTATGTTTTAGAGCCTAACACCTGATTGAGAAAGGGAGACAAATTACCCGTCCTTCAAGTTGCGAGGATCTTTCCACAAGGATAAGGTGGATGAACATCAAATCTACTATTTAAGAACTGCAACCACAAACGGCGAGAGTTTTGCAATTAAGGCTCTAAATCTTTCTGTTCTCTTTGTCCTTTTTTGTCTCTTTGAAACACAATCGGAGACCATGTACACTCCCCCAAGCTGAATCAAGACTCAAAACGTGCCTTTGATTTCCCCAACTTAAGTTTACAACTGAAACCATATGAGAAATGACCCGTAAAAGCTTCAAACGTGAACTGCTCCTCACGTGTGCCACCAAACCTCATTGGACTCACACCATATGAAAGTGCTCTCCAAGAGCTTTCCAACGAGCACGGTCTCACATTATTATGAGCTAATTCATGAAAGATATGGCTTTTTTGAAATTTCCATTGTTGTGCTGCCATGTTTACTTTCATTTTTGCTGTCAAATTTAAGACGCTAACCTCCTGGGACACATGATTACATCTTGGGTTTCCCTGCTCTGTCATGGTTTCACCCCTCGTGGGCATCTGATTATCCTTGGACTTTGACCTCTGCTTTGATTTATGAACTCGAGAAACTGAGCTTTCTTCATTGGCCATTTTTTGCTTGACCGTGGTTGGCCCATATGTCTCCTCTTTTGGGTTGTGACTGGCTTGTGATTGGCTCCAAATGCCACATGGATGTTGTCATGTACCTTTGTTGTTCTTGGGTTCTTGGGCCCTTAAACTTTGGACCCTTTAACCTTTGCCTTCTAAGTCCCTGAGTTGCCAGAAACATGGAATGTGTCCTTGCCAAATGCATAACAAAAAAAAAGTAAAACTGAGTTGTGAAAGCATATTTATATTTCATCGGAAGACATCCACCTTTGGTGTTCCCCTTGCTGGAAACTGTCAAATTCTGGTGGTAGTTTTCCTAGGCATTTTTTTCCGGCAGGTTTTCCCCAGCTGTTTTCTCCTGATAAATGTCAGTGGTATTTAGAGTGCATGAATTAGACAGGATACTATTTGCTTTGAACTGAAATACTGTTTGTAGCAACCATCTGTCCATTACTTATTAATGGTTGTCTCGTCTCATTAGAAGTAGTGGTAAAATTTTATTTGATTTTCCTTTACCAACTCTGAATAGGAACCTGCATTAATTCTCAGCCACTGCAATAGTTCTCACATTAACTATGTTAAATATCTACATTCCCCTATAAATACCCCACCCATCTGCATTCTATCCTACACCATCATCTCAGTAAGCCTGCTCCTCTGTGTTACTCACCCCAGATCATCTACTTCTACGGTATGCAGAAAATTTGGCATGTTTACTTGCTTTCAGTACTGTAGTTTATTGTTTTATGTCTGCCCAGATTTGTATTATAAACAAATGCATTCTTTTACAACTGATATTGGAGTATTTCCCTGGTCTGTAGAAATATTGTGCAAAATTTTATTGTAGATTTGAACATTGTTCCCTCTGGTGGTGTTGTTGTTGCTGCCCTCCCTGTATAAGCTATTCTTAATTGTGTCCATCATCATCCGCTTCAATGTATGTCCATGCCCTGCTCTACAACTCTCCAACTTTGCATGGATGTCCTGTGTCTATTGGTGTAATCTGTCTCCTGCACTAAAACCATGCACTGACCTATTTTTTCTCTGAAATTTGATTTTTGTTTAGAAGATTAGTCCAAAGATCACTTCCCAACGTGGCATTCCAGATCCTAAGCATTCAATTGTCTGAAATGGATAATTTTAGCAGCAGATTAGCCTCCTTATGATACTTTTTATAGTCAACAGGATTTCTACCGTGTCCCAACTCTTTTTTGAAAATGATTTGATCTCATTTCGATGCATCACAATCATTAAAGTATTGTGACTCCAAACATTATAATTTTGACCATTGAACTTCTGTGCTTCTGGCAGAATTAAATTCTGAATGTTGGTTATTTTTAGGTCTGTTTGCTCACAAAATCATCTAAAATTGCATAGAATGTTTGCAATTTATTTAGTGCAAATTGTAAATTTATTTCTATGTCACGTTCTCCTCATCCACAGTTTTGTGTTCTCTACCTTCAGCTGTGCCCTTAATGTGACCATTTTGTTCTGCATAATTGTGAATTTTAGTCCACAATGTTTCTCCTTCTGGTCTTGGTTGCAAACCAAGAACCTTCTTGTCTTGACTGCTACTTCTCCCATCTTATACTATAAATCATATCCTTCTCTGGTCTTCAAAAATTTTTGTAGTTTTGTATGAATCTCAAACTTACTAACTTCAATTTATGTTTGAAAATTGTGTTGTTCTATATTTGGGAGTGATCATTTATTTAACATCATGTGAGGTATTGTCTGGCACATGTGGTTATTTTGCTGTGTGAATTCATAATTTCTTCCTCTTCTGGCAATACTTCTGCAACAGGGTGAAGATATTCATCAAGAGCTCCAACATTATGCAACCTTTTGCATGCCTCAAAGCATGCAAGTTGCTTTACATGGAGAATTTTTCAACTTGTTGGACTAATACGGCCCTCAATACAGGGACACCAATATTGCAGTGGGACAGAATCTCCCATCATCTGCTTGAAGGGCACTACTTTTCCTGGGTAGGAAAAGAAATAAACCGTAAAGAATTTTAATCGATGTTTTTCAACACCACCCACCTCATCAAATTTTGTTGACTCCTCTCCATGCTGATATAAATTTTTCCTCTGTTTAATGTTGTCCGTGATTGTGCTTTGTGCTTTTCTAGATAAGAGATGAAATATTTAAAAATAATTGATTGAGGGAAATGATATGAAGGCCAGCTCCCCACTCCAAATTTAAAGTGATTGGACTGTGTCTGGATAGGAAAATCTCTGGGTCAATGGAAACCGGTTTCCAGTTGGAATGGTGTAAAGAGAACACATGTCTCAGATGACATGACACACTTGAGGCATTTGAGAACTAGATAATCATTGAACTAAATATTATACCATGTAAACCATAGGTTGCGAGTTAAATCATTTCACTAGAAAAGAGGGTCAGATGGGCTACATTTATTTTTAAAATAATACCAAGCCTCATGTTCTCTAATGCACTAGCAAAAAGGCAAACGCCCCACCTTATCCTTAAGAGTCTTCACAATATTAAATTTGTTGCAATGTAGGAAATTGGTGAGAGGAAAATTATCCACCAGCCAATTCCAAAATTTCTTTCTATCAGGCCCATAATTAACAGCACACATATTACAAATGCCTATCGAATGGCCATTAATAATCGAAATTTCCCAAATAGCTCAGTGTGATGAGTATTTTCTTGAGTTAGGAATCAATGGAACAAATTTTGAGGAAATAAGATACTGGCACCATCGCAATCATCTTTGTGTGAGGTGGAGATGTGTGTGGTACTTGGATAAATACAATTCAAAATAGTCTACAGAAGAAAATTGGAAACCTTACTTTATTGTAAACAAAACACATCTATATTATCAAACCACTAACAAGTAGAGTGCACAAAGAATTTTCTTGAGGAATCAATGAGACCTAAACTATTTCATGAGAGTAAATTCATGAGGACTAATCCTTTATGTGTAATACTCTCTACATCCTCGACATTTTCCTTGTAGCCAAAAACTATAAAGATAGTACTCAAGAATGGTTTTTTCTTTGATGGGAGAAAAGTATGATGGAATGGAGTTTGGTTCTATCATATCCTGGATGAATCACCACCGTGAGGTGGACTAAGTGAGTGTCATGAATTAGGAACACTAGAGGTTTTCCATGCACTAGAACTAACAATAAAATTTGATGTCTCTGTCATGAATATATGTTGTTTTCTCTATGAATTTGGCAAATATGTCGTGGTAAAATCAATTTTCGTAAGATGCTCTTCATCCCTTTTTTTTTATATGAGGAGTAGGATTTCTATACATAGCCATATCCCTCATTGAATCCTTCTAAAGAATTGAATAATTTTATGTCTTTTCAAATATAGGAAGAAGGATTAATGGTTATTGCATTACATTTTATTAAGACATTTTATCAAACAGTTCATGTGTTGCTTTGTTGTTGGTTAGTCATTCCAAGCAACTGTGCTCGGGATTATGATTGTATGACACTTTTAAATCTTTTATAGTTCAATTGTGCAAACAATCGTCTTCTCGCATGTATTTTTTTATATATGTATTATATGGGGAACTCAAAAACAATATGCAGGGTTTGATTTTATATAGATTTTTATGTGCAGATATGTAATGAACATTGTTTTTCGTGGGTTTGATTTTTTTTTGGAGTTTTTCCAAGGTTTTTCCCTCTTATTTAATTTGATCAAGGGTTAATAATATTTATCAAAGTTTAATGTAATTTCTTCATAATTGTATTTCCAAATCGGGTCGATCTGCAAATATAAGCACAGAGGTTATGGGGAGATACGTAACTTGCAAAGAATTTTTATGATTGTGGAGTTGAATTGCTTCACAAATAACATGATTTACACCTTGTTGGTTTACATAGTAACCGGCATTAGTCAGTATATTAACCTCCATCGGGCCAACATATTAACCATGGCCGTTGTCGCAAGATAAAAACCACCATCGGCCGGTAAATGAACCGCCATTGGTCAAGTGTAACCATCGCCGTTACTGTGCATGAAAGTCTATATTTAACTCACGGTAATTATGTCTAAGCGTGTTATAAAGTTGATCTAAAGGTTGTAAATGCATGGCTATTGTGCCCTAAGTTTGTATATGCCTATATAAGCATGAAAGCTAGGGTTAGAAGGTGAATTAAGAGAAGGATTGAATTAGATCCTTGATTATCCTAGATTGAGAGGATGAAGAAGAAGAGAAAGAAAGAACAGTTACATGAAGACAATCTCCATGGAGAGGAGCTGCATGTAAGGCAAATGTGTACATCTAAATGGTGAGAGGAGGGTAACATATTTTATTGCATTTCCCTTGTATAGTTATTGTCTCATTGTAATGGCTTGCATAGTATGCAAAGCACATAGAGTTTCTTCTTATAGATCCACGTGTTGGTGAGATATTGTATTATAGATCTATGTAGATCTATTCTTGTATTGTAAATCCATGAGATCATATTGTATTGTTGATCCATGTAGATCTAGATATTGTAGAGGAGGTTGTCTTCATGTTTTCACAGGTTATGCAATGATGTAGAGAAAAACTTACTTCTTGGTGCACAATTATAGTTGCACATATGGTAGACCCATGTGAGAGGTCTTGTTTGTAGATCCACAAAGAACTTGGTAGCAGTTCAAAGATGCAGTAGTTCTTGGTTATGTGAGATCTTCTGGTGGTTTTTAGAGGCACGATTGTAGTACACTCATGGAGATCCATTTAGAGATCTGGAGGAGAGAAGATACTCTTGGAGAGATGCATTTTACTCTTGTATTGAAGAGTTAGTTTGTACTCTTGTTGTATTATATATATGAGATCTCTATCTTTGGTGGATGTAGCCCACATTGGGTGAACCATGATACATGTTATGTTATGTGTGTGTACTTTGTTTTGATTTGGATTATTCTAGTTTATACTTCCACTGCTGTAGATTTTGGGGAATTGTTTAGATCTCGTGTGCATGATTTTATTTGTTATTGAATCATAACACTATTCCGTAGTCCCAAATTCCCAACAACTAATATCAGAGCTTGGTAAGCTTGGTTATTTCAGAGAAAGGGCTTGATTCATGGTTTTTTTAGTGGTTATTACTGACATGGATGAGAGCAGGGTTTGTTTTTCTTGATGAGAAGATCATAGGAAGAGATTCAGTCTCGGTGGAAGTGGAAGAGTAAGATTGCTGGAAATTATAGTGACCTATGTTAGCTAAGTGGCAACCTGGCATCGCAGGGGTGACCGTGGTCGGTTACAGGGTAACCATGGTCGGATATAGGGTGATTGTGGTAGGTTACCTGGGCAAACTAGTTTTAAAAGAAAATCACAGATCTGAAGAATTAATAAGATGCATGGAATGCATTTTGTTTATCGAGGTGTCCCCAGTTCTTGAAGGCACAAACATGTTGGTCAGATTGCAGATCCGGTTATTGAGGTATGGTTTTATCTTGGTATTACAATGCTTATATTATTTTGGTTGCATGTGCATGTTTGGGATTGCAAATCTAGATCTGAGAATGAGATAAAGAGAAGTTATGCATCTTTTGGTGTAGTTAGATGCATGGGCTTTGTTAGAGAAGTAGAATAAGTAGCACAGAATGAAGACGAGGTTTCCATCGGAGAAACATGTTCTTCAGTTGAAGATGCGGTTGAGTATCTTAGTGCTGGTAAGGTGATGTATTTCATCTTGGTGCAATTTTATTGCATGTATTATTATTGTTAAGTTTTTGTGCAAGATTTGGGTGCTTCTTAAAATGACTGGATCAACACAACTATCAGATTTGGTCAGAGTAGGCACTTGGTTTGGTGACCTATGCCAATTTTTGGCGTTGTGTTAGTTCCGTAAGCACCGATGTTAGTCGTCGGAACCGACAACGGTCACTGAGAGGGTAACCGATACGGTCAACGAACCATGGCTGGTCTCTATGACAATGAGTTTGCACATGGTTTTCTTATAGTAGAAGAGGGCATGGTTGGTTCAGTGTCATGTTTTGGAGGATCATGTTTCTTACACAGTGTGTACAGGTAGAAACAATGCAGATCACTTCAATGTTTGGATTAGAAAGAGGACAGAGTTGGCTTGGTTAGTCCAGTGAGAATTTAGGTCAGATATCTCTATATGATTCATGTTTTATTTCTTTCATTTGAAGAAACTGATATTATGTTTGGATAGTGTGCACAAATTTACACCATGTTTTTCATGTTATTTGACTTTTATTTCTTGGTTGTGTGGAATCTTGAGGACAAAGATATCTAGTCTAAGGATGAGATCCTCAATGAAAATTCATGGTTAGACATAAGTTAGAAGTAATGAAATATGTTGAGTACACAGGATGAAAAGAAGTTGATTCACCTACTTCACAAGAAGTCCAAACTTCTATGATGTAGAAGTATTCTTTGATAAGAAGGGAATCATTTTATATTTTCTTTCATCTAGTTTTATTTCTCACTGACATATTAGCTTTTGAGCTTGGTGTTAGAGGCAATGCAAGGAATTTCATGTTTAGTGGGAGCAAGCCATGGTTGTTGGCATTGTAAGATTGGATACATGATGCACATGTAGAGTGAGAGGAGATTGCTACTATTCAGAGTGGTAGAGGCACTAGTTGGTTTTGGAGGGCAATCACGGATTTGTAGGTATTGAGTTTATTGCTTTGTGATGTCACTTCTGGTTTATTTTATGGTGCCTGGATATTCCTTAGGGATGGCAGTTGATGGTTGATTCAGCTGGTTTTAGATGATAGAGCAATTTTCAAAGTTTGAAGGGTAAAAAAGGAGAAAATCTGCTAGTTATAGAGACCAGTGTCGGTTAGGATTAACCTTGATCGGTCATTCGGAAACCATGGTCGGTCAGGTAGTGATCGAGGTCGGTTAGGAAACCATGGTCGGTTTGGTCACATGTTTGACAACAAGTGTTTATTTACCATTTTTATATGGTGCCCTTGTTTTGCTTTCATCTTGGATGGTTTGTGTAGTATGTTAATGACATGTTTGTTGGTATTTGCACTATTTATTAGTAGCATGGTTTAGCATGGTTTTTGTTATTGACATTGATGAGCACATGATTCATATATGGCTTTGGAGTTAGTTGGTGAGAGACTTGGAGCTTCTGGAGAGCCTGGAGATATGGATGGATGTATAGGTGAGTTTATACATGTGGATAGATTCATTTTGTGAGTCTATGATGATGCAGATGTTTGATTTGCACATGGATGCCTATGAGCACGGTTTAGATGCCTTGAGCATGAGTAGGGGATGTTTGTATTTCCTCCTGATTACTATGTTATTCCATGGGAGATGTTATCTACAAATGATTATCTTGGACATGCTAGTTGTTTATGTAGGGTTGGATTTCTGATTGTAGTGTTTGGATTTCTTTGAGTTATGCAGGTGTTTGTGGATTGATCACCCACTGTTGCATGTAGAACTCATTCAGGGTTGTTTTTACCTAGGATCTTTTTCTTTCTTTCGCATATTCCAATTTGACTTGTCTATGGACATTTGTCTTGGTGGTCGACAGAGACATGGATAGATGGATGGAGAACATGGTTGGTTTTACAGGTGTATGGCTATGGTTGTAGTTGAAGCTCAATACTTTATTTTGAGTGAGAGATCTTGCAGTGTGTTAGTCATAATGGCTTGGTTGTATGAGAGGTTTGGTGTTATGATTCAATGGGAGCTTGATGTATGGATAACTTGGTTATCACGGATCAGTAGTAGCTTCGTGTAGGTCTATGGTAAGTCACGAGTTTGTTATCTTCATTTTAGAAGATGGTTTGATCTTCCTAGTTTATTTTTTGAGAGAATTGTTGAAGGAAAGAATAGATGGTCTTCACGGTGTGTAGAGGATGGTGATGTATAGGTACATGTACAGAGATTCAACAATTTATCTCCAAGTGGGAGATTGTTAGGATTGTGGAGTTGAATTGCTTCACAAATAACATGATTTACACCTTATTGGTTTACACAAGAATCGGTGTCGCCTAGCATAAGAACCGCCATCATTCAACAAATGAACTACCATCGGTCAGGGTAATCAGCTGTCATCGGTTACTTGTGCATGAAAGTTTATATTTAACTCATGGGAATTAGATCTAAATTTGTTATAAAGTTGATCTAAAGGTTGTAAATGCATAGCTAAGGTGCCCTAAGTTTGTATATGCCTATATAAGCATGAAAACTAGGGTTAGAAGGTGAATTAAGAGAAGGATTGAATTAGATCCTTGATTATCCTAGATTGAGAGGATGAAGAAGAAGAGAAAGAAAGAACATGTTACATGAAGACAAGTCTCCATGGAGAGGAGCTGGACAGAAGGAAATAATAGGTACATCTGAATGGTGAGAAGAGGGTAACATATTTTATTACATTTCCTTTGTATAGTTATTGTCTCATTGTAATGGCTTCGCATAGTATGCAAAGCACATAGAGTTTCTTCTTGTAGATCCACATGTTGGTGAGATATTGTATTATAGATCTATGTATATATATTCTTGTATTGTAGATCCATGAGATCATAGTATATTGTTGATCCATGTAGATCTAGATATTGTAGAGGAGGTTGTCTTCATGTTTTCACAAAGTTATGCAAAGTGATGGAGAGACAGACTTACTTCTTGGTGCATAGTTATAGTTGCATATATGATGACTCCATGTGAGAAGTCTTGTTTGCAGATCCATAGAGAACTTGGAAGCAGTTTAGAGATGCAGTAGTTCCTAGTTATGTGAGATCTATTGGTGGTGTTTAGAGGCACGGTTGTAGTGCACTCATGGAGATCCATTTAGAGATATGGAGGAGAGGAGATACTCTTGGAGAGATGCATTGTACTCTTGTATGAAGAGTTAGTTTGTACTCTTGTTGTATTATGTATATGAGATCTCTATCTTTGGTGGACATAGCCCACATTAGGTGAACCACAATACATGTTGTGTTATGTGTGTGTACTTTGTTTTGATTTGGATTATTCTAGTTTATACTTCCACTGTTGTAGATTTTAAGGAATTTTTTAGATCCCGTGTGCATGATTTTGTTTGTTATTGAATCATAGCACTATTCCATAGTCCCAAATTACCAACAAGAATTAAGACTTGTAAAATTTTTAAAGATCGGGTTGTTTCTATTATGAACAATTAGGTAGAGGGTATTTTTTAATAACATATATTTTGGCTAACTAGGAAATATTTTGGAAATTATTGGCTAAAGTTATGCGATAATATGACATTAGCTAAGTTTGTTAAAGGTTGAAACTTGACATCTGATTATAAATCTAAAGATAATAATGGTTTTGTACATGGATCATATTGATGCCTAAATGAATTTTGTTGCATAACACTCTTTTTTTTAAATCCACTATTATTGTTTTCTAAGAAATTATTATTTTTTGTTCCACCAAACTTGTCAGTAGAAACATGCTTTATATTTAACAAATTTGGTTACTATTTTCAGGTAGTATGGATACTTCAAAAGGAAGTTTGACCATCATCATGATGTTTGATGATATCTTTGGTGTCATTGTTGGGAGCCCTCCTATTGATCTAGTAGCTTCAAACGGGTCCCCTAATTTATACACAACACAGGAAGCCACCGACTAGAGTGCAACACATAGTGTCCAACCACCTTTTTCAAGTTTTGTGCATTATTTGGCTACTTCTGTTGCAAATACATGCTCAACCATTTCGGTAGGATATCAGAGTCTCTAATCCCATCAGTAATGGTTATTGATAGTGATTTAACCATTGTGTTAGACATGATGCACAAGGTAGATGCAACGTACCTTCACCTTGAAGCATTGTATACTTTCCTTCGTGCGTTAGGCTATGACCAATACTACTCTAGTGGCAAGGAGCAATACATTAGAGATGCATTCAATGCTTACCTTGCGTCCCTATAATTTTAGCACCTACCTCACCCCTACTACAAGTTTGCAATTCTCATACATATGCCAACCTCTTTTTTGCTAAACCCCAGATACCTCTTTTTGAAGGACTGACTCGAAAAGCCTATGTTTACATAAATATGTTGTACTTTTTGTTCCATTTTATAACCCCCTATAGAAGTTTTGTAAAGTGCCTTTCATGAGATATACATTTTATTCTCCATACATATGTTTCCTACTTTACTTTGAATGAGCATGAAAAATTTTGTGTTATATGAACAACTTCCACATTTGTTTACGTGCTTATGTCCTAAAAAAACACCACTATATGCGGAAGTACATGATCAGATCACTTTTGTGCACATACTTGTGGAAATAAGAACTTTGCAACAACGTATGTACATATGTCAAGGCATAATAGACAGTCGCAACTCACTAAATTGTAAATTAACCTTATCAACGTCATGCATCACACTTTTTTGTTTAGTTTGTAACCCCTTGTATGCTTAGAATACAAATCTCACACCATCGGAAAGCCCATTAACTTTACGTTAACTCATTTACTAATTCATTTACGATGTATTTTATTGTTTAGGAACCAACACCATCACAGGATCCATTGCCTCCGATGTTGTGCCTCCCCAACTAGCCATAAACATGCCAACATCCGACACTGATACTTTGGCACCCGCTGCTCATGAAGGACACCCTGCAGAATGCATGCAACTCACGCCAATAAAGTCGCTAAATCCTTACCAAATCCTTTGGTCTATTGAAGGTAGGGTCATCAAAAAAGGCTACCTAAACAACTATAGCACGGACAAACACACAGGCAAGTGTTTAGCTTCAACATCATTGACAAAAATAGTTCAGATATAGTGGTGACTTCTTTTGACCAAGCTGCAACTTCTTACTACAACCAAATACAACTAGGCAAAACATACACAATCAAAGGAGGCACCTTGTGGACTGCAAAAAAGATTACAATGATTCCACAACTCCTTGGGACATCATCCTAGACTTGGAATCCTCTGTAAAACTTAGTACAAATCAGTCCGTGGACATTCCTCAATATGTTTTCATTTCAAAACAATAGCAAAAATCAACTCCTATCCCGCCAAATCCACCATTGACCTCCTTGTTATTGCACTATCCATTACTACCCCCTCCACTATAAGGAAAAGTGATAGTACTTTCATCCACAAACACACAGTCCTACTTAGTGATAACTCGATGCTATGTATTGAGGCAATGCTATGGGGTGCTTTCAGTGAAAATGAGGGAAAATTCTAAGTGAACTGTGTGCTTCACATACACCAGTAAGACCAGTCCTTGCAATTAAGAGAGAAAAAATTACATCTTTCAAAGGAACAACATTAGCCACGGGACCTAATACTCAAATCTTCATTGATCCTGATATAGCTGAGGCTCACACACTGCGTGCATGGTTTACCTCACTGGGCTCAACACATGCATACCCATCAGTGAGTATTGACACAATTGAAGAGAAAGATATAGCCGGCATAAAATCCTCCATGAAACTAGGTAAAGCAATCATCTTCTCCACTATGACAATAATTATACACATGAATATGTCCTCATTTAGCTATCCAACTTGCACATCAATTGTTAACAACAACCATTGCAAGAAAAAACTTGAACTAACTGCAGACTCCTCTTGGTATTGCCAAAAATGCAAGCATGGTGTCTCTAATTGCGACTACAAATATGCATTACACTTCATCATTGAGGATGCCACAACAACAACATGGGTAACTACTTTTGATGAAGTTGCAACATCAATAATGGGCATATCAGCACAAGAGCTTCAACTTCTTGCACCAACACCGGACATGTTTTGGCCCGTTGTTAAGCCAATTCTATTCCACTGCTACAAGTTCAAAATATCCACAAGACTAGAGGTCTACAACTCACAAGAAAAAGCCTAGTGCACTATTGTCGCTGTAGTTAAGGATGTGACCTTTAACATGCATGCTTCCCCATTAGATGCATTCCTTACATCCCCGTAACTATGTAATTGTGAAAATAAACCCACACCACTTCACAATAAATTCACACCACTATAGTCTCTCTATTTTCCCAAATAAGGCATACTATACTTTACACACATACTGTTGAGTATTGTCCGCTACTCCACATATAAGTGTTTGTATTTGCAAAGTTGGTTACATTTGTTGCCCACACTTTTTTTTGTTCTAACATGTCTCAATCATAAAAAATGACACTTTATTAAAGGATTCCAATCTCTATTGAAATTATTAAACATTACTAAGCAATATTGATATACAACGTTGCACGTCATGTGAAACAACTTAAATTACTTATACTTTTTTCATACATTCACTTTCTTCTATACCTAATTATTGTTACCACTTTTCTTCATTTTATGCAGACCTAGCACGAACAGGAAAAAATGCAAAGGCTCGATTGAAGTACGCAAAGAACAAAAACAACCTAAACAAACATCATCGCAGTATAGCTTGCATCAAATGAAAAAGCTCCACCAACGGTCACCAACTTATGTAACCCATCATGTCAACCGTGACAAAGAACATACTCCATCTCGCCATTCACTTCAAATTACGCAACGTCAATTCCGTCATAGATTAGATCATCTCCTGCCTCCAAACATGTGTTCATGTTGTAATGAATTGTATGTTGGGCTGCAGACAAGGGTTTACAAAGGTGGGCATACTTGTCGTAGATGCATTTCTGAAAAAATGGCCACCGCTTCTCAAATTGGAATAACATGGACCCAGGACCACAACCTGAAGTTCTATCCTCACTTACACAAGTTGAGGAAATGTTGATAGCCCGGGTCAACCCAATATTGCAGGTGACTCATGCTAGAGGTGGTCAATACAAATATAGGGGCCACACCATATGCTTCCCCCAAGATGTTTCATCAATAGCTAGACACCTGCCTCGACGCGTCTCAGACTTGGACATCTTAATTATCAGAAGAATTGGAGCAACACATAGTGCATACGAATGCTTCGTAAGTAGATCTCACGTTTTAGCTGCACTACAATTCAAAATAGTTCATGACCCTTACTACAAGGATGTTGTCCTAGAACACAATGCATTACATTCCCTACCACCTCACAGTACTGATATATCTACATCCCTACCACACTTCAATTCAACTATCCCAGACAATGCTGAAGAGGAATCAGAACTAGACCTTCTCCCATGTTTCCCACCACATACACATGAGCGACAAACATCATCTTTTGTGTCCTCTCTCCCTCAAAACACTACAGAAGTTGACCAAATAACAAATTTCATTAAAGGCAAGCACCAAACTCCACTTCAGTCAATTGAATGGCCACACATTGGTTCATCCCTAGTCAACGAATACAACACCGAGGGTTTGCTCTCTATGGCTTTCCCTACATGGATTGCATTGTTCCACCAACCACGTATAAAAAGGGTTCACATGCATGAATACACATTACACCTAATGTGTTACCATGATAACATATTTGGAAGCCATCCATGCTTTCGCTACTTCATTCTCAACGTTATGTTGCGCCATAGAAGCCAAGCAACATCTGTTGTTTTCACCAAAAAAACATAGGGGACAACTTGCCTACCACGGTTTCTATGTTACGCCAACAACTTCAGCACTTTCCAAACACCCACATTACAGAGCAACTAATGCGATTTGGGTCTAATTTGTGAGGCACAAAATCATTTTGGTGCAAGTGGAGGCATGAACTCATGGATATGATAACCCAACTTGAAATCCCTACGCTTTTCTTCACTTTAAGTGTAGCAAATACTAAGATCCTGATCTACACAGTAGCAATGCCAGGATCCCCTATGTCACCAACACCAACTGGCCAAAAAAGGAGAAACAAGAACTTGAACATGCACCCCCATATCATGTCTGCATACATGGAAAGAAGATTTACTATATTTTGCAAGGAGGTGCTTCAAAAAAAAAATGCATTGCACAGACTACTGGTACAGGTGAGCTCGCTAGCACTTAGCTTTTATTTTAATACCACCCTTCCTGCATTTTCCAACAAGATTCCTCTTTGTGCAAATATAGGTATGAATGGCAACATAGAGGCTTGGCTCATATCCACGGGTTTATATGGCTCCCAAATGCACCAAACATGGAAGTGCTAGACTGGGATGACCCCCTTGAACTTAACGCAACAAAGTATTTCTTTGACCAATTAGTAACTACATGGAATCCAAGGGGCCCTGAGAGTGTAGCATCTAGGATTCATCATTCCGTGAAGATGATCCATGCTTGTTAGACACATATGACATACTTACAGACAACCCTGCAGCAGACTATGAAAACCTGTTGAACCGTGTGTAACGACACACAAAATGTAGTGAGGCAACTTGCTTACAAAAAAATGTGGGACACTTCAGTGTAGATATAAAGCCCCTTGGCCACTCCAAGAGTATTCAAGTTTGGGCTTAGATGAAATAGGTAAAAAAGTATACACCCCCGCACGCAATGATGCACGGGTCAACATACACAACTCAGACATGTTAGCATTGTGGGTGCGCCAATGTTGACTACCAGCCTGTTGTGTTATGACATGCAGTCCTACGATACATTGCAAAATATGCAGCCAAGGCAGAAAGCAAGTCAGAAAGCTACCATCACATGTTGACATGGATATCTAATTAAGTTAGCATCGACAACCCTGCAAAGGAAGCCTACAACAAGTTCCTCTCAGAAACT
Source organism: Taxus wallichiana var. yunnanensis (assembly GCA_018340775.1). Lineage (NCBI taxonomy): Eukaryota > Viridiplantae > Streptophyta > Pinopsida > Cupressales > Taxaceae > Taxus > Taxus wallichiana. The sequence continues at coordinate 561,768,336 of CM031242.1, read as the reverse complement.
ATTGTTGATCGGGACATTGGTGCACAGGAGACATGCCACATGTTACTAAAACTCCCCCTCTCCATTTGTAGTCATACATTCATTAGCCTCTCACAAGTAAACATGTATTCAAACATGTCCTCCTAGATGTAGGAAACACAACAAAATTCCCTTCATTCATAGATGCATACATAAAATGCCCTCAACAACTGGAGAACATCTCCCTCTTTGAGGCCACCTTTCTTGGTCCTTCAACAACCAAAGGAAAGTTACTCAGTGGCTACAAAGGAGTACCCATGCAATTGTCTCGTGTATTCCCCGTTATTGTGATGTCCCTGCCCCAAATGTGGTTCACTACGAGGATTTTTGCTGGTCAGAGCTGCTGCTTTATAAACCTTTTCGACATATCCAAAAAGCATTGGCATCACTACATCTAAAATAACTAACCAATGGGAACAAATGAAAAACTCCTACATCCCTTTACACATACACAAAGCCACTCCTCTACAAGAAACTATTGATGAAACAAGCAAGTGATGACAATAGGTCACATGGATCCAATCAACTGCAAGAAGACCCATTTGAATGGGAGCATATATCATGGATGCACCCAATGATCAATACAACAATCGATGATGTAGACATGATAGGCCATTGTGACTTTGACATCAACCACAATTGGATGTTGCATACCATCCCAACTACCTTAGCAAATAGTGCACCTAAATTCATAGACCTTGCCCACAAAGAGGATGCACTACCACTTGTTCCTCCGCTTAGCCAATTAAACAATCTCCCACTCTCATCAAAACAACACCTTGCATACTCAATTGTAATTTCCCATGCAACTCAACAAGGGAAACACCCACCATTGAAGATGATTATTCAAGGAACTATTGGAACAGAAAATCATACCTCATACAATGCATCAAAAATGGGCTTCAAAATATCATAGGCAAAGTAAAATCTTCTATTCTTGTACTAGCACCAACAAGTATTGCTGCATTCAACATAAAATCACCTACTATACATTCTGCCCTTCGAATACCCATTGGGGACATGAAACCTCTTGAAGGCCAAGCCCTAGCAATATTCCAAGAGCGTATGAGTGTCATACAATACATACTCATAGATGAAATGAGCTTTATAGGTCCTACAATGCTAAACAACATCAACTATAGACTACGTGAGGCATACCCCGAAAAAATAACCAAACATTTGGAAATTGTTCAATGATTTTTGTGGGTGACCTAGGCCAACTCCCTCCATCAATGATGTACCATTATATGTAGGCAACAAAATTGGAAGCTCCCTTTGGCATGCTTTCGATACAATAATCACCTTGGACACAAACTTTAGGCAACAAAGCTTGAACCCGAGAGCAACTTCAATTCAGAGAAATGTTGACCAACATCAGAAATGTAGAAGGAACAATTAAGGATTGGTCTCTTCTCATGTCACATACAAAGGTGTGCATGTCTACCTTAGAGCAATCCAGCCTTCACAACTGAGAAGCACCTATTCGCAACTAAGGAGCTAGCACGCAAACACAATAAACAAATGCTAAAATCCTTACATGTTCCAGTTGCAAGGAGCGTCACAGAACAAAGCAAACATAACTCTGACTCAGACATAAATGACACTCAACTAGAGGAAATAGTGTTCCTATGCACCGGACAGGAGGTCATGTTGACATCTAACTTGTGGGTTAGCTCAGGATTGGTTAATGGTGCTCTCGGGCAAGTGATCGATGTGGTGTACAATCCAGAATCACTCCCACCAGACTTACCATCCTTTGTTGTTGTAAACTTCAGACACTACCAAGGGCCCCATGGGACAGACTCCACCCAACCCACTTGCCCCTACCTCCTGTCACCCGTGGCAATCGTCGCCAAATTCCACTTAAAATGTCTTGGGGCCTCACCATCCACAAATCACAAGGCCTAACTCTTGACAAGGCCACAATAGACATCGAGAATGTTGACCATCAAGGACTGACATTCACAACAATGTCAAGAGTGTGCACCCTCAACGATCTGCAGGTCTCACTAGCCTTTCCATTTGAACGCTACGCAAGAATGAGATATACAAAGAATGTAAAAATGCGCAAGGAAGAGGAGCAAAGACTATGTAACACACAACTTCCACTTGACGTACAACGCATGTGCACCCAACTACCTACATCATACCCATAGTAATATGTCCAGATCTTGCTTCCAACCCACATATATAGGCAAAGTGTTCCAGAAATACATATACACCACCCAATTGTAATGCTACTCCAATAAAAGTCACTTTTATTTTACATCCAAACCATATTGTACACTCTGAAACGTAAACCCCTCTCCGGCGTAATTTGTAACTCATGTGCAATTGCTAGTAAATAACACTCGAAACATTAAATCAAACCGAACTCGAATCCTACCAAGTGTTAACCATTAGAGGCTCTTGGGTTCATGGGTTTTTAAGTAAGCTAAAACATAAAGAGATGCGACTTGGGGACACAAAAACACATCATTGGCTTAGAGTTTGGCCCTCAATGTTTAAGTGTATAGGTAAAGGGAGGCACCCAAGTGTGATATAAACTAAGGTTTTTGGTGGCATTTAAAAGATGTGTTTGAGACCCAAATTAATACCAAGGGGAACAAAAATTTCACAAGTGTTTTAAAGCAAAGTTCCCATTTTATCTTCTTGTGTTCTGATTTCAATTTCTCAAGAGGGCCTCCATATTCACAAAGAGAAAATATGGGTTTGTTGTGCACAACAAACCCCTTTAGGGTTTGTAAATTGTATATACAACTTTTCCCTAATTAGGTTTTCCTTGATCAAATCCGGGTAATTTTTGAAATGATGACAGGACCAAAGTTGACTACCGATTATAAGTGGACTTCAAACTTTTTCCCCTTTCTAATTTACTCCTCCATTAGGTCCGAGACGCTCACATTCTACCATAGTTGATTTTATTCTCTTTATCCATCATAAATAAATTTAATGTTTATCAACCACAAAGAGGAAGTATATACATAGATTAAATATTTAAATGTATATTACATATATACTTTAAGTTATATTTTATGCATATACTTCCAGGATGTTTGAGAGTGGCTTCGGACTTCTAGGAGTTATAATGCAAATTCCTAAATTCAGAGGGTCCTTTCAGATTTCAGGATTTTAGACTTAGCCAATAGGATTTCAGAATTAATTAATTTTAGGGTATTTGACTTAGCCAATTTTAGGATTACCTGTCACGGTTAAAGTATCCATCTGGGTCCTACACCCAATGTCAATGCACATAATAACAACTCCAAATAAGGTTTCGATACAATCAATTGCAAGTAAACAGTCCATGAGGTTCCCCAAGAGTCTTTGATCATCAGATTAGGATATCAAGATTATAATAATAGGATCAAAGTCCATGAAAATATATCATTACTTAAGAGTAAATAATAATTATGTGTTCCCAAAATCTTCAATTGGTTGTTTGTTAATCACAGACAATGCAAGCTCAAGTGGTGTTCCTTAAAGGTCTGGTTTCATTCAAAGTACAAGGTCTGTATTCATGCACAAGTTCAGAAAAAAATCTTTATACAAAGTTGTAACTGGATATACTTTGTTACAGTCACCAAAAGTCACACACACACACACACACATATTTACGTTCCAATACAATCTCAAGGTAATGACCTTAAACATGTACTTTCAGCTTCATATTTGAAAAAATACACCAGAGCTTTTGAATAAAATAATTGCATATGTAAATTAAGACAACAATGTCAAGTATATGCAAATAAGGGCTCATAATTGCTCCTCCACATTTTGGATTACTTTACAACAACAATTTACATTTTCGTTTTATTCTTCTTCAACCATCGGAAGGAAGTACAATCATTCATGAAGCAGGCAGAGAGTTTAAAATGCAAATCAGTATAGAGATTTTTAACTGTCCATATTCTTCTTACTTCCTGTAAAACAAGATGTCAAACTAAAGTCAGCACATAGGCTGGCATGCTCATGCCATCACAATTTGTTAAAAACTTGCAAACCTTCAATTAAAATCCATTGTCGTGATCCTTCAAGCACAGTTTCAAAATCCTAACCAGGCCCAAAATAATCATTGTTAATATTCTGTATGAGTATAAGGTTTTACACTCATGACAATCATCATTCATTCTATGTAATTGAAATAGTACCAGCATAACCGCTGCTTCTTAAAAAGGCATGATCACATATGAAGGTAGGTGGATGTATGCATACAACTATCCACAAGATACACATGTGCATAAATGTATGTATCCAGGCCCACGGAGAAGGATAGACCAAACCATTTTTTGCAGAGTCTCAGCCAGGGTCAGAATTACACTAGTTAAATGTTATTTTCATGCTAGAATTCACAAGGAAGAAAAAGAAGATAAATCCATGACAGATTTTCCAATTGCAACAACAACAATACAACCACAGTTGGTTCACAGGAGAAAAAGGAGTAGAAGGAAAATAATAATAAGGGGCAGCAAAATCACTCTTCGAATCACTTTGGAGAAGCTAGTGGAAACATAATTTTTTTCCCTAAATGATGTGGTTTCTGCTTCTTATATATCCCGAGGAGGTTTTGAAGACAACCAAGGTTTGGATCTACTCCCTCTTTGAAAGATTGCCTCAGAATATAATTTGGAAGAGGTTGGAGCCTTGGAGGGTAAAGTCCAATAAATGGAAAGAGGTCTCCTCTCTTAATAAAGAGTTCTACACCTCAGGATAAATCTTCAAAGAAGCTGTGACTTCCTCTCCAGAAAATAATGTCTTTGCCTTGGTGATAAGCAATAGGTTCTGGATGCTAGGTAACCCTCTCTTCCTTGAATGAAGCTCTCTATTTTTCTTGGAATGTTAGAGGGATCACTATCCCAAGTCGTAAGCAGTTTGTTTGAGGTGTGTTGTAGAGAGTTAGGCTGGATGTGGTTTTCCTTCAAGAAATTAAATCAGCTTGTTTTGAGCTAAGAAACTGAATGAACTATTGTTGGAATGGTCAATTTTAATTATTTGATCACCCTCAAGATAGTGGGGGAGTTCTTCTGGTGATCTCTCCATTTTTGTAGAGGTTTATTGAGGGACATGGTATTGATCGGAGGGAAGAGGGCAGATAAATGGTTTTTTCTTTTTTTTAAATTTAAGTTCAAATGGTACTCGTTTTTGGAATTGGCTAGCCTCTTCCTTGCCCACTTTTGAGTGGGTTGTGAGTGGAGACTTTAATATGGGGTGGGGAGGAGATTGGGTTGGCAGTGTGGGGGATTTGTTGTATTTGGTTTAGAAATAAATGTTTTGCTCAGATGCAAAGCTTCCTTCCAACTATTCGACCAGAAGTGGCAGACAAAGGTTTAGCTAAAGGGGCTGGTATACCCATTCCAATTTCAAAAGAGAAAAGGATAGAATACAAGCTAGATTGCATCAAATTTATGGCCCTAGAGATTTTTTGTTTTCAAGCCCTTCTCATCTAATTGAGGTTCTAGTTGGAGAAATTGGTTTAGATCATCTTCCAATTTAAAATTCCATTGTAGTGGGATATTTAGAAGAGGACAAGATATCTTCCGTGTTCAAATTAAACATAACTCATTTACAGTCTCCCGACTCTTGTGCTTTGGTACATCATGTTTGGTATCTAGTGCCCTGACCTAGTGGAGATAGAGACTTGGTTTTGTGGTGGAGGTTGTTGTTCACCAACCCATAAAATTTATTAGGGGTTGGTGTCCTATGATTGTGCGATGGCATAGACGTTCTTGAGGAAGATAAACATAAACTAGAGACAACCCGCATCTCCTTATATAGATAAGATAAGATAAGATAAGATAAATATATTAATGTCCAACAACTGACCACAAAGGTAGGTCAAAGGGACTGTATAAAAAACGAGCACCGACGCAAAGTGGGAAAACCAAAGAGTTCCCGAGAAAGATGAAATACAAAAGCCAGAAGAGGTGGCCAACAGGAGAAGAAACCACACACACCCAAAATGGGGGTGGAAAAAACAAGTGAGAGGAAGAAGGGGGAAAGATGACTAAGGATAAGAAAGGAGGAAAGCACCAGGGGATGGAAGATCCAAGGCCGACTGGAAGAAGCTGAGCCGAAGAAAGAGTCTATCTATTACAAGTGTTGTCTGGATACAATATTATCTCTCTTATACCTGGTAATTCCTATTTGTCTCTTGAGGCCAGGCCTAGTATGGGCATTCCTGTGATGACTCGGAAAACCATGGATGGTTTCCCTGGGCCGAACCAATCTAGAGGAAGAAGCGGGGATGGTCTCAAGGTGCTTAGTGCCTCTCTCTGCCGGTAACACTGTGAAGAAGGAAGTGATCTGTTGGGTAGAGTCCGATCTAGGATGCGGTTGAAGAGTGTGCTCATAGAAGCTTCAAAGCCTTATGTAAATATAAATCCATACACCTCTGATCCTCAAACCTAAAGAAGTCAAAAAGATACTACATCCTAAACAAACAAAGTGAAACCTCCCTCTGATCTCATAGTAAATGGGGCACTGAAAGATAAAGTGTGTTTCCGTCTCGGTCTCCTAGAGGCTACACAATTGGCAGATCCTGTCTAAACAATCAAGGTGGTGATCCTTCTCACAAATAATCCAATGGGAACCAACCCTCAACCGATCAAGGGATATGTGAAGGGCATGCATCCAAAGGTCTTGAAGAAGGGTGTATTGAGGGCGGATAATGAGACCATCCCTCAACTCTAAAAAATGCTCAACGTAAAAGGCCATCTTGGGACGTAAACCCCCCGAGGGTTTACCCAAGTGGTATGGATGAATTTCCTATAAATATCCTCTTTGATGATCTTGTTCATCTCCGATTTGTAGGCAAAAGGTGGCTTGGAGTGTCTAAGGAGTACCGAAAAGGTGGAAGATGATCCATCTGAATACAAATTGCCCCAAAATTTTGGAGACCTCAACATACCAGCTGCAATGCCAACGAGGGGAGTCTGAAAGAGCAATATCCTCAAAAGAACATTATGCCAAGTACAAGTACTATTCCTTCCCTTTGGCAATGTCCGCGAATCCCCGAATGGTGTAAGAAAGAAACCAAATCAAATATGGTCTCTAGTCTGAAAGGATGGGCTCCAAACTCCGCCAAAATAATGTGTTGGGGTACAAATTGCTTACACCTGATGAAGTGGCGAAGGAGAAGAGTCTGGACCCTCTCGATGGAAGCCCAATCAGTACCCAGCAAAGAGGGTCCCTAAGCAATAGAACCATAGAGAACCGTGGGTCTGATGAGGGAGTCCATGAGGGACATTTTGGAGGAGATGTCTTGAAAGTGATGGTAGAAACATCGTCTCTCAAAAACTAAGGAACATAGCCCTTGTTGACTTGAGGTTAAAGAGCATGTCTCAAATTGAAACGAGGATCAGAAAACAGAATCCCTAAGTATGTATAAGAGCTGGTGATCTCAATCTCCTCCCCCTATGAAGAAGAAGTGTAGATGTGAGGTCTTCAAACCATTGAAGACCATAACCTTGGTTTTACCTAGGTTGACCTGTCAACTGCCGAAGATCACAAAACAAAGCTAAGGCATCGAGCTATCTCTGTAAACCCTCCAGAAAAGAAGCTAGGAGAACCACATCATCCGCAAAAAGAAGAATGGATATCAAAACTGGTGCAGGAGGCACCCATCACTTTCCTGAATATGCTCATGGAGAAAAGACTCAAGCTCATCAATGTAGATCCCAAACAGAGTTGGGGATAGGGGGTACCCCGCTTTACCCCAATGGTACTCCTGATGAACTCTGACTCACCCTTGGGAGGTGTGGAGGTGGCCCAAAACATTCTCATACAAACGCATGATGGCCGTGAGAAGGGTCTTGAAAATGCCAATGTCACGGAGCCGCTGAAAAAGTGCCTCATAATGACACTGAGTCAAAGGCTTTTCTAAAATCCACAAAGCAACAATAGACCTTTGATGAGCGATGACGTGCCTCCTTAATGATGGCCCGGAGAGTGAAGATATGATTAGTAGTTTGGTGATTAGGCCGAAAGCCAGCTTTCCCCCTGGCTCTAATGTTTCTCCGATCTAGCTACTTGAATAATTGCACGTGTAACACTATAGCATAAAGCTTAGAAAATGTATAACCCACTATAATGGTCTTGTAGTTATTAGGGTCAGAGCTAGGACCCGATTTGTGAATTGGGTGAATAATGTGGCATCCCAAGATGGTGAAAACCCGAAGAAACCACGTGATTGAAGAGGTTAGTCAAATAACTACAAAGAACCCCTTGACCAAGTTTGAAGATCTTCATAACAAGTCTTTACTAGAAGACGTTTCCGGTTTAGAAGATTTGATTCACAAAGAAGAGGATTATGTTGCTAGGGAGCTCAAATTCGTGCCTATCTACAATGAATCCAGGAGGGTGATGAGGGATCAAAATTCATTTTGAGTATTCGAAGAGGAATGTGTATTCTAAAAGGGTTCTCGGTTTGCATAGACCAAATGGCTTGCTAAGAGAGGCCCATAAGGGATTAGGACCATGTTTCAACAACACTTTGACAATATTTTTTCTCCATATATTGTTTCAGCTTCGGTTATAGCTACCTAGAATTCCTGTTACATGGTGATCCCCAATAAGGTGACAACTTGCAATCGTAGTGAATTGGAAAATATTTTTCTAAAGAAGAATTGTTTGCTGCTCTTTCTTCGATGCAGAATGGGAAATCCCCATGAATTGATGGATTCCCTTGTGAATTCTATAAGGAGATGTGGGATACCATTGGTGATGATTTTAATTACATAGCAGGTGGAATATTTTCTACAGGCTCGTTGTATGATTTTCTTAATTAAGTTTACTTAAATTGGTTCCCAAATCTTTAGCCAAAGACTCCATAGGTAGGTGGAGGCCAATCACTCTTCTAGTGTTACTTACAAGATCCTTGCCAAGGAGCTTGCCCTTCGAGTGAGAAGAATTATTAGTAGGATTGACCACATTAAGAAAACATGGTTTATCCAAGGAAGTTTCATATTGGACACAATTTTATCTTCCTGTGAAGCTATGGATTGGGCGAGAGAGACAAGACAAAAGATCCTTTTTTGAAGATTGACTTTGATAAATTTTATGAAAGGATTGATTGGTCCTTCATCACTGAAATGCTAATTTGTCTTGGGTTTGGATCGAAATTTGTGTTGATGGTGTGCACTCTCTTCTCTTGTGCCTCCTTCGTTTTTGTCAATAATGTCCTTTCCCCATTTATTCTACTTCATCAATCCATTAGACAAGGCTCCCCCCTAGCACCTTATTTTTATGTGTTGACAACTGATGCATTGAGATATTTATTGGAAGATGCCCGCATTCACAACAAAGTTAGAGGTATTTCTCTGCTAGATGGCTTTGAGATGCTCCACAATCACTTTGCAGATGACTCTCTTATCTCGATTCAAGAAAACCAAGAATCTGTTGCAAGAGCCAAAGATTCTTGGAGTCATTTTTTAACAACTTTTGGGACTATAGTTAGTCATCATAAAACTGCTTTTGGATTATTGGGATAACCCACCTCATTGAATTCCTACTGAGTGATCTTTTGTCCACCCAGGGGCTATTGTGAGATACTTTACATGCCTTTTGGATTGATCTCTCCCAGTTGGCATGTGGGATTGGGTTCTTTGACATATTTAGAATAAATTTCCTCTCTAGACAAGTAAAGACCTTTCATTTACTGGAAAATTGAAAATGTTGAGTAAAATACTTCAGGCCTCTCATATCTATTATTTTTCCTACTGCCGAATTCCTTCCAAGAATCAATTTTTTTTCTTGAATGAATTTTACAATCATATTTATGGTCCACATATGTTTCACTTGAGGTCTTCCTATTGTTCTATGGGTTATTTCTATCTTACCCAAGGAGGAGGGTGGTTTGGGGTTGATTGATATTGCCACTCAAGGGTGTATTCTTGCAGCCAAGTGGGTGATCCGATGCTTGGAGGGATCTTCTCCTTAACAAATCCTTATGAGACAAACTACTCACTGCCCAACATTTGGTAAGGTCAGAGGCTCCTTTGGGCTATGTGATATTATTCTTGTTCCACAAAATTTCTAGATTGAAGGTTATTCCATTCTAAAGAGTATTTGGGTTGCTTGTAGGAAAATTGCCAGTTGGGTCACCTGAAAGATGTTTGGCAATCGGACTGGTTGGGTCTTGGCCATAAGACCCATTTGGAACTGGAAGCTACAAGTTATTCTTATAGCCAACATCTTCCGATTTCGGGCACACAAAGTAAGTAACAAAGGAATTTTCTTATGGAGCGACTTGGGGATGCCAACTCCTCCAACTGGAAATATGTCCTATCTTTAGCTGATTAGTTTGCTTTATCTTTTGTAGATTGGCCTTCTATAAGGTAAATTTAGAATCTTATTCCTCAGGAGGACTTGTTTAAGTTAAATTTGGATATGAAAGGCCCCATTTTGTGAGATTAGAGATGGATTTATGGTCATCCCCTATCTCAATATGATACCCAATGTCTCTATCATACTTTGCATCGGAAATGTACTCTCACCCCTACTCTCAAATGCTACATGGATTGCCTCTGATGTGGAATCCTTATTAGTTGTCGATTACATAATGTGTGGTTATTTAAGGTTTTCTACAAGTTTTGGGTTTTTGCCTAATTAGTGATTTATCAGGGGCTTCCCACTAAAGTTTTTTTATCCAAGAGTGGTCTTTCAGATGGTCAGTGTTCCTTTTTTCTAAGATGGATTCATTTAAACACCTTTTGTGGGACTGCCTTTTTGCGAGATTTTGTTGGAAATTATTTTAATCCAATCTAGCAGCCATACTTTGGGGAATATTCACTGGCAGGAAGCTCTCTTGGCTGATTCAAGACCTTATCTGAGGTCCTTTTAGGTATTTGGAATTGTGCTTGTGTTTCTACATTATTTATAACTATGCTTTCAGGAATGAGGTATGCACTTTAGATAATTTTTGTCACACATGGAAAGGAGATTTTTATTTGTGATTTCTAGCTAAAGATGTTCTTTTGATAAAGGAAGCCAAGAAAGCTTGAACTTGAGGACTATTTTGACTTCATTGTTGTTCTTGTTGCTTTAAGGAAAAATTGTAATCTTCATTGTATATACTTCTGTACAGTTTCCTATTCTTTTGTACAATGCCTGGTTGTAAATATTTTTCTTTATTTATATATGAAACATCTATTCAAATAAAATAATAATAATACAACCAAAGTCATAGCACTAGGCACAATATTTATATGAACCATTGGATGATCATAAACACCTACGCACAGGGAAAATGCTCATAAATGCATATAACCAAATAAAGATTTAATAAATAGAAAACCTTAAATATATTAATTTACAGAAAATGATGGTGTTCACATTTTTACCATGCAAAAGCTTTAAAAAGGAAGAACAAGCTTCATAGAAAATTTGGGACATCGAAAGAGGATAACATGTTTGGATTGAAGGAGAGTTCCTCTTTTATTGGCCAAGGCATGGCTTCATCACATGATGCAATCCACTAAGCCTTGGAATTGGAACCTCATGCAACAAATAACCTTGTTGATGCAAGTTTCTTACACAGGCTCCAACAGGAGATGAAAATTTAATCACTCATTTTAGAATCCCTACTAGAAATAGGATTCAAGGTATGGAATATTTGGGACATATAACTCAAGGAGAACTAAGTGGTCCTAATAACCTGCAGAGGGGTTAATCATCCAAACTTGATAACCAACAAGAATCTCTTCTAACCTTGGGATTTCATCTGATCTGACTTGGGGCACAAACTAAATATTTACAATGGTTCTAATCTAGGTGGAAGACTATACAAGATGGGTATTCACACTAATTATTAACAAGGTGGGTTTGCATCATTAAAAAAAGATAAAAGAGAGGGAAGGGTAGGGCAGAAAAGAGAATCAAACTTTTGTCCTATCTTGAAATGATTCAGAGCAAACACAAAATCCAACCTATTTGGAGGGAAACCAAGACTTAGAGAACCTAGCTCCTGCTCAAATCCTCACAAACCTTGGGCAAGAGTCTAAGGGAGAGTGGATATTATTCTTGCATGCATGAGATTAAACTGTGAAAACAACATAGGTTCATCCTTCACAAGTTATACACTACAAGAATGTTGAAATGATGTCTGTCCAATTTAATCAAATCCACTGAATATAATGAACTCAACTCAAAATCACACATAACATCAAATTCATACAAAGCTACAAAGATTGCTTATGCACATGAATCATGCATGAACTAGTGATAAAATGCTTTCTCAAACATCACAAACTAACATATGTTTGATCTGTATTCTTTAATTGAAAACAAACTTACAATGCTGCACTCTTAAGTCAGAACCAGAGTATGCCAATTGTCTGAATGGAGGAGAAAAGAAAATACAGAGTTTCACAAGTGAACACAGCGAAACTCAATGCTTGGATTTGCAAAATCAAGTCTCATCAAATGATATAGAAATTCTTATTTGGGTCACCACTTTACCAAGCCTACAAGCAGCTAACTACAACTTCAAACTCAAATCACTTGTGGTTTCCAAATATATTTTGGGTTCTCTTCATTGATGCACATGAAAATTTACCCTAGGCTCGATGAAGCTTTATTTTGGAGCCCAATGCCCTGATTGAAGAAGGGAGACAGATTGCCCGTCCATCAAGTTGCAAGGATCTTTCCACAAGGATAGGGAAGATGAACATCAAATCTAGTATGTCAGAATTGAAACCACAAACGGCTGGAGTTTTTAAATTAAGGCTATAAATTCCTTCTCTCCCCTCGTTGTCCTTTTCTGTCTATCTGAGACACAATTGGAGATTGTGTACACTCCTCCAAGCTGAATTAAGACTCAAAACATGCCTTTGATTTCTCCAACTCTAGTTTACATTTGAGAACATATGAGGAATGACCTTTAGAAGCTTCAAACATTAATTCTTACTCACACGTGCAACCAAACCTCATGGACCCACGCCATTTGAAAGTTCTCTTCAAGATATTTCCAAAGAGCATGGTATCACATTATTCATGAAAGATATGGCCTTCTGAAATTTCCATTGTCATGTCGCCTTGTTAATTTTTAGTTTGGCTATAAAATTTAACATGCTAAGCTCTTGTTACACATGTCTGCATATCGATTTTCCCTACTTTGCTATGGTTGGACCACGTGTCACCCCTCACAACATCTGACTACCCCTGAACTTTGATCTTTACTTTGATTTATGAGTTCATCATTGGTCATTTTTTGCTTAGTTGTGGTTGTCATTGTGTCTCCTCTCTTGGGCTATGACTAGCTCAAAATTCCCATCTATGGTTAGGCCACGTGGATGATGTCACATGCCTTCGTTGTTCTTGGGTTCCTAGCCCTTAAGATTTTGACTCTTTAAGCATTTCCTCCAAAGCTCCCTGAGTTTCCAGAAATATGCCACATGTCCTTGCCAGCTACAAAACACAAATGTAATGAATGAATGAAAATTTTTAATGATGTCCATGAGATTGAGTAGTCTATGGGACCCAAAGGTAAACACGAGCAAGGCATCCAAACACCAAAATATTCCCGAGAAAACTACTACTTCAACCTTTCTTGGCGCTTTGCTATTTTTGCTTGTCTGTCGCTATGAATTTTTATTAGGTAATCTGCTATTTTTTCCACTCTTTCCTCTTCAAACAAAGTTGTAATATCAGCCCCTGTTAAAATATCCATGTAATTTCTCCTTATGAAATAAGCGACTCATTCCATGACGAAGTGCCATTTCGATTCCATCAAGGCTTGACTTGTAGAAACTGAAAAACCATTTCAAACCAATCCTCCTTAGGCATTTTCCATCTCCCGGTTTCACACCGAAGGTGATGTGAACTAGTTTTTAGTTGTACAATTAACATTTTAGCCTTCCACTTTATTATCACTCCAATGTGGTGTTTTTCCCCGTGATCACAAGTGGGATTAAAATTATTGACATAGTATTCTCTTTTTCGACCAAGCTGCTTATTCCACATGGTATTTCTAAACTTCTCTCTTACATACTTCTTTATTTCTTCATTAGTGCTAGGGAACTCCTACATGCTAATACCCCATTTGCTCATCCATTCGTTGTTTTGCTTCATCCATGTTTTCTTCCTCCTGTTTAACTTTTCCTCAATTGCTATTTTAGGCCACCAGAATCCTCCATGTTTTCCACTTTTTTGAAATATCCTAATAGTTGGGTCATCGTCGTTGCTTCCACCGGAAAGGCTCCAGCTTCCGCTAGAATGATTTCGTATGGGACCGTGGTTTTTATTTTGAAACTACTTGTAATTAGATGCTTTTGAATTCTTTCTATTTGCTTCCATTTCTTCACAGATGTACTACTGCCCCAAATCTCACAACCGTATAGCATTACCGGGATTACCAATAACTCAAAAAGGTTCAAACAGTCTTCCAGTCCCATAGTTTTGATGTTCTACATCTATTTTGGAGCATATATAGAGCTTTCCACCCCCTTGGATTCTCTTAGCTCTACAAGTTTCCTAGCTGAGACAATTGTGAAAGTCCAGTCCCAAATATTTGTACTCCTTGACAACTTGCAAGGAGTCCCCTCGAACTCAAAGCTTACTTGTCTCCTTTTCTTTTTTAAGGTAAATATCATGATTTTGGTTTTACCAATGTTCACTTGCATTCCCACCTCTTGGAAAAATAGCTCTAAAGCTCTCAAATGCTCCTGCAAACCTTGCTCTGTTTTAGCCATTAGGATAAGATCATCTACATAGAGCAACAATTTCACTACAAATAAACCGACCCAAGAAATCATCTTTATATTAAATAACACCTGAAACATTAAATCAAACCAATCTCAAATCCTACCAAGTGTTAACCATATGGGCTCTCGGGTTCACAAGGTTTTGACTAAGCTAAAATATAAAGAGATGTGACTTGGGGACACCAAAAACATGTCATTGTCTTAGAGTTTTGTCGGGTTTTCTCAACGTTTAAGTGTATAAAAGGAGGTGTCCAAGTGTGATATGAACTAAGGTTTTTTTGGTGGCATTTAAAAGATGTGTTTGAGATCCAAATTAATACCAAGGGGAACCAAAATTTCAAAAGTGTTTTAAAGCGAAGTTCTTGTTTTTTCTTCTTGTGTTCTCATTTCAGATTTTCACAAAGAGAAAATAGGGGCTTGTTGTGCACAACAAATGGCAACTACTGCTGGGAAAACATTATCAAAGTGTTTAGAATCCAAAATCTCGATTTCACTAACCAACAAAGATAAATAACTGAAAACAAGCAACATATTTGCAAATCATGAAGATTGAGCACAAGTTATGATATTATTACATCACATACTAGGTCAAAACACTTCTAAGAGTCATAATATGCGATAAGTGCATTAATCCATTTTTCTTTGAAATTTTAGATGAGAATGAGAAAATATAATAGAAGATAGTTTTTTTTTTTAACATAGAAGGTTGGGCATTGCTTTGCTGCCATCCAGACATCCATGGCCCCGACATAGTTACCTTTGGTTCCACTCAAGGCCTTGCTCCACTGCCAGCCATGTGTCCATAGCCTTAGTGGGGATTAATGGAATCAACCTTAAGAGAAAATTGAATTTTCTTGACAACAAGTTCTCTTTTATTTGCATTACTATATTTTCTTTTTTTAAATATATAATAAAGGGTTGGGAACCATATTGTCCTTTATAAAATCTAAGCAAACACTTACAAAATTTTTAAATCCTTTTCTTAATTTTCAAATAAGTTCTTATTTTTATGACTCTCTTTCATGCATTGACTTTTCTAAAATCCATGTAACAATTTCAAAAACTAGTTCCAGATCTTCTAGATAAACAAACATACTGCTCAAGTTCAACTATTAACCAATGTGAGTGGCATCCCCTTATTTCTTGGATTTTAACACAAATTCAATGATTCAAAATAGATTTCACCATTTGGGAACCCTCATATGCTCTAAAAACAAGTGCTCTGAAGCTGTGTTTATTGGAAGGAAACCTAAATCTAGAAAGCATGCAAAAACTAATCTTAGAAAACATGAAAGAATAAACTAGAAAGCAGGAACTACTAAAAGCCAACTAATCTAATCTCAATCCTACTCCTAAACTAACAGTTTGACATACATGAGGATGAAAGAAATTTTTCATGAAACACTTCCTATTGCTGAGGTATTAGAAAATCTCCACTCTTGATGGTCCTCAAGAGTGCATACACATCTTTGTATTTATTCTAGAAACCTATCAACACAAATACCTCTATTAGAATACAAATAATTTGCTAATTTCTCCTCAACGGAATGATCTCTAAAGGATGTGAAATTAGGTTAAACACTGGGCTGGGGAAGATTTCCCTGAAAATAAGACCCATGAAATGTGCAGAACTCCTTCACCTCAAACTTGGTGATGTGTGGGAATGTGGACTCGGTTGTAGTGGATTCGTTTGGATTTTTTTCTTCATTAATATTTATCTCACCATCAAAGGTAAATTACACCTTTCCATCTTCCTCTCATTGTCCTAAAGTATCTCCATCCACTCTTTCTTTCTTTGCTGCAATTTGTGACATGAGGTTTTCCTCTTCATCTTGTTCATCCATAGGGATCCCTTCTGAATCTGCATCATCCTCAAAAAGAATAATCACCTTTGGGAAAATATTCATGTGGAACACATTCACCCTTTCTACAACATGTGCAGAGATGTTTGGACTTTCATATTTAACTCACTAATCTAATCCTAATCTTACTCCTAAACTAATAATTCATAGGATGAACTTGAAATTTCTACATGAAACACTTCTATTGCTAGGTAGTAATAAATCTCCACTCTTGATGGTCCTCAAGAGTGCATACACATCTTTGTATTCGGTCCAGAAACATATCAACACAAATACCCCGACTAGAATACAAAGAATTGTTAATTTCTCCTCAATGTAATGATATCTAAAGAATGTGAAACTAGATAAAACACTGGGCTAAGGAAGATTTACTGAAAACCAAACCCATGAAATGTGCATAACTTCTTTACCTAAAAATTGGTGATATGTGGGAATGTTGACTCCATTGAAATTAATTCCTTTAAAAAAATTCTTCATTAATCTTCATCTCACCATCAAAGGTAAATTGCACCTTCTCCATCTTCCTCTCATTGTCCTAAAGTATCTCCATCCACTCTTTCTTTGCTGCTATAATTTGTGACATGAGGTCTGCCTCTTCATCTTATTCATCCATAGGGAGCTCTTTTGAATATGCATCATCCTCAAAATTAGAATAATCACCTTTGGGAAGATAGTCATTTGGAACACATTCATCCCCTTCGACAACATGTGCAAAGATGTTTGGAGCTTTGATCTCAGCTAACATCGATTCTTCATGATGGGTATCTGTTGTCACACTATCTTCTTCTCCATCATCCATGGACAATTTTTTTCAACTTCCAAAGCCTATACATCAATGAAATCAGCAACCTCACTTGTTTGCAAACATTCAAGAACAACAAAATCAACCACTTCCTCCGTTGAATGCAATCAATGTCTTTTTATCATCTTCATCTTCTATTATTTTTATGTTTTCTAGTTTTGAAGAATTAAATAAAATAAATACTTAAAGACAGACAAAGAAACTAATCTAAATGAAACAAACTACTTCTAAATTAAAATAAACTAAATAGGGAATAGCCGGATGTAGCTATTCCTCTATTGTAGGATTGTGGAAAATAGATCTACTATAAAAAAGATGTATTCTAAAGTTATTATTCTAAAAGTGAAACTTCTTCTAACTACTTCTGCCTCAAGTTCACGGAAAGAAAGAAAGCTTCTTAGAAGCAATTTCTTCTTTACCTAGAAGCTTTCCCGATAGAGTGAAAATAAATTATAGATGATTAACAATGAAGAAATGACAAAGAAACGCAGACACAAAATCTTCCTCCAACTTCTTTCCCTTGTAGATCCATAGGGATAGGTAGGGAAGAAAATATCAATGGAAATTTTTTTCATGCACAAACAATACTAGAAATGAAGTACTAAATTATACTAATTTAAAATAATTGTATTTATTTTAATTTAATGAAAATAATTAATTAAAAGCTTTAAAG
Organism: Taxus wallichiana var. yunnanensis; assembly: GCA_018340775.1. Lineage (NCBI taxonomy): Eukaryota > Viridiplantae > Streptophyta > Pinopsida > Cupressales > Taxaceae > Taxus > Taxus wallichiana. The sequence continues at coordinate 561,750,282 of CM031242.1, read as the reverse complement.
AATTCAAAACATCCCCAACCTATAACTATTGATTTGAGATAGTGGTGTTGTGTTGTGTCTCCTTAACTTCCTTTTCTCTTTTAGAGATGATATGTAATTGATCCAAGGTATGTAGAGTGTTGGCTAGTAGCAAGAAAAACCAAGAAGATGGTTGTAGCTAACTAGTTGTAGGAAAAATGGTTGAAAATGTAATACTAGAAATAACAGAGCAATGAACAAGTTGTCTATGTGATTCTTACCAATATTTTGGAAGTATAACTTTGTAAATCAAATATCAAAATTACAACCCAACATTCGAATGAAATATAGGATTTTATTAAAATACGGGAAGAATAATTCTAAAACACATGTATAATAAGAAGTGACAACACATCCAGATAAGGGGCAATCAACCTACTAAACATAGTAAATTAGGAAGAGAAAATCGATACAATTCCAACAAGCCCAAAACCAAACAAAATGGTAAATAAACAGGTGATAAAATCACTCCCGAATTGAAGACATGCATTACAAAACACACATTTTAAACACGTGGGTAAAGGCGATAGAACCACCGATCTGCATAGACCGGTGGTGTGTGTAACCGCCGTGGTGGTTACATGACTTAAAGTTAACACTAAGTGCAAAAAGAGCAGAAAGTGGCTCGCAAAGATGTAAAAAATTCCAAACTTAGAAACATGGAGAAATATATCATAACAATCATGTTCAAGGTGAAGGGAGAGGATCTGGACCTCATCATTACTCTAGAAAATAATTCTTTCATCATCAGAGACTTACCTTGTCCTTCAATGTAGCACTGTAATTTTTAGGTGGGCACGGTTTCCTCATTTTCCACCATTTCTAATGAGGGATCGTCACCAATTTTTTTTTTTCCCCAAAATGGCCTAAACAAGAATTCAACCTATAAAACCATTAAAAACACCGTAACAACTGAAATTTGTTTTGCATTTTTCCAATGATTCAACAAGACAAATTGCTTGAAATTTGGAGCAAGTGTTCCTCTTAAAATCGCCTTTCATTTGAGCCATTTATTACATGATGAGGTGAATTATTTTTGGAGATATGGAATTATTTTTACCTCATTATTATGCTTGTTTCATGGGGTTTTGCATTTTCCCGTTAATCCAAATGAGAGAATTATCTAAAAAAATGAATCTCTTCCTTTTTGCACCATATTTCAAATAAATCCATTCTCAAGTGATTTGGATGAGTCCTTCATCCATAATGACCACATCAATTTCATAACCATAATCATCATTAAATACCATTGAAGAAACCTCGATAAGAAGGAAAAATAATTTGCTAACTGGATTCAAAGCATGCACAAAATTATTATTGAGCATGAAACATACAATTGAATTATTCAAGGCTTTTTTGACAGGAACCATGGTGCTAGTGCACTCTTGATATCCTCTCCGTTAACATTTAAGAGACATGATAAGGAGTGATCATATTATTCAGAAGACATTTTTCATTCATTCGTATCTTGGTGTCATCTCACAAAGAGGAAGTGTTTCCATTCATAAGATTGCTATGTTGCATTGAGGATTCTCATGAATCTTTAATACCGTCAAATCCAAGAGAGCTCATAGTTCTGATTCTCGGGGCATGTATGGTGTGATTTTCTACTTCATGATGATTAATTTCTCATGTGGAAGACAAGAGGTCATGTTCTTGACTATCATATTGTTCTACGAGGATAAATACGAAACCTCGTGCACATCGAATAGGGTTGCACTTGCAATGTTGATAAGAATGCTTCATGTAATCAACAAGAGCATGAATCACAAAGAAAATTAAGTACAAAATAATCCTAGTGTGTATGGCATGCTATAGATAAAAAATAAGAGGTAGTGTTGTGTAACTCATATGCACAACATGTGTATACAACCCTAACTAACCCTATTGACCTATTCACACTAAGTGAGATGACTAACCACATGAAGTGGACAATATCTTTGAATGAAGATGAGACAAGTCATATGCACTAACACCCCCTTTACCGAAGCTGAGGTAAAGGTCATGGAAAGTCATAATTGAAAGAGAAATACCCTATAAAACTAAGAAATATGTGTCAATGGGGCTTGACAACTAAAGGTCTAATAAGGTACCCATGTATAAACAACATCTTTTTGGAAAAGAAGAAGAGGAGAAAAATTGGTCCCAACAACTAGGCCCGATGAGGTAACCATATAAAACAAGGATCTCAAGTAATGGAGAAAAAACATGATGTAGAGCTCATGATACAATCCATATATTTCATCCACAATTACATTAAAAGTCACAATTCAACTTGTTTAATCACCCAAGACCAATAAATCATTCCTTTCTCAAGAAGGAAAACTTTTCTCAATAGGCTAAAAATGTATAAATCACTGATTTAAAAGCTACAAATGCCTTGAACATGCTTAAATTAACTTGATTAACATGTTCCAATTCTTACCAAAACCCCACATTATCAATTTCACTCCTCCTTAAGGACCTCTAATATGGCTACTAGCCTGCAAGCAAACAAATTATAATGAAAGACACACATTGCAAGGATTTATTCTTACTAGTAAACTATTTTGATACCCATTAAGCTCATAAAAGTTTAAGAACAAATCTCCTTTCCCATAAAAATTTATTCTTCTTTGAACTCTTTTTGCTAGGTTTCCCAATTAGCCCGGTTTTGTGTAAGTCACCGTGTTTTGAGCAAACTACAAATTTTCCGCAAAAGTAAAAAAATTCTAGACACCCATTTGGATATTATTGCTTACATGTGAGTTTCATGAGACAAATTTAATCACAACCTTCCTAGGTCTACTTGTTCTCGTTTAAGCCTTGTTCAAATAGGTCTGCTATGGTTTAAGGGCTCAATAAGGGTTTAACACTTTACAATCAACTTCAAATGTTAGACCACCATTTTCCACCTATTTACCACTTGTTCACATTATTGGCAATGTCCATACAACCCCTTGGTGTTATCTTATTATGTTTTCCAATATTTTAGCTTCTTAAGTTCTTAATCTCCTTAACATGCTTTACAACTTTCTCTAAAGCTCTATTTTCTCTTGCGTGTTCTAATTTCTTTGAAATTTCCTCACTACCATTTTTTCTTGTATCTTGACACTTCCTTCCAATCACTCAATTCACTTCTTCATCTAGTCTAACTCAAATCACCTTTTCTACTAACTCTTAGGTCTAGTAAAGTTTTTATAAACCCGAGACTGCCCTAGAATAGGACATTATGCCTTTTCAAGGATTTAAAGGACCTAATGAATTTTCCTCATTTTTTTAACATATCACTCATTGAGTACACCTCTTTAACTCCTTTCCAATAAACTCTTCTAGTTTACTTTCACCCTTCACTGTTTCTTATCCCTACATATGATCACACGCCACAGACTGGTCTCAGTATGCACACTTTTTTTGGTTCGGTCTTCTTGTTTACTTCTTTAAGGTCTTTATAACACTTCTTCACTACTCATGCCATCCATTTATAATTTTTCAAATTATTCATTCCTTTACCACATGACATCTCTCAAACTCTTAACATTCTTAACAAAACATTCAAAATTGTGCCTTCATTACCCTTGATACCTATTCCTAAGAAATTTATGATCTTTCTTGCTCTCCAAGTTTTCTCGAGTCCTCTTGAAATTCAATAAAAAAATTCAACTTATCTCATACCCTTTCTGGTTTCTCATAGGATCCTATTTGGATTCATACAATCATGAAAACTCTTATAAACCTTTTAAACCTATGTTTTACCGTTATGAAGTAGTTGAGTCTCAAACCCTATATGTCAACCACTACCCCGATTCTTAATATCCTTGCCTCCCTACACCTTATCATAATCTTGGCTAGCAAATAATAGGTATCCAGCCAATATTTGCACTAAAATATTCTTTTCAAGACCATGACTATTCATGTGCTCACAACAGGACAGTCATCCTTGAAAATGCAAATTTCTTACTATGAAATCTCCTTCAACCTACCTTAATACTTGTTGATTACCCTCATCACTCTTCAACTTCTTGAATACCCTCCTTTCATGTATAGGCATGACTCTATGAAATATTATAATCACATAATTCTTCTCTAATTCTCAAAAATAGGGTGCTTTGTCTAAGAGAGGTTTATTTACTTACTTGAATTTGGGTAGATCTTTTAAGGTATAATTACACCACTAATTCGTGTTATATCTCCTATCACGTTGCAAAGATCATGCTCAAGTCACAATGAATCAACTAAAGGCTCTCACATCCATAAGAAATATAATTCACATCACAAAATTTGAAATAAATCCTCCAATCCCTTTTAAATTCTTAATCATGCATGCAACACATACCAAAAATTTTAATCATTCAAAAAATCTTGTTAATTTCATCATGTAAAGAAGGTTTATTGGAAAGTAATCCTCTTGAATACAAATTATCTACATAATCCACACTTATACATGTTAGATTCTTACAAATATTTAAGCTTTCCCTGTCACACTCGGTTATAATAGTTAACCTATCATTAAAATCACCCCACAAGTACAATAAAATTCATGCAAAATCTCAAAGCATAATATCAAGAGAAAAACATAAAAAAACCCAGTTTTAGTTTCCAAAGAAGCTCTTGAATTGATGGAGTGACTAATTATACAAGCTTCTTGAGCACCTCCAACATACCACCTCTTCAATAATCGTATCCTAAACCTAACTCGACTCCTTTTCACTCAAATTTTCTCTATTCTTATCATATAAGGAAGTAGTTACATAAATAACCAACTATGGTTATGATGTCATAGGTTCAAGACTAAGGTTAAAACCACTTTATACTCTACATGATGTCTTAGATGACCTATTACAAGCATTGTTAATCCTTTCATTTTTACACTTGAACCCTTCACAACAAGTTTTGTAATTTCAACTTTTAAAATACAACTTTTGGAGGGAAAGCTTATAACTAAAAGGAAAGATAACCAGATCGTACCAAGCCAAGAAATCAGATGCTAATCAAACACCACGATCAATAAGATAACATCAATTCACCAGAATAACTTTAGTAAAACCTTTACAAATAAATGAGCAACAATATCATATATTATTATGGAACTCAATGAAATACAATGAGAATGGGATTTACTTATATAGGCAAAAATAACAATCTAAGAACCGTAAAGGTCATACATCAAGCCATAAATCAAGGAAAGATCTAGTCATCAAAGAACTAGTCAAGACCATAGATTTAGGAAAGAACTAGACATCAATGATATAGTCAATACCATAGATAAATGAAAGAACTATACGTAACAACTAGATAATATCCCTAAAACTATCTAAATAAATAAAAAGAAATATCCACACACATAAGTGGGTGAGGATAAATACAATAAAGGTAAATAAAGTACCTAGGTGAACATGAACTAAGGTAAATACCTACTCTAACACCCCCCCTCAAGTGAAGCTAGGGGCCAAAATAGAAGTGGCATGTCCATAGTATGAGTCCCGACAACTAGGCTTGATGAGGTACTCATGTACAATATATCCATGAAGAAATATTGAACCAAAAGAAGGAAAGAATCCTATTAGAAGGAAAGAGAAAGAAGAAGAAGAAGAAGAAGAAGGAATATTTTCTCGAAACACCCCTAAGAACAACTTCCAAAACCCCAAGTATTCCACGGAACTCAAGGTAGTGAGGTGATGCAAAAGGCTTCATAAAGATGTCCATAACCTATCTGCTGAGTTGAAATGTACTCCAAGCAAAGAAATCCATCTTGAATGTGCTGAAAAATGAAGTGGATGTGTATCTCAATATGCTTGGTCTGATGGTGCTCAACTGGGTTACAAGAAATGTGAATTGCACTTTGGTTATCCCACAAAAGTACAATTGGTGAATCTTGTGGGAATCCAAACTCTTTCAATAATTGTCAAAGACAAATAATCTGCTGACTCACAGAATGTTGCCTTGTACTTTACCTATGAAGATGAAATTACAATAGCCTGTTACTTTTTGCATGCCCAAACAACTAGAGAAGAACCAAGAAAAAAAGATAGGTAGAAGTGGAATGCCTACCATTAATAGAACCTACCTAATCGAATGTATATCTAACCAATTGAGTATAAATTTGAGTGTAGTGTAGGCCAAAGAGGGAAGTGCCCTACAAATAACACAAAATCCTTTTAGCAACCTATTAGTGACTACTATGAGGAGAATGTGTAAACTGAGATACAAGCCCTACTGCAAATGAAATATCAGGGCGAGTATGGGTCAAGTACATGAGACTTCCAACCAACTACCTATACAAAGTAGGATCACAAAGTGGAGTGGTACATGTGGAAGTAAGAGTAACCCTAGATTGAAAAAGGAGATGGACTTGGCTTGCAATCAGCCATATCAAAGCACCGAAGAAGATCATGGGTGTACTTTTGTTGACTCAAATGAATCCTTAAATCTATCTGAGAAATCTGCAAACCAAGGAAATAATGCAATAACCCAATATTTTTCATGTCAAACTGTGTATAAAGAGCCCTCTGAATAGTCTAAATGTGGGAAGAAGATCTCCTAAAGTAAGTAAAAAATCATCAAAATACACGAAGAGTATCACAATATCCTCACCAACATGCTAGAGATACATTGTATGATTAGAGTGACAATGAACAAAACTAGTAGATAGAAGAAAAGAATCCATCTTCTCATACCAAGCCTGAGGGGCATGTTTGAGATTGAAGAGAGACCTTTAGAGCCTAGAAACAAGAGAAGAATCCTGAAAAAATCCAGCCGGTTACTCAATGTATATTTCCTCTTGTAAATCACCATGTAAGAAGGCACTCTTCATGTCCATCATGTATACGAGCCACCCATGTGATGCAACAATAACAAGTACAAGGCATACAAAATCCATCTTGGAAATGGGTGAAAAATTATTAGAGTAATCAATACCTTCAACTTGTTAAAAACCCTTTGCAACAAGATGAGCCTTATACTTATCAATTGACCCATTAGCTACGTATTTAATTCGGTGTATACCCACTTACACCTAACCATCTTTCTTCCTTTAGGAAGAGATACCGAATCCCAAGTATGATTCTTTATCAAATAAGAATACTCAATGACCATCACATCATCCCACTCCTGTATCCCATTAGCCATTGAAAAAGACTATGGATCCTCACAAACTTCTTGACAAAAAATTCTAGAACCTGTAGAATGTGCATGATGGTGCCTAGTGGGTGGAAGATTCGTGTGAAAGGCATTTCCTCAAAAACTATAGTACAAGCCCACTTAGGCACAATGACAACATCAGTGGGAATAGGATCCTCAATGACATCTATAACATCCTCATCAACCTCCTCAAAGAAAGGATCCTCAAGATGAGATGAAGAATAAGAAGGAGACATGGAATAAGATGAAGAATCATGATGAGTGAAGCACTCATCAAACTGAACATGTGTTCATAAAATAACGTCATGAGTATCAGGATATAAAATTTGATAAGCTCTCATGTCCTCACAATACCCTACAAATATCAAGGGTTTTCTCTTCTTATCCAAATCTTTCATTTTCTTCTTTGGCACAAAGGACCAAACATGGATCCCAAAGAATCGAAAAAATGAGACATCTAGCTTAGTGTTGGACCAAGATTCCTTTGGAGTTAAATTCTCAAGTGCTCTGTATGGTGTGTGATTCTGAATATAGTTAGCACAATTAATTGCTTCTGCCCAGTAGATAGGAGGTAAATCTCTAGAATGCATCATAAAATTAGTCATTTCCTTCAAAGTTCTATTCTTCCCTTATATTAAGAAATTCTATTGTGGAGTATGAGGAACAAAATGCTGGTGAATAATGCCTTGAGTTGCCAAAAAGTTAGAAAACACATTGCTGAAGTACTCCCCCATTATCAGTATGAAGGTTCTTTATGCAACTAGAATATTGTTTCTCAACCAAAGCCTTGAATAATTTGAAATGTGAAAAAATTAACTTTTGTACTTGAGAAAATAAACCCAAGTACTCCTCGAGAAATCATAAATAAAGGTAAGTGTATAATTAGATCCATTGAAAGAGGGGGTAGGAAAAACCATCAAGTCATTATGCACAAGCTCAAGTGGTGAAGAAGCTCTCTTAGGAAAATTCTTAGGAAAAGGATCTTGGTGTTGTTTCCCTAATGCACAGCCATGAAAAACTCCCTCAAGAAAAGAAACTCTAGGAATACCATCAACCATACCATGAGTGCTCAAATCCTTCAAATATTTGTAGTTGAGATGTCTAAATCTTTCATGCCAAAGCTTACTCTACGAATCTGCATGAGTGTATATCACCTTTTCCTTTAATGAAAGAAAGGAAGAATCTCCAACCTCAATTTTGGAAGTAGAACTCAAACCTAAAGAAAACAAAATACTCCTTGGAATAAGTCATGTGATGAGAAGCACCAAAATAATTAACACAACTGTCTGCAAGTGGTGACTAAGATCTCCCAAAAACATTAAGTTCCTTTCCATGTTGATTAGAAGGTTGTGGAGTAGAGATAGAAATTTTGTGTTTCTTGACTGCATCCTTTAAGGCTTACATTCACTTATAAAACCTATGTTCTTCATGACCAATACCCCCACAAAAAGAGCACGAAAGGATAGACTTATTCTTGGATTTAGAAGACTCCTTGGGTTTAGAGTTGTTTTCTTTGGGTTTAGGAGCACTTTGAGATGGAGAAGGGGTGGATTTGGTTTTACTTTTGGTTTTCCTTTGGTCTTAGGATTAGATGAAACTAATGCATTTTGGGAGGTGGAATACTCAAGGTGAGACAATTTGTATTCTTCCCTAGTAATTCTTTCATAAAATTTTTCTAAGTTAGGCATTTTGTATTTGTCACCTAAGGCATCCATGCTAGAGAAAAAGGTAGAAGCAAAAATTTGGAATGGTCATCTCAACTTGGATAGAATCAAGTAAAAAAGCTCTTAATCTTTCTTATCTCTTCCACGCCCCTTCAACTGTGTCAACAAATTCTTGAACTTGGTAAGATAGTCTATAATTGTTGGAAACTCTTCAAGATTAAGAGAGGTGATCTCAATTTCAAGTTGCATGGCTCTCATATGATCCACCTTACTAAATAAATATTTCAATTTCTCCCATATTTTGAAAGGAGAGTCATATTTTTCCAAATGAAACAAAAGAATGTCACTTATATAAGTTCCTATCAAACCCATACACTCATCAAATTTGCATTGGTATTGAAATTTATCATATTCTCTAGTGAACACTGGTTGTTCTGAAGAAGTTAAAGCCCATAATCCTTTCCACTTAATTATTGTTTCCATTCTTGGTTTCCATGTGTGGTAATTATGTGTTGTTAATGTCTCAACATGATCTAATGCAGAAGTAGACACCATTCTAAAAAAATCACCAAAAATGCAAGAACCAAGCAATGCAACAAGAGCCCTCCCAAGCAATGCAATAAGACCCCCAGATTTTGGCACTTTATAATGAGTGCGTTTTACAATATGAAACTTTATAATTATAGTCATATTCTAAAAGTAAATATTTCCAATAGAAATAGCACAAAAAAAAAGTAATTTTGCAACAAACGACACTCAAATCCGAGTTCTTTGATCAAAAGATAAAAGCTTTACAAGTTTATGCTCTGTTATTTATTTTAGTTACCACTAAAACAAAATAAAATGCTCTTTTCTTCATCACACAAATAAAATGAAAAGGGGCTAGAGTGAAGCACCTACTTTTTGGTAGGAATCACAAGTTTTAAATCGAGGTGAACATGAGTTAAGGTAAACACCTACTCTAATAGTAACTTCCTTTTACATTACAAAGGAGGTCCTCAAGGAATCAAAACACATTGAAACCTCTAATTGAATTCCTAGAACCTAGAGAAAACCAAAAAACATTTATTTATTCAAATATTCCATTGATTCTCCTACATCAAAACCCATAAGGAAAAACATCCAATTAAAAGACATAAAAGACTCCCTAAGAAACCCACAAAAGATGTGTCAAATGAGTCCCAACAATTGGGCACAGTAAGGTACTCATGTACAAACAACATATCTCTAGAAGAGAAGAAGAGAGAAGAGGACTAGAAATCCTAAAGAAGATGGGTGGTCAGTGAGATCTCATCCCAAGAAGAGACTGCAAGTGAAGATATTTCGCCTCAGTGAAGGGCTTGGTGAAAATTTTTACAACCATATCAGAAGTTTGACAATACTGCAAGTCGATGATGTCATCATGAATTAGATCCCAAATGAAGTGCATATGTATCTCGATGTGCTTCATTCGCTGATGTTAAATGGGATTTCAGAAAATTAAGATGGTGCTCATGTTGTCACAGTAGATGATAGTAGGCCACCGATAGTGAATACCAAACTCTGTCAAGATACCCTATAACCAAACAACTTATGTGGCAACATTAACTACTCCTCTATATTATGCCTTTGTAGAAGATATCACAAATTTTTCTGGTTTTTGCTAGACCAACTAACATGACTTGAACCAAGATATAATTATAGCATGAGGTAGATTTCGATGTTCTAGATCACTTTGTCCCAATCAAAGTCAGTATATTTAACTAAGTCAATATCTACTCCTAGATAGTGAATTCTATCCATATAAGTTCCATGAACATAATGAAGGATCTACTTCTTGCTTTCTCTCTTGTAAATCATGTGGCTCTTGCATGAATATGGACACAATCCCAAAAAAATATGATAGATCTGAATGTATGTGAGTAACATAAATCAAGCTCGCCACCATCTTTTGATAAAGGGTACCATCAACGAAGGGATTAGAGAAATCATAAACAAAATTAAACACGAAAAGGAAAGGAGCAGGAGAACAATTACAATCGGACATATCAAATTGAAAAAAATCAATGGAGTACTTAGGCTATGAAATTATAATTCTCGAGTTAGATTGTGAAATCCAAATCCCAGAAAGTAATGAAGCAATCATAAGTTTGACATAGAAAACTTGTTGGATAAGAAAATAGTCACATAATTGATGATAAACAAAGAGTTTCCCATGATCAACATACAAAACAAGGATGAGTATGGAGTCATCTTACCATAAAATGTAAACATTTGGGTCAGAGTGACACCGAGTGAACCCTGATGTAAGCATAAAGGAACCCATATTGGCATACCAAGCCTGAGGGGCTTATTTAAGGCCATAGAGAGACTGCGTTAACTTACAAATGAGGGAGGGATCATGCAAAAAACCTAGAGGTTGTTCCATGTAGATCTCTTCCTCTAGGTCCCCATGAAGGAAGGAACTCTTAACATTCATCTGATGGACTTCCCATCTGTTCGCATCAATAATGGCATGGGTCAGTTGAATAGAAGTCATCTTTACAATTGGATAATTTTTTTGTGAGTAATAAACCCTAGCTACCTAGGATAAACCCTTAGCTACTAGTCGCACTTTAAAGTTTATAACACCCACTTACACCGAACAATTTTTCTTCCTTTCAGAAGAGGGGAGAGATCCCAAGTATACCATTCTTTATGAGTGAGAAATACTCATCATCCATGGTATAATCCCACTCAAGAATACCATAAGCCACCCGGAAAGATTGAGGATTAGAAGCGAAGGCGAAGGAGTGAGGTCCAATGAACTCTGAGTGAGTGCGCCTCTTGTCTAAGGTATATCTCATCCACTCTCTAGCACTTTGTAAATTTTTCCTAGCCCAACGAAGACCAGGAGGATCAGGCTCAGAGTCGGAAGATTCTTCACTCGAGTGAGAAGGAACAAGGTTCCACTCAACACTACCATTAGAATCAGAAGACTCTGAAGCATGAGGTTTGAGAGGCGTAGGAGGATTAAGAGGAGGAGGAACATGCTCAACAACATCATCATCCAAAGATTAGGATTCATAATAAAAAATCATAAGGACCTCAAAAGGTAAAGAAGTAGAATTTGAAGAAGACTCATCAAATTTCACACTTCTCTTGATATAAATCTCATGAGTAGTATGGTTTAACAATCAATATCCCTTCACACCATTAGGTTACCCTAAAAATATACAAGGTGTAGTCACTAAATCATACACTTGATTCAATATTTAGTCTCGGTCTCATACTACTATTCATATGGTTTTTGAGTGAAGAAAGTGTTAATTAACTCATGTCCTTTGACATTTTTACTTTTCTTTCTATCATCACTTTTGATCCTCTAACCATAATTTCCTATTCTATTTTGTCATTATGTGTTATTCCTATTCATAATTGAGGCGCCTTAGGCAATCCCACAGTCCCTATGGGTGCCATGATCCTCTTTGTACTTTGCTTCCATCTTTTGGGCACTTTCTAGCCGTTTGAGATTTCCATATTTTTAGTGGTTTGCCTTTTCGAGGTTAATTACGAAATTAGAACAATAGAAACATATAAATATAAATTTATGAGACCGCATGACGAGGACCAAGCACTAAGCATATACTATCACCATCTAGAGTTGCATCAATCAAATGAACCTAAAGCTACACTTTCATCTATCTAACTACATCACAAGGCACACGGTGTTGGTTCATCTGCATCACACTTCATAGGAGGGGATTCTATTGTTTCCATGCACACATTTACTACATTCTACATCTAGTTACTTGCTCGCTACCTCACATAGTGCAACTAACACAAGACCACCTAGGGCACAATTTGCACACACACACATAGAAGCGCACTGGGTTTGAGATGTAGTGCAACGCTCGGTGATAATTCCATCAATTTGGCGGTGAGGAAAGTCCACCCATTCATTTAAATCTTTCTTTTTTAGGTTTTGATGCTTTGTGTGGGGTTTTACATGTGACGCTTCATTAGAAGTTAGCAAAGCAATATCGGCATGGCAGGTGCGACACTCACCCGACCAAAGGTGAAGTATTGTGAATATTGAGCGACCATATCATAATCAAATTTTGAGTTGTTTCACGAACATGGCACCCGATTTCAAACCGGGGAGCCCAAAGGTGCCCCTATCCCTCTCTAGGTGCACCAATCTAGCCAAATCTTTCTTTCTTGCTACTTTATAAGGTTCGTTGCGACACTCTATTTCGTTGTTTCATCACTCTGTTCGGATCCCGAGATCAACTGCGAGGTAAGTCCAAATCAGGTAAGTACCTTTCCCCTTCCATTTCATTTCATTTAAAATATTCAAATAAATTATTTAGCATTTACATTTCAATATATTCCATTTATTGTATTGCTGTACTTTTAGATTCATAATAAAATTCAAATTTTATAGAATCACAAGGTTTGATTTGTGGTTCCAAAGCCTTGCATTTATTTTTGGGAATCGGGCCATAGCCTTGGATCCAAAGACTCAAAAGTGCTCAATATCAGTCTTGTGTCCAAACCGGGATTCAAAGGGTGTCATCCCTCTTATTGCCTTGTGTGGAACACAATTTTGAATATAACAAACATAATTCACTACTTTGTTCCAATACTTTGTGGAGGAAGGGACTTCAAGTGAACCACACAAGTGGTCATCTCCTTCAGTGTTCAGTTATTTCTTTTTGTAACTCCATTTTGCGAAGGGATGTAAGAAACTATACACTACAAAGAAATCCCTTCAGAAGTATAGAAATCCTCGAACCTATTGCTCACATACTCACCTCCATTTTCAGTTTGAAGAACCTTGATAGACCATTCCACTTGTTTCTTAGCAAGAGCCTTAAATTCTTGAAAGTGATCAAAAAATTTAGACTTAAGCTTAAGAAAATACACCCAAGTGTAACGTAAAAAGTCATCAATGAAGGTTAGTATATAAAGAGCTCTAGTAAACGAAGGAGATAAGAAAGGGCCAGAAATTTCACTATGAACAAGATCCAAAAGACGAGTAGCTCTCTGGGATTTTACTTTGTCAAAACTATTTTCCGAGTGCTTCTCGAGGCACAACCCTCTAAAGAACCTTAGAAAATCGACACGGGGTAACATGTTGACCATTTTGTTTTGGCTCAATTGTTAAAGGTAACAAAAATTCGAGATGGCTAAAACGCTCATACCATAAATTAATAACCTCATCTGCGCATGAGTGAGCAAGGTAGTGGCATCAAATCAAAAGTAAAGTGGGAGAAGGTATACAACCGTGAATGGTGATCTACCTTTCACTCAACCACTTTAGTGTCATTATGAAGCTCACGTATAATCACCGAGTTAAGACCAAATTTCACTCACATTATTTCACCAAGGTGTGTGATTTGGTAAACCAATAAGATATTGGTAGAGATCTAGAACACTTAACACTTGGTTAAATGACCCCCCATCCATCTCTCTTGATTTACTACTAGAAACCGTCACTATAATGTCATTAGTCAATGTGATTTAGGACATGCCACATGGTTCGATGTTAGAGAGCTCAACATGAAAATAATCCATGTGATGTGAGACACCAAAATCCATAATCCACATCAATTAAGGAGAAACTCTAGCTATAAGGGCCTTTCCTTTCTTCTTATCAAATTTAGACTCTCTTGTAGTGGAAGACTCAACTTTCGGAGCATTTTGTTTGATAGAATTATGAACACCTATATGATTTTCTCAAGTAAATGAGTAAGGTGATCAATTTATTTTCTCATACATTGATGCTCTTCATGACCAATCTTCTTGCAATAGGAACACTTACACTTTTCTTTCTTCGCTTTAGGCTCAAAAGTCGAAGCATTCGTGTTAGGTTTGGTTTTGGCTTGGTTGGTCTTGGTTTCCTTCTTAGGTTGGTCCTTTTTATCTTTCTTCTTTACCTTACTAGTAATTACTACAAAGGCATGTGACTTGGACTTGAGAGATCCCATTTGAATGAGTTTTTCCTATTCTCGAATGAGTTGGGATGAAAAATTGTCAAATTAGGTCATATTCCAAGCACTTTCTGGGGCGACTTTCATAGCATAAAAAGTTGACACGAAGACGAAGTATGCGGGACTAACTTGGAAACAATGGAAAAGGTGAAATAAGAATATTTATACTCCACTTTACATTCCTTTAACACCAATCTAGTGTGAATAGACTTTGAGAAGAATGCCTGTAGGTTTTCAAAATCACTAGGATTTAATCTTAGTAGTTCGTTTTCCAACTCATGTGATCTCATGTCATCTTGTTTTCCAAACATATCATCTAACATTTTCCACACATAATTAGGTGTTTTGGATGACTCAATGTGGAAGAGCAAGTCAAGAGAAATAGACATACAAAGAAGACCTAAGGCTTCATCACTTGATTCAACCACTTTGATTTTCTTGCTCATTATCAGGTTCAGTCTTAGTTCCCATGGTGATGCGAAATAACCCTTTACCCCTTAGTTTCATTACCATTTTGATCTCCATTCGAAGAATTTGAACAACGTAAGAAAAGGAAGTGAAAGTGCGCCCATAGCGAAGAGAGAGAGAAAAGGAATGCAAAAAGAAAGACAAGCAACATAACCACCTAAGACAATATTATAACCCCGCTTTCAACACTTTATAGTTTAGTGTGTTGGATACAATCTAGTGTGAATGTGTGTCATGAAACAGTTAATCACTCACCTTGCAATCAACGTAATAACACACAAGAGAGGATACCACAATCAAGTTTTGTTGATCATAACAAATTGACACCATAAACAAGCACAACAAGCTAAAAATAAGAGAAGGGGTGAAATCAAGTCTGTTGTGAGAAAAAGCGTCTCATGCGGCAGCAAAAACCCCTTGCTACAAGACGGTGGTGGATGCACGCACTAGTCCACAAGTAATAATAAGGGCTATTACAATGCAGAAAATAGGCTCTAGATGAGTCCTGGAGACCTCCAGGATGCCGAAAAATCTCCCACAAGGTAAAAAACTACTAGAAGGGCACTGCACACTCTAGCAATGGATTAGTAGAAAAAATAGCCAATACCACTTAAAAATCAACTTTTTGAAACCTCCAATTTGGCTATTTTTAGAGCTAAAAAGGAAAAGAAAAAGTTGACTATAACATTAAATAAATGACTATTTTAAACTATTAACTAAAAAAAAAAGAGCTTAATTAATTTATTTAGATGCCTAACATTAAAAATTATAAAGCTCCTTTTAAAGTAATAAAATTTAATTAATTACCTTTTAAGATGATTATTAAATCCTAAAACTCGATTTAAGGCCTAACACATTAAAACCCCCTTACCTTATAATATTTAAGCAATTCCACTTATAAACCACCCCTTTTATATCAACTAGACCATTAAAATCAACCCCACTTTATAAAGACCAAGATTTTTTTAATTAAAACGACCATTTTAAAAAACAATCCCCACTTAATATAAAACCACCATTTACATATTAAACTACTGCTTAAAAAAAAAAGAATGCTATGTTTAAAAATGCAAAAAAGTGGGGAAGAATATATTTAAAAAAACTTGGTCAATGATACAGGAGGGGCTCAAAGCGGGTGGGATGACTGAGAGACTCGCTCCAGAGGTTGGCCACAACGGTGGGTGAGCCCGAGTCGGTAGCGGGATGAAAGGATCGGGGAGTTTTAACGCCTATCCAGGAGAGGAAACAAGAAGCCCATGTTATGGTTGAGTGACAAGGAGACCATGCCGAGGCATGTGCGTGCAAAAATGCTGACACAAAATGCACAAACCGTGCAAAGAGCAAAGCCCATGTTCAACCCATGAAGGAACAAACCAACATGGTTGGGGCAGATCAAAGCGAACCAGTAGTCAATGCAAAACAACAATGGTGCAACGAGAAAACAATGAACTCGACGATAGACAGGGAAGAGCATGCAAGGAATCTCTATGCAAACACGAGAAACCAATGCAAAAACACGAGCAAGGCAGAGTACTCGCATGTAATACAAGGTTTTAAAAAAACACCCGACCAATGCAAAATAATACAAGTCAACGACCATCCGAACAATCTGATAACCCAAACAACAACACGCAGAGCTAACACAATCAACGCATATGTAAAAGTCAAGCACAGGCTCGGCTCATCCTCAAATAGACCCGAATGGAAGGAAAAGCAAGGAAAAGTAAAAAAACATGCAAATAGAGAACCCAACATAGGCATCAAGGGAGGTGGGAAAAACAAAGCAAACAGGCCCAAACAACATAATTTAAAAAAAAAATCACTTTTAATTGAAAAATGTTGATAAAAACCACAATTTCTAAAAAAATCACTTTTAATTAAAAATTTACTATTAACAATAGAGATGCAAAACCTACCTCCCAACTTAGCGGTTCCTCTAAACTTGGTGCATATTGTTAGATCTAGTTGTGAAACACTTGAAATATGCACACACAAAACTAGAAAACCAACACAAAATCTAAAAAATGAGATTGTTAAACCTATAAACAAGATTCCAAAAAGTAATAAAAAAACTTGCACGAGAAGCACAAAAACCAAAAATGAAGTAATCATCAACCAGATTCAAACGAGTGCACATTTACCAAACATCTAGTCGATACCATATCAAATTGTTCTATGAGGATCAATATGGAACCTCATGCACATTGAAGAGGGTTGCACTTCCAATGGTGATAAGAACGCTTCACGTAATCAACAAGAGCATAAATCACAAGGAAAATCAAGTACAAAAAGACATTGGTGTGTCTAACATGTTCATAGACAAAAATAAGAGGTACATATAGAAATGATGTGTAAGTCATGTACAAGACACATGTACACAACCCTAACTAACCCTATTGACATATTCTCACTAAGTGAGATTAATAACCACATGAGGTGCACAAGACGTCAAATGATGACGAGGCAAGTCATATACACCAACAATGACAAGGAGTTGATTTGTGCATCCTATCGTTGCTCACAGAGATGAAGAGTTGAAATAGAGTTTTATGACCAAAGATGATCAACTAAGATAAGGTGTGGAACATCATTTCTAGGTCCAAGAAAAGACATGCTCTGATTGAAGAAGTAGCCAAGGAAGATCCTATCTAGTTGCAACACTCATCTCCACAATGAAGGAATAACAAAAATTCATCCTGCAACATATTGATCACACCTCTCTCTTATTTTCTATCTCTAACATTTTATTTCTCTGTTGTGAAACAAATTTTGTAAAAGTGACTTAAGTCACTTAAAGTTTCTATTTCTTTGTTGGGATTGCACTTTAAGTTGAAAATTCACATGAGAATGTGAAGAGTCACTTGCTTTGGATATAAATTGTAAGGCTCTCTCCATTCCAAGGGATATTTTTGTTCCCTCTCTAGCAAGTTGTATTCTTATATTTCCTACCTAAGAAGTTTTCCTCCATTCTCATCTTATCACTCAGTTGAGAACATGCTGGCATTTGTAAGAAGTTTAAGGAATTTGTCCCTTATTTATGGAATGAATATTTATTGATGAGGCTTTGTATTTATCTTATCTTATTTGTTTTGCTATCTTGTCATGATATTTAATTGTGCTTACATGTTTCCTCTAATTGAAACAAAAATCACATTTGAATTATAGTTGATGAAATTTGTCTTCTATTCATATATACAATTCCCCTTCTCATTTATCTCTCCTTACCTATCTAAAAATTTCCCTCTCTCTCAACTATTGTGCGATCAAAATAAGGGTGTTTCTGCACATTCCTTGGCCTCTGGCCACCCCAGGATATTAGTCTAGTGTACATAGTTTTCTAGCTTTCAATAAATGGGAGTCTCCCATTCCAAAGAGGAGAGACTTTGTCCCTAAAGCATTGATGAAGTTGCATAATTTTCCCTAATAAAATATCTCACCAACACATACTAAGGATTAGGTCCCATGTAGTACTCCAAATAAGAGTGAAGTGGTATGCTTCTATATGTTGAATGTAACTAGGTAAATCAATATGCAACTTAAGATGACCATTTATTTAGTAAGAGACACTTGGAAAACATGCAACTCTAGATTGAGAATGCTTTAGATTTTAGAATTCTACTCATTGATTGTTATAAAATGCTCATGAGAGATATAGGATGTCTATGATAAATTTAGTTTATATTAATAAACACACATATACTTCAATAAAAACACACAATAAAATTATGATATTAGTTGCACACAGAGAGGATACATATAGTGAGTTGATCTCATAGAAAGAAGGATTCAACAATATTCACCTTCAACCACTCATATCTAATAATAGTGTGAGTTAAAACTCACCCATAATTACATTCTAACTATAGAAAGTAACATTTAAAATAATCTCTCTCATATCCATACATTATTAACCAACTACTACAACACATAATAATATGAGTTGTTATTACAAATCATTACACCATGTATAAACAAAATAACATGTGAACACTAACTAGATATTCCTAACATTCCCCTCTTAGTGAGCACATGGGAGAAGGGAATCATGTTTCGACGAAGTCAACAATCTATTGAAATCACTTCTTAGACTAGGTACGACTACATCGAGCTATCTCATAACCCTCGTAAAGGTGTGGCTCTCGAGATGAATTCTTGAGGCTCCTGGACCCCTTCCGTGAACACTCGAAGTATAAAGATCTAATATTCCTATTATTAAACTCCCAAACTATTTGGAAAATAATCCATACCGAGTTTACCTCATAGTATTCTCATATCCTCAAAAGGAAAGACTCTTTAAACTATAACTCTTTTGAGATGTCATAGTAGGGATTTATTCAAATACACCACACAGAATAATTAAATACTTAAAAATAGTAAAATGAGGACTCAATCCTCATTGCATTCATATGTACTCACTACGGTAGATTGATGGCACTCTTATTATGAATGATATGACATGATATTCAAAAGTACCATAGAAAATTATCCTCAAAATTTACTCATTTTATCACAACTTGTTTTTCACTAATGTATTTTTCATCCATGTCACTTGTGATTGATGAGAGGATACCAAATTTGCTCCAACCTCCATTTATGAGCCTTCCTCCCGGTATGATGTTGCTATCTTAGTTGAATAAAACATGAGGTTCAACTTTGATATCCCTCCCTCAATTTAGACGTCGGCTTCTCTCGAAAATATGTCCATACAAATCGGGTAATATTTTTAGAATACGAGTGACATACAACAAGGAATCCTATAAAATGTAATATTTAATTATTTTTAGAATAATAATAATAATTTTATAAAATCCAATTACATATTAGACTCACTTTGATTTAAAAAATGCACGCACATTGTAGGGACAATAAAAATTATAGCTAATATAGATAATTATTAATATAACTCTAATTCAAATTCATGCCTTTATTACCCTTGCCTTTGTTGCACATAACATGATAAGTGAATGTAGCTAAGCCACTAAATATACAATTATGGTAGTGTATAGATTTGAATCCATACATATAATCAAGTTTGATAGTGATGTTAGATATCAATTCCGTTTGGAAATGTGGATGATAATTATATGCCCAACTAAATACATGACCAATTAGAGATATGGTTGGACACAAAAATACGAGGTTGTGGTAAAATAATATTAAACTAAACATAAATACCTAGAATTTCACAAAAAGGTAAACACATGATTACACCTTAAAAATATTTTTGAAGAAATATCTTCATAAATTGGGACAATAGCACTACTGATTTTCCCCTTGACTAAATTTACAATTCCATAGATTTCAATACTTTAATCAACTTAGCTCTAATACTAGATGATAAATTTGATTTAGATTAATAAAAATAAAGATAATAAAATAAAGCACACAATAATTTTTTTTTTATATTAGTTACACAAAGAGAGGTTACATATATAGTGAGATGATCTCCTACAAATGAATCAACACTATTCACCTTCAACAACTCATATCTAATAATAGCGTTGACTCACCATTAATTACATTCTAACTCTAGAATGTAATGTTACCTGAGAATCTCTCTCATACTTCACACATTATTAACCAACTACTACAAAATATAATAGTATGATTTATTGTTACAACTCATCACACCATGTACAAACACACCAACATAAAGACTAACTAGATATTCCATATGTAAACTTAACTATGATATAATTGCCTAACAATGTGAAGTTCTTGATAAGAGATGATAATGCCTTAGGGGTGAAGTTCTTGATAAGAGATGATAATGCCTTAGGGGTGAAGTTCTTGATAAGAGATGATAATGAAACACACACACACACACACACACACACACACACACACACACACACACACACACACACACACACACACACACACACACACACACACACACACACACATGCACACACGCACACGCACATGCACACGCACACGCACACGCACGCACGCACGCACACGCACACGCATTGCACACGCACGCACGCACACACACGCACACACACACACACACGCACACACGCACGCTGCGCACACACGCTGCACACGCATGCACGCACACACGCACACACACACACACACACACAAGACTCTTAAGACGCACACGCCGCACGCACACGCGCACGCCACATGATTCCACGCATGACGCACGCAAAATACTAAAACATCCATCCCGGGCACACACAGCACACAGGAAACACACACACACACACACACACACACACAAGAAATTATGAAAAATACCGAACATCCATCCTGGGTTGACCTAAGGAAAGTTCCAAATTCAAAAAATTATAATTGCACATGAAGAGGATAGAAGTAGTAAGGGTAGATAAGATTGGTACCAATCATTTTGCAAAGCATATTGTACCTTTCCTAGAGATAAAAAATCAAGGAATAATGAAAATGATAAATATATGAAAATGTGTAAGGATGAATTTATATTAAAATGTGAATAATCATGGGTGTATAAATCTAGTATAGAGTGATGATTATAGTGATGTAGAGGTAATCCAAAGGGGGAAACATGTGTCAAATGGAGAAATATGTGTAATTAGTCTAAATACACTAAAGGATGCCAAAACATACATTGTCAAGTGTCTTGAACCAAAATTAGGTTACTATAGATGTCCCGAATATTTATTTAAAATTCAATACAAAATATTAGGTTAAAGGGTAAAATAAAATGCCTACATGTGATAACCATGAGATTGTGAAAAGTTGTGACCGGAATGTCTCATTGTTCCATGTGAATATTTGTTAACCACATAAAATTTAAGTAGATAAATATCTCAATAATGATAATCAATGTTAAAAAATAAAATCATTTAATAATTTTAAAAACTTAAAAAAGTAAAATAATGAACACACTTGGCAGTATGTGGACCGTGTTGTCACTGTTGAACTTTTAAGAGTGTGTCATGGGGTGTACATGCCCTAAATATGTAACTATTTAAATTTAAGGTGATGATAAATGAGGTAGGTTTCATGGGGTGTTCATTTCCCAAATATTGAATCTGTAGAATCTAGAGGTTCTCTCAATCGAAGATATATCGATCATTAAATATTGTTGAGATCAAAGGAGTATTATATGCCACATAGGTAATACATGATGAGAATATTGAAACCACATAAGTTATTTCATGAGGTGTCAACTAACCCTAATGGAAGCAGATGTGTGATCTTAAATACAACATTGTGGTATCCACTTTTTGCATTAAAAAATGAACAAATGTGATCTATAATATGACATTATAACATCTACCTATTAAATAAGGAAGTGAACAATAGTGATCCTAATATGCCATGTATTGAAACTACTATGACACTATCACGAATCCAAAAATCAACCCACCATGAAGAAAAGATCGAGTAATTGACTTCAAATGAAGCAACCCAAATGTGAAAATATCACACATTGGTCTAGAAGAATATAAAAAAATGATCCAAAATGTGAATATATTGTCTCAATACTAAATATCTAGTCACTTTGAAACCATGTGTAACATATATAAATATGCAAATGATCCATGTAAAACGCCTATGAAATTGAATGTAATCACTAAAATATAAAAATGGTATCTCTAAAACCTTGTACATGCCTTAAAAACTACACATGGATCGTGTAAAATTGCTTTGAACTATGTAAAGACATATGTTGAGATTGAAACTAATTGAATATTGGAAATAAGAAAATTTTATTTCCCTCTTTTGAGATGATGGGATATGTATGCATATACCTCATCTCAAGATTAAAAATTATAAATATAAAGAAAGAGAGAAAGAAAACCATATAAAGAATGTATATAAACATAGTATGATATGTTAACATAGAAAATATGTGACGATGTGAGAAACTTGTAATATGTAATCAAGACATGACATAAAACAACATTAATAGCATAATGATGTCATCATGAAATATATATATATATATATATATATATATATATATATATATATATATATATATAACAATGATGCACACAATAGTACGTGCCCTATAAAATATATGATATCTATCATGGAAATGTGAGAATTAGTAGTAATGAGAAATAACAATATGTGTGATATAAATCATAAAACCAATAATAAAATAACACATAGAAGTAATAAGCACATAAAAATAGCGACATAATATGAGAACATAGTGAAAGCATGTAAATAATCATTTGATCAATAAGAACATAAGAAAACATGACTTGAACAATGGTATGACACAAACAAGAAGATCCTATGACATGATAACATAAGAAAATATGAATTTAGACATGAAAGCAATTAGTGTAATAATAGATAAGTATGATAAAGAAGTAAACACACATAAGTATAAGAAATAAGTAAGCAATGTAAGTACACATAACCATACAACGTCATCATCAAGTATAAAAAATATCGTATCTATGTAATAAAACACTTTAAATTACATAAGAAATAGAAAGACATGTATATAAATAATATTAGTAGATAAATATGATCAATGGGCCAACATAGAAGTATATAACATGTAACATGCATAATATACTAACAAATTAATCATTTCCCTAACGTAAAAGGTTAACCACAAGGTATAGGTAAGTAAATCTTAAAAATCCTCCATAAATCATGATCATAAAGTATTTAGCTCAGAATTGCACAAGAAAAACAAAGTAATATTATATTCTTATATGTATAAAACTTACAAGATACATACATTTATATAGGAATATCATTCCTATAAATAAGGAATTCACCCTATTAATACGACAACAACTTTACTCACCTATCTATTCTACGTGAGTTGTTACAAACAACCTCACACACACATAACAATATATGGGCTCACGTAATAATAAACCATGTGAGTACTAATAATTCCTAACATTCCCCCTTAGTGCGAACATGGGGAAAACCTATCTTTGTACTTGCACCTACTTTCATGATTAGGTGATTTTTACTGCGGGATGATCACAAACCCGTTGTATGGTTTTCAAACGGTTAACCATGAACCAAAAATGGTGGTTTTACAATTGGAGTACCACAAACCAAAAATGAAGGTTTTCAAGTGGTTTACCTACAACCACATCATGATGTGCCAAGTACTATTATCAACTCTCATCACATCTCACTGCAAGGAATAACATAGGAAAATTTGTTGCTCACACATTACAAACAAATTGGAAATGGAACATTGGATCATGTTCCCCCCTCAATGTGAAATTTCACTTATTGAACTAGGAACACTGCAAACTAAAGCACACTAAAAACATATACTCACACTATATAAATGCCACCACATCTGCTATGTGGCCTCGTTGTTGGTGACTGACGATAGGTTACGGAATGACCTCCATCCTCCTGTGCCTCCGTCCTCTAGTGAAAAGCTATTAACTCAACTTGATTTGGTCATGGAGCTCATTATACAATTTATCCCCACAGGATGGATGTCGCGTACAAGCAAAAATGCGTCCAATTATTGAAAAGTGAGGCATTTTTTTAATTTTTTGGACTTTTGACACTACCACTATGACTAATTTTGATGACAAGTGACTTGACACATTTTAACTCTTAAGGAATGAACAAAAATGACTACAAATGAAGTGACCTTTTTTTTAACTCTTACAATTTAATGGCACAACAATGATGACTATGAAATTTTGATACTTTTGACAACTCAACTAATGAGAGAAATTTTACAATGACCAAATTAAAAAACAAACTATATAGAAAACTACTTGCTCTCATAAGACTGTCTAAACTAGAATTTAATATATGACTAAAATAGAGTAGACAATCTAAACACTCCTATAGACGATGTTGAACATGGACACAATGGACTTATGCTCATACTCTAATCTCAATTGAAATATCCTTCTCTCTCCCACATGACTTGATAATCTCTACACACTATTTTTTTCATTAATGTAATACTAATTATCCAAATTAATATTCTATATGACCTTTCCTAGAATCTAATTTTGTCATCCTTAATTCCATATTTAGGATAAACAATAGGGCTAAACCATAAGTTTGGGATGATCTATATGATTACATCTCTCCTCTTCCAAAAATTATTTTCTTAATTTGACAATATTATGTGGGAGTCATCCTTAATGTGATAACTAACATGAAAAAAATCTATATAATAAAGTCAAATGCACTTCATAACTCAGGAAATTCTCAAGCACTCCTATTGTAAAATATCAACAGTTTAACACTCAAAGATCTTCTTAATCTTCCTAAAGTAGATGCACATCCTTTAGAGTAGCCACCACATAGGTCTAAAGCACTCAAACTAGGTTCAAGAGTCCAAATTATTCAATTACGAAGCATTCAAATGTCATTGAGATATGTTTTAGCAAGATAAATCATTCCACGCATTTCTAAGAGTTGTAAGGGATAAAGGAATATGTTTTAACATTTTAGTCACATTAAACAAAACTAGTACCATCCTAGGTACATTTTTATTCTATATATAGTTAGAAAGTTATTATTTATGTCAAGAGACATGAGGGAAACATAGGGGGTTGGATTATCTTGCATACACTACACAAACAAAGGAGAACTACACGAGGTTTTCTCCCCTCGAGGGGATTTAACGTAACACATGGATTGGTTTAGCAAGAGCTAACTTGTCATCTAACCTCACCCACACACACATTTATCCTTTTTTAATCTAATAATTTTATGAAGTTTGTTATGGGCATCTAGAATTTTCTTATTTTTGTAGGTCATTACATGTGATTTCTAAGGTGTGTGAGAGTAGTGATAAACAACAAAAATTATTTCCAAAATTAAAATAGGAAAGTGAAGTTACATAGCTCCACCATTTACAATTTTAAAACCATATAAAGAAGGACCAAATTATACTACACCCTATCTAGATATGTATAGTTCCGTATAATGGTAATTTCTAGGAATAGTCTTAAGAATAAAGAATCTCCAAGTGCATATCACTTCACCATTCTACATGCCTATATCACTCATGTAACTTTATATACATCTAAGTAATCATACATTATATTGTGTTACAAAATTATTTCATAGATGTATCATATTTTACTATATTAATAGTGATATTCTAGATTTTATGGTTGATGTGGTTAATTTATTTAGTACATTCTACTTGTAACAAATATTAGAAAAGGACCTTGGATCACAACACTATGACATGAAACAAGTTGCAGCGGTTGTTAACGCGAAATCACAACACCCCCAAATGAGTTCTACAAGTATGCTTTTCTAAGGCAGAGTCATTTGGTGTGATTGCGTAACATTGAACTTTCCCCAAGGTGTGGGACCTTGCAAAATGGGAAAGATCTCCAGATTGAAGGTTGGTTCCTTATTCCTCTGTTTAGGTGCATACGTAGAAACTTGCAGAGGGTCTGTTCTTAATCCTAATCTAAACTTTACCAAGGAGACAGGGATAGAAGGAATACAAAAATTAAAACAAAGCTAAACTATAAGGTGATGCACCAAAGGAATGATGAACACTTATTTTGCTAATAGACACAAACCAACAAAATGCATACAATAAACAAGCATAGATAGCCAAATATATAATGGGAGACCAGATGAAAGCAAAAGAGACAAGAGAGGATCTAAAATTGATCACAGATGTGTTTTATTACTCTGTAGATTGATACAATCCATTACAAAGTAGCCAAGAGGTAGAAATGTAATGAAATTTTGATAGAAGGCCTGAACCCCACAGATCCCTTTGCTAGAAGGAGAAGGGAGCCTGCAAAACAAATAATGTCCAACCCTTTACAATGAACCTTGCCCCCGTATTTATATAGTTAAACTAAAATAATAAAAGAGAGAGAAGTGGGAAAAGTAGGTTGAAGTTCAACCACCGATGTTAATGCCTCGATGAAATATCTCCCCAAATCTGTCTTTACCTTTGCATCAATCCTTTGTTGAAGCTTTGAAGGAAGAGGAAACGGTGAAACAGATCAAATCTGATCTGGTTGTTGAGGCAAGAAGATCCTGCATTAAAATCCCAAAGACGTTTCCTCCATTTCTCTTCACCTAACCTCCTCAAAATTAAAGTTTCAGACCCCATGGCATGGGTGAGGCCAAGATCTTTCCAATGGCATTAAATTTACAATATTTCCGAGTTGAAAGATATGCCCCTCCAAAGTTTGTATTGGGTCCGTACAGGAGGGTGGGAAAACAACTCGAAAAATGGGTCCCCTTTTGATATGGGACACGTGGCAACCAGATTGGAACAAAAATCGGGCCTACGGGTCCACAATTTATCTTTTCCCCTTTCTTCCGATTCCCACTTTGGCTTTGACTCGGCCCGATGCTGACTTTTTCCTTGGGCGGAGTTGCGGGCCATTTTACAACTTTTACCCCTTTTGAGATAACAAGGGGCAAAGAACCAAATTTTTCCCCGATGGTCCGCTTTCCCCTGGGACACGTGACAGTCTGGCACTCATTTAGAAACCTTTTCTCTATTCACCCCTTGAAATAACACCATACTGACACTTGGCATTCTCTACTTACACCTTTATACTTAGCCAATTTTGAGGCCCTTTTCTGTCCACCTTTTGACTCTGTTTTCTTTTATGCGGGATCGTGGTCGATCCAATATTTGGCATGGGGGTGAAATATGGATAACAATTTGGTGACTCATGGGGACATCTTCCTGTTAGATGAAGAGAGCAGTGGCCTTAAAGCATCCATTGGGCATGGAGTCTTCCTGATAAAAATGAAACTGATTTGGAATTTTGAAGATCTGATCCTGAGCCACTTGGAAACCCACTGAACTTGGAGTTGAACTTCACCAAAAGCCAACTAAAATGGACTATGCAAGAGCAATACAACAACACCAAAAACTATGTACAAACTGAAAATCATACATGCTCCAAATGGAACATGCAGAGTGTGTAAAAGCACTTCTTCTACTAAAAAAAAACCTACCTACACTACTCTAACCAAGATCAAAGGGAGCTCAAACAAATCCCTACAATGGCAGGAGAAATAACTTCCCTTTCTCAAGAGGGGCAGCCATGCAAATGATTTGAAACTAAATACAACTACCTATATGAGTGAAAAACTGACAATAAGTCGGTCCTCCACCCAAATCATCAAGGTATCATCATTAATGGGAAATACCTCCTCAAGTTGATTTGCATTAAACTTACGGAGGTGTTGATGATGACCCTTGGTACTTTGATGCTCATCCTCTCATGCCCTGAAGTAGGCATTACTGGTTTTGGTTTCTCCTTTGGCTCCAATGAAGCCAAGTACCTGATTGGGCATGGTCTGATCCTTTGGATGTGCCCATTTCTCTAAAATTCAACTCCAAAAATGGAGTCTTCTTGTGGACCTTCTTGGGTGGATGGTGTGGGAGAGATGGGGTCTTTGTTGTTTCCTTCCTCCTCTTTTGAAGAACATGGAAGATCAAGATCTTCCAACCTTGGTTCTAGAGGGCCATTATGGAGTGCAGACTGGTGCAAATGAATGTTCTCCTCCACAGCTATTAAGTGTTCCTCTTCTTTTGGATTTGGAGGAGCTTCTCCTTCCTCTGCTATTTGAAGACCATATTACCCTTGGATAACTTCTTCCTCTAGCATGAAGCTTGTCAAAGAAAACTCTTCAAACTGCTGCTCTAGAGGACTGTTTGGGACAGCCATGTCTTCTTTAGGATTTTCCTCCATGATGGATTCATCAACCAAAACAGGCCCTTCGAATGAAAGAAAGAAATTATCAATGATGCCTTCTTCTTCTGCTATTACAAAATCTGATTTGGTCTCATCCATTTGCTCCTTCCCAATGGGACTTTGAGCTGATTGTTCTTCTTCTTCTTTGGTTGATTGTGCAACTTGAATTGGATCAGCATTTCTCTCAGACAAAGTGCCATTGTGGACACTACACTCGAGCAACTTGATAACTGATCTTCTTCCTTTCCTTGTTCTTCTTCTGCTGCAACAAAATCAGTCCTAACCACCATTGAGTCTTCAACCTTGGCCTCCTCTGTAGGCTTAACTAGCAAGGGGATCTTTGTAAACCCAAATTTGGCAGCCCAACTCTTTAGATTGTCTGTCATTTCTTTTTTGTTGGGCTCCTCTTCTTGTTGTTCTCCTTGACTGGATTCTTGAGTCTCTTCCCAACATGGGCTTGGGAAAGTAAGAGGAGTGGTAGGTTGGGATTCAACTAGCTTTGCAATTGTTTGTGGTGGGGAGGGAGGTGGAACTTCTTGTTTGTTTGGAGGGGATGACTATTTGGAAGGGAAAAGGATAGAAGAACTAAGATGAGGTGGAAGACTAGGGAATGGAGAAATGAAATCAACACTTGGGGTAGCAAGTGGGGGCTTGACTCTTGCCTCTGCTGAAATGATAAAGATTGAGGGAGAGAAAATGAAAGACAGGGAGCTAGTGATTGACTTACCCATTGACAAGGTTGTCTTGACTCCAACTCATAAGCCCTGATCTCCTCAGCCCATTGTGTAAGCTGAGGAAACACTTCAACCATGAAGTCAAGCTTCTCTTGAGGGTTGTAATGTCTTGGAAAAGGGCCTTCCCATAGACAAGGTGCCCTTGAAACCAATCGAAATGCCTTCATTTGTGTTATGCCCCTTGGTGAACCATGCTAACCTCTATTTTTGTATTTTTTCCAGCAGAACAACATCTTCTACATAATTATCGCCATCATATGTGTCCCCTTGTTCTTGATAAGCTCCATGGTCAAACTAGTTTTGACACTACTCATATGGGTAAGCATAATGGTCTTGGATATGATTATAAAGCTGATCTGGAGGAGTTGGGAAATACATTAGAGGTGGATTGTATTGCTGTAAGTGTGAGTTCTATTAAGGGAATGAAGTCATGATTGCACATCTTCATGGAATGGGAGAAAATAAAAAAATATGGAAGAAAAAATGGATGAAATGAGTGGAAATGGATGGAAAAGGTCAGTAACTCGGAGAATGGGGTTTTGACTAGATGGAGTCACTAAATGTGCTTGAAAGTGCCTCCAAAATGCTGAAACCTCGCACCAAGAGCACATCGAACCCGATGAAGTGAAGTGGTAAGGTGCTTTAGACCCGTCCCCACTAGGTGTGCCAAAACTATTAACACAAAATCACAACACCCCCAAATGAGTTCTACAAGTATGTTTTTCTAAGGTAGAGTCATTTGGTGTGATTGCAGTAACTTTGACCTTTCCCTAAGGTGTGGGACCTTGCAAAATGGGAAATATCTCCAGTTGAAGGATGGTTCCTTATTCCTCTGTTTAGGTGCATACGTAGAAACTTTCAAAGGTTATTCTTAATCCTAATCTAAACTTTACCAAAGAGACAAGGATATAAGGAATACATAAATTAAAACAAAGCTAAACTACGAGGTGATGCACCAAAGGAATGATGAAAACTTATTTTTCTAATAGACACAAACCAAAAAATGCATACAATAAACAAGCACAGATAGCCAGATATATAATGGGAAACTAGATGAAAGAAAAAGAGACAAGAGAGGATCTAGAATCAATCACAGATGTGTTTTATTGCTTTGTAGATTGATACACCATTACAAATTAGCCAAGAGGTAGAAATATAATGCAATTTTGATAGAAGGCCTAAACCCCACAGATCCCTTTGCTAGAAGGAGAAGGAACTTGCTAAAACAAAGAATGCCCAACTCTTTACAATGAACCCGCCCTTCGTATTTATATATTTAACTTGAAAGAAGAAAAGAGAGAGAAGTGGGAAAAGTAGGTTGAAGTTAAACCACCACTGTTAATGCCTATGATGAAATCTCTCCCCAAATCCATCTTTACTACATCAATCCTTGGTTCGGTGCCTTAAAGGAAGAGAAACGGTGAAACATCAATCCAATGATGTGGTTGTTGAGGCGAGAAGATCCTGCATTAAAATCCCAAAGACAGTTTCCTCCATTTCTCTTCACCTAACCTCCTCAAAATTAAAGTTTCAGAACCCATGGCATGGGTGAGGCCGAGATCTTTCCAACATCATATTTGCAATATTTGAGCCCTGAGTCAAAAGATATGCCCCTCGAAGGTTGTCAGACGGTCTATACAGGAGGGTGGGAAACCAGCTCAAAAATGGGCCCCCTTTTGATATGGGACACATGGCAGCCAGATTGGAACAAAAATCGGGCCTACGGGTCCGTAATTTATCTTTTGCCCCTTTCTTCCGATTCCCACTTTGGCTTTGACTCAAACCCAAATGCTGACTTTTTCCTTGGGTAGAGTTGCGAGCCATTTTGCAACTTTTACCCCTTTTGAGATAACAAGGGGAAAATAAACACCTTTTTCCCTAATGGTCCACTTTCCCTTGGGACATGCGGTAGTCTAGCACTTGTTTAGAAACCTTTTCTCTATTCACCCCTTGAAATAGTGCCATGCTGACACTTGGAATTCTCTGCTTACACCTTTACACTTAGCCAATTTTGAGGCCCTTTTCTATCCTACCTTTTGATTTTGTCTTCTTTTATGTGGGATCATCGTCGATCCAATATTTGGCATGGGGAGAAATATGGATAACATTAGTTTATGATAAGTTGATATATGTTTACTTAAATAGTGTACAAAAGATATAATAGAGGTTAAATATTATTGCACATTAGCTACATGAGTAAATTAATTCAAAGAAGATAGAGAAAATAAATGAGAATAGAAATAATAAATTGGAATACATATTATTGAATCATAACTCGTAATGGATCTTATGGATTCAAGATAATTTTTTTATACGTAAGCCTTACATGGTTTAGTATAATTAGAGGCAACTATTACATGAAAATGTAAAAGAGAATTACACATTCTATAGTTTGTCTTATATGGACTAGGCATATACATTAACATTACACAAATATACAAAATATATTCATGTTACAGTAAACCCCTATACACTCCCAACACTTTCTTAAACTTAAATAGTTGTCTTGTCCCAAGACAAAAGATGCTTTGATGCTTTTGGGATATGTTACGCTCTACTTTTTCTAGGTATTTCCAAATGCTGATTACACTTCACATTGAGATAATATGTTTGTATCAACACAAAGGACAATATTTACCAATTTTCATCCTCTACACACTACTTAACCCCCTTTCATGTTTTTAGTTAAGTAGATTTTCCAATAGATTGCCTTTTTGGGTTTTCACTATATGAAAAATCCATCATAGATAACCCCTACATATTTTTAATCTATGGGGTATTACTTATAGATATCTAACAACTTTTGTGCAATGATATTTAAAAATTTATCATCTATTACAAAATTCTTTCTCCTTTTACTATTGTTACTTCCCGGACTTCTCAACTTTGGCTAGTGAGATTATTGAAGTAGAAGATGAAGGTAGTAGTGATTACACTACCTTAAATTTGTGAAGTATGATATGGAGGAAAACATACTTCAAAATATTCTTCATTGTCATTGCAATGGGTAGGAAGACTTCAAGTATGCCTTGTACATGTCCTAGTCATGAGGGAAACATTCACTCTACCAAAATATATTTGTAACTATGATAATTGTTGCATGAATTTCAACAAAACATCATCATTTTCATTGTATGTAGCTTGATCATGGAGATTAATAACTATTAGTGTAGGTTATTTATTATCCTTTTATTTGTTTATCAAGATAATTCTTGCACTTAGGTTATCCCTACACTTGTTGGGTTAGCTTGCTTAGGTGTACTAGTTGTGTTGAGTTAGCTTAGTAGTTGTGTTGAGTTAACTTACCAATTATGTGGAGTTATCTTGCTAGTATTGTGGAGTTAAATTAACTTCCAAGATCGGTTAGTGGGATTTATTCACCACCGATCCAAGTAGTAGTTACTCTTTCCTCCTCCTATATGTATGTCCTACTTATTAAGCTACTTAATGTAATGCATTATGGATTATGATGGATTTCCATATATGATATATATATTTAGATTAGGTAACTATTTTGTTTTGGGGGCCCGAAAACCCACAATAAATATGTATATTTAAAAACAACTGCAGGTGAAAGAACAACCCAAAAACCAACAAGGGTCCACAAAGGACAAAACAACTTGGCCAACACAAAATCCCAACAATACCAACAAAGAGAAAGGCCCACAAAACCTCCTACACACACACACACACACACACACACACACACACACACACACACACACACACACATAAAAACCCCTAAAAACTACCTCGGACATGAAGAGAAATGATAAGGACATAAACCAAAAGGACCCATGACCTAATCAACACAAGGTCAACTAATGTTTCATTTTCTTATTGCTCCTAGTTCTACAGCTAGGGCCTTGACTCAGACCTTCCAGATTCTATTTAGGAGTAAGATGAATCTCCTACACATCATCCTTGTTTCATGTAACCTCCTCCTTTTTGTTTGTGTTGTTGAGCTCTAGATGTATCCTCCTCTTTTGTTTGTCTTTAGAAATTTGGTCCTGCAAAGTATAGTAATCCTCTGCACATGCATTATGAAATCCATTGTAAGACCATCGATTCTTTTTCCTAGATGTTTGACTTAATGTGCCACTCCTTCATGTCCTAGACAAGATGTTTAGTTATCTTGAGCAAAGTTTCAATTAACACCTTTGTATTTGCTGAATTGGAATCTATGATGGGATCTTTAATAATATCATCTACAATTCCTTTCCCTTTAGAGTATTCCCCTATTTTTAGAACATAGAGCACCTCCACAACCATGTCTTCACTGGAATTCTCCATAATACCCTTATTTTTCAAATTTCTTAGCCTATTGGCTAAGGTCTCCTCATCATAGCTAAAGTGGGTTGTGGGATGGGTGGAAAATAGGTTTACCATTCGGAACAACAACATAATCAGTCCATGATGTAGGGGAGTATCAAATTTTTCCTCCTTAAAGTCCGAGATAAACACACCGAGAGACCACAATAAGAAAAAATGGAAACTCATTGTTTGATTAAGATGGAAATAGTTAATGATTAAGAGGTGATGGGTTTAGATTTTACAGAAATTTCCCTCTAGGGTTAAATATCTCATAACCACTTTACAAATATCAACCCACCTTTTTGGGAGGTAGGTCCTAATAATACTCTTTGTTTGCAAATCCTTTTGTAAACTTATTCTAGTGAATTCATTTCAAATTATCAAATATGGTGTGTTATTATCATATGAGATATTCATGGTTTGGAACAATCTTCTTATCATTCATTTCAATAACATGTTGTATATCTTAAATGATAACTTCCAGTTGATCCCATAATCATTGTGCTTTCCCTCTTGTAAAAGCATTCCATCACATATTACACTCCCAATCTCGTAGTGTGTCATTGACATTGTCTCAATCTGTAAGGATGTTTTGTAATGCATTTTCCACCTCTTAGTCATTTATCTCTATTGACATTTGTATTTATATCATGTTTCCAATGTATGTATTAGTTTTTATTTCTACCATGGTAGTATGTAGTTGTGCATTCAAATCGAGAAGCTCAAAAGTATCATGTTTGGATTGTGATTTGGGCTGCTAGTGAAACTTCATATACTCTTGTAGTATGAGGAATAAATCCTTCAATTCTTTCTTTAATTGCACTACCGTACTTTTATCTTATTTACCCTCTATTGTTCCTATAGTTTTCCCACAATTTTCCTAACCAAAGTGGTTAGTTGCACTTGATCCCTCATTATTTATTCAAATATTATGTCGGTGGAAAGTTGTGGATAGTTAGACTCAATTTAAAACTTAATATTAAAAAATTTATACTCTAGGGTTACTTTCTATTATGCTAATTGCATTATTGCAACTGAACCAATAATTTCTTGAGGTATGAGTAATCCTTCAATCTATTTTGAAATGGTATCTTCTTAAGATCCACCTTGATTGTGCTTACTTCTTCTTCAAAGTTATAGCTTGCACACTCATCCGGAAAAGCTAGGGAAATATTGTGCATACATGAGATGAAAAAGTGTTAGCTTACACTTTTAAGTTTGTGTTGTTGATTATGATTCCCACTAGAATTTTGAGTGTCCCCCTCTATATATTATTCTATGATGGCTTGCTCAATTAGAGGTTCTTACTATGACATGTCTATTGATAATGGATGAATTTACACCGGAGAGGCATGATTGTAGGTTTTGTAATGTCCTTAGATTCCTTTTCTTTCTTTCTCTTCTCTTCCTCTTCTTTCATCTTATCCTCTTCCTCCTTCTTAACCTTCTCTTTTATTTATTTCTTGTATTTATCTTCTTATTTATGCTTAAATTTGTCTTCCTCTTACTTATGTTGTTCTTCTTCCTGCTATTATTTTCTGCAAGAGTTGTATGTTTTTAGATAAGGTAAAAAATATTTGGTTTTGAAGGGACCAAAAAACCCTAAACAAAAAGAGAATCCGGGAAAAAAAAACCCCAAAACAAAACACAGGGGTCTAAGTCAAACATACTTGACCAGGAGGACACCCCAGAGAAAAGCATGACCCACACAAGGTCTACAAAACAATTTTTTTACGAAAATGCATTATAAAAATCCATGAAATGAAGATATAACCAACAAAACCCCCAGACAAAAGTATAACCAAAGTTTTGTAATCAATTAGATTTGATAGAGGAGGCCTTGCTTCTTTTCATAACATTAGGTCTTATGTCCTCAACTCTCTTGATCATCTTCCCAGGATATGATAACCTTTTTCCAAAGAAGCTCGATAGAACATTACCTTCAGCTTCAATGTGCTCTTCATCCTCAGAACTACTCATCTCAAGTCACATATTTTTCTTAACAAAAAAAATCATTCTTGGAAAGTTGATCCTGGAGAATGGAGATTCTCTACTCCTACATAACCATTTCAGCATTGAGCCCACCAATTCTCTTGTTTCTGCACATTGATTTTTCTTTGGCACTCCATAATCTCTTGGACAAGGTTCTTATTGACTAGGAGAATCATGTCGAAATGGTCTCAACCCTTGAAACCCTAGCTTCCCAATCCACCATATACCTATCCTTCTCCTTACTAGAAGTGCTCACCCCTAAAGCATTATCTCCCTATTTAAGGTTACAGAGAATGTTCACAACCAAGCCATCACATTTATCCTGAGACCCACCCTTTTTTGATGCGGGTCAATATATGGATAGGGTTTCATCATTTGAATCCAAAACCATTTTGGCAAGAGGTTGGGCCGGAACCATAGGCTTCCCATTTTGGTATAGTAGAAAAATCAAACCATGGTGAAGTGGGGTGTCCACTCTCTCATTTTGAAAATCAATGATGGAAGTAGTAAGATATCTCAGAAGAAAGAAGGGGAGGCTCATAGCCTGGTTCCTATATAGATAATTAAGGATGGAAAGATGATAGGAGAAATATTTCTAAATTTACCTTCCAGGTAAGGTATTTCATAACCATAAACACATCAGGGCAATATTAAGGGAGACAAATTCTAGCTATACCATCATCAAACATAAGAATTCTTTCCTCTAGCCCAAAGAAGGTTGAAATTTCATGCCTCCCACCGATTTTTGTCTTGAAAATTTTTAGGCCTTCCAAGGACAAACCCGTGGCCTCGGAAATAGTTTCTTTAGTAACAATAATCTCCATTCCCCTCATATTGACACAACCCCCTCCCATGCATTACCAAATTCAAGATCCAGTTGGGGATCATTACCTTTTAGCTTTTTAATGTAGTTGGAAAAACCTCCTCTTTATAGAAAGCGCCATAGAGTTGTGTCTGCTTAATATATAGATAAGTAGTCGGCTCGGTGAGAACCCTATCACCACCCATGTTTAACCAAAAATTCTACATGAACTTAAGAAAATAAAAATAAAATTGTGAGCACAAAACAATAAGACTAAACAAAATTTGGGATGATTAAATCCCCATCCCAAAACATAATTAGCCTTCCCACGAATCCATTCACATGAACCTAGGAAGCTATCATGCCAAAGCTCTAAGTGTCTTATCATCATTAACAAGGGTTATGATATTATTCCATGGGATTTTCCCACCCTACCAAATCATATTTTCAGGCATGTCATTTCCATGATTATCCAAGCCATTAGCGAGCTTATTTCCAACCCTATACACATGATTGATTTCCACCTTATCAAATGAGGCTAATAAGAGCCTAGCTTTGGTAATGATATTGGTAAGTTTCCAGCCAATTCCACCCTATTGCTTTAAGGCATTGATAACACATTGAGAATCTCCCTCTATAATCAAAAAATTGACATTCATGGACACACACAATTGGATGCCCCATAACAAGGCCATAGCCTTGAAAAATTTATTCGATTGGTTACCCAAGGGACTGACATAGAATTGGATGCACAAACCTAAATGATCATGTATTAAACCACTACCCTTGAAAATCCCTCCATAGTTTTAGTTGATCCATCAAAATTTAATTTGAGGTTGTCCTCTTGGAGGAGATTTCCATTTAACATTTTTTATTCACACCTTTATCTTTTCCATTAGACCACTTTGTGGGGCTAAGATTCAAGTTACTCAAAATAGTAATTTCTAAAGTAGGAAAAGGCTTAGAATATTTACTTTTGATAATCTACAAATTTTCTTTTAGAGTTTGGACAAATCTTACTAACAACCCTCTTATTGTTAGAACATTGGTTTCAAAATATTTGATTGTTTCTTTCCCCCAGATGCCCTAGAGGGTATGGGGAAGAGCACATTTCCAGACTTCTTTAGTGATTTCATGATGGAAATTGAAATACCATTGATCCATGAGATGAGAGACATCCCCAAGGAGAACCAACTGCACCTTAAAAATATCAAGAATGGTTGAAAAAAACTAGGAAAGCAAAAATGCACTCTGGAAAAGGTGATTGGTCGTTTCTTCTTGTTGTTTACAAGACTACATCTATTAATGAGTATATACCTTTCTTCCTAAGTTTTTCCACTATCAAAATTTTCTTCTAGACCACTTCCCAAAATAAAAAAAATGATTTTTGGAATAAGATTTTATTCCAAATTTTCAGCCAATACCCATTAGGCTCAATATGCTCAAAACTCAAAAGATAGCCAAACTTAACTTCATAGTTCCCTAAATCCATACCACGCCAAATCAGCTCATCATGAAATTGTCTATGAGGAATGTGACATTCCTTTAATTCCCTATTTAATATTTCAAAAGGAAGATCATGACCTGTATAATTCGGAGGAGGGGGTTATATGTAACCACCTCCTCTAGCTGACCAATAATCACACACCAAATCACCATATTCATACCTGTAGTATTGCTTGAGGTTCAACCATGGCTCTTCCAGCCTTAAAGGTTTATTTCTTGATCCATGGATCATCCCATAATTTGATTTTTGTACCATTCCCAAGATTCCATTTTGTACCCTTAACCAACAAATTCCTAGCTTGAATAAGATTATTCCAAAAAAATGATCCTTTTGGGAGTTCCTACTCCGAGAAGAAACCCATAGTACCACCAACATTTTACAAGTATTTTTCATTTAAAATATAAATCTAGGTACCCTCTTCCTTATGCATCATCCTTCTAATCTTGGCTATAATAGTTTAGTTCATTATCTGCAGATTTTTCAAACCAAACCTCCCTCGATCTTTTGGTCTAGAAACCTTTTCCCAAGCTATTAACAGAATCTAGGTATTAGCCTCTAATCTAGACCATAGGAATCTCTTTTGGATGCTTTTAATGGCTTTCCTAAATTTTGTGGGAAGAATGAAAATAGACATAATGTAAATAACCACTCCTTGTAATGAACTTTGGAGGAGTTGAGTTTTACCTACCTGTGATAACAAGGATCCTTTCCATGAGGCCAATTTTTTGTGGAACCATTCAATTAATTTATTCCATCAAGTGTCCTCCATTTTACAACCACAAAGTGGCATGCCCAAATAATTATCTAGGAGATATTTAATGGTGCATCCATAATATTGGCCAACCTTATCTGTTATTGCTCATTGAAGTTGATGAAGAAGCAAATATTTTATGGAAATTCACTTGTTGTCTGAGATTTCCTCATACTATTTGGTGATGGATTTGAAGGAATTAGCCTCCTGAATAGTCACCTAGCCTAGGAGAACCATATCATCCAAAACAAATTGTAGGCATTGATTTTCCACGCCATTAACCACCTTAACACATTCCACTCTTCTTTCACATTTGGATTTTGAACACAATCTGCTCAAGGATTCAGCCACAATGATGTAGAGGAAAGGGGAAAGAGGATCCCCTTGCCTTAGAACCCTTTCTACTTCAAATAAGCCTCGAGTATTTCCATTTATAATGACAAAAAACATGGAAGAAGAGGTACAAACCTAAATCATCTTGATAAAATGAGGATCAAATCCAAGTTTATGCATGAGGAGGATCATGAAATTCCATGAAACTCAATCGTAGGATTTTTGCATGTCTAATTTGATGAGCATCACCTCACGATTGGATTTTTCAACTAAATGAATAGTTTCATGGATAGAGATGATGTTGTCTAAGATTTTCCTACCTAGAAAAAAAAGCACCTTGATTGGGAGAAATAAAATTACTAAGAACCTCCCTCATTCTGAAGGCCAAGATTTTAGATATAATTTTATACAAAGAGTTGCATAGACTGATAGGCCTGAAATCTCCCAGATCCTTGGATCCTAATTTTTTAGGAATGAGGGTTATGAAAGTATGATTAACTTGTTTGAGAAGACTTCTAGATATGAAAAAATATTGAATATCAACAACCACCTCTTTCTTCACAATGTCCCAATAAAGTTGGAAGAAAAAGGCAGAAAACCATTAGGCCTAGGGGTTTTATCCCCTTTTATTTATGAAACAATAGCCTTGATCTCCTCCTCAGATGGGATGACAATAAGATATTTATTATCCTCTATACTTATGGTAGGAGAAAAAAATATTAAGAGTATTTGAAAGAGATTCCCGAGAGGCTTGTTGACCCTCTAAGAAACAAATTTTTGAAAAAGGAAATAATAGTGTTTGAGATGTCATCTTCCTCTGTAGCCATAGTTCCATCTTGTTCCATTATTTCTTGTATACATCCTTTGTTTTCCTTAATTGTAGTTCTAATATGGAAGAACTATGTAATCTTGTCTTCTTCCTTAAGCTAGTTAACCTAGGATTTTTGTTTCCAATATTTATTTCTTCCTTACTAAGGATAGTATGAAATTCACACAATAATGATTTTTCCTTTTCTTTATCTTCAACACTCCAAAATCCATCTTCCATGATTTATTCCATTTCTCTTAGTTCCTTAGTTATTTTACTCTTTCTTAGGAAAATGTTATTGTTGACAATAAAAAAATTATGTAGACAAATTTGTGGATTTCTTGCCAACGATCTGGGAGTCAAAGTCCCTCTACTTAAATGGTGTAGCTTCCGTATTTGCATGCATGAGTAAAGTGAGTTTTATCCGTGGTGGCCTTGTAGCTAGGGATCCAACATGGACACTCCATTGACCCTACAGAAAAGCTAGCATTTTCTTGCTAGGGAGGACTTTGTCAAGAGAGTGGGAAAGGGAGTGATAATATGAAGTAGGGAAACTAATGTTGCAAGTAGAAAATCAGATTCTTACATACATCAGTTATAAAATATTACACATAAAGAAGAAAACAACATGATTTTGGGGCCATTGACTAGAGGAAACCATATGTACAAAGACGTACACATTCATATGCCTTGGAAAATGCAAATTTCTTCCTTTATTAGCTTGTAAAATCACAGTTGTACATAGTGAGGAATTGAGGAAATTAGAAAAGGGGAGATAGCATAAAATGGCTAACTCTTTTTCACTCACAAGTAAGCAACAAATCTCTCATGAATTTACAAGAATACAACCAACTAAGAAATTTTAGAAGTTCAGAAGATTCAGAAGAAGCTCAAATGAGGAGCTTATTACAATTTATAGAAGAAGAAAAACAATTCATCTTCTGGTGACACTTCATATGCCTTATTTATGACTTTAGACTATTCACATTCCTACAAAATATTAATTCCCTTTTATAACAACAAGGTGACTTAATTTTACATCATGTTTCTAAAGTCACTTTTTGAATAACTTAAAGGCATATCAAAAATTGTAAATCCTAATGAAGAATTAGAATATTTGAAGAGAGAGAAATTTTGGGGGAAGGAAGAGAGAGAGAGAAGAAGAGAAGATGTTTCTCCTGATGAAGTCCACTAATTTTTATCATTGGAATGCTTCAAGGTGATGAAACTCTAAATATCTGAATCCTTTGCACCATGAGAAAATATTTTGGATGGTTCATGAAGCAGGTTTGTATTAAGTGTTTAAGAACACTATTGAATGAATTTGTTGATGACCACAAACATAACTCATGAAGATCCCTTACGAGGAGATAAGAGCTTAGGACTAAGACTACTAAGTTGAATGAAATTTTCACCGATGACCGCAACTTCCACCCTACACATGACACTTCTACAACTTGAGCCATAGAGTGAGTGTTGAGAGACACTATCGAGTTCCCTAAGATGGATCTTGAATTCCCTGTGAGAAATGCCCATGGATGATCTCGAATAATGTTGTTGACTGAATGATCATCCCTTTATGTCCCATTGTGCCAAAACTATCCTTTGAGTGTGACTTACTATTAATAGCGGGTGCCAAAATAGGGACTTACTATTTTAGTAAAGAATCTACCTCTCCAAAATCTAGATGATGATCGAATCCCCATACCTCTCCTTTGTGAAAAAATCTATTTATAGATGATGATGCTAAATTGAATGTACAAGTAACTCCCGTATGACCTCCTTTGTGGAATATCTACCTAATTAGAAATCTTATGGAACTAATGGAACTTACCATTTATAGCGTGATAGATGTGTTTATGGAACCACTTACTATTTTTATGGGTTGTGGGAAGTGGAGTGATTATGGGTAGAGATATGAATGGATGATTTTTGATGACTAGTTTTCCTTAGCTGCGATTCTTCCTCTATTTTCACAATGTCCGATTGGCCTATGGGCCCGTTGGGTCATGTGGGACCCATGGATCACAACCGTAGGTTCGTTTTGGCATCTTCTTCAGATGATGGCTTACCTAAAAAACAAGTCTCCTATGTAGAAAGGCCTACTGGTAAGTGTTCCTTTGGTGATCGGATCACGATAGGCGGGAAAATAGTTTTTTTGATATGGGTCATCTTTATGTTTTCCCAATATCAGACCTTCTGAAATTTCTACCTACCCAGTTATTGATCTTCGATTTGTGAGGTCTCACAATTGTCATTTTAAAACTTAAAGTAAAAATTTTTTTATCTAACTAAGTTAAAGCATTAAGCTAGAAATTCCCTATTTTTGTATGGTATTTGCCATTAATGGAACTTAAAACAAACAAGGAAGCCAAAAACTTCAGTTGTTTGGATCTAATCTATTTTCGATCCTACCTCGAAGTGAGGAATGAATCATTATGAAACTATCAAAATTATATTTTTGATGTGGGATATATTTTTTTCTTCTTGTTTCAATCCGATTGTGTGTGGCTTTGTCCCTGAGTGTGGTCTTTTCTTTGCTCACGTGAAAACCGTATTGGAACAATTTGAATTGATCAGTAGAGAGAGTGAAATGATATTTTCATTTTCATTGCATGGAAAAGAGGATTTATTCATGTGGCTCTAAACAACAAAAAACAAACTATGCATCAACACTATGAATGGTGAATCTTTTTTTGGGGTTTTTATAGCCTCTGAAA
The DNA here is from genome assembly GCA_018340775.1 of Taxus wallichiana var. yunnanensis. Classification (NCBI taxonomy): domain Eukaryota; kingdom Viridiplantae; phylum Streptophyta; class Pinopsida; order Cupressales; family Taxaceae; genus Taxus; species Taxus wallichiana. The sequence continues at coordinate 561,707,446 of CM031242.1, read as the reverse complement.
AAATTGAACTCTTTACAATAAACAATGAAACAATGAAAAAAAAATGGTTCTTTGATCCGTGCATTTTGGTTTCAAGTTACATCGATTTCTTCGTCTCATGAGCTACGAGGGTTTTAGATGAAATTATTCGGTGAAAAAGCTGAAACGTTGAAATTTTTTCTTCCTTCATTATTCTCCTTTTCAATCTGATTTTCTTCTGAAATGATTTGTTTTTCTATTTTCACCAAATCTTGTTGATGGAAGGAATTTTGGAGTTGGTTGGAGTGCATCAATGGCAAATATTTTGATATGGGTTTGGATGTTCGGAGAAAAATTGAGATTTTAAAACTTAAGTTTCGGCATTAGCTACGAACACGGAAGCCATTAATGGAACTTGAAAAAGTTTGGCTTCTCTACCTCGGATCATTATGAAAATTAATTTTTGATGAGATTTTCTTTTGATGTGGAGATCGGAGATGGAAAAGAGGATTTATTCACTGCAAAAATGTCTATAATGTCTAGATTTTATGCATTCAAAAATGAAAAGCAAGAATTAGGGATGGGCACATTTTTGTGTCCCTCGAAAATGTCTCTTTATTTAAAGGGAAAAAAGGGACATGAAATCCCCATCGTGCCTCATCGTGACACTTGGAAAGTGGGGATTTGATTCAGATTTGAGCATTTGAGGAGAGAGCTTGAGGTAAGCACCAGGGGATGAGTTTCATGCATATGGAGAACCAGAAAGAAGAGCTAGGGTTGGGTGCATTTTTGTCCTGATGTATCTTTAGATACAGACTTTTTTATCAGGACAATTTTCCTTTGGAATATTTTTCTTTATAAGGGAAATTTCCACTTCACGCCAAGTTGCGACACTTGGTGATCATCCGTGTAGTGAGAGGAATGGCTCCAACTAGCTCTGGGGTGAAGGAATGGCCCTAGCAATGTAGAGAGGTCACATTGGTGACTTAGAGGCCAAAAAGGGTTGGGAAATTTTACCATCCCTTATGTCCCTTTTCTAAAGGGATGAAAGGGACATGAAATCCTACCAGGCTCTGGATTTGACACGTGTCCACTTGAAAAATGGCTAACTATGAGAACTCTTACCTTGAGAGCAAACTTGTGAAGGTCATATCTAGAGTTCTGGTGGAGTTTTTTGACAAAATTTTATATTATTATGACTTTAAATGGCCTTATGAATCCAATGGTAGGAGTCTCAGCTCTTGATTCATCAATTTTTGCTCGTCATAAAAATTGGATTTTTGTTTTGGCTAGATGATTGAGCATAAGAAAAACTAGATGTAAACATATTTCTCCTAGGTGTTACGAAAAATATTATTCCACCTTCTTATATTTATTTTAATTACCTTTCCATTGATATATTTTTATCTCCTAACTCCTTATAGAACTCCCAGAATTGCTTCCTGAAGCTCATGTGCATTTTTAACACTATGCACTGCCTAGGCCTGAGAACCCATTTTTGGTGGACCTGCCCCAAAAATTCCAAATATTTCCTGAATCTTCCAAAATACATTTCCTAATTTTATTAGAACTTTATTGAATCTACATGTTGAATTTTTCTCCTCTGTTCTTCTCCAGGGAGATGCACTAGTCTCGGGACAACCAATGATAGCCCTTCCCAAAACTACTCAAAATTGACATTCTTCACAAACTCCTAAAATCACCTAGGGGGTTGAATTTTCTTTCCTAAATCACCTATGGGAATTGGATGGACATCCAATTGAGTACCATTACATGGATTGAGTAAGGCTTGGTGTTAAGGATGGGTAGACCTGGGGTGTCTTGGAAAGGTAAAATTTGAAAATTTTGACATAGGGGTATCGTTGTCATGCTTGAAAATTGGAAATTTTCTTATTGCACATTTGCATGAAAAAATGGCTCTAGCTTGGGGGCATGGTATGGACTGAGCACAATGAATACATGACATGAGGAATCCCAGAATCTCAACTTATAACATATTGACCAATGCCTTATCCATTGGGCCCTACGCTGAAACATGTACAACTTGTGAGAGAGAGAGATATCAAGGAAGAACACACATACACATAACAAGGAAGGAAACACAACACATGGAAAGGGAAAGACACCAAAAATAAGAGAAACACACCTAACAAGTCACCTATGGTACAAGGTGGGGGACAACCTACTTTCATTGAAGCACTTTTCTTTTCAAGGGTTACCCCTAAAGAGGTAACACAGAATGTTGATGTCTTGTGAAGCCATTGAATGGTTCAAGGAAGTATCCTCCTTTCCTCAAATGCCTATGAAATCCAGGTGCTTTCATGATTATCCATGTACTTTGTAGGAGTGAGCCTACATGAGATTTTTTTGGTTCTCAGGCCTTCACCCATAAATTCCCTTGCCTTTACGTTCTTTGAGATCATTTCCAGAGTGTTGAACACCTTTCATGCTTATCCATAACACATATTTCTTTGAAAATTTCACCATCATTCTAAGGCTGATCCTTGTTCAAGTTGTTTGAATCTTCTAATCTCTTTTCATTTGCATATTCATTCTATGCACCAACAAGATGTTCCAAAGTGATGTGATTAGTTTGATTTTGAACAAATTCCCAATGTTCTTGCTACAGAAAACTCTCCTCATGTGAGTTGGCTCAATATTTTCCCTACCACCTTCCACCATGATGAAGGTGTTGTTCTCAAAATTGAATATGTCCAAAGGAGTTCCGAGGAATTTTCTTCTTTTGCATTCATGAACTTCCTCTTACATTGTGGAAGAAGAAGACATGCTTTCATTTCATGCTCGTCATTGAGGAAGTCATCCAGCCTATCTAACTGTTCCATCTCCACATCGAACATAGGTGTATCGAAACAAGGAGCACTCATTGATTCACACCTATCTTGTATCTCCATGGCTCGAGTCAAGAGTTCAAGGCTAAGCTGAGGATTTTTAATTTCTTCTACAAATTTCAAAATATCTTGCATGGATGGCTCTTCCAAATTCATCATAGATTCATCTTTGTTTTCAAAAGATTTTTCTATATTGTGACTCAAAGGAGTGGTAAAAATATGATCCATACCTTCCCATGATTCATTCGAAGAAAATCTGCTTTTTTCTTCTTTGTGCTTTGTATTCCCCAAGGCTCTCCTTCATATAGGCACGAAAAATTTTGACTTATGAACCCTTCCAACAAGGAGAAGAGGTCCATGCTTTGTGGAAATGACACACCTTTGAGCTCAAAATCCATATCATCCTCATGATAATCATCCCACTCCTTGGTTTTGAGAATGAAATTGGTCTCCTCCATATGTTCATCCATGATTGAATCGAGAAGAGAATTTGATTCCTCAAATTCCTCTCGCTTCTTCACATATCTCCATCCTATCATTAATTAAAAAATCAAAGTCTGAAGAGAGGTTACTCATGAACACCTCAAACTCATCATTTTTTATTTCTTCATTATTAGTGGAGTCTTCAGAAAGCATCAAATCATCCATTATGCAGCTAGGATCTTCCTTTATTGAATATGTCACTCCTCCAATGAGTTGTATTTCATGCTAGAATATTTTTTGCATCTCATCTTCCATAAGACAAATTTCCTCTTCTTCTTTCATGGTGAGGAAAGGAAAATTTTCATCTCTCGACAATGTGAGGAAATAGTTTCCTATCCCACCACCTTGGAACAAAATGTTCACCCTTGGATCATCTGATTTTTGTATTGTGTATTTCATCTTACACACCGAAAGCAGCTTCTTCATCTCCCTTTCATAGGTATGGTTGTAGAGGACCAGTCCATTTTGATTTCACCACCTAAATCCCTATAAAAAATTCTACTTAGGAGCATGCCGAATGAGGTTGGAATGTTAGCTACCAAAATTGTGAGCAATACTTTCTTCTCTGGGAAGTTAACCAAAGCAACTTGAGCATCCTTTATCCTACCCACCAACGACACTTATTTGGATTCCATGGAATAGCAAGATCCATTCACATGGGTCAAGGTAAGTCCTAAGGAATTTGTAACTTTCATGGGCATCACATTGTTAGAGGCTCCAGAATATATGATGCAATTATTGAGTTGAAATCCTTTGATGAGAAGTGACAGGTAAAAAGGTTCAACTTTATCGGTTTTGGAGGCACTAAGGGCTAGCATGTTTTGTGAAGGTGGTGTGGATGGTGCAGGGGAGTAGGCCTTTAGAATTTGAGCTTGAAATTTTAGCACTACCACCATAGACTACATTGACCAACCTATCAAATTGAGAGGGTGTGTTTACAAGTACTCCAATTCTATGATCAAAACCTTGGCTTTACTCACGTATTCTACATAATCAAATGGGATCACAATGAGATGAATTTGAGGTTCCGGGGTGATGGAATCTTTACATGGAAAATGTGGTTACCTTGGGAGTTTGATTTTATTTAATAGGTGTGGTAATTGGTTTAGAAGGGGATGGGGAAGTAGAATTTGGTGCTACTTTAGATGATTTTGTAGGAGTAGCATTCAAAGAAGAATTATTCTTAGAAGTAGATTTTGAATTGGAGGGAGTACTAGAGGACTTACTTGGCATGGTAAAAACTTTTGCTTGTTAGTGGGTCTGGTTTTTCCTTGGATGATTCCATTGATGGTGGCAGCAGTGACCCTTTCTGATGATCTTATTTTGTGGAATTTCAATGGGAGGATCTTATTTCTTCTTCTTCGCTACAATTGTTGAAGATGAAGCTGCTTTCTTTGATTGAGCCCATGTGAACACCACACATGAGAATCTTGGAGATTCTTCATCATCATCATCTTCATCTCCTTCAACATACTCAATAAGGCCATTTTGAGTCTCACCATTAACTTCTTTGACCTCAAGGTAGTATCCATCATCACCTTCTTCTTCTTCTTCTTTTGGTTCATTAGCATCACACGTAGCATTAACGGATGTGCTTCGAGAGAAAGCCTATAGGGAGGTGAGGTAATTCTTGGTTGGTTTAGAGGATTAGGATTTCTTGGGGCATCCCACATGGTGATATGAGAAAGTTGTTTCTTCATGGAAACCAAGTCATTTTCCATTTTTTTGGAACATTGGGTCCATGGTGATTGATTTGAACTTTTGAGCTTTTTTTTTCCATTAGGACATTTGACTTTGCAAGAAAAGATCAAATCATCTTCGGTCTCTATTGCATAATCTTTTTCTTCTTTCAAATCCTTGTGTTGGGCTCTCCTAAGGAAAATTTTGACTTCTAGTGGTAGATCACTAATGAAAAACCTTTTCAAATTGTTGTCAAGAGGCACAAAATCTTATGGAATCCTCCTAATTATTCAATTATATTTGGCATTAAATTCCCTCATTGATTCAGAACCATATTTCCTCATTTGTAGCAATTTGACCAAGAGATCCTAGTAGTCTTCTATGGTTTAAACCTATGTTTGAATCCACTTCTAATATCTTCACGGATAGGTGATAGACCTTGGGAGAAACATGTAGAACCACTCAACAAATGTTTCTGAAGTGATTCCATAAAGAGTGGGACTGACACATCTTCATGTTCAACACCCAATACACTGCAAGTGATGATGAGCGTTGTTACATGCTCCTCGAGAGGTTGAGAACCATCTCCTCTAAATTTTGGGAATATTTTTCTTGATCCTTTTGGTAGCTCATGGAGTGGTTGAGGAAGAGCAAGTGGGCTAGTGTTTCCACCCTATGGTACTTTTGTTCTACATTATTCACACCCACAATCTGCCATTCTGTTCATGATTCTAGTTTTAAACCTTTTAAGGTTGCGGCTTCATTCTGCTACTCTCTCTGTCTTCTTGGCTTGAGATATTTCAATCTCGTCAATTTTAGCTATTATTTATGCTTCAGACTCTTGCTTCTCTTTCTCTAGCTTCTTCTTGGTCTCTACGTCAGTGAAATCTTCAAGATTCTCGTTGATGTATGGAAACTTGACATCCAATGGATTGAAAACACTTGGAATCCCAATGGAACTAGTTTCTTGATGAAGGGGAGACCTTGGATTTCTAATAAGCTCTTGTATTCTTTGAAGTTCTTTGAAGATAGGATTAGTTTGTCCTCCTTGTCTTTGTTGATGGGTGTACCTTCTATCCGCCATCTTGAAAATCTATACTCTTCTTTGTAGTTCCTGAACTTTTATTTATCTTTCTAATTCGGTAGCATGTTCTTCTTCAAGATTGAGTACTCTCATGGAAATGAAGTATTGAGTGACACTTTCTCTGTTATGCCAAATATCCTCTCACAAATCAAGCAATATCCTCTTGAATGTGGAAAAGTAACTCAAGTCTTTCAACAAGAGGATTACCCAAAATAGCCATGGTTTGAAGACATAAGGCTCGGGTGACTATTCAAATTCCAATTTATATTTTCATATTTTCAATATTTTTTTAGTTTTCAGGTCATTTTTTGGGTGCGAATGTTTCTAAATACTGCCCCACGGTAGGTGCCAAAAATGTTCTTTGATAAAAAATTTTTCGGGTAGAAAAATCTATGGATTTATTGCCAATGTTGTGGGAGTTGAAGTCCCTCTACTTAAATGGTGCAACTTCTATATTTTTATGCATGTGTGAGTAAATTGATTTTTAACTTTGTGGTGCCCTTATGACCGAGGGATCCAAGACATGGATACTCCACTTGGGCCTACAACAAATCTAGCAATTGCTTGCCATGGAGGAAGTTTTCAAGAGAGTGGGAAAGGGAGTGAGAATATGAAGTAGGGAAACTAATGCTGTAAGTAGAAAACTTAGATTCTTACATACATTAGTTATAAAATCTTACACATGCATTTTAAAAGAAGAAAACAACATGATTTTAGGGCCACTAGCTAGAGGAAACCATATGTACAAAGACATACACATTCATATGCCTTGGAAAATGAAAAGTTCTTCCTTTATTAGCTTGAAAAATCATAGTTGTACATAGTGAGGAATTGAGGAAATTAAAGAGGGGGAGATAACAGAAAATGGCTAACTCTTTTTCACTCACAAGTAAGCAATAACTCTCTCATGAATTTACAAGAATACAACCAACTAAGAAATTTTAGAAGTTTAGAAGATTGGAAGAATCTCAAATGAGGACCTTATTACAATTTATTAAAGAGGAACAACTCTTCATCTTCCTAGTGACACTTCATATGCCTTATTTATGACTTTAGACTATTCACATTCCTACAAAATATTAAGTCCCTTTTATAAAAACAAGGTGACTTAATTTTACATCATGTTTCTAAAGTCACTTTTTGAATAACTTAAAGGCATATTAAAAAGTGCAAACCCCAATGAAGAATTAGAATATTTGAAGAGAGAGAAAGTTTGGGGGGGAAGGAGGAGAGAGAGAAGAAGAGAATATGTTTCTCCTGATGAAGTCCATTGATTCTGATCATTGGAATGCTTCAAGGTGATGAAACTCGAATCCTTTGCACCTTGAGAAACTCTTTTGGATGGTTCATAGACACTTTGGGTTAAGTGTTTAAGAACATTGTTGAATGAATTTTCGATGACCACAAACACAACTCACGAAGATCCCTTCTAAGGAGATAGGAGCTCAAGACCGATACTGCCAAGTTGAATGAAATTTTTGCCAATGACCGTAAGTTCCACCTACACATGACACTTCTGCAACTTGAGCCACGAAGTGAGTGTCGAGAGACATTGTCGAGTTCACTGAGATTGATCTTGAATGCCTTGTGAGAAATGCCCATGGGTGATCTCGAATAATGTTGTTGACTTGAATGACATGCCTCTATGTCCCATTGTGCCAAAAATGTCCTTTGAGTGTGACTTTATTAATAGGAGTGATAAAATGGGGACTTAATATTTTTAGTAAGCATCAGAATCCACCTCTTTGAACTCCAGATGATGATGCTAACTTGAATTTCCAACTCCCCGTACACTCCCTTTATGAAATATACCCTAATAATGACTTACCATTTATAGCATGTGTTTATGGAACAATTTACTATTTTTAGTAAGTGTCAATTGCGGGAAGAGATGAATTTTTCGATGACTTTCACATGTGATTCTTCCTATGTGTTCACCGCCTTCTTCAGTAACTTCTTTAGATGATGACTTACCCAAAATAGTAGTCTCCCATGTAGAAGGCATACTATTTTTAGTAATTATACCTTTGGTGATCGGATCACAATGGGATGAAGATTTTTGATATGGGTTTTTTCCCAATATCAACCCTCAAAATTTTGGACCTACCCGATTGCCGGTTCATGAGATTTTAAAACTTGAAATTTTTACCAGCGGTAAAGCTGGCTACGAACACGACATCCATTAATGGAGCTTGAAAATTTTAGGTCCACTTCTCTACCTTAGATCATGATGGAAATTATATTTTTGATGTGGGTTTTTTCTTCTTGTTTCACTGGTGAATTTTCTTTGCAAACCGATCATTGGTTGATCGGGAAATGATCTTTTCATTTTCGTTGCACAAAAAGAGGATTTCTTCACTAAAAAAATTATCAATGTGAATGGGGAATCTATTTCCTTAGTTTTTATGGCCTCTTAAAATGATGAAGACAACAAAAATGGTTATTCGATTTGTGCCCTGGTTTGCAAGTTACATCGATTTCTTTGTCTCATGGCTACAAGGGTTTTCAGATGAAATTCTTCATTTCTTCCTTTGTTCTTCACCTTTTCATTATGTTTTTCTTCTGAAATATTTTTGTTTCAATGTTATAAGTACTTGGTAGAGTTGGTTTAGTGCATCAATGGTGGTTTGGATGTCTAGAGAAAATTGACCAGAGTTTCGGTAGGGTGTGGAGATGAAACAGAGGTGCAAAAATGTCTAAGTTTGGATTTTATGCATTCAAAAAGAAATCATGAGGGATGGGTGAATTTTTGTGTCCCTAATTTTTCTTTAGCTAAAGGGATGTGAAATCCCCATTGCACCTCATCATGATGACACTTGGTGATATTTGATTGGTGAGCATTTGAGGGAGAGAGCTTGAGGGAAGCACCAAGGGGATGAGTTTTGAGGGCGTATGGAGAACTAGAAGGCAGAGCTAGGGATGGGAACATTTTAATTTCCCTAATGTACCTTTAGCTAAAGGGATGAAAGGGACATCAGTTTCCACTTCGCACTAGGTTGCGACACTTGATGATCATCTGTGTAGTGAGAGGAATGGCTCTAACTAGCTCCTGGGGGCTGAATTGGCAATGTAGAGGGTTGCGTTGGTGACTTGGGGGCCAAAAAGGGCTGGACACATTTTACTGTCCCTTATGTCCCTTTTCTAAAGGGATGAAAGGACATGAAATCCTACCAGGCTCCTAGAGCTGACACATGTCCACTTCAAAAATTGGCTAACTGAGAACTCTTACCCTGAGAGTGAACTTGTGAAGGCCGTATCTGGAGTTCCCAATGGAATGTTTTGAAATTTTTAAATGATTTTAACTATAAATGTCCTTCTAAATCTAATTTTGGGAGTCTCAAATCTTGTTTCATCCATTTGATCCCTAAAAATATGTTTTTTTTTGCTATATGACTGAATTTAGAAAAACTAGATGTAAACATATTGCACCTAGGTTTTGTGAAAAATATGATTCCACAATATTATAGTTATCTTAATTATATTTCCATTGATATATATTTTTAGCTCCTAAATCCTTATAGAAAATTGGAATTGCTTCCGAAGCTCATCTTTTTAAATTGAGGGAGAAATTTACATGGACCTACCCCAAAACTTCCAAATATTTCCTAAATATTCCAAAATATAAGGTTCTTTTCACTTGTGTATCCAATGAATTTTTATCCTCTATTCCCTCTCTAGGAGGTGCACTAGACGAGAAGGGTGTATCCCTTCCTAAAACTCTCAAAATGACGCTCTTCACAAACTCCTAAAATCACTTAGGGGAAAATTAAATCACCTAGGAAATTGGATGGACATCAAATCAAGGACAATTACATGGTCTAAAAGGCTTGGTGTTAATGAAGGGTTGGGGTGTCTTGAAAGATAAAATTTGAAAAATTTGACATAGGGATATCATGCTTGAAAATTTGAAATTTTCTGTTGCAAAATGATCCAAAATTATTCCATTTTTGATCTTGGTTTTAACATTTTTTTAGCTTTTTCGTAACTTAGAACTTAATATTGCCTCTTATATCGATGTTCCACCACTCCTTAATAATTTTTCAAGCTCTAGGATGAGTGGTCCACATCTTCTCAAATATAAAGGGTCTACCTTTACTTTGCACCATCTCCCCAACGCTGAGAAGAATCATATTATGGTCAAAACCAACACAAACAAGAGAGGATAAAGAATATTATTGCTCCTAAATCCATTGATAATTAACCAAAAACCTATCGAGTCTAATTTGGATGAGATCTTCACACTTGAGCTCAAGATCCAACAGATCATTCCAATTTATAAAGTTGGCCAAGTCCTCCATACTATTAGTATAAGAGATAATGCCACCTTTTTTCAGAGGGAATCATGGGTGTATTAAATTCACCCCTTATAACCCAATTTAAATCCTTAGAAAACCTTCTAAATCCAAACATTTCCTCCCAAAGCTCACGTCTTCCAATGATTGAATTAGGAGCATAGACATTAGATAAGATGAATTGTTTTTGAACTTAAAACTATGAAGTAGATGGCAATATGATGTTGAATGACATGTAAAGGAAACCCCTCTAGAAAATTCACATTCCAAAGACATAGAAAACCTCCAGAGGCCCCCACTAAAGATTGATAATGAAACCCAACCTCTTTCCAAAAAGATTTATGAAACTCTTCCATCCTAGCAGTATTCATCTTAGTTTCTTGTAACATCATAATATCCAGTTTATTGTTTTTCCTAAATTTTGAGAGAATCCTATGCTTATTAGGATTGTTTAAACACCTAATGTTCCAAGAGAAAAATATCATTTATCAAGGTTTGATTTGAGGCTTATCGAAAAAAGTCTTTGATTTCCTTCCATGAACTCCTTCTTGGAGGATCTTTCACACTTTTCCTTTTCTGATGGCCTTCTTGGAGAAGCTTTGTTTCCACCAACATCCACTTTGGAAATGGCCCTCTCATCCTAGGAGTGGATTTCCATTTTGGTGTTAATTTGGGGCTTTTATTAGCAACAACCAAGGTTGAACAAGGGAACTCGTCACTTTTAAGATTTTAGACTCCACTTCCTTAGTGCTTATAGAGGAAGTCTTCAACTCTTCATCCTCAGTATGGGAATCCTCTAGATGAGAAGGTGAATCAATAAGGGTTAAACCCTCTGACCCCTCCTCCTTATTTGAATTGATATCTCTTTATAAATATTCATCCATTGTAGGAATACCCTCAAGATAAGGTGCCGACATATTTAACTTGTGACTGATCTCCAAAGACAAATATTCTTGTCTTTGGGAAAAGAAACTAGAATCCAAAGTATCAAGCACCATAGATCCTATAATACTATTTTATTATAAAGAAACATTTTCCACCAATCCATCCTTTATTTCTATTTCTAGTACTACTTCCCTTTTGTTGTACCCGCTTAATTGTCAGGCATTTCAACTACCTCCACAATAGGAGTGACCTATTCCTCAACAATATTATATCCCAAAGGAGGTTTGGGAATAGGTGCCCATGGAAAGACCTTTTAGAAGGGCCACCCTCAACATTATCTTCAAAAACACCTTTACCCTTCGGGTCATCCCTAGGGTCCCCTTTCCATTTGAGTTGTGCCTTAACAACAACCACCTCTTTAGTTTTTGGGAAAGTTTTGGAATTATGGCCCATTTTGAAGCATGAGAAGCACATGAAGGGAGCCATCTCATAATCAATCTTCTAAACATGAGCACCCCATTTAGAATTTAGGGTGATGCTTATAAGAAGTTTGGTATCCAGAATCACATTAATGCAGAAATGAACATATAACAACCGAGACATAACACTAATAACTAGATCAATAATGACTAATGATCTAATAACATTAGATATACCATTAATAATATTGAGGTCTCAATGTTCCAGAGGTAAAATCAAGAGCCTAACCTAGAACGGATATTCCTTAATATTATTTTCAATCAGATTGAATCCTAGTTTCCATTTTTGGACAAGCACAATGGCCCGACCCATAAACTAGGGACCTCCTCCTAAGATATCCATCAAGTATTCCTTAAAAGAAAGGGAAACCACAAAGAAAGAGTTGGCATAGGAAAAAATGTCCATAGCACCTTTGGGTGACCATTCTGCAAGCCATTTCCTAAACTCATCAATATTGGGTCTACTTCCTGGGATTTTGGTGAGAATGGTGTTACTCATATTATAGAAAACCCTCTCAGCAACCTTATCTAGAATGTCCAAAGAAATACCATTAATGTTTCAAATGGGTTTAAGGTTAAAATTAGATACCTACGTAGGTTTCCTCCTTGAAACCATCTTGGCCCATGTGACTACAGTCGACTTGTCACCCACTTTGTCTCTTTCTACCGTAAAGGTTACATCATTCCTTCTCTCATGTGGATCAAAGACCGGAACCCCTAAACCTAGACCAAAACCCTTTCCCATTCCTCCCCGATTCAAAAAAACTAGTTCCGCTTTTATTGCAAGAGTTGTGTTTCATCTTGCACATTTGCTTTCTTTTTTTTCGCTACACTTATTATTATTATTTTTCTCTTCCTCCTCATGTTTCATTTTTTCCTCCGCCTCTTCCTTTTTCTCATCTTCTACTTATTTTATTTTTGTAATTATTATTTATCTCATCCATTTGCAAATAAATCTTGTACTTCTTCTTTTTGAAGAGTGTCATTTATAGTTTCCCCTTCTTGTATTCAACCTCTTTTCTTGTTGTTCCTTGTCTTTGATGGTTATGTAGGTTATACAATCTATTTTGGATTTGGTTGTGCACTTGAGATTGTGGATTTTGTTTGAATTTCATAGACTACACAATTGTTTCTTTTTATGTTATAACTATTAGAGAAGTACTTAATTATTGAGGAAATAGAGAAGGAGAAGGTGTAGTCACCATTTGTTGCACCACATTTTTGGGATTGTGATTTTTACTCGAAATAAGTTTTGAATTTAACCCTCATTTTTGCACATTCCTATATTTCTTGCACTACTTTCCTCTTTGCATGTTTTGAAACGATTGTTGAGATATTTATTCTTGGTGAGATAATTCCTTCTACTCATATTGAATCCCTAACCTAAGAGCTTTGTATCTCCTTACAAAGGTGTTCTATACACTAGTTTGTATGGGCTTGTATTTTCTCTTCTTAGCTTACACTAAGCTCCACACTTAGGTGAAATAAATTCAATTGGAAAAAAATACATCATAATTAAATTAAATTATAATATCATAAAGTTTAGGACCTTCATATTCCTCTTCTTGGAAAAAATATGGAATTTATTATGAAATTTTTCATTACAATACCAAGAGGTGAATGGAGAATTGGAGGAACAATGGAACGTTCCCTATTGGCCTTCAAAATTTGACTTGACCTTTTTTATTTTTACTATGGGTGATTTAGAAAATAGGGGAATAGAGGGAATGAGGGAATAGTTCCCTCTATTCTTTCTTAGGCTAACATAATTGAGTCGTACACTTTTTCCTTTATATTATGGTGAATTAGGGTTTTGGAGGAACGAAAAAACAATAAAATAGTTATGTGAGTTCCTCCATCAAATGGAATATATGATCCTTACAATTTTTCCTTTGTTGGATTATTGGGTAAAGAAGAGAAACATGGTATTGACAAAACATGATAACTACTCTAGGATTTATGTTTGGTCTTGATTCATCTAACAATCATTAATGACAAGTATGTGGGTTATGGAAGGAGCAATGGAACTATTCCCACGATTCGCAAAATGTTGACTTAATTGACTGTGCCCTCTCTTCTCATGCGGTATTTATAGATACACGGGAAATTGAATTAAAAATGTTTCCCTTGGTTCCAAAGAAACCCAAATTTACCGATTTCAATGACCATTTTGAATAAGGAAGAGAAGTGGGGAATAATTTGAATAAAGGAATAGTTCCACCTATTCCTCATAATATCGAGTTTTCCCTATTTTCCCCAAAACTTGTAAATTGTCATCCTCTTATTAGACAAAGTGAGGCCCAATAATAGGATGAAAACATGACCAAAGCATGAGGATTTTTCCCATGACTTGAAAAATATCTACAAACCATTGATCACGAAATATGTTTTCATGAGGAGTCTTGATCACTCCAACATCAAAATGACTCTATTTTTCTCAAGTTTTTCCTAACTTCAATTTATTCCAAAACATTCCATAAAATTCCTTAGCTACATTCATAACTCTCCTATACAACTCCTAGATGGCTTGAGTCTTCCCTATTAGCTTCCAAAGGGTATACATATGTTGTAAATGGCTAAAAATGGCCCTTTCAAGGCCTCTGGGGAAAGTTGTTTCTCCTTGAAACTCAGTGACTTCTCCAATCACCTTAGGCATTCATCCCCGCACATCAAACAGATTTGGAAATATTTTTAGTATGTTCCTCGGGCCAAAATGAGAATGAAGCGAGGATAGGATAGCATGAGGAAATGTTCACGGTGACTAGGAGAGGATTTGTCAAGTGGGGGTTGGTTTTCATGGCCATTTTTTCAAATTTTCACGCTATACATTTAGCATGATAAAAACTACTCTATCTTGGGGAAATTATACCATAAGGGGTAATGAAGAACCTTATGTATCTCATGGGTAAGTAGATAAATACTTTGAAATTTGAGAAATAGAGTCATTTATTCACGAATGACACAAGAAAATGATAAACACAAGGAGAAAACTGAAGCAAACACACCAAAAAGAAAGGGAAACACACAAAACGTGGAAGGAAAACACACAACATAAGGGAAAAATATGATAAAATACCCTAAATCACCTATGGTACATGGTTGGGGATAACCATCCTTACTGGTTGTAGAGCTTCAGATGTTGACCTCTACGAGGTAATCTGTATTGGGGTATCGTCAACGTAAACAAGATATGAGGTGTTTTCTCGTAGAAATGTCTAATTGTAGACACAAAATCCCACACTTTGGGTATCTATTGAGTCTTGACCACGTAATACTAGTCATATGATTCATAAGTTAGAAAATTACTAATTGACCCATGTCTTTGGCCATCTTTACTTGCTTTCTATTGCCACTTTTAATCTTACACGCCTTCTTGCATAGTTTGAAATTTGAGCCTTAGTTTCTTTGAGTCTAGACACTAGTGCTGGTGCCCCCATCCCCTCCGGGTGCCTTTGATCTCTTTATACTTTACATCCATACTTTGGGTCCTTTCTAGCCGATTGGACATCTTATCTTTTTGGTAGTTGACCTTTTCGAGGTTAATTACGAAATTCAAGAAAAAGAATCATATAAATATAGAGTTATGTGACAATAATAAGTTCATAAGCACTAAAAATTAGCTATCACCACCTAAGGTTGCTATTCAAACATCCATTCTAGCTCCATACAAGGGCACACAAGACTCGCATTCTTATACATACACTTCATAGAATAGGAAATTAATTCTTTCATGCATACATATATCTACATTTTTTACATCTAGCTACTTGCTCGCTATCAAGTGAGACACACACAAGAACCACCTAGGGCACTATTCCACACATACACAAAACTAAATTGGGTCTAAAATGTAGTGTAACACTCAATCGTAAGATCACTTGTTTGAAAGTTGAGGATAGTATGACCTCCCATTTACATTTTTTTTGGGATTTGATGCACTTTTGAGGTTTTTATAGGTCATTTATTCATTTTAGGTTATTAGAAACATCAACATTCATTTTGTTACATACTAGTGACAAGAAGCGAAGGACAAAAAACATCTCATGACCATCCAAAGATGGTTTTTTGAGGTTTTGAGTAGTCACAAGTGCCCATAACAGTCTCTGTGCAATGTACTGTAGATGCCCTGGGATCTAAGTAGATCTTGTGGTCACACAATTTTTGGGGCTATGTGCTACACTTCTCCCTCTTTTTCATCAATTCTTCACTTCAAAGCACAACCCATAATTATTTGTAAATCAGATAAGTCTTTTTATCTCTTCTTTATAACTAGGGTTTCATAATTGCTAGCTTAATTTTCTTGGGTCAAATTATGTACTTAATTTCTTATTCATTTACAAATACATTTCAATCATATTTAGGCATTTATAAAATCCTATATTTTCTTAATCATTGATCTTGAAGGGGGAAATCAAAAGAGAGTCAAACTTTTCACGGCTTCCTTTGGGCTCTCTCCTCTTGTTATAGAGTAAGACAAGGACTCCAATCTAAAAATTTATATCATGTGTCTTTTGATAAAATATCCTCTTCACATTTGATTTGTGTTTCCTTAGTACATAAAATGCTACCAATTTATCTTCTTCCAATTTCTCTAAGTAATAAATCCATTTATCAAGAGCATCTTAGTATTATCCATTTTCTATTGCCTTCACCAGTTTTGAGGAAGGTAAATATAAAGAAATTAGGATATGAGATTCAAGTCCATATGTAATTTGGAAAGGATAAGTGTCAATATCCCTCTTGGGAATTATCTGTTTAGACCAAAATGCACCATATAGTTTCTTATGCCAATCCCTTTGATTAACATCCACTAGTTTTCAAAAAATAGTTAAAATATTTTGATTACTTGACTCCGTCTGGCCATTACCTTTGTTGGTCCGAAAATATGTCGGGTGGGCAGATCTATGGATAGATAGGCCAACAGTGTGCAGGGCATAGCCCCTCTTTGAGATAGTAAAGTGAAACTGGTTTATTGCTATTCTACCAAAGTAGGAACCATGAAAGTCCTACAAGTATTCTACCTCAAGGGTTTGAGATCTCATCCCAGAGAGCCGGGATGAAGAAAGAAAGGAATGAAGGAAGGAATGGAAGAAAGATGGATCTAAAGGGAGAAAAGAAATGAATTCCAAAGTAGAAAGGTTAGAGGGTTTATGTTTTGGGCTGGTAGTAAATAGAGCCAAACTTACTCACATAAACAAATAAAGCAATACTTGATAAACAAAATGACAAAAGTAGATATGAATCTAACAGAATAAACACACAGATCTAACGTAAGAAAGATCTAATGCATATAACACATGTATTCAACACAAAGTCTCAATATTTGTATTAATGTTTTCTTCTGTTACAAGAAAGCTCAAAGTCTTTCTCTCCTCACTTCTATTTTTCATACAAGATTGTCCACACCTTTGAATACTACAAGTATCCAAGTATTTATAGAAGGAGAAGGAGAAAGAAGACAAAAAGGAGCCAACAACTTATTTACAAAATATCTAAAAGTCAAATGTTGACTTTGGGGCAATTTTGTGGATGATAACATCCCATGGTGCAACATGGATGATGTCATCACATGTGCCAACATACTTTTAAATATTTTTACAAAAATGGGATTTATCCCAGGAGGAGGAAGCTTATTCATCATCATCCCTTTGCTCGAATGGAGTGTCTTGTTTCTGCTCTGGAGAGGTGATATGATATTGAGCTCGATACTCCATAAACTTGCTGATCATCTTCTAAAGTTGATCATGATCGGGACCCTTTGTGTGGTCTCTCGATGACTTCACAAGTTTCTCATTCATCTCTGAGCCTATCAGGGAGCTTGAAGTATTTGTTGCCTACCTCTATCAAGTACCGATGAAATCACGGCAAGCCAGAAGGTTGTTAATAGATTCTCGGTCAAAAGTGACCTCTGGCATCAAACCTTGTGATGTAATTCCCTTGAAAAGCTGAATAGTATCATTTGCTTCTCTCAAGGTGAACGATGCGCTAAGCAACCCTGGAGACATCCTCAAGACAATCTGCTCCATTTGATGTTTCACATCTAGGGCTTCCTCCTTGATTTTGTCTATCTTTTCTAGGACAAACTCCATTTGATCAACCCGATAGTCTAAAGTGACAAGCACTTTGTTGTGTGCTCGCGGGTGATCAATGACGCTGAATTTTAACAAGTCATCGGTTGGGCAGTCAACCATTTTCTGGAATGTCTCGTGTTGTAACCTGGCATGGTCCAACTCTTGAAGATGGGTCCTGCTATTTCCTGGAGTTCATTGTTTGCCTTATCTATACTTTGGTAGAGGCCTGTGAACTTCGTGATTACTTCCTCACTTTGTCTCGAGGATCTACTCTCTCCAGGAGGACACTGTTGCACCTTGTTCACCAATCTTGGTGTATTCATTTATCTTTCTCGACTAAGGACTTCAGGAGTTTTGGTGGCAGCTATAGGAGGTGCATTGCCCATTCTTTGCAGAGCTTGGAGAAGATGTTCATTTTGTTCCTTTAACATTCTCTTCTTCTCCTTTGCTTCTTGCAGTTTCTTGCAAAGGGCATCCATGGATGACAAGGCCTCTCCTTGCAAGCTCTCTGATGATGTTCCCATTATGACCTGGGTCACTATAAAATCTATAGGAGATAGATCTTCTTTCTTCTTTATGGGATCGGGTAGGCTATCTCCATAACCCTTTCACCTGAAACACTTTTTGAGAAGCGAGTTATCAATTTTTGCTTCTTTGGTCCTTTAGTTGGGATGATGGAGAAGTCCATGGGTGTAATGGGGACTTTCCTCTTGTGTTGGCTTAGGTGGTCTGAGATCTAACTTGGACTTATGGGAGTGGGACCAGAGGACGAAGAAGAAACATGGGTGGAAGGAAGAACAACTGTAGTGGACATGGGGAAGTGTGTTGAGACACTTGGTGGCAGCATGGAGAAAGGGGCCGACACACCAACGCTCATGGGATTAGGAGTCACTACAAGAGAGGAGGCCATGGGGGTGGAAGGGATCTGTAAGGTGAGGGAAGAAATGTTGGGGGACAGATCCACAAGGGAAGAGAAGATGGAGGAAGAGGGAGAGGGAAAGGAAGAAGATGGAGGAGAAGACACAACCAAAGGAGTGGTTGTTTGAGTGACATGAGGAGGGGAAGGAGGAGCGAGAGAGGGAATGGTTGGTACCTCGCTAGTTGTAGTTGTGAAAACATCCTGAGTGGATGTGTGTGCTTTGGAGCACTTACCACTTCTTCTTCTCCTAGGGACACTAAGTCCACAACTTGCTCTTCTGCGGTAGTAGGAGGGCTTTCAGGAGCTTTCTCTTGAGCAGTGCTTGCCTCTCCCACTTTATCTTTCCCTTTGCCTTTAGGCAAGTGTTCTGGCCTGGTGGGTGCATTTCAGGGGAGATGTGGTAAAATCTACCCCAAGATAGATGATACCATTTTTCTTACACCAATGCTCTAGGTGCAAAGTAGGTTGAACCCTTTCTTGGATGGTCTGGGGCACTTTGTTCCTGTCAATATCTATGAATGACCAATCATCCCCATCCGTGTCTAGGTAAACTTGATCAATTTCTTGATTAGTTTCTAGGAAATCCTTTGGGATGATGGCCATGCCATATTGAATGATCTCTGCCAGGGGCAGGGAGTGATCCTTTCATTTGAGTTCGACTTCATGATTTAAGTCGATGTAGATATCCTCGATCTGAGGAACATGGATAGGATCAATCTTTTCCCTTAGAAGGCAACCACGAGGATCGAAGGTTGGCCTTGCAAGAAATTATGCTTCAAATTGAGCAATTCAAGATCTGCATACATCTCCCGAGCTTTACTTTGTGAGGGGCACGTGTACCTACCTACTATTGAGGGGGAATGGAGTTCCTCCCTTCTTCCTCTTCATACACTTCTCGTGATAGGTGATAAGCTGCCTTGATAGCTCCAGAAGGATTAGTTTAGGCCCGCATATCTCGGCAATCTTGTGGGTTCTCCTAAGAAGTTGGCAGCTCTGAGATAGGTAAAGGTGGGGAATTGTGTAAACAATGCTCCCCACTTCATTGTGGTGGTGATCACACTTTTTCTTGTCTAACCATGAGTCATGTTGGGCCTCAAGAGGTAGATGATGCCATAGAAGAAGACATCATTGATCTTTGAACTGAGCTATGTTGTTCTCGAGCCTCAACTCTGGATAGTATTTGTATATTTTGACCTAGGGCCATACCCCATACTGATTCAACCCTAGGTAGTCTCTCTCTAAGGTAGCTACATATACTACATAGGAGTTCATATAGAACCTCCCAGTTGTTGAAAGTTGTTAAAGTTGTTTACGAGATCGTATCACTGATAATCTGCCTCACCAAAATGCTGATCGGGAACATTCTTATTCATTGTTTCCAAATACCTAAGCATCCACTTGTGAAAGTAATGGGCATCAGGGAGCCCATGTACTCTACTTAGGAAGGTGATCGTGTCACTCAGCTCTTTTGAAAAATCACTGCGATGAATGACTTGGGGCCACCTGCTCGCCACCTTTTTATTCTTGAGGTATACCTCATTCATCATCTGCATGCACTTGTCCTCATTATCGGTCCAAGTCTTCATGCAGTCTTCTTGACTTACTGCCACAAAATGTCTGTGGTGGGGGATGCCCAAGATAATTTCAAAGTGTCGGGATGTGAGGTTGATTATCACTTTTCCCTCCTCATTTTTGACACATCTTGTGTCCTTGTTGTAACAATGGCCCACCAACATGATGAATTCATTATTAATCATGCTCACTGGGAGCCCTGCAGCAAAGTGTAGACCATTGCCAACCAATTTATCCATCCATGGGCTACCTGTGACCTTCTTGGTTCTGGCCCAAAAGTCATCCATGTCTATATGCCCAAGTTCTGAATCTCTGATATCGAGATCGCACTCTGCAAGTGAGTCAGGCATCTTGACCTTTTGGTATTTATACTTCATTTCTTGCTCCATCAACTTGGCTTTTCCTTTGGACTTGGTTGGCTTCTTACTCGATGAAGACATAAGTGCACTCGAGGATTGTTGTTGCTCTGCAAGAAGAATCAGAGAGTTCCAACGTAGAAGGGCCATGTTAGCCATCAAGTTGTCCATAAAAGCTTTGTAAAATGAAAAATTATCAACTTATGAGCCTCTGGGCACAAGGCGCATCCTTACTTGTAGGCTACAAGGGCTTTGAAAAGCAAGGTGCACTTTTAGGGAGTGTTACGGGGAGAAAGTAGTGCCAAAAGGGGCATGGGGCTGGAAAGGCTACACACAACATTTAGATGTTGATGTCACAGATGTTGCGCCAGTGCATAGTAAGTGCTTTAACTGGGCACAGATTTGTTTGGTGTAGCAGGGTCTCAGGGTGTGCCATTGGCACAAATGTAGAAGATGTAACACAAAGGTCAAGTGTGCCAAGGGGTTTAGTTTTGCGGCGTGGAAAGGGTTTACACAACATGCAGTGTTGTTGTAGTTGCCTTAGCGCCAATGCTTGTGCTTTGGGAATTTTTAATGTTTTATAAGGTGTGGGAAAGGCTTATGTTGCATGTAGGGACAATGTGCACCTATGGCGCGATTGTTTTTGATGTAACATGAATGAAGATTGCACTACCAAGAAAAAAATAGTGGTTGTTTGCTCTATTTTATGATTTTCACTCTTTTGGCTTAGACTTTGATGTCTAGGAGGGAAAACCTAGCAAGGCAGGGAGTAAGGGACAAATGGGTTTTGGCTCATTTTGTGGCAGAGCCTTCCAGATTTGTAGATCTGGAAGGAGGAGAAGGGGTTTTGTAGTTGAGTACTTGGGTTTGCAAATGGTGTTATCCCTTTCTTCTAGATTCATTTCCTTTATCACATAACCCTATTCTCCTAACTTTGACATAAAAACCACAAAGACCACAAAAACAATAACGAGGATGGCAGGAACCACTTACCCGGTATAAATAATGATGAAGGGATGAGGTGGGGTCCACGAACATGATGAATGGCACGCGTGGGATGACAGGATAATGACAGTGCAAAGGAATAATTTTCACGATTTTCAACTTGTGAAAATGATAGGTTCAATGTGCATATATATATAAAAGTCCGCATTTAATGCGCCAACCACTTTTTCCTTTAGCGCACTGGGAAGGACGTCGACATGGAGGAGATTGCACCTAGGCGCGGGTTTGGATGTGTCGACATCACCTTTCCAATGCGCATGGTGCAATTTGGGAAGTGTAATCAGGATGATGGGTGCGCTTTGGCGCACCTTTGGGAGGCACAACATTTGGAGTGTTGACACTCCAGGAAGTGCACCAAAGGCAAAGATGGGCATAGTTTTGCAAGATGTTGCAACAATGGTTCTTGCGCCCACCCAAATTTTTTGAAAATGACCAAGTTCTTAAAATTTGATTTTATGGAAGGGAGTTCTAGGCCATTCAGAACATTAATAGACCTTATCAGGGGACCGAAATGGAATTTTGGTATGGTTACCTGCAAAATTTCCCTTGTCAATTTTACAGGATAACAACCTTGTGGAGAGTAATTAATAGAGTAAGATAGTGAAATACCATGGTTATAGAAAATTTCCATCAACTCACAAGAAGAGAAGTAAACAAAATTTTCCACCACTATTTTGTTTGGTACCCCAATCTTGACAATGATATGCTCCTTTAAGAAATTGCATCTTGTTTAAGAGTTTTCATGATTGGTTGGAATAACCTCCACCCAATTTGTGAAGTAATCAGTAGCATTGAGGAAATACATATGCCTACACTAGAGTGTAGGTTCAATACACCAATGTAATCAAAACTCCTTTGTTAAAAAGACTCCTCAATGATCATAGGCCTCAGAGATAAAACAAAAGCCTTGGTTTTCCTACAAATTGTTGACACGGATCACATTTCCCCACCCATTTGTGTGCATCTCAAAAGAGGGTAGGCAATAACAACCACCTCTAAATATTTTTTGGGTTGTTACCATTGCTGAGAAATGACCTATGCATGTTTAAATGGTATGCCTTGAAAATATTCTTTTGTTGTTCTTCCTCAATGCACCTTAGGAAAGTTCCATCTAGTCCTTTATTATATAATATGTTCTCCCAAATAATATTTTTGTTGCTTTGAGATGGAGAGTAAATATTTTATTATAATCTAGGCCTGGAGGGAAATCATGATAGGTCATAAATATGTTATGTCTTTGTGCGAGGTTAGTGGTGCTTACAAAGAGCATGAGAGGAAGGTCCTTAATCAAACACCCGTAATAGTTGGAAAAATATTCCCATTCTTCCTAGGTAAGGAGTTTACATAAGAAATATCCTCATACCAATTTAGAAGGCCTAATGTCAAGGTCATATTCTTGCACTTTTGACACCCAATTATCTCTCTTTATATCGGGGTCTTGTTGCATCAAAATAGATTTAATATCCGAGCTAGGGACCGTGATAATAGTATGAGAGTTCGGGAGGTAAAACCTAAAATTATAAAAATATCTAACCTTTGCATATATGTGTTTTTCATGTTATGAATAGTTAATCTCACATGCCTTTAAAGGATTACTCATGAATTCAATGGGTGACTGAAATTTATCCTCATTTTCTTAAACAAGGAAAACTGAAATGGTATGTTTTGAAGCATAACAATACACAATGAACTCTTTATTGAAATCTAGATGGAACAAAGTAGGTGATTTTACAATAAAAACTTTGATAGACTCAAAATATTCCTTCCCTTATTTACTCCATTTGAAATATTCCTTGGGTTTCATCATATGGATGATTTCTTTTGTAAGCTCGGCAAAGTATGGAACAAAACTTCTTAAGAAATTTTCTTTTTGAAGAAAGAGTGCACACCTAGCTTACTCGTGGGTAGAGAAAATATTTGGATGGATTCTACCCTTTCCAAATCTATCTTTGTACCTTCCTTTCTCACAATGTGACCAAGGATCTTCACTTCAATGTCTCTAAAGATTGACTTTGTATTGAGAGAAATGTGATGTCTTTTGCAACATGATCAAAACCTACTCTAGCTATTGCAAGTGTTATTCTCTCTCTTTTATAGTACATCATGAAATCAACTAGATACACTACTATGAATCTCCCCTTAAAATACTTGAAATCAAAATACATAGCCCTCTAAAAAGTGGCACTGCATTAATTAACCCAAAGGGCATATGGTGGTAAGTAAATTTGCCCCATGGAGTGGTGAAATCAGTCTTGAACTGATCTTCCTTACCAACTTCAATTTGGTTGTTTCGAGAGAATCCATCAAGCATATAAATTATTTATGAACCAATCACCACTTGTAGGATATGATCCATGACCAAAAAGGGGTAATTATCCTTTAGGGAAGCTTGATTTAAATTTCAGAAATCCACACAGATGCGGATTTTGAAATTATTCCTCTAGACTAGTACAATATTTGTTATCCAGGTTGAGTGATGGATATCAAAAATGATATGGGCATTGAGTAGTTTCTTGATCTCTTCTTTGATGGTCCTAATTTTTTTGGATTACACTATTTTTTTTATCGAAGGCCTTAACATCTGGTTTTAAAGGGATGGAGTGTTGCATTGATTGTGGTTGAAAGGATTTGAGATCATCATATGAATATGCAAGTACATCCAAATACTTCTTCAAAAAAATTAAGAATTTTTTTGTTCCTTAGGTGAATAAAATTTTCCTATGTTCACCATCCTTGGATGTTCACTTGTACCAATTTTTATTTCCTCTTATTCTAATGAAGATCTAGGTTGATCCTTGGCCTTACCATGGATAAATGTATCATGCTTGTCAAACAATTCCTCCAATGTCACTAGCCCCTTCAGAATTATGTTTCCTTTCAATTGGATTACTCCATCTTCATCTACTTGATCAATTGTGTTATTGTCACTATCATTTATGGTAATCTCCCATGGGAGTGAGTCACTTCCTTCAAAGTACATAGACCTGAAATATCTAGTCTTCTATAAGAAGGACAAAATCTACTTATCATCATTAAAAAATTTCAAGTTCTTTGATTTATCTGGCACACTTGGGAAAAAATCCATCTCCACCGAATATTTTTTTCCACTAAAGTTAGGATGTGGAATCATAAAAGAGGTGGATAATGCCAATGATTCATCCCTAAAATTTTGATCTTGAGGAACTACCTTGATATCAAATGCATAAAAATCCTTTAGGAAATCCCAAAATTTATTCCTATCATGATGGAGATGAGATTCCTTCACTTAGAATACATCTCTTACCTTTTTCATGATCAACTCAACATATCCTTTCACTATGATATTCTTGATTCCCATTTATTTGGTAGCTTGCAACCCAAGAAAAAAGGATTTATATTCAGCAATATTGTTGTTGTTAGAGATCTACAACTTTTAGGATAGAGGAAAAAATCTCCTTTTGGAGAAGACAAGAAAATATATGTACCTGAACATGTTTTTGAACAACTTCCATCAAATTCCATGCTCCAAATATTGTCGGGAATACCTATTAGTTTTCCTCAAAAATTGGAAGCTCTTTGTCTCATTTGGAACTCATGAGGTAGTTTGCATTGCCTCTTTACTTGAATGGAATTTTCATAAATTCCCTACTTTGGATCAGAATGTGTCCTCTAGGACCATCCAACTTCTTAGTTGTGTTTTCATCATAGGTTTGTTAAGGATCTTAATCATTTAATTTTTGATTGGTATCAAGGACAAAGATCATTCCATATGTATTTCACCTCCCATCTCCTAGAAAAATCTTCTATTGAGAAGCATCTCATAGGTAGTTGGCATATCTACCACTAGAATTTTTTTGTTTACTTAATTTTCTAGATAGGCCACAAAATAAATTTGTGCATATTTGATTCTCCCAACAAGTGGAACTTCATTTGTATCCATTGAATAACAATGAATGAATTCCCAAGAGAGACTTAAACCAAGATATTGAGCAACCTTAATGGGCATGAAACTATCGGATGCACTAGAATCAATAATGCAATTATGTAGACAATACCCATTAATCAATTGTAGACACAAAATCACACACTTGGGTACATTTCTAGTTCCTAGTCACATACCAATTTTCATATGATTCCTAAGTGATAAAACTAGTAATTGACAACTATCTTTGGCCTTTTTTCTTTGTTTCTAGTCTTCTTTATGGTATTGCACACCCTACATCCCAATCTGATATTCATTTCTTTATATTTCTTGAGTTTGGACACTAGCACCCAACCAAGACCCCAACACCAAGAACCCTTGTCCCCTCTCGGTGCCCCCGACCTCTTTGTATCTTGCTCGCCTCTATTAGGCCTCATTTATCTTTTGGGCATCTTGTTTTCTTATGGGTCTGATTTTTAGTTGTCAATTACAAAATTCAAACATGGTAATCATATAAATACAAAGGTATGTGACCATAATATAGGACCAAGGTCTAAGCATCTATTACTATCACCTAAGGTTGTATCCAAAGGCATTTCAAGATCATAAACACATCCATCTAGCTATCATTCAAGGGACAAGGTATTGCATTCTTCTTAATACACTTCATAGGAGGGGAAGTTCATTTTTTCCATGCACACATCTACTTACATCAATAAATCTAGAAATTTCTCGCTATCAAGTGTATTTTACACAAGAGCCACCTAGGGCATGATTCTACACACACATGTAGAACTGCATGGAGTCTAAAATGTAGAGTAATGCCCAGATCGTAAGTTCACTCAGTTGAGTGACATCCAAGGTCAGTATAACTCCCCATTTACATATTTTTATTTTTAGGATTTGGTGTTTTTTGGGGTTTTGTAGGTGCTATTTCTATTTGTAGGTTTCAGGAGAACTCAAAAATCAAATAGTGACATATAGGTGAATAATGAAGACATTTATCTAAAATCTCGTGACACTGTAAAATTCATATTTCGACTAGTTTAGTAGTCACAAGTGCCCTGGGAGTAGTATCTCGTGCACTTAGGCCCCCGACCCGGTTTGGTTTCCCCATTCTAGGTAGATCCAATGGTCACACAGTTTTCTAGGCATAGTAATGACATTTTCCTCCTCATGTCTATCATTTTCTAGTTCGACACAATCTAGGATCAATTGCAAAATCAACTAAGTACTTTATCCCTTCTCTTACACTTCGGGTTTCAAATTTAATTACTTATTTCTTAGGTCATATATGTACTTTATTGCTTTATCATTTCGTTATGACTCTCCAATATCCAGGTTTAATAAATATCACATTTTTGTTAAATCATTTGGTGAACCCATCTCATTCGAACGCTCTTGGGTATTTCTTTCATCACTTCTTTTATTTTTCAGATCCTCTCAGCATGGATATCTTCATCCATGATTTATTGCTATATCGATCGATTATTGAGCTAAAATTATTACTCTTTTGGCTACTAATCACATCCCTTCTACTATTCATATGGACATAGTTTAGCAGAAATTTGTGGATGCATTTTCTCAGTAGCTTAATTTTTCATCTAATATGGTGACAATCTTTCTTTTAATGACAATGATCCTCCTCTTTATATACCAAGTATGCATCCATAGATTGGGTGCTAAGCAAACTTTAGTTGACCATGGATTTGAGCTCAATCTTTATCCTTTATCATTCATTCATAATATAGGTCTTTTCGTAGCTAATCTAAACCCAACATTTATTTCTCTTTGGGAATATAATTCTCCTACGCATCCATGTATTGGCACTATTGTTTTTCTGTCACGGTTGGGCCAAAAATAGTTCTTACTGATGTTCATTTTTATTGATTTCCTAGTTTCATATATATAAATTATCGGAGAGATTTACACATGAATATAATAATAATCACTTTTATTTCATACATTACATTACATAGGGCTATTAAATAGCCAAGAAGGTAGGTAACAAAACATCCTATAAAATAGGATGTATTACAAACAATAAACCCATTAATAGTGATACGGGTATAACCACAAAATATATTGTTATTATAACAATATATTCTACTAACAAACTAGTAAGTACTAATTTACCAAACGGTAAATAACCCTCAATATTCATGTGAACATTAATATTCCTAATATCCCCCTTAATGTTTACATGGTAGTAAAAGAATTTTCACACTTCCTCTGCATTGCCACCTCTGCGTGATCATGATCTTGGCACACACACGAACTGAAGGTAGAAGAAGGAACACATAAACTTATTATCGGCCATGCATTTTCAGAACACATATAACCAATGAGGATAGGAACATGCTTATGAAATCATCTGCTTATCAACCAGTCACTCTAGGGAACACATCTAACCTAGTAGTGTGGGAACTCAAGCAAGAACACATTTGAACAACCTTCAATGGTTTTCCAGAGGCTAACCACAAACCTAGGTATGAATAGGAACACATCTGACTATTCAACCTCTTCAAGACTCATGATGTTGCATTTCATTGTGTTATTTTCTCTTCACTATGTTTTTGCATAGGGGAAATAGGAATAGCCACATACCAGTGAACAGGAATGAACTTTTGTTCTTATTTTTCAATTCACACTAAAAACCACACCAAACTAAAATTCTGAAATCAAACATGTTGCATGCTAAAATAAGGCACACCACACATGTGCCACCAAATCAGTGAAGCGGCCCCATCGTTGGCGACTGATGAGAGGTCATTGATTGACCTCCAACCTTCAATGCTTCCATCCTCCAGTATATGAAGCTACTACCTCAACGAAATTAGATCATGTCACTCAATTGTTTCCACATTGTTTATTATATCTTCCCTCTGGCAATGTGAAACAATTTATTTTTTGGACGTCGGGTAACACCGAAAATGCGTCCGTAACGAAATTTTTGTAATTTTTAAATTTTTAAATTTTTTGACACTTTTGACTTTTACTATAACGATAGACAATTGACACACATACTATTTTTGATAATAAAATACTACGATGATAATTTAACAAAATGACGACTATGATACAAAGGAAATTGCTTTATACTAAATTAACCTAAGTACCCCCTCCTTTCTTTATATATAAAAACCACTTAAATTTTTTTACCATGTGTTAAATTTTTAAGCGGTGGGTTGTAGAGCATATGTGCAAGGTTTTCCTTCAATTTTAAGTTGATTTTGAGCACTTATGTAACTACAAAATGGAAATAATAGCACAAACTCCAAACTTACTCTCAGATGTGGTTGATGTATATTGCTGGAAAATGCAAATAGGAGAGAGTTGTAGAAAGCAATCAATACCGATTTAGACTGAGTGCTATATTGGTATGTCTCGATCTATTTTGGTAAATCGGACCATATGCAAAACTCAATATACACAACTGAATTTATCTATTTTTAAATATATCTCCTCAGCTATATGCATGGGAAATTTCAAATTTTATATGACATTCTTCTTAGGGCACAAAGGAGAAATAAATATCAAGTTTTTGGTCTTCTTTTGACATTCTACCAACACCAGAAAGCTTTGAAATTAATATCGGTGGGTGAGATATCAGAACCAATCATTGAAATCTATTAATAAAGTAGATCATATGCATTGCAGTGTAGATGGATCATGTGAAGATGTCAATTTTCTTCCTTCAGACTGATATGAATACTTTCATGCTCAAATCAACAATCACACTAATAATTGCATGTAGTGGATCTAATGCTAGTGGAACGTCCCTGAAAGATGAGAATACGTTCTAGAGCAGAACATACATGGCTGGAGTGTAATATAATGCCAATGACCTAGACTTTGGAGAATATGGCACACACATATCCAGGTATCTCTCTGCAGAAATATAGAAGACATTATGCAGCGATCTTTTGCATGCAACACTCGGATAGGTAAATGTAGATCTCATAAAACATTGAGACTGCAAACACAACCCTCCTTTGATACACACATTGATTGACTTGTTGTGGTTTTAAATCCCAACACCTTGGGCTTGAAATAATGGCATGATAAAAAATAGGTGTGAACCGAACATGAGTAGATCTAATTAGGTTCTGCACATCTAACACAAATAATTTATTCTATAAACCAATTCCATAAGCATCCTTTATCATCAGCCAGGGAAGCCAAACAATGGAATGGATTTTCTCCCGTATAATCTCTTAGGTCTCCATTATCTCTCTGATACCAAATATAAATTATCAAAGAGATTTGCACATGAATATAATAATAATCACTCGTATTTCATACATTACATAGGGATATTAAATATCCAAGAAGGTAGGTAACAAAACATCCTATAAAATAGGATGTATTACAAACAATAAACCCGTTAATAGTGATATGGGTATAACCACAGAATATATTGTTATTATAACAATATATTCTACTAAAAAATATCTTACTAACAAACTAGTAAGTACTAATTTACCAAATGGTAAATCACCCACAATATTCATGTGAACATTAATATTCCTAACAATATAATTACTTACCTAACAGGCCATGACTTCATAAAATGCAAGCAGTACCTTCTATAGTTCACCAGTGCATCAAATTATTACATAAGGGCTTTGAAAATTCAATTTGCCTTGATAATTCCACATTCCAATATTTTAACTTAGATCCAACCACTACATTACCTATTCGATTTCTCGCTACTATCCATCTTTTTGCTGATCCATGACCCATGACTATCCATACAACTTGTCTCCATTCGAGGGAACCTTTTGTGCATTAGGACGTTGTTGCGCACCCGCTCTAACATCGGTCCCTCCTTCTACCAATGATATGGTGATTTATCAAAGCTTTTTCCATAAATCAACTGTCATACCATCTTCATTATCTTCTCATGAGCAATATGCATCTGCACTTCCTCCTTTCACATGCACCCTTTTCATGAATAATGCTTATTAGCCACACATTCCATTGATCCCACTTTCTATGAAACTATTTGCACATATGATGGCTTGGATCAGTGAGGATTCACGTTAGATGATCGTGTCCCTCCATCACATGCTCCTCATTTATATCATGGATATGTTTACATTATTACTTCTTATGGCCTCCAAGTATTTCATCTATCAATATATATCATACGCACTCCGCATTTTCACCACTTGCTCTTTGGAAATCTTGGATTTATTATATTGGCGGTACTTTAGATCTTGATCATATTGACATTTCATTCCCTATGCCCTTGGCTGCATGTTTATTTACAATGATTCATTTCTTGGTTATTCACAAAATATTACTCGTTGGTATGCACATGGATGTCCATTACCACCTTTCATTGATGAAGAATATGCAATGGGCATGTATAATCTACACCGCAATGGATCTTTGCATGATCAACCTCATACTATTGTTTACTAGTTATTTGATATCCCCATTCAGTTTTTACCATGACAATGATGATCTCTTAGATGATATTACTTGATACTTCTGCACATCATACACTTGGGGGCATCATGCTTATTCTCCCCTTCTAGTTTTTTTCTAGTATCTCACATTTCTACTATTTCACTTCATGCTTTGCATTTAGTATTTCACATGCACATCTTGATACACAGGCATCATCATTACCCAATAACACACTCTTGTGCTACGGTTCACACTTGACTGTTGAGGGCATACTAAATTCATGAACCTCACATCATACACACGACACATTTCACACTCGGGCGCATTCATGACACATATTTCTAGCACACATTCATCACAACACACTTCCAATGATGCACTCTAGTTCCACAGTTCATAGTCAACTGCTAAGGGTCTAAATCTGAAATGAACCTCACCACACACTCATTATCTATGGTCTATGATTTGTAGATCATATCTTTCTAGCACACACAATTAAAACCATTTCCTAATGATGCACTCTTATTCTATGGTTCATTCTCAAATACTGAGGGGGAATTTATAAATGAACCTCATCTCATGCATACTCATACACATTCACTCGAGGGGCATGTTGCTCCTATCACACTCATATTGCATATCATTCCATTTCTCTCACTCACAACATACTACACATATCTTTGTTTCATTTTTTTTCTTACTTATACTCACATGTTAGACTTTGTTTACTATGTTAGATAGATAGATTGTATGTCATTATCTTTTATATATACACATGCACATTCACTTGTCTTCTAGTTTTGAATGCATACTTTACACGGATCCTTTTATATAACATGGATGATTGACACTGTACCTATTACCAGTCCCACATTGGCTCTTGGGGGCATCTACTTTTGTACACACTACAAGTGTTATTGTTTCATTTTATACTATTTCCTATTCATACTAGCACACTACTATATCAGATCATACATGTTTTGACATAATTTTTATATTTCTAACATGCTAATGGGTGCTTCATGTGTAACATTTGTCTTGCATGAACTATTTTCTACCATGGTTTTGTTACTCTTTGCTTGTCACCATTTGCCATTATTTTCCTTTGTATGCCATTGTTTGCGGGCTTTTCCCTTTGTCTTATGTGCACATTGTATGCTTTTGGCCACTTCAGCCCTGATTTTCTTGCAACATTGTGAGTGATGTCCCATGTTTAAAACCCACTTTTCGTGGTCTACATTGTCTTCTATTTGTGTATTTGTCTTGTTTGCATTAACACATATTTTCCAGCCACTTTATTTACATGTGCCTTAGTTTCTACCCACACATGATTCACTCCCCTATAGGGAATTAATTTTAGATCAATGTTTGGTCCTCTCCTTTAGGTTGCATACTCCTAGTGATGTCACATGCACCCCAAACGAGGGGGCATACATTGGGTGAATCATTCACCCCATACAAGAATTCATAGTTATAGTAAAACATAGTTCAGTATAGAATCAACACATTCTATAGTCTCATAAATGACCTATAACCTAACTTGGGTTCCTCAAAGCATAGTACAAAAGCCAATGCCAAACTCTAGAAACTAGTGCTTGAGCGCTCCTAACCCTTCCCGGGCACTTATGACCAAGGATAGTTACAAAAAAATTCTCAGATTGGCATAATTTACATAGTAGTTTTCTCAGTACAGGAACATTCCTCCAACAATCAACATGCATGTTATCTCCTTTTCTATTTCGCATTGGATTGAACTGGACCAAATCAAACAAAGAAGGATCACACCATTTGTAGTGGTGTATAGATTTTGGGAAGAAATCAAAGGTTGGAGAATGACACTAGACCTTTCTCCTTATAATTATTATGTTGTGGTGTGAGATCAACAAAAAAACTTGCACTTGGCATGATATCACCCAAAAAACTCATTCTAGACATGAGATCGCCCAAAAAATCATTTTTCTACAACATTTTAAGGATATTTTCTATCATTTCACTCATCATAGATCAGGTGCACATGTTCCTTTTCACATTTTTACATACTTGGATCAAATATTTCACATATACACGACTTTGACATCTCTTTTTATCTTCTCTTTTGCAGGTTTGTCCTTTTGGGAAGAAACAGTCACATCATCAAGCATCAAGTGACATCGATAGCATGTACAACACGACATATACACATACACTTTCACTCCTAGGGTCACTTCCTCTTCTCTAGCTTCCACACTTCATTTTTTTCACTCCACATTTTTTCTTGTCTCCTCGACATGTCTTTCGCCATCAATCTACATGGTTATCAGGTACACATCTCTTATCTACTTTATGTTATTGAACATTCAATCAACAACATAAAGTGGGGAAAATGTAGAAACAAAATCGTGCGGTACATTTCTAGGTCCTAATCACATATCATTATTCATATGATTCATATGCGAGAAAACTAGTAATTTACAACTATCTTGGCCTTTTTTCTTTGTTTCTAGTCTTCTTTACGGTCTTACACACCCTACACCCCAATCTGCTTTCTTCATTTCTTTATCTTTGTTGACTTTGGACACTAGTTCCCAACTAAGACACCAATGCCCAGTGCCCTCATTTCTCCTGGGAGCCCCCGACCTCTTTGTATCTTACTTTCCTCTTTCAAGCATCATTTATCTTTTAGGAATCTTGTTTATATGGGTCGGCCTTTTAGTTGTCAATTACGAAAATTCAAACAAGGGAATCATATAAATACAAAGCTATGTGATCATAATAAAGGACCAAGCTCTAAGCATATATTACTATCACCTAAGGTTACATCCAAAGGCATTTCAAGAGCATCAAAGCATCCATCTAGCTATCATTCAAGGGATAAGGGACTACATTCTTCTACATACACTTCATAAGAGGGGAAGTTCATTTTTCCATGCACATATTTACTTACATTAATACATCTAGTTAATGCTCACTATCAAGTGCATAATGAACAAGATCCACCTAGGGCATGATTATACACACACATAGAACTACATGGAGTCTGAAATGTAGTGCAACTTCCGGATCATAAGTTGACTTAGTTGGGTGACCTCCAGGGTTAGTCTAACTCCCCATTTGCATCTTTTTATTTTTAAGATTTAATGTGTTTTGGGGTTTTATAGGTGCTCTTTATCTTTGTAGGTTTTAGGTGAACTTGATAATCAACCGATTATATACTGAGATGACTAACATAGACATTTAGTGAAAATATTTCGACACCTTTAGTAAAATTTAGATTTTGACCAGTTTCACAATCACAAGTGCCTAGAAGAAGTCTCGGGACCCATTCTAGGCGATTCGATAGTCACATAATTTTTTGGGCACAATAACGACAATTTCCTCCTATTTATTGATTTCACAGTTTGGCATAGTCTAGGATCAATTACGAAATCAACTAAGTACTTTATCCCTTCTCTTGCAATTAGGGTTTCAAATTTAATTACTTATTTCTTAGGTAAGATTTTTACTTTATTACGTTATCATTTTTGTCATTCGCAATATCTAGGGTTTAATAAATATCACATTTTTATTAAATCATCAACAAGGAAACATAAAAATGTTTAATTTTATCTGTAGATGATGGGGTAGAAGCTAAAATATTTTGGGATTTAAGTTGCTTGAGTGTGGGAAGTAAGCCCTTGGAATTCAATGACACACTAGATTTAGAACTTCCACCTTTGATAAATTTGACCAACGTATCAAATTATCCATGATGAATTTGCAAGTATTCTGATTCAGAGATGTAAACTTTGGCCCTTTTCACATGTTCAATAATATCAAAGATAGAGTAAGATCTCTCAAAAGCATAGAGAATACTAGGGATAGTTTGATTTGACCTAGAGGAAGTAGTTGGAGATTTTTCATTGCTCTTTTGATGTGTAGACATGGAAACATAATTTTTAAAAAATTGGAATTACCCGACTTAGCCTTGCGATGAGATGTAGTTTTAGAATTCTTTTCTGGATAATTCCAAGGATGGAGGAAGTAGATAACCTCTCTTAGTTATTATTTTTCCTGGTAGTAGAGTCACATGTTGAGGGTCATCTTTCTCCTTCTCTTCATGCTTGGCTGATTTCCCTTTTCAATATTTTTTGATTGTGTAAAAATAGCACAAGAATGGTTGTTCGTATCAGCTAGAGAGTCCTCATATTCATCTTCGAAAGAAGATGCATATTCAAAGAAACCAACCTATCCAGATCCATTTTCTTCAAGCAAAAATTCAACTCCTTATCCTTCATCTTATGAAGCAACCTCTTCTTCATTTTTGTTAATCGATCCGGTTCCATAAGTAGAATTCACTTGTAGGGGAGCCTCAAGAGCAATTCTATGAGGTGCATCAATAATTATTTACTTTTTAGGAAATTCATTCTTTGGGATGTCCTTGTGCAGGTACTCTAAATAAGTTGACTCTTGAGAGAAAGTACATTATTAGAAATTTTTTACACCAAAGGGTCAGTAGCTCCATAACTTGAGATTAGAGCCTTATCCTTTATGAACCTTTCTTAAATTTTACAAACATCAACATATCATCTTCCGCATCTACTGCAAGCTCTTGGGACTCATCTAAAGTATTAGGTTGACTTATTATCAACATTAAACTCACCTCCAATAATTGGGCATTAGTGAAGAATCTTAATCGGTTGTCCTTTGTAGGCCTTACAACCTCTGGAATTTTATAGAGAAACTTATTGAACTTAGCAACAAATTCCCTCATTATTTCATGGGGTTCCTTTTTCAGTTGGGAACATTGTGCAAGGAGGGAATAAAAATCTTCATCACGCTTGAATATGGCCTCAAAATTATATTTCATGTCATCCCAATTTGTGATTGATCTCCATGAAAATGATAGAATGAATCAATAAAAACTTCCTACAATGACTACAAAAATAGGCAATTGATACATCCTCATATGTAACTCCCAATAAACCAAAAGCTATGATGAATGAAATAATATGATAATCTAGATGTTGCTTACCACCACCTTTGAAATTGGGGAACTTATTCCTAGACCCTTTAGGCAATTCATGTAGTGGACGGGTTAAGGCTAACGATCCTGTATTTTATCCCCGTGACAAAGGTCCAACCATTATTTCTTCCTCCTCCTCTGTTTCTTCTTGTTCTTCATTTTATTTTGGAGGAATGAGACTTAATGGTGTTGTAACTGGTTCTTCAATAAGAGAGGAAAGTTAGTATCAAATTCAGAAAAGTACTCTTGACTAACTTACTCGGCTAGTTTGGACAATGGGAGGCCTCAAATTAGCTTGTTATGGCTCTTCGAATGCCAAATCAATTAAGCCACTCACTCAATTAGCCCTCATATATCTTATTTCCTCTAGTTTGCAGGATTTAAGATACGAATGTGACCAAAAAAATGCATATTTTTCAATGGGATTCAACAGGGCTTAAACACATTTAGATAGTATTTTTGGTATTTTCAATTTTCTAATTTTTATGGGTTTTAGGATATGTATTTTTTTTGTATTTCAGATATCTTCTAAGGGTGCACAAAGGGAATAATTTCCCCAATAGAATCACTAAAATCTATTGGTGAAATAATTTGTTGTAGTGTAGATTATTGGTTTTCACCAACGGTCACGAGGCTAAGCCCTCCTTCTTGGGTATAGGGAGGCTTCCATTATTGAATCTAAACTAAATAGAACCATGGGGTGGTTTTAGGGCAGGGATTGAATAGGAATACTCCACTAAACCTATGTTAGAGTGCTTGTACAATGTAAAAGGAGGAAATTGCTTGAGAAAGAGGTAAAGGAGTGTAGGAGAAATAGGGAGAGAGGGTTAATGTTGTGAGTAGACTTATATAATTAACATGAATTATCTAGAGTAGGTGCAAATTCAATTAGAAGAGCGCACCAATGTAAGCAATTGACAAGACTAATAAACCCGAGAGACACAATTTTTGTAGATCCATTAATCAAGGATACACAATTCCTTCTTGCATGTACAAGATTAAAGTGCTTGAAAAGTTAGAAAGTAGAGAGAGAGTTGAGAAACATGGGAAAGGAAAATAGAATAAATGTAACTTCTATTTCTTGATGTAGAAATGAAATCCAACAACTTACAATAATCAATAATTTCTAACCCTTTGGAAAGGAGAAGGCATTATAATTTATAGATTTACAACATGACTATTCATCTTCTCTTAACATGACCTTTCACATTCTTGAGTTAATAGATTCAATTGGGAACAAATACATCAAAATTATATTAAATATAAGATCCTTGATTTTAGGACCCTTCATATTCCTCTTCTTAGTGAAAATCTGGAAGTTATTATGAAAATGCATTGCATCAGTACTCTGTGGAAAACCTGGAGAACTAGAGGAATAGTGGAATGTTCCATGTGGGATTTCAAAAGCTGACTTAAAATTTTTCTTTGTATTACGAGTGGGGTGGAAAATAAGGAAAAAAAGATTGAGTGAAAATATCCCTATGTTCCTTCTCAAGCCGAGATAACCAACTTGTGTACCTTTTCCTTTGTATTAAGGTGAATCGGTGTTGGACTGAAGAAATAGCCAAGCATAAAGACATGTGCAGGAAAAGGTGCACACGAAGGTGTGCGTGGAATCATGGAAGAATAATATGCAAAAGTATTAGAAGTGTGTGAAGGAGCACGTGGGCATATGAGAAGATGACATGGAAAGTTCGCGCACAAGGGCAAAAAGATCATGAGATATCCAAAATTACGAGAGGAAGGCTACAAATAGGAAAAAAGCATAAATTACCAAAAGGGGTGGAGAACAAGGTAGATATATAATTAGAAAAAAACATGGATAAGGCAATGCCGAGAGAAGGATAAAGCACATGTAGAGCATTATATAAAGATAAGGTATGCATGGATGAGATAAAACTATATATAGTATGGAATGAGGATTAAGAAATCTATTAATAACATGATACCATAATAGAACATCCATTTAAAAAATAAAGTGAAGGTTAAAGATGCATGAAGGCTAAGTATAGGGTAGTCTAATAATAGATTAAAGCATGTAAGAAGTGAAGGATGAGTTCCCACCCTATATATGTGTGTGTAGATGTCCATGTAAGCGGAGATATATGATATAGTGTCTGTGGTGAATACTCATATGTATATGTGTGTTCAAATTGGTATGTAAGAATGTGCGAGTATGTGTGCATATTGTTAAGTATATGATTCATCTATTATAATGGATAAAATGGTTTATATTTCCAAAGTATGAAGGGAAGGTCATGTTGTATAATTGGAATTCAAATCCTATTATTGATTGTATATGTTGAAGAATGAATAAAAGCTGTTTTATGTTTGGTTATCTATACACATACTATAAGTTGCATATGGAATATATATTGCATGCTATGTTAATCATGTCTGCAGGAGCCATGTCTTGAATTCCACCCTAGAATGAACTTAGAGGAGTTATGTGCGCTTCATGTGAGAACTCAAACATTTTTCTAAGTGAGGTACCAACGCACTTGACTATGTTATGTGGATTTACTAGACTACAATGTGACATTTTGGTTCCATTATCGAGACCTTCTTTCATTCGGGCCCTTAAGATGTTGGAAACTTATGGAATTTTGGTTGTCATTAGAGAACATTTAAATATGGATACATGATAGAGAAGATGAGTTTGAGTAGAGATAAAACACATGTGAGAAGTTCAATAGACATAAATAGGTCAATGAAAACATGTATGATTCACTCTATGAGACATTTTTCAACTTCTTCCCACAAGAGTTGTATGAATAGTTAACAATGTATCCAAAAAATAGAGGAAGGATGATCATAAGGAAGCATATCTAGAATCGAGAATAGGTATCAAGAATTGGATGACTTGGATGAATTGTGGACATGCAAAATAGATTGTTGGTGGGTAGGTGTAATATGGAATTACAATTTAGAGTATGCAATCTCAAAGTTTTTGTGCCTAAAGGAAGAAGAGTTCTAGTTCCTTCTCAAGCCTAAGGGATCATATTTACGCATGTTACTTATGGCTATAAAGATATTGATGGTTGAAATGGGATTTTAGAACTTTCCGATGGCTAGCAAAATACATGTCGTGCCCAAGGATAGGGAAGGGGTTGGAAAGGATGGACATTGACTTATATGGAAAAAGAGAGAGAAGAAATATTATGAAAGTATAATGATGTGAGAGAGACTAGTTAAATAATTGCTAAGATAGAGAGAAATGGGGTCGGAAAGAACGTGATGAGAACCCCCCTAAGATGTGGGATACCACCGTACCATGTACCTCGATATTAGGTAAGTGCAAGAAGGAACTTCTTAACATCGATGAAAGTGAGTGGTGAAAAAGAACCATTGGCATGCTTCTAATCCACTCCAAAACCTTATCCCTTGTGTTTAGTACTCAATAATCTGAAGTTCACACAGAGGATCACCATAGTGACGAAGAACAAGAAGGTGATCGGATATCACCACATTGGGTTGGAGATACATGCATATATGTGTTACTATCCACTTAGGAGGCACAATAGATAAAGGCATCACATGTGGTAGTACAATAGGCTTCATAGCTGAAAAAACAATTATTTGGAAGTAATCTAGTAGGTGCAATGTCAGGATAAAACATTGGCACTCTACTCATTATAAGTAATCCTATTAAAGTGATATCGGGATAAAAAATGGTGTATAGTTTAGTTCTACTACAACTACACAAACTAGTTCTTATTAAAGATCATCGTTAGTCTCTTGAATGGAGGCTTAGGAGGCTTTGGTCCTCCCTCGAGTAGAGATAACCCTAATGGAGGTTTGGGGTTAGGACCTAGTCCATCCCCAAGTGGAAACATTTCGGGACAATGAAGTAACACACCACCACAACAATGCCCTTAGATTTTTTGAAATTTCACTTAATTTACCATAGTATCAAGGATTGGAAGATGTAAAAATTACTTACATAAGTGTGAACTTTTGTGGAGGTATAAGGGAATAAAAACCACGACATAAAGTAAAGTCTATTCGCGGCCACACTTCAAGGCCGTGTGCATAATTGGTAATGGAAGTATGACACACACTAGATGATAGTGGACTATGATGTATTTTGTGTAGCCTTTCTAGCTGAATTTCACATACCTAAGTTTGTGTAGTAGAGAATTAGTATGCTCAAGAAGATCAAACATGGACTATCTTGAGCGTCCAAGAATATGATGCACAATTTAAGACAATGTTGTCTAAACTATCGTATGAAATCCACCAAATTCAACATGCCCAATGGTTTGTGGGTGGGTTATTGACACCATTTTGAAGGGTGCTATCACATATAATGTTCACTGACGGTATGAGGATTTGGAGGCAACAATCCATGCAGTGGCGGTGGTTAGAAGCATAGACACTGGAGTAATCCCATTCATAGAAGTAAAGATTACAGCTATAATAATAAATTTGGAGAAGTTGTCTACTAATTCCATGCATGACACTCAAAATGGACTATGGTATATAGATTACGACATGAGGGGCACATTAAGGATAGCTTTTCCAGAAGGAGTCTCGCACACACTTCTCTTAGCTTGCGAGATATGGCATAAGGATCATGATGTAGGAACTGCCCACTCATTTAACACGTAACCAGAAGAAATTATCACTCTATTTCAATATTTTTGATGTGCATACACATGATATAACTAATTTCCTGTTGATTGACCACATTCATGAAGCTTGTGAGATAGGGTTACACTAGGCTAGCGTAGATAGTAGTTCATAGGGATGTGAATGAGAACATGAAAATAATGGAGTTGGATAGAATAACAAAAAAAAACAATGAAAATAGAGGATAACGAGGATGATATCGTGGAAAAGGCCATTGAGGTCAAAAAGGTAGGTTCAACCAAGGAAGTTATTATAAATGTGGTCTCTAGACCATTATCACTGTGAGTGTCCGAAGAACTAGTCTTGTGCGTACTATGGAAAGGGGCACACAGTGGAATATTTCCTAGAATTATATGCACATTTTTGTAAAAACAAGAAGGATATGGGATAAACCATGATACAAGTTGAGTTATCTAGGTAGGGATAGTAGCAGCCGTAAGACTTTAGTTGTGGTAGAGCAACAACCATTATTGGTTACTATTCACGAAAAGCATCGTGCATGTGTGAATAGGGAAGATTGAATTTTCTCATAATATGAGATGAGAACACACAATGAACTACATATTTGGATGCATGACAAAAATGAAGTATACTACCATGGGACTAATTAGAGAACTGGAGGGTGAGATACTCTATCTGAAAGAACAAGTGTATGGGAGAGAGAGCACACCTAATAAAATGAAGTACTTGATAAGAATGTTGATGATCTCAAAGAAGTATGTAGAATGCTTAGAAAAGAGAATATCATACCTCTTTTAGGAGAATGGTTGAGAGAAAAGGTGTCACGCACATGAACAAAGAGTGATAAACAAATCTTACATGATAATTTTCCACCTCATAATCATGAATACGAAAAGGAGATTACCCTAGATGCAATTATAGATGGTTGGTTGGTGAGTAACATTTTGATTGATACATGCACATAAGTTAATGTCCTTATCCCTTATGCTTGTAATAGAATGGGTAGGACACTTATTAAACCATCCTCAAGTGTGTTGTATATGGCAAACAAGAAAAGGGCCATGTCCATTGGTGTTTTGAAGGATGTAAGTATAATTATTCAAGGAGCATAATTCAGAGGATATTTTGAGGTTTTGGAGTTGGTAGAGGTGGATAAATT
This sequence comes from Taxus wallichiana var. yunnanensis, assembly GCA_018340775.1. Classification (NCBI taxonomy): domain Eukaryota; kingdom Viridiplantae; phylum Streptophyta; class Pinopsida; order Cupressales; family Taxaceae; genus Taxus; species Taxus wallichiana. Next base: position 561,665,761 of record CM031242.1, on the reverse strand, counting down.
TCTTACATTTCTTGGCCTCCCATAGTGTTATGAAAATAACATAGAAATGCACTTTAACAAGTGTTACGTCAGTTTCAAGAATGCAAATGAGCAGTAGTGATCCTTATGGATGGTACAAATGTTGCACCCTACATCGAGCCAGTAAATGAAGAATATCTTAACCAAATCTATACATAGATGGTGCGTGATCCGGAGTATGTTGATCTAAAGAAGCAAGGTATCCTCAAGTGGGGAGATGTGCATTCTATCAACGACACTACTAGCATTGCATGTGATAATTGGGCTCATGGTACATATGAAATGGTTGGTCATGAGTGTTATGGAAGAGTCACACGAATGGTAAGGCCTTAGGAATTTAAGCAATTACGAAAACCATACTACTAGATTTTACTGGAGAGGAGAAGATAGAGACATACTTGTTGGCCATGGAGGATCAAATATGTGATGAGGGTGAAAGTAAATCTTCTTGTGTATATTGTTAGGGGAACATAAACATGATGGTGGGATGTGCACCAAGATAAATTACTGGGATGGAATGAGATTAGGATTTCCTTATTAACTCGGTTTGTTAAGAGTAACCTACCTTCGAAGATATCAAGTTATGATGGGACGTCTTCCCCACTAGCTCATATTCAAAGTTGTGAACATATTTGTCTTCGAGGGACCTAATGCATTACCACCATCTCTATGTGTACACAAGTTCTATTTCACATTATGTGGGTGCACACACACATGGTATATACATACCGAGATGAAGCAGAGGCCACAGATTGGAGGAAATGACTTTAGGTTTGATACATACCTTTGATTACTCTTCTACTAAACCCCTATGCATAAAAATTTGTAGTTGATGAAGCACATCACTCACGGGAGATGAAGCTAAGGTGGATGAGCTTGTAACTCATTTATAAGGTGAGACTCTCCCGACATTGAGCAGGTAAATGCTTGTTATTGGATGGATTCTAACAAGTACCTCTGGAGAGCACTTGGAAGGAAATCTAGTGAACATGATTGATGATGAAGAGGTCAAGGATCTAGATGTTGAGCACATCGAGGGAGAAGCGTAATTTTTAGCCACTTTGGATAATGAGACATGCATGTACCACTAGCCCTTGAAAACAAATAAAGTTAACATTGGAACAGAGGATGCACCTAAAGAGGTAATAATTGGTGACTAGTAGTCATAATATGAAGTTACAAAGATTATAGAACTACTACGTGACTTCCAGGATCTGTTTCCTTGGGGCTACCACAAATAAAAGGCGTGTACATCCTCATTAATGGAAATAAAGATCAAGCTAAGGATGGGCGTATAATACGCAATATGACATATAGGATTAATCCCAACTTGCATGTCAAGGTGAAATATGAGATCGAAAAAATGCTCAAAACAAGTATTATTGAGCTAATAGAAGAATTAGAGTGGATCAGTCTAATGGTCATTAATATCTGGAAAGATGGAAGAATTTGGATTTTTGTGGACTATAGGGTATTAAATGTCTCTTGTTTCATTGATCCTTTTCCACACCCTTTATTGAATAGATTCTTGAAGGCATGGCGGGGCATGAGATTTACTCATTTACAGATGGTTTCTCTAGATACCATTAGAGTACGTATAACGAGTGAGTATCATCCTAAGAAATTTTTCTAAAGAGTGGGGGTGTTATGCATATACAATTATGCCATTTGGACTAAAGAATACACCAACGGTATTATTCTTGCATCTTTTTCTAGGAATTTTAAGACTTTATCCACAAGTTCTTACAGGTGTATCTTGATGAATGGACCATGTATGGTCTAGTTAAAGACCATTGTGATTGCTTAAGACTGATGTTTGAAAGATGCAGGAAATTATGTATATCATTGAATATTAAGAAGTGCATCTTTGCAACACCTTTTGGCACACTGCTAGGGCATATCATTTGTAAAGAGGGTCTTTTGGTTGATCCAACTAATCTATCAATGATATTGGGATTACCATAACCAACTAATCATATCAAAGTGCATGGTTTCCTTGGCCATACATGCTACTACAAGAAATTTATTCAAGGGTATGCCAAGATTTTCATGTCATTGGAGGAATTATTAAAGGCCAAAGGAGAGTTCTATTAGAGGGATGCACAATAGAGGGATTTTGATCAGTTGAAGGATAAATTAACTATGCAATTGTAATTTTGTTTCCTTCATGGATTCTATCTTTTCATGTAAATATAGATGCTTAGGTATAATAATTGGGGTTGTGTTGGCACATCCTGGTGAAGGAAAGATAGATCACACAATTTTTTTGTGAGTAGAAAGATAACACTTGAAGAGAAAAATTGTACCAAAAATGAGTGTGAAGAGTTTTCAATGGTGTACATGCTACACAAATTTAGGAAGTATCTTTTGGTGAAATTTTTATCTTTTACACTGCTCACATGGCATTAAAATACTTAGTCAACAAGCTAGTATTGTAAGAGTGGATATGTAGATGGATCTTGTTGTTTCAAGAATTTGAATTTACATTGATAGTCAAGCATGGGAAAAGTAATTTGGACTTGATCATATTTTGTGCATCAATTATAGAGACGATGTGTAAAGTGTTAATGATAATATGTCATATGCACAACTATTTAGGCTGCAACATGTGCCTACAAATTTAGAAGATATCATGGTATTCTTACGCACTAGCGTTGTACATGAAGGGATGAATACCATGGAGAAGAAAAAAATTAGCCATATGTGTTTTACCTATAAAATGGTAGGAGGAGACCTGAATAAAATGGGCCACACCAAGGTATTACATAGATGCATTCTCAAGCATGAAAGAGATGTAATAATGGTAGAAGCACATGGTGGAATTTTGGGAGGCCATTATGTTGGGGAATCCATAACGTGTAAGACACTCCTTGTCGACTATGGTGGGAGATGCTCTATAAGGATACTAAGGAATTTTTCAAGGCATGTGACCATTTTCAAAGGATGGGAAAACTAGGGCAAGTGTGATGAGATGTTGTTGCGACCCATAACAAGTGCAAAGCCTTTTGAAAAATGGAGATTGATTTCTTTGGGCCAATTGCACCAGTTGCATGGAGAATAGGTGCACAATGCATCATAACTTACACCAATTACTTAATAAGGTGGGCAGAGGTTGTGCTTACAAAGGATTACACATGCTACATCAACACATTTCCTATGTGATAATATTATCATCAGGTATGGCTATCCTCTAAACCTTACCAATGACATGGGAACCAATTTTATGAATGATACAATCCACATACTATTAGCTGAGTTCATGGTGGCTCATCATAAGACTATCCCTATCATCCATAATAAAATAGAACTGTTGAAGATTTTAACAAGATCTTGGGACAAACCTTGAAAAAAATTATGACATAGGAAAAAAATATTGGGATGAAAAAGCATTAATTGTACTATGGGCATATAGAATTACCTACAAGAGTTTGAACAAAGAAAAACCTTTCTAGTTGGTGCTTAGGGAAGAGGTCATCTTGCCAGTTGAGTTCATGTTACCTTCCCTACGTATTGTGTGTACAAGAAGATTTGTAGATGAACATGATGTAGTAGAGAACAATGATAAATTGATACAATTAGATGAATGACACACAATTGTGCAATAGAGTCATAAGACAAAAGGTGAGAAAAAATCCTAGCATGTCGACATATTAAGAATAAAATTTCATGCAATTAGTGGGTTGGTGCTTTTATATGATTCCAAGATTACACACCACCCAGGAAATTGAAGTTTCATTGGTTGGGACCCTTTATAACAACCAAGGTATTAGATTCAGGTGCATGTCATTTGCAGCACTAGATGGCACTATATGTTTCCCAATTACTTTAGTGGGAGTAGGATGAAGCCTTATTATAAATAAGTTTCTTTATTTATGTTGTCATAAGGAAATATTTCCATTAGAATAAGTCTCCATTCTTGCATTTGTTCTTGTGTTTAGTTGTAATAAGTGTGTTGTGTGTATGAGTTGATGTATTTACTAAGACATGATGTGTAAAGGACTACACATGCTCTTAGTGTGGGGTTGGAGGAAAAGGAGCATGATGGGAAATGTGTGAAATGGTTAACCACTCAAGAGTGTGCATGTTGGAGGTATTACTCTTGTGAAGAAGGAATAGTGCATAAGATAACATGGGGTAGGTAGCACAGGAGTAAGAAAATTACTTGTCTCATGGCACATAATAAATGATAGGTATGATGTAGAGAGGCATGCATAAGAATATTTGTGTCATAGGAAAGAAAGTACATAGGTGAAAAATGACACGTGTAAGAGGATCTTCAACTTGGGAAGTAGTGGAGTGCCATAAATTTATGGAATGCCACACACGAAATAAGGTTATGATGATCATGGAGCTGCACATGAGATAAGTTTACGATGATACCATATTCGTAGAAAAAGGAAGGAAAATTAAAAAGATGCATTAAATCCAAAAATAAGTGGTAGTGTAAACCAATGTGGATTTTGACTAAACCGATGAAGGTGATCAAAACAACATTATAACCAAAGTGCTCCTTCCTTTGGGAGTAACGAGGAAGTGGAAGCTATAAGAAGGGTTTAGAGAATGGTTTAGAAGTTTTAAGAGGGTTTTACATAGTACAAATTGTGTAAGTTAATTTGTAGGGTTAAGAATGTGGTAGATTCAAGGATTGAGAAACTAAGACTTGTAGTTGCATGGAATTCACAATTTGATGGAGGTTTGAGCACCAGGGCATGAAATCCATAGAATTTTAAGTTGTAGGAGTTTTAAATCAAGAAATAAATGACACCGAAAAGGAAACTAAGAAAAAGAATTTAATGGAGGAAACCCATGATGACTGGTACTCAGAAATTTAGTACCCACAGAAGTAATAGTTGGGAAGCCATGGACATCTAAAATTTGGAAGTGAAATATTAGCGAGTATAACCACTATGCACCGGGACATGAGAGTGATATTAAGAGTGATGTTATAAAAGAGAGACAAATCAACTTTAATAGGAAGATTGTATTAGACGATGAAGTGTGCAAGACCTTGGTAGATGTTGGGGTCTTATACTTGTTTGAGTTATCATTTTTGGTAAGCACACCTACATATTTTTATGGTTAATGTCAAAATTCCACGAGGAATACTTTTATTTTACATGTAGAACGATGCACATTACTACATAATTTATCAAAAAAATGACAGGGATGTATGAAAACTACAAAATAAATTGTTCTAAATACATATGATGAGGTTGTAGTGGAGAGATGGAAACCAAGTTGCATCATTAGAGGGGAGGGTGCACATTCAATATTAACAACATTCATGGACCCTATGAAAAGAGGAGTCGTGTGCTTGATAAGCTACAAGTTAGGCACCTTATAGTGATGGGCTGAAGTAAATAAGAAATTCTTGCACATTATGCATAAGATGACATATGAGACTAGGTACAACATCATATTATACATTACTGAGAGGGAATCATTGAAGAGGAAATAACCCAACATGATAAAGTAGAAAATATTACATGAGGGTCAATCTTGCTTCGCATAGTGTTATAGGAAATAAAAGTTTCAAATGGGCCATAGGGGAGAGAATGGGAACATCCCTTAGAGAAATGATTTCCAACAAGAAGGTTTTCCAAGTATACTTGTGATGGTTATTTACCAAGTTTCCTTAATCATGCTCATATTCCTGAACTAGTAATAAAGGAAACAAGTAACTCAGAATATGAAGGGTTTATGGTACCTTGAGATGAGATGAATGGATGTAGGTGTAAAGATGAAATCCTCCTCGCTGCGATCTAGATAATCTTCACAAAAAATAAGACTAAGAAGAAAAATGGATTAGTAGATAGGATGGAGGGTTGCTCGACATAAGTCGATCCCGAGAAGTGTGAGCTTCCTAGGATGGATGTCAACCCTCTTGTAGATAAAGATAGGATAAAATTGATGATAATGGATCTAGATAATATGTAGAATATGAGATAAACAGAAACTGAAATACTTTGAAATGTAAGGAAAGTAAAGATATGATCAAAATAGATGTAAAGTAAATCAAACTCACATAGTTCAATGATGACCCAAGACTACAAGAGGGTCATTTGATGATGATTAGGGATGGATGATTGGAACTTGTAAAAAATACTTGCAATCTATTATGTGGATGGATCTGGATATGAAGATGGCTCTAGACTAAAGACAAAAATTGTAAAACAAAATGGATCTAGATCTGGATGAAAGGATGCAAGAAAATTAGGCAAATTGATGGTAAAGGGTATGAGAACAAGGCTGGTTGACGGCGACCATAGGGGATTAGCGGTGACTAGGGTTTGAGAAAATAGATATGGGGTGACAAAGAGGAAGGATGGTGAGATTTGGAAACTAGATGAGTACAATAGTAGAGATTGGTAAAGAGGGTTTGAACAAAAAATAAAGCGATGTGAATGAGGCTAAGTCAATGATGATTTCATGGGGTCGATGGTGACCGGATCAATTTGGTTAGGGCTTGAATGAAAATGGATGGGCTGAAATGAAGACCTACAGATGAAATAGAAGGTTGAGATGGCCGAAGTAGACTTCCGATGCTAGTTAAACCGCATAAAATGTTAGTGGTAGATATATATGATAATATTACAAGGAAAACACAAAGTATGTTAATGGTGAAATAAGTCTCCCCAAGTCTCCAAATTTGAGTCACAAGATCTCCAAGAAGACTCCAAGATTCCAAAATTACATCCCTTCCTCTTGATCTCTTGAAGGAGGGGGTATGGGTGTATTTATAGGGTGAGTGGATGGATGTTGGGGGATAGGAAAGCATTTAATAAAGGTAGGTGGGAGGTAAAATTATTAAATAAAGGAAAAGGGAGATGAAAATATTAAATGAAGGTGGGTGAGAACCCTGGGGAGGATAATATGGAGCATATAGAGAGGAAAAATGATAGGAAAATATTAAATGAGGGTCTAGGGATAATAAATGGGATGTGATTAGGATAATAAATATGATTAGGGATTAATTAAATGGGATTAAGGGTGAATTAAAATAAATTATGGGGTAATATAAGAAAGTGGGAAATTTGAATAAATGGGATTTATGGAGGGAAAGGAGAATTCAAACATGAAGAGAGATATACATGTGAATAAAGATAATAAAAGGGAGTGAACGTGAGATGAGGGGTAGCAATACCAAAAATTGGTTTTTATTTTCCCATTTTTGTTGAGTGGTTTCATCGGAAAGCCATGAGACAAAAATTATAAGTGACTGATGATGATGGGAAGAGACAAGAAATGATTTTAAGGGTACTTCCTCAACTAGGGATCAATGATGCGAAGAAGAATCAATCACAAGTTTAAAAGAGATAGATGGAGAAAGAGGAAAGAATAATGAAAAATAGGAAACATGATGAGAATATAAGAAAGGGGTGCCCCAAGCATGGGGAAGGACCATTGATAAGATAAAAATAAAAATATGGTGGTGATCCTAGAAACACATTGGTAGGGACATAACACAACGTGTGATAGAGGCAACGTTAATGTCCTATGGACCCTATGAGTCGGTAAAGATCAATGCAAAATGGAGGAAATCCCATGGGAATCCACTCAAATGGATGTACAAGCCATAAGACCAACAAGTCAAAGGAGAATATAAAAAATATGTGCAAACAAATGTGAGTATGGTCAAAACACTAGTCTTGGCAAGATTTGATATCCTTCATATAGGAGGAATCAAAAAGATGCATCTAGGTAGGACTAGGATGAAAGAGATGGCCACAATGGTGAGATTAGGATGAAAAGATAGTTCCCAAAAAGGAACACAAAGATGAAAAAATGGATCATGCAAAATAGGGAAAGGTGTGATATGGATGACACACCAATCCGAAGGATAAGCAAGATAGGTTAGATAAAAAAATTGGATGATCCAGATAAGATAAGATAGATGGATAAGATGAGATAAATACAATATAAGACGTAAAAGATAAGATGCTACTTGATAGGATGACTCAAAATTTAGAAACATACACTTCATCGTAGCAAGGAGCGCACATGAAAACAATGCTAGGAACCAGTTGGAGGTAAACAAGAAAAGGAGCCAATCAAGGTAATGCACTTGCAGCCAATAACAAGTGTTAACACATAACCATCGATAGTTAGTAACTCGAGGTTATGAGGGAAAGTATGGAGGATTATTTTATAAACCTAATGTCGAAACAACATAATGGGTTTAGATGTGACTTTTACATAGGGATATAGGTTCTCCATAGGTGGGTTTCCCTAGGTATATGCCCCAATTTTGGGTAATGGGATGCAAACTGATCAATGTGGGAAGTTTTCTATGGATGAGAAAGTTGATCAATGTGGGAAGCTTTCTTAGGATGCTTGCTTTTGAATTATATGATTTTTATTTTTGATAGAAGAATGACCAATGCAGGAAGCCTTTGTTGACATAATATAAAAGGGGGTAGCCATCCTTAAAGGGAGTGGTCTACATTTTACTTTTATGCTTTTTTTCTTTGGAATTTTTAATTTTTACAGATAACAATGATAATATATGCATGATTGTTGTCCTTGTCTATACATTTGAATTTTTTATGCTGAATAGCTATCCTTTGAGGGATTAGTTTGTTTCCTTTTGAATTTTTATGGTTTTGTGAACAATTATCCTTCGAGGGAGCATTCTGCTTGCTTTTGAATTCTGATAATGAGCATCCATGGGATTTTGAATTTTTAGGGAAGAGTTGGAGATAGTTAGGTAGACTACTTAGGAGGGGATAATAAGTGTAAAAGTTATGAGAACTATAATATTAAGTGTATCATAACATTTAGTTTATATTTAAATAATATAGAATAACTTATATTCTTATTATTTAAATAAAAACATTATATTAGGTGGGTAGTTAATTTAATTAACTAACATTAAATCGGGGAGGTGTGCCCGTCACTTAAGATATCTGTTAAATAACCCGAAGGGTTATGACCTTCTTAAGTGACGAGGCACACCTCCCGATTTAATTTTAGTTAAAAGGTCATAACCCTTCGAGTTATTTGTGTGTGTGATATATATTATATATATAATCATGTGAATCGGGAGATCCTAGTAAAACATGGGGTAGAAGTGAGGATGGAGTTTTCTTTGGAGGTGTAATCGTTTCTCATATAGTGGATTATTATTCTATCGTTTTTACCCATTTGGGGTTTTCCACATTACATGTTGTGTAATTTTTTATTTCCTTATGAATTAATGTTCACCTAATATTTAATAAGGTTAATAAATGTTTATTCCTCCCCTTGTTCGACATGGTACGAGCGATTAAATAATCTAATTTAATTATAATGTTCTAAGGTGGAAATGGTTGGGAAGTTAGGTGGTTGGTTGAAATCCTTTTTAACCCCCTTCCCTCTCCGTAGGTGGGAATGAATGTGGTGTGCATATGTGGAAATTCCTTTGGAGATTTCAACAACATGTAAAAATTTTGAATTCAAGGAATTACCAAGGCCCTGGAAATTAAGGTAAGGGTTTATAAATTTTGTGAAATATTTTTCTATAGTTTATAAATGTTTGTAGGTAAATTCAAGATATCAAAAGAGAAATTAAAAAAATCAAGTGAAATTCAAGTTTACAGGGAAGACAAGAATCCAGAAAATAGGAAGTTTAAATTTTCTTATTGGTCGGTTAGACCATTTTATCCCCTGGTAATTTAAAAAATATCACTTTGAATTTTAAAAAAACTATCCCATGTCATGTATGGATCCCCATAAAAATTCTTGCAACTATAGTTTATAATCAATGTAAACTATATATTTTTTTTTCAATAGTTTTTATAAAACACCGAGAATTTTATAAAAACTATATAAAACCTAAGTCCGAAACTATGCGGCCCCAAATAAATATAAAAATATTAATCAAACTTTATATGGGGGTGGCCCCTCTCAACCCCCCAACCAATTTTGTGTGACTTGGCACATTCTGTGTGGCCTGCGTTGCTCTACCCTTGAGTGTTGCATGCCCCGTGGACTCCCACCCTACCACCCTCAATGCTTTGGTTTGTCTAACATGGGGATGACGGGCAAAGTGTTTAAGGCTTTAAAATCCTATGCACCGGGAATGGTGGTGTGACTACGGTCACACCACCACATTTTTTAAAGCCCTTACAGGCATAAATAGTCCGAGAAGCTCATCGTGTGTTGCGCATAATAAGGTCTTTGTGTGGCTCATTCGTGATATCATTTGTGGCTCGATTGGTTTGATAAGGCATGATTGATTAAATTTCATAGTTTAAAATATACGGTTAGGAAATTATATTTGTTTAATATAGAATATGGTTAACTCGATTATAAGCTTGCCAAGTTGGTTAGCCAACACGGTTGAGTTAATAGAAATTCTTACCTAATAAGGAGAAAGAGCTCCCATTTTTTGTATATAAATCATTTTTTTGAAAAATATATATGAATTATTTGTTTCTTTTTTCAAAAATATAAGAAAATTATAAAAATTATTTTTGTGAAAAATAGTAAAATAATATCGTTTTGTTTTAAAATGATATATATTAAAAAAATTTTACATTTTATTAGAAAACGACAAAAAATTCACTTACATTTCAATTTATTTTTTGATATTATACTAACAAATTCGTGTATAGATTATTCAATTAACATGACCTCCTTTTTTGGAATAAACTGGTCAGTGTTCAATTGTGAGTATTAAAATACGACAGAGGGACTTCTATTAAACTCTTATTTTAATCCTTGTTTATTATTTATTTCTATTTACGCAAAAATGGGGTCTAATGAATTTTCAATTGATAAATCTCAGATGTTGAATGGGAATAATTACAACATTTGGAAGATTCGATTGAAGGCATAATTCATGGCTCACAAATTATGGGCAGTTTTTAATGGAATTGAGAGAGCTCTAACCGGAAGACAAACAACTATGGACAACATTGATGTATATCAATAGAAATTACAAGAGGCAATGTCCATCATTTTGTGAAGCGTACATGATAATTTTCTGCTTCATATCGGGAATGAAGAAAGTCCAAGTGAGGCTTGAGCTCAATTGGAATTGATGCACGAAGGTATGCATTTGTCAAAAATCATCAAATTGATTTTAGAGCTTATGACAACTCCCATGAAGGGAGATGAAAAAGTGATAAATTATTTAGCAAAAATAAAAAATATTAAGTCTTAGTTAGATGGGTGTAGTTGTAACTTAATTCAAGATAAATTTCTTTATTTCATTATTCAATTGAATATTCATGAGAAATTTAGAAATTTCATTCAATTTTGAATTCTAAATATTAAAAAAATAATACATTCCAAATTTGCAAATCCTTAGTGCTCTCCTCATACGGGAAGAATAAGTAATGCCAAATTTTGATTCTAAGGAGAATGTCACTTATTGTGGTAAATTTGGCCATAAGAAAGAGGATTGTAAATTTAAAAATAACAAAACAAATTTCAAAATCAAAAGGGTAACAAATCCGATCAAAATAAAAAACAAAACCAAAACAAGAATCGGAAAAATAGTCAAAAATCAAATATAATTTCTTTCAGTATGTCACCCTTTTCACTACAAAATAAAATGAGTGGATATTGGATAGTGGTGCCTCTAAGAACATGACCTTTAGATCTAATATCCTATTTGAACTTATTGAGTGTAATGATAAGATCTACTTAGGTGATCATTCCATTCTCGATGTTCGAGGTCGTGGGGAAAAGCAAAAGTTTCAAATGGTTTTATTAAGAATGTGTTGTTAATTCCTAAACTTAAAATGAATTTTTTTCTTGTTCTTAGTTGACTCAAAATAAATATAGTGTAACATTATTAAAATATAAATGGTTTATTAAAAATTGTAGAGGATCTATTTTAAATCTACTCTATTTTACCAAGGAGACAGGGTTGAGAAGATGCAAGAAAATAAACCTAAGCTAATGAGGTGATGCACCAAAGGAATGTTAACACCATTTTGTATTTTCAACTAAGACCATAAAAATGCAATGCAAATTACCCACCATGCATAGGTAACCAAATGCAATGAAAGATCAGAAGACAATAATGAACACATGAGAGGGTGAGAATCATCCACAGACATATATTATTGCTCTAAAAATTGATACAATACATTAAAGTGGCCAAGAGGTGAGGAAATTTGTATTACAGTTTGAATGGGAGGTTTGAAAGCTCCACAAATCCACTTGTGAACAAAAGGAAAAGGGAGGGTGCAAAATAGAAATGTCCAACCTTTTACAATGAGCCCCGACCCTTCCTTTATAGATTCAACACAGAGAGAAGAAGAGAGAGAGGTGGGAAAACTAATTCAAAGCTCAGCTACCAGCCATTAATGCTCCTACAAATCCACCCCAAATCTATTGAATCTTCGCTCATTGTTTACTTTTTCGCATGTTGAAGGAGAAGAAGATGGTGGATCAAATCAAATTTGATCTAGTTGTTGGAGAAAATAGATCTTATATTAATGGTGTGAAGATTTTCCCATTTTTCACCCACCTAACCTCTTCAAAATTAAAGTTTTAGATCTCCATGGCATGGATGAGGTCGAGATCTTTCCAATGGTGCCAATTTTGTTGAATTTTGAGCACTGAATCAAAAGATATGCCCATTTGAATATTTGAATCGGGCCCATACAAAAATGGTGGAAACCAATTATTAAGAATGGGTTAACAAAACTCACTTTTTTCCCTTTTACAAAAATAAAAATGGAAAAATTGTGGAGGGTTGGCAATACCTTTTGGGGACCACTTTTGGTCCATATTTTCCATTTGGGAAAAAAAGTTCACCCAGGTGACACATGGCATCCTGGCCCACATGTAATTTAGGCTTGACACATGTCTTTTGGCTAATCATTTTTGGAGGGACTCATTTTTATACTGGACATGAGGCTCTTGCTTGTTTGGAAACCCACCCCAAAAACTTTAAAAATTACTCCTGAGACCCACCTTTCCCCTGGCTTTTGACTTTTGGAATATGGACTTGGGCCATGTGGAAGGTTGGGCACGCTTGCTCATTGGGGACCGCTTGATTTTTCTTTTGAAGTTGCATCGGGATGACACGTGGCCTTTCACTTTGTTCCTTAAACTTTTAACCTTTATGTTTTTTTGTTTACTTTCACTTTTTGCTTGGTGGGGCCCACTTTTATATTGACCATTGGACCGGGATGGACACGTGGAGGTTGGTGCAAGTTTGAGTTTCCACTTTGGGCTCCCATCTTGAAATGTGCCCATTAAGACATGTGGTGCCTTCCACTTGCACTTTATACTTAACCAATTTGGGCCCACTTTTAGATTTGATCTTTTGACACATGTGGAAGCTGGAGGGCTGCTCATTTGAGTCTCCACCTTGGGCTCCCATCTTGAAATTGTGCCATTTGAACATGTGGAGGCTTCCACCGATTTTTTATACTTAATTTTTGGGCCCGAAATTCACCTTTTTTTTGGGCCTGGGACATGTGGAAATCTCCACTGGCGCTCATTTGAGAATCACCTTTTTGAGTTTAATCTTTGGAGATGCACCAATGAGGCACGTGGAGGCTTCCATTGATTCTTCCATACTTAGCCAATTTTGGGGCTCATTCTGAATCATTTGTAGAGCCCGAAGACTTTGAGTTTTTTTCTCCATTTCTTTTCCTTTGAGCCTTTGGTTTTCTTTGACACATTTTTCCTCCTTCCCGACCTCTTGCATCCATTATAGAGCCCACATGTAACCTATTTGTTGGATTTGAAAATGTGGCTCATGTGACGGAGAACCATCCCTTGGATTTCTTCCTACGGGGTCATGTTTGATTAATTTTTTTGGGGAAAAATTGAGATAACAATTTGGTGACTCATGGGGACGTCTTCCTACTAGATGAAGAGATCAGTTGCCTTGTTGTATCCATTGGGCATGGAGTCATGGTTGGTGGCCTAGTGCTGGTCTGTTCTTCTAGAAATGAACACTTTGAGACCCGATTTTAGTTGCTCTATGTATTTGTTCTATTAGAAAATGAGCAACTATTATGGAAACTATGGGTCTCCTATTGCAAATGTTGAAGGGCCTGGACGCATTCACTGGAGGCACGTTGAACTGTATAACAACGCAAACCTAGAGCAAAAAAAACTGTGCCACAACACTTAGGGAAACAAAACCTACGCTACAACAAAACAATGTGCATACGCACTTAGGGAAAATAAAAACTCTATGCTAATATTTACAAGGGTGGAACCTTCCCTTTTAGTAGCAATGTTTGAGATGGATCCATTTACTGGGATGTGTAATTCTTGCCATCCAATTTAGCAGGATTTGGAAGGCATTGCTACTTTTGCACCTTGTGATCATGTAAGGGCCACTCCAAATGGCATCAAATTTGGAATGCTTTTCCTGGCTTTTCCCGATCGCATCCCACTTTAGAACTAAGTCCCCTTCTTGAAAGGTCCTTGTTCTTTCTTTCTTGTCAAAACTCTTCTTGATCAATGCTTGATCCTTTTCCATGCTCTGCATTGCATGCTCTCTTGCTTCTCCTACTTCCATCAGCTCTGCATACCTGATTTCCATGGGTTCAAACTCGGCTAGTTCTAACTGTTTCATGAGCTCCAAAGTGGGAAACTCCAATGATATGGGCAATACTGCCTCTTTTCCATATACAAGCTTGTATGGGGAGTTACTTGTGGATCTTTTGGATGTGATCCTATCAGCCCATAGAGCTGATTTGAGATTTGTATGCCAAGTTCTCTGATTTTCATCAAGAGTCCTTTTGATAATCCTTAATAGGTTCTTGTTTGTGGACTCTGCTTGGCCATTACCTTGAGGGTAATAGTTTGATGAAGTGTTGAGGTATACACCATTCTAACTACCCATTCAAGTGATCCTTGTACCAAGGAATGCCAATGCATTATCAGATATAATAGTGGTAGGGACTCCAAACTGGTGGCTATTCCTTCATAGAAATCCAAGATGTTGGATTCATTTGCTTCTTTTAGTGCCACTGCCTCAGTCCACTTGGTGAAGTAGTATGTTGCTGTAAGTATCCACTTGTGGCCTGGCTTGATTTGGGTTAATCACCCCAATGAAGTCTAGTCCCCATTGCATGAATGGCTGATCCACTAAAATTGGGTGAAGGGAAGGGCTACTAACTTCTCTTTCCTATGAAGAATGCACACTTCTTGCACTTCTTGATCCATGAGTAGTAGTCCTGAACACTGTAGGCAATAATAACCAGCTTTCATGATCTTGAGAGCTATTACTCGAGGGGAAAAGTGACCTCCTGCTTCTCCATCATGGAACTCATGCAACACTTTCTCAATTTGGCCTGTCCCAATGCACCTCAATAGAACACTATTGATATCCTTTTTAAACAAGACACCACCAACAAGCACATATGGGATGGCTTGTAGTCTAAAGTATCTCCTTTTTGCTTTGTTCCATTCTAGAGGGCACAAACCTATTTGGAGATAATGCACCAAGGCTTGGGTCCAACATGGAATAGGTGCATCATTAGCTAGTTGTTCTTGATCATTTTATAGTAATAGGACAACCTCTTCTTTATCCACTGACTCAGCTTGTTGCTTGGAAGTGAGTTGTTCACACAGACCCTTGCCATGAACCAGTTTGGTCACCTTGATCTCAATGTCATATTCCATTACTCGAGTGATCCAACCTGCTCTCTTCTCATTCAAGTCCTTGTTTAGGAGAAAATATTTGACACTAACATGAGATACTAGTAGTTGAATCTTATTGTTTGAGACCAAGTGTCTGAACTTCTTCAAGCTCCTAATAACAACAAGGACATGTTTTTCAATGAAAGAGTATTTTACCTCGTAGTCCTCCAAGCTCTGACTGAAGAAGGCTATGGGTTGTTTTGAACCTTCCTTGTTGGGCTGGACCAAGATGGTTGAGATGGTGTCTGACCCTCCAAAAGCATACAACATGAAGTCTTTTGAGAAGTTTTGGGTTAATGAGAGTTGGGGCTTGTGATATTGTGAGCTTGATGGCCTCAAAACTCTCTTTTCCTTTTGTTGTCCATTTAAATGCAAGACTCTTCTTTAACATCATTGTTAAAGGCTTCACAAGAGTGGAAAAATCAGGTACAAACCTGTGAACAAAGTTTATCCTCCCCAAGAAGCTTTGGAGAGACTTTTTTGTGTTGTGGCAATGGAAGTGTTTGGATGGCTTCAACTCTTTCAGGATCAATTTCTAACCCTTCTCTAGAGACAATGTGGCCCAAAAATTTACCCTCATGTGCCAAGAATACACATTTCTTTGGGTTTAAGGACACTCTGAACCTTCTACATCTCTGGAATACTATTGAGGTGGAAGAGATGGTCTGCAACATTTTTTGAGAAAATGGTGATATCATCTAGATACACAGAACTATATTGTTGATCAAGCCTTTGAATGCCATGTCCATAGCTCACTGAAATGTTGCTCGGCATTTGATAGTCCAAATGGCATCTTCTTATAAGCATATGTACCCCATTTGGTGGTGAAGGTTGTCTTGAACTGATCCTCCTCTTTCACCATTATCTGGTTATAGCCTGAGTATCCATCTAGCAATGAAAACCTCTCAGAGCAGCTACAACCTGTAGGATCTATTCCATTGATGGAAGTGGATAGTGATCTTTGAGTGATGCTTTATTTAGATCATGAAAGTCCACACATAGTCTGATTTCTCCATTTCTTTTTCTCACAGGCACCAAGTTAGCAACCCAACTTGAGTGCTTGATAGGGAAGATGATGTTGGCCTCAATAAGCTTATTCAACTCTTTTCTCATGAGAGGCTCTATGTGAGGTTATGGCCTTTGCTTCTATCTGAAAGGCTTAGATCCTGGATCCAGCTCGATTGTGTGTTGTGCCAACTTTGGGTTGAAACCTCTTAAATATTTGTAAGTCTAGGAAAAGACATCTAGGAATTCTTGACAAAGTTGAATAAACTCATATTTTTCTTGTTGAGTGCTTACCTTGCCAATCTGCAACGTTTTCCTTCTTCTATGAAAATGGGCTCTGAATCTTCACCCTTTACCTGAATATTCACCTTCTCCTTTCAGAATTGGTCATTTGGGTTGAAGATTGATTCCAAAGTGACAAGACCCTTTGGTAGTTTGTTGGTCCTCAGTTGCACCACTTGATCGCCATACTTGTTGCTCCAGTTTGTCTTGGTTCTGGAGGAGAACTCAACTTCTTCTTGTAGAAAGTTGACAATTTGTTGATCATTTTTCGAAAGACTTGCCAACTTGTGTTGTTATCAGGGACAACTTGGTCTCACAACCACTTTGATATGGGGTTGAGACTTATCACTCTTGATACTCTCTACAACATCAAATGTTGCCCCAATTGCTGCCAATCTGTCTCTTTGCTTCATTCTTCTTCCTTGGGATGGAATTGATGTTGAATGCTTCAAAATCCTCGATGAGGTCCCATACCTAGTTCTTGTAGCTCTTTAATAGATCATTCTTGGCAGCATTTTGTCCTCGGACTTGATTAGCAACTAGTTCACTGTCACCAAACACTTGCAAGTTCTTGATACCCTCTTTTCCTTGCCCAATGCAAGTCCATGGACCAAAGCCTCATACTCTGTTGTGTTGTTTGAATAGGAAAATTGGAAATGGAAAGATGAGTAGTATTTCATACCTTGGGGGGAAACAAGCATAGCTCCTCCTCGGCTCCTTGTCTACTTCTTGAGCCATCAAAGAACAACTTCCATACCTCATTATCATCTTTGTGGTTCTGGCTTAATGATGTCAGGAAGAGGATGATTCTCCTCATGCAAATAGTAGACTCCTAGCTCAGATTCCTCCATCTCTTTATAGGGTCAAAATGCATGCCTCTTGTTTTCCCACTCATCGAGGGTCAAGTCTGGGATACACCCCACCTTGGTATCTACTTCACAAGTGCTTGGGAGATCCTCTTGATCAAAGGTTAAACAATTGGCATTGATCGGGATGGGTACATAAGACTCAATATGGTAATCTACAATGGGCTCAGATCTAATTGTGGCCTTAGCTCCATACCTTGTTCTAAAAAGCATGTGTGACCAATCAACAGATAGATAGCCTCCAATCTTAGTAGTGAAGTCTCTTGACAAACACAATGCAAAATGTGGTGGCAAGTCTATGACTGATACATTTCAACAATAGTCACATTGGGGTAGGTGTGTAGTGTGAGGCTTAAATCTTTGATGACTCAATATTGTCATTGTTGTCCCATCCAATTACACTACCCCTGGAGATGACTTCATATTGAAGTCCCTAGCTTGATCGGCTATTTTTTTGGCATTACAGAGCTACTTGCCCCCGAATCAATCATGTAATTATGTACCAATTTGTCCCCAATGATCAATGAAACATAGAATGGAGGGGGCTTCAGATTCTTACCTTGTTGTCCTCCATGGTTTCCCCTAGAGTTGAAGCTGCATTGGTAAACACTTTCTCTTGTTGGTAGGGGGCTGATTTGAGCTTGACCAATTGGCCATAGCAGTCTACAATAGATCTCTCTGTCCTAGAATGGCCAATGACTCCCACATTGAAATATTCACATTTTTCTTCTTCATTTGTTCAATGATGTTAAATGAGCTATCCTTTTGCTGCCCCTTTCTGGTACATTTTTCTCTTGCACATGGGTTGTTACAACCGGTGCCTGAGTGGGTTTGGAAGGTGGCTTGGAATGACTCTGCATATTGGGAGTTGCATTTTGAGTGCCAATACCTTGTGGAGTAATGGAGGGTTGAGGATTACCTGAGTTTGGTGATTGTCCCTCTCCAATATTCCTTTTCTTGGACCATGTATTGGTAGCTACACTTTGAGAAGGTGTTTGATTCATCCCACAGAAGTCTTCAGCCTACCAATTGACAAGCATAGTCTCACTTGGAGATGCCTCTTGTTGAACTCCTTGCTGCTGATTTTCCTCTTGACTAGACTCTTGTGACACACCAATGGTTTGTACCATCAAGGCCTAGTTTAGTGCACCATTAAAACACATTGATTGGTTATGGGGCTGATTGCATGGGAAACACCAATCATATTCTTGTGCCATGTTGTTTTTTGTTGGAACCAAGGCCCTTGATGTTGAAGTTGTGTTTGGATCATATGACTGGAAAGGCCTAGCAGCTTGAGGTTGTCCTTGGTTTTGGTTTTGATTTGCAGCCTGAGCTGGTGGTCTATTTTGTTGATATGGGGTCTATCTTGATATTGAGCTTGAGGCTGATATGGCCTAGAACTCTGAGCTTGTTGCCTTTTGATAGTTACTAACTCATTCCCTAGGTTTTGTAGTTGTTTCATAACTTCTTGAAGCTCTTTTGAGGTGTTAGAGGATGAGGTAGAGGCTTCAAAGCTGAACTGATTCCTAGGAGTAGGTATAGGAGCCAATGTGGGTGTCTGACTAGTGCTTGGATCTGATAGTTCTGGGTATAGAGGCATGGGTGGCCTAGGAGCAAGTTTTCAGCCTGAATTAAACAATTTTCAGCTCTTATGGAAATGTTATAGGCTGTAGGTAAGGTGGTGCCTCCCATTGATTGAATCATTAAAGAAATATCAGAATTTAGAGCTCTAAGAAAGTATAAGAAAGCACCTTCATCTGTGGGCCTTATAACCAATGGAATCTATCCCATGTCCTTTGAAATATGAGGTTGAAATCTATCAACTACTCATTAGGAGCCCTCTTGATTGTTGTCAAGTTGCTCCAACAAGGATAGATTATCTCCCTTTTCTCCAAATTGATTATGAAGAGCTCTGCACAGATGGTCCCAAGTTTGAATAGAGCCTGTTGTTAGACTCTGAACCATTGTGAAGCTTTACCCTTGAGTGAAGAGGCTAGTAACTTGACTGCAATGTCCATCTCAGTGATCTCATGAATTGCATCAGACATTTGCAATGTCTTGAATGTGGTCACTAGGAGAAGTCTGGTTCTCTCCAAGTGAAATATGGGATGCTCTTTAATGCTGCAACTGGGACTGGATTTTGTGCATTAAGGGTGAGTGGGCTGCTACCAGTGAAATTGACATAAGGATTTGGTTGTGCCATCCTGATTGGCCTGAGAACCCTTGTTGATTGAATGAATGACCTACTAGGAGGAGGTGTTGACAAGGTTTTGTTTGGTGGAGATGGAGACCTCTAGGCTCTTCTCCTCTCTCCTCTATCTGGGGACAAGTGTAGATAGAAAAATAGTCCCTCCTCTCTGGTTCTTGACCTTGTTTGTATTCTTCTCATGAACTTGATAAGCTTGGACTATTGAAACCAAGTAGATTTGATTCTTTTGGAGTCACAGATGTGTAATTTCAAAGCTTCTTAAAAGCTAAAATTACAACAAGTGCACATCAATCTTGTTGCAATAAAGATGGAGACTTCTTGGTCCCACCGGGTGTGCCAAAACTGTTAGTGTAGAATCACAACACCCCTAAATGTCTGCAACTAGATGGGTTGAGACTCTCAGTGTGATTGCACAACATGGAGCATCTCTCAAAGTGTGGGACCTTGCGAGTTGAGAGAGCTCTCCAGATTAAGGTTGGTTCCTATTCCTCTGTTCAGGTGCACACAAATAAATCAGAGGATCTATTTTAAATCTACTCTATTTTACCAAGGAGACAGGGTTGAGAAGATGCAAGAAAATAAACCTAAGCTAATGAGGTGATGCACCAAAGGAATGTTAAACACTCATTTTTGCAAGCTAACATAGACCATAAAAATGTAATGCAAACACCATGCACAGATAACCAAACTACAATGAGATTAGAAGGACAACAATAAACACATGAGAGGGTTGAGAATCATCCACAGACATATATTATTGCTCTAAAAGTTGATACAATACATTACAATGGCCAAGAGGTGAAAAAATTTGCATTACAACTTGAATGGGAGGTTTGAAACTCCACAAATTCACTTATAGACAAGGGAAGAAGGGAGAGTGCAAAACAGAAATGTCCAACCTTTTACAATGAGCCCGACCCTTCTTTTATAGATTCAACACAGAGAGAGAAGAAGAGAGAGAGGTGGGAAAACTAATTTGAAACTCAACTACGGCCATTAATGCTCCTACAAATCCACCCACAATCTATCAAATCTCTCCTGATTACATTTTTCGATGCTTTGAAGAAAGAAGAATGTGGATCAAATCTAATTTGATCTAGTTGTTGGAGCAAATTAGATCACGTATTAATGGCATGAAGATGTTTTCCCATTTTCACCCACCTAACCTTGCCAAAATTAAAGTTTTAGGTTTCCATGGCATAGACGAGGTCGAGACCTTTCCAATGGTGCCAATTTTGTCAAATTTTGAAGGCACTGGGTCAAAAGATATGTCCATTTGAATATTTGAATCGGGCCCATACAAAAATGGTGGAAACTAGTTATCAAAAATGGGTTTTGAAAATGGAATGTGGAAAACCTTTTCACTTTTTGCCCTTTTGCAAAAAAAATACAAAAATGCAAAAATTTCCCCACCCCTGCAATACCTTTTGGTCAAAAAACCATCCTCGGGCCCATTCGACCGGTCCATATTTTCCATTTGGGCAAAAAATCACCCCAGCCCCCACCAAGGCCCACATGGCGCTTGACATGTGTCTTTTGGGCATCGAGGGAGAACGGCTCATTTTATACTTTATGTCTCTTAAATGCCACACTAAACTTTGGATCCAAAAGTAAATTTTACTCTCAGACCCACCTCCCACTTTGACTTGGAATATGGCCACGTGGAGGGCTGGCGCTCGTTTGGGGACCGCTTTTGGATTTTTCTTTTAAAGTTGCATCAGGCTGACACGTGGCACCTTCTGTAGCTTTGCTTTGTTCCTTTATGTTTTTGACTAAGTCCTTTTGACCACTTGGCGGGGCCGTATATCCGGAGGGACACATGGAGTTTGAGTCTCCACCTTTGAGTTCCCATCTTGATATTACACCTTTGAAATGGGCGAAACACATGTTGCCTTCCACTTCTTGAACTTTTATACATTAGCTCTATCCTTTTTGGGCTTGAGACTTGGAAGCTTTGACTCTCTAGGAATCACCTTTTTGCATCGTTGAAGGTGCACCAAGTTTGAACTCACGAGGCTCCCATCTTAAAATTTCTTGTTTGGAATTTTCAATGGCCAAACTCATCCTTTTTACGGGCATGGGACACGTGGAAGCTCCGTGCTCTATGTTGAATTTCTTTTTGAGTTTCCCCTTGAAGATGTGCCAATTTGAACACGTGGAGGCTTTTGTTGATTCTTCCATACTTAGCCATTTTGGGGCTCATTCTAAAATTATTTGCAGAGCCCGAAGGCTTCAAGTTTTTTCTCCATTTCTTTCCTTGACCTCTAGTTTTCTTTGACATTCTTTCCTCCTTCCCGACCTGCTGCATCCATTATAGAGCCAACCTGCAACTTATTTTTTGGATTTGAAATGTGGACTCATGTGACGATGGAGCCTTCCTTGGATTTCTTCTTTGCACGGGTCGTGTTTGATTAATTTTTGTTCATTGATGATTTCACTCGTATGATTTGGTATTATTTCAATAAAAAGAAATTTGATGTCTTATCAAAATTTAAAAAAAATTTAAAGCTTTAGTTGAAAACTCTTCTAGTTATAAAATTAAAAGGATTAGGAATTATAATGGGGGAGAATATGTCAATAAGGAATTTGACTCATTTTGTGTTGAATGTGACATCCAAAGGGAACTGACTACTCCCTATTCCCCTTAGTAGAAAGAGATTGTGGAAAGGAAAAATTACACCATTCTGGAAATGGCTAGAACTAAGATATATTATGCTCAAGTTCCTAAATTTCTCTGGGCTGAAGCAATGAACCCTATTGTTCTTATCTTAAACAAAGTTCCCACTAAAGCCTTAGTAAATTCCACTTATTTATAAAAGTGGTCAAATAAAAAACCAAGTGTGTCTCAATTGAGAATATTTGGTAGTACATGCTTCCCTCTTCATTCTGAAATCAAAATGGAAGAAGTTTGATCAAACCTCTTTTTCATTGTATCTTTGTAGGATATGGTATCAAAACTAAAGGTCTTAGGATATTTGATCCATCAAAAAGAGAAGTTATAGAAAATAGGAATGTTAAAATTCTAGAAAAACCTTTTTGTTCTTCTTCTTCATCTTTTGTTTATGTTATTTATGATGATTCTAATGAAAATGAAAATGAATTTGAAATTGAAAATTGTGAAAATAATGTATGTGATGAAGAAACTAGTAATGAACCTATAATTGAAAATGAGATAGTTCTTTTTCCTCTATAACTAAAATACCTAGATGGGTTGAGTCTATTATTCAAGACTCTAATCTTGGAAACCTTTAGAAAATGACTAGAAGTCATCATACATATCATGCTTTGATGACTTTGTATGAACTATGAACCCCAATCTTTTGAAAAATCTTCTTTTGACGAAAGATGGATAGATGCAATGAAATTTGAATATATTTCCTTGATTAAAAATCAGACTTGGGAATTAGTCCCTCCTCCTGAAAAAAAGAAGTATAGTCGGATCTAGATAGCTATACAAGATTAAATATAAAAGATGGAAGTGTAGATAAATTCAAATCCGAGTTAGTAGTTCGAGAGTTTACTCAAAACCTTGGTATTGACAACGTGAAACATTTTCACATGTTACAAAAATGAGCATAGTAAGGTTTTGAGTGTCTTAGTTGATCATTATGGTTGGGAAATCCATCAGATGGATGTCAAAAATGCCTTTCTGAATGGTGATTTAAAAGAATAAATCTACATGACCCAACCTAAAGGATTTGAAGAACAGGTAAAGAAATGTATGTTTGTAAATTAAAAAAATATTTATATGGTTTAAAACAAGCTCCTAGAGCTTGGTATGTAAAGATTAACAATTTTTTTAATGAAGTTGGTTTTTCTAACTGTTCATCTAACAATGATTTATTTGTTAAAATTGAAGAAAATTCTATCATTCTCATTGTATTGTATGTTGATGATTTACTTATCACTAGTAATTCTAATAGTTTAATTATGAAAATTAAAGCAAAATTAATGCAATAATTTGAAATGAAAGACTTAGGATTATTGCATCATCTTTTGGGCATCACTATATTTTAGGATAAAAATTATATTGTAGTATCTCAATCACAATATGAAACTAATTTACTTAAAAGGTTTAATATGATTGATTGTAAACCATGTTGTTATTCCTATAGAAGTTGGATGTAAACTTGATCCTAAACTTGCATGTGAAAAATCTAATCCTACTTTGTACATGTAACTTATAGGTAGTTTTATTTATCTAACTATTACTAGACCTGACATTGCTTATGCAATAGGGATTGCTTCAAGGTTTATGCAGGAGCCTTATCAGGATCACTGGAAGTTAGAAAAAATAATTTTGCATTATATTAAGGGCATAATTAATTTTGGTTTACATTATATGTCTTCTAATAATGTATATTTATATGGATATTGTGATTTTGACCATGTTGGTGATGTGATAGATCACAAATCTACAACTAGATATGTATTCAAGTTTGGTGCAGGTGTCATTACTTGGAGCAATAAAAAGCAACCAACAATTTCCATTTCTTCTATTGAGGTAGAATATAGAAGTGTAATGGAAGCAACAAAAGAAGCCATGTGGCTGAAGTGGTTGTTGGAAGAGATGCACATGGAAGCTAAAGGAATTAATCCTCTTCTATGTGATAGCTAGAGTTTCATTTCTCTCACTAAAAATCCAATTCAACATCAAAGAACAAAGCATATTGAGATACATATGAAATTTATCTAAGAGAAGGTTCTCTATGGTGATATAGATCTCTAGTACTGCCTGATTGAAGATCAAGTTGCAGACATGTTTACAAAGCCATTATGTGTTGTGAAGTTCTACAAGTTCCATTTAATGCTTGGCCTTTTAGAGTTTCCATTGAGGGGGAGTGTGCATGGAAATGAAACCTCCTATCACCTGGCCACTTGTTGACTCTTTCTCCTCTATAATTCTATGGGTATAAAGCATTGTTAAAATATCTTGTATGATATATGTAAACTGATAGATTTTATAGAAAATACAGTCAATGGTTGCATCTATTTGTAAAACATGTCCTTGTGTTATAAAAGGCTCCTAGAGATGCGGTATACTAATTTTTCCATGAGAAACAGTGGGATTTAGTCTCACAAATACATGCTATCCTAAACCTTTGGGTGTTTATGGATTTGTAAATCTTGTTGTAAAAATAGGTAATGTTTGATATGGATCCCCACTCAATATTAAGGGGGAGTGTTAGAACTATAATATTAAGTGTATCATAATATTTAGTTTATATTTAAATATAAACTTTATATTAGGTGGTTAGTTATTTAATTAACTAACATTAAATTGGGGAGGTGTGCCCCATCACTTAAAAAGGTCATAACCCTTCGGGTTATTTAAATATGACCATAGGTCATATTCACGATATATATATATATATATATATATATATATATATATAGATAAATATATTTGAATATATAATCACCGAATTGGGAGATCTAGTAAAACATGGAGTAAACGTGATGAGGGAGTTTTTATTGGACTGGTTGTAATAGTTTCTCATATAGTGGATTAATTATTTTTGGTTTTTACCCATTTGAGGTTTTCCACGTTACATGTTGTGTAATTGTGTTATTTCCTTATGTTGTTATTTATTTTACTTAGATGTGCACATTTATATTTATGTATATTAATTAATGTTCATCTAACATTTAATAAGTTTTATAAATGTTCACTCGTCCCCTCATCCTAACACAAGTGACACCTATGGACCCTTAGCGTGGTTCCACTAGGTGAATAAGAGGGTATTGGATGTAATGATCGTGGAGCTCTCATTAAGAAGGAATAACCTATCCAGAAGGAATATGCTATGAGCAGAGTCTGTGGTGCCCATATTAAAGTTCATATATAGGAAAGTGGCATGAGACCACACAATTCAAAATCATTACGATGAATGATGGAAATGGATATTGATGGATGGATGACTAGTGGGATGACTAAGTTCACATTGGTAGGTATGTTAATAGTAGAATGGCTGCAAGTGCAATGCGTTAAGAGATTTTGTTTCTGGTTTACCATCAAGAGATAATAGGTTCAAGATTCATGTGTATGATCTAATCCAGTTGGGAGAAAAATTTCCACGTTGACTCCTTTCTAGAGTAGTGACATTTTGATTTTATTTAAGGACAAGGTCATTGATATTAAAGTCATGCTCATTTAGAGGTGAGAGTGGATGGGATAAGATGATAGCTTGTAGAAGATTAGATGGGGCGAGATAGAATATATTATATGCAATCTTTCAAATATGAAAAATATGTGTCCATGGTGAGATGAAGATGGCCACAAAAGGGACTTAGGATGAGGTATGGTGCCCAAGAGAGGCACAAAGATATCCACAAAGGTGAACTTCAAATGAGATGTAATAATAGATGAATAGATTGAATAAGATGAGACAAAAATTTGATGAGATGAGGGGTATGTAGTTATAGATGATATTAGATAAGATGACATGGGGATTAAGAGGAAGAGGACTAGCCTGATAATAGACCGGTCCTAGAATGATTGTGGAGATTTAAAGAAGTCAGGGTAAAGAGACAATGTCATCGATATCCATGAGATGGTTGGATGAAGGAGGAGATGTGAGAGGACTAAGAGAGAGGAGTGGATTCTCCCCCAACGAGAGATGTTACATCACATTAGGCAACTTAGATACATATATGCATAAGCTAGCGGATGCAAAAGGAGATGGGTAGGATTTTTAGAAGGAGAAATGATGATGCCTCTAGATTTTGATTGGATATATGATTGAGGATCATGAGGGTGAGGAGGATTAGTAACGTGGATGGCATCGATGAAGAGAGGGCCTCCCCTTAGGAGAAACAAAGCTTGAGGCGGGGATTACGATGAATTTTTAGGTTAAGGACCCGATTTAGATTCCTTAGGAGATAAGGATTTTATTGGAGGATCAGGTTTAGACATGGATGAGATGGAAAGAAGAGGGTGGTCTTCGTGGATGAGAATGTCATCTTCGGTCATGAAATTATGGATGAGATTTTGGAGAGCCTTACGGTGTTTAGTTTCATGCCCGAGGGTGAGATGATAAACACAAATGACATTAGAATCATACCATGATGGATTTTTTCCATGTGGATCAAAAGATCGGGGGTAAGTATGATTGTTGAGATCTGGAGTAAGTGTTGAAATATTTTAGTATAGGACCCAATGGGGGTTTTCAAAGAAGAGGTCGTAGATGAAGGTAATAAGGATGATTTGATTTGATGAGGCTACATGAGAGTCTTTGGTCCAAATTTAAAGTTGGAAGGATGAGTGGGTATTTTTATTTGGTTTTAATGACTTGGGATTTAATTGATTTTGAAGGAGAATTAGATCTAAAAGGAGGGTTAAATTTCTTGGATTTGGATTGGTTGATGATGGGTGTCTTAGAGGAAGGGCCTGGCCCTAAGATGGAGGGATTTTCTCCCAAGAGTGATGGTGTAACATTGGTTTTATTAGGATTAGGAGGAGGCCATTTTAACCTTTTTTGGGTTTATAAGGGATTTTTAGATAGGTATGCCAACTTTCTTATACCTTGGATGTGATATTTTGCCTTTGGTAGGAATTATTACGATTTCAACTGAGGGTCCGTGAGCAGAGTGGGCAACCAAATGATGCGTGGGATATTGTACATAAGAATATTGAGGATGGAAGGGTTTTTAGATGATATGTTTGATGAGTTCAAAATGGGTTGTAGATTTTATAAGTATATGATTAGTTGGTGAAGAGTGGTTGGTTTTATAGATGGGGAACAAATATTATTGGTGGTTATCTTAAGTGGGGGTGTTTGTGTAAGAAATGTTTCAAGGGGTATCATAGATATACATGTAAATTGAGATGTAGATGTAGGTGTGGTTATGTTAGTAGATGTGATTGATGTGGAAATGGGTATAGATGTAGGAATGGTAGATGTTGATGAAGAATTAGATATGATAGATTGGGATGTAGTGGTAGTGGGTATAGTTGATATGGGTTTTCTTTGGTCTAGATGTGGATGAAGGACTAGATGTGATAGGTTGAGATGTGGTAGGTGTAGAGATAGGCATGGATATTGATGAGGTTATTGTTGTAGAAGGAGTATCTAAAGTAAAGGTGGATGTAGTAGATGATGGGGTAGTGGATGTAGGCAATAATGTAGGCTCTTGATTTATGGTGTTAATTGTGTGAGCATTAGGTTCATAAGATGTGGGGGTGGAAATTGATTTGATGATGGATGATTGGGGAATGGTTGTTTAAAGACATCAAGGGGTTGATTAGGTGATGTGTTAGGATTGTATACTTGGAGATCCCCTTGATTTATAATTTGTTAGATGCGATCTTTGAAGGAATGACACTTCTCAATATCGTGACCTTGGACTTGATGATACTTACAATAATTCCCCTCATGATATTACTTGTGTTTGGTTCATGAGTCATCAAGAGTCCAAGATGGGGGAAAGTTGAATGAGGTTGACTATCATAAACTTTTTAAATACAAAACTATATGATTTCCCTAGAGTGGTATAGTTAGGAAGGGGTCTACAAGATTGCAAGATTGAAATTCATGATGGCAGAGGCTCTATGTAGGAAGTGGATACAAATGAAGATTGAACCATGATGGTATTGGTGGTAGTTTTAGATTTATCACCATTCATGGAGAATTTGGTGAGCTCAATTTTGGGTTTGTTTGATCTAAGCTTAAGGTGGCCTTGCTCAAGGGTGCAAAGTTTGATTTTGTGAGCCATGGTGAATGCCTATTCAAAGGTTTGAAAAGATTGAATTTAAAGAGTTCAAGATATGTGCTACACACGAGAGACTATGAGAATAGTTAATGAGTTTATTCTATGGAAGGGGGAATGATATTTGATTAATAACACTACGCAAATGTATAACAAAATATATAATAGATTTGTCATCATATTTTTGGATGATATAAAGATCCGTGATGGTAAACTTATGCACAATGTTTATTGAGAAAATTTTAAGGAAGATTTGTGCAAGTTGAGTGAAGGTGAACAATGAGTGTTGTGGGATTATTGTTGTACCAATCTAGTGTGGGACCAACTAGTGACACACGGGAATGTGTGAAGCATGAGATCTTGATCGTGGGCGATGAGATAACACACATCTCTAAAAGCTAGAAGGTATTGTTGAGGGTCCTCCTCCTTACTATTAAACTTGGAAAATTTTGGAAATTCCCAATGAGGAGGATATCAAGTTTCACAAGTATGGATGGGTTGATGGGTTAATGTAGCTTTGTTCTTATGAAAATGTGGTCTTAGATCCCAAGGTTACGGCCTCAAGGTTATCCATTCTAATTAATAGTGCTTGTAAGGGATCATTAGATGGTTGAGATGTTGAAGGATGAATTTGAGATGCATATGAGGTGGATGGGTTGGGTTTTTGATATGTTTGATAAGTTTGAGGATGTGTTGGCATTGGTGGAAGTAGTTGATAAGGGGGAATATAATTAAGGGGTTGTGATTGGATTGGTTGAGATAAAGCTTGATGTTGAGATATAGGGATGTGGTAAGATTGATTATATTGGGTTTTTGTTGTGAAATGGGCACATTTGATTGATTTGTTATAGGTTTGGTTGAGATATAAGTGATAGGAGTGTTAAACACTACATAATTATATGAACACCAAATATAATTATTTAGAAAATGAATTCATCTAGGATATCATTGATATTGATAAAGGTTACATATATAGTGTTTGATCTCCTACAATGTGGAGTCAACATTCATCTTGATCCTCATATATCTCTCTGCAAGAATCTCTCAAATTTATCTCCTAATATCTCTCAAACAAAATAACTACGTGAGTTGTCTATTCAACAACTTCACTCACACACAACTATTAACTATATTATTAATATGAGTTGTATTAAACTCATTATTAATAATATTACAATTTATTTAATAATGTTACACAATATTTTGGTAACAAGGAGGTTGGGATACTTGAATTGCTTGAAGTGGAAGTATATAATGATACCTTAGTGAGGAGATTGATGAGTTTTCATTGATTCGGATGTTAAAGGTTACTGAGGTGATTACATTGGCATGAATATGTGAAGTAGAGATAAGGGGTAGAGTTATGTTATAATGTATGTATTAAAAGGTTAGTATAGGATGATAAAATAAAATGAAATGAAGAACAAATGAAAGAATCACCTAGAAATGGTGGGTCCCACCGTGCTTCATTAGAATGTTTAACAAAACTCCTTTGTTCCTACTCAAATTAGTGAGCTAGTAATAAATTAAAAAAATAGATGAGAATATGAAGGGTTTAAGTTACCTTGAGATGAGATGAATGGATGTGGGTGAAAGATTAATTCCCCTCGTACAAGATAGATAATTTGCACAACAAAGAAGACTAAGAAGAAAAATGGATTAGTAGATAAGATGGAGGGTTTCTCGACATAAGCTAGTCCGCGAAGTGTGAGCTTCCTAGGATGGATGTCAACCCTCTTGTAGATAAAGATAGGATAAAATTGATGATAATGGATCTAGATAATACATAGAATCCGAGATTTAAAAAAAATACTAAAATGTAATGAAAGTAGATACATTATCAAAATAGATGTAAAGTGAATCAAACCTACGTGGGTCAAAAAACCTGAGATTGTAGAGGGTGATTTGGCGATGACTAAGGAAGGATGAGAGGAACCTACAAAATAGACATGCAAGGTCTTTTGTGGTTATATCCTGGATCTAAAGACGACTCAAACAAAAACCTACAAAATAGACTGGATCTAGATTTGGATGAAAGGATATAAGAAAATTACGTAATATGATGGTAAAGGGTATGAGAATAGGGTTGGTCGACATTGATGACCATAAGGGGATCGATGACAAATGGGATCTGAAAAAACAAATTTGGGGTAACACAGAGGCATGATAATGGGGATCCGATAATGATGAGGGTTTGAACCAAAAATAAACTAATGTGGATGAGCTTGGGTCGATGGAAATTAGATAGGCTCGATGGCAACCGAGACCTGTTAGGGCTTGAACAAAAATGATTGGTTTGAAGTGAAGAGTTGCAAATGAAATAAAAGGCTAAGATGACCGAAGTAGACTTCTCGATGCTATTTGAACTTGCAAAAAGGTTAGTGGAAGATATATATGATAATATTGCAAGGAAAACACAAAATGTTAATGGTGAAATAATTCTTAATAAAGGTAAGATCTTGAAGATTCCAAAATTACATCCCTTCCTCTTGATCTCGTGAAGGAGGGGGTATGGGTGTATTTATAGGGTGAGTGGATGGATGTTGGGAGATATGAAAGCATTTAATAAAGGTAGGTGGGGGTAAAACTATTAAATAAAGGAAAATGGAGATGAAAATATTAAATAAAGGTGGGAGTGAACCTAGGGAGGATAATATGGAGTATATAGAGAGGATAAATGAAAGGAAAATATTATATTGAGGATCTAGGGACAATAAATGGGATGTGATTAGGATAATAAATATGATTAGGGATTAAGGGTGAATTAAAATAAATTATGGGGTAATATAGGAAAGTGGGAAATTTGAATAAATGGGATTTATGGAGGGAAAGGGGAATTCAAATAGGAAGAGAAATATGCATGTGAATAAAGATAATAAAATGGAGCGAACACGAGATGAGGGTAATGATACGAAAATTGGTGTCTACAATGGCATTCATACAAATATGTATAACATATGCTTGGATAAATGGTATAAGAGGTTGTGTGATGCCTTTGAGAATGAATGGTGCATACCCAAAGATTTTTCAACAAAGTTAGGAGAGCGGGGAGATTTTTATTGATGTAACATTTCAGCCTTGGAAGGTTTTTGTTTTGAATGGAGAGATGGGCCCTTGGTGTAAAATCTTGTTTACATTCACCACTAAATAATTTAAGAGCATAGTTAACATGATCAAGGATTCACAACCATTGAATTTTAATGTGGAGAAGGTAGATGCCGACTTTACACACCTTGCACAAGACATATGGATATGATATAAGACACCATTCATGGAAACAATGGAGTCGATTTGATGGACATTAACCCCATCGTGACATTGGACGGGGAAGGAGGAATGAAAGTATACATATACTTAAATCCCAAGTCGAGGGATGATAAGGTGGTTGAATTGCGTGACATAGATCTTACACCACCCCACCATGGAAGACAATAATGAGAATACCAAAATGAGTGTGAGAGCCTACCTAAGAAGAGGAAAAAGAGGAAGGGGGAGATAGTAAGTTGGACCATAACACATGGAAGAGGATGCAAGTGTGGCATGAGGAAGTAAGAACATCACACACTTGAGTCTCTACAAATTTCCAGAGAGATAATTGCATGAAATCATATCCCCAAACAGAGGGAGAAGAATAATTAAAGGAGAATCATAGGGATGAAAATATTCAAAAATGTGAAGGTATGAAAGAGACCAAAAGCTCTCTTGTAATAAATATTGTCGATGAAGGATATTAGGAGTACAAAAATAAAATTTGTTTCATTATGAGGAGCATGTGCTCAAAGAAGAGTGTGAAGAGGTACATGAACAAGAGAAGGAGAAAGAGTATGAGGAAGAACAAGTATGATCAAGACTTGGAGGATAGGGTGAGAAAGAGGACTCTAGTCTGCATGACAAAAACCATGTAGGAAACGCACAATGTTAGGACCAAAATGATGGAAAAATCTATATCTACTCAACATAGGTCACCTCCTTTCCCAATATTTTCATACTAGGATGACATAACAAAGCTTATTAGAGGAAATTTTAGAGATTTTTGGAAAATGAACAACTATATTTATGGGATATGCTCAATAAGATGAAGCCCATGGTTGCATGCGCAAGATGCTTTCCTTTGTGATGGAGACACACATTGAGGAGGTAGAAATTGAGGTAAAAAAGATTCAGTCATTGAATTTACATGGAAATAAGGATCTATCAAAGGTCTCACCATTGTAGACTTGAATTAATTTTCAGAAAATAGGTGAGAAATGCCTTGAATAAAATAGTTGCCGAAGTAGGATGGAGGATGTAGTCTTTATTTTACCCAACTAGAGTTATGTGCGCTAGAACCTCATCCAAAGAAGTATGGAAGCTCTCTTGTAGTGAACAAAGCCACCAAGTATCCCTCATTATTTATTCTTATCATAATGTCGGCATGCATGTGCATCATATTCATAATCAAAGTATTCATTCATGCATAGAGAATCATCATGAACATGACATTTAATAAAACACATATAATAAGGAAACTTAATCAACATAAAGAATGATTAATAGGATCTGAATTCCCATTATTTCATACTCAAATGTAGTTAATTTAGTAACCCAAACATAATTATCCATTTTAAATCATGACCAATTACATAACAAAGAATCGACTACTTCATAGTTCCAATACATCATTGTATAGGACTAGTGTGCTCTCATATAGACTCCAAAACCACGATACTACATCGATAACTATTGACATCTCTTTAATCTTCATACACAATCATAGCTCTCTCACAAAAATATGCACTCCCTATATATAAGGGTGGGGACTTTCCCTTCACCGCTTCATGCACTTGCCTAATAATAGGTGTGTGTACAAAAATAGCTTGCATGTTTTTTTTACACTATGTTAATAATAGACTAAGATAAATATATAATATGCTTTAATCCTATTATTAGACTGATTCATGCATGTGCTTTATCCTGGTCTACATGTGCTTTCTTTTCCTTACTTGGCCGCTAAGTCTTCATGATTTTTCTATTTTTGGATCTTTACTTGAGTGGTACTCCAATTATCTTTTCTATTTTTAGCCTCTCTGGAAAATTGGCTAAGTCCTTGATCTATGCATGCATGCATGCAGCCCCACGCATTTCCCTAACTCACTACCGTCTGCACCCTTCACGTGTTACTCTTATCTCCTGTGCATGCATACCCTTGTGTGTAAGCCTCTACTATTCATTGATACTTAGTACATTTTCCCTAACCAATATTACCCCACAGTGGGGATATTTTCTGTGCTTGAAAATATTGAATCAAATAATGTTCCTCAAGAATGGAAGAATAAAGAATTTCAAAGAGAATAGAAGATTAAAAAATGGTGGGGTACAAGCCCAATGAATCAAAGAATATCAAATCTCCTAATGCATGCACTCAAATTACTCCTGGGGAGGATGGAGTAGTTCTAGGAACTTTGTAATTCAAGATATTATCTAGCTCTTCTAATGGTAAGATCTTTGGTAGTTACATCTGGTACCAGTCCGAAAATGTCTAGCACTTTTCTGGGGCCATGTTCTCACCTTTTTGCTTTATCTCCCTAATAATACCAACAAGGCCTGATGCCATCCCTTCCAATGCATCCATCTTTTTCACCATCAATGAGCCAAGCTCCTTTAGTCTTATCTCAAAAGTCTCTTTTATTGCCTTGAGAAACTCCCACTTTGTGTAATCTCGGCCATCTCTCTTCATGCCCATCCTTCTGTCTTTCTTGGAATCTATACTTGCTTAAGGTTGTCCTCTTCCTGAGTTGTATGTGACTTGAGGATAGGATCAAGGTCTTGAAAATTTTCAAACGTGCATCCCGCCTTCTTCATTGCATCCTTGATCCTAGTGCTCAATGTCTCACATTCAAATATTTTTGTGCTATTTATTTCTTATTCTTCTCGCACTCAATGGCCAATTTCTCTTATGATGACCTTTGTACATACTTGTGCTCATGTAATAACATTTTACTAAATATTCTAAGTAGTGCAATGCTAAAGGGTACTCATTATTAGCATTTTGTTCATGTCAAGGTGTGTTGTTGTAATATTATCTATGATATGAACGACCTTCTTGAAATCATACTTGGCATGATTATCTTCCTTTCCTATCTCCTCTTTCATTTGTTGAATTATTGTTCCTTTTCCTTCTTATCTTCGAGTAAGACTCTAATAGTGTCCCCTTATCCAAATTTATGGGTGCCACTTCTTTGCCATCTTATTTAGAGCATTGTTGGCCTACTCACTAGTTAAATCCATGGGATTGATAGTCATGAGGAATGTACTGGTGATTTCTTCATCTTGTGCACCTATCACATGCCTCATTATTGATTTCAAATTTGGGATCTCGCATGTTCCAAGAAAGCATTTTCCTTGTGCACATGGTTTCTCCTCTGGGTCAAGTACCTCCTAGCCATAGAGATATTTATTAGGCATTGTACTGGAATCTTGCACGTAACATCTTTAATTGATCATTAATATAATCTACATGGCATGTCTATAAGAATTCATCCTTTTTATTCCTTCCACTAGAGCATTTTCTTGTCGGCACTTTTCTTCGTAATCGTAGGCAGTGCACAACTTCCATTTCCATTTATGTCTCCTCTTCCTTCTCCAGATGGCTCACCATCTCTCCTCTTTCTCTTCCTCTTCTCCTATGGGGTCTTCTCTTTCATGTGCAATTGGACATCCCTCAACCATTCTAAACATTCTCATCCATTGTATATTCTTCATCCTCATCCAAATTATGGATAACCATAGTTTCTTCATCACACGCAACCTCTCCCTCAGACTTCTCCTCATCACTATCTTCAGTTGTAACCAGCCTTCACCTTCATCTTCTTTAAGGGGTATTATTCTTCTCTACGTTGGTCTTGGTTGGAGTAACCCTTAGTGACTTCCTTGTTGTCTCTAAATTCCTGTGTCACTTGTCTTATCCCTTTCATCCTCTCGCAACTTCTTCTAGTGATCATGGTCAAGCGTGGTGTTATCTTCTTCTTCCACCACCACCTCCTCCTCCTCCTCATCCTTTTTCTTTTCTTCTTCTTGTATGGGAGGGCTCTCCTCGAGCACTCTTTTAGTACCCATCATCTTATTTCCTTTTGGTGGTTTTGGGAGAGTAATGTTTTCCCAATCAATATACTTCCCATCCTTTAATATATGCTTCGGATAGATGTAGACTTTTACTTCTTCCTTTCCTAATACTAGAGTCTCATAAGTGATATCTATAATGTCATACTCCATTGTCTCCACATATGCTAACTTGTTAGGATACACATATGTATTGTGTAATGTGTGGTAATCACTATCTACCATGTTTCCATCAAGCTTCAACTTCCACACATCATAAATTATATTCATCGATGCTTGGAAGTACTTGGTGGTGAAAGCAAAAGGATGTTTGCACTAGGGGATCTTATCTCCAGTATTCATATAAAATCTCCCCAAATAATAATGTTGATAAACTAAGCTAAACCTTGTCATCCAACATTGAGGTAACTCCTTTTGGTATGTGTCATTCATGGTTGAATGCTTCGCACATACACATGTACCACCTGTCTACCCTGAGTTTATATACATTATTAAGGCCCCAATCTCATGTATACTCTACAAACCTCTTTGTTGGGGACTTTTTCTCCATCAAGTATTTCCATACTTTGTCATTTGGTCCATCCGGTAATCCTATCTCAGTAAGACAATCATATGGTTCCCTAATATATCTTTTCACCTTTCACTATTTTTATGTGTGCCTCCTTAATCATTTCTTAAGAAATGAATTGTGCAATGTTGTATGTAGTCTTCTAGTGATATTTTTTTCACTATGTGATCCACTTATTATTCACCTATGTTCACTACTCGACATCTCACATGTTTAATTTCAACTGATAAGGAATGCGATGAATCTTATGCCCGGGTCACCGATATTTACAATGTCCATTGTGGCATGCCCCTCGATAGTTAAATGCAATGGCATTGGCCTCTACTCCTACATTGTCCTCTAGGTTAGGATCTATCTCAAGGCTTGAATCATGAAAACTTTTAATGCTCCCAATTAACTACACGTTGATGTGCATTCGCCCAACAAAGTAGAAATAGTCCTCATGGACCCGTAACATCAACCATTGATACAAGCAATCAAGTATGCCAAATAAGGGAAATTAGTATAACTGGAGAACTCCCGCACTCTCTAAATTCTTTTTTTGCACTTTGTCATCATAGACTAACTTACCATCTTCAATTCTCTGGTACATTTTCTTCAACACTTCTCTATTTATCTTGGCCTCGTGCGATTATGAGAGTGATGGTTATAGTCACTTATATTGCACTTGGTTAAGTATGAATCCCATGGCTGCCCTATAATTACCTCACTTGTATATTACATTTCTAAGAACCATTCTTCTGTCATGTCTTCTAATACAATCTTCTCATTCATTCCTTTTCCTTTTCCCTTAGGTGACATTATATGTGCTTTCTTTGGTGCCATCATTACTTCACAACTTCTTCAAACTTTAAAATTTTCATAGAGACTTGTGCCCTAGGTGTTGATAAAATTACTCAACTTGATGTGCATCCAATTATTTCAAACCCTTTCTTAGTCTATCTTGTTTTCTATCCTTCGTCACAAAACTTTGTGCCCTAGCTTGCAACTTCAAGTTCTATGAATCTGCTTCCTTCAAACACTAGCTTCGTAAACTCAAACCTTTGAGCCTCAACCTCATGTCATTGAAACCTTTACACCTTCTCTATTCTCTAACTTCCATTGAAGGATCTTCTAAGATAGGTCGCATGTTATCTTTCTCTGGTTTTCTTTAAATCTCCTTGGCTGTTCACAATTTTGCACAAATTAACACTTCATCACTCTTCGAATGCTCAAAATCTTCACAAGGTAGGGTAAGAATGAACTCTCTTGTACTCCTTTTATAGATTTCCAAATTTGTATCACATTTATTTCTCCTCACCTACCACCAATTTAAATCATTAAATGTGATTTTTTATTTTTCCACACTTTTTCCTTCTTTTTCTACTGCGATAGTTGTGATCTTCCACCTTCTAGTGTTACTACTTCCCAAGATGTAGACATCCTTGCATGCACTTCCTTACGTCGTAACCCATCTTCCTCTATGCCACATACTGGTAGTCCATTTGTTGTTACCTCCCTCGTGTCACAATGCATGACCCTTTTTCTCGCGACCAATTTTGAGCAATTTATTTCAAGCACCATCATTCCTAAGCACCGTAATATCTATAGAAACTTAATTTTATTTCATGCATTCCTCGATCGTATCCATGAGCCACCTTATTTCAAAATTATTACATGCACCTCTCGATCCAAATCCAAGACAAGTGCCATCATCTCAATCTTATTTATGTGTTTTACACATACTTCCACCCCACACTAAAGGTATGTGAGGCCCCTACACATCAACTCAATAAGTAGTAATAAGATCCTCGTGCACAAACATGCTTATAACAACAAAAAAAAAAAAAAAGAATATGAAAGGGAAATCTAATCTAAGTGGCAATAATTCCTTATTACAAAAATAAAGGAAACTTATTTATAGTAGGGCTTCAGCCTACTCCCATTGAAGTATCCAGGCAACATGGTTCCATCTAGCACTTGTAATTGACATGTGCATCTAATTCAAGTAGCTTGGTCACTACAAAGGATCCCAACCAATGGACTTTCAACATCCCTGGGTGGCGCACAAATTTGGAGTCATACAAAGTACCATCTTTCCAATGGAAAAATATTTGTTCTTGATGTTCCTAGCATGCCAAGCCTTCTATCTTTCCTTTCAATCTTCTACTTCCAATGTGCAATGGCATGTTGCTCATCTAATTACATCAATTTTTCAATATGCTCATATCAACCTATTCATCATCCAATCCACTTGTGTGTGCAATACACGAGATGGTAGCATACATTCCATGGTAGTAAAGTCTCCATGCTAAACACCAACTGAAAGGGTGTGGCTTTGTTCAACCATTTATAAGTTGTTTTATATGCCCAAAGAATGGATGATACCTTGTCATCCCAATCATTTCTTCCAACATCACATATCTTTGAGTCTATCCTAAAATCTTGTTGAAAGCTTTAGCAATGCCATTTTCTTAAGGATAAAAATGAGTAGTCTTATATGTTCCACAATAAAATATGCTAGTAAGATTTTGATTGTCTCATTTAGGAAATTAGTTCCTCTATCACTTCTCAAGCCTAGATCGTGATTTTCTTAACCAATTTTAAGTATTCTAAACTCCAAAATTGATTAAATTTTGATTATTATGCATCCATAAAGCTAGTAGTGCACATGTAAGAAATTGATTAAATCTGATTATTATGCATCCATAGAAGTGTGGAAAACTTGTGTAGCAAATAAATAATCGTAAAACTGAAAAAACACTAGATAACAAACAAGATTGTTTACAGGGTTCGGAAATTCCTACGCCCCCGGTTCGATTGAACCGATCCATTAATAATATTGAAATGTAAGTACAATAACTCTTACAAACAACCAATAATGAATCAAAACCTGCAAATGAGCTGATCAATGTCCCAAGAACTCTGAAAAATAGCAGAAATTGTCCCAAGAACGATCCGTGGCTCCTACAGTGTTTTCACAATGTGATCTCCCTGCAACTGTGTTAGAAAAACACCTACAAATGGAGATTTAAAAACATTATATGAAAAAAATCATATATCTGAGATCATCTCTGAATTCTGAACACTTTTCATGTTTACACCAAGTCACATTTTGGACCAGAAGTGCATTGAAATTCATGTTTTCCAACTAGTTGTCTTGTAGATCCCTGTTAAAAACTGCATTCAAAGCTTCCAAAAATAGGTTAAAACTCAACAAAAAATATCAAATCTTACATCGTTGGAATTTCTCAGAATTTCCTTCATTTCATCTTTTTACTCCGAGTTCCCATTCTGAGTGCAAGGCCTTCAAAATGGTGTTTTCTAAAATTTGGTCCTTATCCTCCTTTTCACATGCACCCCTCCTCGTATAAGTTGAAGCGACCCATTTTATAATCCGCCCAAGCCTCTAGGTGAGTTGGTTGAAGATTGGTCTTGGGACCCATGAGGTCGGGGGATCAAATCCCACCTCCTATCATTTTTCCGTGGATTTTGCTTTAAAATTTATTTTTTTGTTAAAAGGATCAAGGTGGTTGGATTTTTATTTTTTTAAGCCATTTTGCATTTTTAATGGGATTAATCCCAATTTGGCGCATTTGCATTGAAATGGGATTAAATCCCCATGTTAGCGGCTCCTCCACCATTTTTTGCAAGGTAAGTGGATGTATATCCCACATTTTGTGGAATGATATTGTTTGAGGCTTAATTAAGCCTTTCCACGCATTTTAGGTGGTCATGGGACCACTTTGAGGCATAACCGCCCCATCCTTGTTCACGTGGATTCACCCCATCACTCACCGCTTCACCGCTTCTTCCTTCCACGTGGAAACATTTCCATGCATGGGTTTATACTAATGTAATGTTTAACATGTATAGTATATATATATGGATATATATGATTATGGTTTTATACTAATGTATAAACATTATATATATATAGTTTGTATGGCATATATGGCATGGATATATAATGGACTTACCATATAAATATAATTTCACCCATAATGTGGTATGGAAATAATTAACATATATGGTCATGTGTGTGTCATCATGTAGTCCATGGCATTTGAAATGACACCAAGTAAATATAATCCCGATAGAAAAATCGATGAATTTAATTTCGGTCAATAGTGAGTGGTGGCAAGCCACGTGGTGGCTTGTGGACCCACCACGTTGGCGATAATACCATAGTCCACACGGCGGCCGGGCTCCCCTCCGTAATAAAAGTTGAGCCTCTTGTTCCGTGCACCATTTTTACGCTCGTCGAAGACCGGTGATCAAAACCAACAAACAACTCCCTTTTGCCTTTTCGCCACGTGTCGCAGTGCCATTGGTCCAATATTGACCAGTTGACTAGAGTTGACTTTCTCGTAATGTCTGAACTTTGACCGACATAACTAGAGCTCCCGATGTCCGTTTGTCACGTTCTCATAGTCGTTGGAAAGCTCTCGAGATGATCTTCTGCACACGACACCATTTAGGGATGTTTAGGGAACTTTCAAAAATGATCCCCTGATCACACCTCCCCACTGAGAAAGGCTTTTTGTCCACAAAAAGTTGTGTATCAACCCAAAAATAATGCTATCTCTTCCTGCATTGCACAAACACATACAAGAACCCAAAATAACATTATAGGTTAAAAAATGCAAATAGTTGATTAGCTAATTACATAACCGATCAGATAATAACACCCAATTAAGCTAGTGTTCAACTGAAACGTTGTAACCCTGTCAACTCTGCACACAACTGTGATCTGTCATACCCCACTGTAATGCCATCACAATTAATTGACCAGATAATAACACCCATTCTATTACGGAAAGCTAGTGTTCAACTGTCACTTTGTGATACGGCCGATTACCAAAAATTACAATTCCATAACACAGATCAGTATACAAGACATCTAAACTGCCCACAATTAGGCTAGTGCCCACTGCCCATCTGAAATCGGAATAACCGCAAGTATTCACTATCAGAATATAATAGACTATCAACGCCCAAAAATAGCTATAGTCAACAACTGAATCAACATGAATATGCCAAAACATCTGTATCGCCATCACAAATAATAAGTCAGATAATAACACCCATCTATAATGGAAGCTAGTGTTCAACTGACACTTTGTGATTATGTTGATTACAACTGCAAGTTTCAAATTTAGACATGCTACTGATGCCTATCCCTGCATAGTGTTTTCAACAATGGAACTACCAACCAATATGAGAAAACAAAACATGAGTATGATGAACCTATCACTCAAATCTTCTCTTCAGTTGTTTCCATTCATTTTCAAAGCTTAAATATCAACTTAGGAACAAATCCTTATCAATCAACAGGAATCCCTAAAATATAGCTCAAATTTTTTTTGCTTGCCTACTATCAACAATTTACTGTAGTGCAAATATAAAGTTGAGGAGTGTTTTTCCCAACCAATCACTTGGGTTTTTCCATTTTGGTTGTTTTACCTTCTCAATACCAAAATGAGTTTTAGTTAGGTTTAAGATCTGTTGGTTTTACAATATTGTTCTTTTTAACAACTTTCCAATTTTGTTGTTTAGGAACAAACCAACAAACCTTAACATCATGACCATTCCTATTACAATGGGAACAAAATTTAACTTCCCTATTTTTAGGAGTCTTACCCATTTTACCATTCTCAGAACTCTGTCTACGAGAATGATTCCCTGTTTAGGAGAGGTAACATTCTTGCCATTTCTCACCTTTCCTTGGTGAGATTGGTCTTTAAAGCCTGCCTTATCATTCACAAAAGGCATTAACTTCTTAATCAAATTTTTCCTCTTCCAACAATATGCAACAGAATGATTAGTACCTTCACAAAATGTGCAAGGGAAAGCATATTTCTGCCTACCAAAGCTATATTGTTCCAACTGAAAGAGTGTATTAGAAGTTTTAGGATTTGATTTTCCCTTAGTGCTATTTTTAGTGTAAGTGGAAGGAGGTGGAATCTGATTACCTCTTTTACCTATTTTCTTACACCTTTCATTGTTCCTCCTGATGGCGGAATCCTGCAATTCTAGTGGCATAGATCCTTGGCTATTGGAAGCTTGTCTTCCTTCAACTGCTTTGGAACTTTCTCCAATTTCCATTTTCCCACTAGAATAACCCAAACCTGCAAACCGAGGCTGATCCTCTACCTGTATTGGGTTAGCATCACCTTGTCCATTTTTACCAAGGCCCTTTCCATTAAATCCCATCTTAACCATTAGCTTAGACCCAATTCCCTTAGTGTGTTTTTCAAACTGACCCAAAGGAATATCTGAAATTGAATGAGAGGAAGAATTAAAATGTGAACAACTTACAGTGCATTCTTCTATCATAGTACCTGCATCTGATTTGGAAGGCATTTCCTTCTTATGTTCACCTTGTTGCAGCTTTTCCAAGAGGGCATCCTTGGTCCGTATTTCTTCCTGCAACTCTTTAACAAAGCCCATCAACTTCTTGCTCTCTTCAAGCATCTTGTTGACATACTCCTCTTTCTTGGTTATAGAGGATTGTGGCTCAGATTTTAACCGCACTATTTCCTCTTCCAAGGAATAAAAATTATCTCTCAAGAAAGAGTTTTCTTCTTGGAGTTGGT
Source organism: Taxus wallichiana var. yunnanensis (assembly GCA_018340775.1). Taxonomy (NCBI): domain Eukaryota; kingdom Viridiplantae; phylum Streptophyta; class Pinopsida; order Cupressales; family Taxaceae; genus Taxus; species Taxus wallichiana. The sequence goes on along the minus strand of CM031242.1, from coordinate 561,622,822 downwards.
GGTTTATGGCTTCAAGCTCATCCAGTTGCTCCTGTTTGGATGACTTGCCCATGATTCCTTGTTCCTGCAAACACAACTTGTACTTCCAAAACTGCACACTACAAAAGAAGATTAACAAGCCCCAAAATGTCTACACATTGAAGACTGAAATCAATATTGAAACTGAAGCCAAATTTCCAAACACAATTAGAAGCTAATCCAAGCAATCTAACTGCTCTGATACCAAACTTGATCTGAAAACGTGTGTTGTATTTTTTTCACTTTTAAAAGTTTCCAAAGATCGTGATTTTCTTAACCAATTTTAAGTATTCTAAACTCCACAAATTGATTAAATTCTGATTATTATGCATCCATAGAAGTGTGGAAAACTTGTGTAGCAAATAAATAATCAGAAAACTGAAAACATTCAGATAACAAACAAGATTGTTTACTGGGGTTCGAAATTCCTACGTCCCCGGGTTCAGATTGAACCGATCCATTAATAATATTGAAATGTAAGTACAATAACTCTTACAAACAACCAATAATGAATCACAACCTACAAATGAGCTGATCAATGTCCCAAGAACTCTGAAAAATAGCAGAAATTGTCCCAAGAACGATCCGTGGCTCCTACAGTGTTTTCACAATGTGATCTCCCTGCAACTGTGTTAGAAAAACACCTACAAATGGAGATTTAAAAACATTATATGAAAAAAATCATATATCTGAGATCATCTCTGAATTCTGAACACTTTTCATGTTTACACCAAGTCACAATTCGGACTAGAAGTGCATTGAAATTCATGTTTTCCAACTAGCTGTCTTGTAGATCCTTGTTAAAAACTGCATTCAAAGCTTCCAAAAATAGGTTAAAACTCAACAAAAATATCAAATCTTACATTGTTGGAATCATCTCATAATTTCCTTCATTTCATCTTTTTACTCCAAGTTCCCATTCTGAGTGCAAGGCCTTCAAAATGGTGTTTTCAGAAATCTGGTCCTTATCCTCCTTTGCGCATGCACTGCCACCCCTTGTATAAGTTGAAGCGACCCATTTTATAACCAAGCAAGCCTTTGGTGAGTTGGTTAGTGGATTGGATTTAGACCTATGAGGTCGGGGATCAAATCCCACCTCCTATCATTTTTCCGTGGATTTTGCTTTAATTCCATATTCTAATGTTAAAGCGGTCAAGGTGGTTGGAGTTTTTTTTTTTTAACCATTTTGCATTTTTAATGGGATGAACAATCCCAATTTGGCACATTTGCATATGAAATGGGATTAACATCCCCATGTTAGTGGCTCCTCCACCATTTTCCACGCAAGGTAAGTGGATGTATATCCCACATTTTGTGGGTTGATAATACCTTAGGCTTTATTAAGCCTTTCCACGCAGGTTTATGTGGTCATGGGACCACTTTGAGACTAACCGCCCCACCCCCACCGCTCCCACGTGGATTTCCACACATGGTTTAAGCTTCTAACACCTTCTCTCCTCCTCCATCCACATGGAAGTATAGCATGTTGGCGGTTTAGTAATGTTTGGAACATTATGTGTTTATACTAATGTATAAACATTAATATATATAGTGGTGTGGCATTATATATATGCATGTGGCAAAGTGGACTTACCAAGTAAATATAATTTCGACCCATGTAATGTGGTATGGAAATAATTAACTCGGTCAATAGTATATATTCCACTTTTCGTCTCCCGATAGGAAAATCGAGTGAATTCGACGAGTGGTGGCAAGCCACGTGGTGGCTTGTGGACCCACCACGTTGGCGATAATACCATAGTCCACACGGCTGCCATAGGCCGGCTCCTCCGTAATAAAAGTTGAGCCTCTTGTTCCCATGCACCATTTTTACGCTCGTCAAAGATCGGTGATCGAAAACCAACAAACAACTCAATATAGTTTTTATTTACCTATGTCAACTTCCTACTTGTAAAGCATATGGTATGATCCACATTACCCTCTCCTAGTTACGCCACAACTATGCCAATAACCATACCATAGGCATCAACATATACATGGAAAGTCTTGTTCCATGAAGGGAAGCACAAGATTGGTGTAGTGGTAAGCTTCTCCATTAATTTTTCATACGCCTAATATTGCGTGTCACCCCGATAAAATTTTCCTTTAGTCTTGAGAAATTCCTCCAAAGGTGCAAAAATATTTACATATCCTTTGATATACTTCCTGTAATAACTAGTATGACCCAAGAAACCATGTACTTCACTCTGATTCGTAGGTTCTTCCAGTCCTAAAATCACTGCAATCTTTTTTGGATCCACCAATAATCCATCCTTACAAATAATGTGCCCAAGAAAAATACCAAAGGGTGTAGCAAAGATACACTTCTTAATGTTGAGAGAGATGCTTAACTACTTGCATATCTCAAACATGAGCCTTAGATTATCACAGTGATATTTTACTAACCCATAAATAGTCCATTCATCTAGATAAACTGTAAAAACTTATTAATGAAGTCATGAAATGTTTGAACCATGATGTGCGAGAATATTGTTGGCACATTCTTCCATCCAAAAGGCATGACATTATATGCAAAGCTTCCCCATTTAGTGGAAAAGGTGGTATTTTATTAATCCTCCCACGCAATGTGCACCTGGTGGTACCCTGAAAATCCATCATTGAAAGAATATATTTTGTGCCCTGCAACATCTTTAAATATTTTCTCTATGAATGGTGTAGGAAAATGATCTATGACACATGAATTGTTGAGTTCTCTATAATCAACACAAATCCTAATCCGACTATCCTTATTGATGTTAATAACCATGGGGGAAACCCACTTTGATTCCTCAATTGGCTCAATGATCCTATACTTCAACATTTTTCAATTTCTTCTTTCACCTTCATGTGCAGGTTTGGGTTCATCCTATAAGGCCTCTTCGAACCGACAGATGTGTGCCTTCTTTCACTTAATCTTCATTTATCCTAATGAGGGATGCACACCTTTCAACTCATAGTAGCCCCCTTAGGAATAGACCTTAGAAGTCATGCAAAAACTCAATGATTTTTGTTACCTCTTGTTTTGACCAATAATCTCTAATGATAGCCTCCTTAGGCACATCATCAGTGTCAATATTCACCTTCTTAGTATTCATAGGATCATGGTATGTGTGTTCCTTTTCATCTATAGATTCCATTACCTCACGTGCACCCTTTGTATGGATAATATATAGGTTCTCTACTTCTTCATCATCAATGAGGTATACCATCTTCCCCTTTTCCTTCTCTTTCCATGTGCGATTGAGGTGAATATTTTCTTCTTCCATTACATCCTCATATGGCTCAATCTAGGCTCTCCCAAAATCTGAACCATGAGCTCTTCTACTTTTGTGCTATCCCCCAGTGTGATGTGCTTCATTATCTACAAGGCCTCATGTATCGGTGGATTATTCAAAAAATAATCAAAAGTGTAAGCCATACCTTTAATCATGTCTCACCAACTTCCAATCTCTTTCTTGAGCTCAAGCATGCACATACCACACTCACACACATGCGTACAGATTGGAGTAGAAATTATGTACCCAAAGAGATGGTGGTAAATCCTCCTGGATTTGTGCCCATTTTCTCTCACAGTTATGGACGTGTACCAAAGTTGGAGTCTTTCTTCTATACTCATGTATAGAAGAAGGAACATTGATCCAAGTAAACCTTTTCAAAAAGGCTACCCTTACAACACACCAGCCCAAAATATTTTCTTTGTGTGTCTCCCACTAGCACGCTACTATTCCACACAAGGTATAAACCATTATATTCCTTCTATCCCATTCATTTTTCCATTGTTCCTCAATGATGCGTAAGAAAAATCAGGTTTCTCCTCTCCAGTATACCTCAAGAACCGACTTGTGCCCAAGCGCTTAATCATGCATGTCTTGATCATCCAAGTGACTCTTCCCTTAACTTCCAATCTAACCATTTCATATGTTCCATGGGTCTAATTTTCACAAGAAATATTGGTGGTGTCTGATAGATTACACATATTTCCACTAAAGTATGTCTTTCTTATATGATTCCACATTCTCATGGTCGCACACTATATGTGTGTATAAATCCTATTAATCTCTTCTTCACTCACATGATCAATATAAAGATCAGCCTTTACATCATACATGGGTACGATAACATGCTCATCCTTATTATCAAAAATGATATATCTTATCTTTGAGGTGCAAATCAACATTGTTTTGTAACACTAAGGATGCCCAAACAATGCTAGAAAATTGTTTGCCTTAGCCATCTCCAATACTTCAAAATCTCTTGTAAAATTGTCTCCTTGAATAGTGATTGAAACATCCTTTAATGCCCCAATAGGCAAGGCCCTTGCTTTCTTCACCATATACATTAAATTAGAAGATGGCTGCAATGGTTTCCTTCCCATCTAGTTCTATGCATCCAAAGTTAGAACATTCACCTTGGCACTTGTATTAAGTAGAATATTACTCACCAACCAAACATCAATCACTACATCCAGTGTGATCTCCTTGTCATGCTCATGGTTATGTGGTGGAAAATTTACATGAAGTATCTGATGCTTGCATTCAACTCTTGCATGTAACACCTCCTCGTGTATCCATTCTCTACTAAAGTGATGCGATGATATTCTCCTACCTCAACATCCTACATACCTCCTTTAGATCATTGACATATTTTTGTGGGAGTTCAAGGTTCTTTACGCATTCCCTCTCGTGTGCTTGCTCGTTTAGGAACTGGATCTCACCATGTAAATATATTATTACCCCCATAGTCTCTTGATAGACCTCCTTCTAATGAGAAACATCTGGATATTTCACATGCATAATATCCTCCTCCTAATGAGAGGTTTTTCCTTAAGAAGCTCTGCACTGCACCGCTTCTACGTAAGTAGTCACTAAAAAGGATGAAGCTCTAGATCAATTGTCTTCTTTGGTTTCCATTGTTCATTATTCATGTGTTGTACCTTGATCATTTCCATGCCTTTTCCCTTCTTTTTTTCTTACACATATGCTCATAAAGGTTCAAAAAATATTTAACTTTGTGTTGCTTCCCACAATACACACATACCTGATTCTTGGGACACTCGCATTGGTAATGATATGGGGATCCACAAGTATAGCAAGTCCCACACGTGAACTTCCTCTACCACCATGACCTCTACTCTTGTATCCACTTCAAAACCCACCATCTCCATTAGTGTGCTCTTTATTAGGTTGGGTTTTGCACCGGGAGATACTTTCCATAGTGGTCTTCGCAATCTAGTCTCGCATGCCTCATGAATTTGGTCTATTAAACAAAAATCAGTTTTATCATGGGTATGTGCATTACAAATCTTGTAGTACATAGATACATTCTTCATTGTTACATGTTGCAAGAGGGGGAAATTGCAAACATCATGATTTCTTGTGGAAAATCTCATAAGACTATGCAGTGCACACACATTCCTACACGAAAAACTATCCTTAGTATGTCCTTCCACTTCACAATTGGTGCACCATAACCCACTATGTGTCTCATACATTGAATTGGTAGAAAACTTCTCCAATTATTTAGTCATATCTATTATTTGTGCCTCAAGAAAAGGCTCACCCCGTGTCTACACTTCTAACCGCTTTGAGTGCATGGATTTACCTCTAAAGCATCGCATCGATTAGTAAATGTTTTATGTGACAAGTCCCTTCAAAACAAAGTTAGAAAGCCTCTGATGAACCATTGTACATGTTGGCTTTGATGAATATCATAAGATAATTTGGACAAGAGAGTTTTAAACCGCACATCATACTCCCTCATGCTTTTAGATAAGCCTCGTTTGATGTTCTTAAGTGTGCTAATACTTTGTTTCTCAAACTCTGAAATGTGAAATTCAGCCAAAAATGTAGTGCGTAATGCATCATAATCCACCAAGTCTAGTGTGGATCATAATTTATATACCAAATGTGTGCGCACCCTTAAAGTGTGGTGGAAAAAATGATTTCCTTTCTATCAGGGGTTGTAATTCCCTTAGCTCTCCATAAAAATTCACACTTGTGCACATGCTCAACAACATCCTCCACACCTCTATACTCTAACAAGTGAAGAGACATATCAAAGAAAACTTGGGATGTCTTTTATTGTGGTTGTTGTGACTACAATGGTTTTGGGGAGGTTATTGTGGTGGTAGAACCTGCCCTAGGTTAGGAAGACCCAGATCTTGATCCTCCACTAGTATTCCCTCCATGTAGTGCATTTGTCTTGATCCTCTTAAGCCTTCACCGCAACATGTGGTCCTGTAGATGAACTCCCTTGTGTCCCAGTTGTTGTGATGAACTGGACACCTATTGTTTGTGTTGTAGCAGCACCTATAGGATTAATTTCAAAGGTATACATCCAAAACTATGTCCTAATGACGTTCCTGTAAAAATTCCCTAAAAGTACTTCCAAACACTGGTGCTGTTATGCTACCATGTGCGTGTCCCTAATCTATTGTGATTCTGGGCTAAAAATAACATATGCCTACCTGTATCTCCTTCCCAACATGGAGATCATACTTTCTCACCTTCACTATGATGCTCTTCAACAACTACCTCTAGATCTGGAACACCTTGTGTAAAGGATAGGTAGCTAGGTTTGGTCGATGCACACCCGTGGTTCCCATTTTCTCCTCAAATGTGCTCTCATCAAAATCCAATGGGTTCTCTCTACTATGTTTTCCCAATGTCATGGGAGGACATGATACTACGTAGATCCTCATCTTCCATGGGGATCTCATCACTTCCTCTAGTCATCATTCTTCTCGATAGCAACATCATATCAATTACCCTCTGTCATGCTTCATTATACTTGAGCCATTTGCCTCTCTATTTTCTTCCACGGGGCTTCTACCATCCTTCCCAAACCTACTTCTATCCCTATGCATGGTGGTGGTTTAGTTCGTCATAGGTAAGTTCTCCATTCCTAGTTTTCCCATTAGGATCTTGATAACCAAGGGGATCGTGCACAAGTAAGATCCTATTGGTTCACAAAAACCAAAATTTGCTTCCTCTAGACAGAATATGTTGAGATTAAATATTCCAAAGTATAGCTATGTGGTACACCTTCCCACCAATTATCTATAGCTTTAGTCAGGTCTTGTCTGAATAAAGCAGTGTTTGATAGTCGTATTGTGTCCAAACTCACTTTCCTGGACGGAGACCTCTATTTGTCATGTAAGTTGTCAACCACGGGTACAACTCTACTAGAAAAATTTTTGAAGAACATCACATATAGGAAATCATACAAATTGTTTTGACCCAATTTCACGCATCAAAATCATGCCTAGTACTATCTCTCAATACTCTCCAAATACAACCTATACACCATTTGTATGCAACATCCTGGTAGAAAAATTGAAAATATGTCCCAACAACGGAACCAAATTGTAGTATTTATTTTACCCAACCAGAGCTATGTGCTTTGGTGCCTCATCCAGAGAAGTGTGGAACTCACCCAAAGGGCACGTAGCCACAGGTCCCTCCTTTTTATGCTTATGAAAATGTTAGCATGCATTTTCACCATATTCATAATCAAAGCATTCATTCATGCACAAAGAATCATCATAAACATGGCAGTTCAAAAAAACATATAATAAGGAAACTTAATCAACATAAAGAATAATTAACAAGATTTTACTTCCCATTATTCCATACTTATACATATTCAATTTAACAACCCAAACAAAATTATCCATTACAAACCATAACCAATTACATAACAAAGAAGTCGACTACTACATATTTCCAATACATCATTGCACATGACCAATGCTTTCTCATATGTACTCCAAAACCTTGAGACTACATCAATATCGGTTGACCTCTCTTGAATCTTCATATAAAATCATAGCTCTCTCACAAAAAAGATGAACTCAGTATATATAAGGGTGGGAATTTTCCCTTCGTTGCTTCCTACAATTTCCTAATAATAGTGTGTGCGTACAAAAATAGCTGCATGTTTTTTTCACCATGCTAATAATAGACTAAGATAAATATATTGTAGACACCCTAATTTAACATATGTCCTAAATCAATTAATTCCCCTTCCTCATTTCCCACAAAAATACACTTCAAATTAATCAAATATAATTTGATTAATTATCCATTTCAAAATCTAAAAAATAACCCAATCCTCACCACATGTCATTATTCTCCATGTTTTTCTACTATTGAATTAAAAATTCAAATTTCAAATCCTCACCCACTCTTTGTGGTCCCTACTCACCTAAAATCCTCCACTTATGAATTAAAAATCTAAATTCAAATCCTCACCCATTCCTTGTGGTCCCCACTCACCTAATCTTGCCCATATTTTCAAACCATGATTACTTAAATTACTCTAAGTTAATCACTCCCCAGGCTATAAATACAACCTTACCCCTCCCCTCTAAACACAGAGAATAATCTTGAATGCCCTATCTAAGTTCTTGCATCCTTTAAGCAAAGAACATCCTTCTGCCTCGTCCTAATGCCCAAATAGCCTCATTCTGAAGCACCCCAAGTCCATAATCATTTTTCCCATCTGGTGCAAAGTAAGAGGATCATTGTTGTAGGAAGGCCTTGCTCCATCTTGAAGAAAAGCACCTACATATCATACAATCGAGGCTCAATCCAAGTTTCTAGCCCATTCCGAGGTTTGCTACAGAATGCGAAGGAGGAGGTATGATTTTTGGTATTTTACTTCCTTGTTAGTAGTGTATTTTTCCTAGCTTACATTCTAGACATGCCCGGTTACTTTTGATCTGTTACCATTGATTTCTCAATTAGTGGTGTTATCCATTATGTGTTTATTATTGTTCGTTATTATCTCTTTTTCCATGCCTTATGGCCTTCTTTGGTTAACCTTTATGTTGTGGGTAGCGTTTTTGTTGTGCGGTGTCTTGTGGTGTATCTGCAGGTTATAACAACAATGAAACTATGACACTCGTCCTTATCTTTGATCTCCTCGGTGCTTGGTGTTTAGCAGATGGACATCTATCACCTGATCTGGATACTTGTGGATCACGATGGAAATATTCACTCCTACGGTCGTCACAGAGGTTACATTTCAAATAGTTCCCAGTTCTGATTTTCTATTCACTCGTAATCTATAGAAACAAATGAACTAGTCATTAGCTTATCATCTTACTGTCATGGGACAACAATCCGAGAAAATGTATTTATTTATTTACTTTTGCTAAAATAACTGCTTTGTAGGAAGTTAATCATTTTTCTTTCTTTCATTTTAGTTAATCATTTTGTGATCTAACTCTTTATTTATGTTTATTGTTCTTTTTAACCTTGCTGTCAAAATTTTAGCTTCTCAGGTGAAGTACAAAAGTCAGAAAATAAAAAAACTAGCTCCCGGGCATTTTTCTCACGTTCAAAATTTTCATTCAGAGTGCTACCATAGCCCATCTTCCGAAACCATAAATAGAGATTCAAGAAATTAGCAAAAGTCATGCCCTAGAGTTGTTTAAACCTCTGTTTTGCTCATTTTTAGAAATCCTCCATTTCTCGGTCTATGCACGTAATATCCTCTTTGTAACCTCCATTTTTGATCAAAATTGTTCACTTGTTCTATGGCTGGGTTGTCAAATCATTGTTTTGCCTCCATGCCTCTGGTTCGTGAAGGAAATTCAAAAATTGGACTCAAAATGATGAAGTTTTCTTCTCTGCGTATTTTCCATCAGTCGGGATGATGGGCATCTTTTCCCCATCAAATTTTGACCCCAATGAATGCAAGTACGTGGTCAGATCCTATTGGATGGGGAGGAATAGATTTTTGGTGAACTTAACACTTTTGGTCACTTTTGGCAAAAATGGTAAATTTCCCCATTGGCCTGATCAAAGCTATAAAGGTAAAAAAGTTTCAAATTTTCAAGCCAGCATTGAGGAAAAAGTCAAAGTTGAAGCCCAAAAAAAAAGTGAAGCCCACTTGTTGAAAATTCAAATCGGGAGGCAAGCCATTGGGGCACTTTTGGAAATTTAACCAAATTCCAAAAAGTGAAGTAAAAGTTCTAGAATGCCCGTGGCTCTGAAAGGTCTTGAGCCTCGTGCCCATTCGTTGAAAAGTCAAAGCGGAGGAGAGGGCCAGCGGGGAACTTTGAATTTTGAGCCTTTTCAAAAAAAAGGTTAAAATGTTAGAAAAGAGGTCATGACCCCATTTCAATCGAGAAGATGCCACATGTGAAAAAATGGAGAGAGTGGGTCGAGGAGCCTTTTTCAAAGTTTTTGAGCCTTTTTTCCAAAAAAGGTTGAAATGTTAAAAAGTCAAAGCGGAAAATGACCCGGATCGGAGGAAATTTGAGTTTTGAGCCTTTTTCCAAAAAAGGTTAAAATGTTGAGAAAAGTTGACCCCATGCCAATGCCAACATGTGCCAAAGTCAAATCGAGAGAGCGGAATGGTGAGAGAACTTTGAGTTTTTGAGCCTTTTTCCAAAAAAGGTTAAAATGTTGAGAAAAGGGCCATGATCCCATTTCAATAAGAATGTGCCACGTGTCTAAGTTGAAAAGTCAAAGTGGGGCTGTGGGCCAATTTGTTCCAAATTGCCAAATCTCATGAAAAATCACAAAATGTGAAAGGCTTCCCCTGTAACCACTCAATCCCTTCCTGCCACGTGGATGACCCAATTTCAGAGTTAGAGGAGCAAATCAAATGGTCTATATTTAAACTGGAAAATCAAATGTAATGGTTGCTTTGCAAGATCTGGTTTTAACCTGCCATGAGTGTTTTCTTCACAACAGAGGAATTTGAAAAGGTGTTGAGGATTTGTGAAGTTGTAATGGTTTCTTGTGAAGAATATAATGGCTTCTCGATGTCATTCCAAGGGCTGGTGATTGATTTCAAAAAAAGACTAGAGTGCTTTGTACCTGGAAAAAAGATAGAAAATGCCATACTTCTTCTATTTTCTCTTCTTCCTTGAATTTCTTCCATTCTCAAGCTATGTACAAACTCTACTTTAGCTTGATAATAAAAAGAAATTTTTCACCTCTTTGATTGAGGGATTGATTGGTACTTGTGACCAATGATTTCATTGGTCTTGTAGCTTCTCTACATGATTTTTTTTCTTCTAACTATAAATGCATGTAAATGAAATTTCTAATTAATGTGTGTGGGCATCTGATATTCTACTCACAACATTAGTTTTCTCCTACCTCCATTCTCACTCCCTTCCCCTTCTCAAGACAAAGTTTCTTCTCTAGTGAGACATTGCTAGCTTTGCCACAGGGTCAGTGGAGTGCCCCTGTTGGATCTCTGGTCGAAAGGCCACCATTGAAATCCACTTTTTCATGCATGCACATATGGAAGCTGCACCGTTCAAGTAGAGGGACTTAGATTCCCATAGCGTTGGCTTGAAACCCACCAATTTGTCCACAAGACAAATTTTCTTGCCAACATTTTTTGGCCACCGTGGGGCAGATTTTGTAGCATCATCTGCACCTAAAAATGACCTCAGGGTCATAAAAATAAAAAAAAAGATTCTAGAAGAAAAGTTTTCTGGAGATTGAATAATCACACAAACTACATGGATGTAAATCATGGCTATTCTAGGAAATCCTCCTATTGAGAGACCTGATTTACTCTTTCACATCAAGAAGACATTGCTTTTGATCTGAGAGAAGCTATTTGGCATAATAGACAAAGTGTCAATCAATACTTCATTGCCATAAGGATTGGACTGGAAGAGGAACGTGTTGTCGAATTGGAAAGGTAGAGACAAATTCAGCACCCCAGAGAAGAGCATAAAATTTCAAGTTGGCTGATAGAAGATACACCTGGAAAATGAGGCAAGGAGGACAAATTGATCCCACATTTGAAGAGCTTGAAAGAGAGGAAAGAGATGAAGAGGAGATAAGGGCTCAACTTGAAGAAATAGAAAGACTCCAAATTGAAGTAGAAGAGAAAGAGCAGCAAGTAGAAGTAGCCTTAGCAAGACCGGAGGATAGAAACAAGAATAGAATGGGTGATCATGAGCATGAAGTACATAGGCCTAACCTAATGTACCATGGGGAAGAAATATTGGTCCACTTGCTCTTCCACAACCACTTCATGAGCTCCCAAGAGGCTCAAGAAAGAACTTCCCAAAATTCAAAGGGGATGGTTCTCAGCTCCCAGAAGAACATGTAGCAGCATTCATCACTACTTGTGGAGTGTTGGGAGTTGAAGATGAAGATGTTTTAGTTAGGCTCTTTGTGGAGTCACTCAAGAAAAAAGTTGTTGAATGGTTCTACATGTTGCCCCCAAGATCTGTCACATGCTGGGAAGATATAAGAAGTGCATTTGAACATAGGTTCAAGAGCACAAGAAGATTGTTAGGATCTTTTGGTCAATTGGTTCAGATGAAGAAGGAGACCTCGAATCAATGAGAGATTTTGTAGCAAGGTATGATAGGTTGACAAGAAGGATCCCAGAAGATGTGGTACCCTCTGAAAACAACTTGAAAAGGTTCTTCATCAGTGCTTTGCCATCAGAAGTTGGTTTCTTCCTCAGAAGAGCCCAACCAAGAACATTGAGGGAAGCTAAAGACTTTGCAATTGAGACTGATGATGATCTAATTCTTTCTGGAAAAGTGAAAGGACCAAATGGGAAGAAAAAAGGTCAGAGTTCAAATTCAGTCACCACTGATCCAATGTTCCAAAAAATGGCAAATGACCTAGTTGCTTTGAAGAAACAACTATCACAAATCACAATGAGGAATGCTCCAAGGAGACCAAATCTTCTGATAGACCAAGAATTGCTCCACCTCCTCGTAGGCTTCTCTTGAAGCACCACCAGTCAATGCCATCTGTGACACTAGGGAATAGAAGAAGGAGCAAACATTGAGGAAACTGAAGAAGAAAGCATGGATGACTATGAAAACTATCTTGAAATTGAAGAGGTTGGCATGCACAATGGCCTGATTGAATACGTTGATGATGAGGAGGAAAGTGATGAAGAAGCTCCAAGTTTTTCATGTGTTGTTTTCACTCATGCACAATCCAAGAATGGTGTTTCAGCCTCAGTAGTTGCAACTGAGAGTAGGAAGAACAAAAAGAAGATAGCTCTCAAAGCCTCCACTAAACAAGATCATCAGTGGGGATCACCATTACCACCTTCCATGGAATCAGCTAGAGAGAAATCAGATTCACCAGTTGTCAAGGATCACACTGTTGTGCCAAGTAAGTTATCTGATTCTTCTCCCAACTCAAAAGTTGTTAAGAGCAATTCTCTTCTAAATATTGGTTCTGCAAGAACATCTAAATTTCAATCAAAGGCTACACCCCCATCTCCTTCCAAGCCAATTGCTACATTTGAAAAGGAGAACCCAACACCAAAAGTAATGATGCATCTACCATTTAAGTCCTCATCCACTACTGGAACCTCTTCCTCATCTACCATAACTTCATTTGACTTTGTAGAGCATGCTAGCAAAACCAAAGTCTAGCTCTCTGAAATTGAATACCTACAAACACATCCTACCCAATTTGATAGATTCATCAAGGTAGTTCATGGGGTGGTAACTCTACATCCCCAATCTCTAATTCTAAAGGCTTACTTCCCACACCATCCACACCATCTTCTCAAAACATGTTAGCCCTCAGTGCCTCCACCACCAACAGAGTTGAGCCTTTTTACCTGTCACTTCTCATCAAAGGTTTCAGTTGAACAATTGCATTATAGATTCTGGAGCCTCAGATAATGTGATGCCAAAAAATTTACAAATTCTCTTGGCCTCACTTTGACCTAGGTAAATGGCACATGCTACTCAATGGAATCCAAACAAGTTCCATTGGTAGGAAGGATTAAGGATGCTCAGGTTGCACTAGCTGATTACCCTGACAAGAAGATACTCCTGACCATTTTGGTGGCAGACATCCCAACATCTTTTGGTATGTTGTTGAGTAGAGTTTTTTTGTAGAGAGATCTAGGTGGAGAAATAAAAATGGATTGGTCATCTACAACTATCCCAGTGAAAGGAGAAATGAAGAAGTTGTTGAGTTAGAAAAATGAAGTTCACAGTAAGGAAGTATGATGATCCAAGAGCTGATATCCTTTTCAAGATTGTGGGCTTGGAAATTACCTCCTTACATCACAGAAGGAAGAGGACTTTCCACTTCTCATGGAGGAAGAAGAAGACCAAATTTGGACAATGGAGTTTGATGGTAGTCATTCAGAGAAGGTTCAGGAGCTGGTGTAGTATTATACTCTCCCTCCAATGAGGTATATCCTTTTTCCTACAAGCTGCAATTTGACAATACAAAAATAATACATAGAGTATGAAGCATTACTCTTAGGCATGAATATAGTAGAGGACATGGGAATCAAGAAGTTGAGATGTAAAGGTGATGTAGAGGTTGTGGTAAAGTAGGTCCACCAGCAATATCAGGTGAAAAACCCCAGACTCAGGCACTATAGAAATAGAGTGTGGGACTGCATTGAATCCTTTGATGCATTCTCCATTGAAGCTATCCCTAGGGAGAAGAATGAAAAGGTTGATTCTCTAGTAGTGTCAGCTTCCTTAGTGACACCTCATCCTTCTTTTGGAAAGGATAAAGTGACCATTGAGATGGTGTTCAGACCAGTGTACCAGACAATGCAAATCATTGGTAGGTCTTCAATGATGACAATCAGATCCTAGCCTTCTTAGAACAAAGGGATAACTTCAATAATATTTCTTTGAAGGAAGTGAAAACCCACACCATGAATCAGTCCCCAAAAGAAGAAAGAAGGAAGGAATTGGGGAATTGATGAAGAGGGAGTAATCAAACTGAAAGGAAACAAAATCCCCAAAGGCCTAGTTTCTTTGGAAGACCTCTTTGACAAGCATGATAGGTTCATCAAGAGAAAGAAAAATAGTCTTCTCGGTGTCCATCTGATTTTGATCAAGAAAACATTGGCACTTCAGAGAATCCAAGGATGGTTAACATTGGTAAATGTTGCTCACCAGAAGAGAAGAGAAAGTTTGTTTCTCTGCTAAAAAAGTACTCAGATGTCCTGGCCTATTCCTATGATGAACTCAAATCTTTTCAGCCAAAGGAAATGCATCACTCCATTCCTTTGAAGCAAGGAGCTAAGCCCTTCAGGAAAAAACAAAGGCCCTACAATCCAAAGATTTTGATGTTATCAAAGAAGAGGTGACAAAGATGCTCAATGCTAGAATCATCTTCCCCATCCACCATTCAACATGGGTGGCTAACATTGTGCCAGTAAGGAAGAAGAATGGGGAAATAAGGATTTGTGTAGACTTCAAAATCTGAATCAGGCATCTCTCAAGGACAACTACCCTCTTCCAATCATGGATCATATTTTGCAAGTAGTCATTGGATCTGAAATGCTCTCTTTGCTTGATGGATTCTCAGGGTACAACCAAATCAAGGTGGCAGAAGAGGATTGCAACAAAACAACCTTCACAACACCTTGGGGCACTTTTTCCTACAACAGAATGCCTTTTGGCTTGATCAATGTTGGAGCCACTTTCCAGAGAGCAATGGACTTGGCCTTCAAAGATTTGAAACATTGCATTGTCATTTACCTTGATGACCTCATGGTTTTTTCAAAGAGGAGGGAGATCATATCTGTCATTTGGAGCAAGTCCTTGCAAGGTGTAGGAAACATGGCATTTCTCTAAATCCAAAGAAGTGCATTTTGGAGTCACAGAAGGTAAGTTTTGGGACACATTGTGAACAAACATGGAGCACACATTGATCTTGAGAGGGTAGAGCTATCCAAGCACTAGCCTTACCAACAAGAAGAAGGAGTTCATTCATTCTTTGGAAAGGTAAACTTCCTTCGTCATTTTGTGCCTGAGTTTTCTGAACTGACTAAGCATATAACTTCCATGATGAAGCCTCAAGCAAGTTTCAAGTGGAATAAGGAAGGAAAAACAACATTTGAGGAGATCAAGAAAGCCATTGCCAAAGCTCCAACTCTTGTATCTCCATATTTCAACAAGGAGTTCATCATGTATTGCTATGCATCAGAACATACACTCTCTGTTGTCCTTGTTCAGAAAAATGATGAAGGTTTGGAAGCACCCATTGCTTTCATGAGTTGTCCTTTGAAAAATCATGAGCTAAAGTACAACCAATTGGAGAAACATGCCTACGTAGTGGTCAAAGTTGTTAAAAGTTTCAGATTCTACATTCTCAATTCCCATATAGTGGTGATGGTCCTGGAAGTGCAATCAAGTCCATTTTGACTCAACAAGATCTGGGGCTAAGAGAGGAAGTTGGATTGCAAAGACCCAAGAGTATGACTTGGAGATTAGACCCTCTAATCTGGTAAGAGGAAATGGTTTGTGCAAGCTGATTGTTGAAGATGAAGCTCTCAAGGCTCAGCAAGGAGAAAAAGGATGGTGTTTTCTCAACCTGTTTAGGAGACAGTCCACAAGTGCTCTTTGTCACCACTACTGATGAGTGGTATGTTGACATTGCTTACTACCTCACTTATGGAGAATGCCCTCCTCATCTTGATTAAAAAAAAGAAGGACACTCAAGCTAAAGGCAGCCAAGTTTGTGATCTGGAATCATGCACTTTACAAGAGAGGCCTAGATGGTTGTTTCCTCAGGTGTGTAGATAAGGAGCAACAAGAAAAGTTTCTCAGGGCATATCATGATCAAGCTTGTGGTGGACATTTCTCAGCAATGGTCACCACACATAAGATCCTTAGAGGGAGATATTATTGGCCCTCCATCTTTGTAGACACTCAAGATTGGGTTTCCAAATGCAAAGCATGCCAACAATTTGTTGGAAAGCCACAACTAGTTGCATTACCACTCGGGCTGTGGTGATTGAAGAACCATTTCAGCAATGGGGGCTAGATTTTATTGGTGTTTTGAATCCTCATTCTAGTGTAGGGCATACTTATGTACTCACTGCAATTGATTACTTCACTAAATGGGTGGAAGCCATCCCGACCAAGCAAGCCAGCTCTGAAATAGTCTGCAACTTCATCAAGGAGAATATCATTGTTCATTTTGGAATACCACAGAAAATTGTTGTAGACAATGCCACCTATTTCTCTTCCAAGGAGCTCACAGAGTTTTGTTATGGCTTTGGAATCTCCTATCTCACTCTTCTGACTACTACCCATAGGGAAATGGGCAAGTTGAGTCAAGCAAACAAGAACATTGTGACCATTGTTCGCAAGTTGGTAGATGAGAATCAAAGGAACTGGCACAAGAAGTTATATGATGCATTGTGGGCTGATAGGATCACTCCTAAGAAGGAAATAGGTATGTCACCTTTCCAAATGTTGTATGGAGTTGAGGTAGAGATTCCTCTCACAATTGAGATGTCAGCTCTCAAGTTGCTGCAAGAAATAGAAGATGGTCAATACAAAGACTCCATTGACAAGAGGATCCTCTTCTGGAGAAGCTGGAGAAAGCAGATGCCAAGTGGTGGATAGAATTAAAGAACACCAATTGAAAGTGAAGAAGATATTTGACAAGAAGGAAAAGGAAAGAGAATTCAAGGTTGGAGATTTTGTCTGCTATGGGACAAGAGAAGAGAACAAAGGGAAGCCATGGAAAGTTTGATTCATTATGGCTCGGCCCATTCCAAATTCATGGAGCTTGTGGTGAGAATGTTTTTCTCCTCTCATACTTGGATGGAATGCCATTGGAATTTCCTCGAAGTGGGAAATACTTGAAACTATATCATCAGTGAAAGTGGGTTGTCCCCCTGCCTTGTACCATAGGTGATTTTGTAGGTGTGTTTTCCCTTTTTTATTGTGTGGTTTTGGTTTAGTTTTGTTTGTTTTTTTGTTGTGTGTGGTTTGGCTTGTGTGTTTCCTCCTTCTTCCATTCTTTCTCAGAATTGTACATGACTCTACAAGGCCCAATGGATAAGGCATTGGTCATGTAATATGTTTTGAAACTTGAGATTCTGGATCCTCATGTCGTGCCCTAGCCATGCCCAGTTCACGCCATGTCCCCAAGCTAGAGCCAGTTGTTGTCTCCAAAAACTACTCTACGTTTTCATAGCCAAATTCAAATTTTTGAGCTCATGCCCTTCGTTGGTGTTTAAGCCAAGTTAGAGATTCAAGAAATTAGCAAAAGTCATGCCCTAGAGTTGTTTAAACCTCTGTTTTGCTCATTTTTAGAAATCCTCCATTTCGAGTCTGTGCACGTAATATCCTCTTTGCAACCTCCATTTTGATCAAAATTGTTCACTTGTTCTATGGCACTGGGTGTCAAATCATTTTTTTCCTCCATGCCTCTGGTTCGTGAAGGAAATTCAAAAATTGGACTCAAAATGATGAAGTTTTCTTCCTCTGTGTATTTTCCACAGTCGGGATGATGGGTGTCTTTTCCCCATCAAATTTTGACCCCAATGAATGCAGGTACGTGGTCAGATCCTATTGGATGGGGAGGAATGGGATTTTTGGTGAACTTAACACTTTTGGTCACTTTTGGCAAAAATGGTAAATTTTCCCCATGACCAATCAAGCTATAAAGGTAAAAGTCAAATTTTGGTTCAAGTATGGAAAAAAAAAGCTCAAGGAGAACTCCAAATTTTGAAAGTCAAAAGAAAGGAAAAATTCAAAGTCAAAAATTTGCCTTTTCCAAAAGGACATTAAAAGCAGAAATGAATTAAAATAGAAAAATTCAAAAGTGAAAAAGTGTAAGCCAGTAGAAAAATTGGAAGTCGAGAGCACTTTGAAATTTAACCAAATTCCCAAAAGTTAAAAAAGGTTAAAATGTTTAGAAAAATTCCATGACCCCATTTCCAATTCAAAGATGCCAAGGCCCGCCAGTTGAAAAGTCAAAAAAAGAGAGGAGCAGTCGGGAAAAATTTGTTTTTGAGCCTTTTCCAAAAAGGTTAAAATGTTAAAAAATTGAGAGGCTAAAAGAAAAAGTCAAAGTTGACCCCATCTCGATTGAAAAGATGCCCGTGTTAAAGTCAAAAAATTCAAAGGGAAGTGGGCCGGTGGAGGAAATTTGAGTTTTGAGCCTTTTCAAAAAAAAGGTTAAAATGTTTAGAAAAAAGAGCATGACCCCATCTCAACTAGAATGTGCCATGTGTCTAGTCAAAGTCGGAGAGAGAGGGCGGGTGGAGAATTGAGTTTTGAGCCTTTTTCCAAAAAAGGTTAAAATGTTGAGAAAAGGGCGTGATCCCATTTCCAATAAGAATGTGCCACGTGTCTAAGTTGAAAAGTCAAAGCGGGGTATGGGCCAATTTGTTCCAAATTGCCAAATCTCATGAAAAATCACAAAATGTGAAAGGCTTCCCCGTAACCACTCCAATCCCTTCCTGCCACGTGGATGGCCCAATTTCAGAGTTAGAGGAGAAAATCAAATGGTCTATATTTAAACTGGAAAATCAAATGTAACGGTTGCTTTGCAAGATCTAGTTTTTAACCCACCATGAGTGTTTTCTTCACAACAGAGGAATTTGAAAAGGTGTTGAGGATTTGTGAAGTTGTAATGGTTTCTTGTGCAAAGAATATAATGGCTTCTCGATGTCATTCAAGGGTGGTGATTGATTTCAAAAAAAGACCAGAGTGCTTTGTACCTGGAAAAGACAGAAAAATGCCATTCTTCTTCTATTTTCTCTTCTTCCTTAGAATTTCTTCTATTCTCAAAGCTATGTACAAATTCTGCTTTAGCTTGATAATAAAAGAAGGAATTTTTGCCTTTTGATTGAGGATTGATTGGTACTTTGTGACCAATGAATTTCATTCGGTCTTGTAGCTTCTCATGTGGATTTTTTCTTCTAACTATAAATGCATGTAAATGAAATTTCTAATTAATGTGTGTGGGCATCTGATATTCTACTCACAACATTAATTTTCTCCTACCTCCATTTCACTCCCCTTCCCCTTTCAAGACAAAGTTTCTTCTCTAGTGAGACATTGCTAGCTTTGCCATAGGGTCATTGGAGTGCCCTTGGATCTCGGTGGAGTGCCTATGCATGTTGGATCTCACGGTTGAAAGGCCACCATTGCATGTAGTCGAGGTGGATTTCATCACCACCAAAGCTACACCGGTGATGTGGACTTGACTACCACGCACCAACAACATTCACATCTGCATTGCACTTTGAGACCTAGTCTCATCACAACGTTCGGTATTTACCTCACCCCTACTCTTCACTTATAGGTAATTCTATCGTGCGACGTGTGTGATTCACGCCTAAATAGTTATAACAACGAAGCCTGGGCATCGTCCCTATAAATCTTCGGGGAGTTATAAGGACACCATACACATTCATTCCCCCATCACCTTCCACCTTTTCACAAAACCTGTTTTGGACGTGGTGATTCACTCTAAAATAGGTAAGTAAGAATTGGTGAGTCTCCTCCAGTGCTCTAAGGGTTCCCCATACCAATTTTGTCCCCGTATAGAATTAGGTATATTAGGACTAGGGTATATCGAGAGGACACATCTTTTTGGAGTAATAAGAGCCTGCATCCATCATTCCACATCATACTTGTATGATTGCATGAAACAATGATCATTCCTGAATAATTTACCTCCTGAGCCAAAATAATTTGATCCACATGACTATTTGTTGATTGTCAACAAAATAGTTTAGTATTATTTTTATCATAAAACTTGGTTGATATCAATGTGTTCATTGTAAAAGTTCAAATCCTAGTCGTGTTCCACAAAACCATTTCTCGACCAATTCAATACCAAGCGAAAACATCCAAACAATCCAACAACGTCAGACCAAAACATCACACCAATTTCATTAGCTTGCTTCACCAATCCTCCATAGCGTGTTTTCAAGCTATATCAAACTGACATTGGGTGACTTGTGTAAGTTCACTCATTATTTCATCAACTGTCGAGTTTATCAAAATTGCATCCAACACAAACCCCTTCAGAGCTCATTTTGAGTTCACAACTGTGTTGAGTCACTTGTTTGAGTTACTCTTCCTATCCAAAATCCAGAGCTTGTTTAAGCCAAACCAATCAACATATTCATCATAGCTTGATTGAGCTATATCCTACTTGTATCGAGTACCTTGTTTGAGTGTACTCCTTACATTCATTGCTTGTTAAGCTTGTTTAAGCCAAATCTAAACCATTTTCATTATAGCTTGTTTGGGCTATCGCATATTTATCCCGAGTAGCTTGTTTAAGCTTACTCCTTATAGCCTTACTTGTTAAAACTCGATTGAGCCAAAACAAAGATTACAATCAATAGGTTGAGTTCTTCATCACACCTTTCTTCATTCTCCCTCTCTTTCAAACACGATGAATTCATGAAAAACATCACACAATGAGATATTAGAACAAATTAATAAGATGAAAACACAACTCTCTCATATGGCTACCCAAATCAGTGAACGATCACCCAAAAAGTTGATCATACAACCTAATGAAGACCTCACTTCACGTAAAGTCCAATGCCAGTTTACCCCCTTGAGAAAATCTCTCTAGTGTTTTTCATCAAATAAAAGAGGCTAAACTGATAAGATATCCAATTACAAAACCCTTTTCCAAAGGGGCAGTTAAGCCATGTTGGTACAAACCTAACACATACTGTGACTTTCATTGCATTGATGGTCATCACAGATAAATGTGTGATTTAAGAATTAGGTCCAAGACTTAATTGACGACGATGTCATCTCTATAGAACTTAATGACAACACTCTTGCAACCAACGACACATCCAATACCACAAATTTCCATGAAGAGCTGACTACTATCAAAACTCCTATATATACTGAAATTCCATGAGATCATGATGAAAACATTCAAGACTCTCTAATTCCAAACCAATCCATATCTTCTTCAAATTTTCTTCCATTAACCCAAACATACATTGAACCTGTTTTGGACAACAACATTCTTCCAACATCTATTGAGCACTTGAACTTATTTCACGACTCTCTTTTAACCCAAACATATATTGAACCTATTTTGGGTGACAACATTCTTCCAACATCTAACGAGATCTTGACCTCATTTCAAGACTCCCTTTCAACCCTTGATATTACTACAATATGGGCGGTGGTGTTTCACCTTTTTCTTAGATTGTTTCTTTGAAGAATTGTGCAGCTAGATAACGGGAAGTATGATACTTCTAGATGGGTTGATATGCTTGTGAATCCATTTGAGATTTTTTAAACTGTAATGAAAACAAGACCAGGAAAGAATTAAACAATATGGGCGGTGAACTACCTAAACTAGAAGTGAAATAGTCCATTGTTTTAAACAATTCAATTGTAAATCCTATTGTTATTTTAAAATGATTTAGGTATCTCACTTAAAAACACAATAAGAAATAGATCTAATCTAACAGGCTAAGCTAGAATAGAATCCAAAGGTCAAATGATTGGTTATGGGTCTCTGCAGTCTGATAAAGGTCTCGGGTAGATCATAGGTGAATGAGGGTGAGATAAAATTAGGTGGGTAGGTCTCTATTCAAGGTTGTGTGGGAAAACACAGAGACCGGTGTCGGTCAGGGGTGACCGATGGTGGTTAGGTGTAACCGGTGCCGGTTACTGTGAGATCTGGAAATGTCACAAAACAAGTTGGGGTCTCCTTTGTGATTACACAAAGGACTTTGGTTGGTCGGGATGAGGTATTGGGTGACTGGAGTAGGATTTTGTGAGGTTTTAATGGGTATATGGAGGTGAAAATGTGGAGAAGGTCAATAGGGAGCAAGATAAACAATGGATGATAAAATGATGATGAAATGAAATAACCTAGGAAAGTATGATGTTGTACTTACTTGGATTTCATTCTGAATGCTTTGTGTGTGAGGGATGGAGGTGTTGATGATGGGTTTGAAGGTTGCAAGTGATCACCAACTGAAGAAAAGCTTCTGCATGGGCTGCATGTACACTCCTCTTTGCTTGGATAGATCAGATCATGGTTGGGATGGTGTGTGTGAGGAGAAGATGCTCAATCTCCTTCCTTGGATGTGAGTTTTCACTGGAATTGGCTCTCTGAAGATGTGTTATCTCTCTGAGATGTGTTCTTTCTCATCAACTTTCTCCCAATGTTTTCCAACCTTGAGAATAAGGTAGTTTAGGGGTTAAAAGGGGTAACCGATGGTGGTCGGCTTAACCGGTGATGGTTAGGGGTAACCAACGTCGGTCAAGGTGGGATTTCCTAGGTTTACTAAACTAGGGAGATCCTCTGATTTCCTTGGATCTCGTGTCATTATCCCATGGATTAGACTAGGAGCTTCTTGTGAGCATGTGGGAATGTGGTTAGAGGGAATGTAGGCATTGATTTTTAGGGTTTGGGTAAGTCTTAGTTAGTTATGGGAACTTGCTAAGAATAGGTCTTAGGTTGAGTTGGCTTGGTGAGGTGTCTAAGTGAACTGTATGTGGGGATATTATTTAAATAAGATATTTAAATAATAAATATAGTGAGGATAATGCATTAATTTAATTAAATTAATTAAATTAATATTAGTGGGGTGAAGGGGGTCATGGCTAGGTAAATGTAATAAAGGGTGCTTATATGTCGAGGGACAAAGGGGAGTGTGACCTAATTTTAGTGTCTACATTTTGCCCCTTTTTGTTGCGTAGCTTGTATTGGTAAGTGATGCTAACAAAAATAAGATGTGGTTGCCCCATGTGTGGGTGAAGGTGATCCCCCTCAAACCAGGAACTGACAAGGTAGCAGGCTGAAGCGGTGAGTGGTTTGATAAAAGGTAAATGTGAGAAAAGGCAAGTGGGTATAGGGAAAAAGGGTGAAAGGTCTACTCGGGAAATCTAGGTAATGGGTCAGGGTCACAGGTAGTAGCAATAGTCAAATGCGCACATGTATAAACTGCAGCATGCTACCGGGTTGAAGAGTAGGAAAACTCTACATCGTCTAAGGTCGATAGGTTTATCCAAACAAGGTTGAAGTGAATCCGGTATCCAAGGTATAGGATATGGTAGGAAACACAACATAGGTTAGGTGCAGGAATGTTTTAGGTATGTTCGGTACACCAAAGGTAGGGTTAGGATAAATGGTCATGGTAATAGGCTAGGTAAGGTCATTAGGTCAATCAACACAGGTAATCAGTGCCACAAGGTATAGTGAACACATGAGGTCAAAGGTCACTAGCGATGGTCAGGTCAAATATCTAGGTCGCGGCATGGGTAAGGCCAAGGTAGGGGTAAAATAATGAGTCCCCAAAGGAGGAAAAATGGAGGTAGTAAATGATGAGGTCAGGAAAGGTAAGGTAATGGGTTGGGTAAAGGTTGGATGGGGTAAAGGAGCAAGGTAAAGGGTGGGGTAAAATGGAAAAGTAGGGGCAATGTGTAGGTTAGGTGGTGACCGATGGCGGTCATGGATAACCGACGTCGGTATAGGAAAACCGATGATGGTGAGGTAGGGCACGAGACCGATGTCGGTCTAGGGGAACCGACGTCGGTTAGGTCGGGTTTTGTATAAAAAAAAAAAAAATCCATGTGTTTTTATTATTCATTTGTTATTTGTGAAGTGAAGAAATGAAAAAAAAGAGAGAAAAAAAGAGAAAAGTGTAGATAAAATGGGGACGGTGAGTTGGTAGTGTGATTTTTGATGGTGGTTGGGTTGGGTTGGTGAGTAGCGGGTCCATGGGATCAGGGTGAGAGAGTTGATTGGTCGGAGGTTGTGGGTAGATATTCGGGGATGGCAGAGGCTGGAGAGGGATCGGGGGTGGACCACGGCACGGTGGCAGAGACATGCCACCGAGAGACGGTGGTGAGTGCATGATGAGGTAAGCGCCTAACTCTATAGTGTTAATTAGATAGAGTAGAGGTTGTGATAGTTGTTATTTGTAGGGTTTTGTGGGTTTTTTGTATTTTGTGGGTGGGAAAAAGTTAAATCGGGTATGGGGGAATAACGGGAAAAAAAAAAAGGGGGGGGGAGGGTAGTAAATTGTATAGGTGGGGTGGGTAGGGTCTAAGGGGAGTTTAGGTCATTATAGGTGGGGTAAAAGGGGTAGGGGGGGGTTTTATAAAAAAGGGGGTTTGGGAAGTCATGGATTTTTCCGCATGAGAGTGACAGCGTCAGTCAAGCTTGGCCAGTGTCGGTTGGGTAGAACAGGATCGGTCACCAAATAGGTGACCGATGTTGGTTACGTGGTAACCGTGGTCGAGTAAAGAGGAACCGGTATCGGTCACCAAACAGGTGACCGATGTCGGTTTAAGGGTGATCAGAGTCGGTTAGGATGAACCGACACTGGTCGGGATTTTAGGCACAAGGGTCCAAAGAGGGATGTGGGCTAGGTAGTTGAGATGGGTAAAGTAAAAATAGGGTGGAGGGTAATGATAATTGGTGAATATGGTCATGGTAAATGTAGATTAATGTTGTGCTTGGATTGGATGCAGGGGAGATCGTAGTTACATATGCGGGATAGGGTTTCCCTCTCTACTAGTGACATTACGTGGCTTAGTGACCCCTTTGGAGCTATAACATGTGGAGGTAGTGGGCTTGAGTGGTATTTGGTGCTACTGACATGTTTTTGGTAGCCTAGTTTGATGGTCACGCTCATCGATAGATGGGACTCCGTGACCAACACGTTCCACCTTCCGATGGGTGAGATGACTATCACCCTGGAGGACGTGTTCCAGATTTTGTGGTTACCCATATTGGGGGCCCAGGTGTACTCTATCTCCTCGAGGCCTCAGAGGAGCTGATCGGGATAGTTTTTGGTGAGGGGGGTGGAGCTGAGATTCCATAGTGCTAGTTTGAGCTATGGCGAGATGTACCTAGCCCGTCGGATGAGACGAGGCTAGTGGTTTTATTGATGGAGGTAGTGTGTTGCTATGCACTGCCAATGCAGAGGGTGGACACTTTCCCGATCACTGATGGGGGTGCTCCATGATATGATGGTGCATGAGACATGCTTTTCCTAGGCACCAACATTCTTGGTGTAGCTATACAGAGAGTTGTGGGTATATGGGTGGTTGCGTAGGTTTAGCTTGTGTTGTACATTTATACTACATTGTTGGGCCTATGAGCACATAGTCTGTGTTTGACCTATAGGGATGCCCCGAGTAGATGCATTTCCCATGAGATGTGTGTGGTTGGGATATAGGAGATGGGTGCCGGTTGTAGGAGAGTGGAGGTCGGATAGGCCGACATATGATGTGGCCCATTTTTGGTAGTTGTTGGAGGGTTGTCAGAGTGGACATTATCTGGAGGCCATATGTGGGATTCCCCTCATATAGGCACATGCATGAGGAGCTAGCTGAGCTCAGCTAGAGAGGTGGATACAGGGTCACCATGTCGGGGAGGATGAGATGATCCCGGTAGATAGGGTCAGGTCGATGGAGTTGGGCTTATACGAGGATATTCCTCCATCCTTCCCCAGTAGTATCGAGAGATGACGTGGAGAGGCCTCTACCTCTACCACATAGCCTACAGTGCCTAGGAGGAGGAGGAGTAGCTAGTGGATCGGTGGATTGATGATGCCGGATGCACAGATAGGTATAGGTAGTGGTGGGTGGCTCAGTTATGAGCCATACCACCTAGACCAGGGCAGCTTGACTTAGCTACCATTACATTATAGTGTGAGAGAGACGCCCCTACGGGGGTAGGTAGTGATGATGATCACACAGATAGGTATCTATGAGACACATAGCTGGAGGGGGAGGTAGAGAGTAGTAGTAGAGCTATGAGTACAGGTGGCCAGTCTCTACGAGGCCCGAGATGGGGGAGAGGAGAGGGTGGAGGAGATGGAGGAGATGGAGACGAGAGATGGTCGGTGGTAGCCTTGCTTGGCTTAGGTGGTAGGTTTACGAGGCGAGTTGGCCATCCCAGCATAGATTGGGGGGCCTTGCCTAGATACGAGGCAGGAGATAGGAGCACATAGGGGGGGGGGCACCACCACGAGGCACAGGGGCAGAGGCACCACCACAGGCACAAGGAGCTGGTCCCAGTTTAGGCAGGATGGCAGTAGGGGTAGGTACAAGGGCCGAGACCTATGGGACCACCACAGACCATGCCTATATCTAGGTTACAGGATGCCCTAGGTGAGGTGAGATATTATCAGGACCAGCTCATGGCAGCCAGGATAGACTTCCTCTCTTACGGAGAGTACAAGGCACAGCAGGTGCATCTAGTGAGAGGATGAGATCCCACACACATAGTGTGGAGAGCATCAGGAGGTCAGTGAGCTTCGAGGCCTGATCAGGGAGAGGCCACCAGTGCATGGTGACTAGAGTGAGGTGATGTGCTAGCAGGGACACAGGAGGCCGAGGGTGTAGGTGACACGAGAGATGGAGGACATCCGGTGAGATGTCTGATATGCGGCCACCGATTTTTGATGTATACTAGTGATTATTATATATATATATGCCGGCTTGCGTGCGAAGATAGTTGTATTTTTATCACATACCGGCCTGCGTGCCAAAGATAGTGAGGATGTATGAGTGATTTTTTTGTATATTTTGAGCATATACTGGCCTGCGTGCCGAAGATTTTTTTGTATTGATTCATTCATTCTTTTTGTATATATGAGACTGCGTGCTGTCGATGACATTTTTGTATATATATATCGTGCTACATTTGACATTTTGAGATGATGGCCATGATGAGATAGGCATGTATTTTGAGATACACATTTATTGATTTATATGATGAGATTCATGGTATTTTGTGATGTGTTAATATGTTTATGAGATATTGGATGTATGGCTTGTGTTAGATGAGATATGGATTTGTTACTTTAATGTGGTTTGAAATTAAGTGAGTTAGGCATGATGGAGTTAGGTTGGTTTAGGCATGGATCGAGTCAGGTTATAGGCATGGTCATAGGTCAGGTTATAGGCATGGATTGAGTCGGGTTATAGGCATGAGTTAGGTTAGTTAGGTTAGGCATGGTTGAGTTAGGTTATAGGCATGGATTAGTTATAGGCAGTTGGTTATAGGCATGGTTGAGTTAGGTTATAGGCATGGTTAGGTATAGGCATGGATTGGTTATAGGCATGGTTGAGTTAGGCATGGTTATGGTTGAGTTAGTTAGGTTATAGGCATGGATTGAGTTGGTTATAGGCATGGTTGAGTTGTTATAGGCATGAGTTAGGTTTAGTTATGATTCATTATTTTGGCAATGAATGATATTATGGGTCATATGTGAAATGTTGTATAATCTATGCATAGTGATGATAGAGAGATGGTAGGTGTAATAAATGTATGTAAAATGTGGTAAGCAACTTGTTATGTATGTGGCTTAATTTTCAATTTTTTTGTTAAAAAGGGAACTAAGTGAAATGTGATGTAAATGGTGAGTTAGGCATGGTTGATGAATTGTTTTAGGGTAGAGAATGGCCGAGCTAACCTCAAGGGCCCCATGCCCTCGGAGTGCTTGCCTACATAGTCCCGGTGAAAAGGGCCGGGCCGATGTAGTTCTCCCATGAGCTAGGGAAGAATATGAAAATGAGTTGGTAGGTTTTTGGGCATGTTGTGGGTTTAGGTTTAATAGGTGTGGGTAGATTATAGGTAAAAGGATGTAGGTGAAGGTGATTATGGTGAAAAGGGGAGGACTACCTCAAAGGTAAGCGTCGAGTACCAAGTCCTGTATAAGGTAATCAAAATGTAAACAAAGATGGTTAAAAGATAAGAGGGGAAATAAAGCCACCTGATTGGGTAGGATCATACCGAGTAGATCATACCTTGGAGGGGGTGATGAACACAAGACCGAAAGGCATTGCATGATTAACTATTCTATGATGAAGGTAGTCACAGGATCACCAAATGTCAAAATTCCAAGATGTCCCTTGAGGTGATTGAGGAAATGAGAGTGGAAATGGTAAGGTGGGTGAAAGGTAGTTAATTTTATATGTTTTGAGTGATAGGGCTTTTGGGAAAGAGGTCTGAGGTCACAATGGGCAAGTCCATGACTAAAAAATTTTTTTTTTTTTTGTGATAGAATGATCGATGCGGGAAGTCTATATGGGATAAATAATATGGTACTCCTTGAGGTCTTCGTGAAGCTGATCGATGGGAAGCTTTGGTTTCTCTCATTTTTTTTTTTTTTTTGAAAGCTTCACATAGTTGTCCTTGAGGGGAGTAGTCTATTTATAGTAGCAATTTTGTCGAGAGGAAGATGTCCTTTTGAGGGAGTCATCTTTTTATTAGAAGTTTGACTCAAGGAGTTTGGTCCCATGTGAGGTCTTTGAAATCATGGACAAGACCAAGGTGGAGGATAGGACTCTTGTTCAAAAGGCAAGGTGGAATGACCATGGGATCTCATCTAAAGGTAGATGAAAAGTATCCATGAGAATCATGTCTATGTGCAGTGCCGTGGTACACATATTCAAGAGAAGATAACAAGTGATGGGTACTCACATGATTCTTGTTTAATCATTAGGGAGGTGTATGGAGTGGATAGCACTCAAGGGACGAGCTTGTAAAGAGACAAAGGGTGAGGTAGGACAATGAGTCAACAATAGAATGGTCGAAGATGCAATGTGTTAAGGGGCTTAGGTTCGGGTTTACCCTCAAGTGAGGATAAACGATAGGCACCTGATCCATAGGTATGAGTTACGATGTATGGTCCAAGCCAATTAGGAGTGAATTTTCCCCGTTTACTTTTTTCTACTTTGGTTACGTGTTGATTTTCTTTCAAGACAAGGTCACCGACTTGGAAGGTTCATTCATGAACATGTTTTCATAAGCACGTTTGATACGTTGTTGGTAAACTTGAAGGTGATCCAGAGCGTTAAGATGACGTTCATCTAATAACTCTAGTTGTGCTAAGTGGTCTGATGAAAGTCATCATCAGTAAGCATGTCATGGAGAGAAATGTGGAGTGAGGGGATCTGGACTTTAGAGAGGTAGAACAACCTCTATACCATAGACCAGTGAAAAGGGTGTGGCCATAGTGGAAGTGTGAATACTAGTAGTGCGGTATGCCCATAGGGAAAAAGGAATGTGCGTATGCCAATCCTTCCTAGTATCGTCAACCACTTTCATGAGAATTTTGTTGAGGTTTTGTTAGTGGATTGGCTTGGCCATTGGTTTGTGGGTAATAAGGTGATGAGAAACTAAGTTGAATGTTGAAAGGCGTCAAAGTTTTTGCAATGTTTTGTTTTTGAATTGTTTTCCATTATCAGTGATGAGGTGATGAGGAACACCAAAGTGAAAAATGATGTGATGGTTAATGAACTCACATATCTTCTCGGCTTTCGTGGAGATGAGTGGTATGGCTTCCACCCATTTTGTGTAGTATTCGGTAGTAGTTATGATCCATTGATGGCATTGGGAAGAATGAGGATTGATTTTCTCGACAAGATCCAAACCCCATTGAGAGAAGGGCCAAAGGTCACGAGTGACTGTAAGGCATGATTGGGTGTATGATGAAGGTTGGAATGTTGTTGGCATTTCACACAACATTTGACATAGTCACAACAATCATGGTTAAGGGTTGGCCAGTAATAGCCTAGTGAAGAATATGCTTAGCAACAACAAGGCCACTAAAGTGACCTCCACATATGCCATCATGAACCTCCTTAATGGTATAAGGAATTTCAGAACTTGTGAGGCATCGTAAGAGAATACCATCAAAGCCATGTTTATAGAGGAGTCCCCCTAGAATGATGAAATGAGAGACCTTTTTAAGGAAGGGCGTGTTGTCATTACGGGTGAGATCAGGAGGTAAGATGGAGAGGAAAGGTAGTCGGAGTATTGTTTATACCAAAGGTCACTCGGGTCAGGGGTGTCATTTCGATTGAGTAAACATCATGAGGTAAATAAGAAGGTGAATGGAGGCATTGTATGGTGACAAATATTTTGGAATCGGTAGGGGAAGCGGGTATTTGGGAAGCTAAGCAAGGCCATGGTATCTGTAAATTTGTTGGTTGAACGTGGGATGGTTTGAAGGTGTAATGATCAAAGGTGGTCAAAAGTATGTCTACATGATGTTTATACTTTTGAAGTATCTCGTTATGACATTGGTACATACCATTGACTTGGTTTATGACCAATTGTGAATCACCAAAGATGTGGATTGATTTGACATCTAGGGCATATGCGGCTGGAGACCTAGTATGAGCGCTTCGTACTCGGCAATATTGTTGGTGCATTCAAAGTCTAGTTTGAAAGACAAAGGCATGGGTTCTCCATCTAGAGGAATGAGGATAACACCAGCCCCACCCCCATGCTGACACTTGGAACCATCGAAGAACAGTGTCATTTGGTAAGGGGGTTTCGTCCAGGAAAGAGTAGCAATTGACTCATCGGGAAAGTCAAAATTAGAGGTTGATCCCAGAAATAGGTGCGTCAGCCAGTTGGTTGGTGATAGCTTGGCCCTTGATGGACTTTTGGTGAATGAATTTGAGGTCAAGATCAGCTAAAAGCATAAGCCATCGTGCATGCGTGCTGATTTTGATAAGGTTTGGCATACATGAAGTGTAAGGGATCGGTGTTGGTCACGACATAGGTTTTGTGGTTGAGTAGGTAATGGCGGAGTTTGGTGGCAATGAAAACTAAGGCTAAGAAAAATTTTTGGATGGTTGTATCGGGTTTCATAGTCCAAAAAGAGTATGGCTTATGTAATAAACCACCTGCTCCTGTGTTGTTCATCATGATGAGTGAGCATGGCTCCCAAGGAATGATCGGTAGCTGATATGTATAGGTAAAAAGGTTGATCGTCTTTAGGTGGAATGAGTATGGGTGGTTGGAGAAGGTATTGTTTTAGGGCCTCAAAAGCTTTGTGACAGTCATCATCCCATTTAAAGGAGACATCCTTCCTAAGCTAGATGATGAAATGGTTGACACCGATCAGATAATTGTGAAATGAAATGGTGAATGGACTGTAATTTACCTTGTAGGCTATGGAGTTGTTTAAGGTTAGTGGGTGGAGGCATTTCTAGAATGGCCTTGACTTTAGTAGGGTCAACTTCTATACCATGGAGGGAAACAATAAATCCCTAGGAGCTTTCTGAGAGAACCGTGAAGACACACTTTTTAGGTTGAAGGTGGATGTAATATTTAATGAGGTGGTCAAAGATGGTTTTGAGGATGGTGAGGTGCTCGGAGTGATGTTTAGATTTGGCCAAGAGATCATCCACGTAATCTTCCAATATGTGATGCATGATATCATGGAAGATGTAAGTCATAGCATGTTGATATGTAGCACCAATGCATTTTTAAGGCCAAAAGGCATGACTCGATAGAAAAAGGTTCCCCAAGGGGTAATGAATGTGGTCTTGTGTTGATCTTCTTAGGGCAAGAAAAATTTGGTTATAACCGAGAAGCCATCCATGAGTGAGAGCATCTCATGACCAGTGGTGAGGTCAACTCAGTTGATCAATACCGGGAAAGGGAAAGTCATCTTTCGGGTAGGTGAGGTTGAGGTCATGGAAGTCCATGCAAATGCAGAGTCCCTGTTGCTTTAGTAATAGGGACAATGTTAGAAATCCAATGAGGATAATCAATGGGTAAGATGAAGGAAACAGAAAGAAGGTGTTGAAGTTCTTCTTTGATGAGAAGAGCAATGCGAGGGTGCATTTTCCTCAGCTTTTGTTTGATAGGTTTGGCATCGGGAATGGTTACGATATTGTGGACCACTATGGTGGGGTCAATACCGGGCATGTCTGCGTAAGACCAAGTGAAAGCGTGGTTATGATCTCGGAGAAAAGAAGTGATGGCTTCTGTTTGTTGCAACATCTAAAGATTGTCTGATCTTTAGGATGTGTGGGTCATCTGAGTATGAATGTTGATCTCGATAGTCGATTCATTCAACATGGTTTGTGTCTCAGAGGGTAATGACCGATGAATATATGAGTCTTCTGCACCAAGGTAGGTGAGTATGGATTCATCATCCTGACATTGAATGATGTTAATTGTAGGTGTGTCATCATCGATCATCTCGGGATACGGAATGGGAAGAGTGGAAGGGCCTCGCCTTGCGTTGATAAGTCAAAGGCCCCAAGGAAATGGTGTTTATGAAAAAAAAAAAAAAAAGTTAGGGGGATAGATCGGGATCCATCGACTCTGTCAGTGAGGGGTGGTGATGAAGGTGGAGTGGGTGAAGGTAGTGATGAAGATGAAGGTGGAGGAGGGCTAGGGTCTTCAATGAGTTCAATGTGGGCTGTTTGGTAGGAGGTTCGGGGAAGCCGATACCACTACGGTCATTATGTTTGTGGGTGGTACATGGAATAATGGTATGGTGGCCTTGCTCGTAAAAGCCAAAACCAAAACCCTTCCATGCACAGTGGTGTAGGAAGGTGTGGGTGAAAAATGGTGATTGGTAAGTGATTGGAAGTCAGTGGAAAATGGGTGGGGTTGTGATGGTGGTTAGGTGTGTAAGTGGTAGTATCAAGTCCCCCATAGGTGAGACTAGTACGAAGATGAGGAGGACCATAAAGGAGGCATTCTCCTATACGGTGATCATAGTGAGGGTGTTGGTGAAGGCTTCCATACTCGTGTGGAGTAAGGAATGTGTTGACACTATATAGGTGGTACTCCCCAGAGTGAGGCATTGAAAAACACCTTCGAGGATCAGTGTTGGTATGTATGTAGGTGGTATGGTATGGATGATGTGTCGGAGGTCGATGCGGAGGTGGAGTTAATGGATTGGGAAGCTAATGGGTCAGCCATGGAGGTTATAGTAGTGGTAGGAATGGAGGAGGTATGTGTGGTGAAAGTAGTGGTTGTATTGGTAGGTGGAGGTGTAGGTGAAGTGGTATTGGTTGCGGAGGTAGATGGCTTGATAGGTATGAGCACATCATTGGGTCGGTAAAGCATGTTGCATGTTTTGAAAGGTGATGGGTCAGTTGGAATGGTATAAGTGTGTCCTTCGTGTTCAAACTTTACACAATGATGCAAAGTGGAAGGAACACAACCCATGACATGGATCAGGGTCTACCAAGCAACAAGTTATATTGGAATTCCCCCTCCAAAACATAAAACAATTCTGGAATAGTGCGGGGGCCCACGTGAATGTGAAGGATGATAGTGCCTAGTGTGGAGGTGATAGCATCATTGAATGAATGCAACATGACCGGATGTTTATGCATGTAATTGTCAGGTATGCGCATTTGAGAAAATGCATGGGATGAAATGATGTTAATGCTAGTGCCTCCATCAATCATCACATGGCATACCCGTATGTCATCAATGTGGATAGAGATGAAGAGGGTTGGGTCAGGTCATCATTTTGGTGTGGCGCGATCTCCTCCTCTGAGAAGCTAAGGGAGGCCACTTGGTGAACAAGGTGAGGTGAGGATGAAGGTGGTAATTTGGTGAGAGAGGCTACATGATGGGGTGTGATAATGGAGGCTATGGGTGTAGGGTCATTGGGTAAAACCTCAATAGATTGAAGAACCTCCATGAGGGCTTGATGATGGGATTCGAGGTTTGGATGAGGTCATATAAGGACATTTTGAGGGGAGATTGGTGTAATTGTTTGAGCATGGTGTGATGTGTGATGCCATTAGAAATGGGGTATGTGGGGCCATGCGGATAGTTATTTTAGGTATGGGTGTAGATGGTATGTTGGGTATAGGATTGGTTGGTGGGTCAGTTGCCTTTTCTTTTCCCTTTTACTGTGCACACGTGTAGTGACATGTATCATGTTGATTTGAGGGAAGTTGGAAAATGGAGAAGGTGTAGGGTGAGTGGTATAATGACATGAAGGGAAAAAACCTACCTGGAGGAGAAAAAACCTGTGAGGTCAGTTGGGCGCAATGACATTTGGGTGGTGGCGTGGCAAGTTCTCTGATGTGAACCATGTTAATTTCAAATCTTGGGTGTGGCTCTAGGAGAGGCTGTGAGGGTGGAGGTTGTGGTTGTTGAGTGGGTAGTGTGGGAATGGGTGTTGGTGAAGTAGGATCCTCGTCGAGAAGGTCGTCATCATCAAAGTTGGTTTTTGGTGGACATAATTGGATAAGGATGGTTTTCAAGGCCTTGTAGTTCTCCACATCATGCCCTGGCACATGATGGTATGCACAAATTTTAGTATCATCAAACCCTTTTGGCTTGGGTTTGAGGGGGTCGTAAGGTCGGAGTGGCGGTAATGTGATAACAGAAGTCTCGAGGAGGTTGGTTAAAATTTTGGCATAGGACCCTGCTAGTGGATCACAATGGGAAGTGAACGTGGGTTTGGGTGTAGGTGTGGTTGATTGTCGAGGAACTATTTTTGGAAGAGTAGGAATGGGTCGAGCTATGGGTTTAGGTGTGCCGGTGTGGTTTGAGGTATCGGTCGGGTTTGTTTGGGTAGGGGTATAGTAGATGGATGGGTAGGAGGGTGTGGGGTTGTTTTGACTACCTTGTTGTGGGGTAGTGGGGTTTTGTTTTTGGGTTGCACCTTCTTGGGTAAAGGTGATGTGGGTGTATGAGGTCTAGAAGGAAAAGTAGATGGAGGAAGAGGGTGAGTTACCCATGGGGATAATGGGAGGGTTTGTAAGGTAGATGATGTGGGTCGTACTTGGGGTGTGAGGAAAATGACTGAAGTGTAGTGGGTAGTGAAGCAATAGCTGAAGGTATTGGAGGTATTGGTGGTAAAAAGACTGCAGGTGTGGGTGTAAGTTGTGTTGTGTGCCTAGGTAGGTTAGAGGTTTGTGAGGAAGGAATGGGTTGTTGTGTTATTGGTTTATGGATGGGTGAAGGGTGCTTGACCATGTTGGGAAGCTGAGGTCTTAAGGTAGATGGGACAAGTGCGGGTGTGATTGGTGTGGTGGGGTATGAGGTCGATGAGTTTGTTTCTTTAGTTTGGGTGTCGGAGTAGGTGTGGTATTGACGTTGGAGGATGTAGCTAAATCTAGTTTAATAGGTGGATGAGTAAGGTTGGTGGTCGGGGTGACCCCTAAAGTGGTAATAGGTTTAGTTGAGGAAAATGTTGTGGGTATGGGTTTGGGTTTAGATGTAGGTCGGGTTATGGGTAAGGGTGTGGTTTGAGTGCTAAGGGTCGTGGAAGGGGTTGTGACAGTAGTGGTTGTATTTGGTTTGATGGGTGAAATGTGTTTGGGTAGATAGTGGAGGTATCAGTGAGGGATCTCTGCATCTGTGTTGAGACAGGGAGTAAGAGTGCCCCCATAGTAAAGCCCTATCCACATAATCTAAGTGATCGGCCAAATGTGAGAATGACACATCTGTGGGTGGAGTTGGTGAGGACCTAATGGGAATTCCCGTAAAATGCATCTTAGAGATGGGGAATTGGCTAGCTTTGACTTCCGTGGGTAAGAGAGCGAAAGTAGGTCTATTGGATTTTGGGTAGCTGATGGAGAATGCTCACCAAGAGGAAAAGGTATCTCAACTGGGTCTATGATGGGTGGAGGAGATGATGGGAGCTCCTCTATAAGTGGAGGAATGGATAGGTGCTCCTCTGTGGGTGGAGGAGGTAATGGGTGCTCCTCTGCATGGGTGGAGGAGGTAATGGGTGCTCCTCTGTGGGTGGAGGAGGTAATGGGAGCTCCTCTATGGGTGGAGGAGGTATTGTAGGTAAAGGTTCTCTAAGTGGAGAAGCCAGGGGTGAGATGGTCTCGATGTTAGTGGAAGACCCCTTCGTAGGTGATGAAGGAGATGAAAGGTGTTCCTCTGTTGGTGAAGGACAGGGAGGTTGGTTCCAATGTGGAAGGAGGATTTCGGGCTAGGATTTCCTCTATGGAAGGGATGTGAGGTAATTGAGAGGTGACAGGTACCGTTAAAGATAGCGTGAACCTCACGGGTATGGGTATCGTGAGTTGATGTCTCACCGGTTTGATTGGATGAAGGGGCATGGTTGGGAAATGGTTTTTGAAGATTTGTAGATTTTGGTTGGGGGTGGCATTGGGATTATCCATAGTTAACTCACCTTTCTCGAGCATTTCTTGGACAATATTCTTGAAAGTGATGTAGTTTCCATCACTATGACCCTTTACTCGATGATAGTTATAGAAATCATGTTCTTTATACCATGCGGGCATGGGGTGAGCAGGGTCAAAACTAGTGTGTGGTTTTATGGGTGGAAGGGTGATGGCTCAGCTTTGATAAGATTTTCTAAGATAGAAGAGTAAGGTTCCCCAATTGGGGTATATTTTTCACTCTCTCATCTGAATTGAAAAGTCTGGACAGGTGAGAGATTAGATGAGGGTGTAGCTTGATTTGATGGATGAGCTGGGCCGGCCTTGAGTACCACTGCGTTAGCGGTGCCCTTAGCTTTTGAATAATTGGTTTGTGGTTTGGAAGAAGAAGAGGTATCATTTGACTTGAATGCTGAATTCTTATTGCGTAATTGGATTTTCTTCTCTTTGATGGCCCGAATCTCTAACTTTCGTGCCATAGTGAATGCCTCATCGAATGTTTGGAAGGTTTGGACCTGCAAGGTTGGGGAGATATGTCTAGTGCAAGCTCATGTGAAGAGCTCGATGAGTTCAGTTTGTGGTAGTTGGAAGGTAAGTTGATTGATCAGGCTGTGCTAGTGAGTGACAAAATCTGTGATAGATTCGTCCTCATACTGACGTGTGGAATATAGATCGGTCATGGTAACCTTCTTGATGATATTGATAGAGAAATGATCAAGAAGGCTTGGGCTACCTGATTGAATGAGAATATAGAGTGTTTAGGTAACCCACTATACCAATCTAATGCAAGTTCAGTGAGGGACATGGGAAAAGTTCTCAAAAGCAAGGCATCATCATGAGTGATCAGATAACACCCATGTTTGAATGACCACAAATGTTGTTGTGGGTCTTCTTTGCTATTGAAATGATTGAATTTAGGCATTTCCCAATGCACAGGGTATGAATGGATAGGAATGGATGGGTGAATAGGCTCGTTGCAAATCTCATCATAGGTGAGAGTGTTGTGGGAGCTAGAAACCGATGCCTCCAATGTCTGCATCTTGTCCAACATCAATTTAATTAGGTCATTGGTGGGTTGTGATGATTGGATGCCTCTGTAGCGTGAGGAGGTTGGTTTTGGGCATATAATAGGGGTGGCACTCTAGTGTATGGGGCTGCCATGTAGGGTGGTGGAGAAGAAGGTAGTGAAATAGGGGGTACGTACCCGGAATGAATAATGGATGAAACAGGAGGTTGTTGGTAGTATGTATATGGGGGTGGAAGGGTCGTGGTAACCCTAGTGGCAATAGGGGCTAATGATTGTGGAATGGAAAGAACCACGTTCTGAAATGGGGTAGGGGTCACCGACACTGGAGGTGGGAATGTAGCTATAGGTATGTATGAGACATTAGGGGTGGATGAGGTTGTGTTTGGGGTAGTCGTCGAGGGTATGGTGGATGTAATGGGTGCCACAGAGGTAATAGACGTGGTAGTCATAGTGGGTATAGAACCTAACTGTGAAAAATGACTAGGGGGTAAGGTGGATGCGGGGAAGCATGGAGCTAGATGGGGCTGATGTGGAAGTGGGTGCGAGAGTCGGGGGGATAGATATGGGCATGTCGTATCAACTGACCGAGGCATCTCGAGTGGATGAGTGGGAAAGGTAAAAACATAAGGCGGCAGGGTTCTAGTCAAGGAGTCATGTGAACTCCTCATCTCCGGTAGTGATAGTAGTAGGTTGGATGGGATCCATGGCTGGTGATAAAATAGAAGGTGGTGAAGGACTAGGTGGGAGTGGTTGTGACTGGCATGGAAATACGAGGTGCTTGCTTGTCTTTGGGTCAGCACCATGTGAACTAGTATTGATCAGGTAGGGTTGCTTCTCTGTAAATGATACAGAGAGAACAAAGAATAAGTGAATCTGGTGATAAAAAGTGGATGAAGTAACAAATGGTGGCTGGAATGTGAAATAGGCTAACCGATGCCGGTTAGGAAAAACGTCGGTCAAGGGTAACCATTGCCAGTCACTGTAGAAAATGGACAGTGAGTAAACAATGAGGTAGAAGGTAAAATATGATAGGTATGCCAAATATGAGGATGTTTAAAATGTCAATGGGAATAATGACAGTGACAGAGACTATGAAAAGTGGAAGAAAGTGAAGTAAAATGTCCTTTTGAGTAGGTTAGCAAAAGGACTTGGAACTGACGTCGGTTGGGTATAGCGATGGCGGTCGAGAGGTAAGTAGCGATGATGGTTCTTGTGAAATTGAAACTTGATGATGAAAGAAAGTGGTTGTGAATTAAAATATGATGTAGAATCAGACCCAGAATTCTGGGAATGATGATGATATGGCCCAGGCACACTCAGGTGAAGCTGGAATACACCAGCTATGATGAGGAGTGTGCAAGGATGAAAAAAAAAAGTGATGAACGTGATCTCTCACCTCAAAATGCAAGCCAAGCAAAAACACTAAGAAAATGTGATCCTAGGAGTGCCTTTTCTATTATGTTTGTTTAGCTTATGCTATTTAAGGACTGACACATGAATTGTGAAATAGATTTTTGGTGAGGATGGCTTCCTACAAAGAAGGAGATCTAAAGGTGAGGTTTCAGGTATGTTATGGTGGGGGCGGGCTTCGCTCTGAAGTATGACTCGATAGAGCAGTGAGCTGGGTGCCCATTATTGTCGTGATCGTGTGATCACCTACAACTTCTTCTAGGTAGGATGTTGTTTAAGAATGTATGTATTTTGAATTTTTGTGTGGTTTGGTAAGACTCAGAGAAAGAGAAAAGGATAGAAGTGCTTTTTCTATGATTCGTTTGTCAACCATCAGCTGGTCATGACTTCCAGCGTATAGGTTGCCCTCAATTAATGTGAGCTAATGCAATAAATCAAGAATGGAATGCACTTTTTTTAAACCCAAATCGAAAATGTGAAATTGGATGACACAATAAGATGAAGAGGAAGAGGGATGCTCTTTCACTACAATGTAGAAAACATGAAGAAATGATTCTTTTTAATTACACCAAAAGAAAAGTTTCCTTTAGAGAAAATAGAAAGAAGAGGTGGATTACCAAGGAAGAAAATTAGTGTGTATGCTTTTTAGAAGGAAACAAACACACAATTTTTTTCCTAGGAATGAATGAAATGCAAGGAACCCGGATGGGTCCCAGAGTGTGCCAAAATGTTTCACCTTTTTCTTAGATTGTTTCTTTGAAGTGTTGATGAAATAGATAGGGTAATGAGGCGTAGGAGGAATACCTGTTCAAATGTCGGTTGATGGGTTGTTATGCGTATGACTTCCGAATCCACAGCTGATCGTGAGAGCTTCCTTTTGGCTAGGAGGAACTACCTAT
This sequence comes from Taxus wallichiana var. yunnanensis, assembly GCA_018340775.1. Lineage (NCBI taxonomy): Eukaryota > Viridiplantae > Streptophyta > Pinopsida > Cupressales > Taxaceae > Taxus > Taxus wallichiana. The sequence goes on along the minus strand of CM031242.1, from coordinate 561,582,852 downwards.
AATGAAAACAAGACCACTAGAAGGAATTAAACAATATGGGTAGTGAACTGCCTAGCGTAAGCTAGATCAGGAAGTATGATACTTCCTAGATGGTTATCAGTCCACTATTTTAAACAATTCAATGTTGTAAACAAAGTAAATCCTATTGTTATTTTAAAATGATTTAGGTATCTCACTTAAAAACACAATAAGAAATAGATCTAATCTAACAGGCTAAGCTAGAATAGAATCCAAAGGTCAAATGATTGGTTAGGTCTCTCTGTGAGTCGATAAAGGTCTCGGGTAGATCACAGGTGAATGAGGGTGAGATAAAATTAGGTGGGTAGGTCTCTGTTTAGGGTTGTGTGGGAAAACACAGAGACCGGTGTCGTCAGGGGTGACCGATGGCGGTTAGGTATAACCGGTGCCAGTTACTGTGAGATCTGGAAATGTCATAGAAACAAGTTTTGGTCTCCTTTGTGATTACACAAAGGACTTTGGTTGGTCGGGATGAGGTATTGGGTGACTAGAGTAGGATTTTGTGAGGTTTTAATGGGTATATGGAGGTGAAAATGTGGAGAAGGTCAATAGGGAGCAAGATAAACAATGGATGATAAAATGATGATGAAATGAAATAACCAGGAAAGTATGATGTTGTACTTACTTGGATTTCATTCCTGAAGGCCTGTGTGTGAGGATGGAGGTGTTGATGATGGGTTTGAAGGTTGCAAGTGATCACCAACTGAAGAAAATATTTTGCATGGGCTGCATGTACACTCCTCTTTGCTTGGATAGATCAGATCATGGTTGGGATGGTTGTGTAGGAGAAGATGCTCAATCTCCTTCCTTGGATGTGAGTTTTTTCTTTGGAATTGGCTCTCGAAGATGCGTTATCTCTACGAGATGTGTTCTTCTCATCAAATTTTCTCCCAATTTTTCCAACCTTGAGAATAAGGTAGTTTAGGGGTTAAAAGGGGTAGCGAGATGGTGGTTCGGCTTAAGCGGTGATGGTTAGGGGTAGCGGCGTCGGTCGAGGTGGGATTTCCTAGGTTTACTAAACTAGGGAGATCCTCTTGATTTCCTTGGACGTCGTGCATTATCCCATGGATTAGGACTGGGAGCTTCTTGTGAGCATGCAGGAATGTGGTTAGAGGGAATGTAGGCATTGATTTTTAGGGTTTGGGTAAGTCTTAGTTAGTTATGGCAACTTGCTAAGAATAGGTCTTAGGTTGAGTTGGCTTGGTGAGGTGTCTAAGTGAATTGTATGTGGGGATATTATTTAAATAGGTAAATAATAAATTATAAATAATAAATATAGTGAGGGTAATGCATTAATTAATGTTTTGTTTGGTCGTCCATCCCAGGTCTTCGGTGTTAAACCATCGCATCCTACTAGTCGTGTGGGATAAGATTAGGGAAGACGTTCCTTCCCAAATACAAAGCAATATTGTAAAAAATCCATCAATTCAATAACTTATGAATAATTCATCGTCACATCTTTCATCCTTCATAGTCTTTGGTGTTGAGCCCATACTTCTTACTGGTAGTGTGAGACTGGGAATGGAGGAAGGTGCCCTTACTTGTCTACATCTTGTCTTCGGTGATAAACCCTTGCCTCTTACAAGTGGCATGGGAAAAGCGTAGAGGGTCATTCTCATAAAAGCATAAAAATATTGCAAAAACATTCAAACAAAACAAACAAACAAAAAAAAAAAAAAAAAGACAAAAAGGGAATTCACTCGCCTATGTTTTTCCTTCGGTGATGAGCCCTTGCTTCTCACTAGTAGCATGGGGCAAGGCATAGGGAGTCATTTCAAAAATACAAAATCTTACAGTGCTTGCAAATTATAAAATCCCCAAAGAAGTAATTTAGATGCCTAAGTGAAGAGAGAACTATCCCTTCACCTTATATCTTACCAATCAAGAGGCCACATAACTGTCTAAGTCTAGCACATGACTCATAAAGTGAAATACATTTTTGAAATTGGTTCAATACCATTATGAAGAATGGAGTCACAATTTCCCAAATGGATTGTTGTTAGCATTTGTCTCTATATTCATTATCTACCTCTGCATCCTTCTTGATTCTCGGTGATGAGCCCACGCATCTTACTAGTTGTGTGGAGTCAAGAATGGAGCTGGACTTCTTTTCATCATATCATCACCACCATATCCTGCCGATGGAAAGATAATTTGTGTTATTCCAGAGCATAAGTTACCACACAGAACATGGTACATATGGATAATATCCTGGTTTATCACCTCTCAAAAATAAGTCTACACTCTGGTCCATAAATTGCCAATAACAAAGGTAAAATCCAAAAACATTTAAAAATCGTCAAAAAAATTCAAAAAAAAAAAAACAACTATAAAAATCTAAAAAACATTAGAAAAAAAAATATATATATATATATATCATAAAAAAATAAAATGTTGTAAAATCGCAAAACTCTAAACATACCAACATAATTCAACCTTTGAACTATTATCCCCAACGCATGATCAATCACTTTATGAATACTAAATTCAAAACACTTCTCCTCGCATGAATCATCTTGCTTGGGAAAATTTGGCTTTCATTGTTTCCTTGTTTGAGGACAATGACCCAATACTTTTCTATGTCCTTGTACCCCTGCTTGGGGGCACATCCGATCAATCCTCACTGTGGAACACATTAGGGACATGTTTATTGGTTCTTGTGTTGCATTATTAGTTACAAATTATTAATTGCTTTCTTGTATCTTGATATATTACAAGGGGCATCTTGATTCTACATATCCTAGTGTTCTCTCTAATATTCTTATGTTATCTGATTGCATATCATACTGGGGCATCAAACCTTTTTGATGGCCCCTGTCTATGCTATCACACATATTACAGTCTAGTCATCTTGATCTTTTATATCACAATGCATCCTGTTATGTGCTATATTAAAATTAAGATGCTTTTCGTCACGAGAGTATCTTCCTACATGATCAAAATATTACTTTTGCCCCATCCATTCACCCGTACTAATACATTCCCCAATTTGGGATTCCTACTTGATCACTTTGTTGCGGTTTGTGAATCCCACTTGAAGATTTTTCTCAAGTAGTATTCACTATTCAGCAACTCCTCCCCCACCATGTATTTTATCCATTCATTCTCACTCCTCATCCCCATATTACCCTTCTCACCATTCATGTCCCCTCTCACCCATTTGTATTCTTTCCTTTCACTCTTCTACTTCCTACTTGACAATCTTACTTAATAACCCCTTCTATATGGGATCCTCGGTGAAGGTTTACCCCCTCCACAAGATCTTCTCCACTGTAGAAGCTTCTTCACCACCTCCCCTCTCATCAAACAACAAATGCCACCACACACATCTTCCCATTCCACCTATTTTGCTTCTCATTCTCACATCATTTCTTTCACCACGTGGGCATCCCAATTAAGGATTCCCCTCACACTCTCCACCTTCCACTGCATATATTCCTTCATCCATTAATGTTACACTCCTTTGTTTCCTTTCTTTCTTATTATCACCTCATCTCATATCCTATTCCACTCAGGCATACCTCACTCACTCTTTTCTCATCCTTCCCCAAATCCATCTTATGCCTGGTCATCCTACTTACATGCTCTCATAGTATGGAAAATTCACTTGAGGGTTACCCTTCAGTCCATTTTTCATACCCTATTCCCACCAACTCTATCATCATCCTTCTTCTTCTTCAGCTTGGCGATCTTACTTAACCATTCCAGCTGCATGGAAATCTTACTTAAGACTTCCTCTTAAGGTTGATATGCCCTATGGCCTTCCCCCATCCCATCAACATATTATTTCTCCCTCCTCTCATGCGATCATCTTATTCAACCTACCATTCCACCCCTGTCCCCAATATCATTTTTCTTTCTCTTTACATATCATCCTGTCGGTTAGGTGATCTTACGAAACCCTCTATGGTAGCATGACAATATTTCTTAAGAGATTCTCTTAAGCATGAAATGTCATCTTACACTCGCCCATCACTCTACAATCTCACCATCCATCTTTCCTCTTCATTCCCCATCATCACATATTTTTACCACCACTATCACCCTCCTCTGCTTGGCAATCTTACTTAACCACTCACCCAGCATGGCGATCTCACTTAAGAGTCCCTCTTAAGGATGATTTGTCTCCTTTCCTTTCCCCATCACTACACACCCTTCACCCTTCACTTTTTCTCAGCATTCCCATTATCACATCCTTTCACCTCCTTTTCCATTCTTGCAAACACCACTTCTCACTTTCCCACTTGTCATCTCCAGTTTCACTTGCTTGGAAATCTTACTTAACCACTTCCGTCACATGACAGTCTTATGTCAGGGTCCTCCCTATGCTTAACTTGTCATCGTGAACTTCTCCCTCACCTCATTATTTGTTCACTTTTTTGATCACTTCTTCCACCTAGTCTCTCCTACTACCCACTTTTTCCTCCTACCATTATCCTTTCTCCACATATCCTCTTATAACATATGTCTAATCTCTTCTACCTACAATCACATTCTTTTCCCCATTTTCCCCTTCTTGATCCATCATCCTTCATACTATTTCTTCCCATTCTTTTCATGTCTTGTTTCTTCATCCTCACCTTGTTCATCCTCATCACCCGCATCCTCTCCTCGCTTTCACCTAGTCCCAACTCATCCCTCCCATTTTCTTTACTCTTTTCATTTCATCTTCTCAAATCCCCCCACATTTCTACCCACACACGTGTTCACCATTATTGTTAACATTCCTCTATCATTCTTTCATCATCATCTTCTATTCCCGTGCTAATAATTGTTAGTGGAATTTCCCTAAAAATCATCAATCCTCATTCCACATGACCTCATTCACTACCTTGGACCTTCTAGAGTTTTCCTTCATTCCTTCCCTCCTCTAATCCCATCACTCATTGTTAGGGGCTTTCCTAAGTGTCCCTTTGTTGGCCTTATCCTTCCTAATCCTCATTACATTTCTCCTTTTCTTCATTTTTTCTCTCACCCTTCCTCACCACTCATTGTTAATGGACTTTCCCTAACGTCCCCTCATTGGAATTACCTCTTCTATCCCCATTCTCTTCTCTCCTATTCTTTTCCCTCAATCACACCCTTTCTTGTTGCTTCTTACCCATCTCTCCATCTTCCCTTCGCCCTCTTCAATATCTTTACTGTCTTCATCATACATCCTTTGTCTATTTTCTCATAGTCCTAATATCCTCATTTCATGCATCTCCACATCTTTTCCAATCGATGTCATTCCTCCCCTCTTTCTTCTCTTTACATTCCTTATATTGTTCCCTTTCCACTTATTATCCCCTTTCTATATTCCCTTCCTTCTACATCATTTTATTTGTTATCCTTTCTCTCTCTCCTACCCCTTGTCTTATTTCCTTCCCCGTATAATCTTCTTCCCCTTTTTCCATCATGTTTCCTCCTTACTTCCCCATCGATAACCTGGCTCTTCAATGTTGTCATGTCTTTTTATCATACCACCCTCCACATGCATCTCCATACGGTCTGCTCCATATTATTTTCCTTGGTCTTCCTCACAATGACACGATTCCTTCAATCTTCTCCCTGTATTCACTCTATCTTCCTTTCCTCTCCCCTAATTTTCACATTTCTTCTGACCATTTCTCCTTTTCTCTACCACCCCTACCTTTTCGTTCATTATGTATCTATTTCTCTTCTTTTCTCTACTCTTTTTCACACTTTCCTCGCCCCTCATAGTTCCTTTTTTTCTCCGTTCTACTTCTTCTTTCGTCCTCTTTCTATTTTCATCGATTTCACCCCTACTCCCACCTCGTCTTCTCCTTATTATTTATCCTTCCCCATTTTCTACTTTTCTCAACTCTATTATTTCTTTCACTTTCATGCATCCCTCTTTATTATCTTTGTTGCTTCCTTCATTTGGCACATCTCTCTATTTCATCCCTTCACCCTCTACTATGTCGTTTCCTATTTTCTCGTTGCCTATCCTTCATCATTGTCTTCTTCTCCTATCATCCCTCTCTCTTATTTCTCCCTCTTATTTCTCCATATTTCATTCCTTTTTCCCCCTCCCCTACCACCCTTACTCTTCTCATAATCCACCCCCAATCCTATCCATTTCCTTTTTCTTTCCCACACACTTTCACACCTACCTTTCAAGGACGATTGAATCTTTTCTCTATTTGTGTCGTGCAATCATTTCACTTCTCTTCCACTCCATTATCATCCTCTTCTCCATAGAATTTGTTTCTCTTATTTTAAGAGTTTTGTTGTATATTCCATTCTCGTCGAGTCCTCTGAGGGGGCATCACCACATCTATCCATAATACATATTTTCATGACATTTTTGTCTTGGAGGATACTATGACATCCATCACTCACCACTTTCTATTCTCCCCAAAAAACATTTGCTCTACTTTTTGCTTAAGAAAAGTAGATTGAATTCTTCCCCATCTCGTCTATTTTCTTTGAAAGGACACTACTTTCATAATACCCTTTAAAGAGGGGAAAATGTAGACACCCTAATTTCACATCTATCCTAAATCAATTAATTCCCCTTCCTCATTTCCCACAAAAATACACTTCAAATTAATCAAATATAATTTGATTAATTATCCATTTCAAAATCTAAAAATAACCCAATCCTCACCACATGTCATTATTCTCCATGTTTTTCTACTATTGAATTAAAAATTCAAAGTTCAAATCCTCACCCACTCTTCGTGGTCCCTACTCACCTAAAATCCTCCACTTATGAATTAAAAATCCAAATTCAAATCCTCACCCATTCCTCGTGGTCCCCACTCACCTAATCTTGCCCATATTTTCAAACCATGATTACTTAAATTACTCTAAGTTAATCACTCCCCTAGGCTATAAATACAACCTTACCCCTCCCCTCTAAACACATGGAGAATAAGATTGAATGCCATATCTAAGTTCTTGCATCCTTTAAGCAAAGAACATCCTTCTACCTCGTCCTAATGCCCAAATAATCTCATTCTAAAGCACCCCAAGTCCATAATCATTTTTCCCATCTGGTGCAAAGTAAGAGGATCGTTGTTGCAGGAAGGCCTTGCTCCATCTTGAAGAAAAGCACCTACATATCACACAATCAGGGCTCAATCCAAGTTTCCTAGCCCATTCCGAGGTTTACTACGGAACACGAAGGAGGAGGTATAATTTTTGGTATTTTACTTCCTTGTTAGTAGTGCATTTTTCCTAGCTTACATATACAATGTCTTTTAATCCTATTATTAGACCGATTTTTGCATGTGATTTATCCTGGTCTCACGTGTGATTTACTTTCCATTGCTTGGCCACTAATTCCACATTATTTTCTCTATTTTTTGTTCTTTACTTGAGCGGTAATCCAACTATGTTTTTCTATTTTTTACCTCTCTGGAAAATTGGCTAAGTCCTTAATCTTTGCATGAATGCATGTAGCCCTACATGCCGCACTTTGTCTCAATACTACACAAGTCCCTTACACGCTATTCTTATCTCCTACATGCACATACCCTTTCTTGTAAGCATATAATCTTCATTAATACTTAGTCAATTTTCCCTGACCAAGAGAGGAATATCAACAAAGCAACAATATTACGTGATACACGAGAGAACTTGGAGGATGTAATAAAAAATAATAAGAAGTTGGTTATACATTTGAACATGTACAAGACCAAGCTGACTTCTATAAATACCAACACGGATAATTTGATTGTGTGCATTGAAAATTCATGCCCGGATGTAGTCTTGGAGGCAGAAATGAATAAAAACAGGGAGATTAACACCTTAAGAGAATTGGTTGACTTATTAATTGAGAAGGAAAATAAGGGACAAGGGTCAACAACAAAAGACTTAGAGCGAATGCACATGGAAAAGGTAAACCAAATAATCAAGGTATATTAAGACCTAGGTGATGCAATGAAGGAATTCATGCAAAGGATAATAATATTTTTGTAGTTTTAAGGATGCCACAATAATCAACAAGTTCCTTGCAGAAGATGAAGTGGAATTGGACCATTTGCAAGCTTCATTATATATAGTGGGTCACGTGTGAAAGAGTGTTACAAGAAGTGACAGATAAGAAAGAATATAATAATTCCAAGCATGATAGGATAGAGGCAAGGTTACGAGAAGTGGAGACCATGGTAATGAGGAGAGTGAATAACCTAGAAGGTATGGCTATAGAGTGGGATGTTATTTTGAAGGAGTTATAAGAGAAGGATGAAGAATTGACCCTAGAGAAGATGCCCAACATCATTGAATCAGCCCCAGGAAGGTCATGGATTGCACTGGAAGAATGGAAGAAACTAGAGACATCAACCAACCTAAAATTTCTCAAACTCTTGCCAACATCTTGAGCTTATTTTTGGAGCACACAATGAAGATATTATTTATTCCTTGATTCTTTTGGGGTTTCTAGATTCTTTATCAAACCATGATTCTTTATTCATTCATTTCTTCAAGTATTTTTAGAGACGGAAAATATCCCTAGTGTGGGGTTATGTTAGACTAAAGAAATAGTCAAGCATAAAGACATGCGCGAGGGAAGAGGGGCATGAAGGTGCGTGTGGAAGTAGAGTATGAAAAGTTTCAAGCACCTAAAGGAGTGTGCAAGAGTATGAGAAGAGGACACACCAAAGTTTCACACACAAGGGTAAAGATCGGAGATAACCAAAATTGCAAAGGAAGGCTAAAAATAGGGAAAAAAGCATGGATTGGTGTGGAGAACAAAAAAAGTTATAATTAGAAAAAAACATATATAAGGTGGCACTAGAGAAGGATAAAGCACATACGAGCATTAGATAAAGATAGAGTATGCATGGACAGATACAACTATATATAACATGGCGTGAAGATTAATAAATTTATTAATAACATGATACATGAATAGAAAGCATAAATTGAGGACAAAACAATGGTTAAAGATGTATGAAGGCTAAGTATAGGGTATTATAATAATAGATTAAATCACATAAGCGGTGAAGGACAAACTCCCACCATGTGTGTGTGTGTGTGTGTGTGTGTGTGTGTGTGTGTGTGTGTGTGTGTGCATGCGAGTGCGTGCGCGCGTGTGCGTGTGTGTGCAGATGTCCATGTAAGAGTGAGATATATGATATAGTGTGTGTGGTGAATACACGTGTGTGTGTCTATGTATTTAGATAGGTATGTAAGTGTGCGAGTATGTGTGTACACTTTGTCAAGTATCTAAGTCATGTGTTGTAATGGATAACATGGTTTACATTGCCAAAGTATGAAAGGCTGCTCATGGTATGATTGGAATTTATATCTGATTATTGATTGTATATGTTAAAGAATGAATACAAGCTTCTTTTATGTTTGGTTATTTGTGTGCATATTGTAATTTGCATATGGAATATATAATGCATGCCATGTTAATCATTTCTATAGGAACCATGTCTTGATTATCACCCTAGAAGGAACACAAAGGAGTTGTGCATGCTTCGGGTGAACACTTAGACATTTTTTTAAGTGAGGTACTAGCACGCCCAACTATGTTGTGCTGATTTACTAGAATACAACGTGATAATTGGGGTTTCGAGAGGAACGGAAGAACAATGAAACAATTTCGTGAGTTTCTCCGCCGACCGAAATATCCGATCCTTGCACTTTGTCCTTTGTCATCTTGTCGGGAAGGCAAGGAAGCGGGGTACCAAAACAAATAGATAATTTTCTAGGAGTTATGTTTGGGAACGATTCATTTGACAATTGGTAATGACGGTATGCGGGGTATGGAAAGAATGAAGAAATTGTTCCCACAATTCCACCAAATGCCAATTTAACCAACTTTTCCCCTCCTCTGTGACATTTGTGGGTATGTGGAGAACTTGAAGAACAATAGAAAATTTACCTTGGTGCCAAAGAAACTCAAATTTACCGATTTCAATTCCCATTTCAACCAAGGAGGAGATATGAGAAATAAGTGGAATAGAGGAACAATTCCACATGTTCCTTAAGACTGATTTTTCCTGTTTGCCCCAAAATTTGAAAATTTTTACTAACTCTTGGATTGTGAGGCCCAAAAAGAGGATGAAAACATGACCCAAAGCATGAGGATTTGTGCCCATGACTTGAAAAATGTTCGTAAACCATTGATCACCGAAATTTGTTTTCATGAGAATTTTGATCACCGCAACATCAAAATGACGTTGTTTTGTGCAAGTTGCTCCTAACTTAAATTTCTTCCAAAAATATTGCCTAAACTACCTTGGTTGCATTCATAACTCTCATATACAACTCCCAGATAGCTTAAGTCTTCCTTGTTAGCTTCTCGAAGGGTATCCATATGCCGCAAATGGCTAAAAATGACCCTTTCAAGGATTCCGGGTAAAGTTGTTCTCCATGAAACTCAATGACTTCTCCAATCATATTAGGCATTCATCCCCGCACATGAAACACATTTGGAAATATTTTTAGCAGGTTCCTCTAAACAAGAATGAGGATGAAATTGAGAATAGGATGGTTTGAGGAAATTTCACAATGACCGAAAGAGGAGTTCTCAAGTGGGGGCTTGGTTTTCATGGCCAAAATTTTCAATTTTGCATGCTAGACATTTATAATGACAAAACCAAGACAAGTGTAGTGGTGCAACAAGATTGAGGACATCTATCACTAATCAACATAAATTTTATGGAAAATGAGATAAATTTGACAATCAATGTAGAACCCTTTAATAAGAAAAACTATTTGACAAATTCAAGATAGAAACATTAGATGTGTGTGTGTGTGTGTGTGTGTGTGTGTGTGTGTGTGTGTGTGTGTGTGTGTGTGTGTGTGTGTGTGTGTGTGTGTGTGTGTGTGTGTGTGTGTTCATTCATTCAAGTATTGCGAGGAAAAATAATATCCCTAGTGTGGGGTAATGTTGGATTGAAGAAATAACCAAGCATAAAGACATGTGTGAGGGTGAGGGATGCGTAAAGGTGCACATGGAAGCATGAAGCGAGAATATTCACAAGTATTAGAAGTGTGTGAAGGAGTACACGAGCATATGAGAAGAGGATGCCTAGAAGTTTTGTGCACAAGGAAGAAATATCGGGAGATAGCCAAAATTGTAGAGGAAGGCTAAAAATAGGAAAACACGGGTTGGCATGGAGAACAAGGCAGAGCTATAATTAGACAAAAGCATGGATAAGGTGGCGCTAGAGAAGGATAAAGCACATGCAGAGCATTGGATAAAGATAGAGTACACATGGAAAAATACAACTATATAGCATGGCGTGAGGATCAAGAAAATATTAATAGCATGATACAGAAATAGAACAACCAGTTGAGGACTAAAGCACAAGTTAACAATTTATGAAGGATAAGTATAGGATAGTCTAATAATAGATTAAAGCATGTAAGCGGTGAAGGATGGTTTCCCACCCTATATATGTGTGTAGATGTCCATGTAAGAGGAGATATATTATATATTGTGTGTGATAAATACGTGTATGTGTATGTGTGTTTAGATCGGTGTGTAAGCATGCACAAGTATGTGTGTGCCTTGTCAAGTATCTAAGTCATGTGTTGTAATGGATAACATGGTTTGGATTTCCAAAGCACAAAAGGATGCTCATGGTATAATTGGCATTCAGATCCCGTTATTGATTGTATATGTTGAAGAATGAATACAAGATCCTTTTATGTTTGGTTATATATGCGCATATTGTAAGGAATATATATGCATGTTATGTTAATCATGTCTATAGGAGCCATGTCTTTATTGTCACCCTATAAGGAACTTGGAGGAGTTGTGTGTGCTTGGGTGAACACTTTGACATCTATCTAAGTGAGGTGCCAACATGCTCGATTATGTTGTGTTGATTTACTATACTACAAACCCGAAAATTGGGATTTTGGAGGAACAATGGAACAATGGAGCAGTTCTGCAAGTTTCTCTACCAGCCCAACATATATGATCCTTGCACTTTGTCCTTTGTCAACTTGTTGGGTAAGGTGGGGAAACGGGGTACCAAAAGAACGGGAGAACCGTTCCAAGAGTTATGTCTAGCCCGATTCATTTAACAATAGGTAATGATGATATGTGGGGTATAAAAGGAATGACGGAACTAGTCCCAAAATTTTGCCAAATTCCAAATTAACTGACTTTGCCCCTTGTCTACAAAGTGTCTTTAGGTATGCGGGGAAGTTAAAGAACAATGGAGCATTTACCTTGGTGCCAAAGAAACCTGAATTTTCCAATTACAATGTCCATTTTGATCAAGGTGGAGATGTGAGAAACACGTGGAATGGAGGAACAGTTCCACCTGTTCCTTAGAAGACCAATTTTTCCCTTTATATCCCAAAACTTGCAAATCTTGACTAACTCTTGGACTATGAGGCCCAACAAGAGGATGGCAACATGACCAAAGCATGAGGATTTTTCCCATGACTTGAAAAATGTTTGCTAACCATCGATCAATGAAGTCTATTTCATGAGGAGTCTTGATCACTACAACATCAAAATGACCCTATTTTTCTCAAGTTGTTCCTAACTTCAATTTCTTCCACAAATCTTCCATAAACTACCTTGGCTGCATTCATAACTCTCTATACAACTCCCGGAGATGGCTTGAATCTTCCTCGTTAGCTTCCGAAGGGTATCCATCTCTGCGAAATGGCCCTTTCAAGGCCTCCCAAGAAAGTCGTCTCTCCTTGAAACTCGGTGACTTCTCCAATCACCTTAGGCATTCATCCCTGCACATGAAACACATTTGGAAATCTTGTTAGCACATTCCTCTAGGCTAGAATGAGGATGAAATTGGGATAGGCTGGCTTTGAGGAAATGTTCACAGTGGTCGGGAGAAGGGTTCTCAAGTGAGGGCTTGGTTTTCATTGCTAAAATTTTCAATTTTGCATGCTAGACATTTAACATGACAACACCATGATAAGTGTAGTGGTGCAACAAGATTGAGGACATCTGTCACTAATGAACATAATTTTTATGGAAAATGAGATGAATTTGTTAATCAATGTAGAACCCTTTAATAAGAAAAACTATTTGGAAAATTCAAGATAGAAACATAAGATTGATGTGTGTGTGTGCATGTGTGTGCGTGTGAGTGTGGGTGTGTGTGGGTGGGTGTGTGTGTGTGTGTGTGTGTGTGTGTGTGGGTGGGGGCGGGGGTGTTGGTGTGTGTGTGTGTGTGTGGGGGTGGGGATGGGTGTGGGTGTGGGTGTGTGGGTGTGTGGGTGTGTGTGGGGTGTGTGTGTGTGTGTGTGTGTGGGTGGTCGGGTTACCGGGTGGGTGTGTGTGTGTGTGTGTGTGTGTGTGTGTGGGTGGGTGTGTGGTGTGGGTGTGTGTGTGTGTGTGTGTGTGTGTGTGGTGTGCGTGCGGTGCGTGGTGCGTGCGCGTAGCGCGGTGTGTATGGTAATGGGATCACATTTCAAGAGGCCATTCATTACATGACATTTATTATGTAAAACATGAAAGGAAATGAGTTCACATGCACATTCATTACATGACATTTATTATGTAAAATAAGAATATGCATGCACAACATAAAATATGCATGAAAAAAAAAAATAGTAATGAGAAATCTAGCATGAGAAAACTCCATATAAGAAATGGTTGATACTTGTCCTTGGTACATAGTTCAAGGAAAAACATAGTGAATATAGCTCTAATGGAGCAAGATATTCATACAACTCTATCAAATCAATTGTTGCCTCTCTTACCATGTGTTCCATCCCTTTGTTTGTATGACCCTCATATCCAATGCTCTCTCTCGGATATCATAAGCCTTGTACTTATGCATTTGCTTTGATGGATGGGCATTGAACATTTGCCTCTTGTTTTTTTTTCAAAAATCCTCTTTTTCAAATTTAGGGATGTTAATTTGATTTTTCTTGTTTTTAATCTTTTTCTTTTATTGCCCTTGGAGATCCAAACTATCAAGAACATTTTTTGAATGCCTCTTTGGGCCCCATCTCATATGAAAAATGCCTTTCATTCACAATGTGTTGCAAAGAAATCCCATGTTATCCACATTGTTAAGGAAGGAACATAACAACAAGAAGAAAATGAGATGGTTATGAGGATGAAGATGGTAATAAAAATAAGTACCACTTTGAAAAATGATGGAGTTTGAGGATGCCAAAAGGATGGAAGTCCCTAAATATTATATTAAAGAAGAAATAAGTGGGAACAATGGGGAAAATGAAACAAAAGATAAAAGTTAATTGGATCTTGAGAAAACAAAGGAATTAATCAAAATGATCAAACCCAAGATATCATTAGAGAAAGCATTATATGTTGATTACTCAAAAAGTTTCTAGATGAAATTATAGATTTATTGGAAGAGACTGACCTAACATTTCACTTTCACCTCTCAATGCAATTGATGGACCCATGGATTATGAGTTCTAGTGAAAATATGGTCCTAATACAAAAAATGATAGGGTGGAGATATTGTTTCATTTGATGTGAAGGAGAATTCTTTGAAGATGGATCATGTGGAAGCAATAGACTTACCTATGATACTAAAAACTTGTAGTTTATATGAACCAAATGTATGTTGATTACAAGAAAGATGATAACAACATGTTGCAAGTCTCTAGTCTCAACCTCATAAAAATAATGAAAAATGAAACGGGTATTAAATCCCTTATATTCTAGGCTAGTTGTTTAAAGATGGCTTACCTTAAATTGGTCCAAAGGTGAGTAGAGTTTCAATTCCAAAGTTTACCCCATGACCACCCTTGATTAGTTGTTCAAGGAAGCCCGAGTTAGAGCCAAATCTTATTGGACATATCCTAAAGCTACGCATTGGGGTGATAACATCCATTCCATTAACTAATAGTTTCAATGTTAGATATGTGACAACAAAGTTAAATTTTGGGTCCCTTTGTGGTGTGGTTTGTAGCTCACTTCTAGAAGGGGGTGTGTGGGGGCTTGCCCCCACTCATGTCACAGGGCGTCGAGCCCCCCTGTGGAGGATCCCTCAAAGGGGAGTCAATCCCTTGTTTCTAGAAAGACGAATTCAACTGAATTCTATTTTTAGGAAGGAAAATCCTAATGGCATTTTTCCACTCTATTTTTAGGAGGAATCCTAATTGTACTTTGCCAATTAGGTGTATTTATTTTTGTGGAGATCCAAAATAGCTCATAACGAGTTCACATGTAATTTGTTCATCTTGAGTTAATAAAAGCTTGATATCTTGCACCGTGGATGTTTCCTAAGCACTCAGCTGGGGTTTTACCATGTAAATCTGGTGTTTGTCTCTTGCATGTTTGGTATTTTTGTATTTTTCTTATCTCTATCTCTGTAAACAGTTGTTTTGTTATTCAACTTTCTACATATTCATTGCTGCAAAATCTATGATTTCCTAACATCCAATCCATGAAAACAATTAATGCATTGTTTATGAACTTTTTTGTGCATTCATTCAATCATGGTTACAACAACTAATCTCGTGGGCTCAATGCCCAAGTTTGTAGATAGGCACAAGGCGAGTTGAAATTACTAGCCATCATTGGATGAAATTTGTATCAGAGTCAAACTCGACTTATATAGTGTGGCATGGTTGTCTGTGAAGCTTCACCAAGCCAGGGAACAATGTTCCTTCTATGGAAAGCCACAAAATTGCAAACGACAGACCAAATTGTGTTGAACCATATTGAGCATAACACATGTTTAAGGATTGCATTTTCTAAGTTTCAATTATGTTTTAACCAACATTAACAGAACGTCACAGGAGCAGAATGAAAGAACCTCACAAGAGCAGAAATACATGAAATTCTTATATATTTTTCCTGGTTCAGGCACAGAGGTGACCGATCGCTCATAGCGAGAAAGAAAATAATTTTATAGAGTTTTCACAAGTTTTTCTCCTCGGAGCATTTGTTGTAGGCCTCTACAATTCTTTAAAGGCCATTCAAATTATTTGAAGATGGAGTTCTTGGTTATAGGGAATACCACAAGCTTGTGATTGGATGATTCCTTGGATCTAGGTTGGGTAAAGTTAAGGAGACTTAATCCATAATGCATCAGGTCCTCTTCATTTCTCATTTTATATAAAGATTTCGTGCCACCCATATATTTCAATTTTCTTAATATAATGGCATGAATTCAAAATCATTGGTCGGAAAGGAGGAGGCTGTACATTACTCTTTTAGCAATATGCATGACTACATTGACTAGATTGGTCCACTGGGAGAAAACCTGGGCAGCATTGTACTGGTTTGGATCATAACAATGTACTCTGAAACCTGTAAATAGAATGTTACAGTAGTAGTTTTATTACACCGAGACTGTCATTGGATGCATTTTTTTATGTTTAAATTACTGCTCCCATCGACCATGTGAATTTTTTACAATTTGTTTATCTCTTGTTTGTCTAGCTGAGTGGATCTTCAATATATCATATATGTATGGTGTAGTGGTAAAGAAAAGGCTCTGTTGTATCTGGAGGACCAGAACATACACAATCAGAGAATTTGTTTTACTGAATTCAATACAAAAGTCAATGGAATTGAAGTTAAATTTCTTCACGGGTGGATCTGTGGATTGAGTTTTATTTCAAATTGCCATGATTTTAGAAGTTTTGCCAAAGTAGCAACTTTGGTACGGAGAGTATTAAAAGGTGGACATAAAATATGGGAAAAAACAGTCCATAGAAAAATATAATAACTATGGAAAAAACTACAATAAATTGTATATTTAAAAATATGATAATTTTAATAATTAAACACAAACTATACAACAGTTCTTACACTGCTTGTGCTCATTGTGTACTGTGTAGTGTGTTGTTGAATAATAAAAGATAGACCTTTAATTAATAATAAAAAAGTAGTTACAACACTAATAATAACATGAGTTTGACATCTGTTTTTGTGGAGTTTTTATTTCTCTCAACCACATCATTTGGATTTTTTGTTTTTTCTGTATTTTAAATTATTAAAACTTGAAATATAAGCTGTTTGATATAATGGATGGGAAAAAACGCAAAAAAAATGGAAAATCTCACTGCATCCATTTGGCGGACTTTTAACTAATGAATACCCATTGCACTCAATATTGTAGCTTGCAATATCAATAATTGGACAGACACAATCAAAAGCGGTAGAATACAAGAATCCTTTGCAATGGGAATATGATTGATCACTTGTAAGATATGGTAATGAATGAGTGGAGGCGGCCATAGGAGCACATATCTGCAAGTGCATACCATTGGAGAAATGAATGAAGAAGACATCTCTTGTGAAAACCAATGAATGCAATAAGTTATCTGCTTAAATTAGAAGCTCTGGGTCCAGCACAAACAATGTCACTGAAAAAATCAGTGTCATCTGTAATTCTTTTAATTGTTAAATATTAAACTGTCTAAGCTTGATAGGCTCCAAGTATTAACCTCAACAAAATTATTAAATAGAATCTAACAAGATTTTTGTTATTTGAACCTAAAGAATATTTGAAACCCTGTAATATGCACTAATGAGCATTTTCAACAAGTAGGCTTCAATACCAGCTTAAAATCTTCAACATCATAAACAGTGCTGAAGCAACTACTGTTTTGTTAAAATTATATATTTGTGAGTTTGCTACATGGATGCAAATTTTGGCGCCTTCGTTAAAAGAAACTGCATAATGCCACAAACAAATGTGGCACTTCTAGTTAAAAAAACCCCGGTTTGTACAAGTTGCAAAGATTTAAATTTTATCCTCAGTTTGCCTCTTCCAACACATTGTGAGAAGATTAAGAGCCAGCTATAATTCATCTCCTTCCATGTTTAAATGCAATTCATGTGATTTGCTCTGTATTTTTCACTCCTGTAAGCCGGTGCTACTGCAATAAACTCACCCAACTTTATCATTAACCGCGTCTTTCATTCATTTGCTAATACCATCTAGATTGTGAATAATGTTTTCATGAATACATGTAAAACAGCAATGAAATTATGGACAAGAGAGATGCTCTAAGAGCCTAAGAGGTAAATTATAATGAATTACTGTTCCTGTTGTTTTTAAGTTAAAAATAGCTGGCAACCAACACCAAACACTCTGATTAATTAAAATAAAAACAACATTTATTTATCTATTACTATACATAGGTGGATGTTTTCCTTTATTGCAAGTTGGGCCCTGTATCAAAGTTTTGACAACATTAGCAACAATTTAGATTGTGCTTGATTAATAATACTGAACATTTAGTCTGATAAACTTCTTGAAAATGAAATTGATAAAGAATTGTGATTGCAGTAGAGACATACTATCAAAAAGATGTTAAATGTGGTGCAATTTTACCTTAAGAGAACTCTTGTGACATTTCTGAAGCCAGACCTTAATGCAGCATTTTCCAAACAAGTGCCCACAAGCAAGAGAGCTGCATTCCCATACTCAAAAATCAGTCTTGTAGATGTATTTGCTCAAATTTGATCAGACTGCACTACCCTAAGCGACAAGATAATTTGAAATATAGGCACAATCTCAATCAGGCCAGGAAAGAATTATGAGAAGCTGATTCTTTATTTCACAAGTGTTATAGTGTTATTTTTTTACTTCTAAAGGTACACATGATCACCAGCCCACACTGGCCATGGATGCATACAAGGATGGCAATTTAAACATTTAGTCTGCATTATCATGGAGTGCCCACAGATTGAAACTGCTTTAGCATGGTGCCCCATTAACAGGGGATCCGTCAAGTAGTGGGCTGCCTTAACACGGAGTGAGGTCTATACCTCGGACCTCCCATCAACAAGAGACACCAATTTCCATTACACCACTACTTGATAGATTCACAAGGGTTATAGTCTATGTTGCCAGGATACGCCCTGACCCCCCATGTTTCCTGTCTGATACGTATCCGATACGGATACGTACGGATACGGATACTGATATGCCAAGGATACGTATGGCAGCCACATGATCAATAAAAATGCTAAGTCTTAAGTATATTGAATGTTTTGAACATTGATTCAAGTTTCGTATTACTATTTCAGTTATTTATGGACTAAAAAATGAGTAAAGTGAGTAGATGTATGTATATATATATTTGATTTTTTAATATATATGTACGGACGTATCCAAGACGTATCGTACCCAAGGGTTTTTTAAAATTGACGTATCCGTGTATCGTACCTGTACCGCACGATACTCGTACCCGTATCCTGGCAATGTAGGTTATAGTGTGATATATGTAAGTTTTTAATTAAAAGAATCATTGGTAGAAACAATAACAATAAATGCAAGCCTGCAGCAATGGTACAGTGCAGAATAGCCATGGAAGTAAATACTAAAAGGTGATTACAAATTGCAATTAGTTTGTCTAAACTGAAGTGTATAATGATTCATGTTGTTACTAATATTGGATTTAGACACAATTCGGATCATCCTAGGAGATAATAAAAACCACATGAGTGCAGGGGTGTTTCTATTGGTGGCCAGAAAAATAATGGTACTGTAGAAAGGGTTGCAAGTATAGGAGGCAGTAAATCCCTCACCAGGTGGCAACTTCTCAGTGCAGAATGACCTTTTTGTTTCCTACCTCATTGATTAGCATCCCTAGACATCTCCTTAAAGTACTAAAATCATAATCTTTGGCCACAAACATGGGGATCAATGGTGATCCTCTTTCCTGATCACAGCTCTGATCCAGGCTGGCTCTGAAAGCTACAAAGGAGTGCTGAGAAGAATGGCTAATACCAGTTCTCTTGTACATATACTTTCCAGTGAGTGCTAAAATCAGACAAGGGTCATACAAAGAGCACAATGCTGGAAACAAGGTGATGCACAACACCCATTGCCATTAAATAAACAATTCAATGTGATGTCACTCCACTCGAATGTTCTGAGTTAGTCCTTAGTAGAATCAATATGATTCTATGTTACATCAATCCACTAGTCATACCTTTTGGTCTTATGAATACTCCAACATCCCTAGATATTTGGTGTGCCTGGACCATGTGTATAATTGATTAAGAGCAAAATAGAGAGCACCAAATAACACAATATTTCAGAATAATGATCTCAATATGCAATTAGAATAGCTTCGCCACTTCGAGGGGCAACCTCGAACCATATAACAAGACTCAAATGCTCAAATGATAATGAAATACTACCTATAATCCCCTATATATACTATTCATATCTTATGGCCATCACAAGGCCGACCTATTAAGCATGAGAAAGTATAAATGATATAATAAAATGATATGGTAAGCCCAAGTCGGCTACTCATATCCTAATACAAGCAAATAGGTTAAGGGCGTAGCATGCCCTTCCCCTTGAACCAATGTTGTCCTCAACGTTGAATAATCTGGATGTTCTTTGCGAAGAAAACCTTCATCCTCCCGGGTGGCGTCTTCTATGCTCAGATTCTTCCACTTGATCGAGATATTCCTTAATGTCTCTAGTTCTCGGCCTCTTAGTACGTGTTTGCGAGAATCTTCTCGGCTCAAAATGATTCTTCCTTCCTCATCAAGTTAAGTAACTCTGTCTGGGCTTCAAATTTCTGTCGATAACCTTCTTGGGCATGAAACATGGAATCTTTGGGTGTATGTGTGAAGATGGAGGCAACTCTAGTTTATAAGCAACACTACCAATTTTTGTAGAGACACGATAAGGGCCATAATATTTAGGAGCAAGTTTGTTTTCCTTTTTGTTGCTTTAGGGACATCTGTTTGTAAATTTGGAGCGTCAAAAACCCAGTCACCAATTTCAAAATGTCTTTCACTACGGTGTTGATCTGCTTGTTGTTTCATCTGTTTTGTCTTAATGCTAAATTCTCCTTCAAACTAGCCAAAAACTTGTTGTTGATGTTGAATGTGTTCCTCAACATCTCTGACCTTAGTTTGCACCCTCAAGGAGGAAGTGATAGAAGGTGGATGGTAACCATATAATGCTAAAAATGGGGTCATTTGAGAAGAGGTATGAAAAGATGTGTTATACCACCATTACGCGGTGGTAGCCATTTAATCCACCTTTCTTGCTTATACGATACAAAACAACGTAAATACCCCTCTAAGCATTTGTTGACCATTGTTTGCCCATCGGTTTGAGGATGATAAGATGAAGCTGTGAGCTATTTGAGTACCCAAACATGAAAATAATTCCGTCAAAAATTACTTGTGAAAATAGGATCACGATCACTTACTGATTATCTTTGGGGTTCCATGTAGCCTTTGAACTGTCTCCAAAAAAATAGTTGCATTTATATTGGCTGCAAATGGATGTGATAGGGCACAAAAATGGGCATATTTTGTGAGCCTATCCACAATCACGAAAATAACATTCTTACCCTCTGAACAAGGCAATCCGGTGATGAAATCCATGGAGACCTCCTCCCATCTCTGGCTAGGAATTGGTAAGGGTTGCAATAGACCTGGTGTCTTAATTGTTTCCCCTTTGTTTTGTTGGCACACTAAACACTCTGATACAAACTTTTGTACATCCCCCTTGAGTCCTTCCCAAAAGAATTCTCTTTTTATTCTATGATATGTCTTCAAAAACCCAGAGTGTCCTCCAACAGGTGAGGCATGTAGCTCTGCAAGAATCTTATGCTTCAACTTAGAATCTTTACTCAAGTATAACCTATCCTTGTACCATAGGGCATTACCTTTCCACTCAAATTTGTTAGATGTCATAGATCCTTGCTTGATATTCTGTATTAGAGATTGTGTATCCTTATCTTGATTCCATTCCAATCTTGCTTCATCCACTTTGATCGGCCGTCAACATGGACATTCCACATAGTAAGGCATCTGCGGATGTATCCCTTCTAGACAACGCATCAGCTACTACATTTTCTTTACCCTTTTTGTATATGATTTCAAAATCATAACCCAACATTTTTGTTACCCACTTTTGTTGTTCCTCGGATGATAACCTTTGCTCCAAAAAGTATTTGAGACTATCGTGATCAGTTTTTACCTTGAAGTGTCTACCCATGAGATATGGCCTCCATTGCTTGACTGCATGAAGAATAGCCATCATTTCTTTCTCATAGACAGGTTTGAGTAGATCTTTTCCTTTGAATTGATGACTCTCAAATGCAATTGGTCTTCCTTCTGCATTAGAAGCTGCTCCCGATCACGATCTGAAGCGTCACATTCAATGATGAAGGTTTTGAGAAGTTGGGAGTAGCCAAAAGCTGGGGTCTTGCACATGGCTTCCTTGCCAATTTGCTCAAAGGATTTAGTGGCTACGTCTTGTCGATGGAAGGCATCCTTCTTTAGCAATGCGGTGAGTGGGGTTCTTTATTCTACCATATCCCGCACAAATCTTACGTAGTACCTGTTAGTCTAGGAACCCACGAAGATTTTGAGATTTTGGGCCTTGGCCATTCCACCATAGCTTTGATCTTCGAGGATCAACTTTGGCGCCTTCATGGGATCTGATATGACCCAAATACTCTACCTCTTGTACACAAAAAGAACATTTGGATGGCTTTGCATATGAGTATGTTTCTCAAAACTTCGACACGTTATTTACATGTTGTAAGTGTTCTTCCCATGTCTTCTTGTAAATCAATATGTCATCAAAGAAAACTAATACAAATTTCCTTAAAAAAGGCCTAAAAATAGTGTTCATCAAGCTTTGAAAGGTTGAGGCGCATTTGTAAGACCAAAAGGCATTACAAAAACTCATAATGGCCCTCATGAGTCTAAAAGCCATTTTATGAACATCTTCCTCTTTTATCCTAATTTGATGGTACCCCGAGCGAAGATCTAATTTTGTGAAATAAATGACACCATACGATTCATCAAGTAAATCATCAATTCTTGGAATAGGAAACTTATCTTTGATGGTGTACTTGTTGAGTTCTCGTAATCTGGACACATCCTCCATGTTTCATCCTTTTACGTACCATGACCTTTGGTGAAGAATATGCACTCTGGCTATGCACGATGATACTGCCTTGACATTTCCTCCACCATTTTCTCGATCTCACTTTTACGGGAATATGGGTATCTGTAGTCGATGTTAGGTGTTTGGCTCCTGGAATCAAGCTGAATGGCATGATCATGATCCCTAGCTGGTGGTAGTCCCTTTGGAATTGCATCAAAAGCAGATGAGTGAGCATCCACTGATCTTACGAAGATCGGGTGGCATTGAAGACTCGTATTTTGTATACATGGAAAATAGCTTTCTTTATAAAGCCATCCACTCCTTTTTAAGAACCTTACGCATCGATGAGAGCTAATAATCTGTGGAGACTTAGCTACCATCCCATTCAATTGTATTGTCCTTCCATCTGAATGAAATCGCATGAACAATTCTTGGAAATTCATCTCAATAGTACCTAAGGTTGTGAGCCATTGGACCCCCAAAACAATATCTGCCCCTCCCATAGAAATAGCAAACATAGGTGAGTCTAACATGTAGTCTCCCATGGAAAGCTTGATCTTATGGCACTTTCTGTGCACTTGATTTGTCCCACCATCCATGATCATAACTTGCATTTACGGGGTGGGTAAATAAAACAATTGAGGCGGGCAGCTAACTTACTATTTATGAAGTTATGAGTACTCCCAGAGTCAATCAACACCGTCACCATACATTTTTGAGATAGCGATAACCTTGAGTGTTTGAGGAGTACTAATACTGATGATGCATGGCAAGAAATTGTAGGTTGGTGATCCTCTACTTCATCTTCTCTTGGTTCCTCGGCCTCTCCTATAATTTCAGCTTCCTCATCATCCTCATTACCTCCATCGATATAGAACAACTTCTTCTCGGCACATTTATGTCCGGTCCATATTGCTATCACACGGTTAAAACATAATCCTTTTGCTCTCTTTTTTCTTCCATTTGTTGAGGAGTCGAGTCTAATTGGCCTATGAATGAAGGGAAGAGATATCTACGGTCTGGTGTTAATGAAAGGTGGCCTCCTACTACTGAAAAGAATTTTTCCTCTGCACATGACGTGCCATGATAATAGAAATCAGAAAGCTTGATTGGATTAAACATACGTACCTCATGCTCGATGTGGTCCTTAAGACCCCGAAAGCAAGTCATTGATTCTCTTACGGAATATTCTCCACCCTTAAGGATAGGTTTTGGAATTGATGCACATAATCTTTGGTGATCTGTTTGCCGTAACTTTGCTAATTGACTAAAGTAGTTCTCTGAAACACTTTGGAACTATAGTGCAATTCTGACTCCTCGGTAAAAAGCTGTCCAGTGACACCTAGACCATTCTTTTGCCTCGAGCACATAACCAGCGATACCAAACAAATTGGTGGGTTCAAGATATAGGGATGCCGATGTCACCTTTTGTCTGATGGTGTTTGATGTAACTCAAAAGAAGTTCTCCATTTGATTTATCGATTAGAGGATCCTTACCATCAAATTTGCGCATATCCACTTTCGGCATCATGTTAAAGTGGTTGCGGATAAGTTTGATTCGATGGGATTTGGAAAAGTGATCCCATATGGTTAGTTTGTCCATGATTTTGAACTGAAGGTCCTCCTTGGTTGATATGGGCTGGATTTGGGCCATACTGGTTACCCTTTACATGTTGCATGATATCATCCAACCGATGATTGATTTGGGCTATGTCTCCTTTAGAGGCCATCTCAGATTGTACAATTCGTAACTCATACTCAAGTTGGCAAACCTTATGATCAACTGAGGTAAACCCTAGTGCTGAGGAATCTGTATTTACCCCTTCTGACTCCATCTCTTCAATCACTACCCCCTCTTTATCTGGGGTTTTACCCGGAGTTACCGGATTCTTTTTTGCTCTTGTGGAAGGCCCCGCCATGATGTCAAATCTTAGGGTTTAGGGTTTCGATACAATTTCGGCCGAACAGGAAAAAACACAGAGAAGATACTAATACTATTTTTTTGAGAGCTTTCCGAAAATGTAAAGAACTTGAAAATTTTCCACAATTTGCACCCTAGGGAGCGATTTTATGAAAAACCTAAATTTGTAATAACTTTTGCAAAATAAATCAAAAAAGTCTGAAATTTTCAGGGAACCTTACTTGAAATGCTTCACAACTCTGGTAAAAATATCTCCCACCAATTCGCTCTGGTTCATAATATGTGGTGGAAACAAAAAATTAGGGTTTTTGCCCTAATTTCGGCCCAGATCGCAACTCTGATACCACTTGTAATGAAATTACTTGTATAATTCAGATTAAGAGCAACAATAGAGAGCACCAAATAACACAATATTTCAGAATAATGATCTCAATATGCAATTAGAATAGCTTCGCCACTTCGAGGGGACCTCGAACCATATAATAAGACTCAAATGCTCGAATGAATAATGAAATACTACCTATAATCCCCTATATATACTATTCATATATGGCCATCACCAGGCCGACCTATTAAGCATGAGAAAGTATAAATGATATAATAAAATGATATGGTAAGCCACAAGTCGGCTACTCATATCCTAATACAAGCAAATAGGTTAAGGGGGACTCTAAGGAGTTAATCCCTTGTTTTAGAAAGATGAATTCATTCCATGCAACAAGACTATAGATGCTTTCAAAGTTGCATAGTTGTTTTTCAAGCATGCATAACATCACTTTGGCTTACCTCTCAATAGAATTTCTAATTGTGACACATGATTTCTTTGTCATTTTTGAAAACCTTGTCGAAGGTTTTGGATGTCGATTGAGCTTCTCTACTGACTCTTCATCTACGACCTGATTATCAAAATGAGGTAGTTAACTTCTCGTTCATTCATGCTCTTTGCATCTATCACAAATAGAATAAGCAAGTGGTGTACTTATCATGTGATACAACATAGTTATGATAGAGCCACCAATGTCTCTATAAGATAGTCTCTGTTTGAGGTTTTTATGGGTTAAAACCCTTGCTCCTTATGATATTTCGGTAGCTCTCCCCATAGCTTCATCTCATCTAATTTTTTTGTAGCAAATTATGCCCTCTTCTTTTTTCTGGCTAATGCCCCTGCACCACATGTTCATGATACATTACTAAAGACCCAAGCCAAATACGAGAGATCCGTAATTTGTGCCGAGTTCCTCCATATTTTCCAATTAGTGATGAATTTTGGTTCGACTTGGATAAATAAAGACTTAAATATCACAAGCATCATAATTGCAAACCTATTTGCTATGGGCCTTATACCATTTTGCAGCAGATTGACAAAAATTCTGCTCAACTTGATATTGATGGCGTTGTGAATGTGATCCAGCTCAAGCTTTATGAATCACAACATTTGGAGGAGGTTGTTATCTATCATTCTTAGGACACCAATATTACAAATTTAGAGGCTCCTTTAGATGAAGATACTCTTCTTAATGTCCGCATGTGTACTACTAGACACCTCATCACTACCAGGGCTTATTGCCAAGCTAAGTGGAAGTCAGATTAAATGTATAAAACAAGATCAATGTGATGAAATAAGCTGTTTTGTATTTGTTATGTAAATGGTCAAGTAATTGGCATTCTGTTCAATGTAGCAGTTACTGGTTACTGTGCTAGGCAGATATTTGATCAGCTATTCTTACAAAAATGAGAAAACATAAACATTGCTCATTGTAGACTAATTTAAATCTTTTCTAACTTAAACTGAAGCTCACTACTATCATTTTTCCTACAAGAAAATCTCCTGGGAAAAGCCCTTCTCTAAAAGAAACTTTATGCTACCCTGAATGATGTTTGAATTTTCATTTTAAGATGCATACCAAATGTGATGCTCTCTTGATGTTGTCCATGGCTCCATATATATGGAACAGTTTGAGGACTCTTTGTTATTAGAGAGGACTTTTGAATTTCGAGCTTTGTTTTTCCATCTGCTTTCTCATCAGTTGGCGTCAATGCCACCTCAATTACATTTAGCTCAATTGGATTATCAGGCCTATTACCTACTTCAGAGCTTTCAAAAATCCTCGTAGATGCTAGCTTGGGCTTTTCTTTATCGAACCCTAAAGATTTTTCTTGCAACTTCTGCAAACCTTTAATGTAGCTGCCAGAACCCTCAGATACATCATCTGAGGACTTACTTTTATCTTCAAATACTTTGGAATTTTCAAAGACATTTATATTCTGGCAAGATGCCCTCTCCACTGTCCTGTAGATGTGGGAACTGATTTTGACCTGATTCTCATCAGACTCATGTGTGCCTATATTTTCTTCTCCTCTAATCTTGATAGATGAACCCATACCTGTACAGCTTGTAGCCTTGCATCTACAGCATCTTCTAAGCCCGTGTTGGTGCTCAGATTTCTGTGATCTGTTCCTCAACCCTTCCATACGTTTGTTTTCTCCAGTGGTAACAACCTCCCTTCCTTTCAATTCTAACACTCTCTTTAAAGAAGAAACAAGCTCACTCGCTTCCATGAATACCACTGGCAAGTCCATACTACCTTTTTTTTATGTACTGCTTCCATTTTTAGTTGCTCCTTCAAAGAAGAACCAAGTTCAGTCATTTCCTTCTGTATTGTAGCCTTGACAGTTGCAGAAATTTCGTTTCTATGCTTCTGCTCAGATTCTTCTAATTGCCACCTCAATCTCTTCAAGTCTTGATTCAAAGAGGAGATAAGGTACTCTCTCTCTTCCAGCTCCTTTTTCTGCTCTTGTTTTAGATCATGCAAAATCCTATCCTTTTGAACCAAACAATCTGCTAACTATTGTTTCTGCTTCTCCACCTTATTCTTTTCATGATTCAATTTTGCTAATGCATCTTCCACCGTCTTCAAGGTATTTTGCAACGAGCAAGCTCGGTCATTCTTTTGTACCAAAGTTTCCTTCAATGACCTCAAAATTTCACTCCTGTGTTCCATTGTTTTTTCAACGAGGATACAAACTCTCCCCTCTCTTCCAGCTCTTTATTATGTTGGAAAACAAGAGCACTGAGAGCATTCTCCTTCTCTGCTACCGCCTTCTCCACGTTTTCCTTGTACTGTTTCATGTGTGTATTTTCCCTTTCAAGCTTACCCTTCTCCTCTTGCTCCCAATTCAATCTCTCCTTCAAAGAGCATATGAATAATGAAACTATCCCTCTGTTCCGTTGCACATGAAAACTTGACTTTTACTCGATTCACTTCATCTTCTCCATCTGCCACCTTCTTGGAAAGATCCTCCTTCCCCTGTTTCGCACCTTGCTTCTTCTCAGTAAGCTTTTCAAAAGCATCCATCAGCTTCTTCAGAGTTTCTTTCAAATAGGCCACAATACCATTCTTCTCTTGCACTTCTCTAGGAAAAGCAGCCCTTTCCTGATTCAGACTCGTCACCTTCTGAACCAGTGCCTTCACCAATTCTGTCTCCTCATCTGCTACTTCCCCATTCTCCTTACCCTTAAACTTCGGCTCCTCTTCCAGCTGCAACCAATATGATCCCTTCCCTTTGGAATCCCCATCCAATACTCCACCCACATTTTCCAACCCCTGTTTCCCATGCTCATAATCATTCTTCAGACTCTGAGAATCACTTCTATTCATGACATGGGACTGAGAACTTGAATTCCCACATACTTTTGATGACTCAATAAACCCAAATCAGCAGGATCGAGTGGGCAGTTTTTCACACATGCTGCCACATCTTCCACATTCACCAACCTCTCCAAATAAGGCCACAAACGACCTATCAAAAAAATTCTAAGATTCCTTCGCATTGTGCTGAAAAGGGGTGGGCTTAATCACATTTCCTTGTGGATTTTTAATCACATAGAAATGTGAGCAATCCACTAAAACACTATTCTTAGGACCAAAAACCTCAAACCAGCTCCAAATCTTACTCAAATCCGTGTAACAAACATTTGATGATGATGCAATGTCCTTCGTAACTGTGCAGTCCCCAAGAGAATATGAATCAATCTTATCACTCTTCTCCTCATCATTCATAATATGCTGGACTGTACATTCATGGACTTTTCTAGGCTTTTCAGACCACAACACAACATGAAAATTTGACAGGCATCTGTTACGAAATTCAAGAGCATGGGGATGAGCAAAAACAATGTAATCCCCAGCTTCCAAGCATTCATCGTCACCATATTCTTCATCTTCCACCGTGTCTTTGTGGAGAATGTCTGCAATAACATTTTCTATACTGATAACTAACAGTTTATCATGTAGTTTTTTCTCTTGTTCTGATTTCTTATACTTCTTAATTTCTGTGGGCGAAGGTTGGCTAATTTCTGATTTTCTCTTCAGTCTCTTCCTTGGATTTTTCTGGGCACAGTGTCCATATTTGCTTTGCTTTGCTTCTGTCCCGACTATTCACTAAACCAAATTTAATGGTGGTTCGTCTACACAATAAAAAAGAAGATAATAACGAACGAAAAGGTGGCACACGCTCGACTGTTCCAATAACGAATTCTTAAAACTATAATTATGTTAGATTGGAATA
Organism: Taxus wallichiana var. yunnanensis; assembly: GCA_018340775.1. Lineage (NCBI taxonomy): Eukaryota > Viridiplantae > Streptophyta > Pinopsida > Cupressales > Taxaceae > Taxus > Taxus wallichiana. The sequence continues at coordinate 561,553,581 of CM031242.1, read as the reverse complement.
TCATATTTATTTTTAAAATTGTGTTAGGAACAATAACAAGATATTAGGTGATATAAGGATTTTGGTTATATATGAAAAGAGAAGGCCGAGTAAGTAAATATATTCATTTTTAACCTTAAAGAAGGGATGAGGTTAGGAAATGTTAAAAAGTAATATATTCATCTACCATGAATTAATAATTTAGTAGGAGAGCCACTTTCATTGTGGCATTGCCTCTATTAACATAAAGATCTTATTTGATTTGTATGTTATAATATAAGTTTAAACTTTATTATTGAGTAAGAATTATAGAATCATAGAAATAACTCCAAAATATAGATTAAGTGTATCTGATTTTATATAATCAATTAATTATAGACATTTATTTTAAAATTTAAAAATAACAATTAAAAAGAGGGGAAGCCCAACAAGCCTACATACTCATCTCCCCATATAAAATAGAAGGAAAGGGTGTCGTTGATCAATATATTGACTATTCTCGATGTGTCTTCTTTTCTCAAATAAATTTACGTTAATCTAACATTTACTTTTTTATGTTGAGAGGCATCTTACAATAGGATAAAGAAGCGGGAGCGGTGGTGGATTGTAATGCATGTGAGTTTTTGACAATTGATCATTCTCTTACACTTCAATATTATTACTACAAAAGAAATAACTCAAATGTGTGACTATGATACAACAAATACCCATGACTCGAATAATAGATAAATATCCAACACTTAATCTAAAAATGTTAGAAGAACTATATACTCAACGATATCTAGCATAACTTTAACGAAATGGAGACACACGAGATCAAATAAAACATCTTTTATTAACTAAGCAATCCAATATTCATCACAATGATCACAAATAGAAAGATAAATTGTGGTTTAGGCAATTCACCCAATTTTTTTCTATGCATCTATTCTACTCCTCTTTTTCTCCCCTTTGAACTTCCTAAAAGCCAAATTTAAATAAAAACGAACTCTCAACTAAAGTACTACAAGCTTCTACAACAATTAAGCTGTCCCTAGCATTTAGGAATTTATTTACTAGATTTAGACTACCCCGCTAGCTATCTCACAACTATGTTGAATTGGTCAACTCATTATTATTTTTTATTTTTAAGTTCAAGAATATTTACATGGGTGTAATCATTCTCCCTTCTTTTAAAATATTAAACCTCATGGTTCGATTAAATCTAGTTCTATTATCTTCACGAGTTCCTCTTCTTTGATCCATCAATTTATTAACCATATATGCTAGTAGCAATTAATGCCAACCTTACTTACTATTTCAATTCATTTTATTCAAAATAAATTTAAGTTTACATAATTATGCGAAGGCATTCCCCTATGGGAAAGGTCCTTATGACGTTTCTACGACTATGTTAAATTTGTGAGGTTGACGACCGTCTTGACGTTTTTGTTTTTCCTCCCTATTTTAGCTTTTCTCTACTATTTTTAATAATTTTATTTTTAAAAATTAACAATTTTAGCTTTTGTTTTTAATTAACAATTTTAGATTTTAATAATTTTTGTTTTTAATAATTACAATTTTAGCTTTTGTTTTTAATTAACAATTTTAGATTTTAATAATTTTTGTTTTTAATAATTGTAAGCACATGCATGATCTAAGTCTAAGAAGATAAGTGCAGTTAAGATAGTTGTTTGAGCTAAAAATAGAAAATCAGTGAGCCGACCAAGCCCATATATACCGGAGTCAGAATGAATCGGCTATTCCAGATACACTGGAGTCATAGCATAAAAATTGAGGGCATGCAAGCGATGAACAAAACCAAGAAGTCAGATTGATAATTAACAATTTTAGATTTTAATAATTTTTGTTTTTAATAATTGTAAGCACATGCATGATCTAAGTCTAAGAAGATAAGTGCAATTAAGATAGTTGTTTTAGCTTTTGTTTTTAATTAACAATTTTAGATTTTAATAATTTTTGTTTTTAATAATTACAATCACATGTATGATCTAAGTATAAGAAGATAAGTGCAGTTAAGATAGTTGTTTGAGCTAAAAATAGAAAATCAGTGAGCCGGCCAAGCCCATATATACCCAGGTCAGAATGAATCGGCTATTCCAGATACACTGGAGTCATAACATAAAAACTGAGGGCATGCAAGCGATGAACAAAACCAAGAAGTCATATTGATGTTTCAGACACTTCTTTTGGATTGGTAAGTTATGCTCCAGACGCCTTTACACATTTCCTTTAAGAATTTGCGGATGATACTGTTAGGGTTTAATCTTTGTTGTTTAAAATAATTTATTTTTGTATGCACTAGTCTGGCGCCATACTCTATTTGTAGCGTAGGTGAATATTCAGGGACATGCTCTGCTTTGGGTATGAATGGTCTGGACAATGATGAACTTGTTAGGTAGGTCAATGGAATTTACATTTACAACAAATATGGACATGAATTAGCTTATCTCAATTATTTCTATTTTATAGGGAATATAAGCCTGATAGTTATGCTAATTTGAAGCACACCAGCATGCTCAAAACCTCAACAGGATATTTGTGTAGTAACAGTAGGCTTCCATGCTTGATACAACCACTCCAGAAAAAGGGCTTTTTGTTGGCTGTAAGAAAACCATTTAATTCTGTAGTGCTTGCTAGCTTCAACCATACTATGGCCTCATAGAAGCCGTAGCCTGTAACCAGACCATGGGAACACATGCAAAGTAAGACAAGTGATTGCCCACTTCAACCTGAGTAAGCCCCTCTTAACAATTGCTTTTATCATAAATGGATTCATTCATTTATAGGATATTATCAAGCGTGGGGCTGAAGGGAACACTTCCAAATGATATTGGTTCTCTGTCTGCACTTGCAACACTGTAAGCTCCATATATACCAAATAAAATGAATATTGTATTGAATAGCAATATTAGTCATTACTACAAGGATCTGTACTTGATATTCTTTTTGTTAACATTGACCCTTTAGGGATTTATCTTACAACACAGACTTGACCGGAAGGCTTCCAAACAACATAGGAAACTTGGCTTCTTTGAGAATTTTGTAAGTTTCAAGCCAAACCCAAGAACCTGCAAGTTTTTGAAGCATTATCAATGTCTTATATTGGATTTCACAATTATATTAAACTGCAAAATTCTCACACATTTCAACCACACTTCATTCTCCTCAAAACCATGGGGACTTTGGGTGTGACACAGAACGCATGGTTTCCTCATCTACCCAAAAGCAAAGAGCACAAAAAGTGAAAACTCTAGAAACCCCAAATCTCTCAGAATAAAACTCCAAGAAAATACCCTTTTTAATTTGGGTGGTTAATACATAGCTCAAGCCAAATTGTTTGAGATAGTTTGGAGTATTACTCCATTTCTTTGCCAAATTCTGATCCTGACATGCTAAGAAGGAAGGTGGAGCGGCTAATGTCAAATTAACGCACCCTCTTTACTTATTCTACAATCCAAAGCAATAATCAAATTTTAAGAGGTAGGTGATTTCCCTTTCACTGGGTTTTCTCTTGCACCAAATGACATGACCCAAGGCTACATGAGCTCCAAAATCCCCAAAGAAGTTTTTTTCACTAATCTTATGGATATCCCTTTGCACTTGAGCTACCATTTCACAAAAAGGGGACACCCTTCTCAAAATACATAATATTTACATGTGAGAAAATCTGGGTATTACAATTTGTGAAGAGGATAAAATAGGTCAATTTGATCTAATTTTTAGCGAAATTTTACGAAAGAGTTCAATAACTTTTAACTTAACAAATTCACAAATGATATTGCTCCTATTGTTCCATGAGAAGAGGTCTTGTTCAGTCATTTGGACAAACAAATGGCGAGCATCCACTAAACATCCGCACTTGACATCCATGCGTATAAGGGTATTTTGTAGTAGTATGTGTGTGAAAACTTAAATCCCGTCTGATTGATGTGGGAGTGAATTTTCTTACCCTGTGAAAGGGCTTTCTTGGAAATACAAGTCTGCAATAGTTGAAACTAAGTATAAGAATTTGTAGGGGATTGTGTGTATTTAGTTGACAGTAGGCTCCGCGAAGCTTTCCCACACTCAAGAACATCTAAATTTGGGAATAGATCAGTCATCTTCCTCAGTGATCTTGACCAATTACCACCAGTTTTGGACAATCCTCTTTATGCAAGTAATTCCTATGGAGCAACCCTTTGGAAGGGATTTCAGTCTTCCATTACATTGCAAACAATATTTTGGCAACAAGGAACAACCAATGCACAGGTTTCATTCCGGAATTTACTGCTACACATGCGAGATTCAACCCCTCTAATTGAGGATTGGGAACTCTTAATGTCTCACACAGACACACACCTAACTCAGCAAGAGCTCAACATTTTTAAGGATGCACCACATTTGTTTGCAAAAAATGATCTGGTGGATTCCCACAACCTTTAGATGTTGAAGGCATTGAACATTCCGATTGCCCAATCCATTGCTGAAAGTAATGACGGTCTGGACTAGGAAATCCTGATGATGATTAGTTGGAACACAAAGTTCGTTATGTAAACAACAAAAAATCATGCTTATTACAAATCTATGGGTTGACACGAGGCCTCATGAATGGTGCTACTAGGAACAATCACCGACATTGTCTACGACGCATCAATGCAACCACCAACATTACCTTTATTTGTTGTTGTCAAATTTGATAGATACAATGGCCCATGTTGGGATCCCTCCAACCCGTTACATATTCCCATACCCCCTATTTTGAGAGGGAATTGAAGACAATTGCCGATTAAAATGGCACTGGGGATTAACTATCCACAAGTTGTAGGGACTTACTTTGCACAAAGCAATCGTCAACATTGGAACCACTGAAAGGCATCGTCTAACTTTCACAACTTTCTCTATAGTTCCCTCGCTTGAAAATATGTGCATTTCACCTTCTTTTTCATTCGAGAGATACTCATTTTAACTTAACAAATTCACAAACGATATTGCTCCTATTGTTCCATGAGAAGAGGTCTCATTCAGTCATTTGGACAAACAGATGGCGAGCATCCACTAAACATCTCGCACTTGACATCCATGCGTATAAGGGTATTTTGTAGTAGTATGTGTGTGAAAACTTAAATCTGCCTCGATTGATGTGGGAGTGAATTTGCTTACCCTGTGAAAGGGCTTTCTTGGAAATACAAGTCTGCAATAGTTGAAAGTAAGTATAAGAATCAGAGGGGGATTGTGTGTATTTAGTTGACAGTAGGCTCCATGAAGCTTTCCCACACTCAAGAACATCTGAATTTGGGAACAAATCAGTCATCCTCCTCAGTGACCTCGGCCAATTACCACCAATTTTGGACAATCCTCTTTATGCAAGTAATTCCTATGGAGCAACCCTTTGGAAGGGATTTCAGTCTTCCATTACATTGCAAACAATATTTTGGCAACAAGGAACAACCAATGCATAGGTTTCATTCCGGAATTTACTGCTACACATGCGAGATTCAACCCCTCTAATTGAGGATTGGGAACTCTTAATGTCTCGCATCAGACACACACCTAACTCAAAGAGCTCAACATTTTTAAGGACGCACCACATTTGTTTGCAAAAAATGATCTAGTGGATTCCCACAACCTTCAGATGTTGAAGGCATTGAACCTTTCGATTGCCCAATCCATTGCTGAAAGTAATAGATGGTTTGGACTAGGAAATCCTAATGATGATCAATTGGAACACAAAGTTATGTTATGCAAACAACAAAAAATCATGCTTATTACAAATCTATGGGTTGACACAGGCCTCATGAATGGTGCTACAAGAACAATCACCGACATTGTCTATGACACATCAATGCAACCACCAACATTACCTTTATTTGTTGTTGTCAAATTTGATAGATACAACGGCCCATGTTGGGATCCCTCCAACCCGTTACATATTCCCATACCCCCTATTTTGAGAGGGAATCGAAGAAAATTTCTAATTAAAATGGCCTGGGGATTAACTATCCACAAGTTGCAGGGACTTACTTTGCACAGAGAAACCGTCGACATTGGAACCACTGAAAGGTATGGTTTGACTTTCACAACTTTCTCTAGAGTTCCCTCACTTGCAAATATGTGCATTTCACCTGCTTTTTCATTCGAGAGATACTCAAATATGGCATAGGTACCAACACTTGGAGCAAGAAGAAATGAGGAAGCAAGACTACAATCACTCAACCCATCATAAATACTACCCTCTGCTTTGATAACACCTCCACTACTACTATACTCAACACTTCTTGTATCCAAAGCGACACTTGTTGTTCAAGGGGTATCAAATGTAATCATGTTTATTGAAACTAAAAATGCCCACTAAAGGCTACCATTCATGATATAAAAACTGCAAATGTATACATGTCTCATTATCTGCACGTAGATCTACATTTATTTGATGTTGTGAAATATGATATGCAACTTTAAATGTATGAATTTGTAACAAAATTAAATGTACACATACAACATTTCAATGTAATGTTTCAACTAAATTCCTACACTACAACTATCAATCACACACATTATCAACTATACAATAAATGTTTTTCCAACAAAACACCAACTGAACAACCGATGCACAACTAACATAATAAACCAATTAAATATATACAACATCAACTATAAATAAATTAACTATCGAAAACAATATCAAATGTATTCATGTACGAATTTTTAACAAGTTTGAAATGTAGAAACAACCTTAAAATTAAGTGGCCCATCTATATTTCTACACTTACAAAATCAATCACACCCCTTATCAACATCAACTACAAAAGTAATAATTATACCTCTAAAAAAATAACATATACCATTCAGCGTTCACATTGCATGAAACACATGCGATTGCTAGTCAGTATTAAGATTATGATATTAGAAGGCCTCGAATATTTGTGAGGTACCTTTGTTCAGAATTCTTAAATTTAATTCATACTTATGTATTTTTCATACTTTGTATTGTTTTAAAATCTTGGAAGTTTTTATGGGAGGAGAGATCAAGAAAGGTGAATATGTAAAGAACTTGGGAAAAAGAGTTGGGAATATATGAGAAAAAGATGATTACAATAGACTATATGTTAGAGAATTGATTGAGGATTTTAGACAATAATAGCTACAAAAAAATTATTAACAATTTTTTCTTGAATGGTAGAGACATAACATATCAAGTAATATGATATTTGGTCATGGTTAATTATTTTGTCTACTATAGATTTTTAATTTATAGAAGGTATTAGCTCCAATATTACCTAGGGCGCTCAAAACCCTTAATCCGGCCTTGTTTATAGTTCTTAGCTCTTGTAGGAGTAATCTTATTATCCACTATATTTTCAATAATAAGATCAAACTTATTTGACATCATCCTTATATGATTTTGTATTAGAATAAAAACACACATATACACACACATATATATTTACAACTTGAAATAAATGGATGTTGTGATGCAAAATAATTTGATATTTAAGAGCCACTCATTCGGAGACACTAGTTATCTCTCATCATAAAGAAATATTTCCTAATTTCCAGCCTACTTTGGATTAAAGTTTTCTTCTTAATGTGCACACCAACCTCTACCATACAAAACTCCAATACCACCTATTTGGTTGAAAAGGGTCATTAACAACTTAATCTAATTGGATTTCTCTATATCATTTAAATAGTGGATTCCATAAAATGTGGACAATGGTCTTTAAGAATTTTATGAAATGATGAGACATAATTACGTGGGTTATTATATTTTAATTAAATGATAAGATATTTATATGATCATTTGTATTTTATTAGATCATAAGACACTTACATAAATTATTGTATTTTATTGCATGTATTACATACATCTCTATGTTTTTTTATAAGTTTATTTGTAAATCTTTTGTATTTGAATTTTGATATTTTGTGAGATATGGTGTAGATATTTGTATTTGGATTGAATTGTGTGAAAAATTATTGAAGCCTAAATTTAATATAAATTATAGAATTTATTTCAAACATCTTTTGTATTGTTTATATAAATATAGTACAAATTTGAATATAGAATGTGCAATTGCAGTTATTTATTTGTATCCATTTCATTATTGCAATTGTGTTCATAACAACCTTCTCATTAAACATTGTGGTACTCAAATATCTCATGCCATGCAAAACATCACATAATAAGATGTAATTTTTTTATTTGCCACCTTCAATTATAAAGTTTTAAAACACATTTATACATGAACTAGAATTCTTAGTGGTTTATTATGAGTTTTTAAATTTAGGAGTAAACCACCTCATAAACACTTCCTACACAATGCAAAAACATTTATTTCAAACATCTTTTTATTACAAAATCTTTCTACATGGTAGTTATTTTGGGATGAATTATTGCTTTGACAATTTTTCAGCAGATTATGTATTTTTGAAGCATTTTATGTATTAATGTATATCATATATTTTGGATATAGATGCATGTTAGTTGTGCATTAGACTAATTCAAGCACTCCATGTTTATTTTAATAATTAGAAATTTGATGAAATATTTTAGTAACATATAGTTTTGGTGTTTCTACATATAATAAATATTCAAATAATTATTATTTAATGTTTAAGAAATTTTGAAAAAATGTTATCTAGTAATTAGTTTCTAATACTTAAACTTTGTGCTTTAAGAGATATCGTTGCATAAAATTCTATTCACTATTTCTTATTATTTTTCAAGATCTTAACAATGGAAAAAGTATATTACATAAATGAAAGTTCTTTATTATTTGGAAATGATTTATATATTGAATGACATAAATTTTGTTAGCAAAGTAGCTATTTTTGTAAACATCAAGAACACATCCACTAAAGGAGAATTTTATGTATGGATAAATGAATTTGAGGCTTGGAGAAGTACAAGGATATGAAAATTATTATGAGTATGGTCTGAAAAATATGTGGCAAGTAAAAATATTTGTAATTGAAATTCAAGTTATATGTATTTTTAGATATAGAGATTTTTACTCTAACTTGTATGTTTTAAAGGATAAAAGTTTGGCTCATTTAAATTGTATACTTAATGATATGGTTAGAAAAACTTGGTTTACTAGTCATAATTATTTAACTCATACGATGATTATCTAATTTATATGATGAATGGAAACAAGGTGTTCCATCTAATATTTCATTGATTTAAATATATCTAAGCTCATGTCCCCGTGGCATGAATATATGATATCTATTTTACATTAACAAATTTATTAGGAAATGATCTAAGATCTAATTTAATAGATAGATATTCTTATTTGTGAAGATGGATTGTAAAACAAAAACAATGCATGTAACTACATTATCGGGGAGTTCATTGCATTTATACCACAACTGGATTGATTATGGTAGCACTTTCAATCATAGAGAAATAATTTTAAATGTAGGAGTGGACGCGAATGGGTGGCTACTTTCTAATTATAAGTATAAATGTATACTTTTTTATTCGATAAGTATAAACATAAAAAATTATTTGTGTTTTTATAACATTAATGCCAACTTAATTTGCATGATTGATGAGAGTGTGCTTAGTGTTTTGTAATTTTTTCAACAAACAAAATTTCATCTTTCAAAAGTGTATTCAAGGATTCTTGTTATGAATTTATTTTGTCTTAGTATAACACTCGAGTCTTTAACTCCATGGGTCAATGGTTAGTAGTCATATTCTCATTTTTATAAACTTGAAAATTGAAATATATTATTTTTCTACTAGGGTTTCTTGTTTGCATGTCATACCGCGGCTTCTTCAGCGTTGCGGGAAAATAATTTTCGTGTTAAAGTTCTAGGGTTTCTCGCCCTCTGGCATTTCCTATAATGCCCCCTCGATTCGAGCCAAACTATTGATGCGAGGTTGGAGCTAGTGGAGCTAAGAACAATGACACCGCCACAAAAACATCCCTAGAAGTTTGTCCCAAAGGTATTTCATGAGGTAATGTTTCGCCTCTTGATGTTGTATTACATGAATATACATGTAACGGATTTCATTGTTTTAGTGAATATCCATGTAACCTGTTTCGTTCTTTCGGTAAAAATGGTATAAATATAAAAAATAGTTGGAAATCATTTGGGGAATCTCCTATAACTAGTTTAGCGAATACACTGTCGAGTTTGATTGTAATAAGGCCCAAAATTTTCATTTCTTTTGCATGTCTTACTTTTACACTCAAGTGCTTAGAATGTGTGACACTTGACCACTCGAAGGAACATGAAAATGACACGTGGTATCTTCTGATTTCTCACTGTCACTTTGTCTTACTTCACCGACACCGCGGACCCAAAACTTTATTGAATCGGTTCATTCCATGGGCTTGGATTCGAGGAATGCCTTTGCCTTGGGGAGGCGAAATCTTGCCTTGTGTGTCTCTGTGTAATGGGCAGGGAAGGACTGATAAATTTAATAATAAGGCAAAAATAACTTATATTTAATAATAACATACATTATAACATATTATAAGTTATTAAATTATTAAATAATTGAATCCTTTTTACTATTGGAACTGCCCTTTATATTAAATAATTGAATCCTTTTTGAAATATATAACATCTAAAAATAATTTCATAATTTAATAACTTAATAACTTATAACATATATTTCAAAATTATAAGTTATTAAATTATTTTTAGATGTTATTAATTTTTACATTTATTAATTATCTATCCATTTATTATATATTTTTCAGTTCTTACTTAAGTTGTTTTAACTGATAGAAAACATGAGTATGGAGGAAACATTGAGGAATATCTAATTTAAATATTATTGTTCTCAAACTAGATTGTACCTTCCTAAGGCAAAAAATAGAACATTTGTGTACAATTCAGACATACCTCTCATATATTTGTTGAAACCTATAATTCAAGAAGTATAAGGTTATTGAAAATTTTTTTATAAATATAATAGAACACTATACATTTTTTGGAATAGGGTAAAGTGGGGGTTTTGAAAGGACCCTCATCCTTTTACAAAAAATCCCATCCGACTAGATATAACATAAACATTACATATCATAACATAGGCATACCAAAAAAATCTATAACTAGATATAACATAAATATTACATATCATAATAGATTTTTCAGTTCTTGTACCACTTTCCTAGTTGCATCAATATCGATATTCTCCACCAGAGTGTCAGCCAGGGTTAGTATATCGACACATTCTTTATCAATGATAGCTCTGGTGTTTTCTATATAGTCTTTCTAGGTTTTAAGCACTTCAAAAAGATCGATGCAGATTTACAAGGATGGAAGACACTATTTGAATTGAATGTCCATCGAAGGGTCACCATCGAGGGTTAATTGTCATCAATTTTATTATCCACATCGTTTGTAGCATCATGTGAAGAATCCATAGGTTCAGGTTAGGGGATTCTAGATAAAGAATAGAGAGTTCTAGTAATGCTTTGGGAATTAGTTGCTCAGACAGGGAATCTGGTTAGAGCTTTGCAGGAGAAGTTCCAAGAGAATGAAGGGGAACATGAGAAGAAATCGACTGGATAGGAGAGGGGGGGAATCACCATCAAGGAGAACTAGAAGTAGAGAGGGTGAAGGATTTCCCAACAATAATCATGTCTGAGTCCATATCGAAGAAACCTTGATGTCCTCCATGTATTCATCACTTGATACTAGTTCGATGCGCTTAATTTGGCCCCCATGATTTTGAAAAATACAATAAGTGTCGAAAATGACCATGGGCCTTGAATTTATAATTTCGAGTGAGTTCTTCAACTGGACCTTTACACGTGTCCTCTGAATGAGGGTATGATGATTAATATTAAATGTAAATCTTGTCCAAAAATTTGCTTTTAAATTTTTAAACCTGTGTCACTATCGCATGTGCCTCCACCTTTTAAACGTCCTTTTATCATGATTAATATGATATCATTAAGGATAGAATGTTATACATTGAATCAATAATAACTTCTTAATAAACATATCGAGTAATATATTAAGGGAGAGGAGTCAATCGTATTTGTCGAACATGGACCAATAATGGTATTGGTGAGGGTAAATGTAAATTTAGGGACTAGTACTTACCAATTTATCACTTAAAATTTGATACAAAAGTAGTAAATAAAATGTGTCACATCAAATCACATCAAGCAATCACCCAATCAAATGCTACTGTGAGGAATTATTCAACAATATTCTCATAACTTTAGTCTTTAAAGTGATGCATTTATTATTTAGATTTTTTAGATTTCATCACATATATTAAGGAGACATGTTTGGAAAAAAAAGAAACTAACTACATATATAAAATATAAGAAATGAGATTTTAGAAAATTTGAAGTGACATATTTCAATTGTCATGTATATTCATAAATTTCAAAAGTTACTAAGCTTTATGAAAGTGGGACTTACCTACAAAATATATTGAAACGACCATCATTGCATTTAATGATCAAATTTGAAGGGCTCCCCATACTTTAATTTGATTGGCTAGGTTAAGTTTTACCCTTCGTAAATGAGATATTAGAAAACACATTACCCTTCAACAAAAAAATGAAAATGTTAATTTTCTTTCAATATATATCTGATTAATTTGAATAAAATAAATATGAAAAATGTCAAAATTATGAAATATATAACATCTAAAAATAATTTTGAAATTTATTTAAATTAAATAATCAAGATTCAAAAAAGTAATTACACAAGTTATAAGTTTGACAAATCATTATAACAAATTTATAAATTAGCAATATATTATCACACGTGAAATATTATAGAGACAAGAAGCAATAATAAGTTACTGTTGAGAAATTGAGAAATAAAAAATGGCATAATTATGATGTTGACGTGTAAAATAGACATGTATTTAAGAAAATTATACATTGCGTAGAATGTTGTTCCAAAATTAAAAAATACATTCGATATTTTTATCAAATAATATCTTGGCCAACACATTTATATTGTTGGCAAAATATGGTGCCAAATATAACTAGTAAGGGAAAGACACAATCAAAAACACAAATAAAACACACACAAAACTATTATAGTCAATTTAACCAAAAACATTTACAATCACAGAGCTACTGCTCTATTTTTATTTTGTTTATCTTCTTGTGTCCAAATCTCTATTTCTTTTTCTTACAAAAAAAATTCCTCTGTGATGTTGCACAAGTCTATTTGTAAAAATCCCTCTTTTCATGTATTTTTCTTCTTCTTTGTATTCTCCTTTGCTTTTATGTGTTGTTGCACATCTATTTCTTCTTCTTCTTCTATATTCCCCCTTAATCTCTCTCTATATTTTTTGAGTTGCTGCTCTTCACTCTTCTCTATATATTTTATGCTGAGAGTAGTTTTCTATATGTTGCTACATATATTTATATTCCCCCTTTACAAAAAAATAGCATTCCAATATATTAAAAATATACTTCCTTTGCTGCAAAAATAAGCCCAAAAAAATGGACCCGAAACAAAAAATAAATTGCACACACACACACACACACATATAATATGTTGGGCCCATCATATATTCCATGACCAACAATGAACAAATAAACCCGGACCCAAAATTTTAATTCATCCCGCCTAAATCCGGGAGGTTCACATCTGTGGGGGAAAGGAAAAATGAAATCCATGGAATTCTTCCGCATGACATGGCAAAAACGAGGGTTTAAAATGTTATCAACGACCCATAAAAAATTCAACAACCAAATCATTAAATTCCCACACAAACCCGAAACTTTATTGAATCGGTTCATTTTGTGGGTTTGGAGTACATGGAATGCCTTTCCCTTCAGGAGGACTAAAATCCTACCATGTGGTCATATGATAAATAATGTGAATCATTTGATATATTAAGATCAACAACATAGGATCTATTATGGGACGAAGGCCTGACACACTCACATTTCAAATGGAAGTGCCCAGAATAGGCCTAGCTAAGTGAGAATTGTCATCCACTGAATGAAATTTGAAAAGAGACTAAATTTGACGTCTAAAAAGTAGAGTGAAAGACCTAATCGTTTATAGTGATGTGGTATTGCTAGTGCTTACAAGTTTTGAGGTGATATTAAACGTCTATTAAAAATTGAAATTCTTTACTTCTGTTTCTGGAAGGCATACTACAATAGAAGGCAAAATAGATTCATAGAAGTTACGAACCATGTAAGACTCAACATTTGCATATTTCTGAGTAAGTGTCATCCTAAATTTGAATCTTGATTCTTTAAATATTATCTTTTTATAAGTAACATTGTATAAGCCTTCACTTTGAAATATTTCAATATAAGGGTTGACAAATCAGGGTTGAGGGTTTCCAGAATCTAAAATTCCAAGCATGTCTACTTCCATAGGACCCCAAAGTAAAAGTAAAACTCAAATCAGCATACACCAAAATACTTAAAACCCTGGTTTTACTGATGAATATCATGATATTTATGATCCTATAATTGACACAAGAATTCACAACTTAGATTCTCATCTGAGAATAAAGCAATTGAATGTAAAAATTTGGACCCTTCAAGTAGACTAAGACATAAAGGTTGGATAATGTGGGGGGTTGGATTGGGATGCATGATGCTCCATGAGGTTTTACCCTGCCCTGAATTTGTCATTCTATGTGCCCAAAATTACGATGGGACAAAAAAATTAATTGTTGCAAATGGAAACATAGAAGAAATTTTTCCCATTACGGAGATAAATCTTGGCCATGCGTTGGGGTTTGAAAGCAAAGATTCAGGAACCGTCAACATAAACCTAGAAAAAAATTCTAGTGATTATCTTGCCACCACTCAAAATGATAGAGACGAGTTTTTTATGAAAATTAACAGTTGATTTGAATAGTACCAAAAGGTAAGCCTCCACATGTAATTAAGATGTTTAAACCGTGGGTCAGGGATACCATTTCTATGCTAGTATTTTTCCTTGTCTTCGATAGCAATGGGAAAGTGGATGAAACCCTCCTAGAAATGGTATACAATATCCATTTCATCTCTCCACATTGTGCATATAGATTTGTTGGGCACATTATAGAATCTATGCAAAAATAATTCTTAACAATCAAAGAAGGCTCGACACTAAGACCTTTAGGTTCACTACCTACTTGTGTTATTTAATTCTATGGTGGTTTGTTGAATGGTTTGGCAAAAACAAACTTGTAATTCAGCCCTATAATGTTGAGGTCCAGCCAAAAGTGATGCATCCATTAATTGAGTGCACCCCAAGATAAGGATGTTTGATAATATAAGGAATTACAATCAATTTGTGGATTATTTTTGGGCTCCAATTTATCAAGCAATTTTAAAAAGTAAATTTCCTAGATTGCTATGAAATGTAGAGATTGCATTCAATTGGGATCAGAAATACAGTTAGTAGACTAGTACTTAATGGAGGAATATATTGTGATAAGGTTTTATGGATCAGGAGTACAACCTTTAAATTTCCAATACATGTGACAGAGAGAATTTTTGACTTGGAACATATATGACAGATGGAAAGCATAGATAAACTCAATTTTGTTAGTCAACAAAAGAGGAGCATATTTTATTCCTTATTGTTTTCATGTGGAGGGTTCACATTTGAAAGAAAAGCATTTAATGTGGCACATGAAATCTTACAAATTTTTAACTTTGATGTTGACTCTCACTGGGTGTATGACCCATGTGAGGTGATTAAAGTAAGGGTAGTGGCGAACAAGAACTCTGCTACTAAAATTCAACATGAAAGAAAACCTTGATAGAAAAATTGAAAAACAAGAACTCTTGGGATGAAGTAAAAAAGCAATGGATGAAATTGTTGTTGAGAAAGGAATTAGTTTTCAAGATTTGTCAACACAAATTTTGGGATTTCCTGAGCCTCCACAAAAAAGGTAGAGGATTTTCAATCTACAAAATTTGACAAAAATTCCTCTAAAAGCATGCCAAAGCATATAGATCATGAATTGTGAGATAAAAATTAGACAAGGTCAAAAATTACTGCATTTTGGTCTATGAGGCAGGACCTAGGCCATCCAAAATTTGTTTCAAAGTATGGTTCTATTCTAGAAGATGTAGATTTCAGCAAATTGTGGAATGAAGTGCATCATGCTAGAGAGAAGTAGTGTTGATGACACTGACTCTGAGGAATTACACACTCCCCTGGCACATATAAATCAAGTCTCGATGAAATCTTGAAACAAAAATATTCTTCATGAGAAGTTATTGCTGAAAAGATGGGTTTTAGTGGTGGTGGTTTGCATTCAACAAGAAAAGGCATTTGGCTTCCACCAGAGGCACAAACTATAAGAGTTTCTGATAGGTCAGCCTTGGAGCTTTGCCTTGAAGAAAGGACCACTGCATACTAAAACATCTACAAGTGGTAATCCAATGCAATTTTCTTCAGATTCAAATCCTCAGAAATAGTTCAGCCACACGTTGAAAATCCTAGAGGAGAATTTGGCCATGAATTTGTGAATATTGCTAATGTTGGTGGTTCTAGTGATGATGGTAGTAGTGGTCAGAAACTACCACAGGAACATATTATTGTAAAGAGGCCAATACATACAGTTGAAGTTCCTATTGACCAACAAGGAACCAAGAAGAGGCATAAAAAACAGAGGCAAACACAGATATAGTTACTCTTTCCTCAAGGTAACTAATTACAAAACTAGAAGGCGGTGCCACTGCCACCCCTCTACAAATTATCATTCCATAGGGAAATTCTCCCCAAACTTCAATTACTCCTTATCTATTCAAGGTGAAATATTTCATTCCTATAAACACCTTAGGTTTTGATTACAGAGCTGAGTTTTCCAATAAATCAGAAAGAGATAAAAACAAGAAGTAAATTCTACAGGCTACTGTAAGTTCAAATGCTGCCACAATGAAGGTATTTGCCAACATATAACCAGACACAGATACAATGGAATACATGTATGTTAAGCCCAAAGTTGTGAAACCTGAGAATCAAATGGTTTCTAGTGACTATGATGTAACCTCCCTTCAAATGGATTTTAAGGGAATGAAACCTTCGAAAGAATAAATGTCTCAAAAAGGAACAATGATGTGGTGTACACAACATTTCTAAAGGCAGAGAGGGAACAATAAGTTGAATAATAAGATTCAATAGTTAGAGGCAGACCTGGAAAATGAGAAAGCAAAAGGAAAAGTGACACTTAATAAGATAGGTGAGTTGGAGAGGAAGATAAAATAATCCACCTTTATGATTGCAGTTGTTGCCAATGAACTGGAACATGTAGAACTAGAAGAAGCAAAGAACAAGTTACAGGAAACAACGAGTAAGAATAATAGATTAAAACAAACATTGGGAGAATTGAAAGAGGTTCTGAAGGCAAGAGAAAGAAAATGCCAAAAAATGGGAATAGAGCCTAGATGAAGAGAGAAAAATTAGGGAAAGAATGCAAAAGGAAGAGAAAAAACAAAATAAAATATTACAACAGGATTTGGTGAAAGCAAAAAGGATATACAGTCTTCCAACATCAAACTATTTGAATTTTATAAAAAACATTGATTAATATGACAGATAATGTTTGGGGAAAATAAACCAAAAAATTGATGATTTTATTAGATTGTTTGAATTCATGGCTGATCTACAGAGAATCTATGATAAGCTCTGCGTGAATACATAATTGGTAGCATAAAAGTGATGGCTTTAAGAGAGGATACATCAAGGAAAATTTTGGAAGCTATCTACAAATTTAGTGACATAGAAATCGACATCCAGAGGAATTCATAACTAGTTTGATGCCTCAATAAAGGTATCATATGTCATTCGGAAGTGTGTGATGTTAGGTGAAGCATATGAATTGTTGAATAAGTGTAAAAGAATATTACATGAGCTACATGGAAAGGTACATGAGTTCACAAAGCTTGGTTTTCCAATGCCTTTTGACAAAACATAGAAATTCATTAAGGATGCATTCCAAAAGAACATGAAAAAAATGATGCAAGAGAAGAACCAAATTCCTGAGAATCTAGATGAGACAAACTTTTTTTGGCTTTGTTAAACCATTGATAACCTTATCAGTAAGTTTGCATACAACAATAAAGGAAATCTCCACTCTCAGTTATGAATTGCTAACAATTTTACATGTCAGTCACTCTGATTTACAACAAATTGTAATTCCAACAGATGAAGAGTGGAGCATGTTACAAAAGATGATATAACTAAGAGTAATTTAATTTTGAAAATTATTCCATTTGTTGCAATCTTCAATTTTTTTATACAAGACATGTCTCAAGAAAGTTGAATGAGGAATAGTGTTATTTTTAAATTGAAATTTCACTATTTTTGTTTCATGTTTTCTTTTTACTCGTGAATCATGGCTCTTCACATTCTAGTTCAAGCTTCATAAGGAGAAAACAAGTTCAAGTAATTGTCTGAGATTCTTGGGCTTCTTTGTGGACTAGAGAAAAGAGAAAACTTAATTATGACCAAGTGTTGGGTCTTTATGAGACCAACTTCCAGTCTTTTCAATCAAATTACAACCTTGGGCTTTATCCATTAGCTCTGGAAGTCATGCAAATAGGTACAATGATGAACATACACAACAATATCCTAGGTTTTGAGATAATTACAAATTTGATGATCTTGAATAGTTTTAAGCTTGAAGGATTAAGACCAAGTGTTGGGTCTTTGTGAGACTAACTTCCAATTGTTTCAATCAAATTTCAACCTTGGACTTTCTCCATTAGCTCCCAATAGTCATGCAAGTAGTTACAGTGATGAACATACACAAAAAAATCCTAGGTTTTGAGATAGTTACAAACTTGATGATCTTAAATAGTCATTTCAATTGATATGAAGGTTAACCATGAATACAAATCCATAGAAAATAGTACTAAAGATGTTTTTATAGGTCAAGGATCAAGTCTACCATCCTTATTTATACATTCAAGATATTCCATCTAAAATATTGGCTAAGTACAAAAGGCTCATGGTGACTCTAACCCAACTTCAAGGATGAAGAACGCAAGAAGAATCTCATTGCATTTAATGGTATTCAAAGAGGTTTTAGACTAAGGGTCCGATAAATAAAGCTTATCACGGAGGACAATACAATCTCAAGACTTAGCCATATTTGGCATTTGGAGATAGGACATACGGAAATGAAATATTACAACAAGATTTGGTGAAAGCAAAAATGGATATACGGTCTTCCAACATCAAAATACCTTGAATTTTATAAAAAGCATTGATTGAATATGAGATAATGTTTGGGAAAATAAACCAAAAAATTGATGATTTTATTATATTGTTTGAATTCATGGATGATCTACGTGAGAATCTATGATTAGCTCCACAAATACATAACTGGTAGCATAAAAGTGATGGCTTTAAGACACGAGAGGATACATCAAGGAAAATTTTGGAAGCTATCTACAAATTTGTTTTCACATCCAGAGGAATTCAGAACCGATTTGATGCCTCAATAAAGGTTCATCTACATCATTCGGAAGTGTGTGATGTTAGGAAAACATATGAATTGTTGAATAAGTGTAAAAGAAATTACATGAGCTATATGGAAAGGTACATGAGTTCACAAAGCTTGGTTTTCCAATGCCTTTTGACAAAACAAAGAAATTCATTAACAAAATGCATTCCAAAAGAACATGAAAAAAATGATTTCCTTGAATCTAGATGAGACAAATTTTTTTGTCACATGTTAACCTTACTCTTGATCAACAAACTCTCCTTATACGCAAGAACTTTCTTGTCGTGCGTTTGAGAGTAATACAACGATAAATAAATCTAATGAATATCTATAAAACTACACTTTGTGTATAATTAGGTAAGTTACAATGTTTTGCAAGTTTATTGTACTTGATAATAGATATACCCCTAGGTGGTATGAGTGAGCTATTAGTGTTTACAAAAGATGAATAATCTAGGATTATATAATTTTGAAGGTTAGGTGAAGCATGACCCTCAAAAATTCAATGATTTTTATAGGAAAATAGTAAATGAGGAATACCCATTTTAGAAAAAATTCACCTTTTCAAATTTTTCAAATGTTTGGAATATTCGCTATATTACGAATATCTGCCACTAAAAAAATCCTTGCTTATAGGAGAGAAAAATGTTCATGAAATCTAACAAAGACATTAAACAACATTTTGTTAAAGAAATTCAAGCTTGAAGGCTTATGACCAAGTGTTGGGTTTTTATGAGACCAACTTCCAGTTGTTTCAATAAAATTACAACCTTGGAATTTCTCCATTAGCTAAACTTCATCATGCAAATAGGTACATTGATGAACATACAACAATATCCTAAGTTTTGAGATAATTGCAAACTTGATGATCTTGAAGATTCTTAAGCTTGAAGGATTAAGACCAAGTGTTTAGTATTTTTTAGACCAACTTCCAATTGTTTCAATCAAATTGCAACCTTGTACTTTCTCCATTAGCTCCCGGAGTTCATGCAAGTAGGTATAGTGATGAACATACACAACAATATCCTATGTTTTGAGATAATTGCAAACTTGATGATCTTGAATAGTCTTAAGCTTGAAGGCTTAAGACCAAGTTTTGGGTCTTTGTAAGACCAAATTCCAATTGTTTCAATAAAATTGCAACCTTGGACTTTCTTGATTAGCTCCAGCAGATCATGCAAGCGGTATAGTGATGAACATACACATGCAGATCCTAAGTTTTGAGATAATTGAAAACTTGATGATCTTGAATAGTCATTTCAATTGATATGAAGGTTAACCATGACTACAAATCCATAGAAAATAGTACTAAATAGGTTTCTATAGGTTAAGGATCAAGTCTACCATGCTTATTTATACCTGCACACAAGAGATTTAGTCTCCATGTTGACTGATTTCAAGTACCAAAAACCTCCTCAATCACTCTAACCACAACTTAAACTTTAAAGAACCAAACTCTCATTCATATTATGGTATTCAAGGAAGTTTTGAGATTACCTTGTTTGAGAAATGAAGCTTATAAAGCAACCACAATTATACAATCTCTACAAAAACAACCATCTATACACTTTGGAGATACTACATACAACACTATTGCACTTGAAGGATTTCATCACATTGTTTTTCTCTTGTAGGAGAGAAAATGAACTTCATGAAACTTGACAAAGACAATGAAAAAAATTGTGCCAAATAAATTCAAGCTTTTAACACTATTCTTTGACTTGTAGACCATATGAAACAAACAATACAACCTGTAGTTTTCCATTAGAGACCAACCACCTCTCAATTTTAGCTCATAGCACCTTGAAACCAACGTGGATACACTACCAATCAATCTTCATGCCTCCTAAAAAGCCTCACTTCACCACTCACTGCTTTCCCGTCAATGTCACTTAACATCAATGACAACTCCAATGACCCAGGGTTCAACATTTGGAGTTTCTTTTCAACAACAATTTCATAAATTCATGTAGGTTTTTTAATTGTTTTCCTTTTTGATTTACCTTTAGGAACATGTAAGTTTAGGGTGAATGCTAATCCTTGTTTAAGGAATGTTAATATTTTTTGAGTAAGTTGGAGATTTTAGTTTTGGAAGGGGATTAAAGTTGGGTTTTTATTTTTCTTTAACTTACAAGGGGTTTTGAAGCGAGGTGTTTATTTCATTCTTTAACTCCAAAGTTGGATGGATGCATGCTCATTTCAATACATACTACAAAAAATCAATGCAATGTATTTCAAGTTTCATTCCAAAGAATAAAAATCGACACAATGTTTTAAAAAAAATACAAATAAGGAAAAATATATTATTAGAACAATGTAATGAATATTTGAATATATTAATTATTATATGAACATCTATATCATGGGATATCCACAAATGAAAGCTTCCAACTTGATGGACCTGGATCATCTCTATAATTTATTCAAATATCTCGAGGTGATTCTCTCTTTGTTGGCATTCAACCGCTGCAATAGGTCATCTTTTGTATTTGTGCCATTTTTTCAGCCCCTCTCCTTTCATTAATCGACTTCCATACTGTTAGAGCCCTGTCATAGGGAAATTTATCCACTTTGTACCATGATGTGTAAATTATCAAACAATTTTCCAAATTTTTGTCAATCTTGTTTGCAATTTTGACTTTATAAAGGCCAAGGCACTAAAAATTCTCTCATCTTCAACTGAACCCAAAATCATTGTTTGACATAGATCAGCCAATGAGAAAAACTCGGACATGGTTTGTTGTAAAATAGTACTTAACCCAATTTTTTTCCATAGTCAAGTTATTGCTCCACACTCTAAGGGATTATCCAAACATTTGAATTGTTGAATCATTGTAGAGGAAAATTCATGAGATTGATCAATAAAATTGTCCTTGCTTAAAATACCGGAATATTCATTCCATTGATATCAACAGGATTACAAAATGTTGAATCAATGTAGTCAACCTCTTGAAGTAGTCTTCCTACATATATCTTTCATTTTGGATAGGATTCCAAAAGGTGGGATTTACTACAACCATTGCTTCAAGTAAAGCATCCCTTCTAAATTATTCCCTTATTTCTTCTAGTAGGGACATTGTAATTTCTCTTAACCTTGCCCTTGTTGATGATACAATGTTATCAAACAACGGTGGCCTGTGACATTTACCTTCTCAACCTTACCAGCTACTACTTTAAACATGTACATTGGTATCTCATATCCACGTATAGAAGCACATACTTCCCCAAACAAGTTGAGCTTTAGAAAGCTACTGCATTTCCAATATTTATCAAATCATTCCAACCATCAAAATTTGGACTTGTAAAATCAGTTTCATTGAGAAACAAATATTCTATTACCAAACAAACTTGTTTCCTCAAACTAGAAAAATTAAAAATATAGATAGTCCTTTCTTGTGCTTGTTTAATTAAATGATGAATTTATTTCCAACATGGGAAGGATACCACAAAAATCAGCAATGACTCTATATTAGTCAAATGATGTATCAAATTTTGGGCCTTGTTCACTTCCATGTGATTCTTGCCAGATCACTCAAAATAAGGATTGATACTCTTCATACACCCTATGAACCGGTTGGTACAATGATATCCACTTAGTGTCAACATATTTTAACAGTTTATGCCCATGGTTATTCCTTCTACAAATATTTGGAATTCCATGAACATTTTATGACTATGGAAGAAATAAGCATGCACTTCTCGAACAAGGTCTTCAAATTTTGCTACAAGTTTAAATTTTCCAACTATTTTGTAAACTAGGTTCATTTTGTGAGCCATACGATTAATGGAAATCATATAAGGGAAATGGGATGTTTGGATTATTACACACATGCTATTATGATGACATTTTATTACAAATTCCCCATCTTCTCGAACACATACTAGCTTTGATGTAATTGCAACATCATCCATGTCATCGATCTCCTTCAAAAATTTATCACCAACTCATAAAGGTTTTTAGCATTGGAGTTCTCTCTCATCTTTGAATGATAAGTAAGTGAGGTTGTCTCACATAATTCTCAACAATATACACATGCATACAGACCCAAGTAGTATTATCTATTGATGTAACCTCATCAATAGATAAAGATATGTATCGTGCAGACTTTAGTTTCTCTTTCAAGTATTCTTTCTCAACCATAGTTAGGCATTTTCTCAATCCCAACCACTACTTTCTAACTAGTGAGAATGAGGAAAGTGTGGGACACCAAGAAAAGACAACATCTTCTTTTGTTCAAGAAAATTTGTTATAGGACGACCTCTTTTCAAAATGTGAAAAACAATAGTTATTTGAACTGTTTTACCCAAAAGACTATTTTGAATGATCTTATTGAATGAGAGGTAAGTGTCCCTCCATTCACTGTAACTATTATTTCATTTCTCCTTTTCTCTTCAAATTATTTTTCATAACTAATATGTAAATTGTTCATCTAGATTTAATTCCTTCCAACTCGAAACATTCTTCTCAAGCGGCATCATGGATTTTACAAGACACTCGGAATAAATGATTTATATGTCATTTTGTAGCTAGGGAAGCAATTTATCTGACTTGTTAGCACTCAAGATTTGAAGAAGTGGGTAGCACCTTGAAAGTATTTTGATCTAATCCTCACTATTTTAGGTTATGCCTTTCAACAAAGGTAAGAGAACCTATATTGCAGCCTCTATTTTGTGAAGGAGGTGGAGATATCCTTATACTATGCATATTGTATGGAGATGGCCTTGGGAAAACATGATCAATTTTCCATTATTCAAACTCAACAGAGTTGTCACTACTAAATGATGGAAATGCTTTCAAGACAAGGCTGAGGCTACTAGAGACATGGTATGATCCTGATTTGCTTTGTGCATTTTTGTAAATGGATTGTGTTCTTTTGTTGACACACAATGTAATGTAGGGGTAGTATGGGGTAGGATTAGTTATTTTGAATGAAATTTTTCGTGGGAGATTTTAGAAAAGACCAACCAGAATTTTCCAAATTATTTGAGGACCTTTGCAAGAAATTTGTAACACCTAAACAACAGAATGCTTCAAAGGGGTTAAGGTACTCCTTCAACCATATATGTGCACCAAATGGAGGCCTAGATCTGCACTCTTCCACACAATATTTGACAACCTGCCACAAAAGCTTGAAGTAGATGAACAAAAAAGTATCCAAAATCTCTATTTTATTATGACCTTGTGCACCCAAAGTTTTACAAACAATCTCAGAATTCAAGGAAGGTAAAGTGATTTTAAATCTATTTATCTCTTTATCAGATGAAAGCTCTTTCGAATGTGAGATGGAAAATGCCACTAAACTATCAACAAGAAATGAGACCTTGTATGATCAAGAGATATTTTAAACACAATACCTTTGCAACAGAGCAAGAAAAATAAATTGAAAACATTCTTAAACATAAGTGCATGCAAATTTTGCCAAGAGACAACACAAAATAATCCAAATGACCAAATTTATCATTCAGGGAATGTTATAAGAACAATCTCGAGCTTTTGATGGCTTTACAACTAAAACCAGCTCAACATGATACAAATTTGATGCAAAAAGGAATTAGAAATGGTTCTCGGGTGGTTTTCTAGAGAATGGGCTTCTTCCGATGAGTATTTTCTTGTGAATTTCTAAGTTTCTCCGACCTTTTACATGTCTCAAAACATGCATTATATAACTTTCAATTACATTTGATCCTTATTTCCCAATCTACCCAAAAAATAATATGCCCAACATAAATTTTGTTATAAAATTCCAACATGATTCACAGATAGGGACATTTAACAAATTTGCAACAAAAGTTGCTCAGGTGTTTCTAAAATGGCGAATCATTACAAATCCTTCATCATTATCCATTATGGAGGCACGTTTTTCATTCTCCAAGCATGTAGACCCCTTTCATTTCATCATTTCATCCTTATCATTCCAAAATTTGATTATGCAACTTTATAATTTGATATTTCACATTTTGCACGGGCCTGAGTAAAAATTTATTTCAAAAACACCTCAAATCTACAAATTAATCCCTAAAACCACTTGCATTGGTCTTTGCAGGCACAAAAAACATGAATTCACCAAAGATTTGATGAAAAATGATGCAAAATTCACATTTCCACACTTCCTAGAGCAAAAATGGCGGCCAAAAATGAAAATGTATAGTTACCCTTGATCTGCTCTTTCTCCTTCAATTTGGGCCTCCCAAATGAAGTGTCAAAATATGATTGGGAATGAATTTGGGCTGGGTTTTTGACTTTTTAACATTTTTGGAAAAATGGAAAAAATTGACTTTTTCTCGCCCCTCCGCCCTTGAAATTTGGTGATGACACGTGGCATATGGTGGGTCCCATTGGGATCATGGCTCAATTCTATGCATTTTGACCCTTTTTTGGGATTTGGAAAAAATCAATTTTTTCCCGCGAAGCACCTCATGCCTGAAGTCTGGAGTTTTGACACGTGGACCTCTCAATCGCTAAAAATCCACGGGCTTATTCCATGTTTTACCCCCTTTTTTCACCAAAGGAAGATTTTCAATTTTGCCTGCCCGCGGGTCAAGCCCTCAGGTTTTTCCTTCCCAAATGTTTGGAAACGGAGCTTAGTTTTTCATGGAGCCACGCCTCAAATTTTCATTCTAAGTCTTTTTTTGGCAAAAGGGAAAAATTCCCGTTTGCCTCCGCCTTTTGGGGTCAAAGTGATCGACTAATTTTTAGAGTTTTGCCCGCCACATGTCTCCTTTACGCCATTACGGACTGCGGTTCTAATTTGTGACTCTAACTCCTTTTCCTAAAAAGGGAAAAAATTTCCCTTTTCCTCCTTAGCCCGCACTTCCCCACTCTGCCCACCACGTGTCTCCTTTTGTGCCATTACGGACCCATGGTTCTAATTTGCACTCTAACTCCTTTTGCTAAAAGGGAAAAAATTTCCCTTTTCCTAAAGTGAGCTCGCAATCTGCGGCCGCCACCGAGAGCGTGTAAAACCCTACTCATGCGGACCCGCGGGCCTTTCCACACCCTTTTTCCCTTTTGCCAAAAAGGAAAAATTTGCCTAAGTTTCCCGCCCACCTTCCATTTCATGCCTTGGCATAAGAACATGACACGTGTCCTTGTGGAGTTGCGGGGGTAATTTTGAATTTTTTCCCAAAGCCAAAAATGCTACTTTTATAAAGAACTTTTTTATCAATCCTTGTCCAACTAGAAGCAGCCATGTAGGAGACATCATTTGAGCTTAATTTTGATCGGGTCCAAAAATGACAAGAAATTCAAAAAGGTGGAATTTGCTAAGGATGCCTGAATTCAATTTTTCTTCGTGGGTGAAGGATTTTTTGGTCAAAAAACATATGGGAAGTGGTTTCAAGCAATTTTTGACCATGGGGAAGGATTTTTGAGGGAAAATGAGTACAAAACAAGCAAATTGAGCTCCACAGGCTGGGAAAAATGGAAAAAATGACAGAGGCCCATGGATTTGGAAATTTAGGGCATAAAATAGAGCCTGCATGTATTTTTCTTTCAAGTTGGGGCAAAATAAATAGGTTTATGAGCCATTTAAAGCATTCAATCTAGATGGGGAAACTTGCAGACCACCAAACTCGAAGAAAAACATATTTTGAGCATGTAGAAGAAAGGGGAAAGGTGGGAAAATAATAGAGGATCAAAATGGACACCACCATAAACAATCATCCACATTTTTCCATCTAGCAACATTATTCTCAACGTCATCTACAATTATATTTTCATATATCTTTCCTACATGCTTCTCAATAGTATCAACTTAAGTTGCATTGTCTTGTCCTTGGTTAGGAATTTCTAAAACTACAAATTGTACATTTGCATTCTTTGGGAGGTTCAACTTTATTCTCATTTTCAAAAGGTTTAATAAATGGAAACTTATAAACCCACTCTAAGTTTTGAAAAATCTTTCCTATGTCCCATTTTCTTTCCTTTCTTTTTTTCCAAAAATAGGTGTCTGACTTGAGTATTTTCCTTGGTGGAATTTAAATTTTGTTGATTACCACTGCCAAAATTTTCACCTCCAACATTCACTTGGGCACTGGAAGGTGATGTAGTCATCTTCATTTAATTGGGAAAGTGGTACAGTGTCAAACTCAACATCATTCAATGGAATGTCTTCAAGGGGAGGAATTTCATTGTTGTCATCATTGACAGCATAAGAAAATAAAAAATGAACACATTCTCATTCTGAGTTTCATTTTGAATGTAATCATTATCCCTTGATTGTGATGGTCCTACTGGAGAAGGATGGATTTCCTTATATGGTTTCTCAAAATAAGATGTTATTTTTCAAATGCAGTACCACTACCAGGAGGGGTTGGAATAGCTTTTTTTTCATGAGGTTGAGCTTCCCTTTTTAGGTGTCATTTTCTTGAATCAATGAATCATGTAGAATTGAAAGGAAAAAAAGATACAACATGTTAGATTAAATGATATTGATATTTTCACAGACATCTCAACATGAGAAATATGTATAAAGAAAAATATTATGCATGCAAATGCATTCAAATGAATTGATTTAGGTAGAAAGACAACATAGAGAAGAAATTCATCGTGAAGCATCTCAAAGGCACTCTCATTGACTGATTGCTAATGTTAACATTTATTACAAATAAGTGATTTCAATATCCATATATCATGTTCTAAAAACACTAGATAGTGCATCTCAAGATGTAATGGATGTCAATTGACAAAAATGCACAAAATAATGACATATGAGAGGAGACAAAAATCAACATTGCATCTTACAACAAATAAAAAATATGAAATAATAATTTAAAAGAAGAGCCATCATGGAAACCTAGAAGAAGTTTACATGTAAAAATAAGAAATTTAAGGAGAAAATAATGTAACTAATCCCGATGGAATTCTTCAAAGAGATTTGAATGCTTTTCAAGTGATTTTTACATGGGCTATATAATATTGTGTCACTTAACATGAACTAATTTTTGCAAGAGTGTTACATTAGTATAAGAAGAAATTACGAAAAAAAAAAAAATCCATAATTTTTCATGGTTACTTAATTGACATGTTACATCAAATTGGATAAGGATTGCCTACCATTTATTTAGTTTCAATGCACTTGATATGTATTGGTAAAATCTACATATTTTAGTACAAAAATCACAAGGTTTGACTATTTTGAAAGGAAAAATTGATATGGAACAAAGTGAAAGGATGAGCTGATATTTGTAGCTATCTCATATATAACTTAGTTGGAAGGAATAAGAATATTACTACATTTAATTAGAGCATACATCAATCAAACTTAAATGATTTTTTTAGTAGGCAAAGATGTATAAGAGGTTTGAGAAGAGAACAAGAAACTTAAATGATTTGTTGAGTATCCAAAGACACTCTAGTGATAAGAGTCTTTGGTGTAGCTAATCAAACATGAAATAGGTGATCTCAAGGTTTGTGCTCATTTTGAAATCAAAGTATAGTATGTATATGCTCATGAAGGACTTTGAGTTTATTGATTCATCCAAGGTATGATTTTTCTTTAGTTAATTAATGAAGGAGTCTTGATGACCGAGCTCTGTCATAATGTATAGAGGTTTTGTCTGTTGTATAGAGGTTCTAAATGTTGTCATCAAGCCAAATAAGGTGTGCATATGATCATGAAGAGATTATTGATTCATCAGAGGTATGAGGTTTGTCATAAGAAGATCCAATTACCAAGAGTGTTCATCATTTCAAAGGATATGAGACATAATATATGGTCTTCCATTTAGGACTCATTGTGGTATGATACTGTAAATTAAGGGTTGAGAATGTATGCAGGGTTCTTTGGCTTGACAATTAAATATCAATGTGTCAAAGATAGCTATAATGTCATTAATCTTGAAAGAAGATTGAATGCTTTGATTTTATGTTTCACATATGATACAACTTTGATAAGGGAATTCTTTGTACATTGTCTTGTTCCTACTTGGAGAATGTGTTCAAGAAACTTGAAGGATATTGCCATAACGTAACTATGACACTAACTTGAGGTGCAAGTTGATTGCAAATTTTTCAAGAGCATAGTCTAGATTACATGTAAAGGATCAAGGTTTTAACATACTCACAAGTCATGAAGCTATGTATGTAACAAGGTATAATTTTATACTTCTATAAAGCTCTTGCAATTTTCTATACCCTTGAGTAAGTGAAATCAACAGTTTGTCTAAGGCTTGATTCATTCATGGGGAGCATCAAAAGAAATATGTTGAGTTTGTATTATAAGGGCACTTGGTATCTTAAGGCTAAGTATGAGAGGATTTGTGAAGCCAAGAAGGTGAGTAAAACCCTTTTTAAATTCATAAGTGTATTATTGAAATATTGACACATTCAAAAGGAACAATCAAGAAGCATATCATGTGGCTAGTAATCAAGTTGACAAGGTTAACTCCAATATCATGATGACATTTCAGGGTTTGATCACCATCTAGGAAAGAACACAATGTTTAGAGACATGTTGATGAAGATCTACATGAGAAAAGTATCTGTAATATGAAGGCATCAAAGGAAAACTAATTTCATTCAATAAAAAGATAAGCAAGCAAGACTGAGTCCTTAAGAAGAGAAATAATGTTATCTTCTTATTACAAATTTCATTGTATGAATTTTTATTTTGTGTAATAAACATAACATATTTTGATTAATATTAAATAATTCTTGATTTTTCATATGATCTTATTTATATTGCACTTTTTTATTATTTGTAAATGTTTCTCTTCCTATCATATAATGTCATCTCTATCATTAGCAATTTAGCGGTATTTACGAAACTCTTCTTTTGAAATTGAGATGAATTATCAAAATGACGCCGCTTATGTTCTTCTATCAAACATTTATGCAAAAGTGGATACGTGGGAAAATTTTTACATGATGAGGAGATCGATGAAAGATGCACAAATTAAAAATTTCCCTAGATGTAATTGGATCGAAAACCATAAAATAATACATGCTTTTTTGTGCTGGAAATGGATCACACCTAAAGAAAAATAGATCTTTGAAAATTTACAGAATTTATAAATTGTCATCAAAGATGAAGGCAACAGTTACTTCCACTAAATTTATTCTTTTAAAATCAATAAGGAAAAATTGAAGCCAAAATGTTGAGGAAGAGAACCTTTAAATGAATTTGTTCTGAATGAGAATCACAGACTGTTTGGTCTCGTGGACATTATTAAAATCCTTCATTCATTCATTCAACCTTGTTGAAATTAATGGTTATGTAATCTTGAGCCACATATCAACATTCCCTTAACTCCCAATGGATGTGAACCCCATGGAATGAGCCGTAGTTGATAATTTTTGGGTCAAGAGCAGGAGGTCTATGTCACGTGTTGATTTCTTTAGTATCCCAAGGAAATGCCCCTAGTGGACGTGAAACCTACGGAATGTGTCACATTTTATATATCCTTTGGGTCCACTATGGGACAAGTCACGAGGTAGTGTTAACGGTCGGTGATCAACGGTCTAATGTGGGACACGTGGCAACATTTATCCACACTTCACGGTGATGGACTCCAACAGACGTGATGGCAAAAGTGGAATAAACCATGTGTGTGTGTGTGTGTGTGTGTGTGTGTGTGTGTATTACATGAGATGTTTCTAAGATGGGAAAACTAGTTATAATTCTCTATATGTGGAGGACTATTCTAGATGACATAAAAAACATAGTGGTTATGAGGATGATGATGTTCGAGCTTTTAACAAAATAAAATGCAAAATTATTTAGAAATCATATGTTGGATACATTTTATGGAAATTATAACATTGAACATACATACATACATACATACATACATACATACATAGATATATATATATATATATATATATATATATATATATATTATAGATGTATCTAAGATGGTAAAACTAGTTATAATTATTTGCATGCAGAGGACTATTCTAGATGACATAAAAATCATAGGGGTTATGAGGATGAGGATGTTCGTGGATTTGTTACAAAATAAAATGGAACATGATTTAGAAATAATATGTAGGATACATTTTATGAAAATTATAGCATTGAAATATATACTTAGTGCCTTTGTAAGGACAATTTTTAAGTTGGTAGAGCTATGGGATGAAAATTGACTAAGGCATTGTAGTGTCATGACATTCACGATACGGTAGAGAATTAAAAAAATGACATAAATAACTTACGAGTAGAATCACGAGATAAATTAATGCAACATGAAAGAAAACAAGTCTCAAATAGACTCACCTATAGTAGGTGATTCTAGGATGTAAAATGTAATGTCGTAGATGGGATACAACAAGACCTTGATTTATTTGAAAAATTTTAAGCAAATATCAATATACTTGGTTTGCTAAATCCTTTCTCTTGCTTCACAAATTCACAAATTGGAAAATCGTGAGAAAATGTCTACATTGGGAAAACACACACACACACACACACACACACGGAAAATTTAATAACATTCCTAAAAAAACTCTCGTGCATGTCGCGAATGAGTCCAAAGGACCAATAAGGTTCCATAGATTTCTTGGCGAAACAAGAATGTTTTAAAATCTCATCCCGTCGATCACGTGGTGAATCAATATTGAAATATACATTGGGATTGGATATACGTTGGCTATTCACATGGGACAGATTATTGTTTGTGGAATTTTTGGGTGAAACCGAGCATTGGCATGACCATAAAATTCACCAAAATCAAATTATGGAAATCCTACTATTCGCCAATCTATGAATATTCACCGCTAAAATTTTCACTATTTGCAAAAAATGACTAAAGCGTTCTTATATTTCAGATCTTTGACCCTTCGCATGCCCCAACTATATTGAATTGATCGGCTACTTGGTATGTTCATAACTCCCTATTGGTTCTCTCTCCTTGGAAAAAGGATTTTGTGGTATCTGAGTTTGCATCCCCTACCTAGGTTAATTTATTGGTTAGTCACTTCCATGTGTGCATTTTATTCACCAAATTTCCTCCTCCATTGGGAAAGTTGTTTGCATGAAACCACATCACTTTTACAATGCTCACCCACAAAAACAGGTCTAAATTGAAGTAGAATCTCACAAGAATTAAAATAATTTGTGACCCAAATGGGTGATAATCACTAATCATAGCGATTCCTCTACATAAACTTTCTTAGCACATGATTTTTCTACCAAGATTTTGATCACAAGATCAAGAATTTCCTGCTTTATGTGTCATGAAATCGCCAAGTGCCAAAGGTAGCTACCAAATCCATTAAGCCCCTGTAAGAGGAAGTGTGGCAAACATTCGAGGGCAGAAAAATAAGAACAAAACGGTTCAATCCAAGGTGACTAGTAACAATGACTCTAAAGAAAGTTAAGGAACATACTTTAGGTCCACATCACACCTTAGAGCTAGTCTATGAATATTCTCCTATCTCCTTACCCAAGTTCTCCAACACCTCCAACTTCCTAGTTTCTCTTGACAACTGGCTCACAAGGCCCATCCAAAAGGGCCTAAAGTCCCTCTCGACACCTCATGGAAAGTTGAAAATATATCCCGGCACGCAATGTGGACTTAAACAGAGGAGTATAACATTGAGTATGCTAGATGAAGGAAAGTTGAATTGTAGGATTTTTGAAGTGTAATAATGTTCATTTCTTGTAAAGCCGGTTTGATGCCTTGGATGGCTTGGATGTTAACTTGAGCAGATCCTTTATCCATATTTCTCATGAATTGTATGTCATGGAATGTGAGGGGTCTTACCGACTCCAATCATAAGTATATTGTTTCGGCTTAAGGTTTTGGATAAGGTTTTGAAGGAATTTTTCAGTCAATCAAAGCCGTGAATTCCTTTCAACAAATTCGTGCAATTTTTCATGGCAGAGCTTGTCTCACGGATCCCCAACTCATGTTGTAGGCCTTTATTAATCACTACAAACAAGTTTTCCAAGCTCAAGCCCCCTCAGTGGAATGAAAAACTACCTTGGATCAATGCTTGGATGTGGTGCCATGAAAACTCTCTCATGCACAATAAATTACATGTGATCATCTTCTCTCCTTGAGAATTTACAGAAGTGATCATGTAAATGGCCAATGAAAAGGCACTGGTTGCGATGGCTTCCCTTGCAAATTTTACAAATCGATTTGGAATATGATTGGCCCAAACCTTCATCAGGTCTACATGGAATGGTTTTAATGTTAGTCCCTTAGCCCCCATATTAAAAAAGGGAATATCAAGTTCATCCCTAAGCTTGGGGACCCCGAGCTGATAAAAAAATGGCGTCCTATAACCTTTCTTAATGTGTCTTACAAAGTCATATACAAATCTTTTTCCCTTCATGCTCAAAGTACATTCTTCTTGTCATTGTTAAACTAGAACAAACTGGTTTCATCCAAAGGTGTTATATCCTCGAAAATATCAATACAGTCGGGAAGGCATGGAATGGACTCGTAGATCCAATCAACAAGCCCTCTTCATCAAAATTGACTTTGAGAAGGCTTACAACCGGATAGAATAGCATTTCATTCTTGTTATACTTCAAGTTATGTGCTTTAGCCCCAATTTAATTTAGTTTTTCAATATGATTTTTGTGCATGCATCCACCCACATCACCATTAATAGGAACAGTTCGACACCCTTTGGTCTTTTTCAGATCCATCTGACAAGGATTCCCGTTAGCTCCCACCCTATATGTCCTTACGGCTGAAGGATTTGGTTATCTACTAGCCAAAGATCAATCTGAAAGGCTTGCCAAGGGAATCATTTTCCCCTCTAATGATAACTCCCAACTGATTAATGGCCATTTCGTAGATGAATCCTTCCTTACACTCATTGAAGATGAAAATAACATTAGCAATGTTATGTAGTGCCTTGAAACTTTGTTTAGCTTATGGGATAATTTTAGCGGCGATTATTTGTAATATGGCAAAAATTTCATTTTAGGAAAATTTGAAAAGGTGAATTATTCGGAGTGGGTCGGTCGGTGTCTGTTCGCCTAAAATATATAGTATATTTTTTTGTGGGGTCAGCTTCACCTTCATTTGAAAACATCAGATCTATAAAAACCTAGGTATTCGCTGGGTAGTATACCTCAAGTAGCTTACCAAATTACCAATACTGTGAAATTTGAACTCGCATACCCTTGAGCACCAGAGATTCATATTCTTTGTTGCTTTGTGATTGTTGTGTGTGTGAAATGCGGTGTTGTGTGACAAGGGCATTGCATTTGGCGTGCGGCAGAAGAGTTATGCACGCGCGGCAAAGAGAAGCTATCTTGCGCGAAAAAAGTGTTGCTTGGCAGCGCGAAAAAGTGTTTGACGCGCAAAGAAGTGTTGACTTGCGGAAGCGCGAAAAAGTGTTGTGACTTGCGCGAGGAAGTGTTGACGCGCGACTTGAGGAAGTGAGCGTGACAGAGGAAGTGTTGACGCGCGACTTGGGCAGTGTTGACGCGCGACAGTATATTAAGGAGTGGCGCGCGACCTCGAGCAGTGGGCGCGCGCGACAAGACCTCGGAGGCCAGGGCCAGTCGCTACTTGGTTCTTTTCTTTGCGAGGACTCTTTTCAGAATAATGGAAGGTGCCAGCTCAAAGAATACGAATAACCTAAAAGTAAGTAAGAAATCTCGAAATCACTCTTGAGTATTTTGGAAACTCTGCGGATACGAGATATTGTAAATACAATCATATAGATGCCACCACGAGAGAATCGAGAAATGCGGTTGTGTGGAAGGAATTATTGAGGTGGACATGCATTGCACTTGCAGTATCAAAGTCAAACAAATGAAACCTACGATAATATGCCAGATCTTGAAGATATTGTTCCTGTTGGGGTGCAACCAGAAGTGCAGCTAGATATCACAGATACAAACACTCAGCAAAATGGAAGACAGAAATCAAAATCAAACTCCGGTCCAAGAAAGAGGAAACCAGGTGATTGTGATATTGCTCAAAATTCTACTCAAAAAAGTAAAGCATTAAAAACGAACAAGAATATGTGGACCATTGGCAGGACATACAAGTTTGATTGGGCAGCTAAATTTCCGTTTATTGAACCTGTACAATCATCTAATTCTGAAGAAATCCCATCTGAATGTACATGTAAAATATGTACGTGGAAATTGGGAAAAACAAAAAAATGCAAGCTGAAATTTGGACACTATAGAAAAACATTGTGGAAAACAATATTTAAGCATAATGTGAGGGCGGATGGCGAGAAAATCAAAACACATAGGTGGAAAGCGAAAAAGAATGCATGCATGTTAGATACGCAGTGGAATATGAGGCGGAGAGCGAGAAAAACACGGACAGGACATCTGTTGGAAAAGGGAGGAGCGATCACATCGCATATTGGTAAGATGAAAGAAACAAATCTACATGCAAAATTCATACAATTCTCTACTCTTTTTCAAATACTTAAAAAAGGAAGAAGCGATTTGATTTCCTCGATTTCAAAGTTTTGTATCAATTTAACGGAATCTTTGAATGTACCTCGAGTCTCATTGAGTGCGAGAGTAGTGGATGGGAAATGGCAAAATGCCTCTCGATGATAGAGAAGGAAGATTTGAAAGAGAATGTAAAAAAAAGCAAACTTTATCTCTCTTTGATTGATGAAGTGACGACGATCGACAACACCGCATGGGTATGTATCCACATCTATACTTTAGAAAATCATATAAGGACACCTCATCATTGGGTGTTATGAAAATGGTTGAAAAGCTGCAATGCGAAAACCTATATAAAATAGTTGTTTCTCATTTGAAAGATGTTCTTTGGTATGGTGATTATGAAATTGCTACGAAGTTGGTATGCGTTGGAGCGAGATGGTGCATCTGTCATGCGGGGTCACGAGCAGGGCTCTGTGTTAGATTACAAACAACGGTGGCCCCATATATGCTACCGATTCACTTTGTATGGCTCTGAGAATGAATTTAGCGTATAAAATGGTAGCAACCACGAAAATGTTGCTAAATTAGAAGACCTTATAAGAGAACTTCATGCCTATATGTCAAGCAGCCCAAAGCGTTTTCTCGAGTTCCAAAAATTTGCAATTGGAATTACAGATGGCAAAAAACTTCTGAAGGATGTGGAGACTAGATGGATCTCTTTGTATGAACTGCGCATGCGAGTTCGTGAGGAGTATCCTTCATTGGTTGGTTTCATGCACAAATACCGTCATGAAGTTGATAGGGCGAGGACTTGTTGTTCCGTTTAACCGATTTGGAGACATTGCTTACATTGGTTGGTATTCTTCCAATGTTAAAGGAGATCAATACTGCGATGAAGCATGCACGGGGTAGATTAATCTATATTGTGGATTTTATACGGATGAGGAAAATGGTATGTCAAAGTCTTGATATATTGTCTTGTTCGATGATAGTTTTGATGCACTGTTTTTGAAAATTGGAGAGATTTATTAGATCTTAAAAATCCTAACACCTTTTTGAGATTTAATATCCACGATCACCTCTGCATCCTTTGTTAATGGGAGGAAATACTGTGCACATTTTGCAAAAGCGTCAAGCTATTACGAGGATCGGAGCGAGAAGATGTTCGTGACACGTAATTTGTTTGAGTCTATTATAGTTGAAACAAGAATAAAGCTTAAAAAATTTCAGAAACCTTGTCATCGAGAAATTAGGGAGCGTTTACGTAAAGATAAAATTCTGGAAGCCATGGGTGTGATGAATCCTAATTTTTGATACTTGAAGGTGGCCGTGCTGAGACTTTGTCGATAAGCATTTCCATAAATCAATGGGTACAATAATGGAACAATTTACAAAGGCGTCGAGCTCAAGGGTGTGGAAATCAAAGGTATCTTGAATGCCGATTTATTAAAGTTTCGATCAACAAATTTTTGCAACAACAATGAGGAACCAATATAAGAATTTAGATCAACCTTACGAAAGTGGTGCTATTACTGAGATTTGTGGTGAGGAATCTATCAAAGTTCTATTTTACAAGAAGATATCGGTGAATATTTCAGATTATATGAGTTATGCCAAACAATGATTTTGGGAGTGTGGAGGATGAAAGGGTTTTCGGTGCATTGTCATTTATAAAATCAAAGCGAGAAGCGAGGTTGGATAAAAATGCGGAAAGTTGCATGAGGTGTTATGTTTCTCGATACTCCATGAAACCTTTCCGTTCGACAGAGCAATTTGCCTTTGGAATTCCCTTTGCGAAAGAAGAGGTGTGAATAATACAGCTACAAGTACAAATATTCCCAACCTTGAGAGTGTAATTGGCTCTTCGTCACATTCTACGAGAAGACAACATCGACTTTGATGAAATTTATTGATAATGGATTGTTTGACTTTAAATAGGTATCTTCTTTATCTATCTTTTATCTTTATCATTAAAGATGTTACGAGTCTATATACTAAAAATGTCGGGCAATTCACCCATCTATCTACTAATACATTTCTCGTGTTGGGTTTTTTAAAACACAGATCTAGCTCATTACCGTGTGTGATGATGATTTGACTTTAAGGAGGTATCTTTTTCCCCTTAATCTTATTGTTTGTTACTATTCATTTTTTCAGCTCTGGTTATCATTAAAGATGTTACAGGTGTATGTATTTACATTTAGTTAAATACAATATTTTTACTTTTTGAAAATGTGGGTTGACATCCGTCAGGAAGTTGTTACTTCTCGGGACTGACAATGTCAGGCAACTCACCCATCTATCTACTAATCCATTTTTTGTGTTGAATTTTTTTTAAGACAAAGATCTAGCACATTACCGGTGATGATTTCAATTTTAAATAGGTATCTTCTTCAACATAATCTTATTGTTTGTTACTATTCATTTTTTCAGCTCTGGTTATCATTAAAGATGTTACAGGTGTATGTATTTACATTTAGTTAAATACAACATTTTTACTTTTTGAAAACGTGGGTTGACATCCGTCAGGAAAAATTTGTTACTTCTCGGGGTGTGATGTCGAGCAACTCACCCATCTATCTACTAATCCATTTTTGTGTTGAATTTTTTTAAGACAAAGATCTAGCACATACTAGGTGATGATTTCAATTTTAAATAGGTATCTTCTTCAACATAATCTTATTGATTGTTACTTTACATTTTTCAGCTCTTGTTATCATTAAAGACGTTACAAGTCTAATTCTATATATTTACATTTATTTAAAGATATTGTTGGTCTATATATTTAAAGATGTTGCTGGCACTTCTCAGGAGTCAGGACTGACAATGTCAGGCAACTCACCCCTATATCTACAATGTCATGTAAAACAAAGATCTAGCACGTTACCCTTGATGATTTCACTGACAATCTAATACATGAGAAGTAAGCTAAACCTAGCATATTTGCAATTATGTTTAATTTCTTACCAGTGATGATTCTTTCTTGATTTCTCAGAATTATATTTAATTTATTTTTAAATATAAGTCCACATAAAATTCCTCATAAAATTCACATAAAATTCGGGATAAACAATACATTATACGATTTTAAATATAAGTCCACATAAAATTCCTCATCATCCATATATATCATATCATCACCATATCATTATCATATCCCGAGTCCTGACACTACAATTATTATTAATACAATTATTTATCTAATTTTAAATTTATTAAAACAATTTCATTTTTAAAATAATTCATAATCATATCATTACAATTCTATTCATTCTAATGTCATCTATATCCATTCTAATCATTAATGTCATCTATATCCATTATAACACATTCCATTTATTTATCATCTATATCCATTCTAATGACATTATGATCATATCGTTACAAGTGTAGAGAATAATTATCTTAAAACAAGTTCAAAAGTCTAGAGAAGAAGAATTACTGTGCTTGATGATAAATCTACGTCCACATTAAATTGATCATCGTCTTTCATCATCATCTATCATTAATTATCAATTATCATCATTCATCATCTCGTCCACATCTGATTCATGACAACTCAAGTAAACAAGAAACATACATATAATTCATGATAATCACCATCTAATGCAATTAAAATTAAAGATTGTATATAAATCCATATAATTAAATTCAAAAACCATAGTACATACTCAATAGTAGAAGTTTTCAAATTCAATATTTAAAGTTTCCTCAATAATAAAAGTTTCTAGTTTTCAAAACCCTCTCTTTCTTTATCAATTCTCTACTCTGCACTCTTCCCCATGGCTTCTTCCCTTGTGTGGTTGTACCTCTTTCCCCAAACAAGAAATCTCCATGCAACAGACAAATTTGGATCAGCTGCAGCGTATAAACTATCCCGTTGCCAATAATTTTCATAACGACTAATAATCTCATTGATAAGAACCTTAGCCCTTCTCTCCCATTCTATAAGCTGATTGATATGAGGAAGCATCTCCATCTTTCTCATCAACCCACACAAAATCTTTTTTTTGTGCTTGTCGATTGTATGAAATACTCCTTGCCCTCTTTAGAAGTACTTGTGCCAAAACCTGTATGGTCAAGCAACAAGTGATACCTAATCAGCAAGTGAACAAAACCGAGAACTTGAAAACATATAAAGAGAAAACAAACTAGCATTACTTTGTAGTACTATATGGTCGGCCGGTTATCGATCCACTCGATGATTCTCTCAAGCTTCATACTCAGGAATTGTGTAAAAAGATAACACATTTCCATTTTTGTGAGTTGCCTACATCAACATGTGCCAAAATTAGACATGGAGATAAATAACATCTGGAGGCTTAAAAACAAATATAAAGAGTCTCAATACACTCAACCAAATATACAGGGGTAACAGTTACACTGACAATAGGAGTGATAAATTCCACAACAAATGAAGGAATTTTAAGCAGTGATGGCCAGGTATGGTGTATGAAATTGATCAGCAATCCTTTGATGTGGGATCCATCATGGTCCTTTAAGAGACAAAGGACAAGTCAAAGGATCTCACTAGAAAGGATGTGTCAGAATTAAGCAGAAACTAAACGTAGCGCTATACAAAAAGATCATGTGCACAGTACTGTCATTATCATCGAGATGGCCATATCTTAAAGATTTAATCTTTGTCATATATTTTATCTTCCTGTAGACCAAGGATTTTTTTATATTTACTATCTCTTTATTCTCCATTTGTTGGTGAGTGGTAGCTTCCCTGACATTGAGCAGCTTACCTCTGAGAGGAAACACGCCATAATAATATTGACCAACAATAGATATTCCTGCCACCTGATAGAATAAAGATAACTAAAATAACAAAAAATTAAATTGGAAAGTGATGTCGAAACATGTCACAATACTACCAAATTCAGTATTCACATTTCCCTGATTCAAGGCACAAACACTTACAGCAAGAGCCTTGGCTGAGTCACCCTCTGTTAATATTAAAGTACATTGATCAGAATTCTTCCCCCTTGATTGATTTGCATCATCAAGTTTGGGAACATCAATTAATTTCCCCTTCTTGGTTCCATCAGTTTTCTTAAGATCTTTTTTTTGTTTAAACTTTTCCACTGCACTCATCAGGTCAATCAAAGTTACAAAGCTCATCTTAGACACTAGCATTGCAAAAATTACATGTACTCAGAAATGCTACATATTAGACACCACGCCTTTATTTATTGACATGGGCTGCAAATGCGAAACAGTGAAAATTACTATAAATTTATAACAACAAATTGTATCAGAATAAAAAATATGAATTAAAACGAATTATACTTACAATCAACATGGAAACCGAACGTTGATTCGAGAAAATTCTTTTCTTCCACGAGTGTTGCCTTGGTTGTAACAATTGGTAAATTTTTGAACGAAAGCCCGTAAACCGATGGATGTCATTTGCTTCGATACTGAATTGAAAAATTCGGCCATCGTTCAGAGTCACATAAAAAATGCCGTCCTCTGAATTGTAGGATGACAGAAAGTAATTCAAAATATCCGGATCTGTTTCGAAATGGGGCATATTAACGAGCCCTGTAAATTCACACGCATCCATTAAATCTTTATATTCTGAAGACATCTTTAAAACAGTATGGATGTGAGGGCATAAGGGACATCGATTGAATTGGATTCTCTTGATTTTTGTTACTGAACTTGCAGTTGGGAAGCATTGAGACCTGTAAAAAATCAAGAGCTGGAAGGTGAAAATGAGAAAATGACCGGTTGAAGGGTATTTATAGGCTAAATTAGGCGTCAATGGCTTCACTTGACGCGCGTCAAAGGTTCTAGGGCGGCGCGCGACAATAGTCTCTAGGCGCGCGTCAATGGATAGTGAGCGTGCGTCGAAAGTGAGCGAGCAGTGGCGCGTCGATAAGAAGTGCGTGCGCAATAGGAGTCGGCGGCGTCGATAGGAGAAGTGGCGGCGATCGTCAAAAAATCGATGGCGCGCGCGTCGATAGAAGTCGGCGGCGTGCGTCGTAGCATGCGAGTGGCGATGCGCGCGTCGTAGAGCGATGGCGCGTGGCGGCGTCAGGGTGCGATGTGCGCGTCATTAGGCGCATTGTGGCGCGTCATTGGAGTGCGATGGCGCGTCATTAGGTGCGTGCGCGCGTCATTAGGTCGCGTGGCGCGTCATTAGGTGCCAGTGGCGCGCGTCAATAGCGGGGAGTGTCGCGCGTCGGTCAAGACCATTGACGTTCCATTGACGTGCGTCAGGAGTGATGAGTGACTAGATGGATCTCTTTATGCACAGAGAAAGCCTGAGACTACCAAATAATTGATTTCTTATCCAAAATTTAATGGAATTCGAAGTTTTCACCTCTTTTGCTCTAGAGGAAATTCCCTTCATGTTTGCAATGCAGCCAATTGAGATGAAGCCTTCAAATTTATCCCCAGACCAAAGAAACAGTGTTTGGTGTGTACTTGATGATGATATAGGGTCTTGTTTGATAAGTTCAAAAAGAAACTTCATGATATATGCTAAGACTGAGTTTGAGATGAGGTACCAGTAAGGCACTCTTGACAAAATTTACACAATGTTACCTTTTTAAGATGATCCAACCTTGCACAGAGAACTTTATGTTGAGCTGTAAATTTTTTTCAATATTTGAGACACTTGATTTTATCAATTGTACTTCAAGAAGATCATGATTAATCAATTCGAGGCATAGAAATGGGGAGCTTCAAAAAATTGTCTTGAACATACACTTGAACATTGTATCTTGACAAAGGAAAACAAAACAAGGTGGTAGCGGGAATTTTATACTTTGATACTCATTGCGATGGTCGACCAAGTATTTCATCAGCTTTCATGATGATAATTAGAAGAAAGTAAAAACAACTTTCCGTTACACAACAATTTTGATCACTT
The DNA here is from genome assembly GCA_018340775.1 of Taxus wallichiana var. yunnanensis. Lineage (NCBI taxonomy): Eukaryota > Viridiplantae > Streptophyta > Pinopsida > Cupressales > Taxaceae > Taxus > Taxus wallichiana. The sequence continues at coordinate 561,510,995 of CM031242.1, read as the reverse complement.
TACCCTTATTGTATCTTTGACCTCACTTTACCCTTATTGTATCTTTCAAACCTCATTCTTGTAACTAACATGATATGTAAACAACCTTATTGAGCTATGATCATATGCACCACCTTAAAAATTTGAAAAAAAAAGAGACATATTTTAATTGACCACTCAAGAAGCGATCTGAAGAGAGAATCTCAAGATGTGAATCCTATACAACATATTTTGATACTGATCCATTTTCCCCAAAACATTTTACAATATCTCAAGATGTGAATCCTATACAAAATTAACTTCTTGGATGCTAAGAAGACAGGTTGTTTAGTCTGCATTTCTAAGCGATCGAGTTTTATAAAAACTTGAATAAGTTTAAATACTCATTTCAAAATCTAATTAAATTTGGCATGAAGCACTAAAAGACACTCCTATACACATTTCATGTTTTGGTTAACCATGGGTTTTCTAATATTCTGAGTCTATATACTAAAAATGTCAGGCAATTCACCCATCTATCTACTAATCCATTTCTCGTGTTGGGTTTTTTTAAAACACAGATCTAGCTCATTACCAGTGGCAGTGATGATTTCAACTTTAAGCAGGTATCTTTTTCCCCTTAATCTTATTATTTATTACTATTCATTTTTTCAGCTCTGGTTTTCATTAAAGATGTTACAGTTCTATATACTAAAAATGTCAGGCAATTCACCCATCTATCTACTAATCCATTTCTCGTGTTGGGTTTTTTTGAAACACAGATATAGCTCATTACGGTGGCGGTGATGATTTCAACTTTAAGGAGGTATCTTTTTCCCCTTAATCTTATTGTTTATTCTTATTCATTTTTTTTTCTGGTTATCATTAAAGATGTCTATGTATTTACATTTAGTTAAATACAATATTTTATTTTTTGAAAACGTGGGTTGACATCCGTCCGAGGAAGCTGTTACTTCTCCGGACTGACAATGTCAGGCAACTCACCCATCTATCTACTAATCCATTTTTTGTGTTGAATTTTATTAAGACAAAGATCTAGCACATTACAGGGGATGATTTCAATTTTAAATAGGTATCTTCTTCAACATCATCTTATTGTTTGTTACTTTACATTTTTTCAGCTCTTGTTATCATTTATTTAAAGATATTGTTGGTCTATATATTTAAAGATGTTCTTTGGCACTTCTCGGGGTGTGATGTCAGGCAACTCACCCCTCTATCTACAATGTCAGGAAAAACAAAGATCTAGCACGTTACCCTTGATGATTTCACAGCAATCTAATACGCAAGAGGTAAGCTAAACCCTATGATATTTGCAATTATGTTTAATTTCTTACCAGTGATGATTCTTTCTTGATTTCTTAGAATTATATTTAATTTATTTTTTATATGTGGAAAATCCTTTGATATATTTTTTTAACTGCGGGATAAACTATTAAACAATACATTATACTATTATAAATATAAGTCCTGACACTCTTCCTAAAATTCCATGCTTTGTCATAGATCCATCACTTCTTCAGATTTCTCCATGAAGAAATAGATCTATTTTTAGACTTATAATGATCATCCTCTAACACGAAGTTATTCAAACTCAATTCTAATGCTATCTTCCATATCCTATAGTCACCCACCCAAATCTACACTAATCACAACTATTTAAATCAACTTGACAGAGTCTTTATCTAATAAAAATCCTTTCTAGTAATAAAACTAACTAGAACATTGTAGTGTGCCTTCTTGAACTAGTCTTTAGTGTGCCTTCTTGAGGCTCTACATAAATACTTACACACATAGTTTTTTATGATCTAGTTTGACCTTGATATTTTCTTACACACTCAAAATTATTCCAACTTATAGCCTCCCAGTTCTAATCCACAATTATTCTTCACCCTTATCAAATATTAAAAAATGATAGGATTCTTCAACCTTATATGTTTTACATTAAACTTCAAAGTTCTATATCGAGCTTGACCTATCTTTTAATCACATGGTTATTCCAACTTTGGTTAATCTAGATTCCATAACCTTGACTATTTAGAGCAACTTGTCAATCTACTCTACACAAAACAATATCCATGATAACAAAACCATATCTTTTAAACCATGGTCTTGATTGTTTCATAAGTAAGCGTTATTTTTCGCAAAACAAATGGTCTTGACTATTTTGGATGTCAAACAACCTCTCTAATGAGAGATTATGCACTTATATAGAGGTGAATCTCTTTAAAATAGAATTTTCCTACACCATAAGTCTATTAAGGAGAAATCCTAAAGATCATTTCAAATCTTAGTTCTTTATTTTTCCCAAAAACATAATTTTCAAGATAATTAAAGTCCCACAAGATATTTAGGCACTACATTTTACATTATACACATTAAATTGATCATCGTCTTTCATCATCATCTATCATTAATTATCGATTATCATCATTCATCATCACTACGTCCACATACTGATTCATGACAATGCAAGTAAACAAGAAACATACATATAATTCATGATAATCACCATCTAATGCAATTAAAATTAAAGACTATATAAATCCATATAATTAAATTCAAATACCATAGTACATACTCAATAGTAGAAGTTTTCAAATTCAATATATAAAGTTTCCTCAATAATAAAAGTTTCTAATTTTCAAAACCCTCTTTTTCTTTATACAATTCTACTCTGCTCTCTTCCCCAATGGCTTCTTCCACTGTGGATGTACCTCTTTCCCCAACACCAGAAATAACCCCTGAACTTATAAGATCTTCTGCGACCTTTGTCAGATTTTTATAATTCTTTCTTCTTGATTTGTTGCATCTCCATGCGAATGACAAATTTGGATCAGCATTTGCTTTGGCTTTGAATAATATGTCGGGAGTCGAGACCATGCTCTTTAATTATCCGCTTTAGTGTATTGTTTTGTTTGTTAACCAAAACAATATTTTGCTTCAAATTTTTTGTTGCGGATAAGTTGTTCTTTGTTGTTTCCAAGTGAACTTGCAAAACCTTACTTTGACTCTTCAAATTTTCATATTTCAATTTGCACAAAAAGAGTAATGTCAATTAAAATATTAATGTAAATTCAAAATTTCAAATTAACAAGAATGATTGTTTAAATGTAATAGTACTTACTGACCGCTCTATCTCTTTCGGCATTTGCGATTGATACCAAATCCTTGTCCTTGGACCATTTGTTAAAATATGCAGGCCTCGGCACTAATATTTTCCAATTTGTTTAGTGCCTTATCTAAAATGTCGTCTTTATAGTTGTTGTTAAGCGTGGCAGTCCCACATCTTACTTGGGTAAGTAAGGAATCCATCTTCGCGAGTTGATTACGGGGTGCGGCGTATAAACTATCCGTTGCCAATAATTTTCATAACGACTAATAATCTCATTGATAAGAACTTTAGCCCTTTTCTCCCATTCTATAAATTTGTTGGATATGAGGAATAATAAACTCAGCGACATGGGATTGTGATCATTACCAATTAAGTTCTCGAAGGAAAAGCGTGGCATTGTTCACTATCGAATCGATGCGAGACGATCTTCTTTGGAGAAGAATGGGGGCTTTCACCAAGATCAAGCTGCTCCTTGTTTTACGCCTTTGGGTGGGCTGATCTGTTTTTGAAAAAATTAATCAAGATTTAGATAAATAAATTTAAATCGAGAATGTAATTAAAAATTGTAAAGCATATTAAAATTGAAATTTGAAGTATACTCTTTGGCCTTGAATCATCTCGCGGGTATCGAAAAAACCAGTTGGGTCATTGCTATCAATGCCCAAATAATCTTCATCTAAATTTATATTGTTCAAAACAGATATGCCCGTTGCACTGGGCAAGCCACCAAGTGATAGAGTTGGAATTGAAAGCGAGGAGGCAAGGTTTAGTGTCCCCTTTAGGGGCGGAGCAAAAGGCATGCGTTTACCAATGTTCTTTTTCTTTGTTCCTCTGGTTGGCATTTTAAAAATTAATGGTTGAGTGGGTGTCGGTGCTGTGGTTTGATCATGAGTGACATATGCTGAAAAGTACAAGAAAAAAATGAAAAATATTAAAACAATTCATAAAGTCAAAACTACGAAATTAAACGTACTATAGAAAAGTTGTACCTTGTTGTCGAGGGTTGTTTTTCTCGGTCTACGGGTGGCCTTGTAGGAGTTGTACTCGGTGGTACATTCGAGAAGATATGAATGCATGCATTTGTATGGAGTGAGTTGGGGAAGAAGGTTCCAAAGTCCTATGATTCATCAATATTAAATAATGTCAATTCTTTTGGTTAAAATTTAAATTGAAAAATAAATATGCAACTTTGGAATTTGTAAATAATATATGAGAATGTATTACTTCTCTGGCGTTTAACGAGTTCAAACTGTTGAGGGTTTGGAGAGGAGTGAGCTTCCATTTCAGATTGGGAGTCCCCCGAAGCCTCCGCGTGTTGTTGGCCTCTTCCTCTCGATAACTTCTTTTTTTTTTCGGGGAAGGGCTTGAGATATCTTCTCTGAAAACATTAAAATTTAAGTTTTAATAAGCTATGCCTTTGTAATGTCGAAAATTGAAATACAATTACAAACTAAATAGTTTATACTGTTGTTCTTGAATGGAATTGAGAATTTCTTGAAAGCCTCATCGAGCAAGTAGGAATTTGTTTATCTTTTAAATTTAAAATTGCCTCATAGTAGAAGCCGAGGAGATAGTTTGTTGAATAAATGAAAGGTTTATTTGACAGTTTTGAATTTATTATGTCAGTTCTTATTTTTTTGGATAGATATGTGCACCAATCGAATTGTCGTTTTGAGATAGTGGCACAAATGTATGCGATGGCCCAATTTGGTATATCTGTTTGGCGACCACCTGAAAACAATTACGGCTTGAAAAAATGAAATAAGTGCGGTGAAAGTGGTGTGCGATTGATTGTGTATCTACACCACGCTGGATTTATTGACGGGCTGCGAATGCGAAAGCTTGATGATAATTACTATAAATTTTAAACAAATTGTATCGAGAATAAAAAACAATAAAAATATGAATTAAAGCGAATTATACTTACAATCAACATGGAAACCGTACGTTGATTGAGAAATTTCTTGTCTTCTTCGGGAGTGTTGCCTTGGTTGTGTAATGATTGGTAAATTTCTGAAAGGAAGGCCCGTAAACCGATGGATGTCATTTGCTTGATAGTGAATTGGAACATTTGGCCATCGTTCAGAGTCACATAAAAAATACCGTCCTCTGAATTGTAGCATGACAGAAGGTAATTCAAAATATCCGGATCTGTTTCGAAATGGGGCATATTAACGAGCCCTGTAAATTCACACTCTTCCATCAAAGCTTGATATTCTGAAGACATCTTTAAAGCCGTATGGATGTGAGGGCATAAGGGATTCCTGTAGTTGATCTTCGAAATCGATTGAGTTGGATTCTCTTGATTTTCTTGCTGAACTTGCAATTGGGAAGCATGTGAAGTCGACATTATAGCTGTAATTGCGTCTTTGACAACGATTTAGACCTGTAAAAATTCAAGAATGGGAAAATGAAAATGAGAAAATGAGCGGCACAAGGGTATTTATAAGCTAAATAGGGCGTCACTGGCCCCTATTGATGCGCGTCATTTGCCCCTTCTGACGCGCGTCACTGGCTACTATTGACGCGCGTCAGCTAGGACTTTTGTCGCGCGTCATCTAAGACCTTTGACGCGCGACACTGGCTCCTAGTGACGCGCGACACTGTCCCCTACTGACGCGCGTCACTTCCTCCTATTGTCGCGCGTCAGCTAATACCTTTGACGTGCGCGTCAGCGAGGTTCGGTGATGCGCGTCGATAGAAGTGCGCAGCGCGTCATTAGTGTACAGTGTCGCGCGTCAATAGAAGCCAGTGTCGCGCGTCAAAGGTCATAGGCGGCGCGCGACAATGCAGTCTAGCTGGGCGATGCGTCAATAGGAGCGATGTGCGTGCGTCGGTAGGAAAAATGCAGCGCGTCATCGGGGGCGGCGGTGGCGGTAGTAGGAGGAGCGTGAGTGTCGTCGCGTCGTCATTACAGAATTTGCTGGCGGCGGCGGTAGGAAACGATGTCGCGCGTCATTACGATCCAGTGTCGTGCGTCATGGGAGCGATGCGTCGTGCGTCATTACGAACTAGTGTCGCGCCCAGTGTCGCGCGTCATTACTAACTAGTGTGCGTTCCATTGGCGTGCGCGTGGTTACGAACTAGTGTTGTCGCACGTCACTGATGGAGCCATGAAAAACCAGGTGAAAATTTTGTTTTTGAATACTGTCAAATTCACCTTTATTTGAAGCTAGTTACGGGGATATTCGCGGGTATTTTCCACCTTGATTTTATAGGGGTGTCTTATATGCCTAATCAATCCATCATCAATGATATTATTTCCTTTGTGCCAGATCACATGATCCATTAAATATGTTTGTTTTTGTCTCATCCATGGTGGAGGGATTGGAAGTGGTATGTGGACACCCCATTCCATAATTACTCGGATGGTCATGGTTATATCTCGGCTCTCATCTCATTTTTCCATCTTTGGGCAAGATCAATATCCAATGGGGATTGCAATCCTCACCATTAATATGGAAAAGGAGATTTGATCTTTGTTTGGCCCTCTTGTTTAGAACCCAAAATTACTCAATTTATGTGGTGTGTTCTTCACCAAGGCCTTCCACTTGGTGTCCATTTGGTTCACCTTAGTTTTTCAATGACCAAATGCCCCTTCTATGGTCATCTAGAAACCATGTCTCATATTTTCTACAGTATTTCCACAAATCCTAAAAGGATTGGAATTGGATTCATTCTTTCTTCCTCCCCTTCTGTCAAGAGTGTTTTACTTGGTAGCCTGTTTTGTTAGGAGATAATCCTCAAATGACCCACAAATTTCCCAGATTTGGCATGCTTTCAAAGGGGAAATCATTTTCTAGATTTGGAAAGAAAGAAATTCTTGTTTATTTGCTAATGTTGAAGTTGAACGGAAATTCTTTATTTATAAAAAATTTATGGTTATTGTGAATGTATTTCTGCAAATTCAAGTTCAAGCTAGCAAAGTGGTGATCAAAGTGGAACACCTTCAAACACTCCATCACCTGGGATGACACCCCTTACAATGTTGCTCATGAACCATCACCCCCTCCCATCACTCCCCATTGCAAGGCGCTGTCGGTGATCGTCCTAGAGGTGGAATTTTTCGAAGCCACTCTCAACGCCGCTCGTTCGATTGGGCCCACCCGGTCCCCTCATAGCCGGCCTTCGTGGAGGATATTTTCCCCTTTACCTTCATTCCACCACCGGAGTTGGGATTTCCCCACCATCACCCAACCAACTTGGTTGGGGCTCGCCGCCTACCCCGAGCCACGCACTCACGATAGTTGGAGCCTCCCACCTCCACTCGAAAATTTTCCCAGGATGTCTCTCACTATCTTGTTCTCTCGGGCCACTTTGTTGAAGATCTTCAAGAAGGAAGCCAACTGGCTCTTGTTGAGATGTGGCGATAGATAGTTGTAAAGATATGCTTGGCTCTGTTGCTAGCATGATTAAGATCTACCCCATATAGGACAACAATTCATAGCGGTGGATTAGCTTCCTTGCTTTCTTTGCTCTTTGATGTTTTGTAATTGATTGTATTCCTAGGATTTGTTTTTGCCTAGTCTAAACTTGTGGTTTTGGGGCGTGCTTCCATACTGCCCAATTTTTGTGAATTATCTTGTATCATTTTACTTGTTAATATAATATAAGATCTTATTCATAAAAAAATATTAGTTCTTATTTACTAAATTTTTGTTTATTATAAAGTGTAGGTTTGGTACTCGTGGTTACAATTTTCATGGTGCTTTAATTATAATGTAGCATTCACGATATGGGATAACTTCTAGACTATTAAATATGTTGATCAAAGAAACTAGAATTCCATGAATTTTGTTATGCGATTACACATGTTTAATGGATTTTTACGAGAGACTTTTACATTTTGGGAATTAAGAATTGATAGTTTCTTGGTATTTTTAAAACATTAGTGAAAAATATTTCTTTGTCTTCTAATAGTTGATATTTTTTAAATAACCCATTGTAACTAAAATATTTTCAAAGAAAACATATATTGTTTTGGCTATCAATGATTTTGTTTATATAAGGTATGTGGAATTACATTCCTTCACATCTCACTCAAGTATATAATTTAAATTATTGTATATCCTTTTCTAAAATCAAAGTGTTAAGACTTTTTCATGTGGTCTAATTCATAATATAATTGTAAAAATCAACATTGATATATTTTATAGTTGTCATAAATAGTTTTCTTCATAATTGCATCAGAAATGTTTTGTAAGGTTATTCTAGAACTTTATGATTGTGTAATAGTGATTTTTGTATAAATTTACAATTTTTTGTTAATGGTTTGTCATATCTTCTTCTTGAAGTAGATAATGGTGTGCAAAATTTTAATTTTAGGGCTAGAAATCAAGTTTATGTATATTCTATAATGTAGAGGATGAACATGCTACAACCTTCTAATGCATGGAACAAACACCATGGAGAGAGTCTAATGGAATTGTTTTGGTGAAAACTATGTTAGTCAATGTTTCATAACATAATTATATCATAATTGTATCAATAAATTTCTAAACACGAGTCTTATTGAATAAGAAAATTTAAGAATGAATTTATGATCCAATGAAGTACTTTGGAACCACATATATTGGCCATGTTTTTACATGCATATAACAATATCAATTATAAATAAGATTCATATTGGATATGTTTTGTACAACTTTCTTGTACTAAACCACCCTTTGGCACTAGTTTATCTATAGGGGAATAAGATTTGGAAGGTTATGATATTGTATTATGAAAATAATATTCTTATATAATTATTGCTCAATTTTTAAAATTTTTGTTTCAATCATTAGGAATCAAGTGTTCTTGCTCCTAATGTTAATTGGGCTATTGAATTTAAGACTATTTGGTTACACCACAAAATATGTGAGATATCTTGATAATTTTAGACCCATTAATGGTGTATGATATTGAAACAACACATATTAGTAATGGATGTATCTTAGGAGTGTGAGGGATAAAAATTCCCATATAGCTCAATGTTATGAAAATCATAAGTGAGGAAAATATTTGATAACAAATCAATTGTTTGAAGGAAAAATACACGTCTTTCCATGATTTCTATAATTATATATGAAAAAATTCAAAAAGCTGCGTGTCTTGGAAATGAATATTTTATTTTATAGAAAATGAGTTCATAATGATGTTTTAAAGAAAGAGAAATATAAAATATTTTTTAAGAATAAAAAATCTTAAAGGGTTGGGGATGTCGGTATGTATTTATTTAAATAGTACATTAAAATATCTAGGTAATGAAAATATCTTTTAAAAGAGATGATTAAATAGTCAATCAATTTATATATACATGGTAAATTCTCCAAAGATTAGCCAATGAAGTTATACCTTTCATTTATGATTCACCAAGATATTATAGAAAATATTAGGGGTCAATTCTTAAAATTATCCTTGATTCAAATTTGTGCTAGTGGTCCAATTATCTAAAAAAGTGTAATAATTGAAATTGAATGGTACCTCAAACCAAATTTAGGGTAGTACATTCTTACATTTATCTCTCAAATTGTAATAATATTTTATATAATATAAATATGTGTAAAAAAATTATGTGTAATATTTGTATATTCTTGACTTATTTATTATAATGATCTATTTAAGCTGTTGGCTAGATTTTTGCATGGCTGAAAACCTGGCGGTCATGAGATAAATCTCCCTTATTTATTGATGAGGCTCCAGTATAAGATTTGTCAATTAAATATGCTAGTATCTATTTTGGGGTTTTACTTTAACCATGCAGCTCATGAACCATAGTTGTATAGTTTTGCAGCAAGTAAGCAGCTGTTAAAGAAAGGAAATATCTAATGAAGAAGGAAATAATATAAACATAGGAAAGAAAGAGGGAAGATGTGCAACCCAATCAATAGATTACAGAGTTGATTGCATGCACATAGACATAACCAATAGATATTAACACACAAAATTATAAGCAAAGGAAAGCTTTCAGATCTAGATCTAGAATAACACAAAGTTTATAAGTAGATCTAAGACAAAAAGCTAGAAACAAAATGCACCGTGACACAAAGTTCTCCGGAAATATGCTCCTTTCTATTCCTTTGCTTCAAATAGCTATCAGGGATTTCAGCACAAAGTCTGGAACACAAGAATGTTGCTTACAAATTCGATCCTTAACCCGAAGGTTCTTCCTCTACTTATAGAATGTAGAAGGGAAATTACAAATGAGAAACTCAACTGAACTACAACATAAACAAGAAGTAAAGATAACATCTAGAAATCACCCTCCTCTAATTCCTCTCCAAGTGACATGCATCCAAATCCATAGTCAAACTTATACACATATGTCACTTAACTTATAGAATCATTCCACATAACTTTAAAGTTTTACAATTACATTCGAGAATGTGGAAAATAGAAGAAGAAAGATTCACCGGGTGTAACATCTACATCTTCTTTTTGTTTTGATACTGAATGTACTTGTCAAACATGTAATTCAGCAACTTCCCATTGGTTTTAGCCATAACTTCTTTTTATGTCCTGAATTGTAGCAAGCCTTCGTTCAAAACCCCGATGCATGCTTCCACATCCTTCAAGCTAGGCCCTAACTTCTCAATATATGACTACGGTGTTACCGACACTACGAATGGAATCCATTGTGAAAGGCTTAACAACTCCATCAATTCTCTCTTATACTATCGGAAGAGATCCCTATAGGGAATCAAGCACTTTGCTAAGAATGGTCCTAATGTATGAAGAAACGTTCATGACCACTTCCTCATTGGTAAAAGCAATAACATTGTCTAGTAAAGATGATGCCATACTCTCAAGTTTCCACATCTTTTTAGCATGATTCTGAAGATCTCCAAGTGGAAAGATACTGCAAACTCAAGTTGTTTCCCCTTCTTAGCTCGATCCGTTGGGCATAACTTGTTCCGCAATCAACACCTCTCTCGGTAGCTTATTTATTTCGACCAAAGTACTCAGGTTACTCTCAACAACTATGTTCATATCTATCGTGCTCATCACCAGTTGCTTCAGCTGAACCGATGCATCTTTCATAACCTTTAGACGGGTTGGCACCTCTCCGAGTTGTACAGAAGCTTGGAAAATGATTAGACTCTTCCATTCATTGATAGCTTTAATCTAGTTACTTGCATCTTCCACTTCCTGCATAAGATGATCACTACCCTGATTTTGCATTGAAATTGGCTAAAGCGGAATATTTGGCAACTTTGGAAATAATCTCACACAACTGAGACACTCGCTTTTGAAGTTCAACTTTCTCTGCATTTTCTTTGTCAAGCCTAAGGAATAAAGCATCTATCAATGTCTGCATGTTTTTCTTTAATCCTTTTGTGGTGGCTTAACCTATGGGTACTCTGGTCATTGTTATATCTTCTATCGTGAGCTCATCCTTCTTCTTCCCTTGTCTTTGGGCTGACATCTCAGCAAAATTTTGCCCCAACTCCTCAATAATCAACCTTGAAGTCACCTTAGCAACTTTAGGTTTTCTTTCTTTTCTGCCCAAACTCAGGAGCAACTGCAAGTCATGTTCCTCTAAGTTGATCTCCTCTCTATCCTCTGGAACCAACTGTGAAGCCAACCATTCTGAGAAATTATTTCTCGGAGAATGAGAAGTTTCCGAGTGTACCACAATCTCGATGCTCGGTTCCTCATCATTTGAAACTACTACGTGTGTCGTGGCTACCATCCTCTGTATTTTCTAAATACAAAGCTCTTTCAAATTCTGCCATCTGTAGCTTCAGTGTTTCTTCGGGAAGAGGTCTTTGAGCGAAGTGGCTGAGGAGAAAATACGAATGTTTCCATATTCAACGGAGGAATGAAAATATCTTGCTAAGGTGCAATGATTGGTGAAGTACTTGATGCTTTGGAGAAGTCGGAACTAAGACCATAGCAGTAGAAGTGATCTTCTCCCTTGAATGAGAATTTTTGTGCACTTTAATCTTTTCAGGCCTTCTGTTGCTTTCTCCCTCGTGCTTCCTTTTGAGGGAATATCATGTGCTGAGGTTACCTATGATCCGATTCATTAATGCTTCATCAAGGCAATATCCCTTTGTCAGCAACCAGTTTGAAGTATTGACCAAAACGGCAGCAGACCTTTCCTCGATTGTATGGCAACCACCTATGCTTTCCTAAAGTACAATTCTATCTCCCCCCATATGATGGTATGCATTAAGTAACACAGGCCCATCATCTTTAAGATCCGTAGGTATCCGTGCTAATCCAAAGTCAAACACTTACCGCATTGATAACTTTGTTGAAATCTTTCTTTCTAACCGTACTAAATTCTACACTTCATCGAGAAATCTTCCATTGAAGACACATGCACATACTCACGGGAGATTGTCTTCCTTGCCACCCCATATGGCTCAAAATTGAGCCGTTCTAGGAAGAATTCTTGCTCGTAGTTAGAGAACATCTCTACTTTAATTCCTCGGGCTTTATGAATGCTCTGGTAGTTGTAATAGCCCACTGTGATCAAGAAGAATCCTGTAGACTTGTGTCATTTCAAATGTAGGTCATGCATCTCCACAAGTTGTCTACTCAACTCCATGATGACCAATCTGTCACTCAGATATCTGGGCAACTTGACTAGATCTCTTGAAAATATAGTGACCCTGATGTATATAAATTTTGCAAACTAGATGAAGATACTGTCAATCCTGGACACAACTTCCCAAGCTTCCTTACTCATCCTATTGGCCATTAGATCTTCATTCATTTCGCAAATGAATCCATAGAAGAATCCATCGTTGACCACCTTGTAATATTTATTGCATGCGAGCACAACAAGCTACGGATAGAACTCAAAAATAGGATCCTTGGAGAGCACACCATGTCTATCCATCTTGGAGAAGATACCCTGTGAAGCTGATGCATATACCAAATACGAAGTCATTTTGAAGCTATAAATCCGACTCACATTCTGGAGCTGCTCACCGATGTTTTCACTAATGATTTTCGACCAATTGATTATAGAATCTAGTTTGTTGATTTCAATGTTCCTGATGAAGGCATACATCCATGAGCGGAAATTGTGAGCGTTAGCTTCGCCATTTATCTGCATAACAGTTTGGTAATCTCATCCACCCCCTGTACCAAATTGGATCGTGGAAGAGTTATTGAGAACTTGGATGGAGATCTAGGCTTCTTCATGTATCTACTGTTCATTATGCCCACACAGTCAACTTTATGTTTTTCCCATCTATTGTCGCATCCGATTATATGCTAATAGTAGTCACCACTGTTGTGTTGGAATCTTCAAACAATAATTGATGAATTGTGCATCTAGCGGATTATTGTCTTCCCTGCAAAGCATCTCGGACTAATCTAGATAGTGGGTGGTAAGACCTAGCACACTCCATGACAAATTCTAGCAACTGAGCTATGAATGGGAATGTTGAAGCTTGAATGATTCCATTGCTTTTGACTGCACGCATGAGAGAAGTCTTTCTAGCTCTGGATCTGTCAATCAATTCAAAAAGAGGTTCTGGACCTAGATACGTATCTCGATGTCGATAAACTTTGGAAGTAATGCATGATTTTCTTTGAGATTTCTCTTTCATCTTGCTTTTCCATGGTCGAATCTGTCTTTGTCTAAGCGACTCTTTTTCTCTTTATTGGTAGAATTCTTCATAACGGTGCGAGATCTGGAGACTTCTTGATTCGAAGGATATATTTAATGTATCGACATTGATTTAAGCTCCCTTTCAATTATAAAATCACTGTAATGAATTCCTACAATTAATTGATTTGAAGACGCGTCAACCAAAACATGAACACTTGATTTTAATCATAAAAATCTGCATATATAAAGTCTGCTGCCCCAAAATTTGAGGTTTTGTTTGCATGCAAAACAAGCATGAATTTTGTCAACTTCACTTGAGCACTTGTACCACTATGCAGACAATTAATCAGACTCAAATCAAGCTCCTTCAAACCTAAGCGCCAAACTTTGAAGCTTTCCCGGGCAATGAAAACACCTTCCTCTGAGCAAAATTCCTCCTTCTTTGGGCGCCAAAATTGCTTGGCTGCACTTCCTTGCTAAATAATCAATTACTTCATTAATATGGCAGCCCATGTTTATATAACCTTCATCATTCTATAATTAATTATTGCCTCTCCTATTCCGACAATTAATTAATTAATTAACATGCTTTTCTCTTCAATTTGGGCGCCTATTTTGTGCATGCTCATGGCTGCCATTAAATAAATTAAATTTATTTAATTTTAGCTTTCTACTTCCAGTCCACTTTGACTTCACAGTGTGCTTTGACCTCATGCGCCAAAAATAAGAATTAATTCCATCAATAAATACTTTAAAAAGTATTATTCCTCCTCTAGGTGGGTCGCACTTTTTTGCATGAGAGAGGGCTGCATTAAATAAATTAAATTTATTTAATTTTAGAATTCTATTTCCAATTTCCTTTATCCTCTTCTCCTGTGTTGACTTTTCCTCATGCTTGGGTGCCAAATTTGGAAATAGAAACAATTAATAAATGCATTTAAAGCTTACCTTCTATTCCAAAAGGGGTCGCACTTTTTGACATGGCTAATTTCTATTTTTAAAAGTCAATTTCCAATGGGATTATTCACCCTGCACTACAGCTCCAAAAATTCCATGATCCACTTAAGTTGTTTTACTTTCATAATGGGATTAATTACCCTGCAAGACAGGTAAGAAATTCCCATCAATGACTTAAGTGTTTTTCTTTTATTTCACAATGGGAATTTTCACCTTGCAAGGCAGATAAGAAATTTCCGCCTTCCTGCTGCCTCTAATTTTACCATTATGACTTAAGTGACTTTTCTTCCATGGGAAAAAGTACCTGCTTGTGTACAAAATTCCCACTAACTGCTCTTGCTACCAAAATCCCATGATTCACTTAAAACCTTCCTTTCCCAAAAATGCGACCTGCCCAGAAGAGGCCTTTTCTGTGCATGACTTCGTCTTTTTAGAGAGAACCAGACTTCCTATGGAAAATTCCTTCTGGCATGACATCCATAGATGATCTCCAGATACTCCGAGCAAGAAAACAAACTAAACCGGCAAAGGAATTGACCTAGAGAAATTTCACAGAAAACAAAACGAGAAAAATACCAAAAATGCAAAACATTGCCAGAAGTCACAAATAAAGCCCCTGGTATATGGGAATATTGACATGTAAAACCTCAACAGGGTTAAACTGGAGCACAATTTACCTCAAACAGGCTTAAAATAATTAAATAAAAATTTCTCGCAGGTAAACCCTAGCGACAAAATATAACGAGTTTGGGCATCTGGGTATTTGGCGAAATTGGCTTATATGACTCTAGGAATATCGACACAAAAGCAGACACTTTACGCACAAAACAACCCATTATTTTAAAAGTACAATTTTTTTTTACATAGGGTAGTCTCAGATTTCAGGGTGAAATCTGGGGACACCATTAACAAAAAACAAGACATTATTGAATGATTTACAATTTTCTAATACAACCTAATTTTTTTACACTTATAAACTAAATTATTGTAAAATGAAAAATAGGTCTATGTTCCTAATTCTTTATTTATATTATATAGTATAATCTAGAATAACATAATAGCAAATCATACACTCCTCGATAACATAAGGATATTAAATTGCACAATACGCTACATATATAAGAGTAAAAATATAATTACGTTTTAGGGTTTGTAAATCATTCATTATGCTCTACACTTATACTATGTGATAATGAGATGAAACTAATAGGGGAGTGTGTGCGAGATTTTTTTTCATGATTTTTAAAGAAAAATAGGAATCGGAATTGATTTAGGATAGTGTTATGGAAAGTAATAGGTTCACGAATAAACCTTTTGAGGGAGTTATGAATGTGTCTTCTAGGGATATAAGATGTAATGTAATGTTGGATCCTCTTGGCATGTGTAATTGGATTTATTTGGTGTGTCTCGATTATTTACATTATGACAATTTTGTACGTATACATGTATTATATTTTCTTATTGACCTAAAACAAAGTTAGTCATCATTTGTGTTGGAATGACCTCCCCACACCCCTGTTGATGTGATAAGCATTGTACTGTGCACCATTACTCTAAAGAGGGATAAAACCACACATATTCTTCCCAATCCTATGATTGGGTGGAGATTAATACATAATGTAAATAATATGGAACCATCAATTCAAACCTCAACACTTTGCAATTGATACTTGACATAAATTTTGAGTACTAACACAAATGAAAATTGACTAGAAAAACTTGACGCATTATTGAGACTCAAACCGACTCTACTAATTGACCCTTATTTTGAAATTTGATTAGTTCAAATTTGACACTTCTAACATCGACTATTTTTTAAAAAATAAGACACTTTTAATGAGAAAACAAAATGATGATTTCTAAAATAAATTCTACACAAATCGAAGTTATTGATTTTGATAATTTGTTTAGATTTTTTTACTTAAATTTAATTACATGCACCCTAAACTCAATGACACTCAAACCAATTTAACATATACAATTTACATGACTCACTATGATCCAAATGAACTCTCAGAGAAATACTAATCTCAAAAATATAAATACCAATACATGTGAACAGTCAAAGAAGGTTTTGTAGAAAGTTTATTTTTAAAAATTCTTGAAATCTATTTTTACCAGGTTTTGACAGATTTGTCATTTTACATTTTTTAAGGGTCTTCAAAGAGTTCATGGGATTCAGATTGTATGACAATGCCTAATGAGCGCCGTTGATACTTGTACTTTAATTATATTATATTTTTCGAGTCCAGGCGGTGTCTATGGTATTTTGCAACAAAGGTAATAATCAGAATTGTTCTCGGTACTTACTTAATAATTGAATATTATACGAACTGCAATGAGGAAAAATGTACTATGTTGGAAGTAAAAGAATATTAAAGACATAATTAAAGGTATGGAAAAAAATTAATGCTAGAATTTAAATGAATGTGAAATGACAGAAAGGAAATAATAGTGAACTTTCCCTTTTCGTTAGGGAGGAGTTGCCCTTGCCCCTTCCCTTTAATTAGGTTCAGCGTTGAAAGCTACGCAACAAATTTTTCCCCCGAATCTACAATTTTATTGAATTGAAAGAACTATTTTTACAATAATCAACTAACTGAACCAAACTTTGAATCTTAATAAATTATCTCTTTTATACCATATCACTCTTAGTCCCTCTAGGAGAGAACTAGTTTATTCGAAATTAATAACATCTACTTAACTGAACAATGCTGAAAACGATGACTAACTATTTTAATAATTACATTTGTGGAACGATTAATCTATGCAGTGTTCGAATTGAACTAATATTGTTAATTGCAGATGAGGCCCGTAATTGAATCCTTTGAGAGAGTCAATTGGTGTTGGAAGATATTGTGGATCCCGAATTGATTGCGAGGGGAATCGTGGTGATCATAAATCCATAAGTGGTTGTTTAAATCACATTTCCAAGAAATTGAAGTTGAACTTCAAGTTTCGGATCTCACAATCTACATGAAGGTAGGTTGAGATAGTAGCACACATTTCATGCTCATGTCATTATTTTAACTGATGTCCCAATTGTATCAACTCATAGTTCAGCCATAAAGAGCTATTCCTCTCCTTTGCACAAGTTCCTTATCTCAAGGAAGTTTGAATTAATGATCTGGATGAGTCCTGTGCTCCATGGTGAGTGTTGTGCGATGCAAAGGTGAGTCCTACACCAGTGCACCAACAAGTCATGCACTAGTCTACAATTAACTCATGTGATGACTCAATACATGCTTCTCCAAATATATTGTTAACACTCATAAAAGAGTTCATTTAAGCCATATTTGAAGAAATAATAACAAGATAAAAATAACAAGAATATGCACAACATTTCCTTCCAAAACTTAGTAAGTATTAATTATAAACCGCCAATATTATACATCGTGCAACCTGATATGAAAATAATACAGGGTTTCACATGGATTTAAACATGACAAAATAGGGTTCCATCACCCCCACAATTAATACTTGGCAGATCCTCCTGCTACCTATTCAATTATTCCACTATCTTTGAACAATTATACTCATTGAAAAATGTTTGCCAAGTTTTGTCCAATTCAATGTTAGAGAATCCAAAGAACTTAGTGACTGAATTTCTCTAGGTGGTATAATTGTCCTCCGGTTGATTAGATGTTGAATTGCAGTGTGGTACTAGTACAATGACTAAAGGAGGTCTATACCTCATCCCAATACATTGTTCTTACATTTCTAGAATGATTTTGTAGAGATCGTTCGCCCTTTTAAGTGACCAAAAGAGGTTAGTGGGTGAAACTACCTTCTTTTTCTTGTAATGTTAACGAGGAGTTGATACCTCACCTAATAGGAAAGGAAATTGAAATTAAAAATTGGGAGTGCTTGCTCCCTGAAATTCATCACACAAGTTCTAAGAATATATTTCTTCATGTCCACCAACCGTAAATAGTATACTTGAGACTGAAATATGTTGAAAAACTGAATGGGGGTAGGAAGATCATGCCTCATTAAGAGGCCTATATTAGATTCTTCTTGAACAAATGTTTCCATTTTTTCCTCCATTCAGATTGGTGTCTTAGAGTAGAGATAAATTCCCACAACTGCACTTCACCCACATAAAGATTTATGGGAATCTCAATCTTCTTAGGAAGAAGAAACTTGTGAACATAAAATTCACAGAGTAAATTATTTTCAACATCACTTCCGATGTGTATGCACCAATTAATTTCTGTCATCATCAAAATCTATATCTTGCATAGCACAAGCTCTAGAGATATTCCATTTGAGAAATTGCTCCTTCAAAAATAATGCATAAAAATTATACATGAGCCTACATGAAAGAACTTGATCATATAATCGACAGAAAGTAAAAAAATTATCTTTGAATAGTTTGTTTTCTTCCTTCAAAGAATTATTCTCATCAGCAACTACTCGAGCCTATAACATTCTTCCATCCATTTAACCATTCCCTTCAAGATAATAATTTGAGGGAAAACAAAGTCTGTCTAAGTTGTTTGCTCTTCAGTGACCACATGCTTTGTTTCCTGCCTATTTTCTTACAAAACTACAAGGGATGCATTGACATCTGTCTTGGATTGATCAAGGAGTGGATTTTTTTTTCTTTTTCTTCCATGACATGTTAGAGTTGAAGAGTTGTCTCTTATTGCTTCTCTACAATTTGATGTAACTATTGGATCTTCTAATTTTTATCAGCCTCCAACTAGGAGAAACTGGACTCTTTAGCTTTAAGGAGGAGCTAGAGATGCATAATTATCTCCTAAGCTAATTGTATCTTAAACTAAAATTTAGAAAAGGAAAATACTTGTGGTATTATGGTGTCATAGTCAGGGGAGAAATAGGTTCTCCTTCCATCATAGGTGTTTTACCTTTGTCTACCATAGCTTAACTTGTAGCAATGGTAGGGGTGTGCTAAAATTCCTTCTTAGTAACAGGAATAGAGGGTGACATAGATTGAGGGGGAGACATGGGTGGTGTCTTGAGTAGGGTTTGCATAATGGTCGCTGCTTCTTGTTCTTCCTGAGAAGGAACAATTTCAGTTGGTGTTTCATTGAGAACTTGAGCATTCCTAGAGGTCCTAGGGTGTTTCTTAGGTCTTTCTAAAGTGGAGGGATATTCTCAGGACCAATTCAGACTCTAGGGCACACTTCTTTTGGAATTTCAACCATTTCTTAGGGTCATGCCTCTTCCTAACAAACTGATGTTTGCAAATCAAATGAATTAGGCCCTAGAATTTTAGGTAAAAGGTACCCCAACGAAATTTATCATTGGTGAGTAATTTTGAGTCATACAAAAATTGAGGAAAATTTATTTTGTGTTGGGGTTTAATTTGGCCATGGCAAAGGTGTATCAGAATTCTCAACACAGGTCCCAAAATGATCTCATATTGTCCTTCACATGTGAAATATTTTATTACCCATTTAGAAACTTCTACCCAAGGTTCAGGGAGAGTGTTTCTTTTTATAAATTTTCCTTTCCCCTTGTTTTCCACCTCTAATTTCAATTTTTCCTTTTAACCAATCTGAAAACCTTTTAATAATTCGAATATAATGTCATATTCTTGGTTGCTTAACTTTTGCCTATGGTATCCCATAAAGATGACTAATTACAGTGGGATTGAATGGGATTTTATTACCTTGTATAATAGAGCACCCTTCCTCCATGTTTTTAGCGAACTCTTATGTCATTTTTGTATTGAATTCCTCATAAGCAAGTAGCAAATCAAACTATCTCGCCTTTTCAAATATTGATCAACCTTGAATCAGACAATAGTTCTACTGAATTGGCTGGTTCATTCCTTATTCTAGGCCCCATGACTGGTTTGTAGAGCAGGTAAGTGAAGAATAAAGGGGTAAAATACTAGAAATAATATGTTTACAGAGATGGGAATAGGCATAAGAATGAAATGGGTAGCAATGCAGGAGTGTAAGAGTGGAATTAGGAAAGTGACAGGGGAGATGAAATGGTTATAAATAAAACAACACCAATTGGGAAAGGTTTTAAAAATCCCAAGGTGATAATGGTAGTTACTAGGTACATGTGATGATTATTATGGAGGTGGATGATGGATTTGTGGGGATTTGTGAAGCATGGGAATTTTCACGAGTATAATAATGAGCGGTTTATAAATTAAAAAAATTCAACATTTAAGAGGGGAATAATCGTGCATACCTCATTAAATTCACTTGTCACATTGTTGGCCACCATCTCAATGTTGATTTGATCCTCCATGCACACGTTGTCTTTCATTTACTACCCACATGATCTAGGGGTGGTGACCGTCATTGTTGGTTTTCAACCATCTAAATTATATATATATATATATATATATATATATATATATATATATATATATATATATATATATATATATATATATAGAAGTAGTGGTTGTCATTCTTTGGTTTTCATCCAATGCCTCAGAGGATGATGACCACCATTTCTAGTTTTCAATCATCTCCTCTTTATTTATTTTGAAAAATAGATCAGTTATGAATTGTGTTGGAAAAAGATACTTTGTCCAAACAATTTAGAGCTAAATATTCTTGAAGTTCCTTCTGAAATTCTTCTCTGGATGTTGGTTTATGGTATAGCCTCAATCTATGCCCATTAACTAACATTAATTTATTCTCACCATTAATTGGAATTAGTTGGAATGTCCCATTGTTGAATACTTGTTCAATTTGATATGGGCCCATCTACCTTATCTTTAGCTTCCTTTTAAATCCTTGTATTTTGAATCAAATAATAGAACCTAATCCCATTCTTGGAATTTTCTTTGCTTAATGTGTTTTTCATGCCATATCCCTCTGATGTTGGATGATTTCAGTCTAATGCAATGCTTGAAGTCTCATCTCATCCAACTCATTTAGTTAAACAATCCTTGTTTGTTTTGCCTCTGATAATTCAATTCCCACCCATGCAATTGTTCTTAAAGTTTGTATCTCAAAATCTATGGGAAGAATGAGATTTTTTCCATAAACCAACTCATAAGGAGTAAATCTTGTGGTTGTTTTCCAAGTAGTATTGTAGGCCCATACTACTTCAGGAAGTTTTTGAACCCAATTTTTCCTTGAGATATCCACTATTTTTGTTAGGATATTCTCCAATTCTCTATTAGTAACCTCCACTTGACCATTGGAATGTGGATGGTATGGTGATGAATTCTTATGCTTTAATTGGTATGTTTCCACAAAGGAACTGATTACACCTAACATAAATTGTGGTCCTTGATATGAAACAATGGATCTTGGTGCTCCAAATCTCTGAAAGATATGCTCATATAATAAATATGCAACTTTCTCATCTCTTGCATATTGTAGTGCTTGCACTTCAGCCCATTTAGTGACATAGTCTGTACAAACCAGAATGTATTCCTTCCCTTGAGAAGTTAGGTCAATTGGTCAATGAAATCTAATCCCCACTTCTCAAATGGTTCTAAGAAAACTTGAGGTTGGAGTGGAATCTCAGATGTAAATGTTGGTTTCCCCATCCTTTGGCATTGATCACATCTCCACACATACTTTTTGACATCCTTAAACAAGGAAGGCCAATAGTAACCAACTCCTAGAACTTTGTGAATGGTCCTTTGAACTAAATAATGTCCTCTTGATGGCTCATCATGACATGTTCTCAGTATGTCAAATACTTCATCTTCAACTACACACCTACGTAAAACATGGTTAGGTCCACATTTAAAAAGAATTCCATTTAACCATGTATACATCACACTTTGTTTAATTAATTACTTTCTTTGCTTTTGTGTGAAAAAGGTTGGGAACTTCCTTGTAGCCAAGTAATTATCCATATCTGCATACCAAGGAGAGGTAGTAGAAATTGCAAACAAATGTTCATCTGGAAAATCATCATTGACCTACTCTTCTTCTTCTAAAGTGGTAAGTCTTGAAAGAAAATCAGCTACCACATTTTATTTTCCTAGCTTGTCAATTATTTTAATATTAAATTCCTATGCAATAATAACAACCACCTTATAATCCTACCATGCACTAAAGGTTTGTTCATTAGATACTTGATAGTAGAGTGGTCAGTGTGAACAATCACTTCATATCCTATAATATAATGGTGAAACTTGTTGATTGCATATAAAACTGCAAGAAATTCCTTCTCCATGGTGGTGTAATTTCTTTTAGTAGGGGAGATGTTTTTACTGATGTAATAAATAACATACATATGATCTCCTTCCTTTTGTTGTCAAAGGAAAACCGCTCATTGCTTTGTTAGAAGTGTCTATTTGTATATAGAAGGGAAGCTTCTAATTTGGGCCTCTCAATATTGGTGTGTTTATCAATTTATCTTTGATAACATCAAAATATTGTTGGCATGCTTCTATCCATTCAAATTCAGAATCTTTAGTTAGGAGAGAAAATAATGGAGAAGTTATCTTGCTAAAGTCTGAAATAAACCTTCTATAGTAACCGACATGGCCAAGAAATCTTCTTACCTCTGTTTGGTTTGTGGGAGATGGAGTTTTACAATGATACTGACCTTGTCTAGGTCTACCTTGATTCCTTTAGCTAAAACATGATGGCCTAGAACTATCCCTTGTTCCATCATAAATAAACATTTTTCATGGTTCAAGGATAATTGATGTTTTCACACCGAGCAAGGACTTTGTCTAGATTGTCAACTGCCTCTTGGAATGTTTCTCCATAAATTGTGAAGTCATCCATGTAAATCTCTACACAGTCATGGGTGAGATCAAAAAAAATTGCCAACATGGCTCTTTGAAAAGTGGTAGGAGAATTACATAAACCAAAAGGTAACACCCTGTAAGAAAATGTTCCCTAAGGGCATGTAATTTTTTTTTTTCTTAATCCTCTGGTGCTACTATTATTTGATTGTACCCATTGAACCCATCAAGGAATGAAAAGTACCTTTTTCTAGATAAATTGTCTAAAACTTGATCAATAAAAGGTAATGGAAAATAATCCCTATGAGTTGCCTTATTTAATTCCCTATAATCCACACAAACTCTCCATTTCTTGTTATTTTTAGGAACTATAACTAATGGAGAAACCCACTGGCTATCTGAGATTAGATAAATGAATCCTACCCTAAGAATTTTTTAAATTTTAGTTTTTACAATGTCTCTTAAGGTAGGGTTTATCCTTATTTGAGGTTGTCTGACTAGTCTAGAATCAGTAGTATAGATATGGTGTGTACAAATACTAGGATGAATACCCTTCATGTTGTTATATTCCTAAGAAAAAGCTTGAGGATGAGAGTATAAGAGTTTAAACAAGGTATTCTCTTCCTGACTAGTCAACCAACTATTTTCGACAATGTTTTCCTTGGGAAAATAGGTAGTTGTTTGGTATCTAGATGAAGAGAATCTACAACAAGGTACTCTCTTAGTAATGCATTCAACAGACACCTATGTGGAAGTAATCTATGAACAACAATGATGTTTTGAAAGATGGACTCGATCAAATCTATATTCCATGCAAAAGGGTAGATGATAGGCTAGTTGTTTTCATCCATAAAATCATCTCTTATTTCAATTAGTTACGGCGCAGACTCGGGTGCATGACTTATATTGTGTCTAGTGTAGGACTCATGGTCACCATACTGAATTTTATGTGATTTTTCTTGAATTATGACCATGGCTAGAGAAGAGATGATGTCCTTTGATTCATCTGAATTATCCTTACACCATTGTTTATCTTCTATAGCAAAAGGTTTTGCGGTAGGGTAAATTGATAGCTTTTTGGAATCATGACCATTGGTAATCACCATATTCCTTGTTCTGCAATCAATGAGGGTGGTAGCATTTGCTAGCTAAGGGTGTCCTAGGATTAGAGGGTATCTAATATTCCTATTCTTTATTTTTATAATCATGAAGTCTACCAAATAATCCCATGATTCAATGGTAATGGTGACATATTCTATAATTCCCTTTGGCTTATTTACATAATGATCTTCCATTTGTAAGACTATGGAGGTTGATTGTGGTTTAGGAAGTGAAAGTGTGGACAAGGTATTTGTGGTCATAACATTGATAACAACTCCTAGGTCAATTAGGACATTAGGAATCTAGACATCTCCTATGCAAACTGTAACAATAGGACTTCCAAGGTCTCCGTATTTAGGAGGGGTCATATTCCCTTCCAGAATACTAGTAAGTTTCCCATCAACATGGATGGTTTTAGGTTGATTCTTTCTTCTTCCCGGAGTCTTAAAACAAATCTCTTTGATGGTTTTATTTAATTTAGGAATTTCCTTAAGATCTTACAACAAGGGAATCCCAATAGTTAATTTCCTCATTCCTTGAATTAATTCCTGGTTGTCCAGTGACTAAAGTGTTGTGTTTTTTAAATATTTTGGATGGGAAAGGAATATCAACGTTTGGTTACGTCGTTTCTTCAGCAATAGGACTAGGCTGTGTTTCTTCGGATTTTCTATGTCATTGGGGATTTTTCTTATGACATGAAATGAAGTTTTGAGGTAACCTTCCATGAATGCAATAAGATATTCTTGTAATCCACAAAGTTTACTATGGGATTTTTATTTGATTCCATAGTGTACGTTGGGTTACCGTCGGGGATTTTTTAGTGGCAAATATTCGTAATATGATGAAAATTCCATTTTAGGAAAATTTGAAACGGTGATTTTTTCGAAATAGGTCAGTGTCCTGTTTGCCTAAAATTTATAGTATAATTTTTTTAGGGAATTAAACCCTTTACCCTTGAAAAAAACTCCTATATAAACTTAGGTAATTCACTAGATAGTATACTAGTAACTTACTACTATCTTACTGAGGTATTGGCATATCAAGTACCGTGAACTTGTGAACTCGAAGCACTGTACATAGTTCGATCACATTTGCATTTGTGCAATAAGCCTAAACCACCGATGAGCGAAAAGTGATATTCACCAGAAGAGCGACAAGGGCTATTTGTTGACGTATGAAAAGGGTTATTTATTGATGCGTGACAAGGTTATTTTGTTGACGCACGACAAGGTTATTTTGTTGACATGCGACAAGGTTATTACGCTTGACGCATGACAAGGTTATTATGTTGATGTGCAACAAGGTTATTTCACTAACGCGCAACGAGAGTTAGGTTATTGATGCTAAACGGTATTATTAATGCATGATAGAGTGTTTAGTGACGCATGAAAAAGGTTTAAGTTTTTGTTCGAACAATGGAAGTTGTTAGTGCTCAGAAGACCCAAAAAGTAACAAAAAAATCTCACACTTCCTTATTCAAGTATTTTGGAAACTATGCTGCTATAGATACCGCAACCACCAACACCCATACAACAACCACTAGAATCAATCAGAGTACATACTTTGTGGAAGGTATTATTAAATTGGACATGCATTTTGTATAGTATCAACTAAATGACACCTATGATGATACCGTGTCAGAGCTTGAAGATATTCCTGTTGAGATGTCAGAGCTTGAAGATATTCTTGTTGAGGTGCAACTAGGAGTGTATCAAGATATCTCAAATATAAATACTCAAAGCAAAATGAAACACAAAAATAAAATGCAAATTCTAGTTCACAAAAGAGGAAACCAGATGATTGTGATATTCCTCGAAATTCTGCTTGTAAAAGTAAAACAGTAAAAACGAACAAAAATATGTGGACACTTGGGAGGACATACAAGTTCGAGTGGGCTGCCAAATTTCCTTTTATCGAACTTGTATAACTAGCTAATTCAAAAGATATCCCATCTTAGTGTACATGTACAATATGTACACGAAATTAGAAAAAACAAAAATGCAATGAAGCTAGACACGGTTGAAAAACACCGTGGAAAACAATATTTGACTGTAATGGGGGAGGATGGCCAGAAAATAAAAACCTACATGTGGAAAACAAAAAAATAATGCATGCATGTTAAATACGCACAAAGTATGAAGCATAAGCAGAAAATATGTAGACATCTCATGGAAAAGGGTGGAACAATCACATCACAAATTGGTAAGATGAATCAATCAAATTTACATGCTAAAATCATACAGTTCTCTACTTTATTCCACATCCTTAAGAAAGGAAGACTGATTTTATATTTCCTTTATTTTAAAGTTTTGTATCAATATAATGGAATGCATAATGTTCCTCGGTCTCATTGGTCAGACAATAGTGCATGGGAAATGGCTAAATGCCTTGCAATGATAGAGAAGGAAGATTTGAAAGAGAGTGTAAAAAATGCAAAGTTTATCTCTATCAATTGATGAAGTGACATCAGTTAACAACACCGCATGGGTATGTATCCACGTTTATACTTTAAAAATCATATAAGAACACCGCATCTGTTGGGTGTTATGAAAATGGTTGAAAATTGCAATGCCGAAAAACCTACATAAAATAGTTGTTTCTCATTTGAAATATATTGCTAACATGAATGATTATGAAATTGCTATGACTTTGGTATACGTTGGGGCAGATGGTGCATCAGTCATGCAGGGTCATCAAACTAGGTTTTGTGTTTGATTAAAAACAACAATGAACCCTTATATGTTAGCAATTCACTGTATTTCTCACATAATGAATTTAGCATATAAAATGGTTAGCAACTATGAAAATGTTGCTAAAGTAGAAGACCTTATTAGAGAATTACATGCCTATATGGAAAACAACCCAAAGCGATTTCTTGAGTTTCAAAAATTGCAATTAGAATTACAGATGGCAAAAACTTCTTAAGGATGTTGAGACAAGGTGGATTTCTTTGTATGAGTCTTGCATGCAGAATTCATGAGGAGTATCCATCATTGGTTGGTTTCATGCAAAAATATCGTCATGATGTTGACAGGGCAAGGGACTTGTTGTTTCATTTAACTAATTTGAAACATTGCTTACATTGGTTGGAATTCTTCCAATGTTGAAGGAGATCAATACATTGATGAAGCATGCACAAGAGAGATTAATCTATATTGTTGATTTTATATGGATGAGAAAAATGGTATGTCAAAGTCTTGATGTCTTGTACACTTCCCAAGATAGTTTTGATACACCTGTTTTTGATAACTAGAAATTTTTATTAGATCTTAAGAATCCCAATAATTATTTGAGATTTAATATCCATGATCACCTTTGTATCAATGTTAATGGGAGAGAGATACCACTGCACATTTTGTAAAAATGTCAAGATATTATAGGATCGAAAAGAGAATAAGTTCCTATGACACGTAATCTGTTTGATTCTATTACAATTGAAACAAGAATAAAACTTAGAAAAATTACATAATCCTTATCATCATAAATTAGAGAATGTTTCAGCAAAGATAAAATTCTTGAAGCAATGGGTGTGATGAATCCAAATTTTTGGAATACTTGAAGGTGCTCGTGCAGAGTTTGTAAGTAAGATTTTCCATAAATCCATGGGTACAATAATGGATCATTTCACCAAGACGTCAGAGGTCAAGGGTATCAAAATCAAAGGTATACTGAATATTGATTTAATAAAGTCTCAATCAACTAATTTTGCAATGACAATGAGGACCTAGTATAAATTATTAGACAAACCTTTTGAGAGTGGTGCTATTACAAGGCTCTGGCAAAAAATCTACCAAAGTAGTGTGTTACAGGAAGACATCAATGAATATTTTTTATTATATGAGTTGTGCCAAACAATGATTTTGGGATTTGTGGAGGATGAAAGGGTTTTCAGTGCTTTATCTTTTATAAAATCAAAACTGAGAAACATGTTGGATAAAAATCTCAAAAGTTGCATGAGGTGTTATGTTTCTTGCTACTCCTTGGAAACATTTCCTTTTGACAGAGAAATTGTGCATTGGAATTCCCTTGCTAAAAGAAGAGGTGTAAATAATATAGCTACAAGTACAAATGTTCTCAATGATGAGACTGGAATTGGTGCGTCATCAAACTCTGCAGATGTGAATATCGACTATGAAGAAGCTATTGAAAATGGATTGTTTCAACTTTAAATAGGTATCACCTTGACCTTACTTTTATTGTTTGTCACCTTACATTTTAACTATTTTTATTTATTCAATTTCATATTAATAGATTTGAATATAATATTTTATAGTTAGACGTAACACAATTGTAATTCTACAGATGCAAATATTGACTATGAGGAGGCTTTTTAACATTTTTGTTTCAGCTCTAGTTATCATTGAAGATGTTACATGTATATATATTTACATTTATTTAAATACAATTATTTATAAAAAATCTATTTTATTTAATTGGTATTTTGGATTTTTCAAACTGCTTTGATGTTGTGTTTGTGACATGCATTTTTCGAATACTAATTTGCAAGGCCTTCAAAGTTTAGATCTACATATTCTG
This sequence comes from Taxus wallichiana var. yunnanensis, assembly GCA_018340775.1. Classification (NCBI taxonomy): domain Eukaryota; kingdom Viridiplantae; phylum Streptophyta; class Pinopsida; order Cupressales; family Taxaceae; genus Taxus; species Taxus wallichiana. The sequence goes on along the minus strand of CM031242.1, from coordinate 561,482,105 downwards.
CCACTCTTAGTCTCTTCCTAGAATTTCAATTGATCTGCTCTAGTCGTCATCGACTAGGCACTACATTCTTGACACTTGTGTCATTGTCAACATGCACAAGGTTCTCATTTTCTTTAATTTTCTTTAATCTTTTTGTTTCTTCCTTCATCTTCTCAATCAATATTTCATCTTTTCTTTATCGAAAACATGGGTTGACATCCATCCGAGGAAGCTCTCACTTCTCGGGACTGACATTGTTAGGAAACTCACCCATCTATATACTAATCCATTTTTGTGTTGAGTTCTTTGGATTCGAAGGTCATCTAGCTTGCTGTGAAGGATGATTTCTCATTTTCCTTCCATATGCTTTGTCACCCATCTAGAAGACAAGAGGTACCTTAAACCCTATCATAGTTGGAGTTTTAACAATCATGTTTAATTTATTTTGGTATTTGCAAAATTCTTTGATGTAGTATTTGAGGCATGCATATTTGGAATACTATTTTTTAAATATTGTAATTAGATGTAAATAACTAAACTTTCAACATTAAAGCAAATGCATTCCATGAGATTCGAGAAGAAACTGAAACATGCAATTAGAGGTAACATGAAGAAACTTATTACAAAGGTAATGTGAAGAAACATGTATAGAGTTCAAATTTTACAAGTAGAGAGATGAAGAGAATCATTACATGAAATATTGAATGTACTCAGGTCATGTGAAATCATAAATGAGTGCGTCAAATTACATGTAAAAATTGATATTCCCAAAAACATCACATTTACAAGTAAAGAGAAGAATATTTTGAGAAGGTTTAAATGTGAAGAAACCTAATACATATTTCAAATTTTACGAGATAGAAGAAGATTTTGGAAGGTCTAAATGTGAAGAAAACGATCTGAGCTCAAATTTTATAAGTAGAGAGAAGAATATTTTATTGTATTAAGATGTCACTATCATACCACATTCTAAATTTTCTTAAAACATAATCGTTTAAATCCATTATCATCATCCATGATCGTGCTAGCAACTACATCTATGTCCAAATACAATTCATCATCATCCATATCTACTCTAATGTCATCATCCACATCTAATGTCATCATCATTACAAGTAGAGAGAAGAATTTTTTTGTATTAACTGGAAGAGAAAAATACTAATTCGAATGTTTAAATCAATTATCATCATCCATGAATCATGATTATCATCTATCACTATTATATTCATAACCATCACATCCATATCAAACATAAACACCATATAAAATCTATAATTTCTATATATATATATATATATATATATATATATATATATATATATATATATATATATATATACAACATGTAAAAAATCCAGTTAACATAATATGTGTAAAAAAATGAAATTACATGAAAAGTAAAACCATTGCATCATATATTCAACTCCAAACATTCTTCAAATTAAATAAATATTCAAGTTTCATTATTCAATATATAAAATATTTCAAGTTTCAACTTTTCAAGTTCCCCACACCCACTGGACTAGTCACTATTTTCTCAATCATTAATAGGTTCCCCAGACCCACTGGCACTTTCCTTTTGAGTTTCTATAGTGAATTCTGTGTTGCTTTCCCCAATGGCTTGCCCTCCTATATTATTTTCTTCAATAATTCCAAAACTAACAAGATCCTCCGCAACAATGTCTAGATTCTTTATGATTTCTTCTTCTTCCTTTGTAGCATCTCCATGGGATGCCAAAGAAGGATCTGTAGTTACCTTTGCCTTGAACAAAATCTCCGGGTCGAAGCCATTCTCTTTAATTATCCACTTAAGTGTATTGTTTTTGTTAACCAAAAAAATATTTTCCTTCATCTTCATTGATGCAGATAAACTGTTCTTAGTGGTTTCCAAGTGAACTTGGAACACCTTTTCTTGACTCTTTAAGTTTTCATATTTCAACTGCAACAAAAACATTGAGCTCAATTAAACATATTACTAAAATAAGAAATTAATAAAAAATATTGTTTCAAATTGATAATACTTACAACTCTATCTCTTTTGGCATTTGCAATTGCCACCAAATCTTTGTCCTTTGACCATTTGTTGAAATAGGCCTAGGCTTCAACACTAATATTTTCCAATTTATTCAAAACTTTATCTAAAACATTGTCATTATAACTGTTGTTATATGTGACAGTCCCACCTTTTGCTTGGATGAGTAAGGCATCCATCTTGGCAAGTTGATTTTGGATTGCAACATATAAATTGTCCCTTTGCCAATGGTTATCATAATGACTTATTATCTCGTTGATTAATAATTTCTCCCTTTGCTCCCATTCTATGAGCTAACTGATATGAGGCATAATAAACTCTTTGACATGGGCTTCACAATCATAACCAATCAAGCTCTCCAAAGGAAATGATGTCAACTATTCACTATATGTATCCAAAGAGGATGCTACCAATGGAGAGGTATGGGATCTTTCGGGTTGAGCAACGTCTACTACCTCTTTTGCCTCGGGTGCCCTGATCCTATTTGTGATAAAATAAATTAATATTAAAATTGTATGTGATAAAAATTAAAAAGAGACAAGAAATTGAAATGTATCAATGTTAAATAAAGTACATCGAAATGGAAATATACCTACAAGCCTTGAATCATATCACGTGTGTTAAAAAAACTGTTGGGTCATTGTTATCAATGCCCAAATAATATTCATCTAAATTTATTTGATTTAAAACTGATTGGCCTATTGCATTGGGCAAGCCACCAAAAGAGAGGGTCGGAATTGGAAATGAAGAGGGAATGTTTAGTGTCCCGCTAGGGGCTAGAATTGACATCATGTGTTTACCAATGGTCTTTTTACCTGAACCTCTTGTGGGAATTTTGAATCGTAATGATGTTGTTGGTGGAGGACGTGGAGGTGACTGTATGTACCCAAAATTTTAGGGTATTACACCACCGGAAAAACTTTACACGTGCCCTAATGATGATACAGGTCTCCTCGCAAGGTGTTCGAGATCCAAAAAGCTCTCCAAGTATGCGTTAACATCCCGCATATCCCACTTAGCCCCTATGTGCTTTGTTTTTCTCTTCTCCCTCTTTTTCCTTGCATTTTGGTCTTTAGTTACGAAACCGCCGCCCTGCTCAGGCGGCGGTCCTTCACGCATTTTTCCAGAATGTCCATTTTAATGCGACTCACATAAATTTCAACGTTTACCAGCCTTTTTTCACCGCCTTTGCTCGTATTTATGATTCTGGTTCCCTAGAATAGTGTTTTTACATTGTTTATGGTTAAAGAGTTCAAATTGGTTTTCACCTTTGGGTAAATGGGGATTCTATAAATAGCTAGTTGATCTTCAAGCAAATGGCCCCTCAAAAATTGCCTCTCATCTTCTCATTTCATAGTTTAGTCTTTCAGTTCTTAGGAATTCAAAGTTTTCATTTGTTGCATGCATAGTTAGTGTTGTTTTACTATTTAGAAGCCACATAATCTTCTAGTGCTAGTGTTGTTAATGTTTCATACAATTAGTTGGAGTAAGATAGTTTTATTTTCATTCTGAAGCCATTAGAGTTGCAGGTTTTGTTCGTCAAAAAGAATAGCTTCTGGTTTCAGACATTTTGTGTCGTATGACTCGCAATAAATCCCACTAGGAATTACATAAGCCAAAATCGATCTCTTGCGCTATCCCTCTCCTACTCACATTGTATTCAATCTACATCCAAAGCGCCATTGTTCCAGATTACCTACTTCATTGATGCTAGCATTACATGCTTTTCTCGGATTCACGTGAGCACGAAGGAATGAGGATACTACACTGAGGGGACAAAGCCACACCCAACCGGATTCGCCACTATTCTGCAAAATCCAGGTTCAAGCTATCAAATTTCTAGTTAAAATATATCAAATAGAATAGTGAATCATTTCATTTCAGTTAATATCACTTTCGATATTTCCGGGGAAGCTGTGGGGATTGATAGTTTCTGAGAAACTACGATTCATTCCTCACTTCTGAGGTAGGATTGATAGTCTTTCAAATAGATTGGATCAGTTATTTCGTTATTTAGAATAGATTTACAACTACACATGAAAGTAGCTATACTCGGATGCTTTTTTTGTTATAATTTTGTTTTTAGTTTAGTCAATTTCTAGATATATTAAATAATTGCTCTTTCAATTTGTTTAATAATTCATCAAAAACACAAAAATAGAGAAGTTATATATGTTGTAGATATACTTTACATAGTTAATTTTACTTTACTGCAGTTAGATTTACATTGTTTCTTTTGCATGACAATCACGGGACCTAGAGAGCCCAGAGAATACATATTCGAGCCAATAGTGCCTCAGCCTGATCTTGTTGCAGCAATAACTGATATAGACCAGAATCTCAGAATTCAGGTCTTCCAAGTAACAATAGACCTACAAGAAATTAGTGCACAACTGAGAGGACTAAACATAGAAGACGACAAAGCGCATACATTTTGGTCAAACCAGCCAAACTACAGATTACCCTAGATAAATATCCACATGACTGTAGAAGGGCCTAAAAGAGAGCAAACGTTCGCTTGTGATCCTTTGGTCCCACAGCCAGACGCATGAGACATTCTCACTGACATAGACACTAGCTTATGAATTCGGGTTGCGAACACCTGTAAGATACTCTGAGAAGATTGCACAACTGTTAATTCTAAACATAGAGGCCAAAAACGCATACGACTACTAGATACTAGGGATTAGGGATTGATTTTGCACATGACCATCGTAGGCCCACAACAACCATGAATCTATGGTTGTGATCCACAGGTCCCACAACCCAACGGGCCTGCGGGACAATCCGACATTGATCTTGATTTACGCACATTAGTATTTAGATCCACTCCACTTCTACTAACCATTATCACATAGTTATCATTGTTAGATATAACAACTAGTGAAGCTAAAGATTTATGGACTAGACCAGAGAATCACCCATAGAATCCACTGTATATCCATCATCCACCTTATGACCCTATCTAGAGATATACACGAAACAATTCAGGGCATTTTCCCGTATCCCACAAACTATAGATCGAGATCACACGAGCTCGATATTGTTTGGAGCCTTCGATAATCCTCGCTCGCCAATCAATCTATCACACCGATTAGGTTAGGAGGGCCTTCTTCACCTTAGATTCATAAATTCCATTAGTGTGTGTCGAGGATATAAGATTACCTAACTAGTTTTCCTATACCCCACATATATTCCATCCCCATCGGCTATCTCAAAGATGACCTCGGGAGGTCGGGTGTGAGGAAGATTTATTTGTAGATTCCCACACTCACTTGTCACTTTTCCATCGTACAAAATTGGTGAACCCAATGTGAATCAAACACGTAACCTTCGATCCAAGTCGATTTCTACTTGTTCTTCAAATTGGTACTTTTTGTCTTTTTCACCTCATTAGCCTTCACATCAGCTTCACCAACAAAATTGGTGAACCCGACGTCAACAAAACAGATTTTTCCTCTTTTAGTTTTATTTCTTCCATCCACCTTCTCTCTTTCCCATTATTCGGGTATTCATATACCCCCAAATATGTCGAGGATTCAATGCATATGGTAGATCTCTCCTAGGTCTTGAAGTATACTACGATCAATCGAATAGATAACCATCACCCTCGCTCTCGGCATGGGGTGACAACTATTGACTAACCGGTTGTCAACACAAACTCCGCCTCCAAGGACTAGATATAGCTCTTCTTTCCAAATAGAGGATTTGAACCAGCTTGCTCAAATGCAATAACCAGAGCCTTGAGGCTCGAACAACATGACGTTTACAGGAGAATCTGGTTCATCTCCTCAAGTGTTTCTTAGATCACAAATTACTAGATAATCGGATCTATATATGTTTTTAGATGATGAACATTCAGTGCGTTATGCAAGGAATGAACAACGCTCTCGGAGTATGTACCCACCTATAGGAAGTTTACAAACACGACCCGAGGTCTCATTTCAAGAAAACACCTCCATGCCGCTACCTATGGGAAATGCCCTCGGTGAAACATGGCAGGGAAATGATCAGTTCATAGTGGGGTACCACATGCCTATACAACCTCAGGATATACAACAAATGCCACTAAGGCAAAATACTGTGACTTCACCAAATGAAGTCATCTCAACTTTAGTAGAAAAAGTTAGAGGATTAGAACTTGCTCAAGCAAGGCAAAATTCTCAATTCATGCAGGCGTAGGAAATTCCAATCCCCTACATCATCTTGGCCAAGTAAACCTCCTTACGGGAATAGGCAATCCCTTCTACGTTATTTCAAGAAGTAAGATTCTTGCACTTAGGAAAGGTATTCATAGAAAAATGTGATCTAAAACCATTCGATATACACCTAGCGGACCTGAAGAAAAGGCTAGGTGTTCACTCTGAGTTTGAACTCCCAACAAACTAACTTAACAAGCCAATCGACTCGGAACCGGAAGAAAAGTTGGTACCTACAATAGAACTAGAGACTATGAACCTAGTCAAGAATATCCCAGCCCTTAAAGATGAGGCTAACGTTGTAGAAACAATATCATTAGGAACTACTACAAAGATTGTCAAATTTCTAGAACAAGATCTACCAATTTTCCTGCCATTTGATTCTGTAGGCATGGGATATACCCTAGGTGTTGGTTCTCTTCCAGCAGAGGAACTCTACATGGTAGAAGTAACTGAAGTAGAAGAAGTTGACATAGCAAATGTCCCAACGTCCATCTTCCCAACTAAATATTGGACTCTCCATTTCGATGGAGCTAGATGTCGTTATGGGGTCAAAGGTGTGATCTTTACTTCTCCCGAGGGAAAGATCTTACCGTTCACCTTTAAACTAAATTTTGAATGTACAAACAACGCACACAGTACAAAGCCCTCCTCCTTGGCCTCATCTTAGCTAAGAGGCTCGGTGTTAATGACATCAAGGTGTTAGGAGACTCTCAATTAGTAGCAAACCAAGTCTCTGAGGTGTATGAGACTAGAGCTGAACATTTACAACTATACAAAACAGCAAGATTAGATCGAGCAAAGGATTTAACTTCATATCAATTGAAGCAATCCCGCACAAACAAAACCTTCTTGCAGATTCGATAGCCACCTCAGCTTCACGTTTCACTCCAAGCAGCGAGTTGGATGACACCCGTTTCATGGTATCCCTTCACACTGAATCGTTAGTGAAGAAAATGTCAAACCCTCTTTTAACGAACATAGCTGAGAATAAATCTGCTATCTTAGATCACGTTGATAGTGATAGAGCCACTCTTGATTACTTAAATGCCTATGCAGTGTTACATCTCACCCATCACGTGGTAGATTTGTCTTTAATCCCACATTCATCTTCTTACTTCGGAAATCCCATGATAGAGCTTCCCCCATAAAAGGAACTCGACATACACGCGATAGAGAATGGAGAAGATCTAGAACTACCTCCAGCCCACTTGAGTTTGAAGAAGGTAACGCTTCTTTAATTGAAGAAACGATTGATATTAACATCGGAACGGAGGATGAACCAAAGATCTTAAAACTAGGATCTTTGTTAACTCTAGAAGAGATAGAAATACACACTCGAATCCTCAGAGAACATCAAAAGGATTTCATATTTAATTATAAAGAAATGATGGGAATTACGCCACACATTGCGGTACATAATCTCATCACCAAATCAGATGCAAAGCCAATTAAACAAAAATTGAGGCCAATGAAACCCAAGGTAGCTCTCATGGTGAAGGAAGAAGTAATGAAACTCCTCCAAGTAGGATTCATCAAGCCAGTTGATTATTCTCAGGGGGTATCTAATATCGTTCCCGTTCTAAAAAAGAATGGGAAGATACGCATTTGCATAGATTTCCGAGACATTAACAAAGCGTGTCCCAAGGATGACTTCCTGTTACCATCCATTGACATCATCATTGATGCAACAGCTGGATTTGAGCTTTTGTCTCTCATGGATGGATTCTCGGGATACAATCAAATTAGAATATGTGAACAAGACCAAGCCAAAACTATGTTTATAACTCCTTGGGAACCTATTCCTACGCTATTATGCCATTGGTCTCAAGAATGCTGGCGCTACATACCAGTGGGCAATGAAATACATATTTCATGATCTTATTCATAAAATCATGGAATCCTATGTAGATGACTTGTTAGCTAAAGCCAAGAAGCACTGTGATCACCCGGAAGTGCTCCGCATCATTCTTTTACATTTGATAGAATACGGAGTCACACTAAACCCAGAAAAATGCATATTTGGTGTGACAGGAGGGAAACTCCTGGGTTATATCATATCATCACGAGGGATTGATGTGGACCCAGCCAAAATATGGGTTGTTCTCGAAATGATCCCACCTTCGGATGAGTCTGGAATTAGGTCATTTCTTGGGAAACTCGGTGCAATCCGAAGATTCATCCTAGATTTAAGCTTTGCCATTCATCCAATCAATAATCTACTCAAGAAATATTATAGTATCAATTGGACCAAAGACTGCAATGAGGCTTTCGAAGCAGTTAAGCGTTTCTTGTTGTCACCACCTACGCTAATGCCTCCTAAGCCAAACCGCCCTTTAATCTTATATTCGTGAGCTATCAATATCTCACTAGCCTGCATGTTGGCTCACGAAGATGATGACAAACAAGAACGTGCGATCTATTTCATTAGCCGAATGTTGCTTGATTATGAAACATGCTACATGCAAGCAGACCGAGAATGCCTTGCCATAGTCTTCACAACCAAACGCTTAAGACATTACATGCTAAACCAAGAAACAAGGGTCATTGTAAAAATAGACCATTTACGAACTTTCCTCACGGTCCTTGTCTCAAAAGGTTGGACGCTTTATAACCTTTATGGGTGAATTGAATTAACTTTTGTAAACTAGAAGTCCATTAAGGGAAAAATCATTGCAGATTGGTTAGCTGATAACCCATTAGACGGAGGCGATCTAGTAGATCTAGATTTTCCGATGAATGCATATATTACATCGAAACTAGACCTCCCATCTCCGAATGTCCTTGGTATGTTGATATTATTAATTATATCATGGGCCATGTGTATCTAGAAGGTGCTACATCCCAACAAAGAAGGTGGTTATGCATTATTGTAGCTAAATACGTTATTATAGAACAAGTGCTCTATTGTAAGGCCTTCGATGGAATACTTCTAAGGTGTGTTGACACAGAAGAATCCAAGAATATTCTCTACGAATCTCACAGTGGAATATGTGGCAGCCATTTTGGAGGTCACACCACCGCTCGCAAAATACATCGAATGGGCTATTTCTAGCCAATTCTAGAGCACAATGCGAGTTTGTATGCAAGTGCCATACATGTCAAGAATTTTCCCATGAGATTCACATCGGCACAAGCTCTACAACCAATCGCTACTCCATGGTCCTTTTCTACATGGGGCCTAGATTTGATAGGAAATTATCTCCCTCGTCAATAGATGGCCATAATTTCATAATCACGGCCACCAAGTATTTTACCAAATGGGTAGAGGCTATGCCCCTCACCACTGTACGGGTTCCGTGATCGCCAAGTTAATTTTGAACCGAGATCATTTTTAGGTACAATGTCCCGAAAATCATTATCTCAGATAATGGCACATCCTTTAAGAATGACGAGGTCTGCGAGCTATGCAATAAATTTAAAATAAGCCATCATACAACCTCCCTGTATTACCCTCAAGTTAATGGGCAGGCTGAAGCAACAAACAAGACGTTGAAAGCTATTCTCCTCAAAACAGTAAAAGAAAACAAATGAGATTGGAATTTAAAGTTATATCCGGCCTTGTGGGCCCACCGAACCTCAATAAGAACACCAATAGGAGTAACTCCATTCTCATTGGTATTTAGAGCAGAAGCAGTTCTCCCACTTGAGGTTGAAATACCGGTCTCGCATCTCGTTACACGGGATTCGGATGAAGAATCTTATAGAGAAGCACATCTCTCCCAACTAGAAAGCCTAGATGAGGCCAGGCTAGATCTTTGAACAACAAAGCATAGATTCTACGTTGACCGGATGTCTTTGACATTATAATAAAAAGGTCTATGAACGAGATATATATGAAGGAGATCTAGTTCTAAGACTAGATATTTGAATCGATAAAAATACCGGTGAAGGAAGGAAATTCGGCCTAAATGGTTGGGCCCATATCGAGTCACGAAAGACTATGGAAATGGTGCATATCTCTTATGTACATTGGAAGGTGAGGAATTTGGTAAACAGTCAATTCCTTGTATCTTAAATGATTCTATGCATAAGCAACCTACACTACTTGTATAATTATATCTACTTTGCATCTTAATGTAGTTAGGTGAACATTTTTTCAACTTGTTTCGTACAATTTTGTGATTAAGGAACTTATTCTCAAAGCAATTCATTACAAACTTCTGTTGGTATTGGCATAATCATTCCAATCATACTTCTTCATTTTCATAACATCATCAATCGTTTCAGAATCATTTCATCAAATAAAGCTAGATATGACAAAGTCTTAACGGTAACCATACCAAGGTCTGCATGCTTGTTCTCACTTTTAGTTTCTTCCTAGGATAGGTGTCTTGCCTATGGTCTATTCTAGAAGCTTCATAGTGTCACATCTATCATGTATGCATATCTCTTTGGAAATAAGAACATACTGACACTTTTCTCAAATAAATAAGTCAAATATAGATCAAACAGAAAATTTTATTTTTACACATTTCCTTGCCCTACCAACCTTCGGTGATGAACTTGTGTCACTTACTCGTGACGTAGGGTTGGGAAAGGATGGGAATGCCCTTACTCACCTATGCCTTGTCCATGGTGATAAGCCCATGCTTCCTACTAGAAGCATGGGGCAAGGTGTGGGGGGTCCTCTTGACAATAAACGTTGAAGGTCATAAGCAAACAGTTCAACTAAACCTTTGAAATCTTGAGTCAAAAACAAGTGAATCAGATGTCCAACATTCCAAGAGAGCTCAAAACCCCAAAAACCAAATTTTGTCTACCATGTGGCCATCTACGGATCTAAGTCTAGATAAACCGCAAAGCAAGTAGCATTCTAAACTATGGAGTCACTTGAGTAGAGTAGGTTTGTAGCATCCTAATTTGGTTCCACCAAATATTTGTCTATCTCTCATCACTATCATTCAACAAATTTCATAGCTTATGCCCTTTCTAGCTCTCGGTGGTGAGCCCTGCATCTTACTAGTTGCGTGGAGTTAGGAGTGGGGAAAGTTCATCTGCTCATCATACCGGTTTATCATCTCATTTTGTCAAAACAAATATGAAGTACCGAAAAATTGCTTATAGAAACTAAATTTCAAGATCACATTATGTCTACATTATCATATATCAGCATCACAAAATAAAAAAGAAAGAAAGCATTTGTATCTTTTGTTCTCCATTGCATACATTCGAAAAGCATATAAAAACTACATTATAATTTATATGCATAAATGAATCACAAAATCATAGACACCAAGATTCTGATAAAAATAATATATATATATATATATATATATATATATATATATAATGAAGTTTCTATATAATGCCATCATGCGCTAGGCATGGTCAAAACACTCAATGATCCAGGAAGTACAAAATAAATCATATAAACAATCAAATAGAGCCAAGTGGCTTCTCAACCCCTATGAGACCCCTCTGAAGGTGCACGACCACGTCTAGGACTCCAGCTACACCGGCGCTCTAAGTGCACAGAAGGCTCACGGTCTCGAGCGAGAGTGTGGCCTCGCTATGAGAGCGTCTCCTCATCAGATGCTCTAATGTCCTATACCTGGCCAACTCGGTGCGGAGGGTAGTCACCATCTTGGCCACATGCAAGACAGGGGAAAAAATTTCGGTATGCCTATCGGTGCTGAAGGCTCCCTTGCATCCATGGATAGCTCTCGCACGAGTCTTCTCCATGGGGATCATCAGGGTATCAGTGCATACTCGGTGAATTAGGTCTCGCCACTCATCAGCAGTCTCTGCAAGCAAAGGAGAAAACAAGTTAGAAATAGTCAAAAGATAAAAACAAAATGAACAAGAGTAGAGATAGCAACTAAGGTAATCCTAACTAGAAACAAACATTAAGAGAGGGGTGACAACTCACTCGGATCTCGAGCCTCCAAGATGGATCTCTAGGGTCAACACCTGTCACAGATGCCACCGCTTGGTGAAGTCCTCCCTCTGTTTTCGAGGGCAACATATCGTCCTACTACGGACTCATCCTCCCTGCCTACGTCCTGAGAAGGTGGCTCCTCTGAAACTAGAGTCACCCTCTCACACTTTGCTCCACCCTCTCCACCTGTAAGATATCCTGAGTGTCATGCCACTCGGGATCGTTGTCCTCCTCTCCACCTGACTCGCTGACCTCATCCTCGGTCTCCTCCTCTGTCTCTCCCCCTGTGAACTCCTCGGACTCAGAGTCTATATCAATGGGGTCATCGTTGCTGTGGGTGGGACCGGTGGCAATCTGAAGTAAGGGTGCCTAAGGAGCACTAGCTCTCCCTCGAGCGCGTACTACCCACCTAGCTACAATAGGGACACCAGGAGTAACAACGGTCCAACCCGACCTCTAGGACCTCCCCTAGCCTCCCGAACTAATCTGAATATTGGCACCACTGGGGGGAGCATACCGACGTAAGGAAGGCCAAACTACTGAGGCACTCGATCAAAGGGGTGTGTCTCCACCTTCCCCGTCCTGTCCACAAGCTGCCCTATGGTAGAGCAAGAGATCAATGTGAGGGTCTCCTCACCCCATAAACTTGCCATGGCCTAATAAGGTGTGGCCTCCATATCATCAGTGGTCAGGGAGGCAACTGGCTGGTGGGGTGCTCTGAGCACCGACATATCTATCCATCTAGATGCCCTCACGGCTCTCGGGATCCGCCACCTCTACACCTCTCCCATAAGGGATGAAATGCTCATAGACCCAGCTCATAATCAGGGTCGGATGGCTCAAGGACTATCCCTATAAGCGAACCACCCGGTAATAATCATGATAGGTAGTCCCAAGAATGTCGAATCCCTAGGCATAAATCCAGCCATGTCCCTCAATCTGTGCAATAATGGGGGACCAGAAATAAATTAAAGTGTCTCCTTCCTTGTCCCCGATCAATCTCGAGGCAAGGATCCCCATAATAACTCTTTGACAAATCAAGGGGATAGCAAAGGCTAGGAATAGAACAGACCCTCACCCCCTTCTTCAAACTAGTGGAGATAATTATGTCTCCCATGTATGTAGCCCACTATGTTATCTGAGCCCGTGACCCTATTGTCTCAAGGGTAAGCCATCTCCGATGATCGGGACCCCCAAGATACGGTAGACATCCTCCAAGGTGATAGTCCACTCACCCCGACTCTTGGAAATCGGAAATTGTTCCGATTAGCATCCCAATATGAAAACAAGTCAGAAAGTATGTGACTAGAAGGTGCAACATGTGGGACCCGTGATATACGTAATATGCCGGCCCTCAGAGCGTATCTGCTTCAGCCTGAGAAAGTGCATCCAACATTGCTGGAAGCCAATCACACTCTCTCTCTCTCTCTCTCTCTCTCTCTGCTCCATTTGATATATTCCTCCTTCGCCTACATACACCCAAAAACACGTAAAAAGGAGTAAGTTAGTATTCAAATGACATTAGAAAAATCATGAAAGTAGGTAAGAATGCTAGAAATGCAAAAATGATTTCAAACAAGTATGATTTTAGAGTTACGTAAAGACCACCGCCTAAGCAACGCGGTGGTCGTGTGCCGCCGCCTGCTTAGGTGGCGGTCACATCCCAAATTTCCACACAGTCACGTGCCCTAAATGATACCTAAAAACATGAAAAATGACTATTTTGACCAAAACAAAGCCTACCCATTAGGCGCCCCCCTAAATGACCCTATTAAAACTAACATTTTCAAAAATAATCCCCCCATAACAAAGATTTCATCATTTTAACATTTTGGGGATAAAAACGTTAAATCAAGAAAAACTAACCTGTGATCTCATGGGTCGATGTTCCGCTTGTGGAGGCATGATCACTATCTCATCACGAACATTTTGACTATACTCTCGTCAAAAACTGTCACCGTGGGTCCGAGAGCTCAAAATCAATAAAATCGACACACACAAATGAATAGGAAAATGGGTCCATTTTTACATATATAACATCTTGACTTCTTTTGAATGCCCTTTTTGCAAGTTTGGAGCACCGACAGAGGTAATTTCTTATCCCCACATGAATGGTAAGTCCTCATTTCGTATTATTTTAGTATTTTTTTAATTTAATTTATCTATCTGCACTTGAGTCCTCTTTTCATTTTGCAGGTAGTGGGAATCTTGGAGGGTGTCATTTCGACACACGGACGTGTCAGGTATAAATTCTAACTTCCCATTTTGGGACCACCATACTCGGACCCACCGTTTACGCCTCTTCATGGCTAAAACGCTTCTCCGAGGGGGCAATATGTACATACCCAAAATTGTAGGGTACTGCACCGCCGAACAATGTTACACGTGCCCCAATGATGATACAGGTCTCCTCACAAGGTGTTCGGGATCTAGAAAAATCTCTCCAAGTATGTGCATTAACATCCGGCATATCCCGCTTAGCCCCTGTGTGCTTTGTTTTTCTCTTCTCCCCTCTTTTTCCTTGCATTTTACTCTTTAGTTACGAAACCGCCGCCCTGCTCAGGGCGGCGGTCCTTCACGCATTTTCAGAACATCCATTTTAATACGACTCAAGTGTAAATTTCAACATTTACCAACTTTTTTCACCGCCTTTTCTCGTATTTATGATTTTGGTTCCCTGGAATAGTGTTTTTTCATTGTTTATGGTTAAAGAGTTCAAATTGGTTTTCACCTTTGGGTAAATGTGGATTCTATAAATAGTGGTTGATCTTCAAGCATATAGCCCTCAAAAATTACCTCTCATCTTCTCATTTCATATTTTAGTCTTTCGGTTCTTAGGAATTCAAATTTTTCATTTTTTGCATGCATAGTTAGTGTTGTTTTGTTATTTAGAAGCATATAATCTTCTTGTGCTAGTGTTATTCTTTGTTTCATACAATCGGTTGGAGTAGGATAGTTTTATTTTCAATCTGAAGCCATTAGAGTTACGAGGTTTTGTTCGTAAAAAAGAATAGCTTCGGTTACGGGACGTTTTGTGTCATATGACTCACAATAAATCTTGCTTAGGAATTGCATAAGCCAAGCTCGATCTCTTGTGCTATCCCTCTCCTACTCGCATTGTATTCAGTCTACATCCAAAATTGCCATTGTTCTAGTACCTACTTCTATTGATGCTAGCATTACACACTTTTCTAGATTCACATGAGCTTGAAGGAACGAGGAGACTGCGAGGGGACAAAGACACACACAACCAGATTTGCCACTGTTTTACAAAATCCAGTTCAAGCTATCAAAGTTCTAGTTAAAATATATCAAATAGAATAGTGAATCATTTCATTTCAGTTAATCTCACTTTTGATATTGTCGGGGAAGCTGTGAGGATTGATATTTTTTGAGAAACTATGATTCATTCCTCACTTCTAAGGTAGGATCAACAATCTTTCAAATAGATTGGATCAGTTATTTTGTTATTTAGAATAGATTTACAACTGCACAGGCAAGTAGCTATACTCGGCTGCTTTTGTTTGTTTTAATTTCAATTTTAGTTTAGTTG
Source organism: Taxus wallichiana var. yunnanensis (assembly GCA_018340775.1). Lineage (NCBI taxonomy): Eukaryota > Viridiplantae > Streptophyta > Pinopsida > Cupressales > Taxaceae > Taxus > Taxus wallichiana. The sequence continues at coordinate 561,466,461 of CM031242.1, read as the reverse complement.
TCAATTTCTAGATATATTAAATAACTTCTCTTTCAATTTCATTCAATAATTCATCAAAAACACAAAAATAGAGAAGTTACATATGTTGTAGATACACTTTACATTGTTAATTTTAATTTACTTCAGATTAGATTTACATTGTTTCTTTTACATGACAATCACGGGACCTAGAGAGCCCAGAGAATACGTATTTGAGCCAATAGTGCCTCAGCCCAATCTTGTTGTAGCAATAACTGATATAGACCAGAATCTCAGAATTCAGGTCTTCCAAGTAACAATAGACCTATAAGAAATTAGTGCTCAACTGAGAGGACTAAACATAGAAGACGAAAAGTGCATACGTTTTGGTCAAACCAACCAAACTACAGATTACCCTAGATAAATATCTGCATGACTATAGAAGGGCTTGAAAGAGAGCAAACATTTGGTTGTGATCCTTTGGTCCCATAGCCAAATGCAGGAAACATTCTCGCTGATATAGACACTAGCTTACGAATTCAGGTTGCTAGAATGCCTATAAGATACTCTGAGAAGATTGTACAACTGTTAATTCTAAACATAGAGGCCAAAAAGGCATACGACTACTGGATACTAGGGATTAGGGATTGATTCCACACATGACCATAGTAGGTCCACAACAACCATGAATCTATGGTTGTGATCCATAGGTCCCACAACCCAACGGGTCTGCGGGACAATCTGACATTGATGCTGGTTTACGCACATTAGTATTTAGATCCACTCCACTTCCACCAACCATTATCGCTTTGATTATCCTTGTTAGATATAAATAGCTAACGAAGCTAAAGATTTATGGACTAGACCAGAGAATCACCCTAGAATCCACTATATATCCATCATCCACCTTATGACCCTATCTAGAGATATACACGAAACAGATTCCAGGCATTTTCCCGTATCCCACAACCTATAGATCGGATCACGCCGAGTTCGATATTGATTGGAGCCTTGAGTAGTCATCCTCGCCGACCGATCTATCACTTTGGTTTAGGTTAGGAGGGCCTTCTTCACCTTAGATTCACATATTCCATTAGTGTGTGTCGAGGATATAAGATTATCTTACTAGTTTTCCTATACCCCATGTATATTCCATCCCCATCGGCTATCTTAGCACAACCTTGGGAGGTCGGGTGCGAGGAAGAGTTACTTTTATATTCCCATGCTCGCTTGTCACTTTTCCATCGTACAAAATTGGTGAACCCAATGTGAATCGAACATGCAACCTTCGATCTAAAGTCGATTTCTACTTGTTCTTCAAATTGGTACTTTTCATCTTTTCCACCTCATTAGCCTTCGCATCAGCTTCACCAAAAAATTGGTGAACCCGATGTGAACAAAATAATTTTTCCTCTTTTAGTTTTATTTCTTCCATCCACCTTCGCTCTTTCCCATTATTCTGCGGGTATTCATATACCCCCTGAATATGTCGGGATTCGATGCATATGGTCAGACCTCTCCTAGGTCTTGAAGCATACTACGATCAACTGAATAGACAACCATCACCCTCACTCTTAGCATGGGGTGAAAACTATTCAACTAACCGATTGTCAACACAAACTCCACCTCTAAGGACTAGATATAGTTCTTCTTTCCAAATAGAGGAGTTGGACCAGCTCGCTCAAACGCAACAACCAGAGCCTTTAGGCTCGAACAACATGATGTTTACGGGAGAATCTGGTTCGTCTCCTCAGGTGTTGCTTAGACCACAAATTAGTAGACAATCGGATCCATATCTATTTTTAGATGATGAACATTCAGTGCATTATGCCAGGAATGAACAACACTCTCGGAGTATGTACCCACCTATAGGAAGTTTACAAACACGACCGAGGTCTTGTTTCAAGAAAACACCTCCATGCCGCTACCTATGGGAAATGCCCTCGGTGAAACTTGGCAGGGCAACGATCAGTTCATAGTGGGGTACCACATGCCTATACAACCTTAGGATATACAAAAATGCCACTAAGGCAAAATATTGTGACTTCACCAAATGAAGTCATCTCAACTTTAGTAGAAAATGTTAGAAGATTAGAACTTGCTCAAGCAAGTCAAAATTCTCAATTCATGCAGGCAGGAAATTCCAATCCCCTACATCATCCTAGCCAAGTAAACCTCCTTATAGGAATAGGCATGTTGGGCATGCCTCCTCAGTATTCACAACAAACACCAACTTTAGAACCGCATTTTCTAACACCGTTCCGGTGGAAAATATGATACCTCCCAGTCTAGTACAAAATAATCCATTCTAGGCAATACTCCTCCATACTTAAACATGTATTCCAAATCACCGCAAGGAGATATCTTCTCCTCTCCTGGCATATTCGCTCAACCACAGGGATTTCCTTATGCCCCTGCAAATGCATATGCTACACCACACCAACAACCCATTCCACCTCCACCCCCTCAGTAGGCACCATCGATGGTCGAAACCTATGCGATAGGAACTTATTCAGAATATTTGAAAGAACCCTTAGACTTCACCATACAAAGCATCATGCTTCCAAGACCTCTTCCCGATTTTCCCAAATACAAAGGGGAAGGAGACCCGAATGCACACATTAAGGCCTATGACATGACCATTCGAGAAGCTGCTCCTTGGGATGGGGTTGTTGCCAAAATATTCCCAAAAATTTAGAGGGCATTACCCTTGATTGGTATTACAGAATATACGAAGCCTCAATACATTCGTTTAAATAGCTCATTTTGAGTTCATAAACAAACTATTGAGAACAAGAATCGGGAATTCTTGCACATTAAACAAGAACACAATAAATTTGTTGCTCATTTCATCCAAAGATGGCGTACAGTCCTCTATTCTTCAACAAGCGCTCCAAACATGGACTAGATGGAACTATGTGATTTATTCCTTCATTCTCTCAGCAGAGAGGTAAAGGAAGAAGTCCAGAAGTTCCCACTAAGGACTTACGATGAAGTACTTGAGAGTGCCCTCCGAATAGATCAAGCGGCAATAGATAGTGGTCGCAAGACGTATGGAACAAATGGGAGGTTAATCATCCCCAACTAGAATACTACGACTTATCCTACTACCACAAACGTCAATCAAGGACCTAAAATCCTTAACAAAAATCGCGGTGTAACAACAGATGGAGTAACTGACCAAACAAAAAAACAAATGTTGTAAATACTCCACCACCGATTAATAATCAATGAAACAACAACTTTACCCCGAAAATCAACTCGGTGGATTTTAATCATCCACAACAACAACAACAAAGGCAGACCCAGACACAAGGTCCAAGTCAAAATTCAACTGGATATCAAAACCAAAACCAAAACCAAAACCAAAGACAACAAACACAAAACTTTAATAATCAATGGTTTAATCAGAGTTTTGGACCACAATACGTGCCAAACCAACAACCTAGGAATTACAATCCCAACTCGTATTGTGGTTTCCACAAAATTTGAGGCCATGACACTAGGACTTGCTGTGATTACAATAAGTTCATGCAATGTTTTCCAGAAGAACAAAAACAACTTTTCATAGATATGTTCTTAGCAGATCCTGCATCACCTACGCCAAATACTTTCACTGGGAGAAGTCTCCCCTCAAAATGCTCCCCTCAAGATTTTCAATGACCCACTCCCAAATCATGATAAATTAAATCCAAAAGGGACGAACAAGGGTGTAATGATAGGAAACAATGATCATGAAGCCTCGACTTCGCTAAATCCACCTGTCGCACCACAATTAGGAAATCAGCTACGACCCAAGATAGTCAGTTTAGTGGAGTTAGACACTGAACTACACATGGAAGCCGTAACAAGGACACGAGAGTATTCCTCTCAGCCAAGTCCAAGTTACCCGCTAGAAATAGATAACATTCAATAGCCATTAGTAAAACCCGTAGGTGCCTATGATTTAATTAATGACCTAACAAAGACCTTCTCTCATATCTCCTTTTTGGACTTATTGAAGAACTCTCCCGCCCATAAAGGTTTCTCTTTTAGAAGCATTAGGTTTAGGTCATTTAATTAACATCACTCCACCTCTTGAAACACAAGTAAACCATATAGACTTTGATATTCACCCTCCAGGGCAGCAAGATAGGGATACCGATTTTATATTTGACATAAGCAAAATGCTAATAGATGCTAAGATTGCACACAGAGGTGATCCAACCTTACATTTGTAAGTGTGGGTTTATAACAATTACGTTAAACGTGTAATGGTTGATGATGGGGCAGTAGTCAACATAGTTCCCTTCTCTTTCCTTCAAAAGCTAAGGTATGGAGAAACAAATTGTTCCAAGACTCGAAATACGCTAAGAGGTTATGATAGCCTAAAGGCCACTTCGATTGAAACCATAACACTACTAGTCACCTTAGGACCCAAATCAATCCTCGCTGAGTTTTATATTATAGATCGGGAAACCAACTATAATATGATCCTCGGTCGACCATGGATACACCGTATGAAGGCAATCCCTTCTACGTTATTTCAAGAAGTAAGATTCTTGCACTTAGGAAAGGTATTCATAGCAAAAGGTGATCCGAAACCATTCGATATACACCTAGCAGACCTGAAGAAAAGGCCAGGCATTCACTCTGAGTTTGAACTCCCAACAAACCAACTTAACAAGCCAACTGACTCGAAACTAGAAGAAAATTTGGTACCTACAATAGAAATAGAGACTATGAACCTAGTCAAGAATATCCTAGCCCTCAAATATGAGGCTAACGTTGTAGAAATAATATCATTAGGAACTACTGTAAATATTTTTGAAATGCTAGAACAGGATCTACCAATATTCCTACCATTTGATTCTGTAGGAATGGGATATACCCTAGGTGTTGGTTCTCTTCCAGCAGAGGAACTCTACATGGTAGAAGTAATTGAAGTAGAAGAAGTTGACATAGCAAATTTCCCAACGTCCATCTTCCCAACTAAATATTGGACTCTCCATTTTGATGGAGCTAGATGTCGTTATGGGGTTGGGCGGGTGTGATCTTTACTTCTCCCGAGGGAAAGATCTTACCATTCACCTTTAAACTAAATTTTGAATGTACAAACAATGGCACTGAGTACGAAGCCCTCCTCCTTGGCCTCATCTTAGCTAAGAGGCTCGGTGTTAATGACATCAAGGTGTTAGGAGACTCTCAATTAGTAGCAAACCAAGTCTCTGAGGTGTATGAGACTAGAGCTGAACATTTACAACTCTACAAAACAACAGTATTAGATTTGAGCAAAGGATTTAACTTCATATCAATTGAAGCAATCCCGCAAGAACAAAACCTTCTTGCAGATTCGATAGCCACCTCAGCTTCATGTTTCACTCCAAGCAGTGAGTTGGAAGACACCGTTTCATGGTATCCCTTCACACTAAACCGTTAGTGAAGAAAATGTCAAACCCTCTTTTAACAAACATAGCTGAGAATAAATCTGCTATCTTAGATCACGTTGATAGTGATAGAGCCACTCTTGATTACTTAAATGCCTATGCAGTGTTACATCTCACCCATCACGTGGTAGATTTGTCTTTAATCCCACATTCATCTTCTTACTTTGGAAATCCCATGATAGAGCTTCCCCCATAAAAGGAACTCGACATACACGCGATAGAGAATGGAGAAGATCTAGAACTACCTCCAGCCCCACCTGAGTTTGAAGAAGGTAACGCTTCTTTAATTGAAGAAACGATTGATATTAACATCGGAACGGAGGATGAACCGAAGATCTTAAAACTAGGATCTTTGTTAACTCCAGAAGAGATAGAAATACACTCGAATCCTTAGAGAACATCAAAAGGATTTCACATTTAATTATAAAGAAATGACAGAACTATGCCCCACATTGTGGTACATAATCTCGTCACCAAATCAGATGCAAAGCCAGTTAAAAAAAATCAAGGCCAATGAAACCCAAGGAATCCCTCATGGTGAAGGAAGAATTAATGAAACTCCTCAATTATGATTCATCAAGCCAATTGATTATTCTCGGGGGTATCTAATATCATTCCCGTTCTAAAAAGAATGGGAAGATATGCATTTGCATAGATTTACGAGACATTAACAAAGTGTGTCCAAGGATGACTTCCCGTTACCATCCATTGACATCATCATTGCGCAACAATTTGGATTTGAGCGTTTGTCTCTCATGGATGGATTCTCGGGATACAATCAAATTAGAATATCCGAACAAGACCAAGCCAAAACTATGTTTATAACTCCTTGGGGAACCTATTCCTATGCGTTATTATGCCATTCGGTCTCAAGAATGCAGCGCTACATACCGGTGGCAATGAAATACATATTTCATGATCTTATTCATAAAATCATGGAATCCTATGTAGATGACTTGTTAGCTAAAGCCAAGAAGTGTTGTGATCACCCGGAAGTGCTCCGCATCATTCTTTTGCATTTGATAGAATACGAGTCACACTAAACCCCAAAAATGCATATTTAGTGTGACGGGAGGGAAACTCCTGGGTTATATCATATCATCACGAGGGATTGATGTGGACCCAGCCAAAATATGGGTTGTTCTCGAAATGATCCCACCTTGGATGATCGGAATTAGGTCAATTGGACCAGAAAAGACTACAATGAGGCTTTGAAGCGAGTTAAGTGTTTCTTTTTGTCACCACCTACGCTAATGCCTCCTAAGCCGAGACCGCCCTTTAATCTTATATTCGTGAGCTACCAATATCTCGCTAGCTTGCATGTTGGCTCACGAAGATGATGACAAACAAGAACGTGCGATCTATTTCATTAGCTAAATGTTGCTTGATTATGAAACATGCTATATGCAAGCAGAACGAGAATGCCTTGCCATAGTCTTCACAACCAAACGCTTAAGACATTACATGCTAAACCAAGAAACAAGGGTCATTGTAAAAACATACCATTTACGAACTTTACCCACGCAAGGTCCTTGTCTAAAAAGGTTGGACGCTTTATAACCTTAATGGGTGAATTCAAATTAAATTTTATAAACCAGAAGTCCATTAAGGGACAAATCATTGCAATTTGGTTAGTTGATAACCCATTAGACGGAGGTGATCTAATAGATCTAGATTTTCCCGATAAATGCATATACTTACATCAAAATTAGACCTCCCATCTCCGAATGTCCTTGATATGCTGATATTATTAATTATATCATGGGCCATGCGTATCTAGAAGGTGCTACACCGCAACAAAGAAGGCGGTTATGCATTATCGTAGCTAAATACGTTATTATAGAACAAGTGCTCTATCGTAAGGCCTTCGATGGAATGCTTCTAAGGTGTGTTGACACAAAAGAATCCAAGAAGATTCTCTACGAATCTCACAAATGGAATATGTAGTGTCCATTTTGGAGTCACACCACCGCTCACAAAATACATCGAATGGGATTTTTCGGCCAATTCTAGAGCACGACGCAAGTAGAGTTTGTACGCAAGTGCCATACATGTCAAGAATTTTCCCATGAGATTCACATGCCAGCACAAGCTCTACAACCAATCGCTACTCCATGGCCCTTTTCTACATGGGGCCTAGATTTGATAGGGAAATTCTCTCCCTCGTCAATAGATGGCCATAACTTCATAATCACGGCCACCAAGTATTTTACCAAATGGGCAGAGGCTATGCCCCTCACCACTGTACCAGGTTCCGTGATCGCCAAGTTAATTTTGAACTAGATCATTTGTAGGTACGGTGTCCCACAAATCATTATCTCAGATAATGACACTTCCTTTAAGAATGATGACATCCATGAGCTATGCAATAAATTTAAAATAAGCCATCATATAGCATCCCTGTATTACCCTCAAGCTAATGGGCAGGCTGAAGCAACAAACAAGACGTTGAAATCTATTCTCCTCAAAACGGTAAAAGAAAACAAACGAGATTGGCATTTAAAGTTATATCCAACCTTGTGGGCCCATCGAACCTCAATAAGAACACCAACAGGAGAAACTCCTTTCTCATTGGTATTCGGAGCAGAAGTAGTTCTCCCACTTGAGGTTGAAATACCCAGTCTCCGCATCTCATTACAAGGGATTATGGATGAAGAAGCTTATAGAGAAGCACGTCTCTCCCAACTAGAAAGCCTAGATGAGGCTAGGCTAGACGTTGAACAATGGCATAGAGTCTATGCTGACCGGATGTGCCGGTAGTATAATAAAAAGGTCTATGAATGAGATATATATGAAGGAGATCTAGTTCTAAGACTAGATAGCCAGATCGATAAAAAGACCGGTGAAGGAAGGAAATTCGGCCCAAATGGTTGGGCCCATACCGAGTCACGAAAGACTATGGAAATGGTGCATATCTCTTATGTACACTGGAAGGTGAGGAATTTGGTGAAACAATCAATTCCTTGCATCTTAAACGATTTTATGCATAAGTAACCTGCACTACTTGTATAATTATATCTACTTTGCATCTTCATGTAGTTAGGTTCATTTTGTCCACTTGTTTCGTACAATTTTGTGATCAAGGAACTTATTCTCAAAGCAATTCATTACAAACTTCTGATGGTATTGGCATAATCCTTCCAATCATACTTCTTCATTTTCATAACATCATCAATCATTTCAGAATCATTTCATCAAATAAAGCTAGATATGACAAAGTCTTAACGGTAACCATACCAAGGTCTGCATGCTTGTTCTCACTTTTGGTTTCTTCCTAGGATAGGTGTCTTGCCTATGGTCTGTTCTAGAAGCTTCATAGTGTCACATCTATCCCGTATGCATATCTCTTTGGAAATAAGAACATACTGACATTTTTCTCAAATAAATAAGTCAAATATAGATCAAACAGAAAATTTTATTTTTACACATTTCCTTGCCCTACCAACCTTTGGTGATGAAATTGCATCACTTACTAGTGATGTAGGGTTGGGAAATGATGGGAATGCCCTTACTCGCCTATGCCTTGTCCATGGTGATAAGCCCATGCTTCCTACTAGAAGCATGGGGCAAGGTACAGGGGGTCCTCTTGACAATAAACGTTGAAGGTCATAAGTAAACAGTTCAAATAAACCTTTGAAATCTTGAGTCAAAAACAAGTGAATCAGATGTCCAAAATTTCAAGAGAGCTCAAAACTCCAAAAACTAGATTTTGTCTACCATGTGGCCATCTACGGATCTAAGTCTAGATAAACCACAAAGCAAGTAGCATTCTAAACTATGGAGTCACTTGAGTAGAGTAGGTTTATAGCGTCCTAATTTGGTTCCACTAAATCTTTGTCTATCTCTCATCACTATCATTCAAAAAATTTCATAGCTTGTGCCCTTTCTAGCTCTCGGTGGTGAGCCCTCACATCTTACTAGTTGTGTGGAGTTAGGAGTGGGGCATTTCATTTGCTCATCATACCATTTTATCATCTCATTTTGTCAAAACAAATATGAAGTACCGAAAAATTGCTTATAGAAACTAAAGTTCAAGATCACATTGTGTCTACATTATCATATATCAACATCACGAAATACAAAAAGAAAGAAAGCATTTGTATCTTTTGTTCTCCATTGCATACATTCTGAAAAGCATATAAAAACAACATTATAATTTACATGTGGAAACGAATCACAAAATCATAGACACCAAGAGTCTGATCCAAAAAGATATATATATATATATATATATATATATATATATAATCAAGTTTCCTGTACAATGCCATCATGCACTAGGCATGGTCAAAATGCTCAATGAGCCTAGGAAATACAAAATAAATCATATAAACAATCAAAGAGAGCCAAGTGGCTTCTCAACCACTATGAGACCCCTCTGAAGGTGCATGACCACGTATAGGACTCGGCCACGCCGGTGCTCTGCGAGTGCATGGAAGGCTCACGGCCCCAGAGAGCAGTGGGCTGGGCTGCATTATGAGAGCAGACTCCTCATCAAATGCTCTACTATCCTATACCCAGCCAACTCGGTGCGGAGGGTAGTCACCATCTTGGCCACATGCTAGACAGGGGCAAAAACATCGGTATGCCTACCGACTACTGAAGGCTCCCTTGCATCCACGAGATAGCTCCACGTGAGTCTTCTCCATGGGGATCATCAGGGTATCAGTGCATACCCAGTGAATCAGGTCTCGCTACTCATTAGCAATCTTTGCAAGCAAAGGAGAAAACAAGTTAGAAATAGTCAAAAGATAAAAACAAAATGAACAAGAGTAAAGATAGCAACTAAGGCAATCCTAACTAGAAACAAACATTAAGAGAGGGGTGACAACTCACTCGGATATTTGGGCCTCCAAGATGGATCTCTAGTATCAGCATCTGCCACAGATGCCACCATGCGATCAAGTCCTCCTCCTGTGTCCGAGGTAACATATCTTCCTACTATAGACTCATCGGCCACACCTACATCCTGAGAAGGTGGCTCCTCTGAAACTAGAGTCACCCTCTTCGCAATATGCTCCGCCCTCTCCACCTGTAAGATATCCTGAGTGTCATGCCACTTAGGATCACTGTCCTCCTCTCCACCCGACTCGCTGACCTTAGCCTCGGTCTCCTCCTCTATCTCTCCCCCTATGAACTCCTTGGACTCAGAGTCTATATCAATGGGGTCATCGTTGTTGTGGGCGGGACCGGCGGCAATCTGAAGTAAGGGTGCCTGAGGAGCACCGGCTCTCCCTCGAGTGCGTACTACCCACCTAGCTGCAATAGGGACACCAAGAGTAACAACGGTCCAACCCCGGCCTCTAGGACCTCCCCTAGCCTTCCGACTAATCTAAATACTGGCATAACTGGGGGGAGCATACCGACGTAAGGAAGGCCAAACTGTTGAGGCACTCGATCAAAGGGGTGTGTCTCCACCTTCCCCATCCTGTCCACAAGTTGCCCTGTGGTAGAGCAAGAGATCAAAGTGAGGGTCTCCTCGCCCCATAACCCTGCCATGGCCTGATAAGGTGTGGCCTCCATATCATCAGTGGTCAGGGAGTCAATTGGCTGGTGGGGTGCTTTGAGCACTGACATATCTGTCCATCTGGCTACCCTCACGGCTCCGGGATCCGCCACCTCTACACCTCTCCCATAAGAGATGAAACACTCATAGACCCGATTCATAACCAGTTCGGATGGCTCAAGGACTGTCCCTATAAACAAATCACCCGATACAAATCATGATAGGTAGTCCAAAGAATGTCGGCTCCCCAGGCATAAATCCGGCCATGTCCCTCAATTTGTGTAATAATGGGGGACCAACAATAAAGTAAAGTGTCTCCTCCCTTGTCCCGATCAATCTCGAGGCAAGGATCCCCATAATAGCCTAACGAATCAAGGGGATAGCCAGGCTAGGAATAGAACAGACCCTCACCCCCTTCTTCAAACTAGTGGAGATAATTGTGTCTCCCATGTATGTAGCCCATTGTGCTATCTGAGCCCGTGACCCTGTTGTCTCAAGCGTAAGCCATCTCCCGATGATCGGGACCCCCAAGATATGGTAGACATCCTCCAGGGTGGTAGTTCACTCACCCCTGAATCTTGGAAATTGGAAAGTGTTTCGATCAGCATCCCAATATGAAAACAAATCACAAAGTATGTGACTAGAAGGTGCAACAAGTGGGACCCGTGATATACACAATATGCCGGCCTCACAGAGTGTATCCTGCTTAGCTTGAGAAAGTGCATCCAACACTGCTAGAAGCCAATCACACACTCTCTCTCGGCTCCATCTGATATATTCCTCCTTCGCCTGCATACACCCAAAAACACGTAAAAAGGAGTAAGTTAGTATTCAAATGACATTAGAAAAATCATGAAAGCAAGTAAGAATGCTAGAAAGGTAAAAATGATTTCAAACAAGTATGATTTGAGAGTTCTATCAAAGACGCCGCCACTGAGCGGTGGCGGCGGTTCCGTAACTTCCACCTTAAATGTGGTGGTCTGTAACCATCACCGCCTACTCAGGCGGGGCGGCGGTCGCGTCCGAATTTATGCATGGGTCACGTGCCATAAATGATTCCTAAAAACATGAAAAATGACTATTTTGACCAAAACAAAGCCTACCCATTAGGTACCCCCCCTAAATGACCCTATTAAAACTAACATTTTCTAAAATAATCCCCCATAACAAAGATTTCATCATTTTAACATTTTGGGGATAAAAACGTTAAATCAAGAAACTAACTTGTGATCTCGCGGGTCGATGTTCCGCTCGTGGAGGCATGATCACTATCTCGTCATGAACGTTTTGACTATACTCTTGTCAGAAACCGTCACTGTGGGTCCCAGAGCTCAAAATCAATCAAATCGACATGCGCAAATGAATAGGAAAATGGGCCCATTTTTACATATATAGCATCTTGACTTGTTTTGAATGCCCTTTTCACAAGTTTGGAGCACCGACGGAGGTAAGTTCTTATCCCCGCATGAATGGTAAGTCCTCATTTCGTATTATTTTAGTATTTATTTTTTGATTTATTTTATCTATCTGCACTTGAGTCCTCTTTTCATTTTGCAGGTAGCGGGAATCTTGGAGGGTGTCATTTCGACACACGGACATGTCAGGTATAAATTCTAACTTCCCATTTCGGGACCGCCATACTTGGACCCACCATTTTATGCCTCTTCATGGCTAAAATGCTTCTCCGAGGGGGCAATATGTATGTACCCAAAATTGTAGGGTACTGCACCACCGAACAATGTTACACGTGCCCCAATGATGATACAGGTCTCCTCACAAGGTGTTCGGGATCTAGAAAAGCTCTCCAAGTATGCGTTAACATCCCGCATATCCCACTTAGCCCTTGTGTGCTTTGTTTTTCTCTTCTCCCCTCTTTTTCCTTGCATTTTGCTCTTTAGTTACGAAACCGCCGCCCAACGTGGCGGCGCCTTCACTTCAGAGCGTTTTTCCAGAATGTCCATTTTAATGCGAATCACGTAAATTTCAATGTTTACTAGCTTTTTTCACCACCTTTGCTCGTATTTATGATTCTGGTTCCCTGGAATAGTGTTTTTGCATTGTTTATGGTTAAAGAGTTCAAATTGGTTTTCACCTTTGGGTAAATGGGGATTCTATAAATAGTTGGTTGATCTTCAAGCAAATGGCCCCTCAAAAATTGCCTCTCATCTTCTCATTTCATAGTTTAGTCTTTCAATTCTTAGGAATTCATAGTTTTCATTTGTTGCATGCATAGTTAGTGTTGTTTTGCTATTTAGAAGCCACATAATCTTCTTGTGCTAGTGTTGTTACTGTTTCATACAATCAGTTGGAGTAGGATAGTTTTATTTTCAGTCTGAAGCCATTAGAGTTGTAGGTTTTGTTTGTAAAAAAGAATAGCTTCAGGTTCTGGACATTTTGTGTCGTATGACTCGCAATAAATCCCGCTAGGAATTGCATAAGCCAAGCTCGATCTCTTGCGCTATCCCTCTCCTACTCGCATTGTTCCAAGACCTACTGCTGACCTACTTCTGTTGATGCTAGCATTACACGCTTTTCTGGATTCATGTGAGCACGAAGGAATGAGGAGACTACACTGAGGGGACAAAGCCACACATAACCAGATTCGCCACTATTTACAAAATCCAGGTTCAAGCTATCAAAGTTCTAGTTAAAATATATCAAATAAAATAGTGAATCATTTCATTTTAGTTAATCTCACTTTCGATATTTCCGGGGAAGCTATGGGGATTGATAGTTTCTGAGAAACTATGATTCATTCCTCACTTCTGAGGTAGGATCGACAGTCTTTCAAATAGATTAGATCAGTTATTTCATTATTTAGAATAGATTTACAACTACACAGGAAAGTAGCTATACTCGGCTACTTTTGTTTGTTTTAATTTTGTTATTAGTTTAGTTGTCAATTTCTAGATATATTAAATAATTTCTCTTTCAATTCTATTCAATAATTCATCAAAAACACAAAAATAGAGAAGTTATATATGTTGTAGATATACTTTACATAGTTAATTTTACTTTACTACAGTTAGATTTACATTGTTTCTTTTGCATGACAATCACGGGACCTAGAGAGCCTAGAGAATACGTATTCGAGCCAATAGTGCCTCGGCCGATCATGTTGCAAAGAATAACTCCGATATAGACCAGAATCTCTGAATTCAGGTCTTCCAAGTAATAATAGACCTACAAGAAATTAGTGCACAGCTGAGAGGACTAAACATAGAAGACGACAAAGCGCATACGTTTTGGTCAAACCAACCAAACTACAGATTACCCTAGATAACTATCTCGCATGAGTGTAGAAGGGCGAAAGAGAGAAAACATTGGTTGCGATCCTTTGGTCCCGCAACAGACGCAGGAGACATTCTCGCCGACATAAACACTAGCTTACGAATTCAGGTTGCGAACGCCTGTAAGATACTCTGAGAAGATTGCACAACTATTAATTCTAAACATAGAGGCCGAAAAGGCATATGACTACTGGATACTAGGGATTAGGGATTGATTCCGCACATGACCATAGGAGGTCCACAACAACCACGAATCTACGGTTGTGATCCACAGTCCTATAACCCAATGGGCTTGTGGGACAATCCGACGTTGATGCTGGTTTACGCACATTAGTATTTAGATCCACTCCACTTCCACCAACCATTATCGCATAGTTATCCTTGTTAGATATAGCAGCTAATGAAGCTAAAGATTTCTAGACTAGACCAGAGAATCGCCCATAGAATCCACTATATATCCATCATCCACCTTATGACCCTATCTGGAGATATACACGAAACAATTCCAGGGCATTTTCCCCGTATCCCACAACCTATAGATCGAGATCACGCTAGAGCTCGATATTGATTGGAGCCTTCAAGCAGTCATCCTCACGACCGATCTATCACACCGGTTTAGGTTAGGAGGGCCTTCTTCACCTTAGATTTGCATATTCCATTAGTGCGTGTTGAGGATATAAGATTACCTAACTAGTTTGCCTATACCCCATGTATATTCCATCCCCACCGGCTATCTCAGCACGACCTCGGGAGGTCGGGTGTGAGGAAGAGTTACTTGTAGATTCCCACACTTGCTTGTCACTTTTCCATCGCATGCGGTGACATTTTTGAATAGACGGTGAAGGACTTTGCTATTTCTTGTAACATCCAAGAACAAAATCATTACTAACTTATATGAAAAAATATTAAAAATTGTACAAGAAATAAAGTTATACGTTGTTAAGGGGCAACTTGTCATTGTACCAGAGGTGGCTATTTTGGAGATGGAATTGATTATGTTGGAGATGTGGGTGATAGGTATGGTGGAGCAGGTGTTCCAATTACTTTGGTTGAGAATCAAAAATTACACATGATTGGACTGAGTGAGTGGGTGATGCTTGTTGAGAAGCATGCGGATAGTCCAAAGTCCCTCCAAGTGCAGCATCTACATGTCAATTCAATATGGTAAATGGTAAATACTAAATACTAAATGGTAAGTGTAAAAAAACTATATTGAATGTTAAGGGTATTACGTCTCTGTCATTTAACTAATGCAAACGCTTGGGGGTTAGGTGATGAGTGAGCTTCCATTTCAGATTGGGAATCTCTCGATGCCTCAGTGTGTTGTTGGCCTCTTCCTCTTGATGCTAATTTTTTTCATGGAAGGGCCTCCAAAAATCTTCTTTGCATATGGTAAATATGCAAACAAGTACATAATGTTAGTAGAGAGAAGAAGATTTGTCACACAAGTGAAAAATCAAGACAATAACCTTACTAACGTCGAAATATAAACTATTAACCTGTTGTTCTTCAAATGGAATTGACAAATTCTTCATTATGTTATTTATGCAAGTGGGATTTGGTTCACCTTTTAAATTAAAATATGCCTTGTAATAAAGACCAAGGAGATAGTTAGTGGAATGAATAACTGGTTTTTCATAAGTCTTACATTTGTAATGTCATCTTTTATCTTATTAGATAAAAATGTGCACCAATCAAATTTTTGCTTTCCGATCGATGCAAGAATGTATGTAATAGCCCAATTTGGAATATCAGTTTTCGACCCTCTGAGAATAATTCTAGCTTGAAAAAAAGAAATCATGGTAGCAAGAAAGTGGTGTGTAATTCCTTGCGTATCTACTCCTCGTCTTGACTTGTTGACATGA
This sequence comes from Taxus wallichiana var. yunnanensis, assembly GCA_018340775.1. Taxonomy (NCBI): domain Eukaryota; kingdom Viridiplantae; phylum Streptophyta; class Pinopsida; order Cupressales; family Taxaceae; genus Taxus; species Taxus wallichiana. The sequence goes on along the minus strand of CM031242.1, from coordinate 561,450,416 downwards.
GCTACAAAAATTCATTGGAATTAATATCAATTTGAATTAATATCAAAATAAAAATATTTCAAATGAAATCAGGTTACACGTACAATCAACATGGAAACTAAAATAAGATTCGAGGTAAATCTTATCATCTTCAGTCAGGGTTGCTTTGGTTGTTAATATGGGTGAATCTTTAAATTAAAGGCCTGCCAATTGATGGATATCAGCTAGATCAAAATTGAACCTGAATGTATGACCATCTTCCAAATTAACAGTAAAATGACCATCTTCTGCATTAAATGATGAGAGAAGGTAGTTAATAATGTCATGATCTATCTCAAACTGGGGCATGTTAACGAGCCCTACAAATTCACATGCTTCTACAAAATCCTTATATTTTTCATTCATTTGCAAAACATTATAAATGTGTGGGCGAGATCAAGATTCTATATTAAGCTTTGATGTTTTGTTTGATCTTGAGCTTGAGCAGCCATGAGTACTTGAGCTTGATTCAAGACCGGAGTTTGTTTTGTGTTTGGTTGGTGTGTTGACGTATGGTACTGTAGTAGTTAGCACTGGGAGAATGGAGAAAAATTACAATCTAGGAAGTGTGAATATAAAAATGAAAGTTGGAGGGGTATTTATAGGGAAAATATTAGGTTTTCGAGCTATGAACACATGACAACGAGCCTTGTTATCATGCGTCAACAATTCTCGTTGATGCATGATGATAAAATTGTTGATGCATGTCAACAAAACTTATTTTCGTTAAACAAATATGCATCAACAAAACATTATTTTTGTGTATGCTTAAATAAAACTTTCCTCTCTCCTGCTCTCCTTAAAAAATGTCAAGAAAAATTTTTGTTCTAAAACCTAGGAAAATTTTCCTTTCCGGCGAAAGTGGTTCCAGGTATATTCGTTGGGGATTTTCCATCTCTAATTTACCAAAGGCTTCTTAAAATGAAACATGGTTACCCTGCCTCACATTTTTGGGGTTTTCTATAGTTTTTGTTGGTATCTGTGGATGGGCAAGCTGATTGGATGGGGCAACATTTGTAGGTCCATTTAACAAGGCTTGTTAACCTCGGTGTCTTCTTTGATTGTAATACTGTTGTCCAGATCCTTGAGGTACATTCCATTGTTATTAGTACTAAGGATTAAATTGTTGAAATGGTGGAATGTTTGGGTGTGGAGCCCAGGGTTGTTGAGAAACTTGGTGGTGCACCCCACTAAGGACTCCACTCGTGGGGCTTGTTGAGTCCAAGGTTGGGGTATGGCCATGGTGCATTCCATTGATTTGGGACCCATTGTGATTTTGGCATGTAGGATTGATTTTTATTGGATTGAAAGTTCCCTCCTTACCTCTGACCCATATAGTTTAACTCAGTTTTGTCTTGTGTTTTTGTTTTAAATTGTTCTTCATCAAAGGAAGCAATCCACATTGGTCTGTGGCATGCTTAAGGTCACAAAGAAGACAAATGTCTATCTTGTCTAAGGGGTAGTCCTTAAGCCCATGTTTGTCTCTACATCTTGGGTAGTAGATGAACAAAGGCTCTGTATTCTTGGCTTTCTCCCTATCCATAGTTGTATTGAGTTGAACCAAGAGGTCTATTCTCAAATTTTTAATTTCTTCCCTTAGTTTGGATATATCGCCACTGACCATTTTTCCTTTTTGTCTATGAAAGTTGGGGAAAGTTTGGGAGTAATTCCTACAGAGGTCAATGATTTATGTAAATTCTAGTTTGTTCATGTCTCCCTTTCCCATAAGATTGAAGGCTTCTTGTGTGTCTTCATCCAATCCTTTGAGGAATAAAGTTTCAAGCAGATAATATCTAGACTAGTACCACACCTCCTGTGAAGGAAGAGGAATCGATCAAGATAATCATCTGCACTTTCATCTTCCTTTTGTTGATTTCTAAACATTTCTTCCTTCTTGTCTCGAACTTTACAAATAGTCTTGATATTTATCCAAAAAAATTGTTTCCATCTCTTGCCAACTATGGATGAAGTTAGGGGTTAAGCCCATAAACCATCTCATAGTTGTGTCTTTTAAAGTGGAGGGAAATAACTTGAGCTTCGGGAATCGGAAGTGTAATCATAAGTTTGGCACAAGACCTTGAATTCAAAAAGGAACTGGTCAAGATCTTCTAAGACTAATCCCCAAAAGGTTGGTAAAATTGAGGGGGTATATTTTTCATAGGATCCTGATCATTAGGATCCAGTTGTATGGGATAGGTAAATGTTATCCCAAGTGGATGGTTTTCATTTTCTACACCATTGGGGTTATTTACTTCATTAGCCATCCTTCCTTGGTCAGCAAGTTGTTCCATGGGCCAGTTTTGAGGGGGGTTTTGAAAATTTATTCTAATGAATCTACCTCTATGGTCTCTAGGTCTAAACATAAAATCCTATCATACTGAGGAAAATTCCCTAACTATCAACGCTTAACTTGATTGTTTGTGTTCCACATACTCTAAAGCATAGAGGATTCTTGTTGTCACTACAAGGTCTTCTTTACTTCAAAAGAAAGAGTTATGGAAATAATTTTTTTGAATGGAAACTTACTAGACAACCCTACAACACTTCTAGCTAGAACCTTAACCTTTTATAACACCTTGAGCTCCCCAGAAATGGCACAAAAAGTGACAAGCGTCGTTGATACTCGTACTTTAATTATATTATATTTGTCAGTCCAGGGCGGTGTCTATGGTCATTTGTAATGAAGGGGACAATCGGAATTGTTCTCGAGACTTAGTTAATAAATGAATTAACTAAATATTATACCAACTACAATGAGGAAAAATGTATTGTGTTGGAAGAAAAAGAATATTAAAGACAAAATTAAAGGTACGAAAAATAATTCAATGCTAGAATTTAAATGAATGCAAAATGACAGAAAGGAAATAACAATAAATTCTCCCTTCTCGTTGGGGAGGAGTGGCCCTTCCCCTTCCCTTTGATCAAGTTCAACATTGAAAGTTACACAACAAAGTTTTCCCTAAATCTGTAATTTTATTGAATTGAAAGAACTGCTTTTACAATAATCAACTAACTGAACCAAACTTTGAATCTTAATACATTAGCTCTTTTATACCATAGCGAGTCTTAGTCCCTCTAGGAGAGAACTAGTTTATTTCTATTAATAACATCTACTTAACTGAACGATGCCTAAAATAATGACTAACTATTTTAAGAATAACTTGATTGTGGAAGGAGTAATCTATGCAGTGTTCAAATTGAACTAATCTTGTTAACTACAGATGAGGCCCGTAATTGAATCCTTTGAGAGAGTCAATTGGTTTTGGAAGATATTAGGGATCCGAAATTGATTGAGGGAATCGTGGTGATCATAAAAACATAAGTGTTCATTTTCATCACATTTCCAAGCAACTGAAGTTAAACTGGAAGTGTCTGGATCTCATAATTTGCATGAAGGTAGGTTGAGGTAGTAGCACATGTTTCATGCTCATGTCATTGTGTTAACTGATGTGTCAGTTGTATCAACTCATAGTTCATCCATCCGAGTTATTCATCTCCTTTGCGCAAGTTCCTTATCTCAAGGAAGTCTGAATTAATGATCTCAATGAGTCTTGTGCTCCATTATGAGTCATGTGCTAATGCAAAGGCGAATCATGTGCTAGTGCACCAATGAGTCATGTGCTAGTATGTAATTAACTCCTGTGATGACTCAACACATGCTTCTCCAAATATATTATTAACACTCATAAAAGGGTTCATTTAAGCCATATTTGAAGAAACAATAACAAGAATATGCACAACATTTCCTTCCAAAACATAGTAAAGTATTAATTATAAACCGCCAATATTATACATCATGCAACATGATATCAAAATAATATAGGGTTTCACATGGGTTTAAACATGAAAAATAAGGGTCCATCAATATCATAGTCTATTTTCATAGATTATATTTTCAATTTCACTCTCTTATCTTTGCAATGGATTCAACAGTTCACCAATCGAGTCAACGGGATAAACGATATGACCATAAGAAGGAGCACTTAAAAATAATAATATGATAATCAAATTTTTTCATCTTTTTCGTATTCAAATTAAATCCAAACGTGGGACGTATGACATCTCCATGAAGGATGAACTTTTGTATTCCATTTAGAACCCTTCATTTTATGAATTTTTGGCTTCCATTTCAAACCCTTCATTTGATGACCTTTCGAATTCCATTTGGAACCCTTCATCTTCAACATTGTTTCACTATAAGTAAGATGGTTTTGAATGAAGACACACGTTTTGAAAATGGAAATATTTGATATACAAAAGTTTCAAGTTACAGGTTTTCAAGTTTGGAGGCATACATCTCTCATATACAGAGTTTGTCCATTTATATACATTTTCATTTGCAAAGAATTGCAAGGCACACATCTCTCCTACAAAGTTTTCCCATTCCACATCCACGAGCTTGTTTGCAAAGAGATTCGGCATATATCTCTCCTATAGAGTTTTCCCACTTTGTATACATATTGAATAAAGTTATTTTACTTTTACAATTACAATTTTATTTCTGCAATACAATTCATTACTTTTATAATTTCAACTATTTTATTATGAATGTATTGCCATAACACATTAAATTCCACCATTTATGTGTTGTCCACCAAATTCCACAAATAATTCAGATCACACTATATGGAAATAGACTTATAAAGGTGATTTTAATATAATAGTAATCTTTGACTTCAACTACAAAATAGAAGCTGATAGACAACTATTACAAAGACTATAGATCTATAAAAATCAAACTAATAAATTTGAATAACCACAATCTTTAAAAGTACTTAAGGGTAAGTGCAACAAATTGGTGGACAAAAAAATGGACATAAAAACAAAAAAATTCACGTACCGCAATCACAATTGTTAAACCAGGATTGCGGAACTATTTTTTACAGGTTTGGGAATTTCCGAACCTAAAACCACGATCACAATCCTCTGAGACAAAAGAAAACAAACCTGTGACCCCTCATTTTCCCTATTTTCACTTGTAAACCGTGATTTCTCCTTGACTGTTGGCATTCAAGCTTTGAAAAACCCGTACAAATTGCTCTTCAGACATCTGGATTGTGAAATTTTCAACAATGTCACAAAGACAAAGAGGTAAGCCCTCGATTTTGATCAAATTTCTTGCATTTTAGGTTAATTTTTGTGATTTTCATGGGTTTTTTAATTTTTCATTTATGTATACAATTTTTTTGTTTTTGTCGATATTTGGCAAGCTCGTAATCCTGCAAACCATCCAAATATTCCTCAAAACCCTCCAAACATTCCTCAAAACCCTCCTCCAAACATAGATCGCCTCTTGTGGCTCCTTTTGTCCCCACGGAACTAGCAGAACACAAGCTGATATCGTTGGAAGAATCCGACAAAATAAAATTTCCATTGAGAACCTTATTCAGAAAATAAGACAAAATCATGCCACAAATTTATCCCTGCATGACTTTAGCCAACACATTGCAAACATTTATTGGAGAAGTCAATTCCACAACCAACCAAATAAATAGATGGAATACCTTTAGAGGTGATTGTAGGCGGTGGTATGCAGATAAATTATCCCATGTGGCCATACAGATTTAAAAATGCAAATGATCGCATTTGTGCATTATTTACTGACCTGAGAACTAATGCCACACCCCGTAACTACTTGCAAACGGTTCCCAATCCATTGGTACCATGATGACCGAATCAAGAACAATTTTTGGGATTGATGGTGGATGGTTTTTTATTATTCACCATGCAACAACAACGAGGTTACTCTCTATTTTTTGAAGAAATTATATTGCGAGTTCATGCTTAATGATGTCCTAAATTATTTTGACTTTTCTAATTTTTATGGGCAAGGAGGTGGCTCTGCACAAAGTAGACCTGGTGCACGTGTTTGTCAACCAAGGATCCCCCATGCCCCAAAACCCCTACTGCCTTCAGTTATCCCTCCTATAGTGAAGGAGGTTGTGGAGATTGACACACTACATGCATTAAGGGAGCTCATTGACACTCTGACCCAACATAGTGACCAGATTACATCTGGTGATGTTGGTGGAGGCGTCAGTTCTAGTGCACCACACCAATGTGGATCATGTGGTGTTGTATGCACTATGGGCGAGACATCATTTGCTAGATCACATGATTTCTTTTCTCTAGATGAGATGATGGCATATGTTTTGGAAACTGGTGCAAATGATCTTGGTCTTTCATAGGTAAATGTCAAATAAAAATTTAATAATATATATATATATACAATAGTTTAATTCATTTGAGATTTTAATATATATGTATTTGATTATGTCATGTACATACATGTAAAAACTAATATATTTTTGATTTTAAACAGCAAGAGTCTGGTGTGAAGGACATATCCTAAGCATCGACATCTATCTAGCTACTACTAAATTGGGCATGTTATAGACGTAAGTTTCAAGTTACTTACATTTCAAATTATATTTGATTGCACTTTTATTATTAAATACACATTTTTAATGTTCGTGTATAATGTTTCACGTGTACATGTACATATTAATATGTTTTTCTTTTATACGCAGGAGCCCTGGAGGGTCATCATCTTCTCTAAGCACTGAGGCTATTGGCACGCCTCACGTGACTTTTACGCAGTTAGTTTCTCTTTACACTTTGTTTCTAATTGTGGAAGTTCAGTTGTGTATCTACTCTTGTAGGAATTTTGGAGACTCGAGTAACATCGAAGCTTCCCTAGGATCATTAAACCTAGATTCCTACTCTTCCAGGAGGTCATATGACAATAAGTAGTATTATTAAGAGCCTTGGTTGGTTTCTATTAGAAAATTAATACATTGGTCTTGTTATGTGTCGATTATGCTTTGGGTTTGTTATGTGGCAACTTCATGTAGATTAATATTGATTTGTACATGTTTTTGTATAGCTTATGACTGCCAAAGAGACTCCTCCCTATATGCAGACTGTGGAGGTTGTTGTAGATGTTGCCATAGCGTCTGCAAATCCACTAACTCAGGTACAATTTTTCAAATTTGTTAAATTTTGGAGGAATTTTTCTTATTACTTATCTATAATATCAAATTTTGTACATGAAATATTTAATTTGAACTATTTATTTATATGTAGCCTACCCCTCGTGAGTCTACCGTAGACCCTGCAACGTGTCGACAAAAATTGATAGGGATCTTGAGATTGCAGTAAGATTTCACATGCATTATAAATTCTAAGTTTCTAAAATTTGAATGTATTTTAAAATTTTGGGTGTTAAAAACTAGTTGTTTATGAATATACAAAGCTAGGTTGCAGGCCTGCTTAGAGATGCCTAGGATCACACTGATGAAATTCATAGTGGCATCTCCCTCCACTACATCCAAAGGTCATGGACATGCTTATTCTAGCAAAGCGAAGAGAGGGAATATATTTCATGATTAGATTCATAGGACCTGAATGTATAGATATATATGCCATCTAGTCCTAGTTCATGATTCTTCATATAGTCCATGTATATAGCCTTATGCGACCGCATGTGGTCCTATATGTATGACACACTTAGTTCGATACATTATGAACTTATATTTTTGAGACACATGAAGCACACTTAGTTTGATACATTATATCCATGTTGGTTTTCATAACGATATTACTTCTATGTTTGATTTGATTTCATTGCACATGATATCCTTCTATGTATGTTTTCATAACCATATTAGTTCTATGTTTGATTTGATTTGATGGCCTCAATTATGTGACCATTATCCATATGATATATGATGTTATGTTATTGTTAAATGATATATGATGTTATGTTATATAATGTTTTTGAAGGTTCTTGGGTGCAAGATCATATTTTTTCAAGAGATTCAAGTGTGGACTTATATCAATTTTCTTATTTTAAGCACGTGGTTAACACACTCCAAAGTTGGACAAAATGTACACAATTAAAAATGGTCTTGAGGGATTTAAATTACAAGTCATTTTATATGTTTTTAGTGTACTTACAATTTATTTGTTAATTATTAGTCCAAATTAAATGTTATTGATGTGTGTAACAATAAGGTCCTAATTTGAATTCACTTGTTTAAAAATACAAAAACATTGTATAGTTTAGTTGGCACAAGATATGCAAAAATATTCTTAACACTCTATTATGTATTAACATGCTTTAAAAAGAGATCAAACAATCATTAGATTATTTACATGGTAATGTGTTAACCTTGTTGTAATCTCATTGATGCGAGCCGAGTAGTGAGAAGTCATGCCCCGGGACGTCATGGGAGAAATTTTCCACTGCCAATGCATCTGATTGGGGGTTATATGCCTTTGGGTGCTATGGCGGGCTCTAGGGAGGCCCGGTTTGGAGTCAGACCACCCGATCCGAGCCAAGAACCCCTTCCCTATTAATCTCAATTCAAGTTTTAATGAAACTTATGACGATCAAAACTTGGTGCTCGGTCATCTAAACCAAGAAATGTTTGAGCCAAAACTTGAGTGAAGGAGTTCTCTGGTCACACCCAATAATTCAGGGTCGTGGCATTCCTTGAGCCTTTGTGGCATAATTGTTTACAAATTACCTTTTCTAGGTAGTCCTAGGAAATGAACGAAGGAGAGTAGTGAGAATTCATACCTCGGGACATCATGGCACCAAACCAACTACACCAAAACATCTAGGTGGCCAGGTAAACATTAGAGGAGGTGTCATTTTGGTGCATGATAACGTCGTTGCTTCTGGGCTACTTTGTTCGGGCGTAGTCCCTTAAGAGCCCTAAGACCAAAAAACCATTCAACTTCGACGGGTGATTAATCGGACTCCGTGAAACCTACAGATGTCTCATTAGATCCTACACCTTGGTGTAGGGACCCTCTATAATAGTCTGTCTCATTTTTTTCCGTCTCGATCAAGCACTCTCGCTACTTCGTTGTTTGCAAACGCATAAAATAGTGTAGTTTGAGCCAGTGTAAAATTGTTAAACACTATATTTTGTAAACAGTGGGTCATGGCACCAAACCTACTATGCCAACATGTTTGTGTGTCTAGGTAAACACTATAAGAGGTTTCATTTTTGGTGCGCAACAAGGTCGTTGCTTCCAAGTTACTTCGTCGGGCGTAGTCCCTTAAGAACCCCGAGACCAAAAATTGTTTAAATTCGACGGGTGATTACTCGAACTCCGTCGCACCTATAGACGTCTCATTAGATCCTACACCTCGGCGTAAGGACCCTCTAAAATATCCTTTCTCGGTTTTTTCCTTCTTCAATTGGTGCTCTTGCTGCCCTATTGTTTGCAAACGTGTGAAATAGTGTAGTTTGAGCCAGTGTAAGGCTGTCGAACACTATATTTTGTAAACGGTGCATCGTGGCACCAAAGCGACAGGTCAACACATCCGTGTGGCTAGGTAAACACTAGATTAGGTGTTGTTTTGGTGCGTGATAAGATCGTTGCTTCTAGGCTACTTCGTTCGGGCGTAGTCCCTTAAGATCCCTGAGACCAAAAAATCGTTCAACTTTGGCGAGTGATTATTCAAACTCGTGGCACCTAGAGACATCTCGTTAGATCCTACACCTCATCGTAGGGACCCTGTACAATATCTTGTCTCAGCTTTTTTATGTCTCTGGTTAGTGCTCTCGATGCCTTGTTGTTTGTAAATGCGTGAAATAGTGCGGTTGAGTCGGTGTAAGGTCACAAACACTATATTTTGTAAACGGTGGGTCATGGCACCAAACCAATTGTGCCAACACATTCAGGTGGCTAGGTAAACACTAGAGGAGGAATGATTTTGGTGTGCAATAATTTCATGCTTCCGAGCTACTTCATTCGGGCGTAGTTCCTTAAGAGCCCCGAGACCAAACAACCGTTTAACTTAGATATGGGATTACTCGAGACTCCATTACACCTAGAGATGTCTCGTTAGATCCTAAACCTCGGTGTAGGGACCCTCTATAATAGCCTATCTCAGTTTTTTTGTCTCCAATTGGTGCTCTCGTTGCCCTATTGTTTGCAAACGCACGAAATAGTGTAGTTTAAGCCAGTGTAAGGTTGTCAAATGCTATATTTTGCAAACGGTGGGTCTTGGAAACGAATTGACTATGTCAACATGTTTGGGTGGTGAGGTAAATGTTAGAGGAGGTTTCATTTTGGTGTATGACAAGGTCGTTGCTTCCGGGCTACTTCATTCGGGTGTAGTCCCTTAAGAGCCCTGAGACCAAAAAATCGTTCAGCTTCGACAAGTGATTACTCGGACTCCGTGGCACCTAGAGACGTCTCATTAGATCTTACACCTGGTGGTGTAGGACGCTCTACTATATTAATTCTTAGTTTTTTTGTATCCGGTCGGTGCTCTCACTGCCTGTTGTTTGCAAACATGCGAAATAGTGTAGTTTGAGCTAGTGTAAGGCTATCAAACACTATACTTTACAAACGGTGGGTCGTGGCACCAAACCGACTGTGCACATGCATAGGGATGGCCTTGTAAACACTTGGGAGGTGTCATTTTGGTTCCCTATGCTCTCGGTGCTTCTAGGCTACCTCCTCGGAGCCAAGAACCCCCTCCACAGGTACATAAATTGTTGTTAGTTGCTTCTCTTTTCTTGTAAAACAATGAAAGATTCTCTTAGCTTCGAGAATATAAAATTATCTACTAATAATGCCAACCACGTGAAGGTGGAATATTTTTGGCACCACTAACCTACATAAAATTGTTAGTCAAAGAAATTTAAGTTGAATCAAAACCATACTAGATATATACAAAATACACAAATTTAATAAAATATATGAACTTGAATCTAGAACTGAAAAATTTAAACAATTCAAAGAAATTATATATACCAGACGAGCTCATGTAAATTCATTCTAATGTTCACCATCAGGATGTGAAAGTGGAAGCTTTTATGGCACCACTAACCTGCATAAAAGTGTTAGTCAAAGAAATTTAAGTTGAATCAAAACCATATACTAGATATATAAAAATACAAAAATTAATAAAATATATGAATTTGAATGATCCGGTTGACAAATTTAAATGCTTCAAATAAATTATATCTACCGAGACGTGAGCATGTAAATTCATTCCAATGAACCATCAAGATTGGATCTACTCGAATAACAAACATGATTGCTTCATGATCGACTCTTGAACTTTTCAAATAATCTTGTTATTAGGCCTTCCTCGATATCTATACAACTGAATATTTTCTCTAGAACTAGATGCAAATATAAGAGTATTTTCCGTGTGTCTCAAAGTCTTCAAACACCAAACAAAGGAATTTTTAATGGATACCATCAAAGCCAAGTTCCAAAGAACTACCACCGACCTCGTAGGGTACTCAATATCTTTTCCATCTATAATAGGAGAAGTCAACTTCTTTCTTTCCTCGATGCAACGACATAAGAAATATTCTGTCCATTCTTCATTATCTTCTGTCACAATAATTGCAAACACATGTCCTACAAAAAAAGGTTTCAACTCAAATTTAAATTACATATTAATTTCAATGGACATAACTCAATACAAAAATTGTAAATAACCATTTACCTTGTCACACCAAAATCATTTTTTTTTCAAATTCCTTGGATGTTGCAAATTCATCTGGAGAAACAAGTCGTAATGCCTTTGGAGGTCGATAACTAGGAAACTGAGTTAGAGGCCTACAAATCCATCCATCCACCCATTCTTGTGAATCACACTCAGTAGTGACAAATTCGATAAGAGATACACAAAAGCATGCCAACTATCTTGTCCATATGGCCCATGAAGTAGCATCTGAGCTACAAAATGAGTGCATATCATTGGACCCTGTGAGTGTCATACAATCCTCGTAGTTAGCATTTTTTTGTTCATCTATCAACCAAAAATATCTACGAACTATGGAATCTTCTTGAGAACTTCGGGCCATGTTGTCAATACACCATTCCACTATGCTCTTTGCATCTTTCAATTTAACACCATCTTTGTACTTCAAATCTTCTCTTGCAAGAGCTATTTTCACACATGCCCTGTATTGTCATGCTCTCCTTTTCTATGTCTAGCCTCAATGAAACTCCAAATATGTTGTACACCCATCTTGACGTGCATCTTTCTCATCCAATAAAACATTAGTGCATTCTTAAAATGAGATGTGCAATTATCTGACCATATATAATGTTGATTGAAGTGGATGTCCCTATCAGACAAGTTTCCATAAAATAATTGGAAACACCCTTGCACAAATTCAGTAGAATGAGTACGGTCATCACTGATATAAATGTGGTACTCTCTAAATAAAATTGATCATTCTCTGTACTATCAGGAGAATGTATAAATTCTATATGCACAAAAATAGAAACTTGTATCGAGTTGTAATATTGCGATTGAACCTCCATTTATGGTCGCAATGTGTAATTCTCTCAGTAAAATCGACCATTGAACAATAGTACCAATAGGAGATGTGTCCTTGCATATCTTGAATTGTTCATCCAACCATTGAGCTTTGTGTGTATGCCTAACATACTCATAAACAATTTCATCCTTAAATTTTCTCATAAATTAAAAAATAGGCATATGTTCTATAATTAGCTCACACCGTTTAGACTCATTTCCATCTTTCAACTAGTATGGTATTGATTTATATTTATCAAACTCAACTAAATTATGTCCTATTGCACCTCTAATTTTCTCATGGATGCAACTTTCCAATTTAGGTAATCCGCTCCACGTACCACAACTTCCATCTAAACAATCCTGACTATATTTTTTTGCCAACTTCTCTTTCAAAAAATATTGTAGGAATGAAATCCCTGGAAGATATTGGTGGAACTTGAACACCACATTCTGATAACATCATTTCAGAATGAAAATCATAACGAATACGTAAAAATTTAGCATAATGCATCACAAATTCAACATGTTGCCTACAACAAGTGGTGAGCATGGTTGATTTTCACATAGAATGGTTTCAACATTTCAAAAACATTGACTAATTTTAATTTCTAGATGCTTCTGTTCAAACTTACGAAAAAAATGAGTTTGAGTCATATCTAAGAAATACTTTGGATGTGGTTTGCGATTCGTAGAACCAACTCTTTGTTTTACAACATCTCTTGTATTAGGTGAAACTCTAGTGTTATCATGCTAAAATTGAATTACAACTTCTCTTATAGCATCAGATATATCTTTGTCCTTATGCGGTGCTCTAGCAAAAATGCCCAAAATTAGTGTTATTGATTGATTGAAGGATATTACGTATTTCAATTGCTTTCATTAGAGTTTTTCGATTAACTTTCAACATTTGACTTGTTTGCGTAATCAAACGTTGTTTTTTTGTTGATTCACTTACAACACTAGTAGTAAGTACACAACGCACAATATTACTATCCCTTGTGCGTCTCTTGACACCAACAATGTGATATGCATCATGAAGGTTTTCAACAATTGTATAGGTTTGACCATGTATATTAGATGTTGTCAATCCTAAGTTGTTTAATGTAGGTCTTATTTTAATCAATTTCATCAAACTAACCAACAACTGACATCTTTGGGAATCATTTAAAATTTCAAAATGATTATCCCAAATTTCAGTGGCTTTTCTTCTGATTTTCTATTCAGAAAGTTTGTCAGACATTGGTTTCAAAATGTTCTCATCAATTTCAATAAAATAATTAGGTTTCTTACGTAAAATCCTAAGAGGTTTTTTTGTCAAATTTTGTTTGTCTACAGTTTCAACCTGAATTTCCTTATTCACATTTTCATTGTCTCCTTCAATTTCAACATCAGCTACATCACGAGTATTTAATTCTTCTTCAACATTGACAGTAAAAACATCTTCATCACGAGTATTTAATTCATCTTCAACATTGATTGGTAGAAACATTACTTGGTTCCTCATTGCTTACAATAGTAGGGGTCAAGATGAACCTCTTCTTAATTCACGAAGATTCTGAATTCACTCAACATTTTGAAATCTTGTTGCCTCTAATTCGTTTGGTAATTTTTTACTTATTGACTTCCTTTTTTGACTTTGTTTCTTATCTCCCATAATGTTTTGGTTACGTGATAAGAAAAAAGTGCAGAAAATGACAAAAATTCATAGTAATTTTGCATACAAGAAGGTCAAACAGTAAAAATCACATGGTAATTCAAACGTTGGAATTCATGTAAATATGATTTACTAACCGCGATCATATTTTTTAATCGTGATCATGACCTTATAAAGTGTGATCGTGGTTCTCGTATTAAGAACCACGATCACGGTTCTATCTGTATCATCAAATCCAACCCTCAAGGCTCGGGAAATCTTTGTTTTTCCCCAACCAAAGCTATGGGAGGTCATTATGGTGTGTAAAAGGTCAAAAAATTAAAATTTTCTCTTCCATGGACTTGAACCATCTTTGAAAAATTGAAAACATCTCACAAAAATGGTGTCATCATGTAGGGGAGACTGTTAGCTTAGTAGAAATATTGATTTTAAAGTGAATAGATTAAGATAAATATCATTTTTTAATTTTTTACTAACAAAGAGGTCTTTAAGAAAATTTTTCCTACTAATGTTCATGTCTACATTTAAGACTCGCAAATTTTGTTTCGCTTATCAAAATGTGATAAAACCTATACCATCCCAAGCATGGAGAAATTCTATATATATATATATATATATATATATATATATATATATATATATTTCGATATTTTTGATATAGTTATGACGGCAAACAAAAAGTGCTCGATTTTCTAAAAAAATTCAGACCACTTTCACGGAAAAAATCATAAAAAATATTGCTCGAAAAATACAAAATAAAATCCATCCCAAGATAGACAACGGCATATAAATTTTCACCAAAGGAAAAAAAAACAAGATTTGGTCATCCAAATCGTGGGCAAACGGACTACAATCTTATAGGTTTTTAAAAAAAAACCAAGTCATATAATTTTGAGTGTTTAATATAGCTAAAATTGTTTGTTTTTAAAAAAATTAGTAGTTTAGAAACTAGATTCGGATGCTACGATTCATATTTATATAATTTTTCTAATTTTGAGTGCGCGTATTGCTAATAATCCCTACAAGTTGAGATTTCACTTTTTTTTGCAATATGACGTCCACTTATGACCCCTTTTTTGTCCACCAACTTGTTGCACTTACCCTTAACACTACTAAACATACCACAATGTAGAGAAAAACATGGTCAAAAGCATGAGTTTAGTAAGTTCAGGTGAAGGCATCGGGAAGTTGAGAATTATGTACATTATCATAGTTGATCTTCACCCAAGATTAGAATTTCTCTTCATAATAAAATAGGGGGTGTACAATAATTATCTACGTGATGCATGAAATATCACGAATTCCTTACCACAAATAGAGAGTAGTGATATATCTTGGAGAGTGTGGAATGTTAGTGATAAGGAAGCACATGTACTTGGGGTACATTGTTAGATATAATAATGCATATGAAGTTGAATAGATCTAGATGATAAAAATGCGTAAGTGACGATTGATCCAACTATTACGTTTATTTTCTTCTCATAATACTTTCATATTTTCATGACCTTTCCTACTACATAACTAAATAATTTTTCTTATTTATGCCCTCAACTATCACACCTCCATACATGTTTATCTCTTCCACTTTTATGAGATATAAAAAAATGTTTCCAAATAACAAAAAATGGTAACACAAGGATAAAATGAATATGCAGATGGCAGATGAGTGCAAATTGAAGGGAGAATAGAATAAAATCACAACATAGATGAAGACTCGAATACCCAATGCAATGTATAATAAAGTATGTGCTTAATATATCAAGAGTATAGTAATAACAACCACCTTCAAATTGTTAACGCTTTCATAAAATAAATTAAGACACATTTTAAATTGGATAATTTAATTAACTAGGAAATAACATAGATCAAACTCCCCTTCATAGTGAGGTTCGTTCTATCATCGTCATTTAATCTAATTAATTGGTTAATCCAGGAGGCTTCCAAGGTTGCATCCAAAAGGGGCTAAAAGAAACAATGATTTACCGCTTTTGGTCCTATGATTGAGAATGCTTGAAATTAAATTTAACATCTATTCCAACAAATAAAAGTAAATCTACGTTAACAAAATAAAGTAAATAACTAAAAAATAAATAAATAAAAAATGAAGCTTGACATAAAATTAAAAAAATGAACACGCGTTGTTAATTTAAAAAATCTAGTGAAGTAAACAATAACAATCATATTATAAGAAAGTAGTAAATCATCCTCCTCCTTGGGTAAGAGTGAGCCCTTTCTCTTCTCTCATATTTGGGTTAAGAACTAAACACAAACTGCTACCAAGATATTTGAGTAAATTGTGTTGTTCAAAAATGATATTATAGAATCATACCTATTACATCAAATTCTTTGAAGATATACTTATAGTTCATCACTTAATCAATATTCCAAGAATCTAGAACTACCTACCTATATTCTTGGGAAAAACTTGACTACTTCTTCCACTTTCCAAAGAGACAAACATGGAAAACATTTATTCTTAACTACTTATATTCAAACATTGTACCTCGTCCCATTAGACTAGGAGCAACTTAGGAAAAACTTGACTACTTCTTCCACTTACTAAGGAGACAAACAATAAAGACATTTATTCTTAAAAACTTCCATTCAAATACTATGGTTCATCCCATTAGACGGGAGAAAAAAATAGGAGAGTGATTCATTCAAACTACCTAATACTATGCCATTATTCATTCATCCTAATCATGAAATTAGGAGAATGTTACATTTTTGGCTTTGACTATTTTCTTTCCATATGGAATTTTAATGCCATTTGTACATTTTCTCAAAATAAAAATACCACAAACATAGATTATTCTTATATCTTAGAACACCATGTGCTTTCTCAAAAACATAATTCTAACTAGTTCTATGGTATTTTAGAGTTGTCTTCATGGGTTAGGAGTTTTCACATATTAGTTTGGAGATGTTGCATAAAGTTTGGATTTTCCACAAAATAGTTTGGAGTTGTTGTAAAATAGTCTATAGCTAATGTGCCACAGTCTGTAGTCTACAAGTTTGAATCCATATCTCAAAGGTTTGAGTTTGAATATTTTTGTGGAATTAGAAGCTTTCCCAGTTTTGACTTGTATGTAATTTTTGGAGTTAAAGACAGTTTGGAGTAGGGTCTAAAGTGATCTATCCCCCAACCTTCATCCTTCAATATCTTTAAATGACATGTTTATACACAATACTACACTTCAACTTACAACAAATATTAGAAAATGATAACAATTAGATCACATGAGACTTATAAGAAATAGATCAAATATATGTATATTTTATCCTAATTAAGATACTAGTTCTTAAAACTATATCTAAATCCACTTTAAGATTAATTTGTAAGAGAGAAAATAGTGTTATTTTGTGAGTTAGATGAGACACATGTTTTAGTCTCACCACTTCACACCTTAGAATACCATTTTCCAAAGAGTAAGAGAATACATGCTTTGATACCAAATGTACATTTGTTTCAAATTACATAATCTAAAATAAATAATACTTAGAACAAATAATACCACTCTCTTGATTAATTCATATGTGAAGAACACATTACATATAGATAGGCCTATATTTCTCCTTAAGATAAGGAGTTAGGCAAGAACCAAATTCCTAGTTTATCTCTATCAAACCCGTATAGAGAGTTGGTTCAAGAATTCAATATTTAAAACAATGACTTAATATCTCACACAAGTACAACTAATTGTATCACATACAAACATTTCTTATTATAACTCACTTACATTATTTCACTCATAACTATACTAGCCTATACAAATATTAATAATCATTATCCAAACATAATAATGTGAGCATTAAACATATATTTTCCTAACAAATATCTTGTTATTGGTTGATTTTTTGAACCCAAACATGCCCGGAGTTTATCATAGTTGGGGTTATATCCACGAGAGTTTTTAAGAGTATTTATTTGGTTCATAGTGCGTAGATATCTTGATCTCATCCATAAATAGTGTCATCTCAACTTTTCAAAGCATTATGCATAGAGGAAGTACCATTTTTGCATCCCATTATCTCATCATTGAGGTACAATGCGAGTAATGTTTCATGGATGATCACTTACTAGTGCAACATAAATTACTAGTGTTCAAAGACTTCATATATGGCTAGGTTTCAAAAACAACTATGGAGTCTTCCAATATACTTAAAGGTACGTGGAAACTCAATTTCATGTGTAAATTTTGTCTAAGATATTTTTATGACATGTTGAATCCCACTTCACTTCACACAAAATGCCATGTGCTTAGTTTAAAATGATATCTTTATGTGATATCTTAGAAAACCCAATACAAGGTTTCTAACACGAAAAAATGGCATACTTGGGGCACAAGTCTTAGTACCACTACTCATTACCACTTTTTGATCACTAAGATCTACTGAGGAGTGATGTGAGAGCCTATAATGGAAAGTCACATAAAGCCCTAAATTACTAAAGCGGTTGTAAAACATAACCTTGGAAAGGGCTATGATACTAGATGATATGAACCTTATTGCACATATTAATCCACAACAAAAAAGAATGAATATGCATTATATTTGAAATAAAGAAGGAAAAATTGTATTGAAATGATATATTTGTATTACAAAGTATCATAGGCCTCTTCAACGGAGAAACCTCTTTTGAGTAATGCTTGATACAAATTTTTTGATGGAAGGATATTTCTCTTACACATGCTCTTTATTTATCTTACCGCTCTATTTAAGACAACTACTGGTTTCTCATACATGTAGGCAATTATATTTTAGCAATAGGATGACATACAAAGCATATGCATCCAAGCTTTTGTTATTATTTTAAGTAAATATGGGAGTTTATAAGGGGCTCAACCCATGGAAGTGTATACAAAAACATATACATGAACACATCAAATATTAAACTTACTAATAACACCTAGTCCAAATAAAATAGTTCTGATAAAGGGGTTCTAACAAAAACATTACTGCCTAAAATTGGTAAACATGTGGTTAACATTATGGGGCATACATTATGTAATTTCTCAAATTTTATCAACTTCATGTGATTTAGTTTAAAAATAATGAAATTTCTCGACGATGGAAATCACATAGTTATGGTTTTCTCAATCACACTTTAGCATAAATTACATTGTCATCAAAATATTACAATAAAGTATGATCTTATTATTATTATTATTAGTTTTTTTCTTGTAAAAAAATGTACAAAAAGCATTTCAATGCTCCTAGATATGAAGGATGTTTTGAAAAAAAAATCATAGATGGAGCTTGCATATCATCAAATAAAACTATAATGCTTTGGATACGTAGTCGGTCTCATGGTAGTGGATACACAATTTCATGAGGAATTTCATAATCTCATCACAACTTTGTTAACTATGAGATTTGCACATTACTTATTTTATAGGAAGGTAAGTGTTTGAGAGTTATGAGAAAAGCATCCTAGTGAAAATGAAGGGTTTTAACCGTATTATTCAAAGAAGGTTATTGTAGTTTTCCCTTTTTCTTTAATATTTTATATAAACCTTTAGGGGATATATTCAAGTTGATATCATCTATACTAATGTCTGTTTTCCACAAATTTGCATTAGTAATCTCCTTATCATAGGTCTTCTACAAATATTTTATCTAATTAATATTTGACTAAAATAGATATAGAATAATTGACTTTAATAGCCATTAATAAGAGAAATTTAAAAATAAAATGCTTATATCCACCTCTATAAAAAAATAATAATAAATAAAAATAGTAAATTGATTATATGGAGTTACTTCTTATATTTTTACATCATATTCACGAGCTTGAATGGTTGATAAGATTTGAAAGTATTCAATTCAATTGGAAAATGGGGATCTCAATTTCCTCACCGATCATCATGGGATATTATATTTTTCAAACACACACACAAACACACACACACACACACACACACACACACACACACACACACACACACACACACACACACACACACACACACACACACACACACACACACACACACACACACACACACACACACACACACACACACACACACACATCAAATATTTATAAAAATAAAAGCATATGAAATCTAATGTTTATACAAATAGAAGCATGTGGGCTTCTTATATTTTACATGTATAGTAACAAAAATACAAGAATGTTTTCTTGGAGGCATTTGACGGAAAAAAAAATTAATAGAAAAGGAATATCTTCAATGGCTCATAATAATGAAAACATTACACCAATAATATAAATGTTGATATAATATTATAACTATTTAAATACAAAATATTATGATTTTGACTAGCCAAATTTATTGCGAAAATGAATGAAATTTCAGCTATGTTTTTTTCAAATAACCCTCTTTGTTTAATATAGAAAAATGCAATGAGTGTTCTCTATACTAGCATTTAATCGCAATATATATATATATATATATATATATATATATATATATATATATATTGCAATTTGGTAGAGGTAGATATATGTAAATATCAAAAGTGATTAATTCACTTGGTATTTCATGAAAAATTGAAGTACTCCAAAAAAATTAAGACACCCAAAAGAAGCGAGATTTTTTTCAAACTCAAATGGGATTCCAACTTTGGTCCAAATTCGGCACAAAATTCTAACAAGTTTGTTAGGGGTGAGATGAGAACTAATATCAAAGATGTTTGTGAATATTTTCCTTAATAAACCGCATTGAAAAGGATAATACACGTTGTGTTAATCTATGTGAGGTAAATTGGAAAAGATTAACTTAACCTATTTGGAAATAGGTTAAGAAAAAAATGCTTCCATGTCAAATGTGCTATAGGACAATAAATAATGCTATCTTATTCCAAAAACTATTTGTATAATAAGTGTGATTGATAACACCCAAAAGCCATACTTTTTGGTGTGGAAATTCTATATGATCTAAGTTTGTCCTCAAATTGGAACTCTTATAGAGTCCCTCTTCAAGCATATAACGCCTATTTTATAAATATAGAGATCATGCAACTCATAGGCTAGTGGGTATCTTGAGAAGTTCATCCATAAAGGTCATTATTATCACCAATTTCAACTTCAATTAACGAGATGTTATAAATTAACAAAAAATTGTCAACTCTCATTATTACACTTCTTATCATTTTAAACTAGTTTCTTAAACATGATCTTCTAGATTCAACTACATAAAATTGTTGGTATATGACGTTTGAATCCCAATACCGGATCCATCTTCACAAGTGTGAAATGTGAAGAAATAAAGCCTAGTGTTTTGACAAGCTCATGAGGTGATATATGTCCATCACACCATCCACTAAACCAATGATTAACAACTCTAAAAATAAAATTCAAGAGACGTGACCGAAAGTAAAAAAGTTGGAGAACCAACTTACCAACATGTGCAAATATAATGACTTACACTCCCTGAACAAGAAGAACATCATCATCTTCAAAACCATTATAGATATGATTTGTGCTATAATAATAAAATTGTACAAAGTAATCAATGTGCATTCCATTACAACATAGTTTATAGAAAGAGAAATGCACAAAACCTACTTACACTAATCCATAACAACATTAATGATATAAATGCTTCAATTATATTTCTAGGACCACACTCCAATGCCATACAGAGTGATTTCCATGAGTAGCATTCAAATTTATTTTCCTCGTATCAAATAAAAAAATTGAGATGTAAAATATTATTATGTAATTATTAAAAAAAAGTGAAAAAGGAGGCCCCCACAAGGCCATGCAACGTACAAGAAAGTATTTATATGTGGCATAAGTGAGCCAATGAGAGTGTCGTGTAAGTGGGCCCCGTTTACACCTAGGCGTGCCTACACAAAGGTCTCCACTTTCCCTCATTTCATTTTTTAAATAATGTTTTTTATTGATTTTTAAATCTTATTTTTATTCTAAACATTTATTGCGTGTGCATTACATCATACGGACTTAAAAGGTGGGCCCTACCAGTCAGAGACACAATGAGCAATGCGTTGACAAATATAATATACCTAGGAAAGTGTGCCATAAATAGGCGGCTGCCAAGATTTAAAAATTCATTTTTAAGAAATCTTTCAACCAATTGATAAATTGCAATTTTTATATGGGTTGGATGGCTATATTATTTGCGTGTTTGAGTGGGGATGGTTCTGAATTAATACGTAATACATTAGAATAATTATGTTTATTTATTTGAATAACATTGAGATAAATTAATTTTGAAGCATCTATCTTAGATTTGTCTCAAGAGTTTCAGTTAAAGTGTTTTATATCATGATCACGTTTTCTACAAATTTTTAGTTGATTAGTGATAGATAATTTTAGTATGATTGCATCATTGAGTTGTGTTCGAAATAATCTTTGTGAAAATTTTATTATATATTCAAGATGTCGCAATTTTTGGATCGCCTTCTACAAGTAAGGAATTGAACCTTTGCAACAATCAAATGAACATCAAATTTAAGATCTACTATTTTTATTGACATATCACACTATTACATTTTATCACCCTCAATAATTACGATTATAAAATTAAGCTTATCAACATAAAAATTAAAAAGATAATTAAATACATCTCTCACATATATTAGCACACCATCTTATCCTTTAAACATACTTTTTATTACCATTTAAATTCACTTATAATAAAAATTAGATAGAAACAAACTCAAAACCAAAATTTATTTATAAAACAAACATACCAATTGAGTGATTGACCTTCAACTATAATGTAAGCAAAGTTAAATATTTATGACATATTATTTTATGATTTAAACATACTTAAGTTGAATATAATTGTAGTGAAGGGTGGTGGTGGACTATATTATGGGTGGGTCATTAAGAATTAATTTTAAATTTTAAATTTGATATCTATTTCTCTTTAATTTTAATTTTAGGTTTGACATCCATTTGATCATCATTTACAAGTTTTTTTTTCCTTTTTATTTGGAGAAGCAATAGAAATATGTAATTTCTATTCCAACAATGATATAGTTTGATCATGTCGATTTCCACTAATTAATGGAATATCTATAAACAAAATAATAAAATTATTGATTAATGTGATATGAAAAAATCGAAGATAAAAACTTTGAAAATAATATTTCTAAACAATTTTCATTTTCTAAATAGATGTATTTACAATATTACCAGTAGTGATAATTTACCTAAAATTCACTTATAATAATAATGGTAACCTATTTTTAGGAATTCCAAAGATACAAACCATTTTCAAAAATAAAAATTCACCTCTAAAATCAGACCAATTCTTTTCAGTGATAATTTAGTTAAAGAAAAACCCTTCCATATAATTCTTAATTATATTAATATGTATTAATAATATAGAAGCTTTTAAAAAATAATAAACTGAGCCCACCTAGAAAATCACTTCTTGTGGTAGATTCTGGAAATTTATTTTTATTATGCATGCTAACCCCACCTGGGAAATCACTTGTGGTGGTAAGATATGTAGTAAATTTGTTTTCAATTTAATTCCATGGAAGGGAGGAAAAGCAGGTGCCTTTAGTTGACTAGACACAGAAATGGAACAGAATAATATGATGATGTACCAGAGGTATGCAAAGAAATAGCAATACCCCACCACCTGTCTGCCATTGTGCCAGGCAAAGGAAACAATTACACTTTCTATGTCAGCCCTTCTCCCTCTCTCAATCACCATTTTCTGCCCCATATGCTTTTCCGCTGCTGCAACCCAAAAAAAGCTTCATCATCCTTTCAAATGATCCTCCTGCTGTGTGTATCACCAGAGTTTGAGACTACACACACACACACAGATATATATATGTACATAAACATGGCGAATTACTGATATGCTGCGCTTTTGCTGAATTCAAGCATTGCCTTTTTGCAATGAGAGGTATGTTAGATGATGAATTTTATGACCACCTTTTTTTTTAACAGAAAACCAACATGGTTAATTTATTAAATTTTGCTTCTTTGTAGTTTTTTTTTTTTTTTTTCCATGCGCATATCACCTTTGTTAAACTATATTGTTGCTGGTTTCCACTGGGAATTTATGTGATTCGTCTCTTTGCGTTTTTTATGTACCCCCATCCACTTTTGAATATAATAACGGGGACTGTGTTGGGATTTCTATGAATGGTTTCAAAGCATGTGTTTCAGTTTGTTTCTTGGTGAATTTTCCTAAAATCTAGGTGATTATCTTCCCCAACCTCCTGAAAATTGTATTGGCATAATGGCTGGAAAATGTTTATTGCTCTTGTTCTGACTTTATATGGTCCTGATAGATTTTTGTTCACACTTCAAATAGATTCCTTTTGTTATCACATAAATTATGATTGCCATCCCAAAAATAATGCAGAGTATCAATATTTAGATCTTGTTTTGATTTTTTTTCTTAGACATCTGCTTGAATTTTGTACATAGGTATCTAGAAGGTTGCAGAACATAATTCTTCATAGAAGTTAACCTGTCACTGGCTTGTTCACGGAATTCCTCTCTTTAGTTTGACTGTTTTTTCACACCGAGTAGGTGCTAAGCCATATATAATGGTTAACATATACATCAGTTGCATCATTCAATGCAAAAGTGATGATGAGAACATCAAAATAGGAGAGTATTTTTTCCTACAAAATTAAGATCTTCAGAGTATAAGAAACTAGTAGAATCCTATCTGTCTGATTTCATTCAATACTGTAGTTGGGAAGAATGCACAATCTCTTCATTTTCTGGAGATATTGACAAGAGCTTTACCAAAACTGAAACCAGTAAATGAATAATATCATAAAGATTGATCTAGTCTAAGAGAATAATTTCTCATCTCAGCATGAGAATCCTCAACACTAGCCATATTCTGCAGTTTTCAAATACAATCATAAAACACTTGAGAACTTCTGTTTCCCAACCTAGTGGTAAAAGAAAGCTTGTGTGAAACCTATACCAGTGATCATAGCACCAGTTACTTATCAATATTTTGATGGGCAACGCTTGTCTATACAACAAATGGAACATAAGTCACCTTCTTTTATAGTTCTATGTAATTGTCTGAGTTTCACTTTTTACTTCGTATGCAGTAACCAACCTATTGGTGTCTTAGTGTTTGAATAATCCTTATGTTTCCTAATACTTCATTAGCAAATATGAAGAACTGTTCTCAGCAAGTCTCATGATCTTCTTCAATGTTTTCTTCAAAATCAAGGCTTATCTTTCAAAAGCAACCATATAGAGTTATGATGGTAGTGTGATAATTTGTAAGGGCGGGTTTCATAAGCATCCAAGGCCTAATTTTTTCTCTATTGTATCTAAGAGGATTCCTCCATTTTCCAGATTCTTAGAAAATATCTAACAGCTTGCTAACAACAGGCTCACCTTCACTTCCCATTACTTGCCAGTACCCCTTGTAGAAATATTTTTTTACTATCTCTTTCAAGGCTTATTTGGGTACTAACCGTGCTGATGATCATATACCCTTCCTTACGAGACATTTCCCTCATTATATATTGGGCTTCATGGATTGTAGATACACCAGCTCAACGTATCGCTTACAGCATCAGACTGTGCATAGGAGAACCTCTTCTTTGGTACTTGAGTTCTAGATCTCTAGACTACCGTTTGTCTAAACTATTGCTTCTAACATGGCATTGTTGTATTAGTAAGTCTTAAAGATGTTAAAATAACTTTCCTCTTGTGGGTAATTGATCTCAAGTAACAAAATCTCCTTGTGGTTGTGCATATACAAAGTGCTCACTGCTTGTAGAAGATTGGGTGGTGAATTATCCTGCAGATGCGTTGTCGTGATTAGTCTGTTTCTAGCTGACAGCAATGATTGTTATGAGGACCTTCTACACAGTGACCCCTGATGTTTTAATTTTAAAACTAATGTTCACTGCTGGGCTCATCTACTTATTTACAATAATCTGGGGAAAGCATAGTGCCATATTTACCGTCCACTTGCCCTTTCCTTGTGTTTAGGCCATGTTTCCTTGTTGTTAGATGTACAAATTGTTATCTAAATCTTCAGAGTCCACTCTGTTCCCAAGGATGAAGAACTTGGAATAGTATTCTATTGAGTGTGAATGATATTCTGGATCACAAATTTAAAGAGAATAGGCTCTCCAAAGGAATTCATCACTCTGGTTGAGCTTGGATTTGTCAGAATTGAAGTAGTAAGCCCTGTTTAGGTTAAACCTTCAACCCGTTAACTCGCAAAATATAATACTTGTAGAGAAAGATAATACAAGCCAAACTATTTCTTATAATTTTGTCTATTCATCATTATTTCTTCTGTTTCTTTGAACTTTCAGGCTTTGAATTCCATCAAAATACGCACTCCTACCAATGTTTGTTGTCTAGGATATGTTGAGTTGAAGATGTAGTGGGTAGAAGGACTTATTTGTGTCACACAATTTCTTTACTATACTTTATAGATTTGAGATTATAGTTGCATCAAATTCAAGGATAGGAACCAGGTTGAGTTGAGCTAACACATATCTTACATACATAATTGTCCTATGTCTTTAGGAATTGCAAAGGGTTGTGTTTGGATTGTGATCTTATCTGAAATTATGAATTGCATACATTGCATCACTGTGGACACCCATTCCAAGCAAGGTCCAAGGGAAAAGTTATGCCCTGGTATAACATCTGAATCTACGACTTGTTTACAACCATGCCCCACCTTGACAAGCATCGAATTTACATGCTTATCATGATGTAGCTGATAGGTTGACCCTTGGGTGGCCACTAAGCCATTGTTAGTATACTCTTCCCTAATGGCCTAGCAGTACCAAATTTGACTCGGTTATTTTTTTTTGTTTGAACATGAGCAAAAAGAAATGTCATTAAATTCAGCCAAACCAAGACTTCAGATGATTACAATGCATCTTTGGATACAGAAAACTTTAAAATAATCCACAGGAAACAAACGAATACCAAATACAACTATTTAGTCATAATCCCTCTAGCTCAACATCCAGAATTTTGTTGATCTTGCAGTGCCAATGGAGGCAGGCTTGGAATCATTTGTTTACTCTTATTCCGCTGCTGGGAAGATACAAGTGGCATGCGTGACTTCTGATCAGCAGCTAAAGGGACCGGTGTCATAGTGACCTCTGGATGGAGTTGTTTTATGTACATGCACGGCATCAATATAAAAGTTCTTAGTCTCATCTTCATCTGAATCGAGAGGATCTTAAGAAGGTTCTACAACCAGATGATAGTGGGGTATTTGGTGGCTAAATGTCCATTCTACAAAAAAAATTGCTTTAGAAAACAACATTTTCATAGTCTACTTTTTGGTTCCTTATCATAACTTTCCATGATTAGTTCATACAACAATCCCTGTCTAAGGTCCACTTCCCCACACAGTTTAGCACAGGTGTTCCTGAATCTCATATATGTAGACTTTGCCACAGAGATAAACCATCCAATACAATGGCCTAATTGCTTCAAATTATTTTACTGCCAAAAGTGAAGAGGAAGTTTCAGGAGCCTCATCCATTGATGAAAAGAGGTGAGGATTTCTTGCGTCGGGTCAAAACAAAGGTGCTGAAGTTTGAGAAAAAAATCAGCCTCTTTACAAAACCAAGGCCCCCATTGGTAATAGCTTCCCGTTCATCTTAAGCTTGGTAAATAACAATGAAGAAACCCTGAGCAGTAAGCACACGGATAGTTGTAGATTCCATTTTGAATCAGGGAGACCCAACTGAAGGAAATGCATCCATTCATTGTAGGAAGTGTCAGCCAAAGGCTACTAAAACCGCATATGAGGCGAGAGAATTCAAGGGAACCAGCCCAATCATGTATCTCCTCATCATCTAGTTTAACTATTGGGTTGATATTTGTTTTATCTAAAACAAAACCCGACTTGATAACAGGATTACTTAAAGCTGCAGCATTACATGCTATATAACAAGCTGCACTGGATACTTGCAATGGCTTTCCAGAGGTAGGGTTGAAGTGATGCTTAATGACAACAACCTTGAAAAAATCAGAAGTCATTGGTTTGGCCTCCAAAGGATGGCTATGAGCTTGATCACCACAGGAGTTGTGAGAACTAGGAAAATAAAACTGAAATCCTTCCTGCATGCACAAATTCTTGTCCACCATCAGAGATAGCAGTTTTTCCTTACTCAAATTGTGATCTTGTGACCATGAATTTGTCGTGAGACTATCTCAGTGAACAAATCTGTGTATAAGCTTCAATTAGGGGCATTAGGAATCAGTCATCCTTTTATTAACAATAATAGTAATTATTATAATTAAAATTGCTCTTTAAGAATAAAACTACTTTCTATCTTATGATCCAATACATTGAATACATGTATTAAATGGAACACATTCATTTTCTACAAGTCAATGTAAAATGAAATTCAGGAACTCAATCTACTGATAATTATTATTTAAATAGATTGTATGTATAAAGCATTACCATTTGCAATTAAGACTACACATGCTAGCCCGAATATCATGTTTAGAATAGCTTCAATCTAACATTTAAATAAACTGGGAAGCTCAATAAAGCTTATGTGTGTTATGCATCCTCAGTTAAAAGCTTGATTATTCTTCTCTCTACGGAAATATGTCTTAATTGCTTATTTAATCTATATTGCATGTTCTTGTTTATCCTTTGTTAATAATGCCTACAAATACAAACATGTATTTACCATCCAATTAATGCCCTTAAATAGTGGAGGAAGGAGCCCAAGTAGATCCTAAGGGAGCTACCCCAAGTGAAAATAAAACCCTCTGAAGTAGGCAGTAGAAATGAGACTAGTTTGAATCTCGCAGCTAATAAGGGGTCAGACACCACCTTGTGCTGGTTTATCTTGGTTATGGTATAAGAGATCATCCTAGAGATAGTTTACTCAATGCAAAAATATAGTGGATGACCTAGGGAAAATTAAACCAAGCATAGAGCCTGAACAAGGATTCCAAGAAACAGATAAAGTATAAACCGGCATGTTTTATACCAGAGTATGAAGTTCTACAAAAACTCAAGTAGCAGTCACAATGAGTGATGCCACAGGTAACCTGGTCTGCGTTCAGAGTAATGAAAACCGGGAGATTAGAATAATCCCTTCTTTGAGGACCTCGTAAAGTTGTTTATCAAAGGTTGACTTGCATTGGTGTGAAATTTCATTGGTAACTACAGTGAACTTCATCTATAATTTGCTCAAGCTATGCCTGACACAAATCTTCACATCAAACCTTTAGTTTCCAATGTTGTTGATCCAATAGAAGAGCTAATGAAATCCAATGTATATTTTCTAAAATTTGATATGTGCTACAACAGTAAACTGACATCTACATCCTTTAAGCCGATTCCAATGCATTCATCCCTGAATTACAAGTATACACTGCTGAAAAATTGGATGTATACACACTCTTAGGCTGATGCACTTGTTCCTATATCATAAATACATGCTACTACAAATGATTTCAATTATCTGCATGGATGAAATACATGTAGCTATATTGAAACACTGTCATGTACCTATAAGTGCAACAGATACCGATCTTCTTGCAATATTAGAATGCCCAATCACTCGTATCATCAATGTAGAACCATAAAAATGAAAAGGAATGTAATGAACAACACAATAAACACAATCACATAAGAGAAAGCAAATTTACTGTGGAGAAACCCGTTTAGTGAAAACAATCCAGCAAAAACTATGCTTAAATCAGCAATGGTGATACAAAGAAGAAGCTATCTTGGAGTATACAGGCTATCTACAACTGTTCTTAGCCATGGAAAGTTTTGCAACCTCCTCATATCTGCCTATTGATGATGTTTTCTCTTCCTCTCAACTGCTAGAAGTTCTCTCTACTAATCTTTCCTACCACTAAGGGAGAGGATAATTCCCGAGGTATTATCCAATGATCCATCCCAATCCATATTTGAATATTTGGGATGACGTTTGAGCTTCAACTTGCTCAATATTTTCCCATGGTGTATTGGCCTTCCATCTTTGCAATTGGCCATTTACCTGCTTCACTCTTCAACTTCCCATTTTTGAATGCATGGACTCAAACCACCAATCTTAGCAGATTGAAACTGCCTCATAGCTTCCCAAATTATAACTTTTGCATATCAGAATCACAAGTTTAGCAGTCAAACTGCTGCTTTGAAAATTGGGTCCACTTGGTTGAGGCAGTTTGACTAGTTAAACAGATGATTTTCCACTTAAAACTTTACAGTTGCCTTGAAATGAGAGTTAATCTCACTCACACCAAGATTCAAATTATTCAGACATGATATCCCACAGTTGATTCTTCTGCACTAAAATTTGACTGTTTATGGACTGCCAATTGTGTAGATGCGCACTATTGGTGAGTAAAGGGACCCATCAAAACTTCTCATATATCTATGAAACGTTATGGAATGATTCTAAGACATTTCTAATATGTAAAAATAGATTTAATGGCCATCTATAGTCATTTTGGTTTACAAACTTCTATAAACCGCTACTGGCCTGTAGAGCCAAACTAGTTGTTCTCTTTCCATTCACCACCAATTCCTGTCATTCTGGCTCAAACCTGAGTGGAATAATGTCCCAAGCTTATTCAATTCGGGGTAAAAAGGAATTCTGTCTTGTTGATTGACACCCTTCCAACTGGACCACAAATAATTAACACTTTGGTATAAATAATCTTTTAGGTTGATTAATTTGGGTGGAAATAGTATTACCAATAACACTTAGTGGCCAGGATGTTTTATAGACGACAGGCAAATCACATAACTAATATGTTTGGGATATTTGAAAGAAACTGTAAGACATTGCAAAGAACATAGAAATGAACCACATCATTTTGCAGCCGAATGCATAAAATATGATATAGCGTGATGGGGTGAGGGGTTGGGAGTGGGGCAAGGTGGGGTTCTTAGTGGTCCAAGAGGGGTTCTTTAAGATTAGTAAAGTGGTTCTTATTGGTGTGTATTTGATATATGCTCCTACATCTATATGTTCTTAAATGTATAGAACATAATTGAACATAGAGTAGGTTCAAGGCAGAGCCACATGTCATCAGGAACTGACATTAAACACTACAAGATTTTGAGGGTGGGGATACATTATACTTAATAAAAATTATTGCAAGAAATGTAATAGGATAGTCCCATTGTGTGTGTTACTGCACCAAACAACATCTGCAATGATATATGTGTTTCAGGGATTCTTTTTCGTTTTTTTTCTTGTCACCACAATGGCTGCTGCAACGTCCAATGTAGCGCCTAACCCGCGGGCCCTGGTTTAGGTTCATTCTTAAGGAAACAAGCCCTTAAATTGCAACTTATTAAGATTAACCAGACATAATTCTCTCATGCATCTTATTCGCTTCCATAGGTCCATGCAGACAATGAAGATTACTCGTCTTGTCTGTCACTTGGATGTACATTTGTATAGCATCTATCTTTAGCAGTATCTGGTTTGGATACGAAAAAGGAATAATGTGGTTTGGCTTCGCATGCTATTGACACACCTGGCTATTGGATACTAACAAACATTGATATATAGGTTTATTGGAAACACTAGCTTGGATCACATAATGTAGACAGAAGCTATGGTTTTTCATTTCGCTAGAGTTCAAAGCTGCAATCTACTAATTGTAGCTCCCAGTTTTCCATGTCTGTTGGATATCTTCATACTTTGTATGAGACATGCTTTTTGAGAATTATTTTTATCTTTTTGCAAGGGTTGGAATTCAAATTACATTTCTCACCACTTTAGTCACAATGAAATGTCAACCCATGAAGCTCTCTGGAGAGAGATGTCCATAGCAATAATCAGCTTCAATATCATAATGTTTACTGAAATTATTGAAATATAATAATGAGCTTCCACCTTTCTTTTCAAATAAATCCATCAGTCTATCTTACAGAGTATTATCCAGTCGAATAGTTATCTTTCAATTAATATAAATTTATTCTAACGAAAAGAACCTGTTATTTTTCATAAGAAGCTAGTTCTGTTCAATGTGGCTATTGTAGTGAAAAAAACTTCTGGAGTCAGTTCATCTCCCATTGTCCACAGTCATGGCACTATGAATAAACATTAGTAAAAATATAGGATCTAAAAAGTCAAGGTAGAGTTGAATATGAAGTCTCTGCCTGAGAGATAAACATGAA
Source organism: Taxus wallichiana var. yunnanensis (assembly GCA_018340775.1). Classification (NCBI taxonomy): domain Eukaryota; kingdom Viridiplantae; phylum Streptophyta; class Pinopsida; order Cupressales; family Taxaceae; genus Taxus; species Taxus wallichiana. The sequence continues at coordinate 561,418,342 of CM031242.1, read as the reverse complement.
TGCAAGTCAAACAGCTATCTGCTTTAAAGCATGATAGGAAGAGTGATGTTTGATCCATGTCAGTGAATTGTTTTATTGAAACTGGTATTTATGCCTGCAGGAGTAGCAATAATGTCGTTTGGCATAAGCCAGTATTGTTATTGGATTGAAGCACAATGATCCATCTACAATTTAGTGATGCTCCTCAATACTCATTAAGTTTTATGCAACATATGCATCTAAAAAATCACAACTCTGATCATGGGAATTAGCATTCATCAGTAAGCCCTGGAAGGGAAGGTTCAATGGCCTTACGTTTAGGCACGCAGATACCTGCTCAGGAAACAGCACAGGCACCTGAATTGTCAGCAGAGAGTTTTATTTTGGTTAAGAATAGCTTTAAAAGTATTGGACCCTTACAATCTGAAGAGAAGAGAAAGAAACCACGTTTTTTCCCTGCTGTAGGCAATTTTCTCGACGGAAGTACTTCACTATCAACTGTTCCATGTGACATCTTACCTGAAATTGACAATCGTGGTCTGCAAAATCCTTTCAATTGTTGTCCATATAAAAGCATAGACAGTTCAACTACAACTGGAAGCATGGATTTTTGTTTCCTCAAAGAATTTGGTATGTACAGCAATACTAGCACATGTAAACATGATAATTGGCAAAATGATTCCTATAGAAGCGTTGATCATACAGCTTTCTTACCAAATACAGATAATTCAAGGTCAATGACCATGGAACTTGGAAACCCTGTTTTGACCTTTTCCACTTCCTCTAGTACCACCAAATCAACTACTTGTGAAGCAAGGCAATTGGAAACGTTACTTGAGTCACCTGGTAATAGTTCACTGGGTCAATCATCAAAACGTTTTCTGTTTCAGATGGGAGATGAACTATCTGCGGCTCTAATTTCTGGACTCAGGGGTGGTCTTGGAAATTTTGATTCTGAACTAGAAAATGAGAGAAAACAGAATTGTTCATTAAATCAGGAACATCTCATCAGTGGCCAGGGGTGTGCTGAGGATGCTATTCAAGAATTGAACTCTTCTTTAAATCTCGGTGATATATCTCTTGCCTCTGTCTCAGGACTTCCATTTTTTCAGAATCGAAAGAAGATCTTCTAGAAGCGGTTGTAGCTGGTTTTCCATCCAGTAGGAAATTGGAACCCAGCTCATGTTCAGTTAGTATCGATGATGTTTCTTCTCAGATTGGTTCCTCCGAAGGACCTAATTTTATAGATGATAATAACAAAGGAGGGTATCCTTGAAGACTCTACACAAGTTTCATCCTCTATTGAATTGCAGAAGTCAACGAATACAAATACCACAAATGAACCTACAACTTTTATTCAAAATTTGCTAACGGATAACAACGGGGCACAATCTGAGGGAGAGGGTGTAAATGGGCACGAGCAAGAAGATACACCAAGGACAGTCCCAAAAAGAGGAAAACAGGGGAAGACGGGTAGACCAAGGCCCAAGGATCGGCAGCAAATACAGGACCGTGTTAGAGAATTACGGGATATAGTACCTAATGCAAATAAGGTTGGTACTAGAGTCTGCATTTCAGTTACCATTTTTCTACTTTCTCATTTGCTCTTTTGATAAAGCTATGTTACACATTCAGCAAGCAACGGTATTGTGTGTTCTTTCTCAATTACGTCTGATTCTTTTCCGGATTTTCATATTCATTATATGGCTAGACTGTGTTGTATACAGTGCAGCATAGATGTTTTGCTTGAACGGACTATTACATACATAAAGTTCTTGCACACTGTTACACAGCATGTTGGGAGGTGGAGCTATAAAGGGGAATTTAAGGTACAGTCATTTTCCTTCTTTCTTAATTTAATCTGGGGCTTATCTCTCCCACTGAACATACCTTGGCTGCAGAAATTAAACATCATTTTATACATCAAAATACTATCTCTAGCCATGTTATTATATTTCTATGTAAAACTCTTGTTCCTTCTGTATCCTACTGTCAATTGAAACATCATTCACTTCATAACATTTGAAAAAGATCTTGACCAAATATTATGTCTTTAGAAATATCCAAATTGCAAATGATTTGAAAATAATCAAAGACTGACATACTTCAGTTTACAATACATGGTCTTGACTCCAATCTTATCTCTTTTGATTTTAAATGTAAATTACTAAGGCAAGTTTTGGCAACTGTAATGACCTCCTTGTTTCAGCCTCAACCTTCTAAAACTATGAGAGCAATAATTTCACAGTTGAGACATTTGCAACGACTTCAACTAGCTGAGAGAAGTATTGATGTCTACTTCATATTAGTACATATCTTTCAAGCAAAGACAAAGTTCAAGAATGCAACCATTTTACCAAGAATCATATGGATCAGTCGGTATCGTCTACCATTTTCCTGATCAACCATTACAAATAAGTGATAACTAATGCTGTTACATACCCTTTCCATTCAAGATGTTAACCAAAATGCTAGCCTAGTTTAGGCCTTTTGCACACTCACTTAGGATACCTATGTGAAGCAAACCCTGACGCACATTTAAGCACACAAAACTGTATCTGCACTGGCACTTTCACACACACTTGCACATAAGTGTCTCATCCAAGTGTAGTAAAGTAGTATAGGATTCCTCATTATAGGAGAGTGACACAAGAACTGGACAAATGTATGACGTTTACACAAGAATACAATAGATCAACATCAACATTAACATGCAATATTTGCACAGATAACCTTCCAAACATAAGATCTAATTCAATTCATGCTTAAGACACACAAAAACCAACCCTATAAACAAAAAAGCATGCTTCTTACATTATTATTCTCAAAGAACAATACAAATTACATAAATTTGTGCACCTTGCACCACAGAACATGAATACAACTGTTAATTACAACAATTTTGCACCAAATGTGTGCAATTTTTACTCATACATCCATCAAATCCTTAGTCTTACAGATTACAAGTCCCTCCAAACACTTACAAAGTACTTATAGATTAGCAGTTACAAAGCGTACAAGTAAGAATAAAGGAAAGGGGCTATTTATAGAATCCACTTGACTAGCTGGCCTAGCTAGTTGTCATGTGAATATTCTCTTGATTCCTTTTCTGGATCATTCTAGGCTGCCTAGTTGTTTCTGAGTTGGCATGCATCTTTGGACTTCCACAAACTTCCCTTCTTCCTTAGGTTGGCTGTGCAATACCATATAATCCGTGTCTTTTCCCATTCTTTCTTGCCATGCATCTTTTTTTGAGTAACTTGTTTATTTCACAATAAGGGAATATTCTCAGATGTTATTGCACAGTTAACTAAAACTGTCTTGTTTTGTAGTTAAGTCATGTGAACATGGACATATCACTCACGTGGATTTCTTACCTAATTGCAAGAAGCTACTTCTCCTTGGACAACATCTCCCCATACTTAATATCTTGTTTTTCCTTAAATAAGTTAGTTTCTACAAGTCCGATTCGATGGGCTGCTCCCCTTCGGGCGGCACCAAAATTTCTGGGACATTCTCCCTTACTTCCTCCGTAAAATTTTCCCATTGCCTATGAACTTCACGAGCATCTTCAGTCATCATTTTCATCTCTTTAATTTCTTTACGAATTCCTCTCTACTCCCGTCAATCCCTCAATTTTCCAATCCAAAAGTGGGTAATGAAGTTGGTCGCCCTTTGTAGAAATATTTTCTGCTAGCAATCTTGTGGTAACTCTCATAGGCTTCTAGCTAATTGACTTTTCCTTGTGGTTTTAATTTTTGTGTTTAACTTTATAAATTTCAACACTACATCATGCATATTTGTATTGGCTAATTCCTTAGCCAAATCTTCACCGTTGTTTGGAAAGTCAGCTACTTTTCTGATCTTTCCATGGTCAAGGTTATGTCCCTCCTGCCCATATACATTTTGCCTTTATGCGCCCTTGATAGACACAATCTTATCAAATCATGGGTTTTCAAAATAGAGAAGATTGTTTAGACTTTCAATGTTGATGTCCTCTAAATATTTTTGCATCATGCTTCCTTGCTGTAATCTCTTGTTCAACTCTTCTCCAATTTTCTTTTGCAGCTTGCAAAATCTATGGTTATACTTTGTTGTCGTGCAAGACCCCAACTTAGTTCCAACAGATTTCCAGTTGGGGCTATATTTGGTATGTCATGAGGGGTGTTCTATCCTCTTCCTCCCTTTATATTCTCATTTCTTGTTCCTTTTTCCTCTGAGCTTCAAGATGGTATATTTTTACATCCCTTTCCTCCTCTTGTTCGGACCTTTCCTCTTCTCATTGCCTCTCTTGCGTGATTTATTTTGCTCATCTCACATCTTCCTCCTTAGGGTCTTTCTACAAAACAAAGGTTTCACCTTCACCTGTGTTTTTTCCACTATTCTCATAGTGTCTCCTTCCTCTAAACAACTTTAAACCTCCATAGTGTCCACCCTTTCCTCAAAATGCAATTTTTTGCTTACAAGCATATTCCCCAAATCTTGTCTTAATTAGCTTACTCCAAGTTTTTCTCCTAATTTTCTTTCAACTTTAGGGATTCAAACTTCTTAAGCTTCATAGGTCTTCAAAACCTTCAAATCATTTTGCAAATGGTCTCCTTCAATGCACCTCTTATCCCCCTCGTGCATTTACCCCACTCATTGACCTCGTCAACTTGCATTCTTCTCAATTTTCACTCCATTTTTCGGGAATCTCACTCCCGCTCCTCTTATCCTTCAACAATCACATGACATCATCACTCCTTGTGCACAATCCTCATTTACATTTTTTGTGTTGTTTTCTATTGCCAAATTCTTGCATCACATTCCCATGCCTTATCTTTTCTTCTTCCAACAAAAATCTTGTGCAGTGCCCTCGTGTGCAAAGATGAAATTTTACTACAGCTCTATATTTGGAGTATATTGTCTCAATCCTCGATTTATACTAGGTATGTTGCTTGGTTGCATGCTTTGCTTTGATCTCCCTTCACATCATTTGTAATTCTAATGCTTGAATTTGCACAAGAAGTCCATATTGAGTTAGCCCAAAAGCTTAGACATCTAGCATGAAACCTTGTGAAGGTCCTGCTCAACTCGCCTGACTGAATTTACAAACCCAATTAGGAATCCCTTTGTACCTCATAACGTGAATTTTCTTTTGTGTGCAACACATATCCTTGCCTTATATGATTACATGTTTCTAAGTACATATTTTTACAAAAAAATGCTTGGAGCATAGCTCACGTATTTTTGTATAAGTAAATGACATAAAAGAAATTGCAGAATTGAAACTATCCTAGAAAACAACAAAAATATTTTTAGTTGGCAATTTCTGGATGCCAACCTTATTTATGGTCTTTTGGTTCTAAATAAGAAATTTGTGGACTCCATCTGCATCCACCCATCTTGGTAGGTGGACTTTTGTAGACCATATGATTTCAATATCCACTTGTGCGTGGTCACCTAAGATATGCGTGCCTTACATGGTGCCACATTAGGCTTCCTTTTGTCAGACCTCTTTTTCTTGTTCTATGCAATTGATCTAGTCAGATTTTTGGGCTTCCTTCCGGCAATATTTTCTTTGGAAGGTGTGGTCTATTCTACATTATTTCATTAGCCAACTCTTCGTATAAGTCCATCTTTTCCCTAGTAGTTTCATCTATCTTTTCTTCATTTACTCGAACTATTTTTTTACTTTATTATCCATGGCTTGTGCACCATTCATTCAATTTCCTTCTTCAACACATCCGTACTTATTATGTCAAAATCTATTTTTATCTTTGTTTTTACCGAAGAGGTAGAGGTGTCTTGTGTAACCACCTTGACCACAATCTCTACTTTCAGCCATTGTTCCTCTTTTTTTTAGTGTGTGTGTCCTTTTTCTCTCAACACAACTTTATTTTAGGCACCTTGGGGCTTACTGACTTCATCGCCCTTGTGATCCACCTTTTCATTGCCCCTACATGTCACTACACAAGCTCACATATTGGAATTTTCTGTGTGCACCTTTGAACTCGTGCGCACCCACAACCCATGATTCCTATAGTCATCTTGTGCAAGCCAAGCTAGTAGACTCGACTTCCTCCTAGGCTCAATCGATCTCTTTGTCTTGTGCAATCCATCTTTTAGAGTTTTTTCTCCTCTTCATCTTCCTCTACACTCTTACATACATGGGTCCAAGTTGTGTGTTTAATGGGATTACAACCCTTTATTCCCCATTCTCCAAACTCATGTACATTTGTTTAAATCGCATATCTACCTTGCTAGATCATAGCACCAGAGTCTCCTCCCCTATGTTTGATAATGATTCTTCCCAATCATATTTATCAATTTGAAGTCCCTTGTTTTAAGTACACTTATGATTTCAATATCCACATCGCGCAAAACTCTCATGGGTTGGGACGTGGTCTTATTAGTCATATATAGCATGCTAGCTGTAGAGCGTAATGTGGGTTTCCCCATCCTTACCCATGCATATCTTGTCAAGAGATTCACTTCAGACCCTGTATCAATCAAAATATTTTTCAATTCACACTTATTCAACCGCTCATTAATCAATAGCTCCTGATCATAGGGTCTATTTGGAATCACTTTGTTGTCACCCGTACAACTCAACTCGGTGGTACTAGTACCTTGGCCACTTTATTAGTTTTTGTGGAGGTCCCCATACTTTGTCTCATCCACGTCTTCAACAAAGTAATTGTTCCCCCATTGTCAATAACACAATAACTTCAGCCAGCTCCTCTTCTTCTTTTGACCTTGGTCCTATCACTATAAGATTTTGAGGTTTTAATGCTAGAATCGCGAGTTTTTGGTCTAATATTATTTTTAGGCCATGACACAAGCATACTTTGATAGAATCAGATGCTAAATGACACTTTGTTAGTAGAGATTCGCTGAAGTTTTTGGCAAAGGTCTCGATGCTTTTTGCGTCAATTTTTTTGCATCAATATTATTTTTGCTTCAAAAACTATAAATAATTTTGAATTTTCCTACTTATATTTTTATGTTGGTTTCAATTTTTGCATCACAAATCCCCATGCTATTTGAGTCATAATTTTACTATTGGAACTGCCCTTTATATTAAAATAATAAAAGAGAGTTACATAGTATGTATTGATTAGAAATAAATAAATTAAAATTAAATTTACAAATTGCAAATTATTTTATTTATTGTTTTATTGATGTATAGTATGTATTGATTAGATATCAATTACATATGAATTATTATTTTTTGTTTCTAACATTTTAGAGCTATAATGAATCATAAAGAAAAAAACCATCAATAACTAACATATTATAAAACAAAATATTGTTTGTGATGCTTAAATAAATTTGAAACTCATAATTGTAGTCATTATAATAACAACGAAATCAAACAATAAAATTATTAAAATGCATTAATAGTTTATACAATGTTTTTAGGGAATATATCCCTCTTTTAAGAAAAGTATAAAATATGGAAAGTAAATCATAAAGACCGATGGAGATTTTGCAGCAGCAAACCCTAAACGAGATACCACGAACCCTAAGTTTCTTCCCTCTCCTAGTGGCTGTGATGGAACTGATCTTGGTCGTGCTGGTGTGGGGCATCATCATCCTGGGAATGGTGGATGGCTTTCACAATGGGGTGGGCACCAAGGACAAAGGGGCATTGGTGGGCTTCAAGCAAATGCATCCGACCCCTATGGTCGCCTCTGGCATCGATTTTGAAGGTGAAGTTGGGGACTCGTCCCTGCCATTGCATAATGAAAAGGCCATTGATAGGCTCGCTGCTGGCTATGAGGATGGTTGGGACCACTTTCTGGAGGGAAGATTTGATCACAAAGAAATGAGGGAGTTTACAGGTGCTCCATCTGCTGCGTATGATGCTCGACACACGTTGCCCCGGCCGCTTGATAGCGCAGCAAAGCATCTCCATATTTTTTGCCGTACTCTTTTCGGTAATACTCTGCCTCTACAACTCCATCGACTTGCTAATGGGTTGGATTTGAAACGTACTCTTGCCCAAAAATTAGGCTATAAGCTAGGCTCTTTTGGCCTCATTTTTTGGGGAAAACTGCTTGTGGATAATTTGCCTCTCTTCTCCTACGGGATAGCTAGGGATTCCTTGATTTTTGTGACTGGTTTTCTTTTGGGAGGGACCAAGAATCGTAGCTCTATCTCTTTCAAGGAGGCACTATTTAAAAATGCCTCATCCTCGAAATTCCCATCAACTCCTCCTCCCCCCCCCAAACTTACATAGTTGAGCAAACCTCGAAACCCCGGTCGTGGAAATTAACGATGAAGAATACTTAAACTCTTTGCAAGACATTAAAGCTAAATCCCTAATTTGTAGATTTAATGGTGTCTGGCCGTTGTCAAATGCAAATTGTCAATGGATTCACACCTCATGGACAAAAAATTGTAAATATTTCCTCTGTGCCTGGGGTTTCTTCATTGTCTATTTCAATGAACAACATGATTATCAAAGAGCCATGGACGAGGGCCCTTGGTTCCAGGGTTTGGCGGGACTTTTCACTACCCCATGGTTTCCAGATTTTGACCCGAATACCTTCTCCATCACGTGGGTCCTAGTTTGGGTGAGGTTGCCAAACCTACCCCTTCATTTTACTTCTTCTCTAAAGGATATTGGAAACCTCCTTGGGCAGTTCATCAAGGTCGACGGCCAGAGGTTACAGAGCGGTTTGTATACTTTTGTTAGGATCTGCGTTGAAGTTGATCTCAACAAGGGATTGCTGGACATGATGACCCTTAAAATGGGTGACACTAGCTATTCCCATATTTTAGACTATGAAAATACTGCTTTCAGATGTCGAAATTACAAAACACTGGGTCATCTCCATGCTACCTGCCCCCAAAAGAAAACCCAGGCTCCTCGCAAAAAAGGAGCGATTCCTAAGCATTGGAGCACACCAAATCTAGAAGAAGAAGACTTTTTAGAGGAAGAAGACAATGCTGACTTGGAAGATCAAAGAGTTCCAGCTACAACTCCTTCAGTTGCAGCTACAACTCCCTCAATTACAGCTACAACACCTTTTGTTGTAGTTGTTCATTCAACTGCAGACCCTACTTATTCAGCTCCTTCTACAAAGGTTAGACAATCACTGGATATTACTCCCTCTTCAGAAGGACCATCCTTGGCGCTGAAGCAGCCCCATGAATCTGATCACTCTGACTCGGATAAGGATAGTGGCCTCCCCTGTGGGATCCTTGGCCTTGGACTTAACGGATTATAATCCTCTTATTTCAGAGATGATTATGCAGGAAAAATGGCAATTAGTGCGTTCAAAGAAAGGGAAGAAGGGAAGGCATTGATTTCCCTATCTTTCTCTCTTCCCCTTTCTTTTGTTGTTCTCTTTCTCGGTCTTGTAGCCCCCTTGGGCTGCATCTTCCCTTCTTCCTTTGTCCTTCTTTCTACTATTATTGGGTGCAGTTGTGTTGGAAATGCTTCTTTTCCTTCTAGTTTGCTGCAACTTGCTCCTTCTTTTGGACAGTTGCTTCTCCTTTCTTTCCTTTCTGGTGTTCCTTTTCTCTCTTGTGTTTCGTTGGGGCCTACTTGGTCCTTTGCTTCCTTTGCTTTCGGCATCTTTTCTTCTTTGCTTAATTGCTTTATCTAGCCTTTGGGGCTCCTTGTAAAAGGATGTGGGTCCTTTCAACACCCTCAACATTTACCAATTTCCAAAAATAAAAGTATAAAATATGACTAATATTGATCATCCTCATAATATTCATCATCGTCCTCATTCTTGTCCTCATCCTCATCGTCATCATCACCTGTCATACTCCTCGTCATGTGAATGTCCTGTTGCCTTCAAAATAAATTTATTTTATAAATTAGAATGTCGTAATTTTTTTAAAAAGTAGTAATTTAAATAACATACATGATGAGGTCTTCGAGAGGTGCTTGATGTTCCCTACATAAAAAAAATACAAATATTTAAGTTATCGTGTTAACAAAAAGAACCTTATTTTTAAAATTCTAATTTGTTTCAAGTATAGTATCAATATAACATAATCTTGAAAATCTATCTTGATGTTTTTCGAAACTAATCTCAAGTAATACTTACTGTAAACATTCCATGACATTGATGCATCTAAGGAGTGTCAATCAACCTTCCTCTATTGCCACTTGAATGTGAACATCATTCAACAGACATAGAAATTGGTTTCCAAAAAAATTTAAAATAATTAATATAATCTATATAACAAATTAGATCAAAAAATAGCTAACATTTAATAAAGAATTGTATGGAAAGGATTAATCAATTTACATATGTCATGATGACATACTAGAAAAGTTTGTTTTCTTTAAGGAATTGAATGTCTTCCTTTATCGACGTTCAAATACCCTATGCTTTGGAAAAATAAAAAACAAAATACATAAGTTATTGAAAAATAAATTATTTTATATTAAATTATTTAGAATAAAGATAGAAGATAGGGACTAAACCTACAAAATCAGCCACCACTCCTTTGATACCTTTTTAGCTTGTGCGATGAGCATGCAAGGAGTAACAAGAATCTTTTCAACCCTCTTTTCGTTGCCTTCAAGATTTTTTCTTTTTTTGCCGCCTTCTTTTCATTGCCCTACCATTTCTCAATGCATTTTCTACCCATTTTTGTAAAGTGGTGGGTGCATTTTGATTTCCATTGGGATTCAGGGGTATTTTTATTTTCTTGTAATCCCCATCTCTTTCCCTCTCGAGGCATCCAACATATAAATCCTTAATTTGTTTCAACCAATTTGACCCATATTCTTTGCCCAAGAGCGTTAATGCACTTTTTTTGCTCTTTTATGGGCAAGTTGAGATGAGTTAAGGCTTGTGTACCAGCTAGGTATCTAATCACATAATGAAAATGACTTGAAAAAATTTCCCCATTGTAATCATTACAAATATATCATCCTTCTTGGTGAACCGAATAGGGGTACCCGTAGTGCAATAGGAGAAAAATAGAATTTAGGGGCATACCTACAATTCTACTAGGGCGGATAAGGGAAAGAGGTGGTGGGAATGGGCAAATCATAGTTTGTATTCACATTTTTCGTGTCTTCTTCTCTTTGCATACTTTCCAAAGAACATGGTTTGAAAAATTTCCCCACGTTTTTCTTTATTCTATCCTTTATGAAGGGTTTCTCTTCAATTTGGAGTGTTTGAGGATTTTTCTTCAGAAATTTTAATACTTTTGTTTGGACTCAAATTTGAAAAAAGTATTAAAATCTAAAAGACAAAAAAATCTATTTGTTTTGTAAAATCTATGTATAAATATAAAAACTTATCAAATCCAAAGCTTCTTCCTCCCCACCTATTCTTTCAACCTCTATTGGAAGCTCTTGCCTCAGATCTATACCTTCATCAATTTGTTTTTGATTTCTTCTTTCCCTTTTCCTTCCCATTGCATGGTCTCTCTTTCCCTCTCATGTTGTGAATAGATCAAAAATTGTGCCATTTTTTTTGAAATAGAGAATCAAAATTAAGTGGCAAGTGATAATAAAAGTTTAGGGTGACAATAATAGTCAATCTCCCCTTTTTGTTATAAGGAACTCGACTATTTTTTTTATTTTTTATACCATTTTGACGCTAATTAAGACACTCTTGCATCAAGATCGATAAATAGTGTCGACACGAACTTTTCTATAAATTTGTTGATTTTTAAAGGTTTTAATCTTTAATTTTTATATTATTTAAAGAAATTGACATCTATTTAACCTCAAAATAATATTTGAGCCCATATTTTGTCACACTACAAATTTTGGAGCCCATTGTTTTCCTTTTCAAAGAGATTTTTATAGCTCGACATAGCGGTTTGTCGCCAAACATTAAAAATTAAAATTTGTCTAGCGTTTGATGTATTGTGAGTAGATATTAAATTAATTTTTATATAATTAAGACAAAATTTCAATTTTACATAAGCAAAAATTAATGTAATTAATTAATATTATAAGTGTAATAGTCGCGAGAAATTTTATTCATATTTGTTGGCTAGATTTTCTGCATAGCACAAAACCTAGGCAGTCATGAGATAAATCTCCCTCATTTACCGGTGAGGCTCCCGTGTCAGATTTGTCAATTAAAGTATGCTAGTATCTATATGGGGTTTTACTTTAACTGTTCAACTCATGAACCATAGTTTAGCTTCGGCAACAAGTAAACAACTATTTAAGAAAGGAAATATTTATAGAAGAAAGGAATTATATAAACATAGAGAAGAAATGGGGAAGATGTGCATCTCAATCAATAGATAACAGAGTTGATTGCATGCACATAGAAGAAACCAATAGATATAAACACAAAATTATAAGCAAAGGCAACTCTAGATCTAGATCTAAAATAACACAAAGTCTATTAAAAGATCTAAGATAAAAAGCAAGAAACACAATACACCGTGACACAAAGTTCTCCGAAAATCTGCTCCTGTATATTCCTTTGCTTCAAGTGGCTCTCAAGGGTTTCAGCACAAAGTCTGGAACACAAGGATGCTGCTTACAAATTCGATCTTTAACCGGAGGTTCTTCTACTTATAGAATGTAGAAGGAAAGTACAAATGGGAAACTCAATCGAATGGAACATAAACAACAAGTAAAGATGACATTTGGCAATCATCTTCCACTAACTTCTCCTGAGTGACACATGTATCACTTAACTAATAGAATTGTTCCACATAACTTTAAGTAATGGTTTCAAAACCAATAACTTTAAAGTTTTACAATTTCATCCGAGAATGTGGAAAATAGAAGAAGAAAGAATAGAAGAAGAAGTCAAGCCAAGCTGTAACATTTATGTCTTCTTTTTGTTCTGATACTGGATATACTTGTCGAACATGTAATTCAACATCTTCCCATCTGTTTTAGCCACCGCTTCCTTTTCTATCCTGAACTGCAGCAATCCTTCGTTCAACACCTTGATACACGCTTCCACATCCTCCAAGCTCGGCCTCGAACCTCACAATATCCGCCTGTAGTGCCACCAGTCTGCTAATGGAATTCATCGTGAAAGGTTTAGTAGCTCCATCAATTCTCTTTTGTACCATCAGAAGAGACCCTTCCAGGGAATTAGGCACTCTGCTAGGAATGATCCGCACGTATGAAGTAACATTTCCGACCACTTCCTCCTCAGTGAAAGAAATGATACTGTCTGGTAAGGACGATGTCCTACTCTCAAGTGCCTGCATCCTCTTCAAAAAACTCTGCAGATCTCCAAACGGAAAGATACTACAAACTCCAGTTGCTTCCCCTTCTCAACTGATCCATCCGGTACAATCTGCTCTGCAACCAATACTTCTCCCGGCAACTTGTTGATTTCGGCCAAAGTACTCAGGTTACTCTCAACAACTGTGTTCATATCTACTATGCTCGTCACCAGTTGCTTCAGCTGATTTGTTGCATCATTCATAACCTTCAGGCGGGCTGAGCACCTCTCCAAGTTGTATAGAAGCTTGACGAATAATCAGATTCTTCCATTCGTCAATAGCTTTCACCTGATTGCTTGCATCCTCCATCTCCTGCATAAGATGATCACTCACCTGCTTTGAAATGGGCTGAGTGGAAGGTTTAGCAACCTTGGCTATGATCTCGCACAACTAAGATACCTGCTTCTAAAGCTCGTCTTTCTCCACCTTTTCTCTATCAAGCCTAAGGAATAGAGCATCTATCAATGTCTGTGTATCCTACTTCAATCCTTCTATGGTGGCTTGACCGATGGGTACTCTTTGGTTACTGTTACATCTTCTGCCATGAGCTCATCTTCTTCTTTCCTTCCGCCGGAACTGACATCTCAAAGCAAAACTTCTGCCCCGACTCCTCGATGATCAACCTTGAAGTTACCTTAGCAACTTTAGGTCTTCTGTCTTTTCCGCCTAGACTCTGGAGCAGCTGCAAGTCGTGTTCCTCCAAGTTCATTTCCACTCTAGCTTCTGGAACCAACTGCGAAGCCAACCATTTTGAGAAGTTACTTCTCGGAGAATGAGAAGTTGTTGAGTGCACTACTATCTCCCGCTCTGTTTCCTCTCCATCAGAAAATGCTACAATGTTATGGTTGTCATCTTCTAAATCATCCAAGGACAAAGCTCTTTCGAACTCTGTCATCTGTAGCTTCAACGTCTCTTCTGGAACAGGTGCTGAATGGAGTGGTTGAGGAGAGAAGATGAATGTTGCTGGATTCAGTGGAGGCATGGAAGTGTCTGGCTGAGGTGCAACAGTCGGTGAAGTATTGGATGCTGGAGAAGCCAGAACTAAAGTCATAGCCGTGGAAGTGATCTTCTCCTTTGATTGAGATCTTCTGTGCACTTTCATCTTCTCGGACCTTCTGCTACTTTCTCCTCCGTGCTTCCTCTTGAGGGAATCTCCTGTGCCGAAGTTGCCCATGATTTGATTCATCAATGCTTCATCAAGGTGATATCTCTTCATCAACTGATTTGAAGTATCTCTTCGCACTGAGACCTTTCTTCAATCGTATGGTAGCCCCCTACGTTATCCTGAAGTATGGCTCTATCTCCTCCCATTTGATGGTAAGCGTCAAGTAACACATTCCCATCATCTTTAAGATCCACAGGTATCCGTGCTAGTCCAAAGTCGAACACTTGCCGTGTTGATAGCCTGCTGAAATCCTTCTTTCTAACCTCGTACTCACTTTTGCACTTCATCCAGAAATCCTCTAATGAAGGCACATGTGCGTACTCACAGTGGTGTCCCCAGATTTCATCCTAAAATCATGGATTACCCTATCCGAAAAAATTTCGTACTTTTAAAATAATGGGTCGTTTTGTATTTTATTGCCACAAAGTTCTTGTATTGTGTCGGGATATTCCCAAAGAGCCATATTAGCCATTTTCACCAAATACCCGGATGCCCAAAATTGTTATATTTTGTCTTCGGAATTTATCTCATGGGAAATTTGTATTTAATTATTTTGAGCCTTGTTTGAGGCAATTTGCACTCCGATTTAACCCTGTTATGATCGAACATATCATTATTCCTATATACCGGAAGGGTTTTAACTAGGAATGAGTTCGCATTTTATTTGCACTATTACGTGGGACGCGCGCCCCGAGTATCAAGAACACGCCCGGACGTCCGGGACGTCTCGGGGACTTGGGGATGGGGACGGGACGTTTCCCTACCGTCCCCATTTCCAAAAAAAAAAAGGGGACGTCCCGGGGACATCCCCTGTGGCTGAAATGCACCGGACGCCCCGGTGCAAACTTGCACAGTGTGCCGTTGGGGACGCCGTGACGTCCCCGGGACGTCGAGGGACGCCCCGGGATGTCACGGCGTCCCCAACGGCTTTCACGCGGCAGCCAAGGCGATTATGCCTTTTTTATCATTTTTATGTTTTTTTAAATATTTTCTTAAACTTTTAATGCATTCTAACTAAAACTAACATGACCTAACCCTAAAAGCAACAAAAAAACTTATAAAAAGAGCATTTCATACTCATTCTAATCACACCAAGCAAGAGCAAAAAAAAGAGAAGGAAGGAGCAAGAGTAAAAAAAGAGAAGGCAAGAGCAAGAGCAAGAGCAAGAGGTATGTACATACATTACTAATTTACCACCATTCTTTGTTTTTTTTTTTTAATTTCCAAATGCAAAGTTGAAAGTGAAGGCATTACATTTGTTTGTATTTTTTTTCCTATTTGGATTAGCACGTGATGGAATGAGATAAAGCATAAGGGAGGGATTGTTTGTTTTTTTATTTTAAAATGTATTCATTTTTTTTTTAATTTTAAAATGTATTCATCGCTGTTTTTTTATTTTTAAAATGTATTCAAAAATTGCATTCATTGTTTTATTGTATAGATAGTTATATTGTTTTGTATTTTAATTATTGTAGCTTCAAAATGAGTTCCGATAGTGATTATCAAGCTGAATATGAGGTTGAAATGGGTGTGCAAGGAGAAGGAACACAATCACAAACACCTAATACTGCTACTAGTTCACAGGGGAGTGTGGACAAGTTCAGTTGCCCCTCCGAAATGTTGAAAAAGTATGCTAGGGGGCCTTTTGATAAGAAAAAACCTTTGAAACAATTTGGTCAAATTATGCAGGGTCCTAGATCAAACATTTCAGGGGGCACTAAAACATGGAAATGCAACATTTGCTCATTATCTTGGTCAGGTAGCATTACTAGGTTGAATGCACATTTATTGCACATTGCGGGGAAAGGTGTAGGCATGTGTGGACAGCTATCACTTGAAGAGAGGGCAGAAATGGTGAGGTTGTATAATGGAGATATGGTGGAAAAGGTTCCAGAAGTTCGTGGCCGTCATGTTAGTGGCACTGGCACCCCTTCTAGTGCTGTGAGAATTAATACCGGTAGTGGTACAGGTGCATCTTATGAGGTGTCTGAATTGGATGCTTTTGGTAGTAGTAGGGGGAAGAGGAAGGTTGTGGCCTCCAATCCACTTGTTGATATGTATGATACAAAGGCTAGAGAGGAGGCCGATGATGCCATTGGAAAATTCTTTTTTGCTACTGGCATTCCATTTCATGTTGCTCGCTCTCCTTATTTCAAGGAGGTTGTGGCTAAGATAGCCAAAGCAGGTGTGAGTTATGTGCCCCCAGGAGACACGAAGTTGAGAACCACAATCTTGGATAAGAACTATTCCAAGGTTAATTTACTGATGGAGGAAATGAGGAGCACATGGGTCTCTCACGGTTGCAGCATCATCATGGATGGGTGGACAGATATCAGACACCACCCACTCATAAATATCATTGTTTCATGCAGAGAGGGTCCTTACTTTTTGAGGGCAGTTGATTGTTCAGGGAAGAAGAAGGATGCAGAGTTCCAATTCACCATTTTGCGAGATGCTATTGAGGAGGTTGGCCCTGCCAACGTTGTGCAGGTTATTACAGATGTAGCATATGTGTGCAGGGCAGCAGGTAAGCTTGTCGAGGCTCATTACCGACATATATATTGGACCCCATGTTGTGTGCATGCCATGAACAATGCACTAAAAGATATTGGAAAAATTGATTGGGTCAAAAATGTAGTGGCTGATGCTAGAGATGTGCAGATGTTCATCTGCAACCACCATACGTCATTGGCACTCTTCCGTAGCTTTTCGAGGAAGGAATTCCTCAAGCCAGTGGACACACGTTTTGCATCATATTTTATTTTGCTGGATAGGATGGCTGAGTTGCAGGAATCATTACAGTGCATGGTCATGACATCAGAGTGGTCTAGGTGGGATGGGTCGAAGACAGAGCAGGGGAAGAAGGTGAAAGCAATTGTGGTGAATGAAACATTTTGGATAGATGTGAGATATATCACATCCATAATATCTCCAGTTTTCAGTGTGATAAAATATGGGGATTCTGAGAGCCCTAACCTTGGTGAGATATACGAATGTATTGATAGTATGCTTGGCCAGATGAAGGCTGTTGTTCGAGCAAGGGACCCCACCTTGGAGTTCTACCATCAGCATATTCAGCCTATCATTGAGCGGAGATGGGAGAAGTTGAACACTCCTTTACACATGGCTGCATATGCACTAAATCCGAAGTGGTATGTTGAGAGGCCTGGCAGAGTTCTCCCAGTAGATGATGAGGAGGTGAGGAAGGGTTTCTTGAAAGCCCTAAAAAAATGTATAATGCAGAGGATGCTTCACGAGTCAGAACTGATTGGCTCAAGTTCGCTTATCTAGATGGCTACAAAAAATCATCAAAGATAGACAGGACCACATTGGCACATGAGAGTCCAGTTAGTTGGTGGCGATTGTATGGACATGCAGGATTGCTACGGACACTTGCTATTCGTCTTCTTTCTCAGGTTTCTAGTTCCTCTGCTTCTGAGAGGAATTGGTCAACATATGGGTGGATCCACTCTCTTAAGAGGAATAGACTTACCTCTAAGAGAGCAGAGAAACTTGTTGTTGTACATAGTGCCTTGCGTCTCATGGATCGCAAGACACCTACGTACAAGGAGAGCCCAGCATTGCGGTGGGATGTGGATCCTGAGGATGCAAGGCAAGTTGATGAAGATCAGGAGCAGCGAGGACTGGTTGATATCTCCTTTGCAGATGCAGATGACATTGATACAGATACTCCTAGTGAGGAGGAGCGGTTTGCAACAGTTCCTTCGGAGGGCTCTGATAGTGATTTTTGAGTTGTACTTGTCACTTGTAGTTGTCATTTTGGTTATGTAATGTCATTTTGGTTATGAGACATGACATAATATTTCGTAGCATATGTAATGTGGGTGTAGTTGTACTCTTCTCATGTTGATTATTGAAGAGTAAGACTAAGACTTGTTTTAAATTTTCAGCTTTACTATTTAGTCTTTCATTGTCATGTTGAAGTTTTGAACATTGAATATAATATATATAGCTGTAGCATTTTGGGCCTTGGCTTATGTGATGAATAATTGGATTAATCATTAGTGGTTACTGGTTACAACTTTCTTGTATTAATCATTAGGTTATTGAATTATTCTTTATTCATGTTATATTTGTAAAATAAATAAAATATATATTTTTTATTAGCCGTCCCCCCATCGTCCCCGAAATTTTCAAAAAAATTTTCCGTCCGGAAACCCCATCCCTACGTCCCGACGTCCCGCCATCCCGGAGTCTTAGGTAACTATGTTTATTTGTGACTTTTGGCAATGTTTTGTGTGTTTGTGTTTTTCCCATTTCATTTTCTATGAAATTTCTGGGTCAATTCCTTTTCGGTTTAGCCTCGATTCTTGGCCTGGAGTAACTAGGATCATATACGCACGTTACGCCAAAAGGAATTCGCCATCGGAGTTCAGTTCACTAGAAAATGCGAAGTCGTGCACCAAAAAGCCTCTTCTAGCTGACCGCATTTTTGGAAAAAAAGAATTGAAGTGAATCATAGGAAAATTAGAAGCAGCAAGCAGGTGGGAATTTTGTACTTGCCTAGTAGGGTACTTTTTCCCATGAAGGCAGCGCCACTTAAGTGACAATGGGAAAATTAGAGGCAACAGGTAGGTGGAAATCTCTTACCTGCCTTACAGGGTAAAAAATTCCCATTGTGGAATAAAAGAAAAGTCGCTTAAGTGAATCATGGGATTTTATTGCATTCCTCACTGCCTTCATAGGTAAAGAATCCCATTATGAAAAACAAGTGACTTAAGTGAATCATGGGATTTTCGGGCTGCCATGCAGGTAAAGAATCCCATTTTCATAAATTCTTAAAAATAGAATTCTCTTTGGCCAAAAAGTGCACCCCCTTTGGAAAAGTAAAGGCAACCTTTAAAGTGATTAAATTAATTAATTTCTCTTCTAATTTTGGCGCCTGTGCATGGAAGAAAGTCAACAAAGGCAAAGGACAAAAGGTGGTTGAAAATAGATTGCTCTAAAATTAAATAAATTAATTTATTTAATGGCAGCCCCTTCATGTCAAAAAGTGCGCCCCTTTTGGGAGAAAGATAATACTTTTTAAAGTATTTAATGATTAAATTAATTTCTATTTTTAGTGGCTAAGGTTAAAGCACATTGTGAAGCTTAAGTGGAGTGAAGAGTGGATGATTAAATTGATTAAATTTAATTTATTGGATGGCTGTCCTTAAACATGCAATTTTAGCACATCAGTTAAAGAGAAAAACATGATTTTTAATTAATTAATTGCCAGGAATAGGAGGGGCAATTATTAATTATAGAATTATGAGGGTTATATAAGCATGGGCTGCCATAAGGATGAATTAATTAATTCATAGGTAAAGAAGTGCAGCCCAGAGGAAAAGTGCGCCCCATTTGAAGAGGATTTTTGCTCAAAAGAAGATGAAATCAAGGCTAAAAGCTTTCAATTTTGGCGCATTGTGTTGAAGAATTGATTTTGTGTCTGGATAATTGTTTGCATAAGTAATACAGGTGCTCAGGTGAAGTTGGAAAAATTCATGCTCACTTTGCATGCAAACAAAACATCAATTTTTGGGGCAGCAGGCTTGAATTATGCAGATTTTTATGATTAAAATTCATTGTTCATGTTCCGGTTGCCATCTTTGTATGAAATAATTGCAGGAATTCATTACAGGTGCTTTACAAAAGAAAAGGAGCTTTAATCAATGTCCAATACATTGAATATATCCTCGAATCAAGAATTATCCAGATCTACACCAGTTTTGAAGAATTCCGGCAAGATAAGGAGAAAAAGAATTGTTCAGACAAAGATTGCTCCAGCCATGGCAAAGCGGGATGAAAAAGAAAGCTCAGCAACATCATACATTACTTCCAGATTTGCTGACATCATAGGCCCAGATCCAGATCCAGATCTCATAATTGCAAAAGCTTCCGGCACAAAGGCTTCATCCTCTTGTTTCGAATGCAGCCCATGAAGAAGTCAGTGCGTGGAAAATTCCTTCCAGGATCTTGTGCATGTGCTTCCAATCTTCCAGTTGAAACCTTCATTGAAGTTGCATTCACCCGGAGTGCTTTCCAGAATTTTTAATTGCTCATATGCAATTAAAAATAAAGAGTTATTTACGGCAGACATTGCACTGATGCATGTACAAGAGAAGAACTGCAAAAGCTTCAAGGATAAAAGAGAAGACAAGGCGAAGGCAAATTTCCGTCGCTTTAATTCCAAGCTTTTTGCTTCTAGATCCAAATTTACTCCCTGGATCCAATTTGGTGAGAATCAAAGGCAAAAGAATCAGCTGCATGTAGACATGAAAAAGGACAAGACTGCAACTTTCCTCTTCCTTCTTCTTTCCTCCGACAAAGTAATTGAGTGATCAATTAAATTATACAACTTAAGTGATTGGTTTAAAAGTCATTACTTGAAGAAGTCAACTACTTGGAGATAGGTGGCAGACGTGCAAAATAGAAGGTTCTATTTTCAATTACAAATCATACATGTCATGCAAAGAGGAATTCCAGGAGGGAGATTGTCAGTTGTTTCTTTTCCGACTTCCACATGTGTCAGTTCAACTAAAAGCTTCTAACTTGTAATTGCCCCTCTACATTCTATAAGTAGAGGAAGAACCTTCGGGTTAATGATCAGAATTTGTAAGCAGCATCCTTGTGTTCCAGACTTTGTGCTAAAACCCTTGAGAGCCACTTGAAGCAAAGGAATATATAGGAGCAGATTTCTGGAGAACTTTGTGTCACGGTGTATTGTGTTTCTTACTTTTTATCTTAGATCTTTTAATAGACTGTGTTATTTCAGATCTAGATCTAGAGCTACCTTTGCTTAGAATTCTGTGTTTATATCTATTGGTTTCTTCTATGTGCATGCAATCAACTCTGCTATCTATTGATTGGGATGCACATCTTCCCCATTTCTTCTCTGTGTTTATATAATTCCTTTCTTCTATAAATATTTCCTTTCTTTAAACAACTGCTTACTTGTTGCAGAACTGTTTAGTTATTTATCATGAACTGAGTAGTTAAAGTAAAACCCCATATAGATATTAGCATACTTTAATTGACAAATATGACATGGGAGCCTCACCGGTAAATGAGGGAGATTTATCTCATGACTACCTAGGTTTTGTGCTATGTAGAAAATCTAGCCAACACCTGGGAGATCGTCTTCTTGGCTACTCCAAATGAATAGAAGTTTAGTCGTGCCGGAAAGAACTCTTGCTCATACTCGGATAACATTTCCGCTTCCAATCCTTGGGCCTTATGAATGCTCTGGTAGCTATAATGTCCTACAATGATCGGGAAGAAGCCCGTAGACTTGTGTCGTTTCGACTGAAGGTCGTGTATCTCCACAAGTTGTTTGCTCACTCCATGGTGACCAATCTACCATTCGGATATCTAGGTAGCTTAACCGGCTCTCCAGAAAAGCCAGTAACCCTGAGGTATGTGAAATTTGCAAATTGAATGAATAGACTACCAATTTTGGATACAGCTTCCCACGCTTCCTTGCTCACCATGTTGGCCAGCCTTCGATCCTCACTGTTTAGCCTACAAATGAATTCGTAGAAGAATTCATGTTGACCACTTTGAAATCTTTCTTATACGCAGTACAAAGTAAGTCGTGGGTAGCACTCAAAAATGGGGTCCTTAGAAAGAACGCCACATCTATCCAGCTTGGAGAAGATGCCTTGTGAAGCTGCTACATATACCAAATAAGAAGTCATTTTGAAGCTAAAAGTACGCTTCACGTTCCGGAGTTGCTCACCAATGTTGTCGCTAATGATTTCCGACCAATTGATTATGGAATCAACCTTGTTGACTTCAATGGTCCTGATGAAAGCATACATCCATGTACGGAAAGTGTGAGCGTTTGCCTCGCCATTAATCTGCATAACAATTTGGCAATATCATCTACCTCCGCACTGATTAGGACAATGGAAGAGTTCTTGGGAACTTAGAAAGAGATCTGGGCTTCTTCATGTATATGTTGTTCATTATGTTCACGCAGTCAACTCTATGTTTCTCCCACCTGCTATTGGCATCCTGAATGCTAATGGAAGTCACCACCTTTCAAGCCGGAATCTTCAAGCAATAATTGATGAACTCTGCGTCTAACCGAATTATTGTTTTCCCCGTAGCATCTCGCATTGATCTGGATGAAGGATGGTAAGACCTAACACACTCCATAACGAACTCGCAACTGTAGCAGGGTTTGTGTATGGAAAGATTGCAGCTCGAATAATTCCACTGCTTTTAACTGCACGCATGAGTGAAGTCTTTCCTGCTTTAGATCTATCAATCAATTCGGAAAGAGGTTCCGAACCTAGATCTATGTCTCCTATGTCTGCAAATTTGGAAGTGATGCATGACTCTGTTGTGCTTTTTTTCATCCTCTTTGCCATGGCTTTGTCTATCTTTGTCTGAACAATTCTTTTTCTTCTTATTCGGCCGGAATTCTTCAAAACTGGTGCAGATCTGGATAATTCTTCAAATTCGGAGGATATATTCAATGTATTGGACATTGATTAAAGCTCCTTTTCTTTTGTAAAGCACCTGTAACGAATTCCTGCAATTAATTCAGACAAAGATGGCAACTGGAACATGAACAATGGATTTTAATCATAAAAATCTGCATAATTCAAGTCTGCTGCCCCAAAATTGATGTTTTATTTGCATGCAAAGTGAGCATGAATTTTACCAACTTCACCTGAGCACTTGTATCACTTATGCAAACAATTATCCAAACACAAATCAACTTCTTTCAACCTATGCGCCAAAATTGGAAGCTTTTAGCATTAATTTCACCTTCTTTTGAGCAAAAATCTCCTCAAATGGGACGCACTTTTCCTCTGGGCTGCACTTCTTTACCTGTGAATTAATTAATTCATCCTTATGGCAGCCCCTGCTTATATAACCCTTGTGATTCTATAATTAATTAATGCCTTTGCTATTACTGACAATTAATTAATTAATTAATGAGCTTCACTCTTCAAATGGGGCGCCTATTTTGTGCATGCTTATGGCTGCCATGAAATAAATTAAATTTATTTAATTTTAGACTATCGCTTCAGTTAACTCAATTCTCACAGTATGCTTTGACCTTAGCCACTGAAAATAGGAATTAATTTAATCATTTAATACTTTAAAAAGTATTATTTCTCTCCCAAAAGGGGCACACTTTTTGACATAAAGGGGCTGCATTAAATAAATACTATTTATTTAATTTTAGAACAGTCTATTTTCAACCACCCGTTGGTGTCGAATCATGCACCCTTCGGGACTCGCAACGCGATCGTTTGAGACTCCCAAAGGCGATGCAGACAACATGGAGCTTTTCCCAAGTGTGGGACCTCGCGAAATCGAAAAGCTCTCCGGATGAAGGCCGGCTCCTATTCCTCCTTCTCGATGCACCAATAAAACACAGAGGTTTACCCAAAAACCTAATCTAACTACCAAGGAGACAGGAGAGATAAATGCATAAAAATAAACCTAAGCTAAGGAGGTGATGCACCGAGGAATGAAGAACATATGTTTTGCCAAGAAACACAAACCGATAAAATGTAATGCAAAAGATATGCATAGATAGCCAGATTCACAAAGTGAAGATCGGAAGGACGCAAATAAACACGTAGAGGGTTGAGAAAACATCCACAGATATGCATTAATTTGCTCCAAAGGGTGATACAACACCGCAAAATGCCAAGAGGCAAGGTTCAGACATTAATTTCAAATGGGAAGGTCCTTTCGCTCCACAAATCCACCGCCAGGAGAAGAAGGGAGGAGGCACAAAACAAAAATGTCCAACCTTTTTAAAACAGCCTCTCCTTACATTTATATGAGAAAAAATGAGGGAGAAGAGAAATTCGGAATTTCTTCCAACCACCTCCACATCCGCACCTAACTCGTCTCATTATGGCGGACTGTATTTCGAATCGGGTTTGGAAGAAGCCCCGGCATGTGTTCGATGCTTGCGTTGTCCCGAAACCCGCTTCCCACGTGATTCCGAGCTTTCTTTTGTGTCGGGGCGGAAGATGAACCCGCATGCGCATCGGGTCCGGAGGGGTGCTCGACATGCTTTTGCCCCGTGCATCCCCGACGTGTTTTCCCGACTCGAAACCCGCATTTCTTTTGCGTCGGGTTTTGGAGACCCCCCGACACATTTTGTCCCACCATGCTTCTCCGCCCCGTGAACCCGCGTTTGCCCTGTGTCGGGTTTTGCGGCCCTTCCGTCATGCTTTCCTGGCTTGCCCGCCCGACTGGTTTTCGCGATTGCTTTGGCGCGGGATTTGGAGACCCGCATACATATTTTCTTCTTTGTCGGGTTTGGAAGAAACCCCGACATGTCCCTTTGCGTGTCTTTCCGCCTCGATCTGTTCCAGTCGGGTTCGGGAGGTGGCTGTGCATATGCATCGGGCTTGGGAGGATGCGCAACATGTTCTATGCTCGTGCTTCTCCGCCCTGTCCTCCCGACTCCCAAACCCGCGTTTGCCCTGATTCCGCCGGAGAGGGGAAAATATACAACACCACCTTTTGTCCTTTACCCTCCGTTGACTTTTCCACAAGCCTAGGCACCAAAATCGATGAATAATTAATTAAATTAATGAATTTAAAGGCTGTCTTTACTTCTCCAAAGGGGGCGCACTTTTGGCATAAAGAATTCTGTTTTTAAGGAACACATGACAATGGGATTTTTTACCCTGCAAGGCAGCCCTGAAAATCCCATGATTCACTTAAGTCACTTGACTTTCATAATGGGATTATTTACCCTGCAAGGCAGGCAATAAAATCCCATGATTCACTTAAGTGATTTTTCTTTTATTCCACAATGGGAATTTTTACCCTGCAAGGCAGGTAAGAAATTCCCGCCTGCCTACTGCCTCTAATTTTTCCATTGTCACTTAAGTGGCATTGCTTCCATGGGAAAAAGTACCCTGCTAGGTAGGTACAAAATTTCCACCTATCTGTTGCTTCTAATTTTCCCATGATCCACTTCAATTCTTCTTTTTCCAAAAATGCGGCCAGCCCAGAAGAGGCTTTTTGGTGCACGACTTGCTTTTTCAAAGGAACTGCACTCCGATGGCGACTTCCTTCTCGGCATAACGTGTGTATATGATCTCCGTTACTCCAGACAAGAATCAAAGCCAAACCGGCAAAGGAATTAATCTAGAGAAATTTCATAGAAAACGAAACGGAAAAACAAAAACACAAAACGTTGCCAAAAGTCACAAATAAAGTGCAGAACTCATTCTGGTTAAAACCCTACTGGTATATGGGAATAACAATATGTACGATCACAACAGAGTTAAATCGGAGCGCAAATTGCCTCAAACGGGGCTCAAAATAATTAAATACAAATTTCCCGCAGACAAATCCCAACAACAGAATATAACAATTTTGGGCATCTGGGTATTTGGCGAAAATGGCTAATATGGCTCTTTGGGAATATCTTGACGCAATACAAGAACTTTCTGGCAATAAAAACACAAAACGACCCATTATTTTAAAAGTACGAATTTTTTTCGGATAGGGTAGTCTCATATTTCAGGATGAAATCTGGGGACACCAATATTGTTCAAAGAAATATAAAAAACATTTTTTTATTGATATTGATAAAAGAAAAACTTTCACAAAATCTAAATTCAAACCACCACACAAATACCGCAACCATTAGTACATTCCAAAATATAAATTCAAACCCTAAATAAAGTAATATTAATCCTAATAGCTATATATCATCAATGTCATAATTTGTGTTCTCGGACAAAGAATCATCCTCCCAAGAGTAGTCTTCCTCAGGCTTCTCTTCGTCCATCTTTGGGGACTCATGAACGAGCTGCAATCATTTAGCTAAGAGGCCGATTTGCCTCCTTTTCTTCTTCCAAACTCATCCTCATTTATGTCTTCATCTTTGTTTTGTTTTTCCTTACCATCCATGCCCTCGTCCTCCTCTTCTTCATAATCCTTCTTAGCTCCTTCACAATCAAGATTACAAGGAGCTTTTGATCCCCTTCATGATGATAGGCTCGAAAAAACCACGTCTTTCAATCTCTTCTTTCACTAAGTCGTCCAATTTATCTTGTTTTTTTTTTTCTCCTTGTGGGTTTTTACTCCCATCGGGTTTTTTTTTGTGGGGGAGCCAAGACTGAAGTTAAAAGGAGAGAAATTATGAAAAAATGAAATTGGAAATTAAATATGCGAGTGGTAAAAGATATAAGTTTAGAAGGGTTTAAATATAGAAGGTTCATGTAATCTTGACACTTGCAAAAGGGAAATTAATTGCACCTACAAAGTACAAGATTTAATATCTATTCATACAAGCATAGTTGAGAATCATGCATTCGTGACCTTGCTGAGAGTGATCTCAATAAATGGATCAAGTGACTATACTTTGACCGGCACATATAAATTGTATTGAAATCATCATTCTCAAAGCAATTCCTACATATACAAATTGATTGCGACAACGAAGATCTATTAGTGTACCCGCAAAGTACAAGATCTTCCATATCTTGCCATGCAATCCTAATTGAAAATTGTGCATTATTGACCTTGTTAACAGTGATCTCAATCAATTGATGGAAGACTAATTGTAATGGCGAGGATATATCGGTGCTCCTACAAAGTACACAATTTTCCATATCTTTCCATGCAATCTTAATGGAAAATTGTGCATGAGTGGCCTTGTTGATAGTGATCTCAATCAATTGGTGGATAATACATCACAATGGCAGAGATCTATCAATACACCTTCATAGTATAAGATTTCCATATCTTGTCATGTAGTCCTGATTGAAAATAGTGCATCGCTGACCTTGTTGACACTAATCTCAATCAACTTATGAAAGATTGATCACAACAGAGAAAATCTATTAGTGCTCCTACAAAATACAATATTTCCCCTATCAATCCATGCAGTCCTAATTCAAAATCATGCATTAGTCTCTAGCAACTAAAAATTATCTTTACATTGGAGGCATCTTCGTTTGAGAATGCCCCTACCATAAAATGTTTGTGTTCAGCTAAATTTTTTCTGATGAACTTTTCCAGCAACAGAAAATCTTACAAGCTGTACACTTGCTGAAAATGCTCCTTTTCAATCCTCTAGAACAATATTTTAACAGAAGATCGCTACAAAACCCACATTCAAAAGCTTGAAATCAGTATAGAAACAAAGAATGCTGTAAAATATAGTGAAAATTCTCCTTTACGGATCTAAAAAATCTAGACTACTAAGAAAATCATATTTTAAAACTTAAAATCATTAGTGAAACACAAAAGACAGTAAAATTGCTGAAAATGTTCCATTTCCAACTTCAAAATCATTATTTTACGTTCGAGCACCCTAAAAACCATGTTTAATAGCTAGATGCTAGGAAAAATCACTAAATATGTAACGCCCACATATTTGACACACAAAATACAACAGTAAAATTATTGGAATAATTTTTTTTGTCTTTAATTGCACGCTACACAACACCACATGGGATCCAAATAAAGAAACTCGACATCACGTAGGACACTTACACAAATATGAACCCACTCATATAATAGATAACATAGGGTACACATCAATGTCTTACTCAAATGACGTAAACCAAGACAATGACCTAACGATGAATAGACACACAGGATAGGCATACTCCACAACATGGCCTTTTATGGTTTACATATTTATTACATTTAGTTTTCCATTATATAACCTTATAGGTTTCAGTGAATTAAACTGGTAAGGGTGTAAAATTTCCTTTTTCTAAAACTTCAAATACTTTATTTTCGTATAGCATTAGCCTTTAAAAGAGAATGCACTGTTGGTTCCTTTCTCAATTTCCATTAATTATCCACAACTCATTTGTTAATTAAATTCATTTTAAACACCTACGAGCCTCCCAATATTCATTCTTACGTTAAAGGTTTGTTTCTCAAAATATGTTTAATTGACGTTAAATTTTATCCTCATTTCAAAAAGGAACTAACAAGATGTTAAGGTTCTACTTTTCAAGACGTATATTCGATGTTTAAATTTTACCTTTGCTAGACAAGGGAACTATAGTGAGGTCAAGGAAGGAATTCTTAGGATTTAAGGGTGATTTAGATTCAAGATACCTCTTCCCATAAACATCCTTCCATCATAGTACCCTATTTTTCCTGTTACAGTTTGTTATAGTTCAACAGTTAGTTTAAGTCGATTTAACATTTACACATCATAAAAGAGTTTGTGTTGGCTCAAATGCTTGATTTCTCAAAGAACAATTCGTATTCTTTTTTTTTTTTTAACAACAAGAGAATGCCTAAATCAATTATGAATACTTCAAGCATAACTTTATTTCTAAACAAGTATCTTATTTACTCTTGTTTTCCATTACTCTTACATGGTTACTTTGGACTCTTATTGGCATTATTTTAGAACAATTGTAATTCAAATGACACATAATTTACACTTAGGGATTCATGACTACAAGGAGTGGTGACCCTATACCTAACAACTCATTTCATCGCTCTTAAAAACTCAAGTATTAAAGCATATAACAAGACAACCCAACAACTATATGATTTTCAAATTTCTTCCAAGGAACTATTTAAATCGTTTAGTAAAATGCATCAGCGTTTCTTTCACCAATACCCTTAAGAGAGGCTCCATGATCTATTAACTTCAAAAGAAATCATGGATGGGGGAAACTACACCCTACGAGAAAGCACATGGTAATCTGCTACTAAGGGTCACAATTATCTAAGAGGGACAAAGGGAGTTCAAATGCAAAAGTTATAAAATTTTATGCATTTCAAAATCCTTCTAAGGTAATATTTACAATCATTGGTAACAATACATCATAGCTCCTTTGTTCATTAGCATCATAAGAGGTCACTCGATGTATTACATTCATTTCTACTCGAGGGTTTCTACACCCTACCACAAGACAAAATTAGAGTAATCAAATGTCCCTTCCTTGCAAAGCCTTCGTGCCACTTGAGGTATTCCAAGACTACAATTTCTCACTTTCATTTAACACTTAGCTTATAAAGGGTTCCATTAGGTTTAGTTTAATTCCATTGCACTCAAGGCTCTACGCCTGACTATAGGTCAGTTTAAGGTGTGAAAACATATTTATCCCATTAAACCTTCATAAGAGAAAGGTGTAAAGTTACTAGCCAAGGTGACATATTTATCTGTGAGGAACTAAAGAGATCATTAACACGAGTTTAATGCATAGTACAACTAGTGCACTAACTCCACTTGTGTCATCAAGATCTTACAAAGGGTTCATTCAATGATGAAGGTATCCCAAACTATCTTCTTAAGAATATGGTTGACCACTAGGACACCAAGGTCCAACATGAGCATTGAACTCTAACTCGTCCATGAAGATGAGTAGACCTATGACACCAAGAAGTGTTAGTCCTATTTACCCTATGAATGACAAGGTTACTCGGTTAATCTTTTGCTTTGTGTAAGGACACTTAAGTTATAGAAATGGTCTTTGAAGAATTTTCTTAAGTGTAGGACAAGAAGTCTAATTGTGAGGATTAAAGTATTTCTTAAGACATTAGGGTTTTGTAAACCTAGATGTGACATGATTGAGAGGGAGGGTACAACAAAGGTTGAATACTCACTGCATTTATATGGTTTAAAAATGATAAGTTACTTCCAAACATTTTTATTTTATCTATGAACCACAATAACTATTAGGCAGGTGATTGTTTCAATCGTCTAAACCATGAGATCCATATTTAAATTCAAATGGGCTTAACACCTATGAAGTGAATGGTATGATTTTTACCCATTTACAAAATTCAACTATCTTCCTCGTTTATCTAGCTAACATAGTTGTTCCTACATTAATTATGTGTCACTCCTACTAGTGTTGTAAGGTTAGCTTTAACACAAGGCAGATACAAACAACATAGTTTTCCATGTATAATGCTTGAAATATAAGATTCCAAGAGGAACAATAGTCTTCAACACACTACTTTTTATAATGCAATTCTCTTTAATTCACTTTCATTTAACATTCGTAATTTATATCAATATACAATATCTTAATGCCATCTCATTGATTACAACATATCACACTCTAATCCTTCTTGTTCGGAGTACCTACAACCAACGTTGTGTCAATCCTAGGACTGAGTATGGAAATCCCCTACACTCAAGCATAAATCCACACATTCATCATTTTTAACATTTTCAATTAAATAGAAGAGAGAGAGAGAGGGAAGAAGACAAAGTTCGTTTCTCATGCATTCACGCTTTCACATTCATTTGCACTTAATATTTTGGTACTAGAGAGAGAGAGTAAGGATGAGAGAGAAAGTTAAGAGACATTTTATTTTCCATTCACAATGTCATAACCATTTGCATTTCATGTCCATTTCATTTCAAAACCAATTCACATTTCCCAATTCATTTACGTTTTCAAATCAATCAAGTATCATAGTCATTTCTAGAGAGAGAAGAGGGTGGAGAGAGAAAATCACCATACATTTCAAAATTCATTTATACAAGATAAAAGATTGAATAAAATTCTACATAGCATTGCAATGGTATTACGAGGTCACATGCATGGCTAGAAGTCAAACGAGACTCAAAAAGGGGATTCTAGCTAAGGTTGAGGAAACTAACCAAAACATCAAAAGTGCCTACAAACTAGGTCTTGAAAACACTCGGTTTAAGTTTGATCACGAATTTTGATGATTCCTACTTACTCTCCCATATATAGAGAATTCATCGTGTCCAACGGAAGTTGATTATGACGAGCAGAGCTCAAGTTACAAGGGCAACTTCGGGGCCAATTATCGTAATTGCGCTAAGACTCTTGTGCACAATGACCAGTGGGCCCCAAAACCCACTTGCAAAATTAGTTTCTGAAGGCGTTTTCATTGAAATGAAGGTGGGTTACGATCCTCTTGTTGGCAGTCTAGAGGTAGGAGGTAGTGGTTTTCAGTTTCGCTCAAGCTAAGCAACAACCATAAGCCGAAACCGATCGTGTTTTATTACAACAACCTTGTCACTATAAGTGATTGATAAGCTAAGAGGGTTTAGGAATATGACTTCCAAGAGCATTAAATAATTTCAAACAAATCGGTTAAGGTTTCCTAAGGTGTTCCATGTTACTAGGGGTCATGCAAAGAGTTTTGGTTTTGTGGTACGTTTGGGTGTGGCACTCCATGCATGACTTTCGAGATCATTTTTTTTTTTTCGATGTTTTGAGAGTTTTATAGTTTTTTTGTTGTTGATGTTTTGAGAGTTCACGCAAGCGAAAAGGAAATATTTGGTCATTTGTTGAATTATGTTCATAACTATCATTCAAATCATCTTATATTGATTTTGAAAAATGGAAATGATGAAGCGACATTTAATGCTAAATTGTCCTTTGACATTTCCTAATCCCAAATGATGGACATCACTAAGATGCATACAAGATCAATATTCCATGGCCAAGTCATCTATGCAGAGCGACCAAGGAGCTATACTAAGTAGTCTTTTAACATTTTCCTTGACCCATTCGTATAGATCTTGCAGCTATGACATTCCATAAATTGACATATGGGTGAGGCATTTAAGAGAATGTAGTTCACGTGTCTTGTATATTCTTCCTTATTTGTATACATGCCCACAAGGGCACTTGTGACTATGGCATCTAATAAAGACTCCCTCATGTTTTATGCTCTGAGGAATTTTCCCACTGTGCAGGTTGCGACATAACCAATAACATTTTGTTTATTTAACCATGAGCATTTTACACTAGTTGTAACTATCCAATTATTGCTAAATTTTACATCGTTAACTTGGGTTGCACCGTAATTAACTCCTCGGGATCTCAAATAAAGTGTCTATATTATTATGCAAGGACAATGGCAGGTCTGCAGGCTGCCTCCATACCTACTGCACCTGCAAAAGCGACTCTGACAAGGAGTGGCACTACAATATACCTTACTGCAATGATTCATGCTAGTGAGGCCATGAAAAACCTTATCTTGAAGCTGGAAATTTGAACTGAAGCTTACAATGCAACAAAACATAGGCATAATGTGAATCGATCTCGAGGATCTACGATTGCTCTTGACGACATCAGAAAAAGCATTTTGAGGGTAAAATTGTGGCATTTTTGTGGGGTTTGTTATGAAAAAGATGATGGAAAATAGCAAGCAATGTATGTAATGTATTATTCTGAAAAAACATATACCTATGCATAATGTCCATACACTATTTTCGACGACATCAATTAAAAATTCCGGGAAAAGTCACTACTAGCGAAGTCTCTATCATTGGCCAACCCAAGGAATAAGGGCTTGGATGATTGTAAGTCTCTATTTTCATCTTATCAACTAACTCTTTACTTATCAAATTCGCTTGCGAACAAGTATAAAAAAGAGCATCCACTTTTGTTTTCTTCAACTGAATTTTAATATGAAAGAGCTTAGCAAGTTCATTTTCTTGAACACCATTACTACTACCCAAACATACCTCTCTATTGACAGAGGTACAACACATTGTCTCATCCACCTCATCACTGCAATCTACTTTCTCCCCTTGGAGGGAAGCCATTTCCTTTTTTTGTTCTTCTTGTTCTTAAAGGGGTGTAATTCTAGGTGGAGCTTCCAACATTTATCCTCGGAATGAGTGTCAACATCACAATGACCACAATGAACTTTAGTATCCTTTTTAGAAATGGAAGTAGCATTCTTCTTACCTTTCCCTTTCCCTTTTTCCTTTTTCTTGGTGTCACTTTGTTTGTTTGAAGCACTTTGAGAGGCAGACGAACTCTTCTTCTTGTCCATCTCTAGATAGTGGGCTTGAGAACAAGCCTCATCTATGTTCACCGGCTTGGCCAAGAGAACTGGTCTTCTCAAGTGGCTATGGAGTCCACCAATGTATTTCATCAAGATATCCCGGTTTGCTACATCTTTGCCCATTTGGACAGCCTTCTTCTGGAACTCACTTGGTGTACTCTTGCACGTTTTGGCCTTGCTTTTTCCTGAGATACTGCCAATACATGGACCTCTCTTCCTCATAGCAAATAGGATAGAACTACTTCTTGATTAGCATCTTAAATTCATCCCACTTAGAAATAGGAGGAATCTTCTTAACAACCAAAGTGTGAACATAACTTTCAAACCAAGTTAGAGCATGATTGGTTAATTTTAACCTTGCAAAAGAAATTTGCCGACTCTCATTAATCTGATGCAAACTGAAATATACCTCTAATTGGGCTAGCCAATGGTCTAGCTTCTCGGCATTTACGTCTCCATCATATGGCTGAATCTCTATCTTTGCCTCAGCTTTGAATGGAGGAGGAACAGGGTTGGCATGAGGTTGTTCTTCCTCATATTCAAGGAGTGTCCTCCCTATGATCTCCTAGTGCCTCCTTGGGGACACCAAGCTTCTCCATGAGAAGTCCCATGATAGACTCCAACTTTCCCATAGACAAGGAAATGTTCCTATATTCTTTGACAGACTTGCCACATCCGCCTCCAGCTTGTAGAAACGTTCCTCTTCAGTTCCACATGCATCTTCATCACCACTTCGAGCCATGCTTTGAATTCCTTGCTTCCACTTTCTTGTGGAAATCTCTTCTTCAAAAGGTATAAGGATACCTTCACCGCTTTCAATACCTCTCTAGGTAAGGGGCATATAACTACAATGTCAACACAAGTTAACCACACAAAGACAATTTGATTCTAACTGCTCTAATACCAATCTACCAATCTGATCTGTAAACTGACTATAGACAACTATAATAGATCCTATAAATAGTGATAATGAATGTCCTTTCCTTAGAGAGTTCAAGTTTTAATATGAAAGTGTGATTTGAACACACAATCAGCTGGAAATCAGCAAACAAGAGAACAAAGAGACAAGGAATTATCCTGGAGAAACCCAAATGGGAAAAACTCCAGTGGGTGAGCAATTGCTCCCCTTCCACTATGCAATTCTAAAAAAATACAAGCTTACTGTCATTCTTACTTGCATTTACTTGTTTACAACCCTCAAACTTGGATTCACCCAAAACCACTTATTTTCCTCTTCTCCTCTCTGCCATGGACATGTTTCCCCACTTGTATTTAATGTTGCTCTGCTAAGGAAGGAAGGAGGAAGTGAAACAAATTGATTAGGGAAGGGTAAACGTTTGCAACCATTCACCTTCACATTTTTTTAATTGCTGCATAACTGCTGCCAAACTTCCTTCTTAGAACAGAACTCTCTGGCCTTGTCATTTGAAGCTGTCCAGATCACCTTCAAACTGACTCAACCATTTTTATGTTACAATTTACATGAGAGAGAGAGTATATTACAAGTTAAGATAGAGAATTACATAAATTGGGCACTTTCAGATCCATTTTTGGATCAAAGAAGCTACTTTGGCCCCAAACAACACAGTCCCAAAACTCAAATATAAATGAAAAATGTTTCATTACTGACCAGCCAAATGTTGATATTAAGTATTGTTCAAGCTATGGTGCTCCTGCTTGCCAAGTGTTTGAAGGATTTTCCTGACTGCCTACTTCGGTGCTGTTTCCAAGGAAGCTGCTGATGTATAGACTCATTTAGCGAAGATATGTTTTTTGACAAAAGGTAAATTTATATTATATAGTAAAAGGAGTTACAACGAAAAAGAGCATGACAGAGCTGATCTCAGAGACTAAGAGATTTTAATTGCAATGAAGGACCATATCAAACTAACTAACAAGGACTTTTACTTGGTATATGATTGAAGTCTAAAATTCAAACTATCAATAGTATAGACATCATTTAATGAAGATATGGCTAAACCTAAAATTACTGTTGCATCCATTGCTCTTCAATTGCTTGATAGTAAAAGGTGCAATTGCTGTAAATTGAGATGGTCACTTTGTTCCTATTATCCTATAGAATCCTCATCATTCACACATTTTAAATTTTTCATGATTGGAAGCTTCTTAACTTTGTGAGAATTTTTGTGAGCAATGAAATAAAGGAATTGAATGCTATCCTCTGATTCTCGTGTGAAAACTAATGGCTTGGAATTGTACTTTGAAATGGATAACATTATAGCTTTAGAAGAGACCCTGAAGGCCCAAAGACGGAGGAAATTATATAAGCCTTATTACAATTCTAATAATATAAAATCTGAACAGAAATTGAGTTTAACTAAAAACAAGATCTTTTGGTAAGCCAAAACTATTTCTTGTCTGTTTTAGTGGTCTTTAATTGAATTTAATGTTGCGGGCCTGTTATTAGCTCCTTACTATTTTTCAACTGGTTTGGTTTATAAGATGTCTTTTCATCTAAGATCTCCAGCTATCAGTTTGTATTCTCAAATGCCACTGGCCAACTTTTGGTTAGTTGTGAACATTAATATAATTTCTTTCTTTCTGTGTTTCTTCTTGATCACTTAGTGAATCTGAGCTGATGGCATCAACAGACTGCACAAGCGCAAGAGAACTCTAATTGTTTTTATGTAATATAAACTCAATTTTTTTCTTGGACAGATAAAAATGATATACATTAGTTATTGGACCATGAACAGAAGTTCATTGAAATTTATGTGGGCATATTCTGAAAGTGACCCAAACAGTTTGTTGAAAATACAGAAACACAAATCATGGTACGAAGAACTAAGCACCACCTAAAATATTTCTCACAGCTAATGGAAAGCATGGTGGTCAAGAAAACATAGATACATTACAGGTTTTTTTAATCCATATATATGTAACACTGCTTAAGTATATAATATATATCAATGTTCCCACGAACAGTTTCCATCCATTTGCTTTCCAATTGTTTTAAAGCCAATTACTGAAAAGCTTGTAAGGTTCCTTGTTAATCTATCACTTCCTTGTAATAAACATTACTTGCTGTAATGTATCATCATAGGCAAGAACAAGAAACTAGAGCATATAGTCACTGGAACTCACATTTTTTAGCACTTCAAAATAACCATGCAAGGGGAATATTTATTTCATTTGTAGCATTTGATTGCTTGCACCAACTTTTTTGTTTACATATGATGCATAAATTCTTGGGCTTGTGACTTGTTTAACGTAGGAAGAATTAATTCCCTATATTTAATGAGATATTTCTCTCTGTATCTCAGTATGTTGAGTTTTTATAATCTTAACCATAAAACTATGCTCCTTCTTTTCTTACCTTACGACAGATTAATTTATTCACAGCTTGAAATTTTATCATCCCCACAATTGCAGATTAGTGGAAAGGAGGCTATGACAGTTATGCCCAAGGAAACAGAAATTGGAGCAAGTTGGGCTGTTGACTTGGGTGCAAATGGAGAGATTCAAAGGAGACATTGCCCAATTATTGTTGAGAACCTAAGCCATCCAGGTCTGATGCTTGTGGAGGTAAGTAGATATTACTTCTCTTTTTCTGGTGAAAAATGGCAATTTTATTATACAATTTTAAACATGATAACAGCCGATTAGCCTTCCAATTAATGGCCGACTACATCAGTCTATTAACAACATGGAATCAGGTAGCCTCAAACAGGATGCTACCCAATAACTGTCTAACCTCCAGTTTCCATCTATGACCAAAACTACAACTACCATAACATCTATCAGTAACATACCGGTCCTTAATTATCCCATTAAATATCAAAGTTTTCATTATATCTAAATGAACCAAAAATAAAAAATTAGATCATTTTCAGGCTCTCTGAGCCAAAGTAAAATCTTGCACAACACAGAAAAATACCCAAAATTTCCAGCAGTATCACCCAAGTGACCCCAAATTAGTAACCCATTAAACCGAGGGCCTTCATCAGGAGCAGCATCATCCCGGGCAGCGCCTCCTTAGAAACAGAGCATACTTCCAATTACACTAAACAGCCACTATCGCCATGCGGGCCAATCCGTGAGCTCTCATCTTGGAACAGACCTTCCATGAAAGGATTGGCAAAGAGAAGAGTCTTGATGCTTGCTATGTTTTTGTTAGAAGTGGTACCCTGCTCAAGATGTCATACAATGAATGAAACAGCTGAGCGACTGATTTAAAACCCCTCCTTGAGAGCATAAATATCAGCCTCTTTCACAAATGACTATAACTTATCAAATTCCTTATACGTATGGCTGGCAATGTATGTATTATGGTTCTATCCAGTCCTCAAGGGTTCAATTTGCTCCTTTTGGGCACCTATCAACGACTCCAAATCACACAGCTCCTTATGAAGACAATGGAAATCACCAACGGAGGTCAAAGATAGCCCTCCTCATCCCCACTAACATGAGATGGTGTGGAGAAAGAGCTGGGGATTTTGGAGAGCATGTAGGCTCCTTATCATCCATTGTCTTCTACAGAAAACTAGCATGGTGCCTTATCTCTTCTACATCAGCAGCCAAAGGCTGTAAATTGCCTTCTGCACCAACTGGAGCATAGCACATAGACTACCAGTAATCAAAGTTTTTCATTAACTGCCTTAGTATGTTCAAGCTGGTATTCCTAAGTTGGGTTAGCATAGGGTTAGAAGGGGAAGCTCCACCTGAGGGATTTTGGCAGCCACAGGGTTAACAAAGGAATTTTCACGGCGTGAGGATTCCATAGAATTCAGTACCTTTTGGCCCTGAGAGTAAGAGGTTTTGAATTTCTGCTTCTCCCAAGAGGAGAGACTGTTGCAAGCATCAAAACGGTGCTTGTGTTCAGATGGCTCAGGGGAAGGAGGATGGTTATCAGAGCATGTAGACATAGGAGGTTAAATCAGAGTTGCAAAGCAGAATATACTTTTAAGGCACACAACAAATTCAAAATGAGATCAAGGCCACACAAAGAAAATTCTTACTCGGGGTCAAAACAGTGTATGAAAAACAAAGATGGAGCAGATGCTTTGCTGATTGGAGTGGCCACCTCCCCAAAATGCACACAGCTGCTTCCCAATTGACCTTGCCCATAGACTCTAGATCACCTTGAACCAACACCCAGTCAGGTAGGGAAAATCCAGTTGCCAGGTTCACAATAGTG
The DNA here is from genome assembly GCA_018340775.1 of Taxus wallichiana var. yunnanensis. Classification (NCBI taxonomy): domain Eukaryota; kingdom Viridiplantae; phylum Streptophyta; class Pinopsida; order Cupressales; family Taxaceae; genus Taxus; species Taxus wallichiana. The sequence continues at coordinate 561,380,108 of CM031242.1, read as the reverse complement.
ACGAAATTTGGGCTTTACTCTTCACAAGAAGTAGCTATTTTAGAGGTGGACCCTCTCCTCTTGTTTGTGGGTGGAGAGCTCCTTAGGTCCTCATGATTGAATGCAAGTCATGTGCAACTGGGGTGGTTGCACACATTGGGGGAGGTTAACTGTGATGCGAGCACTAAGAGTTCCTTTGGTGGGCGAGGTTCGAATACAAAGGATGTTAAGAAGCCGGTGCAAGCGTTAAGACCTAATTGTCGCCTACTCATAAAAAAGAATCACTTGAACCCAACCCATCATGAATAGCAAATAAAACAAAAAAATTATTAAAAAAGATATACTAAGGAGGCACAGGCCTTCATAAGGCATACAAATCATTTGTCCCATCACATGCTTCACAATCATCATTATGTCCTTGAAATCCATGCCACCCCACCGATTCATACTAGGGAAATTACTTTCCCTTGAAGATGGACATAGTGAGTAGGAGATAACGGACTATGAATACACTCCTTTCCAATATTTAGAATCATTCTTGGTAGTGTGGACCAATTCTTTGTAAGATTAATAAGAATTTCCTATGGAGCATGAGAGAAAACATCACCTTTCTAGCCACTTTAACACCCATCAATGGCTAAACACTCATTCCAGCCTGATCTAAACCTGTTAGGACCAACATCTACAGTTCCAATGTTGATATAGAATCCACCTCTCTTTCTGCCACCTTTGGCCAACCAATCCGATACCTGATTTTTACCAAGGAGAATATATCAGCGGAAAATCTCAGATGAGAGGAATAAGACACCTGATATCATCACTCACAATTTTTTTCGATTGAAAGATAAACATCCAAATCTTTTGGATTCATTTAGCATTCATCGGTATCATTTGCACAAATAATTGACCTTCTTCAGATTAGTGCCAAAGACTGAGGGGCATCCATTCTGTCAAATTTTCCTAGAACATGAAGCTGGCCTCAACCCTTCTGGGTATCTCCTGGGATTTGTACCTTAGTGAATGGTGTGACAATGCACTTTTACCGTCATCCACATCATTGAATTACAACCCATTCAATTCACTCACTTTTCAAATCTTCTAATCCTTCATTCTGTGACATGTTAAATCTTTGATAAGTGAATGAGAATCAGATTTTACAATAAAGTTGAACTCTCCCTTGTCCAATGCCATATGCATATCTCTGCATATTGCAATGGCTTCAGTAACATTATTGGTTCTACCCACAAAGCCACAGCTTAACCAAAATAAAGCTTCTCCCTTATCATTACTGATCACTCCATTGGCTTCTGACAGATATGAGTTTTCTCTAGAGGTAGCATCCGTATTAAGCTTAATCCATCCGAAAGGGATAGTTTCCCAATCTCATACCATGTTACCTCTATTAGCAGCCTCATTATTAGGAAGTATATTTCCTTTAAATACAATTAGACTTTGCTTTTGTGACTTAACCCTGAGAATATGTCTAAAAGACTTTTGTTAGGAGACGAGTCATAAAATGCAAGTTTTTGGATGTGGTGATTCCTGGTATAAGTTTGTTCATTGATATATTTGGATTCTAAAGTGTCAAGTGCAAACTCTTTGAAGCTACACACTATTTTTTGTGATTGAGTTCTCTATAAATGTTTGTAGTCACTTGCTCTTGGATACACTCATGTGACTGGAATTAAAAATAGTAAAATAAAACATGCATTTGTGTTTAAGATAAAAGTTAAGCATGTTATAGTTTTTCTAGAGGATGCATAATAATATAGTTTCACCTTCTAAAATATTGACATGTTACTAGATGTGCAGATATTGTGTGAAAACAAAGGCATATTCTTAGAGATTGCGAACAACTTACGTGGCTTGGGTCTCACTATACTGAAAGGTGTCATGGAGGTTCGAAATGAAAACATCTGGGGTCGGTTTGTTGTAGAGGTATCTGCTGTATTTACGTTTTCCCCATCCATATGTTTAGTGCATATTGTGGTCCAGGCAATATTCTGAAAATAATATTATTCCAGTTTACATATATTTAATCCATACACAACATTTTATCAACATATTTGCCCAGATCTTCATGATTCTTTCATCTATATGCTAATATCATGTCTTTATGTGAGAGGAATCAAAGGTTTCTTCTTCATGGTGCAGGCTCTCAGAGATATCCATAGGGTGGAAGTATTGTGGTCACTTGCACATATTATAGAGTTGGTTGCGAATAATGGAACAACTGCACAGATTTCCAATTGAATCTGGTTAGGAATTTCCTTCAAATCCAAATATGGTATAAGGGCACTTGCATCTGCCACACAAACTATCTCACTTCAGTGGAGAAAAAGATGAGAAGTGTTTTCATTGCAATGAACATTTGTAGAGTTGTCAATGAGTCTCTGGGTGTATAATATGTAAATGCAACATCCCATGCCCCCTTTCTACCCTATGAAATGTTATATATTTTTGTCAATATTTTATCTATTTCTTGAAAACAAGAGAATGTCATATTAGCATTAAGAAACATGACACACATATTGGTTTCTAGCAATAGAACAAAATTATTTATTGATTACTTGTAAGTCATAAATAATTACTATGAACTCTAGAAGGAATTCAAACATGGAGAGTTTTTTTCTAGACTGCTACATGTATGATCTGAAATTTGCATATATTGAATGCCTGGTGCTCCTTAGGAGCTCAGTTGAAGTGGTATATTGGAACTTTTACATAAATATCACAGATGTCATTTGCAGCTTAATTGGTGTTTAATCATTAAATTAATGCTATTTAAACAGTTTAATTGGTTCAAAACAATTTCATTAGCATTCAAATTTAGATGAAGAATGGAAAATATGTATTTTCATGATCATGAGATGCCATTGGAGTTACAGGTTCACCAGTTAATTATTTAGACTATGACTTTCTCACAAGGATTTTATTTTAGAATCAAGCTTTACATTCTCTAAGCATCATATGAAGATATGGTAGAATATATAAGCCTTTAGTTCAACATGGATTCAAAGAAAGCTTTTACAAATGAGACCTCTCTCACCCCTATGCTCGTTTAATGTTAAAATGGATAAAAGATCCTTTCCTATACAGGCAAGAAGGAAATGGTAGCACATAAGATGCAGATGCATTATTTTATCACTAAAGCATCAGTGTTTCTTATAAATTTAAGAATTTATTTTCAAGAAAGAAAGGCATGGGGTTAAATTTAACAAGGATAATGTGAAGTGAGACTTGTCCCCACCTCAGATTTTTGTTCTCCTGAAAAAAAAACTTTAATTCCGCAATAAAAAAACAATAGAGTACATATGGCTATCAATAATGAAAAGTTGGGTAGAGCAGAAGCATACCTCTCAGCATAAAGTCATGAGGACTGAGGCCCAAGAACACAGTTATAATCTAGAATTGTGACAAAATTATTAGGTAGCAGACCTTTAAAAACACATCTAACTAATTGTCTTCAAAATGTCAGTGACCTACATTCCATGTTTAAATGTAAACTCAAACAGTGCATCACAAAGAAACTCGAGACATGCAAGTTATGGAGACATGCTTCACAATCACAAATTCAATAATTTAAATACTTCGTCAAAATAATTTGAATCCTTTGGTACAAAAACCTATCCAATCTACATCACAAGGGCATATTCCAATTCCAAATTAATCATATATATTGAAATGGTTGTAGTCTAATTGGTGCAGATAATAGTAAATTGTATTTTTCATGCCATCCACAAAGGGTGTAAATCTTTTGAGAAAACGAAAATGGGTGAGGTTGGGTTCAATGCCTAGGAAAATTTGACGTATGGATGCGAGAAGTTCATGTTTGACTTAATCATGCACTAGATAGAGATCCAATTCATGAAATTAAAAACTAACAACAAATTTTAAGATGATCTAGTTTCAAATAGGTTTGTCACACAATGAATAAAATCACATAAGTTTTCCAAAAGCTGATGAAAACTAGAATAAACTACTTGGATCATCCTCGATGATGATGAAATTATGAAGCCTTAGACGGCATCATAATTAAGTCTTTTCATCAAATCTTCACTTGAAAACTAAACGTTTATGATTATAGATTAGTTAGAACTCCTTGTAGGGACACTCATTGACAACTTTATTTGTCATCCCATATGACCTTCTCTTAAGATTTATTTCTATCTAACATGAGCTATAGGGCTTGTTATCCCAAATTTGCACCCTTGCAAATTTGGATAACCCATTCAAAATTTGAGGTACGGGCTTTTGACTTGCAGACAAGTGTCTAATTCAGCCCCAATCAGAAGAGAAAGACACCTCATGCTTTGGCTCGGTCGAGTTGATAGCTCACCGTGCGGCGAATGGTGGGGTGGACGGTTAGGGCTCACCAAAGAATTACCAACCTTTAGTGGGGTTGGACGGCTGGGTAAGACGTCTGTCCAACCCCCTTGGTTGGACGGCAGAGATGGATAGCCATCCAACCCCCTTGGGTGGATAGCAGAGATGGACGGCCGCCAAACCCTTGGTTGGATGGCAAAGATGGATGGTCGCCCAACCCCCCTCGGATGATGGAAAGATGGATGGTCGTCAACCCCTCCGATTGGATGACTCATTTGAGTAACTCAATGGTGGTTCGGTGTTTGGACAGCGTACGGACAAGTTAGACAGCTATAAGGATGGTCGGGTGGTGCATTGTATGGCATCGGGTTAGACGGCCATCCAACCCCATCGGTTGTACGGACCATGATAGACGGTTGTCCAACCCTTCAGGTTGGACGGTCCACGGTGTAAGGATGGCAGTCTTCAAGTTAGGCGGCCGCCACAAGATGTATGGCCTAGAAGTTAGATGGTCGTCAACTCTTTTAGGTTGGATGGCAACGAGGTTGAACGGCCCACTCAATTTGTACGGCTCAATGGACAGATGGTCGCCTAACTCGGATATGATAGTCAACCTATTGGTTGGATGGGCCATCAATAGAAATTTCACCTGTGAGTAGAACATTGATGGTGGTAGTTGAGGTAGTTCAACTACCTGTCAGGATTTAATGTAGGGTAGGTGGGACAAATTTGCCTATATAATGTAATCGACCCCCTCATTTTTCGGGGATTTTCTGAGAATTGTAAAGGAACTTTGTCAAAATTGTTCCAGAAGCTTTTTGTGAGTTACAAGCCTTGAATCTGGCCGTTCAAAAAAGATTTCTTGCCTTGTATCTACTTTGTAATGGATTGTGCATCCTTTTGAGCAATAAAATTTGTGTTTTGTGGCTATTTCTGCCCTAGCTCGAGTTGAGTTGCATTTCTTGCCTTCTATTGCATTTGCAGATGTATTGTGCATATCAGTTGTATAATTTAATTGATCGCTCAATTACTATGTCGGAGGAAAGAAGAAGGAAGAGGAAAGCTGCAGTCTTGTCCTTTTTCATGTCTGCATGCAGCTGATTCTTTTGTCTTTGATTCTCACCAAACTGGATCTGGGAGTAGTTGGATCTGGAAACAAGCTGGAATTGGAAACGACTAGATCTGGAAACAAGTTGGATCTGAAGCGTTTGGAATTGGAAACAGCTGGATTTTGCCTTCGCCTTGTCTTCTCTTTTATCCTTGAAGCTTTTGCAATTCTTCTCCAGTACATGCATCAATGCAATGTTTTCCGTAGATAACTTATCATCCTTATTTTTAATTGCATATGAGCAATTAAAAATTCTGGAAAGCACTCCGGATGAATGAAAATTCAATGAAGGCTTCAATTGGAAGATGGGAGCATTTGCACAAGATCTTGGAAGGAATTTTCCACGCACTGACTTCTTCACGGGCTGCATTCGAAACAAGAGGATGAAGCCTTTGTGCGGAAGCTAGGAAGCTTTGCAACTATGAGATGCGGATCTGCATATGGATTTTGCGTCTACATCTCGCGCATCTGGATATGGGTGCACTGCATAACAAACTCGACAACCGGGTTGTGGATGGAAAAGCTGCAGCTCGAATAATTCCACTACTTTTAATCACTGCGCACGCATGAGTGAAGTTTTCCCCTCTGGATCTGTCTATCATTCGGCAAGAGGTTAGAGCCTAGATCCGTGTCTCGATATCTGCAAATTTAGAAGTGATGCATGACTCCGTCGTGCTTTCTTTTCATCTTTCTTCGCCATAGCTTTGTCTATCTTTGTCTCGAACAATTCTTTTTCTTCTTATTTGACCGGAATTCTTCAAAATTAGTGCAGATCTAGATAATCCTTGATTCGAGAGAAATATTCAATGTATTGGAGATTGATATAAGTTCCTTTTCTTTATAAAAGCACCTGTATCTAACTCCTGCAATTAATTCAGACAAAGATGGCAACCGGAGCATGCACAGTGAATTTTAATCACAAAAATCTGCATAATTCAAGCCTGTTACCCCAAAATTTGACGTTTTATTTGCATGCAAAACAAGCATGAATTTTACCAACATCACTTGAGCACCTGTATCACTTCTACAAACAATTATGCAGACACAAATCAGCCTTCTTCAAAGCATGCGCCAAAACTAGAAGCTTTTAGCATCAAATCCACCTTCCTCTGAGCAAAATCCTTCTCCAAATGGGGTGCACTTTTCCTCTGGGCTGCACTTCTTCACCTGTGAATTAATTAATTCATCCTTATGGCAGCCCATGCTTATATAACCCTCATAATTCTATAATTAATAATTGCCCTTCCTATTCCTGGCAATTAATTAATTAAAAATCATGCTCTTCTCTTTAACTGGTGTGCTAAAATTGCAAGATTAAGGACAGTCATCCATTAAATTAAATTTAATTAATTTAATCATCCACTCTTCACTTCACTTAAGCTTCACAGTGTGCTTTGACCATAGCCACTGAAAATAGAATTTAATTTAATCATTTAATACTTTAAAAAGTATTATTTCTCTCCCAAATGGGGCTGCATTAAATAAATTAAATTTATTTAATTTTTGAATTCTATTTTTAAATTCCTTTTGTCCACTTCCCTTTGTTGACTTTTCCGAAGCCTAGGTTTTTGCGAAAATTAGGTGAATAAATATTAACAAATATTTATTTAATGCATTATTATTCACCCAAGGTGGGTTGCATTTTTGGAATAAGGAATTTCTATTTTTAAAAGTCATATGACAATGGGAATTTTTACCCTGCAAGGCAGCCCGGAAATCCCATGATCCACTTAAGTGATTTGACTTTTGACAATGAGATTATTTACCTGCGCAAGGCGAGTGCAATAAAATCTCATGATTTCACTTAAGTCACTTTTCTTTTATTTCACCATGGGAATTTTTACCCTGCAAGGCAGGTAATAAATTCCCACCTGCCTGTTGCCTCTAATTTTTCCATTGCAGCTTAAGTGACTTTTCCATCATGGGAAAAAGTACCCTGCAAGGCAGCAATAAAATCTCACATGCCTATTGCTTCTATTTTTCCCATGATCCACTTAAATCCTTTGTTTTCCAAAAATGCGCTCAACCCCGTAGGGGCTTTTTAGTGCATGACTTCGCCTTTTCCCAGTGAATCGGACCTCGATGGCGACTTCCTTCTGGCATAACGTGCGTATATGATCCCAGATTACTTCGAGGCCAAGAATCAAGCCAAACCGGCAAAGGAATTGATCTAGAGAAATTTCACAGAAAACGAAATGGGACAACACAAAAACACGAAAAATTGTCAAAAAGTCATAAATAAAGCCCAAAACTTATTCCTTGTTAAAACCCTTCTAGTACATAGGAATAATAACATGTTCGATCACAACAGGGTCAAAACAGAGCGCAAATTGCCTCAAACGGGCTCAAAATAATTAAATACGAATTTCCCGCAAACAAATCCCGATGACAGAATATAACAATTTTGGGCATCTGGGTATTTGGCGAAAAAGGCTAATATGGCTCTTTGGGAATATCTTGACACAATACAAGAACTTTCAGGCAATAAAAACACAAAATGACCCATTATTTTAAAAGTACGAAATTTTTTCGAATAGGGTAGTCATAGATTTCAGGATGAAATTTGGGGACACCAGTCGGCTCCGTCTATGAACATTTTTTTTTCTCGAATGAATGACAAGGAAAAGATGAGATCCCATCATCTCTGGTTTCGTATCTTGTCCTTTGGGCACAGAGTCAAGCAAACAAACACAACACAAACAAAAAAATAAAACAAGGAAAAACAAACAAAGTTTTATTTATATACGTATAGGTTTTAACTCGCTTTTTTCAGTTCTAAACAGCTTTAGATGCTACTCGTTGAAAAGGCAATGGTAACTCAATTCCATCCTGGTAGGCAAGGAAGAAAGTATCCAGTCCTACAGCTCTTTTGATCACGAAGGGCCCTTTTTAGAGTGAATCAAATTTGTCGTGCATGCCCTTTGGTTCATGTCTCTTATCTAACCAAAGTACCCGGTCTCGATCTCGAACCTCCCTTCTCGGCCTTCTTATCAAGTACTCGGGCAAGTCCTTATCAACTTTATTTGGTGGTGGCTCATCTTTTCTTCTCTCTGTGGCGGGTAAGTCTGCATCAACTTGCTCCGTTCCTAGATTTATTTGCTACATTTTTAAGAAGAACTATCACCATATTCTTTGTTCTTCTTCAGGTACTGATCATGCTTGTTGAAAGTTTCCACTAAGGAAACCAAACCCTTGGGGATTTTGTTACCTTTTGGTTGGATTGCTCCACTATTGTCATCAAAACATGGATCAACTTTGCTTGTGACTGTTTTTCGTGGTGGTGATTTACTCCCTTCAACATGCAGACATGCAGATGTTTGTTCAGGGACTCGGGGCGGTAGACCATCTCCACTTTATAGTTTCCTTGTCTGAATATGGATGGTGGTCTATCCGGATTCAATAGTGCAGTCGTGATTGCCAAAGAATCTGCCTTGGAGTTTTGATTTATTGGAATGAAGTCAATAGAGAAGGCTGCAAAATCAAATGTGGCAGATAGTACTCTATCTCTGTAATGCTCCAGCTTATCTCTTTTGACTTGATTTTGCCCTCAAACCTGCTTTACTAGAAGTTCAGCATCTCCTTGGGCTTTGAGGAGTTTTACTCCTTTCTTTTTAGCTTGCTCCATTCCTAGAAGCAATGCTTCATACTCCATCGTATGATTGGTGTTCTCGAACATCAGCTTGTGGGAGTATGGAAATACCTCATGATCTGGAGATATTAGTAGAGCGCCAGCACTGATCCAAAAGAACAACATGTGCCTTTAAACTCCAGAGTCCAAACTTTCTCTTCTTCTTTTGCTGGCTCTAGCTCTAGTCGAAGTTCTTGCTCTGGAATGTCTTTATCCGTTTCCAAGAAATAGACCCCATGGTCAGATCCCTGAAAAAGAATCGAGATCTAGGATCCTTAGATTTTGTAGTGTACCTAGACTTCTTTTCCGACTCCAGCTTATGGTTAATCCCTTTGATAGGAATATGCGCACAGGACCAATCCATCTTTACTTCTCCTCCCAGATCTTTGCAGAAGTTTCTGCTCAGCAACATCCCGTAGGAGACAGGAATATCTGCAACTAGAATTGTCATCTTTAATTTTTGTAAGGAAAACTACGAAACACTTGTGCATCTTTGATTTGTCTAATTAAAGGGACTTGTCTCTCCATGGAGTAGCACCTTTTTATGGTCTTTGTCAGGGTAAGCCCAAGAGCATCTGCAACTTTAGTTGGCATGACATTGTCAGAAGCACCCGAATCTAGAATGCAATTGCTTAACTTGAAACCATTAAGCAATAGAGAAACATAGAACAGTTCCACTCTTTCAGAAGATGGTGAGGATTTAACAACTGCAGTGTTGTTCTGGGGAGGAGTATCCTTGGGCTTAGGCAAAAGGCCTTTTGATGTATTGGATTGTCCTGGTGATTGTACATATTTGACTAGCCTATTTAACTGCTCAGGAAAATCTCTCAGGTATTTGGCTTCTGACATTTGAACTTTAGTTTTCTTGGCATGATCAATAATGTCAAAAGAAGAAATAAATTCAGATACCTGAGCCGCTTTCTGTGGTTGAGATGAAGAACTCGCATGCTTACTTCGAGAGCTAAGGAAGAAGGCAAAGGGATGCCCCTTCTTTTCTCGTCTACTAATGCTTTAGCTTGGCGAGTTTGTGATCTTGTAAGTACTGCATATGTATGACCATGATCGTCTTCATGAAGTTTCTCATCGTCATGTTCAAATTTGTAGTTCAGGTAATTAATGTTGGAATCGCCAGCAGGTCTTATAAAATCATCATCCTCGAGCTGATCAGCGTCAGCTTCCTGGTCTTCTTCATTCATCTCCATGTTGTTTCTGGGAGCAGCTTCAATTGCTAATCTTTGGGAACCAGCAATGTGGTTCGGTTGTTGTTGAAATTCCGAGCAAGGGCAGTATTGTTGCCTTGAGCCATTTGTTTCTTCATCTGCATCATCTCATTTGCTAACTTTTGCAATAGTGAATCGGATGTAGTAGCAGAAGATGAACTTTCAGCTCTAGAAGTGTTGCTCTTTATTTTTCCAGCCATGATGAGGTCATCTTCAATTTCAACCATCATGTTTTGGGTTGCTAACAAGTCAGCAGGCGTGCTCTTCGCAGTTGATAGCTTACTTCAGGAAGTAAAGCATTGATGAAGAATACTTTTTGATTCTCGTCATTTAGAGAAGCAAAAGCCGGAATTTTGTACAGTAATCTTTGGAATTTTGCAATAAAATCCCGCATGTGCTCATGTGGTTCCTTCTTAATTGAGTCGGTTGGGTTATCAAGGTGCTAGAATCTTCGGCTGCCTTGAATCTTTTCAAGAATGCATCTCTCATAGTAGCCTAGTTGGTTATGGTTCCAGGAGTTAACTGGTAGAACCATTCTCCAGCCAAGTCGTGTAGAGTCTCTATGAAGAGTCTAACAGACACATCTTCATGTTCAACTGCAAGCACTCCACAAGATATGAAAAACGCAGCCAAGTGGTCATCTGGATTCTACTTGCCATCTCTAAAGAATTTTAGAAAATTCTTTCTCATCCCTTTAGGTAGATCATGCATAGGAGGAGTCAGATTCAAAGGTCCAAAGACTGCACCCCATGGAGCAGCGCAGGGGCAAGTGGATGATTCTGCATCATGAAAAGAGCATGTCTTCTTTGAGAATAAACTTGATGAATAATTCCAATTTTTGCTAGATTATCTTTGAAGATGATCCGGATCGGGATGAGCGTGCACTCTCCTTCTGGTGAGAGACTAGATCTGTGGCTTCTAACTTGAGGAGGATGATTGAAATTGAATTGCTCCTGCAATCTGAAGAAATGATCAGTCCTTCCTTGCGCCTTCACGGATCGGGTGAATGGACGTTCAGCTAGGTTGAGATTTGTATGGAAAACACTTTGATCTTCAATAGATAAGCTTTGATCTGCAAAGATAGTTGTTCCCCAGCGGAGTCGCCAAAAACTATTGGCTAGATTTTCTACATAGCACAAAACCTAGGCAATCATGAGATAAATCTCCCTCATTTACTGGTGAGGCTCCTGTGTCAGATTTGTCAATTAAAGTATGCTAATATCTAAATGGGGTTTTACTTTAACTACTCAATTCATGAACCATAACTGAACAATTCTGCAGCAAGTAAGTAGTTGTTTAAAGAAAGGAAATATTTATAGAAGAAAGGAATTATATAAACACAGAGAAGAAATGGGGAAGATGTGCATCCCAATCAATAGATAACAGAGTTGATTGCATGCACATAGAAGAAACCAATAGATATAAACACAAAATTCTAAGCAAAGGTAGCTCTAGATCTAGATCTGAAATAACACAAAGTCTATTAAAAGATCTAAGATAAAAAGCAAGAAACACAATACACTGTGACACAAAGTTCTCCAAAATCTGCTCTGTATATTCCTTTGCTTCAAGTGGCTCTCAAGGGTTTCAACACAAAGTCTGGAACACAAGGTTGCTGCTTACAAATTCTGATCTTTAACCCGAAGGTTCTTCCTCTACTTATAGAATTTAGAGGGGCAATTACAAGTAGGAAGCTTTGAGTGAATCGACACATGTGGAAGTTGGAAAAGAAAAGAAGCGGCAATCTCCCTCCTCCCGAAATTCCTCTTTGCATGACATGTATGATTTGCAATGAAAATAGAACGTTCTATTTTGCACGTCCACCACCTATCTCAAGTAGTTGACTTCTTCAAGTAATGACTTTTAAACTAATCACTTAAGTTGTATAATTTAATTGATCGCTCAATTACTTTATCGGAGGAAAGAAGAAGGAAGAGGAAAGCTGCAGTCTTGTCCTTTTTCATGTCTGCATGTAGCTGATTCTTTTGTCTTTGATTCTCACCAAAGCTGGATATGGGAGTATTTGGATCGGAAACAATTTGGAATTGAAAGCATTTGGATTGAAAACAACAAGCTAGATCTGGAAGCATTTGAAATTGGAAATAGCTGGATTTTGCCTTTGCCTTGTCTTCTCTTTTATCCTTGGAGCTTTTACAATTCTTCTCCAGTACATGCATCAATGCAATGTTTTCCGTAGATAACTCATCATCCTTATTTTTAATTGCATATGAACAATTAAAAATTTGGAAAGCACTCGGATGAATGAAAATTCAAAGAAGGCTTCAATCTGGAAGATGGGAGCATTTACACAAGATCTTGGAAGGAATTTTCCATGGACTGACTTCTTCACGGGCTGCATTCGAAACAAGAGGATGAAGCCTTTGTGCCGGAAGCTTTTGCAACTATGAGATCTGGATTTGCATATGGATTTGCATCTACATCTGCATCTGGATATGGGTCTGAGCCTGCATAACAAACTCAGCAATTGGGTTTTTGTGGATGGAAAAGCTATAGCTCGAATAATTCCACTGCTTTTAATCTACACGCATGAGTGAAGTTTTTCCTGCTCTGGATCTGTCTATCAATTTGAGATTGGTTTGAGCCTAGATTTGTGTCTCAATATCTGCACAAATTTAGAAGTGATGCATGACTCCGTTGTGCTTTCTTTTCATCTTTCTTTGCCATAGCTTTGTCTATCTTTTACGAACAATTCTTTTTCTTCTTATTTGACTAGAATTCTTCAAAACTGGTGCAGATCTGGATAATCCTTCAGATTCAGAGGAAATATTCAATGTATTGGACATTGATATAAGTTCATTTTCTTTATAAAAGCACATGTATCTAACTCCTGCAATTAATTCAGACAAAGATGGCAACCGGAGCATGCACAGTGAATTTTAATCACAAAAATCTGCATAATTCAAGCTTGTTGCCCCAAAATTTGATGTTTTATTTGCATGCAAAACAAACATGAATTTTACCAACATCACTGAGCACTGTATCACTTCTACAAACAATTATGAGACACAAATCAACTTTCTTTAAAGTATGCACCAAAACTATAAGCTTTTAGCATCAAATCCACCTTCCTCTGAGCAAAATCCTTCTCCAAATGGGGCGCACTTTTCCTCTGGGCTGCACTTCTTCACCTGTGAATTAATTAATTCATCCTTATGGCAGCCCATGCTTATATAACCCTCATAATTCTATAATTAATAATTGCCCTTCCTATTTCTGACAATTAATTAATTAAAAATCATGCTCTTCTTTTTAATCGATGTGCTAAAATTACAAGATTAAGGACAGTCATCCATTAAATTAAATTTAATTAATTTAATCATCCACTCTTCACTTCACTTAAGCTTCACAGTGTGCTTTGACCATAGCCACTGAAAATAGAATTTAATTTAATCATTTAATACTTTAAAAAGTATTATTTCTCTCCCAAATGGGGCTGCATTAAATAAATTAAATTTATTTAATTTTGGAATTCTATTTTTAAATTCTTTTGTCCACTTCCCTTTGTTGACTTTTCCACAAGTCTGGGCGCCAAAATTGGGTGAATAAATATTAACAAATATTTATTTAATGCATTATTATTCACCCAAGGTGGGTCGCACTTTTTGGAATAAGGAATTTCTATTTTTAAAAGTCACATGACAATGGGAATTTTTACCCTGCAAGGCAGCCCCGGAAATCCCATGATCCACTTAAGTGATTTGACTTTGACAATGGGATTATTTACCTGCAAGGCAGGCAATAAAATCCCATGATTTCACTTAAGTCACTTTTCTTTTATTTCACCATGGGAATTTTTACCCTGCAAGGCAAACAATAAATTCCCACCTGCCTGCTGCCTCTAATTTTCCCACTACAGCTTAAGTGACTTTTTCATCATGGGAAAAAGTACCTGTAAGGCAAACAATAAAATCTCACACACCCGCCGCTTCTATTTTTCCTATGATCCACTTAAATCCTTTGTTTTCCAAAAATGCGCCAACCCGCAGGGCTTTCTAGTGCACGACTTTGCCTTTTCCCAAAGTGAACCGGACCTCTCGATGGTGACTTCCTTCAAAGCATAACGTGCGTATATGATCCCTAGTTACTTCAGGCCAAGAATCAAGACCAAATTGGCAAAGGAATTGATCTAGAGAAATTTCACAAAACGAAATGGGACAACACAAAACACGAAAAATTGTCAAAAAGTCATAAATAAAGCCCCAAACTTATTCCTTGTTAAAACCCTTCTAGTACATAGGAATAATAACATGTTCGATCACAAGGGTCAAAATAGAGCGCAAATTGCCTCAAAGCGGGGCTCAAAATAATTAAATATGAATTTTCATGAGACAAATCCCGACGCATGACGTAATATAACAAATTTGGGCATCCGGGTATTTGGTGAAAAAGGCTAATATGGCTCTTTGGGAATATCTTGACGCAATACAAGAACTTTCAGCAATAAAAACACAAAACAACCCATTATTTTAAAAATATGATTTTTTTGATAGGGTAGTCACAGATTTCGGGATGAAATCTGGGACACCAGAGGCCCCGTGGCGCATCTGTCTTCCCTTCCTTGCTTCGTTTTGCTTCCATTTTCACTCACTAGGAATCTCTCAACCCTTCTTTTGGTGTTATCACCTCCATAGTCTAGGATTTCATTTCATGCACTCTCTCTTTCTCCCTGGTCACTTGGCATTAATAGTTAGTTGCATTTCACTTCCTAGGAGTAGCTTAAGCACTAGAAGTAGGTAAAGGAACCGGCCTTCTCTGGAGGTCTGTCTCGGTTCAGGTCCCTGACTTAGAGATAGTCCCATGTTGTCTCAAATCTCGAGTTTTCTATGATTCGGGATGGGTGCACATTTGAGCTCCAACAGTTTTGGCATGCCCAGTGGGACCACTTGAGGTCAGATTTTGTATGGTCTATAACTTCATCATTGTTAAGTCTTGGTGTGTGACTTAGTAATTGCTAGCCTTTGGAGGCTTTGTGTGACACATCTGGTGACTCCATATTTCAAATCAATAGGTTTCAATAGTGTCAGTGCCCAAGTTCATGAGAAGAATTCAGACAAGGTCCAAAACAACAGAGGAGGGAGCTTTTGAGTATCTGTAGTTATCACCTGGAAGGGGAAGAAGAGGAAGAACTATTCAAAGGTCACCCTCACCACCAAACAGGACTCTCTCCACTCCACCTCCTGGTAGGCCTTTCTTGCAGTCTACTAGAGTTCTCAGACCTATTACAATGGCAACACAACAAAATTTGGGATTTGTCAATTTTATTGGCAGCAGTCCTCTTGCCCTCAATGCCAATAATCCCATTCCAAAGCATCTTCTCTTAAGAGCATCCCTTTCTTCATTGGGGAGAATCAAAATACTCTGGGAGATCATATCCAAGACATTGCAAATGTTTGTGTTATTCATCAAATTGTTGAACAAGATGTAGCTATTAGGTTGTTGGCCTCTTCATTCAAGGGTAGAGCTTTGCAATGGTTCAAGAGTCTTACAACATGGTCAATTACTAATTGGATTCAACTTGGGACAGCTCTCTGCAATCAATTTGGAGAGAAGGCGGATAATCTTTCCTTACTTGAGCAACTAACGACTATAAAGAGGGCTCCCAATGAGCTCATGGTAGACTTCAATTTTAGATTTCAAAAGACTTGGGAGAGGATTCCAGTCCTAGTAAGACTAATTGCTGAAGGTGCATTCCTTTATTTTTTAAAGGCATTAAATTATGATATTGTTGTTATGATTCAATCCATGGGTGGTATAACATTTCTTGGTGCATATGTTATAGCCATTAGGCTGAAAATTGTTTGATCCAAGCTGGCAAGTTAGCTCCTAGGCCACCTATGCCATTGTACCTGAGATACCCCAAACAACTCAGCCTTCCATTTCCCCTATTCCCGAGAAAAAATCCCAGCCTACCGCATCTACATCCTACTCTCTTGCACAACAAAAGGAGGATGAAGACATGAAAGCCTTGATAAGGAATTTGTCCAACAAGGTTATATGTTGGAGAAGCAAGCAAGCCCAGTCATATAGAAGTTATTCGAATCGGGGCAGTCTTCAAACCAAGGCTTCAATCAGGGTTATCAACCTTACAAAAATAAACAAAATCAAAGGTATGTACAAGAATCAGCAGAATAATAGGTGGCAGGCTCAAAATGCCTCTCTTCCACTTGTACCAGTTACTACTCATCATCTCCTGTTGCTAGCTCTAGTCAAGCGCTGGTTCTGTGCAGAATAATGTCATTCAAGAAACAAAATGGTGTTTTCCTTGCAATCTGCCACACAATCAACTAATTTGTGAAAGGGCATTGCATGTTTAGGATTTTATGGTTCAAATATCTTCCAATCAACAAGAGCCATTGGTGGAGGCACCCAATTCTAATGTGGAAGGAGCTCAAGAAGCTAATCAGGATGCAAATCTTATGTTCTTTGGAGTTGAAGATTTTTGTGCCTTAAATCAAATGGTTGTTGATAATACTAGGTCCAAGAAAAGAATGTTGGAATCACAACATGCATCCTCCTCTAATCAGGGAAACGTTGTTAACAAGGAAAAGGAGGTTGATGGGATAAAAAGTAAAGCCCTCGAAGCTCATAGCAAGGAAGTCGCTCCCAAACCAAAATGTTTTTCCAACATTGCAGCAGAAGAAAGGAAGGAGAACAATGTACCACAATTATAGAAATCTATGGGTCTCCCCTTCAACATTGTGGAGTAGATGAAGAGGACAAATGTCAATGTAACAATTTGGGATACTTTGGCTATCCCATCACAAAGGGACCTCTTATGTGAAGCTCATGAAGCAACTTCCCCTCGCTGACCCAATAATTCAAAAAGTGCCTGCTACTATTAATATTTGCCATTCAAAGGAGGAACAAGTAAGTAAAGTCATCAAAACCCCACCATTTTATATGTCATTAATCATGGGTAAGCACTTAGTCCATAATTGCATGATAGATTCAGGTGCTAGTACCTCAGTTATGCTAAAGAAAATTGTTGATGTCCTAAGTCTAGAATACAACCCTGTTGTCCTAAAAGTGTCTTAGAGCTTGATGGCTCAACGGTTAGCATCTTAGGAGTCATTAAATATCTGAAATTAACCCTTCATGCCTGCCCAAGCCTAACCATAACTCATGATATATCGGTCATTGACTTGCCCAAGTGTTTTCCATTTGTTTGTCAAGGGATTTTACTGCCAAAGTGGGTGGTTATTTGTCTTTAGATTGGACTCATATGCTTTTGAGAACTAGGTATGGTACCAAATTTACCATACAAGCTGAACCTATATTTTCTTATCATATTGAGTCATATGACCCCACCCCTATCCAAGAAAATTGTCTAATCCTAGAAAATCAGGAACAAGATTCAATTTCAGAAGAACAACTTACTCCTCCTCTCATGCCAGACCTATTGCTAGATGAATGGGCTGAAAGAGATAATAAATTTGATCCCTATGATGAGGAACTTAAAGCCTATGAAACTAGTTTAGGTACTTACTATGTTCTTGAAGAGGAATCTATACTACCCAACATGCTTAAACAAAGAGAAGAAGATGCTTCAGATTATGGAAAATATTTTTGATGGTTCTAGGAGCAGGAATGGAGCTGGAGCGGGTGTTGTGTTGATTTCTCCTAAGGAGGAAAAGTTTTCTTTGCCCATAGGTTACAAGTTTGCATGTTCCAATAATGTGGCAGAATATGAAGCATTGGTCCATGGCTTGTTGATTTTTGAAAAGAAGAAAATTAAAATGTTGCAGATTTTGGGGATACGAAATTGGTAATTCACCAAGTCACAGGAAGGTGTGCTGTGTAAAAAAATAAGCTATTGAAAGCTTATAAGCATAGAGTTTGGGATTTTTGGAAAGCTTTGATGCTCTTAATTTGCTAGGTGATACCAAGAAAGTTAAACAAAGAAGCAGATCAGATGGCGGCACTTGGATCACAATTCTCACCTACTGAGGATTTGATCAAGGGAAATGTACAACACATTAAAATGGTGGTTAGGCCATCAATTCTAGATAATGAAACCAGCTGGAAATTTTTTGATAGTGATGAACAAATTGTTCAATTCATCCAAAACGAAGTTGAGTTTTTTTCAAATATGCAATTTGATTTGTAGGAAATTTATGGTGAGCAAATTATTCATTGAAGACAAACAAGTTGTTAAAGGGTCTGGTTACTTTGGAGCATATTTTTGGCTCAAACAATGAATTCAAAGGGACTGAAAAGAGCATGGCATCCAAGCAAGAAGACTGCCAATCAGTCACCATTGCACAAGGAAAAGAGCTTCTATTGGGAAAGGTATGTGATGAAAATGAGAACAAGCTTTTGTTTCCTTGTGTAAAAATTTAGTGATGTATTTTCTTGGGACTATGAGGATCTGAAGGAATTTAATCCAAATATTGTGCAACATTCTATAGACCTTGATTCAATGTCAAGCTATAAGTAAAGCAAAGGCCGGCCAACCCTAAAATAAAGCCCCTCATGAGGAAGGAGTTATCCAAACTCATTGAGGACAAAATAATCTTCCCAATCAAATACTCTACTTGGGTAGCCAATTTGGTACTGGTCAGGAAAAAGAATGATGAAATCAAACTTTGTGTTGATTTTCTTGATTTTAACAAAGCTTCCCTAAAGGACCATTACCATTTACCCTCTATGGAGAAAATTTTGCAAACTATTATAGGGGCATAAAGGTTTTCCATGTTGGACGGATATTCAAGTTTCAATCAGATCAAGGTGAGGGAAGAAGATCAATTCAAAATTGCATTTATGACGAAATGGGGTACATATGCCTATCAAAATATGCCCTTTGGCTTGTCAAATGTAGGTGCCACATTTCAAAGAGCAATGTATATTGCTTTCAAAGGCTACATTAATGAGTTCATCCTTGTTTACTTGGATGATATCACCATTTTCTCAAAGCAAAGCAAGGATCACATCACCATTTGGAGAAGGTTTTGAGAGGTGTAAAGAGTTTGGGGTGTCTCTTAATCCCAAGAAGTGTAATTTTGTTGTTTATAGGGGTAAGCTTTTGGGGCATATTGTTTCAAAATGACATTGTTATTGATCCAGACAAAATTTTAGCCATCTCTCTCTCTCTCCTTTCCTACTCATAAAAAATCCTTGTAATCTTTTTTGGGCAAGATTAACTTCGTCAGGAGATTTATTCCTAATTTTTCAGGACTTGTCAAGCCCATCACCTTAATGCTAAAGAAGGATGCAACTTTTAAATGGAAAATGGAAGGGAAGGAAAGTTTTGAGAAAATCAAGAAGGAAATTGCTCAGGTTCCTACATTGGTTAATCCTAACTATGGTAAGGATTTTATTTTGTATGCATATGGAGTTGACACTAGTATAGTTGTTGTTTTGACACAACAAAATGATGAGAGGAATGGAATAGCCAAAGTGGCCTTCTTTAGTCAAACACTAAAGGAATATGAATTAAAGTATAGCCACATTGAAAAACAAGTGTTTGCCATCATGAGAGCTCTAAAGAAGTTCAAGAGCATGTTGTCCTCCAATCACATCAAGGTTTTGGTCTCACATTCTAGTGTGAGAGATTTCATTATGGGGGCAGATATTAATGAGAAAAGAGCTAGATGGGTGACAAAGATAATGGAATACGATATGACTATCAAGGTTACAAAATTGGTGAGAGAGAGAGTGTTGGCTAGATTTTCTGTATAGCACAAAACCTAGGCAGTCATGAGATAAATCTCCCTCATTTTACCGGTGAGGCTCCCGTGTCAGATTTGTCGATTAAAGAATGCTAATATCTAAATGGGGTTTTACTTTAACTACTCAGTTCATGAACCATAACTAAACAATTTTGCAGTAAGTAAGCAGTTGTTTAAAGAAAGGAAATATTTATAGAAGAAGGGAAAATGAATTATATCAACATAGAGAAGAAATGAAGAAGATGTGCATCCCAATCAATAGATAACAGAGTTGATTGCATGCACATAGAAGAAACCAATAGATATAAACATAGAATTCTAAGCAAAGGTAGCTCTAGATCTAGATCTGAAATAACACAAAGTTTATTAAGAGATCTAAGATAAAAAACAAGAAACACAATACACCGTGACACAAAGTTCTCCGGAAATCTACTCCTGTATATTCCTTTGCTTCAAGTGGCTCTCAAGGGTTTCAGCACAAAGTCTGGAACACAAGGTTGCTACTTACAAATTCTGATCATTAACCGGAGGTTCTTTTCCTACTTATAGAATGTAGGAGGGAAAGTACAAATGGGAAGTCTAACTGAACTGAAACACAAACAACAAGTAAAGATGACATTTGACAATCATCCTCAACTAACTTCTCCTTAAGTGACACATGTATCACTTAACTAATAGAATTGTTCCACATGACTTTAAGTAATGGTTGCAAAACCAATAACTTAAAGTTTTACAATTTCATCGGGAACATAGAAAATAGAAGAAGAAAGAATAGAAGAAGAAGTCATGTCAGTTGTAACATTTATGTCTTCTTTTTGTTCTGATATCGGATATACTTGTCGAACATGTGATTCAACATCTTCCCATCTGTTTTAGCCACTGCTTCCTTCTCTGTCCTAAACTGCAGCAATCCTTCATTCAACACTTTGATGCACGCTTCCACATCTTCCAAGCTTGGCCCAAACCTCGCAATATCTGCCTGCAGTGCCACCAGTCTGCTAATAGAATTCATCGTGAAAGGCTTAGTAGCTTTATCAATTCTCTTTTGTACCATCAGAAGAGACCCTTCCAGGGAATTAGGTACTTTGCTAGGAACGATCGCATACGTATGAAGTAACATTCCCGACCACTTTCTCCTCAGTGAAAGAAATGATATCTTGTCTGGTAAGGATGATGTCATACTCTAAGTGCCCGTATCCTCTTGACAAAACTCTACAGATCTCCAAACGGAAAGATACTACAAACTCCAGTTGCTTCCCCTTCTCAACTAATCCATCTAGTATAACCTGTTCTGCAACCAATACATCTCCCGGCAGCTTGTTGATCTCGGCCAAAGTACTCAGGTTACTCTCAAGAATCGTGTTCATACCCACTATGCTCATCACCGGTTTTGACTGATTTCTTTGCATCATCCATAACCTTTAGGCGGGCTGGCACTTCCCAAGTTGTATAGAAGCTTGACGAATAATTAGGTTCTTCCATTCGTCAATAGCCTTCACCTGATCGCTTGCATCCTCCATCTCCTGCATAAGATGATCACTCACCTGCTCTGAAATGGGCTGAATGGAAGGTTTAGCAACCTTGGCTATGATCTCGCACAATTGAGATACTTGCTTCTGAAGCTCGTCTTTCTCCGCCTTTTCACTGTCAAGCCTAAGGAATAGAGCATCTATCAATGTCTCTGTGTATCTGCTTCAATCCTTCTATGGTGGCTTGACTGAGGGGTATTCTCATTACTATAACATCTTCTACCGTGAGCTCATCCTCCTTCTTTCCTTCTGTTGGAATTGATATCTCAAGCAAACTTCGCCCCGATTCCTCGATGATCAACCTAGAAGTTGCTTTAGCAACTTTAGGCCTTCTGGTCTTTTTCACCTAGGATCTAGAGTAGTGCAAGTCGTGTTCTTCTAAGTTCATCTCCACTCTCACTTCTGGAACCAACTGCGAAGCCAACCATTCGAGAAGTTACTTCTCGAGAGAATGAGAAGTCATTGAGTGCACTACCATCTCCCGCTCTGCATCCTCTCCATCAGAAAGTGCCACAGTGTTATGGCTGCCATCCTCTGAATCATCCAAGGACAAAGCCCTTTCGAACTCCGCCATCTGCAGCTTTAACATCTCTTCTAGAACAGGTGATGAACGGAGTGGCTGAGGAGAGAAGATGAATGTCGCCAGATCCAATGGAGGCATGGAAGTGTCCTGCTACGGTGCAATAGTTGGTGAAGTACTGGGTGCTGGAGAAGTTGGAGCTAAAGTCATGGCCGTGGAAGTGATCTTCTCCTTTGATTGAGATCTTGTGTACTTTCAACTTCTCGGACCTTCTGTTGCTTTCTCCTCCATGCTTCCGCTTGAGGGAATCTCCTACGCCAAAGTTTCCTGTGACTTGATTCATCAATGCTTCATCAAGGCAGTATCCCTTCGTCAGCAACCAGTTTGAAGTATTCACCAAAACAGCTCCAGATCTTTCTTCAATCATGTTACAGCCTCCTACGTTATCCTGAAGTACGGCTCTATCTCCTCCCATTTGATGGTAAGTGTCAAGTAACACATTCCCATCATCTTTAAGATCCACAGGTATCCGTGCTAGTCCAAAGTCGAACACTTGCTTTGTTGATAGCCTGCTGAAATCCCTCTTTCTAACCTTGTACTCACTTTTGCACTTCATCCAGAAATCCTCCAATGAAGGCACGTGTGCGTACTCCTGGGAGATCGTCTTCCGGCTACTCCAAATGGATCAAAGTTTAACCGTGCCAGTAAAGAACTCTTACTTGTACTAGATAACATTTGCGCCTCCATCCCTTGAGCTCTATGAATGCTCTGGCAACAATAATGTCTGACAGTGATCGAAAAGAAGCCCGTAGACTTGTGCCGTTTTCGATGAAGGTCGTGTATCTCCACAAGTTGCCTGCTCAGCTCCATGGCGATCCATCTATCATTCAGATATCTGGGCATCTTTATTGGTTCTCCAGAAAAGCCTGTAACCCTGAGGTATGTGAAATCTGCAAACTGAATGAATAGACTGCCAATCCTAGATACGGCTTCCCACGCTTCTTTGCTTACCCTGTTGACCTTTAGGTCCTTGTCTAGCCTGCAAATGAAATCGTAGAAGAATCCATCATTGACCACTTTGAAATCCTTCTCACATGCAGGTATAAGCTATGGTAGCACTCGAAAATGGGGTCCTTAGAAAGAACGCCACATCTATCCAGCTTGGAGAAGACGCCTTGTGAAGCTGCAGCGTACACCAAGTAGGAAGTCATTTTGAAGCTAAAAGTACGCTTCACGTTCCAAAGTTGCTCACCAATGTTGTCGCTAATAATTTCCAACCAATTGATTATGGAATCAACCTTGTTGACTTCAATGGTCTTGATGAAAGCATACATCCATGTATGAAAAGTGTAAGCATTTGCCTCGCCATTAATCCTGCATAACAATTTGACAATATCATCGACCTCCTACACCAAATTGGACGCGGAAGAGTTCTTGGGAACTTAGAAGGAGATCTAGGCTTCTTCATGTATCTCGTTATTCATTATGCTCACGCAATCAACTCTATGCTTCTCCCACCTGCTGTCGGCATCTTGAAGGCTAATGGAAGTCACCACCTTTCGCACCGGAATCTTCAAACAATAATTGATGAACTCTGCGTCCAATCGAATTATTGTTTTCCCGTAGCATCTCACACTGATCTAGATGAAGGATGGTAGGATCTAGCGCACTCCATAACAAACTCTGGCAAGCTGGAAATCTGTGTATGGAAAACTGCTGCAGCTCGAATAATTCCATTGCTTTTAACCACACACATGAGTGAAGTCTTTCTAGTTCTTGATCTATCAATCAATTCGGAAAGAGGTTCCGGACCTAGATCTGTGTCTCCTATGTCTTCAAGTTTGGAAGCGATGCATGACTCCGATGTGCTTTCTTTTTCATCTCTCTTTGCCATGGCTTTGTCTATCTTTGTCTGAATAATTCTTTTTCTTCTTACTTGGCCGGATTTCTTCAATATTGGTGCGAGATCTGGATAATTCTTCAGATTCAGAGGATATATTCAATGTATTGGACATTGATTAGAGCTCCTTTTCTTTTGTAAAGCACCTGTAATGAATTCCTGCAATTAATTTAGACAAAGATGGCCACCGGAGCATGAACAGTGAATTTTAATGATAAAAATCTGCACTTTTCAAGCCTGCTGCCCCAAAAATTGATGTCTAATTTGTATGCAAAGAGAGCATGAATTTTTCCAACTTCACTGAGCACCTGTAACACTATGCAAACAATTATGCAAACACAAATCAACCTCCTTGATGCCAAAATTGGAAGCTTTTAGCCTTGTTTTCACCTTTGTCTGAGCAAAAATCCTCTTCAAATGGGGCGCACTTTTCCTCTTGGCTGCAATTCTTTACCTATGAATTAATTAATTCACCCTTATGGCAGCGCATGCTTATATAACCTTCATAATTCTATAATTAATAATTGCCCTTCCTATTCCTGGCAATTAATTAATTAAAAATCATGCTCTTCTCTTTAACTGGTGTGTTAAAATAGCATGTTTAAGGACAACCATCCAATAAATTAAATTAATTCAATTTAATCATCCACTCTTCACTTCACTTAAGCTTCACAGTGTGATTTGACCATAGCCACTGAAAATAGAATTTAATTTAATCTTTTAATGCTTTAAAAAACATTATATCTTTCCCAAAAGGGGCGCACTTTTTGACATGGAGGGGGCAGCCTTTAAATAAATTAAATTTATTTAATTTAGACCATCTATTTGCAATTGATTTATTCCCCTTGGCTTTGTTGACTTTCTTCCATGCTTGGGCGCCTAAATTAGAAGAAGAAATAATTAATTTAATCCACTTTAAAGGTTGCCTTCTTCTCTCCAAAGGGGGCGCACTTTTTGCATAATAGAATTCTATTTTTAAGAATTTATGGCAATGGGAATTTTTACCCTGCAAGGCAGCCCCAAAATCCCATGATCCACTTAAGTGATTTGACTTTGACAATGGGATTATTTACCCTGCAAGGCAGACAATAAAATCCCATGATTTCACTTAAGTCACTTTTCTTTTATTTCACCATGGGAATTTTTACCCTGCAAGGCAGGCAATAAATTCCCACCTGCCTGTTGCCTCTAATTTTCCCACTGCAACTTAAGTGACTTTTCCATCATGGGAAAAAGTACCTGCAAGGCGACAATAAATTCCCACTTGCCTGTTGCTTCTATTTTTCCCATGCTCCACTTAAATCCTTTGTTTTCCAAAAATGTGCCCAACCCGCAGGGGCTTTTTAGTGCACGACTTCACTTTTTCCCAGTGAACCGGACCTCCGATGGTGACTTCCTGGGCATAACGTACGTATATGTTCTCTAGCTACTCCAGGCCAAGAATCGGGCTAACCCGGCAAATGAATTGGTCAGAGAAATTTCACAGAAAACGAAACGGGAAAACACAAAAACACGAAAAATTGCCAAAAGTCACAAATAAAGCCCAAAACTTAATACAAGTTAAAACCCTTCTGACATATAGGAATAATAACATATTCACTCATAATAGAGTTAAAACAGAGAGCGCAAATAGCCTCATACGGGGCTCAAAATAATTAAATACAAATTTCCCAGACAAATCCCGACGACAGAATAAAACAATTTTGGGCATCTGGGTATTTGGCGAAAAAGGCTAATATGGCTCTTTGGGAATATCTTGACGCAATACAAGAACTTTTAGGCAATAAAAACACAAAACGACCCATTATTTTAAAAGTATGAAATTTTTTTGGATAGGGTAGTCGCAGATTTTAGGATGAAATCTGGGGGACACCAGTCGGCTCCGTCTGTGGACATCTTTTTCTCTGTGTAGAATGACAAAGGTAAAAGATGAGATCCCAAGCATCTCTTGTTTCGTATCTTGTCTTTTGGGCACGGGGTGACAAGCAAACAAACAAAAACAAAACAAAGAAAAATAAACAAAATTTTTATTTATGTACATACAAGTTTTGCCTACTTCTCATGTTCATAATGACTTCAAGTGTTGCCCATTGAAAGGCAACAACAATTCAACTCCATCATGATGAGAAAGAATGAAGCTATCTCTGCTCGGTGATCTTCTTAATCACAAAAGGCCCTTTCCAGTGAATGAATTTTCCATGCATGTCTTTTGCTTCTCTTCTTTTGTCCCATAAAAGGACCCTCATTGACTTCAAACTTTTTTCCTGGCTTTTTTGTCGAAGATGACTTTCACCTTCCTTTGATGCTCTATCAACCTATCTCTGCAACTTGAGTTTGTACTTCCCTCAATTGATCAGTACATAATTCTCTTATCAATAGCATTCGTGAATGTGGAATCCTCAGGGGCCTTAAAAGTTCAGTAAGGCGGGCGGTTCAAGGTAAGAGGCAGCTCCGTGTCTCTACCATATAACAGCTGAAATGGGGACATGCCTATCGCCCTCTTTGGTGTGATTCTATCGGCCCATAATGCATCAAACAAATTTTTATGCCAAGTCCTTTGATTTTCCGTTACTAGCTTGCGCACGATAGTTACCAAGTTTTTGTTACTAGATTCAGCTTGGCCATTCCCTTGTGGATAGTAGTTTGAGGAATGTACCAGCTGAATCCCATAAGTGTAGCAGAAGTCAACCAGCTCCTTAGAAGAAAGATTCGGAGCATTGTCTGCTACTATTTTACTGGGCACGCCAAACCTGACAATAATATTTTCTTTTATAAAATTGCACACCTCGGCGGAAGTGGTGTTCTTCACAGGAATAACTTCTACCCATTTTTGAAATAATCAGTAGTTGTTAGAATGTAATAGTGACCAGCACTGGAAGACGGGTTAAGCATACCAATAAAATCCATTCCCCACTGTTGGAAAGGTTCTTCAATCACAATGGGTTTTAGAGGTAATGCAGGAAATTTCACACGCCCAACAAAATGTTGGCATGCTTGGCACTTAGCTACCCAATCTGCAGTATCTTGAAAAAGGGTGGGCCAGTAATACCTTGCTCTGAGGATCTTGTGTGCAGTGACTCGGGCTGAAAAATGACCACCGCAAGCCATGTCATGAAACTGTTGTAGTAGCTGATCTGTTGAGCTTTATCCACGCATCTGAGAAATACAACATCAATTCCCCTCTTGTACAAACTATTATCCCAAAGGACAAAATCTTTGGATTTCAAGTTTGATGGTTCATTTCTCTTTTCTGGAAAGTTGATCTAGGCATTCTCCATACGTCAGAAAGTAAGCAATGTTACTGTACCACTCTCTACCAGATCTATAAAAATTACTACAGGCAAATCTCCATCTATCTCATCTTGATCTGCTTCAGCATTGATGCTTTCATCTCTGTCATTAGTTCACACAGACCTCTTCCTCGAACCAGCTTTGTCGGTTTAATATCCAGGTCATATTCTTGAACCTTTGTCACCCATGTTCCTCTCAGTAATCATGACTCTTGTTGAGTAAGGATAGATTTAACTGCAGTATCTAGAACCAAAACCATAGTGTGTGAGGAAAGAATATAATACCTGAAAGCCTTACACGCCTTCACCACTGTGTATGCGTGCTTTTCCATGGGAGTATATTTCAACTCATAGGCTTTAAGGGGCGTGCTCATGAAAGCAATAGGAGCTTTTGCATCCTCTTGATTTTTTTGCATCAATATTGCTGACATGGTGTGTTCGGAGGAATAACAGTAAAGAATAAATTCTTTACTGAAGTCGGGTGAAACCAAGACCGGAGCTTTTGACAGGGCCTCTTTAATTTTCTCGAAAGCTTCCTTCCCTTTGCTGCTCCATTTAAAATCTTGTGTCTTCTTCATCATATTCGAGATATGACGGGTTAGCTCAACAAAGTCAGGAATGAATCTCCTGAGAAAATTAACTTTTCCAAAGAAAGAGTGAACCCCTTTTTGGACGTAGGCAAAGGCAATGTCTGAATGGATTTGACACGCTCTGGATCTATCTTGGTTCCTTCTTTTGAAACAATGTGCCCTAGTAGTTTCCCTTCTGTTACAGCAAAGATGGACTTCTTGGGATTCAAAGAAATGCCATGTTTGCGGCATTGTATGAAGACCTCCTCCAGATTCAAAATGTGTGTGCTTCTATCTTTGGAAAAGACTGTCAAATCATCCAGGTACACCACTATGCTTATATCTTTGAGATGAGCAAAGGCTAGATCCATAGCTCTTTGAAATGTAGCACCAACATTGATCAAGCCGAACGACATTTTCTAGTAAGCAAAGGTTCCCCAAGGTGTGATGAACGCCATTTTGTATTGATCTTCTTCGACCACCTTGACTTGATTATAGCCTGAGAAACCATCAAGCATGGAAAGCATCTCAGATCCAGTGACCACCTGCAGAGTGTGATCCATGATGGGGATGGGGTAGTTATCTTTTAAAGAAGCTTGATTAAGGTTGCGAAAATCCACACACAACCTAATTTTGCCACTCTTCTTCCTCACAGGAACTATGTTGGCTAACCATTCGGAATGATGTATGGGATAGATAATCTTTGCATCTAACAACTTTTAGATTTCTGCAAAGATGGTTCCCGAAATGGTAGGGTTGTGCCACCATAGCTTTTGCTTGAAAGGCTTTTGTTCTGGTTTTAGTGGGATGTAGTGTTGAACTTCTGCAGGCTGATATGTTTTTAGATCCTGGTAAGACCAGGAAAAAACATCCATATATTTCTTAAGAAGCTTAAGTAAAAGCTTCTCTTTAGCCTCTGAACAACACTTACCCAGATTTACTAATTTGGGATCATTGTTGGCTCCCAAATTTAGTAATTGTGTGTCGGAGGAAGAACCTTCCCCACTTTCTTCATTTTTCTTAAGCATCTGATCATGCTTATCAAACATTTCCTCAAGAGATACCAAGCCTTTGGGAATTTTATTTCCCTTTAGCTGAATAATCTCCTGACTTCCCAAGACGTCCACATCCATTTCTCCCACAGTAGTTTCCTAGGAGGAGAATTGCTTCCCTCATAGTAGATCTCTTCAAAGTTGTCCTTTTGTTGGAGAAACGCAACAATCTACTTGTCATCGTTGAAAACCTACCATTGTTGGACGTTGTCGGGAACTTTTGGGCGGAAGACCATCTCAACTTTGTAATCCCCCTGTCTGAAAAATGTGGGAGGCTGATCTGGATTTAACAAAGCTGCAGTCACTGCAAGTGAATCAGCTCTTGAATTTTGTTCTCTCGGAATGTAAGATACCGAGAAAGCTGAAAAATCCAGGATAGCAGAGTAGACTCGATCTCTATAATGTCGCATTTTGTCCTTTTTTACTTGATAGAGACCTCTTATCTGCTTAACAATCAGCTCAACATCTCCCTTTGCGTGTAAGAGCTTGATTCCCATTGTTCTTGCTTGCTCCATGCCTAACAACAACGCTTCATATTCTGCTGTGTTGTTAGTATTTTCGAACATCAATTTGAAGGAATGTGCATGCACCTTCCCTTCAAGAGAGATAAGAACAACGCCTCACGCCGGATCCAAATGAACAACAGCTGCCATCAAATTCCGAGTCCAAACCTTGTTGTCAAGTTGATGTGGTTCTTGAATCACAGGTTGAATTTCTTCTTTATCCATTTCTAGATAATAGACTCGTGATCAGATTCTGAAACAAGATCTGAGATCTAGGATCCTAGACTTTGATACTGTGTACTTGGATTTCTTCTCAGGTTCTAGCTTTTGATTAACTCCTTTGATTGGTATGTGCGCACAAGACCAATCCATCTTGACTTCTCCACCCAACTCTTTACAGAAATTTCTACTCAATAGCATGCCATAAGAGACTGGGATGTCTGCTACAAGGATAGTCATTTTCAGTCTTTTGTTTGGAAAAGAAGCAAGTATTGCCTATGCATCTTTGATTTGTCCCACAAGAGGGACTTGTCTTTCCATTGAATAGCATCTTCTGATGGTTTTTGTCAATGTGAGACCCAAGGCATCAGCAACTTTGGCAGACATGACATTATCAGAAGCTCTAGAGTCCAAAATGCAATTGCTTAGTTTGTATCTGTTGATAAGCAATGACACATAAAATGGCTCAATCCTTTCTAATGTAGTAGGAGAAGAGGTAGAAGGAGAAGAACTTGCAGCCACATTATTTGAAGGAGTATTCTTTGGACTTGACAAGATACCCCGTGAAGTATTATTTGTTGGGATGGGACCGTTACTTTGCACATATTTGACCAATCTATTCAAGTTGCTCAGGAAATGCTCTCAAATATTCAGCTTCTGACATTTGGACCTTATTCCTCTTGATGTGATCAATGATGTCAAAAGCTTGACTTGCTTCAGCAGGATGTGTGTTGGCTCTATGCTGCGAATTGAAAGAATTTGAATATTTATCCTTGGGCGCTAATGAAGAAGGAAGAGTGCTACCTCTTTTCAAGATAGTAACATCCGGGCTAGGATCTTCTCTTTCTTCTTTGGCCGCTTGTGGATGCTTCAGCATTTTGGCATGTCTGAGACCTTGTAAACACCGCAAAAGTGTGACCATCAGAATCTTCAAAAGATTCATAATAGCCATCGTTAGATTCATAGTCCAGGTAACCAATATTGGAGTCGCATCAGCGGGATCTATAAAGTCTTCATCATCGAATGATTCATCAATGTCGAGATCCTCTTCATTAGTTTCCAAGTTATTCCTTGGAGTAGCTTCTATTGCCAACCCGTTGTGGTGTGCAGCAAGTCTGTGTTTCAATTTTGATTTTGATTTTGACCATTAAAGGTCCGGGTAGGAGCCATTCTTGAGGGGGTTGTATTCCCTGCTTGAGAGATCTGCTTCTTGATCTGCAGCATGTCATTAGCTAATCTCTGCAATAAAGGATCCGAAGTACTTGAAGAAGCACCATCACCTTTGTGAGATGGTTGTTTGAGTTTCCCAGCCATGATCAAGTCATCTTCAACTTCCACGGCAACATTTTGTGCTTCAAGTAGATTTATAGGTCTTGCCCTTCTCAACTGATATCCAACTTCAGGCAATAGAGCGTTTATAAAAAACGTCTTTTGGTTTTCGTCACTCAATGCAGCAGTAGAAGTGGGGATTTTATATAAAATCCTCTGGAACCTTGCAATAAAGTCTTGCATGTTCTTGCTTGGCTTTTTCTTTAACTGCGTCAGTTGAGTGATCAACATGCTAGCGTCCTCTGCAGGCTTGAATCTTTTCAGAAATTGCTCACGCATAGTCACCCAGTTGGTTATGGTGCCAGGAGCTAGCCGATAGAACCATTCGCTAACCAAGTTGTGTAGAGTCTCAATGAAGAGTCTGATTGAGACATCTTCATGCTCTACTGCAAGCACACCACAAGATATGAAGAAGGCCGCCAAATGATCATCCGGGTTTTGCTTTCCATCTCCAAAGAATTTTAGAAAATTCTTTCTGGATCCTTTTGGCAGATCGTGCATAGGTGGAGTCAAGTTCAGTGGCCCAAAAGCTGCTCCCCATGGGATAGGTACAATCTGGTTCTGATTTTCCATGATGAACGGAGCACGTCTTCTCCTTGTGTAGACTTGGTGAATAATTCTAGCCCGGATTATGCTGAAGATGATCCGGATCTGGATGGGTGTGCACTCTCCTTCCTGGTGAGAGACTAGATCTGCGGCTTCTAACTTGAGGAGGATGATTGAAATTGAATTACTCCTACAATCTAAAGAAATGATCAGTCCTTCCTTGCGCCTTCACGGATCGGGTGAATGGGCATTCACCAAAGTTGAGATTTTTGTGGAAAACACTCGATCTTCAATAGATAAGCTTTGATTTGCAAAGATAGTTATTACTCAATGAGTCACCAAAAGCTGTTGGCTAGATTTTCTGCATAGCACAAAACCTAGGCAGTCATGAGATAAATCTCCCTCATTTTACCGGTGAGGCTCCCGTGTCAGATTTGTCAATTAAAGTATGCTAATATCTAAATGGGGTTTTACTTTAACTACTCAGTTCATGAACCATAACTGAACAGTTCTGCAACAAGTAAGCAGTTGTTTAAAGAAAGGAAATATTTATAGAAGAAGGGAAAAGGAATTATATCAACACAGAGAAGAAATGAAGAAGATGTGCATCCCAATCAATAGATAGCAGAGTTGATTGCATGCACATAGAAGAAACCAATAGATATAAACACAAAATTCTAAGCAAAGGTAGCTCTAGATCTAGATCGGAATAACACAAAGTTTATTAAGAGATCAAAGATAAAAAAACAAGAAACACAACAATACACCGTGACACAAAGTTCTCTAGAAATCTGCTCCCGTATATTCCTTTACTTCAAGTGGCTCTCAAGGGTTTCAGCACAAAGTCTAGAACACAAGGTTGCTGCTTACAAATTTTGATCATTAACCCAGAGGTTCTTCTCCTACTTATAGAATGTAGGAGGGAAAGTACAAATGGGAAATCTAATTGAACTGAAACACAAACAACAAGTAAAAATGACATTTGGCAATCATCCTCAACTAACTTCTCCTTAAGTGACACATGTATCACTTAACTAATAGAATTGTTCCACATGACTTTAAGTAATGGTTGCAAAACCAATAACTTAAAGTTTTACAATTTCATCCGGGAACATAGAAAATAGAAGAAGAAAGAATAGAAGAAGAAGTCATGTCAGTTGTAACATTTATGTCTTCTTTTTGTTTTGATATCGGATATACTTGTCAAACATGTGATTCAACATCTTCCCATCTGTTTTAGCCACTACTTCCTTCTCTGTCCTAAACTGCAAGCAATCCTTCATTCAACACTTTGATGCACGCTTCCACATCTTCCAAGCTTGGCCCAAACCTCGCAATATCGCCTACAGTGTCACCAGTTCTGCTAATAGAATTCATCGTGAAAGGCTTAGTAGCTTTATCAATTCTCTTTTGTACCATCAGAAGAGACCCTTCCAGGGAATTAGGTACTTTGCTAGGAATGATCCGCACGTATGAAGTAACATTCCCGACCACTTTCTCCTCAGTGAAAGAAATGATACTGTCTGGTAAGGATGATGTCCTACTCTCAAGTGCCTGCATCCTCTTCAGCAAAACTCTGCAGATCTCCAAACGGAAAGATACTGCAAACTCCAGCTGCTTCCCCTTCTCAACTGATCCATCCAGTACAATCTGCTCTGCAACCAATACATCTCCCGACAGCTTGTTGATCTCGGCCAAAGTACTCAGGTTACTCTCAGCAACTGTGTTCATATCCACTATGCTCGTCAC
Organism: Taxus wallichiana var. yunnanensis; assembly: GCA_018340775.1. Lineage (NCBI taxonomy): Eukaryota > Viridiplantae > Streptophyta > Pinopsida > Cupressales > Taxaceae > Taxus > Taxus wallichiana. The sequence continues at coordinate 561,346,952 of CM031242.1, read as the reverse complement.
CAGTTGCTTCAGCTGATTTACTACATCATCCATAACCTTTAGGTGGGCTGGCACTTCTCCAAGTTGTACAGAAGCTTGACGAATAATTAGGTTCTTCCATTCATCAATAGCCTTTCACTTGATCACTTGCATCCTCCATCTCCTACATAAGATGATCACTCACCTGCTCTGAAATGGGCTGAATGGAAGGTTTAGCAACCTTGGCTATGATCTCGCACAATAAGATACCGCTTCTAAAGCTCTTCTTTCTCTTCCTTTTCACCCTGTGAAGCCTAAGGAATAGAGCATCTATCAATGTTGTGTATCCTGCTTGATCCTTCGTGGTGGCATGACCGAGGGGTGCTCTTTTTACTTATAACATCTTCTCGACGTGAGCTCATCCTCCTTCTTTCCTTCGCTGAATTGATATCTCAAAGCAAATTTTTCCACGATTCCTCGATGATCAACCTAGAAGTTGCTTTAGCAACTTTAGGCCTTTTGTCTTTTCCACCTAGGCTCTGGAGTAGCTGCAAGTCGTGTTCTTCCAAGTTCATCTCCACTCTCACTTCTAGAACCAACTGCGAAGCCAACCATTCTGAGAAGTTACTTCTCGGAGAATGAGAAGTTACTGAGTGCACTACCATCTCCGCTCTGCATCCTCTCCATCAGAAAGTGCCACAGTGTTATGGCTGCCATCCTCTGAATCATCCAAGGACAAAGCCCTTTCAAACTCCACCATCTGCAGCTTTAACATCTCTTCTGGAACAGTGATGAATGGAGTGGTTGAGGAGAGAAGATGAATGTCACCGGATCAATGGAGGCATGGAAGTGTCCTACCTGTGGTGAAATAGTTGGTGAAGTACTCGGTCTTTGGAGAAGCGAGCTAAAGTCATGGCGTGCAAGTGACCTTCTCCTTTGACCGAGATCTTCATGTACTTTCAACTTCTCGGACCTTCAACTGCTTTCTCCTCCATGCTTCGCTTGAGGGAATATCTTACGCCAAAATTACTGTGACTTGATTCGTTAATGCCTCATCAAGGCAGTATCCCTTCGTTAGCAACCAGTTTGAAGTATTCACCAAAACAACTCTAGATCTTTCTTCAATCATGTTCATACCTCCTACGTTATCCGAAGTATGGCTTTATCTCCTCCCATTTGATGGTAAGTGTCAAGTAACATATTCCCATCATCTTTAAGATCCGCAGTATCCACGCTAGTCAAAGTCAAACACTTGCTTTCTTTGATAGCCTGCTGAAATCCCTCTTTCTAACTTTGTACTCACTTTTGCACTTCATCCAAAAATCCTCCAAGGAAGGCATGTGTGCGTACTCCTGGGAGATCGTCTTCTCACTACTCCAAATGGATCAAAGTTTAGCCGTGCCATAAAGAAATCTTGCTCATACTCGGATAACATATGCGCCTCCATCCTCGAGCTCTATGAATGCTCGCAATAATAATGTCCGACGATGATAAAAAGAAGCCCGTAGACTTGTGCCGTTTTGATCAAGGTCATGTATCTCCACAAGTTACTCGCTCACTCTCCATGGTGATCCATCTATCATTCGAGATATCTGGGCATCTTTATTGGTTCTCCGAAAAGCCCTGTAACCCTGAGGTATGTGAAATCTACAAATTGAATGAATAGACTGCCAATCCTGGATATGGCTTCCCATGCTTCTTTGCTTACCCTGTTGACCTTTAGGTCCTTGTCTAGCCTACAAATGAAATCGTAGAAGAATCCATCATTGACCACTTTGAAATCCTTCTCGCATGCAGGTACAGTAAGCTGTGGGTAGCACTCAAAAATGGGGTCCTTAGAAAGAACGCCACATCTATCCAGCTTGGAGAAGATGCCTTGTGAAGCTGCAGCGTACACCAAGTAGGAAGTCATTTTGAAGCTGAAAGTACGCTTCACGTTCCGGAGTTGCTCACCAATGTTGTCGCTAATGATTTCGACCAATTGATTATGGAATCAACCTTGTTGACTTCAATGGTCCTGATGAAAGCATACATCCATGTACGGAAAGTGTAAGCATTCACCTCGCCATTAATCCTGCATAACAATTTGACAATATCATCAACCTCCTGCACCAAATTGGACCGTGGAAGAGTTCTTGGGAACTTAGAAGGAGATCTAGGATTCTTCATGTATCTGCTATTCATTATGCTCATGCAATCAACTCTATGTTTCTCCCACTGTTGCGGCATCCACGAAGGCTAATGGAAGTCACCACCTTTTCGTACCAACATCTTAAAATAATAATTGATGAACTCTGCGTCAAATGAATTATTGTTTTCCCGTAGCATCTCGCATTGATCTGGATGAAGGATGGTAGGTTCGAGCGCACTCTATAACAAACTCTGACAACTGGGTTGTGTATGGAAAGGCTGCAACTCAAATAATTCCACTATCTTTTAACCACACGCATGAGTGAAGTCTTTCTAGCTCTGGATCTATCAATCAATTCGGAAAGAGGTTCTGAACCTAGATCTATGTCTCCTATGTCTATAAGTTTGGAAGTGATGCATGACTCCGTTGTGCTTTCTTTTTCATCCCTCTTTGCCATGGCTTTGTCTATCTTTGTCTGAATAATTCTTTTTCTTCTTACTTGGCCGGATTTCTTCAATACTGGTGCAGATCTGGATAATTCTTCAGATTCAGAGGATATATTCAATGTATTGGACATTGATTAGAGATCCTTTTCTTTTGTAAAGCACCTGTAATGAATTCCTGTAATTAATTCAGACAAAGATGGCCACCGGAGCATGAACAATGAATTTTAATGATAAAAATCTACACTTTTCAAGCCTGCTGCCCCAAAAATTGATGTCTAATTTGTATGCAAAGAGAGCATGAATTTTTCCAACTTCACCTGAGCACCTGTAACACTTATGCAAACAATTATGCAAACACAAATCAACCTCCTTCAATGCATGCGCCAAAATTGGAAGCTTTTAGCCTTGTTTTCACCTTTGTCTGAGCAAAAATCCTCTTCAAATGGGGCGCACTTTTCCTCTTGGCTGCAATTCTTTACCTGTGAATTAATTAATTCACCCTTATGGCAGCCCATGCTTATATAACCCTCATAATTCTATAATTAATAATTGCCCTTCCTATTCCTAGCAATTAATTAATTAAAAATCATGCTCTTCTCTTTAACTGGTGTGTTAAAATAGCATGTTTAAGGACAACCATCCAATAAATTAAATTAATTCAATTTAATCATCCACTCTTCACTTCACTTAAGCTTCACAGTGTGCTTTGACCATAGCCACTGAAAATAGAATTTAATTTAATCATTTAATGCTTTAAAAAGCATTATATCTTTCCCAAAAGGGGCGCACTTTTTGACATGGAGGGGGCAACCTTTAAATAAATTAAATTTATTTAATTTAGACCATCTATTTCGATTGATTTATTCCCCTTGGCTTTGTTGACTTTCTTCCATGCTTGGGCACCTAAATTAGAAGAAGAAATAATTAATTTAATCCACTTTAAAGGCTGCCTTCTTCTCTCCAAAGGGGGCGCACTTTTTTGCATAATAGAATTCTATTTTTAAGAATTTATGGCAATGGAAATTTTTACCCTGCAAGGCAGCCCTAAAAATCCCATGATCCACTTAAGTGATTTGACTTTGACAATGAGATTATTTACCCTGCAAGGCAGGCAATAAAATCCCATGATTTCACTTAAGTCACTTTTCTTTTATTTCACCATGGGAATTTTTACCCTGCAAGGCAAGCAATAAATTCCCACCCGACTGTTCCCTCTAATTTTCCCAATGCAGCTTAAGTGACTTTTCCATCATGGGAAAAAGTACCCTATAAGGCAGGAAATAAATTTCCACCGCCTGTTGCTATTTTTCCCATGATTCGCTTAAATCCTTTGTTTTCCAAAAATGTGCCCAACCCTACGGGGCTTTTAGTGCATGACTTCACTTTTCCCAAAGTGAACCGGACCTCCGATGGTGACTTAAGATATGAAAATGAACTCCGAGGTTTCTCATTCTTGTCGCATATGACCTCCAAGGTTTCTCAAGATATGAGTAAAATCATGTGATTTGTATTAGTAGAGAAAATGAGTGCGAAGAGTGACTATAGTAAAGTGAATAATGAAAAGTTAGTATAAATAGTGCTATGAGAAAGTGATTAGGAAACTCATTTTTCTTTTGTGCAAGTGTGATAGTGATCTCTCAGTGTGCAAGGATGCCACAAGTCAGATCACCACGACAGAGTCGATTTGAGATGGTAGCAATAGTTGTGGCGCGCTGCTGTGATGACAAAGTTGGTAAGCGTAATGGTTTTAGTTCAATTTCCTCAAAAGAGAGTCAAGATAACCATTCTAGTTGTTGACATTCCTGCTTCATATGGTATGTTGTTGAGAAAGAAATTTTACAGAGATCTAGGTGGTGAGATTCAAATGTATTTGTCTCATGCTATGATCCCTATCAGTGGAGAAATGAAGAAGTTAATGCCAAAAACTCAGGCAAAGTTCACCGTAACAAAAACTAATGACCCTCGTGCACATGTCCTATTTCAAAACTCAAGTATGGGTAATTATATGATGACTATAGAGGTTCATGCACCTGAGGTCACTTTCCAAGATCCCAATGAAGTCTAGGATCTTGAGTTCGATGGAAGTTGTTGCTCAACAGGTTCGCACAGAGTGGTGCTCATATCTCCGAATGGTAAAATATTTCCTTTTTCTTACAAAATCCAATTTTTAAATACTAATAACATTGCAGAATATGAGGCATTAATCCTTGGCCTCCAAGTTGCAGTAAGAGAAAGGGATCAAAAATTTGAAAGTTTTCAGAGATGTGGAGTTGATCGTGAAACAAGTTAAAAATCAGTTTCAAGTAAAGAATGATCGTTTGAGACACTACAGAAATAAAGTGTGGGATGCGATAGAAGTCTTCGATGCTTTTTCCATAAATCCATCCCTCATGAAAAGAATGACAAAGAAGATTCTCTAGTAGTATTAGCTTCATTAATGATCCCTCATTCAAAGTTTGATCAAGACAAATACACCATTGAAATGGTTTTTAGGCCAAGTGTTCCTGAAAATGCAGAAAATTGGCAAGTATTCAATGATGATCAACAAATTATTTCCTTCTTAGAAAAGAGGGATAATTTTGAACAGTTGTACTTTGAAGGAAGTGATTCTACATTTTGTGAATCAACAACCTCACCCATTCAAGAAGGAGTTGAGAACGAGGATCCGGTGATGGCATCATTCAACTCAAAGGAAATAAAATTCCAAAAGGATTGGTTTCACTTGAAGAACTTTTGATAAGCATGACAGGTTTATCAAAGAGAAAGAGAAGGAAGGACTTGCAAATTCGTGACTATTGTCAAGTTAACATTGGTACCAAGGACAAACCTCACCTGGTTCACATTGGTAAGTGTTGCTCACCTGAGGAGCACAAAAATTTGTAAACCTCCTTACCAAATATTCTAACATGTTAGCTTACACATATGAAGATTTGAAGTCTTTCCAACCTAGGGAAATGGAGCATGCCATACCTTTGAAACCTAGTGCAACTCCATTTAGGTAGAAGCAAATACAATATAATCCCAAGATAACAGGGACAATATTTCATGAGGTTCAAAAGATGTTTAGGCACGAATAGTTTTTCCTATTCAACATTCAACTTGGATAGCTAATATTGTGTCAGTTCAGTAAGAAAAATGGGGAAATTAGGATTTGTGTAGATTTCTGCAATATTAATCAAGCTTCCTTGAAGGATAACTATCCACTTCCATTCATGGACCATATTTTGTAGGTAGTAACTAGATCGGAGATGTTATCCATGCTAGACGGTTTCTCTAGTTATAATTAGATTGAAGTGGCTAGAGAAGATCAACATAAAACAACATTCACTACCGCCTGGGGTACGTTCACATATAGAAGAATTCCTTTTGGTTTAATCAATGTTGGCACAACCTTTCAAAGGGCTATGGATATGACATTTGCAGATTATAAAGATGAGATCATCGTGGTATACAAAGATGAATTGATTATGTTCTCAAAGAAGAGAGAAGATCACCTAAGAGATTATGAGAAAATATTGCAAAGGTGTAGACTTCATAAAATCTCCATGAATCCAAAGAAGTCTTTGTTCGGAGTTACGGAAGGTAAACTCCTAGGTCATATTGTTTCTAAATAAGGAACTAAGATTGATCTGAGCATGTTCAAGCTATCAAGAATCTTTCCTTGCCTACAAGTAAGCCTGGAGTCCACTCATTCTTTGGGAAGGTGAAATTTTTTAGAAGGTTCATTCCAGATTTCACCGAGTTGACCAAATAAATCGCTGATATGATGAAAGGAAAATAATCCTTCAAATGGTCAAAGGAAGGTAGAGAAACATTTGAAAAAATCAAGGGTGATATTGCAAAATCTCCTACATTGGTGTGTCCCGATTTTAAAAAGGATTTCATAATCTATTGTTATGCTTCACCGTACACAATCTCTGCCATCCTGACTCAACACAATAAAGAAGGAATAAAATCTCCTATTGTATTCATGAGTTATGGATTCAAGAAACATGAACTAAATTACACTCCCCTTGAAAGGCATACGTACGTGGTGGTGAGAGTCTTGAAACATTTCAAATACTACATATTGAATTCTACACCAAATTCTTAGTTCCGCATAATCATGAGCTTAAATCGATGCTGACATAACATGAACCAAGATCTAAAAGAGGTAACTAGGTCTCCAAGATCTAGGAATATGATTTGGATATCAAGCCTACCAAGTTAGTTTGAGGAAGAGGACTCTACCAACTCATCACAGAAAATGATCCACGAGATGACTCTAAAGAAGAACTAGTTGAAGAAAGTTTACCATTGGTAGTTTTCGTCAAGTACCATAGATGAATGGTATTTTGATATAGCTTACTTTCTCACATATGGTGAATGTCCTGAGAATATGATAGCTAAGGAAAAGAGACTGTCAGATACGTTATTTGAGACAACACATTGTTCAAGAAAGGAATTGATGGCATGTTCCTAAGATGTGTCGATAAGGAATAACAATCCAGTTGCTTGAATCCTTTCATAATCATGCTTGTGGTGGTGGTCATTTCTCCGGCTCGGTGACAACTCATAAAATTTTGTGAGCACATTATTATTGGCCCACTATGTTTTTTGATGCTCATAAATGGGTAGCAAAATGTGAAGCTTGTGTCACAATTTATGGAAGACCTAAATTGGCAGACTTTGCCTTTGAAGCCGCTTTGGTGTCCCCAGATTTCACCCTGAAATCTGAGACTACCCCATGTAAAAAAAATCATACTTTTAAAATAATGGGTCATTTTGTGTTTTTATTGCCAGAAAGTGTTTGTATTGTGTCAAGATATTCCTAGAGAGTCATATAAGCCAATTTCGCCAAATACCTAGATGCCCAAACTCGTTATATTCTGTCATTGGGGTTTTCTTATGGGAAATTTTTATTTAATTATTTTAAGCCCCATTTGAGGTAAATTGTGCTCCAGTTTAATCTGTTGAGGTTTTACATGTCAATATTCCCATATACTAGTAGGGTTTCCACCAGGAATGAATCCTAGGCTTTATCTGTGACTTCTGGCAACGTTTTGCGTTTTTGTTATTTTTCTCATATTTTTCTCTGTGAAATTCCCCTAGGTCAATTCCTTTGCGGTTCAGTCTGTTTTCTTTCCTGGAGTATCTAGAAATCATCTACGGATGTCATGCCAGAAGGAATTTTCCACAGGAGATCTAGTTCTCTCTAAAAAGACGAAGTCATGCACAAAAAGTCTCTCCTAGGCAAGTTGCATTTTTTGGAATAAATGGATTTTATGAAGATAAGAAAAATATTTCCATCAATGCGTAGAGCTCGAGAAGATATGCACTTTTAGAGAAAATGACACCTAAAACGGAGCCACAGAATGAAAGTTACGGCACATGCAAGTTTTTGCTGCTACATCTTCTCGGACCCTTTCCAAAATCCAAAAAAGGAAAGAAATGATGTTTTTATGCCAGTCACAATTTTCAAGGCTGCCTTCCACGTCCAATTTCCACGCTGCCCTAAGTGATGAATTCTCACGCAATTTTAAAGGCATAAGTCACAATGCAAGTCACACTTTTGGAAAAGAGCTATCTTTCATGCAAGTCACACTTTTTTTAAGGAAGACTTTAAGCTGCTAGTGGGAATTTCGGCAGTGGCAGGTAGACGGGAATTTATTACCTACCTAGTAGAGTAATTTTTCCCATGAATTCAAAGTCACTTAAGCTGCAATGGGAATATTAGAGGTGGCAGCAAGCGGGGATTTCTTACTGCGCCTCTGCGCAGGTAAAAATTCCCATTATAAAAGAAAAATCACTTAAAGCATTGGCGGGAATTTCCTACCTACCGACAGGGTAAAAACTCCCATTATGAAAGTCAAATCACTTACTTGGAAGAAGGATTTTTAGAGCTGCGGTGCAGGGTGAAAATTCCCATCAAAAGTTGACTTCTTAAATTTAGAATTCACCCATGCCAAAAGTGCAACCCACCTGGGTGATAACAATGCATTTAGTAATATTTATTAATGTTTATTCACCCAATTTTGGTGCCATAAATAGAAGAAAAGTCAATGCATGAAGACAAGCCAAAGTGAACTGAAGGTAGCATGCTAAAAATAAATAAATTAAATTTATTTAATGGCAGCCAATAGCATACAAAAATAGGCGCCCAATTTGGGTGAATAAACATCATTGTTTATTAATTAATTGCCAGGAATAGGAGGGGCAATTATTAATTATAGAATGATGAAGGTTATATAAGCAAGGGCTGCCATATTAATCGAGTTATTAATTCTTTAGAAAGGAGTGCAACCTAGGCAATTTTGGCACCCAAAGAAGGAGAAATTTTTCTCGAGAAAATGGTGTTTTCATCACGGAAAGCTTCAAAGTTTGGCGCCTAGGTTTGAAGGAGCTTGATTTAAGTCTGATTAATTGTATGCATAGTATTACAGGTGCCTAAGTATTCATTACAGGTGCTTATATAATTGAAAGGGAGCTTAAATCAATGTCCAATACATTGAATATATCTTTTGAATCTGAAGAAATTTGAAGATGTGCACCAATTGTAAAGAATTCCAGCAGAATAAAAAGAAAAAGAGTTGCTCAGATAAATATTGCTTTGGCCATGGCAAAGCATGATGAAAGAAAAGGATCAGTAGAATCATGCATAGCTTCCAGATTTAGATCTAGATTCAGATCCAGATCCATAATTGCAAAGGCTTCATCCTCTTGTTTCTAATGCAGCCCGTGTAGAAGTCAGTGCATGAAAAATTCCTTCCATGATCTTGTGCATGTGCTCCCAATGTTCCAGTTGAAGCCTTCAATTAATTTGCATTCACCCGGAGTGCTTTCCTGAATTTTTAATTGCTCATATGCAATTAAAAATAAAAAAGATGAGTTATTTACGACAAACATTGCACTGATGCATGTACTTGAGAAGAACTGCAAAAGCTTCAAGGATAAGAGGGAAGACAAGGAAAATGTAAAACACCCATAAGCAAAATTCCAAATCTAGTTTGGTGAGAATCAAGGGCAAAAGAATCAACTGCATGCAGAATATGGAAAAAGAACAAAATTGGAAGTGTTGCAGCTTTCTTCTTCTTTTCTCTCGACAAAGTAATTGAGCGATCAATTAAATTATAAAACTTAAGTGATTGGTTTAAAAGCCATTACTTGAAGAATTCAATTACTTGGAGATAGGTGGAAGACATGCAAAATAGAAGGCTCTATCTTCAGCTACAAATCATGCATGTCATGCAAAGAGGAATTCCAGGAGGGAGATTGCCAGTTGTTTCCTTTACAACTTCCACATGTGCCAGTTCACTAAAAGCTTCCTACTTGTAATTGCCCCTCTACATTCTATAAGTAGAGGAAGAACCTTCGGGTAAAAGGGATCATAATTTGTAAGCAACATTCTTGTGTTCCAGACTTTGTGCTGAAACCCCTGATAGCTATTTGAAGCAAAGGAATAAAAAGGAGCAGATTTCCAGAGAACTTTGTGTCGATGGTGCATTTTGTTTCTAACTTTTTGTCGTAGATCTACTTATAAACTTTGTGTTATTCTAGATCTAGATCTGAAAGTTTCCTTTGCTTATAATTCTATGTGTTAATATCTATTGGTTCCATCTATGTGCATGCAATCAACTCTGTAATCTATTGATTGGGTTGCACATCTTCCCTCTTTCTTTCTTGTTTTATTATTTCCTTTTTCATTGGATATTTCCTTTCTTTAAACAACTACTTACTTACTACAAAACTATACAGCTATGGTTCATGAGCTACATGGTTAAAGTAAAACCCCCAAATAGATACTAGCATATTTAATTGACAAATCTTACACGGGAGCCTCACCGGTAAATGAGGGAGATTTATCTCATTACTGCCTAGGTTTTTAGCTATGCAGAAAATCTAGCCAACACAGTTGTCATTGAAGAACCCTTTCAACAATGGGGTTTAGATTTCATCAAAAATTTGAATCCTAATTCTAGTCCTGGTCATACTCATGTGCTCACTGCAACAGACTACTTTACGAAGTGGGTAGAAGCTATTCTAGTAAAAAAACATCTACTACGGTAATTTGTAACTTCATCAAAGAGAATATATTGGTTTGTTATGGAATTCCACACAAGATCGTGATGGACAATGCCTCCAATATTGCTTCTACAGAGATTATAGGTTTTTGTTATGGGTATGGAATATATTTATCTCATTCATCAGATTACTACCCGTAGGGAAACGGCCAAGTAGAATCCAGTAACAAAAATATCATTACCATCGTGTGCAAGTTAGTAGAAGAAAATCAAAGAACTTGGCACAAAAAGTTATATGATGCATTGTGGGCTGATCGTATAACTCCCAAAAGAGCAATCAGGATGCCTCCATTCCAACTCTTGTATGGAACTAATGCTCAAATTCCCATCACATTGGTGTTACCAACATTACAATTGGCTCAAGTAGTTGACAATGAATGCTTCGCCAATGTGTTGGATAAAAGGATCATGTTCCTAAGCAATCTTGAAGAACAAAGAAGTCAAGTAGCGAAATAGGATCGAGGAACACCAATCCAAAGTGAAGAGGTTATTCGACAAGAAAACTAAGGAGAGGCAATTTCAAATCAATGACTTAGTTCTTCTCTTGGGACAAGAGACATGAACCGAAAGGAAAGCATGGGAAGTTTGATTCATTGTGGCTAGGCCCTTTCAAGATTAGACATTTTGTGGAGATAACACCTATTACTTGGCATATCCTGATGGAACTCATTTTCCTTTGCCCTACAATGGGCAATATCTCAAGCATTATCAAAATTGAAAATGGGTTGTCCCCATATGTACATAGGTAATTAGGATTTTAGTTTGTTTCTTTTCCTTGTTTTTCGGTTTCCTCTCTTTAGTCATTCGTTTTTGTGCACCATCATTTTTGGGATTGTGTTCATTAACTATTTGGAGTCTGGGTTCGTTGTTGTGTCTGTGAAGTCTTTGTCCCCAATTAGAGCTAGTTGTTGTCATGAGATTTTAAACATTAAAAATTTGCGTAAATTTCTGATTTTTAAAAATTCCCTTCGCCATTGTTCCCACAAAGTCTTATTGCATAATCTTGCATCGAATTATTCTCGTTCGTTCAATCATTCTACGTCCATGTCAAGTCGGTCGTTCCCCTATCACCATTTGGTCAAGTTATTGAAGGCATTAATCTATTTTTAATTATTTATCACAATGTTTATTGTATTTATAATTAAAATCGATTAATTATTTTTAACAATTATTAATTTAATAATTAAAGTTTAATTATTAAATTTGAGTGCAAGTAAAGTGGGAATTCTCATCCAAGTTGCCTTCGTCATTCTTCCACTGCTTCTCCACTTTCCTGCATATGCGAACTTCCACAAGGATTTTTGCATTGGCTTTTCCCCAATTTATTTCCCCGTGGATTTTCTCCCACTTCTTCCCACATTAATTTCCCCATCATCCTCGGTAACTAACTCCCACACTCCTTTTTTAATTCACATTCTCCTGCTTTGTCATTCCCCCACCTCGCTTCTTCTCCACTTTTCCCGGCTTCACTCCCGCATAACTACTTCTTCTTCCCGCATCACCCCCAATAATCCATTCATTTCAATTAAATAATTCCTGTGCATGCGAGATCAAGAAGAACAATGAAGATATAAAAAATATTGTTTATGTATGAATAAGAGACGTGGAGGGAGGTAGCAGCCACACACAACAGAGAGAGAAGGAGGATTTTTAAAGGATTGTAAAGTTTATACTTCTTCTTGGAGGTGATACAAGCCATTATAAATTCATGCAAAGGAGATCCACCATGCATAAATCTGGTCAGAGCCCACGCATTGGTCAAAAGAAGAGCATGAGGTCAATGTCCACGTTTGCAAGAAAACCAGTCAATGCTGGAATAAGAGGAGGCTTTACAAAGATAAACATATGCCATGCTAAGGAAGAAGAAAAGAGTCCTCCACACATTGGGAAATGTAGTTCCATCATGCAACCATAGTCAAATAAAACAACTCCCACAGATTCAACAGAGATCAATCTCATTCTTCTGTAGCTGCATTGAAGACATCTTGAGCTTAAATGTTATAGATGACATCTGCATCATCACCCAATGCAACACTCCCACACCCACAAATCCCACATACCAGTAAAAAGAGGAGCTCAAGACCACTGTCCCCGCATGAAAGGAAATTGACACCCATGCAGGCCAAAGGAAGGTAAAAGATCCACGCAAGAGTGCAAGGAGACAGTCCTCCATGCATGCACAAGTTGGGCACAACTGTCAACAATTTCTACAAGTCCAATCAAAGGGACAAACCTGTGATGACTAGGAGATACATGAGACACTAACCGTTCTCCTACACAAGCAAACAAATGGAGATACAAGAGTTGACCACACTACATGAGGGAGAATAATTATATTCCACACCGGCTATTAAGGAAGGATAAAACAATCCAAATTGACCTCGCACCCATTCAACTTGAAATTGCTTCATTCGATGGCTTTTTGTTTCATTGTATGGATAGCTATGATATCTTTATCAAGGATTTGCATCATGTATTTTGCTCGAGTTCGAAGTGTTGATTTCCATCTGTATCGCCATGGCTTTTATTGGAGCTCTTCATGATCTGGGTTTTCTTTTTCAAACTCTTATGGTATCCACCTTGGTAGTGTCAGCCATCTCATCCAATGTTTCACATTTATTCCCCAACATTCCATACATAGCTCGATGTGTTAGAAGCTCAGCTCGCCCTGCCAAAGTTTTTATAATTCGGCCATGCCATAGAAACAAAAGTCCAACTAGTGCAACGTGGGGGGATATTTTGAAATGTCAAACATTTCTACAAAGTATATTCCTTGGAATATTCACATATCGTTAAGGCTAGGATTGATGATGAATCCACTAAAACCAATTGATATCTCCTATGCACAATTTGTTTCAGAAAGCAAGGCAATACTTGAGTCATTGAGAAGAAGAGGTCACATAATGACTGATGGATTCAATAGTTTTCAGAATGTAGTTTGCAATTTCACAGAAGGGGCTATGTATTCATTCCCACAAATAAAATTATGAAGGAGGTCGGAAAGGTTCCAGATTTTACTATCTCAAATTGCTAGAGGCCAAGGGAATTTCCATTGTGTCTGGTTCAGGATTTGGTGAAAAGAAGGGAATTTCCACTTGAGAATAACAATTTTATCAGCCAAAGAGGAAATTGATTAACACAGTGCAGGATGCGCAATGAAGGCAGTTTGTTGTATCTATCAAAGTAGTCAACTTTGAAGTTTGATATCTCGAAGCAGGATGGGTTTCATGAAAAACAATCATTTCCCATAATTTTACTCATGTTAAGGTGCTTCCATACTTATTCTCAAAGCCCCAATACCTCATTTGATATTTTTCACGAACCCAAGTAAAACTCAGTTTTCTTGATTTTTCCGCGCACACAATTTTTAGCTTTCAAGGAGACTGACTTTGAGGGTCAATATTTTTAACTCGAATGATCATCAAGAGAAAAATATTATTTCTTTAATTCTTCCCACATTCATATGCTCCCTTTCCAAGTTGTAGATTCCTAGGGTGACGTTTGGTATTTTTCCTAGGCTAAAACCAAATAGAATTTTCATAGTTTTACACCTACATTTTCCTAGCAGTTTCATAAGAGTCAACTTTGACCTTTAATATTTGATTATGAAAAAACCCTCTGACACAAAAAAATTTGGTACCTTAATAAACTCCCTCATCTAGTGAGAGCTTCTCAGAACAAGATTTGCTATTTTTCCCAGGCAATTTCAAAGGTGATTTGTTCAGTTTTAAAGTCTGGAAGTAATAGCTAGAAATCAAGCTTTTGTCACATCTTCACAATCATGTCATCTCCAAACAAAACGGTGTTGTGGTATGAGTTCTAGGGAATTATACCCACCTGGCGCTCCATTCAGAGTATGAGAACATCATCGATACCAACTTGGGACATGTCGACGTAAGTCGGTTCCACGATCGCATATCAACCAAAGGCGAGTCAAAATTTTCCCAGTGCTTGTTCCGAAGTGGTCTCTCACACAGAAAACCTTCACATAGTCCCTACTGAGTTTTGAATTGGTCATCATTTTGCTGAGAGAACTATGACACTGCATAGTGTGGTGATTCAACTACCAACAACTCCAAAGCAGAAGTGACCTCGACTTGTGAGCTCTGGTGCCATTTTGAGGTTAATTACGAAATTAGATCTAGAGAACCTATAAATATAAAGTTATGAGACCATAATAAGGTATCAAGCACTAGCCACTACTATCATCCACCTAGGGTTGCATTCATCTAAGGCATTTGGAGATCATTTGCATTCACTTAGCTCCATCACAAAGGACAAAGTTGGTTCATCTGCATCATACAAGCATAGAGGGGATTCTATTCTATGTCATCCACCATTCTACTACATTTGTTTACATCTAGTTATTTTTACTACTTCACAAAGTGCAATTGACACAAGAGCACCTAGGGCACATGATCACACACACACTCACATAGAACTACATTGGGTATGAGATGTAGTGCATTGCTCGATTAGTAAGTCCACCATTGTTTTGGGGTCTTGCAAGTCTTTCACTCATCTTGGATAACGAGTGACACTGGTGTAATGCAATGAATTTGATGCAATCGACAATGAGGGTTTCATACCACCTACCAAACCTGTGAAACTCAGTTTTAGACCTCCTACATAGACCATAACACCCATACTTCATACCAGGGCACCCACAGTGCCCCGGCCCCTCTCAGAGCCCCAATCCAAACAATCGGTCCAAATTTATCCTTTTTAGGACATATGTATAGTCGTTCCTACTTCCAAATTATTCTGTCTATTCTTCGACACAATCCAATGAGCTCCTCTAATCAACCAAGTCACTTCCTCACTCTTCTTGCATATTAGGTTTTATATTTTCATTAGCTTAGTTGCTTGGGTCACTTTCTATAGTTACTGATGTGCGAAAATTAGTAGGAACTTGACAAGGTCATAACTTGAGCTCCGGGTGTCCATTTGAGTCTGTTTTTTTTAAACCACACGTTTAAATGAGACGAATGCAACAAAAATCTGCCCTCCTAGTTGGGGCAAGTTTTAACACATTATCAAGCCCTAAATCCACCATCTTGAGACCGAAAATTAAGATTTAAGTTGTAGTTCAAGTTTTTTCCTATTTTTGGGCATTAGTTAATTTTAGTCTATTAGTTGCATTATGAGTTAGAAAGTTGGAAATTCCTCTAATTTAGGAATTTAGAAGATGTGTGGAAATTTCGTGCCCATACGAATAAGCATGCGAACTTACTAAGAATAACAAGTTTTAGTAAACTGCTAAAAATAGTAATTTCCCCCACCTAGAGTAGATTTAGTCAAGTTAGTTAGAGTTTGCTTGGAAACTCGAGTTGGGATTTGTTTTCCTATTTAGGAAACATTGTAATTCATTATTCAAGAACAAAATAAGGAGATCTATTTTCTTTTGGAGTTCATATTATTTGTAATATATCAAGTTTGTTCATAATTTGGCTACATTAGTTACTACATTTATTTACTTTGTATTTACATGTTGTTCTAGATTAGATTAACTACTATTATTCCAATATTTAGTTAATCAAGGCCATACTAAGACTATGGAGGATGGCCAATGGATGTAGTTGAGCTACGATGCATATGAGATGTTCTAGTTATAGGATTGGTTTGTGGGTGGCCGAGTTATTTCGGGTTGAGTGAGTTTCATGACAGATTGGTATGGCCCAGGATGTGCCCCCAGAGCCATATGTATGGGTTAGATTTATTAGGGCACCGAGGAGGGTTAGAGTGAGACCAGAGCCAACAAGAGAGCAACTAGTACCTCTAAGGCCGACAAGGTGGACGTGATGATATAGTCGATAGATGTGGATAATGTAGGGTATACCGAGGTATATAGGCATGGTGGGTGTCGCATCGGTGGTATATTTGTTTCCAATATTTTTGGCAGCAAAGTGGGAGCACCATTAAGAGGAGGAGTAGAGGGAAAGCACCATTGCCCGGTGGAGGAGGAGAGAGCGTGAGTATTTGATAGGAATTTTGAATGATTTTTATTTGGTTGTGTAGTTGTCATTGTTTGTCTAATGTGTTGTTCTATGGATATAGGTGATGCGTATTGGTTGTTGATTGTGGACACATCCATCCACACATTGACGTGGAATGTGCCCATTGATGTACTTGTAGGAAAAGGTATGCTAGAGTGTGTCGATGTTATTAGGAGAGAGCATGCTCATTTGTTCGATCCAATGGCGATAACAACAATGACATCTATCGTGCTATTGAGTGAGATGGATGAGCCACGCGAGGAGACATGACACACTAGAGAGGAGGTGGGTGGTGGTCCTCTAGCACATGATGTATTTGCACGTTTTGTCAAGAAACTGAGTCACTTCATAGAGAAGTTGACAAAGGTGACACTACTTCGTAGGCAGGTAGAGAGATAAAGGGGCCGTGACCAGTGGTGCAGAGTTAGCGGTGAGGTTTCTAGTTCTAGAGCTCTTACAGTTCCAGATAGTGATAGTGATGATGAGATATGATATGTATTGTTGTATTGATGTAGGGGAGTTGCCCCAGTGATGAGATGTTTTGTAACTATGATTATGAACAATATATATATATATATAGACGGATTTATTGGCATATGATCATTGTATTTGATGTTTATTGATGTGTTGTTGTGATGATGATGTATGATTCATTGATTATTGTTGTGATGTGTGATATGTAATGTGTTGAATATTGTTCATGTTTATAATTGGTGAATTGATTCGTAATGGGTAAATGTTGATGTGAAATAATGTGATTATAGATAAATGATGATATAGCGTATATGATGATAGATGATGTATGTAATGTGATTGCGAAAAAGTGTATTATATGTATGAATAAAGTTGTGATTAATAAAAATGAATAATGTGTAAGAGTATGAGATGGTCGTAATAGTGTAGTGAAGTGCATGTTAGTATGATGAAGATGAGGGGGAGAATAGCGATTCCCCTTAGTGTATAGATGATAAGGTTTGTTTATAGAAGATCCCTTTGTAGTCAAGAATGAACCGTAAATCAAGAGTGTGTCATCGAGAAGTGATATGATTGGGTGTGCGAGATAGATTGATTGGAAAAAGCACGTAGAGAAAAATTGAAGAAGTTCTTATTGTAATAGATCCTTTAATATTCATGTAAGCACCGTGAGAACACAAATGCGTCATCTAGGGTAAGGTGATAAAATCACCTACCAAAGACCAAGCCGACATGAAGTGGTGGAAGCATGTGGAATGAAAGCAACATGAGTGTATGAGCTGAAATGAATGTCATGTGGAGTGGTGCCAATGATGGGTGAAGTGGCACTAGGAAATGCAAATGCTTGAGGGATATGGAAGATAATATGTAGTAGTATCATGACATGGTGGATGATATGGTGCAGTGATGGATGGATGTGATGGAGAGTGCACATGAGTAACAACCTATGGTGGTGGATGAACAATGACCTTAGAACTAGATGAAGGAGATAACTCAACTAGAGTAACAACATGCCTATGAGGAGTGGAGATATAGACTTCTCATGTGAGTGAGAACCAAAGGAAATGACACCCTTATCTTCTAATTGTTGCAAGTGATCATGAAGGGTGTAACAATCATTATCACAATGACCATTGATACAATGGTAGTTGTAGTAAGGTCTATCATGTTGGTGCTATAAGTGATGAGGTGGATGATGTTGGTTAGAAGGTAAGTGAATCAAACACTGTCAAGAAATGTACACAACACATCATGAGGTCTAGCATGATGAGAAAAATGTAATGGTTCTCATGAGACAAGAGGAGGAGTCTGAGGTGTAGCCCTACATGGAGGAGGAGATGAAGGATGCTTATGTAATGGAGAAGGTTGGACTTGTTTACAAGGAGGAGATGGAGATCATGTAAACGCTCAATAGTGGGGGAGTGAAGAATAACTAGATGATGTATCGTAGTAGTAATATGAGGAGGATCTATAACATGTGTAGCAATGAGATCTTGTTCTAGATCAATGACCCTATAACATAAAATCATGAATGATTCACATGTGTCATATTGCAATCATTGTTTTAAGGAAGGAATCAAACCACAACAAAAGATAAATTGTTTCTCTAGGTCAATAGGTTGAAAGACTAGCTGGTGCATGCAAGCATTGAATCATAAAATGTAATCAATGATAGGTTTTGTTTTGCCCTGATGTAAGCTAGGTAGATGATCATATGTGACTCTAGGGCCGTTGTTGACTATGAATCGATGAAGAAAAGATTCTTCCATCTCACAATAGGTACTAATAGATCCAAAGGGTAGATGTGTGTACCATTGGAGAGCGTCATCTATAAGACTATGGTGAAATGCTTTAAGTAATAGTCGATCATTAGAATATGAAGCCATAGCCATATGATAATGCTTGAGATGTAAGTATAGATTTCCAGTACCATCAAAACATGAAAATGTAGGCATAATAAAATCCTTAGGAAATGTTGAGTTGTGAATCTTTTTGGGAATATGATTGTCATGTAAAGAATTATTATCAATGGAAGCATAATAGGCCTTGCTTTCTAATGTGAGAGATTGGACTGAGACTGTAAGTGACCAACAACATGCATGAGGGACAAGATATCCTATGAAGGAATAGTAGAGGATGGCAATAATGTGTTAAGCGGTTGCAATTTTCCATTATGAGTAATCATAGGAATATCAAGAGGAGACACAGGAGATTCCGATGCTAAGGGCACACTAGATGTTGGTTCCAAAGAAGTAATAGGTGGTGAAGGACATGGAACATCCATAAAAATAGTAGGAATAACATCGGAAACATCCCTAGGAGATGAAATGATAGATGGAGATGAGGTGGTAGGAGGAGATGAACTAATAGACGGAGATGAAGTGATAGGAGGAGATGAACTAATAGAAGGAGATGAATCATGCATGTTATTAGATACAATCTCAGAAGAAGATGATAGTGGAGTGGGGGATTCACACTCAACAATATGCAAAGAAGTAGAATCATGACTATCAAGTGTTTCATTGAAATCAAACAAATATTAAAATATAAGGATATCATTAAGTGTATCATCGACATAGAATGAAGGAGTAGGAGAACTAGTATGCAATGCATTATGAGAAGCATTTTTAGAAATATAAGAAGTATGAGATGTAGCTAGAGTATCATCCTAACTAGTATGAGAATCATCATGCACATGTTTATTATCATCAAGACCAAGCATGAAACTAATAATAACATCATCTAAGTTTTCATTAGAAATTTCAGAAGGAGGAGTGTGGCTAACTATATAACAAGGTGTGCAATGAGTAAAACTCATTGGATTAGAAACAATGCCAATAGTAGAATTATCAAAGCTAGTAGGCACATTACATTCATTAGCTAAGACTTGTTCGTTGAGTATTATCCGAAAGAGTAACATCACGATATAGGGTAGTGAGTTCAATGATGGTTGCTTCATCATAGATAGGGTTGATAATCACATGAGGCATGGCAAGAGGAGAAGGAGAAGAGCTATCCTTAGCCATTAGGGTTTTAGTGGATCCTAGGGAAAATAGTTCTAAGCTATGGGTTCACCAAAATGATTCAATAAAATTTGATTATTTTATTAAAATCTAAATGTACAGATGCTTGCTACAAATGATATACAATAAAATATGAATGCTAAACAATTTATTTAATTTTATTAATGAAAGGAAATAAGAGGGATAAGGCACTTACCTTGATTTTTCTTACCTTGTAGTCACATGTGATGAAAGTGTGATGAAACAAAAGAACGGACCGTCATGATGAACCACAAAAATGTAGCAGAGGTGGAGCCAACTGGACTGGGGTGCCTAGAGAGGGATGGGGGTGATTGGGTCGCCATGGTCTTGATTCTAGGCACTGGGTTTGTAGAAATGGTCAAAATATGGTTATGATATGATCACTAGGGATTCACACTTATTCACCTTTTATTATGTGTATGTCACACTTGGATTTCCGAGGTACTGTAAACCTGCAATGAAGAAAACACCTACAAAACCCTCAAATAGACATCAAATCCTAAAAAGAAAGATGTAAAATGAGGGGTTGATTGTCCTCAACCGCCACAATGGTGGACTTACAACTGAGCACTGCACTACATCTTAGACCCAATGTATTTCTTCGTGCTTATGTGTGATAGTGCTCCTAGGTTTCCCCTTTTGATGATGACGCTAAGATAGGGGGCAATAACTAGATAGAAATGCAAATGTGTGGATGGAATAGAATGAACTCCCCTTCCTATGTAATGTGTATGCAGAATAATGGCCCAAATGTAGTCCCTTGCTCTATGTAGATAGATATCCCTTGATAAGAATAGTCCACCCATATAATGGTATGTATGTTGTGTTTATATAGGGATCTCTTGTTCAAATTTCAACACTAATGACCTAACATGCCAACTAGTACCCCTGGGAGATGAGAGGGAAAACCAAAAAGACCGACCTCAAATGTCAAAAATAAGATCAAACATAAAGAGGACATGGGCGCCCATGATGGATAGGAGCACATGGCGCTAGTGTCCAACCACGGGTGATAATTTCCAGAGACATGTGATGAAAAATGAGTGAGAACTGATAGGCATGGATCCCTGTGACTTAACTAGAACTGTGTGTATGAATGACGAGAGTAAAAGATAAAACCAATGAAGAAAAAAAAATACAAATGAATGGACGATGGGATTAGTCATCAGTGAATACTTTTCTTACGCAAGATCCATATATAAAACAACATACTTGGCAGTATAATAATAGTAGTAAGTGTGTAATTTTGTGTCTACTGATTTTACAAAGGATCACTTAGCTCAAAAAATAAAATGTTAGTTATATAAAATTGGATAATTGACATCATCAATTATATAAATCAAAATTAATGTATCAATGGACATGGTATAATTTTTATAATTCATAATATATAAGCGATTGTAAGCACGTGTATGTTGTAGCATTCATAGGATTAAAGCATTGTAATCCTAGCAATGTGTGAAGTTCATAACACAAAGTAGTGTCGGCCCAATAACATGTATGTATCATTAAAAGAGAGAAACATGTCTTAAAAGTGTTTTATCAATATTCAAAATATACAACATAAAACTTATATAATGAGTAGTATGATCACAACACATGATTCAACGCTTACATGGATCCAAAGTGAGATAAAACATGGTGTGATGTAACATTGCATGATAGGTCCATCATAAAGATACATGAAATACTTGACCATGTATAATAGCTTGTTTATGTGTGCATGAATAAGCATGTGAAAATAAGTGATGCCAAATGTGTAATAAGTCGTGGTAGAAGAAATCATATATCAATATTTTTGTAACCATATGTAGACACTAAAAACACACCTTGCACATAAGGTCCCTTATTCAAAAACAAAAAAACATTATAAAACACAAAAAGATAAAAAAATTACAAAAACCCCACCAAATGGAGCTAAAAGACAACTCACCACCATTTACTAACCCTCACCCACTCACATTTAATTTTTCCCATCACACCTACCCATGTGCATAACTAATGGACATTACACCCATGTGTGTCCCACTCCCCTATGCACTCTAAATATATAATAGCACACTCACCCACCTCATTCCAACCCCTAGCTCTTAGTGCACAAAGACTATACTTGAGTTTTATTACTCTCTTGCTTGCATGTCTTGGTTTTACAAGTCTTGAAGAAGGAAATGTGAAACACAAAGGTTTTGCAGCATTTTTCTATAAAAATATCAACACGATGAAAATCATAACTATGATTGGCTTATGATCTCCATGCAATTCTCGATGAAATAGAATTATGATTTCTTGTGATCTCGAGTCAAGTATTTTGTCATTTCATTTATCCTTTTTCATTTTACATCAATAAAATTTATTTTATCTCCTTAAAAGGGTTAGGGATTTGAAAAACAACTAATATTTCTCAAGTGTTCTTATGTGTAAGATTAGAATCATATCTCAAGAGTTTTAACCACTTTAATCAATGAAAGAAACTATAATTTTCCCTATTAACGATGGCATCATAATCCCATTCTATTTTAGTATCATTGATTTGGTTGTTATTATTTAAATAATCCATCTTGAAGGTGATCCAAATATAGGCATACACCATGAAATATACTAATCATTGTGCTCAAGTAATGAGTAATCAATGATCATAATCATGAAGTATAATAATTTAAATTTTCATGGGTAATTTGTAATGACAAATGATATATTAGTTCAATGTTAAAATCCAATGCATAATAAAAAGTGATGTCAACAATCATGAATCATAGTATAAATCAACCATAGAGCCTAGAGCTAGAAATACAATCAAATAAAGCGTGACAAAAAGTGTACCCATAATCTGTGTGAGTTAATTAATGTGTACAAGATTCAATTTTTATCAAATAAATGTATGTCATATGAGAATTATGTTGTAACCATCTATTTTTAATAATTATAACTCAAACAAGTCAAATTATATGTCATAATATGTTCAATCTTGTCAAAGATATAACAAGTAACAAGTAACATGTCATAGGATGATTGTTTCATTCTAAGGATATAACAAGTGGTGTATTGTAAGAAGTAAGAGGGGTAATATGTCCTCAATTTGACTAAGCAAATAAAAATGTAAATCACACATAAAAATGTATAGTATATGAGAAAATCAAGCATATAACATGCAAGTGTACAGGTATACACATCATAAAGCACATAAGTGTTAAAAATTGTATACACCATACAAGAAAAGAGAAAGAACAAAAGGAAAATATATAGGTGCAAAAAGCAATCAAATAAAATAGTATCACAACTCAAACAAGTGTCTGAAATAATCAAGGTAGATGATACCACATATTAATCACACAAGTTCATAGAGAAATCAATTCAATCAATATCATACAACAATCAAGGAATACAACATGCAAGAGAAAAAGAAGTCAATTCATTTAATGTCATAAAACATTCAAGGAATATAACATGCAAGAACATAGAGTAGTATAATTAATCAATGTCACATAATAATAAAAGTATGTACCACATAATTATATATAGAAAATCGAGCAAGAAATAAATGAGTATAACAGTCATGATCGCAGACCAATCATATCAATTAATTTTAAGAAGAAATCAACGGTGAAATAATGTAGTGTAGTGTGATAAATTAATGGTAAAAGAAAACAGAGATATCCAAAATAGGATCCCAAGGCCAATAGTAGTGAAATAGTAAGAGTAGTAAAGCAAGTAATCATGGATCATAGTTGAGTTTGTGTCTAGAAGTAAGAAATGTGATTATCACATAGAGTATGGTATAACACATGTCATAAGTAGTAAAAAGCATTATAGTGCACATGATAGGATAGTGTAGAGATATGTGATCATGATAAACTTGGTTGTAAAGATACAATGAATATGGTAGACATCCTGCTTGATGGAAGACTATAAGAATTCATAAGGTATGCATGATGTGATCAAAGTAGGATCCTTATGTAAGATGCCCACATGCATGAAATTTCCCTAGGGTAGTATTGTGTATAATGTCCATGGGTTTTAACTACTTAGTTCATTCTATGAATCTTGACTGTTAAGGTAGTGTAGAGTATTAAATCCTATTGATCATAAGCTCAAAGTTAGGAAACATGTTCATCCTATTTTTGTATTTTCATGATGTTATAGTGTTTTTTCATTTTTGGAATAGGATATGTGAAATGTAAACATGAGACTAATGGTCTTGGGGAAGTGGATAGAAATAGTGAAAAGGAAAGGTGGGGTTCTAGGTAAGTATTGTTCATTGAAAAATCACATTAGACCCATGAAATGTGTTTTATCGTTAGGTAATGACCTAGTTGAGAACTAGGAAGCAAGTATCAAGTAATTAATAGTAAAGTTAATGATCTAGATGAGAACTAGGGAAGAAAGTATCATGTAATCAATTGTGTGTGTGTGTGTGTGTGTGTGTGTGTGTGTGTGTGTGTGTGTGTGTGTGTGTGTGTGTGTGTGTGTGTGTGTGTGTGTGTGTGTGTGTGTGTGTGTGTGTGTGTGTGTGTGTGCGCATTTAAGGTGCCATATTGAAGACAAGTATGCGTCGTGCGTGCGTTAGTGGATGTACGTGCATGCGTGCGTGCGTGTGTGTGTGTGTGTGTGTGTGTGTGTGTGTGTGTGAGTGTGTGTGTGTGTATGTGTGTGTGTGTGTGTGTGTGTGTGGTATAAATGTATGTGTATTTTTTCATTTTCATATTGAGAAAATTAATGTACAACTTGGGAAGAGGATCTATATGAATATATGTAGGGACATGTAAGAGGATATAAATTATTGTATTTTTTCATTTTCATATTGAGAAAAGTAATCATGTATAATATAGTAACAAGATTCGTTAATCGTTATGTAACAAGTTGCATGTCATAAGTAGTCATAGTAACCATAGGCTCTTAGTGTTAATGAGAGTGCATCGGTGTCCTTTGAGGGACATACTTGCATGGATGTTGTTAAACTACAATATGTTACACATAACTTTGTATCATAAATTATTGATAATAGAGGGTAGTATAGGCATACGAAATGAATGTTTCATGCTAGAATGATACTATATCATATGACCAATGCAAGGCGTGAGAGGAGTAAGGTTTC
Organism: Taxus wallichiana var. yunnanensis; assembly: GCA_018340775.1. Taxonomy (NCBI): domain Eukaryota; kingdom Viridiplantae; phylum Streptophyta; class Pinopsida; order Cupressales; family Taxaceae; genus Taxus; species Taxus wallichiana. The sequence goes on along the minus strand of CM031242.1, from coordinate 561,321,751 downwards.
CATGATCAATTTGGGGTATGACCAAACTAAGATCACTATGAAGTATCATGTTAGGTAAAGGAGGGTATCTATATGATATAATAAGAATGATGGGCATGTTATGATTGTTAATTTATTGTAAACCCCAAGGGCATGATTTTTTTATGTTCCGCAACCTATGTCAATATTGTAGTCGAAAAAGAGTTGATGACATCAAAGTAAGGAAACCTAAAAGTAACATGTTGTGATATATGCTTGAGTAAAATTATTTATCAGACCACATAAGGAAACTAAAGGCATGCCCCAAACTACATTTGTGATGCACATTAAATGATAAATAGTGTAATAATGTATGTGTGTAAAGGTTAATGGTATTTATATATCGATGTGAACAATTGCCAAGGATTCATGGATTTTGGGAGATTCGTATATGATACCACATGGTTAACGAGATCAATATATAAAGAATGGATATCCTTGATAACCAAGATATATTCTAGTGTAATGGGAGTGTTATGATCTAAGATGATCTCTACCGAATGAGGAGTTATTATTTTTTTCTTGATTAGGTGGTGTAGGGGTTGTGGTGGGGATAATTGTAGGACCTATGATAGGCACATCATGGGTAGATGATTTGCAAGTAGGATGGGAATTTGGCAAGTGAAATTATATATATGCAACATAATAATTAGTAGTAGTAAAGACAAGAAAGTATTCTTTAATGAGTTATTAGATTTTGTTTCTTTTTGAAAAAAAGAGTTTGTAGCATTTCTAAGACATTGGTGGTAAGAACAAGATGCCTTAGGATTAGATAAGGGCAATGTAAATTTTAGTGGCTAATCTTCGTTAATTCATGAATATTTGGGTTTTTGAAATTTGGATTTGGCTAATTTTGAGGGGTTAGGTTGTTTTCTATTTCCCTAAATTTTTGGGTACAAGTTAATTTTTGGGTTGATTTGCCTAGAATCTATAGTAATAATAACAAATTTATATTCAAATCACCTTTACTACATGCACAAAAGAGAAATTTACTAGGTCGGTTGGTAACCTCATGCTACCATTGGACAACTAATACTAGCAGAGATAGAATTTTATTTCAATTCATGGAATTTGCTAGGATTTTGAAAGTCATTTATAGAAATTTTCCAAGCAATATCTATGGTTATTTTTAAGTTAGGTCTTAAAATTTACCCTGGATAAGGGATTAGTGATTTGTTCATGTCAACCTAGGTAAGCATTGGTTAACTAAATAAAATTATATTTGAGGATTGTTAGTGGAAGTGGTAAAGAATCTAGTTGAAAGGAATCTAATTTCTTCTTAGGCGGTGTTGTGGGTTGTGGAGAAGGCTATAACGGAGATATAATTATAGTCTCATATTACAAATCATGATTGAAAGTGGTAATGCAGATTAAACAAATAGATATTGTAGGCACATGACATAGTGTTATGATAAAAAGGATAAATATTTTAAAATCTAGATTGAGCTTATGCCTATTAGCTAAAATCTCTTCCATTTTCATTGCATGGATATTGTAATGAAATTACTTGTATTTAATTTAGATTAAGAGAAACAATAGAACACCAAATAACACAATATTTCACAATAATGATCTCAATATGCAATTAGAATAGCTTCGCCACTTCAAGGGGGCAACCTCCAAACCATATAATAAGACTGAAATGCTCAAAATGATAATGAAATACTACCTATAATCCCCTATATATACTATTCATATGTTATGGCCATCACTAAGGCCGACCTATTAAGCATAAGAAATATAAATGATATAATAAAATGATATGGTAAGCCACAAGTCGGCTACTCATATCCTAATACAAGCAATAGGTTAAGGGTGTAGCATGCCCTTCCCCTTCAAACCAACATTGTCCTCAATGTTGAATAATCCCAGATGTTGCTACAGAAAACCTTCATCCTCCCAGGTGGCATCTTCTATGCTCAAATTCTTCCACTTGATCGAGATATTCCTTAATGTCTCTCGGTTCTCGGCCTCTTAGTACATGTTTCAGAATCTTCTACGGCTCCAAAATGATTCTTCCTTCCTCTTTTCAAGTTAAGTAACTCTGTCTCGGGCTTCAAATTTCTTTCCAATAACCTTCTTTAGGCATGAAACATGGAATATTGGGTGTATGTGTGAAGATGGAGGCAACTCTAGTTTATAAGCAACACTACCAATTTTCTGTAGAACCTAATAAGGGCCATAATATTTAGGAGCAAGTTTGTTTTCCTTTTTTTGTTGCTTTAGGGACATTTTTTTGTAAGGCTAGAGATGTATAAAAACCTAGTCACCAATTTCAAAATGTCTTTCACTACGGTGTTGATCTGCTTGTTGTTTCTTCATCTGGTTTTGTGCTAATGCTAAATTCTCCTTCAAACTAGCCAAAACTGTTGTTGATGTTGAATGTGTTCCTCAACATCTTTGACCTTAGTTTGCACCATCAAGGAGGAAGTGATAAAGGTGGATGGTAACCATATAATGCTAAAAATGGGTTCATTTGAGAAGATGTATGAAAAGATGTGTTATACCACCATTCTACCGGTGGTATCCATTTAATCCACCTTTCCCGCTTATACGATACAAAACAACGTAGATACCCCTCTAAGCATTTGTTGACCACTGTTTCCCATCGGTTTGAGGATGATAAGATGAAGCGTGAGCTAGCTAATTTTGAGTACCCAAACATGAAAATAATTTTGTCCAAAAATTACTTGTGAAAATAGGATCATGATCACTTACAATTATCTTTTTGGGTTCCATGTAGCCTTTGAACTGTCTCAAAAAAATAGATGTGGATGCATTTAGCTGCTGCAAATGGATGTGATAGGGCACAAAAATGGGCATATTTTGTGAGCCTATCCACAATCACAAAATAACGTTCTTACCCTACGAAAAAGGAAATCTGGTGATGACATCCATGGAGACCTCCCATCTCTGGCTAGGAATTGGTAAGGGTTGCAACAAACTTGGTGTCTTAATTGTTTCCCCTTTGTTCTATTGGCACATTAAACACTCTGATACAAAATTTTTTACATCCCCCTTGAGTCCTTCCCAAAAGAATTCTCTTTTTATTCTATGATATGTCTTCAAAAACCCAGAGTGTCCTCCAACAGATGAGGCATGTAGCTCTACAAGAATCTTATGCTTCAACTCAGAATCTTTACTCAAGTATAACTTGTCCTTGTACCATAGGGCATTACCTTTCCACTCAAATTTGTTAGATGTCATAGATCCTTGCTTGACCGCATGAAGAATAGCCATCATTTTTTCTCATAGATAGGTTTGAACAAATCTTTTCCTTTGAATTGGTGACTCTCAAATGCAATTTTTCTTCTTTCCTACATTAGAACTACTCCCAATCCTAATCCTGAAGTGTAACATTCAACAATGAAGGTTTTGAGAAGTTAGGAGTAGCCAAAAGCGGGTCTTTGCACATGGCTTCCTTCATTTGCTCAAAGGATTTAGTGGCTACGTGCTTGTCCAATGGAAGGCATCCTCTTTAGCAATGCAATGAGTGGGGTTGCTTTATTCTACCATATCCCCACACAAATCTTCGTAGTACCACTGTTAGTCCTAGGAACCCATGAAAATTTTGAGATTTTGGGCCTTGGCCATTCCACCATAGCTTTGATCTTTTGAGGATCAACTTTGATGCCTTCATGGGATACAATATGACCCAAGTACTCTACCTATTGTACACCAAAAGAACATTTGGATGGCTTTACATACAAATTATTTTCTCCAAAACTTCCAACACTTTATTTACATGTTGTAAGTGTTCTTCCCATGTCTTCTTGTAAATCAATATGTCATAAAGAAAACTAATACAAATTTCCTTTAAAATGGCCCAAAAATAGTGTTCATCAAGCTTTGAAAGGTTGAGGGTGCATTTGTAAGACCAAAAGGCATTACCAAAAACTCATAATGGCCCTCATGAGTTATGAAAGCCGTTTTATGAACATCTTCCTCTTTTGTCCTAATTTGATGGTACCCCGAATGAAGATCTAATTTTGTGAAATAAACAACACCATGCAATTCATCAAGTAAATAATCAATTAGTGGAATAGGAAACTTATCTTTGATGGTGTACTTGTTGAGTTCTCGGTAATCTGGACACATCCTCCATGTTTCATCCTTCTTACATACCATGACCACTGGTGAAGAATATGCACTCTGGCTATGCCTGATGATACCTGCCTTCAACATTTCCTCCACCATTTTCTTGATCTCACTTTTCTGGGAATATGGGTATCTATATGGTCTGATGTTAGGTGTTTGGCTCCCTGGAATCAATTGAATGGCATGATCATGATCCCTAACTGGTGGTAGTCCCTTTGGAATTGCATCAAAAATAGATGAGTGAGCATCCACAATCTTTTGAAGATCGGGTGGCATTGAAGACTCTGTATTTTGTACTTCTATGGAAAATAGCTTTGCTATAAAGCCATCCACTCCTTTTCTGAGAACCTTCTACATCTGATGAGAGCTAATAATCTGTGGAGACTTAGCTACCATCCCATTCAATTTTATTGTCCTTCCATCTGAATGAAATCGCATGAACAATTCTTGGAAATTCATCTCTATAGTACCTAAGGTTGTGAGCCATTGGACACCCAAAACAATATCTGCCCCTCCCATAGAAATAAAAACATAGGTGAGTCTAACATGTAGTCTCCCATGGAAATATTGATGCTATGGCACTTCCTGCACTTTGTCCCACCATCCGCAATCATAACTTGCATTTCTAGAGTTGGGTAAATAAAACAATTGAGGCGGGTAGCTAACTTACTATTTATGAAGTTATGAGTACTCCCGAGTCAATCAACACCATCACCTTCTATTTTTAAGATAGCCAATAACATTGAGTGTTTGAGGAGTACTAATACATGACAATGCATGGCAAGAAATTGTAGGTTGGTGATCCTCTACTTCATCTTCTACTGGTTCCTCAGCCTCTCCTATAATTTCATCTTCCTCATCATCCTCATTACCTCCATCAATATAGAACAACTTCTTCTCAGCACATTTATGTCCCGGTCCATATTTGCTATCACAGTTAAAACATAATCCTTTTGCTCTCTTTTCTTCTATTTGTTGAGGAGTCAATCTAATTGGCCTAACAAATGAAGGGGAAGAGATACTATGGTCTCTGGTGTTAATGAAAGGTGGCCTCCTACTACAAAGAAATTTTTCCTCTACACGACGTGCCATGATAATAGAATTAGAAAGCTTGAGTGGATTAAACATACGTACCTCATGCTCGATGTGGTCCTTAAGACCCCCAAGAAACAGGTCATTCAGATTCTCTTATGGAATATTCTCCACCCTTAAGGATAGGTTCTGGAATTGATGCACATAATCTTTGACTGATCCTATTTTTCGTAACTTTTCTAATTGACTAAAGTAGTTCTCTAAAACATTGGAACTATAGTACAATTGCAACTCCTCGGTAAAAATGTCCAAGTGACACCTAGACCATTCTTCTACCTCTCGAGCACATAACCATCGATACCAAACAAATTGGTCGGGTTAAAGATATAGGGATGTCAATGTCACCTTTTTCCGATGGTGTTTGATGTAACTCAAAGAAGTTCTCCATTTGATGTATCCAATTCGGGGATTCTTACCATCAAATTTGCATATATCCACTTTCGGTATCATGTTCCGTGGTTGCGAATAAGTTGGATTCGATTAGACCGGAAAAGTGATCCAATATGGTTATTTTTCCATGATTTTGAATCGAATGTCCTCCTTGGTTGATATGGGCAGATTTTGGCCATGCGGTTACCGTTTACATGTTGCATGATATCATCTAACCGATGATTGATTTGGGCTATGTCTCCTTTAGAGGCCATCTCAGATTGTACATTTTGCAGCTCATACTCAAGTTGGCTCACCTTATGATCAACTGAGGTAAACCCTAGTGCTAAGGAATATGTATTTACCCCTTCTGACTCCATCTCTTCAATCACTACCCCATCTTTATCTAGGGTTTTACCCGGAGTAACCGGATTCTTTTTTGCTCTTGTGGAAGGCCCCACCATGATGTCAAACCTTAGGGTTTAGGGTTTTGATATAATTTCAGCCAAACAGGAAAAAAAACAAAGAAGATACTAATACTATTTTTTTGAGAGATTTCCGAAAATGTAAAGAACTTGAAAATTTCCACAATTTGCACCCTAGGGAGCAATTTTATGAAAAACCCTAAATTTTAATAACTTTTGCAAAATAAATTAAAAATTCTGAAATTTTCAGGGAACCTTACTTGAAATGTTTCAAAACTCTGGTAAAAATATCTCCCACCAATTCACTCTAGTTCGCAATATGTGGTGGAAACAAAAAATTAGGGTTTTTACCCTAATTTTAGCCCAGATCGCAGCTCTGATACCACTTGTAATGAAATTACTTGTATAATTCAGATTAAGAGAAACAATAGAACACCAAATAACACAATATTTCAGAATAATGATCTCAATATGCAATTAGAATAGCTTCGCCACTTCGAGGGGGCAACCTCCAAACCATATAATAAGACTCAAATGCTCAAAATGATAATGAAATATTACCTATAATCCCCTATATATACTATTCATATGCTATGGCCATCATCAAGGCGATCTATTAAGCATGATAAAGTATAAATGATATAATAAAATGATATGGTAAGCCACAAGTCGGCTACTTATATTCTAATACAAGTAATAGGTTAAGGGCGTAGCGAGATATTATAACATGTGTAGGATTCAATAGAAACTTAGGGTTTGAAGAAACCCTAAATAAGTATGAAACCAACAAAATTTAAAGAAATTTGAAACCATAGGGGTGAGGCATGAATCCCTACATTATGTGTAATTTTTAAAATAAGATGGATCACCAAAATGTAAACTCAAAATTGGGGTTTATTCTAATTGATGATTGATTACTTTGTGAAAAGATGAATTAGGAATCGAAATACATGAATACTCTAAATACACATATCATAAATCATGTCTTCATTAATATGGAAAATATTGAATATTTGATGAGCTAAATTAAGTAAGTGTGATTCATGGTTGGAATGGATTGTGTCAATTTACTATCTAAAATGGAGTGACAACAATATGTAATTATGTAAGAAGGTTGTGAAAAGTATTGTTAAGTTGTCCTAAAAATATAGGAGTTTTCAATCTATAAAGTGGATGAATTCTCCCATGTTAGAAAAATTGAATGAGTAAATTTTTCCTAGATGGATTTATTTTTCCTCTATAGGACTTGCTTGGATCTCACATCTAGAAAAATATTTTCTTATGCTCTAGAACCCCAATTCTATAGTCATCTTGTGGTGATTACATTTGTACAATATATTAGGGCATCTTCTTCTTATTATGTATTCGAGAACCTAAAATGGGTTAATTTGCTTAGGTTGAGTTTCACTTGCAAATCCTATGTAATAATATTATGAAGAGGCATCAAACCCTCATAGTTATCTATCAATGTATTACTATGAAATGGTCTTTGGTGTGATGTAGCTTTGTAAAATGGTTTAGGGAAGCCATATAAGATATATGCGAGACTTATAGTTTTATTCTTGAAAGAGTGGTTTAGTAATTGGGTGTTCTTTTGTGATCTTCTAAGTAGTCACCAAATATGTGAGATAAGAGGACCTTTGAATGGGATGTGTGAATGTGCATTTATATGTGACTGTTGTGAAAGGTTTTCTTTCTCAATTGAATCTAGGAAAACTACACTAACTTATGAATTTGAAAAAGTGGTCATTAAATATTTCAAGGATGAATTCATCGGCTCAAGAAAAATCTTCCCAAACATATTTATCTATCATGTTCGAATTCATCTTGGTGAGTTCCAGATTGCATTTTGTCGATTAGAGATGACATTGGATGTGTTCTATATTCTAAACGTAGTTACAAAATGATGAATGTAGTACTAGTAATATGTGTACATAATGATTAATGGGATGAGCTAAATGTAAAATATTAATTTCCAAATTCCATTGATATAAATGTAGGTATCTACACCAAACTTACAAACAAAACAAGAGCACCTTAAAGGAATTATAGAAAAATATTTAGTAGTTTATGCACTTATAGACTATAACTATACGATGTTATTTCATTTTTTTTTGTTATAACCCTAAGGATGGTTGATATTTTTGTGACATGTTAATATTTGACCCATTTAACAAATATAACAAGCACAATAATTATTACAAAATTTTCTTCCTCTTTTTACGCCTATGAATCTACATGCTTTAAATCATCTCATGACGTTACAAACAAAGAATCTTGAAATTCTCTCTAACCATTTTATAGTAATTAATATAAGATATTCTTACACCAATGGTGTCATATTATTTTGCAACACGTTGTTTTATATCTCTAGTGGAAATATCCAATTTCACAAGTACTAATAATGCATCTCTGTTGTACTCCTATGTTTTGTAGAGCCACCATGCACCATAATGCAACTCCCACTACACATATATACATGTTCACAATAGTATACATAACACAATATTTCTCACAACATTCCAAACCACTTTGTGTAAGTCTCATACAATGCTCACATGCCTATATACTTGTACACATGCTCTGTGCAAGTCTTAATTACATAATAATGTTGTGCAACCCTATGCAATAGTAACCATTATACATTGCACCTTGTGCAATCCTATTTAAAATTTAAATAAGAACACTGCATCAGATAAAATAGGGCACTTAAACACCACAATCAAATGTCAATGTAGAAGAAAAATAAAGTGTGGAAAAATAGTAAACATGATTGGATGCTAGGATAAAAAAGAATAACATATGAGGTAATCTTGTCGGTGATGGAGGTCACGAGTGATGGGGAAAGCGATGGAGGTCTTTGTCAAGTGCACAATTTATATAGTTCGGCTGCAGAATGTCTGCGCACTAAGCCTAAATTTGCTGAGGAAAGGCTGATCTCTGACCAAAATCAGACGGTTGTAAATCTGCAAAATGAAAAGGTGGAAATGTTGGGATCCACACCTCTGGCTTGGAATAAGATTCTCCAAAGCCCTAACATCAAAGTGGGTCCGCATTCTCCTCAAAAAGGTTAGTTCAAGTGGGAAAAGGACAGTGAAGGTGCCACCTGCCTGTTGGTCCCAGATGGCTGTGTTGATAGGGCTTTGAGCAAAGTGAATCTCTCCCTTGTTGGTAAGTTTCTTGGCTCTAGACCTAATATTGATTTTATTAGAAAATGGGCTCTGAGAAAGTGGAAACCTAAGGGGGATCTAAGTATTACCATCATGCCATGGGGTTTTTTTCGGCAAAATTTAATCAGCAAGCTGATTTGGAATCGGTGCTTCTGGGAGGACCATGGTGGCTGGGTAATATGGGCCTCTTTTTGAAAAAATGGTATCCTGGATTTGACCCTAACACTGAAAATATAAACACCATTCCAATCTGGTGTAGGCTCCCTGGGCTACCATTGCATTTTTGGGATGATGAAATTCTGCTTAACATTGCTAAGTCCTTAGGTGCTCCTATCGGGTGGATGGGCCCACGAGAAACAGATCCAGACTTGCTTTTTCTCGATTCTGCATTTCTTCTGAAATGGAGCAGGAATTACCGGAATACATCATTTTGAAATCTAGGTATGGGGTGTGGACTCAAAAGATTGAGTTTGAAACTTTTCATTTGAGATGTAAGCACTGTCATCGCATAGGACACTCCACCAAAAGCTATCCCAAGAAGGTGACAGTGGAAGCTGAACAACCTGTGGATGGCTCTGTCTTGAATAAGGAATGCAGGGCTCTTCACACTGATGACAAAGCCCCTAGTCAGATGGAGTTGGACTACAATAGAAAAGGAAAAAAAGGGGTTTTAGAACTCAAATAAGGAAGCATTTGGTCTGGCATCCTAAAACCCCAGCAACAGCTTTGCTTGCTGCACCTAGCAAAGAGGACTTGGAAAATCCTATAAAGGTGTCCATGGTGGTGAACGAGCAAGAAGGATCTGTGAAGATTAATATAGTCCCAAATGATCAATATCAGAACAAAAAGGAAACTGAGATAGTTAAACCTCTGGGCAGCATTGAGGAAATATCGGACAAGGGAAGTATGGATTTCAAAGAAAATCTAGAATAACACTCCTAGGGGAGATGGTAAATTATCTACAGATTTACCTCCTTGCTCCAGAAACAGGTCAGCAGTTTCACCTACTTGCTACAACATCAGAACAGTTGATCCACACTCAATTGACAAGAATCAGAAGGAGCGTGAAGAGGGAGAAGTTACGCCTATCAAAGTGGATGAGGATCTAAATTCTGGATTCACAAAGGTCATTTCAAAAAAGAAAAAGAGAATGAAAGGATTTGAAATGATCCCAGAATCACTTTACAGTGATAAGAAAAATAAAAAGGACAACTGGGATGCCTCAACATCCAGAACTACTAGGTCTTCTGCAAGAAGACTAGTAGACTTTGGAGGTAGTTCTAAAAGAGGAAGGCCCTCAAAAAAGGCTCTTATATCTAAGAGAACTGAGAGAGACATTGCAGATGGCATTCAAAGTCAATTGAACCATCAGGAAATCCCAACTCCCAATAATTCCAAATGAAGATTATTTCTTGGAACATCCGAGGTCTAAATGGAAACTCCAAGAAGATAATCATCAAGGAGTTATGGGATTCTAGTAGTCCTAGTATTTTGATATTGCAAGAAACTAAGATGAAAGCTAAGATCCTTGAAACTAATAAAAAGAGTTTCTGGGAAAATTATGAAATGGCACTGTAGACTCGCAGGGGGCCTCTGGAGGACTGGCTACTCTTTGGGATAAAAGGCATTGTACTGGTACGGTTCTTAATACTAGCACTAATCATCTTGCAATCAAATTTCTGGCTATTGAGAATAATGGTGAATGGATACTTTCTAACATATATGCCCCTAATACTGTGAGTGGGAGAAGAAAACTTTGGGCTGATCTTAAAACCTTTAGAAACCAATATAGTACAACTAACTGGCTTATAATGGGTGATTTTAACTCCCCTCTTAACCCAGGTGAAAAGTATGGAGGAATCTCCAACTTTTCTACAGGTATGGAGGATTTTGCTGATTTTATTGCTGAACATAATCTTTTAGATGTGGATCTCCATGGGAATAAATACACTTGGAATAATAGAAGGTTGGGAAAAGATCTTATCCAGGTGAGATTGGATAGGGCACTGATTTCAGCGAGCTGGATTCTCAGTCAAGACTTTCACCTCTCCTCCTTGCCCAGAGTTGGATCGGATCACAATCCGATTGCTTTAAATCTTCTCAATTGGACTAAACCCATCAGAAGCTCATTCAAATTTGAAAAGATGTGGATGGAGCATGACAACATCTACGACAAGATAAAAGAATGGTGGGGATGGAATGGTGAAGGCACTGCACAATTTAGATTGATCCAAAAGCTCAAGAATGTTAAAAAGCAAGTTAAAATCTGGAATAAAAGAGTTTTTGGCAATGTGTTTGATAATAAAAAGAAGTTAAAACAAAAGCTCCAGGATTTGGAAATTAAAATGGATACAATGGGGAGATCTGTTGAAGACCAAACTAATGAAAAGAATATTCTTTCTGAGTTGCATATGATTTGCAGCAGAGAAGAATCTTTATGGAGACTTAAATCTAGGGCTATCTGGCTTAAAGAGGGAGATAGAAACAAAAAGTTCTTTCATATGACCACGCTGAAGCACAGAGCTTGTAATAGGATCATGGAAGTGGCTAAAAGTAATGGAAATACTATAAAAGATCCCATTAGCATCAAGGAAGAAGCACTTGATTTCTATAAAAAACTTCTTGAGGAGAGGAATATCATCAATGTTGAGGCTATTTCTTTTATGTTGGAGGCTATTCCCCAAGGCAAAATTGAGGAACAGAGATTTAGAAATGTCACCAAAGCTGTCACGCTTGAAGAGCTGCAAAAGGCTGTATTTACTTTAGAAGGCGACAAGGCTCCAGGACCGGATGGTTTCTCCATTAATTTCTTTCAGAAATTTTGGGAAATTTGTTCGAGATGATCTTCTCAGAGCGGTGAATGAATTCTACAGAAATAGGAAATCTTTTGAAAGAGTTGAACAACACTCACATTGTGCTGGCCCCAAAAAAAATGGATGCTAAAGACTTCAAAGACTTCAGGCCCATCAGCCTTGTGAACGCTATCTACAGGATTTTCACCAAAATAATTGCTACAAGGCTCCAACTCATTATGAATGATTTAATCTCTAGGCAGCAGAGTGGGTTCATCAAAGGCAGGATTATTCAAGATGGAGTGATTATGGTTCATGAGACCATTCATTCTATGGAGAATAATAAAAAAGCAAATATGGCTCTTAAGCTTGATATGAATAAAGCCTTTGACAAGGTTTCTTGGGTTTTTCTTGACAAAGTCTTAACTAAATTTGGTTTTCCGGAAAAATTTAGAAAAATTATTAAGGCTTGTATCTCTACGGTCAGATTTTCAGTGGTGGTTAATGGTGAGCCTGTGGGTTTTTTCACTAGCAGCAGAGGGCTAAGGCAAGGGGACCCCATCTCCCCTACTCTTCATTCTTATGGCTGATAGCCTTAGTAGAACAATTGGTAAAGCAGTCAATGATGGTCTTTTGAAAGGATCAAAGCCCACTTCCATCAGCCAAGCTGTCTCCCATCAACAATTTGTGGATGATACTATCCTCCTTCTTTTGGCTTCAGTCATTGAAGCTAAGGCTACCAAGGCTATTCTGCAGCTCTACAAATCTGCTTCTGGGCAAGAGATCAATTATGATAAAAGCTCCATTTTCTTCTTCAACACTCCTAAAGAAAGACAACTTAAAATTGCTAAAATTCTGGGCTGTAAAATAAGCGCACTTCCAGCCACTTACTTGGGCCTTCCTCTCGGCACTAAAAAAGTCTCTAGCAAGGTGTGGGATGAGCTATTGGAGAGATTTCAAAAAAATGGCTGGTTGGAAAGGAGCCATTTTGTCTAGTGCTGGTAAGTGCCTGCTCATTAAAAGTACTCTCCAAAATCTGCCCATTTATATCATGTCACTCTTCAAGATCCCCTCTTCCTTCAGAGAAAAGATTGAGAGGATTCAGAAAAAATTCTTATGGTAGGGCATGGAAGAGAAGTTTAAATTTCACTTAGTTGCTTGGGATAAGGTTTGTACCTCGAAATCTATGGGAGGATTGGGTATAAAAGACATTGAGAAAATGAATGAGGCTCTCATTGCGAAAATGGGCTGGAGAATGCTTTCAGAGAAACAACCCTGGATTGATTTAATCAAAGCTAAATACCTAAATCAACAAACTATCTATTCTTTCCTACAAGATGAGCACCTCCCCTATGGTTCCATTTTTTGGAACAATCTAGTTAAGAGTAGAAATTTCATTAAGCAGGGCAGTAAATGGAAAGTGGGTGATGGTTGGGATATAAATTTCTGGGAGGATAACTGGTTTAATGGAAATCTTATGGATAGTTTTGGGATTGTTAAGGACAGTCTTGTAAACAAATATGGCATTAAAATCAAGGATTATATTGAGGGAAATGGCAATAGAAAGAAATGGAAAAAACTATCAGTGGAGCGAGATGATCTGGTACAAATTATTTCCTCCCTTCAAGTTCAGTTAGATCTTATTCCCTTAAGTCAACTGGATACTAAGGATGAGCTGGTCTGGCATAATTCCATTGATGGGGACTATTCTGTCAAAATTGGATATAACACTTTCTTCGACAGTAGTCAATCTGAGTTCAATTGGAATAGGATTTGGATGGCTGAATTAACTCCTAAAATAAATTTCTTCCTTTGGCTGGCTATCAGAGGCAAGATTCTTACCACTGAAAACCGATGAGAAGAGGTTTTATAATGCCTAATAGATGTCATCTTTGTAAAAAAGACTCTGAGGATATCAGTCATTTGTTTATCCATTGTGATTATGCTACCAGAATATGGAGTTTTTCCCTCTCTAAATTTGAAGCTCTATGGGTGGTGCCGAAGGATTTCAATCAGCTATGGACTCAATGGAACCCACCCTATAGGCATTGTGTTGTCAGAAGGATCTGGAAGCTGGTTATCCCTCATATTATTTGGAGGATATGGAAAGATAGAAATGATATTATTTTTAGAAATAAGAATCAGAACTATAAGCTCAGTATTGGTAAAATTTCTAATGATATCAAAGAGAATATAGCTAGATTTAAACCCCCCAAGAATAAGAGTTATCCAATAAATGAAGAGTATGTCTTATCCAACTGGCAGATTGGAGCTGTCAGTAGCCGTAGCAATCCCAGTAATAGTATTGATAGATCTTTGATTAAATGGCATCCTCCTGATTTTAACTGGTATAAGTTGAACTTTGATGGGGCCTCTAAGGGTAACCCTGGGATTGCGGTAGGGGGAGGAGTGATCCGGGATCATAAAGGTAACTGATTCTGTGTATGCTCGGAAAATGGGAATTCAAACCAATCATTTTGCTGAAGCATTATCTGCTTTATGGGGCCTGAGAATTTCCCAGAATCATAATATCCAAAACCTCATTCTTGAAGGGGACTCCTTGAATATCATTAATCACCTTAATCAGTGCTCACCTCCAAGTTGGAACATCAAGGATTTTATCTCAGAGTCCATAAGTATCTGCCAAACATTCACCAACATCGGATCATGCATACTTACCGAGAGGGTAATAAGCTGGCAGATGCATTGGCAAATTATGGCATTAATGTTAACCACATTGTTTGGGATAATAATAGCATTCCTAAACAACTTCAAAGCAACATTCAAGCGGATATCTATAAACATGCAAATTCATGATTTGGGATATGATCATTGGGAGTGGATTAGTACTAATAAAGCTCCCACACGTGCTAACTTTAAAACTAATCTTATACATTTCTTGTCGAACAATCAAGTTTGTATGAAGAATGATGGAAAGTTCAAATGGATTTATATTGAAAGGAAAGTCGCGCATGCGGGAAGCATTGTGCTTTATGCAATCTGGCCGCAAGTCTCTACGGATCCCCAAGACAGAAATAATGTTAATGATGATAGGGAGCGGGCTAGCAAAAGGGCCGTAGTTCCCACATGTAAACTTCCGCAGGTTCAAATCAGCAGTCACACGGCTATTTGTGGGAAAAGAAACGGCTATTCTCATCAGCATTTTCACTGCGTGAAAATAATAGCAAAAGGCGGATTGGTATTAGCACTCTTGAGGTTTGCAAACAGTTAAGCATGGTGACAATGGGGGGCCCTCCTTGCTAGATCGAGCCCAGCGCGGATCCAGATTGGAGGGATAATGTGGAGCTTTGGAATATTCTAAGCCAGGGAGGCATCACCAACTTTATGGAGAAGGTTCAGGGCCATGATCAAAGTATTTCAGTGCATTTTGCAAAAGATTGGAAGGATCGCACTGTTGAGTATGGGGGGCAGAAGATTGCGATCAATGAGGAGCTGATAGCTGAAGTGACTGGCCTTGGCATGGATGGATACCATTTTTTTAATAAAAGGGTTGACAGAGAAGCTGAGGAGAGGATATTTGTTGAAGGAATGGAGAAGTTGATCTTTGTCACGGTGGGCCTACTTGTCAATTCGATCCCCTCGCCCTATGATGAGGTTACCCGAATGATGGTGCATTTCATTTCTTTGGAAGGGAGGTTCGTCACTGTTCCTGCTAAACATCTTATCTTCCTCAATCACTTCCATAGGAATCACATGGTATGTTTCCCCCATTATCTACTTAGCTCTCTTGAGTGCTCCATTTTGGAGTTTCAAAAGCATGCTCGTGTTGTTCCTTTGCACCAGGGGCTAATTTTCTTGCTGCATAAATTATGTCTTCTTCGGTCTCCTAGCCTCCCTTCCTCCCCTGGCTCTGTTCCCCCTGCTCGTTTCTACGGCGCCGCAGCCCCATCTCTCCACATTCTATCCCCGCCACTGCTATTGTCACCCCTCTCCCGGCCTTCCCGGCTCCATCTCCCATTCCCCCCACCTCTACCCCCACCCCCTTTGCTTCCACTTCGGCCAGACCGGTTACCAGGTCCTCTAGAAGACTGAATCTTGATACCCCTGCTGTGGGGAAGGGTCCTCAGGAGATTGAAACTGCCCATAACCTCCTTCATATTAGCAGTGCTAGTTCTCAGGAAGCACATATGGAGAGCTCCACAAAAAGGCTAGAGGCCTTAGAAGCTGATTTGAAGCTGTTGAGGGAAGAGGTTAATAACATGGCAAAACAAAAAGGTAAGAGGAAGAAGGAGGAGGAGGTGGCTATGGATAATAGCCAGCTTGAAGATATTTACAAGAAGTTGAACTCCTTAGACTCCCGTTTAGGGAAGGCCAAGACTCGCCATGATTATAACATGGCCATTTTTACGGCTATTGAGGAGTTCATTGAGCAACATGTCCGAAGTGTCTCCAATCTCAGCGGGGTTCTGGATACCCTTTGGGGCACTGATAAGGAAAGAAAAAAGACCATTGCTCAGCTGGATGTTACTGACTCTGCCCACATGACAACCTTGGGGATGTTCAAATCTTGGTAGACTATCAAATCCAGCATCGACAAAGCCACCAAGAAGTAATTGGGGGTGCTTTTGCTACACTTATGTGTAATTATTGTTGTTTTTTTTGTCGTTTCTTTGCTTTTTCATTCAGCGCTCTGCTTTTGATTTTGTAGTGGTAGTTGCTCTTTGGCTACTTTGGGCTTCTTTGTCCCATCTGGATTTTGATCCTTATTGTTCGTGTTCTTTCCTATTCGGCTTATAGGCCCTCTTTTGTTCTCAAGGGTATAGTCCCTTTCAAAAACTATTTGCCAATAAAAAAAAAAGAATAACATATGATTTGTAAGGTTCTAAAAAATAATTCACTCTATTAAAAAACCAAGGATTCAATCATTAAAAATGGAAAACAAACAAGTGTTTTTATAGTGATAAAACTACTAGATACAACATGGTGGCATTTACGTTCATGACATGACAATTTAGAATGTGTCATGGTGGTTTTGTTTTTATCATGAAATTTTCATTTTTGGCATGAATTTGATGCATGCATCATGGAAATTGTGCATATGATATGGCCTTTTTGTCTCTGAGGCCCAAGGAGGCTCCTCCCATTTTAACCAAGAAAACAAAGGGTAGAAAAGTGTATTTCCATTTTGCTTTAGATATAAAGGTCATTTAGTGTGTAAACGCACATGTCCAACATTGCTATATTATAAAAGGTGTAAAATCAATTGTAAGATGCATGTACGGTACAAGTTAACAAGTTCTAGTAGGATTTTTTTGGTGTAAATTCATAGATTAAGTGTAGCAATAGGGTGATTATTGTATATTCTGTAATACTATAGCTAATTGTAAACTACTTCTACTTGGGTTTTCCCACATTAGGCTTTTTAAGTTAAAATTTATTGTGTCAAATGTCTTATGGTTTAAAACTCTTTGTTATTCAATATTTATTTATGCAACTATTATATATTTCATTCACAAAACTTACGAACATGAATTCCAACACTACTTGGGTTTTAAACTCAACCCCAATTTGTTGTTTAATTAAAATAGGATATTTAATGCATATATGAATTTCTTAAAAACATTGCAACATGAAAGATTACATATTATTTTGGTATAAGAGAAATTTAATGTTAAAGTATTATGGATATTTATTTATGTTAGTTTGTATGACATTAAAAAAATCTTAAAAAGAAGAATCACAACCTACAAATTATATATTACAATAAAAAGGTAGTAAAGGGGTGAGGAATATGGCCAACAAAGGAGAATGAAACATTGGAAGGATATTTTCCTCATTGAATGAAAACTTTGAGTTTATGATGAAGACTCGATAACACATTATATCAAAAACAACCTATGAATTAAAAATTACAACAAAAAGGTTGAAAGAGGCAAGGAATTTGGCCAAAGGGGGAGATTAATACATTAGAAGAATATTTTTCTCATTGGTTGAAAAATTGAAGTTCATGATGACAACACAATAAAGCCATATGCAAAAAAAGTTGTTTGTTAAGAGTTAGGTGTCCATGGATAAGGTGGCGCATTCACTTACTAATAAAATTAGGGTGGAAGGATATCAACCCCTAATAACACGAAGAAGGAATTTCAGAAGCATCGTATAGTTGTGAGGAGGAGAGTTACATAAACTCTCATTATTATGGTTCATGTGTGATATGTGAGGCTTTATATTGGCTCCTTTTAGACTCAAACAATATATAATGTAATCTTTGAAATAAAGTGTGTATCAATGACCTAACAATGGATGGGAACACAAGTTAGTCCACTATGGTGAAATTGGGTTGACAATGAAGGAAGTTATCTCCTCGAACACAAAATTTAACCAAGATACACATAAAATCCACCCAACCCACTACACTCTCGGTAGTATTTGTGGTAAGCTAGGCTATCGGTTATAATTTATTAATTCTTCTTCAAGTAATGACACCCAACCTTTGATATGGAATCTCTTTAGTGTGATTAAGTAGATGCATGTGGTTTGGAGTTGTGATGAGGAGAGTTAGGAAATTGTCATTGTGGTGGCATGTATGTGATATGTGAGGGTTTATATTAACTCCTTTAAATATAGACAAAACACAACACAACATATAAAGTAAAGTGTGTATGAATGACCTCGAAATGCACAAAATCATTACTTGGTCCACTTGATGTAATTTTGGGTACAATGAATGATTTTCTTTTGATACAAAAACGTTATAACCTAAACTACAAGGAGGAATCACAAAGCCAAACCGTTCTAGTAAGTCTCTATGATAAGGTTAGGGCCTTGGGTGTATTTTATCCATTTTTTTCAAGTATTGACAATGAATATTTGATGGTTAGTAAAGGCTAACTGGACGAAAGTGAGAGTTGATTTCTTCATGTATTGACACTCAAGCTTTGATTAACAATGAATAAGGTTACTAAAAGCCATGTTCACATAAGGAAAGCGATGAATGAAAAATCAAACTTTCTAAATTGCAAATGAAGTAACAATGTATAATTATATATATTGTTTACCAGTCTAAATTGAAAAAACATTAACTTCACAATTCTACTAAAGTGAGTTGTTTTTAAAGATACTTGAACAACCTAATCAGTAAAATTAGAAATTAACTATGAAAAACTTGAAGATTGTAATATACAATTAAGATAACAATATGCAACATACAACTAAGATATACAATATACCTAAACATGTAATGGTACACTCCATGTAATGTGAGTGGGCATATAAAATGTGACTAGATGCTAAATATGTTTACACGCCGAGATTTTGTTTAATATTTGCACGATGTCAATTAGAACTATTAAATGCTAAAATATTGATTATTTAAAATGCCGTTAGTTTCCATTTGCGAGAAAAAGACGCCAAGTTTTCATGTATAAGTCACGGATTCGACGTAACAAAATCCCGATTCTTGTTAAAGTTTTGTTTTGAAAAGTATTTACAATTTCATAATCGACAACAATGGGGTGGTGGCGCAGTTGGCTAGCGCGTAGGTCTCATAGCAATATAGAGTAATCCTGAGGTCGAGAGTTCGAGCCTCTCTCACCCCATCATTTTTAGTTTTTATTTTCCTTAAATCTTGAGTGCTTGCAGATTTTTCGAAATTGCCTATATAACACACCTCTTTTTAGTTTTCTTTTTACCTTAATCTTGAGTGCTTGCAGGTTTTCTGAAATTGTAACACACATCGATTAGGTTTATCTGAGATGCAATTAAAACTTTATTTTCAGTGTATATATATAATTAGGGGCAAAAAAACTCATTTTCAATCTTGATAGTCCATGTGTGTTTTGATGTTTGTGGGGTTGTTTATTCTTTTATTTATTTTTAATTGAAAAACTTGTTATTAATAAAAAGGTTAAATACAGTGTTAATCATACAAAAAAAAGGTGGTATGGAAGTATACCATAGAATGCTACATCAAATCAACTTCGAGATATACCAAGTGCGTGGACCAGGTTAGTCACACAAATAGCATATCAATAGAGATTGTTCAATTAAAAATGAGCAATAAACGAAGAGCACAAAGAAATTATGTAACAACTACAAACATGGTGGGTGGAGGAGGTGGTGGAGGATTGTTTGTTTGACGGACCCACCGGGAACACTAGAAGGCCCCCGATGCGGGACACCTTCCTAGCCATCTTGAGCCTCATCCTTGTCCTTTTGCCTTGGGGAGATAACTAGAGCAAGGTGAGGAAATTTTTCAAAAGGGGTGGTGCCCCAACCTCTCTCGCCAAAATCGTTGCTTCCACCATCGCCACCGAGAGACCATCCCATCTGCTACGACCACCAACACCATGAGCACTATCACCAACCCAGGCCACCACCAAAATAGTCGAAACTCTGCCTCCTATCACGCTCGTGAAAGGGTGGTTGGGACTCGAGATCAAAACTCTAGCATTCGCTCTAAGAGTGATGATGTAGAAGACTTTGGCCACGACTTGAGGAGGAGAACAAATTCATGAGCAATCTGGTGTTTTCGGTTGACCATGTGGGGTGCATTGCCCCAATGGTCGATGAGCATCTGTAAATGCTCCACCTCCAAGCAAACTTCCTCCACTTGGACCTAGATCCTGGAGTAATCCATTCAAAATTATGTCAACTTTAGTAGAAATGGAAAAAAATCTATAGATATGCATAAATTAAAAATAACACAATTTGTATCTTTCCAAATTTGAAAAATAATACCAGCTTTGAACAATTGTCAAATATGGTTATATTTTGTAGGAAGTGTGGTTAGAGTCCCTAAGTAGAACCATTTTCTAGGTAAAATGCTATGGAAGAAAGGATTGAAAATGTAGACATCTAAAATGTCAACATAATTAATTCTGATTAATTTGTCCCACAAATATCCTAACATCATCACTATCTAAATCCCTATAATAATTAATCACAAGATTAATTATTATTAATCCCTTTTATCACATATACCCTTTATTCTAATTATTTTCATCATTTATCTAATATCCCATCTTACCATTAATCCTTTTAAATCATGATTATATCCTATTATCCTCCTTATTAACATTTTCTAGGAATATGATATTCCTACACCTACCTACACACCTACTCTACACCTACCATACACCTAGTCTTTCCATGAAAACACATCCCTAATCTAATCCTAAACTAATCATATCCTCCACCTCTAAATCTAGAGGCTTCTATTTCTAGAAGCCTCTCTAAACTTCTCCTTCCATTGAATTTTAAATTCAATGGAAGTTTCTTCCCTCCATGGAATTTTGAATTCTCCATTCTAGAATCCTCCAATCCTCTCCTCAATTTCTAACCATTGATCCTCATCCTACTTGGATGGATCTTCACCCTCCATTTCTCTCCCAGAAGCTATAAATTGACCTCTCCTCCTCCATGAGTGACAACACATAAAATCCATAACAAATCTCTGCCATTTTATTTCATCAATCATCCACAATATTCAATCCATCTCCAATCCAATCTATCAATCCATCATCCTTCATCAAGCAATCTAAGGCAATCAAGGGGAGGTGATGCCCACGTGACTCCACAAAATATGTAGCAACTAACACCAATCTAACACAACAAAGGAGGATCATTGCATCTTCTTGGTAAGTGCAGATATTGGTAATCTCCCTCTTTCTATCTATTGCTCAATCGAGGTATTGTTGGAAGGATTAGAATATGTGAACATTTTTTGTTTTATCGTATTCACAACTAATCTTTTCTAAAACTACATTTCGCACCCACCGTGGGGTTTACCTCCATTTTTCATCATTTCTAATCTTATTTTATCCCTAGAATAGGTTGTTAAAGTTTCAAGAATTTTCATTGCCGTTTACACCTTCAAATTTCAAAATTTCAAGCTCAAATTATGTTCCCAACACGAAACAACGCCTATGACCTGTGTTTTGGCGCCTATGTTGCATAAAATGGCACCTTTTCCTTATTTTGGCATCTATGCCATACTTTGGCACATATAATGCATACTTCAAGCGCCTTTTCTTTAGCCTTTGAATCTCTATGATTGCATTTTTGCCGTTTCTTCATTTGTTTCAAGCTTTTGTCATACATCAGTGCCTTTGTGACCTACTTTGGCACCTTTGCCTGTATTGGCGCCTATGACTTGATAATCAACGCCTTTGCTAAATAACATTTTTGCTTACAACTAATAGTCTAACTTTGTTTTCAAGTGTTTTGGTGACTTTTTGCAGGTTCTAACATTCTGTTTTCACAAGATTATTGCAGAGACAAGGGGAGATTCCGTCCATTTTGATATTTATCTTGTTCCATCTAACCTTTTTGTAATTTTAGGATTGAAAACTACTAATAATTTTGTTTTGCAGCCCAATCGGGAGGGCCTCCTCTTAAAGACCCAATCATCAAACTACCAATCTTTATCATTTCATTTTATCATCTAGCATTTTTGTTCTTGCATTATCTTTCTCGCATGTTTTTCTTTGATGTTTGTTCATCTAGAAGACAAAACGTGTGGCTCTCCTTTCGCGTCCTAGAACAATATTGAGGATAAAAAATGGATAGCCTTCCCATTTTTCTTTTGTAGGGGAAATGTGACATGGAAGTGACATCCACACACTTGTCATAGTCTTAGGGGTCTCGTGATCATGGGCTTCATCTCCATGCACGTAGACACACCCCGTGTTCCGACGGGGTATATAAATTCTTGGAGAGATGTTGTTATTGGCTAAGCACTTGCTTGTTTTAAGAGTGCGTGAAGTGAGGGGCTTCCACATCCCAATACCCAGGCCTTAGACAACATCCTTGCAACACAGACTTGGGCCCCATGTATAGTGCAGGGTATATTGGGGACTCCCCTAGTGAGCTCATATATCCTAGTTTAGGAAACCTTTTGGCCACATATCAAACTATAGTGCAAGGAGGCCACACTCCCCAAGATCACTCATTAGCCGACCCCACATTGACACATAGGTGGAGAGCCATTTTTGGTACCATTGTCGGTGTGTGGTATTGAAAGCGGGCTATAGTTTGATTATAATCCCACTTGACTAGTTAGGGTGTGTGTTGCATGTTTGTTGCTTGCTTGTGAACACCCTTAACCATCATATCACCTTAAAATTTTAATCAATCAAACATCATCATAATCAACCATCCTTAATCAAACAATCCCAATCCAAATTCCATCACCATCCTTAATCAACCAACCTAATCCAAATCTAATCCCCGCACATCTTATAAACCATGGCCTTTGATCCTCAATCCCCATCCTCTCCAAACCAACATCCAAACCCCTACCTCTTTTCTAAATCCATCAACCAAGCTATCCCATCATCCCCCACCCATCAAATTCAACCATCTCACTTTGATCATGAAATCCCACACACTATCTAACACCTTAATAAACAAATATCAAATCTCGCATCCTACCTCAACTAATCCCATTCTCGTTATCCAAGTCAACCATCCCATGTTGATCATAACATCCTAAAAACCATCCAACAACTCAATCAACAAATATCCAATCTTAAATCATGTATCAACCAATCACCTCCTAAACCATCATCTCCCAACCAATCCCATCCACAATTTCCCCTTCCTAAGATCCCTACCCCTCACCCCATTTAATTTATCTTTGAGAACCTAAATCATCTCAATCCACACCCCAACCTAATCAACATAAACCACTATCCCCACAAGCCAATTACATCGACTTTGACAACCTCACTAAATTTGACCTAGACCAAGAGGACCTCCTTTATGTCCTTGCTAATCTAGTCACCAATCCCAAGCCCACACAACCATCCCAAATTCCAACCTCCAAATACCCTATCAATCATCATGACCTACACCTTCCTCCCATCAAAACCCATGCGGATAATCCAACACCATCCAAAATATCCACTCCTAAATCCAATCATTGTAAAACCTACAATCGAGTCCCATTCACATATCCACAACAATCCTAACAAATTAACCCAAAATTATTATCCCCCACATCTCATCTTAGTCCTCCATCCTCTTCATCTTCATCTTCATCATCCCAATATGATCCTACAGAATTTCTCCTAGATAGTCCCACATCCCCTAATCCACCATCAAATTCAGCCTCTAAGCCTATTTCATCCCCTCCATCACCTAATCCCAATCTGTCAAAACTATCTCATCCACCATGACTCCTAAGTCACCCTCATCCCCTTCTACCCCCAATCCTAAACCATATAATGTGGCTCTATGCCACCCTCATCCTCTTCATCCACATCTAATCCTATCTTACCTCCTTCATCACCTAAACCTAACACTATCCTATCCTCTAATCCTATTTCATATCCACCATCCCCCAATCCTAAAACATCTAACATCACTCCTTAGGAACCCAATCCTAAACCCAACAAATCCAATCCTAGTCCTCTCCCCACCCCATATCCTACTAAATCTAATGAGGCTCCTATGCCACCTCCATCTACTTCATCCCCTAAATTGACCAAATATAATGTGGTTCCTACATCACACCCATCTCCCAATTCTCCTTCATACCCAACATCACCCAAATCTAATGTGACCTCCATATCATACCCATCCCCTTCGTCTAAATCTACCCCATACCCTTCATCTACATATGCTAATCCTAAAAATCCAATCCTAAGCCAAAACCATCTATCTCAAAACCACATACTCCAACTAATCCAAAATCAACAGATCTACTTGGCCTCCAAGCCCAAACCATCCACTTCGTCCCCTAATCCTAATCCACCCCTTCATCTTCTCGAGCCATAACAATCTAATCCAACTCATAAATCCAAATCAACCAAAACATCTCATAATCCTCCCAATCCTACACCTTTACTTCCTACACCCCAAAACCATTTAACCCAAACCACTTCATTTCTTTAGGAGAATCCTTGACCACCATCTTCCATCGTCTAAAAACCTTCAACACGATCATTCATCCCCCAATCAAATCACATGATCAAAACCTTACCAAAACATCTTGGTATCGGTAACACTATTATTGTCACTTTCATCACACCCATGGACATTCAACCAATCTTTGCATGAAATTTAGGTCTTATGTCCAAAACCTCATTAACCAAGGGCTTCTTGTCCTTATACCCCTTTATCCACCACCTTTCCATCCCACTCCTTTCCATAATCATTGTCCACCATCCAAATCCCACTAAACATCCAAACATCGGTAGCCATCCAAATCTCATCGTACATCCAAACATCGCTCACCAACCAAAAACTAAAACAAATCTCACCTCCCATCCTTTGTGAAGGCCAACCTCATAGTGGATGATGAAACTATAACCCCAGTCTCATGATGACCACATGAATTCATCTCCCCATCCAATTAATATCCTATAAGCCAAAAAGAGGTTCGCTAATATGAAACATCTAGGTAAAGGCTTAAGCATCCATGAACAAGGCATTCACAAACCCATCTCCACTCATCAAAAAATACATGTCGTTTAGGATTAGGATATAAACCTAACACTAACAACATCCCTCCCACTACTCCATCACAACCCATTTCTACCACTCCTCTTGTTGATCCTACCATGCCAACCACTCAATCCAATCAAAAATCATTTAATCCCCTACAAATACCAAACACCTAAAAATGGATTGAGCACATAATTCGTCGCTTGTGTATGGATATTATTTCTTTCCCACCCACCCTCCTTCCATCCAACATCCAAATAACTTTACATGTAATCCATTCTTATCATCACATCCATTCATATCCTCTTCTAATCCATTCATTTGAACACTTGATCAACTTGCTCACACATGTTGTAAGACAATAATACCTACTACAACCATGTGACCTTGGTCTATAATTACCTCCAACATTCAAGAAAAATTATCCTCTCGGGGATCCACACACTTTAACACACTTAATCAACTTTTGGTGAAGACCCTTTGGCATGTATTTTGACAATCTAACAAATGTCATCTCCATACTCATTTCCATCCCCCCATCAAACCACTAGTGATTCTTAATCCCTTAAAAGTTATCAAGGGAATGGAACCTCATTATGCAAAAAAAATCCAAATATCAAAAAATAAAAAATCATATCAAATTTAAAAATTAAATAAAATCCACCTCAAGACTCTCTCTAGGGGTGTTTCCAACATCTCTACTGGGGCTATGGATGCTTGGTAGTAGAGAAATGTTGTGACAAGAATAAGATGCATCTCCGTTGCACTATGGACGCCCGGATGGCAGCGAATCAATGCACGGCTTAGCCTTCTGTTCACCCTCCATCCACCTATTTGACTTAATCAATCCCTATACATTGGCTAGTTTGTCTTCACATACTACCCATTAAGTCTTCACTTCAAGCGGTAATTAACCATCACAATCACACACACTTTGATCTCACAGAGACATAAGGCTTGCATGTTGCCAAGTATTATTTAGACCTTAGAAACAATTCTATTTTATTCCAACTCTTTCCTTACAACATGTGCCATTAGGATCATCTTTTGTTCATCACTAATGTCATTTTCCTTCCATCCATCACATCCACATCATTTTTCCCTTAGATCAAACATATGGGCAGATGATGATCTTTTCCTTTTCATCCAATCCTCCTCATGTCCCTTTTAAAATGTCATCATCATGACTAGGGGTAGCCTTACTACCATCTGTTGGGGGCATCATCCATTTTAGATACCCATCACTTCCCATCCTACCCTACACCTAGGGGAAAATCGAAACTATCCATCCATCCACATAGGAAAACCTACTTTACACTTGGGGGCACCGTACGCCGGAAAAGCGGCAGGCTAGCGTGAGAATCTACAAGTAACTCTTCCGCGTGCACTGACCTCTCGAGGTCATGCGAGACACAGTGGTGGGGGTAGAATATGCGTGGGATGCAGACAAGCTAGTTAGGCAGTCTAATGTCTTCGACACGCACTAGTGGAATTTGTGAATCTAAGGCAAAGAAGGCCCTTCTAACTTGGACTGGTGTGATAGATCAATCGGCAAGGATGACGCTCAAGGCTCCAATCAATATCGAGCTCTGGCGTGATTCGATCTATGGGTTGTGGAATACGTGGAAAATGACCTGGGATAGTTTCGTGTATGTCTCCTGATAAGGTCATATAGTGGATGATGAATATAATTGACTCTACGGACGATTCTCTGGCCTAGTCCAGAATTCTCTAGCTTCGTTAGCCGCTATATCTAATAAGGACAATTGTTCGATGATGATGGGTGGAAGTGGAGTGGACTGAAATACTAGTGTGCGTAGGCCAGTGTCTATATCTGATTGACTTGTGGACTCGTTGGGCTGTGGGATCTGTGGATCGCAACCATAGACTCTTGGTTGTTGCGGTCCTGTTATGGTCATGCGCGAAATCAAGTTCTAATCCCTAGTATCCAGTAATCATATGCTTTCTCAGCTTCTATGTTTAGAACCAACAATTGCGTGATCTTCTCAGAATATCTCACAGGCATTCGTGCAACCTGGATCCTTAGACTGGTATCTATATCTGTGAGAGTATCTCCTGCACCTGGCTGTGGGACCAAAGGATCACAACCAAAGGTTTGTTCTCTTTCGAACCCTTCTACAGTCATGTGAGTGTTTACCTAGGGAAATCTGTAATTTGGTTGGTTTGACCAAAACGTGTGTGCTTGGTCGTCCTCTATGTTTAACCCTCTCAACTGAGAACTGATCAGTTGTAAATCTATTGTTGTTCGGAATACTTGTATTCTGAGATTTTGGTCTATGTCAACTATTGCTGTAACGAGATTTGGTTGAGGTACGATTGGCTCAAATATATATTCCCTGGGCTCCTGAGGTCCCGTGATTGTCATACGAAACAAAATGTAAATCTAACTGTAACGAAGCAAATTCTAACTACGTGAAATAAATCTAACATATATAACTTTTATTCTTCTAAGAAATCTTTTAATAATTTTAAGGAAAGAAAACTATTTTAAACGTATCTAGGAATAATAAACAATATTTTAAAACAGACAAGATAACCGAGTATAGTTATTTGCCATGTGATTTGTAGAATTATTCTAAATAGCTCATAATCTAATCTATTGCAAGATTCTCGATCCTACCTCGAAGTGAGGAGTGAATCATAGTTTCTCGAAACTATCAATCCTCACAGCCTTCCCGGCAATATCGAGAATAGAATTCACCGAAATGAAGCAATTATCTACTCTATTTGATATGATTCTAACTAGAACTTTGAAAGTTAAAACCGGATTCCAGTAATGCAATGGCAAATCCGATGGTGTGTGTGATCTTGTCCCTCGCATGATCTCCTCGTTCTTTCGTGTTCACGTGGATCCAGAAAAGCGTGTAATGCTAGCACCGATGAGAGTAGATTTTAGGACAAGGACAGCTCAGAATGCAGACCGAAAATGTGAGTAGGAGAGGGACAGCGCAAGAGTACAGAGCTTGGCTTATGCGATTCCTAGCGGGATTTTACTGCGAGTCATGCAACATGAAGCGACCAGAACCTATAACTATCTTATTCAAAGAGCAAAACCTGCAACTTTAATGGCTTCCTAGGCTATTCTCGTTCCAATGGATTGGATAAAATAACAACACTGTTTGCACAAGCTGGATATGTGGCTTACCAACAGCTGAATAAAGCTAACCAAGCATATAATGGACTGAACTAAGAACTCTAAGCAACAATAAAATTAAATCTAGCAAAGAGAAATTTAGAGGCAAGCTTCAAGGCCGATTGGATGAAATGACAGCACTGCCTGCACAAGATGGGTATGTGGCTTACCAACAGCTGAGCAATCTAACTAAAGATGCAAGTGAATTCAAGCTATGGCTTCTAAACAAGATAACAAGCTAAAATACTAAAATGAGGAGAGAAAAGATCAGTCTTCCAAATCCAGCCAAACTTCAGACTATTTGCTTGTGCACAAACCATGCATTTATAGGAATTCAATCACCCAAAAATCAAAACCAAATGGAACTCCTAAACAATAAACAAAGGAAAAACACTATTCCAAGGGACCAAAAACATAAATGCATGCCCAAGTCGGCAAAGAAAGATGGTGAATCATGATATTTCACGCGAGTCGCGCCAAAAGAACGTTCTAGAAAAACGTGCATGGACCGCCGCCAAGGCTGGTTATGGGACCGCCCGGCAAGGTGGCGGTTTCATCATCAAGATCAAGAGGCCAAGGAAAGAAGGAAAAAGGGGAAAACAAAGGGCGCGGGGGCTAAGTGGGCATGCGGGATGTTAACGCATACTCCGAGGGCTTTTCCGGATCCCGAACACCTTGCGAGGAGACCTGTATCATCATTGGGGAACTTATTACGTTGTTCGCAGTACAGTACCTTACAATTTTGGGTACGTACATATTGCCCCCTCGGAGAAGCATTTTAGCCATGAAGAGGCATAAAACGGTGGGTCCGAGTATGGCAGTCCCGAAATGGGGAGTTAGAAGCTATACCTTACTCGTCCGTGTGTTGAAACGACGCCATCCGAAATTCCCGCTATCTGCAAAATGAAAAGAGAACTCAAGTGCAGATAGATACAAAACTTGGAAAATAAACGCTAAATTAATAGGGAATGAGAATGTACCATTCGTGTGGGGATAGGAACTTACCTCCATCAGCGCTCCAAACCTGCGAAAAAGTCTTTTAAAACGAAATAGGGTGCTATATATATGAAAGTGGGCCCATTTTCCTATTCATTTGCGCGCGTTGATTTGATTGATTTTGAGCTCTGGGACCCACGGTGACGGTTTCGTGCGTGAGTAGAGTCAAAACGTCCGCAGCGAGATCGTGATCATGCCTCCACGTGCGGAACACCACCCTGCTAGATCACAGGTTGGTTTTCTTCAATTTTGCGTTTTTCCCCCTTTAAATTTGAAATGTTAAATTTGTCGTAATGGGGGGGTTATTTTTGAAAATGTTAGGTTCAAAAGGTCCACCTAGGGGGGGCGCCTACTGGGTAGGCTCCATTTTTAGTTTAAATGGTCTTTTTTTACTCATTTTGGGCTTTTTGGGGTTAGCAACCCGCGCGGGTTTTCGGACATGACCGCCGCCCGGCCGGCGGCGGTTACATGACCGCGCGCCCTATTCGGGTGGCGGTGCACGACCGCCGCCCTTAAGGCGGCGGTTACAAAACCGCCTCCCTGCTCAGGGCGGCGGTTCTGACCAGAATGCAAAAGAACTTAATTTTTGAGATTGCACTTGTATTTTCCTGCATTTCTATACGTTTTTATGACCTTCTTGGTATTGTTCAGATACTAACTTGCTCTGTTTTGTGTGTTTTTGGGTGTATGCAGGCGAGGGAGGAATACATCAGATGGAGCCGAGAGAGAGAGTGTGACTGGCTGTCAGGGGTACTGGATGCCCTCTCACCAGACGAGGAGGACACACTACAGAGGGCCGGTATACTGCGCATATCGCGCGTTCCACATGTCACACCATCTAGTCACATCCTTTGTGACTTATTTTCATATTGGGACGCAGATCGGAACACTTTCCGATCGCTGTGGGTCCCATGGTGAGTGGACTATCACGCTGGAGGATGTCTACCGTATTTTGGGGGTCCCGATCATCGGGAGGAGACTCACATTAGAGACGGCAGGCTCACGGGCACAGATTGCACAGTGGGCAGGTTACATGGGAGATGCAGCTATCTCCACGGGGTCGAAGAAGGGAGTGAGAGTTCGATCCATCCCTTCTTTGCCTATCCCCATATTTCGACAAGCCATCATGGGGATCCTTGCCTCGAGATTGATCGGGGACAAGGGAGGGGACACTTTGTTATACTGTTGGGCCCCCATCATCGCACTGATAGAGGGGCATGGCCGGATATACACCTTGGGTGCAGACATTCTGGGGACCACCTACCATGATTTATATAGGGTGGTCCGTTTGACAGGACAATCATTGAGCCACCCAACTCTAGTCATGAGTTGGGTGTATGAGCATTTTATTCCCTATGGCAGAGGCGTAGAGGTGGCAGATCCTGGGGCTGTGAGGGCAGCCAGATGGTCAGATATGTCGGTGCTTAGAGCACCTCACCAGCCAGTTGCCTCCCTTACCACAGCAGATATGGAGGCGACACGTGCACCGCTTATGGCCGGCATATGGGGAGAGGAGACTCTTACCTTGATCTCATGCTCCACCACAGGGCAGCTCATCGACCGCGTGGGACGGGTGGAGGTACACCCTTTTGGCAGAGTTCCTCAGCAGTTCGGCCTACCGTATTTGGGCATGCTTCCCCGGTGGCGCCGGTTACGTGATCATCCGCGAGGCTAGAGGGGGCCCAGAGGCCGAGGTTGGATAGTGGTCACTCTGGCACTCCCATGCAGCTAGGAGGATAGTTTGGGCGAGAGGAGAGCCGGCACACCTCTGCACCTTTGCTTCAGATTCTTTGTGGGTCCCGCTCACAGCGATGATGACCCTATAGACATTGACTCCGATTCTGAGGAGCTTACAGAGGGAGGGTCGGAGGAGCAGACTGATGATAGCGATCCTGAGTGGCATGACACTCAGGATATTATGCAGGCGGAGAGGGCCGAGGAGAGCGCAGAGAGGGACACTCTAGTCTCAGAGGAGCCACTCTCTCAGGGCCATGGTGGAGAGGACGAGTCAGTTGTGGGGCGACATGTTGCCCCTGCTACAGGAGCAGCCCTCTCGGCGGCAGGCATCCGCGGCGGGTGCTGGTCCCAGCGATCCATCTTGGAGGCCCGGTGATCCGAGTAAGTTATCCTTTCTTCCTTTCAATGTTTGTTTAATTTAGGATTTGTTATCTCTCCTTGTGTTTGTATCTTGTATATTTCAGCCTCTTGCTTGGTTTCTAATTCGTTTTCTCCTTTGTTTGCAGAGACTGTCGACGAGTGGTGGGATCTGATCCGCAGGGTATGCACTGATTCCCTGATGATCCCCATGGATAGGACCCGTGCGGAGCTATCCATAGATGCCGGGAGCCCTCAGCAGCCGGTAGGCATACCGATGTCTTCGCTCCCGTTTGGCACGTGGCCAAGATGGTGTCGACCCTACGTACAGAGTTGGCGGGTTATAGGACAGCTGAGCGCCTTATGAGGAGCCACTCTCGTGGTGAGACCGCGGCTGCTCCTCGGGACCCTGAGCCCTCCATTCATTCAGAGCGTCGGCGTAGCCGGAGTCCTAGGCGAGGGCGCGCACCTTCGGAGGGGTCGCGTAGGGGTTGAGAGACCACTTGGCTCCTATGTATTTTGTACTATAGATTTTTTTTTTTGTATATTACGGGCTCTTTGAGCATTTTGACCATGCCTAGTGCATGATGGCATTGTATATAAACATTGATTATTTATATATATGCATTCATTTTTGGATCAAAAGCTTGTCACCCATGTTTTCCCTTTTTGTTTCCAGCTTCCTCGTGTATATTACGATGTATGGTTTATATGCCTTCTAGAATGTATGTAATGGAAAACAAATGATGCAAATGTTTGCTTTCTTTTTGTGTTTCATGATGCTGATACATGATATTGTAGATATATTGTGATCTTGAATCTTAGCTTCTGTGAGCAATTTGGATACCTCATGTTTGTTTTGGCAAAGTGATGAAAATAACCAGTATGATGAACAGATTAACTTGCCCCACTCCTAACTCCACGCAACTAGTAAGATGCGAGGGCTTATCACCAAGAGCCAAGAAGGGCGCAAGTTATGAAATATGGTGAAATGATAGTGATGAAAGACAGACAAAGCTTTGGCGGAACCAAATTGGAAGCTACAAGCCTACCTCTACCTGAATGACTTCATAGTTTTGGATGCAACTTGCTTTGCGGTTTATCTAGACTTAGACCCGTAGATGGCCACATAGTAGACAAAATCTGGATTTTTTAGGATTTTAACTCTCTTGGGATTTTGAACATCTGATTCATTCATTTTTGACTCAAAGTTTGAATTGTTTGTTTATGACTTTTTAACATTTGCTTTGTCAAGAGGACCCCCTACACCTTGCCCCATGCTACTAGTAAGAAGCGTGGGTTTATCACCGTGGGCAAGGCATAGGCGAGTAAGGGCATTTCCATCCTTTCCCAACCCTACGTCACTAGTAAGAGACGCAAGCTCATCACCGAAGGTTGGTGGGGCAAGGAAATGTGTAAAAATAAAATTTTCTGTTTAATCACTTTTTGACTTGCTTATTTGAGTAAAATGTCAGTATATGCTTATTTCCAAAGAGATGTATATATGGGATAGATGTGACACCATGAAGCTTCTAGAATAGACCATAGGCAAGACACCTATCCTAAGAAGAAATCAAAGCGAGAACAAACTTGCAGATCTTGGTATGGTTACCGTTAGGACTTTGTCATGTCTGATTTTATTTGATAAAAGATTCTGAGATGATTGAAGATATATGAAGATGGAGAGGTATGATTAGAAAGAACTTTATGCCAAAAACATCACGAGTTTGTAATGAATTGCTTTGAGAATAGATTCCTTGATCACAATTTATGTAAGAAACAAGTGGACAAAATGATCTTAATCTATATGAAAATGTAGTGTAGATAGTTATATAGGTAGCGTTAGCTGCTTATGCGTAGAAACGTTTGAGGTGCAGGGAATTGACTGTTTCGCCAAACTCCTCACCTTCTAACGTACATAAGAGGTATGCACCATTTCCATAGTCCTTCATGACTCGGTATGGGCCCAACCATTTGGGCCGGAATTTTCTTCCTTCGCCGGTCTTCTTATCGATCCGGCTGTCCAGTCTTAGAACTAGATCACCTTCGTATATATCACGTTCATAGACCTTCTTGTTATACTGCCGGCACATCCGGTCAGCATAAGCTCTATGCCGTTGCTCAAGATCTAACCTAGTTTCATCTAGGCTTTCTAGTTGGGAAAGACGTGCTTCTCTCGTAAGCGTCTTCATCCGTAATCCTTGTAGTGAAATGTGGAGACCGGGTATTTCGACTTCAAGCGGGAGAAAGCTTCACGCCCCAAATACCGAGAAAGGAGTTGCTCCCGTTGGTGTTCTTATTGAGGTTCGGTGGGCCCACAAGGCCGGATATAACTTCAAATGCCAATCTCGTTTGTTTTCTTTCACCGTTTTAAGGAGAATGGCTTTCAGTGTTTTGTTTGTTGCTTCAGCCTGCCGTTGGCTTGGGGATAATACAAGGAAGCCGTATGATGGCTTATTTTAAATTTATTGCATAGTTCACGAACCTCTTCATTCTTAAAAGAAGTTCCATTATCGGAGATAATGATTTGTGGGACACCGTATCTACAAATGATTTGGTTCAAAATGAACTTGGCAATCACAGAACCAGGTACAGTAGTAAGAGGCATGGCCTCCACCCATTTGGTAAAATATTCAGTAGCCGTGATTATAAAATTATGGCCGTCTGTAGATGAGGGAGAAAATTTCCCTATTAAGTCCAGACCCCATGTAGAAAAGGGCCATGGAGTTGCGATTGGTTGTAGAGCTTGTGCTGGCATGTGGATCTCGTGGGAGAATTCTTGGCACTTATGACACCTGCGTGCAAACTCTATCGCGTCATGTTCTAGAGTGGGCCAGAAATAGCCCATTCGATGTATTTTTCGAGTGGTGGCATGGCCACCGAAGTGGCCTCCACATATACCACTGTGGGATTCATGGAGAATCCTCTTGGACTCTTCTGTGTCAACACACCTTAAGAGCATTCCATCGAATGCTTTTCGATAGAGCACCTGCTCTATAATGACATATTTAGCTACGATTATGCGTAACTGCCTTCTTTGTTGCGGTGTAACTGCCTCCGGGTACGTATGGTCTATGATATAATTAATGATATCAGTGTACCAAGGACACTCAGAGATAGCGGGTCGAGTTTCGATGTAGTATACGCATTCATCTGGAAAGTCTAAATCTACTAAATCGCCTCCGTCTAATGGGTTGTCAGCTAACCAATCCGCGATGATTTTTCCTTTAACCGACTTCTGATTTACAAATGTTAATTCGAACTCTCCCATTAAGGTTATAAAACGTCCAGCCTTTTTAGACAAGGACCCTTGTGTGAGAAAAGTCCGTAAATGGTCCGTTTTTACCATGACCTTCGTTTCTTGATTCAGCATATAATGTCTTAGGCATTTAGTAGCAAAGACTATGGCAAGGCATTCTCATTCTGCCTGTGTATAGCGTGTTTCATAGTCGAGCAGCGTTCGGCTAATGAAATAAATCGCACGTTCTCTCTTGTTATCGTCTTCTTGGGCCAACATACAGGCCAACGAGACATTGGTAGCTCATGAATATAGAATTAACGGGTGATCTAGCTTAGGTGGCATTAGCGTAGGTGGCGATAAAAGGAAACGCTTAACTGCATCAAAAGCTTCATTGCAATCTTCATCCAATCAAGGCTATAGTCTTTCTTGAGTAAATTGTTGATTGGATGAACGCGAAGCTTAAGTCCGGGATAAATCTCCGGATTGCACCCAGCTTTCCGAGAAATGATCTGATTCCGCATTCACTCGAAGGTGGGACCATTTCGAGGACAGCCCAATTTTGGTTGGATCAACATCGATTCCTCGTGATGATATGATGTAACCTAGGAGCTTTCCTCCTGTTACACCAAAGACGCATTTCTCTGGATTTAGTGTGACTCCATATTCTATTAGACGTGAAAGAATGACGCGGAGTACTTCGGGATGGTCACAACGCTTCTTGGCTTTAGCCAATAAGTCATCTACGTAAGATTCCACGATTTTATGAATTAGATCGTGAAATATGTATGTCATGGCCCGCTGGTACGTAGCACCGGCATTCTTGAGACCGAATGGCATAACAACGTAGCAATAGGTTCCCCAAGGAGTTATAAACATGGTTTTAGCTTGATCTTGCTCAGATATTCTGATTTGATTGTATCCCGAGAATCCATCCATGAGAGACAAGAGTTCAAAACCAGTTGTTGCATCAACAATAACATCTATGGATGGTAATGGGAAGTCATCCTTAGGACACGCTTTGTTGATATCTCGAAAATCTATGCAGATGCGTATCTTTCCATTCTTCTTGAGAATGGGAACGATGTTAGATACCCATTGGGAGTAGTCAACTCGGCTTGATGAATCCTACCAAGGAGTTTTATTACCTCTCTTTTACCATGAGAGCTACTTTGGGCTTCATGGGTCTTGATTTTTGTTTAATGGCTTTCAGATCCGATCTAGTGACGAGGTTGTGCACCGCAATGTGGGGTGTGACTCTGTCATCTCCTCAGTAATTAAATGCAAACGCCTTTTGATGTTCTTTGAGAATCGAGTATGTATTTCCACTTAAGGGTTAACGAAGAGCCTAGTTTCAATATTCTTGGTTCATCTTCTTGTCCCGATGTTGACATCGATTGTTTCTTCGATCAAAGAGGTGTTGCCTCTTCGAACTCAAGTGGTGCTGGAGGTAAATCTAAATCATCCCCATTTTCTACTGCGTATATGCTAGGCTCCATTTGTGAGGGAAGATCCGTTACGGGATTTCCGAAGTAGGAAGACGAATGTGGAATCAAGGATAAATCTAGCATGTGATAGGAGAGATGTAGTGCTGCATAGGCATTTAAGTAATCCAAAGTAGCAGCATCACTATCAACATGGTCTAGGACGGTAGATTCACTTCCGCTTGAAAGAGGATTTGTCATTGTTTTTATCAATGGTTCATCACGAATGGATACCGTGAACTGGGTATCTTCTAACTCATTGCTCGGAGTAAAACGTGATGCTGAGGTTGCTATTGAATCGGCGAGAAGATTTTTCTCTCGTGGATTGCTTCAATGGATATGAAGTTGAACGCCTTGCTTAAATCTAATACAACGCATTTTTGTAGAGTCAGTAAGTGTTCACTTTAGTTTCATATACTTAAACTTGATTTGTCACTAATCGCGAGTCTCCCAGACTCGATGTTATCGATACCAATTCTTTTGGCTAAGGTAAGGCCAAGGAGGAGGGCTTGTACTCAAGCACCATTGTTTGTGCATTCAAAGTTTAATTTAAAAGCGAATGGGAGGAATTTCTCCTCGGGCGAAGTAAGAATTATACCTGCCCCCGCTCCATAACGACATTTAGCTCCATCGAAATGGAGAGTCCAATACTTAGCCGGGAGTATAGATGTTGGGGCATCTGCTGCGTTTACGCACTCTACTTCTACCATACAAAGGTCCTCTGCTGGAAAGGAACCAACACCTAGGGAAAATCCTATGCCTACTGAATCAAATGGTAAGAACATTGGTGAATCTTGTTCTATCAACTCAACGATTTTCGCAGTAGTCCCTAATGATACTGTTTCTTTAGTTTTATCTTTAGGGGTTGGAATTGTTTTGGCTATGCTGGTAGTTTCAAGATCCATCGTAGGTACCAACTTTTCCTCTGGTTTTGGGTCAGTGGGTTTATTAAGTTGGTTTGTTGGCAGTTCAAATTCTGAGTGCACCCCTGGTCTTTTCTTTAAATCAGCTAGGTGCAAATCGAAAGGTTTTGGATCGCCTTTGGCTACAAATACCTTTCCTAGATGCAAGAATCTTACTTCTTGAAATAGCGTAGAAGGGATTGCCTTCATGCGGTGTATCCATGGTCGGCCGAGGATCATATTATAATTGGTTTCCCGATCTATAATATAAAACTCAGTCAGGATTGTTTTGGGTCCTAGGGTGACCGGCAGTATTATAGTTCCTATCGAAGTGGCTTTAAGGCTATCATAGCCTCTCAATGTATTTCGAGTAGTGGAACAGTTTGTTTCCCCATATCCAAGTTTTTGGAGGAAAGAGAAAGGGACTATGTTAATTGCGGCCCCATCGTCAACCATTGCCCGTTTTACATAGTTATTATAAACCCATACTTGTAAGTGTAAGGCTGGATCACCTCGGTGTGTGATCTCAGCATCTGTGGGCATTTTACTTATTTCGAATATGAATTCGACATCCTTGTCCGGCTGCCCCGGAGGGTGGATATCAAAATCTACGTGATTTACTTGTGTTTCAAGAGGTGGAGTGATGTTAATTAGATGGCCTAGACCTAATGCTTCTAAAAGAGCAGCTCTGTGAGGGGGAGAGTTCTTTAGTAAGTCCAAAAATGAAATGTGTGAGAAGGTCTTTGTTAGGTCGCTAATTAAATCATAGGCACCTACGGGTTTTTCTACTATTTGTTGATTCTTATCTGTTTCTGGCAGAGGACTTGGGCTTGGTTGAGAGAAATACTCTCGTGTTCTTGTTATAGCTTCGATAGGTAGTTCAGCGTCTAATTCTACCAAACTGACTATCTTGGGTCTCGGTTGAGCTCCTAACTGTGGTGCAACTGATGGATTTAATGAAGTCGAGGCTTCATGATCATTGTTTCCCGTCATTGCACCTTTGTTTGTTCCAGTTGGATTCAGCCTATTGCTATCATGATTTGGGAGCGGATCGTTAAAGATCTTGAGGGGAGCATTCTGAGGGGAA
This sequence comes from Taxus wallichiana var. yunnanensis, assembly GCA_018340775.1. Taxonomy (NCBI): domain Eukaryota; kingdom Viridiplantae; phylum Streptophyta; class Pinopsida; order Cupressales; family Taxaceae; genus Taxus; species Taxus wallichiana. Next base: position 561,283,422 of record CM031242.1, on the reverse strand, counting down.
ACTGCCCCTGCGAGCGTATTTGGTGATGATGGGACGGGATCTGCCAAAAACAAATCTGTGAAGAACTGTCTTTGTTCTTCTGGCAAGCGTTGCATAAATTTATTGTAGTCACGACATGTTCTAGTATCGTGACCCCGAATTTTGTGGAAACCACAATAAGAATTGGGATTGTAATTCCTATTTTGTTGGTTAGGTGTGTATTGTGGCCTAAAATTCTGATCAAACTGTTGCCTATTAGGACTAAAATTTTGGAATTGTTGTTTCTGGTTTTGACTTTGGTTTTGATAACCAAATGAGTTTTGGCTTGGCCCTTGTATGGGATTTCGCCATTGTTGTTGTTGTTGTGGATGGTTAAAATCCACTGTATTGATCGTCGGGGTAAAGTTGTTGTTTCGTTGGTTGTTTGTTTGTGACGGAGTATTAACAACATTTACCCTCTTGGGCTGGTCGGTTACCCCATCCGTTGTTACCCCACGATTTTTGTTAAGGATTTTGGGTCCTTGATTGACATTTGTGATAGTTGTAGTGTTTTGAGTGGAGGTGATTAACCTCCCGTTTGTTCCATATGTCTTACGACCACTATCTATCGCTGCTTGGTCTATTCGAAGAGCGCTCTCAAGTACTTCATCGTAAGTTCTTAGTGGGAACTTCTGGACTTCTTCCTTCACCTCCTTGCTAAGAGAATGAAGGAATAAATCACATAGTTCCATCTGATCCATGTTTGGAGCACTTGCTGAAGAATAAAGAACTGTACGCCACCTCTGGATGAAATGGGCGCATGCATTCGTTGTGTTCTTATTTGATGTGCAAGAATTCCCGATTCTGTTCTCAACAGTTTGTTCATGTCGAAGGCTTTGATGAACTCCGACACGAGTTGTTTAAATGAATGTATGGAAGCCTCAGGTATTCTATAATACCAATCGAGAGCGATGCCTTCCAAAGTTTTGGGAAATATTTTAGCAACAACCCCATCCCAAGGGAGTAATTCTCGTATGGCTGTAGCGTAAGCTTTGATATGTGCGTTTGGATCTCCCTCACCCTTGAACTTGGGTAAATCAGGAAGAGGTCTTGGAAGCATGACGCTTCGTATGGTGAAGTCTAAGGGTTCCTTTAGATATTCTGAATAAGTCCCTATCGCATAGCTTTCGACCATTGATGGTGGTTGCTGAGGGAGTGATGGTGGGATAGGTTGTTGATACGGTGTAGCGTATGCGTTGGCAGGGGCATAAGGAGGTCCCTGCATTTGAGAAAACATGCCGGGAGAGGAGAAAATATCTCCTTGTGGTGATTTGGAGTACATGTTTAAGTATGATGGGGTATTGTCAAGGAATGGATTGTTTGACACTAGACCGGGAGGAATAGTGTTAGAGATGATGGGCCTTGTTGGCGTTTGTTGTGGATAGTGAGGCGGCATGCCTAATGTGCCTATCCCTGTGAGGAGATCTACTTGGCCAGAGTGGTATGGAGGATTGGAACTCCCTGTTTGTATGAACGGAGAATTTTGACTTGCTTGAGCCAGTTCTAACCCTCTCACTTTTTCTACTAACGTTGAAATGACTTCATTTGGTGAAGTCACGTGTTTTTGTCCAGAGCGAGCGGTTTGTTGTACACCCTGGTGTTGTATAGGCATGTGATATCCTATCATGAACTGATCGCTATCTTGCCAAGTTTCTCCGAGAGTATTTCCTATATGCAGTGGCATAGAGGTATTTTCTTGAAAAGAGATCTCGGGTTGTATTTGTAAACCTCCTACAGGTGGGTACATACCCCGAGAATGTTGTTCACTCCTAGGATAACATATTGACTGTCCATCATCTATGACCAGGTATGGATCTGATTGTCTACTAATTTGTGGTCTAAGTAGTATTTGAGGAGACGAACCAGATTCTCCGGTAAACGTCATATTGTTCGAGCCTGAAGGCTCTATTTGTTGCGTTCGAGGGGGTTGATCTAACTCCTCAGCTTGAAAAGATGAACTATATCTGATTCTTGGGGTTTGTGTTGACAACTGATTAGTTGAATAGTTGTCACCCCATACTGAGAGCGAGGGTGATGATTGCCTATTCTGTTGGGCGTAGTATGCCTCAAGACCCAAGAGGGGTCTGCCATATGCATCGAATCCCGACATATTCGGGGGGTATATGAATACCCGCAGAATAATGGGAAGGAGCGAAGGTGATTTGTGAAAGAACACGTGATACTATGACTCGAATGAGAAAGTAGGAAGTTTTACGTCAGCTTCACTAATTTCGTTTGTTTCACGTCGGGTTCACCAATTTTGTACGCCGAAAAGCGACAGGCGAGCGTGAGAATCTACAAGTAACTCTTCCGCGTACCCGACCTCTCGAGGTCATGCCGAGACAGCCGGTGGGGGTAGAATATGCGTGGGATGCAGACAAACTAGTTAGGTAGTCTAATGTCTTCGACACGCACTAGTGGAATTTGTGAATCTAAGGCAAAGAAGGCCCTTCTAACTTGGACTGGTGTGATAGATCGATCGGAAAGGATGATCGCTCAAGGCTCCAATCAATATCAAGCTCTGGCGTGATTCGATCTATGGGTTGTGGAATATGTGGAAAATGACCTGGGATAGTTTCGTGTATGTCTCCTGATAAGGTCATATAGTGGATGGTGAATATAATTGACTCTACGGATGATTCTCTGGCCTAGTCCAGAATTCTCTAGCTTCGTTAGCCGCTATATCTAATAAGGACAATTGTTCGATGATGATGGGTGGAAGTGGAGTGGATTGAAATACTAGTGTGCGTAGGCAGTGTCTATATCTGATTGACTTGTGGACTCGTTGGGCTGTGGGATCTGTGGATCGCAACCATAGACTCTTGGTTGTTGCGGTCCTGTTATGGTCATGCGCAAAATCAAGTTCTAATCCCTAGTATCCAATAATCATATGCTTTCTCAGCTTCTATGTTTAGAACCAACAACTGCGTGATCTTCTCAGAATATCTCACAGGCGTTCGTGCAACCTGGATCCTTAGACTGGTATCTATATCTGTGAGAGTATCTCCTGCACCTGGCTGTGGGACCAAAGGATCACAACCAAAGGTTTGTTCTCTTTCGAACCCTTCTACAGTCATGTGAGTGTTTACCTAGGGCAATCTATAATTTGGTTGGTTTGACCAAAACGTGTGTGCTTGGTCGTCCTCTATGTTTAACCCTCTCAACTGAGAACTGATCAGTTGTAAATCTGTTGTTGTTCGGAATACTTGTATTCTGAGATTTTGGTCTATGTCAACTATTGCTGTAACGAGATTTGGTTGAGGTACGATTGGCTCAAATATATATTCCCTGGGCTCCTGAGGTCCCGTGATTGTCATACGAAACAAAATGCAAATCTAACTGTAACGAAGCAAATTCTAACTACGTGAAATAAATCTAACATATATAACTTTTATTCTTCTAAGAAATCTTTTAACAATTTTAAGGAAAGCAAACTATTTTAAACGTATCTAGGAATAATAAACAATATTTTAAAATAGACAAGATAACCGAGTATAGTTATTTGCCTGTGCGATTTGTAGAATTATTCTAAATAGCTCATCTAATCTATCTGCAAGATTCTCGATCCTACCTCAGAAGTGAGGAGTGAATCATAGTTTCTCAGAAACTATCAATCCTCACAGCTTCCCTGGCAATATCGAGAATAGAATTCACTGAAATGAAGCAATTATCTACTCTATTTGATATGATTCTAACTAGAACTTTGAAAGTTAAAACCTGGATTCCGCAGAACAGTGGCGAATCCGATGGTGTGTGTGATCTTGTCCCCTCAGTATGATCTCCTCATTCTTTCGTGTTCACATGGATCCAGAAAAGCGTGTAATGCTAGCACCGATGAGAGTAGATTTTAGGACAAGGACAGCTCAGAATGTAGACCAAAAATGCGAGTAGGAGAGGGACAACGCAAGAGTACAGAGCTTGGCTTATGCGATTCCTAGCGGGATTTTACTGCGAGTCATGCAACATGAAGCGACCAGAACCTATAACTATCTTATTCAAAGAGCAAAACCTGTAACTTTAATGGCTTCCTAAGCTATTCCGTTCCAATGGATTGGATAAAATAACAACACTGTTTGCACAAGCTGGATATGTGGCTTACCAACAGCTGAATAAAGCTAACCAAGCATATAATGGACTGAACTAAGAACTCTAAGCAACAATAAAATTAAATCTACAGCAAAGAGAAATTCAGAGGCAAGCTTCAAGGCCGATTGGATGAAATGACAGCACTGCCTGCACAAGATGGGTATGTGGCTTACCAACAGCTGAGCAATCTAACTAAAGATGCAAGTGAATTCAAGCTATGGCTTCTAAACAAGATAACAAGCTAAAATACTAAAATGAGGAGAGCAAAGATCAGTCTTCCAAATCCAGCCAAACTTCAGACCATTTGCTTGTGCACAAACCATGCATTTATAGGAATTCAATCACCCAAAAATCAAAACCAAATGGAACTCCTAAACAATAAACAAAGGAAAAACACTATTCCAGGGGACCAAAAACATAAATGCATGCCCAAGTCGGCAAAGAAAGCTGGTGAATCGTGATATTTCACGCGAGTCACGTCAAAAGAACGTTCTGGAAAATGCGCACAGACCCGCCACTCGAGCAGTGGTAGACCGCCGCCCGATCGGGGTGGCGGTCACGACCGCCGCCTGCCCAGCGGCGGCGGTTTCACATCAAGATCAAGAGGCCAAGGAAAGAAGGAAAAAGGGGAAAACAAAGGGTGCGGGGGCTAAGCGGGGCATGTGGGATGTTAACATACCGAGGGATTTTTCGGATCCCGAACACTCATGCGAGAGACTGTATCATCATTGGGGAACTTATTATGTTGTTTCCATACAGCATTTTCTACAATTTTGGGTACATGGCACCCCACATCTATCCCTTAATCCAACCCATATACTGGGGGCATATCTTATCATCTTCCATATCCCCATCTTATCCTATACCACATCCCTCATCCTATCTATCTCCCATCCCACATCCCATCTAATCCTAACCTATCAACCAATCCCTATCATATCCAACCTATCCAATTTCCCTCAATCCTTCCCTTTCATCCTACCCAAACATGCTTTGGGACTTATAGGATAAAGTCACATCCCTTCCCATCCAACATCAAATCATTTAAACATCTAAAATCCAAAATCTAAAAATCAAAACATTCCATAAATCCATAAAAAGATCACAAATTTACACCAATAACACCAACAAAAAAATACAAAAATGCAAAGTGTGTGCTTTTTCTTGCTTGTTTGCATTTACATTTTGGCTAATGATATGAGGCCCCTTTTGTTTATTTTTCTTTTACATGGTCCAATGATATGAGGACCATATTTTTTGCATTAATCTTTCTAATGATATGAGGACAAGTGCATTTGGAAATTCAATCATCATGGTCTTTATACCTTGGTGCATTTTTCTCTATGCCACAACATTAATCACATTTCTAATGATGATAATAGTGGGCACTTTATGGTAGCACACCCCCTTCTATCATCATCTTTTAACCTTATCATCATCCACACCTAATCCTCATCATCATCTAACTAACTATCTAACCTCCTCATCCTCCTATCCAATCAATCCTTTATCAATCAATCAATATCCACATCTAAATCTTATCCCCTCATGTATCAACATGTAAAATCCTCACCCCTTGGGTGGGCATATCCTAACATCCTCTTATCAATAAAAATTGAACATTATTTCTCATTGCTTCATCAATCATCATCCCAATCCTCTCCTCATCAATGTCTTATCATCCAAATCAATCCCAAAACCACTCCTTATTCTCTCTTCTAAACATCCACAATCTTGTAATCCTTCAAATCCAACTTCTTATAAACCAATACCCTATCTTCCTATCCAATCAATCCTAAAATGTAATAGCCTCAACTCCAACATCATCACATCTAACATCTTCAAATCAAGCATCCTAAAATCTAAATCCCAAATCTTCTAACCTAACCCCTTCGCTGGGGCATTGATTTAACAAAAATAAACTATGGAAGGTCTACTTATGTTAAATTATTATATATGATACAACAAGGAGATATGACAATAATATAGCAATGAAGAACATATATGAGCCAATAAATAAGCAATGAAAGTAAAACCCTAAGTATAATTAAATATTAGAACACTTAGTTGATTTCAAAAATATCATGGAAATGTGCAAAGAGGAAGATGGATAAAAAAGGAACACATGAGGTCACGACCGAGCCCAACAAATATAGAAGTGCAAGAGGAGTAGGGACCAGGGCACTTGACTAGTACTAGGACGCCCTGGGCACGATGATCCCTTCCTAGGTGCAGGGGTTTGTATAGGAGGTAAAGAGGTGATTTTTATAGGGTCGATGGATGATTTGAAACCCTAATTATTTTTCATTAGTATGTCACACAACTCCCACCGATGTCGTTGATAACCTATAATGAAGAGATCACCTACAAAAGCCTCAAAAGAACATCAAATCCTAAAAAATAAATATGCAAAATGAGGGGTTGAATTTTCCTCAGCTGTCAAATAAGTGATCTTACGGCTGAGGCGTTGCACACATCTCAGACCTAATGTAGTTCTATGTGTGTGTGTGGAATTGTTCCCTATGTGGCTTTTGTGCGTGTCACACTTGATAGTGAGAAAAATATCTAGATGTAGAAAGATGTAATAGATGTGTGCATGGAACAAAATGAACTTACCCTCCCATGTGTGTGATGTAGAAAACCAACCCTTGTCCCTTGTATGATGCTAGACGGATGAAATGATGCTCTTAGATGCTTGTGAGATGCAACCTTAGGTGTCAATTTTAGATGCTTAGAGCTTAGTCCCTTAATTTGATCCCATAACATTGTATTTATATGCTTTCCTTTTTTGAATTTCATAATTAATCACTAAAAGTCCATCCCCTAAGAGTTAAGGATTCCCCACGGATAGAAAGGACCCAAAAAGGAGTGAGTAAGATATAAAGAGGTCTAGGGAACCCAGAGGGGACAATGGCACATGGGCACTACTGTCTTAGGTCATTAAAGGTCTTTGGTGTTTAGAGTCGAAAAGGTGAAATATGAAGGGTCGGGACTGAGAAGTGAGTTTTGTATGGTCAAAAAGAAAACTATAAGGGAATCTAAGAGGCCAAATATAGTGATTAATTAGTAATTTTCTCCCTTAGAAAACATATAAGTGTAATGCATGTGATTAAGACCTAAAAAAGTACCCAAGTGTGTGATTTAGTGTCTACATTTTCCCCACTTTATGTTGGTGAGCGAAAGCTTGGTAACATAAAGTAGATAGAGATGTGTACTTGATAACCATGTAGATCGATTTAGAAGAGTGTGTTGAGACAAAAAAAAAAGTGTGGAGTGATAAAAGTGTGAAGCATGGAAGATAAATAGGAGGAAGTAAAAAGAAAAGTGATGATAATGATGAACCTAGGGCGGGAGCGTATGTGGGTAAGTGCATTAACTGAGGGGCTAAAAAGTGAAAAAGAATTTGAAAAAACAAAAACACATACGTGTTTTTATAAAACGCGCTTGCATTTTAATTTGTTTGGCTTGGGAATCACCGAACCATAACGCATACGCATTTTAAGAAAGTCAAAGCTGCGTACGCGTTTTGTGTAGTATGGACCATGCATATGTGTTTTGGTGGGGTATACTTACGAAATAACTTTTATTATTTCTTTCTTTTATTATACTTTAAATTTATTTTAGTAAATATAAGAAATTAGGGTCACTCTGCACCTTATGGAATTGGTCTCGTAGCTCCAATAGTTATAATCTAGAAGATAGTTTTTCAAAATATAATCTAGTCAGTACTTACTCATTTTCAGGATTTCAGAAAATGACTTAAAACTTTCAGGGCATATATATTGTAGTTGGTCTTTGTTTTGGGAAAGCATATAGTCATTTTTAGGTTTTTTGACCTTCTAAAATGGATTTTTGCCCTACCACTGCTTGAATTGGTACTAATTTTTAAATTTGGTCCATAATTCACTTTAGTGACCATGAATTAATTCTATGATGTTTGTCTACTTCTTACTAAAAAGAGATCCTCACTTTGTAGATAGAGGATTGTTCCTGAATGGGATTCCTGTCCTATGGCCAAAATGAGGTGATTGTAATGTGCCTCCCCCTTAAGGTGTGATAACACTACTAGGTGTTGAATGAGTTGTTATGAATAGTACTAAGTGAATTGCATCAAGTGAACTCAGATGATTGCTCATTCTTAGAAACATGGTGCTCCATATAATGATCATCCCCTCACCTTTCCTAGATCTAAAAACATCCTTTCATGGAATCAAATTCATGATTCTCATACATGTTTTTGCTCATATGTCTCTTATGGAGACAAATGATGCCTTAATACTTCACAAATAATGGTCCTTGATAACTCGGTGACATGACTAGCTCATTTTAGCTTGTTCTGAAGGGTGTTCAATTAACTATAAAATGGCCAAAATGCCTTTTTAGGCCTTCAAAGGAAGTAGTCCCTCATAAAAACTAAATGAGTCGATCGATCACCTTAAACACTATTCCCTACACACTGGAACACGATGAATGATCTTTTTAGGACTTTCCTCGGGTGAGGGTTTATGATTTAAGGTTTAGGGTTTAGGGCTTAGGGTTTAGGGTTTAGGGATAAGGGTTTAGGACTCAAGGTTTAGAGTTTAGGGTTTAAGGTTTAGTGTTTAAGGCTCATAGTTCAGATTTTAGGGTTTAGGGTTTAGGGCTAAGGGCTTAGGGTTTATGGTTTAGGGTTTATGGTTTATGGTTTATAGTTTTGGGTTTATGGTTCAGGGTTAAGGGTTGAGGGTTTATGGTTTAGGGCTCAAGGTTCAAGGTTTAGGGTTTAGGGGTCAAGGTTGAGGGTTGAGGGTTTATGGCTCAAGGTTCATGGTTTAGGGATCGGGGTTGAGGGTTTAGGGGGTTGAGAGTTGAGGTTGAGAGTTGAGGGTTTAGGGTTTAGGGTTTAGTTTTTAGGGTTTAGGGTTAAGGGTTTATGTTTGAGGGTTCAAGGTTTATGGTTTTGGCTTAGGGCTTATGGCTTAGGGCCTAGGGTTCAAGGCTTAGGGTTTAGGGCTTAAGGTTTATGGTTTAGGGTTAGGTTTAGGTTTTAGGGTTTAGGGTTTAGGTTTTAGGATTTAGGACTTAGAGTTTAGGGTTTAGGGCTTAGGGTTTATGGTATAGGGTTTAGGGTTTAGGGATCGGGGTTTAAGGTTTAGGGTTGAGGATTTAGGGTTTATGGTTTAGGAGTTAGGGTTTAAGGTTTAGGGTTGAGGATTTAGGGTTTAGGGTTTAGGAGTTAGGGTTTAAGGTTTAAAGGTCAGGGTTCAGGGTTTAGGGAAAAGGGTTCAGGGTTTAGGGTTTAGGTATTAGGGTTGAGGGTTTAGGGTTGAGAGTTGAGGGTTCAGGGTTTAGGGCTCATGGTTTAAGGTTTAGGGTTAAGGATTTAGGGTTTAGGGTTTAGGGAGTTAGGGTTTAACTTTTAAGGTTCATGGTTTAAAGGGTTAGGGTTCAAGGTTTAGGGTAAAGGGTTCAGGGTTTAGGGTTTAAGGCTTGAGGTTTAGGGTTTAGGTTTTAGGGTTAAGGGTTTAGGTCACATGAGTTTAGGGTTTAGGGCTTAGGGTTTAGGGTTTAGGGTTTAGGGCTTAGGGTTTAGGGTTTAGAGTTTAGGGTTTAGGGGTCAGGGTTTAGGGTTTATGATTTAGTTTTTAGGGTTTAGGGTTTAGGATTTAGGGACCTTTAGGATTTAACATTTAGGCCTTAAGGTTTAGGGTTTATGATTTAGGGCTCAGGGTTTAGGGTTTAGGGGTTAGGGTGCATGGTTTAAGGTTTATGACTCAGGGTTCGGGGTTTAGAGTTATGGGTTTAAGGTTTAGGGGTTAGTTATGGGTTTAAGGTTTAGGGGTTAGAGATCAGGGCTCTAGATTTAGGGTTTAGGGCTCATGGTTTAAGGTTTAGGGTTTAGGGCTCAAGGATTAGGGTGTAGGGTTCAAGGCTTAAGGTTTAGGGTTTATGGTTTAGGGATTAGGGTTTAGGGTTCATGGTTCATGTTTTATGGCTTAAGGTTTGGGGTTTAGATTTATTGGTTTAAGGTTTGGGGGTTAGAGCTTGGGCTCTGGATTTAGTATTTAGGGTTTAGGGCTTAGGGCTCAGGGTTTAGGGTCCAGGGTCAAGGGTTTAGGGTTTAGGTTTTAGGGTTTAATATTTAGTGTTTAGGGTTTAGGATTTATTATTTTGGTTTTAGGGTTTAGGGTTTATAGTTTAGGGTTTAGGTCTCATGGTTGAGGGTTAAGGGTTTAGGTCACAAAGTTTAAGGTTCATCGAATTTGTAGGCAGAACATTCAAAGAGAGTCATCAAAATTTGATGTTTTTCATCTATTGATATTTTGAAGGAGGGAAATGTCATATTCCTGACTGTCCAATCCTTCCAAAGACCCTAGTAGTCCTCAATCCTTGGATGTACAGGGAGACACTGTTACTTGGCTTCCATTTATATGATGAAGATATTTGTAAATTCGTGTTATGACCTCTAAATCTATATGAATTTCAAGTTGCTTGGAAATCACATCACACCCTTCACTAGGATTGATGACTACCCCTATCTTTTTATTCAGAGGATTTTGAAAACATCCATGGGTTTATCATATAAGGAATTATTAATGAATGGAAGGTCACTAAGTTGTAGGCCAGGTAACTCCTATTTAGAACTAAACAAGAAATATTTACTAGGCAATTGATAACCCCTTAGTGTTCTTAGCCATTCCCTGTTTCTATGCTTATTTTGAACACTTTAGGAAGTTATGTCAAATTTACTATCCATTCTAGTAGAACACTTGAAATTTATCTTTCTCCAGAGGAGAGGATACTATAGGAAATTCAATTATGATCCTACACCTCTACATTGATATATTCTCTATGTTTCTTTTGTTTCCTTTAAGATTAATTTTTTTGTTGTGATGGTTATTTTTTCCATCTTCCAATGGGTCATCCTAGCTTGCATAATACCATACATGGAAATATGAGAAATGTGAAATTTGTTTTAGAGTGTGAATAAATTTACATTCAAGAGCAAAAGTATATGTGAGGAGAAACAAGTTTGGAAGAGATGTGTAATATATGCATTACAAGGCACAAGGTAGATGCCATATCCATTTAGTTACTTGTCCCACCTCTCATAAACAAGGTAGTTCTATAAGTAGACTCAATGATGGTTCTAGGCATGAGACTAGGAAATATTGATGAAATATGGTTTGGGGTTTAGGGTTTAGGGCTCATGGTTCAGGGTTTAAGGTTTAGGGTTTAGGGTTCAAGGTTTAGGGTTATGGTTTAGGATTTAGGTTTAGGGTTTAGGGTTTAGGGTTTAGTGTTTATGGTTAGGGTTTATGGATCGAGGTTAAGGATTTAGGGTTTAAGGTTTAGGGTTTATGGTTTAGGGTTAAGGATTTAGTGTTTAGGGATTAGGGTTTATTGTTTAGGGTTTAGGGTTTATGGTTTAAGGTTGGGTTTATGATTTAATGTTTAGGGATTAAGGTTTATGGTTTATTGGGTTTAGGGTTTATGGTTTTTTAGGGCTTAGGGATTAGGGTGTAGGTCTAGGGTTTAGGGTTTAGATTTTAGGCTCGGGGATAGGGTGTGTTCAAGGCTTAGGTTTAGGTTTAGGATTTAGGTTTAGGGGTTTATGGTTTAGGATTTAATTTTTATGGTTTAGGGTTTAGGGTTTAGCATTTAGGGCTCATGGTTCATGGTTTAGGGTTTAGGGCTTATGGCTTAGGGTTTAAGGCTCAAGGCTCAAGGTTTAGGGCTCACGGGTAAGGTTTGAATGTTTAAGGTTTAGGGTTTAGGTTTAGGTTTTAGGGTCTATGGATCATGGTTAAAGGTTTAGGGTTTAGGGCTCAAGGTTTACATTTTAGTGTTTAGGTTTATGGCCTATGGTTTAGGGTTTTGATTGTAGAAGTTAAATGCTAAAAGATTTAGGTTGAATGCTGAAATCTGAAAAATTACCTATGTACTGACCAAATTATACTTTAAAAAACTATCTCCTAAACCATGACTCATGGAGTTGTGAGACTAATTCCATAAGGTGTAGAGTGACCCTAATTTCTTATATTTACATAAATAAATTTAAAGTATAAGAAATAATAAAATATAAATAATAATAAATAAAAAAACTTATACTTATATGTTTATACTACATTGAACGCATACATGTTATGTAACGCATACACATTTTGTGTTTTCTCTTTTCCCAAGCCATGCCTCAAGGCTTGGGATCCGGTTTGGATCCCCAAGTCGAGGCATGGACCTGCACAAACACAGCAAACAATGAGTTTTTACAAGAAAATGTAAAAATGACACTTCCTCTATGATAAATCAAAATAAAACAATTGATCCATTTTAAAAATTATACCACGACGTAGAGTAGAGTCTCTTCTTTCTTAAAATATAATTTTCTAATTTTTATAACTAATATAAGGTATCCATATTATTTATTTTCTAACTTTTCCTTTTATAGCTATTTTTTGAAGTGTAAATATGTCTATCTTTCATGGTGTATCTTTTTTTGGGTGATTGAAATTAAAATTTTTTATACTAGCCCAAACTAGGTATAATTCTATACATATTCAAAATAAATATCTATTTTTTATTTTTTGAGGTAGTTAGGGGGGCACGGTCGGAGCTCCATTATTTTTCAAAACATAAAATTTTTGTACTAGAAAAATCATAAATAAAAAATATTTGCTAAAAAATAAAATGGAGCCCAAACTAGATGCTCCTAGCTATCTTTCTACCAAAGGGTTTTCAAAAATACTAAATGGTGCTCAAAAAATGGTGGGGGCACGAAAGTCACTCTATTATGTTTTTTAACAAAAATAGGAGCATCTGTTGGTATTTTAGTTGTTTGACCCACTTAAACTTATCTGTTTTCAATAAAATTTAGTAGCTTAGAAACTAGACTCAAAATTCTACGATTCATATTTCTACAACATCTTCCAATTTTGAGTGTAACTATTTTGAAAAACTCATACAAGTTGAAGTTTTTTTTTTTTAGAAAAATGCGTCCACTTAAGACTAGCTTTGGCCCCCAGATTGGTGCACTTACCCATGTGTAGATGTTGCGATTACACTGTTGTTGATGTATAATGTTGATGTTGTTGATGATGAAATGATGTTTACTACTGCTTCCCATAAGGATGGACCTGAAAAAGAGAAGAACGAACAAGTAGTCAAATATGTGTATATAGAAAAGTGTATGAAATGTATGTTAAAAGTGTGTAAAATGTTGTAATGTAAAAAAAGGAACATGTGCACTGATTCATGATGAGTGAAAGGGATAGAAAGGATCCTAAAGATGTTGATGAAGAGTGATTTTTTCAAGCAATCTCACACAAAACATGTTGAATGCCATTTTTGGTCGATCTTACAACACGACATAAGTAGTGTAGGGAGAAAGGTCTAGTGTCATTCTCTAACCTTTGATTGCTTCGAAGTAAAAACACCACTACATATGGTGTGTACAAATCTGATCCAATGTGAATAGGTGTGATCAAACATGATTTCCAAGTGCTAAAGGACTATCTACCCTGTGAAAACCCCTGTGACAATGCTTAAAACTATGTTGAACTAAAAACTCTATGTATCAGCCCTTGGTCTCAGGTGCCCAGGAAGGGACATAAGTGCCTAGGTGCCCAAGTCTGATTCTGGGTGCTAGTGTCTATGCTGAAGTAAGGACCCAAGTCTGATTATAAGCCCTGTATGAGTCTATAGACTATGCTAACTTTATGTTGTACTATATTGAATTGTGACTGTAGATTGTTGAATTATGATTATAGACTATTTGAACCATGACTATAACTATTGAATGTGGTGATTTGCTTTCACCCAATATATTCCCCCTCATTTGGGGTGCATGTGATGTTGCTAGGAGGATGTGTCCAAAATGAGGACCCCATGTTAAACTGAAATTGGTATGCAGGAGGGAATGTGGTTGGGAGAAACCAAGGCACACACAAATAGTGGCTAGGAGACAAGTGTTAGTGCAAACAAGATAAGCATGCATATAGAAAATAGTGTAAGTGAAGAAGCAAGAAGACAATGTAGACCATGAAAAATTAGGTTGAAAACATGGGACATCACTCACAAATTCGCAAGACAATCGAGGCTACAATGACCAAAAGCATACACTATGTAAACACAAGCATAGGGAAAAACCCACAAACAATGGAAAACAAGAGTAAGAAAACATTAGACAACCATGGAGGCATATAAACTTGCAAATAAAATGTTGCACATGAAGCACTCATTAGCATGTTAGAGAGATAAAAAGTATGTCAAAGAATGTATAATCTGATATAGTAATGTGTTATGTAAAATAAAACAATAACACATGTAGTTAACAAAAGTGGATGCTCTTAGGAGCCGTTGTGGAACTGGGATGTGGTACTGCACCAAGCATCCATATTATGTGTATTGATATATGTAACATCTACAATCACAACTAGAAAGAAAGTGAATGCACATGTGTGTATGATAAAAATAATGACATACAAAGTATCTAACTAGCACGTGTAATAAAGTGTACATGTAAGCATCAGAAAACAAGAGTACATGCGACCAAGATATGCAATATGTTGTGGATGAGATGGAATGGAATGAAGTATGAATGTGATAGGGGAAAAATGCCCCCTACATATGGATGTATGCCTGTGTGAAGTGATTTTCATTTATAAAATACCCTTCAACAGTCAATAATGAACCGTATAGTAAGAGTGTGTCATGGGAAATGGTTTGAATGATGTGTTGTATGTAGAAAGATTCGATCAAGAGAGCATGGAGCATAGATTATATAGTGATGTCATGTGAATAAGATGAATGATGCGCTAGGAAGATTGATTGTGAAGTGTAGAATGTAGAAGTGTGTGAAAAATTGTATAGGAAGCACAAAGCATATAGTGTAAAGTACTTGTAAGATTGAATGAGGAATAGATCATGAAGTCTATGATGTATGAAGCATAGGGCATAGATGGAAAAGTAGGATAGTAGTGTGTGCTAAGAAGATGGAATGTCATGCTAGAAAATTTGATTGTGAAGATCAAGCATAGAGAAGGTGTGAATGAGACACATAACAAGATTGATGATATAGAGTAGAGTGTAGATCATAGAATGTGTGAATAAGATTATAGAAAGTATCGATTGTGAAGCACAGAGTGTGAAGTGTAGCATAGAGTCATATGATGTGATAACGAGAAAGATTGATTGATTGTGAAGACCAAGTGTAGAATGATGTAAGTGTGATGAGGTGAGGTGAGGTTTAGATATAAACCCTCAGCAGTTGAGTATGAACCATGAGACTAGAGCATGTCGTTGGGTAATGAGATGTGCGCTAGAAAGAAGTGATCATGAAATGAACAATTTAGAGAAGAATAACATGATGCATGAGTATAACGTGCTAGAAAGATGTAGATTGAAAGTTTTTAGTTTTTTGTACGAGTATGTGACACTAGGAAGATTTGTGTTGAATGGGCCAAGTGAACATGTGTAGTGTGCAATGAAAAATATGTAGAATGTGTAAGTGTCGATAACATAAAGTGCATATGATGTGTAAGAAGAAGATGTAGTGAATGTGAAATGTTTAGTGTGTGAGGTTCATGTGTATAGTATGCCATCAACAATAAAGTGTGAGCCTTAACACAAGAGTGCATCATAGGGTAATGACGATACAAGTAGTGTATCAAAGTGTACGTGATGAATGTGTATTAGGTTGCATGGAGTGTGATGTATAGAATGTGATTATAGAAATGATAGAAAGATAGTGATGCAAAAGGAGGATGGAGGGAATGAGCATGATTACCCCAAGTGTATGAGTATGTGTAAGCTATTCGATAAAAGTGAAGGGTGAGGGTCCTCCACCTAGTGTAAGAGGATATGAAGATGTGTGAACATGCTCTAAAGGTGGTTATGAGTAAGAATGACAATGTAATGGAAGCTGAGATGGTGAATACCTATATGAAGGATACCATGCTAGGTGATGTGCATATAGAAATAGGAGAGTGAGGTGATGTACACTAAGACAAAGGAAACCTAGGAGGTGAAGAACATGTAGGTGAAGGATTCCTACGAAGTGATGTATACCTAGATTGAGGAGGCCAATGAGGTGATGTATACCTAGAGGAAGGAACTATTTGAGCCATTGACCTAGAATGATGAGATGGACTAGCAGACCTATGAGGATGAGTGTGTCACACATGAGTAGGAGAGCTAGGAGCAGATTTTTCTTTTGGTTTCATAGGTCAGGAGGACCTAGATGCTCTAACAAGTGCAAGGGCCACCTCAAGAGGAGGTTGAGGCCAAGGTGTGTATAGAGGGACACCTCGAATAGTGACAACTTGGTTGTTATGTATGAACTTAAGACACATGTGAGGAATGGAAAAAATTTCTTGAGAGACCATGACCCATGGAAAACCTAAGGCATGTCATAATTTTTACGCTTGGTGCCACAAGGTAAGGCACAAGCATGGTGATAGGACCGAAAGTGGCTAGAAGTTTTACATAGCCATAATATCTAGGCATGGATATGATATGTGTGAGAGTGGATAGCCGATGGAAACAAGTAGTGCAATAGAACATACGTTTTGTTGGAAGGATGGATTGATCATAGTATTATTGATAGTAGTAGATCCAATAGAAGCACTAATGTGTAAATAAGTAGTGGAGAATGTAGCATGTCGATTGTAATTGGAAAATGCAATGATAGGTGGAGATGGATTATAAGAAACTAGAAAATCAAGAGGTCCTAATGAAGGATGAGGGACAACGTGATATGCATGATTAGCCAAGGATTCGATAGAATTTATTTTTGTGATTTGGAAGAGGATTGTTGAATATTTTAAGCTTCTTATTTTCATTGAATGGTAGAGATTTCAATGGCTCAAGAAGATCAATTTTATTGTTATCAATTAGATCTTGAATAAGATTACTCAACTTGAAACATTGATCAATGGAGTGTAAAACACTAGCGATGATAGTAACAACGAGAATTTTCATTATAGTTGTGGCCCTTAAGGAAAGATGGATCCATAGTAGGTGGAGAAGGTAGTGTAATTAAGTTTCTCTCAATGAGTTGCGGTAGTATAATATGTGGAAACATGTAAATTTAGTAAAAGTACACCGTTTCAACCGTAATTGAATATTTTAGGGGTGGAGACAATGTTAATAGTAACTTTTAATTCATTGATCTTAGCGGATGGTTTGAAAGGAGATTTTCTTGAAAATTGCTAGAAGATGAAGTAGTTGGATCTCGATACTTAAACTTTCCCATTGTAAGAATCTTGATTTATCGTAGCTTAAGAGTGTGGTAAAGATGATCAAATGAAGGAGAGGTCTCGAAGATGACACTCTCTTGTAGTGGTGGTAAGAGACTCTGAATGAATAAATCTTGTAATTCGATTCAGCAAGCACATTAGTCATCCTAGCTAGGTTGTTCTTGTAACACAAGACATAGTCCACTAGGTGCTCATTAGATCATTTATTTACTTGTGCATATGAAATATTTGGGCCAATGTGAATGGGGAAATTAGCTAGGAAAGCATTAGTTAAATGCGTAAAAGAGGTTACCGAATGAATAGGTAGATCATATAACGATGAATAACATAATCATATAGATTGTGAGGAAAGAGATTTGCTAAAAAAGTGTGATCATCTTTATAATATATATATGCTACATGAAATGCACGAAGATGCTCTTGAGGATCGTCGTTACCATTGAAATTTAGGATCTTAGGAACTATAAAATTTGGAGGAGTGATATGTAGAAATAGCGGGTGAAAGGAGTATGAAAAAGCAAAGTGTGGAATCAAGAGATGGAGAGGCATGAGAAGTAGCTTGTTGTAGTTGATGAATTTGAACTTGAAGATCTTGATAAAGAGAAGCTAGATCTTGGGTTCCAAAAGAGGAAAATTTTCATGTATGTAAAGTGATAGGTGGAGTGAAATGATTTGTAGGTGTAGGAATAGAAGCCGACACAATGGAAGTAGGTGGAATGGTAGAAGGAGGAGGTTAAATAGGAATGGAAGTAGCAGCAACAGTAGTTCGAGAAAGCTCATTGAAAGTAGTGGATTCCTTGCAAGTAACATATAAAAAGAGACATAGATCCTCCGGATGCTCGATTATATGCTCTTCAAGATCGTGGAGATGAGTTTCATTGAAGGGACCATAATTTTTAGCCATGATAAAGTGTAAGGTTGGATTCAAAAAGATAGGTTCACCAAATGATTTAACAAAAATAAACTATGGAAGGTCTACTTATGTTAAATTCTTAGATATGCTACAAATAAGTAGATATGACAATAATATAGTAATGAAAAACAAATATGACCCAAGTAATAAGCAATGAAATTAAAACCCTAAGTGCAATGAAGGATTAGAACACTTAGCTGATTTCACAAATATCTTCTGCAATGTGCAAAGGTGGAAGAATGATAAAACATGAACACAAGAGGTCACGACCAAGCCCATAAAAATGCAGAAGTGCAGGAGGAGTAGGGACTAGGGCACTGGACTGGCATCTTGGGGCACTTAGGTGCTAGGATCCTTCCTGGCACTAGGGTATGCACAAGAGGTTCAAAAGTGATTTTTATAGGGTTGTTGGATGATCTAAAACCCTCATTGTCTATTGCTAGTATGTCACATAAAACTCCCATGATGTCGCGATAACTTCATGCAATGAAGAGATCACCTAAAAAAACTTCAAAATAACATCAAATCCTAAAAAGAAAGATGCAAAATGAGGGGTCAGACTATCCTCAGTTGTCAAACAAGTGATCTTACAACTGAGCACTACACTACATCTTAGACCCAATGTAGTTTTATGTGTGTGTGTATAATCATGCCCTAGGTGGGTCTTGTGCATGTCACACTTGATAGAGAGAAAAGTAGATAGATGTAAAAAGATGTAATATATGTGTGCCTAGAGAAAAATGATCTTCCCCTCTTATGCGTGTGATGCATAAAACCAACCCTTGTCCCTTGTATGATGCTAGATGGATGCAATGATGCTCTTATATTTTTGTGAGATACAACCTTAGGTGTCGATATTAGATGCTTAAAGCTTGGTCCCTTAATTTTATCCCATAACATTGTATTTATATGCTTTCCTTGTTTTAATTTCATAATTGATCACTAAAAGGCCGACCCCTAAGAGATAAGGATGCCCATAATGGCTAGAAATGACCTAAAAAGGAGCGATTAAGATACAAAAAGGTCTAACATGCCTAAAGGGGATGAGGGCACTTGGACGCTGGTGTCTAGATCCATAAAAGGTGAAATATGAAGGGTTAGACTGGGTAAAGTGAGGTCTGTAAGGTCAAAAAGGAAGACTAGAAGGGAACCTAAGAGGCCAAGTATAGTGATAAATTAGTACTTTTCTCCCTTAGAAAACATATAAGTGTAATGCATGTGATTAGGACCTAGAAATGTACCCAAGTGTGTGATTTAGTGTCTACATGCATCCTCTAATCCACCAATCCTAAATCTTCACCCTTGTCATACATTGTTGACAAGGGCATCCTCTACTCCAAAACCAATATCTTCTAATACTATAATATCCTACTCCTCTAATCCTCTATCCTATCTTCTAATCCTCTCATCCTACATATTCATCAACAATAATCCTATATCCTTAATCTCAACCCCTCGATCTGGGCATCCATTAAAACAACCCATTCAATAAATCTTTTTTGATAAATCCTCAATATTTTCATCCTCTAATCCTCTCTCATCTACTAACTTGGGCCTCTCCTCTTTTTGAGTGGTTACCCAACTCGTTCCTCCTTGCCTAACCCCTCGAGGGGGCATCATATCACTATCCTAACATCTTCTCTTCTTTTTCTTTGAATGGTCATTACTCTGCAATAACCCTTCAAAGAGGGCAAAATGTAGACATCTAAAATGTTGACATAATTAATTACGATTAATTTGTCCTACAAATATCCTAACATCATCACTATATAAATCCTTATAATAATTTTGTTATTATTATTAAACACTTTTGACTGGGCTATGAACCGAGAGGGTTAGGCCCCAACCAAACAATAGAGGAGAAAAAGAAGAAGATGAAAGGAGGAAGAAGGGAGGGGGTGAGAAGAAGAAAGGCCACCATCTACAGGAGAGAGGATGGGTAAAGGAAACACCAATGCTCAAAAGTAGAAGTAAAAAAACTCCAAAGGCTAAAACCCAAACACTAGATGATTTGGGTGCCTGCACACCTGTTAGCCTCGCGCAGAAGGAGGTGGAAGGCACCACTTGCCCTGTCCTTGAGCTCCTGCCACTTTTTCAGTGGCAGAGTGAACAGGAAACATGGCCTCATCAATGTTCACCTTGGGGAGGAGTCTGTGATCAAGCCGACCCACCGAGAACAAAGAATGAACATTTTGAGCATAACAAAGAAGATCATGATACTGGCTGTAGAGCCACTGAATGCTATGACTAGACTCGATGGAAATCTCATCAACTTCTTTGACCCACATAAGAGGATTTGGGAGAGAGAAGTCGAGAAGTTCTTCATGAAGATCAACCCTGTGAGCTGGATATATCTCGTCATCAGAAATGAATTCAACAACAATTGGGTCCTAATGTAGAAGTAGATAGAAGGAGATAAAAGACAAAGTGATCTCCGAGTTGGAATGAGCACGCCACAACCGAAGCAATAGGAATCATCCAAGATAGATTCAATCACTTCGGCCTCCTCATGAGAAGAGTAACGGAAGACTTTAGAGAGATGATTTCTATCAATTTCATGAGGTGAAGCTTCTTCCGAACCAAGCTCCAAAGAAAAACAAAAGGAAGCCAAGGAATGCCATGAACGAAGAGAAGAAATGAGCAAGCTGCGTGAAAACAATGGAACAGGGGTATGACTCCACACCAAGCCAACGCCCACGCCTAAAAGAGGCATTGCACGCGTGCGGAGGGACAAATCCAATCTGCTGCTGTGTACCCTACTACTCATGTGAGATGATGCAAGAGAGGCCTTGCCATGCTTCAACATATCTCGAGATGATAGTGGCAACATGGTGATCAATGGAAAAGTTTTCTAGAAGATCTCGCAACATGATTAGCTTCTCGAAAGATATGATTGATGTGCCAAGTGTGAATTTTTCCAAGCCAAAAGAGGATATTGGAAATGAAAGGATTAATTTTCCCTAAGGGGAAGACCCACTAGAGATAGCTTGAATAATGATTTGGGAATCACCTTCAATGAAAAGGGATTCACATCCAAGGTGAACTACCAATTTGACCCCTTCCAATAGCGCTTGAGCTTTAGCCAAATTACAAGAGCAATCAAGAAGTGGAAAGGAACTGCAGAAATGAGAGTTCCTGAATCACTCCTGATAATACAACCAACACCAGATTTACTAGGGTTCCCCCTCGAGGCACCATCAAAATTCAGTTTCCACATGCCCTGGGGAGGTCGCCATTTGGCCCTTTTTCTTCTAATTAATTTCTCAACTTGGGAGAGGCCTTTTTTGATGATGGAACCAGGGCTGGGGAGTTTGATGAGTGGCCATGAATTTCTGATAATCACATCACTAGATGAAAAAATGGGATTAGAGAGGCTATTTTATTGACTATTTCTGAGATGGCCACTTCCAGCTTATTAAGAAAAATAGGGAGCTCTGCAGATTGTTCCCTAATAAACGTAAATTACGTTCCCACCAAATGTGCCAGATAAGGAAAAAAGGAGCAGTGATCCAAATAGAACTGAGGGAACTATCTTGTCCTAATCTAGGCCAAGAGAGGAGAGTATCTCAATATTTTTACAAGGAACCCAAGCAAGATTCAATTTAGATAAAAGCCAATGCCAACATCTGGAAGCAAAGGAACAAAAAAGAAAAAGATGATCCAAATCCTCCTCAGCTTCACCGCAGAGCACACATTTGGAGGGACCGGTGAAACCCCAAGATCTTCTCCTCACCTGAGTAAGAACTTTCTTTTTAAAAACCAGCCAACCAAAAATAACAACTTTAGGCAAGAGACTGGGATGCCAACAACCAAAGGAGCAGGGAGAGCCCAGACTCGACCGAGAGATAAGTTGAGCATAACCGGCTTTCACCGTGTAAGAGCCTATGGTGTCACCAAGCCATAACAATTGATCTTCGCCACCATTGAAGTGAGCATGCCTGGCCCGAAGGGCTTCCGAGAAGGTAGAAGATTCTTGGAGGGAGGCTCCAATGGAGGAAATATCTTTCCATTGCCAGGATGGCGAACCATTCGGATGTTGGCGACCAAAATCGACAACTTTAGTGCCCCAGATGCTCTGGAGACATTCATAACTTTATTAAGATTGGGAATAAGGTTAAGTGGGTGCGACCCATTCCAACTATCCTCCCAAAAGGTAAACTAACTGACCATTGTTGATTTTCCAGGAGACCGAGTCAGCGATCAGGGATTTGCATTTGTAGATAAAGTTCCAGATATGAGAACCTTTAGGGAGCTCAGAGCTGGAAAGCAGGAGCTTGGGGTGGCCAGCCTCCAGATATTTATGAGAAAGCACCTGAAAATCCAACCACTTGGCATCAGAAATAAAGTTCCAAACAAGTTTAGCACCGAGAGCCGAATTCTGAAGGGCCAGATCCAAAATTCCCAAACCACCTAATGGCTTGGGGAGCTTGATAGTCTCCCAATTCACCAAGTGAAATTTTCTCTCTTCGTTATTCCCTTGCCAAAGGAAGGATTTGACCATTTTCTCAATTTTGAGCAAGATGTTCCTTGGTATCAGCAAGAAACCGAACAACATATATATCAGGAGGGCCAGGAGGATGGAGTTGATCAGAAGAGCTCTACCAGCCAAGGACAACCATTTCCCTTCCAAGAAAGCAACCTTGACGACAAATAATTGAGGAGCCCATCCCAAAGATTTTCTTTACCAATGCTAGAGAAGAGAGGGATGCCCAAATATCTATGTGGGAGGGAGCCCACCACAAAGCCAAGAATTTCCTTGATCCTTCACTGTAACCTGGGTGTGACATTAAAGAAGAAAATAACAGATTTATGGAAGTTGATTACCTATCTAGTCAAAATGAATAAGAATCCATAATGGAAGAAAAGCATCAGGCTTCTCCGGAATAGACACTTGACCGAATAAGAAAGTATCATCAGCAAACTGCTGGTGTGAAAGGGGGGGAGGTTGGAAGTTAAACTAGATTCCCTTAAGAGCCCCAACCAGAAGAGCAGCTTTGATGCTATGACTTAGAGCCTCAACAACTAGGATGAAAAGAAAAGAGGAAAGAGGATCTCCTACCTCAGGCCCCTACTACTGCTGAAGAATCCTTCTACCGAGCCATTAACCAGAACAAAAATGAGGAGAAGAAATACAATTGAAGATCCAATTGTAGAAATGCCTGTTAAAGCCCATGGCGAGAAGGGACTTACAAAGGAATCTCCAGTTGATACGATCATAAGCTTTGCTAAAATCCAATTTAATCATCATACTAGAGCGAGAGGAGGAATGGAGAGTATGGATCAATTCATGAGAAATGATTATACCGTCAGCAATAGACCTCCTAGGATGAATCCGCTTTGTTCCTACGCCACAAGTTTATGAAGAAGAGCACTCATTCTTGAAGCAATAGCCTTAGAAATGATTTTATAGGACGTATTACATAAGGAGATCAGCTTGAATTCATCAAGAGAATCAACCTGCACCTTTTTGGGGAACATGTAGATAAAGGTGTGATTTAGAGCGCCAAGAAGCTTTCTTGAACAACGAGATTCCTCCACGGAATGCCAAACAGTATCCCCTATAACGTCCCAGAAATCCTAGAAAAAGAAGTTGGAAAACCATCCGGACTAGGTGCTTTATCCCTTTGCATAGAGAAAATGATCCTGCGAACTTCATCCTTAGAAAAAGGAGAAAGAAGCTTAGCGTTGTCAAAATCATCGACCAATTTAGGAATCTGATTAAAAAGGAAAGCTGTGCATCCAGAGGAGAGGCCGAATCGCCATTTAGAAGATTTAAAAAAAAAGACACCGACTTGGTTTTAATCTGAGATTGAGAGGAAAAAACCGTATCATCATCCAACTTCAGGGAGGAGATATAATTAACATTTCTTCTAGCTTTGATAGAAGCATGGAAGAATTTGTTATTTTTTCCCCATCGGCCAACCACATTTCACGTAATTTCTATCTCTAATGAATTTCCTCTTTAAGAATAAGATCACCAAGCTCACTAAGTAAAGATTTTTCCTGAAGAAGTCTTCCTGGTGCATACCTCGAGAGAAAATAGATTCATTAAGATTACGCAATTCTTTCTCAACCCTCTATTTTTCTTGGAAAATATTTTTGAAACATGAGACGTTCCATTCCAGCAATCTATCTTTCAACAAAGAAATTTTCTTTGATAGTTTGAACATCCAAGTCCCTTCCACTGCGAAGGAGGCCCACCAAGAGTTAATCAAGGGCCTGAGAGAGGGATCCTGCAACCACATGGACTCAAATTTGAAAGGAGAATGGTGTGGCAGGAGGTCAAAGGAAATGATGAGAGAGACAGGAAAATGATCAGATCCTGAGAGAGGAAGAACAAAGCATTTGATGAGAAAGTTGTGCTGAAGCCAATCTTTGAAGATGAGAAAATGATCAAAGGCGAACAACCATGGAGCTGAACCCGAGATGCCGATTATTCCAAGTGAACCAACCAGAACTTGGTTCCACATCAACTAACTTGGTGGAGGCAATGAAGGAGGTGAAATCCACTTGAGAACGAGGCTGCCATTGGATTCCCCCATTTATCTTTGTCGGAGAGAGTAGCATTAAAATCCCCAGCCACAACAGTCTTGAGAGGTCAGAGCCGAGTCAAGGATTAGTCTGAATCCTCGACCAGAGCTCCCTTTTTTTTAATGGATTATTAGGACCATAAACATTACACAGAAAGAAGGACACATCAGAATGTTTGATGTAGACTTTACTCCAAATGAAATTAGGATCGACCAATAAAGGCTCGAGACTACAACAACTAGAATTCCACAGAACTCCCAAACCACCAGAGGCACCATTAGAGTCCGAGAAGCACCCTTCCCAACCTTTCCATTTATGAAACCAACCATTCTTACAGTCCACTTTAGACATCTTAGTTTCTTGGATAAGACATAAAAAGGCTTTCGAATCAATAACATAGTGTCTCAACAGACATTGCTTGTTAGGGGCATTTAGGCCCCTAACATTCCAAGAAAGAAGGATCATTTGATCTTTAGAGAGGACCCGCCTCTCCTACTTGAGGATGGAAAAAGGAACGAAGTTGAAGTTGCTTACCTATAACAATATATTTGAGGGAAAGGATGTTTTTGGAAGGACGACCTGGCTGAGATTTAGACCCCCTTTCCATATTGAGAATAGCTAGAGTCGAAAGAATCAGACACTTCTAAAAGTTGTCGAGAGGTGGATTGATGGAGACATCATCTCGAACTGTTATTAAGATCCTCGGAGTCTCCATCAATGGAGAGGATCAGCTCATCCTTCTCATTCACCCATTTTTCCAAAGAGGTTGCATCCGCACCGAGACCGAGTGTGATGCCTTCTTGGAATAAAGAGAGTATCCGAGTAGAATCTTGAACAACAGATGCAATTTCCTTAACTAGGGAGATTGTACTTGGATTAAGAACAAGGGGAACTTTCACAGGAAAAGAGCTAGGGAGATCAACACCAACCGAGTGATATTTCCCAGAAGATAGAGGTTCAGCAATAAAAGGAGATAGAAGGTGTGGGTAATCTTTTTCCTTCAAACGGTCACACTAGAAACAAGAGGGTTTTTACATGTTTTTTGTAAATGACCAGGCTGTTTACATTTAAAGCAACTATCAGAAACCACCTCATAATCCACTTTCTGCACCCATTTCCCCGATGGGGTGGATATGACAATGAATTCCTGCAACTTTTTGGAGGGATCTATAGAAATGCAGATCCTAGCAAAAGACGAAAGAGTGCCTTCCAAAGTAATAGGATCAATGCGAACGACACGACCTAAGCTGGAGCAGATTTTATATAGAATGGAGGAGGACCAAAACTCACTAGGCAGTGAATATAGTCTGATCCAAACTTGGAAGCCATCCATTTCCACTTGAGCTAGATCAAAGTGGGCGGACCACTCACAAATATGCAGACCAGACTTAGCAAAAAGAAATTCTTTCCTCTCCAAGGTATCATCCCTTTGCACCGAACTACGAAGGATAACAAGAAAAAAACCTCTCTCCAAGAAGTGAATGTGGAGACTGCTACCCCACTGAGTATCGCACCAACTGCGAATGCCCTCTACCGAGAGACGATGACCCACAAATTTAGCAAAGATTGCTCTTTCTCCAAGAAGGGTGAGCTGGGCTGCCAGGTCATCTGAATCCACCAGAGAGACAAATACAAACTCGTCTGAACCGAATCAAAATAGAGTGGGTCATGCTTGTGATATTAGCATCGAGAGCACAGACCAAATCTGTAACTCTGGGACCCAGACATTTCTGCAGCGCTTTCGATAGACCATGGCCCGCGGAAGGCTCCTTCCCTGATTCTCGGGAGGGGGATGCCGACCGATCGTTGCAAAATTTGAAATTTGAAAAAATGACCGTTTTGGCCCATTTCACCTGCCGCTTCCCCTTCATTTCTCTCACCTTTGTCGAAGTGCACAAATTCAAATACTTATAATAATTAATCACAATATTAATTATTATTAATCCTTTTTATCACATATACCCTTTATTCTAATTATTTTCATCATTTATCTAATATCCCATCTTATCATTAATCCTTTTAATTCATTATTATATCATATTATCCTATCTTAATCCTTATTAACATTTTCTAGGAATTTAATATTCCTACACCTACCTACCCACCTACTCTACATCTACCCTACACCTAGCCTTTCCATGTAATCACATCCCTAATCATATTTTATTAATCTAATCTAATCCTAAACTAATCATATCCTCCACCTCTAAATCTAGAGGCTTCTATTTCTAGAAGCCTCTCTAAACTTCTCCTTCCATTGAATTTTAAATTCAATGGAAGATTCTTCCCTCCATGGAATTTTGAATTCAAATTCTAGAATTATCCATTCTAGAATCCTCCAATCCTCTCCTCAATTTCTAACCATTGATCCTCATCCTACTTGGATGGATCTTCACCCTCCATTTTCTCTCCCACAAGCTATAAATTGAGCTCTCCTCCTCCATGAGATATAACACATAGAATCCATAACAAATTTCTGCCATTTTATTTCATCAATCATCCACAATATTCAATCCATCTCCAATCCAATCTATCAATCCATCATCCTTCATCAAGAAATCCAAGGCAATCAAGGGGAGGTGCTGCCCAAGTGACTCCAAAATCTGAAGCAACCAACACCAATCCAAGAGAAAATCCAACACAACAAAGGAGGAACATTGCATCTTCTTGGTAAGTGCAGGTATTGATTCTCTCCCCTTTCTATCTATTTCTCAATCTAAGGTATTGTTGGAAGGATTAGAATAGGAGAACATTTTTTTTGTGTTTTCTCATATTCATAACTAATATTTTCTAACACTATAAAAATATGGAGTGAATCCAAGTCCAAGGGGTGGTTTGTCCTTATTTTTATAATTGTACCAAATGATTATTTTAATTAAGTATATAATTAATACAATCATTGTGATATTGTAAATTTTGAAGGCTTGTGTAGTTTGAATTGACATGGGTGTAATTCTAATCTTCCATTTTTGTATCAATCAAGGTTAATTTTAAGACCCCCTTCCAAAATTTATTATAGAATGGGTGGTGAATCTTGAAATTGACTTTCAAAAAATTGTGAATATCCAAAAAGACGTTTCGTGACAAAGGTGATTCGAAATTCGATGATTTCTATGGTTTCACAAAGTTGTTGAATTTGAGCTAGATGGTTAGCCAATAGATAAGGTTAGATGACCATTAGATAGATGAATATGTAACATAAAACAATTCGGTGCTAGATGATTGTCTCTTGTCTGAATATCTCTCTGACATAGTCGTTCATCTATTTCATGACCATCACTTCGAATCTGCATAAATGTCTCCATGAATTATATGTCATTGTATTGGACGAGCATCTTTTATAGCCATATTATCCATGTAGAGACATATGTCTCTTTTCATGGTCGTATCTTTCCTAGTTGTCTCACCCAGATTAGACGTGCGTCTCTTTCGTGTTCCTCTTTTCATGTCTAAATGACTGTTGTAACTATATTTGGACGCTCTTAGCATAGGTGGTCACTACATGTCCTACGTCATCCCTTTATTTAGTCATGTTGGTTTTATACTAAATGGTCATCTTCAGATGAAGTATCCCTTGTGGGATACCACTAAAAATGCACAAATATATATATAAATTGCAACAAGTAAAATTTTTTATTTTGCGCAGAAATAACCAACTAGGAAGTGAACTGATTATAATTGATATCTCACAAAATACTTGTTCAAAACACATGAAATTTTAGAGAGAGCTTGCAAAAATGATAAAAAAACACTATAAAAATATTTTTGGAATATTTATAATAATATATAAGCTGTCGAGAAAACTTTAGAAATCCCTAGACAACTAGAGAACTTGGAAAATTCATCACTTTACAAATACAAGTGATAGAGTTATAAAAATATATAAATAATATCTACAAATAATATAAATGAAATCCCAACCTCCAGATTTGGAAATATCAGCCTAAACCCCTCCAAAAATTGCTGCAAAATCCCTAAGGGTGACGTCACCCTAAGGAAGAGGTTGAAAACTCTCAAAAATGTCTCCAAAAGTGGCGCCAAACCCTACTCTGAATGCTGCCACAAATCTGATCTAAAACCCTTTGATTCTTCTCCACAAAAAGTCTCTGAAACCCTTCAAAACCCTTCTTTGGAATCTCTGAAAAATATCTCTAAATAACAGCCCTGAATCAGCTCCAAAATGACAAACTAGGGTGGATCTTTCACCACCGAAGAGTGCCCTACTAGCTAGGAATGGATCTCTCACCATCAAAGCTAGGGTTCCTATGGGATCTTACTCTACAAGAAAGAATATTGCAAACAACAATTTCTCAATAAGAAAATATGTGAGTGTGCAAGAATGAGCTCTATTACTCCCCCATACTCCTTTTATAATTTCCCCAAGCAACAAGAGGCCCAAAAAGACCCCAATCGACCCCTTCTAGGGAGAACCACAAAAACATAAAGTAACTTAAGTTACTTTTCCCCTCCTAGTCGCCATAGGGACTTAAGTGACCCCCAACGAAAGATTATAACATTAAAGTGCCATGAGTCCCCCCTTAACGACAAAACATAACATTTGTTCCCACCAAGCCACTTAATACTCATGTCAATGCAAAAATATAACAAATAAGCAAGGTGGTAATAGTCATCCATACCCAATAGCCTCCATAGTGTCGTTAGCCCTTCGGTATGACCAAGGCTAAGATGGATGAAAAGCCTCCTAGTCAATCTACTAGAATTGGAGACATTATAGTCTTCTCCTCTTGAGAAATGCTTGACCCCAAGCATTATCCTCCCATGCCGTAGAAATTGAATACCACAAAGTACGTTTCTCCACTTCACCTTGTAGTTAACTAATGATTGGTGTGATCTGAAGTAACCAAGACACTCCATGTGGTCATCATGAACTTTATGTCATATAGAGAACAATGTTGTCCATAAAGTAGAATGATGCCCAAAACAACTCTCCATAGATACCCATATTAAGACCTGCCAATTTTCCCAATCCTTGCAAATATGATACCATAATAATGTGATCACTCAATACCTCTCCAATAAACTCTTGGGTATAAAATTCCACTATGAATCCAATAGAATCCCATAGATCAACCTATGAAACAAATTCTATATGCACAAAGTGTGCTAACTCTCCCACATGATCCACACTCATGTGAGAGTAATACTATTCATAGTATATGTCAATGTGTCCCATGGGGAAAAATTGCAAGACTCAGTGAAACAAATAACCAAAAATGTCAACTCTACATAGTTCACCTCCTATGATGAGTGTGAACCTAATGAATAATAGGTAGCTGAGTCAACTTCGTCCCTCCACTCACTAACACATGGTCAAGTGGTCACCATACATAGAAGTAGTAAAATACATAAGAGTGTTATCCCATGTCAACTTAGGAAATGATGAATCTATATACACAAATTTTTCATGATGACAGACCGCAATCCTCGTATAAAGTTGAGGATATCCTCCCTCAATCCATGCCATATGAACCTCTCCCATATAAGTCGATAGGTATCATCAAATCTCAAGTTTCCAATCATGAAATAGAAATGCATATGTCACAAGATCTCCAACCTCAATTAGGAATCCAACACAAGGTACAATCTTCCTGATAGAAGATCATCTCATATTCCAATCTATAGATGTCATCATGTATGTGACCATTTAGAATCTCACAAGTGTGTCATTTCTTGGAGTAATCAACAAGAAAATGAGATCTTCAATCTACCAAAACCTCATATAACCAACATAAGGATGAAATTGAGTGATCTAAACCCGTAATCCCAATCTCTGTAATTGTCTCTTGTGTAAAAAAACAGGTCACACTCATACCAATCAAACTCCACATCATCCCATAGTAAAAAGCCTTCATCATGTCGAAATTTCTCTCCATCCCCTCACCTATAATCAATCTAGGTGCTCTTGTAGATAATCCCCTCAAGATCACATTCTTGCCCTCATACTTGAACTTTAGCCCCATCGTCTCGAAAGTTGGTCCAAACTCACTAAGAGAATGAAGCCACTACACTCCTAACACTATGTTGGTCACTCCTATACCAAAAATGTGGAAATCATTGGTAACTATGTAGTTACCCATGGTGATGCTCAATTGTGGAACTCTCTGTGTGCATATTATATACTCCCCATTAGCTACAACAATGTTGAATCCCTCAAAGTCCTCCATCTAAAACCATCATCTCTCAACCAATGACGTATAAATAAAGTTGTGGGTAGCCATACTATCAATGAGTACAAAACCCATTCACCCTATATAAATCCTCTAACCCTTAATGCCTTGTACATCAGAGTAGTAGAAAATGTGGCTATAATCTCCGAAAAGTATCCTCCTCCTCCTGCTCCACATCTGCATTGTCCAATGCAACTCCATCTCCATCATCCATCTTGCGGGTCTCTAACTCCTCACCTCTATCACCCTCACTCTCCTCGAAGACCTCAATGAATTGGGCCTTCCCTTTTCCTATGTAATCATGCCCTAGAGCCCAAGGTGTATGGAAATCGAAACATAGTTTCTTTTGCCTCAACTCATCCTAAGCTATCAGAAATGACTGGCTTCTTAGCCACCTCTTGCCTTGGTATAGGATCCTTTTGCTAAATCTCATTCATCTAGATGGAGGTTCATTTTGCTGAAATCGAGGTGGAAACCTTGACTTTGGAGTGGAAAACTCCAAAACCCATGCTCTCCTAATAACATCATGCAATGAAGAAGGCTCAAATCCCTTCACAAATCCTCTAGAGCATATGTCAACCATGATATGAAAAGTCAGGTCAACCTCATCTCCAAAACATTAGGAACCATGACTAAAAATATTTCAAAATATACAATGTACATATCTAGAGAAATTTTTTTCCTCAAATGAGTCAACTCCCTAAAGTGCTTATCGTGGTCCCTCCGTTAAATATTCTCATCATTATTTGTGTGAATTCCGCATAGATATTAATATGTATGTGCCCCTATGTAATAAGGCCATGACGTCACTAGTCATGTACATCTCTCCTCAAGGTGTAAGATTGAAAACTTAATTGCATCCTCTTTGCACATGGTATTCAAGTCAAAGTATGTCTTCACATTCTCGAATCTAGGACTACATAGTACATTTCTTAGAACCATCAAAGTTTGGAACGTAAATTTTTTCCCAATCTCCTCTATAATTTAGGCACATGTGGTGATGATATCTCTTGGGCTCATACCAATATTTATTCTATAGTACTTTGTGAAAGGCATGTTATCTCTGAATCCCTCACTCAATGATTGGTACCTTTCCCAACAAGACTCTTCATCTAACACTTTTGTTGGCTACCTTACCTGTGAAACTTCTAGATCCTTCAAGAACGAGGGTTCGTGAAGTCCCAAATGCCTGGTAGAAGAATGGGGAGACCATTGCCCTGAATTTCCACTTTCACCTCTATGGACCAGCTGTCCCATATTGCTAGTTTCCCCCCTATCTATATGAGTCTCAATTAAACCCCGTGTTAATTCTCAGTCACTGGCTCAAATAGAGATTAGTAGTTTCTTGTTGCTTCACCATGTTGGTGAATAATTGTTTCATCAAATCAACACCCATATCTTCACTGTCACCCATCTTTTCAACCCAACAAGCTAGAGGAACAATAACTCTGATACCACTGAAATATCCCTTGTGGGATACCACTTGAAAATGCACAAAATATATAGAAATTGTAGCAAGTAAAAATTCTGATTTTTGCAGGAAATAACTAGCTAGGGCAATGAACTAATTTTAATTGATATCTCACAAAATACTTACTCAAAACACATGAAATTTTATAGAGAGCTTGCAACAATGATAAAAACACTAGAAAATATTTTTGGATTTTTTTGAACAAGATATAAGTTCCATAATTTTTTTGAAATCCCTAGACATCTAGAGAACTTAAAAATTCATAACTTTGTAAATACAAGTGATAAAATTCTAAAAATATGGAAATAACATCTACAAATAATATAAATGAAAGCCCAACCTCTAGATCTAGAAATATCAGCCTGAAACCCCTCCAAAAATTGCTGCAAAATCCCTAAGGGTGATGTCACCCTAAGGAAGAGGCTGAAAAATCTTAAAAATGTCTCTAAAAGTGGTGCCAAACCCGCTCCGAACGCTTCCACAAATCTTATCTCGAAACCCTTCAATTCTTGTCCACAAAAAGTCTCTCAAACCCTTCTCTGGAATCTATGAAAAATATATCCGAATAAAACCCTAAATCAGCTCCAAAATGACAAACTAGGGTAGATCTTTCACCACCGAAGAGTTCCCTACTAGCTAGGAATGGATCTCTCACCACCAAATCTAGGGTTCCTGTGGGATCTTACTCCACAAGAAAGAAGATTGCAAAAATAGTTTCTTAATAAGAAAATATGTGAGTGTACAAGAATTATATCTATTACTCTCCCATACTCCTTTTATAATTTCCCCAAGCAATACGAGTCCCAAAAAGACCCAACATAAGTGTTGAGGGGCAATCAATTTTAAACCCAATATATTCATCAAAACTCGGTCATTATATTAACCGTAGCACCTCCATCAACTAAGACATCATGAATTGAAATACCATTACATAATACCTCAACTTTTGGAGCGTAGGGATCCACCTCGCCTCTAAAACAGTGGGACCTCAACCTCCTTCATTCATCGAGCATTGAGTCCACTTCGCAGCTCTTACTTCTTCTTAGAAGACATAACCAAGAGTTGACCATATGTAATATTTGTAGGCCTTTTGGACAGATCTTCCGAGGATGGAGTATGGTCCTTGTTCCGTGAAATCGAAATTCCCGCACACCCAACTTTCTTCTCCTATGTTTCTTATTAGTTTCTCCTTTCATCTTCTTAGGATCATTTCCATCTTGGTTATCTTTTTCTTTCTTTTTTTTTGTTAGAAACACATCTACTTCATTATTTATGCTCTTATCTACTACATCAAAAGAATTCACAGGTGCTTTTCCTTTATCATTATCTCTTGTACTCAGATGTAGAAGTTCTATCTGGGCAATTATACTTATAATGACCCTTTTTATAACAACCATAACATACAACTTCATAAATATTTCTTTTTAGACCTCTATCTCCTCCTTGAGAACTAAATTCCTTTCCTTAAAGAAGATTAATAGTTAACTGGCCCATCTTCCTAAGCAGATCTTCATACTCAGTAGATGTACTAGGAGAAAGATTTGTGCTCACCGAGAGTGGTTGTGGATTCTGGACCAAAGGTGCTGGTGTAGGCTCTACTTTAGCAACAATTTCTTTGGGCTCCTCTTCCATGCTTTCTTCTTTCCTTTTGCAATCTCCTTTTGCTTTTTCAATGGTAGTTGGGTGGTCATACTTCACTCGTTGTCTAATCTCTGGCTTCATCCCAAGAATGAAGTGCTTACAGAGGAGATTATCCACACCATTCATCAACCCATCTACTAATCTTTCCTTCCGGATCTGGGCATCGAGCTTCCTCCTTAGCTCTAGAACACGAGCATGATAATCCCTTATCTTCTCCTTCTCTCCTTGGGATAGTTTTGTGATATTGATCATGAGATCTGCATATTTCTTGTTGTTCACCAAATTCTTCAAGAAAACTTTCAGTTAATAAATCCCATGAGTTTTTCACATTATCACCTAGTGTTTCAAACCACCTAAGGGTTGAACCATCCAAAAAGGTAGGAAAAAATTTAGTCCATTGTTCCCTTCTTATGAGGCCATTACAAATGCAAGATCGTTTAAACTCTTGAATGAAAGAGGAAGCATCTTCATTAGATTGGGCTGAAAAAATAGGAATCTTCCCCATTTTTAAATGTAACCACAATGAAATACCAACTCACAAGTACAATCAGTAAGACTTATGTGCACAAATAATTGGACTCACTATAATAGAAAATAGAAATGACCACGGTAAACTATGGTAAAACTTGACTTACTATGGTAAAAATTGACTTTATTGTGGTAAACACTATTCACAATAAAAAGTGAAGTTACTGTGGTAAATACTATTCACGGTAAAAAGTGACTTTACTGCGGTAAATACTATTCATGGTAAAAAGTGACTTTACCATGGTAACTACTATGCACAGTAAAAACAAGGTTACCCTCCAAATGTTTTTTGACTAAGTGGGAATATCTCTCCAAAAAATCCACCAATGAGGAATGGTCCCAACAACGGAACCAAAATGTCATCACCAATCTGACACTATGATAATTCTTCACCGGGAACTCCTCATGCTATGATTATTTACTAATGCACAGCTTTTAGTTTGGTGGATGTAATCTGGAAACACAAAAACAACATAACACAAGAATACCATAGACTATGATACGAAGGAAAGATGAAAAATATTAAAATATAGGTGTAAATTATAATATCAACATGAAATTGTTACAATCTCACCCATGAGGTACTTCAAGTGTTATCGAATTCACTTGCACCAACAATAACTATGGGAGAAACTTCACAATTACACCTCTTAATGGCTTCTTTAACACACCTTCAAAATGATGGCTTCCTTTACACACTTACTCATACAATATTTCTCACTACTTCCTTCTATGCTAAATGAGGGGGTGGCCTCTTTATTTATAGGAATTCAGGCTTATCCACCCTATCTCTAAGATAGGATAGGAAATATCTTCCGGCCAATCATATTCCATGCCTAAAATCTTGCCTTTACATGTAGGCTTATCTTCTAAGATAAGATAAACCTTATCATCTCACATGGGTTCCACCTTTTTAGACTTTTCCACAAATAAAATACACAAAATATTTATGACATCACTCTTTTTCCTTATTACAAATATAATATTTCTAATTCCTAATCATGTAGACCCTACTTCTCTACTTACCCAAACTTTGACATTTTAACATTACCGGACCACTTACGACAAATATTTACTTTTTACAACATTCCTATCACTTTTGATCACATTACCGTACTCTACTTTATTGGTGACACCGCATCGATGGCACCGTTATCTTCTATCGACGCCACTACTAATCATACTTAACAACATCTTATTCCTAATACATACATAATAAAATAGAAATTACGGAGGAAAATTTTAATGTCGACATGATCCAATTACATTCCACATGGGAAGTTTAATATTTATTGTGGACACTAACAGGGAAATAATTCGATTGGTGCATGTATTTTTCCAATCGAATTAAAGTAGATGTCAACAATGCCCATTCCAATATCAATGCATCTCATAAATCAAAGACTGTATTTTCTTGTACCAATTATATTCTTGATTTCTATCAAGAATATTTCCACCAATTATGTAACGAACAAATTTCGATTGTAATAAATGAAAAATTTTTATCTATAAGTATTTGGTTGAAGAACAACATGTAATAATTAATTATTTTTGAATGCAATAATAACAATAATTTATATTCTGCAGAGAAGAATTGTAGCTGCAATATCTCACAAGGAGGTTATTGCTCAGGGTAAAGCCCTCCAGAGGCTTCTAGTGATTCTGATATGGATTTAATGAAATTGACCTCTGGTTCGATTTCCTTGATAGAAAAGACTTAGGGGTCAATACCTCCTCCACCACCTTCCATGTCTACACTTTTCTACAAGTATTTATATTATTATTTATAACTAAGATACTAGCAGGAATTGCTAACAAGCTATTTATACTGTAAGTGTTAAAGTGTTTTAATATTTGTACATTTTTTTATTTACAACTTTCGAGTTTGATGGTGTAGATAAAACTCACTCCCGATCATAAATTTATATGCTCACATCTATGACCATGGCAAGTAATTTATAATTTATAATTTCTTTTATTTACTTGCAAATATTTTATATAATATTTATAAGGGTATAATGTTTAATTTTGTAATACTTTGCTTCTTGCAGTTAACTGATGACCACAACAGACAAAGAAGCCTCCAGATACTACCACCACACGGGTGGTACAAAACAAAAATAATTTTTAGGGAAGAATATTACATTTTCTATTGACTCCATAGGAGCAAATTCACCCTAGAACCTCCGAATTTCCAAGGTTTTCACTAGGTGGTATCTAGTGCAACTGGTACCCATTCTTTCACCACAAAGTAGAGATAAAAGAGATAATAAGCAAGGGTGAAGAGGAATACCTATGATAGTAAAATATAGGTGGTGGGAACATAGAATGTTGACTAAGATGATTGTGAAGAGCTTCCCTTTGGCTAGGAGGAATGACCTGAAATAGAACACAAGATCACAAGATATAATTAAACAAAGATATGCAAAGTGGACTCGCCTAAAGCATGTACTAGACCTAGGAAGTGTGATACTTCCTAAAGAGGCTATCAATCCACTATTGTAAATAATTTAATGCAAGGAAAGAGCATAAATAAAGAAATCCTACTATAGTTGATATGATTTAGGCATCTCATATAAACAAAATAAGCAAATCTAATCTAACAGAAAAGTTATGATTAAATTTAAAAGGCTGGTAAGGTAATCTAGGTTTGCAGGTCTGACAGAGGTTGTAGGTGAGGTCTAGGAAAGATTTGATGAATTTTGGGTGGGTTTTGAGTGAGTTATTAGCTTTCTAGTTTGGGGAATTTTACTAGTCACAAATACCAATGTCGGTATTGGTAATTGACTTACGCCAGTTGGGTGACTAGTGTCGGTAGGGGAAAATAGGTAAAACAATAAAAAATGGGTGGTTTGGCACTCTCTCGTGATTACAAAGAGGGTGAGGGAGGCTTGGATGATTTCATGGGATTTCTAAAAAGACTCAGAGGTGATAAGATGGGTGTTCGAGAAAGGTCTGAAGGTTATGTAGGCCAATGGTCGAGATAAAGGTGATGTAGGAGTGATCCAGTAAGAGAGTTGATGGAATGAAATAGATAACAAATAAATAACTAATCTATTGAAACCAATGAAAAATAATAAATATACCTAATTGTAAATGGAGGTTAATGGTAGGAGGTGGTGTTTTTTTCAGAAGAAGGTGGTCCCGAAAAATGTAACAATAGAAGGAGGGCACGGTGCTTCCCGTGAGTTCACTAGAGCTCGGATTGATCTTTTGATGAATAGTATGGTGTATGAACACCGTAAGGGCCTACGGTATGTTGCAATATCAATGTGGAATATCGAGAGTAAGGATGCAAGGTCGCAAGAGCTAGAAAACAAGATTCAAAACCTGAGCAAAGAGTTAGGAAATATTATTTAAGGAAACTCGATGGTGGTTAGGTGACCAGCGTAATAACAGAGAAATATCCAACGTAAGTTTGGGAGAAATGTCATACTTGTTAAAAATAACCCGATTCTTCCTAAATTTGGTGTGATTGAGATTTTGGTTTTGGGTCACAAGTGTGGAATAACACTAAATGGAGTGGGAGAGTAGTTAGAGGGATAATAGGCCATTAATATTAGGGTTAGAATAAGTCCTAGTTGGTTAAGGGGAGTGGGGACTTAGTCTTAGGTAATGAATAGGGTTGGAATAGGTCTAGGATGAGGTGGAGAGGTGAGGTGGCTAGGTGAGGTGGAAAGGTGAGGTAGATAATTAACTTAATTTTGGTAATTAAATTAATTAAAATGTGTGCAAGTGGGCATGGTGGGGGAATTAATTAATTGAATGGGGTTTAGAGGGTTACGACCCAATTTTGGGTGTCTACATTTTCCCTTTTTGTCACGTAACATGTATTAATAAGCAATCTTTGACAAAAACAAGAGTGGTTTCCCTAGGTATTGGTGGAAGTAATACCCTCAAACCAGAACTAATTAAGTGAGAGGATGAAGTGGTGATGGGTTTGATAAAGTGGTAGGTGATGAAAAAGGAGGTAAGGGGTGGGTATAGGCGATGGTAATATGGGTATGGGTAATAGGCAGGGGCATTGAAATGTACTCACACATGTAGAATATGACAAGGTACTAGGCTGAAGAGCTCACAAATTCTACATCATCACAAGTCGATAGTTTATCCAAACAAGGTTGATGTGGTCCAGATATCCAAGGTATAGGATACGATCCTAAAAAACAACGAGGCTAGGTGCAGGAACGGGCATTAGGTGGGTTCCAAAGCACCAAATGGTTTGGTATGGTTAAGATAATCATCACAACATCGTAAGGAAAGGTTGGTAGGGTAAATGACATGAGTAATGTCATGCAAGGTACATCGAGTAAGTGAATTGAGTGTCAAATTAGCATGTTTAGGTTGGGTGGTTATATAGGTAGGGTCATGGGTAAGGAAAAGGTTTAGGCTAAATATAACCTAAAATACACCGAGGTCGGGGTTAGGTGATAAGGATTGAAGGTATGGTTGAGTTTGATCTGAATTCCCAATTCATTGATGTTATGGAAATTAGATATAGGCATGGTTGAGTTATGGTCATTTCGATTTAATTTCCAAGTTATTGGTATTATGGAAAATAAATGATGATGTATGGTTTTGTTGTTGATTAAATTTCAAGTTATTGCTCTTATGGAAATGAACTAGCTAAGTTTTTTTTTGATGGGGGAAATGATGATGGGGAAAAGAGTGTCCGAGATAACCTCAGATTTCCCCATACCCTAAGAGTTCTACCTACATAGCTTTTGTGAAAGGGGCCTCAGGCCGATGTAGTTCTCCCATAAACCAGGAAAGAATGAGATTGGGTTCAGTAAGATGAATAGGTAGGGTGGATAGGTAAGTGGGTCGGGTAAGGCATGTTTGAAAATAGGAAAGGTCAAATGATGAATAGGTAATAGGAAAGGTGAAGTAGGCATATGCATAGATGAAGGTATCAAGATAGATTTTAATTTTGATGGTCTTTTCTTGTGTGAAGAAGCAAAAGGTAGGAAAAAGGTGAGCTGAAGAGAAGTGAAATGCTCCATATTTGGAAAAAACCAAAATTGTCATACCCATAGAATTTTTGAACAGAAGTCCCTAGGTACACTGCATGAGTGATGGGTCGATAGTTGAAAGAAGTTACGTGATCAAAATGTGTAAAATTACACACCACTTCCCTTGAGTTGATTTAGGAGATAATAAACATAAGGTAAGTTGGAAGAGTTTGTTAAGTGTAACCTTGTTGTGAGACAACATGCCCCTTCTGCAAGATACCCAAAACCAGAATAGGAAATTCCATGACAAAAAGTTTGTATTTTTCTTAACCTTTCTTGTTTCTTTGTAGATATTGATGGATGCGGGAGGTCTATATTGGGATAAATAGGTTCTCCTTGAGGTCTTCGTGAAGCTGATCGATGCGGGAGATTCAGGATTATTTTATTTGAGAGATATAGAGTAGTTTTATTTTGGATATACTAATTACAATAATTGGCTTTCTTTTTATAGTTTTCATTTAAGGGAGTACTCTACTTATAGTAGCTAGAGAGAGACATAGATGTCCTTTTGAGGGATTCATCTATTTGCAAGAAGTTGACTCAAGGAGGAGAGTTTTGGTTATCCCATATATTTTTTTTTTTGGACTGAAAGTCATGGAAAAGACTATAAAGGAGTGTAGGCATATTTTATGAGGGTAAAACCATAACATGAAAAGGTTAGCTATGAAAGAGGGATTTTAAGTGATGAACGACCATGGGATTCCATCCTGAAAAGGATGAAAAGTATCCATGAGAATCATGCCATGAGTAGAGCCGTGGTACTCATATTTAAGACAAGGATGAATGGTGATGGATAATCACACAATTTTTTTGAGTCATTGGTCCTTAAAAGAGGTAGGTGAAAGGAAAGGTTCACTCAAGGGATGAGCATATAAGTGACATAAAGTGATGTAGTACTTTATTCAACAAAGTAGAATAGATAAAGATGAAAGGCATTTAGGGGCCTGAGTTGAGTTTATCCTCAAGAGAAGATAAACGATAAGCTCCTGATCCATAGGTATGGGTGACGATATAAGGTCCAAGCCAATTAGGAGAAAAATTACCTCGTTTACTTTTATCAGCTTTGGTTACATGTTGATTTTATTTTAGGAAAAGATCGTCGACCTTAAAATTTCATTCATGAACACATTTTCATAGGCACGTTTGATAAGTTTTTGGTAGATTTGGAGGTGGTCGAGAGCATTTAAACGATGTTCATCTAATAGCTCAAGTTGTGCTAAATGGTCTTGGAAAAAGTCATCATCATTGAGCATATCTTTGAGTGATATACAAAGAGATGGAATTTGGACTTCGAGAGGTAAGAAAACTTTTGTACCGTAGACCAAAGAGAAATGTGTGGCAGTGGTAGAGGTGCGAATGCTGGTACGATAGGACCATAAGGCAAAAGGAATGTGCGTGTGCCAATCCTTACCAATATTGTCAACCACCTTCATAAGAATTTTTTTGAGGGTTTTGTTAGTTGATTCGGATTGACCATTTGTTTGAGGATAATATGGTGAAGAGAAATTGAGTTGAATACCAAAGTTATCACAAAGTTTGTGTAGGGTTTTATTTTTGAATTGTTTACCATTGTCAGTGATGAGATGATGAGGAACACCAAAATGAAAAATGATGTGATGGTTGATGAATTCACATATTTTCTTAGATTTGGTAGAAATGAGAGGGATGAATTCCACCCATTTAGTGTAATATTTATTCTTGTGATAATCCATTGATGACGTTGAGAAGAATGAGGGTTAATCTATTCTACGAGATCTAAACCCCATTGAGAGAAAGGTCAAAAATCCTTGGTGACTTGTGAGGCATGACTTTGGGTGTGTGAAGATTAACATGTTGTTAGCACTTCACACAATGTTTTACATATTCAAAATAGTATTGGTTAAGGGTTAGCTAGTAATAACCAAGGAGAAGGATACATTTGGAAACAACGAGGCCATTGAAATTTCCACCACAAATCCCATCATGGATTTCTTTGATGGTGTACGGAATTTCAACACTAGTGTGGCACTTTGAAGAGGATGTCATCAAATCCATGTTTGTAGAAACGACCCTCCATGATAATGTAATGAGATACCTTTTAGAGGAAAGCTCACCAACCATTATGAGTGAGATCTATAGGAAAATTTGAAATGGAAAGGTAGTCATTGAACTGCTTATACCAAATGTCACGTGGGTCAGTTTCGAATCTTCCCACAAAATTTACATCATGGAATATATAAGAGGGT
The DNA here is from genome assembly GCA_018340775.1 of Taxus wallichiana var. yunnanensis. NCBI lineage: Eukaryota > Viridiplantae > Streptophyta > Pinopsida > Cupressales > Taxaceae > Taxus > Taxus wallichiana. Next base: position 561,241,574 of record CM031242.1, on the reverse strand, counting down.
GGATGCAATCATTGTACTATGACACATATTTTAGAGTCCAAAGGTGAGTTATTTATTTGGGAAGAATTAAAAGCCATGGTTTATGTGAATTTGTTAGTGAATCGTGGAGTGGTTTGAAGTTTTAATGATTGAAAGTAGTCAAAAGAATGTCTATGTGATGCTTGTAATTTTGAAGTACCTCATTATGACATTGGTATAAACCATTGAATTGGTTCACAACCAGTTGAGAGTTTCAAATATATTAATGGATTTAACATCTAGGGAAATGGTGGTTTGAATACCTAACACAAGTGCTTTGTATTCAGCCACATTATTGGTGTAGTCAAAGTCAAGTTTGAAATATAAAGGCATAGGTTTGCCATCAAGAGGAATGAGGATGACCCTACGCCACCCCCACATTGACATTTAGAACCATCGAATAATAAGGTCATCTGATAAATGGTGTCATCCAGGGAAAGAGTGTAGATAGATTCATCAGGAAAATTGAAATTTGAGGGTTGATGTCTAGGAAGAGGGGCATCTACAAGCTGATCTGCAATGGTTTGTCCTTTGAATTTTTTTATGAATGAACTCTAGGTCTAGGTATGCAAGGAGCATGAACCAACGTGAGGTACATTGGTGTTGGTAAGGTTTAGCATACATGTAATGCAGAGGGTCGGTGTTGGTGATGATGAAGGTCTTGTGGTTGAGTAGGTAGTGCGAAGTTTAGTGGCCACGAAAACTAAGGCGAGGAAAATATTTTCAGCATGTGTATACCTAGTCTCATAGTCTAAAAGAGTATGACTTATGTAATAAACCGCATGTTCCCTGTGCTTCTCGTCATGATGAGTGAGCATGGTACCCAAGGAATGATCAGTGGCATAAATGTAAAGGTAGAAAGGTTGGTCATCCTTAGGTGAGACGATCACAAGTGGCTGAAGAAGATATGTCTTCAATGCTTCAAAGGATTTGTGACACTCATCATTCTAATTGAAAGAGACATGTTTTTTAAGTATGTGATGAAAAGGGTGACATTGGTTAGAAAGATGGGAAATAAAGCGTCAAATAAATTGAAACTTACATTGCAAACTACGAAGCTATCGAAGGTCAGTAGGTGGAGGCATCTCAAGAATGACATTGATTTTGGTGGGATTAACTTTAATGCCCCACAAAGAAATGATGAAACCAAGGATTTTTCCAGAGAGAATAACAAAGACACGCTTCTTTGGTTGAACGTGAATGTAATGTTTGATGAGATGGTCAAAGATGATTTTAAGAGTTAGGAGGCATTCAACATGACTTTCGGACTTATCGAGAAGGTCGTCGATGTAGTCTTCTAGTATGTCATGCATGATGTCATGGAAGATATAGGTCATAATGTGTTGATAAGTGGCACTAGTGTTTTTAGGCCAAAGGCATGACACGATAATAGAAGGTCCCTCAAGGGTGATGAAAGTGGTTTTGTGTTGATCTTCTAGTTAAATTAATATTTGATTATAACCCAAGAATCCTTCCATAAGAGATAACATCTCATGGCCAGTTGTAAGATCAACAAGTTGGTCAATGCTAGGCAAAGGAAAGTCATCCTTAGGGTAGGCGAGGTTGAGGTCACAAAAATCCATATAGATGCGAAGTCCCCCTATCACTTTGGTAACATGAACAATATTAGAAATCCATTGAGGATAGTCAATGGGTATAATAAAGGAAACAAAAAGAAGGCATTGAAGTTCTTCTTTCACAAGAAGGGCAATGTGTGGATGCATTTTTCGTAGATTCTGTTTCATAGGTTTAGTGTTGGGGATAGTTACGATGTTGTGGACCATGATATTTGGGTCAATACCGGGAATATTTTCATAAGACTAAGTAAAGGCGTTGCTTTATGATAGCGAAGGAAAGAGGAAAAGGCTTCCTATTCGGTGGAATCTAAATATTGGCATATCTTTAAAATTTGAGGGTCATCTTGAGTGTTAATGTTGATCTTTATGGTTGATTCATTCAACATGGTTTGTGTCTCAAAAGGTAACGACTGGTGAATGTAAGAATATTTTACACCTAAATAAGTGAGAATAGAATCATCATCTTGACATTGAACGACATTTATAAAAGGTGTATCATCATCAATCATGTCAGGATAAAGAAAAGGAAGGGAAGAGGGAGCCTCGCCATCACGTTGATAGGTTAGAGGTCCCAAGGAAATGATGTTCACAAAAAAAAGTTAGGAGGAATGGATTTTGGATCCATGGACTCCATGGGTGAAGGTGGTGTGGTAGGTGAGTTAGGTGTAGAAGGTTTTTCTTCCTCAATGAGGTCGACTCGTGCCTTCTTAGGAGGAGGTGGTACAGTAAATCTGATACCACATCGATCTTTATGTTTGCGTGTGGTGCAAGGTATGACTGTATGATGACCTTGCTCATAAAGACCAAATCGAAACATTTCCAAGCACATCGGTGAAGAAAAGTGTGGGTGAAATAGCGGTTGGTGTTGGTGCCATTTCTAAGCTTGCGTAGTGTGCCCTAAATTTTCATGTCCGATTTTAGTCAGAAATGTTTTATTTCTCAAATTGGTGATTTGCAATCTCATACAAGTTGGTAAGAGATGAGAAGGGAATTGGGAAGAATTCAAAAGGTTAGCTTAGGCAGTAGGGATAGATTTGGTAATCACCATAGGAATGAGTAGAGGTTTGATGAAAAGGGTAAAGGGCTTGTTGGATCCGGAAATAGAAAACCCCAAACATGTGAAAATAGATTGGTTCCTAACCCTATAACTACCGGGGTTCTTGCTGTTGATGAAGTTGTTGATATGGATTGGTGTGATAGATGTTTTCTTCCTCATCCTCCATGTGAAGTGGACCAACAAGTTGATGAAGTTGATAATGACGATGGAACTGATGATGATATTTGCATGGTGGGCTGTTCTTCAAGCTCACAAGGAGGAGAAACATCTACTGAAGTAATAAGTGCTAGGATTGCTGCTACCTTTTAGGATTACATCAAGCGGGTACAAGTCTTTCTCCCCCCTCATGCTCTTGAAGTTTATGTAGTGCAAGCTTTTGAAATTCCTAACAATGAATTTGAATACTTGAGAGCTTTGAGGATTAAGAAGTATGATGGTGGTATCCTTTCGGAGGAAGATAAACAATTGTTGATGAATGTTGTTATAGCTCAAGAGAAGGACTATAACACTAGAAGAAAATTTGTTAAGGAGTTGGGCCTTAAGCCAAAACTAAAACACCCTTTCTCACAAACATTCCAAAATAAGCTCCTAGGAAATAAACACTTGCTAGAAGCTCTGTTGTCCCGAGACAAAATTACAGTCCTTATCATGCCCAAGATGCCAAGAATCCTTTGCCGTTTGATGAATCTTCTTGTATCCCTTCCAGTGCTGTTTTGCCAAAAGTTTCCCTTATGACATAGCCCAAGTATTGACCCAAATTAAAGTGAGTGTTCCAATCATTGAGTTGCTTAGAATTTTGAGCATAAGAAGAGAACATTTGAGTACTTGGGATTGAAAGAGGAAAAGAGTATGCCAAGATGAAATGTAAATGTTGTTAAGACTCCTCTCCAAATCATTGCTGACCTTGAAACACCACAAGCACTGGAAGATCTTGGAGAGACACCGAGGTATATCCTGGGGACATCCTTGGTTGATTCCCAATTTAATGTTGATCCATTTTTACAACTTTGCTCATAAAAGATAGGCTACTTCATAATTGTATGTTTGATTTTGGTGCATCATGTAATGTCATGCCTCTAAAAGTCATGAATGAGTTAGATATCAAGGTGAAAACTACCTATGGGAAGTGTACTACCATGGATTCAAGGGAAGTGCCGGTGGTTGGTTGTGTGAAGGGTTTGGTAGTGCAACTTGCAGCCTATTCGGGTAAGAATTTGAAACTGTATGTTGTAATTGTTGACTGCCCTACCAAATGGGGTATGCTTTTGTTAAGAAAATGGGCTACAAGTGTTGGTGGCAGTGTTTAGATGGATATGTATTTTACCACCATTCCCATTGAAGGAATCTTGGTCAAAATTTATGGTGAAAAGAAGATGTTGCACCTAATTGAAGATCCCAACAATGCTTCCAATGAAGTGTTGTTTGCTGATGTAGATGCTGAGAATTTCATTGGTTTTCTTGATGGAAAAGAACACAAGATGGATAGATTAAAGTGCCTTGATATGGTAGGTTTCCTTGGACCTTTCCATTTGATGGAGCTTGCTCCAAGTTTGGAAATGGTGCTGGTATAGTTCTGCTTTCTCCTAGTTTGGAAGAGTTTTCTTTTTCCTTCAAACTTAATTTTGAATGCACTAACAACATTATTGAGTATGAGGCATTTTTGCTGGGGTAAAGGATTGCATGGAAGTATGGAGTGAAAGATATTGTTGCAAAAGGAGACTTAGAGCTGGTTGTCAAACAAATAAGAAAACTATATGCTACAAAAAATTAGCGTATGAAACAATATAAGCATGCAGTTTGGGATCTAATTGAAATGTTTGATTCCTTTAACATTGTTTTCCATGACCAAGGTCTTAATGCGCTGCTGATAAGTTGGCAATGCTGGGTTATAGATTTGAAAATTGCACCATTTCACCTTATTGTGATTACAATGTTGAAGTCTTGCCGACTAGGCCGATTGTGTCCACGATAATGTGAAACATTGGCAAGTTTTTAAAAATAATGCTCAAGTGCTTAGGTTCTTGAAAAATGAAGGTGAGTTCACAAATCAAAATATTGATTTGGAGCCAATGGTATGCATGACTAAAGGAAGAGAAGCTTTATTTGGAAAAGATATCATCTAATTGAAAACAAACACCATTCCTAGAGGTCTTGTTGCACTTGAGTCAAATTTTAACAATGTTAATTGCATCATAAATAGAAACATGTCTACTTCAAGGGATGTGGAAGAGCATGACTTGGGAACAAAGGAAAAACCAAGGAAGGTTTGGTTGGGCATAAATTTAAGTAAAGAAGAAAAATAGACCTATGCCCAACTCTTGAAAAATATCAAGAGTACTTTTTGGTCCTATTCAGAAATGAAAGCATACAGAGAATATTTATTTCAGCATGAAATCCCTCTTGTGGAAAATGCCAAACCATTAAGATAGAGGCAAAGGCAAATTAATGTACTTCTCTCCATGAAAATGTTGGAGTTAAAGAAGTTGAGAGATGGAGGTATTATTAAGCCCACTAGATATTCATCTTGGGTTGTAAAGCTTGTGCCGATTAGAAAGAAGAAATGGAGACATCAAAATTTGTGTGGATTTTAAGAATCTAAACAAAACATCCATGAAGGACAACTATCCCTTGCCAAATATGGAAAATATGTTGCAACTTGTGACAGTGGTCGAATTTATCTCTACATTGGATGGTTTCTCCGGATATAATCAAGTGGTCACATTAAAGAATCGAGAAAGACTTAAGACAAATTTCACTACTCCTCGGGGGACATATGTTTTGTCGGGATGCCTTTGGATTGATGAATGATGGTGCTACTTTTCAAAGGACAATGGATGTTACTTTTTCTAGTTACATCAATGAGTTCATTGTAGTTTACCAAGATGATGATTTGTGTTTTCAAGGGTAAAGCAAGGTGACCATTTAAAACACTTAGAGAAGATGTTGATCAGATGTAGGGAGTATGGACATTTCTCTTAATCCAAAGAAGTATCATTTTGGTGTGCAAAAGGCCAAGCTGCTGGGACATATTGTGTCTAAAGATGGTGTTATGATAGACCCTGAGAGAGTGGAAGCAATCAGCAAAGTACCTATCCCAAGAACCAAGAAAGGCATCCAATATTTCTTTGGCCAAATCAATTTTATCAGAAGGTTTGTTTCCAAATTTGCTGAGCTAACTCTTCCAATCACAAGCATGTTGAAAAAGGACCAAGTTATCAGGTGGGAGGAGGCTGCCATTCAGGATTTTGAAGGAATAAAGGATGCACTTAAGCATGCACCTATTCTAGCAGCACCAAACTATGAGAGGCCTTTCCAACAATTTTCTTTTGCCTCTGAATATACCATTGATTCTGTTTTGTTACAAAAGCATGAGAATGGAGCTGAGAGGCCTATTTCCTTCTTTAACAAGGCTTTACAAGCTGCTGAGTTAAAGTATACAATCATGGAGAAACAAACATTTGCCTTAGTGAAGGAAAAAAAAGTTTTAGGCCTTATTTATTGAGTTCAAAAGTTGTTGCCTATGTCCCCCACACCATGGTGAAAGACATCTTATCAGAGATGGATATCTCAAGTAAAAGATGTAGGTGGGTGAATAAGTTGCAAGAGTATGATATGGATATCCAAACTACAAGGTTAGTAATAGGTTTGGGTCTTGCTAAGCTCATGGCTGAGAGTAACTTGCAAAATATAGAAGTGAATCAACTAGAGGAAGAAAGGGCAGATCTTCTTAAGAAATTTATGAGCTCTGAGTGGTACAAAGATGTGATCTTCTACCTCAGACATCTATGCTGCCATGGCCACCTAAATAAAAATTATAAAAGAGCCCTCAAGTGGCGTCTCAATATTATATCATAACAGACCTTGGGCTGGCTTGGAAGAACCCCGAAGGTGTCCTCTTGAAATGCATAACTGAAGATGAAGCACCCAAGATAGTTGTTGATTTCCATGGGGGAGTTTGTGGAGGACACTTTGCTGGAAGGGTGATAGCACATAAGATTTTGAGGGCTGGTTATTGGTGGCCTACTCTCTTTAAAGATGCAACCTAGTTGGTTAGAAGATGTGATAGTTGCAGCGTTTCTCTGGAAGACCGAAAGCTTCACGTTCCCTTCTTTCAGCAGCCTATATCAATTGAAGACCCTTTCAAACAATGGGGAATGGACTTCATTGGTGAGATCTCAGATCCTTCTAGTGTTGGTCATAAGTGGATTCTTGTAGCCACTGATTATTTTACAAAGTGGGTTGAAGAAATCCCATCTAAAAAGGCAACACACCAAGTGGTAATGGACTTCTTATTAAATCATATCATATGCAGATTTGGAGTTCCAGTTAAGATTGTATCTGATAATGCCATGTGCTTTAGAGCCAAACCTTTAATGGTAATGTGCAATGAATATGGAATCAATCTGACTTATTCTTCAAACTACAACCCCCAAGGGAATGGACAATTTGAGTCTAAAAGTAATAAGATCTTGTTGAAGATCATTAGAAGACCCTTGGAAATGAACAAGAAAAAGTGGGGAGAACAATTGAAGTTTACAGTTTGGGCTGATAGAATAACTCCTAAAAGAGCAACTCTTAAAAACCCATTTGAATTGGTGTATGGAACTTAGGATTTGCTGCCCCTACACCTATAATTATCTTCATTTCAGTTTGACCTACAATTGGAATATCAAGAGCATGGCCCGTATGAATCAAGGATCAATCAGATTATTGAGCTTGATGAGGAGAGAAGAGCATCCCATCAAAGGCATATCAGATTTAGAAAGAAGTTGAAGATATTGTTTGACAAGAAGGTCACTTATAGAGCCTTCAATATTAGAGATCTGGTTTTGATGTGGGATAGTAGGAATGAAGACAAGGGCAAGCATGGCAAGTTTGATGCATTATGGATGATCCCTTATGCCATTGATATTGGGATTGGTGAACATACCTTTTTTCTCAAAGATTTAGATGGGGAATTGGTGGAGCTACTTGTTAATGGTAGACATTTAAAAATTTCTTGGATTAATCCCCAAAGTGAGGTATGCACAAATTGTACAATTGTATAGTCTTGTTTTTGCTCTATTTTTTGTTGTTTGGTGGTTTTTGGTTTGCCCTTTGTTCTTGGCAACCATTTTGGTTGGTTTCTCGGCTCATTTTTGTTGGGTGGTTCTAGTTTTTGGGCTACCTTGTGTTTTGACTCCTTTTCCCAATGGTTTTTGGCACTTGGTCTACATTTTGTCCTTGTGGCACTCGTTGGGAGTGCCCATCCCTGTAGGAGCCAATGTTGGTGCCATTTCGAGCTTGTGTAGTGTGGCCTAATTTTTCATGTCCAATTTTTCTTAGAAACATTTTATTTCTCAAATTGGTGATTTACAATTTAGCCCCTCTAGTTTAATGCTTCAAAATGCCAATAAATTGATTGTTTGGCCCTATTTCAAACAAATATTCCAAGTTTGTCCCTTTTTGTGCCCTAGTTTTTTCAAATTTTTTGGGTCATGGTCATTTTCCCTTTGTCAAATCGTGTAAAAAATCAAAATTGATCAAATAGAAATTGTATGAGTTAATTTCCCAATCCCAAGGTTGAAAATAATGACAAATCATGCTTCAGTTGGTTTAAAATCAAGAAATCAGCCATCCTTGTTGAAAATTTTGAATTCTAGGGCATCCTTTAAATTTTTCACGATTTGACGGTCATACGGGTGTCGTTCACTGTCAAATTTATCATCGCAAGGTAATGGCAATGTGGTGGGTTCCTATTGGCCGAGATGTCGGGAAATATTTCTAACTTACCATTTTTTGAAATTTTGGCAAAAGGGAAAATTTTGATCCGTGGCTCCGCCTTCTGCAATGAGGTGCCTACGTGGCACATTTTGATTGGCTAGGGGATTGGCGAGCTTTCCTTAGAAAATTTTGTTTTCATTTTGCAAAATTTCTAAAATAAAATTTTGGCCTGAAGGCTCACATGCAAATAGGGAGAGGACACGTGGCATGGAGGGCATGCGGATGGCGGAGGGACTTGGAGAATTTTGATGTTTTTGGCTCAAAATGATGAAGTGAAATTTTGGCCCGAAAGCCCTCAGAAAATCATCGGTGGACACGTGTCCAGGAAAGGATAGGATGGGGTAGCGGGTCTTGCAATGAATTTGAAGTTTTTAACTTCAAATGGTAAAAATAAAATTTGGCCCGAAGGCCCGCAACAAGTCAGGAAGTGACACGTGTCCAAGAAAAATGGAGGTGGAGGTTCGGACCTCGGGGGACAGAGTAAAATTTTTCCTTTTTGGAAAAAGGAGCTAAAGTGTAAATGGGAAGCATGCCTCCATAGCCTATCCATGATGGACACGTGGCACATTCTAAGAAGTCAAAGGAAGGGCGCATATCCGTGGTGAGTTTTAAATTTCTCAAATTTTCATGGGAGGTTTAAAGGCAGAATAGGAGGCTTGGCCCCACGGCATATCAGAGAGCGACACGTAGCGAAGAAGAGATCGGACTTCGGCCTATGGGGGTTTTGTGAAAAAAATTCCTTTTTTCAAAAAGTGGCAAAATTGATTGAATTGGCCTGCGGTTTTCAATGGGGCCCACATATGGACATGTGGCGGGTCTAGGGGAGAAGCGGGGAATTTTGTAAAATTTTCCAAAACTATAAAATGGTCGCGAAGGTATTTTTTGAAGCATGGGCCCGATCCATCACGTTTTGACACATGTCCCGCCTGATCCAAAGTTTAAAAAGGTAATATTGAGCTTATTTTTAAATGGCATTTTCCACGTGGAGGGCTGATATTAAAAGGTGGATGAGATCGATGGTTACTGTGCATTTGTTTGTTTGGGCCGCCATGGGAGCTCCAAGAAGCTTGGAAATCACGTTTTTGCATCAAATTTCATCAAATCTTATGTGACTTTGTGTCATCTTGGCCTTAAGAACAATGGCATCATTTTCGTGACTTAATTCTTCGATCTGTGGTGTTTTTGATGTAATTTTGGCTCAGGCCCGAGAAAAAGAGTGAAATGTCAACATCAAAAGTTGTAGAGGTAAAATTGAAAAGGGGAAAAGGTAAAAAATGATGAATGAAAGGTGCTTGCATGCCTGAATGATAAAAACATGCCCCTGGGGTGGATAGTGATCCAAATTTGTGTAATGATTTAATTTTTGTGCATACCTGGTAACCTGCGTGAGTTGTTTTTCCATTTAGTGTCACTGTCATTAAATCATGAGGTTTTTTGTAACAAAATTGATCCCATAGCATATTATTTTCTTGGGAAAAAACACTCCAATGTGGCATGAGGTATATTAGGGATTTTTTGAGAATTTGTGATGGTCGGGAGTTGAAAACCACGAGCAAATTTTGAGAAAAAGCTCATTTTCTGAGAAAATCCATCAAAGAACTAGGTTAATGTCTCATGTGTTGGAAAATTCATGTATGTGGGTTGGTTATAAGTATATAGCCACCACACAGCTCTGAGATTGTTCATGTAACTCTCCCCTGTTGTTGAATATAACAAATTTTGAATTAAATCTATGTTTTTCTTTGGGCAATATGATGTCTATTATCAATTTTAAATGCCTGCAAATAAATTTTATTGTTCTTATTGCAATCTTGCATTGAAAATATTTAGAAGTCACACAGGATCTCCATTTCTAGTTGATAGTTTAGTGGCATTTGCAATCTCATACTCAGAAGAGCCTTCATCTGATAAGGAGATAAACAAATTTAAAATCACTTTACCTTCCGATCGGGCAGAGATTTCTTGTAAGCCTTTGGGGGTACCTTAGGCATGGTTTGATCATGGATTTTTGTGTTTAATTGAGTTCCTTACTTCAAGATTTTGTGGTGAGTTCTCAAAGATTGTGTGAAGAGTGCAACCTGGGCTTCCATTTGTGCCTCTTTGTTTGAAAGAACATCCCGATTATTTTAGGCATTTCATCGATAGTTGTTCAAGTATTGTATAGATTGTCAAAGATTTGATCTATCTTAGTTTGTCTTATCAATCTTCCACCAAAAATCATCCAACAAAAAAGATCCTATCATGTGTTATCCCTGATTTGCATATGTATACCCACGTAAGATCAAAATCTATTTGTAAAAGTATGCATAACGGATCGGGATTTCTAATGTCTCTAGTAACCTTTGCCTTGTTTTGAGAACACACCCATGTTTTGAGAAGTGACAACTTGTGAGAGTTCAGATCTAGGGTGTTGATCATGTTTTCATCAAAGTCTCCATCATAGAATTTCAAGCAAAGAGAAGGGCATCTTCATCTCCTTCACCATTACAAGGTTACAAAATAGGTCCTCTTACCTTGATTGGTAAGGCACAACCTAAAACAACTAGGACAAGATCAAGTCCTATTGGAGTGCTATTCATTTCTCCACAAACCCGAGTGTTAGCTAGACCATACCCCGGCTACTAATGACATGCAACATGGTCTAATCTATTTTTGAGCTCCATGAGATAAGCGTGGTGCTTGCTTTGCATCGAAAAGGAGAACAAATTTGGATACCAACACGAGTGGCGCCGTTGCTGGGGACTTCTTGGAATTTCTTGGTGTTTTTGAAGTGTTTGAGGGGTTTGAGCATTTGTGTATTCAAGTATTTGAGATGTTGAATTGTCAAGATATCATCTCATGTTTTAGATCTACAAGTTTTTAAACAAGGGTTTCAAGTTTTGTCTGCCCTTTTTCCATTTACTAGCAGTTCATACACTTTGGGTGCATTGTGATTGATTGATTTAAGAAGAAGAAGGTCTGATTTATAAGGATTTGCAGGGGTTTCAGTACTAGTAAACATTTGACTGAATTATTTTAGTGCATTCTTGCACAACTGAGGTGAAATTCCTTAGTGGCGACTCCATGCTGATTTGAATTTAGAAATACCAGTGTCTTAAGCTTTTTGTCATTTATTTTTGTGCTGTTGATCTCTGCAAAACTAGAGGGAAGAAGATCTCTCTTCTTTAAAGACTCTGCTAATAAATTGTTCTTAGAATCAAGAAATTTAGAGTTGGAAGGGAGAAGATTTTGGAAAGTGGTTAAAGGTCAGACATCAAGTAGAGATATAGCCATTGGTGAGAGAGATCAACCTTTGGTAGAGGACTATCACTCTTCTTCAAGTGATTCGATTCAAGCAATTCTCTCATAAAATTGTTTGCCTCAGCTAGTGAAGGTCCTTATTATGTACCTGGTAAGTTCTTTCTCCAATTTGCACCTCTCGTGTTTTAATTCGAATAAAACTTTCTAAGAAAATCAGCACTTAGAGGATACCGAGTCTTGTGAATCACATTCTTGAGCCCCAAAGAAATAACACTCCTTATCAGCTTGTCTCACCTCCAAGATCACCCCCCCACTAAAAATATGGCTCAGCCTAGACCTCCATTCGTTGTTAACACCTTTGGTCCTTTAAATTTTAGAGGAATGGATGGTTACCCAAATGCTGTCCCACAAGATGTCGAAATAGGTTGCCAAAATTCCGTGGTAACAATGCTATTAATTTTGATCAGCATCTCAAAATTTTTGATAATATTATGGAAGATTTTGAGATAGAGTTTGAAGATGTGTATATTAAGTTGTTTATTCATACACTAGAAGAAGATGCTAGGATTGGTACAAGGATCTACCCGATAATTATATTGATTCATGGACTAAAATGAAAATGCATTTAGGTTGCAATATGGTGACAGGATTGATCCTAGATTTCTTTTATCCGAGTTTGAGAATATCAAGAAGAACCCTAATGAATTATTTCATGACTTCAACAAAAGGTTTAACAAAACTTTGAGATGACCGCCATTGGTTTGAGGCCTTGTGATGAATCATGTTTAATCCAATATACAAATGCATTTGATAAAAAGGTAACCTATTACCTAAGAGACAAGAACCCAACCTATCGAGACAAGATTTCACCATGGAACTTCAAATTGAGAAAAATATCAAGGATGTTGGGAAACCTCTTAAGAGAGATGGTGTAAAATTGATAAACCCCGAAAAACCTCAAGCTAGCAAAGGTGCTGATTTAGAAGAGGTTGTGAAGACTTTGTGTGGAGGAATGTCAAGGAAATATCATACAAGTTGGCAAGAGCCGAGAAGGGAATTGGGTAGACTTCACAAGGTCAACTTAAACAACAGAACAAGATAGATTTGGCAATCACCATAGGAATGAGCAGAGGTTTGATGACAAGGGTAAAGGGCTTGTTGGATCAGTAAATAGACAACCCCAAACACGTGAAAATAGATTGGTTCCCCGACCCTCTAATTGCAGGTTTCTATTGTTGATGAAGTTGCTGATATGGATTGGTGTGATAGATGTTTTCTTCCTCATCCTCCATGTGAAGTGGACCAATGATGATGATATTTACATGGTGGGATGTTCTTCAAGCTCACAAGGAGGAGCAACATCTACTTGAAGTAATAAGTGCTAGGACTATTGCTACCTTTTGGGATTGCATCAAGTGGGTACAAGTCTTTGTCCCCCTCATTCTCTTGAAGTTGATGTAGTGCAAGATTTTGAAATTCCTAACAATGACTTTGAAAACTTGAGAGCTTTGATGATTAAGAAGTATGATGGTGGTATCCATTCGGAGGAAGATAAACAATTGTTGATTAATGCTTTGTAGCTCAAGAGAAGGACTATAACACTAGAAGAAAATTTGTTAAGGGATTTGGGCCTCAAGCCAAACCTAAAACAACCTTGCTCCCAAGCATTCCAAAATAAGCTCATAGGAAAGAAACACTTGCTAGAAGCTCTGTTGTCCCGAGCAAAAATTATAGTCCTTATCATGCCCAAGCTGCCAAGAATCCTTCGTCATATGACAAATCTTCTTGTATCCCTTCTAGTGTTGTTTTGCCAAAAAGTGTCCCCTATGACATAGCCCAAGTATTGAGCCAAATTAAAGTGAGTGTTCCAATCATTGAGTTTCTTATAATTCTTGAGCATAAGAAGACAACATTTGAGTACTTGGGATTGAAAGAGGAAAAGAGTACACCAAACAGAAATGTAAATGTTGTTGAGACTCCTCTCCAAATCATTAATGACCTTGAAACACCACCAAGACTAGAAGATCTTGGAGATACAACTGAGGTATATTTGGGGACATCCTTGGTTTATTCCCAATTTAATGTTGATCCATTTTTACAACTTTACTCATAAAAGATAGGCTACTTCACAATTGTATGTTTGATTTGGTGCATCATGTAATGTCATGCCTCTAGAAGTCATGAATGATTTGTATATCAAGGTGACAGACTGCCTATGGGAAGTGTACTACCATGGATTCATGGGAAGTGTAGGGTTTGGTAGTGCAACTTGCAGCCTATTCGGGTAAGAATTTGGCGTATGTTGTAATTGTTGACCGCCCTACCAAATGGGGTATGATTTTGTTAAGAAAATGGGCTGCAAGTGTTGGTGGTAGTGTTCGAGATGGATATGTATTTTACCACCATTCCTATTGAAGGAATCTTGGTAAAAATTATGGTGAAAAGAAGATGTTGCACCTAATTGAAGATCCCAACAATGCTTCCAATGAAGTGTTGTTTGCTGATGTAGATCTTTGAGAATTTCATTGGTTTTGCTGATGGAAAAGAACACAAGATGGAAGATTAAAGTGCCTTGATATGGTAGGTTTCTTGGACCTTGCCATTTGATGGAGCTTGCTCCAAGTTTGGAAATGGTGCTGGTATAGTTCTGCTTTCTCCTAGTTTGGAAGATTTTTTTTTCCTTCAAACTTAATTTTGAATGCACTAACAACATTGTTGAGTATGAGGCATTGTTTTTGGGGTTAAGGATTGCATGGAAGTATGGAGTGAAAGATATTGTTGCAAAAGGAGACTTAGAGCTGGTTGTCAAACAAATAAGAAAACTATATGCTACAAAAAATTAGCGTATGAAACAATATAAGCATGCAGTTTGGGATCTAATTGAAATGTTTGATTCCTTTAACATTGTTTACCATGATAGAGGTCTTAATGCTGTTGCTGATAAGTTGGCAATGCTAGGTTATAGATTTGAAAATTGCACCATTTCACCTTATTGTGATTACAATGTTGAAGTGCTGACTAGGCCGGCTGTCCCTGATAATGTGAAACATTGGCAAGTTTTTAAAAATGATGCTCAAGTGCTCAGGTTCTTGCAAAATGAAGGTGAGTTCACAAATCAAAATATTGATTTGGAGCCAATGGTATGCATGACTGAAGGAAGAGAAACTTTTTTTGGAAAAGATATCATCCAATTGAAAACAAACACCATTCCTAGAGGTCTTGTTGCACTTGAGTCAAATTTTAACAATGCTAATTGCATCATAAATAGAAACATGTATGCTGCAAGGGATGTGGAAGAGCATGACTTGGGAACAAAGGACAAACCAAGGAAGGTTTGGTTGGGCAGAAATTTAAGTAAAGAAGAAAAACAAACCTATGCCCAACTCTTGAAAAAATATCAAGACTGCCTTGCTTGGTCCTATTCAGAGCTGAAAGCATATAGAGAATATTTATTTCAGCATGAAATCCCTCTTAAGGAAAATTCCAAACCATTTAGACAGAGGCAAAGGCCAATTAATCTAATTCTCTCCATGAAAATGCGGGAGGAGTTAAAGAAGTTGAGAGATGGAGGTATTATTCAGCCCACTAGATTTTCATCTTGGGTTGCAAACCTTGTGCTAGTTAGAAAGAAGAACGGAGACATCAGAATTTGTGTGGCTATTAGAAATCTAAACAAAGCATCCATGAAGGACAAATATCCCCACAATTATGGACAATATGTTGCAGACTTGTGATAGGGTCTGAATTTCTCTCTACATTGGATGGTTTTTCCAGATATAATCAAGTGGTTGTCAAAGAATCGAGAAAGACTTAAGACAACATTCACTACTCCTGCGGGACATATGTTTTTGTTAGGATGCACTTTGGATTGATGAATGATGGTGCTAATTTTCAAAGGGAAATGGATGTTTCTTTCTCAAGTTACATCAATGAGTTTAGCTTTATCAAGATGATGTGACCGTGTTTTTCAAATTTGCTTAGAGAAGGTTGATGATGTAGGACCATTTACAACACTTATGAGAAGATGTTGATGATGTAGAGTGGAGTGTCGTCAAATCAATTTTATCGAAGGTTTGCTCTAAGATTTACGAGGAATGGAAAAGCACCAGCTATTCCGCTTAGCCCCCGCGCCTTTGCCTTTTCCCCTTTGTTTTTTTTCCTCTTTCCTTGGCCTCTCGACCTTCAAGGACGAAACCGCCGCCCGCGTGGCGGCGGTCCGTGACCGCCGCCCGAAAGGGCGGCGGTCTCAGAACCGCCGCCCCGCCGCAGCGGCGGTCCTGTGCTTTTTTCCGTAACGCTCTTTTGACGCGACTCGCATGAAATATCACGTTTCACCAGCCTTTTCTTTGCCGACTTGAGCATGCATTAATGTTTTTGGTCCCCCGAAATGTTGTTTTTCCTTTGTTTATTGTTTAGGAGTTCAATTTGGTTTTGGTTTTGAGAGTTGAATTCCTATAAATGCATGGTTTGTGTACATGCAAATGGTCCGATTTTGGTGAAGATTTTGGTGAAGAAGTTTTGGTCCGAATTTGGGTGAAGAATTTGAGCTGGAGCTTTTGGTCACCATTTTTCCTCATAGAGTCTTCTCGATTTTTAGTGTTTTGGTTAGCTTGCTTAGGATCGATAAAGATAGCTTATTTCATACTTGGTTAAGATTGCTCACTGCAGTTAGTAAGCCATGCACTCCATCTTGTGTGCAGTGCAAAGTCGTTGTTCCATCCAATCCAAGTTAGAAGCTTGCCTCGAATTCCTCTTTGCTGTAGATTTGTTTTTACTGTGTCTTGGAGTTCTTAGTTCAATTCATTATATACCTGGTTAGCTTTATTCAGCTGTTGGTAAGCCACATATCCAACTTGTGCAAGCAGTGTCTTTATTTTGGAATAGAATAGCTTGGGAAGCCATTAAAGTTGCAGGTTTTGCTCTTCGTATAGGATAGTCAAAGGTTCTGGTCGCTTCACGTTGCATGACTCGCAGTAAAATCCCGCTAGGAATCGCATAAGCCAAGCTCGACTTGCGCTATCCCTCTCCTACTCGCATTCTCGGCCCGCATTCGAGCTGTCCTTGTCCCAAAATCTACTCCTATCGGTGCTAGCATTACACGCTTTTCTGGATCCAAGTGAACACGAAAGAACGAGAAGATCATACCGAGGGGACGAGATCACACACACCATCGGATTCGCCACGTGCTCGCTGGAATCCGTGTTTTACATTTCAAAGTTCTAGTCAGATTCATATCAAATAGAGTAGTTAATCACTTTATTTCATTTCATTCTATTCTCGATATTGCCAGGGAAGCTATGGGGATTGATAGTTTCTGAGAAACTATGATTCACTCCTCACTTCTGAGGTAGGATCGAGAATCTTGCAGTAGATTAGACAAACTGTTTTATTTAGAATAATTCTATAAATCGCACAGGCAAATAACCACACTCGGTTATCTTGTCTGTTTTTAATTATTGTTTAGTTATTATTTCTAGATACGCTTAAAATAGTTTGCTTTCCTTAAAATTGTTAGAATATTTCATAGAAAAATAAAAGTTATATGTAGTTAGATTTATTTCACTTAGTTAGAATTTGTTTCATCACAGTTAGATTGCATTTTGTTTCGTATGACAATCACGGGACCTCAAGAGCCCAGGGAATATATATTTGAGCCAATCGTGCCTCAACCAAACCTAGTCACAGCAATAGTTGACATAGACCAAAATCTCAGGATACAAGTATTCCGAACAACCACGCATTTACAATCGATCGCCACACGCTAAGAGGATTAAACATAGAAGACGACCAAGCACATGCATTTTGGTCAAGTCACCAAACTAGAGATTACCCTAGAAAACATCCACATGACCGTAGAAGGGCTCGAAAGAGAACAAACATTCGGGTGCGATCCTCTAGTTCCACAAATGACCGATGCCGGAGACACCCTCGTAGATATAGATACCAGCCTTAAGAATCCAGTCATGAGAACACCCGTAAGGTATTCTCGAGAAGATCGCACAACTATTGGTTCTAAACATGAAGCCGTTTCGAGAAAGCATACGACATCGGATACTAGGGATTAGAACTTGATCTCACGTATGACCATAACAGACCGCAACAACCAAG
Organism: Taxus wallichiana var. yunnanensis; assembly: GCA_018340775.1. Taxonomy (NCBI): domain Eukaryota; kingdom Viridiplantae; phylum Streptophyta; class Pinopsida; order Cupressales; family Taxaceae; genus Taxus; species Taxus wallichiana. The sequence goes on along the minus strand of CM031242.1, from coordinate 561,223,811 downwards.
AGTCTACGGTTGTGATCCACAGATCCATGCCCAACGAAGTCCACAAGTCAATCCGATATAGACACTAGCCTACGCACACTAGGTATTCGTGTCCACCCCACTTCCACCTATCATCATCGAACAACCTGTCCTTACTAGATATACGGCTAACGAAGCTAGGGAATTCTGACTAGGCCGTAAAATCGTCCATGTAATCGATTGTATTCATCATCCACTATATGACCTTATCAGAGATATACACGAAACAATCCTGTGTCATTTTCCACGTATTCCGCAACCCATAGATCGAATCACGCCAGAGCTCGATATTGATTGGAGCCTTCGAGCAGTCATCCTCGCTGATCGATCTATCACACCAGTCCAAGTTAGAAGGGCCTTCTTTGCCTTAGATTCGCAAATTCCACTAGTGCGTGTCGAAGACATTAGACTGCCTAACTAGTTTGTCTGCATATTCTATCCCCACCGGCTGTCTCGGCACGACCTCGGGAGGTCGGGTACGCGGAAGAGTTACTTGTTGATTCTCACGCTCGCCTGTCGCTTTTCCGACGTACAAAATTGGTGAACCCGACGTGAAACAAACAATTGTTTCACCTTCTCTTTGAGAAGTTTCATCTTCTCTCATCCACCTTCGCTCCTTCCCATTATTCTCATGGGTATTCATATACCCCCGAATATGTCTGGATTCGACGCATATGGCACTCTCCCGGGTCTCGAGGCATACTACGCCCAATGTAATAGGGAATCATCACCTCGCTCTCGCATGGGGTGACAACTATTCAACTAATCAGTTGTCAACACAAACCCCAAGAATCAGATATAGTTCGTCTTTTCAAACTGAGGAGTTAGATCAACCCCCTCGAACCCAACAAACAGAACCTTCAGGTTCCAACAATATGACGTTTACAGGAGAATCTGGTTCATCTCCTCAAATGTTACTCAGACCACAAATTAGTAGGCAATCAGATCCATACCTGGTCTTAGATGATGGACAGTCAACACGTTATCCTAGGAGTGAACAACGCTCCCGGGGAATGTATCCATCTATAGGAGGATTACAAATACAACCCGAAATCTCTTTTCAAGAAAATACCTCTATGCCACTGCATACAGGAAATATTCTGGGAGAAACTTGGCAAAATAGCGATCAATTTATGACAGGATATCACGTACCTTTACAACACCAAGGTATACAACAAACGCCGCTCAGGCAAAGTACCGTGGCTTCACCAAATGAAGTCATTTCAACGTTAGTAGAAAGAGTGAGAGGGTTAGAACTGGCTCAAGCAAGTCAAAATTCTCCATTCATACAAACAGAAGTTCCAATCCTCCATACCACTGGTCGTAGATCTCTCACAGAGTAGGCACGTTAGGCATGCCTCCTCAATATCCACAAGAAACGCCAACAAGGCCTATCATCTCTAACACTATTCCTCCCTGCCTAGTGTCGAACAAATTGCCTCCTCGACAATACCCCGTCCTATTTAAACATGTACTCTAAATCACCACAAGGAGATATGTTCTCCTCTCCCGGCATGTTTGCTCAAACGCAGGGACCTCCCTATGCCCCTGCCAACGCGTACGCTGCACCGTATCAACAACCCATCCCACCACCACTCCCTCACCAAACACCATCAATGGTCGAAAGCTATGCGATAGGGACGTATTCAGAATATCTAAAGGAACCCTTAGATTTCACCATACGAAGCGTCATGCTTCCAAGACCTCTCCCTGATTTGCCTAAGTTCAAGGGTGAGGGAGATCCAAATGCGCATATCAAAGCTTACGCTACAGCCATACGAGAATTACTCCCTTGGGATGGGGTTGTTGCTAAAATATTTCCCAAAACCCTGGAAGGCATCGCTCTCGATTGGTATTATAGAATACCTGAAGCTTCCATACATTCATTCAAACAACTTGTGTCTGAGTTCATCAAAGCCTTCGACATGAACAAACTATTAAGAACAGGAATCAGGGAATTCTTGCATATCAAACAAGAACACAATGAATCTGTCGCTCATTTCATCCAGAGGTGGCGTACAGTTCTTTATTCATCAGCAAGTGCTCCAAACATGGATCAGATGGAACTATGTGATTTATTCCTTCATTCTCTCAGCAGAGAAGTGAAGGAAGAAGTCCAGAAGTTCCCACTAAGGACTTATGATGAAGTACTTGAGAGCGCTCTACGAATAGATCAAGCAGCAATAGATAGTGGTCGTAAGACGTATGGAGCAAACGGGAGGTTAATCACCTCCACTCAAAATACTACAACTACCACAAATGTCAATCAAGGACCCAAAATCCTTAACAAAAATCGTGGGGTAACAACGGATGGGGTAACCGACCAGCCCAAGAGGGTAAATGTTGTTAATACTCCGTCACAAACAAACAACCAGCAAAACAACAACTTTACCCCAATGGTCAATACAATGGATTTTAACCATCCACAACAACAACAACAACAACGGCGAAATCCCATACAAGGGCCAAGCTAAAACTCATTTGGTTACCAAAACCAAAGTCAAAACCAAAAACAACAATTCCAAAACTTTGGTCCTAATAGCAACAGCTTGATCGAATTTTAGGCCACAATACACACCAAACCAACAAAACGGGAATTATAATCCCAATTCTTATTGTGGTTTCCATAAAATTCATGGTCACGACACTAGAACATGTCGTGACTACAATAAATTTATGCAACGTTTGCCAGAAGAACAAAGACAGTTCTTCATAGACTGTTTTTGGCAGATCCCGTCTCATCATCACCAAATACTCTCGCAGGGCGCTTTCCTCGTAATGCTCCCCTTAAGATCTTTAATGATCCACTCCCAAATCATGACAGCAATAGGCTGAATCCAACTGGAACAAACAAAGGTGCAATAACGGGAAACAATGATCATGAAGCTTCGACTTCATTAAATCCATCAGTTGCGCCACAGTTGGGAGCTCAACCAAGACCTAAGATAGTTAGTTTGGTAGAATTAGACTGAACTACCTATCGAAGCTATAACAAGAACACGAGAGTATTTCTCTCAACCAAGCCCAAGTCATCTGCCAGAGACAGATAAGAGTCAGCAAATAGTTGAAAAACCCATCGGTGCCTATGATTTAATTAGTGACCTAACAAAGACCTTTTCACACATTTCATTTTTGGACTTACTAAAGAACTCTCCCTCTCAGAGCTGCTCTTTTTAGAAGCATTAGGTCTAGGCCATCTAATTAACATCACTCCACCTCCCGAAACACAAGTAAATCACGTAGATTTTGATATCCACCCTCCGGGGCAGCCGGACAAGGATGTCGAATTCATCTTCGAAATAAGTAAAATGCCCACAGATGCTGAGATCGCACGCCGAGGTGACCTCCAAACCTTACACTTGCAAGTGTGGGTTTATAATAACTATGTAAAACGGGCAATGGTCGACGACGATGGGGTGCAGCTAACATAGTCCCTTTCTCTTTCCTCCAAAACTGGATATGGAGAAACAAACTGTTCCACTACACGAAATACCTCGAGAGGCTATGATAGCCTTAAAGCCACTTCGATAGAACTATAATACCGCTACCACCTTAGGGCCCAAAACCATCTTGACCGAGTTTTATATTATAGATCGGGAAACTAACTATAATATGATCCTCTACCGACCTGGATACATCGAATGAAGGCAATCCCTTCCACGCTATTTCAAGAAGTAAGATTTCGTGCATCCGGGAAAGGTATTTCAGAGCCAAAGGCGATCCAAAACCTTTCGATTTGCACACCTAGCTGATTTAAAGAAAAGACCAGGTGCACTTAATTTGAGCCGCCAACAAACCAACTTAATAAACCCTCGACCCAAAGCCGAGGAAAAGTTGATACCTACAACGGATCTTGAAACTACCAAAGATAGCCAAAACAACTCCAACCCCTAAAGGTAAAACTAAAGAAACAAGATCATTAGGACTATGCGAAAATCGTTGAATTGATAGAACAAGATTCACCAATGTTCTTACCATTCGATTCAAAGAGGCATAGGATTTTCCCTAGGTGTTGGTTCCTTACCGCAGAGGATCTCTCGTATGATAGAAGTAGAGTGTGCAAACGCGCAGATGCCCCAACATCTACACTCCCGGCTAAATATTGACTCTCCATTTCGATGGAGCTAAATGTCGCATGGAGCGGGGGCAGTATAATTTTACTTCACCCGAGGAGAAGGTCCTCCCATTCTCATTTAAGTTAAACTTTGAATGCACAAACAATGGCGCCGAGTACGAAGCCCTCCTTCTTGGCCTCACCTTAGCCGTAAGGATTGGTATTGATAACATCGTAGTCTGGGAGACTCGCAATTAGTAACAAACCAAGTTTCAAGTATATGAAACTAAAGCCGAACATTTACAACTCTACAAAAACGTCAGTATTAGATTTAAGCAAAGGCGTTTAACTTCATATCCATCAAGTGATCCCGCGAGAGAAAAATCTTCTCGCCGATTCAATAAAGAACCTCAAGATCACGTTTTACTCCAAGCAATGAGCTAGAAGATACTCACTTCACAAGATCCATTCGTGACGAACCATTAATAAAAACAATGACAAATCCTCTTTAAGCGGAAGTGAATCTACCATCCTAGACCATGTTGGAAATGATGCGGCTACTTTGGATTATTTAAATGCCTATGCAGCATTACATCTCTCCTATCACATGCTAGATTTATCCCCGATCCCACATTCGTCCTCCTCCTACTGGAAATCCCGTAACGGATCTTCCGTCACAAAGGGAACCTAACATATACGCAATAGAAAATGGGGATGATTTAGATTTACCTCCAAAGACCACCCGAGTTCAAGAGGGTAACGCCTCTTTAATCGAAGAAACAATCGATGTCAACATGGGATGTAAGATGAACCAAGAATATTGAAACTAGGTTCTTCGCCGACACCGTAAGAAGTGGAAATACATACTGTGTTCTCAAAGAACATCAAGGCATTTGCATTTAATTACAAGGAGATGACGGAGTCGCACCCACATCAGTGCAGACACAACCTCGTCTACTAGATCGGATGCAAAGCCAATTAAACAAAAATCAAGGCCCATGAAACCCAAAGTAGCTCTCATGGTAAAAGAGGAAGTAATAAAACTCCTTCAGGTAGGATTTATCAAGCCAGTTGACTACTCCCAATGGGTATCTAATATCGTTCCCGTTCTCAAGAAGAACGGAAAGATACGCATTTGCATAGATTTCCGAGACATCAACAAAGCGTGTCCTAAAGACGATTTCCCATTACCATCCATAGACGTTATTGTTGATGCAACAACTGGTTTTGAACTTTTGTCTCTCATGGATGGATTCTCGGGATACAATCAAATCAGAATATCCGAGCAAGATCAAGCTAAAACCACGTTTATAACTCCTTCGGGAACCTATTGCTATGTCCGCCATGCCTTTCGGTTCAAAAACGCTCGGTGCACGTACAAATGTGGCTATGACTTATATATTTCACGATTTAATTCATAAAATCATGGAATCCTACGTAGATGACTTATTGGCTAAGGCCAAAAAGCGCTGTGACCATCCCGAAGTACTCCGCATCATTCTTTCACGCCTAATAGAATACGGAGTCACGCTAAACCCAGAGAAATGCGTCTTTGGTGTAACAGGAGGAAAGCTCCTAGGTTACATCATATCGTCACGAGGGATCGACGTTGATCCAACCAAAATTTGGCTGTCCTCGAAATGGTCCCACCTTCGAGTGAATCCGAATCGATCATTTTGGGAAGTCGGGTGCAATCCGGAGATTCATCCCAGACTTAAGCTTCGCTATTCATCCAATCAACAATTTACTCAAGAAAGACTATAGCATTGATTGGACCGAAGACTGCAACGAAGCTTTCAACGCAGTTAAACGTTTCTTGCTGTCACCACCTACGCTAATGCCACCTAAGCTGGATCGCCCGTTAATCCTATATTCACGAGCTACCAATGTCTCGCTGGCCTGTATGTTGGCCCAAGAAGACGATGACAAGAGAGAACGTGTGATTTATTTCATTAGCCGAACACTGCTCGACTATGAAACACGCTATACACAAGCAGAGCGAGAATGTCTTGCCATAGTCTTTGCTACTAAACGTCTAAGACATTACATGCTGAATCAAGAAACAAAGGTCATGGTAAAGACGGACCATTTACGGACTTTTCTCACACAAGGTTCCTTATCCAAAAAGGCTGGACGTTTTATAACCTTAATGGGAGAGTTCGAATTAACATTTGTAAATCAGAAGTCAGTTAAAGGACAAATCATCGCGGATTGGTTAGCTGACAACCCATTAGACGGAGGCGATCTAGTAGATTTGGATTTTCCAGATGAATGCGTATACTACATCGAAACTCGACCTGCTATTTCTGAGTGCCCTTGGTACACTGATATCATTAATTATATCATGGACCATACGTACCCGGATGCAGTGACACCACAACAAAGAAGGCGATTACGCATAATCGTAGCCAAATATGTCATTATAGAGCAGGTGCTCTATCGAAAAGCATTCGATGGAATGCTCTTAAGGTGTGTCGACACAGAAGAGTCCAAGAGGATTCTCCATGAATCCCACAATGTATATGTGGAGGCCACTTTGGTGGCCATGCCACTGCTCGAAAAATACATCGAATGGGCTATTTCTGGCCCACTCTAGAACATGACGCGATAGAGTTTGCACGCAGGTGTCATAAGTGCCAGGAATTCTCCCACGAGATCCACATGCCAGCACAAGCTCTACAACCAATCGCTACTCCATGGCCCTTTTCTACATGGGGCCTAGACTTAATAGGGAAATTCTCTCCCTCATCCACAGACGGCCACAATTTTATAATTACGGCCACTGAATATTTTACCAAATGGGTGGAGGCCATGCCTCTTACTACCGTACCTGGTTCTGTAATCGCTAAGTTCATTTTAAATCAAATCATTGCAGCTACAGTATCCCACAAATCATTATCTCAGATAATGGAACTTCTTTCAAGAATGAAGAAGTTCGTGAACTATGCAACAAATTTAAAATAAGCCATCATACGGCTTCCTTGTATTATCCCCAAGCCAATGGGCAGGCTGAAGCAACAAACAAAACGCTGAAAGCCATTCTCCTTAAAACGGTGAAAGAAAACAAGCGAGATTGGCATTTGAAGTTATATCCGGCCTCAGGCCCACCGAACCTCAATAAGAACACCAACGGAGCAACTCCTTTCTCGCTAGTATTGGGGGCGTAAGGCTTCCCACTTGAGGTCGAAATACCTGGGCCTCCGCATTTCACTACAAGGGATTCTGGATGAAGACGCTTACAGAGAAGTACGTCTTTCCCAATTAGAAAGCCTAGATGAAATTAGGTTAGATGCTGAACAACGGCATAGAGCTTATGCTGACCGAATGTGCCGGCAGTATAACAAGAAGGTTTATGAACGCGATATATACGAAGGTGATCTAGTTCTAAGACTAGACAGCCGGATCGACAAGAAGACCGGCGAAGGAAGGAAATTCCGGCCCAAATGGTTGGGCCCATACCGAGTCACGAAGGACTATGGAAATGGTGCATACCTCTTATGCACGCTAGAAGGTGAGGAATTTGGCGAAACAGACAATTCCCTCCACCTCAAACGTTTTACGCATAAGCCTAACGCTACCTATATAACTATCTACATTGCATTTTCATATAGATTTAGATCATTTTGTCCACTTGTTCTTACACAAATTGTGATCAAGGAATCTATTCTCAAAGTAATTCATTACAAACTCATGATGTTGTTGGCACAAAACTTTCTAATCATATCTCTCCATTTTCGCGATATCATCAATCACTTTAATCTTTTATCAAATAAAATCAAACATGACGAAGTCTTAACGGTAACCATACCAAGATCTCGCAAGTTTGTTCTCGCTTTGATTTCTTCTTAGGATTGGTGTCTTGCCTATGGTCTGTTCTAGAAGCTTCATGGTGTCACATCTATCCCATATATACATCTCTTTAGAAACAAGCATATACTGACATTTTACTCAAAAAGACAAGTCAAAAAGTGATTAAACAGAAAATTTTATTTTTACACATTTCTGCGTCTCTACCAACCTTCGGTGATGAGCTTCAAGGTCTCTTACTAGTGACGTAGGGTTGGGAAAGGATGGAAATGCCCTTACTCGCCTATGCCTTGCCCACGGTGATAAACCCACGCTTCTTACTAGTAGCATGGGGCAAAGTGTAGGGGGTCCTCTAGACAATGCAAACATTAAAAGGTCATAAACAAACTATTCAAACTTTGAGTCAAAAACGAATGAATCAGATGCTCAAAATTCCAAGAGAGTTAAAAATCCTAAAAACCAGATTTTGTCTACTATGTGGCCATCTACGGGTCTAAGTCCTGGATAAACCGCAAAGCAAGTCGCACCCAAAACTATGAAGTCATTCGGTGGAGTAAGCTTCAGTAGTTTTCAATTTGGTTCCACCAAAGCTTCGTCTATCTTTCATCACTATCATTTCACCATATTTCATAACTTCGCGCCCTTCTTCGCTCTTCGTGATGAGCCCTCGCATCCTACTAGTTGCGTGGAGTTAGGAGTGGGGCAAGTTAACTGCTCATCATATCGGTTATTTTCATCACTTTGCCAAAACAAACATGAGGTATCCAAATTGCTCACGTAAGCTAAGATTTAAGATCACAATATATCTACAATATCATGCATCAGCATCATGAAACACAAAAAGAAAGCAAGCATTTGCATCATCTGTTCTCCATTGCATACATTCTAGAAAGCATATAAAACATACATCGTAGTATACACAAAGCAGCTGGAAATAGAAAGGAAAACACGAGTGACAAAGTTTTGATCCAAAATCAATGCATATATATAAATAATCAATGTTTATATACAATGCCATCATGCTCTAGGCATGGTCAAAATGCTCAAAGAGCCCGTGATATACAAAAGAATCTATGATACAAAATATACAAGGGCCAAGTCACCTCTCAACCCCTACGCGACCCCTCCGAGGGTGCGCGCCCTCGCCTAGGACTCCGGCTACGCCGGCGCTCTGAATGCACGGAGGGCTCAGGGTCTCGAGGAGCAGCCGCGGTCTCGCCACGAGAATGGCTCCTCATAAGACGCTCGGCTGTCCTATAGCCTGCCAACTCTGTACGGAGGGTCGACACCATCTTGGCCACATGCCAAACAGGAGCGAAGACGTCAGTATGCCTACCGGCTGCTGAAGGCTCCCCAGCATCTACAGATAGCTCCGCATGGGTCCTATCCATCGGGATCATCAGAGAATCAGTACATACCCTACGGATTAGATCCCGCCACTCGCCGACGGTCTCTCGCAAAACAAAGAAGAAAGACGAATTAGAAACTAGGCAAGAGGCTAAAATATACAAGATACAAATATAAGGAGAGATAGCAGTTAAAACAAGTCCTAAATCAAACTAACATCGAAAAGAGGAGAGGATAACTTACTCGGTCACCGGCCTCCAAGATGGGTCACTAGGGCCAAGCCCACGCGCAGATGCCGCCGCGACCGAGGGGCTGCTCCCGTAGTAGGGGCAACATGACGCCCCGCAACGGACTCGTCCTCTCCACCACGGCCCTGAGAGAGTGGCTCCTCTGAAACTAGAGTCTCTCTCTCTCGCACTCGCTCTCCTCCTCTCTCTCGCATAATATCCCGAGTGTCATGCCACTCAGATCGCTATCATCCATCTCGCTCCTCCGACCCTCCTCCGTGGACTCCTCGTAATCGGAGTCAATATCTATGGGTCATCGCTACTATGAGCAGACCCGCAGAATCCAAGTAAAGGTGCCCGAGGCGCACCAGCCTCCCTCTCGGCCCGAACAACCCCCGGCTGCAATAGGAATACCAGAGTGACCACTGTCCAACCACGGCCTCTAGCCCCCTCTAGCCTCCCTGATCGATCTATAGATCGGCCACCGGAGGAAGCATGCCCACATATGGGAGGCCGAATCGCCGAGGAACCCCGCCAAAGGATGTACCTCCACCCGTCCCACATGGTCAATAAGCTGCCCTGTGGTGGAGCAAGAGATCAATGTGAGAGCCTCCTCTCCCCAAATGCCGGCCATGAGCTGGTACGGTATGGCCTCCATATCTGCTGTGGTGAGGGAAGCTACTGGCTGGTGAGGTGCTCTAAGCACCGACATATCTGACCATCTGGCTGCCCTCACAGCCCCGGGATCTGCCACCTCCACGCCTCTGCCATAGGGAATGAAGCGCTCATACACCCAACTCATAACTAGAGTAGGGTGGCTCAAAGACTGTCCCTGTAAACGGACCACCCTGTATAAGTCGTGATAAGTGGTCCCCAAAATATCTGCGCCCCAGGCGTATATCCGACCATGCCCCTCTATCTGTGCAATGATGGGGGCCCAGCAGTATAATAAGGTATCCCCTCCCTTGTCCCCGATCAGCCTCGAGGCAAGGATCCCCATGATAGCCTGTCGAAATATGGGGATGGGCAAAGAAGGAATGGATCTAACTCTCACTCCCTTCTTCGGCCCCGTGGAGATAGCTGCATCCCCCATGTAGCCTCGCCCACCGTAACTGTGCTCGGGACCCACTGCCTGGGGCAGTGAGCCTCCTCCCGATGATCGGGACCCCTGTGATACGGTAAACATCCTCCAAAGTAATCGTCCACTCACCGCGACTCCCCGGCAATGGAAAGTGTTCCGATCTGCATCCCAATAAGAAAATAAGTCACAAAGGATGTGACTAGATGGCGTGACATGGGGCACGCGCGATATACGCAATATGTCGGCCCTCTGTAATGTATCCTCCTCATCCTGAGAAAGGGCATCCAACACCCCGGGCAACCAATCACACTCCCTCTCTCGACTCCATCTAATGTACTCCTCCCTCGCCTGCATACACCCAAAAACACACAAAACAGAGCAAGTTAGTATCTAATCAATGCCGAGGGAGTCATAAAAACATATAGAAATGATAAAAATACAAGAACAAACTCAAAAGCAAGTCCCTTTGCTTTTCAGGCAAAACCGCCGCCCGAGCAGGGGGCGGCAGAACCGCCGCCTTTAAGGTGGCGGTCACGTAACCGCCGCCCTGAGCAGGGCGGCGGTCGTGTAACCGCCGCCCTGGCCAGGGCGGCGGTCGCGGTCCGAAAACCCGCGCGGGTTTTTAAACCTAAAAAGCCCAAAAATGCAAAATTGACCATTTTGCTAAAAACAAAGCCTACCCAAAGAGCGCCCCCTAGGTGGACCTTTTCAACCTAGCATTTTCAAAATACCCCCTATCATTACAAAGAATTTACCATTTCAAATTAAGGGGGAAAAATGCAAAATTAAAGAAAACCAACCTGTGATCTCGCGGGGTGGCGTTCCGCACGTGGGGGCATGATCGCTATCTCACTCCGGATGTTTCGACTCTATTCACGCAAGAAACCGTCACCGTGGGTCCCAGAGCTCAAAATCAATCAAATCAACTCGCAAATGAATAGGAAAATGGGCCCACTTTCATATATATATCATTCTGTTTCGTTTTAAAATGGCTTTTTCGCAGGTTCGGAGCGCCGACTTGGAGGTAAGTTCCTATCCCCGCACAAATGGTACGTCCTCTTTCCCTGTTATTTTAGTGTTTGTTTTCCAAATTATCAGTATCTATCTCGCACTTGAGTTCTCTTTTCATTTTTGCAGAAGCGGGAATTTTGGATGGCGTCATTTCGACACACTGACTGACGTGTAAGGTATAACTTCTAACTCCCCATTTCTGGGATCGCCATACTGACCCACCGCTTTATGCCTCTTCATGGCTAAAACGCTTCTCCGAGGGGGCAATATGTACGTACTCCAAAATTGTAAGGTATCTGATCGCCGTAACAAGTGTAACAAGTGCCCCGATGATGATACAGGTCTCCTCACAAGGTGTTCAGGATCCAGAAAAGCCCTCGGAGTATGCGTTAACATCCCGCATGCCCCGCTTAGCCCCCGCGCCCTTTGTTTTCCCCTTTTTCCCTCTTTCCTTGGCCTCTTGACCTTCAGTGATGAAACCGCCGCCCTGCATGGCGGCGGTTCTGCCTGACCGCCGCCCGAACAGGCGGCGGTCCCAGAACCACCGCCCGCCGAGCGGCGGTCCCGTGCGCGCATTTTTCCAGAACGCTCTTTTGACGCGACTCGCGTGAAATATCATGTTTCACCAGCTTTTCTTTGCCGACTTGAGCATGCATTAATGTTTTTGGTCCCCTGGAACAATGTTTTTCCTTTGTTTATTGTTTAGGAGTTCAATTTGGTTTTGGTTTTGAGAGTTGGAATTCCTATAAATGCATGGTTTGTGTACATGCAAATGGTCTGATTTTGGTCTGGAGTTTTGGTCTGAATTTGGGTGAAGAATTTGAGCTGGAGCTTTTGGTCACCATTTTTCCTTGTTAGAGTCTTCTGATTTTTAGTGTTTTAGTTAGCTTAGCTTAGGATCGATAAAGATAGCTTATTTCATACTTGGTTAAGTATTGCTCACCTGTTAGTAAGCCATGCACTCCATCTTGTGCAGTGCAAAGGCTGTTGTTCCATCCAATCCGGTTAGAAGCTTGCCTCTGAATTCCTCTTTTCTGTAGATTTGTTTTTACTGTGTCTTAGAGTTCTTAGTTCAATTCATTATATACCTGGTTAGCTTTATTCAGCTGTTGGTAAGCCACATATCCAACTTGTGCAAGCAGTGTCTTTATTTTGGAATGGAATAGCTTGGGAAGCCATTAAAGTTGCAGGTTTTGCTCTTCGTATAGGATAGTCAAAGGTTCTGGTCGCTTCACGTTGCATGACTCGCAGTAAAATCCCGCTAGGAATCGCATAAGCCAAGCTCAGACTTTGCGCTATCCTCTCCTACTCGCATTCTCGGCCCCGCATTCCGAGCCTGTCCTTGTCCCAAAATCTACTCCTATCGGTGCTAGCATTACACGCTTTTCTGGATCCAAGTGAACACGAAAGAACGAGAAGATCATACTGAGGGGACGAGATCATACACACACCATCGGATTCGCCACTGTTCTGCGGAATCCAGGTTTTACATTTCAAAGTTCTAGTCAGATTCATATCAAATAGAGTAGTTAATCGCTTTATTTCATTTCATTCTATTCTCGACATTGCCAGGGAAGCTATGGGGATTGATAGTTTCTGAGAAACTATGATTCACTCCTCACTTCTGAGGTAGGATCGAGAATCTTGCCGGTAGATTAGACAAACTGTTTTATTTAGAATAATTCTATAAATCGCACAGGCAAATAACCACACTCGGTTATCTTGTCTGTTTTTAATTACTGTTTAGCTATTATTTCTAGATACGCATAAAATAGTTTGCTTTCCTTAAAATTGTTAGAATATTTCATAGAAAAATAAAAGTTATATGTAGTTAGATTTATTTCACTTAGTTAGAATTTGTTTCATCACAGTTAGATTGCATTTTGTTTCGTATGACAATCACGGGACCTCAAGAGCCCAGGGAATATATATTTGAGCCAATCGTGCCTCAACCAAACCTAGTCACAACAATAGTTGACATAGACCAAAATCTCAGGATACAAGTATTCCGAACAACCCATGCATTTACAACCGATCACCACGCTAAGAGGATTAAACATAGAAGACGACCAAGCACATGCGTTTTGGTCAAGTCAGCCAAACTACAGATTACCCTAGAAAACATCCACATGACTGTAGAAGGGCTCGAAAGAGAACAAACATTCGGGTGCGATCCTCTAGTTCCACAGCCAGACGCTGGAGACACCCTCGTAGATATAGATACCAGCTTAAGAATCCAGTTGCATGAGAACACCGTAAGGTATTCTCGAGAAGATCGCACAACTATTGGTTCTAAACATGTAAGCCGAGAAAGCATATGATTATCGGATACTAGGGATTAGAACTTGATCTCACGTATGACCATAACAGACCGCAACAACCGAGAGTCTACGGGCCATGTGATCCACAGATCCCACACAGTCCCCAACGAGTCCACAAGTCAATCTAGATATAGAACGGCCTACGATATAGCGGCTAACAGCTAGGTATTCGGACTGTCCACCCCACTTCCACCTATCATCATCGAACAATCCCTGTCACTTACTAGATATATCGGCTAACGATAGGGAATTCTCGACTAGGCCGTAAAATCGATCCATCACAATCGATTAGAAGGTATTCATCATCCACTATATGCAAATTCCACGTGGAGAGGCCTATTGCCTTCTTTAGCAAGGCTTTACAAGCTACCGAGTTAAAGTATACAATCATGGAGAAATAAGCATTTACCTTAGTGAAGGCAACAAAATTTTTCAAGCCTTATATATTGAGTTCAAAAGTTATTTCCTATGTCCCCCACACCATGGTGAAAGACATCTTATCGAGATGGAGATCTCAAGTAAAAGATGTAGGTGGGTGAATAAGTTGCAAGAGTATGATATGGATATCCAAAATACAAGGTTAGTAAGAGGTTTGGATCTTGCTAAGCTCATGGATGAGAGCAACTTGCAAAATTTAGAAGTGAATCAGCTAGAGGAAGCAAGGGCAAATCTTCTTGAGAAATTGATGAGCTCTGAGTGGTACAGAGATGTGATCTTCTACCTCAGACATCTATGCTTCCCTAGTCACCTAAATAAAAATTAGAAAAGAGCCCTCAAGTTGGTTTCTCAAAATTATATCATAATAGACCTTGGGCTAGCTTGGAAGAACCCTGAAGGTGTCCTCTTGAAATGCATAACTGAAGATGAAGCTCCCAAGATAGTTGCTGATTTCCATGGGGGAGTTTGTGGAGGACACTTTGGATGGAAGGGTGACAACACATAAGATTTTGAGGGCTGGTTATTGGTGGCCTACTCTCTTTAAAGATGTAACCGAGCTGGTTAGAAGATGTGATAGTTACCAATGTTTCTCTGGAAGACTGAAAGCTTCAGGTTCCCTTCCTTTACAGCCTATATCAATTGAAGCCCCTTTCAAACAATGGAGAATGGACTTTATTGGTGAGATCTCAAATCCTTCTAATGCTGGTCATAAATGGATCCTTATAGCCACTGATTATTTTACAAAGTGGGTTGAAGCAATCCCATCTAAAAAGGAAACAACACCAAGTGGTAATGGAATTTTTATTAAATCATATCATATGCAGATTTGGAGTTCCAGTTAAGATTGTATTTGATAATGCCATGTGCTTTAGAGCCAAACCTTTAATGGAAATGTGCAATGAATATGGAATCAATCTGACTTATTCTTCAAACTACAACCCCCAAGGGAATGGACAAGCTGAGTCTAGTAATAAGAACTTGCTGAAGATCATTAGAAGAACCTTGGAAATGAACAAGAAAAAGTGGGGAGAACAATTGAAGTTTACAGTTTGGGCTGATAGAATAACTCCTAAAAGAGCAACTGGTAAAATCCCATTTGAATTGGTGTATGGAACTCAAGATTTTCTTCCCTTACACTTGCAATTATCTTCATTTCAGTTTTCCCAATAGTTGGAAGATCAAGAGCATGGCCCATATGAATCAAGGATCAATCAGATTATTGAGCTTGATGAGGAGAGAAGAGCATCCCATCAAAGGCATATCATATTTAGAGAGAAGTTGAAGAGATTGTTTGACAACAAGGTCACTCGTAGAGCCTTCAATATTGGAGACTTGGTTTTGTTGTGGGATAGTAGGCATGAAGACAAGGGCAAGCATTGTAAGTTTTATGCATTATGGATGGGCCCTTATGCCATTGATATCAGGATTGGTGAACATACCTTTTTTCTCAAAGATCTAGATGGGGAACTGTTGGAGCTTTCTATTAATGGCAAACATTTAAAACATTTCTTGGATTAATCCCCAAAGTGAGGTATGCACAAATTGTACAATTGTATAGTCTTTGTTTTTGCTCTATTTTTTTTGTTGTTTGGTGCTTTGTGGTTTGCCCTTTGTTCTTGGTAGCCATTTTGGTTGGTTTCTTGGCTTATTTTTGTTGGGTGGTTATAGTTTTTTGGGCTACCTTGTGTTTTGAATCCTTTGCCCAATGGTTTTTTGGCACTTGGTCTATGTTTTGTCCTTCTGGAACTCACTGGGAGTGCCCATCCCTAGTTAGGAGCCAATGTTAGTGCCATTTCTGAACTTGCGTAGTGTGCCCTAAATTTTCATGTCCGATTTTGCTCAGAAACATTTTATTTCTCAAATTGGTGATTTGTAATTCGGCCCCTCCAGTTGAATGCTTCAAAAATGCCCATAAACTAATTGTTTGGCCCTATTTCGAACAAATATTCCAAGTTTGCCCCTTTTTGCCCTAGTTTTTTCAAATTTTTGGGCTGTTTCATTTTCCCTTTGTCAAATCGTGTAAAAATCGAAATTGATCAAATATAAATTGTATGAGTTAATTTCCCAATCCCAAGGTTGAAAATAATGACAAATCATGCTTTAGTTGGTTTAAAATCAAGAAATCGGCCATCCTTGTTGAAAATTTTGAATTCTAGGGCATCCTTTAAATTTTCACGATTTGATGGTCATATGGGTGTCATTTTCCCATCAAATTTATCATCGAAAGGTAATGGCAACGTGGTGGTTCCTATTGGCCAGAGATGTCAAGAAATCTTTCTAACTTACCAATTTTTGAAATTTTCTCAAGAGGGAAAATTTTGATTCACGGCTCCGCCTTCCGCAATGAGGTGCCTACGTGGCACATTTTAATTGGCTAGGGGATTGGTGGGATTTCCTTAGGAAATTTTGTTTTCATTTTGCAAAATTTCCAAAATCAAATTTCAGCCCGAAGGCCCACAGTGAATACGGAGAGGACACGTGACACTGAGGGCGTGCGGATGGCAGAGGGACTTGGAGAATTTTGATGTTTTTTGGCTCAAAATGATGAAGTGAAATTTTGGCTCGAAAGCCCTCAACGAATCATGGTGGGCATGTGTCTAGAAAAGGACAGGATGGGGCAGGGGGTCTTGTAGTGAATTTGAAGTTTTTAACTTCAAATGGTAAAAAATAAAATTTGGCCTAAAGGCCCGAAAAAGGTTAGGAAATGACACGTGTCCAAGAAAAATGGAGGCGGAGGTTCGGACCTCGGGGGACAGAGTAAAATTTTTCCTTTTTGGAAAAAGGAGCTAAAGTGTAAATGGGAAGCGTGCCTCCATAGCCTATCCATGATGGACACGTGGCACATTCTAAGAAGTCAAAGAAAGGCGCGGACCCGTGGTGAGTTTTAAATTTTTCAAATTTTGTGAGAAGGTTTAAAGGCGGAATAGGAGGCTTGGCCCCGTGGCGAATTAGAGAGACGTGGCAAAGAAGAGATCGAAATTTCAGCCCGTGGGGGTTTTGAAAAAAATTCCTTTCTTCCAAAAAGTGGCAAAATTGATTGAATTAGCTTGCGGTTTTCAATGGGGCCCACATATGGACATGTGGCAGGTCTAGGGGAGAAGCGGAGAATTTTACAAAATTTTCCAAAACTATAAAAAGGTTGTGAAGGCATTTTTTGAAGCATGGGCCCGATCTAGTCACGTTTTGACATGTGTCCCACCTAGTCCAAAGGTTAAAAAGGTGATATTGAGCTTATTTTTTAAATGACATTTTCTACGTGGAGGGTTGATATTAAAAGGTGGATGAGATCGATTACTGTGCATTTGTTTGTTTGGGCTGCCATGGGAGCTCCAAGAAGCTTGGAAATCACGTTTTTGCATCAAATTTCATCAAATCTTATGTGATTTTGTGTCACCTTGGCCTTCTGAGAACAATGGCATCATTTTCATGACCTAATTCTTTGATCTATGGTGTTTTTGATGTAATTTTGGCTCAGGCCCGAGAAAAAACGTGAAATGTCAACATCAAAAGTTGTAGAGGTAAAATTGAAAGGGGAAAAGGTAAAAAATGATGAATGAAAGATGCTTGCATGCTTGAATGATAAAAACGTGCCCTTGGGGTGGATAATGATCTGAATTTGTGTAATCATTTAACTTTTTGTGCATACCTAGTAACCTGCGAGTTGTTTTTCTGTTTGGTGTCACTGTCATTAAATCATGAGGTTTTTTGTAACAAAATTGATCCCATAGCATATTATTTTCTTGGGGAAAAAGAGTCCAATGTGGCATGAAGTATATGAGGGATTTTTGAGAATTTGTGATGGTCGGAAGTTGAAAATCACGAGCAAATTTTGAGAAAATCTCATTTTTTGAGAAAATCCACCAAAGAACCAGGTTAATGTCTCATGTGTTGGAAAATTCATGTATGTGGGTTGGTTACAAGTGTATAGCCACCACACAGCTCTAAGATTGTTCATGTAACTCTCCCCTATTGTTGAATCTAACAAGTTTTGAATTAAATCTATGTTTTTCTTTGGGCAATATGATGTCTGTTATCAATTTTAAATGCCTGCAAATAAATTTTATTGTTCTTGTTGCAATCTTGCATTGAAAATATTTAGAAGTCACATAGGATCTCCATTTCTAGTTGATAGTTTAGTGGCATTTGCAATCTCATACTCAGAAGAGCCTTCATCTGATAAGGAGATAAACAAATTTAAAATCACTTTACCTTCCTTGACTACAGAGATTTCTTGTAAGCCTTTGGGGGTACCTTAGGCGTGGTTTGATCATGGATTTTTGTGTTTAATTGAGTTCTTTACTTCAAGATTTTGTGGTGAGTTCTCAAAGATTGTGTGAAGAGTGTAACCTAGGCTTCCATTTGTGCCTCTTCTGGTTGAAAGAACATCCTGATTATTTTAGGCATTTCATCTGATAGTTGTTCAAGTATTGTATAGATTGTCAAAGATTTGATCTATCCTAGTTTGTCTTATCAATCTCCCACCAAAATCATCCAACAACAAAGATCCTATCATGTACTATCCCTAATTTTCATGTGTATACCCACAAAAGATCAAAATCCATTTGTAAAATTATGCATAATGGATTAGGATTTCCAATGTCTCTAGTAACCTTTGCCTTGTTTTGAGAACATACACATGTTTTGAGAAGTGATAACTTGTGAGAGTTCAGATATGGGGTGTTTATCATGTTTTCATCAAGGTCTCCATCATAGAATTTCAAGCAAAGAGAAGGGCATCTTCATCTCCTTCACCATTACAAGGTTACAAAATAGGTCCTCTTACCTTGGTTGCAAGGCACAACCTAAAATAGCTAGGACAAGATCAAGTCCTATTGGAGTGATATTCATTTCTCCACAAACTCGAGTGCTAGCTAGACCATACCCCCGTCTACTAATGACATAAAACATGGTCTAATCTCTCTTTAAGCTCCATGACATAACTATGGTGCTACTTAGACTGAAAAAGAGAACAAATTTGGATACCAATAGTTGGTAAGGTATTCAAAGTCAAATGAGAAAGTTTGGGTTTTGGTTGGTGGTTTAAGAGAATACAATGAAGCATCAAGTCCCCATATGTTAAGTTAGTGTGAAGGTGAGGAGGACCATAATGAAGAACCTATCATATATGATGGTCATAATGTGGATTCTTGTGAAGGATTCCATAATCTTTAGGAGTTTGAAACATGTTAGTGTTGTATAAGTTATACTACCCAGGGTAAGTTGTTGAAAAACACTTGCTAAGGGGTCGGATGTCGGCACTTGAGTAACTATGATAAATGAGCTACTCGATGCCTGAGAAGATGGGTTGGTAGATGGGTTAGCTTTAGAATCTTCCACAGTAGTGGGGATTGATGGGCTAGTTGTGGAAGATGTGGTGGAAGAAGTTGTAGGTGACATTACGACAAAATATGAAGTGGTAATATTTTGAGATGAGGTAGCAGCAGAGTGGAAGTGGTATTAGATGAGGTAGTGGTGGTAGTGACAACGGTTGTGGATGTCTTGACTAGAACAAGGACATCATTTGGTTGATACAACATATTACAAGTTTTGAAAGGGGAAGGATCTACCTAAATGGTGTAGGGGTGCCCTTCATATTCAAACTTGAGGCAACGGTGAAGGGTTGAAGCAACACACCCCATAACATGAATCTAGGGTTGGCCAAGTAGCATGTTGTATTGGAATTCCCCCTCAAGAACATAGAAAATTTAGGGAATGGTGAGAGGACCCACACGGATGTGGAGGATGACAATGCTAAGATTAGAAGTCATGGAATCATTGAAAGAACACATCATAACTGGGTTATTATGCATGTAGTTGGTGGGTATGTGCATTTTTTCATACACATGCAAAAAAATAATGTTGATACTAGAACCTCCATCAATCATAATGTGGTGAACATGAGCATTATTGATGTAGGTGGTGATGAAGAGGGTGGGATCAAGATCATCTGATTGGAGAGGGATGATTTATTTGTCTAGAGAAATTGACAATGGAAACCTGAGGAGAGGAAATGGGTGTAGAAGTTTTAGGTGAAGTGGTTAGGGAAGCCACATGATGTGGGGTAAAGATGGTGGCAATGAGTGTAGGGTCATTGGGTGGAACCTCAATAGATTATAGGACCTCAATGAGGGCCTAACGATGAGACTCAGAGGTTTGGATCAAGTCATACAAAGACATATTTAAAGGAGATTGATGAAGTTGTTTGATCATAGTACGATGTGTGAAACTATTAGAAACAAGATTTGTTGGCCTATGGATGGTTACTTTGGGGTAGGTGGAGATGAAATGTGGGTAGATGTGTCTTTGGATGGATTAACGATCTTCTCTTTTCCTTGTGTTTCGTAATCGAGTGGAAACTCAAACCATATTGATTTTTAAGATCAGAGGAGGAAAATAGGGTTGTGGAGGTGGAGGTGAAGGCCACTGAATAGAAATAGGACTAGGTCCTATGGTGGTGGGCGAATGGGGAATGGAAGTATTCCCAATAGGTCATCATCATCTAAAAGACCATCTCAATTGTAGATTTGAATGAGAATTTTTTTGAGGGCTTTACACCCTTCAACATCATTCCCTTGTGAGTGATGATACACATAGATTTTGGAGTCGTCAAACCCCTTTGGTTTGGGCTTGAGTGGATCATAAGGCTTAATGGGAGGTAATGTGATAGCAGAGGTTTCTAACAATCTAGCGAGGATGTTAGAATAGGATCCTACCGATGGATCACAATGGGAAGTGAAAGTGGGTTTGGGTGTAGGTGTAGATGATTTTTTTGAAAGAGGTGGAGTTGGGGGTTGAGTCGGTTTAACTACCTTTTTGGTAGGTAGTTTTTTTGGCCTTGGTTACACCTTCTTGGGTAAAGGTGCTAGGGCATGGCATGAAGAAGAAGGGGATGTAGAAGGTGTAGGTGTGTGAGTCAACCAAGGTGACAATAGAGGTGTGGGTAATGGCGTGGTCATAGGTAATGTAGAGGGTGGTGGTAAATGAGAAGGTAGAGGTGTGGGTGATGAAGAATACGTGGGTAAAATAGCAGATCGAGGCAAGGGTGTGGGTTTTTTTTCTTTGAGTTTTCCTTAGGGGAGAGGTTTCTTGACCAAGGTCGATGGATGTGGGCCTAAGATGGATGGAAGAGGTGAAGGTGTAGGAGAAACCAGGGTATAAGGATTAAGAGGTTGGGTCTTCCTCTTAGGTGCAGGAATAGACTTAGTGGAGGTTTGTGAAGAGGTGGTCAAATCTATCTTCACAAGGGGATGGACTAGACTATACATCAACAAGACCCCTAATGTAGTGGTAGGTTTAGGTGTGGATGAAGGTTTGGATGCAGATAAAGGTTGGGATGAAGGTGAGGTTGATGAAGAGGAGGCTAATACGACCGACTCAGGTGCAATAGATTTAGTTGTCTTGAATATTTTAGGATAGATCATCAAAGTATCTAGAGAAAACATCTGCATTTGAGTTGAAATTGGGAGTCTAAGGTACCCCTAGAGTGTGGAGTAATCGACATACTCTAAATGATGGCCAAATAAGAGAAGGGTGTAGAGGTAGAGGAAGATGATGACGACTTGGTGGTAATCCATGTGAAGAATTCGAGGTCCGTGAGACATGGAATTTTTTGGATTTTGACTCTATAGGTAGAAGTAATGTAAGAATATTAACAAGATCTTGGAAAACCCTAAGAGAAGCATCACTTACATAAAGAGGATATAAAAGTGGCTCCTCTATGGGTCGAGGAGGGGGCAAGGTAGGTGGTATAGAATCTTCCTTAGGTAGAGAAGAGGATAAGATAGACTATTCTTTGGGTAGAAGCATGGGTAATATGGGCTCCTCGATAGGTGATAGAATAAGTGGGTAAGCACCTGTAGATTAAGGGGTAGGTGAGGTAGGATCCTCCATGGGTAGAGGAGTAGGTGAAATAGGATCCTCCATGGGTAGAGGAGCTCATGCAATAATTTCCTCAATAGATGGGATGGAAGGAAATTGAGTAGAAGGGACAAGTACTATGTCAAAGATGACATGGACCTCATGAAGATTGGTGTCATTGTTAGAGGTCCTCGCCAACTTAGTTCGATGAATGGGTATGGTTTGGAAAAGGTTTCTTAAATATATGAAGGTTTTGGTTTTCTAGTACATTAGGGTTTTCCAAGATGATCTCCATTTTATAACATTTCCTGGATAATGTTCTTGAATGTTTTATAATTTCCATCACTATGACCCCTAACACGGTGATAGTTACAGTAATCATTCTCTTTATACCATGCAAGTAGAGGAAAAGAAGGGTCAAAGCTAGTATGTGGTTTTATAGGTGGAAGAGTGATGGCTCCCACTTTTAACAACTTTTCCAATACAAAGAAGTAAGGTTCTCTTATGGGGGTATAACGTATCTGTTCATACTTGTACTAGAAATTATGAATAGGGGACAAATTAGAAGGAGGTTTCGGTTAGTTTGAAAGATGAGAGGGAAAATTTTTAAGACCACCATGTTGGAAGATCCTTTTGCCTTAGAATAATTTTTTTACAGTTTAGAAGAAGAAGGGGAGTCATTTGATTTAAATGGAGCACTCTTGTTGCGTAGCTGAAGTGTTTTCTCCTCTAGTGCATGGATTTCTAGCTTTGAGCCATGGTGAACTTCATCAAACATTCAAAATGTTTACATGAAGAGTTGGGGAAATGTGCCTAACACAAGCCCTAGTGAACAAATCTATCAGCTCAATTTTGGAAGTTGAAAGGAAAGATGATTAATGAGACCCCACTAACGTGTGAAAAATTCAATGATAGAATCATCATCGTACTAATGAATAGAGTATAAATCAGTCATGGAGACCTTCTTGGAGATATTGATGGAGAATTGGTCAAGGAAGGTTTGGGCTAATTGATTGAAGGAAAAGATTGAGTGCTTAGGTAAAACACTATACCAATCTAGGGAAGATCCCTGCAGCGGTGACATGGGGAAAGCCCTAAGGAGAAAAGAGTCGTCATGAATGAAAAAAATAACATATGTGTTTGAAAGATCAAAAATGTTGTTGTGGGTCTTCCTTTCTATTAAATCGATTAAACTTATGCATCTCCCAATGTGCGGGATAAGGATGAATGGGTATAGATGGATGAATAGGATCATTATAGATTTCATCGTAATTCAAGGTATTACGAGAGTCGGAAACAAATGCTTGAGGGTCTGCATCTTATCCATCATCATTTTTTATAATATTGTTTGTAGGATTCGATTGAGGGATGCCCCCATGGTATAAGGGGGTGGATGAGGTAGATAAGTTGTAGACGACACACCAATGTATGGTGGTGTCGAATAAGAAAACTATGATGGGGGTATGTAAGAAGGAATATATGTCGAAGGCATGTACCCTAAATAAGAAGTAGAGGAAACGAGCAGTTGGTGAGATAAGGTATAGGTGGGAGGAACTTGTGTGAATACCCTTGTGGAAATAGGTGGATAAGTTTAGGGTATGGAAAGGACCAGGTTCTGGAAGGGAATATTAGATGCCGAAGCGACTGGTGGCTAAGAATTAATGGGTACATGAGGTGCTGATGATGTGGGTATCCCTACACTAAGAGTTGTAGATGATGGTGAGGTGGATGTCAAAGGGGGTGACAGATGTCGAAGGTGTGATAGATGTCATAGGTGTAACATATATCAAAGATGTAGAGATGATATGAAAAATAACGGGTTGTGAGGTGGGAGTGGGTAACACCGCACCGGTGTTGGTCAATACGGAAGTGAGAGCGAGAGAAGGAGAAATGGAGGTAGGAATTTGGAAGATGGGCTGACCTGATGAGTTGTGGGTGGAAGAATGGGTGAGCTAATACTACAAGGATTCAGTATTATGATGAAGAAATTTTATGAATTCCTCATCACCTACGGGTATAACAAGAGAAGCAAAGTGAGGTCCATGGGTGAAGAAATCGAAGGAGGTGAAGGGATGGAAGGTAGCGGCTAATGATTGGCACAAAAACTAGGCGTTGGCTTGTCATAGTGAGTCAAAATCATGTAAATGGTGGAAAATAGGTGGTTTGAGATCTGAAAATCCTATAGAAATAGAAGACGGGAAGAATCGGAGGAAGAAATAGGCGCATGATATATTGGCCAAGAGATCTAAAGATTGGAAAATGGGCGGGTGACCTAGGTTCAAGTCCCATTAGGAATGCCAAAATGTTTCACCACAAAGTAGAGATAAAACAAATAATAGGTAAGGGCGAGGAGGAATACCTGTGATATTCGAAGATAGGTTGTGCATGCGTAGAATGTTGACCAAGATGATTGTGAAGAGCTTCCTTTGGCTAGGAGGAATGACCTGAAATAGAACACAAGACCACAAAATAGAATTAAACAAGATATACAAGGGACTACCTAAAGATGTATGTTGAGACCTGTGAAGTGTGATACTTCCTAAAGAGGCTATCAATCCACTGTTGTAAACAATTTAATGCAAGGAAGAGAATAAATAAATAAATCCTATTGTAGTTGATATGATTTAGGCATCTCATATAAACACAATAAGAAAATATAATCTAATAGGAAAAGTTATGATTAAATTTAAAAGGTTGGTAAGGTAATCTGGGTTTGTAGGTCTAATAGAGGTGAGGTGAGGTTTGGGAAATATTTGATGAAGTCGGGGGGTTTTGAGTGAGTTATTAGTTTTCTGGTTTGGGGAATTTTACACCATGAGACCGATATCGATTAGGTGACTAATGCTAGTATTGTAAATGACCGACATGGGTTGGGTGACCAAAGGTCGATAGGAAATTGGGTAAAAAATTAAAAATGGGCGGTTTGGGACTCTCTGTGATTGCACATAGAGAGAGGGAAGCTTAAATGAGGTCATGGATTTATAATAAGAGGTGATAATATGGTTGTTTGGGCAAGGTGTGAAGGTTTTGTAGGCCAATGGTCAAATAGAGGTGCCACAGAGTGATCCAGGGTAAGAGAGGTGATGGAATGAAATAGATAACAAGTAAATAACTAATCTATTGAAACCAATGAAAAAGAAGAAATATACTTACTTGTAAATGGAGATCAATGGTAGGAGGTGGTGGTTATTGGAGAAGAAGGTGGTCCCGAATGAATGTAGCAACAATAGGAGGGTACGATGCTTCCTTGTGAGTACACTGGATCTCTAGAAATTTTTGTTGATGAATAATATGTGTCTCGAACGAATTCTATAAAGGCCTCTAATATGTTGCAGATCACTGTGAAATCTCGAGAGTAAGGATGCAAGGTTAAGAGTCATAACTTGATCAAAGAGTTAGGAAATCTTATTTAAGGAAACCGACGGTGGTTAGGTGACCGACACCGACGAGGAATAACCGGTGTCGGTTAGGGAGAAATGGTCATACTTGCTAAAAATAGCTTGATTCTTCCTAAATTTGGCATGATTGAGATTTTGGTTCGGGTCACAAGTGTGGAATAGTGCTAAATGGAGTGGGAGAGTAGTTAGAGGGATAATAGGCCATTAATATTAGGGTTAGAATAAGTCCTAGTTGGTTAAGGGGAATGGGGACTTAGTCTTAGGTAATGAATAGGGTTGGAATAGGTCTAGGATGAGGTGGAGAGGCGAGGTGGCTAGGTGAGGTGGAAAGGTGAGGTAGATAATTAACTTAATTTTGGTAATTAAATTAATTAAAATGTGTGCAAGTGGGCATGGTGGGGGAATTAATTAATCGAAGGGGGTTTAGAGGGTTGCCCAATTTTGGGTGTTTACACCCATATTTTGAACCAAATAGAACTTTATTATGAGTTTTGGGGTTTGATAGTGTTGACATTGAGACGAATAATTATTTTGACACCCATGATATGATATAAAGTACTCCACCTTCTCAACCACAAGCGCAACAAAATATCCTTGAAATCAGAGATTCCCCTCCTCCACCAAGTCAAATTCCACTCACGGATGATCAAAAGACAAATTTTTCCGTCAAAAATATAGTATATGACAATATGGGAGCCACAAGTAAGGAAGAAATAATGTTAGATGTGGATTTGGTGCATACTTGGAAGTTTTGATCAAATAAATAAATACCCGTTACCATAATCATGCTCAAAGGCATTCATTGTTCACTTTCATAGAGAGCCAACCAACAAGGCTTGACATTTTTCTAAATAAAGCTCATTCTGGTACAATTTTGTATAATAATGATTATGATGATGAAGTTTTAGATATAATGTTAAATAGGTTGGAAAATATTAATGTTGAAGCCTCAGATGTACTACAACAAATGGGCTAGAGACAAAAATAATGTTTTAATTGCAAATGCAAAAAAGAAAAAGTTGTGGTAGGTCATTTTTACATGTGATTTTTTTGAAATTATTAGTATTAATAAATTATCTAATACATTTATGTTTTGTAGGAAAAATATGAAAATTTAAAGAAAGAAGCAATTGTATTTGATGCACATTTGAAGAATGCTCACAAAATATTGAATGCATTTATATAGTTGAAAAAAACTTTTATTATTAAATAAACAAAATAATACATTGAGAAAGATAATCAAAGAGCATAATATGGATCCAAAATCTTATTGAAAGAAAATACAAATGTCGATTCATCACTATTGTCATTAGGAGATGTTGCGAGGGAGGAGTAGAATATTCTTGAAAATATCAATAAGCAACACATGATTTGCAGATATTAGGAGTTTTAGCATAAATCATTATAAAAACTGAGAAAAATCCACCTCCATTACAAAAAGAAGTTCAAGTTTCCCTACAACACAAAATTGAAAAAAAAGTTAGTTTCACCATGTGACATGTGTGTTGTCACAATTCCGACACTAGTGCAGAATTAAAACATAGTGGTTCAGCCAATTTTTTCTTTTTTTTATTCCGCAGGCAACAGATGTAAGAACACCTATGACTTAGAATCATAGGCAGAGAAGAGGATTATTTCGTAATGTGTTCTTATGTGATAGAATTTCCCAAAAGCTTTAAGATGAAATTGATAACCCAAAATTTTGTAATTGTATTGGCGAAAATGCTTTATGAAAACACGTTGTCTTCATAAAGTAATCCTCCATTTGTTAATCTGTATACAAGTTTAATTATGAATTGGAACTCTATTTTTAGTTGTGACACATTTTTTTAAAGTTTTGAACAATTTAATATGCACTCTTGTATTCAGATTTCTGCTTTCTTGTGAATGTTTTTATGTTACTATTTGGAGATGTTTTGCATGGTTTTAGATGTTTGGTGTGTGTTTTTTGAGTACAAAAAAATAATTATGTTTCATGTAGAGATAAAATATTAATCACATAGAGATGGATCTAAATAAATCACTATCCTTCTTAAAATAATAAAATAAAATATAAAAATGAATTTGTTACAAGTAAAACAACATATATAGTCTAGTAAGACCAGTTGATACTTATTCAATATGAAATATATAAATAATCAAATCATTTTGTCAATAGTGTCTATAATGTAGACAAGAAATTAGACTCTAACAATTGAAACAATGCTGGAGCAACTTGTTCTTCATAAGTGTCCCCGGATTCTATTGAGATGGAAGCGTGTTCGGTGGATATGTTCGGATATCCCGCACTAGTCACAATATTATCTAATCCTCTTATTTCTATGAGTGAAATCCATAATCCAAGTGTTCTTTCATAAGGAAACGTTTTCATGGAATAAATGAAACATACAATCTCAGACAACTTTATAAATTTCTATCCAATCTGTTATGAACTTTTGATTTTACGAAGGATAATGCACTGAATACTCTTTCATCTTCAATAGATCCCAAGATCATAGTTTGGCATAGTTCATATAGTCAAAAATACTCGCTGAAATCACCTCGCAAAATACTGCTTGAATAAAGCTTCTTCCAAAGACTTTTAATGGAACCATTTTTTGTTGGCTCGTCTAGAAAATGAAATTGCTCTAGCATAGTAAGAGCAAAATGTTGTGACTGAGAACTTAGTAAATTATTTTACAAAATACCTTCAACTACAACATCATTTATCTCTTCACGCTTACAAAAATGTTCCATTAGACTATTCATGTATTTTATAAA
This sequence comes from Taxus wallichiana var. yunnanensis, assembly GCA_018340775.1. Taxonomy (NCBI): domain Eukaryota; kingdom Viridiplantae; phylum Streptophyta; class Pinopsida; order Cupressales; family Taxaceae; genus Taxus; species Taxus wallichiana. Next base: position 561,195,492 of record CM031242.1, on the reverse strand, counting down.
TAAATTATTGATGAACGTTTCAATAATATCGCCAACTATATTCTAAAACAATGGATTCACAACTCCCATTGCTTCAAGTAATTTATATTTTTAAATCATTCATGGATATCCGTAGATAAAGATTGAGAAATATTTTTCAATTTATTTCATGTGTCACATAATACTATTTCATATAAATTGTGTGTCACTCATACTTCTTCCAACTCTGATCCAACCAAATATGCTCTTCTCTGAAAAGTGTGAAGTGGTATCTCTTTCCCATGAACTGTTATACACAGATGATCATTTATAGTGAATTTTAAGTAGTAGTTTTGATTCTTAAGTAATTTAATATATTCTAACTTTAAAAATATGGTCCTCAAAGATTCTAGTTGACAAATATAAATTATCTAGAGTCATGTATACATGTTTTCGGTGTATGAAGTCAATAATGTAGATGGAACGCTCTTGTGCATGATTCATCAAAACATTGGAAAAATACCACATAATGTAAGTAAAGTTTCAATATTTTTCAGACCGCATAAAAATATTTAGCTTCATTTACTTCCCTATGGTATTTATACATAAAACCTGTAAATGAAGGATATTCTTTAAATATTCTACAAGCAGTGCTCATACATGGAAATCCATCTCGTATCTATATATTTAAGAATAATTTTCCCATCTTTTAATCCAATTGCAAATTTCTAAAAATCTAAAAACTATTTGGACTACTTGAATAATATGCATGCAAGTCACAGATGAGCTCCTCCACTCTAGAAATAATTTTAAATGTGCTCACAATTTTATATGCCAAATTCATTTTGTGAGTCATGCAATGCATTTTGTAGTCCGACGCAGACCATTTTTGCCCCCTGCATTATTGTTGCATTGTTAGTTCCAACACAAAGTAACTTCGTGGAAATGGAAAAATCATCCATACTTGTTATATCCTTCAAACTTGACACCACCAATTTGTAAAGGTTTTTAGAATTACAATTTTAACCCATTTAATAAATAGCTAGAGATGGGGATTGCCTACTTCATTTGCAAAAGCATATAGATCGAATACAAACCCATGAAGTATTGTCCACCGTTGTGACCTCATCAATTGAAATCAAAATAATTTTTATTTTATTTTTAATAGCTTATTTCAAATCCTCCTTTTCCACCAGAGAAAGACATTTTGCAATTTCCTAGCCACTATTATCTAACCAATGTGATTGTGGAACGTTCTGTAATCCAATAACCTAATACAAAATTTTATTATTTGAGAAATATGAAATAGGTCTTCCTTTTTCAATATATGGAATACCATAGAAAATTGAATACTTTTGGCAAGCATTTCAGTCTGCATAGCTTTTCCTAATTTTGCTTGCAATTGTGCCACCTTTTTCATTTAGATTTTCAAATGTTTTTGTTCTTTTTCATACTCTTCTGCGTACTTTACATGCAAACAATCTTTTCATTTTTTCATTTATGAGTCCTTACTATGTTCCCATCCTTCATATTTTCTGAAATATATATTTTCCCACAATATTTTTCAATAGTGTCTAATTTGAGTTACATTGTATGATCTTTCCAACTACATATTTTACATCGACATAGATTTGGGATATCGTTACCATTTTTTGGCTCCACAAGTTCAATAAAAGGATATCTAACTTCCCAGTCAAACTTGAAAGTCCTTCTTATTGTCCATTTAGTCCTCTTTCTTCTCGCATATTTTTTATTATTTTCTTCAACTTGTGCATCTAGGTGTTTGAAAGTTTGTTCTCATTAGAAATATCCTTATAGTCATGTCTCCTTTTTCTAGAAACATATATTGGAGTAGAAGCTTCATCCGAGGTTGGTGTTGGATGAGAATTTGATGTGTCTTCTCCTAGTTCAATGTCATCAAGGGAACAAATTTTTTCATCAATAGGATCATGTCAAAATACATTAGTTTTGAATGTGTTTGAGAAATGTCTACATAAATAAGTGTTACAAAAATATAGTATTAATTATTTATATGATTAATACAACTAAATAAACAAGATTACAAAGAGTAAAGAGTCAATTTAATAAACATGAGTAAAAGAAAAACAATATGGAAAATATATGAATAAAATTATATAAATTAGTAGATAGTACATACCTATATTTTTGTAGATCCCAACATCAATTTCATTTTTTGTGATTGGCCAAAATATCCAAATAATGTTTTGTTACTATTCATGGATATGTTGTAGATATTTTGTTGATAGATGGATATATGGTGGATGTTACATGCCTTCATGGTATATGGTTGGGTGATAAAGGGGTGCCTGTGTAGGGGTGGGATGTGCTAGGGGTTGGATGGTGGAGACAATGGATGGTTGGATGATGAGGGTTAGATGATAACATTTGGATGGTAGAAGAATCAAAGAAATATGAAAACTTTCAAAACATGTGAAAGTGGGTGGTAGAGGCATAGGACAACAGTCTTGAATGATCATCTATGTCATGAAAAAGGAGATGTGTATCTTTTTTTTGATAGCTTGGATGGTTGATGTATATGTATTATACCTAAGTGATATGTATAGTATTATACCTAAGTGATATGTATAATACAAGAAAATATGAGCGTAATTTGATTCAAAACGTCGGTGAAATACATGCATAAGTTCATTTTTAATGTAAAAAGTAGGCGCACCGACCCATACAAATGACCTATTGGTAGAAATTTTTAGAAAATTGGGCAAAGATGATCGCTGAAAATTTGCCATTTCCAATTTCTGAAACCCCTAATATTCATGATTTTATGAAAATTCACCATTAAAATTTTCGTTGGTATGAATAACAATATATTTTAATGTATTATTCACAAGTGTGATTTTCAATCAAAAAAATTATATAATTATTTCTTTGGTTTTGTATATAGATTTAAAATTCATGCCCACTTGCTTTCTCTTTGTTGAGCAAACTTATATTCCTTTCCAAAATCTTCTCATCTTTATAAATGACACATAACCTATTACATTTCTTTGAGTAAACTTCCATCTCTATTTTTCCCAAGTGTGACATAAGAAAACCTACACTTAAAACCACACAATTAATTACCATATGAGTTTTAAAACCTCCAACATATCCATTCTCCCTTAGTGTAGTGAATGGATCTGCCCAAAGATAGTCATTTACATTATGCGTAATAAATATATATGTTAAAAATAAAATTTTCAAAGTTCAACTTCATTGTAAGACCCTTATTGAGGTAAAAATTAAAATAGGACTGAAATGGGATGAACTTGAGAAACTTTCTCTATTAGGGGTTTGCATATTGGACCTTCTTCTTGTTGTCGTATACAACCTTACTAGTCGGGCATAACACTATTGCAAAATTATAAGACTTTCTCATATTAAATTTGGTATTATTACTACCCTTTGAGCGATATATATATATAAAATTATAAATATGACACTTGACCAATGAATTACAACTTTGGTTGCATAAAGCAACAAGAATGGCGCCTTACAAGCTTTGAAATTGTCCTAAAAAATTATGATGAGGCAATGAGTCGATAAATCTTCCTTAATTTGTCGATATTTTGTTAAATGTTGTTTTTGTTAAACCAATTTTTAAGTGTTATGAAAATAATATCTTATTGCTTACTATGTTGGTCATATACATGTCACTATATTTAGGAACTTCACCAAGGGTATTCTCTTGTTTTCCTTCAAAATACCTTCCAAGCACAAGCTTTGTGAACAAATATGAGTTTTAGTTATTGCATAATACCTTCGTGATACTTTCTTATTGGATATGTGATTTTACAATCACTAAATAGGTGTCCCTTAAAGTCTCCAAATGGTTTGATTTATGTGGCCTTTTGGTTTCACTCTAGTACTTTACAATAAATATTTTCAAACCTATTAAGCAAATGATTTGTAGCAAAGTCTACGATATTTAGCTAAACCAAACACACGGGTTTATATTGAGATTAGATTCATAAAGAATTGAAATATTTTATTAATATCTAGATTGTCTTGAAAACATTATGCAAAATGTTGCTTATATCAATATGTCAAAACAAGATTCCAATGTTGATTCCTTGACCATAATATTTCTGATTATCCCCTCAATGGCTCACTCAAAGTAGGTCACTGGACAATCACCCTCTAAAAAGAAAGCAATGAAAAAAAAATGATGTCTAAACCATAGTGGTTAGAAAAATTCCTTTGGGAATAGAAACCCTAAAGTAGCTAGAGCAATATCCAACAAAAACTCCCAACCAAACATATGAAAATCTAAGAACATTATTCCCACTCATGTGTAGTCCCCTTGTCTATACTAGAACATTTGGACCATTTTAAGTCATAGTTAGGTTGCTTTAAAATTGCATGTGTAAAATTTTGAACCCTAGGTCAAAATTAAAGTCGTAAATGTTATTCGACTTTACATCGGGAAGTTAGGGCGTATTTATAAAGTGTTAACATTAGGGTGACATTGGTGGTGAAATTAGTGTTTCTTAAATGGTGACTTATTTGTCATCTTTGAGTTTTGATGTTATATTAAGGGGATGTTAGTATGATGTTAAATGTGAATTATTTATCTAATTTTATGGTTTGTCTTAAAGGGGTGACATTGTGGTATCGTTATGTACATCTTTCTCCCAGCTTTGACATATATATTTTTTTGCAACTTAAGGGCGTATTTATTAAAGTCACAACTTAAGTTAGAGAAAAGTTAAAAATTCAAAAATGGTGTATTTAGACGTAATTATGTAACACCCTAGCACAAAACCATCATGTGACACCCTAATGTGGTACCCTAGAACAAAACCCTAGTTAAAAATCCTAATACAACACCTTAACAAGAAACCGTAATGTGACACCCTAATATGACACCCCCGGCACAACACCTTAATACCTCACCCTAATGTTACACCCTACCAGAACAAACTAATATAATACCCTTATATGAAACCCTAACCTAATACCCTAATATCACACCCTATTATGACACCCTTATCATGTGCACCCTAACAGACACCAAAATATGACACTCTAATATCACATCTTGATGTGACACCCTAATGCAACACCCTAATACAACAACCAAATGTGATACCTTGATTCAACATTCTAAAAATTAATGAGATACCCTAATTAATACAAGTACAACACCCCAAATAAAAAATGTGACAACCTAAACACTAATGCAACACCATTAACACAAATATGAAACCCTAACAAAAAATGTGGCACCCTAAATATTAATGTGACACCTTAAACACCAATGGCTTGCCCTAAATAAAAATGTGACACCCTAAACACCAATGTGAAAACCTAAACACCAATGTGTCACCCTAAACAAAAACGTGACACCCTAAATGCCAATGCAAAAACCTAAACAACAAATGATACACCTACATACCCATGTGACACCCTAATTATGTGATACCCTAGCTAGCATGACACCATAATGTGGCACCCTAACATGACACCCTAATTTGACACCTTAGCATGACACACAAATGTAACACCCTAATGCACACTATACACTCTAACATTACACCCTAATCATGTCATATTGAGTCCCAGTGAACATTAGGTTGTCACAATTAGCGTAATATGAAAACCTAATTATTACAATAACCTAACAAGTGAATGGAAGTATGAGGAACTAAAATAGGACATATTGAGGCTCATTATCACTAGTATGACAACCTAATGTTGTTAGAGTGAACTATGTAACCAATCAAGCATTTGGTTGCACAAGGCACCTCTCTTAAACATTGATGTGACATCTGAATGTCATTATAGGGCTTGATATGTCATATTCAAGTGCCCTTTGTAGTCAATTGAGCCTCTAAACACCAAAGGACACCCTAATTAAATTAGAGGGCTTGATATGTCCTAATTAAGTGCCTAATGTACTACCAGTCAAGTGGTTGGTTACACAAGACACTCAAAGAGGACATATTGAGACCCTTAAACACCAACAGACATTTTAATATCATTATGAGGCTTGATATGTCCTATTTGATATCAACATGGGGCTTGATTTCATTATCAAGCAATTGATTACACAAGGTAGTAAAATAAGACATAGTGAGCCCCCTAAACACCAACATATGGACCTAAGTTGACCTAATATAATTTAATTTCATTTAATTTGATGTATTTAACCTAATTTGACAAAAGTTTCCTTAATTTACCCTAATTTGGCATAATTTGACATAATTTCCTCTAACTTGGCCTAATTTCCCCTAATTTGATATAATTTACCCAAAATTGACCTAATTTCCCCTAATTAACCTAATTTCCATTAACTTCTCTTAATTCTTCAAATTTCCCTAACTTGGACTAATTTATGATAATATTACAAATTTTACCTAATTTCACCTAATTTGACGTCATTTCTTTAAAAAGACCTAATTTGACCTAATTTCCCCTAATTTTACAAATTTTCCATATTTTCTCAAATTTCCCCTTATTTTGACCCAATTTATTTTGATTTGATGTAATTTGATATAATTTACATTGAATTGACCTAATTTCCCTTAATTTTACATATTTCCCCTAATTATCGCTCATTTCCCCTTTTTGATGTAATTTGATATAATTTACATTAAATTGATGTAATTTTCCCTAATGTGATATAAATTCCCTTAAATGACACCCAGAGGACACCCTAACATGACACCCTAACACAACACCCTAACACAACACCTTATTATAATACACTAAAGTGACACCCTAACATGACATTGTAATGTGATACCTTAATCATATGACACCCCAATACAACACCCTAATACAATGCCCTAACACGACACCCTAACATGACACGCTAGCACAACACCGTAATGTAACACCCTAATTCAAAACCTAAGCATGATATCCTAATATGATACCCTAATACAACACCCTAGCATGATACCCTATTATGACACCCTAATGAGAGAGACTCTAACATGATAACCTAATACACCACCCTAATGTGACACCCTAAGCATGACACCTAAATATGAAACCCTAACATGACACACCTAGCACAACACCATACTATGACACCTTATTATGAAACATAACTAGTTCCATCCCAAGATTAAATATCCATCCCATAACTAGTTCAATCCCAATATTAAATATCCACATAATACCCCAATTTAATATATTTTTCCATTCGTAGGGCTCATTTATGCATGTGCACAACATGGACCTCAAGGTTCAAATATATGTGCATATGCCTAACACATTCATTACCTCCATGTGGCATAGCTATCTACGAAAAAAGGAATTTCCTTTTCACTTGTATTTAAATCGAAAAATATCCCTACATTCCTCTCCTTCTAAATTCCTTGTCAAATACATTAACTTTTGCATTTAAATTATGTTCATCCAACTTCAACGGTTACATCCAACTGTTAGATAGCTATGGATCCATACTTCATAACTCCTTTATAAGCCCACTTGTTTTCTTCTAATCATTTTAATTTAGGCGCTCATTCAAATGGATATTTGTTTCCTAGTATGGATGATTTGGTGCTCATTTTATCATAGTGTTCATTTTTTAAAATCACCTCTACTTGAAACCCTTACACAATACCTTAATACATGCATAAGTTCATTATTTAATGTATAGAGTAGGTGCATTGACCCATACAAATGACCCGTCAACCGAAATTTTCTAGTAAACTAGGGGACATCCAACTATTGATATTAACCATTTCCAATTTCCAAAACCCCTAATATTCATGAGTTTATGAAAATTCACCACTAAAATTTTCCCTAGTATCAATAACATTATATTTTAATGTATTATTCGTAAAAGTGTGATTTTCAATAAAAAAATATATATAATTATTTCTTTGGTTTTGTATATAGATTTAAAATTCATGCCCACTTTCTTTCTCTTTGTTGAACAAACTTAGATTCCCTTCCGAAACTCTTCTTATCTTTGTAAATGGCATATACAACCTATTACATTTCTTTGAGTAAACTTCCATCTCTATTTTCCCTAAGTCCGACATAAACAACCTACACTTAAAACCACACAATTAATTACCATATGAATTTTAAAACCTAGCAAAGATATCCATTCTTCCTTAGTGTAGTGAATGCATCCGCCCAAAGATAGTCACTCACATTATGCGTAATAAATATATATGTTAAAAATAAACTTGTCAAACATCAACTTCATTATAATATCTTTATTAAGGTAAAAACTAAAATAGGTTTGAAATGGGATGAACTTGAGAAAATTTCTCTATTAGGGGTTTGCTCGTATATGGACCTTCTTATTGTTTTCATATACAACCTTACGAGTGGTGCATACCGCTATCAGGAATTTTAAACTTTCTCACATTAGATTTTGTATTGTTAGTTCCCTTTGAACGAAATATATGAGCTTATAAATATGAAAATTGACTAATGAATTACAACTTTGGTTGCAGCAGAAGGCAACAAGAATGACACCTACACAAGTTCCAAATTTTCCTAAAAATAATGATGAGGTAATGAGTCAATAAATCTTCCTCAATTTGTTGATATTTTGTTAAATATCATTTTTGTTAAACTTGTTTTTAAGTGTTATGAAAATAAATATATTATTGCTTATTATGTTAGTCGTATTCATGTCACTAGATTCAAGGAATTCACCAAGGGTATTCTCTTTTTTTCCTTCAAAATCCTTGCAAGTAAACACTTTGTGCACAAATTTGAGTTTTATTTCTTGCAAAATACCTTCATGATAATTTCTTATTGGATATGTGATTTTAAAATCATTAAATAGGTGTCCCTTAACCCTAATTGGTTTGATTTATGTGGCCTTTTGGTTTCCCTCTAGTAATTTATACCAAATTATTTTCAAACCAATTAAGCATGTGATTTGTAGCTAATCAAACACATGGGTTTATATCGAGGTTGACTTCATAAAAGACTTGAAAGATTTTATCAATATCTATATTGTCTTGAGAATATTATGCAAAAGTTTTCTTATATCAATATGTCAAAAACAAGATTCTAATGTTGATTCCTTGACTATAATATTTGTGATTTTTCCCTTATGGATCACTCAAAGCTGGTCACTAGAAAATCAACCTCTAAAATAAAAGAAGTGACAAAAATAATGATTGCTAAACCATAGTGGTTAGAAAAATTCCTTTGGGAATAGAAACCCTAAAGCGGATAACACAATATCCAATAGAAAATCCGAACCAAACATATGAAAATATAAGAGCATTATTCCCAATCCTATGTAGTTCCCCTTGTCTACACTACAACATTTGAACCATTTTAAGTCGCAGCTTAAGTCACTTTAGAATCACAAGTGTAAAAATTTGAACCCTAAAGTCAAAATTAAAGTCACAAATGTTATCTAACTTTACATTGGGAAGTTAGGGTGTATTTATAAAGTGTTATCATTAGGGTGACATTGGTGGTGAAATTAGAGTTTCTTAAATGGTGACTTATTTGTCATTTTGAGTTTTGATGTTATATTAAGGGGACGTTAGTATGATGTTAAATGTAATTTATTTATCTAATTTGATGGTTGAATTAAAGGGGTGACAATGTGGTGTCTTTATGTACATCTTTGTTCCCAACTTTGACATGTATTTTTTGTAACTTAAGGGCATCTTTATTAAAGTCACAAATTAAGTTAGAGATAAAGTTAAAATTCAAATATTGTGTAATTAGACATAATTATATAACACCCTAGCAAAAAACCATCATGTGACATCCTAATGTGGTACCCTATAACAAAACACTAATATGACACCCTAGTATAAAATCCTAATAAAACACCTTAGCAAGAAACCATAATGTGAGACCCTAATATGACAACCTAGCACAAAACCTTAATACGTCACCCTAATATGAAACCCTAGCACAACACCTTAATACGTCACCCTAATGTGACACCCTACTAGAAAAAATTAATATAATAACCTTATATGAAACCCTAACCCGATACCCTAATATGACACCCTTATCATGTGCACTCTAACATGACACCAAAACATGACACTCTAATGTCACATCCCGATGTGTTACTCTAATGCAACACCATGATACAACAACCAAATGTGATACCTTGATTCGACACTCAAAATTAATGAGATACCCTAATTAATACAAGTACAACACCTCAAATAAAAATGCTACAACCTAAACACCAATGCAACACCATTAACACAAATACAAAACCCTAAGTAAAAATGTGACACCCTAAACAAAAACGTGACACCCTAAACAACAATGGGAAAACCTAAACACCGATGTGTCACCCTAAACAAAAATGTGACACCCTAAACACCAATGTAAAAACCTAAAGAACAAATAATAAACCCGACATACCCATGTGACACCCTAACTAGCATGACACCAAAATGTGCACCCTAACATGACACCTTAGCATGACACCCAAATATAACACCCTAATGCACACCCTAATACACACCCTAATGACACACCATATTAATGGGACACTATCCGTGACACCCTAATCATGTCATATTTTGTCCCAATCAATATTAGGTTGTCATATTTAGCGATCTTGTGAAAACCTAATCATTATAATAACCTAACAAGTGAGTGGAAGCATGAGGTACTCAAATAGAACATACTGAGCCTCATTATCACTAGTATGAAACCCCAATGTTGTTAGAGTGTATTGTGTAACCAATCAAGCATTTGGTTACACAAGGCACTTCATGACTCCTTTCGAAGCCCACTTTTTTTTCTAATCATTTTAATTTAGGCACTCATTGGAATGGATATTTGTTTCGGTATGGATGATTCAAGTGTTCATTTTATCATGTTGTTCATTTTTTTAAATCACCTTTGTTTGAGTAATTTTATGAATTGTCTCTGTAAATGATAATATGTTCTTTTACTGGTTTTGTGATTACATTCATATTATAGAAGGAATAATGTAGTGAAAGATAGATTGTTTTCTTGAGATTTTTGTGGTACACAGGTGCTTTAAGTAGGTCAATTTATCTCTCAAATTATGTGTGGAGTGGGTGATGAATGCTACATGATGGGATCTCAAACTCATTAATGTTCTTATCATTCTAGTCGAAGAGAGGATGATGAGTGCCATTGTTTCCAAGGTATTATAGCTTCTTTTAATTTTTGGGATTGATTCTCTTGTTGCATTTGTAGCAGAATAATGCAGGTGATAAATTTGTTTGTAATGTAGGATTTCAAGTATGTTATTCTTGAATGGAAGGGGTTCGATATAGAACAAAAAAATTCCTCCGAAAATATCTTGATCTCCTCTATTGTGCGTGAAGTGGCATGTCATATGAGGTTCATTGCTCAATCAACATCGAAGGTTCACTCCCTTGTCTATATATATAATGCTAGATATAATTTGATATGATCATTAACATATAATGTATCTTTACTTGATGATGGTCTTCTTAAAATTTTCATTCATAGATGGGTATCTTTGCTTTTTTATCTTATGGCATGCTTGGTTATATGAAAGAGTTGATCTCTATTCTCTATGACCATGAAGACATGAAATGTAACCTGATATTAAATAGAAAGATCAACTCCAAAGGATTTTAACAGGGGTTGGATCTAGAATCAGGAAATTTCCATGAATACCTAGTGAGAATAGCTTAATCTCTTCAACTATGAATGGAGTGACTGTTGTATGATGTTCCTTGCAATTCTCAATCAATATCCAAGGTTCCTTCCCCGACACACACACACACACACACACACACACACACACACACACACACACACACACACACACATGTTGCTACATACATTTAATTTAATATGATAATGTTTTTAGCAAATAATGTATCTTTACTTAATGGTGGTATTCTTAACATTTTCATTTGGAGATGTGTAACTTTGCCTTTTCCTCCTGCAATTACTGATTTTATTGAGTAGTTCTCAATTCTCTATAACCATGAGGGCTAGACATCCTTCCTAAGATTAATTAGAAAAATCATTTATGATGGATTCTAATAGGAGATGTATCTAGAATTGGGAAATTTCCATGAATACCTAATGAGAATAACTTGATTTATTCAACTATAAATGGAGTGAAATTTTATGAGGTTATGTACAATGCTCAATCAATAACCAAGGCTCACTCCCTTGACCTATACATATGCCACTAGATACAAAATTTAATATGATAATGTTTTTAATCGATAATGTACCTTTACTTAATGATGGCCGGCTTGAGATTTTAATTTGGATATGAGTATCTTTGTTTCTTCTCCTGTAGTTAGTGATTTGAATGAGTTGATCTCAATTCTTTGTGACCATGAGGGTACGACATCCTTCCTGAGATTAACTAGAAAGATCAATTCTAGAGGATTCTAACAAGAGCTATAGGTACATACCATTGAATGTCTCTTAACTTGAAAATGGTAGGATTAGGGTTTGATAACAGTCATATTTTATGAGACTAATTATATTTTTCAGTTACAAAAACACTCTTTATATTACCCAATGGTTCATTTGACAAAATTGTTTTTTAGAAAATGTCAGAAAAACAAGCAAGCCCCAAACACCGTGCCAGTTACGAGGTCAACAGGGGATTGAAATAAGAGGAATTAATCAACTTGACATTTCATTAATTCTCTCAACAATCCAATTTATTTTTGGTTGATCCTTGTAGGCTAATAATTTTTAAGAATGTTAAAAAAAATTGTACCTCCTGTGATAATATAGTAACAAAGGAGAATTCTTATTAGAAAGTACTCCTAAGTTTTCTTGAATAACACATGTGCATTATGTAATAAGAACTTTCTTAGTATGAAGAAGGGAGAAATGAAGTTTTCACTAAGGCAACAAGAATAATTTTTCAAGAATAAAGTAGAAGAGGCCTAAAGAGATCCCAAGAAGGTGAAAAATAGAATGAAATAGAGATGGCAACAATGTACTTTCATGAAGGAATGCAAGTTCTACAAAAGAAGCTTGTGAAAAGAAGAAGAATATTTTGATGAAAAGGAATATTAAGAGAGGAAAAGTGGCACTTTGTAGTTGTCACAAGAAAGAGATAAAAGAGAAGCACAAGAATGTTAATGATACACTCATGACAAAGATAGTAGAGCTCAAGGAGGAGCTTGAGAAAATACAACTCATTTTGGAGTGCATGGAAGAAGAAAATGAAGAGTTGGAAGATGAAGAAGAGAATGTTTACCTTTTGAGTGAAGATGAAGAATGCCTCTTGAGAGAGGATAATGATGGAGAGAAGATATGTGAAGAAGAGAAAACCATTTGAAAGAGGTTGTAGAAAGAGTTTTAGGTGTGGGAGAAAACCACATGCATGTAGAAGTGCAATTAGAGGGGAGATTGTTTGAGAAACACTCAAAATCAAGAAGAAAAAAAAGTCACGAGTTGAAAGTGATTGAGGATCCTCATGTTAGCACATTGAATTTTGTTGCAGGTGACAAGGAATACAACATGTGAGAAGAGTGTCACCAAAGAAAAGGAGAACCTCATTGTGGAGGAATAAAATGAAGAGTTAGAAGATGAAGAAGATAATGTTTAGCTTTTGAGTGAAGATTAAGAATTCCTCTTGAGAGAGGATATGATGGAGAGAAGAATCGTGAAGAAGAGAAAACCATTTGAAAGAGGTTGTAGAAATATTTTTAGGTGTGGGTGAAAAACACATGCATGTAGAAGCAAAAGTAGAGGGAGAGTGTTTGTGAAACACTCAAATTCAAGAAGAAAACAAAGTCATGAGTTGAAAGTGATTGAGGATCCTCATGTTAGCACATTGAATTTTTCTGCAAGAATGACAAGGACTACAACATGCGAGAAGAGTGTCACCAAAGAAAAGGAGAACCTCATTGTGGAGGATAGAGAAGAAAAAGAGGATATGAACTTAATATCAGCTCATGAGAGAAGAGGAAGGAATGAGTTTGAGATCAGTCAGTGTTTGAGAAAAACTTAAAGTCAAGAAGAAAAAAAAATTATGAGTTGAGAGTGATTGAGGATCTTCATGGTGGCACATTGAAGTTTGTTATAGACATGACAAGGACTACAACATGTGAGAAGAGTATCACCAAAGAAAAGGAGAACCTCATTGTGGAGGATAGAGAAGAAAAAGAGGATCTAAACTTAATATCAGCTCATGAAAGAAGAGGAAGGACTGATTTTGAGATTAGTTAGTGTTTGAGAAAAAATCAAAGTCAAGAAGAACACAAATTCATGAGTTGAAATTGATTGAGGATCTTCATGGTGGCACATTGAAGCATGCTACAAACATGATGAGGAATGCAACATACAAGAAGAGTGTCACCAAAGAAAAGAAGGAGAACCTCATTATGGAGGATAGAGATGAAAAATAGGATCTGAACTAAATATCATCTTGTGAGAGAAGAGGAAGGACTGAGTTTGAGATCAATTAGTGTTTGAGAAACACTCAAAGTCAAGAAGAAAACAAAGTCATGAGTTGAGAGTGATTGAGGATCTTCATGGTGGCACATTGAAGTTAGTTTCAGGCATGAAAAAACTTGTAACATGTGAGAAGAGTGTCACCAAAGAAAATAAGGAGAACCTCATTGTGTAAGATAGAGAAGAAAAAGAGGATCTAAACTTAATATCAGCCCATGAGAGAAGAGGAAGGAATGAGTTTGAGTTTGGTCTAGTGAATCTAGTGGTGTAACAAGAAGTGCAACTTGGATCACTTGAAAGAGTTCTAAAGGGAGCCAAGGAGATGAAGAGTGAAAGGTAAGCATGTCTCTTTGTACACATAAGAGAGAAGGAGTTGATGAGAAGTGAAATAAGAGCCGATTCATTTGAGCTCACAAGAGGGTGCACATGATAAGGTTAATTATAAAACTCATTTAGAGAGGTGGTAGTGAGTTACTTGACCTCAAGACATGTGGAGTAGAAAAATGTTAAAGAGTCTTTTGTGACTCTCATGAAGGAATAGAGGTGGATGAATGTTGAAAGGAACGATACCAATAGACATATTTTAGAGATAGAAGAAGAGATGGTAGCTGATATAGCCTTCTATAGATTAGTAGAAAATCTATTTATGCCTAAAAACATGCAAAAGAAGATAACAGAGAGGAAGAGCTACTTTGGGAGCTCATGAGAAGAGAAATGGAGCCATTGAAGCTCTTAAATGTTGCAAAGATGGAAAGAAAAGAAGTTGCAGCAGTATGGATGAAAGAGCTGCAAGAAGTGATGAGTTACCAAAGCCATGAAGGCTTTTGGTGGAGGTGGATGGACACAAGTGGGTTTCAGCCCATGAATAAGAGAAAATAGTTATTAAGAATCATATTGAGGAGGAATAGACCTATAGAAGAGAAAATAAGAATGAAAATGTAGAAAAGAGTAAGAGAAAGAGGAAAGAAGAAAATCATTTGGATGGAGAGAAAGAGAGATAAGGGTTGAAACTTGTAAGGTCAACCACAAGTTTGAAAAGATTAAATTGCAAACTATCAGCTGAAACACAAGTTCGTTGGATGAAGGAGCCTTGGTTGTCAATCTCCCAACCAAAAGAGTGGTTCTACCACTTATTGAGTCTATTTGATTAGGAGCTCAAATTCTCTTACCATGGGTGTTTGATGTAGGAACATCTTGGTTCACATGTGATCTTGCATCACCAAAAAAAAAAAATTACAGCTATCAATCCAAACAACTAAGAGTTTTAAGGAGTTTGTTCTCCTAAAATTGGAACTTCTTGTAACTACCTTGTTTTATAGGAGCAATTGTAGCTTGTTAGCTATATTTAGAATTAAAAAGTCAAATTAGGAGTCTTTCTTGTTAGTTGGTTAATATAATTGCATGTTAGTCTAGTTGTAAATGGGATATAGAGGAGCTACAAGGAAGATTCATGAATTAAAGAAAAGGGCATTAAAAATAACCAAAATTTCAAAATGCTCTGATTGAAATTCTGAGAGAGGTTTTTGTTCATCTTGGTCTTATGATGAAAAACATCTCTCTCTATTTTTTCATCAAGCAATAATTCAAGAGATATGTGTGTTTGAATGTTTCAACTATGTGTGGAGGCATATAGAAGCAAAGTTTGCATGTGTTTGTATAGTTCTTTAAGACTCAAAGTTATTGTATGTGTGATTATATAGTTCATTTAGAATGTGTGCTGACCATTGTAATGTCCATCAATACTTTAATTGATAAAAAAAATGTTGTATGTGTATAAGGAATAATGCAGGAAATGATAAATTTGTTTGTTATCCAAGATTTCATGCATGTTGTTCTCTTCAACTATGAAATGAGAACATTGTCAAGAATACCAAGCAAGAATAATTAGTTCTCTTCAACTATGAATGGAGAGGCATGTTTTATGAGGTATCTTGCTTGTAATGCTCAATCAATTTTAAGGTTCACTCCCCTAACCTATATATGCTGCTAGATATAGATAATTCATATGATAATGTTTTAAACAAATAATGTATCTTTACTTGAATAATGGTGGCCTACTTGAAATTTAAGTTTGGAGATGGGTCCTTTTATTTCCTATAGTTGGTGATTTCAATCACTTGATATCTATTTTCTACAACCATATTCAAGGAAGGTTACATAAATTTGAATCTCTGATTCTTTTACACCTAGTATTTTCTCCTGAAATCCAAAGGATTTTAGCAGTACAAAGGTTAAGGTACCTATCACCAAATGTCTCTTAACTTGTCAAATGGTGGGACTAGTCACAGATAACATTTGTATTCTATGAGTCTAGTTATTATATTTTTCAATTGCTGAAAAATATTTTTCATTTGAGTGAATTCATTTTTTAAAAATGTTTGACAAAAATAAGTCATCATGTCAATCAAGAGGTAGAAAAAAAAAATTATTAAAGGATTTGGTTAACTATTCATTGAAATTAGAGAAGTTAGTCAACTTAATATTTCATTGATTTTCTTTAAAAATTATCATCCTACAAGGATCAATCACTAGTTGTTTGTCAGTCCCTAAGAATTTGCCTTAAAGTTTATAAGCACTTTTAAAATTAGCTTTAAGCTTGCTATCTTTGAGGTGTAATGAATAATTATATTTTGTATTTATTTCTATAAAAATATTTTTGTAATACGTTTTGAGTCCTACTACTAGATTCATTTTCACAAGAATAAGGAATGAAAGACTATCTTCATTCTTTATCCCAAAAAGATGGATCCAATAGTGGGGTCTAAAATATTGACAAAAACTTTTTGTATCGGATGAATTGGAACAATATTCAATTGCATAACTTGTGTGCAAATATTATAATAAGAAACTGAGTAATATATAATTGTCCTGGGCATTGCAAACTGCTTAGAACTGTCATAACACAAATGCATGAGGTATTAATTTTATCTTCCCACTTCAGAAGAAATATTTCCATTAGGTGTTACTCAACTACACCCAAATTTCAAAGTATAATAGTTTTCAAAAATTACAGGAATCCTACCTCTCCTAATATAATAGGTCATTTAGGTTTGTTTTATTTTGAAAATTCTCACTAGTCTAAGGAGTAAGTTACTGGGGATTATACAAACGTTTGCTATCTAGTGTATGCTAGTTTGACTAATTGAAGTGGACCATATCTTATTTCAAAATAAGATGTTAAGAATCAATATAATTATTCTCTTTCTCTCAAAACAAACACAAACACAAGCCACGGGAGCTATTTCATTATGGTAGGGATTACATTCAACTTCACCCCTAATTTTTCATGGAAATTTGAGAAAAATAAAAATAATATCATTTAGGTATTTTTGTACTTTCATTATGTGAGTCTAAGAAATTGTATTAAATTTAATTCATATCATTTGGGAATACCATGGATATACATTTTATCTGTAAAAGGTGTATGCTAGATTTGATTTGCTTCAAAATATGATAAAGTCTTCCATATATAGGTTTATGTTTTAGGGCCTCACACTTGTACATTCTGAAGAATAAAGAGAATTTGTCTTTATCTCAAAAAACAATTCCTTGGGAATGCCATAATAGATCATTTTAGTTAATTTTACTAACTATTTGAAATCCCAAATTTCATGGCATATAACATTTTTCACCCCTAACTCAAGGATTTTTAAAAAATAATATCATATAGGTATTTTTGTATTTAGTTGGTGAGTCTCAGGTATCAAATTCAATTTCATGCTTACTTGAAACCATGCTAGCTCAACAAGGTATGATGCTAGTATCCCAAGTTGTAATCAAGTCTTCCATATCTAGGTTTATTGTAATCATTTTACTTGGTCTTTTCCAAATATTAAAGTTGGAAACTATTAACCTCTACCTAACTTTAAGAATCCATTATGTTTATCCTAGATTGATGGTATTAGGGCTCATCATTTTTACATTGCTATTTTTTTTGGGAAATTCAGTTGATTAAAAATAGAAAATTCTTGTAGATGTTAATAAATTCAAAATGGCATACATTATACATCCTATTTGCAAGCTTTCAACAGCTGAGCCTAAGAAATTGATATCCAGATTTTGTAGCACCATTTTATTTCATATCATTTATCAATACAAAAATCGACATGGATGTACATTTTATCAATTGTTGTTGTTCATAGATTTGATTTACTTCAAAACATGATAAAAAGGATGTATCTTTGCTTCAAAATTTAGATGAAATTTTCAAAGGGCCTCCTCACATGTACATTCCGACCCATTCAAATTTGTATGATTGATCTTATGGAAATTCCTTGAAATGATTTAGTTCTACTACTACATTTTAGTTGACTTTTATAACTATTTGAGAAGGTCTCATCGTGTGTACAAATTATTTTGACCCATAAAAGGAAACCATGGATTGAGCATGGAACTAAAACAATGTGAATGTAGATGTTAATAAATTTAAAATGACATCTACTAGAATCCATGTGAAGCTCAACAATTTGATCCTCTATATCCCAATTTGTGTGATACACCTTCTTTGACATTTTGTATTCATTATTTTTCATTTAATATTGGTCTTTTGATTATGAAAAAGGAGGTGGTGGAAGAGATTACGAACAATTGTGTTATTTAAGAATCTATTACTTATCTATATTGCCAAAAGTTTTTAGAATTGAATTCTACTTTTTACATGAAAATTTGCAGTGGAACTTAGTTATATTTACCAAAGATATTTGAAATGTAGGTTTCAATTCCTAATAAGTAATGTTAGGAAAATCATATTTTAAAGTTAAATGGTCAACCTCATGTGGAAGTTGGATACAAATAATACATATCTCACCTCCGAAAGAAATTGATAATGAGAATCCACTCCTACCTTTTTTTGTTGAACTTACAAAACGGAACACCTAAAATAACCATTTGACATCACACTATCGTGAACCATGATGGATGAAATTTAAAGCTTTCCATTTTGCCCCCTTAAACCACATTATCGTGGTAGCCCCGAAAACACTATTATTTTTGATATTTTTGTTCACCATATTTGAATTTTATGTACTTCATTTACTTACATCTTACATGATTATGATAATGAATTGAGATCAAAGATGGGAATTTTTCTAATATCACATCAATCTTTTGATTCAACATGAGCTCAATTTTGGTTTATTTACAAGCCAAAGTTGAAAATGCTATGAAAAGAATTGAATTTTCTCTATATATAAGTTTAAGAGAGAGAAACTAAATCAAATCGATACATGTATAGGCTTCCTTTTCCCCTATTGTTTGAATGACCAATGCTTAATAGATATATTTAAGCCTACCTAAAATGCTATTGCAATTTACAAATTTCCATTTTCACATCTAAATGAAATCAAGCTTTGATGTTTGCACGTTGTAGGATGTTTTTGCTCTAAGAATAGTACATGGACATGGAAATTATTCAATTAGAGATGAGTCAAAAGTATGAAATGTGCAACACAGTCCTAGTAAAGTAGCCGACATAACTATTGAAAGTTAGGCCTTTTTCATTTGACTTAGGTCATTCTCCTTGTTATCTAGTTTATCAAGAAGAAATCATTGATAATTCACCTTGTTATTGTCTACTTGCCAAAAGAAATCTTTCATTGATCAATGTATTTAACATGTATGAGAGAATAAATGCAGAACATGTACATATTTATTTTGTTTAGCTCTTCAATTTTTTTAATTGAGAAGTGCACCCAACTAGGCACTAGATTACATAGATTGTTGACATCTCTGCTCATATTTCAGAGGAAGTATATAACAGATTTACAATTATGAGTAAGGGGCATCCACACCATCAAATTCACCTAGGGCATAAACCTGGCCTCAACTATTTTGACTCTCCATGTCGGGTATCTCCTGGGCCTTACACTTAGTAAGAATTGATCCCTGGTGGGATCATTCCAATCCAATCAAATTCACTAATAGAGCAAGGGCACTTCGATGTTCTTCAATTTTTTGGGAATTATTTATTTGAAAAATATCCTCATTCGGGGTTTTCAAATTCATATGGATATGCAT
Organism: Taxus wallichiana var. yunnanensis; assembly: GCA_018340775.1. NCBI lineage: Eukaryota > Viridiplantae > Streptophyta > Pinopsida > Cupressales > Taxaceae > Taxus > Taxus wallichiana. The sequence goes on along the minus strand of CM031242.1, from coordinate 561,175,155 downwards.
CCCTTACACAACCCTAATAGATAATAATACTACTATGCCAACATATTACACAAAGATATTCCATTAGCCTTGCTTAATGTTACTCAAGGGTAATAATAGTACCTAGTAGCCATTAATTGATTCCAACTTTAACTTAATAGAACATAGTATGATATTGGGGTCTAACCAAACATTATGCACAAAATATCATAAGCCATGAGATAGAATAAGACTATAAAAAGTTTTCCATTCCTTCAATGACATATCTATATAATAACATTAAACAACTATCAAAGGCTTAAGCTCCAACAATGGTGACTTCCTTAATTTGGCATAATACAATTCTTAGAAGTATAAATCATTCATCATATGAATAAAAAACTAACTTTTGTGAACATTATTCAACCCGATACTTAACTTATACTCAATAATGATCAACCAACCAACAATTGATTATCATACAACCCTTCACAAATAGGTTGACTAGTCCTTTATAAGAAAGGATCAGCCACCTTTCTATATTTCAGCTATAAGATAGGTACAAATACATGCATGCTCTAGTCTTCTATATGTCTCTGCAGTATATGGAGTCCAACTAAATTGAACTCTATTTCTTAGTGCACTTATTGGTTTTGTACTCATTTTGTCTTATCCTACATTAGGATCTTCACACAAAATTAAAATCTATGACAATTGTTACGGTCCTTTGTTGATGTAGAAGCACCAAGTTCATATGCAATTATACATTAATTAAAAACAATTAGTCTTAACAAATAAAGTTTTCACGATACTTTTGTGTAATGCCAATGTGCATTCCACACCACCACTAAGTAGGTCTATGTAAATATCCTTACCTCATATGTTTTGTAGAAGCCGTGCTAAACTATAAATTTTGCACAAGTTTATTCCAAGTCATGCAACACTGTAAATGTCGCATATGCTTACAAAGGTCATGGAAGCTTACAAAGGCTATCTGACATTGTGAAAAGTCATGGAAGCTTGCAAAATCCACACAACACTTGTGTAAATTGTCGATGCATGACCAAATCCACCAATGCTTGTTATGATGTCATGACATATTAGTAGAAGCCATTGAACACACGCAAAGATGTGAAAAGCGCATTCCTGCTTGACCAATTTCATCCATTTCCATGATGAGATCTGTGTATGAAAAAATCACCCATCAACATCGAGACAGTTAGCAGAGGCTACACATAGTACTTGATCCATCTATTTCATCTAGGGACCAAAAAAATGATTTGACCAAGATTGATTTTACAATGGGGAATTCCTAGGATGGATCGATGGCTTTGAGAGGCCACCTGAGGAATACTTGTAGAAATTTTTATTTCTAAAGACATTATGATGTTTTTATAAGTAGAAGGAAGCTACAAGCTTGTAAAGTAACTTATTCTAATAAATCTCAACCTTAAGAAGATTGGATCTTGTTTGAGGTATAAAGGTTGACTATCTTTGTAAGTATGAACCAAAGTTTGGTTTTGTAGGATCTTAACAGAATATGCAAGCTTAGGATAGGTCCAATGTTGGAATTCTTAGTAGAATTCTTGGGGATTCTCATTATAGACTATAATTGGAGTGAATTGGGAATTTTCTTGAGTTGTAATCTCTTTCCTTTCGTTGATAGAAATATTTTCCATTTGTTTCTTTTATAGAAGATGTGACTGAGATATCTCCTTAGTGAGGTCTACTTTGACAAGGTTCACTTGGTATAAGGAATCCTTGCATTGGAAACCTCGATTGTGGATGCATCGGTTTGGTTTCAAATCTTAGGATTTGGAAGTCTAGTTAGAAAGAGTTTTGGATTTGAGAGTCCTATTGGAGAGGTTAGTTAGAGTTTAGGATTTGGGGCATCGTGTTGTAGAGATTGGTATAAATATCAATCTAGGTTTTGTGGGAAACCTTAGGATTTGTTGCTTTCCATAGTAAGGGTGTGGGTAGAAGGTAGCTATTAACACTCCAACATTGTGTTGTTGGGTAGAGGGTGTGAGGTAGAAAATTCTTGTTATTGAAGGGTTGTGAGGGAAGATGACATGTAAAGTGATTAGAAAGTGAGAATAAGAGACTTGGATGACATGATAAGAGTAATACAATCCCATTTGGAGACTACACAACATAGAGGATTTTTTGGATGAAGATGAGAGTGATTTGAATGAGAAGTGAGAGCATTTACATATCAAGAGGTTGTAGTACAACATGTAGATAAACAAAAAGATCATTTTTGTGAGAAATCATGAGGATTAGAAGAAAACCACACATAAAGTTTCATGCAACTATGGTAACTTGGATCTAAAATACTTGATAGGCTAGATCACAAATATGGAGAAGTACTTTGAGTATGAAGGTGTGAGGATTAGAACAAAAGGTTAGAATTGTGAGTACCAAGTTGAAAGGACATGCATCCTTTTAATGGGATCATGTACAAAATAAGAGAGTTCGAGATAGGAAAATGATAAGCTAAATAAATAGGATTGAATAGTGACATAATTAAAGGCTAAATCAATGCTTGTGGGTTACTAGTCCCATATGTTCAAACAATTGCAGAATTTACATGAGCAAAAACTAAGTGTAAAGAAGTATACGAAGGAGTTATTTTGGCTCAACATACAAGGTAGACATGTGGAGGATGGCATTGAAAAAATATCAAAGTATGTCAATGGATTGTGCATTTCCATTCAAGATGAACTTAGTATGATTAGGATGAGATCTGTAGAGGAATTCATTGAGTTTGCACTAAAAGAAAATGAGAAGTCCCGTAGACAACAAAGAACTCCACAAGGTACGAGAAAATTATAGTGTAGAGGTGGTACTTTTATTAGTGATATAGAAAGTCATGCACAATGAGAGACAAGAACATCACATGAAAAAATTCACGCACAAAGAGGTGGGGGTAGATCAACATTTAATGGTAGAGGATGTGGATGAGGAAGATGATTCAATGGAACCTATTTCCATTATAGAGAGATATCATGCATTTGAGAGTCCACAAGTCATGCGAAGTTGTTATAGAAAAAATGATGTTAGAAATCATGTTCCTCAACACACAGATACAAAGAGTCATGCGTCAACAAGTAACACAGAAGAATTAGAACAAAGTGAAGCTCTATGATGAAGAGGGTGGTATCAAAGATTAGGATTTAGAAGTCCTATTAGTAAGAGTTTAGTAGGATTTAAGAGTCCCTGTTGAAGAGGTTATTTAGAGTGTAGGATTTGAGAGTATTATTGTAGATTTTTGTGTAAATATAAAAATGGGTATTGTGATTGACCTTAGTATTTTATGTTCTTCATACTAAGGGTGTTGGTAGAAGGTATCTATAAACATTGTGTTATCAACTTAATAAAAATTGTGTTTTTGGGTAGAGGGTTTGAGGTTGTAGAATCTTGTTGTTTAAGGGTTGTGAGGGAGGATGACATGTAGAGTGAATAGAGTGTTGATACTATAAGGCTTGAATGTAAGCCAATTTGGATGTTATGGACACTGCATAATGTATAGGAGTTATTGTGGATGAAGATGAGAGTGATGATGAATGAGAAGTGAGAGATCCTATAGATCAAGAGGCTATAGTAGAACATGTGCAAAATAAGAAGACCAATTTCTACAAGCAATCATGAGGATTGGAAGAAAATCGTGAGAAGTTCTCTTCTTCTATGGGAACTTGGATCCAGAAGACTTGATAGTTTGGATCACAAAGATGAAGTACCTTGAGTATGAAGGTGTGGATGATAATACGAAGGTTAGATTTGTGAGTACAAAGTTTAAAGGGTATGCATCCTTGGGGTGAGATCATGTGCAAAATGAGAGAGTTTAGAGAGGAAAAGATAAGTTGAAGAAATGGGATTGAATGGTGACATAGTTAAAGGCTAAATTCATGCATGTGGATTACTAGTCCTATCTATTCAAATAGTTGTATAATTTTCATCAAAAATAACTAAATGTAAAGTACACCAAAGGGTTCTATTCACTCAACATCCAAACTAGACATGTGGAGGATGATGTTAAGAAAATCTTGAGGTATGCCAATGGCTTGTAAATTTCTATTCAAGATGATTAGGTTGAGATCTCAGAGGAATTCTATCAATTTGTGTTGAAGGTGGAAAATAAGTTGTCCCACAAACAATAGAGCACTCTATGAGGTAAAGGAAAATTCCCATGTAGAGGTGTAAATTTTCAAAGTGATGCACAAGGAGAACAAACACCTCAAGTGAGAAAATTAATGCATAGAGAGGTGGTGCTATATCAACATCCCAAGGTAGAGGATGTGGTTGAGGAATTTGATTCAATGGAACCTATTTTCATTGTGGATAAATTGGAAATCATGTGTTCGAGTGTCTACAAGCTACACAATGTAGCATTAGCTGAAGAAATGATGCTAGCAATCATGTTTCTTAGTGCACGGTTGTAAATTGTCATGTGTCAACAAGTAACACAAAAGAACGAAAATGAGGTGAAGCTCCAATGAAGAAAAGGTTGGTAAAAGAGATTAGAATTTGGAAGTCTTGTTAAAGTGTAGGATTTGAGAGTCATGTTGAAGAGGTCGGTTAGAGTGTAGGATTTGGGAAATCCTACTACAAATATTGGTGTAAATATCAATATGGGTTTTGTGATTGACCGTAGGATTTTTTTCTTTCCATGGATGTGGATAGAAGGTAGCTACATACATCTCTAACATTGTGTTATTGGGTAGAGGGTGTGAGGTCACATAATCTTGCTATTGAAGGGTTGTGAGGAAAGATGACACAAAGAGTGAACAAAGCATTGAGAAAAGTAGACTTGGTTTTATTTGATAGGAAGAATTTTTATCACCAAAAACAACACCCCCGATTTGTCATGTATGTGTGAATGAGCAATCAGTATTTTTGGTAACATGAAATTATCTCTCAAATTGTGGGACTTGCTACTTGAGACAAACCTCCGGAGAAGGCTAGTTCCTCTACCTAATCCTAATGATAAACTATTCATAAGGAAGGAAATGTATCTATCTAATCCTATTCTATAATTCCAAGGGACTATGGGAAGAGAAAATGGAAAATCCTAAGCTAAAAAGAGGTGATAACACAAGGAAAAGGGGTGGAGATACTCTAATGAGGGAAAAGGGAGAAGGAAAACGAGAGAAGGGAGAGGCCAAACAAATGTAACATGACCCAAGGCTTAATTCTTAATCTATTCTCCATAAAACACAACAAAATGAAACTGTAAGTGAGAAATACATGCACAAAATACCACAAAAAGAATGGAGAGGCAAGGAAATGTAATAAAACACAAGTTAGGGTTGAGAAAACACCACAAAACACTGATTTTTATTGCTTTCAAAGTATGCATAGACCATTACAAGTGTAAAAGAAGGCACCATAACACATTTAGAACACCCCCCTCATAAATGAGAGGTTTTTACAATATATAGAAGAATGTGATGGAGAGAGGAGAGGAAAAAGGGAAACTCAAATTATTGTTTCCACCCATCAACAACATGCATTAAATGTCCGAAAAGGGACATGGTCAGCACCTACAAAGACCATTCCTCCATGATGTCTTGCTTATGGATGATCCGAAAATGGGTGTTTTATTTTTTCCACTTTTAAAAATTTCAAGGATCTTCAATTTTAATCAACTTAAAAGGATTGTATACTTCAAAAATTGATCAAAATATGATTTAGGACTGAATTCAAACTGAAATTAAGTTTGCAATTTACTCAAAATTTCATTGTTTGATCGAAGCCCCAAAAATCATTGTTTCTTGATTTTAATTGATTTTCCAATTTTATCAATTACTAATTATAATTGCATCCATATTCATATTCTAAATTTAAATTACTTGCAAATATCAGAAACTGAAAATAAAAATCGAAAGAAACACCAAATTGTTTACGGGGTTCGGAATTCCTACGTCCTCGGGTTCGTGGTGAACCGATCCATTAATAATGTTAAATATGTAAATAAAATAACATTTACATTAACCAATAATGAATCAAAAATTTAAAAATATTTCTCATACCTTCAAAGGATGGTAATGGAGCTCAGCCTCTGTCCTTCACCTTCCTGATCCACTTGCAGCGGTGTCTCCCTTTGGTTCTATGCCTTTGTGTGACTTTAACAGCAAATAAATCTATCACAAAAGCTCCAAATTAGAAAAATTATCACACTATCATGATCATCTCAAAATTCTGAACAACTTTCATATATAACTCAAGATCTGGTTTTGAGTGGAAGTGCCTCAAAATTAATTTTTCTAAAATTGCCTGCTTATTGGCTTGACACAGACTTGGCACTTGTCCCTTACAAATACAAGTGAGCTTTATTTATACCACTTACAAGAGGGTGGTGGGTTGGTAAGGCCACTTATATTTTTAGATGAGGTGCTGGGTTCAAATCCCCTTCCATAGGTTTAGGCGCCCAATTTAGCCATTGACCCCACATTTGGTGGGAAAGGGATAGGATAAGCCTTTAAATAGCTTTTTGTCCACAAAATCCTCCTTATCCCATGGGATTAGGCTTATTCCTATGGAATGGATTAAATAAAATATTATTATTATTATTTTAAATCCAAATCCACTAAAAATTTCCAAGTGTCATGCCCATAATATGTCATTTGTCCACGTTAGAGTGTGTCACGTCATCATTTGACCACAACTTTGACTATGCATATCTTTCACATACGAACTCAGATTTGGTCCGTTCAAAATGTGTTAGAAAGCTTGTGACAAGCTCTATACCATGGAACTGATTTTTAAAAATTACAAGACCATTAATTTTTCCTTGTCGCCAATTGCCACGTGTCACCTTGCCATTGGTCCACTTGTTGACATGTTGACCAAAGTTGACTTCCATGTTGATTGAACTTTGACCGGACATAACTTGAGCTCAGAGTGTCCATTTTTCACGTTCTTATAGTCGTCAAAAATCTCTTTGAAGGCTCTACTACAATGGCATGGTATAGGAAAGTTTAGGGAACTTTTTATACTAAAAATATCCCCTGATCACTCCTCCCTATTGAGAAGGCTTTTGTCCACAAAAAGCTATATATCAACCCACAAAACATTCTATCTCTTCCTGCATTGAAAAAACACATACAAGAACCCAAAATAACATTATAGGTTTATAAAATTCAAATATTTGATTAGCTAATTACATAATTGATTAGATAATAACACCCAATTAAGCTAGTGTTCAACTGAAACGCTGCAACCCTGTCAACTCTGCACACAACTGTGAACTGTCATACCCCACTATAATGCCATCAAAAATAACTGACCAGCTAATAACACCCATTCTATTACAGAAAGCTAGTGTTCAACTATCACTTTGTGATATGGCTGATTACTTAAATTATAATTTCATAACACAGATCAGTATACCAGACATCTAAACTGCCCACAATTAGGCTAGTGCCCACTGTCCATTTGAAACTGTAACAACTACAAGTATTCACTATCCAAAATAAAATAGACTATCAATGCCCAAAAATAGCTATAGTCAACAACTGAATCCATGTGAATCTACCAAAAACATTGTATCGCCATCACAAATAATAAGTCAGATAATAACACCCATCTATAATGGAAGCTAGTGTTCAACTGACACTTTGTGATTATGTTGATTACAACTAAAAATATTCACTATCTAGAATCATTAAACCATCAACACCCAAAATGGCTATAGTCAAAATATGAATCAACGTGAATATGCAAATATTCTATCCATACACTGAATCTGTAAAGGGATATATTATAAACTATATGCTTACCCAAATTGGTGAACTGCCATAATCTATAAAATGATCACTGGTGCCTTTGCAAACTAATTTGTTAGTGTAATAAATTTACACCCTAATTGTAACCACATATGATAGTTACAAAAATCAAATTTTCCCAAAATAAGGGTCTTATAAATTAGTGCAAATAACACATGTGGATACAACAAGTTTTTCTATTTATTACAATATCAAATAGGTGCCCGAATGGGTCTTATAAGCATCCATAATATTTGCATAAATGAAAACACTATAAAACTGCAAGTTTCAAAATAGACATTTTGATGATGCCCATATCCATGCATATTGTTTTTAGAAATGGAATAACCAACCAAAATGTGAGAAGATGAATATGAGTATGATGAACCTATCACTCAAATCTTCTTTACGTTCCAAATTATTTCAAAGCTGAATATTAACATAGGATCAAAATCCCTAAAATATAGCTTTGAAAATGTTTGCATACTATCACCAGTTACTGTAATGCAAACATAAAGTTGAGGAATGTTTTACCCATCCAATTACTTGGATTTCTCCGTTTAGGTGGTTTTACTTCCCCAGTACTAGAATGAGCATTTACATGAGTTAGATCAACAAATTTTGGTTTGACATTATTTTCCTTTTTAACAACTTTCCAATGTTGCACTGAAGGAACATACCAACACATCTTAACATCATGACCATTCCTTTTACAATGGGAACAAAATTTAACTTCCTTATTTTTAGGAGTCTTACCCATTTTTCCATTCCTTGAACTCTATCTAGGAAAATGATTCCCCTGTTTAGGAGAGGTAACCTTTTTGCCATTTCTCACCTTACAGAGTGAGATTGGTCTTTTGCACCTGCCTTATCATTCACAAAAGGCATTAAATTCTTTATCATATTTTTCCTCTTCCAACAATATGTTGTAGAATGATTAGTACCTTCACAAAACGTGCAAGGAAAACCATAATTTTGTCTACCAAAGCTATATTGTTCAAACTGAAAGAGTGTTTTAGAAGTTTTAGGATTAAATTTCCCCTTAGTGCTATTTTTAGTGTAAGTGGGAGGAGGTGGAATTTCATTACCTCGTTTACCTACTTTCTTACACCTTTCATTGTTCCTCCTGATGGTGGAATCCTATAATTCTAGAGGTGTAGATCCTTGGCTATTGGAAGCTTGTCTTCCTTCAGCTACTTTGGAACTTTCTCCAATTTCTATTTTCCCACTAGAATATCCCAAACCTGCAAACCGAGGTTGATCCTCTACCTGTATGGGATTAGCATCACCTTGTTCATTTTTACCAAGGCCCTTTCCGTTAAATCCCATCTTAACCATTAGTTTAGATCCAATTCCCTTAGTGTGTTTTTCAAATTGACCCAAAGGAATATCTAAAACTGAATGAGAGGAAAAATTAAAATGAGAACAACTTACAGTGCATTCTGTCATAGTACCTGCATTTGATTTGGAAGGCATTTCCTTCTTGTGTTCACCTTGTTGCAGCTTTGCCAAGAGGGCATCCTTGGTCCGTATTTCTTCTTACAACTCTTTAACAAATCCCATCAACTTCTTGCTCTCTGCAAGCATCTTGTTGACATACTCCTCTTTCTTGGTTATAGAGGATTGTGGCTCAGATTTTAACCACACTATTTCCTCTTCCAAGGAATAAAAATTATCTCTCAAGAAAGAGTTTTCTTCCTAGAGTTGGTAGTTTATGGCTTCAAGCTCATCCAGTTTCTCCTATTTGGATGACTTGCCCATGATTCCTTGTTCCTGCAAACACAACTTGTACTTCCAAAACTACACACTGCAAAAGAAGATTAACAAGCCCCAAAATGTCTACACACTGAAAACTGAAATCAATACTGAAACTGAAGCCAAATTTTCACACACAATTAGAAGCTAATCTAGAAATCTAACTGCTCTGATACCAAACTTGATCCGAAAACGGGTGTTTTATTTTTTCCACTTTTAAACGCTTTCAAGGATCTTCAATTTTAATCAACTTAAAAGGATTGTATACTTCCAAAAACTGATCAAAATATGATTTAGGACTGAATTCAAACTGAAATTAAGTTTGTAATTTACTCAAAATTTCACTATTTGATCGAAGCCCCAAAAATCATTGTTTCTTGATTTTAATCGATTTTCCAATTTTATCAATTATTGATTATAGTTACATCCATATTCATATTTTGAATTTAAATTACTTGAAAATATCAGAAACTGAAAATAAAAATAAGAAAGAAACAATAAATTGTTCATACCTTTACATTAACCAATAATGAATCAAAAACCTAAAAACTATTTTTCATACCTTTGAAGGATGTTAATGGAGCTCAGCCTATGTCCTTCACCTTCCTGATCCACTTGCAGTCGGTGTCTCCCTTTGGTTCTACACCTTCGTGTGACTTTAACAACAAATAACTCTATCACAAAATCTCCAAATTAGAAAAATTATCACACCATCGTGATTGTCTCAAAATTATGAACAAATTTTATATATAACTCGAGATCTAGTTTTGAGTGGAAGTGCCTCAAAATTGCATTTTTCCAAAACTACCTACTTATTGGCTTGACACAGACCTAGCACTTGTCCCTTACAAATACAAGTGAGCTTTATTTATACCACTTACAAGAGGGTGGTGGGTTGGTAAGGACACTTATATTTTTAGATGAGGTGATGGGTTCAAATCCCCCTTCCATAGGTTTAGGTGCCTAATTTAGCCATTGACCCCACATTTTGTGGGAAAGGGATAGGATAAGCCTTTAAATAGCTTTTTATCCACAAAATCCTCCTTATCCCATGGGATTAGGCTTATTCCCATGGAATGAATTAAATAAAATATTTTTATGATTATTTTAAACCCAAATCCACTAAAACCCGCCATTTGTCCATGTCGAGTGTGTCATGTCATCATTTGACCACAACTTTGACTATACATATCTTTCACATACGAACTCATTTGGTCCATTCAAAATGTGCTAGAAAGCTTATAATGAGCTCTATACCATGGAACTTTTTTAAAAAAATTACAAGACCATCAATTTCCAATGTGCCACTTGTCACCATGGTCCACTTGTTGACCAAAGTTGACTTCCATGTTGACTAAACTTTGACCGGACATAACTTGAGCTCAGAGTGTCCGTTTTTCACGTTCTTATAGTTGTCAAAAAGATATTTGAAGGATTTACTATAGTGGAATGGTCTAGGGAAGTTTAGGAAACTTTTGACACTAAAAATATCCCCGATCAATGGAACAAGAAATGGTCACCATACTCCACCAAATATAATGGTCAAACAACTTGGAACTATATTCATTAATGTTGGGAATTTTTTCTAATTTTTCTCCCACCTAACTTTAGATTCTCTATCTCCATGATGAATTTCATGATGAGAGCTTTCCAACGATATACAATTTGTCAAATTTGGAAATGTGGGAGGAAGATATGGCCATGTGGATTCAAAGGGGTCGAGGAGGAACACGAGTTCCTTAGGCACCTCCACAGTCTTAAATTAATCTATTTTTTCCTTTGCACTGTGGGTAGATTGGGTATGTGGAGAACTCGAGAGGAGGAGGGAAGTGTTTCACTTGTTCCTTATATTTCAACTTTTCCCACATTGGTTTATGGTTTGCATTATGTGCAAAGAGTCGAGATGATGGGTGGAACTAAGGAATAGTTCCACCTCGTGCCTTAGTGCTCGTAGCCCCTCTCATTCCCGCATACCATTATCCTTTCAATGTGGCCTAGCCTTCATTTTAGAGAACCAATGCTCATGAGCAACTAGTTCCTCCCAACCCCAAAGAAAGACAACACTCTTTTCCTTTGTTATGGCTCCCAAGCCAGTACAGGGAATTTTGACCCGTAAGGAACTTGTTCCTTTGTTCCCTTTGATCCCCACATTTCCAAAACACTAATTCCTTTTTGCTCAAGTTTTCATTGCGGGCCAAGTTCAAATGCGGTGAACCTTTCATCTCATTGAACTTGTTCCATATTTCATTCTCCCATCCACATACTTGCACTACACTGGAGAAGTGTGAATTTATTTGTTTTTTGGCCGAATTGAGGAATAAGAGAAACTTGAGAATTGTTCCATCTAGACCCCAAAAACCCACAATACACTACATAATGCCATTTTTCCAATTTTCTCCAAATTTTGTAAGTTTTTAGATCTTTATAGAATTGAGGAGTTAGGAAAAAGGTGGAGAAATGCCCCAAAGCTAATTTATCATTTTTTCTTGGGTTTTTGGCCAAGTGTTGAAATTTAGAGATTTTTAATGGGGAAGGGAACACTTAGAACCTTGAACTACTTTATTTTTACTAATTTTTAATCTTGCCCAAGCCAAAATGAAAGTGCAAGTTATCAAAATTACCTGAAAGGGGGAGTTTTGGATAACAATTTGGTGACTCAACATGGCTATCTTCCGCCAAATGAAGAGATTAGTGACCTTGAATCAACCATTGGGCATTGCATCATCCCGATAAACTAAAAATTGAATCTTACCCATGAATCCACCTAAAGCATTTCCTAGACCTAAAGTTGACTGTCATACCTAGATTTCCCATCTCATTAGAAAAATCATACTAAATTAAATTTTATGAGACTGGAAAATTATTTTAGCTTAATAATTTCAGCCTATTTATCCTCGCTAGCTATAAAGAAACTAAACAACAATGTAATGTAGCAAAACTTTAAAAACACACTCAATACACTACAAATACCTTGAACTAAAAGATAAGATAAGATAAGTATATTAAATGTCCAACAAATGACCACAAAGTAGGTCAATGGGACTGCACCATACAATGCAATGAAGTAGAAGAAGGAACCCAAAAAGGTCCCAGAAAACAACAAGAAAAAGAGAAGAAGCCCGGGCCCGAAGGGATGGGAGAATGCAGAAGAAAAGAGAGTGTACAAAGAAGGAGAGGGGGTGGAGGGAGGATCCTCAACACCAACCCTCTCAACTGTCATCTGAAGCTGGCTAGAAAAATTTGGTGATATGTTGATGTTTGGTGTCGATCTAGAAGAAGCCTTTAACACATATGCCCCTGTGAAAAGTATAGCTCTCTGATTGGGCTTGTTAAATTGCTGCCTATGGGAGATATTGGTCGAGTCCGAGTTTGGTTGCCTCTAGTATGAGAAGTAGCCTCCATAGTCCCGATAAATCTAGTTTGGGGTTCACTACTAGGGAACCCCCATTTGATGCCATTCTCACCGGGGAGCACAAAAATTAGGAGGTGATCTATTGTATAGTAGTCTCCCTAGAAGGGGGATGGAGGATCCCATCATGAAGCTTAAAGGATTCCTATAAATAGAGGTCAAGACATCTCTAATCATAATATCCAAAGAACCTCGTGAAATTTGGGTGTTTATGGAAAAGACAGTGAAACCTCTCTCTAATCTCATATTAGATGAGGCACCTAAAAATGAAGTGTTACTCTATCTCAATATCTAAGAGGGAGAAAAGATGGTAGATCATCTTGGACCGGTCCAACTGGTGATCGCTCTCAACTCGAATCCTATGAGAGCCAACTTTGAATTGACCTAGAGATATGTGAAGAGCATGCATCAATGGAGAGAAATATAGGTGAGACGAGTGATTAGTCCATTGTTGATCTTAAGGAATTGATTGGCATAGAAGGCCATTTTCATATGTAGCTCACCCTGGGGGTTAGTCCAAGTGATCTGGATAAATTTTCTGTAGATGTCATCCATGATGATTATGTGTAGGTCTACTTACTCGGTAAAAGGTGTGTGGGAGCATCCATGGAGTAGCTAAATGGGGGAGATGATCCATGTTGATCCCAAGGGATCCCAGGAGACTTGAAACCCCAACATACCAACACCAAACATGACCGTTATGGTCAGATAGAGAAATGGCCTCCAAAGAATGGTAGGCAAGATAGATGTGCTTGTCTCTACCTATGGAAGAATTTGACAATATCCGAATGTGGTGCAAGGGTGAGATGAGACCAAAGATGACCTCTAGTATGAAAGGGTGAGCCCCAAACTCGGCAAGGATGATATTGTGGGGAATAGTTTCCTTACACCTGATGATCCGTCTAAGCATAAGGATAAGAACTTACTCAATAACAGCCCAATCCAACTCAAGAAGGGAGGGACCTCAAACCTCATAATCATGAAGAACCATGGGCCACACAAGAGAATAGAGAGGGACATCTTGGACAATGTGTCCTAGAAGTGATGGTGGAAGCTCTGTCTCTCAAGGATTACTAGGGAGCCATACGACTTGTTAATGTGAGGTTGAATGGCTAGACGTAAACATAAATGAGGTCCAGAGAAGAGAACTCCCAGATAAGTGTAGGAGTTGGTGATCTCCATCTCCTCCCCCATGTAGAAGAAATGGAAGTCTCGAGGTCTTCAAGCTATTGAAAATCGTAATATTAGTTTTACCAAGGTTAACTATCAACTGTCTATGATCACAAAAGAGGGCTAAGGCATCCAGTTGTCTTTATAAACCATCCATAGAGGAAGCCAAAATAACCACATAATTTGTGAATAGAAGGATGTAGATCAAAACCTGGTGAAGAAGACAATCATCCCCATCTAGAATATAGTCTTTGAGAAACTCCTCCAACTCATCAATGTAAATACTAAACAGAGTAGGAGAGAGGAGAAAACCCCTTGACCCCAATGGTGCTCCTGATGAAGTCGGAAATCCCAACAATAGTACCCAGGTGGCCCAAGACCTCCTCATATAACCGAGTGATGGCGGAAAGAAGGGTTTCAGAAATGCCAATGTCTCTACATCTATGGAAAAGATCTTCCAAAGGTGAAAGCAAAGTTGTCAAAGGCTTTTGAAAGTCCACAAAGCAACAAAAAAATCTAGATGAACGACAACGTGCTTCCTCGATGATAGTAACCGAGGGTAAGAATGTGATCAATAGTCTAGTGAGATTTTTAGAGCCCCGCCTATCCCTCGGCCCTACACTCGGTGCTACTCTATAAACTCAGAAAGCTGCATGTGGAGAACTATGGCATACAACTTTGAGAAGGTGTGACCCACCATAATCGTCCTGTAGTTATTCAGATCAGAAGTAGGACCAGATTTATGAATAGGGTGGATAATATGGTGGGACCAAGACTGCGAAAAACCAATACACACCACCTGATTGAGAAGTTCTACTAGATAGCTGACGATAGTGCTAATCCCATGCTTGAAAAACTATTCCTGGAAGCCCTCCTCATCCGCCGCTTTTTTGCAATTCAGAGCTGAGATGGCCTTCTTGACATTTGTGTAGGTGAAGATGTGGTAGGCAGAGGGTGGCGATACAACCTAAATATGAGGTTGACTTGGGATATCATAGAGGATGGATGTATGGGTAAACATAGTGTGGGGATCAACATCCAGAGGTAGAGGGGACTGCTGACAAATGATGGTACACCAAAAGCATTTGGGGGAGTGCATAAGTGAGGTGTAGAGCTCCCTCCTCCTTCGGGCAATGAAGGTGCATTTTTGTGATGAAGGAGATGACGATAGGCATTTTTGAGGGAAGGGAAAGATGGGAGGCCCTGGGAAAAGGCGAGGTGGAGCTGGCGGTGAAGGTTTTTGCAGTCATCATCATACCATTGGTTCATGGGGCAGGTCCTCGTGCTACGGGGTTTGGAGGTGGAGTGGGGGTATGAGAGCAAGGCTGCCTCATGTATGGTAGAGGCAAGAAGGTCGTACATCCTGTCAGTAGGGAGCAGCGTAAAATGGGGCAAGGGGGAAGAAGCTGACAGAGATGAAAGGAGAAGGCAATGGGATCACCATTGTCAAATATTAGGTGGTATGTGAAGGGAAATGGGGAGGCTAGGGTTTTGGGGGTAGTTTCCAAGGAAAAGGAGAGGACCGCATGGTCAGCAAGGGGGATGGGGGAGACGAAAAAGTGGTGAACATAAGGAAGTAATTTGGAGGTAGTCATGACGTAATAAACCACACACGCACCACCACCATGAAGTCTACATGTAAATAATCGAGAATTTGTGAAGCAAGATATGCCATTAAGGATCAACAAGTCGTGGGATTCCCCATCTATAAAAGGTTTCATCCATAATCCATCTAGGGGCTTGTCACATCGTCTCCGATTCTCTTTCAAGACCAATCGAACTCGGGTTCACTCTAAGGTAAAAAAAGCATCATCTCGTCTGTCATGCAATGGGGGCCGGGAGGTTTTGGTTCGTGCATTGAAGTCACCTAACATGATGACCTCACTAACTACAGAAAACTAAGAGATGTTCATAGAAAGGTCGAAAAGGAGTCCATGTCCCATCCATTCTCAATAGAAAAAGGAGGGAAGTAACAAACTGCAATATAATCCTGGAAGAGGTTTTGGGTCCCTTTGACATTGATCCAAAGGAAATGGGAAAACTCATCCTCAACAAATACAATGATTCTACTTTGAAGAGTGTCCTGACTAAGAAAGTGACCCCGATAGAGCCTCTAACTCCACCAGATCTCCTAGTATCTGCCTTGAAAACTGAGAGCTAGTAGTACCCTCTAATATCTAGTAGAGGACGAACAAGACTCACATGAGTTTCGTGATAAATAGAAGGTCAAAATGACCCAGTGCATCATGAATAAGGATAGGTAAAGAACAATATGAAACATTTCCATTACAAAAAGAAATGGAAATACCCCTATTACATTTCCTCTCCCAACAATACCATCATTTAGACCCGTGAAACCAATCGAGAGGGAAGGTTTCATGAACCAATGGATTGAGATTATGAATCACTTCCCATTTGTTTTCCTTCCTCGATGTCATGACTATCTCATGGGATTGTTTTAGTTCTGCCACCTGAGCTCTAGTGAAATCTTCATCAAGGAGTATCTTATTCAGAGAGAAAATAGTTTACGTTTATCCCCAAGGGCCCAGAGCATGTCTTCTACCGATTCAAAGTGAAGGAAGATGGTTAAGTCCAGACCATGCCATGCTCTATCAATTTGCACCTGGCAGCCCCAACTTGTCTGTGATGAAATCTGTTGCGATGGCTAAAGGATCAGAAGAGGGAGGAGGTGTGGGCAGCCCTCTCACCTTGAGATTTAACTCTCTTGCCCGTCTGTTTCTTTCTTCCACAAGTTTTTCCTGTACAACTTCCTCCACTACTATAATAGGAGATGTGTTATGGTCCTTTCCTTTCACTATTTTTGCCCATGAATCTGATTGTTTCCTAAGATTTTCCTGTTGAGTTTGGATCTCTTCCTGTTTGTGCTTCAAATAAGAGATTTCAACATGTAATTGATCATTAGTACCTGTAGGGGTGGCCTGGACCGTGATCTCTGCCAGTTGTCTCCGTAGCAAGATATTGTCTACCTCATCTTTTTCCATCCGGGATGTCAGTTCAAATACCTTTGTTCGTAGGGTTTTGTTGGATGATTCCACACTCTCCAGCCTGTGTAGTAATTCTGCTATGATGTTAGGTAAGCTGCCATCTTGCTGCCTGTCTCTGTTCATTATTTCCAATGGAAGGGGTAGAGCCATGGAGGTGGAAGGAGACATTATTGAGGGATGTATTGTTTGTAGGGGTGTCAAGACAAGAGGTGAGCTCGGGGGATCCCCCAAGATGTTATTTTTCTAGAGGAGGAACTGTGTGCATAAAAACAAAGTGGAAAAATGAAGTGACAAGGGGGATTTTGGGGGTACAGAGGTGAAGTTGTGAGTGAGTGGATGAAGGGAAGAAAAATAGTGGACATAGGAGCACAGATTAATGGTGGACGATGCAAAACCGCAGAGCCACGATTTTGGAATACACTATTGTTCCCTCCTGAGAAGTCAAACTTACCCATGAAAGAAGCCATGAAGACAAGCCTTGAGCCATGAATTTGAGATGGAAGACCAAAAATGAGGGCACAAAACACAGTCATGGGGCAAAGGAATTTGAGAAAAAAACCAGATATGAATCTCCCTTGAAAGACACAAAAGTAGGGCAAAGGAAGAGCACAAAACCCAATCTTTCATGCCAAATGAGTTACATACAAGCTACCATATGAGCCACGAATCACATTCATATCATGAACAAAGGTCATAGTCGTGGCTTATATGAGCCACGAATCACGATCACGCTTTGGATGGAGGTCACGGTCATGACTTCTAACTAACTTCAATTAAATCTACTATATGCGGCAAAATTTACTTTTTTAGTAGTTTACTAGAACATGCTATTTTTAGTAAGTTTGCATGCTTATTCGAATGGGCACAAAAACTGCCACTTATTTTCTAAATGACTAAATTAGAAGAATTTCCAACTTTCTAACCTACGATGCATGCAAGAGACTAAAAATAACTAATTCCCAAAAATAGGAAAAAACTGAATTGAAACTTAAATCCTAATTTTTAGCCCCTAGATGGTGGATTTTAGGCCTAAAATTCATTGAAAATGTCTCTAATTGGCAAGGCAGGTTGACTAGTGCGTTCATCTCATCGAAACAAGTGGTTTAAAAAAACAAGCTCACACGGACACCGGATCAAAAGTTATGACCATTTTAAGTTTTTGCTAAAAATAGTGCATCATTCTCCCTTACTTGAAAAAAATGTAGCTCCTGCAAGTTGTCTTCTTCAAATTTCTGCCATTTATCTTTATCTAAATTCTTAATCTCCCACTCTGTGACCCATGTGTTTTCCTCTTGTTCCAATCCTTTCCAATGTACTAAATATTTATTGTATTGTCCATGTCACGTGTTCACGTTTTCTTGTCTAAAATATGATCTACTTCTTTCTTTTTCACTAGAACTTGCTGCCTCTAATCTACTACTTATTCAATAACATCCCCTTATTCACTATCTCCATGAAAATAATATAAATCCAAAACATTAAAAATTGGAGAAATATCAAAATTTTATAGAAATTCTACCTTATAAGCATTATCATTTATCTTTTCACGATCTTGTAGGGACCAATCTTCTTGTACTTCAACTTGTTATATGTTTCTTTTGGAAACCTTTCCTTCCAAAGGTATACCATAACCAATTCACCCATTGTAAACACTTTTTCCTTCTGTGCACATCTATTATTTCCTTATACTTATCATTACTATTTTGTAACTTCTTCCACACTTCTTCCTGCAATTGTTGTATATGTTCTACAAATGCTTCTGCATCATCACTGACTCTACCATCAATTGGTAGCTACACCGAATCTAACACCCCTTTTGGATTACTCCCATACATAATATAAAATGGAGACTTTCTGTGGATCTATTTACTAAGCTATTATAAGAAAACTCAAATTGTGGTAATGCTAAGTCCCATTGTTTTGGATTTTCCCAACTATGCACCTTAATAGGTTTCCCAAACTCCTATTTACCACCTTTATTTTCCCATCAGTCTAAGGATGATAAGCTTCGCTGAAATGTAGTTTAGTTCCCAAATTATTCCATAAAGTCCTCCAAAAATGACTTAAGAACCTTGTATCCCTATCGAAAGAATGGTGTTTAGAACACCATGCAACCTAACAACCTCTTTAAAAACAAATTGATACTCTAGTTACATCACTAGTTTTCTTACAAGCAATAAAATGAATCATCTTAGAGAACCTATCAACAACAAAAAAAATTGAGTCATTATCGTGTTGTGTGTGTTTGGTAATCCCAAAAAAAAATCCATACTCAAATCTATCCATGGTCCTTTGGGAACAGAAATGGCATATACAACTTTGTATTTTGTGCGTGGCCTTTCGAGATTTGGAAAATTCTACACCTCTCCACATATCTTACCTCATCTCTTTTCATCTTTGGCAAATAGTATTTCTCTTCTACAAAATCTATAGTCTTATCCTTTCCAAATTTCCAGCCAATCCTCTACTATGCAACTCTTTCACTATATTGTCTCTCATAGACCCAACTAGAATACATATTTGTTGCCCCTTAAATAGATAGATATCCTAGAAAAGGTACTCATCCGGACATCACCGCATTGCTTGACAATGGACTACTTAACCTTTCAACAATATCCTTGAAATTAGAATTAAAAAAATACAAATCCTTTATTGCTTCAAAACCAACCACCTCATTCTCCATAGTTGTAAATAGAGTCACATGCCTACTCAATGCATCCACAACTTGGTTTTGTTTTCCTAATTTATGATTTAGAGAAAAGGTATAACCCTGCAAAAATGATACCCACTTTACATGCCTACTATTCAACTTCTTTTGTGTATTCACATACTTCAAGGCTATGTGGTCTATAAATAACACAAACTCCTTAGGCACTAAGTAATGCCTCCAATGCCTTAATGCTTGTACAATTGCATAAAATTCCACATCATAAGTAGAGTATTTCTTTCTTACCTCATTTAATTTCTCACTAAAGAAAGCTATTGGCTTCCCACCTTGACTTAGGACAACACCAATACCCACATGTGAGGCGTCACAATCAACCTCGAACACTTTATAAAAATATGGTAGTGCCAAAATAGGTGCTTTTGTCACCTTCTTCTTCAAGAACTTAAATCTATCCTCAGTTGCCTTTGTCCACAAAAAAATCCCTTCCTTTTGTGTGCAATTTGTTAAAACTTAAAATGATGCGCACTATTTTTAGCAAAAACTTAAAATGGTCATAAATTTTGATCCAAGTGTCTATTTGAGCCTTTTTTAAAAACCACTTGTTTTGACGAGACAAACACACCGATCAACCCGCCCCCTACCGGTTGGAGCCATTTTGAAATCCACCATTTGGGGGCCAAAAATTAGGATTTAAGTTTTAATTCGGTTTTTTTCCTATTTTTGGGCATTAGTTATTTTTAGTCTCTTGCATGCATAGTAGGTTAGAAAGTTGGAAATTCCTCTAATTTAGGCATGTATAAAATAAGTGGAAATTTTTGTGCCCATGTGAACTTACTAAAAATAGCAGGTTCTAGTAAACTACTAAAAATAGTAAATTTTGCCACCTAGAGTAGATTTAATTGAAGTTAGTTAGAGTTTGCATGACAACTCAAGTTGGGGTTGTTTTCTTATTTAAGACGCATTGTATTTCATTATTCAACAATGAAGAAGAGAGTTTAGTTTCTTTGAGTTCAAGGTATTTGCAGTGTATTGAGTGTGTGTTTTAAAGTTTGGCTACATTATCAACCTCGCTCCGATACTAGATAATGTAGCCAAAATTTAAAACACACACTAATATATTGTAAATACCTTGAACTCAAAGAAAATAAATTCTACTCTTCCTTAATGAATAATGAAATACAATGTGTCTTAAATAAGAAAACAACCCCAACTCGAGTTGTCATGCAAACTCTAACTAACTTCAATTAAATCTACTCTAGGTGATGAAATTTACGTAGTTTAATTGAACCTACTATTTTTAGTAAGTTCGCATGCTTATTTGCATGGGCACAAAAATTGCCACTTATTTTCTACATGCCTAAATTAGAGGAATCACCAACTTTCTAACCTACTATGTATGCAAGAGACTAAAAAAAACCAATGCCCAAAAATAGGAAAAAATCGAATTGAAACTTAAATCCTATTTCGGCCCCTAGATGGTGGATTTCAGGCCCGAAAATTCATCGATAATAAATCCAATTGGCAGGGCACGTTGACTAGTGTGTTTGTCTCTCTGAAACAAGTGGTTTAAAAAAAAGAGATCAAACGAACACCCAGATCAAAATTTATGACCATTTTAAGTTTTTGCTAAAAATAGTGCATCACAAAGTTGTCCTTGTCCTCAAATGCATACCATTTTGATCCTATAATTGATGTGTTTGAACAAATAAATAAAAATATGAAACTATCCCAAATCTGATTTTAGTTGTCTACATTTGATTTTTCGAGATATTGCGTTGATCCATGAAACATTGGAACTTTGTCACCACATACTTTCTGAACATATCTTCTTCAGAGTCCTCCATGAACACTATGCAATGGAACCATGCCATCAAAAGTAACAAAATACTATGCATAGCATTTAGGGAATGAAAACCTACTCGATAAGAACAATAAAAAATTTTTTGACCACGAGAGAATTTGGAGGAATTGAAAACTAATCTACAATACTATACAAGGAGGGTCTTCATTTCAATAATAATGTTTAAGGTAGATCCCATTGACCGGGATCTTCGATTATTCTTTGTCCAATTTTGACAATTGGAAATAATTGTTTGATTATAGCCTGAGATCATGTAGGGGCCACTCCATATTACATCAAACTTCGAGTGTTTACCTGATTTAGCCTTATCCGTATCCCACTTTAGAACTAATTCCCTTCTTAGAAGCTCTTAGACTTTTCTTTCTTGTCAAAACTAATCTTGATCTAAGCTTGATCCTTCTCCATTGTTTGCATTGCTTGGTTTCTCAACTCTTCTATCTCCATGAGTTCAACATACTTGACTTCCATGTCTTCAAACTTAGATAATTTTAGTTGTTTGATGAGCTCTAAAGCTATAAATTCAAGAGATATTGTCATCCTTGCTTCTTTTACATAAACCAGTTTGTAGGGATAGGCGTCAGTTGATCTTTTGGGTGTAATTCTATCAGCCCACAAGGATGATTTCATCTTTGTGTTCCAAGTCCTCTGGTTTTCATATAAATTTCTCCTTATGATCCTCAAAAGGTTCTTGTTTGTGGACTCAACCTAGCCATTACCCTAGAGGTAATAGTTTAAAGAGGTGTTCAAGGATATTTTGTTCCTAACAACCCAACTGATATCTTTGTGCCAATGAAAGCTAGAGCATTGTAAGAAATAATTGTGGAAGCAATACCAAATCTACCATAATACCTTCATAGAAATCCAAAATTCCATCCTCATTTACTTCCTTTAGTGCAAATTCCTCTATCCATTTAGTGAAATAGTCTGTGGCTATTAGGATCCACTTGTGGCCCAAGATTGAATGTGTATTTATTACTCCAATGAAGTCCAATCCCCATTGCATGAATGGTTGATCTACTGAGATGGGATGGAGTGGAAGGGCTGCTAACCTTTATTTACCAGTAAAGAAGGCACATTTCTTACATTTCTTGACCCATGAATAACAATCATTGAATAGGTTAGGCCAATAATACCCGACCTTCATGATCCTGAGAGATGTTACTCTTGGAGCAAAGTGACCTCCTACTTCTCCATCATGAAACTCATGCAACACTTTTTCTATCTGATCTATTTTGATGCACCTTAGGAGAACACCATTCACATCTTTTCTGAATAGGATTCCATCAATAAGCACATAGGGAATGGATTGAAGTCTGAAATACCTTATTTTAGCTTTACTTAATCCTTGAGGGCATTTTCCTATTTGGAGAAAGTGCATTACATCATGATTCTAACAAGGGGGAGGCAAGGCATCAACTAGTTGTTCTTGGTCATCTTGAAGCACGAGGATGGCTTCTTCATAATTTTGTTTACTTGAAACAGTTTCTCACATGGCCACTTTCCTCTAACTATCTTGGTTACCTTGATGTCAATATCATACTCCATCACTCTGGTTATCCAACTAGCTCTTTTCTTGTTTAGGTCCTTGTTCAAAAGGAAGTATTTCACACCAACATGTGAAACTAGTAGATGGATCTTGTTATTGATTCCAAGTGTCTAAACTTCTTCAAACTCCTTATGATAACTAACACATGTTTCTCAATAAATGAGTATCTCACCTCATAATCCTCAATGTTTTGACTAAAAATGTAACTGGTGGTCCAATCATTCCTTATTTAGTTGTACCGATATGGTAGATATTGTTTTAGTACCTCCAAAGGCATATAAGGTGAAATCCTTTGAGAAATATGGGTTAATGAGAGTTGGGTCCTATGCAATTGCTTTATTTATAACTTCAAAGTTATCCTTTCCCTCATCTATCCATTTGAAAGACTTGTTATTCTTCAACATTAGTGTCAATGGTTTGACAAGATTGGAAAAATTTGGAACAAACCTTCTGAAAAAGTTGATTCTTCCCAAGAAACTTTGGAGTGCCTTCTTATGACTAGGAAATGAAAATGTGAGGATGACACTAACTCTTTCTGGATCAATGTTTAACCCTTATTTAGAGACAATATGGCCTAGGATCTTACCTTCATGAGCTAGGAAGATGCACTTTTTAGGATTAAGGGAAAATCCAAACTACCTACACCTCTCAAAGACTCACCTGAGATAAAGGAGATGATCAACTACATCCTTAGAGAACATTGTAATATCATCAAGATGCACAAGAACAATTTTGTTGATCAACCCTTTTAATTCCATGTCCATAGCCCTTTGTAATGTTTCCCTGCATTAGATATGCCAAATGGAATTTTCTTGTAGGCATAGGTTCCCCATTTTGTAGTAAAGGTTGTATTGAACTGATCTTCCTCCTTCACCATGATCTGATTGTACCCTGAGTATCCATTTAGGAGAGAAAATATTTCTAAACCTACTACCATTTGTAAGATTTGTTCCATTGAAGGTAGTGGGTAATGATCCTTCAAAGATTCCTTGTTTAAATCTTGAAATCGACACACAATCTGATTTCTCCATTCCTCTTCCAAGTTGGAACTAGGTTGACAACCCAAGATGAATTCTTAATAGGAAAAATTATTTTTCCTTAGCTAACTTGTTTAGTTATTTCTTCATCAGAGGATCTATATGTGGATTGAAAGGTCTCTATTTTTTACCTAGGTTTAAAACCCAAGATGAATGCTTAATAGGAAAATTTATGTTTGCCTCAATTAACTTATACAAGCTTGGCAGTTGAATACAAATCAATGGTATGCTGAGATAAAATAGGATCAAAACCTCTAAGGTCTTCATAGCTCCATGCAAAAATATCAGCAAATTCTTGGAAAAGTTTTACAAAAGCATCTTTCTCCTATGAAGTGCTTACCTTGCCAATTTGAAGAAATTTTCCTTGACCAACTGAGATGGGTTCTGAATCTTCACCTTTGACTATTATGTTTTCTTTTTCTTTTCTAAATTGGTCATTGGGGTTGAAAATGGATTCCAAGATAACTAGGCCCATGGGCAGCTCGTTTGATCTGAGTTAAACCACTTTGTCTCCATAATGCTTCTACAACTTGTCTTGATTCCTTAAGGAAAACTCTTTCCTTTCTTCTTGAATGAAATTGATAATCTGTTGATCACTCTCAAACACTTACCAATTTGTGTCAATGTTGGGTATAGAAGGCCTTACTATCACCTTGATATATGGTTACACTTTGTCCCTTTTGATTTTTTCAACAACGTCAAACCTTTCTCAAATTGTAGAAATTTTGTTAGCAGTTTCATTTTCTTTTCTTGGAATGGTCTTGGATGTTGAAAGCTTCAAAATATTCAAGGAGGTCCCAAACCCTATGTTTATAGATTTAGCAAGTCATTCTTGGCTGCATTTCATCCTCTAACATGGTTCTTCTAGCTCACTATCTCCAAATATCTGTAATTTCTCAATATTATTTTTCCTTGCCCATTAAATACCGTGAATGAGGGATCATACTTTGTTGTGTTGTTGGAGTAGCTGAATTGAAATATGAAAGAGGAGTAATAATTGATACCTATAGGAAACACAAGAATTACACCTCCTCCTACACCTTGTCTATTTCTTGATCATCAAAGAACATTTTCCAAATTCCATTCTCTTTTCCAACAGTTGGCTTGATAACATTAAGAATGAGTGCATTCTCCTCATGTAGACAAAGTAAATACCTAGGACAACCTCTTCAATCTAATGATATGGATAAAATTTATAATGCCCATTTTCCCACTCATCAAGTAGTAAGTCATGAATGCCATTAATTTGAGTATCTTCGAGTACTTGGGAAATCCTCTTGATCAAATATAGTACAATTGGCATTGATAGGGCTAGGCATATAAGGTTCTATATGGTATGTAGAAATAGGTTCAAACTTGATAGTAGCCTTAGTGCCATACCTAGTCCTGAAAAAGCATGTGAGACCAATCAACTGAAAAATATCCTCTAATTTGGTAGTGAAGTCTTTGGATAGACATAGAGTAAAGAGTGGAGGTAGATCAATTATGAAGATGTCTTGAGGAATTGAGACATTAGGACATGCATGCAGTGTGAGAATTAAACCTTTGATAACCCCAATAGTTCCTATTGTTTTCTCATGAATTGCACTACTCTTTTTAATGTTTTAGAGATTCATACTTGAGGCCAAAGCTAGTCTACAATTTGTTTTAGTATCATTGAACTACTTTCTCTCGAGTCAATCATATGTAATTATGCACTAATCATCTCACTATCTTTGCAATCGTGAATGATGGAATTATTCCCAATGATCAAGGATATATAGAATGGTGGAGGCTTCATGTTTCTCCTTGGTTGATCCTCCTTCTTTTGTATTTAATTGGTAAGAACCTTTTTCCGCTCCTTGGATGATTCACTTGGAATAGACAAGTTAGCCATGACTTCTCGTAAGAGATCCTTTGTTCCCTGGATTTGCTAATGACTCCCACATGGATATGATCACGTTGGCATTTTTCTCTTTATATATTCAAGAATGTTAAAAGGAAATGGATTATCCTTCATATTGTACCTTAGTTACAACAACCTTCTATTGTACTTGACTTGATATAGAAGGGACCCTTAGGTTGATTTTGTAAATTTGGGGCTATGTTTGGGTTTTCACTTCCTTGGAGTGTCAAAGATGGTTGTGAAGGTCCTACATTTTCTGATTGTCCCTCTTCCATATATCTCTTTTTAGATCTATTATTAATAACCACACCTTGAGGAAATTTATGATTTACCCCGCAAAAGTCATCCATTTTCTAGTTTACAAGTGAAGTATCACTTGGTGGTGCCTCTTGAGTGATAATTTTTTGTTGATTTTCCTCTTTTTGATTCTTGAGGGACATGCATTTTGTACCATCAAGTCTTGTTTCAAAATTCCATTAGATCATGTTGCTTGGTTGTGTGGGAGATGACAAGGGAAACACCTCTCATGATCTTGCACTAGGTTATTTTGAATGGGATCCAAAGCTTGAGATGAATTATCCACATTGGGATTGTAAGTTGAAATGGCCTAGAGGAGGGAAATTGATTTTGATTTTGAGGTACAGCTTGGGATAAAGGATTTTTTTGCTAGTAAGGGGGCTGATAGGGTCTGAAACTTTGAGCTTGTTGCCTCTTAATGGATACCAACTCATTCCCAAAGTTTGAACTAGCCACATTGGGATTATATGGTTGAAATGGCCTAGCTGAGGTAAATTTATTTTGATTTTGAGGTGAAACTTGGGATAAAGGCTTGTTTGGCTAGTAAGGGGTTGATAGGGTTTGAAACTTTGAGATTATTTACTCTTAATGGATACCAACTCATTCCCAAAGTTTTACAATTGTTTCATTACCTCTTGTAACTCAATAGAAGGGCTTGATGAAGTGGATTCTTGACTAGAAATTTGGTTTCTCAAGGTTGGAATAGGTGCTAACTCAAAGGCTTGAATAGGCATTGGAGGTAGATGTCTCAAGGAAATAATTTGATTTGGAGGTCTAGGAGAAAGTTTCCTAGCTTAAATAAGACTATTCTCATCCCTAATAGCAATTTCATGAGCACCTAACAATGTTCTACCCCATGGACTGAATCATGACTAAAATGTCACTATTTAAAGCCTTTAGGTAATAAAGAAATGCATGTTGGGGTGTAGACCTTATCATTTGAGGAATTCTATCCTAGGTCCTTTAAAATATGGTGTTAAAGTCTGTCATTTTCATTAGGGGCTTTCTTTGTTGTTGTCAACTTCTCTACCAAAGACAAGTAATCTGATTTGTCCTCAAAATGATGTCAAAGAGTTTCTCTAGAATATGGGCATTAGAAGCCTAGGAGCAAGTTTCCCATCCTGAATAAGACTATTGTCATCCCTAATAAGCAATTTCATAAGAACCTAGAAATGTTCAAGCCCCCATGGAATAAATCATGAATAAAATGTCATTATTTAAAACCTTTAGGTAATAAAGAAATGCATGTTAAAGGTGTAGGCCACTTGAGGAATGATATCTGGGTCCTTTTGAATATGATGTTAAAGTCTGTCATTTACTCATTAGGGGATCTCTTTGTTGTTTTTAGATTCTCTACCAAAGATAGGTGATTTCATTTATCCTCAAAATGATTGCAAAGGGCTTCTCCAAGTTGATCCCAAATTGTAATTGAAGTGGTCTTAAACTCTATACCATCGAAGATATTTTCCTTTTAATGTGAAGAATAAAGTCTAACCACAACATCCTCTTCAGTAATAGAATGGATTGAACACACATTAACAACATCTTGAATGTGATCAAATGGGGTAGTATGATTTTCACCAGTGAAGAAAGGCATGTTTTTAAATAGCTATTGGTATATTATGTTGTGTATTGAGAGCTAGAGGACTACCATTATTGAAATTGAAAAAGGGAAGATTTTCTGTGTTACCATGATTTGAATGGGTCATAAAATTATAGATGACTGTAAGAAAGGCCAACCAATAGGTGGAGTGGAGAGAAACCTATTTGGTGGAGATGGTGATCTTTGAACTGATTTTCCTCTTCTCTTTCTCCTAGGTGACAAGCGCAAGTAATAAAATGATCCTTCTTTCGATTTTTTTGACCTTGTATGTATCCTTCTCATGAAATTGAGACACTTTGACTGCTGAAATGAGTTGATATAGTGCTTGGAGTCACTAGATGTGTTTTTTTATATACAATGCCAAGCCATGATACTCATACTCCAAGATATATCCTTGGAATTCCAACAACATATTAAAGAAGAAAGAGAACATATCTACAAATTATCCATCAAATTATTGCAAGTGAAGGATCTTCTCAATCTGTTTCCGCTTCTCTGGAGACCATGTCAAAGGTAAAGGACCAAAGTTGATGAGGTTATTATGATCCAATGCCCAATTAGCTAAAGCATCTGCCACCTTGTTCTGATCTCTAGGAACATGTTGATATATGATGGTCTGAAATTGTTGAGCAATAACTTTAATATTATCATGTATCCTGGCGATTAACCAATTATTGGATCTATGTTGCTCTTGAGCTGACAGAAGGTTGATTATAACCTTGGAGTCTGATTCAACTATAATTCTAAGACATCCCAATTTAGTTACCTCTAAGAGATTTTGAATTTCTAAGATCTCAACCACATTATTAGTAAAATGCCCCAATTGACGACCAAAGAAGAAAATGGGAGTTCCCAAAGAATCATGATCTACCCCTCCAATACTAATCGGGCATGGATTTCTCTTTCAACCCCATCAATATTTAGTTTAAAAAATTAAAATGGAGGTGGCTTGCATTTTCAAATAACAAAGGGGGACTAATATTCTAGTACGTGAGTTAGTCTTTAATTTGCTTTCTTCCATATTGAGTTTTTGTAGTAAATCTTTCCATTTTCTAGGTAAGGGGGAAGGAATTTTCATATTATGCTCAATAGTTTCCACTATATTGCTTCGAGTTAATTCCTTGACATACCAAATGTCTCTATTTTCTAATTTGATATTTGCATAAGAGAAATGGCAATCCAGATTCCTTTGCTAAGGTCATGAGTATCAGAGACTGAGCGTTTCCAAGCTCTAACAATTTCCACAAGATTCATCAAAGAGTCCCAAATGATAGATAGCCAATCCGCCAGAATATTCCATAGAGATATTACAAAAGGGCATTGAAGAAAAAGGTGGATCAGAGTTTCATCCACTTCTTTGCATAGAGGGCACCAAAAGGGTCCTACCATACCTCTTTTCATCAAATTTCCCAGTAAGTATCCTCTTGTATAATAGAATCCAGATAAAGAATCTAACTTTAGGCCACAAAGCAGGTTGCCAGAGATCAACAAAAATATCCTTCCAAGGATGTGGTTGAGTGCCTATCAAAGTACTATATCCTTTAGCTACAAAATAATTCCCTTCCGAAGATTTTCCCCAAGCAAGGGTATCAGTATCAGAGGAAGTTGGAAGGATTCTATTTTGAAGGAGATTTTGAAAAATTGAATTTGGCCCATAGACAAGGTGGTCTGCCACAAAGATGGAGAAATCCACTCAGTCCCCTGAGACAATGATTGAATATAATGGATCACCTTTTCCTTTCCCTTACTATGAAGAGTATTCATAATACTTCTAAGATCTGGATACTACTCAATCAAAGGTGGATGCCCATCCCACGAGTCAGTCCAAAAGTTAGCCTAATCACCTTTCCCAATTTTCCAAAAAATTGTTTTTTAATAATGTTTTCCCAATTTTAAGGACTGAAAGAATTAAAGATCCTCGAGAGGGTAAAGAATGTCGGAAAACTCTTAATCATTCCTTCTACATATTTTCTACTAATATTGAGGACCTATAGATGATATGTATTTTGCAACGAGTCTCAATAGAACTTGGTAGCTAGAGCCTTATTATTTAGCACATTGGATCTAAAACCTAATTCACCATCTTTCTTTGGAAAACATAATGTTTTTTATTTCACAAGATTCCATTTCCTTACATGTTGAGTTCTTGTCCATAAGAATTTCTTACTACTGGAATCCCGCTATTGTAAAATGTTCACGAAATATTCAAAACGGATGAAAAGTAGATAGGGATAGCTTGTAAAACAACTTTAATCAAAGTAATACGTCCTCCTAAAGTTAGCCATCTATGAGTCCATTTACTAAATTTTTGAAGAATCTTTGTGGGTAACCAAGTCTAATTAGTTAATTATTTTGAATCCAACAAGATACCCAAGT
Source organism: Taxus wallichiana var. yunnanensis (assembly GCA_018340775.1). NCBI lineage: Eukaryota > Viridiplantae > Streptophyta > Pinopsida > Cupressales > Taxaceae > Taxus > Taxus wallichiana. The sequence goes on along the minus strand of CM031242.1, from coordinate 561,144,819 downwards.
ATTTTAGAGGTAATGTGCCTTGTTGAAATCCTAATTTTACCAAAATATCCTGCTCCAACCTGGGTGAGCAATGGAAGAAAATAATTTTTGACTTTTTCCTATTTATATCTTGTCTTGTGGCCTTTGAAAAGAGCTCCAAGTTGTTGTGGATTTGGTTAGCTTCTTTTAAAGATGTTTCTCCCATAATGGAGGAATCATCTACAAATTGAAGATGAGACAAAGGATCCACCTGTCTAGCCAATTTGAAAAGAAAAGGCGATAAGGGGTCCCCTACCTTATGCCTCAAGAAGTAGAGAATCTAGCCGTAGGAGAACCATTAACCAAAATAGAATAAGAGACTAAAGAAATACAAGCTTGTATCCACTGAACCCAAAGGGGGAAAACCAAACTTCAACAGGATTTCAGTGAGGAAAGACCAATTCACCCTATCATATGCTTTAGACAAATCCAACCTCAAAAACATAGCTGTTTTTTTTTAATTTCCATGGAATGGAGAACTTCCTAAGCCAAAACAATATCATCATAGATTTTTCTATGAGGTACAAATCCCCCTTGTTCCGGAGATATTACTTTATGAATGATGGTCTTCAACCTTTCCGCTATGAATTTTGTAATTATTTTATAGAGCACATTACATAAAGCAATGGGTCGATATTCTGCAAGGGTAGAAGCCTCTTCTTTCTTGGGAATCAAAGCAATATAAGTTTGATTGATGACTTTGAGAACAGTCTTCGCTTGTCTACATTCTTCCACCACTTCCAAAAGATCATTTTTGATAATGTCCCAAAATTCCTAATAGAATTCTATAGGGAATCCATCCGGTCCTAGCGTTTTTCCTTTTTTCATAGCCCACACAATTGTTTAAAGTTCCTTCACTCACACCGGATGTAAAGAAAAGTATTGTCCTCCTCTGTAATCAAAGTTGGAATGATATTAAGCAATTGTTGTTGAGCATTTCCATCCAGATTAGTAGCAACAAAGATCCCAAAAATATTGAATTGTTAATTGTTGAATATCTTCCTACGTAGTGGCTTGAGTTCCATCCCCTTTTTCCAGGTAAGCAATGTGATTGTGAGAACGATGAGCTAAGAGAGACTTATGGAAAAAAGAAGTGTTTTTATCTCCCTCTTTCAACCATTTAATTCTAGATTTTTGTTTCCAAAAAATTTCTTCTCTTAATTCCCATTCTGTCAACTCCTGTTTAAGGGAAATTTCCTTTGTTTGCAGTTCTTTAGAGTACCCTTGCAGTCTCACTTGATGGCTCACTTCCCTGTAGAGATTCTAATTTTTTTCTCACATGAACATTCCCAAAATCAGTTTTATTCCACTACCTCAATTGATTAGTCACATGTTGCATCCTTCTAGTGAAACAAAACATTTTGGTAATATCTATTGGGTTGGCCCTCCTCCCACCATTTCTTAATTAAAGAGGGAAGTTGTTCATCTCTTAACCACATCAATTGGAATTTGAAAGGAGCTTTGAAAGGTTTTGATTTTCCCATTTCCAATAAAACCGGCCAATGGTCTAAGCCTAAATTTTCTAAAACATTAGCAAACTAGAATAATGCTTCTCTCTAGCCATTCTTCTAAAATTAAAAATCTATCCAATCTTTCCAGGATACAATTCTCTCCCACTCTTTTGTTGGACCATGTCATTAGTCCATTTTGGGTTTGAATATCAATCAAATTCATTTTTTGAATAAAATCCATCATGTTAGCAAAATCTCCCCCTATTTTTCATGAGAGAATAAGACAATATTAAAATATACCCCTATAGTGAAAAGTATTCTAGATGTGTTGTTACAAAGCCTCCAAAGGATGAAATTCACCAAGATACACTCCAAAAATGAGTGAAGTACTGAGAATAAGATTCCAAATCCGTCCCTTTAGGCATGCCAAAACTGTTATCACCAAAAAACAACACCCTCTAATTTGTCATGTATGTGTGGATGAACAATCAATATTTTTGGGTGACATGGGATTGTCTCTCAAATTGTAGGACTTGCTACTTGAGATAAACCTCCAGAGAAGGTTGGTTCCTCAACCTAATCATAATGCTAAACTACTCCTAAGTAAGGAATGTAACTATCTAATCCTATTATATGATTTCAAGGGACCAGGGGAAGAGAAAGGTGCATGAAAATGGAAAATATTTAGCTAAAAGGAGGTGATAGCACCAAGAAAAGGGGTGGAGATACTTTAATGAGGGAAAAAGGAGAAGAAAAATGGAGAAGGGAGAGGCAAGAAAAATTGACATAGACCCAAGGTTTCCTTCACCACTTATTCTCCATGACACACAACAAAATGAACCTACAAGTGAGAAATACATGCACAAAATACCACAACAAGGATGGAGAGGCAAGGAAATGCAATAAAACAAAAGTGAGGGTTGAGAGAACACCACAAAACACTGATTTTTATTATTTTCAAAGTACGCATGAGATGATTATAAGTGTACAAGAAGGCACTAGTTTACATTGCCAAGTCAAGATGAAGGCTTACAATTCACAAATGCTTAAAAACAATTTTGGTAGAGTTTATTTACATTTTAAAACATTCCCCCCACAAATGATTTTTTTACAATATATAGAAGAATGTGAAAGAGAGAGAAGAGGGAAGAAAAGGGAAACTCAAATTTCTATTCCCACCCACCAACAACATGCATTAAATGTTTGAAAAGGGGCATGGGCAGCCTGCCAAGGCCATTCCTCCATGATGTCTTGCTTGTGGAAGAAGAAATGGGCACCATAATCCATCAAATGTAGTGGTTAAACAACCTAAAACTGTATTCATTAAATTTGGGAATGTTTTTTTTCTACATTTTCTCCCACCTACCCTCACCTAACTTCAGATTCTCTATCTCTATGATGAAATTCACGATGAGAGTTTTCCAACGATATAAAATTTGTCTAATTTAGATAATTTTGGATGAAGATATGGCCCTCCAAATCTAGGGGGTCAAGGAGGAACACGGGTTCCCTAGGCTCTTCCATAGTATGCAATTAATCTATTTCTTCCTTTACATTACTGTAAATTAGTCATGTGGAGAATGAGAGGAAGAGGGAAGTGTTTCACTTGTTCCTTAAATTTACGCTTTCCCGCATTGGTTTATAGTTTGAATTGTGTGTAGAGAGTCGGATGATGGGTGGAACTAAGGAACAGTTGTACCGTACCTTGGGTGCCAGAACCCCTTTCATCCCCGCATCACATTATCCTTTCATTGGAGCCCTACCTTATTTTTAGAGAACCATTTCTTACAAGGAACTAGTTCCTCCCAATCCTAGCCCATACACCACTCTTTTCCTTTGTTGCAGCTCCCAAGACAATGCAAAGAACTTCAAACCACAAATAAATTGTTCCTTTGTTCCCTTTAATCCCGCATTTCCACAACACTAACTCCTCTTTGCTCAAGTCCTTTTTCTAGGCCAAATTCAAATACGAGGAACATTTCATCTTGTGGAACTTGTTCCACATTTCCTTCTCCGTCATCTGCATACCCTCACTACACCTTTGGAAAAGTGTAAATTTATTTTTTCATGCGGCCAAATTGGGGAATCGGGAACAAGAGGAACTTGATAACTGTTCCGCCTAGAACCCAAAACCTACAATACTCTATAGAATGCCACTTTTAGAATTTTCTCCAAATTTTCTAAGTTTTTGGATCTTTATGGAATTGAGGAGTTAGGCAAAAGGTGGAGAAGTGCCCCAAAGCTAATTTTCCTCATTTTTTTGATTTTTCTTGGTTTTTGGCCAAGTGTTGAAATTTAGAGCTTTACAATGGGGGAAGGAAACCTTAGAACCTTTAAATCCTTTATTTTTAGTATTTTTCCCTTTCCCAAGCCAAAATGAAAGTGTACAAGTTATCAAAATTACCGAAAGTGGGAATTTTGGATAATAGGAATACAATCCCATTTGGAGAGTATGGATATTGTTCAATGTAGAGGATTTGTTATGGATTAAGATGAGAGTGATGATGAATGAGAAGTGAGAGCACCAACTGATCAAGAGGTTTCAATATATCATGTAGAGGAACAAAAGGTCTGTTTTATGAGCAATCACGAGGATTGGAAGAAAATTGTGCATAAAAGTTTCATGTTACTCTTGGAACTTGTTTTCTCGGAAGACTTGGTAGAATGGATCAAAAATATGGAGAAGTACTTTAGTATGAGAGTGTAGAGGATAATAAGTAGGTTATAGTTGCAAGTACCAAGATGAAAGGAAACTCATGCTTTTGGTGGGATCATGTGTAGAATGAGAGAGTTCGAGAGAAAATCTATATTGGAAAATGGGATCAAATGGTGACATAGTTAAAGGCTAAATTAATACATGTGGATTATTGGTCCTATCTATTCAAGTAGTTGTAAAATTTTCATTAGAAAGAAATAAGTATAAATATGTACATTGAGGGGTTCTATCAACTCAACATACGAGTTAGAAATGTGGAGGATGACACTAAAAAATATCAAGGTATGTCAATGGATTATGCATTTCTATTCAATACAAACTCACCATGATTGGAATGAGATCTGTAGAGAAATTGTATCGGTGTGCATTGAAGGAGGAACAAAAATTATCCCACAAAAATATCTCACTCCACCAAGTAAAGGAAAATTCCCATGTAGAGGTGGAAATTTGTGCATCGATGCACAAATTCATGCATAAGGAGATAAAAGCACCTTGCATGAGTAAATTCATGCACAAATATGTGTATGAGGAAGAAGAGGATATAGTGGAACCTATTTCCATTGTGGAGAGGATAGGCATCATGTATTCAAGTTTCCACAATTTGCACAAAGAAATGGTAAGAAAATAAATGATGCTAGCAATCATGTTTTTCAACACACAAATATGTAGATTCATATATCAACAAGTAACACAAAAGAACTAGAACAAGGTGAAGATTTAATGATGAAGAGGGTGGTATGAGATCTTAGAATTTGTAATTCATTTTTGTAAGAGATTATGATTTGAGTCTTGTTGAAGAGATTAGTCAAAGTGTAGGATTTGGGACTCTTGTTGTAGATATTTGTGTAAATATCAATTTGGGTTATTGAGTGACCTTAGGATTTCTTGCTTTCCATACTAGGGTGTGGGTAGAAGGTGTGAGGTCATAGAATCATGTTTTTGAAGGGTTGTGAGGAAAGATGGCATATAGAGTGAAAAAAGAATTTTGACAAGAAGACTTTGTAGATGTGATAAGAGGAATTCTTGCCTCAAGTAGAGGATTCAATGGAGCCTATTTCCATTTTAGAGAGACTAGACATTATGCATTTGAGTATCCACAAGCTGCACATGGAAGTTGTTGTTGAATAAATGATCCTAGCAATCATGTTTCTCAACTCATGGACGTAGAGAGTCATGTATCAACAAGAAGCATGAAATACATAGAATGAGGTGAATCTTTAATGATGAAGAGGGTGTTATCAAAGCTTAGAATTTGGAATTCAAATTTGTAATACTTTAGGTGTTGAGAGTCTTGTTAAAGAGTTTATTTAGATTGTAGGATTTGGGATTCTTGTTGTATATATTGATGTAAATATCAATTTGGGTTCTATGAGTAACCTTATGATTTCTTGCTTTCCATAATAGCGTGTGGGTAGAAGGTATCTATAAGCATGTTGATCATTGTTTTTAGGTAAAGGGTGTAAGGTCACATAATTTTGTTATTGAAGGGTTGTGAGGAAAGATGACACAAAGAGTGAACAAATCATTTAGACAAGAAGAATTTTCAGATGTGATAAGAGGAATGTTTACCTCAGGTAGAGGATTCAATAGAACCTATTTCCATTTTGGAGAGACTAGAAAAGCTGCATTTGAGTATGCAAAAGTTGCACAAAGAAGTGGTTATTTAAGAAATGATGCTAGCAATCACGTTTCTCAACACATATATGTAGAGAGTCATGCATCAACAAGATGCATGAAAGACCTAGAATGAGGTGAAGCTTTAATGATGAAGAGGGTGATATTAGAGATTAGAATTTGGAAGTCATATTTGTAAGACTTTAGGATTTGAGAGTCATTGAAGAGGTTAGTCAAAGTGTGGGATTTTGAATTCTTGTTGTAGATATTGATGTGAATATCAATTTGGGTTCTGTGAGTGACCTTATAACTCATTTCTTTCCATACTAGGGTGTGAGTAGAAGATATATATAAGCATCTTGAGTATTGTGTTTTTGGGTAGAGGGTGTGAGGTCACATAATATTTTTGTTGAAGGGATGTGAGGAAAGATGGAACATATAGTGAACAAAGCATTTAGACAAGAATACTTTGTGAATGTGATAAGAGGAATGTTCTCCTCGGGTAGAGGATTCAATGGAGCCTATTTACATTTTGGAGAGAATAGACATTATGCATTTGAGTATCCACAAACTGCACAAAGAAGTGGTTGTTGAATAAATGATGCTAACAATCATGTTTCTCAACACATGGTTATAGAGAGTCATGCATTAACAAAGAATCACTAAAGACATTGAATGAAGTAAAGCTTTAATGATGAAGAAGGTGGTATTAGAGCTTAGAATTTGGAAATCATATTTGCAAGAATTTAGGATTTGAGATTCCTATTGAAGAGGTTATTCAAGAGTGTAGGATTCGGGAGTCTTGTTGTAGATATTGATGTAAATATCAATTTGAGTTCTATGAGTGACCTTAGGATTTCTTTCTTTCCTATTGAAGACGTTAGTCGAGTGTTGGATTTGGGAGTGTTTTATAGATATTGATGTAAATATCAATTTGGGTTATGTGAGTAACCTTAGGATTTCTTCTTTCCATACTATGGTGTGGGTAAAAGGTATCTACAAGCATCTTGAGCATTGTGTTTTTGGGTAGAAGGTGTGAGGTCACATAATCTTTTTGTTGAAGGGTTGTGAGGAAATATGGAACATAGAGTGAACAAATCATTTAGACAAGAAGACTTTGTCGATATGATAAGAGGAATGCAAGCCAATTTGGAGGTTATGGATAAAGATGAGAGTGATGATGAATGAGAAGGGAGAGAACTTGTAGATCAAGAGATTATAGTAAAGCATGTAGATGAACAAGAATATCGGTTTCTATGAGTAATTATGAGGATTGGAAAAAAATTACACATAGAAATTTCATGTTATTATGAGAAATTGGATCTAGAAGATTTGATAGACTAGATCACAAATATCGATAAATAATTTAAGTACAAATGTGTGGAGGATAACAAGAAGGTTAGATTTGTGATTACTAATTTTAAAGGAAATGCATCCTTCTGGTAGGATCATGTGCAAAATGAGATTATTTAGGGAGGAACTAGAATTGAATGGTGAAATAGTTTAACGTTAAAATTCATACATCGGATTATGAGTCCCATCTATTCAAGTAGCGAGAAAATTTTTCATATGAAAAAAATTGAGTGTAAATAAGAGTTCTATTGGCTAAACATATGAGCTTGACATGTGGAGGATGTAGCTAAACAAATCTCAATGTATATCAATGGATTTTGTATTTCTATTCAAGATGAACTTAGTATGATAAGGTTGTGATTTGTAGATTAAGTCTATCGATCTGCATTGAAGATTGAAGAGAATTTTCTTGTAGAGAGCATAACACTCATGAGTTAAAGGAAAATTCTCATGTAGAGGTTTGCAAATGATGCACAAAGTCATCCATAAGAAGGAGAGACAAGCACATTGTATGAGAAAAGTCATGAACGAAGAGGTATAGGTAGATTAATGTGGTGGATAAAGCTAAAAAAATCTCAATGTATATGAATGGATTGTGTATTTTTATTCAATATGAACTTAGTATGATAAGGTTGTGATCTATAGATTAATTCTATCAATCTGCATTGAAGATCGATGAGAAGTCAATCTACATTAAAGATCGAAGAGAAGTTGTCTTGTAGAGAGCATAGCAATCTGTAAGTTAAAGGAAAATTCTCATGTAGAGGTGTAAATTTTCACAATGATGCACAAACTCATCCACAAGAAGGAGATACAAGCACCTTGTGTGAGAAAAGTCATGAATAAAAGGTAGAGGTAGATCAATGTCTTGATGTAGAAGACATGGATGAATAAGAGGATTCAACGGAACCTATTTCTATTTTGGAGAGGCTAGACATTGTTTATTCAAGTGTCTACAAGCCACACAAAGTAGTGGTAGCCAAAGAAATTATGCTAGCAATCATGTTTCTCAACATGGGGATGTATAGAGCCATGCAACAAAAAGTATCACAAAAGAACCAAAATGAGGTGAAAATATAATGATGAAGAGGGTTCTATTGAAACTTGCGAAAAAAAAAATAAAATGTGGCCACATATTCAGAACCATTTGCAAGTATGGTGGTAAGTGTTGCAAAGCCATTGTTAATAGTGGTAGCATTTACAATCTTATTTCTAAGGAGATGGTAGAGAAGCTTAGTTTGAATAATATAGGACACCAAAACCCATATAAGGTGTCATAGTTGTTGAAGGGACATCAGTTTCTTGTGAATAAATGATGTAAAGTGCATATCAAGATGAAGTCCTATGCAATGTAATGTCCATGGACATTTGCCATGTGTTTTTGGGAAGACCTTGACAATATGATAGACAAGTGGTTCATGATGGTTGTGAAAATACCTACACATTGATGAAAGACATATGAAAGTACATTTTGAAGCCTTTGAAGAATTCAAGTGTAGAGGTTTAAAGGAGTTCACATGTATTTCTAGTTTCAAGGAAGGAATTCTTAAATGGTGTAAAAGGGGATAGTAGATGTTTTGTGTTCATTCCAAGGTGTTTGTAGAAACATAGGAGTATGTAGATGTGCAAAAAGATGAGATCCCACATCAAGTAAGAGAGATGATAAGTGTGTACACCAATATCATGATGAAGGGTATTATGGATGGTTTTCCACCTATGTGTAGTTGATCCGTAAAATGCCTAACTTTAAAAATTAACAGATCACTATGCTCATGAAAAAGAATGAAATTGAGTTCTTTGTTTACCAATTTAATGTGCAATACCATTCACACAATTAAGTTGAACAAAACAGAGAAAATAGAGACAAGAGGAGACGGTATTTATCTTGGAGAAACCTAATGTGGGAAAACTCCAATGGGTGAGAAACTTTCTCCCCTTTAGTATGTTAGTCTAGAAATTACAACTTACTGCCTTGAATGGGCATTCAAGAAAGAGTATTACTCTCTCTTATTGTAATCACTTGCTCATAATCTCTCAATAACAACAGAAATCAATTTAATGAACAAACAAGAAAGAATACTTCTTCAACTTCATTCACCATAAAATTCACTCAATCTAACTTTCAAAATTGTTCTACAGACTTGTATTTATAGTTGCATGACTCAAGGATACGTGGAAATCCGAAATGAACCATCTTGGAAGCTCAAACATTTGCATGAACTACTAAGATCCTACGTTTTTAGATCGTAAGTTACGGGACTACCATCGAATGCAGACTGGTGGTTGTGTAACCACCGCGACGGTTCTCGCAACCACCATCTACACAGAGTGGCAGGTACATAACCATTGGGATAGTCACATAACTATCAATCAAATTCCCCTTATAAAAACATCAAATGGCCTAAAAACATCATTTGTAGGTGTTCATATCACCTCCCTTCCGACTAGACCATCATAATGAGCTGAGATCCTAAAGAGAAAGTATCAAACATGGAGAATAAATAAAAATGGGTTTTCCTAATCCATTTTTGGATCATACCTCCCCAATTTGAGGCTTTTAAGTCCCTAAATCTTCAAGGACTAATGAGGTGAGGAAATTGATTCCCCACATCTTCTCTGGAATACCACTTGGCCTTAGACGGAAGTTGGCCTTTCAACCCAATCAACCACCTGTCCTGCACTCATCTCTATGTTGTCCTTTCTTTTTGTTGTAAAACCACATCTTCCTCCAATTCCAGCTGAATTTTTGGAGAAATATCCTCAATAGATGAAAGAAATACCCCCTTTTTCATCATCCAACATGGAGGGCTAAAAAATATGTAAGTTTTCAACATTAACAATTGAATAAATATTCATATAAGGAGGTAAATCCAAGAGAAATGCATTCTTACCCACTTGTTCCAAAATTTCAAATGGGCCATAACAAAGAGGTTTGAGTTTCTTAGCTTTTCCCTGTAGTCTATCTTGGCTCAAATACAACCATACCCTATCTCCAACAAGGAAGGAATGCTCAGTCCTATGCTGATCATGCCATGCTTTGTACTTAGCCCATGACTCTGTCAACCTCTTATGTACCTAAAGGTGTATTTGCTAAATCTTTTCAATAAACTTATCATCTTTGTGGACCTCCAGTTCCACTTTCTTGTTGTCTCTGCATGGTAATCTCAAAACAACATTGAAAGAAATCTTAGGAAAGTAACCAAAACATGTTTCAAAAGGAGTTCTACTAGTTGAAGCATGAACTACCCTATTATAAGAATGTTGGATATACACCAAGTTCTCATCCCAGGTCCTCAAATGTTTCTTGTTGTACCCTCTCAAGAGCTAGACCAAGGTATGATTCACCACCTTTGTTTGCCCATCTATCTATGGATGAAAGGTGGTAGACCTCTTCATCTTTGTATCCATCTTTTCCCACAAAGTAGACCAAAACTTCCCTATGAACCATGAGTCCTGTCTAACACAATAGAACTAGGAAAACCAAAGTGAACCCACACATTAGAAAAAAATAACTTAGTTACATCACTAGCTTTAATGGTATTTTTGCAAGGAATAAGAATACACATTTTACTAAATCAGTCTACAATCATAAATATATAATCATGCCCTTTTTGGTGGTAGGAAAACTACCAAAATAATCCATGGAAATGTTTTCCCATGGCCGGGAAGGAACTGGAAATGGAATATATAACCCTAACTTCCTATTATTAGGCTTACTTATACTACATAAAACACAACCCTTGATGAATTTAGCAACTTTAGCTTGCATGTTTGGCCAATACACATACCTCTGCAAATGCGCTACAATCTTTGTCACACAAAAATACCAACTACCTTCTCTCATCAAATGCACTCTTTCCCTCCTAGGCACACAAAGTTTCCCATTCTTGTAGAGAAAACTGACCTAGAAAAGGTATTCCCCTGTAGGTGTAAATCCTTTGCTTAGAGGTTTCTGCTGAAATATCTCTACAAAGTTTAGATCCTGCTCATATCCTTCCTAATATGCTTCACACATAAAAGGCTCAAGAAGAGTTAATGTGCCCACAACTGAAATCAAAGGAGGTCTAGATAACATGTCAACTAATTTTTTAGTCACACCTTTTTATATTTAATAATCAAATGAAACTGTTGTAAGAAACCCATCCATTTATAGTGCCTAGCTTGCTAAAGTTTATTTTGAGCCTGCAAATATTGGAGAGGTTGATGATCCGTATGAATGATAGTTTCCTTACCCATAAAATAATGTTTCCATTTCTTGACTGCTTGAACAAGAGCATACAATTCCTTATCATAAGTACAATAATTTAGAATTACACCGTGAAACATTCAAAGTGATAACATACCGACCTACCTCCTTAAAGTAGGACAACCCCATAGCATAATCACTAGACATCAATTTTCACTTCAAAAGGTAGCAGTAAGTTAGGTAAGGCCAAAATTAGAGCATGACTGATTTTATACTTAAAAGAATTAAAAGAACTCTTTTGTTCCTTATCCCAATCAAATTTCTTACCCCCGATATCACTAAGTGTAGTGGCACTACTATGGAAGATAAGTTCTTAATGAACTTCAGTAAATATTGAACTACTCCAAAAAAAATCCTAGTCTCTGTCAAACTTGATGGTGTAGGCCAATTTTGATTGGCCTCTATCTTTTCTAGATCAATCCTTAACTCCCCATATCTAATCACATCTCCAAAAAATATGAATATTGTACAAAATCACATTTCTTTTCATTCAACACAAGCTATTTCTCCTTAAGAACTTGCAAAACTTGATGCAAATGATCAATATGCTCTTCATAAGTTCTGCTAAAAACTAGAATGTCATCCAAGTACACAATAACAAAGGAATCAATAAACTATTGCATTACCTCATTCATCAACCTCATGAAGGTAGCTAGTGTATTGCATAGCCTGAATGGTAATACCAACCATTCATATAACCCTTTCCTAGTCTTGAACGCTATCTTCTAGATGTCCTCTTCCTTAATCCGCACTTGATGATATCCAGACTTCAAATCAAGCTTAGTAAAATATTTAGCATGTTGTAACTGATCTAATAAATCATCAATGCAAGGAAGAGGGTACCAATTCTTAATGGTTATTTTATTTAAAGCCCTATAATCAACACACATTCTCCATGAACCATCTTTCTTAGGTACTAAAACAATAGGAGAACCACATGGAGAAGTGCTAGGATGGATTATACCTTGTTCAATCAAAGACTGTAACTATTTTTTACCTCATTGGCATCTTTCAAATATTTCTTGTACAATCCCAAGTTCGGAAGTAGACTATTGGGTAACAAGTAGATCTCGTGCTCAATTTTCTATGACTGGGGGCAACCTTGTAGGTTCCTGAAATACCTCTTTGAACTACTAAACCAACTCTGCTATTTGTGCTTGCTCTTTGTTAGAAAACATGCTACAAGTGGTTTTAGATGTAACAACCTCATCATCTGGCATATCCCTCAACATAAGTAATGCAAATTTACCACTAGCATTAATGAGCTTTTGGGATTCGTTGGCACTTACCAAATATATCTTTGAATCTCTTGAATAGGATGAAATGATGTAGCTCTTACCATCCTTTACCAAGTGGTACTGATTGGATCTCCTTACAAAGATAACATCCTTGACATATAGATATGGGATGCTAAAAATACACCACACACATCAAGGGGAACAACATCCACAATAACCTCATCAATTTTTTTCAATAACAAAAGTGATCTTACACTACTTTTTTACCTTGATGTATACACCTTTCTTTACCCAACAAAAGGAACGATAACCAGATCGTGCCAAGCCAAGAACACAGATGCTAATCAAACATCATGATCAATAAGATGAAAGCAATTTCTAGAATAAATTTACATAAACCTTTGCAAAAAAATGAGCAATAATATCATATATTATTATGGAACTCAATGAAATACAATGAGAATGGGCCTTGCTTATATAGGCAAGGAATAACAATCTAAGAACTAGTCAAGGTCGTAGATCAAGCCATAAATCATGGAAAGAACTAGTCAAGTCCATAGATTTATGAGAGAACTAGACATCAAGGATCTAGTCAATACCATAGATCTAGGAAAGAACTAGTCAATACCATAGATCAAGGAAAGAACTATACCTAACAACTAGATAATATCTCATAATATCTAAATAAATAAAAAGAAATATCCACACACATAAGTGGGTGAGGATAAATATAATAAAGGTAAATAATGTACCTAGGTGAACATGAGCTAAGGTAAATACCTACTCTAACACCCCCTCAAGTGAAGATAGGGGCAAAAATAGAAGTTACATGTCCATAGTATGGGTCCCGGTAACTAGGCTTGATGAGGTACTCATGTACAATATATCCATGAAGAAATATCGAACCAAAAGAAGGAAAGAATCCTACTATAAGGAAAGAGAAAGAAGAAGAAGAAGGAATATGTTCTCACGAACACCCCTAAGAACAACTTCTGAAACCCCAAACATTCCATACAACTCAAGGTAGTGAGGTGATGAAAAAGGCTTCGTAAAGATGTTTACAACCTGCTGCTGAGTCGAAAGGTACTCCAAGCAAAGAAATCCATCCTGAATGTGCTGCCGAATGAAGTGGATGTGTATCTTGATATGCTTGGTCCACTGGAGCTCAACTAGGTTGTGAGAAATGTGAATTCATTTGGTTGTCACACCAAAGTACATTAGGTGAATCCTGTGGGAATCCAAACTCTATCAATAACTAGCAAAGCCAAAGAATTTGCTGACTCATTATAATTGCTGCCTTGTACTCTACCTCTGAAGATGAAAGTGCAATAGCCTATTACTTTTTGCATGCCCAAGCAACTGGAGAAGAACCAAGATAGAAAAGATAGCCAGAATTAGAACACTGTCATCAATAGAACCTGCCCAATCTAAATATGTATACCCAACCAACTGAGTAGAACCCTAGTGTAGTGTAGGCCAAAGTGGGAAGTGCCCTGTAAATAGCACAAAATCCTTTTAGCAGCCTGCCAATGACTACTATGAGGAGAATGTGCAAACCGAGATATAAGCCCTACTATAAATGAAATATCAGGGCGAGTATGGGTCAAGTACATGAGACTCCCAACCAACTTCCTATACAACGTAGGATCACAAAGTGGTGTGGTACATGTGGATGTAAGAGTAACCCCAGATTGAAAAGGAGATGGACTTGGCTTACAATCAGCCATATCAAAGTGCCGAAGAAGATCATGGGTGTATTTTTGCTGACTCAAATGAATCCCTAAATCTATCTAAGAAATCTGCAAACCAAGGAAATAATGCAATAACCCAAGATTTGTCATGTCAAACTATGTAGAAAGAGCCCTCTGAATACTCTGAATGTGGGAAGAAGAGTTGTCAATAAGTAACAGATCATCAACATACAAGACAAGTATCACAATATCCTCACCAACATGCTGGAGATACACTGTATGATCGGAGTGACAACGAACAAAACCAATAGATAGAAGAAAAGAATCCATCTTCTCATACCAAGCTCGAGGGGCTTGTTTGATACCGTAGAGAGACTTTCTGAGCCGAAAAACAAGAGAAGAATGCTAAACAAATCCATCCATCTGCTCCATATATATTTCCTCTTGTAGATATCCATGTAAGAAGGCACTCTTCATGTCCATCTGGTATATGGGCCACCCCTGTGATGTAGCAATAGTAAGTACAAGGTGTATATAATCCATCTTGGAAATGGTTGCAAAAGTCTCAGATTAACTAATACCTTTAACTTGTGAAAACCCTTTTCAACAATACGAGCCTTAACTTGTCAATGGACCCATTCAATGTGTATTTGGTTTGGTATACCCACTTACACCTAACCATATTTCTTCCTTTAGGAAGAGATACCAAATCCCAAGTATGATTCTTCATCAAAGAAGAATACTCAGCTGTTATCATATCATCCCACTCATGTATCCCATGAGCCTTTGAAAAAGACTATGGATCCTCGAAACCGCCCGACACATAAGTCCGTAACTCCGAAGAATGTACGTGATGATGCCTAGTGGGTGGAATATCCTCTATGAAATATGTTACCTCAAAACTATAGTATGAGCCCACTTAGGCATAGGGACAACATCGGTGGGAATAGGATCCTGATGGCATCTATAACTTCCTCATCAATATCCTCAAAGAAAGGATCCTCAAGATGAGATGAAGAAGAAGAAGGAATGGAAGAAGATGAAGAATCATGAGGAGTAAAATGCTCATCAAACTGAACATGTGTTTGAAAAAGAACATCATGTGTATCATGATCTAAAAGACGATAAGCTCTCATGTCCTCATAATACCCTACAAAGATCAAGGGTTTACTCTTCTTATCCAAATATTTACTTTTCTTATTTGGCACAAAGGCCCAAGCATGGCTCCCAAAGACTCAAAAAAATGAGACATCTTGCTTAGTGTTGGACCAAGCTTCCTCTAGAGTCAATGCTCAAGTGATCTGTGGTGTGTGATTCTGAATATAGTTAGCACAATTAATTGCTTATGCCCAATAGATAGGAGGTATATCTCTAGAATGCATCATACAATTAGCCATTTCCTTCAAAGTTCTATTCTTCCTTTTTGCTAAGCCATTTTGTTGTGGAGTATGAGGAATATAATGTTGGTGAATAATGCCTTGAGTTTCCAAAAAGTCAGAAAACTCATTGCTGAAGTACTCCCCAATTATCAATGCGAAGGTTCTTTATGCTACTAGAAGATTGTTTCTTGACCAAATCCTTGAAGACTTTGAAGTGTGAAAAAACATCACTTTTGTACTTGAGAAAATAAACCCAAGTACACCTTGAGAAATTATCAATAAATGTAAGTGCATACTTAGCTCCATTGAAATATGGGGTAGGAAAAACCATCAAGTCACTATGCACAAGCTCAAGTGGTGAAGAAGCTCTCTTAGACAAATTCTTAGGAAAAGGATCTTGATGTTGTTTCCTAATGCAAAACCATGACAAACTCCCTCAAGACAAGAAACTCTAGGAAGACCATCTACCATACCATGAGTACTCAACGCCTTCAAATATCTCAGTAATTGAGATGTCCAAATTTTCATGCCAAAGCTTACTCTCTGAATCTGCATGAGAAACCAATCCTAACCCTATAGAAGAAGTTTCATCAAAACCCTCAAAGTGATATAGTCTAGAACTATGATCAACAATACCCTGAGCAACCAGTGAATGAGGCTCTAACAAAGTTCGTACTTCTACTCCATGTGGTGTAAAAGTCACTATTTTTCCTTTACCAAAATGACAAATTTGATATACAGAAAGCAAATTTGTAGTGATGTTAGGAACATATAGTGCATCTTGGATACTACCACCATCAAGTTGTATATCACCTTTTCCTTTAACAGAAAGAAAGGAAGAATCTCCAACCTCAATTTTGGAAGTAGAACTCAAACCTAGAGAAACAAAATACTCCTTGGAAGAAGTCATGTGATGAGAAGCACCAGAATCTATAACCCAACTATCTATAAGTGGTGACTGAGATCTCCCAACAACATTAAGTGCTTTGCCATGCTGATTAGAAGGAGGTGGCATGGAGATAGAAATTTTGTGTTTCTTGACTACATCCTCTAAGGCTTGCATTCACTTATAACACCTATGTTCTTCATGATTACTACCCCCACAAAAAGAGCATGAATGACTAGACTTATTCTTGGATTTAGAATAATCCTTGGGTTTTGAGTTGTTTTATTTGGGTTTAGGAGCATTTTGAGATGGAGAAGGTGTGGATTTGGTTTTACTGTTTATTTTTCCCTTGCCCTTAGGATTAGATGCAACTAATGCCTTTTGAGATGTGGAAGACTCAAGGTGAGACAATTTGGAATCTTCCCTAGTAAGCCTTTCACAAAATGTTTCTAAGTTAGGCATTTTGAATGTGTCACCTAAGGCATCTATGCTAGAGAAAAAGGTAGAAGCAAAAATTTGGAATGGTCCTCTCAACTTGGATAGAATCAAGTAAACACACTTTTCATCTTTCTTATCTCTTCCACTCCCCTTCAATTGTGTCAACAAATTCTTGAACTTGGTAAGATAGTCTATAATTGTTGGAAAATCTTCAGGATTAAGAGAGGTGATCTCAATTTCAAGTTACATGGCTCTCATATGATCCACCTTACCAAATAAATCCTCCAATTTCTCCCATATTTTTAAAGGAGAGTCACACTTTTCCAAATGAAATAAAAGACTATCACTTACATAAGTTCCTATCAAACCCATACACTCATCAAATTTTCACTAGTACTAAAATTTCTCATATTCTCTAGTGAATATTGGTTGTTCTGAAGAAGTTAAAGCCCATAATCCTTTCCGCTTAATTATTGTTTCCATTCTTGGTTTCCATGTGTGGTAATTATGTGTTGTTAATGGCTCAACATGATCTAATGCAGAAGTAGATAAAGATGCCATCCTCAAAAAATCACCAAAAGAAATGCAAGAACCAAGCAATGCAACAAGACCCCAAACAATGCAACAAGAGCCCCCTAGATTTTGGCACTTTATAATGAGTGCATGTTATATGGCACTTTATAATTATAGTTTGATTCTCAAAATAAATATTTCCAATGGAAAGAGCATAAAAACCACACACTTTTGCAAAAAACGACACTCAAAAGTTACCGATCAAATGATTAAGAAGAATAAAATGCTCTTGCCTTCACCACACAAATAAAATGAAAGGTGGCTGGAGTTAAGCACCTACTAGTAGGAATCAAAGATTTAGCCCTCAATGACCCTACCATTGACCAGGGGCTATATTTATGCTCTACTATTTATTTTGAGGCCCAAAATTAGTCTACGGACGAAATAGTAAAGCACAACAAAAAAACCTGATCGGATTGCCAACAAAACCAAGAAAACACAGATAAAATGAAAGGGGGCTGGATGTTTCTTTTACAACAAAAACCCAAAAAATACTCGCTCCCGAAATGGTCGAATTACAAGATTTAGGGTTTTTCTACCTCGGATCAATGGAAGCCTCTGTTTTGCATAAAACACACACAACAAAAAAATACGAGCAAATATATGAATATATAAAGAGTTTATTTACAAAATAAAATACAGTATGGATACAAACGAATGTAATAGGAAGCGATAACCATAAAAGGAACGATAACCAAATCGTGCCAAGCCAAGAACACAGATGCTAATTAAACATCATGATCAATAAGATGAAAGTAATTCACCATAATAACTTTACATAAACCTTTGTAAACAAATGAGAAACAATATCATATATTATTATGGAACTCAATGAAATACAATGAGAATGGGCCTTGCTTATATAGGCAAGGAATAACAATCTAAGAACTAGTCAAGGTCATAGATCAAGCCATAAATCATGGAAAGAACTAGTCATCAAAGAACTAGTCAAGTCCATATATTTATGAGAGAACTAGACATCAAGGATCTAGTCAATACCATAGATCTAGGAAAGAACTAGTCAATACCATAGATCAAGGAAAGAACTATACCTAATAACTAGATAATATCTCCTAATATCTAAATAAATAAAAATAAATATCCACACACATAAGTGGGTGAGGATAAATACAATAAAGGTAAATAATGTATCTAGGTGAACATGAGCTAAGGTAAATACCTACTCTAACACCCAACCCAAAGAATATGGAATTGGGTGTTTGTAAGTTTCAACTTCAACCTTTCCACTAGCTCTTTACTGATTAAATTAGCTTGAGAACATGTATCAAAAAAAACATCCACCTTAGTTTTCTTTACTTGAATCTTTAAATGAAAGAACTTCATTAGTTAATTTTCTTGAGCAAAATGCATTACTACCTAAACATACCTCTCTATAGACGGAGGCATAGAACATAGTCTCATCCACCTCTTCACCACAAAATACTTCCTCTCCCTGGAGGGAAGACATATCCTTCTTATTCTTCTTGTTCTTGAAGGGATGTAATACGGGTGGAGCTTCCAAAATTTCTCCTCAGAATGAGTGTCAACATCATAATGCCCACAATAAATTTTAGTATCCTTTTTAGAAATAAGTAGAATTTTTCTTACCCTTTCATTTTCCTTTTTCCTTCTTCTTGGTGTCACCTTATTTGTTTGAAGCATGTTGAGAGGTAGATGAACTCTTTTTATTGTCCATCTCCAAATAGTGAGCTTGCGTACAAGCTTCATCTACATCCGCAGGCTTGGCCAAGAGGACAGGTCTCCTCAAATGGCTATGGAGTCCACCAATATACTTCATCAATAGGTCCTAGTCTACTACATCTTTTCCCATCTGAATATCTTTCTTTTGGAACTCACTGGTATACTCCTACATAGTCTAGCCTTGTTTCTTCCTGAGATATTGCCAATACATGGACCTCTCTTCCTCATAACAAATAGGATAAAACTGCTTTTGGATTAGCTTCTTAAAAACATCCCATTTAGTAATTGGAGGAAGCTTCTTAACAGCCAAGGTATGAACATAAATTTCAAACCAAGTTAAAGCATGTTTGGTTAATTTTAACCAAGAAAAGGAAATCTTCTAACTTTCATTAATTTGATGCAAAATGAAATATACCTCCAGTTGAGCTAGCCAATGGTCTAGCTTCTCAACATTCATGTCTCCATCATAAGGCTCAATTTTAATCTTGGCCTCCACTTTGAATGGAGGAGGTATGGAAATGGCATGGGATGGTTCTTCTTCACAAACCTCTTCTTCACGTTCTTCCCATGTCTCATGTGAAACACCAAGTTTCTCCATGAGTAGTCCTATGATGGACTCCAATTTCCCAATGGACAAGGAAATACTACCCACATATTTAGACAGACTTTCCACATTAGCCTCCAACTTATAGAAATCTCTTCACCACTATCCTCTACATCATCTCTTCGAGCCATCTCTCAAATTCCTTGCTTCCACTTCCTTGTAGTAAATCTCTACTTCAAAAGGAATAAGGCTACCTTCACCACTTTCTTTTCCCTTTGAGTAAGGGCATCTAACTACAATCTCAACACAAGTTAACCACACAAAATACTAAAATCTTAACTACTCTGATACCAATTTGATCCATAAACTACCTAACTTTAACAATTAATCAGATCACTATGCTCATGAAAAAGAATGAAATTCAGAGTTGTTTGTTTACCAATTTAATGTGCAATACCATTCACATAATTAAATTGAACAAAATAGAGAAAATAGAGACAAGAGGAGACAAGATTTATCCTAGAGAAACCCAATGTGGGAAAAATCTAGTGGGTGAGAAAATTTCTCCCCTTTACTATGTTATCCTCCTTCACTTCTTCATCAAGTGAAAACAGATGGTTCCCCAACATATTATTTAGGCATAGTTTGGGGCCCGACCTTTCCATCTGGATACCATATTTGACATATCAACCATTCTTCAACATATTAAGAGGTTTGGTGATTTCTATGATGAGTGTGATAGGTACCCATATCTCACTTATTGTTCCTCTATGAGTATTTCCCAAGCTATGGGCTATTGCTGGTTTTCGAGAATTCTACTTTATTGGAGTCGGTTGATATCCAAATTGATCGTCTCCCCCCTTTTTAGTTTTCCTGAATGCTCACAGTCATCTCTTGCCCACCAAGCATATGTTGAATAGGTCCATCTAGGAGGATATCAATAGGTGATTTATTTAGACTACTTGGGTGAATCCTCATGGGGGTTTGCACCCTAAGATATCCTTTTATGCAGAGAATTTTCTTGAGATCATAGATGGACTCATAATCCATCCCGAGTACACATTTTTCATTGGATGCATGCCCACCACATACCTCGAGTAAGTTTCAGGTTGGCTACCATAAAATTTGGTGACTAATCACCACATTGACTAGGATGAAAGACTTTGTAGGATCTATATCCTTCGTGAAGTGAATACAAAACTTATTTCATCTTCTTCCACCCTATATACTATGAGATCGAGGATGATTTCATTTCCTCTTCATAGGGGTTCAGACCCTCTTAGTTTTCTTCAGATATATTGACCAATGATGTCTTGCCTCTACATCCATGAGTCTCTTTTGCTCCAGGACCAAATTCTTCATCCTCTTCTAAGAGTCATTCCCACGAGACGGATTATATCCTTCTTTCCAGTTCTACCCACAATTGGAGGAACTAAATGACAGAGCCACTTGGACCCAGCTTACACTACATCGATCAATTCATCCTTGGTTGGACCTTCATATCTTCCCTTGGTCACCACCAACATGATGATTACACACTCATACTAGAGGGCATCCCAACTCCACTGTCTCCCTATCCATTTTTTTAGTCTCAAATCTCAACGGGAGGGGTCCTCGCCCTCCTCTTTGGATTTCCATTCCATCGGGAGATTATTTTCATCATCCTCAAATGTTAGGGGATTTGGCTACCATTTACAAAGTATACTACTAATCCTTGTTTTCCCCCTCCTTCATTTCCTTCTCTTTTCTCCCTTCTTTCTCCCCATTTGGTTCATTGCCCCCACCGTGGGGTCTTTCTTTGGGGTTCTTGTTTTTTTGGTTCTTTTCCTTTCTTCTAATTTTGGAAACTTGTATTGAGTTTTCCCCACTCACACTTTGTATATTTTTGGGATGCGGTCCCATTGACCTCTGCTATTGTGTTCATTCATTGGACATTGATATATTTATCTTTATCTTTATATTATCTTATCTCTATAAATTACAACTTACTTCCCCAAATGGGCCTTCAAGAAATATTATTACTCTCTCTTATTGTAATCACTTGCTCACAATCTCTCAACAACAAAAGAACTCCACTTTAATGAACAAACAAGCAAGAATACTTCTTCAACTTCATTCACCATAGAATTCACTCAATCTCACTTGCTAGAATCATTCTACAAACTTGTATTTATAGCTACATGACTCAGGATGCGTGGAAATCTGAAACAAACCATCTTGGAAGCTCAAACATTTACAACTATTGAGATCTCATGTTTTTCGGACCATAAGTTATAGGACCACCACTAAACACATATTGGTGGTTGTGTAACTATCACTCGCATAGAGTGGCGGTTCACGTGAATCGCTGTGGGAGATCGCATAACCGTTGACTGAATTCCCCTGATTAGAACATCAAATGGCCTAAGAACATCATTTGGAGGTGTTTGGATCACCCCTAACTTGACTAGACCATCATAATGAGATGAGATCCTGAAGAGCAATTATCAAAATTAGAGAATACATAGAATTGGGTTTTCCTAATCCATTTTTGGATCAATAGTATTAGTCATTAGATGGACTTGAAACTAGGGTATTATTTTCCAAAAAACACCATGTCTAGGCTAACACCTATGGATAATGAGGAGATGAAGATTTAAGTACAAGAGGTTCTTGACAAAGGACCGATCAAAAAGCCTTTGAGCATGTGTATAGTACCCACATTATTGGCACCAAAGAAAAGAGGATAATGTAAATAAAATGTGCACTAATTCCATAGCCATCAATAAAATTACTATCAAGTATAGATTTCCATTTCCACACATGGATGATTTAATGGATATCTAAGTGGAGAAAATTACTTTATGAAGATTAATTTGAAGAGTAGATATCACTAGATAAAAAATAAGAGAAGGAAATGAGTGGAAGACTACATTCAAAACACAAGATAAATTATATGAGTGGTTGGTTGTCCATTTGGATTAACTAATGAACCAAACACAGTTCATATGATTGGGCTAACCAATGTATTGAGCAAGTTCATACGAAGTGTTGAAACATTTTATGGGTAAGGTTTTCATTTGCTTACTTAGATGACATTTTGATTTTCAGCAAAGCACAAGAAGAACTTTGTTCATTTATGGTAAGTGTTAGAGCATTTAGAAGAGGATAAATTGCTAGTAAATTTTAAGAAGTGTAGTTTTTGTGTAGGAGTTGATTTAATTGGTGTGCAATATCTCAAGAACACAAGATACATTATATGAGTGGTTGGTTGTCCATTTGGACTAACTAATGAACCAAACAAGTTCATACGATTGGGATAACCAATGTACCAAGAAAGTTCATACAAAGTGTTGAAGCCTTTTATAGGTAAGTTTGTCATTGTTTACTTAGATGACATTTTGATTTTTAGAAAAGAATAATAAGAACTTAATCCATTTGTGGAAAGTGTTAGAGAATTTGTAAGAGGAGAAATTTCTAGTAAATTTCAAGAAGTGTAGTTTTGTGTAGAAGGATTTGGTCCACTTGGTTTGTAATATCTCAAGAAAGATTGAAGATGTATCCTAAGAAGGTGCGAGCTATAGTGGATTGTTCTCCACCTAAAAGTGTCACATAGGCTTGTAGCTTCCATGGATTTGTGAGCTTGTAAGAGAATCTCATCGGAGGATTCAATGAGATTTATGGAATTATCACTAAGGTGATGCAACAGGATAAAAGAGAGTTTCTATGGACTACGGATCTAGAGTATGCATTCTAAAAGTTGAAGGATAAGTGCACAAAGTAGGTAGTATTGGATTTTCCTAATTTCAACAAGGTATTTTTGGTTGATTGTGATGTTAGTGGGGTAGCACTTAGAGTGGTAAGGAATCAAGAATAAAGAGCCATCACATACTTTAGTGAGAAGTTGAATGATCAAAGCAGAAATTATTTAGTTTATGACCAAAAGTTTCATGTCCTTATGCTTGCTCTAAAGAAGTAAAAACACTAATTTTTACTAATGAGTTCATGTTGTATACGGACCACCAAGAATAACAATTCATTTACAGCCAGGGAAGCTGAATTAGAGATATATGAAATGGGTCTATTTCTACAAAGCTATTCATTTTCTTGAAGAAAAAAAAGTGGTAAGTCCAATAGAGTTGTAGATTTTTTGAGAAAAATATGCATCTTGTTGATTGAGATGTTGGTGGGTGTAGTAGGGTTTGAGATAATGAAGGAGCTTTACGAAGAGGATGAGGATTTTTAGAATTATAGAGAGCATGTGTAGAACCAATGAGCATCAACAATACACCATGGTTAGATGAATTCGCATAATAAGGGTTGTATTTAAAGGCACAAAATTGTGTGTACTAAAAGGATCAATGAGAGATAATTTGATCTAGGAGAAGCACTTTGTTGAGGAATGTCAAAGAAATTTGGGATAGAAAAGACCTTGGAATAATTAGGAGAGATATATTATTAGTTGCAGATGGCTAGAAATGTCTACAAATATGTGCAAAGATGCGAGTATTCTAGTTGGAAAAAGGAAAGAGTCGAATGCAGGTTTATATAAACCATTGCTAGTACTTGGGAGACTATGGGAGCATATGAATTTGGATTTTTCTTTGGGATTACCTAGAATACAAAGGGATTTCCTAGGATTATATCTTCATTGTTGTGGATATATTCTCAAAGATGGCTTATTTTATTTCTTATAAAAATACCAATGATGGTACACATGTTGCAATTTTTTCACGGAAGTTGTGAGACTACATGTTTTTATGCACCATTGCATTTGATAGAGTTACTAAGTTTGTGGGCCACTTATGGAACATGTTAAGGAATATACTCAACATGAGATAATAGTTTATTTCTACATATCACATGTTCATGGATGACAAAACATAAGTTATCAATTGGAGCCTTGGTAATTTTGTATGATGTTTAGTAGGAGAGAAGGTAGGAACATGGGATGAAATTATTACTTAGGAAAAATTTGCATACAATAAATTTTTCAACAAGAGTAATGGGAAGCCACCTTTCCAAATTATATCTAGAAGAATTTCAAGATGAATTACAAAGTTGAGAGAGTTATTGCAAGAAGAGGGTAAAAGTACGGAAGAGAGGACATAAAAAAATAGATGTAGGAAGTGCACAAACAATTGTGTAATCAGTTAGAGAATAACAATGCAAAATGCAAGAAATGCATAGATTTGTAGGGAAGAAACATGAAGTTTAAGGTAGATGACTTAGTTATTGCACACTTGAGGAAATAAATGTCCCCATGAGTAACTTATGATAAAATCAAGTAGAAGAAGATTTTCTTGTGTAGAGTCTTGAAGAAATTCATGAAGAATGCATATGAGTTGGAGCTTCCATAAGGGATAGACTTCTTATTTTCAACAAATCGTATCTATACCATATTAGGAAGGGTTAATGAGTGGATATTTAAAATTAGATTGGAGGCACTAACTACCAGACCAATAATGCATATAATTTAAATACATGTAGGAATTTAAATGAAGACATCATGCAAGAAGAACACAAAGAATAAATTTTGAAAAACAACATGGTCTTATAGAAGTAGAAATCACAAGACCTGGTCATTCCATTTCAACCCTTTGGAATACCATTTGAGAAGGGGCTCAAGTTTCTTCCTACCTAGTTGTGTATGATGCAAGAACATATGTGTTTATGTGTAATCTTATGATAACCAAAAACAATTAGTCATAGTAATAAAGTTTTACACAATACCAATGTGCATTACCATCCCACCCTTAAGAAAGCCATGCAAAGATACTTTCCTTTTCCATTTTGTGGAAGGTGCATTAAACTACAAACACCATGCAAGCTTATCCTACAACATGATACATTATGAAATCCATGAAAGCTTACAAAATCCATAAAACACTTTGGAATCTATCAAAGCTTACAATTTCCATAGAACATTATAGAAGCTACTGAAGCTTACAAAGGTCATGGAAGCTTACCAAGGCCACACAACACTATGAAAATTTGTAGAAGCTTGCAAAATCCACATAACACTTGCACAAATCACAAATACTCTTCACTCATAATGATTTCTTGAAATACATGTATTAACATGGAAGATATGTCATATTTGTCATAAACACTCCAACTTATTGTTAGACCACATCTCAAACAATGTCAATAATATTTTCTTGTTAAAAATATTTTCTTGTTTGAGTGGATTTTATGAAATGATGGATTTCATTGCATTTCCTTCATCTTTTTCCATTTGGAAAGTTTGATTTGTATATTAATCATAGGGTTTTACTATCATGATAGGTATGTTCTTTGTGGAGAGCTATAGGATTCTAAATATAAGTATTTGTAGTCTAAGCCCAAAGATAGAAAAATCTATGATAATGAGATGTAAGATCTTATAATCCAAACCATTAGCTAACATATACTAGGTGTGTAGAGGTGACTAGCAATAACAACCTTTACTAGCCATCTAATACTTTCCATTAAATGTATATGTGTATGGAGATACATACAAATTGTGATAAATAATCATGATTAATTTATATTATGTTCTATATTTTTAGATTTTATCTTCGATAATTTTTTAAGTTCCTATAATTTTATTTTAAGAAAAAGGAAAAAAACTCCAATGACATTAGGGAGGTACAAACTTCCCCAACATCCCTAAAAATGAGGACATCCTTGAGACATTCCTTGATATTCATGGATCTCCTTGGGATGTCTCCTTTGATTCTCTCATAAAAAAATGTGGGAGGATATTTCCATCCATGTCATCTCAAAGACATCCCAAACATCCTCGACATGCTTATTTGGGGGTGAGGGATGTGTTCCCACCTAACACTGATAATTCCCAAGATCAACAAACTCCCAAACTAACTAGGAAACCATCCATGTTGATTTTTACATACACTTGAATCCTTCCTATCTTCAAAGTGTGGGGATTCTTTAATATAGGTATTCTCCATCAACAAAATTTTCACCCATTTGGTTTGTCTTTGAGATTTCCTTTGCAAAAAAACATTATTCCCTTTTCAATGACTAACATGTGCAAAATATATTGCCCCAATTGTAGTGTTTTTCTAGTGATATAATATTCTCATGGCCCTAATTGTAGTGTTTTTCTAGTGTATACTATGATGTCTATATTTTAGTTGCAAACTTATGCCTTGATTGCAAAAATATGATCTAGAAAGCAGCAATAATGAATGATTCAACTATAATGGTGGTGACTATGTTTTGGATTAATTTTTGCATGAAGCCTTCCCTAAATCATGATTATTATTGTATGATTTTTCCCTAAATCATGTTTGTATTTATGTATAGTTTTCCCTAAATTGTAATTGTATTTTGTATGGTTTTTTGCCTTCTACATGCTATAAATGGTTGTATTATTTTTAATCTCAAAATGGGATCTTTTTAATCTTGAAATAACTAAATACTCTTGATTTTTTCCAACACATGACTATCACAACTTACCTAGCATTAATGGTGACTTGCAATGTTTTTTTCGCAATTCACAATCTTAAAATGACATTTTTTGCAAGTTACATTTTTTTGTTCATAATTTGCAATCTTTATTTGAATTATGATTCTTACTTGAGCAACAATGGATTTGATACAAACATTAGAAGATGTGAACATAGAAGAAATGAAGAGAAATGGGAATGCACACATCATAGATTGTGTGTCTGTCATTTATTATAGAAGAGATAGTTATAAAATTGTTGAGGTGGTTTACAACATTAGCTAATACATAGGGTTTATTTGTAACATAATTATAAAAGGTAAGCCTTATATTCTAATATTCTTATGGGCCAATTGAGAAGGGAGCAAAGGATTTCATAGAGTCCCTTGGGATATTTTTATAGAACTAAGGAAGCTATGCCACAAGAATTTGATCCCTCCCCAACGCTAGGATCATGATTCAACACATGGAAGAGGGTTCCCAAATAGATAGTGTAGGCATCGAATTGAAAAATAAATCATATGATTTTAACTTCCTGTAGAAACCACACTTTCATACTTTGAAAATATTGATAGCTATCACTAACCATACCATCATGGGTTAGTTCATTAGGGATTTTAACATTCCACAGAGTAAAATATCATGGGAAAACATCAAGGTGCATGTTTGTCCCTTCATCATCGAGGAAAGAACATTTATTGGTGGATGCAAATTTTTGTTGATTGCCTTGTAAGAACTAACTCATTTGGAATGTCTATTGTATTTGCTATACATATTCTCCATGTGTAGAAGGAAATGAAGGGTTGTATGACTAGTGAAACTACCTTTCATTCAAATATCACCTTATTATCCTCTAAGTATTTTGAATTCACCCTTGAATTAGGTTTTGAATAATGGATGCTAATGCCTAATTCAGTGTGGTAGCAATAGTGATCACTACATGTGGGGTGCATGAGATGGATGATGTAATTTTTGTGAGAGGTGGTGTGACTTATTTTCCATTAGCAAACAAGATTCAAACTCTAGAACTACATGTGGATTTGTCTTTGGAAATCACCCTTCAACTGGGTTTTGACTAATGAAGGCTAACACCTAAGCCGAGGGTGGTAGCAATAGTGATCACTACAGGTGGGGTGCATGAGATGGATGATGTCATTTACGTGAGAGTATAATGGAATTACTTGAATATAAATGTAGTTATATCAGAATATATAATATATTACTAAGCCACTTCGAAGGGGAAACCTCCTAAGTCTTACAATAAGACAATAACTCACACTCTTCACACTCATGAGGGAGAATTACTCACCCATATATATATATATATATATATATATATATATATATATATATAAGTATGATCATGAGTATAAGTATAAATGTTATATAAGTCATAGTTTATCCCACACTTAGAAAAATAAATGGTATATGTTAGGGGCATAACATAGAGATCTTAAAACTTGTTTTCCATTAACAACCAAGCTTTTAAATATAGAACCACATGTAAATTTGTACACCAAATTTACTTTTTGACTTCACTATGAGAGGACAAGGGGTTTATTTTCATGCAACAATATTCCAACTATAATCATTGGAAGAAATGGTTTTGGCTTATACAAAACTTACTTTCATCACATACTACTTTGAGAATTTTCCATCAAGCAGACATTCATGATCATATTCTTTGAGGATTGGAAGTGAAAGAAAGTTTTTGGGAGATAAATGTCAAGCAAAATATGTGAAAAACATGTATCACTCGACATGGATTTATATGGTTTCCTTTAGTTATTTGGCTAAATAAAACCCAAATCAACCACAAAAACCTATTTCTATATATGGGCCACATAAGATTTGGGTTATTAATGAAAAATGATACACCCTAGGGGTTTGATTATTTTGTCGACAAATTACCATAAACTCAATCTAGCCTAGGATTTTGAGCTTTGCTTTCTCTAACACCTAAAAATCCCTAATCCTTTGGAAGAAAACAAGGGTATTGCGAATAAACCATGGACCATGGTTGAAAATGAGATTACAATAATCAATGTTGGGAAAATGAAACAAAATAAATTCATTGATCATATTTTTCATACCCTCAAGCTTGATGTTATGAGGTTTCTAATGGTTATGAACCCCTATGCTTAAGCATGCCTTTTGAGGATATTTGCCTAGTAAAATAGACAACCAAATTAAAAGATGCAAGCTAGTGATGTTTTGTTAAATTCAAATATATCAAGCACAACATCAAGAAAAGGAGTTTGTGGGCTAGAACTAGCACCTTGTGAAACACATTCAAGACAATTATTTGCTCATTTTAGGGCCATGGTTTTCTAAAACTCTTAGACAAATTTGCATCAATTGATGCATATTCTATGGAGATAGACATTAATATAAAAATATTTTAAAATTCACCACCCAAGGGGTGGATTAAAGACAAATTCAATGAAACAAATGCACAATTAAACTTTATTTTCTTTCTAGATTGTTGATCAATCAATAATGTCAAAGGCATTCCTACCATCAAAAGGTACAAAACCCTAGCATAGCTGAAACTATCTATTCAACTAATATATTTTTTTGTGCTATTTGTTAATTTGAGTTACTAACATTTAAAATATAATTATAGATAGATGGAATATCCCTATTTTTAATAATAAATCATATCATAAATCAATTTCCATAAATCCAATAATGAAATTTGAAACACCTAACAAAATGGATACCTCCTTCTCCTAATATAGCCTTATGATTAAGTTAGGGGGTTTAAAGAGGAAGATACATGTCATTTTTTTATTAAACAAACTAACGAGTGCAATATCAACAACTTAAATATTGTTAAGAACCATAGTTACCAAATATAACGGTTTCATAGATTTTTTTCTATTATGTCGGGTTTTCAAAATAAATAATATTTTTAGAAATGTAATTTACCATATGTATTTTTAATGGACTATTTTTTATAATTTACCTTGTTAAGAGTCAATATAATTTAATCCTTTATCTTCAAGTTTTCACTCTATCTTCACTTAACTCTTTCATTGTATCTTCACTTAAATACAAACACAAATACAAGCCTCACATGACTATGTTACATTCCATTGTAGGATCAGTTTACACCAATGATCCTAGACATAATTAATAACTTCTTTTCTTATTTAGATATGAGATAGATGGTAGGAGAGGCATACATTTCATTGTATGCTCCTCAAATGTCATTTTGAACTCTATTTTAAGGAAATTTCAAGAAATAATAGAATAATACTAGTTATTTTTTTATTAGTTGGTAAGTCTCAACTTAAATTTAATTCCATACTTATTGGGAAACAATGCTATCCGAAATTGGTGCATGTTGGTAAAATTGTAGTAAAATATATCTATTCTTGTAATTACTTTACACTTCAATGAATATGAAGCTCCATTTTTAGCTTTTATGTTATTAGGACTTGGAGTGTTTCCCTTTCTACTATATGTATTTATTTATTTCCCTTTAGTTATTACTATTCTTCTATGTTACATACTTCTTAAGGTTGGATTCCCATATTTTGTGAATCCATAGCTTTTACTAGGACAATGTAGTCATTTAGCAAAAATGGAACCCAACAATTATTCAATTACAACTAAATCTAGAGCAAGAGTTGGTATAGTGGAATACATAATAATTGAAGTTTTTCCATTTTTCATTTGATTTAGTACATATTATTGAAGAAATTTTGAGTGATCACTTTGTTATCTACATTATCAACAATAAATATTTGGTTTTATACATGTATTTTTCATGAGTTCTAGTCATCTTCTTACTTAAAAGTCATATGAAACATTTGGTTCCTTTTAATAAGAACTTAGCCTAATCTATTTTTATGTCTTAACTAATTATTTATTAACTTGAAAATCTTAGTGACTATATTATTGTATGGTTACATTTTCATATATATTTCTCCAAGCATGTCCACCAAACACTTCATTATAGGATTTACCTCTCACTCCCTTTGACCAATTTTTTTTAATGAAATAACCTCTATATTACCAATAACAAAATAGTAAAACTATTCACAAAAAGACAAGTGGTATGGAAGTATGCCTCAAGTTCAAATCTGATCGAATGCATAAGAAACAAAAAGGAGTTCACAGGGAAACACACCAACTACAAAAGCATATAAATGAGAACAATTAGGCCGCAATCATGAAGAGAGCCAAAGGAGGAGGATCTCTATCATTGGGCTTTCCCCTCCCACTTTGCTTGGAAGGTACTTCCCATCGGGAATGGGATCCTAACCAAGTGGAGGGGACTATCGTTGCTCTCCTTCTATTCTTCATTTGTATTTTCCTACCCCTGTGGTGATGAAATGGCCAATGTTAGCCGAGGGAACTTACTAGTATCCGGAGGGCAGGAGTGAGATGTAGTGGTGAGCTAGTGGCAAGCCCCACTACCCTCACTAATCCAAAGGAGGAGAGTGTAGTGAGGAGGTGAGCGTTAAGAAAAACTATGCCCCTTAGAGAGGGGTCTCGAATAGAAGGGATGGAAGAACTCAAGAAAACTGTGAGGGGAATTGTCCTAGTGATCCAAAAGTGTTTGATGGTGGTTTACTTATAGCACCACATTTTGTGCTTGCACTTGAATCTCTAAAAAACATTAGACATAATCATCACTTTTTTAAAATCCCAAAGATTACAATCAACAATTAAATGAACAAAAAGATCCAAGTTTATCTCTTTTCAATTGAATAAAAGGATTTTCACTCTAAAAGTATGCCGAATACTTGCCTAACATGGTGTGCTTCAGAGAAAAGGTTTTAGAAAAATAGATGAAAGAAATCATGAATGCAAACCTAGATAGTTTGAGCTTTTTGAAAAAACTAGAAAAGGTGCATAAGGGTTTCAATTCATCCACATAACACATAATTGAATGATCCTTTGGCCTATGGGTAACCCATGATAAAGAATACACCATGCAAAATGAGCAAGCTTGGGCTCAAGAATCACGAGACAATATAGTAGAGAATTTTTTGTTACCAATACCAAATAGAAAGAGCATAATGACCAATGACAGTTGATTTTATCCACCATTGGAAGCTTGGGAGACAACAATTCATAACCTTTGTTGGGTGAGTAATTGAGAAAAGGTGTCGAGGATAAAATCCCAATTTTGTATGACATACATATAATTGGGATTAGATTCTAGAATGGCTTAATACGAGTTGTAGTTGCTATTTTCTAATGATAATTTAACCTTGTCTTTTAGCCAGAAAGAAGCCATTCAAGCTAAAAGCTAAAGATGTCCTACCAATAGACACTCAAATTTGGCAATCTACTCTTTTACACTACTAGTTTAGGAAATACACTCTTATTAAGAAAACACACAAGTTCTATCCCCACTTAGTACATCCCTGTAGAAATTACTCTGATCTAATACAAAGAATCCATGAAATAGCTACACAGACAATAATTAAAATTAACAACTCTATATTATATTTTTATTAATTCACTATTTCAATACACTCCATTATATAGGAGATGTATAATAAAAATCCTCACAACAACCTTTGTCTTCATATACAACTATACACCCATATGGTTTCAACCTCTCACCAATATAATAATAAAACAACACTAATTATTTTATTATTCTAACTTACTAACTTACCACATACTAACCACATTTTACATTTACTATTTACATTTACATAGTAAATGTACTTTCACTAATTTACCATAATAATAATTACACATGTAATTATTATTCACCCATACAAATGGAGCACTAAGATATATTTCCTAACATTCCCCCCCTTAGTGCGAACATGGGGAAAACTTGCCTTTGTACTTGCACTTACTTTCATGATCTGATGATTTTACAGGATGATCATAAACCTAATAGATGGTTTTTCACAGGGTTGACCATAAACTGAAAATGATGGTTTTACAACTGGTTTACCACAAACCAAAAGGGTGATGGTTTTGCATAGGGTTTACCAACAACCAAAAATGGTGGTTTTACAAGTGGTGTACCACAAACCAAAAAAGTGATGGTTTTGCAAAGGGTTTACCAACAACCGAAAATGGTGGTTTTACAAGTGGTGTACCACAAACCAAAAATGAAGGTTTTCAAGTGGTTTACCTACAACCACATCATGATATGCCAAGTATTATTCTTAGCCCTCATCACATCTCACTACAAGGAATAACATAAGAAATTCTACTGAAATCTGCTGCTCATATATAGAAAATACCAGAAATGTAGAAAACTAGAAATGGAACATTGAGATCATGTTCCCCCCTCAATGTGAAATTTCCTTTATTCTACAAACTAGAATAGGAATACTACAACCATACACTCTGCCGGAAATACAAAGAAACAATAGAACACACTTTGTATAAAAAAATAATCACCATAATCGATACGGCCGTCTGTCATTGGTGGTGACGAGAGGTCATTTGAATGACCTCTAACCTCATGTGCCTCCTTCCTCCAAGAAATTCACTTAGTATAGAAATTATTCATAGTTATAGTCAATTTCATCTGTTATTTTTTCATCTCTAGCTTCCCATTCTACAATTTTGCTTATATCTGTAGGTGTTTTTTCTTTTCCATCTACTATCCTCCATAGGTTTTTATTCATTAACTGCATCTGAATTTTTACTCTCCATGTATGGAATTTCAGCCCATTAAATTTATATAATGGTGTATCCATTTTACTGAATCTAAATATCCAAAAAAAATTGAATGTAGATTTGAATTACCTTTGATTCTCTGATTTCTTCAAAAAAACAACAGTGATCAATGTGTTTAGTAAATTGTATGTTTCTCCCAAACTACAAACTGGGTTTTTCCAAAATTTCTACTGTAGCTTCCTATATAACAGATTGTTCCACATGCAAACTTTTGGGGAAACCTAGAACATGAAACAAAAGTTATAAGATCTTCTTCGAGACAGATTTAACTCGCTCCTGTAAAAATGTAGAAATTACTCTGATCTAATACAAAGAATCCATGAAATAGCTACATAGACAATAATTGAAATTAACAACTCTATATTATATTTTTATTAATTCACTATTTCAATACACTCCATTATATAGGAGATGTATAATAACAATCCTCACAACAACCTTTGTCTTCATATACAACTATACACCCATATGGTTTCAACCTCTCACCAATATAATAATAAAACAACACTAATTGTTTTATTATTCTAACTTACTAACTTACCACATACTAACCACATTTTACATTTACTATTTACATTTACATAGTAAATGTACTTTCACTAATTTACCATAATAATAATTACACATGTAATTATTATTCACCCATACAAATGGAGCACTAAGATATATTTCCTAACACATCCCAAGGTGTTTTGTTTAACTTGTTTATTCATACACACTTATGTGTCATCAAATTCTAATAATTAAATGGATAAAAGGCATATACAAACTAAAGTTAATAGGATGCAACCCTCTCATACTAAGACAAACACACCCATTCTATCCCTACTCAGTACATCCCAAGGTCTTTTTTTAACTTGTTTATTCATACAACTTATGTGTCATCAAGTTGTAATAATTAAATGGATAAAATCCATATACAAACCAAATTTAACAAGATGTAACCCTTATTTATCATGTTTCTCATTCATGTACAAAACCATACAGTTTTCTCGGCTTGTGATATTTGGTCTTGATGACTTGTATAGTTTTAAGTGACATATCCTTTATATTTTATTTTAGTTTAATATTCTTCATAGCATCATTTACTCCCCTTCGATCATCCTTTCTATGATAATTCATCTTTAAAATCATATATAAGCAAGTTAACACTACATTGATATAATTTCTTGCAATACTCACAAAAGGCACCCAAATCTCCCTAAATCTCGCCAAATCTCATGTATAATCATTAGGGAAACAATCACTATAGGTATGAAGCATCTTAGTAGGTCAAAAAATCATCTCTCCTCATTTGAAAGCACAAAAACATCCCCATCCCGAACATTAGCAAGAGCTAAAATCAATTCAAGCATTGTTAAGGAGTCTTCAATTGCCAAATCTAGTTGCATTCATTTAGATATCATATACTAGGTAGATAAAAATGTGTGGTTTGAGGCCTCGTTAGAGTAGTGTTGATGTTCGTGGCATGGATTACACTTACAATCAAACTAATGTTTGTTTCAGTAGGGTCTCCCATCTATGGCTAGGGTCCGAGAGCTCATTTAGAATGTTTAGAGGGATTCATAACATGAGTGACAATTAGGGTTTTTTTGTAAGAGATTTTCGAGGAAGACAACAAACTTACAAAGCTACAAAGCCTAATTCCAAGACGGTGACCATACAAATGGGTCAAGACCATATAGAAACTCACGACTAAATTGTATTATTCCACACCGATGCAATTTCGGGTTCTAGATTCGAGACAAAACATCTTTAGGTCCCGTATAGCTCATTTCTCCATTTGACACACCCACGTTAGTTGCAATAATTAATGTGTTATTTTGATATTAAATAATTAATGTTGGAAGTTAATTAATTAGAATAACCTCATGTATCTCCCTCTACATCCTTTAGTGTATTTAACTCACTAAATCTAGATTCCAAATCTAATAAGGGTGTAAACACATACACCTTGTGAATCACTCATCTAAAAATCTTAAGGGCTTATACCCAAGGAACCTCTATCAAATACACATTGTGGAAGGTAATGACCGGTGACCACCACATCGAATGAGAATTGATGAAGAGTCCATTTCGAACTCATTTCCATTTCATTCAAATCAGGGTTTTATTTTCTCCTAAGATTTCAAAATAATTTGGATAACAAAGTATCCCACCATTTTCACTAGATATTTTATGAAAAGTAAGTTTGGGAAATCCAAACCCTTTTAGGTCTTATGACCTTGAGGAAAACCCTTGGAAATTTAGTTCCACAAAATAATTTTCCATTTCTATGAAACATTAATGACATGAACTATCCATGTGGCACAAAGGTGAGTTCCGAAAGCCAACATCTAATAAGTTAAGACCCTTGATTATTTGGGAAGGCAACAATATTCCCAAGAAACCTAATAAAAACCCTTATTATGATTTGAGCTAGCCCATAAAAAATATCTAAGCAATTTATCAAGTTTTTTGTAACAAGCTTGAGAAGGCTCCTAATAGGAAGAATAATACACATGTTTGGTCGTAAGAAATTTTAGAAAAATCTAAAATTTGATTGTTAATAAGAGAGGCTTCTTGATCTAGTCTAACAAACTCTTCAACTAGATCTCGAAACATTCTACCGAACCCAAAGGGGTTGGTTGGAAGGAAAAGGGAACTCCTAATAATCGGAATATGGAAGAGAGCTGACCATGAAGGGTGGAAAAAAAATTGTATGTAGCACTATGTGTTCCAAAACTAAATGCTTGAACTTAAGGTGAAGTAATAAACATCAATGAATTATGAGGCCTATTGAACATTACCCTCCTCTTCAAATCAGGTGATAAAATAATCAAAGGTCCATTGTAGGCGAGAAGGGGTTAACATGGTATTGAGATTCCTTTCACCAAACCATGTTGAGTGACAGGTGAGAAGATAGGAAAATCATTCAGCGCTAAAACATACGAGAGAAGTACCTAGAGGGAAATATTGAGGAAAAGAGTGAAGGATCCAAAAGGTTTGGAGTGAATGCCATTGACATAAATATAGGTAGAGGCATCGAGAGAAAAACATGGACAAATATTTGATAAAGGTAGGCCCAAAACCAAACATTTCAAGAGGCAAAATGAAGTTCCATTCAATCCTAACACATGATTTATTAATATAAATTTTAAGAAAAAGGGATTTATGATGTGACCACCAAACCCATTCCATAATTTTGAGACTATAATAATATTATCCAAAATGTATCTGCTTTGCATAAACCCTGTTTTCTCTATACTAACAATTATGGGTAACAAGTTGTGGATGCACAAAGCTACGGATTTGAAAATAGTTTTGTATGAGACATTGAGTAGAGTAATAGGATTCCAATTACAAATAAGCTTTGGATCCCCATCTTGGGAATGAATTTGATGTGGCCCTAGTTAATGAAATGACCAAGTGAATTGGAATGAAAAGCTTCCATATAGACTTGGAAAAGATCATTACTAACCACATCCTAAAGGGTTTTATAGAATTCACAAGAGGATTTCATCATGCCCTAGGGATTTGTCATTATCCATTTGAGAAATTGACTAAAACTGATCCAAAAAGTTAACATATCATTTGTGCTTAAGAGAGCTTACAAGGGACGACATCAATGCATTATTCAAGTTCTACTTGTCTCTCAATAGAATGCTCCCATGCTTTGAAACTTGTGATAATTGTAGATAAATTTTTTCACAATATCCTAAACTTCAGATAGATGAAGTGAGCCTTCTAGGATGGGTTTTAT
The DNA here is from genome assembly GCA_018340775.1 of Taxus wallichiana var. yunnanensis. Taxonomy (NCBI): domain Eukaryota; kingdom Viridiplantae; phylum Streptophyta; class Pinopsida; order Cupressales; family Taxaceae; genus Taxus; species Taxus wallichiana. The sequence goes on along the minus strand of CM031242.1, from coordinate 561,107,128 downwards.
TTTTGGTGTGCATGTTTGGAATTGAGAGAGTGAACGAATTATTTGGAAACATGATCACCCACTTTGAGCCAATGTAATCTAGCTTTGGTTTGAACACCTATGACATTATAGGCATTAGAAATTTGAATGCGCTACCTAAGATTCACCACCGTATCTACAAAGGTTCATCAAAGGGAGTTTCTTTCGGAGTGGCTCAGCTTAGATTTGGTGGGGGAGAAATTTTATGCCAAATTTGGGCCATTTGTCACTTGAAGGTGCATAAAAAACACATCAACTATTGAATGACATCTTTCCACCATATAATCCACCTTGTCCATCTAGTTAGGCATGCCACTAGGTCCGAAACCCACCTAATGTGGTGAAGGATAGGCCTCTAATGTAAGAGGGCACTATTGAGATAAAATTGTGTGGTATGGATGTGTAAATAGGGATGGAATCCTGTAAATTGTATTAATCTGAATCTCTTATAGGAATTGAACAACCATGTGTAGACAAAGAAATAGGTTGCACAAGTAAAACTAAACTCACAACTGCTTCCAATATTACATCGGGAAGCACATAATTGTTATAACAATTATAACAATTATACATGTGAAAATAAAAGACAAATATGGTTGATAAAACCATATAACAAAATACAACAATAATATGGTTTATAATATAACCATATAACAACATTATTTAATTAATAAAATTAATTAAATAATCAATTTATATTATGCATAATTAATTAACCTAACATTCCCCCCCTTAATTGTGCATTGTCTCAAGAGATGAGGAGAGGAACTCTCTAAACAACTCGAACTTGTCACGTGCAAGTGACTTTGTGAAGATATCTACCCGTTGTTCAACTGTTGGACAAAATTGAAGTTGGATGTTGTGCTTCAACACATGTTCACATATGAAATGAACCTGTACTTCAATGTGCTTTGTTCTCTCATGAAATGGATTGTGAACAAGTTTGAGAACACCTTCATTGTCAACATACATGGTGGTTGGTTTGTCTGTGGTATTCCAAGTCCTTCTAGTATGTGATGTAGCCAAATCGCTTCATAGACAACTTCTCCTACTAGAATGATACTTGGCTTCTATGGAAGAGTGAGAAATGAAGTGTTGTTTCTTGCTTCCCCATGATATTGGTCCAGATCCCATAAAAAATACAAATCTAGAAGTGGATTTTCTATCATCAATATTACTGCATGATCTGAATCCGAATATCTAGTCAAGAAGAAGTTTCATTCTTCTTGTATTCTAGACCAAGATCCACTGATCCTTTGAGATATCTCAAAATGCACCTTGTTACTTTCAATGAAAAACTTTGGGTTCTTGCATGAACCTGGATAGATAGCTCACTACAAAGATGATATCTGGTCTAGTGTAGGTTAGGTAAATGAGACTCCCAATCAATTGCCGATAGAGAGTGGCACTTACCTCAGGAGATGGATCTGAATGAGATAACTACAATCTGTTCTCCATGGGTGTAGAAATTGGTGTAAAATCCATCATCCTGAATTTCTTGAGTGTTGTCTTGGTATATTTCATCTGAGAAACAAAAATGTGATTCTCTTTCTGCCATACTTCCAATCCAAGACAATAATGCATCAGCCCGAGATCGGTCATGTGAACAATCGATTAAGATCTTTCTTCATTGCATCGATCATCCTCATTGAACTATCAGTGATGACTAGATCGTCGACATAGACAACAACAATCACAATCTCCCCCTTATTTTTGAGGTAAAGATTGGGATCGTATGGATTTCTAACAAATCCATGTTGTACGAGATGCTCATCAATCTTGATGTACCATGCCGGGGTGCTGTTTGAGGCCATATAGAGATTTCTGAGTCTGCATACCTTTGCTTCTTGACCAGGTACTACATATCCCTCAGGTTGAGTCATGTAGACTTCTTCTTGTAAATCTCCATTTAGGAAGGCACTTTTTATGTCCATCTGGTGGAATTTCCAGCCAAACTGTGTAGCTAGAGCAAAGATCATTCTGATTGTTTTGATCTTAGTTGTGGGAGAAAATGTCTCCTCATAGTCATATGCCTTCTTTTTGTGCATACCCCTTTGCTACTAGTCTTTCTTTATACTTGTCCATTGTCCCATCTATTTTGTACTTTGTTTTAAATATCCATCTTGCATCCAATGGGTTTCTTCCTGGTGGAAGATCGATAAGTTGCCAAGTGTTATTTTTCATCATTGATTGATATTTAGAATCCATGGCATCTTTCCAAGCTTTTGATTGTAGGGCTTCTGGACTATAGAGGGCTCATCAGATTCAATAACTCTACTCATCAAAGAAAAGTTAACTTCTTCTCTTGCTTTACTGTGAGTCTGTGGTCCAAGGGTGGATGTATCTGGTGGAGCATCCATTCTTGCATCTTGTAATGTGCTAGTACACCACTTGGGCATACGTTGAACTATTCTCATGGGTTCGTGGTTCTATCTGATCAACACCATCATCCCCATCATCACTTTCATCTTTGAGGGAACATCAGCTTCAATTTTTACAACTGGAGAAAAATCTACATCTGGTGAGTCTGGAGGAGGAGTCTCTGCTTCCTTCTTCTAAAAAAACTCAACATCTCTCTTTGGTGTAGAATTTTTTGGTCTTAGGATCCATCAATGTACCCAAGAGTCTCTTCATTGTACCTAATGAAGATGAGTTTATGTGACTTCATGTCAATTTCTTTCTATTCTACTTGGGTATGTGCATGCTTTCTTTGCACCTGAATACTCTAAGGTGTGCAATAGATGGTTTCCACTTTGACCATGCTTCTTGTGGTGTTACTCCATCAAGAGAAACTGTGGGCACTCTGTTCAAAAAATACACTTATTTTTTTTGCTTCTTCTCAGAATGTCTTTGCAAGTCTAGAGTCATCGATCATGCATCACACCATTTCCATGATAGTATGATTTCTTCTCTCAACAACACCATTTTTGCTTGTGGTGTGTGTGGAGGAGGCATTTTTGATGAATCCCATGAGTTTGTAGGTAGTCTTTGAACTCATTATTGGTGAATTCCCCCCTCGATCTGAGTGGAGAGTTCTAATGTGATGACCAGTTTCATTCTCAACTACTACTTTGAACTTCTTGAAAGTTTCAAAAGCTTCACTTTTCTTGCGAAGACAAAAAATCCACATTTTCCTTGAATAGTCATCAACACAAAGCATGAAGTATTGAAACCCAGAATGACTTGGTTGCATCGGACCACAAAGATTGGTATGAACTAGGTCAAGTTTGACCATGAGCTTGATATGTACTCTTCTGGAATGAAGCTCTGTGTTGTTTTTTCTGCTAGGTAGTGAGGACACTTGTCTGTATCCTTCTGAAGAGATGGTAGCCCATGTACCATATTGCATTGGTGAAGTGTCTCGAGATACTTGAAACTTACATGACCAAGTCTCGATGCCACAACTATGTTGAGGTAGAGTTCTTAGCCACAAGTTCCTGATCATCTCTGTGGAAAAAATCAAGTTGGAACATGTGTCCCACATTAGAGGCTTTTGCAACTATTTTGAGCCTCGTGATTTATCTCGAATCAAACACGTTTTCTTGCGAATGACTATCAAAGTCAATTTTTAGATTGTGATCAAGGAGTTGACTAACTGAAAGTAGATTCTTTGTCAACCAGGGACATATAAGACATCTGAAAGTCTACAGTTGCGTGAACCAAGGGGTAGAGAAATGTTCCCAATCCCCTGAACTATATATGAAGAATCATCTCCCAACAAAACATGATTTTTGATGGCGTGTCCCTCATTGAAATAAACTAGTCTTTGTGGCTGGTCATGTGTCGAGTGGCCCCCGAATCAACATACCAAACATCACTAGATGACGTGGATGGTTCACTTGATCAAGTAGTGAACAAGTAGTCTTCATTGTCTGATTGTTCTTGTTGCTCAACAATATTTCCTTGTTGATGGGGTCTTCTTTTCCAGTTCCCCTTTTTCTACCCTTGATTGTAGTTAGAATGTCCCTTGTGAGATTGTTGTGGAGGTCAGAGTTTCTTGATGAACCTTTCTTGTAAGTATTATACCAACAATCTTTGAGGTCATGTCCTCTTTTACAGATAGGACATTGCTTCTTTTATTGTTTGTCCCCTTGATATTGATTTTGATTTTGGGACTTTTGATAGGAATTAGGTTTTCCTTTACCTTTTCCTTTCCATTTTTGATGTGAAGAAAGTTCTGTTCTTCTTCATCATCCTTATTGTGCATTGCTTCCTCTTGTTGCAGTAAGTTTACCAATTTGTCAAAACTAACTGTCGTATCGAACACAAGTTTAGTGTTGTTACAAAAATATGGTATGAAGAAGGGAGTGCTCTTAGAACAATGGGAATGAGATCATCATCTTTGACCACTTCTCCTAGGGCTAGAAGTGAAGCCCTCAATTTTGTAACTCTTCTTAAGAAAGCTTCTATTTTTTCATTTTGCTTGAACTTCAATGTGTGTAACTGACTCTGCAAATTCAAGTATAACATTCTTGTTCTTGGCCTCGTATACTTGTGCTCAACTTATCCCATGCTTCTTTGGCTATTTTGGCATCTCGAATGTGGGGTTGCACATCATTGGACACTCCAAACAAGATGATGAGTTTGGCCTTCTGATCTACTTTATCAAACTATCAACTGTTGTTGTGTTGTATCAGTAGTTGATTTGGTCAGAGTACCATTCACAGTAGGCCAGATCTCTTCAAACTCAAGTTGTGTCTTAATTTTTGTCTTCCATGCAACATAGTTGTTTCCTCTGAGTAATTGTGAATTCGGAAGAAAAAATTTGGGGGCATTGGTGCCCATTTTGTAGAGATCATTGACAGGGTTTGGCTCTTATCACTCTAGGTATAAGGTCTCCCAATCTATATATACCATCAGTCGATATACCAAACCTTTCTATATATGTGCCCTTCCGATATACCAGTGAGTACGTGGAAGAAGCTCACCCTTTCTATATACCCGGTGGTACTGTGAAAGAGGCGTTAACGTATGTGAAAGAATTCAATACGTGGTACCAAGACAGTATTGAAAGGGGTCTGTGTGATTATTGACACGGCTCAAAGAAATATCCTCATACGCACACGTAACTTCACTATATACTTGGATAATTTCTCATTCGGATTTATGTCATGCAATCATTCACAGACGGATGGGATGGCTCATAGTGTGTGCATTGTGACCTTATTACTCCTCGTCGATTTATAGGGATGATGCCCAGATGATGTTTTTGTAGCTATATTAGGTGTTAAGTGTAGTAGTAGTCATGATGGATTTACCCGTAAGCACTTCCCAGAGGCACCGTATATACCGAACGTTGCGAATGAGATCTAGGATCTCGTGAGTGTTACATAGAACCAATTTTTGCTATTTTTTATTACAATTCTGCCAGTTTTTGATCAGTTACAAAGTTTGCAGTTGACTTATGGCAACCTAGCAAATTAGTACAATATATTGCAGCATGCAATTACATTCAAAAATATGGAAAAATTGAATGGCAGGAAAAAAAATTTTTGTTTTATGGGCCTGGTGGCCTCGGAGCCCAAAATGACCCACTACGCCAAAAATTGCAAAAATATAGCTGAAAATGCAATTTTTGGATAGGCCTCCTTTAGCAAAAAAATGTCCAAAATGAAAAAACAAGCTGAATGGGAAAAATTTTTTTACCCTAAATTAGGGATTTCTCCACTAAATTTAGTTAGTTATAACTAAATTTGAATTTTTTTACTAAATTTCCAAGTGGCGGTTTCATAAAATATTCACCAAATTCAAAAAAACAAGTTGGGGTGGGATTGAACCCACACCTCCCACTTCTAAGTCATTTTCTCTATCCACCTTGGCGCATGTGCGCTTATGAGATAAAATGAACAAACTTGTATATAAATAAAGCCAAATTTGACTCACCTTTGCAAAAAGTGACTTGGTTGAAGCTCCACATGGCTTGGTAGGTGGATTAGGTTTTTTTTCTTCATGCATGGAGGATCTAAATCTATTTTAACACCTTTTCCTTCCTTAGCCGCCACCTTTTCCAATTTCATTCACGCCTTTTGATTATTTTACATTCTCTGCTTTTTTTTCTTTTTGTTTTTGTGATCCTCCTTTTTTCCTTTGCATTTTCATGTTTTTATATTTTTTGCAAATTTCAATCCACATGCCAATGGTGAACTATGCCTTTATTTTTTGATTTTGACTAGATTAGCCACCTCTTGTGCATTGTTTGCAAACGTTTTTATTTTTTTTTGAGAGGATTTTGATTTTGATTGATGCTTGCTTGAGGTTGTTCGTTGTGTATTTTTTTTTTTGTAGGGACACATTTAGGGGTGACCACTCAAAACGTGAGGTCACTATTTGTTTATAGGTGTAAGTCACAAGATGGTGGGCTCGCCCTTTGTAATTTCAGGTGCATCTTTTGATAGCTATTCCAAATAGCTCATCCCAGTGTGATAACACAGACATGCAATGGCTTGGCCGTATGAAGCTATGAGCTCGGGTTGTCTATACTTGAAGATTTGGCTGATGAACAAAGATAGAGAGACTCGGTTTTAGGGGTCTCCTTTGGTGCCAAAACATCAATGTCCCACCTTGATGGTGCATGAGGTCAGCCAAGAGGGCTCGACCCTTCAACTTGGTTCTTCAACATCAAACTCCCCAATGCAGGATGGCTCGAATAGCCCGAATAGTGCAACCTCCAAATTTAGCAGAGAAACCTCCAAAAAATTGATAATACAGATAATATTATCTGTAACTAAGTAATTTAGTGACAAAACCCTTGATGGGAAAACATATATATATATTATATATTATTAATTGTCTATACCTCAGAAAAAATTTTTTCCTAGTCTTTGGGTGCACTAAGTGCAAAAAAAAATTGTGTTCGTTTTTGGAACAAAGGGGGTTGTGGGGATGCAGGGATGTGGGAAGTTGCTGGAGGCAACACATGCTCTCTTAAAGAAAATTCTTAAAATTCTTCTCCAAGACCTCTCTCTCTTCTCTGCCTGACTTCTCTCTTACCAACCCATGTAGTTTGTATTAATATGCTTCAATGGAGTTCAATTCTTATAGGAATTGAACAACCATTCTCGCTCTAAGTACTCAAATGTAAATTACATCCAGAAGCACATAATAACAATTATACAGTGAAGACAAATATGGTTGATAATATAACCAAATATTATTAATATCAATCAACATTATTTAAAAATATAATGGAGTGTTGTTGAAATTCTTATAGGAATTGAACAACCATGTCAACAAATGAATAAAGAAATAGGTTGCATAGGTAAAACTAAACTCACAATGATTAGCTTCAATATTACATCCGGGAAGCACATAATTGTTATAACAATTATAAATAGCCAATTATACATGTGAAAATAAAAGACAAATATGGTTGATAAAACCATATAACAAAATACAACAATAATATGGTTTATAATATACACATGTTCAAGTTTTAATAATTGTTCTCTATTCCAAATGACGTAGTTTTAGAACACACAAGGATTTTAAAACCAATGTTCTCTATTTGCATATTCATAATATGGAACACACATTCCATGCCATTCAATCATATAACAGATAACCATATGCTGTTGTAATGACTCGAAGAACTACCGATCTCCCATTTCATGGCTCAGAGTTTCATCGATCTCTCATTTCATGACTCAGCTACTTACCGATCCTTCATGTTAATCCATGCATCGTATACTACATATACTTGGTTCCCTGTACCTTCTCGGTTATTGAAGTGTTCCATTTAAGAGGCCTATCTGAATATCTATTACCGATATTCATCTGAAATCCTACTTCTTAAACTAGGTGATTTAGGACAATGCAACCAACAACTTGCGATACTTTGGCCAAAGATTTTCACATGCTTAGCATGATCATATTCCTAGACGTCATACTCGTCAATGGAATACGTCCTTCACCCCACTTCATCTGTTATCTAGAATGGTCTTTTCTGACTTCTGTCAGTCCTCTTGTCCAAGGTTGAACTTTAACCCAAGATAGCAATATGAAAGAGTATAGAGAGGCACTCGAGGTGACTAAGGGTATGTAGACATACCTCATCGACCCTAGTCGATTGTGTGTGTCTAGTTACCTTTAGTCTACGTGAGTCACTCCGTATACAAAGTCACATTCCTAGCTTGGTCCAAAGTAAAATTGAGGCCAAGTCCAAGCTTATGTAGACCTCGATGATTTGATTCGGAAGGGTGTTGTAACATGTCAGCTACAACATTGTGTCGTCATGAAGGCCTAGCCTTCATGAAGACACCTTATTATAGCTGGCATGTGCCAACATCCTATGGAATCCTCCCATCAAGGGTTTCACATCCAGCTAAAAGTTTGATTAGATTCTTATCTTAAATATTTAAGAATAAGTTTCAGCAACCTTGTTGATCCTCTAACCTCATAGTTCATTATAGTTGCATAACTAGAAATGACTTGAATTGTCTCATAATTTAATATACTTTCACTTCTCCATACCGAAGGATTGTATATTCCTTTCTTGGTTCATTAATTAAAGCTTTGGACTTACAGTCCACTACAACTTAACGAAGTAAGATTAATTTACTAAGCTTAATCAAGTTTATCCACAACTGATTTTAAATTCAAGTTTCCATTTTATTAGAAGTCATTTGAATGAGGTCTATTCCTCATATAGATGTTTTCATTTATTTACAATTACCTTACATCAGTCTAAGGTTTGATAAGAGGTGGTATGATTCCTCCTTCCGAATATCCTTTGGGTAAGACATCCCAAGGAGTTTTATCGAAATCGAATACAGAATTTCATTTGTCCTTTCCTTTACATTCATTAGTTAGAATCTAATTCCGTCTTTCATTTATAAAGAGTTCATATGCATCTTACTCTTTTACTAATGTCAATTTAAAATCCATATTGACCTAAGTACTAAGCATTTTCACATCCCAACTTAGAAGTTGCATTCAAGTGAAGAATAGACGTTATGTCCTTTTAAATCTAACAACCATCATTTGAATGAATACAATTTCAATGAGTAAGAATATATTCTCAATCATATTTCAATAGTTCAACAATGGTACAACAATTAAAATAACACACCATTCCCTTCTTTCATTCTTCTAGATAAAATTTATACATTTCGCTAATCCGAACAACAGAACTTCATTCATGCCAATCAGCATTGATAACTCAAAAAGAAGAAGAATACAACTTTTCCTTTTTCCATTTCCTTCGGGAAGAATGATAAAATCTCAAAAAGATCCATCCTTTAGATAATCAGAGGAAACATCATAAAACAACATGTCTTCATTATTACTCATGGAATCCATCTGCAAAAGTTACTAGCATGGGTCAGTTCATTGAACTGAGCATGTTAAGCACTTATCAATAAAATGAAGTGCTCTTGACTAACTGTCTCAATAAAAGAACTCTGCTTTTATGAAACGTCCCATAATTGAGATGGACATCACGTAAAAGTTAAGTACCGATAAGGTTGAACAATTTAACAACCCAATTTCAATAATTAGCATCAAGTCAAACAATACTAATAATTAACAACGCACACCAATTTCTATAATAGCTAACATGTAATGATGTATATATCACCATTTTCATAACTGTTCCCAAAAAAAAAGAAAAGAGTTCATTCCAAATTTAGGCAAATATTAAAAGGAGTATTTTCTCTAAACAATCTCATATTAGAGCATCTGTATGAACTGATTTATATATTATTGTTGAATGCACTCATTGTCCAACCCATTTCATCATTATAAATGAATTTCATATAATGAATTGACTATAAATTTAAATAGAACTCCCTTACCTTCTGGTTACTCACTTGACTTCAACCAAATCAAATGCAGAAGTGAAAAGCAATCATACATCATAACAACAACATATTTAACTTTTCAGAATTTATCCGAGTAGCGTAGTACTCATCTACTTCAGAGAGAAAGAGAGACAGAACATAAAATGCATTTGCATTCTCCTGAGGCAAGTCATATGTGACTTCAATACCTTTTTATCAAAATTTAGATAGGATACTAAGGAAAAGAAAATACTATTTCCAATTACCTAATCCATAATCCTTTTTTTTATTTAATTACAATCGAATTGATTGATTTTGTGAAAAAGGAGCCAATAATAACCAGGATAATAGTCAAAAGAGAAATATTTAGAAGTCAAAACCGAATGAAAGGAAGAGGATTCACGTTACCTCTTTCAATTCACACCGCATATCGACCCATGACGTACAGACCTGTTATCCAAAGGATAATTCTTTCCAATCCAGACTGTTACAGTCTTAATAGTTTACTAACTACTATTCGAGGAAAGTAATCAAGAATTCATTTTGCATCTGAACCGCAAGTACTCAAAAATAACAAAACTTTCAATTGCAACTATTCCATTAGTTTTATTCATTGAAAACAAACACATCTATCCAGGTATGAAATAAGTAAGAGTGTACAACAAGACAACAAGATCACGATTTCACCGTAATAATTAAAGAAATCATTTTTCAAACACAAGAGTAAGAAATCTACTCAAATTTAGTTTTAATGAAAACAATGAAGAAGTTTAAATATATATATATATATATATATATATATATATATATATATATATATGAGTTCACAAAGAAATAAAATAAAATTTATACGCTCTACCCAAATCCATTCAATAGACAAGACTACTATGTTCCCAATTCGATAAGAATTTATTTCCAAACAGTCATGCATGGGTACCAAGAATAAATAGGTAGAACATCATATCGATCTAGAACAAACAAATGTAAAGATGCTACTATGATCTTACTATCCCTAGGAGGATTCACACCACCAACACTGTAATATGACAAGAAAAAAAGTTCACACAAAAGTCTTGTCAAGCATTCCTATAGTTTTCATAACCATTTGCGCACACAAAACTTAGAAAATAGTTTACACATCACTGTCACTTTCAACGAGTTCCAATCCACAAAAGACAACAGAAACCCGTATACCCATTACTTTGGAAATCAAAACAGCAGAGGCAATTTCCATATTCATTTTACTCATGTAAGCATCGAGAAAATACTCACATCGTATCCTCTCTAAACAACAACTCAAGCAAAAGATCACATCAACATATCATCATATTTTCACAAGAACACGCATTTATAAGAGCAGAGTTCTTTTAATGAAGACGCTTAATAAAGAGCAAAAATTTGTTTAAAGAAAAGAGCCCAACATGCCTGTATAACTTCTGGTTAGCTCGTGGAAGGTCACAGTCGAGCTCCTCCCGAGTTCTTCCCTCCAACTTACTTATTCAGTAGTTCTCTCAACTGCTTCCTTATTACACATAGGTCTAGAACCACTCGAAGGCGGTCGAACAACAATGGTCGGAACACAAATTTGTAGGCTCGAAAGGGCAACACAATGCAGAGAGAGAGAAAACCCGAAACCAAATGAAAAACAATGGTTCACAAAATTCCTCTTTCCTCTTTCCTAGGTGGGTGGTTGCCAAAACCAAGACCAATAAATGCATTGAATGCATTACTTTTTCCTCTTTCCACGCCACCGCCGACTCAGATTTGGTGAGCTTTTTCTCACAAGTTTGCTTGTAATTTGAATTTAGTAGTATGGTTTAATTAGGAGCCTCCAACTTCTCTGCTCCCACCAAACTTGGCGTTTAAAACTTCAAGGATAGAATTTAATGTCCTTCATTAAGTTTAAACCTTCCCTCCTTATCCTTTCATTGACATGTATCCATAGGCCCCTCTTAGGGCTAATAATAGTTTAGGTTACATTGTCCATAGTTAGATTTCCATCTAGGTCGTAAATCATTAGGATTTGTAATAATTTGCATCCTTTTAATTTAAAAATCCTCATAGGATAATTTTTAGGTCATAGGTTAAAATATAACCCATAGTATTTTAATTAATAGGTTCCAAGTAGGTTTTACCGACTTATGTTCAAAACTAGTATAGTGCAGGACATTCCGTCAATGCTTAACATATACCTTGCTAACTTTATATCAAACCCCTTTCTATCTTACGCTTTCCAACGTCACAACTCATATGTATTTAGGAAATCAAACCTTACCATTGGTTGGCTACATGGTGCCTAGTAAGTATACTTGTAACTCGATTCTTTTAAAATTTGCAACAATTTCCTGTTTGGTTCTAGACTTCATTTTATCTGGGAAGTCAATCGACAAGACGATAATAAAGAAGGCTGAAGCATACCTTGGATCAATGGAATTGATTCAAGGTGTGTTGTCTCATGATTATGAGTTCATCAAGTACAAAAGTAATTATGTTAGTTCACAACTTTGCAAACACAAGTTATAATGACCTTAGTCCCAAGTAAACAAGGTTACAGTAAGCAAGGGTTCAGATTAGTAACACATGATTTTTTTAAGATTAAAAGATACATCTTAACATAATAATCCTCATTTCCATAGTTGTAACATCACAAAAAGAAGTTATCGTAGTAGCTGCCAAAATCAAGACGTTACATACCTCCCTTCTTAAAAGAATCATCGTCCCGATGATCAAATTAGCCAAATCATAGAGTTTTAGGACAAAATTCAGTTATCGTCCTTCCATTCATAAGTTCATATCAGAAACAAATTTAAATCTTCAAAACAGTGTTTTAAGATAACCATAAAATAGTTCAGTAACTGTCCATGTTTGGTAGAATTATCAGTTTTTCAAATTCAATTTCGATCAAACAAGTATGGAAAAGTAGATCTCATTTCTTCGAGATTCTCCCAAGTTGCACTTTCTTCGCTAAACTGGTCCCACTGGACCTTACATTGATTCACTTCGTGATTTCTTAAGTACAACTGGTGAGTTCCCAGCACTCGAATGGGCTTAACCACGATTATTCTGGGTCTTGGACCTGCAAGGAATCCCAATTCAGCACATGTGATAAATCTGATACGTATTTCTTAAGCAAAGAAATATGGAAAACATCATGCATTTGTGATAAAGCAGGAGGTAAAGCTAAATGATAAGCTACAGGGTTGATTATTTCAACAATTTCAAAAGGTCCCACATAACGAGGTGATAACTTGGTAGCCTTGCCAAAAGTTATAGAACTCTTTTTTGGCTTGACCCGAAGAAAGACCTTCTCACCAAGTTTATAATTCCTATCAACCCGCTTTAAGTCTGCATAACTCTTTTGCCTATTGGCAGCCTCCTTTAAATGTTCACGAATCATTTTAATTTGTTGTTCCATTTCCGTAAGGATTTCTGGCCCAATTACCTCTCTATCCTCCACGTTGTCCCAAGCTAACAGGGGTTCTACATTTTCTTCCATACAATGCTTCGAAAGGTGCCATCTTTAAAGAGGTGTGGTATGTATTATTATAGGCAAATTCAACCAGTGGAAGGTATTCCTCCCATTTATACTGTTGGTCCATGCAATACATTCTTAACATATCCTCTAAAACTTGATTGACTCTTTCAGTCTGTCCATCCATTTCGGATGATATGCAGAACTGAAATTTAGTTTAGTTCCCAAGGCCGCATTAAGTGTTTTCCAAAATCTTGATGTCATTCTCGGATCTGTCGATATGATCAATTCGGGTATTCCATGTAATCTGAAAATTTCATGTACAAACCTTCTTGCTAACACTGGTGAATCATCTTTTAGATTACCAGCAATAAAGTGTGCCACTTTGGTTAGTTTGTCGATGACAACCAGGATGATATCATGTTTATTCCTAGACATAGGTAATCCTTGAATGAAATCCATAGTTATCACTTGCCATTTGTACTGTGGAATGTTATGGGGGTACAGTAATCTGGCGGGATGCATATGTTCCACCTTAACATCGTTGACATTCAAGTAGTGTGTCACAAATTCCATCACATCCTTTTTCATTCCCTTCCAGAAATATTGTTGCTTGATATCAGCAAGCATTTTCGTAATGCCAGGGTGTCCAGAAAAAGGTGAATTATGAAATTCAGCTAATAATTTCTTTCTTAAATCATTTGCCAAGGGTATATATACCCTGTTTTCAAACCTCAAAATTCCTTCATTATCAAAACGAAATCCTTTATACTTTACATCTTTTGGATCTGTAGAAAGTGTTGTTTTAACTTGCTGAAAATAAGAGTCAGATTCCATGACATCTTTCACCTCATCTTTAAACTGAGTTCTTAATGTTATAAGAGCATAAATGTGCTTCCTACGACTCAGAGCATCTGCTACCCTATTTTCCTTTCCTTTAATGTAGCTTATATCAAAATCATACTGAGATAGAAATTCTAACCATCTTCGTTGTCTTGCATTCAGGTTTGGTTGAGTAAAAATATACTTCAACCCCAGATGGTCGGTTTTTAGCTCAAAAGGCTTACCAAGAAGGTAATGCCTCCACATTTGAAGTGCATGAATGATGGCAGTGAGCTCTAGGTCATGTGGAGCATAATTTTGTTCATGTAACTTGAGTTTTTGCTTTCATATGCTATGACATGGTCATTTTGTAACAGAATACCTCTGAGACCCTCTCCAGATGCATCCGTTACAACCGTAAAATCTCCATTTGGGTCAGGTACAGTCAGAATAGGTGTTGTAGTTAACTGATCCTTTAGAATTTTAAAGGCAGATTCACATTTGTCACTCCAAACAAATTTCTTATCTTTCTTTTGTAATGAAGTGATTGGTGCAGCAATCTTAGAAAAGTCCTTAACGAACTTTCTATAGTATCCCGCTAGGCCCATGAAGCTTCTAACTTCATGCACGTTCTTAGGGTGCAAGCCACTCAATTATAGCTGCGATCTTTGAAGGGTCTACAACTATCCCGTTCTTGCTTATAACATGTCCCAAATAATGCACTTCTGCATCATAAAAGGAACATTTAGACAATTTACCATACAACCTTCTCTTCCTCAAGATTTCCAGTACTATCTTTAAATGCTCTGATGCTCTTCGACATTTTTGGAGTATATAAGAATGTCATCCAAGAATACAAGCACAAACTTGTCCAAGTATTCTTGAAAAATATTATTCATCAAATTCATGAAGGCGGTGCAGTGCATTCGTCAACCCAAAAGGCAACACTGTGAATTCATAATGTCTGTATCTTGTTCTAAAAGTTGTTTTATGAATATCTTCCTCTTTTATTCTCAGTTGATGATATCTAGATCGAAGATCTATTTTTGAATAAACTGATGCTCCACGCATCTGATCGAACAGATCATCAATCCTAGGAAGCGGATATCGATTCTTAATGGTTGCCTTATTCAACATTCTGTAATCAATGCACAATCTAAGTGTGCCATCCTTCTTCTTTACAAAAATTACCGGTGCTCCCCATGGTGAGATGCTCGGTCTTATCAACCCTTTGGTCAAAATTTCCTGTAACTGAGCCTTAAGTTCCACCAACTCAATGGTGGTCATTCTATAGGGTGCCTTAGATATGGGCTCGGTTCCTGGCTTGATCTCTATTGCAAAGTCAAACTCCCGTTTGGGTGGAAGACCTGGTAACTCCTCTGGAAATACATCACTGAAATCTCTTAACAATGGATATTTTTCCATAAAATCATTATCTTCCTCGGTAATTTTTGTCATTCTTATGGCATACAAAGTGCAACCTCTATTTTTAGCCCTTTTTAGTTGCATAGTTGTTAGTTTCCTAACTGCAATCCCACGTTTTACACCCTGAATGACTGTTGCTTTCTACAGGTCATCAAAACAACAAATCTATTTTTCATAATAGTCGACCTTCACCTTATGTTCCGCCAACCAATTAACACCTATAATTATATCATATGACCCTAAAGGAGTAACATACAGGTCAACTTCTGTGGAGAAACTAGGTAGGTCAAGGATTGCCCCAAAAAGACACATATCAACTGTATGGACAACATTATTTCCGTAATGCACTGTCCATGTCTTATCCATTCGTTCAACTTTCCTTTTTAATTTCAATGCTAACTTAGTAGATATAAAACATTCAGTAGCTCCAGTATCAAAAAGTATGACTACAGGTGTACCGAATAACTTACCGGAACTTCTATGGGTGTGACTTGCTTTTCAACTTGTTTGTTAGCCACCGCAGCATGTATCTATCTTTGTTGATCACGATCGTCCTTCTTCAAAGGATAGTGACTCACGTAATGGTCCTTTCCATAGTTGAAATAGCCTCGATGGGCCCCTTCCTAGGCTCAAATTTATTTCCAGCCTTGAAGTTATCATTCTAGCTTCCATAGGACTTTTGTCCATTACCACTATTTTTGTAAAGTCATTCCGCATACTAGTAACAGGTTTGTTCATTACTATTTTCTTATTGTTATCCTGCAACAATTTTGTTTTTCATACCAAACCTCTTCCAGGGTCCCTTTTTAGGTGTGAGAGATGAAGAAGAGTTGGGAATCTTCTTCCTAATCTCCTCCCTATGAGTAGAGATTGCTCTCAATTTTTGTTCTTGTCTTATTGCCTTTTCGACAACTCCTTCCATAGTGGTCGGACCGTGGACATCCACCTCACCACCAATGATGGGATTCAGTCCCATTATGAACTTTTGTATCCTGAACTTCTCGTCAGCTTGGTACTGTGGTACATACTTAAGGAGTTTAGTAAACCCTTCCCAGTATTTTGTCACATCAGCCTTCCTTGAGACAAGTTCTAAAATTTAGTCATTTTCTGATCAAAAAGAGTTGAGGCAGCCATCGTTGCCTAAAGTAACTTTTAAATTGATCCCAAGTTATGTCTATTTTGACAATGTTCAACTCAACCTTATGGTTGTCCCACCATGATGATGCTTCATGAGAAAGCTGATATGCTCCCCATATCGCTTTTGTCTCCTCGGAGAAGTTTCTTATTGCAAAGTACTTCTCCATTTCACTGAGCCAATTTTCAGCCCCGTCCCCAAGTGTAGTTCCATCAAACTTTGGAGGACTTATTCTCTTTATATCATTTGTGAGTTCAGCCACTAATCTTGCCCTTTTATTTTTAGGTTGATTAGGAACATTCATGTTACTATTATCAACACCGGATTTCCTCCATTGGTGTTGTCCACGGGAGGTGGCTGATCATTAATATCAAGCATCTTCTTCCTCCTCCTCATTGCCCATTGCTTGTTGTTCCAAAATAGTCAAATGATCTCTCGTATCTAGCAGGGAAGCAAGGATTTCATCTAGTTTTTGGGTAGTAGCTACTTCTCCACCCGGTAATGGGTTGTTCGCAGCATTCCCTCTTGTTCTAACCATTTTCTGTTCAACAAGAAAATGTAAACCTTATTAAATTGTGGACTCATTAGGTCCAAGAGCTGCAACCTTCAGCTCTGATACCAAGATGTAACATTCCCATTTTAAGACACTAGAACAAGGGAATTTTTTTTTTTTTTTTTATATAACATTCTCTACTCTAGATTACGTAATTCAGAACACATGTTCAAGTTTTAATAATTGTTCTCTATTCCAAATGACGTAGTTTTAGAACACACAAGGATTTTAAAACCAATGTTCTTTATTCGCATATTCATAATATGGAACACACATTCCATGCCATTCAATCATATAACAGATAACCATATGTTGTTGTAATGACTCGAAGAACTACCGATCTCCCATTTCATGGCTCAGAGTTTCATCGATCTCTCATTTCATGACTCGGCTACTTACCGATCCTTCATGTTAATCCATGCATTGTATACTAAGTATACTTGGTTCCCTTTACCTTTTCGGTTATTGAAGTGTTCCATTTAAGAGGCCTATCTGAATATCTGTTACCGATATTCATCTGAAATCCTGCTTCTTAAACTAGGTGATTTAGGACAACGCAACCAGCAGCTTGCGATACTTTGGCCAAAGATTTTCACATGCTTAGCATGATCATATTCCTAGACGTCATACTCGTCAATGGAATACGTCCTTCACCCCACTTCATCTGTTATCTAGAATGGTCTTTTCGACTTTTTGTCAGTCCTCTTGTCCAAGGTTGAACTTTAACCCAAGATAGCAATATGAAAGAGTATAGAGAGGCACTCGAGGTGACTAAAGGTATGCAGACATACCTCGTCGACCCTAGTCGACTGCGTGTGTCTAGTTACCTTTAGTCTATGCGAGTCACTCCGTATACAAGGTCACATTCCTAGCTTGGTCCAAAGTAAAACTGAGGCCAAGTCCAAGCTTATGTAGACCTCGATGATTTGATTCGGAAGGGTGTTGTAACATGTCAGCTGCAACATTGTGTCATCATGAAGGCCTAGCCTTCATGAAGACACCTTATTGCAGTTGGTGTGTGCCAACATCCTACGGAATCCTCCCATCAAGGGTTTCACATCCAACTAAAAGTTTGATTAGATTCTTATCTTAAATATTTAAGAATAAGTTTCAGCAACCTTGTTGATCCTCTAACCTCATAGTTCATTACAGTTGCATAACTCGAAATGACTTGAATTGTCTCATAATTTAATATACTTTCACTTCTCCATACCGAAGGATTGTATATTCCTTTCTTGGTTCATTAATTAAAGCTTCGGACTTGCAGTCCACTATAACTTAACAAAGTAAGATTAATTTACTAAGCTTAATCAAGTTTATCCACAACTGATTTTAAATTCAAGTTTCCATTTTATTAGAAGTCATTTGAATGAGGTCTATTCCTCATATAGATGTTTTCATTTATTTACAATTACCTTACTTCAGTCTAAGGTTTGATAAGAGGTGGTATGATTCCTCCTTCCGAATATCCTTTGGGTAAGACATCCCAAGGAGTTTTATGAAATCGAATACAAAATTTCATTTGTCCTTTCCTTTACATTCATTAGTTAGAATCTAATTCCATCTTTCATTTATAAAGAGTTCATATGCATCTTACTCTTTTACTAATGTCATTTAAAAATCCATATTGACCTAAGTACTAAGCATTTTCACATCCCAACTTAGAAGTTGCATTCAAGTGAAGAATAGACGTTATGTCCTTTTAAATCTAACAGCCATCATTTGAATGAATACAATTTCAATGAGTAAGAATATATTCTCAATCATATTTCAACAGTTCAACAATGGTACAACAATTAAAATAACACACCATTCCCTTCTTTCATTCTTCTAGATAAAATTTATACATTTCACTAATCCGAACAATGAACTTCATTCATGCCAATCAGCATTGATAACTCAAAAAGAAGAAGAATACAACTTTTCCTTTTTCCATTTCCTTCGGGAAGAATGATAAAATCTCAGAAAAGATCCATCCTTTAGATAATCAGAGAAACATCATAAAACAACATGTCTTCATTATTACTCACGGAATCCATCTGCAAAATTTACTAGCACGGGTCAGTTCATTGAACTGAGCATGTTAAGCACTTATCAATAAAATGAAGTGCTCTTGACTAACTGTCTCAATAAAAGAACTCTACTTTTATGAAACATCCCATAATTGAGATGGACATCACGTAAGAGTTAAGTACCGATAAGGATGAACAATTTAACAAACCTTATCTCAATAATTAGCATCATCAAGTCAAACAGTACTAATAATTAACAACTCCCCAATTTCTATAACAACTAACATGCAATGATATATATATCACCATTTTCATAACTATTCCTAAAAAAAAAGAAAAGAGTTCATTCCAAATTTAGGCAAATATTAAAAGGAGTATTTTCTCTAAACAATCTCATATTAGAGCATCTGTATGAACTGATTTATATATTATTGTTCGAATGCACTCATTGTCAACCCATTTCATCATTATAAATGAATTTCATATAATGAATTGACTATAAATTTAAATAGAACTCCTTCTTACCTTCTGGTTACTCACTTGACTTCAACCAAATCAAATGCAGAAGTGAAAAGCAATCATACATCATAACAACAACATATTTAACTTTTCAGAATTTATCCGGCAGCGTAGTACTCATCTACTTTAGAGAGAAAGAGAGACAGAACGTAAAATGCATTTGCATCTCCTGAGGGCAGTCATATGTGACTTCAATACCTTTTTAACAAAATTTGGATAGGATACTAAGGAAAAGAAAATACTATTTCCAATTACCTAATCCATAATCCTTGTTTTTATTTAATTACAACCGAATTGATTGATTTTGTGAAAAAGGAGCCAATAACCAGGGATAACAATCAAAAGAGAAATATTTAGAAGTCAAAACCAAATGAAAGGAAGAGGATTCACGTTACCTCTTTCCAATTCACAACCGCATATCGACCCATGACGTACAGACTGTTATCCAAAGGATAATTCTTTCCAATCCAGACTGTTACAGTCTTAATAGTTTACTAACTACTATTCGAGGAAAGTAATCAAGAATTCATTTTGCATCCGAACTGCAAGTACTCAAAATAACAAAACTTTCAATTGCAACTATTCCATTAGTTTTATTCATTGAAAACAAACACATCTATCTAGGTATGAAATAAGTAAGAGTGTACAACAAAGACAACATGATCACGATTTCACCGTAATAATTAAAGAAATCATTTTTCAACCACAAGAGTAAGAAATCTACAGATTCGATTTAATGAAAATAATGAAGAGTTTAAAAGAAAACAATGAAGAATTTATATATATATATATATATATATATATATATATATCATTGAGTTCAACGAAGAAATAAAATAAAATTTATACGCTCTACCCAGTCCATTCAATAGACAGACTACTTTGTTCCCAATTCGATAAGAATTTCTTTCCAAACAGTCATGCATGGGTACCAAGAACAAACAGGTAGAACATCATATCGATCTAGAACAAACAAATGTAAAGATGCTACTTTGATCTTATTGTCCCTGGGAGGATTCACACCACCAAACACTGTAATATGACAAGAAAAATAGTTCACACAAACAGTCTTGTCAAGCATTCCTACGGTTTTCATAACCATTTGTGCACACAAAACTTAGAAAATAGTTTACACATCATTTGTCACTTTCAATGAGTTCCAATCCACAAAAGACAATAGAAACCCGTATACCCATTACTTTGGAAATCAAAACAGCAGAGGCAATTTCCATATTCATTTACTCATGTAAGCATCGAGAAAATACCCACATCGTATCCTCTCTAAACAACAACTCAAGAAAAATATCACATCCAACATATCATCATATTTTCACAAGAACATGCATTTATAAGAGCAGAGTTCTTTTAATGAAGATGCTTAATAAAGAGCAAAACTATTTAAAGAAAAGAGCCCAACATGCCTGTATATTTTCTGGTTAGCTCGTGGAAGGTCACGGTGAGCTCCTCCCGAGTTCTTCCCTCCAACTACTTATTCAACAATTCTCTCAACTGCTTCCTTGTTTACACAGGTCCAGAACCACTCGAAGGTGGTCGAACAACAATGGCCGGAACACAAATTTGTAGGCTCAAAAGGGAAACACAATGCAGAGAGAGAGAAAACCCAAAACCAAATGAAAAACAATGGTTCACAAAATTCCTCTTTCCTCTTCCTAGGTGGGTGGTTGCCAAAACCAAGACCAATAAATGCATTGAATGCATTACTTTTTCCTCTTTCTCCACGCCACCACCGACTCAGATTTGGAGCTTTTTCTCACAAGTTTGCTTGTAATTTGAATTTAGTAGTATGGTTTAATTAGGAGCCTCCAACTTCTCTGCTCCACCAAACTTGGCGCATTTAAAACTTCAAGGACAGAATTTAATGTCCTTCATTAAGTTTAAACCTTCCCTCCTTATCCTTTCATTGACATGTATCCATAGGCCCCTCTTAGGGCTAACAATAGTTTAGGTTACATTGTCCATAGTTAGATTTCCATCTAGGTCGTAAATCATTAGGATTTGTAATAATTTGCATCCTTTTAATTTAAAAATCCTCATAGGATAATTTTTAGGTCATAGGTTAAAATATAACCCATAGTATTTTAATTAATAGGTTCCAAGTAGGTTTTACCGACTTATGTTCAAAACCAGTATAGTGCAGGACGTTCGTCCAATGCTTAACATATACCTTGCTAACTTTATATCAAACCCCTTTCTATCTTACGCTTTCCAGCATCACAACTCGTATGTATTCAGGAAATCAAACCTTACCATTGGCTACATGGTGCCTAGTAAGTATACTTGTAACTCGATTCTTTTAAAATTTGCAACAATTTCCTGTTCGGTTCTAGACTTCATTTTATCTGGGAAGTCAATCGACAAGACGATAATAAAGAAGGTTGAAGCATACCTTGGATCAATGGAATTGATTCAAGGTGTGTTGTCTCATGATTATGAGTTCATCAAGTACAAAAGTAATTCTGTTAGTTCACAACTTTGCAAACACAAGTTATAATGACCTCAGTCCCAAGTAAACTAAAGGTTACGAGTAAGCAAGGGTTGATTAGTGACACATGAGGTTTTTTTAAGATTAAAAGATATATCTTAACATCCCCTGTAAGGCTTATACTATAGAACATATAGACAAAACATTAAAGTAACATAACTAAACAAGACCACACATTCCTCGAATATTTCACCTTTGAAAACATTGTTTGGCAGGTAGAACTTCATCAATGTGCCTCCTTGACCCTCGTAAATGTGTAGTTCTTGAGCTAAATTCTTGAGTTCCCTAATTCCATCTCCCACGAATTCTTGAATTAAAAAATCTCCCAAATTGTTGGACAACCATATATACTAAGATACTCCCATAGTGTTTCATCAAGTTATCTTATAACCCTCATTAGGGTAAATTATTGAGATCCACAGATTCCCAAACTATTTGGACAACCATGCATGTCGAGTTTTACCTGCACTAGATCCCTTACTATCTTCAAATCGTGGGGCTTCTTTTTATAATACACATTCTCTATTAGTGAGTTTATCACTTTCAACATCTGTTGGATTTTCAACAATGACTACTTAACTTCCTTGATTTGTATTTCATCTATATTTTTACTTTTCAAGTATGAAAGTTGAGGCCATAATATTTGTCTAATGGAATTTCCATTCTCAAACAAAATGTCGAAAAAAATAACCCTTTCCCAAAATATAGAATGACCCACAAATTAATGTAGCAAGATTTTAAAAACTGATTTTTATTTTTTTAACAAAGAAAGGAAACTATACTAGGAAGGTTTGTGCCCTAGATGACTGGTTGTGATTGAAAATTGACAAACCGTGTGTCCTAGAAGTGAACAACCCTTAAAAAATTGTAAATCACGAAATGAATACATGTTTTTTTTCTTTATTTTGTTCTCGCATTACCTTTGAAAATCATGTTTTTCCTCTTCCTTGTGATTTTGGATTGTGCGCTTTTGTAAAACATGTCCTAAATCACTTTTTTTGTTGCATTTTGCTGTCATGTTTTTCTTGAAATGTCTTATTTTCATTCCCTAAGTACACAAACAATCCCAACAAATTCTTCAAAATGGAAAATTCCTATTTTTGTGCCCTAGCACTTCGAAATGCCCTAAAATTTGTCTAAAAATACAACCAAAATCATTCCCTAAAATGGTTTTTAAACAATCTTTGCATCTTTGCAATCGTATCAAGCGTATTTTCCTTGAACCCTTACACAATAGTTTTCTCTTCAAATTTTCTCATCCCAGTTTGTGCCCTAAGCTTTTCTACCAATATTAGAAAATGTGCATAAAGAAGAAATGAAGAGAAATTGGAATGCCCACAATATCATTGTGTCTTTATCATTTTATCATGTGAGAGATGGTTACAAAATGGTTGAAGTGGTTAGAACCATTTATTAGATTTGCATTTAAATATTATTAACTTAACACTAATTACAAGTCTTATATTAAGCCTTATATTCTAATATATAATCTCCTTCCTCAAGGTGCCCTCATGTTTGTTTAGGAGGTGAACTTGGAAGAAGAGATACAAAAGGAAAGTAAACCTTATCTTGTAAACTATTTTGAAAACCTGTTAACTCCATGAATTCTCCAAATAGAGGAGAGATCCGTTGTTTATCTTGGGAGACATCTCTTGTGAAAGTGAGATGGAAGCCATAAAAGGATTGGAGAGTGTAGCTCCAATGGGATTACAAAGGTTATGTGCAATTGGAAATGGGCTAGCTTGTTGTTTCATGAAATTGGGAGCTTCAGGAGTATGGCGGAGAACAGGGCCTTTGTTTTAGTTGTTTTTACTATCCACAATGGTTTAACCATCTTTTCTAGAAGCATATGGGAGAATTACATTGGGATTTTTTTTGTTACGTGTTGCCAACAAAAGTAAATCTAGGATCTTGTGGTTTGTAAACCGCCCTTTGGGTGTATTGGGAGTTACCCATCTAGTCAATGGTTTCTTTGAGATCACAAGAGAGGGTGACTTCAACAAAACTCATCCCTATAGTCTAGCAACATATAACTTAAGAGGTTCTTTGGTAATGGGAAGAAGAAATGAGGTCCAAAAAGTGGTAACAAGGCATGGGAAGGCCTAGATAATCTAGCCAAACCGGGACTTTGAGAGTTGTATGCTCTTAAACTAAAAACTCATGAGTCCAAGGGATCACAAAGAGTAGGGAACTTTAAACATACTAGATGGAGGATTTATACCATAAATGACTTGGAGATGGAATCTCTAATGACCTTACAATGGGTCAATGTAATTGGCAACGAGATAACTTGGAGTTTAATGACCTTGGGAGCTATGGGTGCAAGGTGGAGAATAGGTAGAAGCTTTAAGGGAACTACATTGGGATTTAATTTTTTAACACTCTGCTAATAAAGGGAAGTCTCACATCTCATGGTTTGTAGACTGAAACAAAAACAGGTGTTGGGAAGGTTAATGTTAACCACCCTTTGATTATACTAGGAGTCCCCCAACTAGATGTCAATGGTTTCTTTGAGATCACGAGAGATGTCGACCTCAACATAGAATTGTCTTTGTGGTGCAGTAACATATAACTTAAAAGATTCTTTGGTAATGATCCATCCTATTGAGAAAGCATTGAGGTCAAAAAGTGTTAACAGAGGTCATGGGAAGGCCTATTTTTTTTGTTACGCTCTGTTAACAAGGGAAATCCGACATCTTGTGGATTGTAGATTAACACCAAACAAAAGTATTGGAAAGGTTAATGTTAACACCCTTTGAGTGTACCAGGATTCCCCCACTTAGATGTTAATGGTTTCTTTGAGATCACAAGAGCAGTCAAACTCAATAAAGACTCATCTTTATGGTTTAGTAGCATAGAACTTAAGAGGTTTTTTTGGTAATCATCCATCATATTGAGGAAGCATTGAGGTCCAATTAGTGGTAATAGTGCATGGGAAGGCCTGGAAATTCCACCCAAACCCAGACTTTGAGATTCATATGCTCCAAAACCATAAAATCACAACTCTAAGGGGACACAACTAGTAGGGAGATTTAGACATACCAGGTGGAGGATTTATTCCATAAAAGGTTTGGAGAGGGAAGTTTCAAGGGGATTACGAAGGGTTCAATGTAATCGGTAATGGGCTAACTTGTGATTTAACAACCTTGGGAACTTTAGGAGTAGGATGGAGAATGGATGTTTTATTATGGTTGGTTTAATGACCCACAATGGTCTAACCATCTTCACTAGAAGCTCAACATTGGGATTTGAATTTTTTAAACGCTCTACTAACAAAGGGTAGTCCTGGATCGTGGTATGCAAATTGAGAGTGAACATAGGTTTTGGGAAGGTTAATATAAACCATCCTTTGAGTGTCTTGGGATTTCCCCTCCGGATATCAATGGTTTTTTGAGATCAAGAGAGAGGTCAACCTCAACACAAATTCATCTCTATAGTCTCACAACATAGAACTTAAGAGGTTGTTTGGTAATGATCCATTGTTTTGAGAAACATTGGTAACAAAGCATAAGAAGGCTGGAAATCCCACCCAAAATGGGACTTTGAGAGCCATATGCTCTAAAACCACAAACTCATGAGTCTATGGGAACTTTTGACATACTAGGTGGAGGATTTATTGCATAAAAGGCTTGGAGAGGGAAACTCCAATGGGCTTACGAAGGGTCTACGTGTAGCTGAAATGGGCTAACTTGTGTTTTAATGGCCTTGGAGAGCTCTAGGAGTAGGGTGGAGAATAGGGGATTTATTATGGTTATTTTTTACAACCCACAATGGTCTAACCATCTTTTCTAGAAGCCTGTCAGTGAACTATATTGGGATTTTATTTTTTTTATGCTCTGCTAACAAAGGAAATTCCCTATCTTGTGGTTGTAGATTTATAGGATGTTTTTATACAACCCACAATGGTATAACCATCTTTTCTAGAAGCTTTGTAAATGAACTATATTGGGATTTAATTTTTTTGTTATGCTCTGCTAACAAAGAGAAGTCCCCATCTTGTGGTTTTAGATTGATAATGAAAATAGGTGTTGGGAAGGTTAATGTAAACCACCCTTTGAGTGTACCATGATTCCCCCACTTGGATGTCAATGGTTTCTTTGAGATCACGTGAGAGGTTGAACTCAACACAAACTCATCTATGTGGTTTGGTAGCATAGAACTTAAGAGGTTATTTGGTAATGATTTGTCCTATCAAGGAAGCATTGAGGTCCAAAACTGGTATAAGGCATGGGAAGGCCTAGAAATTCCACCCAAACTAGGACTTTGAGAGTTGTATTCTCTAAAACCATAAATTCACGAGTCCAAGGGGGCATGAAAATTAGGGAACTTCAAACATACTTGGTGGAGGATTTATGCCATAAAAGACTTGGAGATGATAGCTCTAAAGGGCTTATGAAGGGTTTGTGCAATTGGTAATGAGGTAACTTGCGGTAATAGCCTTGGGAGCTGTAGGAGTAGGGTGGATAATTGGGGCTTTATTATATGTTTTTTTATGAACCACAATGGTCTAACCTTGTTTTCCAGAAGCATGTGAGGGAACTACATTGGGTTTTAATTTTTTTTCTCACACTTTACTAGTAGAAGGTCATCCTGGATCTTTTGGTATGTAGATTGACAAAAAAATAGGTGTTGGGAAGGTTAATGTAAACAACTCGTTGATTGTCCTAGAAGTCCCCAATTTGGATGTCAATGGTTTCTTTTAGATCATGAGAGATGTTGACCTCAACACATAATTATCTCTATGGTCTAGAAGCATGGAACTTAAGAGGTTCTTTGGTAATGATTCTTCCTATTGAGGAAGCGATGAGGTCCAAAAAGGTGGTAATAGAGCATGGAAAAGCTTATGAATTCCACCCAAACTAAGAATTTGAGATTCGAATACTCTAAAACCACAAACTCATCAGTTTGAGGGAACATGATGAGTATGGAACTTTAGACGTACCAAGTAGAGTTTTTATGCAACATTGTGACCATGTTAGTGGGTCGGAAAAACAAATTTTGTCATATTTTGGACTAAGTCCAACTTGATGCCAAATTAGGACTAGACTATCAAACTTAAGAGTGAAGTGTGATTTTAGAGGTAATCCTTCCAACAAAATAACCTATCATGGAAAAAATCTCAAGCTAATGACATGAAAAATAAAATTCCCCAACTAGTAATAAGATATTAGGTAGAAACATTACTTTGTGGAATACTTTAGGCACAAACTTCCTCGTTTTCTTACTTGGAGGTGCCATCAAAATCCGTTGTAGTTGTAATAACTGAACTATGTGAGTGGGAGGTCATTATAAAAGATCCTCCTAAAGGTAGGATTTCCTAAAAACTGAAATAAATGTAAGCACATGTGAAAATAAGTTCCATAAAGAGTGGTATCACGAGGATTGACCAAATATTATCATTAAGGAAATTCATAAATAATGTAGGAACATCCAAGGTTCAAAGAAATCCTACACAATTTTGGCTAAGTGGGGTTACACGTGAGGATTGAGAGCACATGGAATAGAGAGAAGAAGCACAACAATGTAAAGGGAAATTATGTAGCAGTATGGTGAGGGTTGACCAAATATTCTCATTAAGTAAATTCATAAATAATGTAGGAACATCCAAGGTTCGAGAGAAATCCTACACAATTTTGGATAAGTTGGGTTGCACATGAGGATGGAAAGCACATAGAATGGAGAGAGAAAACACAACAATGTAAAGGGAAATTGTGTGCAAGTATGTAATGACTTTACTCAATGATTATTATCGAAGATTACAATGTGCACAAAGAAAAATAGAAGGAGCATGCAAAGTTTTGCGGTAAGGAAGTGAGGCATGAGAGAAGAATGTGCACTCATGTGTACAAGAATTTTTGAAAGTATAATAGTATTTTAAACCAAACTAGTTGATCAAAGGCACATGTGGATTGTGGAGGAGTTATGCGTAATGGAAATGAGTGCAAAAAGGGCACGGGAGGCTGAATGAAGGGATTGAGAAATATCTTAGATTACGGAAGAGGTGTGTAGATGTTTTGAAAGAGGCCTAGAAAAACCAAAGATGGTGTGTGAAAGAAGGTAAAGGTGTGACACAAAACATAAGAGTGTGTGACATAACTAAGAAAAGGCATGGAAAAGGATTGCAAGGATGAATTACGCAATAGAGTTCATAGTTGGAAGATAAGACAAAGAAGGAGTTTGAAAAGGAAGCGGACTAGGATCAATGGTCAATTAAGGCCAATGACCACATCGATGTAGCACACCAAGTAACGTCTAGATGGAGGTAGCTAATAGCATTTAATGACATCAATTCAAAATTAAATTTGAGAGAGAAGATTTAGAGGAATCTATTAGGGACAAGTTCAAAATTTTGGGGTTAGCTAGAGAGAACAAGAACTAGAACTCGGCGGGTCAAGGAGTGACCATAAGTTTTCAAATGTGCATGTGAGGTACAAGTAGCTAGTTGAGATATGTTATGTGATTGTAGGCCATTAGAGTCTAGAGATGAGAGTTAACCGAAGATAGCTTAGGTTTCCAAGAAAAACACTTGAGTCCGTGAAAGCTCCATGAGAAAGAGTTTATAGCTCTATAGAGCATCTACATGTACATGTCATAAATTCCATTCAAGTGAGCAAAGGAAACCTTTGAGTTTCATTATGTTATGTGAACTTTACAAATGGCTTGAGGTCATCTTGAATCTTGTGTTCTTTGTCAATTTTGGTATTAGAGTGAGATACTTTCCTACAAGTGAGAAGAGAGGAAAATTTGTAAGACATGAACATGAGGCAACTAACAAAGAGATTTTGTTCTCTTGTAGGAAGAAAAGGTGGGTAGATAATTCAAAGAGGGATTCCAGGTGTAGCACCCGGAGGAGATAGAGATATTGCACATGAAAGCAAGATTTTTAAAGAAGAAGGGATGTATTTTATGTAGCAAATCACAAAAATGTTGGAAAGAGTGATGAAAGAGATGACTAGAATGGAGAGCATAGAGGAAGACCATCAAAGAAAGAGGGGTATTTTGGCTCGATGTGCCTGAAGGAGGAGAAAGAATCGGTGAAGAGTCAACAACACAAAGAATATTGTGTGAAGAGAGCACTAGTAGAGTGCCAAGGAGGAGAAAAGGTGTGCACATGGAGGAAAAATCAAAGATTGTGTGATCAAAGTGCAAGAGTGAAGAGAAAGCATGTGTAGGAGTACCACCAAGGAATGCACAAGAGACAATGCATAAAGAAGTAGCAAAATTTGAGCAAAGGGTGATGAGAGAAGTTGCCCAGAGCATGTGGCAATGCATAAGAGTATTTTTCTAGAGAGGGAGGTTCTTAAGGAGAAGATGGT
Organism: Taxus wallichiana var. yunnanensis; assembly: GCA_018340775.1. Lineage (NCBI taxonomy): Eukaryota > Viridiplantae > Streptophyta > Pinopsida > Cupressales > Taxaceae > Taxus > Taxus wallichiana. The sequence continues at coordinate 561,077,577 of CM031242.1, read as the reverse complement.
CACTAAAAACCATGAGCACACAAAAGATTGTGAGAGAGTGTAAGATGGGGAGAAGAACAAAGAGAAGAGAGGGGAGAGAATATTGTGTGACCAAAGAAAGAAGAGAGTGTAGGAGTCCCAACAAAGGGACTAGAGTACATAGTGGATAGCACTGAAAAAGATGTTCCAAAGGAAGGAAAGAAGGGTGCGAATCGAGTGTGTGAAGGAGGAGACCCACCCCAATGGAAAGAAAGGAAATCACATGAGATTTCATAAGAGATGAATCTCTTAGTAGAGGAGATGAGAAGTGTGAAGATGAAGATGTGCATGATAATGGGAGAAACATGCTAGAGGAAGCAAAGAAGAGAGAATAACATGCTTAAAAGGAAATAAAAGCATATTAGTCGAGAATTGGAGACTACAAGAGTGCATTAAATAGATCATTTCAGAGATGGAAAATATTTATGAACATATTAAGGAGCATGCTAGAGAGAGTGAAAAGACAAAAGAGAACAATAGTGAACTACGGAGAAGTGAGTCGAGAGATTGCAGGAATACACAATGAATGAATGAACATTGCAAAGAGAAGTAAAGCTCCATAAATTTTATTCAATGAACCAAAGCGCAGAGAACAAAGTACATGAGGAAGATATATGCAGAAGATCTTGAGGACAAAGGTGAAGAGGAAGTTTCAAAGGAGAGTTAGCATGGTCAAGATGAGCTGCCCAAGGAAGAGGGAGAGGAGATTTGTCATGTAGCCACGAAAGAAGATTGTGTGGTGAATAAGTAGGATCATAAGCTGGAATTAAAGGAAAGGATAACAATGTGTGAAAAATGGAGCACATTAGAGAAGTAAATATGGTGGAGTAGCCATGAGGAAGAAGAAAATAAGAGTTTGTAAGCAATAAAACCAAGGCCAATTAGTGTGCAAGTCAATCAAAGTGAAGAAGAGACAAGTTTGGTGGATGTGGATGAAATATAGCTTGATAGGGGTCAAGAGAAGTACGAGTGAGCTAGAGGCCCACAAAATCATAATGGGCATGAAAATAGAGACATGCGAGAGAAGTGCATAAAAAGAATACTTGGGAAAGTAAACAAACAATGGAGGAAATCCCAAAGAAAAAAAAAGGGTGGAATAAGAGAAGAAGAGAAGGATGGCAGATGGTGGGACCAAGCCCACAAGTACATAGATATATAGACACGTAAAGTAGAGATGCACAATGAATAGCAAAAAGGAAGACACAAAAGAGGTGGTGCAGATAGGAGTGCAAAAATAAAGGTTTCAATAGAAAGGTGATAAAAGGATGGTGGAAAAATGAATAAGAGGAGAGAATACACAAAAAGAAGCCCACAAGGATGCTAAGGGAAAAGAAAAAGAAGGCATAAAGAAGAAGGGTGCACAAAGGGGAGAGGCATAGAGGATGAACACCCAAAGATGAGATGGGCGAAGAAGAAAAGTCCCAAATACTTTTTGTGGAGGTGGATGGACATAGACGAGTGCAACCTCAAAAAAAAAGGATGAGAAGAAAAGCCTTTAGTGGAGGTGGATGGTACAAGGAAAACAAAGGCTTCTAAAGGAAATGGTTTGAGGTGAATAGAGGTTCAAAAAAAGAAATGAATGAGAGGGTAAGATCCATTTGGATGGGGTGGTTAGTCTATGGTGGGAAGAGGCTCATAAGAGTGTATAAGATAGCATGGACGAGTCATAGGGAGGTGAATAAGGACTGGAAGAGACACTAAAAGAAGCACCAAAGACAGAGAAAGGATTATTGGGTGAAGAATTTAGGACTTTCGCTCTAATAGTCTAAAAGGTGAAACTACCACTCACTCAATCTACTTGAGGTGGAACTCAAGTTTTAAGTACCTCGGGTGTTTGATGCAGGAGCATCCAAGGTCTAGAGCAATCCTGCACAATTTTGGCTAAGTGTGATTGCATGTGAGGATGAAGAGTGTATGAAATGGAGAAAAGAAACACAAAAAGGGAAATTACACGCAAGTGTGCAAGGACTCTTCACAATGGTTATTAGTGAAGAGTGCAATGCAAAATAGTGCATGGAAGGATTGGAAAAGCATGGATTAGAGTGGTGTGCAAAAGATTTTGTAGTGAAGGAAGGAAGAGAGGCACGTGAGATTCATGTGTAGTGGCACATGTGTAATTTTTCACAGACATAGTAGTGTTTTGGGCCAACCTTGTTAATAGATAAGAAAAAGGAGTGAACGAAAGGGCAAGAGATAAAATGGAGGCATTGCGTAATAACTTGGATTGCGGAAGTGGTGTGTAGATGTTTTGAAAGAGGCTTAGAAACATAGAGAAAGTGTATGAAAGAAGGTAAAGGAGTAACTCCAAGCATAAGATTACATGACAAAATTGAGAAGAGGCATGGCAAATGATTGCAAGCAAGAAGTGCATAATAGAGTTAGTAGTAGTAGTAGGCAAATAAGACAAAGGAGGTGTCATAAGGTGTTTGACAAAGAAGATGACTAGGATCAATGAAAAGTTGAGCTCAACAACTAGATTAATGTGGCACATAAAGTAAGGTCTATATGGAAGTAGCTCAAAGAATTTAATGAGCTCAATTCAAATTTGAATCGGGTCGAGAATATTTGGAGATGTCTAGAAGGAACCAACCCACCTAAAGGAAATTCAATGATAACTTGAGCTCAACGACTAGATTAATGTGGCACATAAAATAAGGTCTAGATGGAAGTATCTCGAGCATTTAATGATCTCAATTCAAATTTGAATCTGGTCGGGAAATCGGAGATGTCTAGAAGGAAGATGACTAGTATCAATGTTAAGTTGAGCTCAATGACTAGATTAATGTAGCACATCAAGTAAGGTCTAGATGGAAGTAGCTCAAAGCATTTAGATTAATGTGGAAGATGAATTTGACAAAGAAGATGACTAGGATCAATGATAAGTTGAGCTCAATGACTAGATTAATGTGGCACATCAAGTAAGGTCTAGATGGAAGTATCTTAGAGAATTTAATGAGCTCAATTCAAATTTGAATTTGGTCGGGAATATCTAGAGATGTCTAGAAGGGACCAACCCACCTAAAGGAAATTCAAACTAGGAGAGAGAAGTAGGAATGCACAACTATAAATAGAGGACAAGCTTACCATTTTGGGGTTAGCTTGAGAGAGTGAGAACTCAATGGTTCAAGTGACAAGTAGTTGTTGAATGTGCATGTGAGGCACAAGTAGCCAACTAATAACAACTATGTCATTGTAGGCCATTGGAGTTGAGTTGAGAGTTAACAAGTCTAGGTTAGATACCCAAGAGAAATGCTTGAGTTTGTGAAAGCTCTATGAGAATTTCAATAGCTACATAGAGATCAGTTGCATGTAGATGCCATAAAGGCCATTCAAGTGAATAAAGGAAACCTTTGAGTTTCATCCCACTATATGGACTCTTGAACGGACAGGTCATCTCGACCCTTACATCACCATCAATAATTTTCTAAAAGGCGTAACTTACTTTTTGTGATATCTAGAGTTTTGTAAACACAGATAGGTGTTTCAAAGGACCATTTTCAATGGCCAACAAAAATAGTGGCATATTTCTTAATTGTAGAATTGCAATAATACATAAATAATTTGTACTTGTGTAAGTTGGTTCAGTTTTGCTTCTAAAATTCTTCATTTGTTATGCTAATAATTCCATCTTGATATAATTCAAATTGTCTCGAGCTTATCGGACAATAGATGTAGAACATCTACTTGGTTTAATTGTTCAAAAAAAATGAGGAGTTATTTATTTGAAAACTCCATTTGATTGAGTAGTTTTTGTTTTTGTTTCGATTACTTTTGTTAATAATACATAATAGTACAATGCTAACTATTTAAAATACGGGTGGAAAAATCGCAACCCAAAATGCAAGTCACATTGAGCTAAATGAGAGTTGTTGAAGTAGCATCACAACATTGAAAAATTGCTGTCAGAATTATATATAATTAATAAAATGCTTTTCAATTAATAAAGTGGAAAAACCAAAGAACATGGAGCTAATCACCAACAACCACACAAACAACAACAACAAAAAGAAGACATTAGGCAACAACGGTGAAAATGACAGCCGGAGGAGAGGGGATAACAAGCTTGATTGAGCGGTTTTCATTTATTTTAGAAACATGTCTATGGGAGAATGTAGTCTATCTTTCATTTATTGCATTTTTTTGTTGTTTTTATAGAAGGAATAATTCAGAGAATGATAAATTTGTTTGTTATGCAGAATTTCAAGCATGTTGTTCTCTAGAGGAAGAGGTCGGATCTAGAATTCGGGACGTTGCCAAGAATACCCAATGAGAATAACTTGATATCTTCATCTATGAATGAAGTGGCATGCTGTATGAGGTTTCTTGCACTGCTTTATCATATCCAAGGTGCACACCCCTAACCTATATATATGTTTGCTTGAAACTTTAGTTTGGAGACGGGTGTATTTTTTTCCATGTAGTTAGTGATATATAGATTCTCTACAACCATTCAGATGCTACCCAAGATTGACTAGAAACATAAAACCAAATTTCAGCAAGGTCATATTGAATCTCTGTTCTCCTAGTATTTTTCTATGAATCTAGAGGTTTCCATTGAATGTCTAGTTATTATTCTTAGAGAACTAGGTACCGGTACGTACCCTATAGGGCATGGGTGTGGGTACACCCAGGGTATGTTAAACAGTACCTAGAGACATTTGGGTACTTGTTGGGACGTACCTAGGCACTGCTAGATGTATCCTGGCCGCACCCATAGTGTACCCACAATAAAAGACAACATTTTTTAACTGATTTTTATAAATTTTTTGGGGTTAATAAAGATCAATAGATGGGATCACATAAATGGTTCAACTGTGGTAAAACAAGGGCACTCACAGAGGTACCTAAAACAATGGCTGAAACTGTAACAATTGAGATAAGTTTGGGTAATGTAAGATCAAAAATGCAGTGGTAGCATCTCCACTAGAAAGTAAGACTAATGCAGAAGTATTAAGAGAAACCCCAAAGGAATTTGAACTGCCAGATTTGGAGGAAGCTGGTAATATTCGGAATTGCAGTTCAGCTATGTTATTATTTATGATTATAATTAGACTATTAGTATGTTGATTTATCTTGATTTTTGTGTATACATTGTAACATTTGGAGTTTGAACAATGTACTTAGTGCATCATCTATAGTACAATGTACACTCCACTGAGTGATGTTTTATTGAATGTCCATTTGGTGGTTTACCAAAATCTCTCCAAAATTTGTTCAGCCATCATGTGCAACCTTATCAGTTATCAATGTGATAGGTAAATCGCTCCCCTTCCTTAGGCTCATTATTGATATTTTGCGGCTGGTTCTTTGAGTAGATTTTTACATTTAAAGCAGATCAAAGATATTTGACATGTTGTGGCTTTGGAAAATTCCCTTCATGAAGTTGTTCCATCCGTAAGCGTAGTACCAAGAACTCTTCAGTCTCTTTTCTTCATTATAACATGTTTCCAATTGATGTTTACCTTTCCTTTGTGCACTTTGAATCTTCTCACATGCACAATATCATCCCCCTTCCTCGAACTCCTTCCTGCATAGATATCAATTCTGAGATTTTTGGATACACTTTTATATGTCTTGGTTCCACTAAGCCATCACGTGTGTTTCCTCTAATGTGGATAGCTCCAATGGTTTATTATATTTCATCAAGTTTTAATCTTTCTACTTTTTTCAACTTTTGAATAATTGTTAGAAGTGCCCAAGGGCGCATATATTGTAGAGACATTACAATTAATTATTGTTGCTTGATCATTAGACATTTATTAAGGTAGACATATTTTGGATATATGGATATGTATTATATTGCTAGTATGATTTTAGGTCATTTTTACTATTGGAACAACCTTTTATAAGGTTTTTAATTTTTATGGATTTTAAGTCAATTTTGGGAATTCTATGGATTAAAGTTATTAGTGTAACACACACTAACATCATTTCTTATTATTGATATCATTGTTTTATTTGATCTATTTTAAATTGGAATGTCATTTCATCATTATATCCATGATATCCATTTTGTGGTAAAGTATATATAAAAATGGAATTCCAATGAGCTAGGAAACTCTTGCATAGGGAAGCCTAAAAAGGAAAACAAAAACTACAAATAGATTTTATTTTATTTTATTTTCTCTCTCTCATGATTGTGTTATGCTAAATTTCACATTGTATTATGTTTATTTTGTAATGTGATTCTATGTGGCATTGGTTTGTTTGGTTGTTATTTAGGTGTTGTAGATGAACCTAACCAACTCTCATGCCCATGGTGGTATTCAAAGTATTTGGATCCCTTCATGTGTACACTCTTTAGTTTTAAGAGACAACAATTTGAAAATACCAAACACCTTGTTGATAGAATGAGTACACCAATATTTTTTTGCCTATTTGATAGATCTACTAATTATTTTTATGCAAGGGTGTGAGGGTATTGTTGTCACTTTGCATTTTTTTGACATTATTGTTAGCTTAGTGGAAGGCCTTGCTTAATAGTGATAACCCCTCCTAGAAATTACATTGGCATTATTAATATCCCTTTGGGACTTTTAAATGTTATGATTTCTAAAAAGGCTAAATGATTTTATTTTGACTAGAATTGTTGGTCTTTGTTAATAAGAGGAACCTATTCACATTTCATGAGGAATTTTGAATTACCATTATTATTTCATTTGGGCCTCATGTGGCTCTGGATGCTTGCCATGATTTAGGGTTCACTAGGCATTTGAGAGAAGAATGTGGAGATTTCTATGGTGGTAATCGAGGAAAATATTTTATATGGTTTTGCAATTATAAGTACATGGGGAATTTGTTGGATTTTTACAAAAAAAAGTAAGATCGGAATGTGGGAAGGAAATAATAAGAGGGAAAGAATAGGTCATAATTAGACTCATAACGTTCAAAAAGTAAGAAGGATGGGAGTAAAATTAATAAAAGGAGGTTGTGAGAAAATCTTTGGTAAGAATAACATATCAATTAAAAATCTAGTTTGGATAGAATGGTGTATATATGAAATATGAGAAGGTAGAAGTGTGGTGAAACATTTCCACTTGAAATGCAAGTGGAAATTCCTCACCATACTATAATAAAGATTATTTGGATCTTTGTGGATTTGTGTTTGTTGGATGTGTGTCTATTAACAAGAATTTTATTATTGTTATCATACCAACACAAATTTGGTGATATAAAAGAAAGAACCATGGATAAAAATATAAAAGTGTGAGATTATGAGAAGTTATTCTGAAGTGCGGTGAAGCATTTCCACTTGAAATGTGAGTGGAAATTCCTCACCACACTATAATAAGGATTATTTGGATATTTGTGGCTTTTTTTTATTGGGTGTGTAGACACTAAAATTAGGTCACACTCCCCTTTGGTCCCTCAAAAAATAAGCACCCTTTATTACATTTACCTAGCCATGACCCCCCTTCACCCCACTAATATTAATTTAATTAATCTAATTAAATTAATTAATTATCCTCACCATATTTATTATTTAAATATCTTAATTTAAATAATATCCACACATACACTTCACTTAGACACCTCATCAAACCAACTCAACCTAAGACCTATTCTTAGTAAGTTGCCATAACTAATTAAGACTTACCCAAACCCTAAAAATCAATGCCTACATTCCCTCTAACCACATCCCGCATGCTCACAAGAAGCTCCCTAGTCTAATCTATGAGATAACGGCATGAGATCAAGGAAATCAGGAGGATCTCCCTAGTTTAGTAAACCTAGGAAATCCCACCTTGACCGACGTCGGTTACCCCTAACCGTCATCGGTTAAGCGGACCACCGTCGGTTACCCCTTTTAACCCCTAAACTACCTTATTCTCAAGGTTGGGAAAACATTGGGAGAAGGTTGACGAGCAAGAACACATCTCAGAGAGATAACACATCTTTAGAGAGAAAATTCCAGTGAAAAACTCACATGCAAGGAAGGAGATTGAGCATCTTCTCTGCATAGCCATCCCAGCCATGATCTGATCTATCCAAGCAAAGAGGAGTGTACATACAGCCCATGCAGAAGCTTTCTTTCAGTTGGTGATCACTTGCAACCTTCAAACCCCTCATCAGCACCCCCATCCCTCACACAGGCATTCAGGAACAGAATCCAAGTAAGTATAACATCATACTTTCTGGTTTATTTCATTTCATCAACATTTTATCATCCATTGTTTATCTTACCCCTATTGACCTTCTCGAGAAAATTTCACCTCCATATACCCATCAAAACCTCACCAAAAGCCTACTCCAAGAACCCAATATTTCACCCCGACTCACCAAAGTCCATTTTGCAATCACAAATGAGACCATAACTTGTTCGTGACATTTTCAAATCTCACAATAATCGGCACCTAAGTTACACCTAACTATCGTTGGTCACCCCCGACACACCGGTCTCTGTATTTGCCCATACTGACCTAGAACAAAGACCTACCCACCTAATTTCATTTCACCCTCATTCACCTGTGATCTACCCAGAGACCTCTACCAAACCTGCAGAGACCCGGACCAATCATTTGACCTTTGGATTCTATTCTAGCTTATCTGTTAGATTAGATATATTTCTTATTGTGTTTTAAGTGAGATACCTAAATCATTTTAAATAACAATAGTATTTACTTTTTTACAACATTAAATTTTTTAAAACAAAGTCGATAGCCATCTAGGAAGTATCACACTTCCCGAATCTAGCATATGCTAGGCAATTCACTACCCATATTATTTAATTCCTTCTAGTGGTCTTGTTTTCATTACAGTAGTTCCTCCTAGCCAAAAGGAAGCTCTCACGATCAGTTGTGGATCTGGAAGTCATATGCGTGCAACAACCCATCAACCAACATTTGAACAGTATTCCTCCTATGCCTGTTACCCTATCTGTTTCATCAACACTTCAAAGAAACGATCTAAGAATCATGTGAAACATTTTGGCACGCCCAGTGGGACCCATCTGGGGTTCCTTACATTTCATTCATTCCTAGGAAAACATTGTGTGTTTGTTTCCCTTCTGAAAAGCGTACACACTAATTTTCTTCCTTGGTAACCCACCTCTTCTTTCTATTTGCTCTAAAGGAAACTTTTCTTTTGGTGTAATTAAAAAGAACCATTTCTTCATGTTTTTATGCATTGTAGTGAAAGAGCATCCCTCTTCCTCTTCATCTTATTGTGTCATCCAATTTCACATTTTTGATTTGGGTTTTAAAATAAGTGCATTCCATTTTGATTTATTGCATTAGCTCACATTAATTGAGGGCAACCTATACGCTGGAAGTCATGCCCAGCTGATGGTTGATAAACGAATCATAGAAACGCACTTTTATCCTTTTCTCTTTCTTTGATTCTTACCAAACCACATAAAAATTCAAAATACATACATTCTTAAACAACATCCTACCTAGAAGAAGCTGTAGGTGATCACATGATCACGACATAGTGGGCACCTGCACTCACTACTCGCCGAGTCATACTTCAGAGCAAAGCCCACCCCCACCATAACATACCTGAAACCTCACCCTTTAGATCTCCTTCTTTGTAGGAAGCCATCCTCACCAAAAACTCTATTTCACAATTCATGTGTCAGTCCCTAAATAGAATAAGCTAAAAAAACATAATAGAAAGGGCACTCCTAGGATCACATTTTCTTAGTGTTTTTGCTTGGCTTGCATTTTGAGGTGAGAGAGCACATTTGTCACTTTTTTGTTCATCCTTGCTCCTTATCAAAACTGGTGTATTCTGGCTTCACTTGAGTATGCATGGGCCATATCATCATCATTCTCGAGTCGGGTCCGATTCTACATCAAATTTTAATTCACAACCACTTTCTTTCATCATTGTTTCAATTTCACAGTAACCATCATCGGTTACCTCTGACCGCCATCGGTTATACCCAACTGACGTCGGTTCCATGTCCTTTTTCTAACCTACTCAAAAGGATATTTTGCTTCACTTTCTTCCACTTTTCATACTCCTGTCATTGTCATTATTCCCATTGACGTTTTAAACATCTTCATATTTGGCATACCTGTCAAATTTACCTTCTACCTTGTTGTTTACTCACTTTCATTTTCTATAGAACGCAGTAGCGCTTATTACCCTTGATCAAGCGTCGGTTTTCCATAACCGGCATCGGTTAGCCTATTTCACATTCTAGCCACCATTTGGTACTTAACCCACTTTTTTGCTAGATTCACTTGTTCTTGTTGTTCTCTATGTCATTTACGAGAGAAGCTGACCCTACTTGATCAATCTTGGTTCACATGGTGCTGACCCAAAGACAAGAAAGCACACTCGTATTTCACACCAGTTGTCAACCACTCCTACCTAGTCCTTCACCACCTTCTATTTTATCACCAGCCATGGATCCCATCCACCTATCACTATCGCATTCTCAGGAGATGAGGAGTTTCACAACTCCTTGACCATAACCCTACCGCCTTACGGTTTTACCTTTCCCACTCATCCACTCGAGATGCCTCGGGTCAGTTAATATACGGCATGCCCATATCTATCCCTCGACTCTCACACCCACTCCCACATCGGCTCTAGTTGGCTCCGTGTTTGCTATTTGCATCCACCTTACCCCTAGTCATTTCATAGTTAGGTCCTATACCCGTTATGACTTCCATGGCTGCTACCTCCGTGGCACTGTTACATCCACTATACCTCGTAAGTACCCCAAACACAACCTCATCCACCCCTAATGTCTCACACATACTTGTAGCTACATTACCACCTCCAGTGTCGGTGACCCCTACCCCATTTTAGAACGTGGTTCTTTTTATTCCATAATCATTAGCCCCTATTGCCACTAGGGTTACCACGACCCTTCCACCCCCATATACATACTATCAACAACCTCCCATTTCATCCATTATACATTCCGGGTACATACCCCCTGTGTCACTACCTTCTTCTCCACCACCCTACATGGCAGCCCCATACACTGGAGTGCCACCCACATTATATGCCCAAAACCAACCCTCTCACGCTACAGGAGGAATCCAATCATCATAACCCACCAATGACCTAATTAAAATGATGTTGGACAAGATGTAGACATTGGAGGCATCGGTTTCCAGCTCCTGCAACACTCTCACCTACGATGAGATTTGCAACGAGCCTATTCACCCATCCATTCCTATCCGTTCATACCCTGTGTATTGGGAAATTTCTAAATTCAATTGTTTCAATAGCAAAGAAGACCCACGAAGCATTTGCGGTTGTTCAAACACTGGTGTTATCTGATCACTCACGATGATGCCTTGCTTCTGAGAACCTTTCCCATGTCCCTCACTAGAATTGCATTAGATTGGTATAGCGGGTTACCTAAACACTCTATATTCTAATTCAATCAAGTAGCCCAAGCCTTCTTGGATGATTTCTCTATCGATATCGTCAAGAAGGTTACCATGACCGATCTATATTCCATATGTCAGTATGAGGACGAATCTATCGCAGATTTTGTCACTTCGCTGGCGTAGCTGATCAATCAACTTACCTTCCAACTGCCACAAATAGAACTCATCGAGCTCTTCACATGGGCTTGTGCTAGACATATCTCCCGACCTTGCAGGTCCAAACCTTCCGAACATTTGATGAGGCATTCACTATGGCATGAAAGTTAGAGATTCGGGCCATCGAAGAGAAGAAAATCCAGTTATGCAATAAGAATTCGGCATTCAAGTCAAATGATACCTCTTCTTCTTCCAAACCACAAACCAATTATTCAAAGCTAAGGGCATCGCTAACATAATGGTACTCAAGGCCAGCCCATCTCATCGTCAAATCAAGCTACACCCTCATCTAATCTCTCACTGTCCAGACTTTTCAATTTAGATGAGAGCAACGAAAATATACCCCAATTGGGGAACCTTACTCTTTTGTCTTAGAAAAGCTTATCAAAGCCGGAGCCATCACCCTTCCACCTATAAAACCACACACTAGTTTTGACCCTGCTCGCCCCATGCCCGCATGGTATAAAGAACATGATTTCTATAACTATCATCGAGTAAAGGGTCATAGTGATGACAACTGCATCACTTTCAAAAATATTGTCCAAGAAATGCTCGAGAAAGGCGAGTTAACTGTGGATAATCCCAACCCCACCCCCAACCAAAATCTACAAATATTCAAAAACCATTTCCCAACCATGCCCCTTCATCCAATCAAACTGTGACTTTAAAATATCCATACAACATAGAAGTCAAAATTGCAAGATGTTTCTCTAGTAACCATGTCATAGTATTATAAACACATTGTTATGCACCTATGACTTACTAGTCTAGTTAGAAACATGTTAGTAATGGATCCTAAGTTATACTCCAATGTCGAGAAAGAAAATGTTACACATTAATGAAACCCCCATTCATATACTTTATGTGCATTTTTCTACATAACACATTGATGTTGCACACAACATGACTCTAACAACATTATGCATGTTCAATTCAATTCCCATGTGGTCATAAAAATTTGTGTATGCCCCTACCTAAGATTTAATTTTCTAGCACTACTTGCTGCACAAACCTACACAAAACTAACCATTGTAAAATTCATTACATTATACATGTAAATTTGAGGATCCTCAACACTATCCCACTTTTTAAAAACTCTACATAAAAGGATAATGAACCCAATATTTAACAATTATGGGAACACAAGCCCATTCCTTTTGTACACCAAGAAGCTTTTCAGTAGTCACTACCCTAATCAATGAATCCACAACATTCAAATTAGTCTCTACCGTCTATATTAGTATCCTGTTGTTATTCACCATTTCCTTAGAAAACGATAGCACACATGTATGTGATTTTTATGAGACTAATATTCAAGGTCCTTTTCTATAAAAATTACATTGAGGGAGTTATAATCTATCTTCATATATTTTTTATTGAACCCAACCATAGAACATAATATAAGAATCCAACACATTTCCTTTATTGTGTGAATAAATACCATGTATTTATTCTCTACGATGGATGTCACAACACTTTCTTGATGTGTGTTAATCCAACATACAAATCCATTAAAAAAGTTAAAAATTACTCACTAGTGGACCTCCATAAGCTGAGATCTATACCTAGTCAAAGACCAAAAATCCATGTAAGTCGCATTATTTATTACACCAAAATTTCCCTAATAGTAAATATTTGGTCATAAGTTTCACATATATACATGAAGATCCTCTTAATATATTCCAATTGTCCTTTCTAATTTTTGAGATGTATTTTTATAATGATCTCACTACATGTGCATGTTTATATACCATTACATACATCAATTTTCTTACCCCATTTTTATATAAAATCCTAATACATGACCTCTAACTCCTCTCATGCATTTAAATGTTGCCTTGTCAAAATTTTCAACCCAACTAAGGAAGGTGCAATCCTAGGTTTGTAGTTAAACATTTTAAACCTCTTTGATATTAATTAAATATTTATTTTGTTCTAGCTAGAGATTCCATTTCAATTAATATCATTTGATTTCCATGATCAAAACAAACTTTAAAGCACCGATATATTTCATGTCAAAATGCAAAGAAAAGTAATACTTTACCTTTCTTGATCATTTCTTTGTGATTTCCAATAATCTTAATGTCATCCACATAGAGAATTATGATGAAAAATATTTCCCCTTATTCTTTGAAGTACAAGTAGAGATCATTTTTATTGTGTGCAAGATCAATTTTTAGTACATATGCATTAAAATTTTGATTAGACATCCTTTATGACTAAATTTCAATCCATACTGAGGAATCATTTAGGAATCAAACCAATTACTCTTTCCTATTGAATGGAAAACCTTTTGGTTGTGACATGTAGATATTTTCTTCGAACTCTTTATATAGAAACATTGTTTAGGTGCATCCATTTGATCTATCTCTAAAAAAAGTGAAACAACAATGGAAAAAATAAATATAATGGAAGTAAATTTACAACAAGATAAAATAACTCACAAAATTCAATCCCATAAATTAAATAGAATACCTTCTCAAGTAGGCAATACTCATACTTATCCAATTTACCTTGTGCATTACACTTATTCTTGAAAACACATATGTAACCAACCAATTTTCTTTCAAGAAATATATTTACCAAATCCTAAGTCTCATTCTTATCTAGGAGAATATATATCCTCCTTCATTAATTTCTTCGAGATTATCTATTTTTAAACAAGATATTTCCCCAATGTCTTAGTATCATCACCATTTGTTACCAAGAATAAGAAATCATAACAAAATTCTAGTCAAATATACCATTTAAGCACTCTACTCACTCATTCTAATCTCATTTGCACCACAGTTTCAATTTATTCTTCCACCTCTACCAAATATTAATTATAAACCTCATATTTATTTACTACATCCTCATAATCCATATTAATTGTAACATTTTGAATTTAATTTTTCCTACTACTTTGGTGGTTATTCCTCTTCAATTTCAAATATGTGCACAAAATTTTACACACGAATCATGTTCATCTCTCTAAAGACTTAATTTCAAGTATAAAATATCTTCTTTATTTTAGGATTCCTTAAATTATACCCCTCAACAACTTTTCCATTTCTAATGAAGACACACTTCATAGATGTTTAGTAAGTATTTTCTTATTTTCCTTAAGAATATGAACATATGCATCGTAGTTCAAACTTATCATGTTTTTTAGGATGGTTTTTACCATTATAATATATTTGTAGATACATGTCCTATTATAGAAACCTATATTTGGTATTTGTTATCACCAAATCACTGCACCCTCTGAATGGCCAAGTGATGGATAGGGCATTCGGTGTGATTGTGTAACATGGGATCACCTCGCAAGTTGTGGGACTTGTAGCTTGAGGTGAACCTATGGAGAAGGCCGTCTTCCTCTTCCTAAACTAGGCACTATACTACTCCTAATGTACTAAAATAGCTAACTAGACCTATACTAACATTTTCATGTGATTTAGGGAGAGAGATTTTTAAGAAGTAAAACCTATACTTCAAGTGGTGATGCACTAAGAAAGGGTTTTTCTAGACAAATTTTCGGTTTTCTAGTGAAGAAGGATGAAAATGAGAAGGCCGAGCAATCACCACAACACAACCGCATACAAAAATTCACTCCCAGATAAGCACAAAACTCCCAAAAGATGTGATGAAAACTTGAAGTTGCACAATATACCTACAAGCATGAGAAAGGCACAACGAAGTAGCTAGAATGATGAAAAACCAATAATTGGTCACATAACACAATTTTATTACTTCAATCACGTGCAAAATGCATCATTACATTAGGAAGCGGTAATGTTTTCCATTACAATCTTAGAAAAGAGGCTTGAAATTTCCCACAATCCACAATAGACTAGCTTGTAGAAAGAGAGAGGAATTTGGAAAATATGTCTAACCCCTTGGAATGAATTCCTCCTTTACATTTATAGAAAATGCACCTATGAGAGAAGAGATGAGGGACCCTAAATTCTGGGCCAAAATGTAGCACATGATGGCCTACATATTTAGCTACATTATTAATTGCACCACTTAAGAACATTCCTCATCATGCCCCACAAACTCAAAATTCGAATTTATCTTCCATTTAATTACAAATATATTTAAATATTCTTCAGAGGTATAAATTGGTCCATTGGTGGGACCTATGGAGTTGAATTTGCATTTGAAGGATTTAGTGTTTCTTGGTCTGAAAAAATGGCTCGCCAGCCAGCTCGCCGAGTTGACTAACAAGATACCTCTTCGTATTATCATGCGAGCACCTAGAGTTAAAAGCCCCGACCGCTTTTATTATTACACCGGAAGTTATTGCTTATAACTCGTCCATTTTCCATCTTCATGAATTGAGAAACTAGGAACCCAACTCAGTTTCTCCTTATGAAACGTCCACCACTTGCACATTTAAACATCCAACTGATTAAACCCCCAAGTGCTCACCACGAATGGATTGTCGAGCTCTTTAAACATCCAACCCTAAATTCCACGCTATCCCTACGAGTGTGCTCCACGTATTGGTCAACTGTTTCAAACAACGAGCTCCACTCATCTTCCCATTAACTCAGTGACTAACTTGGGCACCTTGCCACATATTTGTTTGGCCTTTGCCGCTATATTAGATTGAGTGAGCCACTTTCATATTTCCAACCTCTGTCAATATCTCCCGCTGCATGACTTGGTATTATACTTTAATTCCACATTCACTATCACTTGCTTTGAAAATACCCCAACCCCCAACTACTACGTCGAACCCACTCTTATCCAATCGGAAAAAATCCTGGCTCCCACTTATATATCTTGACTCAGATTTCAACCAACTAAGAGGAAATCGACAAATAACTCAGGGGCCATCATACCACGTGTGCCCACCAATGCATCAGCCCACTCCGCATTGGATCTTCCGAATTGGTATCCTGATAGCCATTTTCCCCTACACCATGCACGTAATGGCTTCCTTGACACAAAATCCCGATGCTCCAAAGTGGGGGTTTCGGGCTTTCAATGCCTTCTTTCCCTCATTCCAACTCGGCAAGTTGGTTTCCAATTTCCATAATTCCACAAGCGCATGAGATTTCCATGAAAGCCTTTCGGGGCTGCAGATAGAGAGTCAAACCGGATTGGCTCTTTCTTTCTTCACACGAAGGCATCCAAACTTCTCGAGCTCATTGGATCTCAACTCGGTTTATCTCGGTCAAGTGAAATCTGAACCTAAGCCTCACCTTGTTGTGTCGAGTTGTTCGTCGGGCTCTGGAAAACTCGCCATCACTCCTTATCTATACTAAATCCACTTGCCTATGCCATGACCGATCTGACTTCATTATGTGACCACTGAGTGAGTTGGTTTTAAACTCAAATTTACGGAGCCAGATCATGGTTTAGTATCTTCACTTGAATATGATCCGAGCTTACTCGGTGACTCATCCTTAGCTTTAAACAAACTCGGTATCTATAGCTTCAAACATGCCTTGGCCACACGAGCTCCTATCATGTCCTACCATTCGAGCTTGTATCATGTTATTTCGACCACCCTTTCCTATGATTACCCCAGCTTCAACTCTGTCATGACTGACTGAGCTCATTTTTATAATCTCCACACTGAGAAATTCTTCACTACCCTGCATTCAATATTGTAGTTGTCGTGAGAACCCCGAGTATCATCTGCCTAACTGCATAATTCCCTTCATCGACGCTGACACTTTACATTAGCCGATTGAGCTCTGAGTCTAAGGTGATCTGATACCTAAATTCCATGACTTTCACAGTCGACCTATTACCCACCGAGTTCAGACTTTTCATTGTTATACTCCCTAGCCACTCGATGGAAACTTGGTCTGTGTTATTGCTTCAAACAATGTTTTTTTATAACTTATTCATGACTTTCTCTCTCTTCTTGAGCCAACCCATTTAGTGAGCTCCTCACGGAGTTAGAAAACACTCCAACATCAAGTATTCTCTAACTTCGAGCCATGAGCTTTATCCTGAATCCGGATCTCACCTGTTATCTCTTTCTAACATTGTGAGTTCCTTTATTTGCTACGAATAGCTCGAGCAATGTTTTAAAATGCCCGCCGAGTGATTTTGAACTCCAAATCGAGCCATGATAAGGCTCACATAATGTAAAAATGAACATGTCCTTACATGCCTTTAAGCCTCATCGTGATGAATTAATACAGCTAGCTTGAGATCCCTTTTGTGTTTCCTTGCCAAATACATTGATATTCAATCATTACTTCACGTCTTGGATTCACCAACCTGCTTTCTTGGGCTCACTAACATCCTTGAAGCCTCTACATTGAGCTGATGAGTCATGTTGTCAAGTCATGCTTCAAGCGCGCCCGCCGCTTCATCCCATATCCCTCAACATTGCATCGATTCTCTTTAATGTCTCACCCGATACGGCGAGTACCACCTTTCAATCTATTTGGTCAAGCTCCATCGACGCCTTTCCCAACACCTTGGCGTATCATTTTGGATCATCTCCTACATGAGCTTGGTGAGCCATTCACTATCGATCTCGGTTATGCCTTGTGATCAACTCGATGCTTTAAACATCTCACCATGATGCCTAATAAATTTTGAGGTTTACAATTTCTAAATCGAGTTCACACACAAGGAGTTCATTAGAACACACACATACCACCAAACCATTTGACATACTCAAGTTCCTCCAATAGCTCGATCCATTGAGCTTCTCACTAGCTAGTTTCTCCTTGACTGATATGGCATACTCAAGGTGAGAGCCCGTCGAGCTATCTTAACACGAACTCGTCATTCATCCATTTAACTTGATCGAGTTATTTTGAACTCGAGCCCCCATGTGGACCATTCTTGCATGCTTTCAACCTCTTTTCTTAACATCATGGAATTCTTGGGATCTCCTTGGTTCTAAGGAATCATGGAGTACAAATGAATACCGGAAAATTTTGTGCACCAACTTTGACCATTTTAGCATGTAGACCCTCGTTGTCCATTTTTGCCCAAAGAAGTAAAAATGGATAACGGAAACTTATCACTTGATAAGGTAAGTGTTTTTTAATCCCTAAATCATGATGTGTACATATTCCAATCTCAATTTCCCATCCTTAGTCTCATGCATGAAGTTATATCTTCATTTTAACAACTTTTACAATCACACTATTTATTACATCATTCCACAACATTTTATCACCTGCAAGTCTCGTGCCCATTAATTTCTAACACCCACTCCCTACCCGTATAAGACCACTAAACATGGACATAACCATCCAAAAGCTTTGTCCAAAACTAGTGGTTTCATCCTCAACTATTCAACAATCCTTTTTCAATTTAACATTTTCTATGGGTTGTTATTTCCTTTGGGTCAACATTAATGTGAAATTATACCTACAAAATCATATATAAGTAATTAAAATACACTCATTTACTCACTTGGAACTTATAAACACTCATCAAGAAAATTTCATTCCATTAAAGTAGTATCACACTATTGGATTATTCACTAAAAATGTATGTAGCACACTCACTAGGTTTTTAGTCGTTATTCCCAAAGCTAGAGACCATTTAAGCCAAGTCAAGAAAACCATGCCAGGAATTGTCTACATTATAAAGTGACCAACTTTCCAAAGCTAGTTTTATCCATATATATGTCACATGATATGTGGATAATTGTATGTGTTTTGAAGTCTCTTTGGAGTATTTCAATGTAGGTTTTGTACCAATTGCACTTTAACCCAGTCACTAACCTTTTTTAAGGTATCATACCCATAGTTAGGGTTTGAGGTTGTTTTGGATCATACAAAGAGTTTCAAAAATGTATGACACACATAGTTTCATAAAAAAACATATTTTAGAGGTTTTTATAGGAATGTGAAGTTATAAAACACTATCATTTTATCCTATAAAACAATAAACATATTAAAATTCCAAATAGTTATGTATGTGCTTGATAATTCAGTACTTGCTCATTTTGTACTCCCAAATATAGAGACAAATCATTCATCAATCATTTCCAATATTTTTACCATTATGTCACTATTATATCATATTTTTAACACCTAATTAGTTTAGTATACCTCTCTTAGATTGAAAATTTTCACATTTAGCACTTGTTTCAATCGATTAATCTTACATATTACTAAAATAGGTATATTCTACTCTACACATTAATATTTAGATAACAATATGAATATATATCATATTTCTAAATATAATCCAAATATAATATAGAAGTAAACACTCTAACACTTATTTATTCATTTTGGGTTAAATCATGAGGTGACCCTATTTTTTGATTGAATCCTTAATCTTTCTCAAACCCTATTTGTGTTAGGGTTTTCATTTCTTCTTCGGTGCATGATCCTTGTCCTACCTTTAGGGTTTATCCTCCTCTATATTTTAATATATTTATATACTCGTTTTTTCCAATATAAATATGTGTCACGTAATATTATTCCACCTCTTCATTGTCCTTTAATGACCTACTATTGTCAATAGTGTGTACTAAGCTTCATATTTCTAATGATGTTCACCTTAGGCCTAGTCTCAGTTGCCCACATAAAAAGTGATTCACACATTTTACTTTTATAATGTGTTTGATATTATAAAATCTTCTTTTAGTAGAACCTTGTGTATCTTCCTCCCATATTGAGGTATATACAAGCAACCTTCATGGAAAATATTTTGACACAATTTCATGTTATAAATAACATCGGTGTATTGATTGCATCGGTGATAAATGTTGTAATACCATACATGTTATACAAGATTTTCTTGGTACCAATGTTATCTTAGTCAAATGAACCTTACAAAAACTTAGCACTCTTTCTATTAATACTCAAGCATAAAATTCTCTATTACAAAGCATTCACAAACATAAATATGACTATTATTCCTCTAAATTCTCCCCCTAAGAATATATTAGATCAATGTTCGTCATTTCTTATTATTGAAAAGATTAACTAATTTCTAATTAAGTACATATTGATTGATAATACCTCTTCATTCAATATTTTACTTATATCCTTTCTTCAACAAATGGGTACCTCCATGAGTGCAATTGATAATACTTTTACTACCATTAGAGGCCTTAATAATATAATATAATATATCATTGGCAAATTCACCTTGGATGTTTATGTTGACCATATAATGGCCCCAAATTGGTATTATGTTGTGGAAAATGAGCTCTATTATAATATACTCCTAGGAAAACCTTGGATCCATGTTATGGGATCCATATTATATGTCTCTTCTCAAAGCCTCGTATTTACACATCATGACTATGAGTTCACACTTATTATAGAAAAATAACCCTACAAACATTAAACCATTAAAATATATACTTATAGTGATATTATTTTCACCCTTGTGGGAAAAAGAATTCCTATTGATCCATTACATACATATGTGGTTAGTACATCAAACAATAATCATGGTAACATGCCTATTTCCATCCCTTTGGAAACATTTGTAACTTCTTATAAGATAAGGACATATGATAGTAGATAATCAAGCACAATGAATAAGCTACTTATATTACCATCCTCTAACCCTTGACAAGAACATATCACTATGGATGAATTACATATGATAATAAATCCAATTTCACATAAAGTTATCAAAGGGTTACCTTTACTAGAGAAAAGTTATATCCTGGACATTACTTATGATCATTTTATTAACAATATTATACCTATTCATGATATTATTTCTTATGTTCCTTTTATACATGCCTTGGTAAATCATGAATCTATTTATAATGGCATAATTGATCACACATATAGTTATATCTTATGCATTCACACATTAATTACTTGAGAAATCTATCACACACATCTCTCACACACACACACACACGCACGCACGCACGCACACACACACACACACACACACACACACACGCACGCACGCACGCACGCGCGCACGCACGCACGCACGCACGCGCGCGCGCACGCACACACGCACACGCACACGCACACGCACGCACGCACACGCACACACGCACACGCGCACGCACGCGCACACGCACGCGTGCGCACACGCGCCGCGCACGTGCACACTCGCGCATGCACACACACACACACAAATGGAGACGTTATCATCCATATTGTAGTGGACTTCCCTACCATGGCTAGCCTTTTCTATAATATTAATATTCTTCAAACATGTGACCCTTTTACTTGATATACTTGGATGCATGAACTTAGGAATTCTATTTACTATCCTTTTCAAAGCATCACATTCTTTTTTCATTCAAGTTGTTATAAATCAAAAATACCTTATGTGGCCCATTTTCCCACTAATCATGATGCTACCTCACTAGTTTCTACACTTATGACACATGAGCATATTCATGTCAAATTTACAAGTTTTATCTCTAGTGGGCCTCCTCTTTTTCCCATTTCATAGGCATCACATCTCCTATACATGTTTTATATAATTGGATTCAAGCACTACCTCATAATTATATCCTCCATTATGTAATATTGATATTGATTCCTTTTATAATTACAAGACCCCCGCCTCACTCGTATGCTCATGTAAGAGGACATCTCTTTCTTTTCTCTTTCTTGTCACAAACATATATATTATAAAAAACATTCAAATAATCTCATATACATAAAAATATTCAAATATTATCAAAACATGATATTAGAACCTATATATAACTGGATTCGCTAGTTCTCTACTTTACAAATATTATTATTCATATGATTTGATATATTTCTATATAATTCTTAAAACATGTGGTTCAAAAGGTATTTAAGCATGATGCATGACATACATAGGACTTTATAATGTTTAGATGTTGGATCTCTCCTCTTACCCAATGTCTAATCAACATTTAGGTGTATCTCTTACACTATTAGGTGTTATTGTTTCATTATATATTATTATTTTCACATTCTCATTATGATCATTTTCTTTTCTTTTTTATTGGTATAAAATGGTTAGTTGGTCCCTTACCCATTTTATAAATCTAAAAAAAAGTCTTACTTAAACAGATGTTAAGAGTAAGCTAAACATTAACTTGCAAAAATACCACTTGAGCATAAAATGTATCAAAAGGTAGTAGATATCCTTCTATAGAATAATTTTCCTTACACATTCTTCTATAAGAACCATAAAATACAATAAAAGGTAAAAAGCTACATTTTCAGTCCTAAATATGTCCAATCTTCATCTACGATATTTTTCTAACATTTTCAAAAGAATCCACTAATTTCAATTCAAGTTAAAATGGGTGCACATGGAAGAAATATCTATGGGTGGCTCATCAAATATCATATAATAATAACCCCATGCTTCTTCAAATTACAACCATGTTTCTAACTATTCTTTCTTTTTTATTATAGTCCCCTCCAAAATAATGCAATAAAGGCCACAAAAGGAAGGCAATTGGAATTTTAATCCCAACCGTTTAACCCTTGTTATATTCATAGCATAGATATAGAAGGTTTCCCTTAATCTTGCCTCCCATATAGTGATACATTACTTCTCTTCTTATTAAGAGTTGTGGGAGAATATTCCATCTAGTCAAATAACCATTATAGGCTTGAGTGCCTAAATCATGTAAATTTTTCCTAGATGATTTCCCAACCTCCTTTATGTATTTAATCCTTCCATTTTTTTAATGTTTCTCCATAGCTTCTATAATTTATTTCTGATTACTTACAACATTTGGAGTTCCATCCTGAACCAAAAATCATGGGTTTCCTCCCTCATAGAGTAATTCATTATTTCTTGAGAAATTTTGATTTTTTATGGATGTAAGAAAAAAGGATCTCACGAAACATCCCTAAAATATGGGCTTGGATTCCAATTTTTATCCAAAGTGGAAGGATAAATATGAGTGTATGTTTCACAAACAAGGTTTTTCTCTTCTTTGTTAGAAGAAAAGAAAACACGACAAAATTGTTTCCCTCTAGAAATATCAATCAGGAAAAAAAAAGAAAGCCACCTAAAGCGCAATTTTGTCAAAGCTTCTTGGAAGACTAAAACATACACTTTAGGTGGAGGTATATGTTCAAATAACTAAGCCCCCAATTTACATTCATAACGGATATTTGTTTTAACCATGTTATTTATTCATCCCTTATATCTTTCTTTGATAATAGTTTTATTAAAAAAATCCTCTACATCTTTAACCAATCCTTGCATATCCTTTTTACAATCATCCATGATCACTTTAAAATATCCCAATTTTACTTTTATCCTATCTAAATTAGTTGGTGTTCCCTTATCATAATAAGATTTGGGAGATAATGTAATCATCTCCTATGAATAGTGACTTTTATTTACCTCTACTAAATCATTTGGCCATTCTATCGTGTACTCATATCTTGGAATATATTATATTCTTATTCCCTTATGTTTCCCTTCCTAGATCTTGGAGGTTCCACCTATGTCTTGTCTTGATGTAACTCAAAATCTTATCTATTTATGTTTGTGTCTTCATGACCTATAAGAACCTTTCCCCTACCTTCTATAGCATTTATATTTTCTATTATGAAACAATGGTCCATATTTGGTCATCCAAAATCAAGTTTGAATAATGCCAATTGTAATTCTAAATTATCAATACAAGTTTCCATTGCAATTCTTGAATCTTCGAGAACCCTGGAATCCATCCCTAATAATGAGGATGTATTCCCTTTCATCTCCTCCTAACCAAATTGTTTATCTTTACCACAAGTCTTATATCATGCTCATCATCCCACCAAAAATTCCTTTTGGATTCTCATTTCAGTAGCATCCTACGTAATGGATTTTCCATCCTCATCTCTCATCTGTCATGTCATCCTTTCAATATCTTATTTAATTAAAAATCATTTCAAATATCCCAACTTGGAGGATCTTGTAGGTATCCTAGTCTCCCTGGTTTATGTGAAAATATTTTCTTTGTATTCATGGTAATATCCTCAAAAGAAGAGGAAAAATCAATAATAATATTTCTATATTCATCTTGTTTTCCCTAATCAAGTTTAATGTTGGAGAAATTATTTTTTTCTAGGAAACTCCTTTAGATGATTATTATAAGGTGTCTAAAATTGCTAATTTGATTATCCCTTGGTGGGTGAGGGCTTTCTTATTCCCACCTTTTGTTTGTGCCACTATTTTCTCTAAGGATTTGTGGAGAAATAAATTTAGATTCAATAACCTATTGTGTCTAACATGTGATAAGAGTTTAAAATGACAAGAGTATAAGAGGGAAAATATACCTTCGTAGATGATGTATATTAGTATAAATAATTTGATTGTGGGTCGTTGATCAAGAAATGACATGTGTAATATTTATTTCCCTATATTATGGACTTTCTCACCATGTAACATAAACTCATCCTTACATTTTAACCCTCTCTACTTTAAAACAAACCATCTTTCTCTAGTACATGGAAATTTTAAAAAATAGTTCCTAGGTTTTCCTCAAAGAATGTTATTTGTAAACCTCTCACCATCGTAGTTTTGTTCTTCCATACTTGGACAAACTTGATAGAAATTTATTCACTAAAACCTTGGAAGTTTAAAAAATTCCAACCACCCCATGTTTTGGATAACTCATTTACACAACTAATTATCTTCTAGATTCAAGTGAGTTTTAGGCTCCAGATAAAGCATAGCACCTCTTATCTTTTTACAATAATAGAACACCCAAAAACTCCTTCGTGTTAAAAACCCACCAGTCTTCTTATATTTTCCATATCATAAATCTAGATTTTTCTAGAGTGCAATAATAATATTTTAATTATTTCACACAAACTTGTTAAATTATTTTTGGTAGTTTGACATAATTTTTTCAAATTATCTCATTCGAGTGACAAATCAGCTATTAATTCCATCTCCTTTTGTGTCCCTCATGTTTCCACCCTATACACCTCAATTAAATGATTTACATGGAAATTACTGATGAAATGATAAGATATTCATATCCTCATAATTAAGTTTCTTAAGTTTCATCAGTCTATGGGTATCAAGATTCATATTTTCTCTTTCTATGATCATTACTCCTTAGGGACCTAGGTTTATAACTCTAATTTCTGCACTAAGATTTCTAAATTACTTATTGAGAATATCACATTTATCCTTGACATAATTTCCATAAACCTCATACCCTAAACCATATTAATGCCCAATGGTTTCATTTTTGAGTTTACCTTCATGTCCCTATCATGTGAAGTATGAAAATGGGCCAATTTTTTAAATTTCCATACTGATTTGGATCTCAAATAATCAGTATAGCCCATTCTTTTTATTACAAAACCTGGACAAATGAGATGTTTCCCTATAATTGAAGCATTTTTTCATAACAAGAAACTCATATATTGTGCATCCATGACTCACATGTTATAGACAAATATATTGAAGTTTAAATAAACTAATTATAATTCACCTAAATATTTATCTTACCAAATTTATCAAAAGATAAATCCCAAAGCCTTGAGTATACATGAGATAACTTTCCCAATGAGTCACCAATCCTCCTCACGAACTACGTGTTCCAAAAATATAAGGACAAGTCATAAATTTACACTCATATCCCCATAATTTCATTTGAAGGTAGGATATCTAGGTCCATATTCTATCTGGAGATCTTGATATTACATTTGTAAAGATACTAAGTTTATTTTCTTAAACCACGTCCAAAATGAATGTTAGATGAGAAAGAAATAACAAAGTTTCTATTTGGAAAGAAACAATCACTTCTTATATCTTGCCTTTTCCAATATTTTTTAACCAAAACCTTAACCCTATCCAAAGTCTACCCTCTACTTTCCATAGTATGGTAAGGTTATTCTTGTAAACTCCTTGATTAAGGGTAGGATCATCATCCCTAGATTCGAAATTTATTTCTTACTCCCAAAATAGAATCTTTCTCCCTATATTTACCTAGGCCATAAAAAGAAACATAATTTTAAAATTGAGGATCCCATATTGTCTCAATTGCTCCCTCCATTGATTACCAATATTCAAATGTGTATGTGGATTTAGGTGAATCCGTAATTGAGGAATATTTATGTACACTTTCAACTATATCCTCTTTGGATCTATTAACAAAAGGAGTTTAATATTCCTTAGTCATTTTTACCCCACCTTTTCCTTCCACTACTAAATATCAAGCCATAATATTATCTAGTGAATCTTCCACTCCATGTTATATAACTTTATTAGACTCAAAGAATTTTTAAAATGGATCACCTTTTCCATTTACACTAAAACATTGGTTCTAGTGGGACCTTATTTAAACATGAGGATCCACTCTTTATCTACCATTGAAAACCCATCCTCATCCACTTGTAGCTTTAGCTCCTCATGATTATCCTTTGATAGTGCCAATAATGATGAAAACCAAAGCCAATCTTCTAGCTCTACTTATGTGTAGGCGGTCGCTAAAAGGTCATGAACTAGGTTCTGACTCATGATCATCTATTGATATCCATATTGTTGTTGTGATGTAGATAAAACTCAAATATTGTATTTTTTCTTACCTTCCATAGTCATTCCCTATCGGATTGTGAGATTCCTTCCTCGTCCCCTTGATAGTCATCATTCATATCTTCTCGGAATACCTAAGGTCTTTATATTATTGAAAGGAATAAATTCTTCATCATATTTCCCTCCCTTTCGATTTCATTCCTTAGATTCCTAGGGTTTCAAGATCCATTCATAAGGTTTTGTTGCGCCTTCTTCCATAGTAGATATCCATAGTGCTCCTATCCATTTTCCTTTTGTCCTTCCTCCCACAAAGTCTATATTTATAAATTAAACATTAATGCTATATTATGTTATATGTTATTTATTTAGACTAATGTGGATAACACATGTGATTTTGTAGTGCTATTATATCTTGATCTATGTGCCTCAAGGATATTGTATACTATTATGTTTACTTTTTTACTTGTGTGATTATTTTTATGTATGCGTCAATGGTATTTTCTATGTTTGTGTTTATGATAGTTTGGTATCCCTTTTTTTCCTATATTTACTTTTCTCATGGTTTATTATATTTGTGACATTCTTTTATCTCCTATTTGTGGATCATTGAATTTTCTATGAGTAACATATGTGATATTTCTTTTGGTATTTGTATGCTTCTATGTTTGTATACATATTTTCTTATATACTTGTTTTACAATATTATTTTTTTGATATCTCTTCATGTCATGGTTTTTACCATGCACTCTTTTCAATAACTTGATATCTATACTAAGAACCTATAAACAACCCTCAATATGAACTTATATACTACATTCAGATTGAAATGGACACCAAACATTTATTTTGATTCAGTTGATTTATGTGCACATCTCACTAACCTAAAAGAGGGGAAATTAAGGGGGTTTATAACACACATATCTATGTAATTCAAAAACATGGACATAATGCACAAATTGGAATAGAGTGCTTAAGAATATAGACATAAAGGAAATAGGAACATACACATACCAAAATCATAATTTTCATAAGTACAAAATCATCAAACAAGGGATTTGTAATTTTTGGTATATATTTTCACAATAAAATTAGACCAAAATAATAAACACTTAGTAAAACTTCAATTCATATTCATACGAAACCGATTAAACACAATTTGAGGATACATATATAGGATTTGTAATTCCTAAAAATAGGCATCCTACTTAATTTCAAATCCCACAATCAACTCCCTAAAATATCTCAACTAAGATTTCTCACTCCATTAATCTCTCAATATCCCAAATATCACGCAACCAGTCTTATTCTAATGGTAATTTATTATTTCATATAACTAATACATCATAATATGAGAATGTATTAATATTATTCTTACACTCATGTACATTATTTTAATATATATCACCCATGTGAACACTAATATTTCATAGCATTCACCCCCTTCGTGAATGTGGGTGAAGAATAGTCACACTACTCAACTCCAATTGTTTCCTTTTTTTTCTCATGATCTTGATCATAGTTTTACAAGTGGCTCACCAACCACTAAAAGGGATATTTTTACAAGTGGATTATCAACAACCAAAAATGTTGGTTTTGCAAGTGGCTTACCAACCAAACAAAGGATCACCGTAAAGTGGCTCACCAACAACCACAACATAATGGTTTTACTAAGAAAACTAAAAATATTATAAATAAGGTCTTACATGATAACCAACAAGCCTTACAAATATGATTTTATAGGATAACCAACAACCTAAAATCAAGCAACATGATATTATAGTCCTCAATGCTTTACTTTGTTCTACTAAATTTTTGCATCGTGGGAATAATACATAGGAATTATTATCACTTATTACATCACATGAACATTAATGATTCATGTGTTCTTATTTACTACATCAATGACAATCAAACACACAATTGAAACAAAATACCACCAATACTATTATGCGAGACCCATTGTTTGTGATCGACAAGAGGTCACCGATTGACCTCTTTCCCCCATTGCTCTACCCTTTAGTAAAAATGTTTCTAACTCAACGAAATATGAACATGAAGCTCATTTTACAATATGGACATTGAGTTACACAAAAAAGCATTAAAACGTTTTTGAAACTAATTTAAATATATAACTCGACTTTATGATTTGACTAACCATACAAAAATAAAAATGGCAATGACTATAATGAGAGATTTGACAATAAAAATGACAAAAAATGAAATATTTTAAAAGCAGTATTATAGGGTTACTTTTAAAATAATACTTTTGACACAAATGACAATACTATGTTAAGCCTAATAAGCTAAATGTAAAATAATCACAACAATGATACTAAGGCTCTATAAAACTATGAATTAGACACTATCTTTTGAAAAAGTATACCATATACTTAAAATATACATAAGAATAATTAGAATCGCCAGAAAATATCTTGGTGACTCTAACAACATAAATGAATTAATTAAACTAGAAATAAATACCATTGAATTGAATCAGTAAACAATTAATTAAAAAATTATGGGAGTGGTGTACACCACGTATATAAAAATTGAAAAAATCTATAATAAAAATTAAAATAACATAATACAAAACTATAAAAATCAAACTAAGACTTAACAACACGACATGGTTTGCATGTAATTTAATTTAAATTGGATTAAATATTAATCTCGGAGTAACTACTCTAATAAATAATATACAAGTGACAATATATATTAATGGAAAAGCAACAAACATGTAATAATATAAAACCCTAAGAAAGAGAGAGATAAGGTGACTTAACTTATTTTGCACAATATGGAGATGATCTCAGAGGAAAACTATTGAAACAGACTAGAAGAAGTGTCGTCAAGGCTCATGGAGATTCTGAAACTCATTAAATGTGTGAGACAGAAGTACCCATGGGGGACAAGAGTACCAGGCACTAGTCACCGATCTAGGTGCTAGTGTGCACTAAGGTGCTCAAGTTATTTTCTTTTCTCGTGGAGGAGGAGTTTCATTGTTAGTTTCCTTTTTCACTATGGTTTCTCTCCTAGATTGTTGATTGTACTGTAAACTATAAAATAATAGTCCGCTCTACACATGTCCATAAACCACATAAAATCTAATTAAAAATATGTAGAATGTGGAGTCGGAATGACCTTAACGGCCACCCAAAGAGTGATCTTATGAACAAGCATTGCACTACAACTCATACTCCATGTAGTTCTATGTGAATTTGTCTAATGATGCTCTAGGTTTCCCTTGTGCAATTTACACAATGATAGTGGGCTAGATCTAGAATGTACCAAGTATGTAAATGTGTGTGATGGAATAAAATGAACTTCCCTCTATGTTGTGTATGCATAGTGATGCATCCATTGTCCCTTGTAAGAGTGTGTTAGATGAATGCCTTTGAAATTATCTTGTTCCTTTAAATGTAATATTATGTGATAGTAGATAATGCTTAGTGTTTGGCCCCTTATTTGAGTGTAAAAATAAGTATATTTATGATTCTCTTGTTTGAATTTCATAATCAACAATTAAAAGGCTGACCCAACTTAATAAAATATGCCTAAGAAGTAAAATAAACCCCAAAAGGGGGAGAAAAGGAAAGAGAGGTTCAAGAGCACCAAGAGGTACAAGAGTTCCCGAGAACTTCTATCCTATCACGGGAACTAGTGTATGAGGCCATAAAAGATAAATAAGTAAAATTCTAACAAGGTCTGTAAAATGTGTAAGGCCGTAAAGAAAACAAGAGATAAAGATTTTTTCCGAAAGGAGTTGTGAGCCACTAGTTTTCTTAGGAGTCATGTATGCATTAGTATGATTTAGGACCTAGAAATGTACCCAAGAGCATAGATTTTGTGTCTACATTCACCCCCACTTTATTTTTTGAGTAAATACTTGATAGCATAAATTAGATAGAAGATGCATACCTTGCAATCTCGTAGAGAAGAGTTTTTCCGATAGCGTGTCAAGTGGACAAGTAAAGCTTGAAGTGATAGAAAGTGAAGCATGGAGACTAGGAAAGGGAAGTAGAACCTAGGTGTGAAGTGTATGCATAGTAGCATGATGGTAGATTTTGTGCTTCTTGCTGATGTGAGCTACTTATTGATGCGTATTAAAGATGGACCTGAAAAAGAAGATAAGAAGAGTAGTTGTTATCACCAAATCATTGTACCCCGAATGGCCGAGTGTGAACACGACATTTGGTGTGATTGGGTAACATGGGATCACCTCTCAAGCTATAGGAATTGGGCTCGAGGTGAACCTTTGGAGAAGGTCAGCTTCCTCTTCCTAAAATAAGCACTACACTACTCCTAATGCAAGAAAAATGGCTAACTAGACCTATGCTAAAATTTCAAGGGATTAGGGAGAGATATTTGTAAGAAATAAAACCATAAATTAGAAGTGGTGATGCACTAAGAAAGGGTTTTTCTAGACAAAATTTTAGCTTTCCAATGAAGAGAGATGATCACAAGGAATAATGAACATACATTACAAACCCAATTTACATACAATACTTCACTCCTTAATAAGCACAATGACCTCAAAAACTTGCAAAAGAAACATTGGTTACATAGTTCACCTGCAAACATGAGAGAGGAAATAGAAGAAGAAAAATGATGTAAGGACAAATAATTGATCACAAAACATGATTTCCATTACTTCAAGCACTTACATAGTGCATCATTATAGTAGGGAAAGGCATAGGCTGCCATTACAATTTTTAGAAGAAAGGCTTGAGAGCCTGCAAATTCACAACAACTCAGCTTGTGAAGAGAGGGGAAGCTTGGAAAATGTCTAAATTTTTTGGAATAAGCACCCCTTTACATTTATAAACTTGCTGAGTGGTGAGAGGAAGAAGGAGAAACCCTAGAATCTAGGCCAGAATGTAGCAAATAATTAATCAATGTTGTTAGCCATGTTTGCCTCATTAATTACAACTCCCCTTTCTAGGAAATATTCATGGAATGAGGAAAACCTGCAATTTTGAAATAAAAATTCCAAAAATTCATCTTTTGGTGATTCCATTGCGTAGCTCTCGTTCTCCGATTCCAACGACTATAATTTTGTAAAAACAGACAACCGGGGGATGAAGTTGTCGTTTCCTCAAGTAAAAGTTGCTTGTTAGGCATCCTGGATATTGTGCTCAATCAGATCTCATAAATTCACAAATTGAATTTATCCATTAAAAATTATATTTTAATGATCTTCCTCCATTTAAATTTAAAAATATATTTAATATTTTTAAATTATTTCAAATATGCCTTTGGTGGAGCTATCCTAGATGTAATATTGCATCTTGGGTTACTAAAATGGCCAACTTCTAAATTAGCTCGTTTCTCCTTGTATTTCCATGTTCTCACTCGCACGTTAATAATCTCCTCCCTTTACATACATTAGGTAGGATTCCACTTCCACTCTTAATGATCTCTTTGGTCTACGTGTTGACATCTTCGAGCATGAAAATGGTTCATCTTGTATTCATCTCGGTGCTTCGTATTCATTCTAAAGAGCCAAATGCCTCATTTCCACGTTACATTTATAACATCTCCAACTTTATTTAGTTGTCCATATTTCATGTTTTCATTAAATGGCCTTGTGCCACCAAACACCCCATGATGATTTGAACCCATCTCTAATTTTCATTGGTGAACAAAAATGGATTATTCGGGCCTTTATAACTAGATTGAGCGCCTGAATCGAACGTATTCCTCCTAGCTCACTGGTGACTTGAAAGTCCCTCATGACGTGTTCCCTTATTTCTTCCTTGCCTCCGGTGACTAACTATCCTACGAGCCCCACATTAGCTAACTCAAAACCATTAGCCATTTCAGATTTGTAATCTAAAGACCTTTAACTACATCGAGCAACTTACATACTTCGACACCTTAGACTCGACACTGGAAGCAAACAAGTTCTAAACTCCCTATCTAATCATACTAAATTTCCGAGGGGAGTTCCACGTTTCATTGTTTTATCCACCATGACTTGACTCAATTAAATGATCTAACATTTATCCTGCCACCTCGGAGCCATGTGTACACATTGGTTGATTTATCTGACTATCTCAGCTCGGTCCCCATTTTCCTGTCATTCGCTCGAGTTCCACAATGACCTCAGTTCGAACTAGGCACCTCGACAATTGACTCGCACATTCCAAACCCCCAAAATCTAAAACTCTCGATTTTGGAGTTTTGGGATTTCAGGTTTGGGCTCTCTTTCAAAATTTCACCAACTCATTTTGGTAGAGGTCCAAACAAATAAACCCCAAAATTCTAAATGGGCTATCTCTCGAAATGAACTCCCAAAATCCATTCACATGGCTCATCCCGCAAGCCATCCTCGCAATGGTTACTCATCGCATTCATTATTCTCGACTTGGACCGACTTGGACCATCAACGCTGTAACATTACATTTCAAATCTCATACGACTCTTCGTTATATAGCTAACAACCTGATTTGTTCTCAAAGTACTCGATGGTGACTCGATGTACATTCTTGCTTCCAACTATGTCGATCTGTTTATAGTTCATTCACGAATTTTCTCTCATCTACTAAGATGACCTACAAGCTTCGAGCTTCCTTGGAAATCTAGTTTATTTAGAGCTCACCCATGTACTATTATTCTAGGATGATCTCGAGCTCTATCGATGCCTCATCTCTCCGAGTTTAGTCTTGCCCTTCCATATGTTAATTGATAGAGCTTCTCACTTAATCCGATCTTGTGGCTGAACTTATATCCAAAAATAAAAAGGTTAAGGAAGAACACTTGAGCTTTGACATTGGCTCAATCTAAGCTTATTCCTAAGCTTTCTTAGTTAAGTTGATATGTATGCTTTTAAAAATCGAGCTTGGTCTCAAAAAATGACCCTGACTGACGAGCTTTATTATTAGATGATTTTGATCATAGCAAGCCTTCCCCTTATATGATGTCAGTAAACCCCTAGTTCCTTCTCGAGGTTCACCAAGCTCCTTATATGCCTTCACAGATCAACTTGAACCATTTGGCTCATCATTGAGCTCAAACCACACTTTTATGGCTTAATACAAAGAAACATGCAATCACCCAATGCCTTAAGCACACACCGAACTCAAAAAGTATCACCTGATATAAGCCATTCGACCATTACAATGTTCATTTATGTTGAGCCCGAGATCGAACCATTCTTCCTTCATGCCACAAGCTTGACCCAACACTGACACCTCACATTTCATTGACTAAGCTCACCATTCAAGCTTAGATAATTTATCCATCTAGTTGGCCCCGTGGTTTGCCCCATTACAATTTTCACTTGATGCCAAATCTCACATGCAAGCACGATTCAACACAAAATTCCATTTCCAAGCTCGAGGCATGGTTTTGAGTTGATCATCAAACATACCCATCCATTTATTGATGGAATCCGTGTCATATTATTCAACCCAGATGATTGATTTGATCCTCGCTCATGAATCATGGGCCATTAAGAGCTTGGAACGTTTCCCTCCTCATGCTTCTGACAATGCTTTCATAGCCATGCAACTCGAATGATGGCTTGAGGACCAAGAAACTTGGTCTCCTTATTTGAGCTATTTATTATTAATGCAAACCCGTACCATATGTAAAA
Organism: Taxus wallichiana var. yunnanensis; assembly: GCA_018340775.1. Taxonomy (NCBI): domain Eukaryota; kingdom Viridiplantae; phylum Streptophyta; class Pinopsida; order Cupressales; family Taxaceae; genus Taxus; species Taxus wallichiana. Next base: position 561,043,065 of record CM031242.1, on the reverse strand, counting down.
GCATCGAGATCAAATCGAGCTCTGATGTGTCTCGATCCTAATTTCTACCACATAAGGGAACACTTAGAACATAGTGTTTATGAAGTTAAGATTTATTCCATAATCTTGTGATGACCAATACTTCTTTTCTCATAAGAAATGGTTCTTCAATTGTCACAAGTGGTGTAGGTAAGGCCAAAAACTATTCTTAATGGGAAGTTTATGCACGTAACCTTGCTTTGTTCTTGAAATTGAAAAGTACTTTGAATCCACAAACCAAAGCTCAATATCATAATAAATTGAGATATGGTAGCCCAAACACCATTTATCCGACTACACATAATTTTAAAATAAAATATGGAGGGCCTTGCATGAATTGTTTAAGTTTTCTCCACTAACTCACTTTCTAACAATCATAAACACTCTCAAATCTTGAGATTGTCTCGATAATCATGAACTCTCCATGAAATAATTTTCGGTCTTAAGGTGTTACCCTATTGTCCATTTTTCCAAGTGGACAAAAATGGATAAAATTTTTGGTGACCTCTCGGGGATGCTTGCTTGCTAAGCATGATTCAGTAGCCTTCAATATCCATTTGGCATGGATTCATTGAAGATATCTCAAAACTGATCCCGAAGTTGAAGTAGAACGTTTGACCTTGTCCCAAAATCTAATGTTGTCAAACATGAAGCACATTGGAACCCATGACTACCTGAAATACATGGCACACTGCAGAAATTCAAGTAAACATTTGAAAAGTTTGGGACATCATGAAACTCTATTAAATCTGGATTCCTCTTCTTCTTATGAAAATTTTGTTTCCAAAACAATGTGCAAGAGAAAAAAAAAACAACACATACGCAAACCAATGAAAATCATACATACTTCAAATGAAACATGCAAGAGTGTGCTAGGCACTTATTCTGCTGAAAGAAAACCTATTTCTACTCTACACTAACTGGAGGCATAGGTAAGCTAAATGAACCCAACAATTAGTTGTGCAAAATAGCTCCCTTTCTTCACAATAGAAACCATGTGAATGATTTGACAATGGACATGGCTGAGACTAAGAGTGAAAAACTGAAACAAGCCCAATTCTCCACTTGGTTCACCAAGGCATCAATTGGAAAGAGAAATTATGCCTCTTTTAGTTGCTCTGCATTTATTTTGTAAAGGCATTACAATTGACCCTCAAGACTATGAAACTCATCCTCACATTATGAAGTGAATGTGATTGGTTCTGCTCCTCATTTGGCTCCAAAGAAGCTAAATACCTTATGGGACATGGTCTAACCCTTTGAATATTCTTGTTGCTCTGAACTTCAATTTTAACAAGAAGGTATAGCTGAAGACATCCTTGAAAATTATGGTTGTTCATGACATGATTTTCCTCTTGTTACCCATTTACAAATAATTGATTTCCCACTATGGTATGAAGTGATGCCCACTTCATTCTCTTATTTTCCCTCTTTGAAAACAAGAAGTTCCTCTAAAAAATGCAGCTCTTTATCATTGCATGCAGCCTCTAATGAAGTCACTGGAAAAAAACTACAAGTGTTTGAGAGTGTTTGCTCATATAGAAGTTCCACTTCCAATTGAAGACAAAGTTGTTCTGCATTTTTAACCTTCTCATTCCACATGAAACTTACAAGATAAAAATCTTTCACCTGTTGTTTTTGAGGACAATTAAGGAAAACAAGACCTCCTTGGTTTTCTTCCACCATTACTTATTCATCAAACAAATCGACTCCACAATTGAGAGAAAGAAACTCTCAATAATGTCATCTCTACCCAAAGCCTCTAAATTTGACTTAGTTTCTCCCGCGTGCTCCTCTCTTTCTTCATTCAATGAATGTTGTAGGAGATCTAATTCTTCCAATTCAAATTCAAGAGGATAACTTGAAACTACAGGTGGTCCTTGAGTATTTCCTTGCATAGCACTAGGCAACTTACATTGAAGGCTAGATAATGGAATATCAGAAATGGGTATTTCCATAGGTTCTTTTTCATCCAAATACTCCTCCAAATTTGACAGAAAATTTCTTCTTTGTATTCTCCATGGCCTTCCTCATCTTCAAACATAAAATTTACAAGATCAAATTCATCTAATAAAACAAAGTTTTAAAAATACAAAGAAGTGGAAGAATTTTAAACTTTCGAGTCCACCATGGAAAGAATCCCGCTATGGTTAGTTGTGGCATTCGATGAGGATATTGGCAAGTTGTTACAATGTTCCATAAATGCAGAAAGTTCTTGACATGCCTGAAAATTAGGATCATTGCACTCATAAAAGTCACCTTATACATTTGATATTCTTTCTTCTTCATCTTGTACATGCTCTTCTTTAACTCTTTGCAATTGGTGGGGAATCAACAGTCTCCAAAAACATAGTTCCAACATGTACGTTGCATCCTAAACACATAGACCGATGCTCATCTTCCTATTGTACTTGTTCTTGTGCAAACTAATTCTCCACTGTTTGCTCTTGAATCTTAACCTTGGATAGAGGCTGAGTTAGGAGGGAAACTTGCTTGACATTCAATCTTGCAGCCCACTCCTTTAGATTCTTTGCAAGCTCATTTTTACTAGGTTCCTTAACCTTCTCCTCTTCTTCTTTTCTATAATCATATTCTTGGTCTTCCCAAAATGGATTGAGAATGTAAGAGGAGAGGTGGGTTGGGGCTCAACTACTTTCCTCACTGTTTGAGGTGGTAAAAGAGGTACAAACTCTTGTCTTGGTGGCCTTTGTAGAAAAGAAGGAATTCTAGAAGAATGAGGAACAAATGATTCAAGGTGGGATGGAAGATAGGAGATAAAGGAATGGAATTCTCAATGTGGGTAGCTAGTGAAAAGCTTGGGATTTGAGGTTTAGACTAAAATGACATTAAATGAGAAATGGAAAGAGAACTCTGAGGTGGTGGTGTAGTACTTACCCGTTGAAAAAGATTCCTTGTGTAAAACTCATAATCCTCTATCTCTCCAATCCAACCTTCAAGATGAGGTAGTAATTCAGTCATGAAACCAATCTTTTCCTGTAGGATGTCAAACTTTGGCATAGGACCAACCCATGGACAAGGTACCCTGAAGCCATTCTTGAGTGCCTTCATTTGAGCTGTGGCTCTAGACTACACCATACTTTCCTCCATTCTTATAAACTTAAACTACAACTCATCATTTTCACATGTGTGATGGCCTCCAAAATTTGCATGTCCTTGCTCTTGGAAAGCTGCATAGTTAGTGAAAACCGAACCAGCCATGAATTTTTTCATAGGGATATGCATGTTGTAATTGATTTTCATCATAGTATTGAATTGGAGGTGAACTATAATAATCTAAAGATGAATATTGCAAGTTGGAATGAATGTTGAATTTTTATTTTCTTTGCAAGTGGGAATTCCACTGTAGTAATGAAACCATGAGTACACAACTTCATGGATGAGAGAAAAATGGAAAGATGTGCAAGAATCCACGGATAGAAATGGGTGGAAAAAGATAGTCTACAACTCAGAGAGTGGGTTAATTAGACCAATGGTGTTGTTAGTTTTACTTAGGTATACCTCGTAAGGATGAAATTTCACTAAGATCACAACAACTTGATGAAATAAAGTGAACACAAATACACACACTTATGAATATTATATGTATGTGAAATGCATTAGGCATGCCAAAAACTATTATCACCAAATCACCACCCTTTGAATGGGCTGAAGGTGAACACGACATTCAATGTGATTAGGTAACATGGGATCACCACTCAAGCTGTGAGACTTGGGCTTGAGGTGAACCTTTGAAGAAGGCCAACTTCCTCTTCCTAAACTAAGCACTACACTACTCCTAATGCAAGAAAAATGTCTAACTATACCTATGTTAACATTTCAAGGGATTAGGGAGAGAGATTTGCAAGAAATAAAACCATAAATTAAAAGTGGTGATGCACCAAGAAAGGGGTTTCGCTAGACAAAATTACGGCTTGCCAATGAAGAGAGATGATCATGAGGAAGAATGAACATGCATTACAAACCACATTTATATACAGTACTTCACTCCTTAATAAACACAATGACCTCCTAAACTTGCAAAAGAAACACTGGTTGCACAATTCACCTACAAACATGAGAGAGGAAATAGAAGAAACAAAATGATGTAAGGAAAAACAATTGATCACAAAACATGATTTCCATTACTTCAAGCACTTACACAGTGCATCATTACAGTGGGGAAAGGCATAGATTGCCATTACAATGTTTAGAAGAAAGGTTTGAGAGCCTACTTGTGAAGAGAGAGGAAGCTTGGAAAATGTCTAACTTCTTTGGAATAAGCACCCCTTTACATTTTATAGCACTTGCCGAGTGGTGAGAGGAAGAAGGAGAAACCATATAATCTAGGCCATGATGTAGAAAATAATTAATCATTGTTGTTTGCCATTTTTGCCTCATTAATTATAACTCCCCCTTTCTAGGAACTAGTCATGGAATGAGTGTAATGCCCGCCCAGACACCGTAAACACGCCCCAAGCGTGACTAAAAATTTGTGAAATATATTTTTAAAGTCAATGATTACTTAACATATGTGTTTTACTGTAATCCTCTTAAAATTTATCTTATATTCATTTATAATTTTGTTCGAAATTAAATAAAACATTTTCCCTAAGTGATTCATATATTTACTTTTATTGCACTGACTATGGTCATCTCAAATGTTCTACACCCCCTTTGAGTTTTATTAATTTTCCCTTATGTTTATTTATTTACCCACACACACCACATAATTTATTTTACATTCCCATAAAATGATCATGCCTAAAAAAAAAGTAGGTTGAAGGAGAGCCCTAGGATAGAACAAATCTTGACCATTGATTTCAAATCTGCCCTAAGTTTTCCCTAATGCATTTTTATCTCTTTTCTTTTCTTTTCCATATCATTTTCTCTCCTTTGTTTTTGTTTCTTCTTGTAGGTGGAGGAGGAGCTATGGAGGCTTGATTCTCATGGAGTGGGAGGGTGTTATCCAAATCAACTGCAGACCATTATTGAAATGTATATATATTTTTTGTGTATTTGGTGTGGCTACACGGTAAATGGAGGAGGTGAGGGCTTGTGTGAGGAAGGAGAAGGGGGCTACATGGGTAGAGGCAACATGGATGGTGGGTAGAGGATAGGTTGCGGCGTGGGAGGAGGTATGCGCGTGGGAGGTGAGGCGGCCGGGTGGTGCGGGGGTATGTGGGGAGAAGAGGACGTTTAGAGGTGCGTGTTAGGGGCGGGGGATAAGGGGGTAATGGAGTATAGTTGTGGCCAAGAGGGGCGCAGTTTGGGGGTGTGACAACGTGGAGGTGATGGTGCAGGTGTGGGGATCGGTGGTGGCATGGTGCGTGGTTTGGGGAAGGGCTTGGCCCCTCCCCATATTCTTTGTTTTAGATTTTAAGACAGTCGGCTCCCACCAATTTTTTTTTAAATGTGTCATATATATATATATATATATATATATATTATATATATATATATACATATTTGGCTGCAACATACATTTGTAATACTACAACAATTTTAAACAGAAAACTCTTATTGAGTAAAATATATCTACCTTATAAAACCAAAACTGTATTAGGTACGTAAATATTGCTGAAAATTATTTTACATACATTGTGAGAGAATAAACCCTTCAAACTATAAATTTTCAGATTTTAAGCTGTTAATTTGGTAATGTATGGGAAAACTTAAAAATTTTCAATAACTATGTACATTAAGATGATTTTCCCTATTTTGAGATTACAAATAATGAAACAAAGTAATTTGAAAAAGAAGATATTTGACTAAGCTAACACTTAGTGAGAGAGGTAGGAACATACAATCTACTTATTTCATCCATTCAAATAAATTAATCAGGAAGGAAAGTAAAGACTAATTTTATTCTATTTTCTAAATTGTAAACATTTATAAGGAGAGATGTGTTGCAAAAATGATACTTTATATTATTTTTTCTCATACAATCTTATTACATGATTTAACAAGAGGGATATCAACAACAAGAATAATAATTTTTCCAATAACTCACTTTCCTTCAAAATGGAGTCCCAACAATTCATATTAAGAAATTTTCACTATCTTACAAGCCTTTATTTCAAAGGTTTAAGTTTCCAAAAGGCATAACATAGTTCCATAACATTCCAAATATTCAAAGGAAAACAATACAAGGTAACATGCTAATATTAAGGGTAGATTTATCAACAAATGTGATGCTAGTTTACATGTAACTCCAAATACAAAAGAGGGTTTTACAAGACAATGAAAGCTTCCACAAGCCATTCTTTTCAAGATACAATGAAAATGAAGTCCATAAAATGGTGAAGGAGACAAGGAGAATTCCAAATTGACAAGTGTCTTCATATGTCCTCCAAAAGTTTCCAAAGGACCAACACAAGGAGAAAGAGCTTGTTTAACCACCCAACCTTTAGGCATCATTACATGCCTTTCTAAGGTTGGAAGGCATGCTAGCCTCCCCAATCCCATGGGAAAGAGGACTAGCTTCCATAACTTTTCACAAGATTAAGGGAGACAAACCAACATTACTTTCACATAAAGAACAAGACAAATATTAAGACAAACACCAATTTTGCAAAGATGGAAATGAGGAGAAACCATGTTCTACCTCTAAAATGGGGAAGAGAAGAAAGAGATCTCCAAGTGCCAAAAGTGTAGCCAACATTGGTTGCACATAAACAATGATCTCCACAACCTCCTTATTCCTCCAAAGTCATCAAACCCTCCTTATTTCTCCATCCATTCACCAAAATCCTTCTTGGGAGGATTTTCAAACCCAAAAGGGTTTCCTCTCCAAGAATGGGGAAGGGGGTTCAAACCACCATCCCCACCTCAAACCATTTGAGGGGAGTAACTAAAATCAAACATGGCTTGCCCATCAAGCCATGAGGATTGAGAGGGAAAAATCCCTCTCTCTTCCCCCACAAACTCCAAAATCCATCATGCCATATGATGGATGGAGGAAAATAAAACAAACATAACAACAAATAGCCACACCCAAAAGCAACACACATTTTAAACAAAACAAGACTACAATCTAACATGATATAAAACATAAAAATGAGCTCAAGGAGCCTACCTCCAAAATCTCTCCAACACTCTAACTTTTCCTCTTCTTTATCCAAGCAAGCTCTAGCTCCCAAGATCCACAAGCCTCCAAGCAAAAGCTCCAAAAAGTTCTCTTCTTTCCCCATGAGGGAGAATTTGAAGAGGAGCAAACAAAAATCCTCACAAATGAGGGGGTGACATGTGTCACCCCTCTCTTCCCTCAAGGTCAAATATTCTCAAAATAAAAAGAGAAAGGATAAAATAGCTTTTAACCCTCTTCTCCCAAATTACCCAAAATGAACAACAAAATAAACTTGTGTAACTTTTAACAAAGCACACATACCCATCCACCTTACATGGATGTGACCAAAGGGAGGAAAAATGGGAGGGAAACTCCCTCTATGCCTTGGAATTAAGCCCCCTACCTATTAGGTAGGGTCCAAGGGCCCATTTTCATGCTAAGTGAACTCCCAAACTAAAAAGGGGTCACTTAAAATGCCTAAAATAGCCCAATTTCGGGTTTGGCACATTTGGGCACAAGTGTAGAGGGTGTGGGGCCCACCCAAGGGTTCACATGTGACCCTAATCCCCTCTAATTAAATACATCATTATTCAAACTCAAAACTTAATGCAAGTGGGGGCCATTAAGTCCCCAAATCAAGTTTACAAAGCAAACTAAACATCCTAAACAAGATTAATATTACAAGACATATTACATTACAATTGAGGGTCACTCATGGTGCCCAAAACAATAAACTCTAATACTAAGGCCTCATATAATAAACACGGTTAGGACTTAGCCCCATGGGCTACTTGTGCAAAATTGTGTAGCTTCCCTGAATCCCACATTCTCCTGTGACTTGTCACCTGCACACTCATTGCACACATTAAACGCACCTATCTGATAAAATGTGAATCAACTACTCAATAAGAAATCAATGAATTCTATGCTAGCATATCATCATTCTGGAATCGAAAATGCGACAACATGCATAATTATACACAATTCACCATGAGTTAGCCATAACGATAAAGTGACATACATCCATAAAATCCAAACATGCAACCAAACTGAGTATCCATCAAACATAAATAAGGTCCAAACAACATCATATCATTTAGTATCTGTGACATCAAAAGATAAAGTGTCAACATAGTAATCAAGCCAAATTGGTGCTATACGCCCAAATCTCCATACATGTCTAAGGAGGTCAAATATCCTAACATAATGTCCAAAATATGTCAAATCCTGTCAAAACATGCCTATGAGTAAAGAGAACAACAAATAACTGAGGCTATAAAAATGTGGGCACTATAACAAGGAAAACCGACAATTTTTGAAAGAAAAACTTCCAAAAATTCATCTTTTGGTGATTCCATTACTTAGAAATCATTATCCCGATTCCAACAACTATAATTCTATAAACAACGAACAATCCAGGACAAAGTTATGGTTTCTTGAGTAAAAGCTTCTGTTAGGCATCCTAGATAATGTGCTCAATCATATCTCATAAATTCACAAATCTGAATTCATCCATTAAAAATTATATTTTAATGAATTTCTTCATTTAAATTTAAAAATATTTTTAATATTTTTAAATTATTTCAAATATGCCTTTGGTGGAGCTATCCTAGATGGAATATTACATCTTGGGTTACTTAGATGGGCAACTTCTAAATTAGCTCATTTGAGCTCCTAATATTTCCATGTGCTCACTTGCACGTTAATCTTCTCCCACTTTACATACATTAGGTGTGATTCCACTTCCACTCTTAATGAGCTCTTCGGTCTACATGTTGATATCTTCGAGCATGAAAATGGCTCATTGTACTCATCTCAATGCTTTGTATTCACTCTAAAGATTGAAATTCCTCATTGCCACGTTATATTGATAAGATCTCTAACTTTATTTGGTTGACCAACTTTCATGTTTTCATTAAATGGCCTTATTCCATCTCAAACACCCCACCACGATGACTTGAACCCACGTCAATTTTTCATTGGTGAACAAAATGGCTTATTCAGCCTTTGTAACTAGATTGAGCACCGACTCAAACTTATTCCTCCTAGCTCAGCGGTGACTTAGAATTCCCTCATGATGTGTTCCCTTATTTCCTCCATGCCTCCAATGACTAACTATCCTACGGGCCTCATGTTATCTAACTCGAAAACCATCAACCATTTCAGATTGAGAACCAACACCTTTAACTACATGGAGAAGCTAACAATATGACACCATAGACTCGACACCTGAAGCAAACAAGTTCGAACTCCCTGTCTAATCATACCAACTCGCTAAGAAAAGTTCCACATATATTTGTTTTATTGGCCACCACTTGACTCGGTCAATGATCCAACGTTGACCTGGCCACCTCAGAGCCATGTTTATGCACTGGTTGATACACTAACTAGCTTGTCTCGGTCCCCATTCACTTGTCATTACCACCTTGAGTTCGAAACAACATCAAGTTCTGAACTAGGCACCCCCAAATTGGCTCCCACTTCGAGGTTCACCTCGAGCCCAAGTCCCATAGCTTGAGAGGCGATCCCATGTTACCCAATCACACTGAATGTTGTGTTCACCTTGCCATTCAAGCGGTGCATTATTTGGTGATAATAGTATTCAAAGTACCGTATGTGAAAAATCAAAGTAATGTATGTATAAATAAAGAGTGTAAAAGGAAGGAGTGCACCTAATATGTAAGAGAGTATGAGATAGAAAATTTTCCTATTTTATTTTCGAGATGTTACCGGATTTTTTGTGATGTTTTTGGCTAATCTCACCAAGAGATATTTTTGGGAGATCTCACACCAAGGACAAGTTTTTAGGCGATCTCACCCCAAAGGAAAGTTTTGTGGGAGATCTCACTCTAAGAAAAGAGGGTTGAGGAGAGATGTTTGTTTTTTCTCTCCTTCCATGATGTTTCCCAATAAGAACTACTGTAGATGGTACATCCCCGATTTGTTTTTGTTTTTCTTGTTGCAACTGAAATGTAGCTGATATAATAAATTTTGAAACCGAAGGCAAGTGCATGATATCGAGAACTATGTTATAACTACTTTAAATTATGTTGTTATGAGAAATTGACTATTTTTCCCCAAGAAACAAGCTCCCATAAGGGGGATGCAAGTACCCATCATTACTATCTAGGACTGGGTGTTAGTTTATGCTATGTGTGTGTGTTCTAAATCATATTATAGACCATTCTATAACTATATGCTTGTGCCAATCCTATAATGTGTTGTGTTGTACTATAGCTGTTAGCTAAGGTAGGGATGCTTTTTCACCCAACATATGCCCACCTCATTTCTAGTGCATGCGACATTTAATCGTAGGAGAATTTAGTCCAAAAGAGAGGACCTAATACCGATATGCATATCTCGATATTGGATACCTGTAGGGGTAGGGAATGTGCATGATGGAAACCAAGGCACATGCAAACAAGATGGGCTAGTAACAAGTGTTAGTAAAAATGAGATAACATGCAAGAGAATACAATATAATAAGAAACTAGAAAGATGAGATGGAAGGAGAAAAATAGGTTTCATACATGGAACATTGCTCATAATTTCACAAGAAAATCAAGGCCGAAGTGGCCAAAAACATACAATGATCATACAATACATAGGGCATAGCTAAAAACAATATAAAATAATAGGAAGCAAGAAGTGACAGATAACCATGGTTGTATTGATCCTACAAGGAAAATGCTACACATGAAGCACCCATTAGCATGTTAGAAATATAAATAGTATGTCAAAGCATGTATAGATCAATGAAAAGTAAGTGGTAAAAAGTAATAAGCAATGAAGTGATAGAGCCTATGATGTGTTGAGTATGAGAGTGTAAAGGTAGATTCCCTAGGATCCTCACTAGGACTGGTAAAGATTTTATCGAGCATCATACACCGTGTATGGATATATGAAAGGTCCTACACTAACCTTAAGATACCAAGTGAACGTCTATATTTATATAGAAAATATAATGACATACTAAGTATACATATATCATAGGAAACAAAGTGTAACATGTGAGTAGAATAAGATAAGAAGAGTGAATGCAACTAAGATATGTAAATGTTGTGCAAGTTTGATGATTTACGGAGATATGCAAGATGTGAAAATAGGAGGGTCCATGTTGCCTCCCTAAATAATTTGTGTGAGACGAGGTTCATTTAGAAATGCTCCATCAACATTTAATAATGAACCATAGAATAAGAGTGTGTCATCAAGAAATGAATGTAGTGTGTATGATGCTAGGAAAGATGTATCATGAAGCACTTACCATGTATATGATGTGAGGTTAATTTAGTAATTAGACCCTCAACACCAAAGTATGAAGCTGTGGAACTAGAGTGCGTCATCGAGTAATGAATGTAGTGTGTGTGATGCTAGGAAATATGTATCATGAAGCACCGAATGTGTAGATGATGTGAGGTTCATTTAAAAATTGGACCCTCAAAAGTCAAGTATGAACCATGAAACTAGAGTGCGTCATTAGGTAATGAATGTAGTGTGTGTGATGTTGGGAAAGATGTATCATGAAGCATTGAGTGTGTAGATGATGTGAGGTTCATTTAAGAATTAGACCCGAACATTTGAGAATGAATCATGGAACTAGAGTGTTTCATCGGTAATGATGGTAAAATGTGTTTACCAATAATGACGTGATGCTTGGAAATATGTACATGAAGCATGAAGCATGAAGTGTAATAAATAAACTATGAGTAGATATTAGAGACAATTGTTAGTGATGGGGGTAAATTGCGATGCCCCCTAATGTGTGGGTAATGGAGATCTATGTGATGATGGGAGAAATACCTTTCCATAATGACATATTTTGAAATGTGTTTTAAGAAAATATATGGTTTTCACAATGATAGGTAAGAGTAAGAGTATGGCTAGCATCAAATTTTGGGTTTAACAAAGGAAATGCAAGTAGGTGATGGAGCGTAGCTTATGGTGATTGAATTGGTTGTGCTTCCTTGGATGGTGGTTTCTTATTTGGGATTGCTAATGTTGTAGATGTCTTGATAGGAGGAGATTATGGGGTAAGTATTTTTAAATTTGGTGTTGCGTGGTTGGATAGGTGGTTCTTAACTTATCGAGAAGGAACAATAGTAATTATGATGTGATGCTCACTATACATGGAGGGATCATATTTGGTAACCGATTGGGGTTTAGTAAGTAGGGATGAATGTCGAGAAGAAGGATGTGTAGTAAATGAAACGATACCCTTACACTCGAAATGTCATATTTGAGGCTAAAGAACCTCAAATATTTGCTAACTCATCTATGGACCATAAGATTAGAGATAAACAAGAAACTATCTATTTGCATGCATATATAAACTTGAAACAAACATTCAAACCCTAACATATCTAAATATCTCTCTACTCCATGAAAGCTTAATGAATGTGAACCTATTTAGATTCTAAGCAATCAAATTTGTTGGTTGTTTCTCAAGGTATTTGAGAGTGAGAGCTCACCATTAATGGCTACAAGACCATATGGTTCCTCTCATTTACTCAAAGCTTGAGTGAATAGTGCAATGGTGGAGAAAATAGCTCAAAAACAATGGAAGAGAGCTCAATATCCTAAAATGGCATAGTTTATGCTAAGGGAGGAAAAATCATGGTTTGAAGGGATGCACTTAGGCTTGTATTTATAGATATTGGTTTGGAAGAGTTTGGAATTCTTTTGCATGTGGGACTAAAGTCTAAAAAGCACTTTAGGATTAGCTAAGTAAACTATGTTTTTAGGCTAGTTAAGCATAGGATTAGGAGTAGTTAAACTTGATTAGCAAGTGATTAGAGACTCATTGAGAGTTGGGAGGAGTCTGATTAACCATTTGTGACTGATAGATAGCCTAGGAAGCCAATAGAAGTGATCTAGAGAGAACTAGGGAGGTTCTGAATGGTCAAAAGGAGGAATGTTTAGCTAATAAGAGAGATATTAGCCCAATTAGATGATTATAGGAGGAATATGATCGAAAGAGGGCATGAATGGGCATCCGAGAATGGAGCGAAGAATATCTAATTAATGAAGTGTCATTAATTGGTTGAATTTGAGGAAATGCTAAGTGTAAGCATATTTTAGGTGTATACATTTTCCCCTCTTTGGGGTGGCATAAGTGACGTCACTTTAAAGAAAGTAGACAAGCATAAACAAGTAAAATTTTAAAGAGGTAGAAGAAAAATGAGTAGAATGAAGGATGCCCCCTCGATTGTCGATGGGGTGATGAAGAGGTTCGATCAACGATCGAAAAGATGAAGGAAAGAGAACAAAAGAAAGAATAGTGTGAAGAAAAGAAAGGGGATATAGAAGAAAAGGAGTATGAGGAAGGGGGAATGAGCTAACATCCATCCAATGCCTTTTAAACAACTTTATTTTTCATCATATTGTTAATGATCTTCATCATCGGTCCTTATTAAAAATAATGAACAAAAGTGTAGTATGACATGAAAATCCATATATGAACAAATGTCCATTACCTAAAAACACTAACTCCATGCAACATACAAAATGCAATGCAATATGAGAAAGTAAAATATTCCTAACTCCATGCAACATACATAATGTAATGCAATACGAGAAAATAAAAGATTCCTAATAGAAAACATAATGTAATGTTTTTATTATCGAGCTTCAGTTTTGACCTATTGTTAATTAATGAAAGGGTTAATGATGATGGCCCCAAAGCAAGGATACATACAAGGGGAATAACAGAGGAACACTTGGGTCTGATGAAAAAGCAATGTGTGCTACTATGAAACAATACAAAGAAACTTGTTGTGCCCCTAGAGTACAAATGAAGTAAAAGCCCTTAATTTGTTGATAGAGGTAGATCAAGATGATCCGTAAGTCATGCACATGAACAGGTGAGAACCAAAGAGTGACATTTTGTAGGATGATTTATATTGTTTTTTATGTTTTCTAAAACATATTTGAATGTTTTTTATTTTTCTAACATATTTGAATGTTTTTGATGATTTTGAATTTTCTAAAACTATGTATAGGAAGACAAAGAAACATGGATGCCCCAATGATAGATGGGATGTACAAAGGGTAGAATGCCACGCACATGCACAAGAAAGTGAAGATGCAAAAATTCCCTAGTGATTAGGTGGGAGTATTCAAAGGAAAACTCTTCACGTGTTGATGATGAGTGGGGGATCAAGGCCAATATGAATAAGTTCAACATGATGATGAACGTAAACCAATGAAGTGTTAGGAAGGAGCAAGGATGCCCCCAGTGTAAGTTGGCCAAGAAACACATGATAGAAAGGAAGTAGAAGATTTTTTTGTGAAAGGGACAAAGGTGTCCAAAACATGGAAAAAAGGAATACCATACACATGGATGTTTGAATGAAGTAGAAGAACAAAAAATGTTATGAATGTAGCTTAGAAGCCTCGTGATGAAAAGTGATTAGCCAAAGGCACAAATCATGAGACAAGATAAGGACTAAGGCAAGAGTCTAAACAAGGTCCAAAAAAAGACACTTGGTAACATACTAATCATGTTTGCTCATAAAGATCTAGTGTGTGCATATGGAATTTATTATCTCTTGAAGGGAAGATTTAATAGGCAACAAATGAAAACAACTAGCCAATGTGTAGGAATGATTTATGTTGAAAGGTGATTTGTGAATGGATGGTGGAAGGAAAACCATACATTGCTCCCGCACCAAACGCATTCATATCCCTGATGAAGATGCATTTGATTCTAATTGCAACATTTCTCTACTGTCAGTCAGGCATCCATAGCCCCGATAGAGATTATTGGAAATACCCCAAGAGAGAGTAATATATCAGTTTTCTTTTGCTTTTAACTTTTAGCTTTTTTTTTTGATTGATTTTGTTTCTTTTATTTTCTGAAAACTTATTTTAGATCTCTTGTTCGACAAGGGGTTACGAATCATGGATGGCTTGATGGAAGGATATGGAAGTGATTGTGATGATGACATTGGCTAGTGTTAACAAATATGTCAAAAGTTCTTCACAACAATTTTATTAGATGTTGAGTGTGATAGGATCTCTAAGAGGTCAGTCATTCTTTAATTTACCAAGGTGATAAAATACCAAGATCAAACAGAGATACCATAGAGGTAAATGACGCAAAAAGTGTACGAATAGACTTACCAACATATCACCAAAGGGATGAAAATGGTGGATTCCTTGCAGAGGAATGGTAAGAAAGGGAAGAAAGAACATCCAGGTGTACGCAATACCTGATTGCAATGTTTGATCTTTGTACCTTTTTTTTTATGTTTTCTCATTTTTTTGTATTTTTGAATTGTTTTGATTTTTATATTTTTGATAGTTTTGGAAAGGTGGGACCAACAAAGTCAATCTACATGATAAGATCCAACAACAATGTTTGTGACTTCCTTGATAAGGGAGATTGGGCACATTTTTTTATCAAGAGTAATATTTTCCCCGATTTCAATGATCATGGTGAGCTCATACTCAAAAAATGACTATGATTTATTTTGAAACGTGGATTTTGTATGCGGGAGCTTGAGTTCCCTATCCATATGTTTCTGCACTTTACACCATACTTGATGGTTACGTTGATGTGCATTCTTGAATTGCACTTGATTTTTAACTTAAGATCATTGTTTGAGTTGTTGGGAGTTTGGAGCTCTTTGGATATTTTTATCTTAGCTTGATAAGAACCTGTTTGGGTTTTTATAGATGATATGTGAATTTTTTGATCCTGAGAAGTGGGAGAAGCAAGTGGACATTTAAGACTGATGATAGTAAAATTAGGGATGATGGTGGGCTTTCCCCAGTCATTGGTAGAAGGATGATGTGATGGATGAATAGGATACGGCCCAAGAATTGAAGAGGATGGGCTACCAGGAGGTGAGCCACTAATAGAAGATGATGAAGGGATGCTAGAATATGGCCTAAGATGGAAGAAATTGGGATACGAGGACATGGCCCAAGAATAGAAGATGATGGGATACCCGGAGGTGTCCCATAGATAGAAGAGGATGAAGGGCTACTAGGATGCGACCCAAGAATAGAAGGTAATGAGCTACCCCAAGGTGACCCATAAATAGAAAATAATGGAGGGCTACTAGGACGTGGCCCCAAAATAAAAGAAGATGACAAGGGACTACTAGGGTGTGACCCAAGTATAGATGAGGAGGGACTACTCGGAGGTGTCCCATAGATATAATAGGATGAAGGGCTACTAGGACGTGGCCCAAGAATAAAAGGTAATGAGATACCCCAAGGGTGACCCACAAGTAGAAAATGGAGGCTACCCGGGGGTGGCTCCAGGATAGAAGAAGATGATGGGCTACTTAGTGGTGACCCAAGGTGAGATTTTGATTAAGGAATGATGATAGATAAGGAATGATTTGGTAATGAGAAGATAGGCCATGGATCAATGCTAGACCCCGACATCTCATCATGCTCAGAGGAAGGTGAAGATGGAATGCCAGAAGAAGAATCAAGTTCCATGACCTTAGGCTCTTCCTCTATGTTCTGATAAAAGGAATCAACTTCTTCCTCCCCATACGTGAGCATATCAAGTTCTAGAAAGAATCCTTGTTTGCAATCCTCTAGAGGGATATCTTCGTGTAGTCTAATTGTTTCTTCATTCGAGATAAATCAATCAAGTAGAGGTTGTTGTTCTTGACCATAGGAGGTTGACTAGAAGAAATGGGTCCGATAAGCGGGGAATATTGATTGACAGAAGAAGATGAAGATGTTTGATGATGTAGATGAGGGGAAGGCTTGACCTTATCACTCCCATGAAGATTTTTGATAGTGCTTTGAAAATATATCTTAGCACATGGCTTCTTTCTAATGGTTTGACATTGTCACATAGACATTGATCTTTAGAAGATGGATGAGGAAATGGTATGATATGGTTGAAAGGGATCAAGGCCAAAGAGGGATTGAAGTTGGTTTGATAGCAGAAGATGACTCAAGAGAGGAAGTAGGCTTGAGATAGGCGTCTCATGAATGGATGATTTGGATTTGGACCTAGGTCATTTTTCTAGAAGATGACACAATGTAGGAAGGAAAGTAGGATCGCATAGCCATCCATTAAGTTGTGACGTAGGAGTCGAATTGGATGATTGAATAGAGGGAATCGAGTCATGGAACTCTTTGATGGACAAAGGAATAGGTTCATTAAAGTGACTGATAAAGGTGGTCCTGAAGGAAGGGAGGACCGTGACTCAAGAACCAAATTAGATGTTCGATCGATGGAACTTGGAGTCACATGAGTCTTCAAAGGAGGAAGACATCATTGAGGTGATTGGGAACAAAGGTCCTTCAAAGAAAGGGAGGACCATGATTCAAGATTTGATCTAGGGGTATCCGAACAATAGTTGGGATGAATCTTGAAGAAGAAGAGTTGAATCTGAATGGTAGTTTGGATCGAATAGAAGAAGAAGAGTGGGGGAACCCGAATAATAATTTGGATCAGAAGCATCCAAACCATACCATTGAATATGAGTTGAAGGTGGGGAACAAGGTACCCAAGTAGGATTCTAGCATGAAGAACCAAATGAGGTTTAGTTGTAATGGGAATATTTTGATTTGAATTCCTAAACCTAGGTTCCGTATTTTTGTAAGTGTGAGGAACCATGATGATATTCAGTCATTTTGGCATCGTTTAAGCACAAATGTCTAGACCTAGATAGTGTGATCAAATTCCTTCAAAGTGAAGAAGGCTCCATGTCAATTTGGGTAGCATAATGGAAACCAACTAGACATTTCGTAAGTATGGAGATACGTGCGTGATTTTTGAAGAAGGTCTAAGGAAAATAGACATCGTGATGATGCAATCTCGATGAGATCAAAAAGGATTGTCCTAGAAAACAAGTTTTCCAGATGAATGATCATAAGGAACAATCATGCAAGTGTGAAACACAAAATCCAATCAATAAGGAAATACTCCTATGTAAAATGTGTGTGCAAAATGATAGTTTGATGCAAAGATGATCAACACAATGTCAATACTTACGTCAATCTCAAAATGAAAAAGGCGTAAATATTAACAAAGGGTAGACATGACTCCCAATCAAAGGATACCACAATGATTTTAGTAACCAACAAGGCCTAAATGTAAAAGGGTGAGGATTACAAATGTAAGCCACATAACCACACCAATTGGACACGTTAATCAAGCTTCACGAAGAAGTGAGATATTAGTGCCAAAGTGGTATCAAAATGACATAAACAAAGTAAGTGACACTCTTCAATATTTTGGACAATGTTTGAAGTAAAACTAAGTCAAAGTATACTAAGGATGTGCTAAAATGTGGGCAACATAATGACATAATGAGGACACTTAGATCACATTTACGAGAAACATGATGTAATTATTTTAATTGTGTCGAGACAATGTGAACAAGGTAACACGTCAAAGGGAGATCAAATGATGAATCAATCCTAACTATGATGATGATCTTGAAATCAAGATCAAGTGTCCATCAAAGATATAAGGACACATCCACGCACTTTAGATGTTTAACAACTCAACCAAAACATGGATGAGTGTAAATAGACAAAAAGTGGTGAAAACTATCTATGACAACACTCCCAAAAGATGCCTTCTCTTGTCCCAAATGGGAAATAAGAATGCAAAGGTATAGATAAAATGAGGTGGAAATAAACTAAGTGTCACTTGAGCATATTTTCACCTCTTCCTAAGGTGAGAAAGAAAATAAGCTAAGTGATATGTTGTAAATATTGTGATGAGTGACACTTAGATCAAACTTAAGTGGATTTGTTACCGTGTTCAAAAAACAAGGCTTTGAATCCAAACAAGTTATCACTTTGTGATGGAAAAGAAATGATAATGGACTAGTAAAGTGGGTCTCCAAGACAAAATGGATTTCCTAAAAAGATCACTCAACTAGGTGTCAACAATTTGTCTAATGTGAGCTCGATTTACCCAAGAGTTTGACTAGTTTAGGAGTATCTTGGCTTTACTTTACCCCCTTCAAATATGATGAGCAATAAATGTGTTCATGCATATTATCACTGGGGTCGTGATATAAACAACTTTGACTCTAACTCACAATGTAAAAACTAGTCAAGTGGGTAAGCGGAGCGCTTCCTATTTCATCCACGAGGTTACTCAATGGTGGATTACTTTAGGGTTCCTAGAACCACCCCATTGTTATAGCTTAAGGCATTATGCCAAAGGGGTTATGTTCTAGTTGAGCGGATAGGGACGTACCCTTTTTAAAACCTGCAATACAATGTGATGAAAGTGGTGTGTTTTTATCTTGCTTAGCTTAATGTGGTTTTAAGTAGCACACCATTTGGAAACTTGTATGAAAACACATGTTTAGAAGGTTTCATGTTTTTGTAACTCCTTCTTTGACAAGTGTTAGGTCCTACATGCAAAGAGTTAGTAATTTTCCACAAAAAATAATGATATCAAGAAAGAGAGTTTGTGTGTTGCTTTTGATTCCTAAGATCACCAAAAGGTGCGAAGGAAGAGCATACACAACATGGAAACTCAACTAAAACAAGATTTATGGAAAATACTTTAAGTGTTTTTCGTAAAAAGTTAGAGTTCATTTTAACCAATTTTGAAAGATCAATTCATTTTAAAGTGTAAAGTAAGTGTTTAAAAAGAAATTATAAGGTTTGGGAAGTGTTTTTGATTCCCAAGATCACCTAGAAGGTGTGAGGGAAGAGCAATACAAACTTAAAAAAACCCTTTCTAACTTAGAAAAATGAAACACTTAAACTACGTTAGTCAAAAAAAAATCAAAAGAAACCTACAATCACTTATGAGAACCCTGCGAAAAAGCTAGAAAAACTCAATTTTCCAAAATCTTTATAGCTTGAAGAGAAATTCTAATTTTAACTCGGACACTGTGTGCCCAAAATGACACATGTGCGTCCCAACCAATGAATATGTTCCTGGAAAGTTTGGTTTGTGTGTTGGTAGAAATTTATGACAATAAGGTCTAACACTGTAGAGTCGAGAATAGGTACACTAGGGTTTTAATGGAAACGCCTCCTTCCCAATGGATACACTTGCAAGCCAAAAGATGAATCAAAACAGTATGTCAAAAATACACCTGCGCATCTAGAGGCACAGGTATGTTAACATGATAGTCACATGGGATTTGCCTGATAATGATGATAGTTTGATAGGTATGTGGCCCTTTGTAAATGACTTGTTAATGAAAAATACGACCATAGAGTGCGTGATCATTTCGAAAGGTGCACTAGGGTTTCAACGGAGATGCTCCCCTTCAGGACACATATGCATACCCCTATAAAACCTGCAAAAGTCATGGAAATGAAAAATTTCAACAATCAAACAAGTTAGTTGTTAATCAAAGAAACCTATTTCCATTTTAGACCCACAAAATATACATGAACAAGGATGATTTAGCTTACTTAAAAAATGAAATCAAGTGAATAATAAGTTATTTCTCCTAGAAAGCATGAAAGTGAACTTGAAAATCTGGAAAAGGATCCTAAAGGACAATGGTAAGAGTCCCCGTGCATGCCAAATGTGAACAAGGAAGAGTTGAAAAGCTATGGAATGAGGCTAAAGAACCTCAAAGCTTTGCTAACTCATCTATGGACCATAAGATTAGAGCTAAACAAGAAACTATCTATTTGCATGCATATATAAACTTGAAACAAATATTCAAACCCTAACATATCTAAATATCTCTCTACTCCATGAAAGCTTAATGAATGTGAACCTAGTTTAGATTCTAAGCAATCAAATTTTTTGGTTGTTTCTCAAGGTATTTGAGAGTGAGATCTCACCATTAATGGCTACAAGACCATATGGTTCCTCTCATTTACTCAAATCTTGAGTGAATAGTGCAATGGTGGAGAAAATAGCTCAAAAACAATGGAAGAGAGCTCAATATCCTAAAATGGCATAGTTTATGCTAAGGGAGGAAAACTCATGGTTTGAAGGGATGCACTTAGGCTTGTATTTATAGATATTGGTTTGGAAGAGTTTGGAATTCTTGTGCATGTGGGACTAAAGTCTAAAAATCACTTTAGGATTAGGAGCTAAGTAAACATGCTTTAGACTAGTTAAGCTAGGATTAGGCTAGTTAAACGTGATTAGCAAGTGATTAGAGACTCGTTGAGAGTTGGGAGGAGTCTGATTAACCATTTTTGACTGATAGATAGCCTAGGAAGCCAATAGAAGTGATCTAGAGAGAACGAGGGAGGTTATGAATGGTCGAAAGGAGGAATGTTTAGCTAAAAAGAGATATATTAGCCCAATTCATTGATTATAGGAGGAATACGACTGAAAGAGGGTCATGAATGGGCATCCAAGAATAAAGTGAAGAATAGATGATTAATGAAGTGTCATTAATCGGTTGAATTAGAGGAAATGTTAAGTGTATGAATATTTTAGGTGTATATAGTAGACATGGGATCAAGATGAGATGTAAAATAAGAACTAGCATGGCTATGAGATGCAACCTTGAGATTTTTGATTTCAATTATGATGGATGTAATCATGGTTTCCATATCTTGAAATTTGTCTTAAAATAAATGGCACAAAGCTTTAATGGAATCAAAGATGGATTGATTGGTTTTGGTATCAGTAATGATAGTGTATTTGGATAGAACATTAGAAATGGCACTACCTATGAGGGTGGTATATTGCGAGGAGGTATATAGTGTCTAGTGCTTTTTGGAGAACATGTTTGCAAGGTGGGTGCATTTAAAGTAAATGATAGAAAGGATGAAACCCTAGGAAGACCTATGTAGACTAGAGGTATGATAGATAATAGATGAAAATATAAACCTTGATGTAACTAGGGCTTGGGTTTGAAGAAGAAAAAAATTGGTAGAATATGCAAAATAAGGATTTGAGTATTCAATCAAGAGATGGGGATCACCAAAAATTTAATTTAAATTGAATTAAATATTAATCTCGAGTAAATATTGTGATGAATAATATAAAAGTGATAATATACAATAATGGACAAGAAAAAAGCATGCAATAATATAAAACGCTAAGAAAGAGAGAAGGTGACTTAGCTGATTTCAGACAATCTAAAGATGATCTAGGTAGGAGAAATATTGAAACATACTTTTGGAAGTAGTGTTTTCAAGGTTCACTGGAGGTTCTGGAACTCAAAAATGTGTGGGATAGAAACACCCATGGGGGACATAAACATATGGTAACTAGTGATTGATCTGGGCACTAGTATCTTGTCAGTGCTTAGATTTTGTTCTTTTCATGCAAGAGGAGCTTCTCTGTTAGTTTCCTTTTGTAACTCTAGTTTCACTCCTAGATCTTCAATTATACCTATTACTCAAAAAATTAGTCTATCTACACATCTCCATAAGCCATATCAAATATAATAAAAATATGTAAAATGTGGAGTTAGACTTACCAAAGTGGTCACCCAAAGAGTGATCTTATTGTATACATGAAAAAATTTACTATGAAAATAACATGAAACTAACACCTAGTAGTTCCACAATATAATTAAATCTATCATAAACATCAAGATGAGAGCTTAACGAGATAAACTTCTATAATAATGCATGAATCAAACTAACATTACTATGTTACCTCTACTTCTCTAGATTTCTTAATATAAATATGAACCTAGTTAGATCCTAAGCAATCATTTTGTGTTGTTTTCTCCAAGTGGTGAAGATATCTCTCTAAAATGGCTACAAGACCATGTTTAGATATTCTCCTACTAACCAAGCTTGAAGGAATGGATGCAAGATGGAGAAGCTACTACAATGAGGAATGACTCAAGATCAAATGCTTCTAGCTTTAGCTAATGCAAATGAGATGTTTTCCAAAGTCTTAAAGTGTGTAAGGTGTAAAGTTGAAAGGGAGACATTAGCCTTGTATTTATAGGTTTCCATTTGGGAAAGTTTAGAATCCTAGTGCATGTGGGACAAAAGGGTAAAGAAAAAATGCAATTTTTGATTAGGAGTGGATAAACATGCTTTAGAAGAGATAAACTTGGTTTAGGCTAGTTAAGCTTGATTAACAAGTGATTAGTAACCTATGAGAGTTGGGAGGGGTCCATTTAACCACATGTAATTGATTAATAGTCTAGGAAGCTTGTAGAAGTGGTCTAGAGGGAAATGGGGAGATTTGAATGGTTAAAAGGGGGATGTTTAGCTAATAAGAGGGTATATTAGCCAAATTAGCTGATTATAGAGGGATTATAACCAAAAGAATGTCGTGAATGGGCATCCAAGAATGGAGCAAAGAATAGTTAATTGATGAAGTGTCATTAATTGACCAGAGGAGAAGATGAGAAGATCGTTAGTGTAATTTAAGTAAAAAAATGGACTTTTTGATTAGGAGTGGATAAACATGCTTTATAGAAGATAAACTTGGTTTAGGATAGTTAAGCTTGATTAAAAATTTATTAAAATTTTGAGAGTTGGGAGGGTCCATAAAACCAAAATTAATTAATATGGAAGCTTGAAGAGAAGTGGTCTAGAGGGAAATGGGGAGATTTTGAATGGTTAAAAGGGGATGTTTAGCTAATAAGAGGGTATATTAGTCAAATTAGTTGATTATAAAGGGATTACGAAAAAAATAATGTCATGAATGGGAATCGAGAATGGAGAGAAGAATAGTTAAGACGAAGTGTCATCGTCACAATTAACTGGAGGAGAAGGAGAATACGTAAGGATTTTAGTTGTCTACATTTTGCCCATTGTGCAATTTAAGTAATAAAACTACGTAAGCAAATTTTAGGTGTCTACATTTTCCCCCTTTAGGATGGCGTAATCGACGCCACTTAGATAGTAGACAAACATAAATAAGTAATTTTTTAAAGGGATAGAAGAACAATACTAGAATTAAGGATGCGCCCTCGATTGATGATGAAAGAGAGAGAAGAGAAGTGGGCGGGGAGAATCCATGCAATGGGAGATAGACAATGAGATACCAAATATTGATATAAATAGAAGATATGTGGCATCGATCCCCGCCTAAAGAAAAATAAACTCTTTTTTTGAAAATTTCATGGGGGTATCTATAGAAAGCACAAGAAATGCTTTTATTAAAGAATCCTATAGAAATGATTTGTAGCAGGTGATCCCTATTGCCCCAAGTGAGTTGGAAGAATAGTGTTGATAGAAAAGAATGATATGGAAGAAAAGGAAGATGAAAAGGGGATAGATTTATCCATCTAATGTGAAAGAAACTTTAGGTTTATCATGTATCATCAACCTTATTAAAATATCATACAAAAAAGTCACTATCTACATAAAAGCTATAATACCAATATATGTTCATTGCTAAAAATGCTTAACTCAATGCAACATATAACACAATGCAATATGAGAAAGTAAACAAGCTAACCTAAAAGGAAAATAAGTACAAACACACATACTCAAACAAACAATGTTCAAGACAGTTGTACTAATGTTTTTGTTATCAAGCTTTAATTTTGACTTGTGTGAATTAACGAAAAGGGTTAAGAATGACACCCCAAGCAAAGATATATGCTAGGTGAATAAATGAAAGACATAGAAGTCCTCATTAAAAATAATCTTGCACTATGGGTGTCAAGCAACGCGCTTTTGTGCAAGGAAGGAAGACATAACAAGAAAATGAGATTTTGTGGATGGAAGGTAGATCCATATGATCCATGAGTCACACATACAAAAGAGACATAATCCAAGAAATGAGAATCTAAGAAAGATGTTTTGAGAGAATCTAAATTTTTGATGTTTGAGTATGAAATATTTGATACAAGCTTTAGATGTGTGCATGTTTTTTACCAATTTTTGAAAGATTTTGAATTTTACATTTTTTGTGGATTTTTGATTGATGTTTTGAGAATTTTCTTAAATTTTGCCAATTTTTAAGGCATTGGATTTTTAAGAAGAAAATTAGTTAGAAGAAGGAAAATAAATGCGGGGTACTTCCAAAAGGTGATGAAAGTCAAAAATATGTCCCAAGGAAAAGAAGGGGTTACTAGGAAGCAAAAACATGCCCCAATGTAGTAAAACAGGTGAAAAATGATCATTTATCAAAAATAATCATCGCGGTGAGTGCTAGAAGAGATTGGAAGAATCACGATGGTCCCATAGCACTTGGGGGTGAGAAACATGCCATGGGGGGTTACAACAGGTATAAACATCGAGATATAGGGGGTAAAAACTATCGTGGTGAATTATTATTACCCCACCCTTTACAATTTTACCATTGATTTTTCTCTGATTTGTAGGAGAAATGGTGCGAGTTTAGGACCGTATGAGGTGCACAAACATTTTTGAGAGTACGTGAGTATCAAGAGGATGGTGACTGGGTATGTGAAGAAAATTTTTCTTATTTTGAGCTTTTAATTTGCATTTATTAGCTTAGGAAGGTCGAATGTACGTGGCCCTACAATGTTTACAAGGCCTTGGGGGCATGTATGCATGATTTTCATGCATACACGGCCGTGCAGTGTACAAAATTATATGTGTAGGGGGTGTGTATGCATGTATATCGTGAAAATCACGTCACGCGTAATGCAAGGTTACAAAGGTGCATATGTGTGAAAAGGCACGTATACACAAAAGAGGTGTGTATATGCAAAAAGGGCACACATGCGCAAAAGGGGGAATGTATGACAAAAAGTAGGTTGAAAACCTAAGTTTCGACAACTTTAGAAGAATATAGGAATTTAATAGAAGAACTTAGGGGTGAATAGAAGAAAATAGATGATGAATTGTAGAAGGAATGATAGGATAACACATTTGTGTGTTTTTTTATTTTGCAGGAGGATCTACCCTGACTAGAGACGCGGGAGTGACATGCGCGTCTCTGAGCCTATGAGGTGAACCTTTTCATATCATGACCATGTGCCTTCTTAGAGATGACCTTAGAGGTCACTAGATTATCCTACGTTTCCTAGATGTCGTCGATCTCATTGGATCATAGCCTTCTCATAGCCTTGGTAGAGAGATGACATAACGAGAGCCAATATTTTAGATTCATGATTGGTGAGCTGATCGTCACTTTGGAGATGATGTGATGGATACTGTGAGTTCCTATCTAGGGTCATTGATTACATATGATGGTGACCACCCATATTTATGTAGATTATAGTTATGAAATTCGGCGTAGCTAATATACCATGTTAGGGGATGTTATTTGGCTATTTAGGTGCTTCACTGATCATCGTCTTTCTCACATACCAGTTTACTTGATGGCTCTTATCAATGGAATTCTACTTCCTGACAAGATGGGTGTGCTCTTTCCTTTGGGCCTCATTGGACTGATTTATGGCCTCATTAATGGAGAGGTATACTATTGGGGTCAATTCATTTTAGCACATATGTATTGGGATATGCACTTGATTACTTATCGCGATCAGAGGACCATGGGTCTAGCTACCCTTGCTTCAGATATGGGCATGGGACCATATTGCTATTGGTCACCCCCTAGGCATTCTGTGAGTTAGGGATATAGGTGAGCCCTCTATGATGGGTTGGGTACTAGTTGGAGATGACATCTAGGGTCATATGGGAGACACAACTTACTACCATCGTGCCTTTGATGAGTTATAGGTACGCATGGTTACATGATGCCCATATAGATTTTACCAGTGGGTTGATGATGTTTATCAAGCTCAATGTAGCAGTGGTTGAGCATTTTTTGATTGGTAGCATGGATTATATCTTGGAGTGGTATAGGTGGACCATGTGTAAAGAAAGTTTGGTATAGTACATGGTATCCCGGTGATGAGATGTGGTATGGGCACCGATCAAGAGAGACATTCGACATTGGGCCCCAGATTAGGTTATAGCAGAGCATTGGATAATTTCTCCCAGGTAGTACTACAACCTTGAGTTCAGTTATCACATGTGGTGGATCTAGGGGAGACAACTGATTAGCATGTATGGTAAATTACAGTGCTACCTCGACATCTCACGATACCATAGGCAACAATAGATGCATGAGTGTTATAACAACAACATAGGGTTTACATGGTCGGGCCCTTAGGGCTCAAGGCAGCACATGCACATGCACCACCACCATAGGTACTGCCACATGTTGTTCCTCCATACAAGGTCGTCGGGCACAACCTCCACATATCCTCAATAGAGGTAATACCCCCCACACTATAACATCCTCCACAACATAGCAATAATAGCCTCCCACCACCATGCACCACCATCACCACCACGCGTAGCTAGTCCACCACATGATGGAGGAGGTAGAGGAGACAGATGGGGGACCCCACCACAGGGTCCCATAAGTAGGGGATGGGATGGGATCCATCCATAGGGGTAAGAGGGATTTAGCTGCATGTTGTGGAAAGCGACACTGTGAGGTGGTAGCACTCCATCTCCAGCCTACCACAGATAGAAACCAAGTCATTACAGAGAGGGATAAGGACATTTGTAGAGAGGACACAACTGTAGGCCAAGAGAGATCAGTTGGCCATATAACAAGCATAATGGGATATAAAGAGAGCTTAGTTAATGATGTAGCATGTGTAATTACAGGCTGATATAGTGAGTGTGAGGGTGGAGTGTGATATGCTCTAGTAGGAAGGTACTTCGTTAGGAGTACATGTTTTGGCGGTTCTAGAGTGCCATTATGGCAACCGAGGATACTTACTACAGGATGATTTACCATGGGGCCCTTCCAGCTGAGAAGAGAGCCCCGAATTATAGTTAAATAGCTGGAAGTATGTCATGATCTAGATCATAGAGGCCATCTTGATCCGTGAGATCAATACAGGTCCCCAATATAGATTTGACATAGTTCGTCTCATCGATTTCTTCTAGAGGGTTCTCAAATGCCACCACCTAGGGGGTTTATAGAAGATGCCACCACACGGGGTTCAAAATGATACCACCACCGATGGTAGACGACTAGAAGTCCTCATATGGGAGAGAGTCATAGTTGACTCCTTTTATTGATGTATCTCTCTGATGTATGCCTCGATATGAAGGCACATTTTTATCGATGTATATATGTATGGTTTTCTATGATTATGTCTCTGATGAAGGCACATTTTTTACCGATGTATATGTATTGTTTTCTATTATTATGCCTCTGATGAAGGAACATTTTTGATCGATGCCCATGATGGCATACCATGTATTTGATGATGATATACTTAAATACATTTGTATATGGACACTGAAATTTTGACACACTTATATGCATATGACGATGGAATTTTATTTATGATTCAGATCTTGTATCACATGTTCTTGATTTATGAGATTGCATTAGATGATATTGCATGTGTTGGGGATGAGATACTTATATTTATCCATGTTTTAATTCTTGATATTGGTGTGAGGGAGGGACAAAAGATGGTCCCTATTGCCCCATTGGTGATATGGTATGATGATAGTAGCTTAGCATACATGTTGGATGTTTATTTTCATGATTATGTAGCTTAGCATTTATTGAGATATATATGATATATGTGATGTTTAAATGTGATGGTATTGATGATGATGTGATAACAAACAATGTACAAGTAACAAACAAGCACAAGTAAAAAGTTAACAAATCTAACTAACACACATGCATGGCCTAAACAAAACAATACAAGTATATACATACAGGTAAGATAAAATGAACTTAAAGCACTTAACAAAAAATCAAACAACATTCAATCTAAGTAAGCAAATGAATCTAATGAATGCATTACAACTAAACAAAGGTAAAGAAATCATGAAAAACACAAACAAACAACTAAGTAAGCAAAGGACTTGTTTTTGTAAGACAATTTTCAAGGCCACTATTCACATTGTTTTTGGGATTTTTGTAAGACAATGTTATATTGCTTTTTTTTTCTATGAGATAATTTTCTAATGTTTTGGGATTATCAAACCATATTTTAATGTTTTGTGGAATTTTCTGATGTATTTGAATGTTTTTGGAATTTTTGAAAGTTTTCCAAAGCTATGTACAGAAAACCAAGAAGCAGTGGATGCCCCCAACATTATATAGGATGTATAAGGGCAAAATGTCACACATATATGTGCAAGAAGGTGAAGATGCGAAGGTGACCCCAAGGTTAGATGGGAATATAAAAGGAAAACCTTCTCAAATATATAAGAGGATAAACATCTCAGATCAAGGCCATAAAGGATAGGCTCAAATGAAGCTCAAACATAGGTGGAAACTAGCTTAGGGTAAAGAAAATGTTCCCTATAGATATGAGAATGCTTGTGAACAACCAATCTTCCCAAGGTGTTGGAAACTAGTTTTCACCAAGGACCTATCCAAGGTGCCACAATTGTGTGGTTTTCATAGTTGGATGACCTATTTTCTCTTTACATGTTTTTTTATTTTTTTTTATTTTTTTGCTTGTTTTTTCTTTGATTTTTGAGGAACCTCATACTCAAGCATAGAACCACTTGAGATGTATTACGTTCATGGGTTCCTTTAGTTCCTCACCATATGAGTGAGAAAGTTTGTATGCCCCTGAACCATACTTAGTGACCACAACATATATGGTCCTAACCAATTTGGCTCGAACTTGCCTTTCTTTTCCCAGTCCTTGGTGGTGTTGAACTGATTTTATTTGAGAACTAGATATCTCCTACCTCAAACTAACAAGGTATGATATGTTTTTGTAGCCATGGGACACTCGATTCTGATACACTTTTAAGTGATTGAGTATGCGAGGTGTCTTTCATCTAGGATTTATTTTTGCTAGTCTGGCCACATAGTAGTCTTCATCTTTATCCAGGTAGTCTCTGAGAAATATTCTTAGGGAGGGAAGCTCAATTTCTAGGGGATGATGGCTTCAGTGCCAAAGACTAGGAATATGGTGTGTTGCACCAATATAAGTGTGAATGGAATTTATATAGGCCCAAAGGGCGGGATGGATTTGTAAGTGTCAATTTCAACCATTCTTACTCACCATCTTCTCCATAATCCAAACAAGGGTTTTGTTAGAGGCCTCTACTTGTCCATTACCTTGAGG
Source organism: Taxus wallichiana var. yunnanensis (assembly GCA_018340775.1). Classification (NCBI taxonomy): domain Eukaryota; kingdom Viridiplantae; phylum Streptophyta; class Pinopsida; order Cupressales; family Taxaceae; genus Taxus; species Taxus wallichiana. Next base: position 561,013,089 of record CM031242.1, on the reverse strand, counting down.
GTAATAGGAGTAGACCACTTTAAAAAATTTGGAAGCATTGGCATAATGCTTTCACTGTATTGTTCTTAAAATATTTACCATTGTCAGATACAATGGTGGAAGGGATGCCATAACGACAAATAAGGTGGTTCATGATGAATTTGGAAATTTGGGCACCGGTGACATATGTGAGAGGAACAACTTCCACCCACTTGGTAAAGTATTATGTGGTATTTAATATGGGTATGGCCATTTGAGGAGGTAGGAGTGAGATTCCCTATGAGATCAGTCCCCACTTAGAGAATGGCCATGACATTGTGATCGGTTGCAAGGCTTGTGCTGGCGCATGTGAATTAGGTTTCCATACTTTTGGCATAATGCACACTTCTTGACATAGTTGCAACAATCTGATTCCATGGTAGGCCAATAGTATCCTACTCTTAATAATTTCTTAGTGAGCACCATTCCACTCATGTGAGCCCCACAAACACCTTTGTGTACTTCTTTGATAGCTTGGATGGACTCAGTCAAATTAAGACAACACAAAATATTCCTGTCATAGCCATGACGATAGAGGGTGCCTCCTAAGAGGGTATAATGGGCTATGTGTCGGATAAGGTTTTTTTTCAAGGTGGGAAATATCTGGGGGAAAGGTATCATCTTGTAGGTAATTGTAAATGGGCTCATACCAAGGGAAAAAGGACCAACAAATTCACATACCAGACATGATTCGCATGTCATATGCAGAACTCACAAATGTTCAACAAAGAAAGGAATTTTACTTTTTTTGGAATGTGAAGCAAGGATCTAATTGTGGCCATGGTGTCTGTTGAGCAATTATGTGCCCTTAGTATCTGCTCAAAATTAACACACACAAAATACTCTTTGAGTCTCTCAACCATCTTTTTGTATGGGATGAGTTTGTTTTTCTTGACTTTATACTCATCATTGACTTATTTAATGATCAATTTTGAATCTTCGATCACTTTTAGTTATTTGATAGCAAGTTTCAACCTAGAAATGATAATAATGAGTGCCCAAAGTTTCTAATGACAGTAGCTCACAAGGCACACCTAGAGAAGTGGTACAAATGAATGTGTGATGCATTTAGGGTAGAGTGAAGGATCCTAGATCAATTTATCATGCTCATGGATGGAGAGGAAGAGTTTGTAGTTTATCAACATTTCTGCATTGGTAGGTTTACATTGACAAATGGGACTAAGAGCCCATGGTGCAAGCTACCCTTCTTCTTCTCCTCACAATACTTCAGGGTCAACCAGTTCAAAGAGGCCAAAAGGCTAAGGTTCAACCTTAGTGAGGTAGACCAAGACCACCGCAAGCTACGTCGAAAGCTCGTATACCCTAAGAAGCACACATACGTGGAGAAGTATGTCTCCCACAAAGTACGTGATGATGAAGTGATAACACCGCTAATCATTGGATGGGTCAGAACTAGGGTATATCTCGCACATAAGGCCTAAGTTTAAGAAAGGAGCTTATCTAGAGAGTGATGTCTCTATCCCAAAAGACCCCATAGATTAGAAAAAGGCCATGTCAAGAAAATGGAAAGAGAAGAGGTGCAGGAGAAAAGGGCACCAAGTTTGCAAGACGCATAATCTATGGGCACGCTAGAAGCAAGTGCTAAGCCAAGCACTTATGAACGTAGAAAGAAGTCCCCAGTCAAGGTGAAGACCCCAGAAGAATAGGTGCTAGAGCATGAAGAACCCCTCACACACAAAGAATCACCAAGGAATACGTCACCTATTAAGGAGAAGGAGAAGGAAGAATCTCCTATATTGGAATCACCAATTAGGAAGAAGCATACGATGGCGTAAAAGGTAGAATCGAGAGAAATAGAAAGCTTAGAGGCCTACATTGGCAAAAGGGATGATGACGAGACCGAGGGTGTTCAAGACCATCGGAATATAATGTACATGACTCCGAGGAGGAGAAAGATGAAGAGAAGAATGATGAAGAGGAAACAGAGGATCAAGGGAAGGGGTTGCACGAAAAGGTAAGAACCAAAAATCTGGGAGCACCAAACCTCACCAAGGAACAAGTGGAAAAAATCTATGGAGAGAGAAGTGATGAGACATCATTAAGGATTTGGTGGAGCAGAGTTGGAGCGGAGCAACCGATGAAATTTTGAAGGAAAAGAAGAAGAGAGCATCGGGAAATAATATGACAAAGATGGGTGGGAATCCTAATTTGGCAAAAGTAAGCTTCCCAAAGGTTGCATGAACAGGAGGGAAGGGCATAGTGGTAGCACAAGGGCAAGGAATGGGCTACATTAATGATCTAAGCAAGGTGTTATGTGTGTGCTTCCAAAGCATCATACCAATATAATAACTCCTGGCTATGACTTTGTTTGATGAAGAAGGCGCATATCCATGAACCAAAAAGATGCTATCTTAGGAGTTTGAGTACCATGTGGATGAACTTGAGTTTGAAGTAAGTTAGGGAGCACTGATGAAGGTGCCAAAGACAAAATGAGTTAATCCCTTGGTGAATGATCAACAATTGTCGATGAGCAGTGTCTCAGAACGTGCTCAAAAATGTTTCAGTTGAGATTGAGGCTAAACTGTTTGGAAGAAATGATAGAGTAAGATTCCTGGAGGAGGAATTGGAGAAGAAAAAGGATGAGCTTGTTGAGAAGAGCAAGGAATTGAAGCAAGAAGAGCTTATCAACATGTAATTAAGGTGTGAACTGAAAGAGGAGAAAGTAAGGGTGTGTGAGCTACACAATAAAATTGAAATGATTATGGGTGTTATTGTTTTAAAGCATCCTAACCTAGTGCCACCTAAGCAAAAATATGAATCAACCTTGTAGTTTCTGGAGGATTTGACTTGCATCCTCACAATGGAAAGGAGGCCACTTGCCTTAGAGACTACAGAAGAAGTGCTAGCATGCCAAGAGAAAGAATAAAACCTCAAGGTTGTCAAGATCGTTGCTCGATATACCAAACTCCTTACAAAGGTAAATTCCATCGTGCAAGTTGTTAAAGATCCATATGACAAGCTCAATTAGATAGAGATAGAGTGGCAAACATCCTGGTTGCCACACATGAAATGGATCTCAAGGAGTTTCAAGAAAATAATAAGGGGAATAGGGAAGAAAGAGATAAAATCCTAGCTGAGGTAGAAAAGACGTTAGAAGCTATCGAGACCTTGAGGCTTGATCAAAATCTGGCTAAAAGAATTAAACCTCCAGATCAGCCACAAGATGGATGCACTTGATGACCTGAGCAAACAATTGGAAAGTATTGTTGAGACAATGAGTGGAAAAGGGGAGGAATTAAGTTTTGAGGAGGTGAGTGCCTTATTGAGACACCCTCTGCAAAGCAAGTGCAGAGCGAGGTTGATGCCCGAGAAAAGATAGAGACATAAATAGGGAAGTATTTCACCCCCTTCAAAAATAAGCATCATTCTCTTACGATTCTTCATTCTTTCATTCTTTCTCCCACTATTCAGAGCCCACCATTAATTATTCATTAAAGAGAAGTGTTTTTAGGATAGATAATAGAAGTAGTGGGGGTGATGTTGGGCCCCAAAATATTGGCTAAATACAAGAAGGTGCGTGTGTGCACGAGATATATTTCAAGAATGTCACACAAAAGTTAAAGGTGCATGGAGGAAAGATTCTAACATGGTTTAGCAGAACACATGATGCGTGCACATAAGATGAGACAAGTTTTTGGGACTTAGCCATATTTGGAGTTCTAGATAGCACATGAGGAAAGCATGACCCATCTAGCATGTGAAGTGGATAAGGTGCCAACCTGGTAGCTATAGGATCAAGAATGGAATATTCCATGCATGCGATGGAAGGATCTAGAAAGACATCATTGCAAAGAGTGGAGAGCTCAGATCAAAGGAAGCATGCTCCATGGAGGACCACTTGGACACTTGGTAACCGATCTGTTACCTCAGAAGGCATGGCGGTGAAGGCAAAAATCTATATATAGAGATTCTCGGGTAGTAGAAGAGTGTGTGTGTAAGGGAGGCGAAGCTCTGTCAGAAAATATTATGGAGGATTCTATGGGTTGGGATTAGAGAAAATATAGGAGTAATGACATATTTAGAGGGATGGGTCTGTGTTTATCCTTGTAATATGAAGGATGTAGTTTAGTTTTTGATGCATGACCTTGCTCTGCATTATTATATGGGTCTGTTATGGCCTTAAGTGAATGTAATGTGGTTATTGAACATGTTAACATGAATATAAGGTCCCATTCTAAAATATATATGTTGTTCTTAAGCATCAACCCTATTACATTTCCTTGGTGTTATGGATCAGATTTGTATTCTTCTTAATGCTTCCCTTTTGTCTTCTAAATGAATGCATTGATATGATAACTCATCCTATGATCTTGGAATGTGTGCATGGTTATTTTTTTTTTTTCCTCATCTAAATTTTTCATTAAGGATGTATTCTCACAAGACTCATATAAAGGAGAGGCTCGACACCCGTGTGTGCCTCTGGTGAGCGCCCAGTGCCCACTAGGTGATAGGCCAACATGCATGGGATTTGACTATTGTTTTAAGGGCGTAAAAATGACTACTGTTTTTAGTTGGTTAAGTTGGACTCAAGATGAAATGGATTCCTATTTGGTTCTCTCAACTAGGTGTACAAACTACCTTTGCAACCTCGGTTTTCCAAGGAGGTCACACTGAATAAACCTTGGAGTATCTCATATTTACTTTACCCCCTTCAATACAATAAGAAAAAAATTGCATTCAATTATATTTTCGTTGGGGTCACGTGAAGATAATTTTGACTCTACTCTCACAAGTGTGTACTAATCAAGTAGGTAAGTGAGGTGCTTCCCATTTCATCCACAAGGTTCCCTCTTGTGTGGAATACTTTGGGGTTCCTAGGATCATCCCTCTTGTTATCTTAAGGCTTATGCCAAAGGGATTTTCTCCTATTTCAAAGTGGATGAGTGTAGATCTTAACTAAAACCTACATATACAAAGTGTGTTGATTAATGAATGTGGTGTGTTTTCTTATCTTTTGGATTAAGAAATGAGGTTTTGCACACCGTTGACAACCTACAACAAACATGTTAGTTTTTGTTTAGATCCTGATTCTTTTGTGAGTGTATTCTTGGTCCTTCATGCAAAGATTATTAGTTCTCCAAATGGTCAAAACATCAAAAAAGAGGATAAGATATTGTTTCTGATTCTCATGATCTTCCTAAGATGCATAAGAAGAGAATACACAATGAGGAATCCTACTATATTGTGAAAATCGAAAAAATTCATACTCTAAGTGCCTAAGCAATCATTTTTAACCAAGTTGTTTGTTCTTTCTCTTAAGATTAATGAAATGTTTTTCAAAATCATAAGAAAGCTATAAAATTGTTTTTGATTCCCAAGATCACCTAAAATGTGTGAGGGAAGAGCATATGCAATTTTATCCTTATAAATGAAAATGTGACATTCATTAACTTATTCAAACAAGTTAGTAAAAAACACATCTCAATATATATCCTGTAAAAAATGATTAGCTTCAAGAAACCCTGCAAGATGTTAGAAATACCCAAGTTTAAATTATGCCATTTTCAAAAATATGACCAAACTTCACCTAATCACACCTATGCACCCTTTCAACAAATACATGGCCTTGATAGAAAATATGTGACCTTGATAGCATGTACATGGCCTTAATTATGTATATGTGGGTCTTCTAGCATATACGTGGCTTTGAGAAAATTGATAGACATGTCAACTTATACGCGGCTAGAGAAGTACCTATGCAACTATAATTACACATACACTACCCCTAAGACGTATAGGAGACTCGGTAAAAATGTCAACTAACAAAACATAGAGATGCACATACAACACCGGTGGAATGCCTATGTGGTTATGGAAGCACATACGCAGCCCAAACAACATGTATGAGGCCTTCGGACACTTATTATCGCCATCATATCATGTACACAGCCCTAAAGATGTATACTCCCCCTTTCTATTGGTCACTAAAATACAAGATTTTTATCAAAAAAATTGTTAAAATCTCAAAAAATTTAATTTTTTGATCTGTTATGTTTGTGGAGCCTATTTTCATGTTAGAGTGTGGTACACCTTCTATGTGTTACACTCGGGTATTTTTATGGCGGTCTTGCTTGGTGATGAGCGGGTCGGGGGGTTGGAGGGTGAAGCCCCCGATAGAAGGGGCTCGGGGTGAAGCCCCAAAGCAAATTTTCATGGGTGGTTTATTAACCCATGGGTAATGGGTAAATCGTTATGGGCTGTTTTTGGACCCATGGTCTTTTCGGTACCCATTGTTTTGATACCCACGGTTTTTTATCAAACTACTTAACCAGTTGTCTATTCATATGGTCTTATGCATATGATAGATAGACAAGCAAATGTATTGCAGATGTGTTTTAAATTCGGGTGTGAATTTTGTAGAGTTTGTTGAGCATAGCTCCAAACGGATCTGGGTATTATATTGAGAGAGTGGAGGCTTGTAATAAAATTTGAGCAAGTGATTCTTTGTGGACGTAGCCCAAATTGGGTGAACCACATTAAATCTTGTCTCTCTATGTTGTGTTATTTATTCTGCACTTTTATTTGAGATCTGTAATATTTTCTGCATATTAGTTTCTATTGTTGCGATTCTATAAGGGATTATTCCGCATATTTTATCTCTTATTTCCTAACAATTGGTATCAGAGCGAGGTTTGGTTTGTTGAAGTGTTGAATCGTAGGGAAAGTTTTATCTTGAGTGGGAGCTATGGAAAATGATGGAAGATTACCTTTATCGAAGGATATTTATACTCCATTTTCGAGAAGGTGAACAACCCTCGAGTATGACAGAGATACGGAATGGGATTTGTTGGATCGGAAGGCACTTGGAACGATCCGGCTGTGTCTTGCATCTTCGGTATTATTTAATGTTTCAAAGGAAAAGACTACAAAAGAACCGATGGATGCATTAGGGAAGTTGTATGAAAAACCCTCTGCCTCTAATAAGATATTTTTAATGAAAAAGTTGTTTAATATGAAGATGTTTGAGAATAGTTTAGTAGCAGATCATTTAAATTATTTCAATACGGTTGTGAATATGTTAGCTTCAGTTACAATAGAATTTGATGAAGAAGTTAGGGCTTTATTAATTTTGTGCTCTTTACCTGAAAGTTAGATTAGCTGTAATGGCGGTAAGCAACTCGGTTCCGCCTAACTCAAAGTTGAAGTTTGAGGATGTTGTAGGTGTGATTCTAAGTGAGGAAATGTGAAGAAAAATATCCAGGAATCTTCTACTTCAGGAATGCTTTGACAAAGTGGAAACTAGAGGGAGAGAAGAATAAAGGAAACCGTGGAAAATCAAAAGATCGGGCAAGGTCAAAATCCAAGAGCAAGATTGTATGTTAGAAGCTGTGGAAAGTCCGGGCATGCAAAGAAGGATTGTTAGGAGCTTCGGGACAAGAAGAAACAATAGGAAGAAAACAAGGAGGAAAATGTGGCATCGGGTAATGTATGCCAGGATGCTTTGATTCTTTCTTTACATAATATATCGAATCTTGGGTTTTAAATTCAGGGGCTTCTTTTCATGCTACTCCACATAGGCATTATTTTGTTGATTATGTTCAAGGAGATTTTGGGCATGTTTTTCTTGGTGATGATGAGCCTTGCAGTATAGTTGGAAAAGGTTCTATTCAGGTTAAGATGCAGAATGGGAATACATGGCTATTGAAGGATGTCAGACATGTGCCTACATTAAGGAGAAATTTGATATCGGCGGGGCAATTGGGAAGTGATGGTTGTACTATGATATTTACAGCTGACTCTTGGAAGGTTACCAAGGGTGCTCTTGTGGTGGCAAGAGGTAAGAAGGTTGGAACCTTGTATTTATCCATTGATAGTACTAATGATTGTAATCTTGTGGCTTCAGATGCAGATACAACATTATGGCACTATAGGCTCGGTCATATGAGCCATAAGGGCATGGACATCATAAAGAAGAATTTTCCTAGATATACAAAAATAGGTTTGGAGTTCTGTGAGGACTGCATATATGGGAAACATAAGTGAGTAAGGTTTCTCAAGGTTGGACCTACAAAGAAAGAGAGTAAGTTAGAGCTGGTGCATTCTGATGTGTGGGGCTAGCTCAGGTATCATCTCTTGGGGGTTCAAGTTATTATGTTACTTTTATTGATGATGCAACAAGGAAAGTTTGGGTTTATTATATTAGAAACAAATCTAATGTATTTGACACTTTTGTTAAATGGAAAGCCTTGGTAGAGAATGAAACAAGTCTTAAGCTAAAATGTCTCAAGTTAGATAATGGAGGGGAGTATTGCAGCAATGAATTTAATGATTACTGTTCTAAGAATGGAATCGCAGCAAAAGATGGTTCCAGAACTCCACGCAATGAGAATGGGGTATCGAGAAAGAATGAAACAGAACAATAATGGAATGTGCTAGGAGCATGAGGTTACATACAGGACTGCCTCTTTCTTTTTGGGTAGAAGCGGTGAGCACAACTGTGTACTTGATAAACAGAGGACCCTCAAGTGCCTTGGATTGAGGCATACCTGAGGAGGCTTGGTATGGTAAGAAAGTTGATTATTCATTTCTTAGAGTCTTTAGATGTGAGGTGTTTGTTGATATAGACAAGGATGATAAGACCAAGCTAGAGGCTAAATCAGAAAAATGTACTTTCATTGGTTATGGTGGTGATGACTTTGGATTTAAATGTTGGAGTATTAAGGATAAGAAAATCATTCGGTCTAGGGATGTGGTCTTTAATGAGAAAGTCATGTATAAGCAAATAGTTGTAGGAAAACAGGGAAGAATCCAAGAAAGAATATGTAGTGGTAGAGGATCTTCCAGATGGGACAGTGACCCATGAATCAGTTCAGGAACCGACTCAACAGGAACCCCAAACTCCTACAGTGAGGAGGTCTTCTAGGGTAAGAAAAGAACTTGAACGTTTTTCTCCTTCTCTTTATTATTTATTACTCACTGATAGTGGAGAGCCAAAGAGATTTGATGAAGCAATGCATGTAGATGCCAGAAAGAAGTGGGAGCAAGCCATGGATGAGGAGCATAAGTCTCTCATGGAGAATCGACTTGGGATTTGATGAAGCTATTGGAAGGAAAAAGAGCATTGCGAGAACAAGTGGGTGTACAGAGAGTTAAAGACGAAGGAGGAAAGAAAAGATATAAGGCCGGTTGGTGGTCAAGGGGTTTGCACAGAAACAAGGATACTAGATTTTGATGAGATCTTTTCTCCTGTAGTAAAAATGAATTCTATTAGAACTATTCTTGGAATAGTGGTAGCGAGAAGACTTGTGCTTAGAAACAGTTAGATGTAAAGATTGCATTTCTTCATGGTGATTTGGAGGAGGAGCTATATATGCAGTAGCCAGAAGGATATGAAGTCAAAGGTAAAGAGGAGATGGTGTGTAAACTAAAGAAGAGCTTGTATGGCTTGAAACAAGCTCCACATCAATGGTATAAGAATTTTGATAGCTTCATGATGGAGCAAGGTTATATTAGATGTCATTCTGACCATTGCATGTATACAAAGAAATTTGAGGATGGAAGTTATATTATCCTATGTTTGTATGTTGATGACATGTTGGTTGCAGGTAAAAACATGCAGGAAATAAAAGTACTCAAGAAACAACTAAGTGAATCCTTTGATATGAAGGATTTGGGGGCAGCCAGAAAAATCCTTGGTATGAGGATAACTCGGGATAGGAAGGAACGGAAGCTAACTTTATCTCAAGAAGAGTACATTAAGAAGGTATTGGATAGGTTTAACATGTAGGATGCTAAACTGGTTGGGACTCCTTTGGCAGGCCATTTTAAGTTATCAAAGGAGCAGTGTCCCAAGATAGAGCAGGAAAGAAACCAGATGTCCAAGGTACCTTACTCATCAGCAGTTGGTAGTTTGATGTATGCTATGGTGTGCACTAGGCTTGATATTGCCCATGCAGTGGGAGCTGTGAGTAGATTTATGAGTGATCTAGGTAAAGAGCATTGGCAAGTAGTAAAGTGGATCCTTCAAAGATTTGAGAGGACCATGGGGACGGTTTTTGCTATAATGGATCAGACACCACTTTACGTGGTTATGTAGATTTAGACATGGCTGGAGATGTAGACAGTAGGAGGAGCACGACAGGTTATATTTACACTGTAGGTGGGACAACAATGAGCTAGATTTCATGACTACAGAAGCTGGTGGCTTTGTCAACCACGAGGTGAGTATGTTGCCACGAGAGGCAAGCAAAGAGATGATTTGGTTACAACAATTGCTTGAGGAGTTGGGGCATAAGCAGGAGGAATGTAAGCTGCATAGTGATAGTCAGAGTGCTATACACCTAGCTAAGAACTCTGCTTTCCACTCCAGGACAAAGCATATACAGTTGAGATATCACTTCATCGGGACACTTTAGAGGAAGATAAGTTGAAGTTGGAGAAGATTCATACCAGTTAGAATCCTACAGACATGATGACCAAGGTGGTCACAAGGGATAAACTAAAGCTATGTTCAGCTTTGGTTGGCCTTCGCGGATGACAGTGAAGGGTTGAGAAGCTTGCTTAGTGAAAATCAGTCTCCAAGTGGGATATTGTTATGTTTGTGGAGCCTATTTTCATGTTAGAGTGTGGTACACCTTCTATGTGTTACACTTGGGTATTTTTACGGCGGTCTCGCTCACCGGTGAGCGGGTCAGGGGGTTCGGGGGGTGAAGCCCCTGATAGAAAAAGGGGGCTCGGGGCGAAGCCCCAAGCAAATTTTCATGGGTGGTTTATTAACCCATGGGTAATGGGTAACCGTTATGGGCTATTTTTGGGCCCATGGTCTTTTCGGTACCCATTGTTTTGATACCCACGGTTTTTTTATCAAACTGCTTAAGTAGTTGTCTATTTATATGGCCTTATGCATATGATAGATAGACAAGCAAATGTATTGCGAGATGTGTTTTGAATTCGGGTGTGAATTCTCAGAGTTTGTTGAGCATAGCTCCAAACGGATCTCAGGTATTGTATTGAGAGAGTGGAGGCTTGTAATAAAATCGAGCAATTGATTCTTAGTGGACGTAGCCCAAATTGGGTGAACCAGTTAAATCTTGTCTCTCTATGTTGTGTTATTTATTCTGCACTTTTATTTGAGATCTGTAATATTTTCTACATATTAGTTTCTATTGTTGTGATTCTGCAAGGGATTATTCCACATATTTTATCTCTTATTTCCTAACATGATCAAATTTGACAGCACTTTACCTCCTTTGATCCTGCGAAGAGCATGAAACCCACACAATCATAACTAGATAAGTTAAGAAACTCTACATTTAGCCAAAAAATGAAAAATAGGGTTAGTTTAAATAAGTTTCAAACAAATCTTGCAATAGAAGATAAAATATGAGGGATTTATCCCACAAGTCGTGCCAAATGTATGCATGAAAAGATTAGCTATGACAATAACATGAAACTAACACCTAGTAGTTCCACAATATAACTAAATCTATCATAAACATCAAGATGAGAGCTTAATGAGATAAACTTCTACAATAATGCATGAATCAAACTAACATTACTATGTTACCTCTACTTCTCTAGATTGCTTAATATAAAGATGAACCTAGTTAGATCCTAAGCAATTAGTTTTGTGTTGTTTGCTCCAAGTGGTGAAGAGATCTCTCTAAAATGGCTACAAGACCATGTTTAGATATTCTCCTACTAACCAAGCTTGAAGGAATGGATGCAAGATGGAGAAGCTACTATAATGAGGAATGGCTCAAGATCAAATGCTTCTAGCTTTAGCTAATGCAAATGAGATGTTTGCCAAAGTCTCAAAGTGTGTAAGGTGTAAAGTTGAAAGGGAGACATTAACCTTGTATTTATAGGTTTCCATTTGGGAAATTTTAGAGTCCTAGTGCATGTGGGATAAAAGCATAAAGCGAAAATCAGCTTCTTGATTAGGAGTGGAAAAACATGCTTTAGAAGATATAAACTTGGTTTAGGCTAGTTAAGCTTGATTAACAAGTGATTAATAACCTATGAGAGTTGGGAGGGGTCTAATTAATCACATGTAATTGATTAATAGTCTAGGAAGCTTGTAGAAGTGGTCTAGAGGGAAATGGGGAGATTATGAATGGTTAAAGGGGGAGTTTCAGCTAATAAGAGGGTATATTAGCCAAATTAGTTTATTATAGAGAGATTACGACCAAAAGAATGTCATGAATGGGCATTCGAGAATGGAGCAAAGAATAGTTGATTGACGAAGTGTCGTCAACTGAATGGAGGAGAAGATGATAAGGTTGTTAGTGTAATTTAAATAATTAGATTGCGTAAGCATATTTTAGGTGTCTACACTTACGACCGAGAGTTGCACTACATGTAGTTTTGTGTAATGTGTGTAGTGATGCTCTAGGTTTCCCTTGTGAAAGTTTCACTATGATATTAGTATGCAAATGTGTTTTATGGAATAAAATGAGCTTCCCCTCCTATGTTGTGTATGCAGAGTGATGTAGTCCTTTTACCTTGTATGAGTGTGCTAAATGGATGCCTTTGAATTCAATCTTAGGTGATAATAGATAATGATTAGTGCTTTTCCTCTTATTTGAGTGCAATAATTAAAGTATATATATGTTTCCCTTGTTTAAATCGTAATTGACAAATAAAAGGCCTACTCAAAGTACTAAAAGATGCCCAAGAAGTAAAAGAGACCCAAAAGGGGTAGAAAATGAAAGAGAGGTTCAGGAGGGCCTAAGAGGGATAGGAGCACCTAGACATTTATGTCCTATCTAAGCACTAGTGTTTGAGGCTATAAAAGATAAATAAATAAAATTTTAGAAAGGATGTAAAATGTGTAAGACCAAAAAGAAAACAAGAGATAAAGAAAAAGGCCAAAAGGAGTTATCAACCACCAATTTTATTGCTTAGGAATCCAAGTGCATAGATTTTGTTTCTATAACATGTAATAAGTTGTTGAATGTATTGAGTCAAAGTTGAGATCTGGACTCATGGATTGAGTCAAGCTAAGGTGAGTTAGATTTGGTCAAACATAACTTGTTAAATATGAAACAACAATATTACGGTGCTCCACAAAATAAAATATTGCATATGATTGGGATGTATCACCCAATTCATGTGTATTTGATCCAATGAGAAATCACAAATTTATAACATGTTCAATGCATATATTGCATGCAAACCGTGAGATACATGGTTGTATGTTTGTGGCAATAGAACTGCAAGCATATACCTGTGAAGAAAACTTCACCAGATCCACATTATATTGAAGTATCTTTGAATGAATAGAATAATGTGACAAGACTACATAAATCACTCAATTTACCAAACACATAACCAAATTTATTGTTCAATGCCACCTCGAATCAATATATAATGAAAAAATATATAAAATTTTCACCCATATTTACGTTACAACATAAAAATATCTTTGTGTTTGTAAACACCATGAAGATTGTATTAAAGAAAGATACCTCTCCTTCAAGATTTAAGTGGGTTTCCTATAACTCTCTATGGGCCTATTATGATATGCTTATACTACTATTAAGAAACTAATATTTTTACCATCAAACATAGTTTCTCTTATAATTTTACACAAAATATGCTACCATCATTTGGGGAAATAAGAATTCAACTACCCTAGCTACTCTACAAAATACATTACAAGGAAAGGACTAATATGGCTATGATACTAAATGTAGTTTTTGGTAGATCTTTGCATGATAAAATTAGACTAAAATAATGCTCTCAATAAAAATTTAATTCATATTCATACGAAACCGATCAAATACAAAATGAGGATGCATATATAGTATTGTAATTCCTAAAAAATAGGGATCATCCTCAATCTCAAATCACACAATTAACTACCCTAAAATCTCTCAACTATGATTTCTCACTCCATTATTCTCTCAATATCCCAAATATCACTCAATCACTCATATTTTAATCGTGAGTTATCCTCATGTATAACTAATACATCTCATTATGAGAATTTAATAATACTATTCTCACACTCACATATGAATTTAATATTTATCACCCATGTGAACATTAAGATTTCTTAATAGGATGAAACCATAATATGTTGTTTTCTAGGGTGGATAGTCTCATCCTTGGTAGGCTCTCATCAACAAATTCAAAACTTTAAGAACATTCATTTTTACAAGTTTCGATATAGATTAAAGGACGGTTGGAATACACTAGGGTAGAGTTTATTACATTTCAATACAAAATGTGAGGGTGTGAACACTTCATTCCCTTTAAATTTTTCACATATTGATCACCTTTACACAAAAATATATGTGGGCGTGGGCTTCCTCATTATTCTATATTTATATTTACATACTTGGTGCACATGGGACACTGCATGGTGTGGGTATGAGCATAATTCATTCCCTTGAAAATTTGTTTTTACTAAAATGACAGAACTAGGTTTGAGGAATGAGCACATTGCACACCAAATAATAATGTTTCTATATTATATTCAGACCAAATACAAAGGCTATTATATATCCATAGAAATATAAAACCAACCTCCTACAAAATAGGAAGTCATACAACCAAATATCCCATTAATAACTTTACGGGTATAACCAACCTATACAAATATATTGTTGTTGAAACAATATATGATAAGAATATAACCAAAATATTTACCTATGGAAAATATTGAATATGTGAGCACTAGACATATTCCTAACATTCCCCCTTAGTGTGAACATGGGGAAAACACCATCTTCAACCAAGCAACATGTTGCTTCGTAGCCTACACATGGTCTTGATACTCAACATTGATTATGGGAACTACATCATCCATGAATAGGGGCCCATCAACCTATCCAGTGAATACATGAATTGGGACCCATCAACCAATTCACATCAACCATCAAGTCAATCTAATCAAGAACATTTCTGTTATAGTATCAATGGTAAAAATCTCCACATCATCATCATAACATGGGAAACACACACACTATATTGCACACAGGAATAGGGATGCTCATATGTTCTTATTCATCACACACAAAGCAAAAAGTGTCACTAAAGCAATATGTGGCCTCTGAGGTAGTGACGAACTCGAGGACGTTGATTGTCCTCCTTCCTCCATTACCTCCATCCTCCAATGCCATGTTGTTAGCTCGACGGAATATGACTTTGATGCTCAATTTTTACCCCCACAAATTAGGCGTCGCATACAAGTGAAAATACATCCACGAAAAATGCGGACAAATTATTATTTTTAGTTTTACAATATTTTGACACTAGACTTACAATGACTTTTGAATATAATCACCACACACTAATTAAACAACTTGAATAATAACGATACAACTCTTTGATGACATAAAATGACTAAAGACTTTAGAGGCTACTTTTTGATACCAAATCTAACCACATATGCTTCTAACCAACTCATAATAAGCCTTAAATGATGACTAAAGAAAAATATATTAGCAATATTACCATACAAAGTACACTTTATATGGGAAATTTCTGTGACAAGTGACAACTATAAAGATTCAGGTGCATGCATGTAGACTCGACAAAGATTGCATGGAGAACACATGGATATGAATGACGAAAAGAACTGATGCTGAGAGTTGATAATGTCGAACCTTGTTGATGCATAAACTGATTTGATATCAAGGTGAGTCGAGATCCTTGGACATTTGATGTAGGTCGACACTGAACATATTTTCCAAAACGATTTTGTTTTTGTGGAGCTATAGATAAAATATTCCTTCAATGCACAGACCAACCGTAGAATTAATCAACGAAATTTCAAATCAACACTGAACCATTGACAAAGCATTAGCGATGAGAAACTAAGTCGTGCCAATTATGATAGTTGTGCAACGTCTACCTCTATTCCCATGCTAACATCAAAGGAAATACGCATCCTTCCTTTAGTAGATCTGCTAAATTATTGCAAAATGCACATGCGGCTGTTGGCAATGGTGTTTACTGTTTAGGGCTTGATATAAATTCAGAAATTATCAATGCATGATAAGTACATAGCATTTTAGAACCATCATGCCACAATTATCACTGAATCCTTCTATGAAATGATTAGATGATATTTCTGGTACCATCTAACTGTCAGATCTGTGACGTATTTCTTGATAGAAGGCAACGTTTTATTGGATTTTGATTCCAGTCCCCATGAGTGCGTCTGATACAACACTAGGGCAGAGTGATTTCAATGTATACGTGTAGCATGATTGAATAATGAACTCAATCACCATATACCCATCACACATTCGGCATGGGAGATATATTGCTAAATATTAGCAGCGATGAACTCGGATCTGAATCCCTTTCTAAACACCATTACATAAATTTTTATTTTATCAAACCAGTGGAATAATTCAAAACTTGATTATAGGCATAAGACTAGCATCTCTACGATACCAAATACAATGGCAGAACCAAGTTTGAGGAATGAGCACATTGCACACCAAATAATAATGTTGCTATATTGTATTCGGGCCAAATACAAAGGCTATTATATAGCCATAGAAATATAAAACTGACCTTTTATAAAATAGGAAGTCATACAATTAAATATCTCGTTAATAAATTTATGGGTATAAGCAACCTATACAAATATATTGTTGTTGAAACAATATGTGATAAGAATATAACCGAAATATTTACCTATGGAAAATATTGAATATGTGAGCACTAGACATATTCCTAACATTTATTGTCCCTTTATAGGGATGAAACTTAAAAAATGGAAATGACACAAACTTAAATTAGAAAAATATGATTATTGTAACAACATTTCTAAATATATATGAAACCCTAAGTAATAATCGAATCTACGCTTGTAGGAATCAAGCGCCCTTCAAAAAAATTGAAAATATGTGCATAAATCCTCCTAAATATTACATTCAATGAATAGAATAAACACCACGCCAAAGCATTCCAAACCATGTGCAAATTAAGAAATTATACCCAACTTTAATTAAATAAATGACAACATGAGTAAAACTCATAATAAGGGCTAGAAATAGAGATTCCAAACCCCAAAAATATCAAGTAAAGTATGAAATCAGCCTTATTAATTATGAGGAAGGTGAATATCAACTCCAATTTCCCAAATGTGCCCTACGAGGCACCGATATCATCTTCTAACCAAGTCACCACCCTAGGAGATGGCTTAAAATAAATATAGAAACCTTAGTAGCTCTTCCTATATCAAACCCTAGATGCAAACCAACATCACTTTCTTTAAAGCCCTTAGGAACTACCAATTGAATATTTTTTCATTCTTCAATTTTCACAATGAAGGGTCTCATCCTCCCTATATTCCACACCAAAGGATTTTCACCATCTAGTGGAAAGGAATTGAGGAATCATCCCAAAAACCAAGAAAGTATTAATTTATGACAAGATAGATTCTGAAAAGAGTCCAAGTGACCCTTTTTATATCCTTTTGTTGCCACCAAAATTAATTAGGAGTCTTCCCCATAACTAAACTCATAAGGATGTTTTCTTTTGAATTTATCTTTTACTTTTGACCTCTTCAATCCGGTTGACCCTCCTTATAAGAGAAACTATGATAGAAGAATGCAAATGCTCACAAAAAAAGACTTTAAAAAATAACAAACACTTCCCTTTTTCACTTCCTTCTTGCCCGTTAGAAGTGGAATTGGTTGGAAGTATCTAAAACAAACTAGTTATAAAAAGGGGACATTATAGTCCTCGCTACCAAAATCTCTTTCCTCAAGAAATTGTAATCTTAGTTGAACCTGAAACTTCTTTATCCTTCATCTTCACATTTTGCATGGCAACATCATTAATAGAGATAGGAGGTGGCTTCTTTGCAAAAGCATCCTCCAACACATTATTTTTCCCTTTAACATAATCAATATCAAAATCATATGCTTTGAATTTACTCATCCACATTTATTTCCAGTCACTCAAATCCCTTTGATGAAAAAAAAACTCAAACTATTCTAGTCGGTTTTGACCACAAACCAAAGTATTTCCACAATTTGATCAATAAATGCATAATTACCAACATTTATTTTCATATATGGATAAATTACTCTCATGCTCCTTGAGTTTCCAGCTCTCATATGCAAAGTGGGATGCTTATTTTTCATCAAAACAACCCATGTACCTTTACCCAAAGCATCAAATTCAAGTATAATGGAATAGAGAAATCTAGAACAACAAGTACCGGAAATATCTCATCACCTTTTTTAGCTCATCAAAATCTATTTTCTTTTTTGACCAGTTAAAATCTCCCTTCCATGTTAAATCATTCAAAGAAACATAAAGTTGTAAAAACCCTTTAACAAATCTTATATAAGAGAAACATAAACTCAAAAATACTCTCAACTATGATATGTTGGTTGGTGGTGGCCAGTCCAACAAGGATTGAATTTTTGTTGATCTACATGACCTTTTGTGAATTCACAACATGTCCCAAGTAAACAATTTCAACCATCCCAAAATCACACTTAGATTCTTTTGCATAGATGGAATTTTCTTCTAAAATTTCTACAACCTTATCCAAGTGATGGAGGTACTCCTCCGTATTTTACCATACACCAAAATATCATTAAAGAATACTAGCAGAATTTTCCTTAGATGTTTTCCAAAAATAGGATTCATGCATGAGTGGAAGGTGGATATGGCATTGGTTAACTAAAATGGCATGAAAATAAATTTGAAGTACCCAAAATGACATCTAAAGGTTGTCTTTGAACATCCTCCTCCCTTACTAAGATTCGGTGATGCTCAGATCTCAAATTAATATTGGAGAAGAAAATATCCCTACGTAATTCGTCAATTGTCTCATCAATCCTTGATTTTCCTCTTGTTCAAGTGATATTCCACACACATCCTAAAGGTACCATCCTTCTTCTTAAAAATTACTACAAGTAGAAGCAAATGGGCTAGAAATAGGCCTAATAATCCCCATTTCTAGCATCTCTTTGATGGTCCTTTCAATTTCTTCCTTTAATATCCTTAGATGGTGGTAGGGAGTAGTTATTATTGGTTTGGTACCCGGTTATAACTCAATAACATGTTGAAATCCCTTATCCGGTGGTAGCCCATGAGGTAAATTGTTGAAAAAATTGGCATATATATCATTGATGGGTTTAATATCCTCATAATAAGATTGTTTAATTTAAATATAAGAACTATACCTTACCAAGAAACGAGCTACACATGCAACCTACCCTCTTTTGAAGGTTGTTTCCATGCTTTTGGTTATCACAACTTGAGGAGTTCCACTCTCCATACCTTATAGTATAGCCTCCTTATTATACACCTTGAATTTAAGCTCCATGCTTTGGTAGTTTTGGTAAATTGACGCATAGACTAAAAACTTATAAGAAATCCATAATGGTTAGAATTATTTTAAAAATGAAATTAATCTATTAGACCCTCAAACTAGTTATTTTATTAAGTTCACAAACCCCTTAACCATGCAAAATTTTAACCTAAAGCCTTCTTGTGCTTACCTAATCATTTCATCATGTTTCTATATCTTGAACTAAGCTAAATCAACCTTCAAAAGTGTTCAAAACCATAAAAAATGTCAAATTTTCTACTTCCTTCCAAAAGCGCCCTTTGTAGGCTTCTCAAGACCTAACTCTTAGTGATTCCATGGTTAGAATGATCTGTAGACACCCAAGACAAAATGAAAACATTTCTAAGTACCCGTTTATCTCTTGATGGTGTGTGATCAATTTTAGTTCTTAACTCCCTTGCTAGATCATTTTTCCACCTCCTTCCTCTTTTCACTCACTTTACTTCCATCTAGCCCTACCGGACTTTTTTCACCCTTATCTTTTGTTCTATGGACTCAATCAATAAACTATTGACACTCGATAAGTACTAATTTTGTCTTTACCTATTAGAGGTAAAAAAGGGTTGAGGGGACCCTACCCCAAACATCAAACACTCTCCATGAGAGCAAAAAACAACATTACAATAACATCAAAAAACCATAATATAACTATTCATAGTAATAAGAGCTCTCTAGAGCCCATAAAGTGAAACTAACAACAACAAAAAACACAGATAAACTAACAACATAGATGAAAGTAACAACCAGTAACAGAGACAGTGAAAAAACAAAACAACCCATCCCAGGTCATTTGTAGGATTTTTCAAGCCCCTCCAACACCTTAGCCCATTCTTTCCCAAAGCTTCAATATTAACCACCAAGGATCCCAGGTCAAAACCATCCAGGGTAGCCTTTCTCTTCCTTGCCCTGACTATCCATGACACAATAGGTATTGGCGAGTTGCCCCAGAGTCTGAAGGTGTTGCAGGGTCGATTTCACCATCACAATGCTCCATTCCATATAACTATGGAGAATTGCCTTAACCTGATCCATCTCTTTGGTTATGGCACCAAAGTTGGCCTTTAAAACCTCAATCTCTCTGCCTCCCTACCCAAAGCTGACCACTACCTCCACCTGCTCTTTCATCTTATGCCAGTCATTGAATAAAAACTAGACCGAGCTCTTAGTGAGCCACATATCACCCTTGAGTTCCTCTATATCTGCTGCCATCCTTGCCAAGTGGTTTTCCCCTTTGATCGGACCAACGTGACCCATTGCCTCAAAGTGTTGTTCTAGTTGAGTGTTAATAGGGGTCGAGACATCCTATTTGTTGGACTCACCCTTGGTGTTTGATGGGGAGCAAGGGTCTACTTTGATTTTAGGTCCTTAAGATTTTGGGCCATAACCACCTCCACCTCATCCTGGTCATCATCCGAGTCCCCATCCTGGAGAGTCAGAATCATCACTCGATTCCTTCTCCTCGAGTCCGAACCAGTGCCATCGAATAAGCTTCAGAGCCAACTTAAGGGAGCTAGTTTTATCAATGTCCAGTGCCGCCCTTTTGACTAGGGAAAGGATAAAGCCTTGATGGAGAGGGACATAAATTCTTCTTGTTTTGAACTATGAAATAGAGGCACACAGGGAACGATACAGGAAGTAGGGGAAACTAAAAGCCTAGCCATGCCTAAAATGATTTAGCATAGGGAGGTGGTAGGCATAAATACACTTGTGATGGCCCTCGAGGGTTAAAAATTGAATGAGAGAGAGCCACCTCATCATATGGATTAGGTAAAGACAATCTAAGGTAACCAAAAAATGGGAGGTGAGATTCTCATTACCTTTGAGAAAAAGATTCAATTCTTCAGATGCTTCCTTCTTTGGTTTGTAGACCTCCCTCCCCACCACTGGAATTCCCATCACTTTTTCCACCAAATCCATAGTAATCTCCATCCTGATCCCCTTCATTTCCACCACAGCTCCTTTTTTGGTCACTTTCAGGCGCTGGAAAAATCCTTGCTAAGATTTTCATATGCCCTTGAAGATTTTTAGAAAGGGGTAAAGCCCTTGCTATCAAACAGAGCCATAGCTTCAGGCGTGACCCCTTCAAGATTAGCAGGTTCAGTTCTGACAAGATCACCCCCATTTGGCTGAACAACAAAAACCTCTTCACGAACAAACCCAAAATCTAGAACACCAAAAGATTACTCGCACGCCAAGAACTGAAGTTTCTACAGACACACGGGAGACAATAAGAGCTCTCCAAGAATACGTGTGAATCTCATTCCCGATCTTCTCATTATTGAGAGATAAATGCAAAATCATCATATGGCCAATGAGCTTGATGAGATTGACACCCCATGAAAGGATCTTATACGTGTGCATTGGTGTCTTTTAATAAGTGTGCCCGCACCTTGGGATCGAGAATTTCCACCTCCTTCAAAAGTGTCAACTCAAGCCCATTAACCCCCATATTAGCAAAGAAGTTTGCCACAACATTAGCCTCCCTATACACATGTTTGAAAGTGATGAAATTAAAAGATAGAGCCATTTTCTTAATACTCTTAATAGAGTTATGGTTGGAGATAGAGATGGAGCCTTTCCCATTTATGTTATTAATTATGTTTAAGGAGTCCCCTTCCACTTCCAGATTGGAAAAATTGTGTTGCAGAGCTATAGATAGACCCCAAAAAAACCCCAGCAGCTTCAGCGACATTATTAGTTTGAGTTCCCAAATTGTGATAGAACCCAAGGATAAATCTACCTTCAAAATCCCGAAAAAACCCCCCACAGCCTGCACGACCAAGGTTTCCCTTGGAAGCCCCATCAAAGTTTAATTTTAAACAATCCTTGCTAGGTTTCACCCAACCTTTGAGTCGAGGGTTAAGACTAGGGGGCTAATGGTAGTGGGTCCCAGACCCCACTTCAAAGAAAACCTGGATTCATTCTAAAGGAAGGACTTTTTTTGGAAGTTCAGATTAGAGAAGTTAGCCAGGATAGAATTCACACAATGGGCTCCAATTTTTTTGGGGGTTCTTTTTTCCTTTAAAGATTCTTCTATTTCTTTCCTTCCATATCTCCCAAGCCAAATGCATAATAGAGAAGGTCCATAAAAATTTAATCCTTGGCTCTTAAAAGGACTTGACCATTGAATCCACAACAATTTTATGGAATCCAGAAAAACCCAATTAACTTCAAAAAGATTGAGGATGGTTTTCCTAATTGAGAAAAGAAAGGGGAAATTGAGGAACATGTGTGAGGCATCTTCACAATCAGATTCACACAAAACACATCTATTAATCATGTGGAAATTTCTCTTGTTCAAGTTGCCAACCGTAAGAATCTTGTCATGGATAACCAACCACCAAAACATATTAATCTTGGGTATTAATTCTTTGACCCAAACACTTCCCTAGTTAAAATTATCATCTTCCCCCTCTTGAAAAAAAGAGTAGTAGGCACTTTTGACCGAGAAAAAACCATTATCTTCCTTAGTCCAGAATATACTATCCTCTTCAGGATTCTCTTTGTTAATAATAACTCCTCTTAATTTATTGTTAATAGAAGAGATCTCAATGTTGTTAGAATGATCCAAAGCTATGGTTTTCCATTGTCCCAAAGGGTCATCCAAATTGAAGAAGTCTCGGACCTTGGTCCCATATTTGGTCATAGAATCTCTATAGATTGTTGGGTAAATAGTCTTAAGAGGAAGGTCCTCCAACCATTTGTCCTCCCAAAATTTAATGGTTCACCCATTTCCAACAAGCCATTTGCAGCCCTCAGAGACCACATGTTTAGCCCAGTTTAAAGATTTCTAGAAACAGGAAGAAGCATTAGAGTTCTAGGGTGCAGAAGCACCATTCATTAGTAAACAGATTAGGCTAGTATTTCCTTCTTATAATACTAGTCCAAACACTCTCTTCCTTTAATAGTCTCCAACTCATTTTTTACCAACATAGATTTATTCATTTTGGTCCAATCTCTGATACCAAGGCCACAAGTTTTTTTGGGGGTACAGACCTTATCCCAGGTGATTAGAGGAATTTTGTCTTTTGATTTGGTTCCACTCCATAGAAATATTTTTTGTATGCTCTCCAGCTTGCAAGAAACTTCAGAGGGTAATTTGTAGATAGACATCATATAAACTGGTAAATTCTGAATAGAGCATTTGAGAAGAACAACTTTTCCAGCTTGAGATAGCAAGCGACCCTTTCCACCCTTCCAGTTTCTTTAGAAATCTATCAATTAGAAAATTCCAATCAACATTATTTGGTTTTTCCACCCCAATAAGCATACCAAGATACCGAGTTGGGAGAGTTTTAGAAGGACAACCAAGAATACCAAATTTTGATGCTTCTTCTTTCAGGGGTATTGATAAAGAAGACAAAGCTTTTCCCATAGTTGATCAATTGATCTGATGCCTCCTCATAATCCTTCATTAACTATTTGAATTCTCTAGCTTCTAGGACAGATGCCACACCAATCAACATAGTGTCATCAACAAAATGCTGATGAGAAACCCTCTGACAGTTGACAACCGGAGAAATACCACTGATTCTACCCTCCATGGTAGCCTTATTAAGAGATCTGCTAAGGGTCTCAGCCATAATAATGAAAAGAAAAGGTGAGATAGGATCACCTTGTCTTAAACCACACATGTTGTTAAAAAACCCACAAGGGGTCCCATTAACTAGGACGAGAACTTGGCTATGGAAATACATGAGAGAATCAACTCCTTAAAGTCCTCTCCAAAGCCAAACCTCGAAAGAATCTTCAGAAGGAAAGACCAAGAGACTCTGTCATAGGATTTTTCCATATCAAGCTTAATAAACATGGCTTCCTTCTTATTTTGTTTCACTAAGTGGAGGGTCTCCTAGATGGTGACAATGCCATCTTGGATCTGTCTTCCCATAACAAAGCCTCCGCATTGATCAAGATATAATCGTAGGTAACACAAGCTGAATTCTTAGAGCCAAATTTTTTTAGCACATTTTGTAAACACAGTTGCAAAGACTTATGGGTCTAAAATTTTTAACTCCAAGGATCATGATTCTTAGGGACCAAAGCTAGAAAGGTGCTATTTAACTCCTGAAGCATCCTTTTATTCTTAAAAATTTCCGAATAGCATTGCATATATCATCTCTCACAATCTCCTAGAAAGTTTGGAAGAAGAAAGCAAGGAAACCATCAGTCCGGGGCTTTATCAGGGTTTAAGGATTTTATCATGAATTCAATTTCTTCCAGAAGGATTTTAGTGAGCATGAAGTTGTCTTCTTCATTAATCAGATGGGGAATAACGTCTAGAAACTACTCTTCCTTAGTGTTGTTAGAATCTCTAGAGGATGTCAGAAGCCTGCTGAAGAAAGAACATGCCTCTTTTTGAATTTCCTTAGGGTCATTGAGCATAACTCCCTCTTCATTTTTTATGCATATAATTCTATTTGAGCTCCTTCTTTTGAGAGTGGAGATATGAAAGAACTTTGTGTTCTTGTCACCATCTTTGAGCCATGAAACTCTAGATTTCTATTTCCAAAAATTCCTCCTTCCGAAGGATGTTATGATACTCAACAAGTAAATCCTTCTCATTATTTTGGATGAGCATAGTATTGCCCTCCCTAGGTGATTCCAGATCTCCCTAGAGGAGTGAGATATCATTAGCCAGAGACTATTTTTTTTTGAAAATGTTACCAAAACTCCTTTTATTCCATTCTTTCAATTTTTTTAACATGAGCAAGATTTTTAACAATTCTGAATAAAGTTGTACCTTTGATTTTTACATTCCACCATCCCTTAACTAAATCAGTAATATCCTCATCTTGCAGCCACATATTTTCAAATCTAAAAGGGATTCTCCTCCTCTCCTTAGCCTTGATCTAGAAGAGGATAGGATTGTGATCAGATCCTATGTGAGGAAGGGAAAACAACCCAGCTTCTTTGTTCAACCATCCCCAAGAGATCAAAGCTCTATCCAGTTTTACCTGAATCAGTTGGTCACCCTTTCTTCTGTTAGACCAAGTAAATCTACTTCCTCTAAGCTCAACATCCATAAGATTATTGAGGGAAATAAAATCTTGAAGGTCTTCCATGCTTTCAGTGAGATCAATATTTCCCCCTTCTTTTCTCTCAGGACACAAAGGGGTGTTAAAATCCCCCAAAATCACCCATTCCATCCCTTTGATCATGTTTGAAATTTGGAGAGATCAGCCAAAAGTTTTTTCCTTTCACTTTTACTATTTGAGGCATAAATATTTGATAAGATCCGAACTCCTTGGATTTCTTATCTTGAAAAAGCAAAGCCATATGGTTATTTCTATTAAGAAGCTTCGTACCTTTGAGTTTTTCTTCATTCCAAATAACTACCATACCCTAGCTGGTGCCTGTCAAACTAACAAAAAACCCCATGAAATTTATTGCAATACCTTCCACAAGTCTCTAAAAAGGGGCCTCCACCATTTTAGTTTCCTGCAGAGCCAGAATGTCAAAATTGTGAGTTGTCTCCAAATATTTTATCAATCTCCACTTGATAGGGTTGTTCAACCCCTAATATTCCAAGATATTATATTCATTTAGTCACTTGGTTCTTTGATCTTCTAAAGCTTCTTAGATCTAGTTTTGATTGGGTTCCATCATCTATTTCCTTTTGACTCTGTTTCTTCCTCACCACCTATTTGGAAGGTCTCCCAGATCCAAATTTTTTTGGGGTCCCTTGAAATTTTCCCTTTGAGAGGAGTAGACAAAGAAGTATCAATTACTACTTGGTTAAAGTCCTCCTTCCCAGACTTGATCAACTCATAGGCCTCTACAGTTTGAGTAGAAACACTTCCTTAATAATGTCATGGATGTTGTTAAAAACCAGTTGATTTTCAGTTCCAAGGGTCACAACATCCTTTTCCTTAACCTAAAGATTTTCAAAGGGATTTGAAATCATTTCAAAAGACTCATTGAAGCTGCTATCACCCAGATCATTTGACTGAAAATTTTCCTTGGCTACTTCCTTAAGCAAATTATACATTTTTTTGTGGAAAGAGCCTTTTCATCTTGAACATGGATCATAGCCTTCTGGAACCACGGTTCTGAATGAGCATTCCATTGGGACTTCTTATGCCTTACTTCTATAAAACCTTCTTCATCCATAAAGACAAACTTCAAGACATTTTTCTCTCTAGATTCATTTCCATTATTTTTGTTATTTGGATGCCCTTATTAGTATTAACCTTCTTTGGAGAGACTCAGAGGGGCACTTCCTTTTCCTTTGTCCATTTCCTTTGGATGCTTTTCCTAGTAGATCTTAGAGACAATCAACTTACATTGATGCTTTACATGCCCCCATCCTTGACATTTCTCACACCTTAGAGGGAAGTTTTCAAAATCAATTTTTGTTCCCAACTACCCAGTTTTGACCACAAGGAGATGGATTTAGGAAGGGAAGAGCCCATCAGAGAATAGATACAAAATCTTGCACAAACCACTCTAGATTTAGTAAGCATTGCATTATCGATAGAAACAAAATTTCCAAGGGTGTTAGCAACTCCTTTTATAATATCCACATCCCATAGTTCCAGTGGTAGACTGGGAGTCTCACCCAAATAGGGAACTGATTAATATTCTCTCTGTCAAGGTTGAATTTGGGGGTCCATTTCCTTAGGAAGAGGCCAAGTTTCCCAAGAACCATGGGCCATCATTGAGGATCCTCTATGGGATCTTCAAAGTTGTTGAAACTAAACAAGAAAAATCCATTTGGGAGGGTTGTGACATCCATATGCCCCTTAGGTTTCCATTTTACAATGACCAAGACCTAATGGAGTCAATATTTGGTCTACCCCCACTAGTTTTCCTATCAAGGCATTCTCCATTTTACTCAGATTTTGGTCTATAATGATATCTGGGATATCTAAGAATTTTCTGAAGCATCTTGTTTAAGCTGAGGAATGATTCCAAGACTTTTCTCTTTCTCCAAGTTTAAAATATTCATATAAGTTTTGGGGGACCCAAGTCACCACGTGATTCCCATCCACCGAAAAGGTTTCAAACATACATATTTCCCTCAAGACTGGTCCACAACATCAGTAAGAACTCCAGGAGGAATCTGTCTGCTGTCGGTCTCCCATCCATCACTGTTTTTGGCCCTTCTTCCTCCTCCTCATCCCGCTTGTCGTTCCCACCCACCGACCGCCCATAAAAATAGAGATTATGGATCCTTACCAAATCATAAATAAATTCCTACTTAGTTGAATTCCTTCGAATAAATATCCATAAATTCTCAATCACATATTTAGGTAATTATCATCAACTTATTGGATCAAAAATATAAAATTAAACTCAACCTTCCTCTCTGCCTACCATAATGATGTAAGAGCATACTCTCCATCTTTGTAAATAGATCAAGATGACATAAATTTTGGCTTTTAGGTGTGGTTATAGGTCCTAGGGTCCATTTAAGTCATTTTGAGGTGTTAATTGGTGTCTAGGTTCTTTAGAATTCAAATGGAGTATTTCCTCCAAAATGCAAAATTTGAATTATGGAGCCATTTTTGGCTTGTACTTGGTGTTGTAATGTGTTCTTGGAAGCAATAAACTATGGAAGGGTGAAATGAAGCATTATATAGGGGTTTTAGGTCCTCTCTAGGCTCATAAGTCATACTAAATGCTAGATAATGCTATAACTTAAAACATGTATGTAAGAAAACCCCTTAAGGGTGAACTCATGTTCATGAACTATGATTATAATTAACCTAAAGACTCATGAAACATGGTTAAGGGGTGATTAGGGAGATATAAGAGCCATGATGTAACTGTATTCATCATTATACCCGATTAAGAGTCAAGTGTGAAGTTTTAAGAGGAACAAAAAATAAGAAAATTCAGTTTTTGATAGTTCTTGTTTCCTTTGGTGCTTGTTTTCATGCATATTAGATATTCTTAATATGAAAAGTTGAGTTACAAATATTTATAGAGATAGGATGTAAGCATTTGTGTATACATATGTCGATGCTTCTTGTATTGTCGAACTAGTCTAGTTCTTGAGATATTGTAGGAATGTATTTGAATACAAACTTGAAACAATTGGTCTAGGATTGTAAATCCATACATGAGAGTTCAATGAAGGGTAAAGACTCATAAGCTTGATGAATTTTGGTTGAATCTGTGCATGAATCTTCATGGTATGTTTGTGTGATCCCATTCCTTGTGTAACAATGCTTGTTCGCAAGATTGAGAATTCAATAATAGTGTTGTCAGTTCTATTAGTTAAGAAAATTGGTGAGTTTTGACAAGATAATTGATACACTTGATTTTTGATCATCATGGGGGAGGCACTTAAAGTATGAATTAGGGTGCACAATTCATACATTGACAAGATAATGATCTAACTATATAGGCTTTGTTTGTATTAATGGTATTGTGACTATACTTTACTAAGTTAAAGCATTTTAATTGAGTCCTTGTTGAGTGATGAGATGGACTCTTCTCATTAATTATGTAATCAAATTAATAATGGGAGGATGGTGCATGAACTAGACCATGGAATTTGTTCCTTGACTATGTTGAAGCACTAAAACCTAGTTTCCAATGACCTAGAAGATGAGAATCAAGTGTTTTGCAACTTGGAGAGAGACCTTGAAGACATATTGGTAAGGAAATTCCTTTCACATTGTGAAAATATTCCCTCTTGGAAGTTTTAGCATTTTGAATTGAAACTTAAGGAATTTTATAACCACTTAACTCTTCTCGGGTATGTGTAGAGAACATAGGGTTTCGAGGAAGAAGTATGTGTTAAAACCCTCTAGAAATGGAATTCCAACTTGAGATTGAATATAAAGTAATGTGAGCATGTATAAAAGGTGATTAATTAAGAATTTTTAGATTTCACCAATAGAGACAAGATATATTCTTACCAATCTTCCATTGAAAATGTATACATTTGTGAAAGCATAGTTTGAGGGGTTAGTTTCCAAAGGGGGAGATTTAAAATTTGAGGGTGATATCTAAATTTAATACACACTAGATCTAGTTAATGGGTTCCTAAATAGCTTCCCATTTCACCTTGAAGTTACCTATATTCACATTTATGCATGATAGTACTTTCCACAAGGCCTAATCAAGGGTTTAGAAACAAATTTGCAAAAAGATGAGCTATAGTGAGTTGTAGAGGGAATCAAGATTTTAAATTTTGCAATCATATGAGCACAGGGAAGAGTAAACTAGTAAGGATTTTGAAACCTTATGGGTGCATCTAGGTTTTTCTACCCATGTATGAAGAAAAATACGAGTGTATCAAGAGGATAAAGGACAATTTTGACAAAAGGACTAGATGTTTAGCATATTGACTACCTTTAAGGCATTTCTTTGAAGTTACTAATAGTGGACTAAGTGTATGAACATGAGAAGAAGACTTGAAGAATAATGAGGAGCTAAGAATTTTTAAAGTATGGCAATTGTTGAATTAAACTAAGACTACAAGGAAACTAGTGAAATAAATAATAAGTACGGTAAGTGACATGCATAGTTTCATTAAGGTGGACCATCCTCATAGGTGAATTTGTGTTTCATTAGGTCATTATAATAGAGCGGGGTGTTAGTAGATTCGATTATTGCTTTAAAGATCAAAATTTTCAATTTGGAGTTGTTATTGAACCTAGATTTGAGTTATCTAAAACATGGCATTTGGATGAATGACTGAAATAGCTTACTGGAAGTGATGAATAAATGAAATGGGTTATGGAGATTTGCATCACTTAACCAATAAAACCTCAATATTGTAAAATAAAACTATTAATAAAAAAATAGAGTAAATAATCTCTTATTTATCATACATGCACCTTATCAAAAGAAGATGTCAAAACCCATGGAATTCAAATGCTCACACACAAATGTTTACATCGCCACATCTTTTTGCAAGCAATAATGTTCACACAAAACTTCTCCCCATAAATCTTGGATCTCATTTCACCTTCTCATTTGAATTATGATATCAAAATTAGTTATAAAACTTTATAAAAATGCCTCTCATATTCAATTACCCTCGAATAAGAGTATTCACCCACCTTTTTGGTCACTTAAACAAAAAAAAAATTCTTTTTTACATGGAACATGTGACCATGGTTCTAAACGAAATTGTAACCTATTTTACCCTTTCTTAAAGACTATTTATAATATGAAAAAGCTTTAAATATCCAACCAAAAACTCTAGACCACACCAAACTACACAAACAAGCTAAAAAGGCCTTCAAGATTCAAACTTGCACTTTTGGAGGAAAGTGAATAATTCAAATTTTGAAAAGATAAAACACAAAATAACACCCCTAGATGAATCCAAATGACCTAAATAAACTATAAAACTAAAATTTAGTGTTACAATCCAAAATTGCATGTTCCTGGCTAAATGTACATGTTGGGACTAGATGCTCCTGCATCATACTCCTGGGGAAAAAGAGAAAGTTCCCCCATAACTTATATTTTTGCAATATTGTCTTCTTCTTATTACTTTTCTTCTAATTGAATATGACCTTATTAAAGTGTTCCTTGACTGCATACCATGCCTCCCATGCCTTCATGAGTTCCTTCATGTTGCTCACAAGTTGTTTTGTCTCTAAAATGGTCATATGTTTGAGTAAAAAAATGCTTTTAAGATTGTGTGTTATCTTTCCCACTTTGTGCTTGAGGATGTGCACCTATTCCATGCACACATATGATGAATATTTATCATTCAAGACTATTAAAATCTACATATCATCCTCTTTTAGTATTTCTTAAGTTTTCAAGTCCTTGAAATCTAAATCTAGGCTCTTTGGCTTGAAAAAATCAGTTACTTGTAATTGTTCTTCCACTATCTTAGCTATCTCGCATACTCAATTCTCGAGTGAGATTAGGCTAAAAATATTGATCTTAAAATCCATCTTCTTGTCCACCATTTCCATCTCACTTTTTTGTTCTTGAGCTTACACTTTCTTTGCTTCTTGATTTGTTTCTACATACTTTTCCAATGACTAATTTATTCATAGTTCTCATCAAATGACACACATTTTCATTCACTTCACTTTTACCTACACAATAAAAACTTAAAACAATGTTAGACTCAAAATTAGGAGGCTTGCATGCCTCTTCCACCCTCTTCATGTCATGTTATTTCTCTTCTTCATCATGACTTCTTCACACAACAAGTTCATTGTATCTTTCTCTATCACACTTTCTTCATCAACTCTTTTAACTTCATTTATTGACTCATCACCCAATATACCTTTCTTTTGATTCACAAGCACTTCAGCATGTGCTTCTTCACTCTTTTCCTCACCTTTTCCTTGTTTCACTACATCATCTTTCTCTCTTGTCTTGTCTTAAGGTGCTACATTTGATTCACTACATTTGATTCACACATTTGATTTTCATCTTATCTTACTGCTACATCTTATCTATCTTCTATTCCTTAGTCTTATCTTATCTCTTCTTCTTAAGTGCTTATTTGTGCACCACTCTTTCCTTGTTGAAATCAAGATGTAAAAACATATTCAAGGCCTCTTCTAAGACCTTCTCATCTTCTTTCTCACTTTCTTTGTACCTCTAAATTGCCATTTGTTGTTGTTCATTATCTTTGTTCTCAAGGATCTCACAAGATCCTATCTTCTCAAGATTTCTTATTCTCCCACACAACTAAAAATCTTCTTCCTCCTCCATACTTTTAGTGAAATCATCCAAACCAACCGTAAAATATGAAACATAAGGATTATCATCCTTTAATAGTATTTCTTTGCATGTTTCTCTTATTCCCATAAAGTATTTCTTTCCTGAAATCGTCATTACTAATCATGTTTGTGGATCTTGTTCACTGTAATGGGTAAAAGAGTGTGTATTTCTCCTTTTGATGCAATAGTGTATGTATTTTTCTTACCATCATGCATTGCTTTCATGTCATACTTCCATGATCTACCATCAAAAACATTACACACATCCATAGGTACTAGATCACACAACACATATCCTAATTGGAAATTCCACTTGACATTGTTCCTAAAACCACGACATGATGACCTTTCTACATCCAAGATACTTGATATGGGTTAGGGTGCATTTTATTTTTAGACCTAATCTCTACCATCTCAAAAAAAAAAAAAGATTTTGGTACTTCCACTATCTAAGATAATATTACAACATTTTCCTTTAGTTTTACACTTAGTTCTAAAAACATCTTCTTTGAGTGACATCATCACTACCTTGTTTGGTTTCAATAATAATCTTCTACATAAAAGTGAATTAACTTTGTTTTGAAGAACATAATCAACACCTCTATCAACCTCTTTCATCATTACATCCATCTCATTGCACTCATAAGCTTTGTGTCCTAAAAATATCGGCATTTGTAGCATTTACCTACGAATTGAACCTGCCTATTTATTCCATTTCTTTGCATACAACTCATTTCTATCCTCATTCTTCTCTATTTTTCCTCTATGTCTATCAATATTCTCATCAAAACCTCCATCATGCTATCCATCTTCTCTTCCAAAGATGGCCTTTTCTCTTCTCTCACTTGCACCATCTTATCTTCTTCATGTAAGCACTTCTCAAACAAGGTTTTCCTCTGTTTAAGAATCTATTTCACACTTTGATACCAAATGATGTAGATACTAAACACTTATAATCAATCTACAATGGATAGAATGATTTAAAAACTCAAATTAGTCTCTTAGAACCTCGAACTATCTATTTTCTCAATTTCACAAACCCCATAACCATGAAAATTTTGAACTAAAAGCCTTATTTTTATTACCAATAATTTCATAATGTTTCTAGACCTTGAACTAAGCTAAATCAACCTTAAAATGGTTCAAAACCATAAAAAATTTCAACGTTTCTACTTTCTTTCAAAATTGTCCTTTGTAGGCTTCTCATGACCTAACTCCTGGTGATTCCATGGTTGGAATGAAAAAATTTCTAATTACCATTTGAGATCTTGATGGTGTGTGCTTAATTTTAGGTCTTGACTCCTTGCTAGACCAATTTTCCACCTTCATCCTCTTTTCACTTTCTTTACTTCCTTCTAGCCATGTTTGAACTATTTTTCACCTTTATATTTTATTTGAGGGACTCAATAAATAACCTATTGACACTTCTAAATACCCATTTAGGATTTACATATGTGTACCAAATCTTATAGTTCCTTACTTTGTAAAATGTCACTCAAATCCTCTATTTCAGTTTGTTAATTAGGTCTAAAATCCTAAAGACACATTTGTAGACACCCTATCACAAAGTATATGAAATTGGAACCTTGTTATGAGTTAAAAATTTTAAATCTCTTTCAAAACTTCCTCAATATTCTTCCCTTAAAATTTGATATTTTAAATCATTATACGAGATCTTGTCACCAAAGAATTTCACCAAACCCTAGTGAGGGTTTCATATAAAAATGGGTAGGATATTTTACTCACCAAATCATTTTTACGTATCACCAAATCCAAAACCACATTCTTTATGACTATACAAATATTTATAAAAATTAACCTTGACATTAGGCACCAAACTACAATGAATTAACTAATAATATAATTGATTCCACTCCTTAGCCCCTTAAATCAAGGTTTCTAATGTCTTACATGGACGGTTAATCAATTATTGTATTTTCCTATTCTATTAATATTTTTGAGGATTTAGTAGGGTTTAAATACCTTTAACAAACCTCTCTCAATTCACTATTCTTTAATTTTACACTCTAACTCATTCCAAGTGACTTGAATGGTCAAATGTATCAAGAAATACTCGGCTACATTTTTATCAAAATGCTCAAACAATAATTTCAAACTAAACAATGTAAAGTATTTAAGACCAATAACAAAAAAATATTATGGATCCTTACCAAAGCATGAATAACCTCCTACTCAGTTTAATGCCTTAGAATAAATATCCACCAATACTCGTTAAATTTAGGCAATTGTCATCAACTTGTTGGATCAAAAATATGCAATCAAACTTTGACTTCCTCTTTCTATCATAACCAATAAACCCTCAAGATTGTAAAGTACAACTCTTAAGAAATAAAAATAGAGTAAATAATCTCGTACCTATCATGCATGCACCTTATCAAAAGAAGATTTTGAAACCCATGGAATTCAAATGCTCACACAAATTATTTTATTCTCATGACTTGCTTGCAAGCAATAATGTTCACACAAAAATTCTCCCAAAAAAATATTGGATCTTCTTTCATCTTCTCATTCGAATGATGATATCAAAATTAGTTATAAGACCTTATAAAAATTCCTCTCCTATTCAATTACCCCTGAATAAGATTCTTCACCCACCTTTTTGGTCACTTAAACAAACAATTTTTGCTTTACGTTTACATGGAGCATATGACCATGGGTCTAAATCACATTGTAACCTATTTCACCCTTTCTTAAAGACCATTTCTAATAGGAAAATGCTTCAAATATCCAACCAACAATTCTAGATCACACCAAACTACTCAAATAAGCCAAAATGACCTTCAAGATTCAAACTTGCACTTTTGTAGGGAAAGTGCATAATTCAAAATTGAAAATATAAGAGACAAACTAACACCCCTAGATGAATTCAAATGACCTAAATAAACTATCAAGAAACAATTTAGTGATTAAAATCCAAAATTGCATGTTGCTAGCTAAATGTACTGACATCATAAATTCACCCAATGAATGTAGTCATTAGACTACTAACACCAAATAAATGTCACCAATTCCAATGACATACAAATCATCCTTCACTTAGTGCCTTCTCAAAGATAACATGAGTTGTGTATCCTTATTTTTCATGGGAGAGTGAATCCATACTGCTACGAGTAACATTAAACCTTTTGAAATTTTCACTCTTTAATTTTAATCTTTTCACCAAGCTCTCATCAATGAAATTTTGAGTAGCTCTACTATAAATTAATACCATGCATATTTTAATTATTAGGTATCCTCTCACTTGAAATCCAGGATGTTATGTAGGAGTATTAGACAAGGTGGAAATAGTTTTTCCCGAAATTTCCATATTATGATTTTTCTTTTCCTCATCAACACAATATTCTTCTTCTTTGCAATCTAAAAAATACATCAATATAATGCACATTATCTTTTTCGGGAAATTATGACTAGAAGACCATGGATCCTTGCAAGAAAAGAACAAATTCTTCCTTCTTAGCTCATTCCTTGTTTCTCCTTATTTTCTAGTTTTATATAGCTCCTTGTGAATGATAGGTGTTCATTGAAAGCGATTCTTTGGATGGTCCAAATATTTAGTTCTTCGATATCCCAAGAGTCCCCTGTGAATGTCCTCCATTCAAAATTCCCTTGGCTGCCTCTTTGGTTGCTATTATCCTTGGATTAATACCTTTAATATCCAATGATTTCTTAATTTCCTCTTGGAGAGAAAAAGAATCAAATGCCCTCACTAAACCCTTGAGTGGTTCAAACAAACCCTTAATGAACAAAATAATGATCCTTTTTTATGTCGCATCTGTAATAATTAAAAAATATTTTAAAATTCATTGACATGGTCCTCTAACATTCCTTGTTATTTTACGTGAGATAACACGAAAGTGAATTTCGAATCCACCCTATCAAATCTGCTAATGATTCTTCTAAAAAATCATCATATGAGTGAACAAGATTGTGCCCTTGTATGACTAGTCCATAAAACTATCACTACTATGAATTTCCTTTAAGATGAATGGTTGAAAATTTAATTACATCATCCTCCATCATATGCCTCAATGATTGATAGATATCTAATTTTTGAATCCAATCACAAAGGCTATACCTTTTTTTTTTTTTAATAAATAAACACTTTTGAAGCTATGAACCAGATGAACATTTTTTTATTAGAGCTATGAACCAAAGTACAATCAACCAATATATATCAATTAAGCTCAACAATTAGCAAATCATGAGTTTCCACACTTGAATATATGTCTAGTGAAAGCGAAGCCACCATGCATGCACTCACCACAAGAGAACCATGAGCCACCACCCTTGAACACATGTCTAGAGAATCATGAGCCGCCACGCATGCACACACCATAAGCAAAACATGAGCTGCCATGTTTGAAAACACATCTAGCGTAGGTCTTATTGATCTAGAAACTACCTCGGTGAAAACTAGTACATCGGTTGTGCCACCTCGATAATTACTACCTGAGCGGGATTGTGCCATAGTGGGATTTGAACCCCGGGTGGAGCCAAAAATAACCATCCAACTTAACCGCTCCACCTAAACCCCATTATTCAAGTTGTCCCCTTATTAAAACCATCAAATATAGATAATTTCATTCTTCCTAAAGTGCATTTAAGGTCCTTCTATGATGCATTAGGTTTATGCTCTTTCCTTAAGCTTCCTTGCTTACCCCTATGAATTCGATAAGTGAAATAACATCATAGATTTCATTTGCAAGGACCTATATTCTTCATAGTTTTACGTGATATTATGACCTACTAAATTACATATTTCCACATCCAAAATGACTTCTTCCCTTGGAAATAAAGTAGTCCTATGGTGTATCCATGAGTCCATCCTTGGGGTTGTTATGAAGTATTAACTCGAATGAGATTCCATTTCCATTTTGGAGCCTTTGTTCATGAATTTTTTTAGGTTTAGGGAAAAACATCCATGGTGCTGCCTGACCTTACTTTCCCTTCGGTGATTTTATCAATTTTAGGCAATAGTGAACCTTAGTGGGCCATCCCAAGCTCTTCAACCATATGATCCAATTTTTTCTTGTCTCTCCTTTCATAATGAATGTATCATTCATAACCCTTTAACATGAAAACCACGAAGATGGGAAGATCAAAGTCTAATACCACTATAATGTCCCTTTCTAGGGATGAAACTGAAAAAAGGGAAATACACTAAACCCAAATGAGAGTCATATAGTTTCTAAAATAGTCCTAAAAATATATAAAACCAAAGTAGTGAACTAAATCTACACTTTGTTAGGCGATCAAACACACTTCAAACAAGTCAAAAATAGGTGCATAAATCCTCCTAAATATTATACTCAATTAATGGAATAAACATCAAGCCAAAGAATTACAAAACATGTAAAAAAATTAATTCATGATGATTTCAAGTGGATACAAGTTCTAGATTATGAGAATATGGCCTTTCGGTGCAAGCTATGTCGTCACTGGGCACCTTCAAGAGACGTGCTCACTCAAAAAGTCTCTAGAAAGGAAAAAAATGGCTTCTTCACGACTTTAAGGCTAGAAACCTTCCATGGAAAATGCAACTATAGAAAATCCTCTTGGTGGTTCAAAGGCTATGAGAGATGAGACTCCCCCTACTGGTGGTTGTGTTAAGAGATCTCATGTGTATGAATCTTCTAATTCGGACCTAGAGCGGGATCTCCCTTGTATTAATTCTTCATTAGATTTGAATCCCAACCCGAGAAATGGAAAATTGTCATGAGGTCTAAGGAAAAGAGAGGGCACCTCAAGCCTCCTATTTCTCGGTCTCTTTATGGTGTCGACTTCTTTGTTTATTTTTGGCTTTGCGGGTTTTCCTAGGCTCGAGCCTTTTCAAACTTTGTCTTTGTAGCATTTCTTTTGTCAAATTTTCCCCTCTAGGCATTCTGTGTTGCCTTTTCGGCATTGTTTCCCATGTTGCATTCTATTTTTTTAGTGCCCTTGTGGCATTTTGTGGGACTGTGATTTTTCTGGTCACCCCTTACTATGTAACACTCTATATTTCTTTATTTTAATATAAAGGGCAGTTCCAATAGTAAAACATGTACAAATTTTTAATTTTAAATAGTTGTAATTAAATAAATGACATCAAAAGTACAACTCACAATAAATGCTAGATATGGAGATTCCAAACCCCAATAATATCAATAAAGTATGAAATCAATGTTATATATTATGAGGAAGGTACATATCAGCTCTATTTTAGCAAATGTTCCCTAGAATGCACTAATTTCCTCCTCCAACCAATTTTCTACCCTAGAGAGGGTTCAAAATAAATGTAGAAACCTTATAATCTCTTCCTCTACTAAACCCTAATTGCAAACCAACAACATCAATTTCTTTGAAGCCCTTAGATACCATAAATTTAAGAGTTTTCACTCTTCAAATTTCACAAGGGTTTCCCATCTTTCTATGCCACACCAAAGGATTTTAACCCTCTAGTGGAAATGAATTGAGAGATCATCCCAAAAACAAATAAATTATACATTAATAACAAAATAGACTCCCAAAATTAGTCCAAGAGACCCCTTTTATATCATTTTGGTGGCACCAAAATCAATTAGAGATTTATCCCCCATAACCGACCTCATAAGGATGTTTTCTTTTAACTTCATCTTTGGATTTTCAACTCTTCAACACATCTGAACTACCTTATAAGAGAATCTATGAAAAATAATGTAAATGCTCACAAAAATGAATTAAAAACATAAAAACACTTTCTTCTTTCCCACAGAAGCGGAATGGGATCAAACTCTCCAAAACAAACTAGTTAGAAAAGGGGGACATTACATTGTGTTATTTGAAATTTTTAGGCATAGATCCATTTGCGGTGGTGTGGTTTATGGGAAAAATATTTTGGGTGACTATATTATGACACTCCTATTATCACTCTTTTTGGGAAGATTTTACGATTTCTATATATCTTGTGAAAAACATCCTATTTTAGTTGGTTCTTTAGGGAAACTAAAAACCCTGAGATGCCATTCTTTGGTGCTAGTTCAAGTGATACCCAATTCCCTTATGGCTCGAGCATATCCATAAAAAAATTGGAGACTAGTTGCCCTCGATCCTCGAATGGCTCATTACCAATTCATACTTCAAGCACTTCATCAAGAATATTCTCTTTTGAAAATACAAACATGTGTACTCCTTTACTTTGTTCACTTTTCACATTTACAATTTATAATTTCAATTTACAATTTTTAATTACATTTTCAAATATGAGTTAAAGTTAAATTATTTTTAAGGACATTGAATGCAATGTGTTTCATATTTCCCTATAGAGATGAAGTCAACACTCAAATGAATAGAGAAATTGAAAAAATAAAAAATATGTTTACACACTCAAGTATCTTTTCCTTTAAGCATGTAATTTCATTTCATAATTAAAGGGAATTTAAACACCTTATTTTTGTAATGTATCATTTAATAATATATTTTTGGATTAATCAATAAATAATGACTTATGCACACATTCTAAGATCAATTTTTTATCCTGAATTTCTCTCTTTATGTGTGTTACTCAGTCACTCATGTTATTTCTTACATTAATCCATAATAGTATCACTTCCAAGTTTTGTGCCTAGAAGTTATAGCACCTCAATCCCTACATGTACAAGACCAAACTATCCAATGATCCAAAATTTGATATTTCTTCCCTATACACCCAATGGTAATTTTATCAATTTCATATCTTTCTATGGGTTAGTAATTTTCTCATGGTTATGACCTTAATGAAAAATTATACCTATGAACACTTATATAATCAAGTCACAGTACGGTGCAATCATTTACTCACTTGGCACTTACAATCAATTCTAAAAAAATATCATTCCAAAAGTAATCTAAGATCTCCTTAGTTACCCTACATTATAAAGATACTTTAGGAGAATCCCATACATAAGTTTGAAGCATAATCAACCAGGTTTCTAAGTCACACTTCCTAAGCTAGAGATGATACAAAATTATGATGATCCACGTCCTACATCATCAAGTGACCAAATTCCCAAAGCTAGTTTCATCTATCTATAAATATATTTCATCTTAGGTGGAGAGATATGTATGGTTTGAGGCCTCTTCATAATATTAGCATTTTACTTCAACCAAAACACTAAACTTTTTGTAGGGTATCCTACATGTGGTTAGGGTTTTAAATTATTCCAAATCATAGATATGATTTCACACATGTGTGATGCCTAAGGTTTCACAAAGAAGCATATTTAAGAGTTTTGCACATGCATAGGAAGTTATAAAACAATATGAAATCATTGTATGAAAATGAAAAATAGGAATATAACAAAAAAATAGTTCCATAAACACATGATGGTTTCATACCTTTTCATTATACACTATTAAATATATAGATGAATCACTTACAAATCATTTCTAGTCCTCTTACCCTTCCATCATTGTCGAGTTAGAATTGTAAACCCCCTTTAAGTTAAATATACCTCTCTTCGTGTACCTTTTCAAATTTAATACTTGTTTCAACATATTTATCTTACATATTGCTAAAATAGGTATATTCTAATTTACACATTAATTTTAACTAATGATTAGAATATTTATCATGTTTCAAACCCTAATCCAAAGATAATAGATAAGTAAACACTCTAACACTTAGTTTTTCATTTTGAGTTAAATCACATGTAATTCTAATGATGGTGAGTGATTGATAAAAAAATTACTACTCAATGATTCATCCAAAAAAAAAATCTCCAAGTGTGCACCACTCAACAAACTCAATTATTTAACCTTGAACATCATATTTATCAATTTTGCAAATCCATTTTATTAGGGTGTGTATGGATTTGTATTTTCTTTCAGTTTTACATTATGTATAGATTTCCTAAAATTTCTTTAAATTGAATTCTCCACCATTTTTCATATGTAGGACCTTAATATTCTTCTCCTTATGGTTCTCCATAACGGCTTCTAACTCCTTAAAATTCTTAAAAACTTCATATTTTTTTGAGAAAATATATCCAAGTATTCCTAGAAAAATTATCTATGAAAGATACATAATTTATATATTTTCCTAGTAATGGGACTTTTACCAGCTCAAACACATCAACATGTATAACTTGTAGCATCTTAGTTGTATGTGAAATAGTTGTGGGGAATGCTACTAAATTCAATTTACATACATATAATTCTCACACAAGTCAAATCATAAGGGTTCATTAGTGATTACT
This sequence comes from Taxus wallichiana var. yunnanensis, assembly GCA_018340775.1. Classification (NCBI taxonomy): domain Eukaryota; kingdom Viridiplantae; phylum Streptophyta; class Pinopsida; order Cupressales; family Taxaceae; genus Taxus; species Taxus wallichiana. Next base: position 560,971,912 of record CM031242.1, on the reverse strand, counting down.
TTTCCATTCCTTTGGATTGTAGTGAGTGTAATCCCTTCCCAAAAATATGACATATCCTTTCACACAAAAACATCATTTTCTCTACATAAAGCAAACTAGTTTTCTCATTTTTATGTTGGTCTTAGGAATAATAGTGTTGTAAAAAAATTTTATTGTATTTGCATCTGCTCTATAAAAGGATATAATGCACACTCAAATTCCTAATATTATGACACTTTGATCCATTTTCAACCATCCTTTATGAATGACACCTACACACACCAGCATTGAACACATATTTCTACCTAAAACCAAACTCCTCTCAAGATGTAAAATTTGTAGAACACCATAGTGTTTCTTGATCTTTATATCCCATGACCTTAACTCAAATCTTCCTCAAACCATAATTTACTTACTTATTTTTTGGATTAGGAGTAAATTATGGGTATTTAAATTGCCCCCTCCCTTTTACATAAACCAACACTTAAATATATGTAATGAAGCTCATCTGATAATCACATAAACAAAAACTCCTCAAAGGTTAACAAACTATCAAGAGGAATCAAATAAACAAACCTACCCAAAAATAAGAGATTCATACAATTATGAACCAAAACAAGAAACTAATAGTGAATTGTCCTATATAATATTTCATAAAAGACTATAACTTAAATTCCTTAAGAATTTATGGATTAATATTTTTATTCCTAACTCCACTTAAAAATAAAGGTTGAAACATAAATCTAGCTCATAGATGATGAATACATTAATACTATAAACCAATCCAAAACATTAATCATCTAAAAAAAAAACCAAATAATATGATAATGTGGGAGAATTATAACCATGCATCCCCATAACCCTTACTCCTACATAAATCATCCCACAACACCCAACAATAGCAATCGATTGGAGACATGAAATTGTTGGTGTGTGGGATCCTATGTGTCCTCCACTCACATGGGAAGGGTCATCTCACAAGGGTTAGATTTAGGGTTTGCTTGTGTGTCATGCACTAGGGTTACTCAAGCACCCTATATGTACCCTTTTATTCCTGATTTATGAGTATGTCAAGACACTCCATTGTCTTTCCTCTATGTGCAAGCTTTGTTTCTATTGAGCAAGTTCTTCCATTGTTGATCGATCCTTGCGATTACGTTGGAGCTATCATGATTCTATTTGAGTGTAACTACTTTGTGGTGCATCATTTCGATTGATTCTTGCAAAATATTTCATGGTATCAGAGCTGAGATTGGGTAAACGTGCATTCATCATTTGAGTTGCGATTACTCTTGGTCTCATTTTTTACTCCTCGTGCAAGTTTTTCAATCATTATATTCTGGAAATTTATTGCTAATGTATTTAACAAGATGTTCTTGGAAAGTTGTTTTTTTTTTTGTGTTCTTCATGCATGTGCAAGTATTCCTGAAGATTTCAGGGGTTTTACAACTACATTTAGCTAACTGTAGCTAAATCTGGTAGATCAATTAAAATAGAGGTTATTTTCTAGTTTTTAAATTTTTAATTAAACTAAATTTTTTTTTTAGATCTCTGTGTTTGTTGTCTTTTTGCAAAATACGGGTTCAAATCTCAGGTTGAAGGTTTTGTAGTGTTCAAATCCACCGAGCTACATCTTCTTCAATCCGAGCTCACCTACCAAGCCATTTTCCTTGCTTACCAAGTTCCTTGTCTTGCCTCTGTCTGAGTCAGTTCTACCTCTGTGAGCTCCATTCACCTTTGTTCGGATATGAACCGAGCCATTTTCTCACATTTTGTGGTGCAGAAAGTACATTTTTGTGTCTAAATCTTGGATGACTTCGTGTGTTAGCTTTGTGTTCAACTTGCTTGTGTTCTTTCCCAAGTTCATGTTCCTCTGGCTTGCCTTTGGTCTTCTCCCCTCACCCTAGCTTGCCCTTCACTTCACCTGCCTCGTTCGCCCCCATGAGCCTACATATTCATTGGAGCTCCTTCCCATAGTGGCCAAGATCTGGTGCGTCCGAGCTCCTTGGTGCCCTTGGCTTCACCTCACCTCACTTTGGATTTCCCTGACTGTGTGCTCTGCCCCGCTCCCACGAGCCTGCACCTCTACCAACGGCTTCTCTTGCGTGCTGCACTCTGAGCTCCTTGTCTTCCCACTCTCGAATGGTCTCCACCTCTAACCTTCTCCACCCAACGCGGGATCCTCAACCCAACTCGAGATCCATCTGAATGGTCTCCACTTCCAACAAATTTCAAACAAATGGTAAGTTTGTTAAAATTAATTTTTGGTAAGTTTTTAAAAATTCCTTTTTTTTATGGGATGTTTTTTCGGGGTTGTTCAATTTTTGGGTGGGTATTTCTTTTAAAAAGGAAGTATATTTAAATATTTAATTAGGATTTAATTTTAATTAGATCTTAATTAGTGTTTCTTTATTATTCAGTAATTAATTAGATTTAATTATATTAAATCTAGTTTTATTAATTATGAATCTAATTTGTTTATCTTTTACGATTAGTAATAATTTAAATCATCTTTTAAATTAACATTAATTGTCATTTTTTTAACTCAATAGCTCTAAAATTAGCCAAATTGGGCGTTTCAAAGCAATAATATTTTTAGGTGATATTATTGATTTTTTTACTAATTGTGCGCTCAAGTGTGTAGTGACACTTTGAGCACCTATTTTCCTTCAAGCACTTTTCTAGTGTTTTGAAGATCATTGGGAATCATCTTGAGTTCATCTAAAACTTGTATTTACCCTTATTATTGCTTGTAACTAGTGAGTGCATCCACCACAATTTGTAGCAGGGGGTATCCTTTGTGATGTGAGACGCTCTTTCTCACAACCAGGATTTGATTTCACCTCCTTCTTAGTTTTTATAAGTTGTGCTTGTATATGGTGTCACTTTGTTATGCTCCATGAAACACGATTGTGGTCTCCTCTCTTGCATGTTATTACATTGTTACAAGGCAAGTTACCAACTGTTTCAAGACGCATGCTCGGACCCGATTGTATCCAACACACTCAACTATAAAGTGCCAAAAGTAGGGGGTTTCTATATTGTCTGGGTGGTTGTGATTCTTTTCTGCATTCCTTCTCTCTCTCTTCACAATGGATGCTTATTCACTTCCTTTTCTTACACCATTCAACTTTTTGAATGGAGATCGAAAATAATTATGAAACTAAGAGATAAAGGGTTATTCTACATCATCATGGGAACTGAGACTGAACCAAAAGATGGCCCTAAAAAATCTAAGTGGTTAAACCGTAGTGATGAAGCTTTAGGTCTTCTTTGCATGTTTGTTTCTCTTGACTTGCTCTTCCACATTGAGTCATCTAAAACACCTAATTCTACGTGGAAAACGTTAGATAAAATGTTTGGACAACAAGATGACATGAGAGCGCATGAGTTGGAAAATGAACTACTAGGATTAAATCCTACGAATTTGAAAACCTATAAGCCTTCTTCTCAAAGTTTTTCACACTAGATTGTTGCTAAAGGAATGTCAAGTAGAGAAGAAAGATTCCCAATTGATCTTGTCGATTCTTTCTAAGTTAGGTCCCGAATACTCCATCTTCATGTCAAATTTTTACACTACAAAAGCTTCCTTGGGAAAGGATTGGAATATGCCCTCCTTTGACTATTTTTCGTCCCAACTCTTTCGAGAATAGGAAAAATCATTCAAATGGGGTCTCTCAAGTCCAAGTCACATGCCCTTGTAGCAAGTACTAGTAAGGAAAAGAATACATATAATGAGATAGAGAAAAAGGATTAACCTAAGAAGGAAACCAAGAACAAAACTAAATTTAAAAATGAACGCCTCAACTTCTGAGCCTAGAGAAAAGAAAGACAAGTTTTGTGTTCCTATTGCAAGAAATCTAGTCATAAAGAACATCTATGTATGAGAAAACAAATTGATCACCTTACTCATTTACTTGAGAAAAATCAAATAGGTGTTCCTGAGTCTATCAAACAAAATGCTCCAAAGGCTGAGTCTTCTACTGCAAGAGAGTCTAAATCTGATAAGAAGAAAGGGAAGGCCCTCGTAGCTCGAGTTGCTCCTTCATTAATGTGGATTATAGATTCTGGTGCCTCGCACCACATGGCTTATTCACATGTTGAGTTCTCCAACATCGAACCTTGTGATATGTCCCAAATCACGTTGGGTGATAACATGAAAGTGTCAGTTTCGTAGTGGATCGGTAGAGATAGATGGGGGAACATTTAACCAAGTGTTGAGTGTTCCTGATCTCTCTACCAATCTCCTATCGGTTTACCAAATTACTCACCTTGGTGAAGGAATGTGAGTGGAATTTGGTCCTAACTTCGGTGATTATTCATGAGCTTAACAATGATACTACAGTGGCTGAGGGAAAGGTAGATCACCATTCATGGTTGTATACCTTTTCCCACTTTACTTTTGATTCAACACCCACTTCATTGCTTGATATTGAGAGAAGTGTTAAGTCCTATTTGACTTCTACTTCTCTACCTACTGAGGTTCTTCAGCTCTCTGATTCAGATTTTGACTCCTCAGATGATGATGTTGTTGAGCGTGCTCCTCTTCTTGACCCTCAGAATTTTGAGTCTTCCGATTCTGATAGTAGTGATGATGAGGACTATGTCCCTTCTCACTTGAGTGAAGAATCTTCTAACTCTAAGCTTGATTCTCCTAGTCCTCTTTGGGCTAGGAAAACTTTGTAAAGTGTTGGAGATTTAGTTGGAGATACTTTGGATATGAGATGTACTCGATCAGATTTCATTGGACCCTACTCTTTCTTCACCTCTACTTTTGATTTAATTGTCTCCTCTATTTATTCATGTGATGATAGTTCCACTGACACATAATCATTTGGTTCTAATTTTGATGACAAGGATTGTGCACCTAATTCTGATGTCTGAGAGTACTATAGAAGACTCTCCTCCTCCTCTCACTATTATAGAGAGTGTTGACACATCCCACATCTCATCATATATTGAGTAGTCTCCTATACAATATCATATAATCATCACACCCACCTCTTTTCCACCTTCATTGTGTGAGGCCCCTTTCACTCCTCTACCTTCATTGGATGACTCATACCTATCTGACATCACTCTTTTGTTTCTTGAGCCCCCTCATTGGGACGAGTATCTTCCTAACCTTAGTCGTCTTTTCATAGAGTACACTTGTGATGTACTACAGGTTCCTCATCCATCTATAGGTATTTCAGAGGAGTTCATCATCTCTATTGTTGGGAGTGCCCCTTCTGGGACTCTTACCACTTCCACTTTTCAGAGACTTTCATTGATCCACCCTTGTTTGTGGATCCTTTTTCTATCGTGGGGATGTTTTGTTTCCTTCACATCAGTTGGACATCCTTTCTACATGGTGTTCACCCTTCATACTCTAATAATTATGCACTCGTGACATTACCTTGGTTCCTTTGCACACTTGCTTGCTAGACCTATGTCACACTTTTGTGGACCAGACTCAAAGTTCTTCGTGCTACTACCTTTGGTTTCCTTCATGGAGTGGGCAGATTTCTAGCACATATTTTCTATCCTTCCTAAGGGAAGACACATAGTTCAATGGATGGCTCTTCTTTAGTCTAGAGGTAGAGGATCTCATCATCGACATTCTTCTGGGAGACTTCTTAGAGTTGCAGAGTTCAGATCCATCCATGGCATCTTCCACATCCATCTCATCTCCCTCTTCTTCTCTCTTTTTCATCTTTCCAAGAGATTCCCTTTTGTACATGGGTACCTTTATAGGCTAGTCTATGGCAGGACCCATCTTTGGCATCTTTCTTAGATTAGAGATTATTTTGTTCTCTTGTGGTGGATGTTTTTCCCACTGGGTTTTCCTTCATTGCTTGGGACTTCTTTTTTGTGCATGGGTACCTCATCAGGCTTTGTGCCAGGACCCATTTCTCTTCTTCTTCTTCTTCTTCTTCTTTTTCTAGGAAGATGTTGTTTTTATATGGGTACCTTATCAGGCCTTTAGTTTTTGGGCCCCATTGACACATCTTTCTTAGTTGTTTAGGAGTGTCTTCTTGTTCTATTTGACTCATCATAACCGCTACCCCAACTTGAAGGGGGTGTTAGTGTGTGGGATCCTATGTGTCCTCCACTCACATATGGAGGGTCATCTCACATGGGTTAGGTTTAGGGTTTTCTTGTGTGTCATGCACTAGGGTTACTCAACACCCTATATGTACCCTTTTATTCCTAATTTATGAGTATGCCAAGACACTCTGTTGTCTTTCCTCTATGTGCAAGCTTTGTTTCTGTTGAGCAAGTTCTTCCATTGTTGATCGATCCTTGCGATTATACTAGAGCTATCATGATTCCGTTTGAGTGCAACTACTTCATGGTGCATCGTTTCCAATTCAATTCTCGTAAACTCTTTCGAGAAACTAGCTCTCGGAAAAAAGAAGCCTTAAAACCCGTAATCTTCAAAGAAGAAGAAAAAACCCCTCCCATGAGGCTCTAGTTGAGTAACCATAAAAATAGTCCATCAACCATGGAAATGGAGAAGGTGGGAGAGATCATGACATAAATTCTCCACAAGTCCTCGCCTAATTGATTCCCATGAGCACTTTTCATAAAACGTTTAATACCTATAACTCCCTCACCTATTCCATAACAATTGAAAATAAGTAAACCACCTAGTCAATAACAATTTTATGACTTAATCTATCTCACAAAAATAGAGTACAATTGTCATATTACTCTGTCCTCAAAACAACTCCTTTGGGAATCCATACCGTAGAGGGATCCATACGTGATAAAAGATGCATCACTACATACATGTGTACTTAAATTTTCCAAATACACATCTATATTTTCATTAATGGACCTTTTTTCTCCGAGGTGAAGCATCTCGTGGCTTTCTTATCCACCTTGACTTTGTAGACACCTAAATTTTGTAAGTTGTCACTTGGTAAAGACAACATTATATGTACACCTAAATCATAACATTTTCACACATTATGATCTTAATTACACATCATTATCCCTAATTCTTGATAAATGATTCCTTATTCTCACTTCTTATTCATTTTTAGGATTACTTGCATTATTTCATAGAATAATATTCCTTCTAGGAATCATTCCCATAATTTTATAGAATCCTAGCACCTACTTATATGGAATTTTTAGACTAGGACTGAAACTGTCTAATAGTTTGGTAAAAATTTAATGATTCTATCCCCATCCACCCAACAATTACTCTCCCTATTTTATATATTTATATGTGTTGATAATTTCCTCATATTTCATCCTTAATGTGAAATTATACCTTATAAACCTATATAACTAAGTCAAATGCACTCATTTATGCACCTATCTCTTTCAAGAGTACCACTTGAAAAACATCATTCATAAATCACTCCAAGATATCATAAATTTCCTAAAATTATTATCACGCTTTATTAGTTTCCTTACATAGGTCTTTAACACACTCAACTATATTTTAGAGTCATGTTTCCCAAGCTAGAGACCATCGAAGCCAAGACAAGAAAATAATGCCAAGACATTTTCTACATTATCAAGAGATAAAATTTCCAAATAAGTTTCACCAATATAGGTATTACATACTAGGTGGAAAACTACATGCAGTTTGAGGCCTCTTCATGGTATTAAAAACATAGGTGGTGTACCTATTCTAATCCAACCTAACCAGTAACCTTTATTACGGGGTCTCCTACTGCAAGTGGTTAATGTTAAAAGTTATTTCATATCATAAAAATGGTTTCAAACATGTGTTACCCCTAGGGTTTCATATTGAAGCACATTTTATAGGTTTACATAGGAAAATAGAGTTCTTGAATGCTAGCAACTCACCATACAAAAATATCAAATAGGTATAAAACCACCAAGCAGATCCATATGCATATGATGTTTTTCGTACATGCTCATTCTCCACTCATGGATCTAAAGACAAGGAAATTACAAATCATTCATACCCTTCTTACTATTTTTACATTACCAAATCATCCTTATGAGCACCCAATCTGCCAAGCACACCTATCTTCTTTCACCTTAGACATTTATCATTTGTTTCAATTGAATTATCTTACACATTGATAACATATATTTTTTTATATCCACATTGATATTTAATTAATAATCTAAATATTTCTCTTGTTTTATAACCCTTAATCCAAAGATATAAATAAGTAACAACACATCATCTTATTCATGTTGGTTTAAATCATCTGGTGAACCCACTTATTGATTTAATCCTTACCTTTCTCAAACCCTATCTTCCCTAGGTTTTCACTTTTTCTTTGGTGCATGATGTTTCTCCTAGATTTAGGGTTTATTTTACTTTTTTATTTCATGTCTTACTCTACGCATGTCATGCATTTCTCTTATATTTATATCAATGAGCCAGCCTACATGTCTTTATTTGATATAGAAATATATCTGGAGACATTATTGAAACCCCTTATGATTATTTTCAATATGAATGCAATGATACACATGAGTCATTTCTGATATGGTTTATGGTATTATAGTTTATGTCAATTATTTTATTAATAATTATAATGATTAAGGGAGCGACGTTTGCAATTAGTCTCGTGTATCTATTATAGTATAAAATTTCACCCGTACATACTCTAATGCTCCTATATTTTCTAACACTATTATGATTACTTCTTCCAAGTTGTTTCAAGGGGAAGCTTATCATGATGAATCTAACCATAAAATTTACCCTCTCACTAAAGAGGGTGGGTGTTATTTTATAGAGTTTCTTATGAAAATTATTCAACATATTGATGCATTTTTATATATAACTCATGATAAAAAAATCACCTGAAGTACATCTAAGATTCTTACATATATATTCTAAACATTTGTATTATTTTTTCTTCTCCTATTACTACATCTATTGTGCCTATATATGTGGTGGCATCACATATATTCCCCTTCAAAATTTTATAATGTCTACTATTATTCCCACATATTTTGTACATACCTATAGGGCTTCCCACTCTTCTTTACACATGCCCTTGAGAATATTATTAATGATTTTCAAATTCAAGCTTTACAATCATTAAAAAACATTCCTCTAATCCTTATAATTTCATGGATTCTACTCGATTTATCCATAATCCACTTGCACTTAAATTATCATCTTATCTTTTACCCCTTAGGTCTATGTATTCTATATTACCTATCTATGAGGAAAAAAGTGATCTTGAACAACATATTTTCTCCATTCATTTATATTTCTTAGATTATATTTAAAATGATAAATTAATCACTAATCTCTTTCCCGAGAATCCTCAAAGATTATGATTTACAATGGTTACATGACGTACTTATGCATTATGTAATGGATTTTACTCCTTAGGATAATCAATTCCTTGCACATTTTTATGTCAACATTGGTGAAAATATTTCATATGATCGGATGGATAATATTTAATAAGGGTCCAATGAACCAATTAGTATTTGTGTTTTTACTATAAGACCATGTTTTCTTAGATGAACAATATACTTAAAAAATGAGATTCAAGATTTATTTACTCAACATATTCTATCTCCTTTGTAAAAATATGTCATGTTTAAATTTTTTTGATATTTAGATTAGCTATGCCACACTTTAAAATAGAAAGACGCTAAGCTTATTTCATTAAAAATATTAATTATGTGTCAAATTATCCTAATACATCTACACCCAAATTTCAAGAAAAATCTAATTATAAGGAAAACCTAATGATAACAAAATTGATGACAAATCTATTGTTAATGTTATATCTCAACCTATGAAGCTTCAAGTGAAAGATTCTCCTCGAAGGTAATTCACATATTTTCCCTCCTCACCACAAATTTTCTAGTGTAGTCTTGTATCTCTCCTTCCTTCTATTGAGGTTGATATAATTAAGTCTCATGGTAAAAATTTTGATTCTAATTCCTATTGTGACTTCCATAGATGTATTGGACACTCTACTAATAAATGATTAAATCTTTGTCATTTAATGAAAGACCTAATTAATACTAATACAATTGAATATACCTCTCCTCATGAGAAATCTAAGCCTATCAATGATAAATATAAGACAAAGTTATCCAATCATCCACCTTGTAACCATAAAAATTATAAACCTAAGATCACTTTTGAGGTCCTTCATACTTATAGGACTCATCCTCTTCTTACTACATATGATCATCGACTTGATCATTTGATTGGTATTGTTACCTTTGTTATATATCTTAGGCCTACTATTAACTTTGATGATGCTAATATCATTACTTTTGATGATTTCTCTCATGAAATTTATATTTAAGACTTTTTTTTTTTCTAAGGCTTATCCATAGTGTATTGGTTGATAGCGGTTCTAAACACAATATATTCACATTCAAATTGTTTGTATATTTAGGTTTTAATAAAAACATATGATATTTGATACTAAAACCTTTTTTAGAACATCGTTCTCCCTCTTATTGTGGGATCTACTACTAGATCTCTATACATTTCATGTTGAATAATTTTCTTGGTTCGTATGTCATTCTTCTAGCACACCTTTAAAATCAATAAGGATATCCCTTCTATGCTAAATCAAGGTGTTAATTTTATCTATGACATTCAAGGTGTTGCGGTTAAGGGTATCCCATATGAGACTCCATTTCATAATCCCTTCTCTAATAAAATCATCAATTTTTACATCAATTCCTAGTGCTCCTACTCATGCTACATCTATCGTATCTACGCTTTGCAAGAATTATCCTAGGTGCACTACTATAACAAAAATCTCCTAAGTATGTCTTACTACCATGAATTGAAAAAATACTTCCTAATCCTAGTATGCACAATAAAAATTTAAGGCCTAATCATCTAACTCCTAAAATTTTATATCTTCAACCTCATGATAGTATCATAGGGTAGCTCTTTTTTTCTTTCTTTATAAAAATAATCTAATAAGCACAAAAACATTCATCTATTATCAAAAATATAAATCAGTACTTGCATATGACTTGATTTGTTATTTATTTATTTAATACATGTTTTTATCATATGGTTTTATAAATATAAATTCTATATACCTTTATACAAACATGTGTTCATTTAGTTGATAATAATGTAATACATGCACAAGAATCTACAATACTTAGATGTTGGATCTATCATCTTTTCATGTGCCCAATTGACATCTAGGGAATATATTTTGATATTAGGTGCTAATGTTTCATTACATAGTGTTATTTCACATTATTCATTATGCTCATTTTCTATATTGTGTTATATGATATTTATTTGGTTTGATGCAGTTAACACATGTGCCTTGTGTAGAGCTTGTATTTCTTGATTTGTGTGTCTCTCGTATATTTTTTATTATTATCTTCACTTACTTTCTTGTATCCTTGTTTTCATGTATGAAGCCTATGGCCTTTTCTATGCATGTATTTGCAACACTTTAGTGTCTCTTCTTTACGTATTCTATTTCCTTTTCTAATACTTCCTTGTTTGTGTGACACTCTTGTGTCTCTTTTTGTTGATCTTTACTTTTACTATGACTAACATATGTGACATTTCTTGTACTTGTATGCATATATTCTTGTATATTAGATTTCTTCTATGCTTATTTTGTTTTCTAGTATGCTTTATTTATTATTGACAACTTTGAACAAGATATTTTAATATAATAACACACAAATACATAAAAATAACAATAACAAAAAATTTGTATATATCATTCACTCATATGGGAATTATATATTTAAATGTTTTCATTCTTCCCCAAATCTCTCTTCATGAATTTCTCAATCCATATTATTTCTCACAAATAATTCTATTATAGGTATGTCTAACATAACTAACCATTTCAAATGGAGCACTAAAAATATGTATTTCCTAACATTCCCCTCATGTAAATATGGGGCAAGGAGCACCTAAAATGGAATCATATGTCAACACATACATTTAGGTCTACAGACTATTACTCTAGATATCTACTACACATGATCACCTAGATAAGAGAACTTGTCCCCTTTGTCACTTCAACAAATGTTGTTTCGCCAAATGATCACACTTCCACCATAGAAGTTTGGCAAAATAAATTTAAATCATTTGCCCTCCTATATAATTATTTTTACAGTTCTACATCTTCTTTGCCATATCACAACACGTCAAAGAGAAAATGTTGGGATTATAAAAATTATCTTCTATTCTTATTCACACACACAACTGAAAATAAAAATGTGTCACTATTGCGGATGTGTCACCTTATCGTTGATTGCTAACAAGATGTCATTGAATGACATCCTTGCTCTATTTCCTTCATCCTTTGATGAGCATGTTTCTTACTCAACTGATGAAGACTTAATTCTCATTGATCTCCACATTTTAATTTATTTTTATCTCCCCCTCCCCACAATGTGAAAAACCTTATTTTATAGGACATCGAATTTTCTTGAAAATGTGTCCGTAGAAATGTAGACAATTTTTTTCTTGGCCCTTTTACAATGACATAATTAACAAGTCCAAACAACTATACTATAACAAAACAAGATGATACTAAACGATTGATACTTTTATAATGACACAATGACTCACAATAAATTTTGATGAAGTCAAGTGACTCAAAATTGACACTTTTGACATCATGAAAATAACCATATAGATTGATTTTATAACATTCACTCGAACACACTAAACTAATATTATTGAAACATGTAAATTAAAAATCCTAAAATACTTGGAGATAACTATTTCAATATAAACCAAATACATAAATTATATTTGAACCTATAAAATTATGTTAATATTGAGCAGAATCTAGCCTCATGTAAATGCAAAGATATAGTAAAACTTAACCGATTCAAGAGACCAACACATGGGGCTTGTCCAATTTTGATGCTTATCAAATCAATACCTAATCATATTTTGGCTACAAACTACCTCAACATGATGAATTAAATCAGTTTAAAGGTTAGTGTTTATGCATGGATGGACCAATTAGACAAATTATCTGAAACAACATTCCTAATTATGAATATTTGAGTAAAAGGAATGCTCATATCTCAATGAATTGCACTCATATCATAACATGAGAATGATATTTCAATCCACACATCAAAACCTCGTGTGCCAAATAATATGGACTGATAACTGACGCCAAAATAAATATGTTGATTCACACTCTTTGATCATGGGATCTTAATAGATCTTCAAAAATGATCCATACATATTTTTGATCCATTCAAAACCAATCACAAATCTATATGGATGAAGGTTCCCAACTATCTAAATTCCAAACCTTTTTATTTTGATGTTTTCTTGCAAATAACTAATCTTTAGTGGAGGATCTATTCCTTTCATTCAATCATTCAAGAACATTTCTCTCTATGAAAAAATCCCCAAACAAATGCTCGAATACATAAATTAAAATTACTTAATGTAGTTAAATATGATATCTGAATCACAAAACTAATCTCAAATAAAATATTTTCATCAAAGGAAATATCTCATAAATTGAGGCAAAAAATAAAATAATGAAGATTCCTTTGTGAATTTTAACAAAACTTCATTTTTTAATATTAAGAAAATTCTTCTTTGTAGGTTCTCTTGGCTCGATACCAAATGACGGATTTGGTCAATAGCTTCCAATATAATAACACAAATACATAGTGAAAGCATAATAGCAATATTGTTGTATATATCATTCATTCATACAAGAATTACATATTTATAGGTAATCATTCTACCCCCAAATCTCTATCCATGGATTTTGTAATTCCTATTATTTCTGAAAACTATGTCAAACAACATTATTCATTCATTTTTTTATTTTATTCATATATTACATATCTCAGGGGTCTCTCTCTCTCTCTCTCTCTCTCTCTCTCTCTCTCTCTCTCTCTCTCTCTCTCTCTCTCTCTCTCTCTCTCTCTCTCTCTCTCTCTCTCTCTCTCTCTCTCTCTCTCTCTCTCTCTCTCTCTCTCTCTCTCTCTCTCTCTCTCTCTCTCTCTCTCTCTCTCTCTCTCTCTCTCTCTCTCTCTCTCTCTCTCTCTCTCTCTCTCTCTCTCTCTCTCTCTCTCTCTCTCTCTCTCTCTCTCTCTCTCTCTCTCTCTCTCTCTCTCTCTCTCTCTCTCTCTCTCTCTCTCTCTCTCTCTCTCTCTCTCTCTCTCTCTCTCTCTCTCTCTCTCTCTCTCTCTCTCTCTCTCTCTCTCTCACACACACACACACACACACACACACACACACACACACACACACACACACACACACACACACACACCACACACACACACACACACACATAATTCATGACACAAATAGAATACATAAATCAAAATAGAATGGAATATGGTACAACTACAAATAGAATAAGAACATATACAAACTTCAAGATCAAAACTCACATAGGTATAAAATTATCCAATAATGGATAGATCTATAAAACATTATTTTCTAAGATGGAGAATTTCATACTAAATAGTTTACTAATAGCGGATTCAAAATTGACTAAACATGCAAGCGTTTACTAGTTTTTGATACAAATTTAGGGATATTTGGAATATTTCATAGCATAGTTTACTCATTTTTGGTATAAAATGTTGGGGGCATGAGTGCTTCATTCCCTTTTGGATTTTCACATCTTGAGAATTTCTACACTACACGGTATGGGGTATGGGCCTCCTTGTTATTATATATTAAAAATTTCATACTTGATACACATGGGATATCACACAATGGGGGCATGCATATACTTCATTCTCTTTTAGATTTTCACCATTTTACAAATGTGTATGTATATTTATCTACTGATGGTGTGGTCTATGCGTAGAAGATTATTGGGTGACCAATAATCCCTAAGACACTTTTATTTTCACTCTTTTAGGAGGAGTTTTGGATTGATATACATCTTATTTCACCCTCCTATGTTTATAAGGATCCCTTATGGTGATTAGAAATCCCTATGAAACCCTTCTTTAGTGTTGGAACAAGTGACATTGAATTCCCTTGTGGATCCTACAACTTCATCAAAAACTTGGGGCTTAATCACCCTCAATCTTCCATCAGATTAGTTATAATCCATCTCTATAAACACTTCAAGGATATTATCCTTCTATGAGAAAAACATGTATACCCTTTCCTTACTTTATTCAATTTTCAAATTTGCAAGTTATAATTTCAATTTACAAGTTTCAATTATATTTTCAAAGTTGAGTTAAATTTTAGTTATTTTTATGGAAATTAATTGGACTTTGTATTGCATGTTTAACTATGGAGATCATGTCAACACTTAAGTGAATCAAGAATCTCAAGGTAAGACAATTTTTTTACACATTCCAATATCTTTTGCTTTAAGCATGTAATTCTATTTCATACTTAAAGCAGGGAAGTAAACACCTAAATTTGGCAATCCATCGCTTGTCAATGAAAACATTGGCTTTATCCCCCAATTATGCGTTACATTATAATCTTAATTTCACATCATTATCCCTATTTCATGATTTGATTCTTCATTCTAGCTACTAATTCACTCAAATAACTATTTGCATCAGTCTAGATTAGCATAGTCATCCTAGGCATCATTCAAATTTTTTGTAAAGTATCAAGTCCTATATGTATAAAACTATTGATATGGGACCAAACCATTCAATGGTTTAGTATAAAGTTAATAGTTTCATCCCCAACTACCCAATGATCACAGTTTTATATTTTTTATTCATTCATTCCTTATGGTTCAACCTTAATTTAAAATTAAATCTATGAACCCCTATATAGGAAATTCAAATGCACGGATTGACTCATCGACACTTTTCAAGAACACCATGTACAATTATCATTCCTAAATAATTATAATATCTCTTAAATTCCCCTAAAGTAACATCACACTCTAGAAGTAGCATCTACACATGTATGAAGCACACTTCCCAAGCTAGAGAAATTCCAATCCTAGTCAATTAAGGAACGCTAAGACAATATCTTACATCATCAAGTGATAAAATTTCTAAAGCTATTTACATCTGTATACATATCAATTGTTAGGTAGAGACCTATGTTTTCTTTAAAACATCTTCATAGTATTTCCAACATAAGCGGTGTATAGATTTCACTTCAACCAAACTACTAACCTTTATGTACGGTCTTATACTTTTGGATAGGATTTGAAGCTATTTTATATAGTGAAAAGTGTTTCACAAATGATGACACATGATTTTATAGATAATTACATTTTTAGATTCCAATATCTTTCTATAGGAACATGTCAAACATGTACTAATCCTCCAAATGGTTTCGTATGCATACGATAGTTTCATACTTGCTCATCTTATACTCCCAAATCTAGAGACAAAGAAAGTTTAGATATTTATAATTCTTCTTACCTTTTTTTTACTACCATATCAACCTTGTGGACATGTAATCAACTAATTATACCTCTCTCATTGCACCTTGTCACATTTAGCATTTATTTCAATCAAATTATCTTACAGATTACTAATGTATATAAATTAGTATCTACACATTGATATTTAATCAATAATATGAATACATCTCCTATTTATAACCTTAATCAAAATATATAAATAACAACATGTCATCTTATATATTTTTGGTTAAATCACTTTGTAATCCTTCTTAATATTCCTCATTTTACACATTTCGCGTATTTCTTTAAAAAAGGTCTCTTTCAAGTATTAGATATATATTTACACTTTACATGTCTTTTCTCCTAGGATCTACCTCATACAACCAATAGATAATTGGTTTGATGATATTCAATGGAAATGTTCCTCATTTATTCTAATGATAAGGCTATAATAATATCATATATATTTAATTTAGATGAGGTGGTAGTAACATACATTAGTAGATTATCTCAAAAGTCATTAAAAAATCATAGAAGTATAATGAATATTTTGTCGGATCATCAATTTTTATATACATGTATTATAACTAAGTCATTTTCATTCATCCTAAATAAATACATATTTTTGTGCATGAATTTTTTTACTAAAGATTCAACCTAGTACAATGTTCCCAAATTATCCCATAATTTTTTTATTTTCTTTTATAATAAATCTCTAGTAAAATCAAATACAATAAATAAAGTTTGATAGAGCTTCTATATTTTCTATTAATCTTGTCCCACTCTTCTTGAAATAAACCTATAGGTCTTGTTTATAACTTATGACCCATTGATCTCTATCTATTAAGAGGCCTAAGATTGTTGGAGCATATACTATTTGTGGGAATACACTTGGTCTATCCCACCACAACAACACATCTCCACGGTAAATTTATTTTATAAACTTATGATTATAACTTATGTTATAAGTTGTATAAAATTTTTATTTATTATAAATTTATACTCAATTAATTTAATAATCAAGTTAAGAGGGAATTGGCTTAATAGAAAGGTTAAAATGATTCACACACCCTTTAAATAGGGTGATCTCCCCCTGGAGATTGATCTATCATACATTATTTATCTTGCACTCATATTAGATTGTGTAATGTAAAAATATGTAGAATTGAATGTTGATACAATTTTGGGTTGGCCTATATTTGTTAGGCATTATTCTACAATATAATTAATAAAAATAGAAGAGCATTTTGCAGTGGGATTTTCCCCACTCAAATATCATGTTATGTGTTATGTATGTTTTATTTATATATTGCATTAATTATTTATTATGTTGAACTCGCAAAGCAATACATTCTTCACATAATTAAAATATGTGATATTTTAGTTGCATATCATCCCTGGTTACATTTAATTCACATGTATAATTATGGAATGTTATCAAAGCTTGTAGGTCTTGGAATTTATGTGTAGGTTATTAATAACAATAGTAAAATAATATACTATGTCTAAACCCTATGTGTTGTTCATTTATATTGATTAGGTCCCAAGGCCCTCTTTGAAGTGTTCATTTCCAACTATGCATGTCTACCTAGCTAGAGAAGCACTAAAATGCTATAAAATTCCCAAATACTACTTTAACTAGTTATTTCAAATTCCTAGGGAATAATTTGACTAGATTTGAATGTCACGAGGAAGAACGAGGATGCACCTATACTCAAGTTTCAAGTATAGTATAAAAATGATCGCAACATGATTAGAACATAATATAATTTTGTTAAAAGGAAGAACGACTGCTTTTTCATGACATAAAAACAAATAAAGTTTGATTTTTTTAAAACATACTTTTGAAATTTGGGCATTGTAGCACATCATTATATTAAAAGTATAGTATTGTAATCTTGAAAATATTTGGATATAGCATTTAGCAATGGTAGTCACTTTGAAAAGGAATATGTGACGCCCTTTGAAGAGATCCTTAAAAATAAACATCACTTTATTTTTATATTTGGTAGATATACATGGAAAGGAAAGGAAGCACATAGCTAGTGGTGGTGCACTATACTCAATTATTGGACAATGAAAATTACAAGAAACAAAATTTAGGACACTTATAGCTGTTATACAACATGAACAACATGAGATTGAACTCAAAAATATTTAGAAGAAAAAGGTGTCATATTTTCTTTTGGAAATAGAAGTGAAAACTACACATCTTAAAACAAAAAATAGAAAGGAAAGTGAGGAAAGGGTTAGAATTCAATTAGATCATTTGAAGGTAATATACATATAGGAATTTTAGCTTTAAAAATATATATATTAGAGTTTTAATTTACATTTTTGGAATTTTGGAACTCAAAATCATAACAATTATATCCCTTTATATATGACCCAAATACATGAATCAAAATATTATCATGAGAAAAAATGGCCTATCTTATAACTTCACATATTTCAAAAGGCCTCATATTAAGTAAATGTGATGCAGAATTATATCACAATTTCATTCATTCAACTAGTTAAGGAGGATCAATCACCAACTTTCACCAATAGCTCTGTAAAGAGGATCTTTCAAGTAGCCTAAAATGGCTTTAAAATGCAAAAATTGAGAAACTTCACCATATATGGATTTATAAATCAATCTACCCTATTCATACTCTTTATGTAATGTTAAATCATTCCTCCCAATGATTCAAAGTCAAAGAAACAATCAACTCTTCTTTTCTCTTGAATCTTTCCTTCTCCTTTCTTGACTACTTCTTAGCTCAAACAAGAATTTTTTTCTTTGTAGCATTCTAAGATACTTTCCAATCTTCATGCCCTATCACACAACTCAAAACACTATTATATCAGTCATCAAAATGATTAAACACAATCAACTCATGCAATTCCTTCGTATCCATTCAAAACTATCCTCTAGGTGCTCTTAAGACCATTTCTCTTGTGATTCCATGGTTGGGAACATATACACATACTCAAAACAAAATATTCACTTCTTCAAGCACCCTTTAGGCCTAATACAAGTGTGTGTGAAATTTTATAATCTAATTCCTCATCCTTCTCCCTCAATCACCCTTTTCACTTTTCTAGCTCTCTACCTCATATAGCCATGGCTCTAGACATTTTTAAGAATATATTTCTTCTCATAGGGTTCCAAGGACTAACTCAAACATTTCTAGACACCCATTTTGAGCTCTATTTGTGTGCAAAATTTCAAGATTGGAGTGCTAACTCTAAATCCCACTTCCTTAAGAAAATGACCCTTCCCATTAGGTCTCTAGACTATGCATGCATACCTTCGTATGGATTTGATTAAACTAAAATGAAATATCGGTGCCTAATTTAGTTTAATCGAATGCTATGCATAGTAGTAAATAACAGATAACTAAAGAAGGAAAGTGACCCAAGAAACTAAGTAGATTAAATATGAAACCCTAATATGCAAAAAAAGGGTTAGAAAGGCCTTAGCTGATTTTTAGACTCCTCGGGATTGTGTCGTAGTGATGATTAGATGAACAAAATGAAGAAATGACCACACGGGGCTCTAGAAAATATAGATCCAAGTTATGCGAGTAGAATGTGGTACTGGAAAGGGATGGGGGTGTTTGGGGCTCCCCGGTCTAAGATGTAGGCACCTGGTCTATACAAGAGGTCTGAAAGCAATTTTCGAGTCATTAAATGATGTGAAGCATTCGTTGTTTGTCACATTGATGTTTCTATAATGCAATGGATGTTGTTGACAATTAGAGATGGAAGTAACACCTGTAAAACCTCAAACCAAGCATTGAAACCCTAAAAAATAAAGATGCATATGAAGGGGTCAGGTTTTCCTCAAAGCATCCACAATCATGGAATTAATAACTCGGTGTTGTACTACATTTCAGACCCAAATGTAGTTCTAGGTATGTGTGTGTGTGTGAAAATCGTGCCCTAGGTGCTCTTGTGTCCAGTCACACTTTGTGAAGTAGCAAGCAATAAATAGATGTAGAAATGTAAATAGATGGTGGATGGAATAGAATAAACTCCCCTCCTATGTAGTGTGATGTAGATGAACCAACCTTGTCCCTTGTGATGGAGCTATATGGATGCAAATAGAGCTCTAGATGCCTTGGATGGATACAATCTTAGGTGGTGGTGGTAAGTGATTAGTGTTTGGTCCCTCATTATGGTCTCATAAATTTATATTTATATGGTTCTCTTGTTCTAATTTCCTAACTAACCCCAAAAAGGACAACCACTAAAAATATGGAAAGCTCAAATGACTAGAAAGTTCCCAAAAGATAAAAGTGTAAAGATGTTCAGGGTGCCGAGATAGGACCAAGGCACTTAGGGCACCTCGGTCCTAGGTTGGGATCCCCAGTCAAGGACAGGAACAACACAGAATGACAAAACTAGATGGGAAAGTACATGCGGGAGGTCGGAAGTGACGACAAAAAGCAAAGAAAAATGGCCAAAGGACATGGGTTAATTAGTACTTTATTCACTCAAAAACCATATGAGACCGAGACTAAATAATACCCAAATTGTGTGACTTTGTGTCTACATTTCCCCCACTTTATGTTGGTGAGCGTAATTATTAGTAACATAAAGGTAGAGATGCATCACGATATCCCTATAAAGTGATGTAGAAAGTGTACCTATGGACTAGGCAAAGCGTGGAGTGATAAAAAAGATAAAGCATGGATACTAAAGATGAAAAATTATAAAAAGTGATGAGATAAAACCTAGGGTGGCATCGCGTGTGTAGATGTCGATGTGTTTGAGGTACCTACATGTTAGTATAAGGTATGGGTGTTGAATGACATTGTTGTTATTGTTGTTGTTGACGTTGTTATTGTTTTTTGTTGGTGTTGTTGATTGCTTGCCTCTCATATGAGATGGACCTACAAAGGATAATATGATCAAGTAGTCAAATATGCATGTATATATGTAATAATCGCATGTTAAAACACATATATATCGTAAAAGACTGTAATGGAAATGAAAAAGGAACATGTGCACCTAATCCGGGATGAAATAAAGGGTGTAGAAAAGGATATCATGTAACTATCGGTGAAGTGTGCATTTTTTGGGTGATCTCACACCACTATGGCCAAAGAATTGTAGGGAGAAATTTGTGTAATTATCTAACATAACTACTTCCATGAGAATGTTAAGAGGTCTCTATACTACCTAGTTTTTGGGTAATTCGACGTGGCTGGCTGAAGTAGTGTAGGGAGGAAATTCAGTTGTATCCTCCAACATGTAAGTGCCACCCAAAATTCTAAGGGTAACATTTCATATAAAAGATTTTGTGTATCGAATTTCTATAGACTGTTCTGAACCCGCTTGTTGTATAACCCATTATGTCAAAAAAAAAATTAAACACCATTATAGTGCATTGTGTAGTGTGTAAACCCCAAATGATTCCCCCTCTTTGAGGGTGCATGCAACATCACATATAGGAGGATGTGGCCCCAAAAGAGGACCGACTATGTAGACTATGCCCTATAGGGGGAAGGGAATGCGCTTGGTAGAAACCAAGGCACATGCTAACAAGTGTTAGTACAAACAAGCATGCATGTAGAAATCCAAAGTGTAAGCTAAAGGACAATATAGAAGGTAGAAAGCAAGTAAACACGTAAGAAGCCAATATAGACCACCAATGTGGGTTTCAAACATGGGACATCACTCACGATGTTGTAATACACTCAATGTTGTAATGGCTGCATACAAATAAATAAGTGTACACACCAAACAAAGGGAAAGGCCCGCATACAATAACAAACCAAAAACAAGAAAGTACAAACAACAGATAGCCATGGTAGTAAATAACCCTGCAAAAGAAATGTTACACATGAAGCACCCGTTAGCATGTTAGAAAGGTAACCAAGTATGTCGAAATCATGTATAACCCAAAAATTAGTGTGCTAAGTACAAAATGAAACAATAGCACTTGTAGTAGTCGTATGTGGATTCCCCTAGTAACCAATGTGGGACTAGTAGTAGACAAGCATCCATGTTACATATAAAATACTTATATACGTGATCAAAACAAGAGAAGGACGTGAACGCACATGTGTGTATGGTAAAGATAATGACATACAAGAGACCTATATAGCATCTTTAGTAAAGTGAACATGAACAAGCAAATGCAAGAAATATTAAATGAAACAAAGGTATGCAATATGTTGTGGATGTGTGGATGTGTGGAATGGAATGAAAGATGAATGATAGGATGTGTGTTCCCCCAGAGTGAATGGAATTATATGCAATGAGGTTCATTTGGTTTTCCCCTTAGCGAGTTGAGAATGAACCGTAAATAAGAGTGCATCATCATGGTAAATGGTCAAAGGGTGTATTGTGGGTAGCGCACGGTGATGAGTGTATATGTGTGTTGATGATATGTAACCTAGAAATGATGTGTGTGTGTGACCCTATAGCCAAAGCGTATATCATGAAAAAATGAGTGAAGGAGTGATGATTTATCCTAAAGTGTATATCACTACAAGATGAATATATGGAGTGGTAATGTAGCCTAAAGTGTATACCACTACAAGATGATGGAATAGGTGACCATTTAGCCTATAGTGTATGTCACTAACCTAGGAATGTCACATGATAAAAGGTTGAATGATGAATGCATGAATGTGATGAGGTCCATTTGTGATGTATACCCTCAACAGTCTAGTATGGACCATGAGACTAGAGTGCATCATAGGGTAGTGAGTGCGTAGAAGAAGATGTAGTATGATGATAAGAGACAACCATGTGATGAGAAAAATGTGTAAATATGTGATGTGTATAATGCAATGCAAGATGTGTAGATAGCCTAATAATGTGAAGTGTGTGTTATGTAGTATGTAACTCTATACACGTAGATAATAGGAGTGTGAGACATATGTGATGAATATTAATATGGTGTGTAGAATATGTATGATGTGTAGATGTACAATAGTTGAAATTATGTGTAGATGTGCAATAATTGAAATGATGTAAGATATAATACATATGACATGAGATGTGTGAAGAGACGCAATGTGTAGTACTTATTGTGTAGTGTGTGGGGTTCATGTGTAGTATGCCCTCAACATTCAAGTGTGAACCAAAGCACAAGAGTGTGTCATTGGGTAATGACAATGCTAAGATGTGTGATGAGTATGTGTATACTAGGAATTTGATGTATGAAGATGAAAAAAATGGGAGATATGTTGATGCTAAGATGGGGAGAATTTTATTTGATGTTATGTCCCCAAGTATGTGTGATGTGTGAGTGAATGAATTATCTAATGAAAGTTAAGGATGAAGGTCCTTCATCCAATGATGAAAGTGTATTACCATGCTATAGTAGTGGTGTTATAGTAGATAAACATTGTGTGGGCAAGTGAAGTCTATGTGGATGCGATGGATGAATATATGATGAATGTCTTGGTGTGGAAAAATGTGTAGGTGATGAAGATCTACATGAAGCCGAGCGTAGAGGTAATGGACACCCTCATGGAATAAACTGAGGTGGATACTTACAATGAGATGTTGTAATCATCCTAGGAATGGGCCTATACCTATGTGTAGGACTAGCGGAGTGGTGAGATCACATAGGTAATGTGTGAGTAGGTGAACTAGAAGTAGATTGCACTTCTAGTAACATAGAGTTTGATGTGCTAGATGAATTAGGAGATGCATGAACTGATGCTTGAGAAGATGACAACCATGGAATAGATGGGGGTACACCATCAATAGAGATAACCTAATTGTTATGAATGAATTTGAGTTGCAAATGATTCATAGAGATAATGGATTGAGACCTACGAATCCAATTGAGTCCTAGAAACATGTCACAACCATGAAATTCTTGTCCAATAAGGAAATGTACAAGAAAAGTGAGAGGAACAACCATAACATGTAGTTTGATGACACCATATTTGTTCATTGGGTACAAAATTTGTGATATTGGATATCCAATAACGTTGAGAAGTGGGATAAAGCATGCGCTAATAGGCCAAGATGTGTCAACCTTAGTCTTATTAATGGGAATCAAAATAATAGATGCATTGATGTGCAAGTGATTATATGTAAAAGTTGCATGATAATTGTAGTGCCCACTTCCCTTTGACACCTTTTGGATACCTATTTTGATACTGTGATTACATTATAGACATTATTATGTTTTGATTTAGTATGTTGTTAGACATTGATCATGGATTATTGTTGATCTTGATTTGATTATGATGCATGATGGGCATTAGAGACACTCATATGTGGATGATGATATACTATTTGACATGGATGTTTATGGATGTTGTTCGAATATGTGATTTTGGATATTTTATGATGATGATATAGTTGTTGATTTAAAATGTAAATGATGTAGTTGTTACTTCGATGTTGTTGTGATTCATTTATATAGTTGGTTTTGTGATTTCATTTATATCATGTTGGATGTTCTGATATGGCCACGAGGCTGAAGGAGGTATTTGTATTTTCAGAGTTAAAAATATCACAACAAAAACATTGGGGGATCGGAGACCAACCACAATGGAATTCTAGGTGAATTCGACAAGGTCACCATGGCAACTTGTTTTGTGTTGTGTGTTGTTTTGTTAGGGATTCCCATGGGGAATTACCTTTACATGTGACCATGGGTATTATGTATTTTATTGATGTGGTTAAATTTTATTATTGTTGTATGTATTTTATTAGTAATGTGTTCCTTTATTTAATTATGTTGTGATAGATTAATGTGAGAATCATATGATTAGAATTTAAATAAGTTAAATTGGGATATGGGAAAGTAATTATAAGAGTTGTTGGTTGTTTGTATTAAATTTGCAAGGGATGTGTAAGTTGTGTAAGAGCTTGTGTAAGTTAGTTTTGGAGTATGAAATACTCCACCTCCATGACAAACTTGAATTTGTCCTTGGGGGCTATTTTTGGAGGCTTGTGGGACAAGTAAAACTAGTCCCATGCCTCTAAATTTAATTTACCAACCATACTTATGGTTGGAGAAGTGATTTGTGACTTTTATAATGCATTTTATTAATCATGTTGCATGTTTTTAATTGCACTTTCTTACATATTATTTAATTTGTTGTCCCTTGAGGTGTGGGATTTTGGGTGTGTGCAAGTATCTTGTCATATTTTCACCCACTTTTTATTGTGCTTAGGAGAATGGATTTTGTATTTTGTGTTTGAATTGGAGGATGTGTGATGTGGCATCCTACATGGATCCACACCATCCTCTTCTCTTCCCTCTTCTATATAATTCAAACTCTCTTCTTGTTTTGGGGTTGTTGAATCATTTTGTAACTTCTTTGGGGCACATTTTCTTGTGTTGGAGATCTTGTTTTGGAGGAAGTTTGGAGAAAGCTTTGCATGCTTAGGAGATTGTTGTTTTGGACTGTGTTTTTGGCATTGAAGCTTGCTATTTGGAATCAAAAGTTACCACAGAGAGGTAGGAATTTAACTCTCTTTTATGTTGCTAATTTCTTGTTGTGTTGTGTGAAAGGTGCATGTTTTGATTTATTTGTTGGTTGGTTGGGTAGACTGCCTTAGGAATGGTGTAAGAGAAGGCTATGGGGAATCCATGTTGGGGGGTATAAGGGAATGCCATTGGCATCAGAATTTTGTGGAGGGATTTTGGGTTTGGGATCCACCATGGAAAAGAAATAGCTTGCATTTCTTACTTTGTGGGGGGCATAAGGAAATCTGTGGGGGCATAAGGAGGGATTTGTGGGGGCATAAGGATATGTGTGTGATGAATTATTTTGGTAGTTTGTTATTGGTGGATGCCCAATTCCAAATTGGGAGGCATAAGTAGCTTCCCCCATAGACCTTGCTCCTTTGGCTTGCATGATCAAGCCTGAGTTTTGATTGAAATGTTTTCAATTGCAGTTGTGAACTATTGTTTTGTGTTGAACTATGTTTTATATTGAAATGTGCATGTTTGAAAGAATGTTGTGTGTTGTGGAAGCCAGTTGTTGCCATGGGTTGAATTGCATCTATTATTGTATTTTGGTTGGGGCTCGGGGGACAAGGATGAAGGAAGGCTTATACTTTAATTAGATGTCTTGGTTGGGTGGAGAGTGTTTCCTTTCCCCCTCTTTTGTTGTGATCAACTTGGAGAAAGAGAAAATGTGCATGTTGCTGTCCTGGAGAAAAGGAAAATAAAATTTGATAGTCCTTGTGAAAACATATTCATTGTAATCCCTTCCCACTTGTTGTGGATGAAATTGTAATATGTATTTTGTGGAGAAAGATGTATGTAATTTCATTATGAAGTTATACATTTGAATTGTGAAAGACATTTATATTTTGTTCGGTTATTGGAAAGAAAGAAATAGAATTTTGTTGTTACACTCAAAATTTGAAAGATGTATATTCTGTTGAAATCAATAAATAATTGCAAGTTCATCTCTCATTGCATTGTTGGGTTGAGTTGGAATATCAAATTGTGATTGGAATCTTTGTTTAATTACAAAGGAAAGAAATACGTATGAAGGAAGTATATTGTTTTGTATCCTTGGAAATATATTAAAATTGGAAATCAGAATTGGTAATTTAGCTTTGAAATGATTTTTATAAACAACTAAATGTATTGGGTTAGTTTAGAAATGAAATGCCTCACTTGAATGATAAAAATTAATATACAGATTTAAAAGAAATAGATCTCTGTTGTAAAATTAATACTGGAAAATAAATTCAATCAAATTGTACAGTTCATACCTACACACATTAATCAACTTAGAGATGTTAAAATTTAGTATGTTGTATCATAAATGAACTCAAATTGACAAAGAAAACTTAAGAAGGCAAGCTAAATTAATGCAAAATCGAATCCAATTCCTCTAATTGTTTTTCTATCAATTGTTGGAAAAATGCAACTTGAAATCAATTGAGTAAATTTACTTTCCTAAAACATTATAAATCCTTCCTAGAGAAATCCTCCATGTTTTTTTGACATGTTGAGTGGAGGAGGAGATCTAATTTAATCAAATTTAGAAGTTGGAAATTACCAGTTGACTTTTTAAAAGATTGTAGATCATTTTTGTAAAATTGACCCTTTAAAATTCATTAAAAAAGTAAAATTTATGATTCATGTGCAAATAGGGCATCGAGAGCTTTCCAAAAGTCCTCATTTTCCCAAAATTGAGCTTTCTAGCTCAAGTTATGGCACTTTGAAGTTTTTCTGCCTTGGTGGGAAAATTTGGGAAAATTTTCCTTATAGGCCGGTGCCGAAAAATTCCCATTATGATCCTTAGAAAATATTTTGAAAATTTTGGCTCAAGAAATTTTTTGAAATTTCTTCCATTGGCCCACAACCAATCAGAGGCTACCATGTGTCCTCACGGGGGTAGTGGCGGAGGTGTGACATTTTCTTTTCCCTTAGACCTTTTGAATTTTTTTTGGAAAAATTTCCATTTTCTCGCCGGCCCGTGGCCTATCACAAGCTGCCACGTGGTAGCTTTGAGTGGTAGCGTAAAGGGGGGGAGGAACCTTTGATTTTTTTAAAATATTTGTCTAAAGAAATTTTTGAAAAATTTCCCTGTGGCCTCGCACTCCTGCCCTGCCTTGGGAAAACTTCCTTCCGCATGAGACTTAGGGACCCACGCGTGCCATTTTCTTCCTTTTCTCCACTTTGGCAAAATTTTCCAAATCTCCCCCTGCCGCTTCACTTGTCTCTTTTCTCCTCGTGGTGAATGATGGAGTTCCACATGTCTATGGTGGACCCGTGGGTGCATGGAGGCCAAATTGGCTTTTCTCCCCCTTTGGCGAAATGTCCAATTAACCCTCACCGCTCCACCCTTCCTTTTTCCCGGAGATGACTCTAAGGCCAACACATGTCCTTGGAGGACCTGGAGGTGTGGCGCAAATGGGAATTTTCTCCTACGCAAGGAAAAATTCCAAATGCCACCCGTGACCCGCCAACCCAAATTTACCTTTCACCCCTGCTTGACACGTGTCCCCTTGGGGAAAATTTGACCCCTAAAGCTCGCTTGCTCATAAATTGAGTTCTACAAGGAGTTAGGAGGACTTCTTTATATCACTAGAAAGGTGAAAATTTTCCTATCCAATGGGAATGATTTAGGAAAATTTTGGAAGTGTTAAGTATGAGAAAAATCAATTTGAAACTCTGAGCTTGTTAGAGAGTGGGTATGGGGGTAAATTTCTCCCTGAACCTAACTAAAACTTCTAACCCTAAAATTTAGACCATGTGACCTCTGATAGTTGTTAATAAATCAAAAGTATGTTTGTGTAATTTTAGATTTGTTTTGGAACCTAATAGGGTCAACTGTTGTCTTGCAACTTGGTTATGGACACTTCTAATAAAAAAATTATTCCATAATTTTCTAACCCACCCTAGGTTGTTTCTCGGGTCTCAAGTGGGTTGTTTTAACAAGCATCACACTTGGTATCAGAGTATTTGTTCAAAAGCTTGGACCATAGGGCACACTAGAAAACTTGGGACATGAAACTTAAACCTAGCACATTTTTAAACCTAGAAATCAACTTAGCTAGAATTTGTGTATTTTAGTAAACATGGAAGTTGTGAAAAACTTAGCAAAATAAACTAACTCTCACTTTTGTCTATGCAAGAGGCTTAGACAGATGGAGAGGAACCTTTGCAGAGACTCAAACTCACCACCACCCCCACCACCACCGGATCAGGGTGTAGCAGCTATCCTAACTCAGATTCTACAGACCCTTGGGATGTTAATGCTGCTCTATGCAGAGGATTAGGAGGACATGTAGCTATCCATGTGAGCCCCTTCCATTAAGGGCCGGGTATCTCCTCAACCTAGAGGAAAATAGAGGAGAGAAATCCCATTTGGAGTTATCCAGAGTAGAGTCACCACTAGGGGACGGGGGTAATAGAGTTCCAGAGCATAGAGAGAGGTCTCGAAGCCCTAGGCTTAGGGATGAGTATGCGAGAGAGACCTAGGGACTATCGGACCACATTGCAAATCACATCGGGAGATCCTGAAGCTTTGGACCTCACACTACTCGGGTGACATGGGTGGATTTTAGGAAGAGAGGCACGGCTAGTGAGCTTGAGTGGTTGCTTTAATCTTTTCCTTTTTCTAGCAACATGAAAGCTCATGTTGCGATCCATCTACCGAGGGATGGAGCGGGAGTATGGTGGAGGAAGAGGAGCAGAAGCTCTTTGTAGATTCGAGATTGAGTGACTGGGAGATTTTGAGGAGAGATTTAGGAGCAAGTATTTGTCACGGAGGTTCATACAAAGAGAGGATCGATGAGTTCTATGATCTCCGACAGACATCTCTTTCTATAGCAAATTATGAGAGTAGATTTTTGGATCTACTCCAATACATTGAGTATATGCAGGATGAGTAGGTGCAGATTCACAAGTTCATCTGGGGCCTGAATTTAAATATTGGAGGTGCTTTGCGGATCCACTACCCACAAACATTAGCAGAGGCTATCGAGAAGGCCTATATTACATAGGAGACTTGGGGAAAGACCCAGCAGGCTAGAGAGACCGAGTCGGACACTGCATACAGGTAGATGTAGGACGAGGGGGTCAATACCCCTTCCTCATGGTGGCCAGGGTATAGCATAGTCATCCTTTAGGCCACAGTAGTAGCAGCAGCATCCCACCCACCTTATAGACCTCCACAGAGAGCTGATGCACAAAGAGGTCGAAGTATGGTGCCTCCTCCTAGGGGTCCCATCAGGACACAGGGTGGACCTAGAGCTCGGTCGGTGGGAGATCACTAGCAAAGACCTCGACAAACCATAACTGGATCATCGAGATCCACACCACATGCTTCTAGGGCATCTATTGGAGGTGCTACTCATTGGGGAGGATCAAGAGGATGTTTTCGTTGTGGAGTTACTGGACACTTTTAGAGAGATTACCCACATAACCCTAACAACAAGGGTAAGGTAAAAATTTCAGAGCCAATTGTTGGTGACATGGAATGTAACCACAGGATTTATGCGGTGGTTAAGAACCGCCGAGTAGAGCATCGAGCATAGTCATTGAGACCACAGGTAGCACTGATGGTATTTCTACCTCTGTATTGTTTGATTCTGGTTCTTATGATTCTTTCATTGCACCATCTTTAGTAGAGCGATGTAGGAAGGGCCATAGTTAGGATGTTGAGATGGCTTCTGGAGCCAAGATCTCCATACACTCCTTGAGTAAGGAGTGTGTAGTGGACTTGGGACCTTTCACCACTACCTCAGATCTCTGTATCCTTCCTTTGGGCTCATATGGAGTCATTTTGGGTATGGATTGGTTATCTACACACAGGGCCAGGATGGATTGTTACCATAAGACTATATCTTGTGTAGATGATTTAGGAGTTGATTCGGTGATTTCGGGGTCGGGGAGACCCATTCTATTCACACCATTTCCACTATGCAGCTTAAGCGGTGTGTGCAACTGTGGGGTTGTCGGATGTATGCTATTACGATCAATCAAAAATCGAGAGGATGGGTCTAGTGGACCATCGCTAGATGATCATAGATTTTGAGGAGTTTGCAGATGTCTTTCTAGGGGAGCTACTCGGGTTATCACCCCCACGTGAGATTTACTTTCATATAGATCTAGTTCATGAAGCAGAGCCTATCTCATGGGCACCTTATCGAATGACCACCCGAGCACCGTGAGCTCAAGTTGCAGCTTGAGGGCCTTTTGGAGAAGGGCCTTATCCATCCTAGTGTATCCCCTTGGGGTGCACTAGTGATATTTGTGAAGAAGGATGAATCCTTGAAATTGTGTATTGATTACCACCAGCTGAACAAGGTAACAATCAAGAATCATTATCCTCTTTCTTATATTGATGACTTTTTGTTTAGATGAAGGAGCCACAGTTTTCTCTAAGATTTATCTCAAGTCATGATACCATCAGCTAAGGATTTCAGAGGTAGACATTCATAAGACCACCTTCCACACGAGATATGGGCACTATGAGTTCATAGTGGTGCCTTTTGGTTTGACTAATGCCCTTGCAATGTTCATGAGTTTGATGAATGGGGTATTCAAGAAATTTTTAGATCGCTTCATGCTCATCTTCCTAGATGAAATTTTGATATACTCACATACGCGTGAGGAGCACAAGGGGCACCTTCGCCAAGTTATTTAATGTCTTCGGGAGTAGCAACTTTATGGGAACTTGGAGAAGTGTGCATTCTTTCAAATAGAGTTTTAGTATTTGGGTCATATCATTTCTAGGGAATGTATCGTAGTTGATCCTTCTAAGATTAGAGCCATTATGGATTGGCCAGCACCCACTACAGTGACTGAGGTGCGTAGCTTCATGGGATTAGTAGGTTACTACTGGAGATTTGTTCAGGACTTCTCTCAGATTGTGCACCCTATCACTTCCTTTCGGAGGAAAGGGAAGAAGTTTATTTGGTTAGACAGATATGATCGGACCTTCAGAGACTAAAGGACTATCTCACCACATCACCTATTCTTACGGTGCGAGATCCACAAGGTGAGTTCTTTGTTTACACGGATGCTTCATTGGCAGGCCTTGGAGGTGTGTTGATGCAAGAGGGTAGAGTAATAGATTTTGAGTCAAACTCAAAGATCGTGAGCTTAATTATCCGATCCATGATCTTGAGCTTGCGGTAGTTGTGCATGCTTTGGTTAGATGGAGACATTTTCTTCTTGGAAGGAGATTCACACTCAGGACAAATCACTTGAGTCTTCACCATCTCTTCACGTAGCCTAATCTCAACACTCATCAGCGGTGTTGGATGGAGTTGCTTTGTGAGTATGAAATGGATATCGAGCATGTGAAAGGGAAGGAGAATTAGGTAGCAGATGCTCTCAGAAGACAGAGACATGTGGCTATGGCCACATCAGTGAGCACAGATTTACGGAGCAAGATTCTTTAACAGCTTCCTCTTGACAACTTCTACATTGCAGTTTGAGCAAGAGATCGAGTCTTAGAGACCCTTTGAGGGGAATTTTGATGGATTTACCTTAGAGGCAGATGGTCTTCTCAGGCACAGAGGCTGGATATATGTTCCCTAAGATGGAGGCTTGAGGTAGGACATCTTGGTAGAGGCATATTGTGCACCCTATTCAGCCCATCTCGGGGTGAAGAAGATGCATGCCACCTTGCGAAGACAGTTGTATCATTAGAGAGGACTTCGGAGAGACATGGCCCAGTTTGTGTCATGATGTTTAGAGTGCCAGAGAGTTAAGGTTGAGCATTAGCATCCAATAGGCTTTCTTTATCCTCATGCTATACTAGGAATGGAAGTGGGACACCATTTCCATGGATTTCATTGTTGGGCTACCGATGTTGAGATATCACGATGAAACCATCATGGTCGAGGATTGATAAATTGAAGAAAGTGGCCCACTTTTCTCTGGTGAAGACCACTTATACAGCTAGAGAGCGTGGCATGAGTATACTTAGATGAGATTGTTAGGTTGTACAAGATTCCATGAGAAGATCATTTGTGACCACGATCCCTTATACACTTCACATTTCTAGACTACCATGTAGTATGTCCTTGGGACAAGGATCAACTTTAGCAAAACATATCACCTTGAGATAGATGGAAAGACTGAGCGGGTGAATCAGATTTTAGAGGACATGCTCAGGATGTATGTGTTGGATCAATAGTTTAAGTGGGAGGAGTATATGTACTTAGTGTATTTTTCCTACAATAATAGTTTCTAGAGTTCCATAGGCATGGCTCCTTTTCAGGATTTGTATGGTAGAGAGTGCAGGACACCTCTTAGTTGGGACATGTTAGAAGATATAGTATCTCTTGGACTAGCTCTTCTACAAGACATGGAGCAGCAGGTGGTATTGATTCGGTAGAGATTGCAGGCAGGAAACACATGATACACAAAAGAAGTATGCAGATCAGCATAGGATCGATCGTAGTTTTGATGTGGGCATGAAGGTGTTCCTTTGTGTCAAGCCACATAAGAGCCCTATCCATTATGGAAAAGGTTATAAGTTGGCTCCTAGATTCATTGGTCCTTTTGAGATCTTGGAGCGTATCGGCCCTTTGGCCTACCATCTAGCATTGCCACCCAACTTGTCTCGCGTACATGATGTTTTTCATGTTTCAATTCTCAGGAGATATATTGCAGATCCTTCTCATGTGTTAGATTGGACATCATTGCAGGTGTAGGATCAGGGGTAGGTGATGGTGGAGCCTGTTTGCATCTTAGGCTGCAGGACCCTAGGCCTTCGAGGTAGAGAGGTTGATCAGGTTTGGGTGCAGTGGGACAGATATGATGAAACTACAAGTACATGGGAGGATGCTACTTCATTACGAGTTCAGTTTCCACATTTTTTCCAGTGACTTCCAGGAGGAAGTCAAGTTTAAGGGGAGGGGGATGTAGTACCCACTTCCCTTTGACACCTTTGGATACCTATTTTGATACTATGATTACATTATAGACATTATTATGTTTTGATTTAGTATGTTGTTAGACATTGATCATGGACTATTGTTGATCTTGATTTAATTATGATGCATGATGGACATTAGAGACACTCATATGTGGATGATGATATACTATTTGACATGGATGTTTATGGATGTTGTTTAGACATGTGATTTTGGATATTTTATGATGATGATATAGTTGTTGATTTAAAATGCAAATGATGTAGTTGTTACTTGATGTTGTTGTCCTTCATTCATATATTTGGTTTTGTGATTTCATTTATATCATGTTGGATGTTTACGATATAGCCACAAGGCCAAAGGAGGTATTTGTATTTTGCATGTTAAAAATATCCCAAAAAAATATCGGGGGATCGGAGACCAACCACAATGGAATTCTAGGTGAATTCGACAAGGTCACCATGGCAACTTGTTTTGTGTTGTGTGTTGTTTTGTTAGGGATTCTCATTATGGGGGAATTACCTTTACCTATGACCATGGGTATTATGTATTTTATTGATGTGGTTAAATTTTATTATTATTGTATGTTTTTATTAGTAATGTGTTCCTTTATCTAATTATGTTGTGATAGATTAATGTGAGAGTCATATGATTAGAATTTAAATAAGTTAAATTGGGATATGGGAAAGTAATTATAAGAGTTGTTGGCTATTTGTATTAAATTTGTAAGGGATGTGTAAGTTGTGTAAGAGCTTGTGTAAGTCAGTTTTGGGGTATGAAATACTCCACCTCCATGACAAATTCGAATTTAT
This sequence comes from Taxus wallichiana var. yunnanensis, assembly GCA_018340775.1. NCBI lineage: Eukaryota > Viridiplantae > Streptophyta > Pinopsida > Cupressales > Taxaceae > Taxus > Taxus wallichiana. The sequence goes on along the minus strand of CM031242.1, from coordinate 560,937,501 downwards.
CATTGGGGGCTGTTTTTGGAGGCTTGTGGGACAAGTTTCATAATTATGGTTGGAGAAGTGATTTGTGACTTTTATAATGCATTTTATTAATCATGTTGCATGTTTTTATTGCACTCTCTTACATCTTATTTAATTTGTTATCCCTTGACGTGTGGGCTTTGTGGTGTGTGCAAGTATCTTGTCATATTTTCACCCACCTTTTTATTGTGCTTGGGAGAATGGATTTTGTATTTTGTGTTTGAATTGGAGGATGTGTGATGTGGCATTCTACATGGAACCACATCATCCTCTTCTCTTCCCTCTTCTATATAATTCAAACTCTCTTCTTGTTTTGGGGTTGTTGAATCATTTTGCAACTTCTTTGGGCGCATTTTCTTGTGTTGGAGCTCTTGTTTTGGAGGAAGTTTGGAGAAAGATTTGCATGCTTAGGAGATTGTTGTTTTGGACTGTGTTTTTGGCATTTGAAGCTTGCTGTTTGGAATCAAAAGTTACCATGGAGAGGTAGGAATTTAACTCTCTTTTATGTTGTTAATTTCTTGTTGTGTTGTGTGAATGGTGCATGTTTTGATTTATTTGTTGGCTGGTTGGGTAGACTGCCTTAGGAATGGTGTAGGAGAAGGATATGGGGAATCCATGTTGGGGGCATAAGGGAATGCCATTGGCATCAAAATTTTGTGGAGGGAGTTTGGGTTTGGGATCCACTATTGAAAAGAAATAGCTTGCATTTCTAACTTTGTGGGGGTATAAGGAAATCTGTGGGGGGGCATAAGGAGGGATTTGTAGGGGGCATAAGGATATGAGTGTGATGAATTATTTTGGCAATTTGTTACCGGTGGATGCCCAATTCCCAATTGAGAGGCATAAGTAGCTTCCCCATAGACCTTGCTCCTTTGGCTTGCATGGTCAAGCCTAAGTTTTGATTGAAATGTTTTCAATTGTAGTCGTGAACTGCTATTTTGTGTTGAACTATGTTTTATATTGAAATGTGCATGTTTGAAAGAATGTTGTTTGTTGTGGAAGCCATTTTTTGTCATGGGTTGAATTGCATCTATTATTGTATTTTGGTTGGGGCTCGGGGGACAATGATGAAGGAAGGCTTATACTTTAATTAGATGTCTTGGTTGGGTGGAGAGTGTTGCCTTTCCCCCTCTTTTGTTGTGATCAACTTGGAGAAAGAGAAAATGTGCATGTTGCTGTCCTGGAGCAAAGGAAAATATAGTTTGATAGTCCCTTGTGAAAACATATTCATTGTAATCCCTTCCCACTTGTTGTGGATGAAATTGTAATATGTATTTTGTGGAGAAAGATGTATGTAATTTGATTATGAAGTTATACATTTGAATTGTGAAAGAAATTTATATTTTGTTCGGTTATTGGAAAGAAAGAAATAGAATTTTGTTGTTACAGTCAAACTTTGAAAGATGTATATTCTGTTGAAATCAATAAAGAATTGCAAGTTCATCTCTCATTGCATTGTTGGGTTGAGTTGGAATATCAAATTGTGATTGGAATCTCTGTTTAGTTGCGAAGGAAAGAAAATACGTATGAAGGAAGTATATTGTTTCGTATCCTTGGAAATATATTAAAATTGGAAATCAGAATTGGTAATTTAGCTTTGAAATTATTTTTTATAAACAACTAAATGTATTGGGTTAGTTTAGAAATGAAATGCCTCACTTGAATGATAAAAATTAATATACTGATTTTAAAAAAAAATCTTTGTTGTAAAATTAATCTTGGCAAATAAATTCAATAAAATTGTACAGTTTGGACCTGCACACATTAATGAAATTGGAGATGTTAAAATTTAGTATGTTGTATCATAAATGAACTCAAATTGACAAAGAACACTTAAGAAGACAAACTAACTTAATGTAAAATCGAATCCAATCCCTCTAACAATTATTTTTCTATCAATTGTTGGAAAAATGCAACTTGAAATCAATTGAGTAAATTTAATTCCCTAAAACATTCTAAATCCTTTCTAGAGAAATCCTCCATGTCTTTTTGACATGTTGAGTTGAGGAGGAGATCTAATTTAATCAAATTTAGAAGTTGGAAATTACCAGTTGGATTTTTAAAAGCCTGTAGATTGTTCTTGTAAAATTCACCCTTTAAAATTCATCAAAAACTAAAATTTATGATTCTTGTACAAAAAGGGAATCAAGAGATTTCCAGAAAGTCCTCGTTTTCCCAAAACCAAGCTTTCTAGCTCAAGTTATGGCACTCTGACATTTTTTTGCCTTGGCGGGAAAATTTGGGAAAAGTTTCTCTAGTGGGCCCGTGGCCTGAAAAATTCTGTTATGATCCTTAGAAAATATTTTTAAAATTTTGGCTGGGAAATTTTTGAAATTTCCTCCGACGACCCTGACCAATCAGAGGCTGCCACGTGTCCTCATGGGGCAGCGGCAGAGGCACGGCATTTTCTTTTGCCCTTAGACCTTTTGAAAATTTTGGAAAAAAAAATCATTTCTCCCCCCGGCCCTTGATCCTATCACGAAGCATGTCACATGGCAGCTTTGGGTGGTAGTGGGGGAAGGACCCTTTAATTTTTTAAAAATATTTGTCTTAAGAAATTTTTGAAAAATTTCCCCGTGGCCCCGCATACCCCGCCTCGCCTTGGGAAAACTTCCTTCCGGTGTGCGGACCCACGCGCCCCATTTTCTTCCTTTTCTCCCCTTTGGTTAAATTCTTCGAATCACCCCATCACTCCACCTATCTCTCTTCTCCCTGTGGTGAATGATGGAGCACCACGTGTCCATGGCGGACCCACAGGCGCATGGAGGCCAAATTGGCTTTTCTCCCCCCTTTGGCGAAATGTCCAATTAACCCCCGCCACTCCACCCTTCCCTTTTTCCCCAGTGATGACTGCGAGGAAACCACATGTCCTTGGAGGACCCGTAGAGATGTGGGTGAAAATGGGAATTTTCTTCCGTGTAAGGAAAAATTTCAAATGCCTCCTTGTGACCCGCCAACCCAAATTTACCTTTCACCCCTACTTGACACATGTCCCCTTAGGGAAAATTTGACCCCTAAAGTCCACTTGCTCATAACTTGAGTTAACGAGGAGTTAGGAGGAATTATTTATATCACCGGAAAGGTGATAAAATTTCCTATCCAATGGGAATAATTTAGGAAATTTTGAAAGTGTTAAGTATGAGGAAAATCAATTTGAAACTCTGATCTGTTAGAGAGTGGGTATGGGGGTAAATTTCTCCTTGAACCTAACTAAAACTTCTAACCCTAAAAGTTGGACCATGTGACCTCGATAGGTTTTAATAAATGAAAAGTATGTTCTTGTAATTTTAGATTTGTTTTGGAACCTAATACTTGTTGTCTTTGCAACTTAGTTGTGGACACTTCTAATAAAAAAATTATTCTATAATTTTCTAACTAACCATAGGTTGTTTTAAGATGTCCAAGTGGGTTTTATTAACGGGCATCAAAATAATCATGGTCAAAGAAGGAAATGATCAGTGGTTAATGTGTAACTAAAAAGATAAGAGCCCCCTGATGCAAGAGGAGGCTGCGTGATATAAATAATTAGTCTATGAATCAAGTAACCTTTGTGTCATGTTTGGGTAGAGGATTTTTAAATATTTTGAGCTTATGATTTTAATTAGCAGGGGGAGAAACTATATATTTTGGAATCTCAATTTTACCATTGTCAATCAAACCTTGAATGATAAATCGAATTTAGAAGCAATGATTGGTGGAGTTTCGACACCTGCGATGATAGTCATAATGGGAATGTTCATCTAAATTATGCCCTTTTGGTTGATATGGATCTATTTTTAGTGGAAAAGGAAGTGTAATAAGTTTACTATCGATAAGATGTGGTAGTAAAATATGCAAAGGCACACTACACTTAGTGAAGATCCCGATGCGGTTGTGATTGAAGTTTGTTAATAGAGACTACATTGATGGTAACTTTTGTGTCTGTGGGCTTGGTTGGAGGTGGTTTAAATGTTGAATTACTTTGAAATCGTGTGGAGGACGATGCTTTCTCTTGATATTTAAGTTTTCCTATAGCTAAGAGCTTGGTCTCGTGAATTTTAAGAGTATGAAATTTTTGATCGAACAAAGGAGAAGTCTCAAATATAACACTCTCCTGGAGAGGTGGTAAGAAAATATGTATGAATAAGTCACAAGTTTAGCATCCGAAAACACATTTGACATCTTAGATAAACTATTTTTATAACACAAGATATAATACGCTAAGTTTTCATTAGATCCTTGTTTGAGTTGTGCAAGTTGGGCATAAGAGATCTTAGAGCCAATGTTGATGGAGAAGTGAGTGAGAAAATCATCGGATAGATGCATAAAAGACATTCTTGAGTGGACATCTAGGTCATAAAACCAACACATCACATAATATTCTAAGATATGAGGAAATATCTTAGCTAGAATGGTAGAGTCATCTGCATAGTCTAGGCATGTGACATGAAAAGCACACATATTCTCTCATGGATTGTCATGGCCCTTAAAAATGGGTAATTTTGGAGAGATGAAATTGGGTGGAAATGGATTGGTAGATAGATAATGTGTGAAAGGAGTATGCAACAGTGTAGTAGTTCTAAAGATGGTGATGTATGAGAAGTAGTGAGCTGGAGTTGGAAATTTTGGGTTTGTAAATCCTAATATAAAGAGTTTAAATTAGGAGCATTCCAAGAAGAGACAAGCTGCATATTAGGGATGCTAGGGTGAATGGATGGAGTGGTAGTTATGTGAATGGGAGCTGAAACATTAGTGGTTGGGGTAGAGATCATGGGAGTTGAAGAATGAGAAACTATATAGGTCGAAGCATCACGATTTTTCTTAGCAGAAATCAGATCATGTAAGACATGTGGAAGATGGTGTAAGGGTTCACCTAAACTTGGTCCTTTCTTAAATGTTGGGCTTAAGGACACAATGTTTCCAACTTGCTTACACTTACTTAAACTAAACCCCTACATTAAGGATCATGTTTATATCACCTTTTCTATGAATCTAGATATTAAGGTCCATTGAAACCTAGTACATTCTCATACATGGAAGACAAAAAAATAGAGAGAAGAGTTCACTTGATAACAACTCGTTAGAGGTGATCACCTTGTGATCACTGAGTCGATGTCCTATAAAGTTTTAAAACAATACATGCAAGATTGTTTCACTCTCTAAAAATCAATCCTAGCACATATGCCACTTAAGTTCTCTTCTTAACCAAAATTATGCTACTGAAAAAAAAGTCACAAGACCATCCATACTTGATCAGTCCTAGTGGAGGCACCAACTCCAAATATTTTAGGCTCCTCTATGATTTCTCAAGAAACAATCTTCAATTTGCTTCTTACTATTCTGTACCAAGCTCCATATCGACCATGTATACTTAGTTCAATACTTGGATGAAATAGGAAGGCTCCTTTAACCTTGTATTCATGTTCTTTAGGAATCATTCTTCATTTTGAGGTTTCCATAAACTCCCATGCATTAGTTATATATTGAATTTTCTCATCTTTGTTTCCTTATAACCTTTTCTATTGACTTAGTAAATTCCTAAACCTATGTATAATCATCATTTTCTCAGAATGAATACATTATCATCCCTAAAATATTCCTAGAATCATTTAAGCATATAAATTCTACCTAGATATCACCTTCATACATAATCTAGGATCATGATTGATCAAATTAGAATGAAAAACCTGGACTATTTCCCTTCTTATTGTACCTGTGTTCTTGCAATCTAGCTCGAAATTACTGTTATGTGGATCTCCCACTATCTTCGAATCAATCCCCTCAAAATTTTTGAGGCTTCTAATTCATGATAAGATAGAGATAGTTTGAAATTTGTGGCCATTTTCACTAGTCCAGTAAAAATATAATTGAGGTCCTATTTCAAGCCCCAGAGCCTTCAACTTCCAATAACAATCAATTAATCAATTTCGAACCTTATAAACATTATGTATATATTTCTTATTACCTATAGATCCTCTTCATATCAACAGTTAAGAGAAATTCATCAAGTAAATGCCATTGAGGGATTACACTTCACTTCGTAGGAAGGTTTCTTAAGCACAATCCACTTTGAAACAAAAGCAAATTCTTTTCTCCAATCATCATATCATCTTTATTCATGATTTTTACAACCTTAAGAACCTCTTATTTTCCTCCATACATTCTAATAACCTATGAATAGTTGTAAATTTTCTCAATATAGACTCCTAAAGTATTTCAACATGACTCCTAAACAAACTCCTCTACGAAATGAACAAGACTCAACAACCTTCTGAACATAGTAGTCAAGTAGAAATCATCTCAATATACCCATATAGTCCATACATGACAATTATTACAAGATGACATGACTCTATTTGCTTATATTACCCCTTTACTAGGTCAAATTCACTCCTACAAGCACATATTCAAACTTTTACAACATATTTAGCCTTAACACACCTAGTCTAACATGCTCTAATGGTATTATATGACCTTATTATGATTTGGCCCTTGATGCTCCTGCATCGGAAGATGAGTGGGATTATCATGTAAAGCTTTTCAAAAATTAGTAATGGTGTTAAGTTGATCTTGTTCAACATTAGTGTCTTCATCGTAGGACTTCTCACTATCGATGCTTTTATTTCGTGGAGAGGAACACGATGAGCATTATCCAAATGGTTATTAGTTGTAGTCATAAATTTAGTAATATCAGCCATTGGTTTGAAAATCCTATGGTGAATGAAAGAAGCTCACAATATTGAAAAGACCCAAAATGACCACTACGAGTGATGGGAATATGAAGAAAAAGCCCAAGGAGAAAGTGTATTCTAAGATCAGGTTCACCAAAATGATTAAACTAAAATGGAATACATGGTCTAATTTGGAATAATTTAATGCTATGCATAGCACTAAATAAAAACTAATTAAATAAGGAAAGTGACATAAGAAACTAAGTAGATGAAATATGAAACCCTAATATGTAAAGAAAGGGTTAGAAAGGCCTTAGCTGATTTGTAGACTCCTCGGGGTGTGTCACGTGATGATTATATGAACAGGATGAAGAAAGCGATTGTCACGGGAGCTCCGAAAATATAGATCCAAGATGTTTGAGTAGTATGGGGCACCTGGAAAGGGATGGGGGCTTTGGGGCACCCTATTCTAAGATCTAGGCACCTTGGTCTATGCGAGTTGTCCAGAAACCAATTTTATAGTGTTGTTAAATGATGTGAAGCCTTCGCTTCATGTTATGCCAATGTTGTTGTAATGCATTAGATGTTATTGGTAATTGGAGATGGAAATAACACCTACAAAACCCCAAACCAAGCATCAAAACCCTAAAATAAGAAATATGCATATGAAGGGGTCAGACTGTCCTCAACGGCCACAATGGTGGACTTACTAACTAAGTGTTGTACTACATTTTAGACCCAAATTTTGTTCTAGTGTGTGTGTGTGTGTGTGTGTGTGTGTGTGTGAGAAAATTCTTTCCTATATGCTCTTGTGTCGTTACACTTTGTGAAGTAATGAGCAATAACTAGATGTAGAAATGTAAATAGATGGTGAATGGAATAGAATAAAACACCCTCATATGTAGTGTGATGCGAGATGAACCAACCTTATACCTTGTGATTGAGAAAGATGGATGCAAATGGAGCTCTAAATTCCTTAAATGGATGCAACCTTAGGTGGTGGTAGTAATTTCTTAGTACTTGGTCCCTCATTATGGTCTCATAATTTTATATTTAAATGGTTCTCTATTTTTAATTTTTTAATTAACCCCAGAAATTTCCATCCACTAAAAATATGGAAAGCTCGAATGGCTAGAAAGTTTCCAAAAGATAAGAGTAAAGTGTAAAGAGGTTCAGGGCACCCAGATGGCACTAGGGGCACAGGGCATCCCAATCCTAGGTGATCGCCCTAGTTAGGGATAAGAGTAACACAAAATGAGAAAAATGACTGGTAAGTACATGTGGGAGGTCAGAAGAGATGAAAGAAAGAAAATAAAAATGGCCAAATGACATGGATTAATTAGTACTTTCTTCACTCAAAAACCATACGAATAGTAGTATGAGACTGAGACTAAATAATACCCAAAGTGCGTGATTTTGTGTGTACAGGATTGTCATCATTATCTTTAGACTGTACCAATACTTTGCAATTATTATTCCTTAATATTTATTAGGGTCATATGAATATATTTTTACAAGGTTTCAAACCTCTGCTTGCGAGGGTAAATCCATCAAACCTCACTTCATTATCAAACCCTATGAGGGTTTCCTAGGAACCTGGGTAAGAGAAAAATTGCTACAAAACTCTTAAAACTCGTTATTAAGACACAATATTTGGACCTGAATTTTGTTTCATTATTTCACACGTGAATTTATTACCAGTAAGGCTCGTGGAGTCAATAAATTATGGAAAGAACTTAGTTCTCCCTTTCCCCGCTTGTGGGTGCACAATTTATACAAGATTCCAACATATTTTTCCTCAAAAACACAAAGTATAATCCCTCCGATGGAATTATAATACTACTAAACCAATTCCATTTATCTTCAAAAATGGATTCATCTAAGAATTCATGAATATTCCTCTGTACAACTTCCATATTCAAACACTACATTTCACAAGAATGCATAGTCACGAGTTTTGATTTGTTTAAGGTTTTCTAACATGCAAAAGGGAATTTCAAGGATCTATCATTCTTACCATGAAAACATCATTCCAAAACCTCTCTCAAGTTAAATAAACTATCTAACTCATCAATATTCCCTCCTAAAAAGTTATTACGATCAATCATACCTTTATACAGTCTTTTACCTTCTTCATACAAACCCAAAGCAAGGTATTAGCTCTGCACCAACTTGATTACACTAATAAAACATAGTGTCATTTAGGTTTCCATTGTAATGAATGTATCATGAAAAATTATAAACAAATAAGGATATCAATCAAACTTTGAACTTCTACAAGAAAGAACCATTTCATGATCAAAAACCAGATTTTTATTGCCTCATAACTACATTTCATACAAAATTTTGATGCTCCATAATTTTTCCATCCTCCTAGTCCTTGAGGAATGTCTCTCCTCTCCCTCTTCTCCTTATCTAGAGGATAAACCCCCTCATCATTTGAATCAACCATCTTTTAATGCATTCCTTCTTGAAACCTAACTAACTTTTGATGTACTGTCAAATACCCCAACAACTCAAAGAAGCATTTTACATCCCTTTAAAAATTTCATGACTCACACACATACTTGAAGATTCATTACCACATCCTAGGACCTAACTCACCCTATCATGATTTAAAACATCCCTTTAACATCTTGACTAGACATATTGGCTCTTTTACACGCTTTATAATTTTGAATTACAATTTTGGAGGGAAATTATAAATTTCAAATTTCAAGCTTTCGAACTCCACCTCACACTTGATTTTCATCCTAAACCTCTCCTCATGACTTCCATGAACATATTTGAATGAAATTTTTCATTTTTTGATGTCCTTTGATGATGCCCCTGCATTAAAATTATAACTAAAATAAATATGGGAAACTTGTGTGATAAAATTCCGCCACTCATTAATCCATTCGTGCGTAATTAATTATTCCAATCTAGCTGATATATAAATATTTTGTGTTCATCATCATAATGAATATAAAATGATAAATCAATACAAGTTAAGGAAGCTGAATCGCTAACAATAGCCAAAATGAAGGTCAATAATATCCTCATTGCAATGGTTTGATAACATTACTTGTAATTTTGTGATTTTAACAAAAATATCAAAGTCACAAATGTGTCTTATTATTCCTAAGCAATAACCAACAACACGCATGTCCTCATCCACCATATACCCCTATAAAAAAGTAACTTAGGATTTCTCTTCTCTAATGGATGAGATCCATGAAGACTTAGTAGGCACCTCAAATTCCTTTGTGGAATATGAAAGATTTTGTGAGAATCGAATCGGAAACGATGCACCACGAAGTAGTTACACTCGAAGGAATCGTAATGGCTCCGAGTGTAATTGTAAGGATCAATCAACAATGGAAGAACTTTCTCAAAGCAAAAACAAATCTTGCATAGAGAGGAAAGACAACGGAGTGTCTTGTCATACTCATAAAATTCAAGTCAAGGAGTACATATAGGGTCTTTGAGTAACTCTAGTGCATGACACACAATCAAACTCTAAACCTAACCCATGTGATATGACCCTCCATATGTGATTGGAGGACACATAGGATCCCACACACCAACATCCCCCTTCATCGAAGCTAGGGTAGCAGCTATGATGAGTCAGAAAGAACAAGAAGACACTCCTAAACAACTAAGAAAGATGTGTCAATGGGGCCCAAACTAAAGGCCTGATAAGGTGCCCATATACAAAAAACATCTTCCTAGAAGAAGAAGAATAAGAAGAGAAGGAATATATAGCCCAAAGAAGATGAGCAACTACATAAGACCTCACCCTAAGAAGAGACCGCAAGTGAAGAAACTTCACCTCAGTGAAGGGCTTGGTAAATATACTGCTGTGATCGATTAGGTATCGAATGCACTAAATGTCGATGATACCATCATGAATAAGCTCTTGTATGAAGTGCATATGGATCTCAATGTGCTTCACCCACTGATGCTGAAATGGATTTCTTCAAATCGATATAGTGCTCATGTTATCACAATAGATAATGGTAGGCCATCAAAAGTGGATGCCAAACTCTGTCAGAATACCCTATATCCAAATAGCTTTTGGGGCAGCGTTAACTACTCCTCTGTATTATGCCTCTGTAGAAGATATCACAATTACATTTTACTTATTGTTAGACCAACTAATAGGACCCAAACCAAGAGAGAAACTATAGCCAGAGGTAGATTTCCAATGATCTAAGTCACCGGCCCAATCATAATCTGTGAACCCGATCAAGTCAATATCCACCCCTCCATAATAGTGAATTCCATCAGTATAAGTACCATGAACATAATGAAGGATCCACTTAGCTGCTTTCCAATGTCGCTCATGTGGCTCCTGCATGAATCTAGACACGATCCCAATAGCATAAGATAAATCCGGTCAAGATTGAGTCAAGTAAATCAAGCTCCCCACCAAGCTCATCAATAAAGGGTACCATCAACCAATGGATTAGAGTAATTAGAAACCAACATAACCCCAGAAAGAAAAGGAGTAGGAGAATACTTACAATCAGACATCTAAAAATGAGCAAGCAAGTCAAGAGCATACTTAGGTTGCAAAATCACAATTCCCAAGTCAGATTGTGAAATCTGGATCCCAAGAAAGTAATGAAGCAGACCTAAGTCAGTCATGGAAAACCTGTTGGCCAAGGCAATCTTCACAGAATCAATGATAGAGGAAGAGCTTCCCGTGATCAACAAGTCATCAAAATAGAGAACAAGGATGAGTATGGAGTCATCTTGTCATAGAATATAAACATTTGGATCAGAGTGACACCTAGTAAACCTTGATGTAAGTAAAAAGGATTCCATCTTGGCATACCAATCCCGAGGGGCTTATTTAAGGCCATAAAGAGACTTCTTTAACTCACAAACGAGAGAGGGATCATGGACACAACCCGGAGGTTGTTCCATGTAGATATCTTCCTCTAGGTCACCATGAAGGAAGGCACTCTTAACATCCATTTGATGAACTTTCCATCTGTTTATTGCGGAAATGGAAAGGGTCAGTTGAATAGAAGTCATATTCATAACCGGAGAAAAGGTTTTAGTATAATCAACCCCAGATATCTGAGAGAAACCCTTAGCTACTAATCGTGCTTTAAAATTTTCAACATCTCCATCTACTCCATACTTTGTTCGAAATACCCACTTACACCAAATGATTTTTCTTCCTTTTGGAAGAGGAGTGAGATCCCAAGTATCATTCTTCATGAGAGAGGAATACTCCTCATCCATGGCAGAATCCCACTCAGGAATACCAGAAGCCTCCTAAAAAGATTGTGGATCGAAGGCGAGGCACAAATTAAGTGGGGTCCAATGAAATCGAGTTATTACATCTCATATCCGAAGTATCTCTAACTAAATCTCAAACACTTTTCAAAGTTTTCCTAGCCCAAAGAGGACAAGGAGGATCAAGCTTAGAGTTGGAAGATTCTTCACTTGAGTGAGAAGGGACATAGTCCTCATCATCACTACTATCATAATCAGAAGACTCAAAGGTTTGATGGTCGGAAGGATCATGAAGAGGAGCATACTCAACAACATCATCATCTAATGAGTCAGAATCCAAATCAACGAGTTGAATAACCTCAATAGGTATAGAAGTAGAAGTCGAAGAATACTCATTGAACTTAACACTTCTCTCAATATAAAGCTCATGAGAAATAGGATTCAATAATCGATATCCCTTCACACCATTAGGATACCCTATAAATATACAAGGTTTGGATTGTGGTTCTAATGCCTTGCATTTCTTCCGGGAATCCAAGCCATAGCCTTGGTTCGAAGACTCGAAAGTGCTCAACATCGGGCTTGCATCCAAACTAGGTTTCAAAGGGTGTCATCCCTCTTCTTCGCCTTGTGTAAAACATAGTTCTAAATGTAATTAGCACAATTCACTTGCTTCAGCCCAATACTCTGAGAGAAAGATACTTCAAGTGAATCATACAAGTGGCCATCTCCTTAAGAGTAAGGTTCTTTCTTTTTGCTACTCCATTCTACGAAGGGATATAAGCAACTGTATGCTACAAGGAGATCCCTTTAGAAGTATAGAAATCCATGAACATATTGTTTACATATTCACCTCCATTGTCGGTTCGAAGAACCTTGATAGACCATTTTGCCTATTTCTCAGCAAGAGCCTTAAAGTCTTGAAAATGTTCAAAGACTTCAGACTTAAGCTTAAGAAAATATACCCAAGTATATCGTGAATAGTCATCAATGAAGGTGAGCACATAAAGAGCTCTAGTAAAAGAAGGAGACAGAAATGGACCAGAAATATCATTGTGAACAAGATCCAAAGGACGAGTAGCTCTCCAGGATTTTCCTTTGTCAAAGTTCTTTTCAGGATGCTTTCCAAGGGTACAACCCTCACAAAGACCCTTAGAAAACTTGACACGGGGTAACTCGTTGACCATTTTGTTTTGGCTCAATTGTTCAAGGTAGCGATAATTTAGATGTCCGAAACACTCATGCCATAGCTTCTGTTGTCCACTCAAAATTCCCCTGCTCTTAAGAAAGTGAAATTTAAAATTTTGAGTTTAAGTGTCTTCTCTGTTGTACTTAATGTTAAAAGTCGAGAAATTGAGAAAATCTACGTTTTTGGGTCATTTTGTGTGTTTTTCGGGCCTGTCGGACATTTTTGTCCCGCGTGTCCCAAGATCAAATGGGCCCTCTGTTCCCCGATCGGCCGGTTTCCCCAAATTTTGTCTTTTTCGGGCCCGTCGAACTTCTTGTCCCAAATGTCCCAAGTTCAATTGGGCAAGTTGTTCCATTTTCGGCCAAATCGGTAGAGCCGAGCCGCGTGTTTCGTGCATTCGCGTCCCACATGTCCCAAATGTCCCAAGTTCACCCGGACCCGTTGTCACATTTTCGTCCGATCCGGCCAAGCCACGTGCTTTGTGCACTTTTGTCCCGCATGTCCCAAAAGGCATTTGTGAGTCTTTTCCCGCTTTGCCCGAATTGGCTGAGCCGTGTGTTTTGCGCATTCACGTCCCACATGTCCCAAATGAACCAAGTGCCATTCGTGCTTATTTTTCCCACTCTACCCGAATATCTTGCTTATTCAAATTGGTAGGTATGTATTAAATGCGCATTCATTATCTTTCTCTCTCCTAATCAGCTATATAACGAGTGAACCCCTATGCATTTTTCACACTGCTTCCATGCTATCCTTTGCTCGAACCCTTGCAATCTAAATTCCTGCGCGTGTATCCCTTCCCTCTGTAATTCCTTCCCGAGTCTAGTTTGCGGCTCTGCCCTCCGAATTACTATCAATATGAAGATCAAATTTCAGGGACAGGAACAAATCTCACCACTAGAGTCTACCGTTCCCAATATCTGGGGACAGTGAAGCTCGCCATCTTGACTTTGGTGATTTTTGGGCAAGGATGGCAGATGCAAACCCTACACCAATGGCACAGATGATTCACGACAGCGGTTTGGCTTTCACTGGAGGTTTCCCAATCTCGGTGCAATGTGCTGATACAGTGCTTTCATGCGGAGCTCACTTCGACCCTGATTCGAGTGAATTGACCAACGTACACGGGGAACTCATCGCCAAACTAGACGCTGCCACCATTAGCACTGCACTGAGGATTCCAGAAATGGATAATGCCATAGTTGTTTCCCAGAATCAAGCACAGGCCCTGTTCAATCAAGACAACGACAAATACAAGGCGCAGTGGCGAAGTCCTGGCTAAAGAACCCTAAGAAGGGAGCATCTCGTCTATCCAAGACTCTTTTTCGGGCTGATTTCAATGAAGAATTGTTGGATTTTATAATCCTACTGGCTCGGGTTATGGGCTTACCCTCTACTAACGAATTCCATTTCTGGATGTGCCCGCTCATCAGCATGGTGTGCGAGGGAACTCAAAATATCAACTGGGTAGAAATCATCAGCATGAACTTGGCAGAGTAGCTGTCTAATGTACAGCAAACGAAGAAGTTCTACATGACTTCGTACCTGATGTATACTCTGGCGGCATCAAGGCAATGGTTTGGTTTTTCTTACATTGATGCCCACAAGGATGATCCTGTATATGCCTACTACCCGCAGTTCACCCTAGAGACCAGCAATCACAATTTCCGAAGGGTAAATGATGCTTTCACCATGTACGTGGTCAGGCTTCTTGAGGGTGACACTGCTAGAAGGTTTTCTGATGAAGCCATGAACCTGATATCGCACTACGGTGCCTATTTTATCCAATTCAGAAAATTCTCCTATATCAGGCTTGCTGGCTATGAGAGCACCCCTCTGAGGCTTCCCATGTTCTGCAGTGATAAGATGGCTTTGATAGAAGTATGCAGGTAGTTAGACAAATTGCACAGAACCTGTAGAGACAAGAAGATTACTGGTTTGCACTTTCCCATCTCTTTGGGAAATTACACTTGTAAAACAGCCCTGGACGCACAGAATATAGAAAGAGCCCTGGTTCCCATCACTGTTCATTTCTTCAAGCCAAGAACTTGCTTCGACTTGAAGAAGTTCATTGAGCAGAACATCAAGATAATCTATCATCATAGGGCAGATACAGAAGACTATTGGGCTGACTGTGCAGATGATTTTGAGGCTAGAAGGAGGCACTATGGCAGGTTCTCTCTGCAATTGATCCAAGAACTCAGCTTGTACCAAGTTCCTGAAGGACTCCAGGATGACAACTCTGATCTATACTCATATGAGTATGACAATGTGGTTAAGCACACTCCCTTGGAGGACTTGGATTGGAACAAGAAAGAGAAAGATGATCTGGCCGAGATCCTAGCTCCAGTCTTAGTCAGGACTAAGGTCTGGTTTGATAGGAAAGTTCGAGAGCTTAGAAGGCACTCAGGAGAATCCTCCTCTAAGGATGTTTCAACACCAAGGAGGGAAGCATCGACTCCCATATCAGACACACCTGTGCAAACCCCTCCTACCTCATCAACGCAAGGACCTGCAGCTTCCACTCCTTCTTCATCCACTCAAGTATACCAGAAGAAATTCAAAGAGGTTAAGAAGGAGCCTGTGGAAAAAGATCCTCAAAGAAAGTAGGTAGAAGTGCCTTTGGGACCAGAGAACATCATTGTTCTCAGTGAAAGTGAAGAGAGTGAAGTGCCAGCCCCTGTAAATGCTCCTGAAGCTCCAACGGATAAAGATAAGGAAGTCTAGAGTGCTGAACTTCCAAGTGCTATTGATTCCTCTGTAGTGATTGTCTCAAGTGCCCCACTCACATCTCAACTTGAGACAACAGCTGTGCAAACCTTGAGCGTCATGAGCTCTCTGTCTCTTGGTCCTCTTGCCCCTCCTGCTGCTTCCTCTTCCTCTTTTGCATGGGTGCAACCTTTTGTTGACAGTAGGAAGAGGAAATCTTCCTCTCGGAGCTCAGGGCCAAATTTTGATGTTGTGGCAGCCTTGTTAGGCACTACTCCTTCTCGTGCCAAGAAAGCCAGAATCACCTCCAGGATAGTGTCTGATGCTCAGGGTCAGCAATTCCTGGAGATTGCTAAGCCTACAGTAGATAAATCAGAGCAGGACTTACAGGTTTCTGACCTAGAATTCTCAAGGATTCCTATGGGAGAGTCTACTCCTGAAGGTGAGATCCACAACCTCCAGGAAACGGTCACAAGAGTCATTGGGAGGGTAGAGAAAGGGCAGCAAACTATTGAACAGTTGGAGGAACAAGCCCAGATTCTCACTGGTTTTATCAAATCTCTTTTGTCTAAGGACAAAGTTTTGGACCCTACCCCATTGACTACCCTTCCGCCACCTGTAATTTTGAGCCAAGATGAAGTACAGAGTATCAAAGACATGCACAAGTATTCCATCTATGGCAGAGCTATGGAGGCCATGGTGGAAGATATGCTTGTTGTAGGATTGAACTTCATCGATGAAGCTTTCAAACTCCACGGAAAGGTGAACAATTTACAACAGAAGCTCTCCTCCACTATCGGGATCATAGATAAAGAGCTCAAACTCTGGAGCAGTTGCATAGTAGACCTCCATCTCATGGGACAGACAGATGAGAACATTTTATTGGTGAATAAGGTTTTTGATGATGCAAAGGATAATCTATCAAAGTCCTGGGTTTACAGCGTGGAGTGGAAGATCAAAGTCTTGGAGGAGGCTTTGGGAGAGTGAAGAATAGGTGGCAAAAGGGTGAGGCTTTCAAGACCACTGGTTGTATCTGCTTTCAAAGATATACATTTTCATCTTCAGGATGAAACTTCCAGTGTGCCTCTTTCCTTGCAAGAAATCAAAGCTCAATTCAGAGCTTTTGTCAAAGATAATCTATTCAAGGAAAGCTCCATCTCCAAAGAGAAAATGAAGGAGATCTGCTCTCTTCAATCTGCCATTGAAGAAGCAAATAAAGACTATCATACTCATGTCGAGTTTGATAAGGAAATGGAGAAGTGCCTCAGATTTTAGGCTCAGTCTACAGCTAACACATCAGTCCCTCGTCCCAGAGACATAGCCAAGGCATTAAAGAGATTCGAGCAGCGAATTTTGAAGTCGGTGGAGTCTCGTGTTATGTTAAGAAACTTTGTGTTCTCGGCGGATGTTATTTACTGAGAACTTTGTGTCTTTAAAATTCCATCTTATTTATATGATACAAATGATCTTGTTTCAATTCATCAGTAACTTCACATACATACTGAAATTACTCTGTTATCTATAATTTTGCATGTTGCCTTTCTGCTCATTCTCGTATTCTCATTCCTCGATCCTTTTGTAATTGATGATCTTTATAGAAAACACTTTCGTAATATCCAAGTTCGACCAGAAAATCATGTTTTGTATATTTTTAAATAGGTTCGTTTCTGAGTAAGGGAACCTCTCCCATTAAAGAGGAGGGACTTCTTGTCCCCTAACTGTTGCTCTTCGTAAAGTCCTATTTGACGACCAACACTTACTAACCTCATTTGTATGAGTGACCAAGGCAATGGGCGTAGAATCATAAGTAAAGTGGGAAAAGGTATACAACCATGAACGGTGATCCGCCTTTCCCTCGGCCCACTGTAGTGTCATCGTTAAGCTCATGAATAATCACTCAATTAGGATCAAATCCCACTCGCATTCCTTCAATAAGGTGATTAATTTGGTAAACTGATAGGAGATTGGTAAGAGATCGGGAACACTCAACACTTGGTTGAATTTTTCCCATCAATCTCTACCGATCCACTACTGTAAGCCCGACATTTTCATGTCATTACTCATCGTGATTTGGGACATACCACAAGCCTCGATGTTGAAGAAATCAACATGTGAATAAGCCATGTGGTGTGAGGCACGAGAATCTATAATCCACATCAATGAAGGAGCAACTTTGGATAAAAGGGCCTTTCCTTTCTTCTTATCAGATTTAGACCCTTTTGCGGTAGAAGACTCGGCCTTTGGAGCATTTTTTATAGACTCGGGAAAACCTATTTGATTTTTCACAAGTAAATAAGTAAGGTAATCAATTTGTTTTCTCATACATAGATGCTCTTTATGACCCGGAGCTTCTTGTAATAGAACACAAAACTTTTCTTTCGTGCTCTAGGCTCAGAAGTTGAAGCGTTCATGTTAAATTTAGTTTTGGTCTTGGTTTCCTTCTTAGGTTGATCCTTCCTTTCTTTCTTCTTTTCAGTCTTCTTTTCCTTACTAGTACTTGCTACAAGGGCATGTGACTTGGACTTGAGAGACCCCATTTGAATGATTTTTTCATGTTCTCAAATGAGTTGGGATGAAAAATAGTCAAAGGAGGGCATATTCCAATCTTTTCCCAAGGTAGCTTTTGTAGCGTAAAAAGTTGACACAAAGACAAAATATTCAGGACCTAACTTAGAGAGAATCGACAAGATTAGTTGAGAATATTTCTTCTCTACTTGACATTCTTTTAACAACAATCTAGTGTGGAAAAACTTAGAGAAGTATGCTTGTAGGTTTTCAAAATCACTAGGATTTAACCCTAGTAGTTCATTTTCCAACTCATGTGCTCTCATGTCATCTTGTTGTCAAAAATTTTATCTAACGTTTTACACGCAGAATTAGGTGTTTCGGACGAATCAATGTGGAAGAGCAAGTCGGAGAAATATACATGCAAATAAGACCTAAAGCTTCATCACTATGGTTTAACCACTTAGAATTTTCAAGGTCATCATATGGTTCGGTCTCGAGTTCCCATGGTGATGTGGAATAACCCTTTACCTTTTAGTTTTATAATCATTTTCGATATCCACTCAAAAAAATTGAGCAAAGTGTAAAAAAGGAAGTGAATAAACATCCATTGTGAGAGAGAGAGAAGGAATGTAGAAACGAATCACAACCACCTAGGACAATATAGAAACCCCTCTGCTTTTGGCACTTTATAGTTGAGTGCGTTAGATACAATCGGGTCCGAACGTGCATCTTGAAACATTTGGTAACTCACCTTGCAATCAGTGTAATAATGCACAAGAGAGGATACCACAATCGTGTTTCATGGAGCGCAGCAAAGTGACACCATAAACAAGCAAAACATGTAAAAACATGAAAAAGAGGTGAAATCAAATCCTGGTTATGATAAAAGTGTCTCACATCATAAAGGATACCCCCTTGCTGTAAACTATGGTGGATGCGCTCACTAGTTACAAGCAATAATAAGGGTAAATACAAGTTTTATACAAACTCAAGATGAGTCGATGATCTTCAGAACACCGGAAAAGCACTTGGAAGGAAAATAGGTGCTCAAAGTGTCACTACACACTTGAGTGCATGATTAGTAAAAAAAAATGACAATAACGCCTAAAGAATTATCACTTTGAAACACCCAATTTGGCTAATTTTAGAGCTATTGGAGTTAAAAAAATGACAATTTAACGTTAATTTTAAAAGATGATTTTAATTATTTTATCTAATTGAGAATGGAGAGATCGTAATTAATAGAAATATATTTAATTACAATTAAATCTAATTAATTATGAATAGAAACTAATTAAGATCTATTAAATGAAATCTTAATTAATTACGAATAAATTCTAATTAAGATCTAGTGCAAATTAAATGCTTAATTAAAATTCAAATATACTTTCCCCTTTAAAAAGAATTCCCATCAAAAAATTAGAAACATACCATAAATTAATTTTTTTAAACTTACCAACCTAATTTTTAAAATTAGAAACATACCATAAATGAATAGGCATGTGGCTCAAGTAGAAACCAATAGAGGTGGGAGGATCCCGAGTTGTGTGCATTCGGGTGGGGGAAGACGGGGAGCTTAGGATGGGAGGTGGGAGGATCCGGAGTTGGGTGGAGAGTTGTTAGAGAAGCCAATGGATTAGGCTTGAGGTACTCGGCACATGGGCATGGTGGAAGCAACCAATGGATAGGTGTAGGCAAGGAAAGCGAGGGGTGAGCCGGGGTTACAGGAGCCGAGAGAGAGCGAGAACGCAAAGGAAAATGTAGGCTCAGGCACATGCTACGGGTGTGAGGCCACCATACAAAGGATAACAAGAACCGAGTGAAGCAAGGATGGCTCAACATGGATCGGGGTGAGTATGCAAGCCCGTGGGTGAAGAATATGACTCGGGCGGTGAAAAATACATTCACATGAGCTAAAAACTATGAATGAGCTAGAAAACACCCACAACACAACTCTCTAGAGCTAAAAACAACTTGACAAGGTTTGAAGATGACTCGGCTTGCAAGAAATGGCTCGACCAAGTAGAACAAACCACAAATCACTCACACAGAGCAACTCGGTTAAGAGGGTAGCTCGGAGGAGTTTGAAAGGAGCTCGCAGAGGTAGAATCAGCTCATCTAGGAAAGAAAAGGAACTCGAGTAAGAAAGGAAAATGGCTCGGCAGGTGAGATTAGTTTGAAGAAGATGTAGCTCGGTGGAGTTGAACACCACAAAACCTTCAACCTGAGATTTGAACCCGTATTCTGCAAAAAGACAACAAAAACACAAAGAAACCAGAAAACAAAGATCTAAAAAAATAGTTTAATAAAAAATTAAAAAACCAGAAAATAACCGCTATTTTAACTGATCTATTAGATTTAGCTGCAATTAGCTAAATGTAGCTATAAAACCCTTGAAATATTTAGGAATACTTGCACATGCATGAATAACACATGAAAAAAAATAACTTTCAAGAATAGCTTGTTAAATACGTTAGCAATAAATTTCCAGAATATAACAATCGAAAAACTTGCATGAGGAGTAAAAAAATGAGACCAAGAGTAATCACAACTCAAATGATGAATGCACATTTACTTAATCTCAACTTTGATACCATGAAAGAGTTTTCGAGAATCGAATCGAAACGATGCACCATGAAGTAGTTGCACTCCAACGGAATCGTAATGGCTCCAGTGTAATCACAAGGATTGATAAAAAAATGGAAGAAATTTCTCAACAGAAACAAAGCTTGCACATAGAGGAAAGACATCGGAGTGTCTTGGCATGCTCATAAACATCAAGTGAAGGAGTACATATATGGTGTTGAGTAACCCTAGTGCATGACACACAAGAAAACCCTAAATCTAAGCCATGTGAGATGACCCTCCATATGTGATTAGAGGACATATAGGATCCCACACACCAACAGAATACAATCCTTTTTCTCATCGTGACATTTTTATAAATCTCTTCACAAATGCCAACCACGGCAATTTCTAAAAATCCTAATTCTTTCCACTGAAGGTAGTGCAACAAAGATATAAAGTATCCAATAATTTAAGGTTGGTCCTTTATTTTTCATAATGTTTTAGGTTAAAGTTTATAAGATAAATATAATTATCTTATGTTATTAAAAGGAAAATCTTAATAGCTTAAATAATAAGTCACCAACTTAGATATTTTAAATGGAGGTGGAGTTATGGGGTTTACCCCCATTCCCTTCTTCAATGTTCCATATTTAAAAATGAATAAAAATTAATTTTTTTATATCATTTATATGGTTGTTTAGATTTAGGGCAACTAGAAAACCTATTTTTACTATAAATTCCTTTCAAAGGGGTCAAGGGTACAAAAATACTAGACCATCAACTTTAATTTAAATCAATTTACAAGTATTTTCCCATGATGTGTGTGTACACACACACACATGTATATATGTATATAATTCTAGATAGGGTTCTCAAATGAGTGGTAGAAAGGAATTAAAATTCCCTTTTCCCTATTTGAAGTGTTTTATTGGTGTGCCTAGAACATTTTCATTTCATCACACACACACACACACACACACACACACACACACACACACACACACACACACACACACACACACACACACACACACACACACACACACACACACACACACACACACACACACACACACACACACACACACACACACACACACACACACACACACATGTACACACACACACACACACACACACACACACACACACACACACACACACACACACACACACACACACTATGTGTGTGTGTGTGTGTGTGTGTGTGTGTGTGTGTGTGTGTGTGTGTGTGTGTGTGTGTGTGTGTGTGTGTGTGTGTGTGTGTGTGTGTGTGTGTGTGTGTGTGTGTAGTGACCAATGTTATATGCACACCAATAAAAACTTCAAATAGTGAAAAGGGAATTTTAAATCCTTTTATCGCTCATTTTAGAATCTTATATGGACTTATGGATTCAACATACAAAATACTTTAGGTTGCATAACTTTATTTTGGAACTATGTGACCTTTTGTTAACTTGTATAAGGACTAGTGTGTTTAGGAAAACCCCAATTAAGATTTCAATCTCTTGGATTCAAACAACCCTAATTTAATTTTAGCTCCACCTTTGGATATTCACAATGATCTAGATTTAACTATATGATTTAGAACTTTTATAAAAACCAAAAAGAAGAGAAGGGTAGGGTAGAAAAGAAAACTAAACTCTCTTTTAATAACTAAGCACATCAGACACCTTATACCTTGACTCAACCACACACAAACCAAAGAAAATAACAAATAGTTTTACCTAAATCCTTCACAAGATTAAAAAAGGAAACCACACAAATGGAATTTTCACTCTACATAAGCTAAGTAGCTAACCATAGTTCATTGAAAAATTATATATTAGTGAGTTAATCATCCTAAAAATTAGTTCAATTTAACTAAATTCCACACACAAACAAATAAATATTCACTTTCCAATATCCATAATTACCTAAACATGTAATATTGCTAGGCACATCCAAAAACCTAAGAAAAAGTTACACTAACCAATGAAACCGAGATTAACATAACTCAAACTCCTTAACAATGGAGTTTTGATGGTGAAGATCATTTTTAAAGTCATGGGTTTTTAATGCAACTATTTTTAAGTCTCTTCCTATTGTAACTTATTCATGCATATTTAATTCCATTATATAGGGAGAGAAACTTAAGTATTTTGAATTTGGTGGCTCGAATATTCTTATTTAACGTTTCAAACTTAATTGTCTCTT
Organism: Taxus wallichiana var. yunnanensis; assembly: GCA_018340775.1. Lineage (NCBI taxonomy): Eukaryota > Viridiplantae > Streptophyta > Pinopsida > Cupressales > Taxaceae > Taxus > Taxus wallichiana. The sequence continues at coordinate 560,914,431 of CM031242.1, read as the reverse complement.
GGCATGGCTCTTATGCCTCATCATTGCTTGAAATTTGTTCAAATTGGGTTTTACCATTCTTTGTAACATATTTTTCTTTACCTTCCTTATAACTATGTTGAATGTCGATGAATCACACATGGTTTCTCATGCTTTAACAAACCTTGTCAAAATTATGAATATCAATTAAAAACACATGTCACTCATCGGTGTCATGTAGTCTTAGAAGTCCTAAAAACTTCAATCTTCATGTCAATTTCCAATTAATATTTAAGATTGATGTTTGAAATGTGGCACCCATCGATGTCAGCATTCCTTGTAGAAGCTTAAATCAATGATCCTTGTGCCCACTATCGGTGTTATCTTTTCTCGCGAGCCTTTAATCTTTTTAACTTTTCCCAAACCTTTCTGAGCGTTGATGAGTGACACATGTCTGGGATGGATACTTGGAGCAAAGTGGTATTTATTTAGTTTTTCATATTGAATTATCCAAAGGATAATTTTGATGTTCTCCACATAATGCAAAAAGGTGAATGAAATCTTTTGAATTATTTCTCATTATATTTAGGTCAAATACTCCAACACTTTTCAAACCCTTTCATGATTGAGCTTGCATATAAAATCTAGTAAAATATACCATGAATCAATAATCATGAGAAAGTATACTTTCTAAGAGTGAAAACTTGAATGGTTTATATCTTATCTATTATGATTTTCTCATAAGAATCTGTTAAAGATTTGTAAATCTTTGTCTTCAAGTCTTAAAAGAAAGGGGGTCCATTTTTTTAATAAAAATGGGGGTGTTGACTATAAGAAATAGAAAATATTGTGGTAAAACACTTAAAAAGTGATTAGAACTTATAATCTTTGGTTTTTAGTTTCATAAGGAAAGTGATTTAATAAAAAAACATGTTTTTTCATTAAGTAACTTTCAAAAATGTTTTTTCTCACTTTCATATTTACTCAGCTTTCACACATCCCAATAGTCAACTTTGTGTGCCATGTGTAATAATTCATCCTTTAAACCTTCTTGATTGAGTTAACCAAAATTAATTAAACCAGGTAGCCACATCATCAAATGTTTTAAGTGTTTATCTATTGTCCGCCAAGTTTCTATAGCCCCGAAAGATATAATCTTGCCTCTACTAAAATTGTTGTTCCATTGCCAATCTAACATCCATAACTTTGATGGAGATGGCTCAAATCACCCCTCTTATCTTATTTCAAAAAAATATCATTTATTTTCAAGACAATATTTACTATTTTTTTGTATTTAATTTTTGTAAAATCTTACAAGGGGTTGGAAACTAGTATAGATACTTATAATGATGTTGTTATATGACAAGAAAAACTAAGACAACTATTTATTCAATTTTGGATAAGTTTTAAAATTTTAAAAGTGTGTTGTAACCCTTTTGGGAAAGAAAAATTACATTTCATTCAGTAATAACATCAACAACTATGAAACTTAGTTATAAACATTATTTCTCCTAGTTACCTCAATATCATAGAAAATCAAACACCCTATGGTGTATTTCTTATATCCACTTAGATGTAATTCCTTATGGTTATTTTTTATTAATGAAAACTCTTGTAGATGGGGATTTGATCTTATGACATCTTTTCAATTTATTAAAATCAAAGAAACTAATCTAGGAATGCATGGATTTATTCTAAGAAAGCATGAATCTAATATAAGAAAGCATAAAAACCCTACTCCTACTCTAAATAACTTAACTAATTATTTTGGGGATGTGGATGATGGTGTGGACAAGAATTAGTGCTTAGTGATGATCATTGATTGGTAGAAGTAAATATTTTTCTTGTGGATATTTTATCCTTAATGCATTTTATCCCAATGGTTTTTTGCAACCTAATATGGTCAAATCCATGGTGGTTCCATTTTTACATGCTGTCCCTTCCTCTCATGTACTTTATCCCAAACTAATACTATATCTCCATTTCTAAATTATTTCACCTTATCTCTCTTATCAAATCAATGGTCGACCACAAAATTTCTAGTGCGTTGTCTCTAGCATCTTGTAATTGTATCAAATTAAAATAAAAAAAAAAAATTTCCCCTCCATCCATGTAGTCACATAAAAATTGATGCATTGGAAGATTCAAATTTATTGGAAATATTGGTTCTTATCCATAAATGAGAAGATATGGTGAAGTTTATAAAGATGATTTGAATCTAGTTCTTTCTTCCCATAGTGCTTATTTTAATTATGATTTCTATGATCTTGGTTTGTCGGGATTGTTTTATTGATGATGTCCAAAAGGCTTTTGTTTGTGGAATCAACCAAGCCATTACTTCAAGGGTAATAATTTGAATAAAATTTGAGTATAATATGATGATCATAGGCCCATTTTGTAAACTTGAAAAATTGAAAAGATGGTCCATTATCACATACAATAGAAAAAGGGTAATCAAACCTTGTGATAGTATAAGTTTCTTGAAACTTTATAACTTACTTTTGGTACTCCTCTTGGTTGTGAAATTTTTTTCCCCTCTTGTATAAGAGGAATTAGGTCATCAAGTAAAATTATGACTTTGAATAATTAGGATTGATAACCCCTATGAAATCCAACCCTAGTTGAGAAAAAAACAATTCCATCAATAGCTGGTTGTAGAGGCATTGTTGGATTATTTTATCGTTTAACAAATATTTGTAATTAATGACATGTCCTTACATGATTATGGGAATATTTGAAGATAGTAGGCCAATAATATACAACTCTAATTATAGTATGAGTAGTAGTATATCGTAGTGCGCCTTCCACTCTAATCTCCTCATTCATGTTTGTGTAGCATCTTGATTTGATGCGGTTGTGGGGCCTACCGTTATGAGGTAACTAACTTGAATCTCTCTTGAAGAGAGAGAGAACCAAACTCATCGTAACCTCTTCCTCTACATCCCTCGGTGATTTTCAATGCCTGATCATGTAGTAATGTTTTTAAACATGATATATGGAAAAAAATATAAAATTAATTTTTTAATGTGGATACGTGATGGGTAATTGTATTCTCCAATCATTTAACCTATATATTATTCTACGAGTCATTATAAAACCAAATTTGTGCATCCTAGGTTGTATGCAATGAAGTCTTATAAAACTCATATGTTTGGTGGTTTCTTTTTGGGGGTTTGGTTGGTGTGGTTCCCCTTGTTTCTTCCTAGTCTACGGAAATGCAATGCTAAACTACGAAACAACGTTGCTGTAATAAAAATGTGTTTAAAGGAAATACTTTAACTGGAATTGAAATGCACACACCGAATTGAAATAACAAAATTGAAATAACACTCACATATTGAATTGAAATAACATAATTGGAATAACACACACTGAATCGAAGTAGTAGTAAAGAAATATACCAAAGAAAGGAAATAAGTAATTGCATTCAAATAAGCATTCAAACTTGAACTTATCAGAAACCACGAGCATGCATGAAACATAAATCCTCTAATCGCCTTGGTTGAGTGGGCCCTTGCTCTTCCTTGGGATGGAGGTATTCTCAACACCAGATGATATTCAAAATGGCATCAACTATATTAATTCGAATAAGTTCTGAGACATGTTCAGCATAACATTGAAAAGTAAATACTAATTGGTAGATAATTGTACTGTAAACTGCTATTATCAACTAACTACAAATTGTTCTCAAGAAGGTGTCTTTATAGACACAATTAGTTACAAAATATGCCATGATTATAGGCACCAAATTCATCCACTAACAACCTCATTAAATTTCATTGAAATCCTATAATAATGCTAAAAACAGGATTCGTGTTTGTAGGCTAGTTATGGAAAAATTCCTCCATGATGGCATAATGGCTAAAGACTCGGCCTCCTTGATTACAACTTCTAGAATTGGCAGCAAATGCTCACTATTATCCTGCACATGTCACCACATTTACTCACAAAGGTGATTAGTAGGTAATTTCTATGGTCAACAGTTTGCATGAACAAAAACAAGAGAAATGCATTAACCTTGCTAGGATATAACTATATAAAACATCCCCAAGCATAAATTAGCATTTTAGGAATAAATCAATAACCATATAGATGATATAATAGATCAATTTATGCACTCATCAATACGTACCAAAAATACAATAATTAGTAAAACAAACAAATAAAACAATTTGATAACATGTGATTCTTGGTCAACATGTGTTGGAAGGAAGGAAGTTGTGTTTTGGGGCTCGAGGAAGGCATTAAAGATAAGAATGCATATCTGGAAAAGTTCCTTTGGACCTGTAATGACATCTCACATTGGGATTGTCAAAAGGAAGGAGAATCTTCAAGAAAACACATTTTGGGCATAGAACAAAATCCCATAACTCGACAAGAAATCACCCAACCTATATCTATTATGTTTGTACTAAAATGGGGGATTTATAGCATGTTATAGACATTTTTTCAAACAAGTAGATATGTTTAGGGAAAGAGGCTATAGTTTTTAGGTTATATGAAGGGCGTATGGGAAAAGGATGATTATTTGTAGGAGTTATATCTGCAATTTCTAATAAATGCATATGAAAAATGTGGAAGCATAAATAGGGTGAAATAACTATTTTCCAAAATTCCTCGGAGAGAGATTTGTCTCATGGAAACCATAGATGCATGATATACAAAAATGGGATTATTTATAAAGGCTTGAGAATAACAAACTTTTTCCACCTGAATATTGAGGAAAGTATAGCTTTATTAGCTATGCGCCAAGTAAACATTTGGTAGGTGGATTTTTTTCCTCGGTTGTGGTGGCGATTTCAAGGTATGCACATCCGAAAGCATAGAAAAAATAGGAAGAGATTGATCAAATGGTTATGGGTTATATATTTTGTTTCGACTTAGATTTTGCATTTCTTGTCCTAAATTTAGTTCAAAAATTATAGACTTCTATGGGAAAAAGGGTCGGTTTGGATGTTTGTTAGTTTTTTTGGGGAAATAGTTGTAAGTCCTAGGGTAATCATGCATGCAGAACATGGATGGGAGGACCAATCCTATGAAACGTTTGAAAAATTCCAAGAATAATGGGCTGCGTGGTTAACAATGATTGGAAGAGAAGTACAAAATGTTTTTATTTTTTAACATCCCTACACTTTTCCAAGAAAATGCGATTTGTAGATTTAAAGCCAACTCCCACAACCGTAGCTAGAATCTTCCATGTCTGTGTAGAATGTGAGCTTAGCACATGGCATAAATAATCATCAAGCCTTATAGAAGGCATTCTTGATAAATTTTGTAGTTTATTGTGCAGATTGATGTGTATACATTGGTTAGAGGCATTTAGATCAAATATAATTAGAATGTTTAAATCCAAACTACACATTATTTTTGGCATCATGTTGAAACATGATCTTTGGAGCGATCAATGGATTTCCATCAAATAATGATGGAAATAAAGATATTGTTAAATGAAACAAAAAGGGGTGGAATCATACCAAAGGAAAAAGAGATGTTTGACAATGCTGCATCAAAACATAGTCTTATGGAATGTGTGTGGAGCTTCTTGGAACACCTTATACAAGGCCTTGTGGGTTTGAGTATCGGCATGGTTTTCTCTCTACTTCTAGCATGTTTTTCTTTGATAGTTTTTCCTTTTCTCTTTAGTTGGAAATTAATACAAAAAAAAAAAAGGCTTTGGTATAAAAATTGGAAATGTGTTGTAGCTCAAAAACATTAAATTTACCTTATGGTTATGCATTTGAAGGAATTACTTTGAGTGTTAGTATTGCTTGGAATCAATCCTTATAGATATCTAAACGCTAGATAATGGGTTACGATAATGAAAACCTTCCAAACAACAAAATTTAAACTTGATACTTCATGATTTTTTTATGTTTGTACTCTTACAAAATTTAATAAAACACAAATTTTCCTAGACATATAAAAACACTCCACCAAATCTTGTGGTAGGAAGTGATGCCTTAATTATGTTAAATAGTAATGTGGGATTCCACATCAACTCCTATAATGATTACATATAGTCATTTTACAATATTTTTCACATGTTTAGGAGCCCATAGGTCAAAATCGCAGCATTGGATAACTTTCATGAGTTAAGAATTCCATTTGGCTTTGGCTCACGATCTTGGCATTACATCAAGAAACAAAGTTTTTTCACTTCATGCCTCTAATATTTACAGTGTAAAATCATAGGAAACTTTATTTTTGATAAAATCACCTTGTAATCTTGTGTTTTAAGGGGGCTTTGTAGGCCATCGGCCGTTCAACGATAAGCTGAACTAGCACGATCTTGACGAGTAGCTCCAGACAAGTGACTATAATTTGAAACCTAGTTGTTAGATTTAAGTTTTTTCAACTTCTTGGACCTCCCTATAGATAACATAATAGAGGAAACTTTACTCATGGTGTGTTTGAGTTCAAAAAAATGGTTTTTCAAACCCAGTTTCAAGGTCATTTGGGCTAAATTGGACGTTCCTATAAACTTGTTGCAATATTAGAAAATTATCGCAGAACCTTCTCTTAGCTAAATAACTATTGGAAAGTATATCAACACTATTACATGACCCTATAGAACTCATTTATGTTTCTTGTTTGGTCAAACTAGCTTGTGGATAATATGGCATTTTTCTCTCTCTAGCTTGATAATGAAAGGAAATTGCATCTGTGATTTTTACTCTCTTTTGTTTTGTACTAGTGTTGTAAATTCTTGTGAATGGAAAAAATCTATGTGAAAAATGTTAGTCATAGCGGAATATCATGTCGTTGTCCTTTTTGTTGACCATGTTTACACTAACTTGGTAGGTTGCAGGTAGCGTAAGAAGGATTAAAATGGATGTTGGAAATCTAAGTTTAATGATTATTACTGAAAATGTGTAATCAAGATGGAATTATAATAGTATTTTATTTTAGAAATAGTACATCTTGTATTATTAAAGAAAGAAGAGCTCCTTTCATTGCATACATGTGTTAAATAAAGTGATGGTGAAATTTTACTTGTAACCTTACAATTCAATTGTATTGTAGAATAGTGTATTTAGCTAACTATGTTGAATCCTCATAATTTTGTATATTGTTATGGTAGTGAGCTAAAACTTGAAAAGTATTTATGTCGTAAGCATGTAAAGAAAAAGGTTGGTCATTGATAGTATGAATTGTGATGGTTCCTTGAAACCTTTTTACACCCTTTCTCGTCTTGAATAAGAAAACTTGTTTTCCCAACATAACATAGTACACTTATGATCTTGCATAGCATTTTTAATAGTAATTGGCAAATAGGAAAGATAATAATTAGTTGATAGATGTTACAATGACATTTTATATGTAGTTTTCATGGTTGTCTTATAATGCACTCAAATCGTGATCCCTTAAAAAAATAGCTGCGGTTAACCCTTCCTCTTCCCAAGGTACATTATGTTGAATCTAGGTCATTTGGACATCTCGGTTGTACAAGAGAGGGAAAATTTGTAATAGGGAAAGTGGTTATTCCATTAAAGGGTGCTATAAATTTCCATTTATCATAAGTGTGCATGGTTATCTTAATTTCCACTTTTTTATAAAAAAATTATTCCCTACCCACCATGGCCATGAACAAATCCCAAACTTCACAAAATAAACCACTTTCAACTCTGGAGAAAGATAGTGACCGATTATAGGTGTTGTGATTAAAAAGTGAATATTCGTATAAATTTCACCACAAGAAATAATGGGTGAAGATTTAATCATAAGGGCCTTTTGTCTCTTTAAATAATTAATAAAGGATAGACATTAGGTGTAAAAATTTCATGAGGTTAGAATACCATTTATGCCCCTATGCTTACCGTGGAGGGTCATGTTCCTTTTGAATCAAGATGAATTAGTCTCAAGACCACTTAATAAGATTTCAGTGAATGAAAACTCAATGTATATTTCCTACCACTTGGAATGGTGCCCTAGGAAACCTTATATTATTATATGTGGATTTTCTTTCATTGTTGTAATATGTCTACTAATACTTGGGTGACCTCAAATATTAATGAAAATAATTTATTATTTGGGACTATGCCCTTTGGATCTCCAAAATCTCTAAATGGGAAACTAAGATTCATCTCTTTGCATTTGTCTTTTAAACAATGTTAATGGGTGACTTGACTACATAATGTAAAGGTAGAAAGAATACAAGTTAAAGAGAAGAACCTCGAAAATGTATGGTCTCTTAGAACATAAGCACCCCAAATTTTATCTAGTGAATAAAATGCAAACATGAATGTAATAAAAATAAAAGTAAAGGAAATTACTCTTGATAAGCTAACGCAAAAATGAGGAAACTCATAAATTGAAAATGATGGTGGACAGTTTGATGTTTGTTATAAGTGGAAATACACAGTGTTTTAACTCAATTAAAGCTAATAAAAAATATAAATCTTGATACCTATGTGAATTATTGTTAAGAACTCAATTATTTGTTCTTATAGTCATTTTTACTTATATATTAGACCGCTTATATGAGTGCTTTTTATTGACAAAGTCATCTCGTTTGTGAAAAAAAATGTGCTCATGAGGCTTGGTTATCATTAACCCTTGTTATTTAAAAATCGATTAGAAGAATACAAAGTTATTTGTGATATAGGTTCATAGTTATGGTTGGAATACCCTATCTCCATCTCTTTTTTTGGGTTGTTCTTATCGCCTTCACTTTATCTCAATGAATGTATGAAATGTGCGGGGGATAGAAAAACTTGTAACTCAAATGAGGAATCTAACTAATGGATCTAATCGTAAAAGTAGTGGTAAATGGTCGTAGATACATGAAATTCATACCATCCTAAGGGAATTATTATGCCACACTTTGAGGGATCAAATAAGGTAAAGTTTGTAAGGTTGAAATGAATTTTGGGTGACAATGAAACCTCAAGGATTAAGGGATAGTACTTTCATAATCCTAAGTAGGGAGTTAAGCCTCCTTATTAATAGCTTGTGGAATAAATCTCCTTTAAAATTTATGTAAACCATTTTTTCACACACCTTAAACAATTGAGACACGTGCATATGTTTCTACATGATTTTTTCTTTGTTAACTACATTTTGGAATGACTTATAATTTTATGTGAGAAAGGTAACATAAACCAAGTTTGATCTTACTCTGCGAGGACTTCTTATATGAATCCTTGTGGTATATAATTGATCCTTTCTTTAACCTTTTCACATTTGTTAGGTGTTAGAACATTTAATATTAAGCATGTATAATGTTTATTTTATGATTAAATAATTTAGAATATAGTTTATGTTCTTATTTATTTAATATAAACTTCATATTATGTTTATAATTTATTTATTAACTAATGATTTATAAACCGGAGTGCACACACCTGTCACTTAATGTTTTTGTAACCATTGAGGTTATTTACATATGGTTGCGTGTCATATTTGGTTTAATTCACTTCAAGTGAATTTTATGGAAAGAAGTGAGGAGTTTGGGGATTTTATTGGAGTGTGTATATATATATTTCTCGCATAAATGGAAATTCTTAATTTTCATGGTTTTCCCCCTCATGGGTTTTCCACGTTAAATTTGTGTTTTATTTTTTTAACGTTTGATATATTTATTTAATGTTTTGCTAAATGTTAAATTTATTTCAATGCGTTTAATTATTATTATTATTCACACCTTGGGCTTGACATGGTACTAGAGCATGTGTTTTTAATTAGTTGTTTAATTAGCCAATGGTTGTGTCCATTTTGGTGGTTGGTGGTTAGGTAGTTAGTTAGGTAAGAAATTTTAATTTAAAATCCCCTCCTTCCCATTGGGACATAGGTTGGTGAAAATATTGTGTGTGCACATGTGAAAGGGGCTATGGAATAATCTTTTCCCTGCACATGAAAATAAAAATGAGAACACATGTAAGGGTTACGTTCTATATTAAATATTTCTTATTTTTGTATAGTTTCAAATGTTTGTAGGTTAAATTTTTCCAAAGGTGAAATCAAGAATCAACGAAGGAGTATATAAGTTTTGGAAAAATAAGGATTTCAATTTATTTCATTGGTCGGGTGAAATTCTTGTCCCTGTATAATTATTTAGGTTAACTTGTATTTACATGTGGATTAGAAAACATATAGCCCTTTAATAAAAATTTATTTTATTTATTTTAGCATGTTTGTGTCCTTGGAACCCCTTTAATAAGGGTTATTTTTGGTCTTTTTAACATACTATAAGTTTATAAAGTTTAAAGTATAGTATAATAAAAACTATACATTAAAATTTTTGTATAAAATATTTCAAATATTATTTAGTTTATATTTTTTTATAGTTTAATATATTTAATATCTTAAAAACCTTATTTTATATAACGTTTACTAAACTATATATGTTAATCCAAAAATTTAAATTATACACCATAATTTTGTATAGTTTGAAAACTATATCTAAAGTAAACCCTAAATACTATGGTTTGACTATGGTTTAAATATTATAGTTCATTATTAATAAAAAATATAGGCTCATATAGGGGGCCTTCCTCTCACCCATCTCGGCCACCACTAGGTTGGCTCTCGCATGCCACGCCCCCTCAATCCACTTCACAATGTGGTTCGTTGTCCCCCTCTCACCGGCATAAGTTGTGTTTTTTTAGTAGGACTTTATTCGACCAAGGGACGGAGGAGGAAAGTATTAGCCTTTATAATCCTTGCACAAAAAACTTTCCAATGTGGCTTGGGCCACATCCTTGTGACTTTTTCTAATGGACTCGCCCCTTAACTCGGTGAATCGGTGCAATATGACTAGGCTTGTTGTGAAACATGCCCCTTATAGCTCGCTCACCAGTCCCCTAGCTCTCAAGTTGAGCACGATATGACTTGTTAGCTTTGTTAATCTGTTGGTTTAAATTGAAAAGTTACTCAAATGGTTGGGTTATTAGTACTTAAATGAATTGCATTGGTATATAGTTTGGTTTGGCATATAAATAAGAAGCTCGACTCATCGAGTTAGGTAACCTAACGCGACCGAGCTAAATATATTCAAAGGAGAAATGCTCCCATTTTTTTATATACATATATCCATTTTTTCATATATGTATTTTATCTCTAATTTTTAATTTAATTAAATTCAAGTTTATTCTTCATTATTTTAAAAATAAGGGAATTATTTTAATTAAGATGAATTGTTTTTTTGAAATAATGTATTTTTACGACACAACAACTAAGTTGTCATCAACTTTTATATGAAAAACTAAAAAAATCACTCACATTTTGATTAAATACTATTATTTTCAAACTAATATATCATTGTATAGATTTATCTGTTTGATAGGTCCTTTTTCGTCATGAATTCATCGAAATTTGATTATGAGGCTTGAACAACAATAAGGGGATTTTTTGAACCTTGATTGCTATTAATCTTCATTGTTCTTAATTATTCAAAATTTATTTACGTGAAAATGGGGTCTAACCACTTTACTATTGATAAATCTCAGATGTTGAATGGAAATAATTACAACATCTAGAAAATATGATTGAAGGCAGAATTCATGGCTCAAGCTCTAGATGGTCGTGAATGGAATAGAGAAGGCTCGCCTTGAGAAGACAAGCAACTACAAATGACATCGTTGAAAATCAACAAAAGGTGTAGGAAGCTATGTCCATCATTTTTGGAGCATGCAGGATGATTTTCTCCTTCATATTGGGAATCAAGAAAGTCCGGGTGAGGCTTGGACACAAGCTGAAATTGATTCATGAAGGCACGTTGTTATCAAAAATCATTAAATTGATTCTATAACTAATGACGAATCCTATGGAGGAGATGAAAAGAAATAAATTATTTGGATAAAATAAAAAATATTAAGTCTCAGTTGGATGGATGTAACTTTAAATTAATTCGGGACAAATTAGTTTACTTTATTATTCGGTTGAAAATTTGTGAAAGGTTTAGAAATTTCATTAAAATTATGAATTCTAAATATCAAATTGAATAATACATCTCGATTGTAAACCCTTAGTGCTCTCCTTACTTAAAAATTTCAAGTTATGACAAACTTTGATTCAAAAGAGAATGCCACTCAGGAACTTCTCACTCAAAATTAAAAGTAAACCTTCTAGGTTCAACAAGAATCAAAAATCAACTTTTAAACCTCCTAGTAAAGACAAGAAACTAGGAAACTTAAGAGTTAGTTTTGATGGTAAATTTCATAACTATGGGAAATTTGGCCATAAGAAAGAATATTGTAAATCGAAAAACAATTCAAATTTCAAAAATAAAAATGGAATAAATCATATCAAAATAAAGATGAGAATAATCATAGAGCTAATTTAGTAACTTTATCAACTATGCCTATCACCTCTAAATGAGCAGGATATGTTTTATTTGAATATTCGTATTGAATTAAAATTGTTTTTCATTCATAGTTACCTCAAAATAACTATAAAATTAATTATAGCTGAAAACATACGAAAAGGTGGATTATTTGTGTATTAAAGGTTTTTCTTCAATTTCCTAGTAGTTTATTCAAAAATAAAATTGTTGTTCATTTTTGGTATGAAAAATTGATCATATATGACATGTCTAGGCTTAAATTTTCTACCTATGAAATGTATTAAAGGGTGCTTACATGGTTAATTTTGAAGAAAACTCGACTTAAATCCATGAGAAGTGACCACAATTAGTAGATCATTTTTTCATTGTATGTTGTGATTATTCTTATATGATTTGATTATTTGTTCAAATATATTATCTATCAGTCTTATCACTTTTTAAAAGGTATTAGAATAGATAATAAATATATATACATTGTTGATAAAAAAATCTTAGTATGTGATTACTAAAATATTATTATATGCATATCAAATGACACTTGGGGATGCCTTTGTGTTTTTATTAGAGATGTCCAATATTGATTGCATCTAATATATATTTTACAAGAGTAATATGTTGAAAATTTTCAACATATTTTAACATGGTTAGTTGTTAAGCATATTGTTATGTTAGTTGTTATACAACTAGTGTTTAACTTTTACAGATGGTTAAAAGTGAAATCAATAATGATTTATATTATGCTTATTATGATGTCTATATGGATATTATGACTCTAACCATGTTGATGTTGTGTTGGATATAAAATATAAATATGGATTTATGTTCAGGTTTTTTGGTGCGGAGTTTCATTACTTATAATAGCAAAAAGAAACCAAAACTCTCCACTTCTTCTATTGAGACAAAGTATAGAAGTGCAATGGAAGCAACAAAATAGGCCATGTGGCTGAAGTGGCTGTTGGAAGAGATACACATGGAAGCTAAAGGAATTATTCCTCTATGTGATGTCCAGATTTGTATTTCTCTTGCTAAAGAATCTAGTTCAAAATTTGAGAATGAAGCATATAGATGTTCATATGCTCCTTATCTAATAGAATATCCTTTGCGGCAATATAGATCTCCTTTGTTGCGTGTTTGAAGATCAAGTTGTAGTTATGTTTAATATCCATTCTACTATGCAAAATACTGCAAGTTTTGTGTAATGCTTGGCCTTTCAAAATTTCCATTGAGGGGGAGTGTGCATGGCAATTTCACCTTCTATTGGTCATCTATTTGATATATCATTCTCCTCTATACTTCTACTCCATTATAAAGCTTTATAAAAAGATCTTTATGATCTTTTTAAACTTATAACTCTAAGTTTACAGTGTACAATCCAGTGTCTTGCATCTATTTGTAAAGGAGATATTTGTGTTATAAAATACTCCTAGAGATTCGGTTTTCATCATTTTTCATGAGAAACCATGGGATGTAGTCTCAAAAATCATGTTTAACCTACATCATAAAATCGAATTTACAAATTCTAAATTCTTTTGTACCAAAAGGTAAGTTGAGCATGATTAAGGTGTTATAAATCCTTCAAAATTGATATGTTAGCGTAAACATTCACTAATGGTTTATGGATTTATAAATCATGTTTTACAAATGGTAATGTTGGACTATGGACCCCCACTTAATATTAAGGGGGAGAGTTAGAACATGATGTTGAGTGCGTATAATGTTTAGTTTATAATTAAATAATTTAGAATATAGTTTATATTCTTAATTATTTAATATAAACTTTATATTATGTTTATTAGTTATTTAATAACTAATTATTTATAAACCGGGTACACACCTGTCACTTAATGTGTTCGTAACCCTTGGGGTTATTTAAATATGGTTGTGTGCCATATTTGGTTTAATTCACTTCAGGTGAATTTGATGGAGAGAAGTGAGGAGTTTGGAGATTTTACTAGACTGTGTATATTTATTTCTCACATAATGGAAATTCTTACTTTCCATGGTTTTTACCCCTCAAGGGTTTTCCACATTAAATATGTTTTCTATTTTTTTAATGTTTGATATATTTATTTAATGTTTTGGTAAATTTTAAATTTATTTCAATGTGTTTAATTATTATTATTCACACCTCGGGCTTGACGTTAGCCTTGTGTGAAGGATATCTTATGGAGGATTGTTATGGTTTCTTCATGGAATTATTGGACTTTTTCCTACTTAGTATAGGTATAGTGTGATTTATGGATCTTGTCATATTGTCTTACAAACTTGGACCCAACCTTTGTGTTGTGAATCAAATTTGACTTTTTGATTTGAAAGGGGTAACATGAACAAATTATGGAATGTAATACATGATCAAACCCTATAGAAAAATGAACCTCCTCTATTGTATGGTATTGAGAGACATAATGGTTGAATCGTGCTTACAGTAAGAATATTACTCTTGAACCAATAACATTTGATGCACATGTGATTCATACAAAAGTATGATGGTAAACCTTGGGTACATTTATTTATTGCAAAGGAAAGTGATAATGTCATTTATGTCTGGTGAGTTGGGCTAATGTCTTTCGTGTTGCATGTTAGGATTAATAGTATTTCACATTATTAATCATAAATTATTATATGTAAATGTACATTAATATGAGGATCTAAATAAGTTGTTATAAACAACTCATATATTAGAGTTTGCATATAGTTTTGTTATACCCATGAATATTATTCAAGGATATTTGTTATAACACCTCCCTAAATAATCAAAGGTTGTTTTCCTATTTCTATGGCTATATAATAGCACTGTGTAATGTTTTCATATTATGTTGAATAGAATATCTTTTGTTGTGTTAAATCTTCAATCTTTGATCCTTTATATTTGGTATCAGAGCAGGTTGTGTTAATGAGAGTCTCAAAAATTATCTTTTGAGTGTGTTAGACAATGTAACAAATCCATATACATTGTATTCGTGTGTAGTTGTTTTTGTTATATCGTTGGTTGATATTCAATCTTCCATTATTCCCATGCATCGAGCTTGTGTTGGGTTCCTGCATTCATTTTTTTAGTAATGGGATTGGAATTATAGGCATCTATTTACACTTCACGCTATGCATGGGTCTTAACATCTGTCCATTTTATGATTATGCCTAAATTTCTTGGACTGCCTTGACTAAAGAAAAAAATTGCATGTCTAATATGGAATAGTTTAATTGATCATCTTTAAATTTATTTCTCATAAAATAAATGGGATGTTTATATGAATCTCTCTTGTGTGTTAACATTGATGCAATAGTATGGTTTGATACAACAGAGTATATCAGTATTGGAGCTTGCATGATTATAGTCTTTATATCTTGGAAATAATTTTGGCTAAATGGTTCCATTCCACATTTACATCCTAATATTATGGCATTCAAGGGTTTAAAAATCTCACCAAAACCAGATAAGAAATTTCTAATAAAACCAATTTTACCAAAGAATGAATTTAACTCTTTTTAACAATTTGGTAAAGGAATTTTGGAAATAGCTTCAGCTCTAATGGGATCAACATTGATACCTTTCTTTTTATTATTTTTCCCCAAAAATACCTTATGTGATACAAACATACTCTTTTTGGATTGAGAGATATACCATATTTTTGCATTTATCCATAAGCTTCTCTATTTGTTAAGTATGTTGATATTTGCTTTTAGATAACACTATTAAATCATCCACATAAATAACAATACATTTACCTATTAATACTTAAAATACTTCATCCATTACTTTTTGAAATGTAGATCCAACATTAATTAAATCAAGGGAATTCTTTTGTAAGCAAAATTCCCCATTTTATGGTAAAGGTTGTTTTGAGTTTTCTCTTTCATCTACCAAAACTTGATTATAACCTGAAAATCCATCCAAAAAGGACATCATCTCAAAACCATTAACCATTTGAATTTATGAATCTAGGGAAGGTAGAGGATAGTTATCTTTTTTTGATGTTTTATTCAAGTTTATACAATCAACACAAAATTTGATTTCCCATTCTTCTTCCAAACTAAAATCATGTTTGTTACCTATGTGGAATTTCTAAATGGGAATATGATGTGAGCAGAAAAAAAAAAATTAATTTCTTTATAGATGGTTGGATCAAGTATGGGGTTAGCCAATATTTTCCATTGTCTAAATGGTTTTCAATTTTCCTTAAGAGGGATTATATGGGTCATAACTCTAGGATCAAAACTCTTCATATCTTCATAAGACTAGGCTATAACATATTTGTATTAATTCAACATAGATTTTAGTTACCATTGATCTTTAGTTGTACACACCTTACTAATGATAACGTGTTGGGGATGACCTGACTGTTCCTAAGTTAAGAGTGAGAGTTTCATGAGACTCAGAATTTTTTCTGTTTTATGCATGTCAAGAGGAATATCCAAGTCAAATAATATTTCTAAGGATACCATTCCTTTAGGTATATTGTTTCCTTTTAAATTTGACACTCCATCATCATCCCATGTGGGATGATCCTCATTTACTTCTTCAAATTCATCATTCCTATATTTTTCATCTATAATTCATGATTCAAAAACATCTCAATTTATTAGAAAATGCATAATGTTTTAGTCATCAGTAAAAACTTAAAAATTGTCTACATTATCTGGTACTAATGGAAAAGGAATAATTTCTAGTGAGAACTTATCCCATTAGGATCCATCAAATGGATATAATGTTGCATTTGTGGTAACTAAAAAATATGCAGTCTTGTTATGCTCTCTGGGAATAACAATAATGTTAAAGGTGCCAAATGATTAAATTAAGTCCCACTCTATATCTTTATCTCCTAAGATAGGATAACTTACATTGAAATTTTATTTTGAATTTATTCAAAAAAATCATAATATCGATGGAAATCATATTTTTAACACATTGTTTTAATGTAAACAGAGACCTATAGCTAGTGACTGACTCGTACTCTACCTCTTTGTAGGTATAAAACATGATATTTTTACCTTAGGGTTTTTGGAGTGATACTAAAACTCTTAAACCTTGTCTTGACCTTCCACCATCAAAGTGAATTTTACAAACATAATTCGAATCATTTTTTGGGGGAACACTTGTATATGATAATCCTTGATTTTAGAGCATACACACCTATGTCTAAATCATCCAAGTTGATGATTAAATTATTTGCATTATATTTTATGATCATTTTATTTATTCTATACTCTCTATTTACTCTAATTTTATTAGCAAAACCTCTTCATGGTAACCACATGTGAGAAAATTCAATAGCCATATATCCATTTAATGATTTTTACCAATCTCTACTTAGCAACATGTTATAGGCGTTAGGCATGTCAACCACTTGTATATCTATGAAACACTAAATTCCTAGTTTAGCAACTAATTTATCTAGGTAAATCACTCCTCTATCATATTTGATTAGATTCAATCCCAATTTACTACATATCCTTACAGACATGCCATTTGTTAAACGTCTTAAATAAACTAAATAATTATGCACATTTTTACCAATTATCCTAGATGTTAGAAAAAATGAGGAACCTCAAGTTTATCTTTATATAGAGGTACATTGGTATGAACTGGCCCCTTTCACTTATAATTTTTCTTATATGTCAAAGACTTAAGAAATATATCTCTTTTTAAGTGATTTGTGCTAACTCATGTAGTTTGATTTTGGCTTTAATTTTTTACATGTCATCTACAATATTATAATCGGTCTTCACAAAATTTGAATAATTTATAGGACTTGAATAACGTGGAGGAGATTTAATTATGGTCACCGATTCTCCTCCCTTAGGTGGAGGTGGATTATTTTTAGATTATGTGTTAGAGGGTATGTCTCCCTTGGGTATAGGTGTGTAAATAGTGAGAGGCTCTTTGGTTTTACTTATTAAGGAATAATTAATCCTTTAATAATTATGAAAAATCATGAATATATTTAGTTTTATCTTATGTCTCATCATCTTCATGTTGCCCAAAATAAACCTAGGGATATTTCGGTAACTTTCACTTTATTTGGTGGCTTTGGTTAGCTTTTGATGGCTTCAAAGGTTATAAGAGGATCCCTTCATTTAAATAAATTTTCCATGGTTCTTGGGAATGTCTCCTTTGCTTCGCAGCATGATTGTGTGCATACCTTCTTCCCTTGAGCCCCATGCATTCCCTCGCATACTCGTGAGCCTTCCTTTCATCCTTACAAGTCTCCTTTGATTCACAAGAATGCTTTCGTGCATGCCTTCTTTCCCCAAACCCCTGTGCATTCCCTCATGCACTCGAGTGATTTCCTTATAAGTCTCCTTTTCTTTTTGGCATGTTTTTGTGTATTCCTTCTTTCCTCATAGCCCCATGTGTTCCATTATGTGCGCATGTGCCTTCCTTACATCCTTTCAAGTCTCATTTTCTTTTTGGAATGCTTACACACATTCCTTCTTTCTCCTGAGCCCCGTTCATTCCATCACATGCTTGTGGGCCATCCTTACATCCTTGTAAGTATCTTTTCTTTGCATGATGCTTGTGTTCATGCCTTCTTTCTCCCAATCCTCGTGCATTCCCTTCTACCCTCACATTTTTTCCTTGTATCCTTACAATTCTCCTTTGCTTTGTGGCATTCTTACACACATGCCTTATTTCCCTAATCCCCACGCATTCCCTTACACACTTGTGGGCCTTCCAGCATTCTTGTGTTCCCTCCTTGTTATTTTCCTTGTGCACTCATTTTCCATCTCTTTTCCCATGTTAATCCAAGTGTGACACTCATCAAACTTTGTGGGCTCGGGGTTTAAATTGTAATCTTGCAATTACAAATTATAAGTTACGTTATGTGACCCAATCCCCAAAAATTAATACATGACATGTGGAAGCATCAAGATACCCTGGTCAAACTTCAAATTCCCGCAACCAATCATACAATGCCACATGTTAGATGTTTCCTCCCACATTGTAAATATTCATATGGATATATATTTTGACTTAGAACTGTAAATTAGGCATGATTAGTATCATTAGAAAGGTCTCAATGAGATCTATAATTTAGAATCAAGAAAATTTTATGAGATTTGGTAGAAGAAAAGGGGATTATATGACTAAGTCCATTAATGGAAAACTAAAAGCGACTCAACCACCAAAATTTAGGAAGTATAGGGCTCTTTCCTCCTTCTGCAAGCCCAGTGACTTGGAGGAATGGATTTAGTAGGGTGCCCATCGCACTTTCAAAAGTTTTAATGCAATTTTTGGTGGTTGGAGAAAAAAATCTGAGTCCTTCTTCTTTTCCCTCTTCTTCTCCCATGCTTCTATCAAATGTAAAGTGAAGCTCATTTGTAAGATTTGGACCCTCTCGAATGTAAGTGCATCATTTCTAAAGTGTTGCATGTGTGTTTTGAGTTATAGGCCTCAAAGCTAGAATTTTGTGACATGTTTTTACCTTCCTCTGCATTATAATGATCTCTACATATAACAAAGTAACTAAATCTTATGTTTTGTGTTTATTCTCTACACAAGCCTATGTTTTATTACTCATGTCATTGCTTCTTCATTATTTACAAGTGTATTGTGTATGTTATTTACTTTGTAGGGATTTTCTTCGTTATGTTTCATAAAATGGATGTTTGAATATTGTATTGGACTATGTCACTCGTTTCTTACTTCTCCTCCTAAATTTTCCTCTTATTTTCCCTCATATGAGAATGTATTTCCCCTTTCTCTTGTTTTTATCACCTCTGTTAACTTAGGAGTTCCATTTCATGCATCTCTCTCTTCCCTAGTCCCTTGCATTTTTATATTAGGATTAGATAGTTGCATTTCAATCCGTAGGAGTATTATAACATTAGGAATTAGAAGAGGAACCAGCCTTCTTTGGAGTTCTATCTCATGAGAAATTCCCACAACTTGGATACAATCTCATGTTTCCTCAAATCCCTAAATCTCCATGATTTAGGTACATGTGCAATTTTGAGCTCCAACACTTCCTAAGAAGAAACACTCATTGTGTAAAATACCATAGCAATGTTAGTATTAGATTAATTGACTTGATTTGTGTTATTTGCACAAGATTCATGTCCTTCAAATCCTAATTAGAGAGCCTCAAATTCATTTCAAATTTTGAGAAAATATGATTTTCCATGTTCAACAATACCATGTACTCTACACCAATTGGGAAGATAAAATTATAAATGTTTATATAATTAGGTTTAGTGTTACTAGTGGAAGATTTTTAAATTTTAGGATGTTGTATCTATAATAATAATAACCTTTGTTCTGATTATCACCACTAGTGAATTGTATCCAAAAGGTGACCGAATCATTACTAAGATTTTGTATCATCTTTTCCATACCTTCTATCTCATATTTTCTAGAACTTGGAGGAAGTGTTTTTGTTGGTGTTACTATTATAAATAGAGTTATGTTGGGATTCCTAACCATGGTTTGTAATGATAATCAATTCAGAGAAGGGATATAATTAAAGGATAGGACATTTTGGAGAGTTGTGATGCAGGGGCATCAACTCTAGGATGTATGTAAGGATGGAAACATCCAAATTTTGGCTTAAAGGAATGTTACTAAGGTCTTAGTAGTCAATAGGTTTCATTAGGTTTGTTAGATAGGTTCTAGGCCTTTAAAATTTTAAATTACTCTTTTTCCCTCGAAAGTGCAATTTGGATTCTTGGAGACCATTTTGGATTGCTATGGTTGTTCTAATGGAATCTTGAAGTTTACAATCATGCAAAAGGATGGAGTGATGTGTAATTAAGTGTTTTAGGTCCATATTAGGGTCTAAAAAGGCATAATGGGAGTTTAGAAGTCAAGGACTTACCTTTTGGTTAAGGAACTTAGTATAAGCCTAAGGTTATTCACATGACCAATGGGTCTAAAGTCTAGAATTCAGTTAGAAACTAATAGAATGATTATAAATTGTGAAAATGCAACTGAATTATCTATTCCCATTCAAATGGAAATCAAGGAAAGCTTCAATGAGAAAGATAGTAATGTTTTTGTATGTATTTTGTAACTTTGTGCTTATGTGAATGTTCATGAATAACTCGTACATGCTTGATAAGAAGACTACAATAACTTATGTAGAGCATCATTTATAAGGTTGTGTGAATATCAAGGTGAGTGTGTTGATGCATGTTGTGTAAATTGTAAACCATGGCAACATTGATATGAATCCTAGGTAGTTGAGAAAATTTATATAATGAAGAGTTTTATGTTTTTAAGGGATGATAATAGTTGTTTGGTTCCTTGGATAGTTGTTGTGAAAGTTAAGTTCTTTCATGAAAACTTGGCTTGAGGAAGAATCTACTGTGTGATGTGTCCTTAACCTGATCTAAGTAATTGAGACAGTTATCATGTGAGTAGGAGTGTATAAATTGATGTTTGAAGATTTGATATGGTTATTGAGTGGGAAAAACAACCTTAGAAGGGGCTTGAGAGACCATCATAGAGACAAAAGGACACCTTTTTTGTTTGCGAGAAAAATATCCTAATGGTTCTAATGAAACCGCTAAACCGTGTCTCAGTCTTAAATTAGAAGGAAAAAAGTTACCCATTAACCAGATTGTATTTATTTATTTCAAAGGAATCAAATAAGTGATAGATATAATTTTGGGAGAAGAACTAATAGGAAGTTCATCAATAAAAGGATGATTCGTTAATGACAAGCTTTTGCATGTTTAAAACTATGCATCTACAAAGAAAGTACGTTAGTGAAACATTATGAGCTTGATGACTTAAAGGATAACTTCAAACTTTTTGTAAGATAATTAACCTTAAATTATTAATACAATGTTTTTGTAAATTTTGGGACTTTTAATTGAGTTCTTGAAGAGATATAGGAAAAGGAACCTTCTCGGGTCCTCAGTGCAAGGTGAGGGTCTCAGCGAGGGTTTGTATTTTGAATTCCTTAATCAAAGAAGTTATGCCTGAAACTTTGTAGAAGTAATGCCAAGAAGGGTATTCAGTGTATTTATAATTAATTTTGAGTTTGGAAAGGTGAAATGCTAAGTTATATATGGCATAATATTTCCCAGTCAGGAGGTCTTAGTCTAAGACCCAAAAGGGGAAGTCATTTTACAAAGGAGATGTGACTTAGAAGTGGACGTGGGTAGCAAAAATTTACAGACATCTAAATGTAATTAATGGGTAATTGAAATAACATATAATTTTCCTTGAGACTTCCTATAAATTATCATAGGCATGACAGTAGTAGGACGTATGGCTAGTAGTGAGCTTCAAGCCTAAAGGTAGATATGGTCATAGAAGGAACAGTCCAAGAAGTTGGAACCTAGAAAGTTATATACATGTTGGGTGTAATGAAGAGTAACTAATGAAGGAAATGGCTCATTGTGGGTGTTTATAGTTTACTCCAACCTTAGTTGGTCCAACAGGCATTGTCTTAAGGGCACTGATTTGTAAATTTGGGTAAGTAGCAAGGATATAACTCTTAATTATTTCTCCATGATTCTTTGATGGATGGCCTAGAGTTTTCTAAAGTATAAGAACATGTGTAAGGTTTAATAATAGGGTAGAAGACTAAAGGGCATATGACCCTAAAAAGGGGCTATTGGATTGAAGAGAAAGGTGAAGAAGGATGATGGAAAAAGTAGTGAATGGTGAGAAGGAAATGTTACATGACTTATGAGTAGTCTAGTAGATGAAATATCATCATTCTCAGAGTAAGAAGCAAGGTAAGAAGATTCACTAAAACCTTCCAAGGTAATTAGTCCAATTCTTGTATTGATAAGTCAAGTTAAGTACATGATGGACCTTGTATAACCTTTCACATATAGAGTAAGGTGAATTCATGGTTTTAAGCCTTGTGTTTGTGGATTTGAAGGGTGTTTTTGTTTTATGACTACATCAAGTCATAAGAATGGTATGGTTGTTTTCTCCTTGTGGGTGTAGTTATCTATCTATAGTTATTAACTCTTAATAAACTTGTGTCGAAGTCGTTACATTGGATCTCCTTAGAAACACAAATGTAAATGGATCTAAAACACTCTTTTACACTTCCAAAGAAATATTATCAGTTGGTTTGCATAATTATGTCTCTCGCCCTAACATATGGTTAAATCTAAATTTAAAATATTTGATCTTTCCCTTTTAACACTAGTAAATTTTTGGTATAAAATACTAGATATATCACTTTTACAAAATTTGTAATGAAATTATTTTAAAAATCAACCCAACTATTGATGGATTTATGTGTCGATACAAATAATGATGATATTAATTTTCCTATCGAGTAAGAGGAAATAACCAATAAGATACATCCACATGTTCAACATTCATCAATCTAAAAGCATACTTGAAAGTTATTAAGTGTTCTTTAATAATCCCTACTGACATTATGTTTGTATATTGGAAAATACCTCTCTACATTCCTAGGAAAATCATGGATGTCGCTCGGAATAGCAAGTGCAGTAAACCCTAACCAAGTTGGTTGAGCCATCTTAGGTGATTGGAGATATATATGTTGGTTAATTTGGGGTTGTTCGAGAACCTTTAGCCTTTCCCTTATTTGATCTAGGTATTTATGAAGTGTCATAAGGTGAATTAATATCCTAGGCTCAAACTTGGACCTTGTAAAGAGTGATGTCAAATCAAACTTATGATATTTAATGAAAATATAAGTTAATAACCTTCATGTCAACTATGTATTTGTTAAATCTTTGGAATACGATCCTTAGTGCCCTCCTTCTAGTTCCAATAATTTTTTGATCAGTGTTATATGCACACCAATAAAACACTTCAAATAGGGAAAAGGAAATTTTAATTCTTTTATTCTACTCGTTTTAGAACCCTAGATAGCCATATGGATTCAAGTTACAGAATACTTTAGGATGTATTACTTTAGTTGGAAACTACATGACCTTTTTTAAGACATAGAGGACTGGTGTATTTGGGAAAACCATACATTAATATTTCACTCTCTTGGATTTAGAAAACCCTAATATGATTTTTAACTCCACCTATAGATATTCACAATGATCTAGATCTAACTATATGATTTGGAAATTTCATTAAAATAACAAAAAGAAGATAAGGGTATGAAAAAAAGGAAACTATACTCTCTTTTAATGATTAAGCACATCAAACACCTGTTAGAGTAGGTATTTACCTTAGCTCATGTTCACCTAGTTACTTTATTTACCTTTATTTTATTTATCCTCACCCACTTATGTGTGTGGATATTTATTTTATTTTA
Organism: Taxus wallichiana var. yunnanensis; assembly: GCA_018340775.1. Lineage (NCBI taxonomy): Eukaryota > Viridiplantae > Streptophyta > Pinopsida > Cupressales > Taxaceae > Taxus > Taxus wallichiana. The sequence continues at coordinate 560,889,984 of CM031242.1, read as the reverse complement.
TTTAGATATTAGGGGATATTATCTAGTCGTTAGGTATAGTTCTTTCATTGATCTATGGTATGGACTAGTTCTTTCCTTGATCTATGGTATTGACTAAATCCTTGACTAGTTCTCATATTGTTGTTATTCTTTGCCTTAGCCCCTGGTCATATGGTATGGTCATATGAGGCCTTAAGTTTTTTTATTTTTACTAGTAGGTGCTTAACTCCAGTCCCCTTTCATTTTATTTGTGTGGTGAAGGAAAGAGAATTTTATTTTGTTTTAGTGGCAACTAAAATAAATAGTAGAACATAAAATTGTAAAGCTTGTATCTTTTGATCGGCAACTCGGTTTTGAGTGTCGTTTTTTAAAATTACTTGTTTTTTCATGCTCTTTCCATTGGAAATATTTATTTTGAGAATCACACTATAATTATAAAGTTCCATATTGTAGCACGCATTCATTATAAAGTGTCAAAATCTAGGGGGACTCTTGTTGCATTGCTTGGGGTCTTGTTGCATTGTTTAGTTCTTGCATTTATTTTGGTGATTCTTTGAGAATGGTGTCTTTATCTACTTCTACATTAGATCATGTTGATCCATTAACAACACATAATTACCACACATGGAAACCAAGAATGGAAATAATAATCAAGCGGAAAGGATTATGGGCTTTACTTCTTCAAAACAACCTATGTTCACTAGAGAATATGAGAAATTTCGGTACCAAAGTGAAAATTTGATGAGTGTATGCGTTTGATAGGAACTTATGTAAGTGACAGTATTTTGTTTCATTTAGAAAAATGTGACTCTTGTCAAAATATGGGAGAAATTGGAAGATTTATTTAGTAAGGTGGATCATATGAGAGCCATGCAACTTGAAATAAAAATCACCTGTCTTAAACCTTAAGATTTTCCAACAATTATAGACTATCTTACCAAGTTTAAGCAATTGTTGACACAATTGAAGGGGAGTGGAAGAGATAAGAAAGATGAAGAGTATGTTTACTTGATTCTATCTAAGTTGAGAGGATCATTCCAAATTTTTTCTTCTACCTTTTTCTCTAGCATGGATGCCTTAGGTGGCACATTCAAAATGCCTGACTTAGAAACAGTTTGTGAAATACTTACTAAGGAACAATCCAAATTGTCTAACCTTGAGTATTCCACCTCTCAAAAGGCATTAGTTTCATCTAATCCTAAGGATAAGGGAAAACCAAAATTTAAAACCAAATCCACCCCTTCTCCATCTCAAAATGCTCTTGAACCCAATGAAAACAACTCAAAACCCAAGGAGACTTCTAAATCAAATAATAAGTCTAGCCTTTCATTCTCTTTTTTTGGGGGTATTAGTCATGAAGAACATAGGTTTTATAAGAGAATGCAAGCCTTAAAGGATGCAGTCAAGAAACATAAAATTTCTATCTCCACTCCACCTCCTTCTAATCAGCATGGAAAAGCACTTAATGTTGTTGGGAGATCTCAATCATCACTTGCAGAAAATTGAGTTATAGATTATGGTGCTTCTCATCACATGACTTCTTCCAAGGAGTCTTTTGTTTCTCTAGGTTTGAGTTCTACTTCATAAATTGAGGTTGGAGATTCTTCATTTCTTTCTGTTGAGGGAAAAGGTGATATACACCTTGATGATGGCAAGATATCAAGATGCACTATATTTTCCTAACATCACCACAAATTTTCTTTCTGTATATCAAATTTGTCATTCTAGTCAAGGAAAAATAGTGACTTTTACACCACATGGGGAAAAAGTATGAACTTTTTTGGAGCCTCATTCACTTGTTGCTTAAGGTATTGTTGATCATAGTTCTAGACTATATCACTTTGAGGGTTTTGATGACACTTCCTCTATAGGGAAAGGATTGGTTTCTCATGCAGATTCAGAGAGTAAGCTTTGGCATCGAGATTATGACATCTCAATTAAAGATATTTGAAGGAGTTGAGAACTCATGGTATGGTAGATGGTCTTCCTAGAGTTTCTTGTCTTGAGGGAGTTTGTCATGGTTGTGCATTAGGGAAACACAACCAAGATCATTTTCCTAAGAATTTTTCTAAGAGAGATTCTTCACCACTTGAGCTTCTGCATAGTGACTTGATGGTTTTTCATACGCCCTCTTTCATTGGAGATAAGTATGCACTTACATTTATTGATAATTTCTCGAGGTGTACTTGGGTTTATTTTCTCAAGTACAAAAGTGATTTTTTCACACTTCAAATTCTTCAAGGATTTGGTCAAGAAACAATCTTCTAGTTGCATAAAGAACCTTCATATTGATAATGGGGGAGTACTTTAACAATGATTTTTCTAAATTTTGGAAACTCAAGGCATTATTCACCAGCATTATGTTCCTCATACTCCACAATAGAATGGCTTAGCATAATGGAAGAATAGAAATTTGAAGGAAATGGCTAATTGTATGATGCATTCTAGATATTTACCTCCTATCTACTGGGTAGAAGCAATTAATTGTGCTAACTACATTCAAAATCACACACCACACAAAGTACTTGAGAATTTGACTCCAGAGGAAGCTTGGTCCAACACTAAGCCGATGTCTCATTTTTTCGAGTATTTGGGAGCCATGTTTGGGCCTTTATGCCAAAGAAGAAAAGGAAATCCTTGGATAAGAAGAACAAACCCTTGATCTTTGTAGGGTATTGTGAGGACATGAGAGCTTATTGACTTTTAGATCCTGATACTCATGACGTTCTTTTCAAACACATCTTCAATTTGATGAGTGCTTCACTCCTCATGGTTCATCTTCTTCCATGCGTCCTTCTTCTTCATCTCGTCTTGAGGATCCTTTCTTTTAGGAGGTTGATGAGGAGGTTATAGATGTCATTGAGGATCTTATTCCCACTGATGTTGTCATTATTCCAAAGTGGGATCATACTATAGTTTATGAGGTAGTGCCTTTCATACAAGATCTTCCACCCACTAGGCATCATCACACACATTCTACAGGTTCTATAATTTTGTGTTAGGTAGTTTCTGAGGATCCACAGTCTTTTTCAAAGGCTCATGGGATACAAGAGTGGGATGATGCGATGGAAGCTATGTATTCTTATTTTATGAAGAATCATACTTGGGATTTGGTATCTCTTCCTAACGTAAGAAAGATAGTTGGGTGTAAGTGGGTGTACCGAACCAAATACGTAGTTGATGGGTCCATTGACAAGTATAAGGCACATCTTGTTGCAAAGGGTTTTTACAAGTTGAAGGTATTGATTACTGTGATAATTTTGTACCCATTGCCAAGATGGATTTTGTACACCTTGTACTTGATATTGTTTCATCACATGGGTGGCCTGTATACCAGATGGGCATGAAGAGTACCTTCTTACATGGAGATTTACAAGAGGGAATATACATGAAGCAACCTACTGGATTTTTTAGGATTCTTCTCTTGTTTATAGGCTCTGAAGGTCTCTCTATGGTCTCAAACAAGCCCCTCAGGCTTGGTATGAGAAGATAGACTCTTTTCTTCTATCTACTATATTTTTTCATTTCCACTTCGATCATACAGTGTATCTCCAGCATGTTGGTGATAATATTGTGATACTTTTCTTGTATGTTGATGATTTGTTACTTACTTGCAGCTCTTCTTCCCACTTTCAGACTATTCAGAGGGATCTTTCTACAGAGTTTAACATGATAGATCTTAGGTTATTACATTATTTCCTTGGATTGCAAATTTCTTAGACAGATTCAGGATTCATTTGATTTAGAAAAATTACACCCATGATCTTCTTCAACACTTTGATATGGTTGATTGCAAGCCAAGTCCATCTCCTTTTCATTTTGGGGTTACTCTTACTTCCATATGTACCACTCCACTTTGTGATCCTACATTGTATACGCAGTTGGTTGGAAGTCTCATGTCCTTGACCCATACTCACCATGATATTTCATTTGCAATAGGGCTTGTATCTCGGTTTGCACATTCTCCTCATAGTAGTCACTGGCAGGATACTAAAAGGATTTTGTGCTATTTATAGGGCACTTCCCACTTTGGCCTACACTACACTAGGGATTCTACTCAACTGGTTGGATATACATATTCAGATTGGGAAGTTCTATTGATGACATGCGTTCCACTTTTGGCTATCTTTTTTTTTCTTGTTTATTCTCCGATTGCTTGGCGTGTAAAAAGCAACATGTTATTGCCCTTTCATCTTTAGAGGAAAGTACATGGCAGATTTTCAATGAGCCAATAGATTCTTTGGCTTTGATAATTATTGATAGATTTTGGATTCCCATAGGATTCACATAGGATATACTTTGGTGTGACAACCAAGTGAAATTAACATTTCTCACAACCCGGTTGAGCACCAAGCAGACCAAGCATATTGAGATACACATCCACTTCATTCGTCAACACATTCAAGATGGAGTTATTTTCTTTGAGTACATTCCAACTCAAAGAGCAGTGTCAAACATCTTTATGAAGCCTTTGCATCCTCTCACTACCTTGAGTTACGTGGCATGCCCTGGGGTTTTGAAAGTTATTCTTAGGGTGTTCGTGAGAAAATTTTCCTTCTTATTCTTCTTCTTTCTCTTTCCTTCTTTTGGTTCAAGATTTCTTCATGGATATATTATACATGAGTACCTGATTAGGCCTAGTTGTTAGGACTCATACTATGGATATACCACTTTTATTTTGGGTCCCTAGCTTCACTTGAGGGGGTGTTAGAGTAGGTATTTACCTTAGCTCATGTTCACCTAGGTACTTTATTTACCTTTATTGCATTTATCCTCACCCACTCATGTGTGTGGATATTTCTTTTATTTTATTTAGATATTAGGGAGATATTATCTAGTTATTAGGTATAGTTCTTTCCTTGATATATGGTATTGACTAGGTCCTTGATGTCTAGTTCTTTCCTAAATCTATGTTCTTGACTGGTTCTTTCCTTGATTTATGGCTTGATCTATGACCTTGACTAGTTCTTAGATTGTTATTCCTTGCCTATATAAGAAAGGCTCATTCTCATTGTATTTCATTGAGTTCCATAATAATATATGATATTTTTGCTCATTTGTTTGTAAATTTTTTATTAAAGTTATTCTAGCGAATTGCTTTTATCTTATTCATCATGGTGTTTGATTAGCATCGAGTTCTAGGCTTGGTACGATCTCGGTTATCGTTCCTTTTAACACCTTACACCATAATTAAATGACACACAATCCAAAGTAAACAATAAATATTTATAACTCAATCCTTCATGTGATTTAGGCAATCAATCAACAGAAACCACACAAAAGGGATTTTCACTTAGCATAAGATAAATAAATAACCATAGTTTGTTGAAAAAGTGTATATCAGATAGTTAATCAACCTTACAATTAGTTCAAGCTAACAAAATTCCACATAAAAAGAGAAATATTGATTTTCCAATATCCATAATCACCTAAACCTACAATATTTCAAAGCATGTCCAAAAATATAATAAAAAGTAATATAAACCAATGAAACTAAGATTAACTTAGTTCAAACTCTTTAAAAATGGATTTTTTACAATGAAATATTTTTTTAAACTCATGTATGTTTGATGTACCCATCCATATTAAGTATCTTCTAATTGTAACTTGTTCATGTATCTTTAATTCCATTAAAGAGGGAGAGAAACTTAAGGATTTGTAGTGCCCACACTTTTTATAGTTCAGTAGCTTGTTGTTTCTTTGCTCATAGACATGTTTTGATAGTGATTGGTTATATCTTGGACATTATATTTAGAGATTTGATCTTATTAGACGTGTGTGGACATTTAGGCGTATAGCACCAATTTATCTTAATTTCTATGATTGTCACATTTTCTTATGATGTCATGGATACTAATGGATATGATGTTGTTGTTGGAACATAATTATATTGATGGATACTTAGTTGTTGCATGTTGGGATTCTATGTCACTTTATCATCTTGTCTAACTTTGGAGAATTGAGTATAATTGTGCACGTTGTCACATTTTGATTTCAGTAGGATGTTAGGCTAGTTTAGAACTCATTGATATCTTGTTGAGTCATTGATTTATATTTATCGAGATAGGTGTAGTTAATGTGTGCAATGAGTGTGCAGGTGATGATTTACAGGAGAACGTGGGACTCAGGCCAGCTACACAATCTTGCACAAGCAGCCCACGGGCTGAGTCCTAGCCATGTTCATTGTGTGAAGCCTTAGTATAGGAGATTATTATTTTGGGCACTATGAGTGACCCCAATTTTTGTAATGTATTGTGCCTTGAATTATTAATTTTGTTTAGGGTTATTAGTGGAGTTGTAAACTTGTTTTGGGAATTAATAATCCCACTTTCATTAAATGTTGATTTTGTTTAATGAGTCACTTAATCACAAGGGTTTAGGGTCACATGTGAGACCCTTGGGTGGTCCCCACACCCTCTACCCTTGTGCCAAAAATGCAAAACCCGAAATTAGGTTATTTTGGGCATTTTTGGGGACCTCTTTTTAGCTTGGGAGTTCCCCTAACATAAAAATGAGCCCTTGGACCCTACCTAATGGGTAGGGGGGCTTATTTTCAAGGCTAGAGGGAGTTTTCCCTCCATTTTTACCTCTTGTTTGGTCACATCCATGTAAGGGATGTGGATTTGAGTGCTTATTAAAAGTTTCACTAATTTTGTCTTGCTAACATTTAAGGGAATTTGGGAGAAGAGGGCAAAAAGACAATTTTACCCTTTCTCTCTTTTGTTTTGGCATCTTTGACCTTGAAGGAGGAGAGGGTGACACATGTCACCCCCTCATTTGTGAGGATTCTTGCTTGCTCCTCTTCAAATTCCCATTCATGGGAAAAGAGAGGGACTTTTCTTTTGGGAACTTCTTGCTTGGATGCTTGGGTGATTTGGAGCTTGTGATTTGCTTGAGTCAAGAGTGGAGAAATTTGAAGTTGGAGAGATTTTTGGAGAGCTTTCCTTGAGGTAGGCTCTTATGTCTTTTGTTTGTGTTGTTTTCCTTTTAGATGTTAGATTGGGTGTTTGAAATTGTTATTGTTGTATATGGATTTTGGTTGTTGTTTGCTTGTTTTACTCCCTCCATCATATGGCATGATGGAGTTTTGGAGTTGTGGGGGAAGAGAGAGGGAATTTTTCCTCTCAATCCTCAAGGCTTGATGGACAAGCCTTGTAGGGTCTTAGTGTTTCCCCTCAAATGGTTGAGGTGGGGAAGTTGATTCATTTGGCTTGAATCTCCTTCCCCATTCTTGGTAAGGAAACCCCTTTGGGGTTTGAAAATCCTTCCAAGAAGGACTTGGAGAAAGGGTGGAGGAATAAGGAGGGTTTTGATTGAAATTAGGAGCAATAAGGAGGGTATGGAGATTTTTGCTTTGTGCAAGTAATTTGGAATATAAATTTTGGAGAAATTTCTCCTCTCTTCCCCACCTTTGAGGTAGAACATGGGTTCTCCTCCTTGTAAAACTTAGAGTCTTGATTTATACTTATTTTGTTTCCATGTGAAAGTGTTCTTGGTTGCTTCACCCTCTTTCTTGTGTAAGTTGTGGTTAGTTTTCCTCTTTCCCATGGGCTTGGGGGAGGCTAGCATGCATCCCAACCTTGGGAAAGGCATGTTATGATGCCTATGGTTGGGTGGTAAACAAGCTCTTTTCTCCTTGCATGGATTTCGTGAAGACATGGAAGTTGGCTCTCAAGTTGGAGTTAGTGGCATCTTGGACTCTCATTGTTATTTCTTTCCATATGAGACTTTCTTGCATTGTATACCTTATGTGTGTAGTTATGTGGGAGTTTTTCCCCCTCCTTGTAAAATCCCCATTTTGTATATTTTGCAATTACTTGTAACTTGAGACATGGTGTTGTAATGAGAAATCTCCTTCCAACTTTCAAGAAACTTGTAATGGAAATTCTTGGTTGTTTGCACATTTGGGAATAATTATACATCACCCTTGTAGCCTAAACTTGTGGAAGAGAAGTATTGTATCAAATGTTTTATTTAATTGTAACTTGAGGTATCTTTTTAATTACAAAGAGGACGTATTACTTGTTGAAGAATTCTACGCGTATGTAAATCTGAAATAATCTTTTGCATTACATTTGAAATGAAAACTACTTGGTTTTATGAAGTTTTTTTTTTTTTTTTTTAACATTGGTAGAAACTTTTATTAGATTGAAAACGTTCATTTCCTTGTATATTTTTAAAAGTGTTAGAAATCTGATTTGTTTTTGTGAGGAAAGGAAGTTTTACCTATTCTTGTTAAGAATCTCAATTGTTTAAATATTTGAAGTAAGTTTTTGGAAACAAAATATAAAATTTAGCATTAGATCTCACGAATGATATTAAATAAAAATACTTTCCTTCATACCTTTCTTTTCTTTTGTTTTCTCTTCTTGTAATTGTGGTAAGATAAATAAAGGAAATGAAAGTTTAATTTGTGTTATGAAGAAGTTTTAGAAGCTGGTTTTTGTATTAAGTACAAAAAAACACTTATTATACCTATTAGTTAGTTATATATGCAGTACATACATACATACATACATACATACATACATACATACATACATACATACATATATATATATATATATATATATATATATATATATATATATATATATATATAATTATTTAACTAAGTGTTATTAAACCTGTTAAACAAGTATATACCTATATTCAAGTTATTAATAAAAGGTTTTAACCTATTCATATGATTTTCCATCATTACACACACACATAATACATATTAATCTAAAAATTTAAACAAAGTTTAAATAAACAAACAAACCGGTGGGGGGTTGAACCCCCCCCACCCTGCATTTTCATGGGGGTGCTGCCCCCACAAACCCACCCCGTGCCATCTTCTGGGCCGTGGCCCTCCTCCGCCCCGCGGCCTCCCGCCGCCTCCCCGTCCCCGCCCGCCTCCTCCACGCGCCTCCCCATGCACCCTTCCACCCCTCCCTCTGCAATGTCTCCCCATCACGACCCTCTCCCCGTGCACGCAGCCCTCCCCTTCACCAAGTCCCTGTACCAAAAAAAAATCCGCCATACTTTTAACAAATTAAAACAACAAATATATATATATATATATATATGTGTTGTATGTCTGTATGTATGTATGTATGTATGTATGTATGTATGTATGTATGTATATGTATATGTATATATACATATACATATACATACATACATACATACATACATACATACATACATATACATACATACATACATACATATGTATGTATGTATGTATGTATGTATATCGTATGTATGTATGTATATGTATATGTATATGTATATATATATATACACCCCCACTTATCAAAGAGCGATCCAACAAAGAAATTTAAAAAAAAAAGAAGAGAGAAAGCAATAAAACAACAACTCAGATCTCCTTAAGGTTTCCTCCTTAGCCTTCCATTAACTTGCTTGAAGAAACAAAGAACAAACAAAACAAATGAGAAGAGAAATGAAAAGAAGGAGAAGAAAATGGCAAAGAGAAAGTTAGGGCAATTTTAGGGCTTTTTTCCAAATCAACGGGCCAGATGGATTTAATCCTAGGGTCATTATTTAAACCTACACTTTTCAAATCATGAGGTCTTAATGGGAAATATAACAAGGAGGAAGAATGTGATGAAATAAATAATTTAAGAAGGGGATGTGGGTAAATATATCCTAGGGAAAACTAATTTTATTTAAGAATGAGTAGATTTTTGTTCCCATGACAAATTTTAATTAAAAGGAAGAGATATTAAAGGTGTGTAAATTTAAAGGATAAGTAAATGGTTAAAGACGGGATTAGACTGGTAACTAATTAAATTAGGTAAATTAAATTAGAATAAAATTAGTTATTAGCGAGGATGGGTTAAGTGATGGTATATTACTACTTTTAAAAAAAAAAAATTACCCCAAATTTTTAACTTCTAGTTTGGTTCATTGTCCCGGGAATGGGCGTGACAAGATTTTAAATTTGGTGACTCGACTCTTCTAGTTTAACATTTTAAACTTGATTGTCTCTTGACATGACTCTTAGGTCTCGCCATTGCTTAATAGTTTTCTAAGATCAATATTACCATTCTCCATAACATCTTTGGCTTTTCCTTCCCTTCTAATTGTTTTGAATTCCAATGATTGAAATTTGATGTCCATCGAGAGAGGATTCAACCTCAATAAGTGATGAAGTGTCAACACATGTCTTCATATGGTGTCCTTTATTTGAACAAACCCTATAAAAATATCTAATTAAGAAAATATTAAAATAAATAGATCCTAAAATATTAATTATGTAATAAGCAGATATAGACAATTAGAGTACATATTTGATCCAAGAAAATAAGTGAATTGAATTTGAAACCCTAGTTGTAAATGAAGAAATAAAAAGACTTAGTTGATTTGTAGTGATGTTAAAGGTGTGCAGAGCTGGAAAACTTTGTGAACAGAGAGGCATAATGTTGCAATCAGACCCATAAAATTGTAGGATTATTGAAAATGCTAGGACCAAGGCGCCTATGCGGGGTCGATGGCGTCTAAGGTACCAAAGACCTTTTCTAGGCACTGTGACTTCTCAAAAGATGTGAAACCCATTTTGTAGGGTCATGATATGTTTTATGGTTTTCATATTTGATTGTCTATATTTTATTTCACTTCATTGTTATTCACCATAAACCCGCACTAAAAAAGAAACACTTGTAAAACCCTAAAACAAAGCAAATCTTAAAAAGAATAAGAAACAAATGGGGATTCAGATGACCCTTTCATTCACCCAACCGAGTTAACTTACTATCCGAGTGTTTCACTACATTTTGGAGTCCATGTAGTTCTATATGTGTGTGCGTGTGTGTAGAATCATGCCCTAGGTGGATCTTGTGCAAGTCGCACTTGATAGCAAGTAATAGCTAGATGTAGAAAATGTAGATAGATGTGTGCATGGATAAATTAACTTCCCCTCTTATGAATTGCATGCAAAAAATTGAATTCCCTTTCCCTTGTGTGGATGTTATATGGATGCTTAAATGATCTTGTAAATTCCTTTAGATGCAACCTTAGGTGGAGATAGTAGATGTTTAGTGCTTGGTTTCTTATTATAATCACATAGCTTTGTATTTATATGATTCCCTTGGTTGAATTTCATAATTAACCACTAAAATGTTGACTAGTAAAAAGTAAGATGCCCAAATGGATAGAAAAGACCCAAAAGATGTGAGCAAGATACAAAGAGGTCAGGGGTGCCCAGGAGGATGGGGCACCTGAGCACCGGCAACCCGATTTGGGCACTAGTGTCGAGAGTTAGAAATGTCAAAGTGTCAAAGTTATACTGGGAAAGAAGGTGTGTAGGACATAAATAGAAACTAGAAAGAAAGAAAAGATGCCAAAGATAGTAATCAATTAGTAATTTTCTCGCTTAGGAATCATATGAATAGTAGTATGTGATCAGAACTAGAAATATACCCAAAGTGTGTGATTTATTGTTGGCATTTTCCCCAATTTTATGTTTTTGAGAGAATTATCAATAACATAAAGTAGATAAGAAATGCGTACTTGATAGCCATGTAGATTAATGGCGAAAATCGTGTTGAGAGACAAGGAAAAGTTTGGTGTCATAAAAATGTGAAGTGTGGAAGCTTGAGATAAAAGGAAATGAAAAATTATGATGATGACCCTAGGGGAGAAAGTGTATGTGTATGTGTGTATCGCATTGTACCTATTATCGATGTTTAATGATGTGTGATTGAGGTGACTACCGCTTCTAATAAGGATGGACCTCAAAAAGAGAAGACCGAACAAGTAGATAAAAATGTTTATATGAAAAATTTGATCAAAACACAAAAATTATGTAAAGTTTTCAAAAAGGAACATGATGAGTGAAATAGATAGAAAGGATCCTACAGATGATGTAGAAAAACAAGTTTTTGGGTGATCTTACGCCAGTTACACTGATTATGAGTTTTTTGGGTGATCTCACACCAAGTGCGGAAGAAGTGTCGGGAGAAAATTCTAGTGTCAGTCTCAACATTTGACTACTTGACGTATAAACACCACTATAGATAGTGTGTAAAAATATGATCTATTTCAATCCATTATGATCCAACATGAAAGTAGAAAATAAGGTGTAATGCATGCATGATGAGTGTTAAAGGACTATGTGTCCTGTAAAATCCACTCGTAAACTATCAAAAAACTATACTAAATTGAGAAAATATTTGCAACTTTCCCTAGTCACATATTGTAATGCCCACATTTTCAACACCAAAATACAACAAAGTAAAATTATCTAAATATTTTTTTGTCTTTAAATTCTTGCTACAAAACACCACATGGGCTCTAATAGAGAAACTTAACATCACATAAGACACTTACACAAAACATCAACCCACATAGACAACATGATAACACCATATACACGTCGATGCCACACTTTCCCTAATGAAAAAATACTAGCAATGACCCAACCACAAAAGGGACCCAAGGATTGGAAAATCCACAACACATCATTACCATGGTTACATCTTAGTTATGATTAAAATTCTAAGAGAATTTATCATGCAAGGATAAATTCTCCTTTTCCACCTAAATATTCTTAATTTCATTTAACATTCAACTTACAATACGATCATTTAATTTGTATCTTTCTCCTTATAAAAATCTCCATAACAAAATAAATATTCTCCATATTTTAAACGGATGCAAAATTCCTAATGCTTTCATTCTTATGTTAAGGTTCTTCTTCTCAAATGTTTATTCAATGTTTAAATTTTACCCTTGTTACACAAGGGAAACTAATGTGAAGTCAAGGAAGAAATATTATGATTAAAAGGAGATTTAGATTCAATATACCTCTTCTCATAAACATCCTTTCATCACAGTACCTTTATTTTCCTGTTATAGTGTATATATTTCAATAACTTGTTTGAATCGATTCAACATTTTCACATCATAAAATTTTATTTATATATTTATACATTTAAGTGTTTATGTTTGCTCGAAAGTTTGATCTCACCAAGAGCAATTAATATTTATTTTTAACAACATGAAAATGTCTGGTTAAGTTATAAGGACGTCAAGTATGAAATTATTTCTAACTAAAATCTCATTAACTATTATACTCTTTACACTTATGTCATACTTTCATCTCGCTATTAACATTGTTTTAGAACAATTGTAATTCAAATGACACATACTATACACTTAGGGGTTTATGACTACAAGGAGTGGTGACCCTGCACAAAAAAACTCATTTCATTGCTCTTAGAAAATCAAGTATTAAATACTTATAACAAGCAAGACAACTGAAAAACTATATGTTTTTAGAATTTCTTCTAAGGAACTATTTAAATCGTTGTGAAAATATGCATCAGCGTTTCTTTCACCAATACCCTTAAGAGAGGCTCCATGATCTATTAACTTCAAAATAATTCATGGATGGGGAAACTACACCCTACGAGAAGCACATGGTAATCTACTACTACACACTAAGGGACACATTTATCTAAGAGGGAAAAAAGGGGTTCAAATGCAAAATTTATAAAAAAATCACATTCAAAATCCTTCTAAAGCAATATTTACAATCATTGGTAATCATACATCATAGCCCCTTTGTCCATTAACATCATGAGAGGTCACTCAATCTATTACATTCATTAGTGCTTGAGGGTTTCTACACCCTACCACAAGACAAAATTAAAATAATCAAATGTCCATGTCTTATAAATCATGTGTTCCACTTGAGGTATTCCAGGACTACATTTTCTCACTTTCATTTAACACTTAGCTTATAAAGGGTTCCATTAGGTTTGGTTCGTTTATTTGATTGCCAATAAAATTATATCACTCGATTTTTAATTTGAATTATCTTAACATGTACACATTTTAAGTTTTGATTCTCAAATGAGAAACTATGTTTACTCAATCACTTGTTCTCACATGGATCAATTGACATCCACTTTCACATCATAAGAAAGATTTATTAAGTTGTGAGTAATCTCCACGACACTTAAAATTATTAGGCCGACATCACAAGGGTACGTTCTCAAACAAGGCCAAGTTGTAAATTTTCCTTTACAATTAAAAACTTAATAGTGCATTAATGCATAACCTAATTGTCCCTATGGTCCCAACCATTGTTCATTATATTCCACTTCTAATGTTGTTTAGTCTCTAAAACAACCATGAGATTTCAAGCTCAACATGTCATCTTGTATGCCACTAAAGTGATGTTATGCCTCACACTAAGGCATCTTACACACTTTCATACCCACATGAATGCTCTCAACTAGGTTCCTAGGGAGGAACACACAAACACATACAGTACCTCTAAGTCTCTAGGACTATGAAAGATTTTTTGGGCCAACATAACTCAAGGCTTACCAAGAGAGGATCATTCCATTCAAAAAAGGTAAATATTTCAAGCTATATGTTTGTTTTGTTGCTTCCCACTCAAAATGAAAAACACAAATGTAAGTTGATATTTTTCTTTGAAGATTAAGTGATTTCCTAGGTCAATGCAACACTAGCGAGATGGGTAAAAAAACTATTTTAAATTTTGACAACAATTTTACTAGCACAATCATATCTAAAATTACGATGACACTAAACATTTTAAATGACAAGGTTCCAGTTTCATCCTCTTATACTTGTTTTGACACTAAAAGAAAGGATTCTTCAATATTTTTTTCGCAAGCAGACATGATACAATCAACTTCATTTACTTAACAAAATATACATAATTACAATTAAGAGTAACATTTGTCAAACAAGAAAAAGTACAACTATGTATGAAATAGTACATTTTCCCAATACACAACACTATCATATACATCATGGAAATAATGAAAATAATACATTCTATTCATAACAATATCACTGAAATATTCTAAACAATTACATTGCCTTCAGATAACATGCTAATAAAAGATACAAGTGTCATTTTACTTCTCCTATTTTTCGGGTACCTACAACCACCGCAGGGTCAGTCCTAGAACTGGTATGGAAATCCCCTACACTCAAGCATAAATCCACACATTCATCATTTTGAAAATTTTCAATTAAATAGAAGAGAGAGGGAGATATTAGGAGAGAGAAGAAGACAAAGTTCATTTCTCATGCATTCACACTTTCACATTCATTTGCACTTAACATTTTGGTACTAGAGAGAGAGTAAGGATGAGAGAGAAAGTTAAGAGACATTTTATTTTTTCATTCAAAATGTCATAAACATTTTCATTTCATGTCCATTTTCATTTCATTTCAAACTAATTTACATTTCCCAATTCATTTACATTTTCAAATCAACCAAAGTGTCATAGTCGTTTAGAGAGAGAGAAACACCATACATTTCAAAATCCATTCATACAAGATAAAATATCGAATAATATTCTACATAGCATTATGATGGTATTACGAGGTCACACATGTGGCTAGAAGTCAAATGAGACTCTCAAAAGGAGATTCTAGCTAAAGTAGCAAGTTGAGAAAATTGACCAAAATAACAAAAGTGCTTACAAAAAGGTCTTGAACAAACTCGTTTTATGTTTGATAACAAATTTTGATTATTCCTAATGAATCCCCCATATATAGAGAATTTATCATGTTTGATGGAAGTTGATTACGTCGGTAAAAACTCAAGTTACAAGGAAACTCCAAGACTAGTTATCATAACCGTGTCAAGCAACTCTTGTCACACACAATCGAATCAGTGCCCAAAACCCACTTGAAAAACTAGTTTCTAAAGGATTCTTAATTGAAATGAAGGTGGTTTATGATTCTCTTATTGGAAATCTAGAGGTAGGTGGCAGTGTTTTTTAGTTTCACTCAAAATAAGTTGTAATCATAAACCAAAACTAATCGTGTTTTATTAAAATGACCATGTCACCACAAGTGACTAATAAGTTAAGTGGGCTTAGAAAATTCGAAGTGAAAGGGAATTAATTATGTTCAAATTACTTGGTTGAGGTTCCCCATGGTGTCCCACGTTACCAAGGTTCGTGCTTGGAGTTTCAAATTTACGGTGCATTTGGGTGTGGCGCTCCATGTGCATAACTTTTGGGGTTGGAATTTTTATGTTTGACTATTCCAAAAGAATTAATGTTTTATCATTGGTTGGATTTACATTTCCTAATAATGAACAATTAATTTCCAAATGCAATAAATGATGAAAGTGGAATTTAGTGTAGAAGAAAAGGGAAATTCCATACCCATATTCGACATTTGCTAGAGGAAAAAAACATGGGGATTTTCATCTTGGCTTTAGGCCGGTGACTTTCATTCACTTGTGAGTTCCCAATGCCATTTATGTGAATCTATTTGTGTGTACCATCTAGCATGGCATTCCATTAAACCAATTTTTTTTACTCTCTAAGCACTAAGCAAACACATCCCAAAACCATCTTGTGCATATCCTGTAATTCATTACGCTCCACACTACCACGTCTCTTTTTGGAATTTTTCCAAAAAAATCACATGCTTGGTCTAAATCTCCAATTTTGGCATAGGTTGGGAGAAACTAGTAAAAAAATCAGTTTTCCAATGTGCTTTGATGGTTGTTTGTGCCATGTCCCATGGTTGTTTAACCAACCATTTGTGTAAATCTAGAAACCATGGCACTCCATGAGGGGACATCTTATTGGGACATTGCTAAGAATGAGAAAATAAATGATTTCACACAGAGGAAGAGGGAAAGAGACTAATCTTGTAGAGACATACGTGGGATAGCAGGAAAGGCACTTCCAATTTCTTAATCAATCCATCAGCTACACAAAATAACAAGTAAAGAGGAGGAAAATGAATTGGTATCTAGCGAAAACTTGGAGAATGGTGCTACAAAGGTTAAATTGCATGCAACATAGGTGTTTAGAAGTAGAAGAAGCCAAATCAATACAATCACACTTACTCCCAATGAATCGCCTCCTCAACCTCAATCTTCTTCTTATTATTATTCTTTTGCATATAATAACAAAGCAATGGAAGGAAAAAAATTCCATTTCATCTCAAAGACAATTGAAATCGCTTAGACAAAAATACAGATCCGGATCAATCAATTTGAATATAGCAAGATGAGTAGATATTAGGGATACATATTTATCTCTATGTATAGCGCTGATTTAACCTAGAATGGGACTGATTTTAGGATGGATATTAGCAAGAACTCCCTTTAGTATAGTTCCCCATCATGTGATTTTTATTTTAGTATGAAATTGTGGGCCCCTTGCACTTGTTGCGACCATCCAATTATTACAATGTTACCTTGGGGTTCACTTTTGTGGTTAACTCCTTGATATATCAAATAAAGTGCTTATATCATTATGCAAGGAAATGACAGTCAGTCAGTAGGCTACTTAGGATGATTCGCTCTCCATGCATGTTTGATGGCTCCTTCCACACGCCACCCCCTAACACAGACCACCTTCCTACCCACACATCCCCATCAATTCTCAACAAACACCTTTCAAATTTATTTTTCTTTTTATTTTATATTATTTTTTAATCTTATGTTGGCCACTACATTTCCCTCCCCTTATAAGAGCATCATCCTTGATGTGACACAACACTAAAGCTCAAAGGATATGCAGGAAAGAAGGTCAATAATGACACAGTTGTTAACAAAACATCTTGATAGAACAACGTGACCATATGGAAGAAAACTAATTTTGGCATTATCTTAAATTATAATGTTATTTGAAGATTAGTAGTTAGTTATCTTTTACTTTATTGCTCAATATGTTTCCTTTAGAGTATTTTTTAATCTCAAGATTTTAATATTTCATTGTTTATAATTTCAATTTATTTATTTTTGGATGTCGAACAAGAATCGACATCAAGGTGTCATGTAAGGCCCAACACAATAGAAATGGTCCACAAGACATGTTATTACATACTTTCATGATTTTATCACATCAAAGACCTCTAATTCCACCATGGAAATATAAAAAGTGGTCCACATACCAAATAATTTCCAACAATTATGTCATAGGCATAGATCCAACACATACATGTGACTAACAAACAATGAAGCATCACGCTGATACATATGCAATTGGTATCACATGACCTAAAAACCATGACTATACCCACACAATGCCAAGACAAGATCCAATAGTACATACCAACCAAGAGGAGTGTCAAGCCTCAATCATAACAATTCCTAACAAGACTCACAAGAGTAACTCATCGATCAACATAAGCACCACAATATGGCATACCAACATTAATAACTTCCCAATAGGATTTGTGATCCAAGAAATATCAAGAAATAACATCTCCTAAAGTACTAAGCATGAGCCACCACCTCCCATCAACATGAGTCAACAAAAGTATTCATCTTACACCAACAATAACCAAATACCATAAGCCAACAAGTTTTCATTGTTTAAACATAGTTTTTTCAAGTTTCCAATTGGTTGAAGGGTCGGAGGTGGTAGTTCATTTTGCACATGAGGTGATACATAGAGGAGTGAAAAGGGAATATACGAGAACTAACATGCAAGAAGTATGATCTATGTTTATTTCCAATTGTTTGAACATGACAAGAATATTTCCAACACAAAGTTTGATTAGTGGTTTTCAAGTATAGGAGGTTATTTTTGTCTTGCAAGACAAGGTAAGAATGATTGGCTACAAGAATTTCCTTTTAGGATTGTTTTATACAAGGTTCTTTTCATACTTTTTTATTTTCTTATGTGTTGGAGAGAAAAAATTTCAGGTGGACAAATTTCTGGATTTCTTGCCAATGCTCTGGGAATCTAAGTCCCTCTACTTAATTGGTGCAGCTACCATATATACATGTGCGATAAAATGTGTACTTCTATCATGGCATTTCGACATGGGATCCAACAGGGGCACTCCACTGACCCTACGGAAAAGCTAGAAATCTCTTGGTAGGGAAGACTTTGTCTGAAGAGTGGGAAAGGGGAGTGAGAAAAGAGGTATGAGAACTGATGTTGCAGGTAAAAATCATATTTCTGCACACATACTAGTTAGAAAATTCAACACATGCATCTATGGGAAGAAACAACTCTATGAATAACAACAAGACCAAATAGAATTCACTGATCACCAAGTATCAAGAAACCCCTTAGTCAAAGAAAGCTAGAAACTCCTTCTATTGATTGCTCAAATCAAAGTTGTACATAATGTGGGAATGGAGGAAATTTGAGAGTAGAGGATAGTAGAAGAAAATGGATATCTCCTTTGCTTTCTCTAGGTACAATGCACTCTTGAGTTTACAAGATCAATCGCCAACCCTTTGAAATGGGAATGGCATTACAATTTATAGAGTAGAATATGACTCTTCATTTACCCCCAATGCCTTTTCATATGTCCTCACACAACTTAAAACTTTTCAACTTCCTAGGAAACTTTTAAGTCCCTTTTTATAACATAAAGGTGACTTATTACATTAGGAACATTAGGACATATGAAAAAGTGCAATCCCAATGTGAAATTAGAATATTGGAAAGTGAGAGAAATTTGGGGGAAGAGGAGAGAAAAAGAGAGAGAGAAGAAGAAGAGGAGATTTCATTTTTGATGAAGTTCGTTGATCCTCGTTGATGGAAAGCTCCAAATGCAGTGAAACTTTGAATCTTTGAATCCCTTGCACACTGTGAATCTCCTTCAAATCAGCTCATGAATGCTTGCCAAGTTGAGTGAATTATTTCATTGATGACTGCAACTCCCAGCCTGCGTATGATATACTATTTTTAGTGAGAGATGATTTTTCCTCTTCTCAACCATTGTGATGTGATGAACTCCCTCATTCGATCTTGCACACCCTACCCTTGCCTCAGCCACTTCTTTGGGGTGACTTACTATTTTTAGTAAGCACCCATATAAGGGACTTACTATTTTTAGTAAGTGGTCATTTTCATTGTTCTCTACTCGAACACTCATTTTGGCTTCCTCGTGATCTTCAATTCCCATTGCCTTTGTCTCAGCTTCTTTTGATGATGACTTTCCAAACATAGCAAGTCTATATAGGAAAACTTACTATTTTTAGAAAGTGTGTTTCTAGTGCTCGATTTGCAATGGAACATAATTTTTGGACTCTTCTTTTCGTTACAATCACACCCTCCGAATTTCACATAGTTTTGTCAACTAGAATGATTGGAAATAAATTTTTAAATTTTGACCTAGCAGTGACTTTAGGCACGGACCTACCATGACGGTCATTAATGGAGCTTGAAATTTGCAAGTCTGGTTTTTGTCTCTGTTTGAGATGGAAAAAACTCCATTGCAATAGGTTTTTCATTTTGAGCTCATGTGTAAGTGTTTAGCTCACTCCTATTGCCGGGTTTAATGATGGGAAATCGGCGATTTAATGTGAGCCGGTGCATAAAGTGGGATTTTTATTGGAGAAAATTATTCAAAGCACCATTGACCTCTTGTTTATTTAATCTTTATCACCTTGAAAAATTAACAATTCTAAAAAATATGGCATCTCGATCCAGCTTGTATCTTGTGAGATATGAAGATTTTTCAATCGAGTGACTTCACGATTATTTGGCAAAAAATCTCTATTTTCTCTTCGTTCTTCATCATTTCACTCCATTTTTATTTGATACCTATATATTTTTGTGCATTCATGGTTTGGAGAGTTGGGTGATCATTATGGATCTGGTTCATATCGAAATGGCGAACCGGGTGTCTGGACAAGCAAGAACATGGCCATGGCATGGTGAGGAGCTGTGAAGGAGGAATGAGGGGGAAGAAATGGCTAAGTGCCGGATTTAAATTTTTAAAGAAATGCACATGGAGGGGATGGGTAAATTTTTGTGTCCTTGAATTCCCTAACGTCAGGGACATGAGGGACATGAATTTCCATGGTGATCAAGGTGATGACATGTGTCCTCGATCCGACAACAAGGGATTTGCTTGAAAAATGCACCTAGGGGCTGAAAGTCAGTCACATGGGTGTCCAAAAGGCTCCCCATATGGGGATGGGTGAATTTTTCAAGGTCTTATGTCCCTCACCTTAGGGACAAGAGGGACATCAGTTTCCACAGTGGTCCTGGAGCTGACACATGGCGCTTGATCCAACGGCAAGGAATGGATGCTCCAAAATGCACCTAGGGGCTGAATGTTGATCACGTGGGTGTCCAAATGATTCGTCATAGGGTATGGGTGAATTTTTCCATGTCTTATGTCCCCCACCTGAGGTACATAAGGTACATCAGTTTCCACGGTGATGTTGGAGCTGACATGTGGCACCCGATCTCGACAACAGGGAATGGATGCTCCAAAAATGCACCTAGGGGCTAAACTGTCAAGTCTGGAGGTCATATGAGGGTCCAAGAGGTCACATGGGGGTTGGGAGAATTTTTCAAGGGTTGGTGTACCTAACCTTAGGGATATTGGGGACATGAAATCCCACCAGGCTCCTGAGTGCTTTGGCACGTGTCCTCTCAAAAATGACACCGCCTTTGAGAGGGCAACTTAGAAAGAAGATAATTTGAGCTCTCGGTGGAATTTCTTGGTGAAATTTTATATGATCCTGACTGGAAATTTCATTTTTAATCCAGTGGTTTGGGTATCATGTATTGATTCATCTATCTAATCCCTGAAAAATTGGATTTGTGATTTGAGACTCCACTTGTACCTGATAAAACTGCCTTCCAATCCTATGCGCCAAGGTGTTGTGAAAAATATTATTTCACCATCATGTAGGTATTTTAATCCTATTTCTGGTGGTATTTTTTTCTTCTAACTCCATTCGGAGCTCTCGAGAATCATCTTCTGAAGCCTAGCAGTTGTTTTAGGCCTATGTACTGCCTAGGCTTGTGAACCCTAATTTTTCTCAAACTGCTCCAAGTTTCTCAAAACTTCCCAAAATATTCCAAAATAATTTCCATGATGTTTTAAGGTCTTCAATTCACCTCCATGTTGAATTTTACCCTTTCGTTCTGCTCCAAGGGGTTGATCCAGTCCTGGGAAGGCCAACGATAGCCCTTCCCAATACTACCAGAAGATAATATCTTTTCAAAAATCCCTAAAATCACCTAGGGGGAATGAAAAGAATTCTCTAAATAACCTAGGGGATGAGATAACATTATTTAGGAGGTCATTTGGAGTGAGTGGATAGACTCGGGGTGTCTTGGAATGATGGGACTTAAAAAATTAACACTGAGGTATTTTTGTCGTGCATGGAAATTGTCAATTTCCCTGTTACACATTTTCATGACAACATCATGGTAGTATGGTCTAATGTGAAGGTTATAAAATTTTTTGTTATGTCTCATAATACGAAATATATTCACTTGATATGCAAGAATGCCAAATGATAAGATTTTATAAAGATTGAATTTATATTTTTACACAAAGAACATAGTCTCAAGATAGAATAAGACATTTCCACATAACTCCATAAGTCTCCCAAAACCACTCCATATGCCTCCCAATAGATAAATAATCATAGTGCCAAAACCAATCCAGGTCACTCACCATAGAGCCCCGTCACCTTATTTCTCCATGTTGGGTCACTCACCATAGAGCCCCATCTCCTTATTTCTCCATATCGAGTCACTCACCAAGAGTCTCATCACCTTATCTCTCCATATCAGGTCACTCACCAAGAGTCTTGTCACCTTATCTCTCCATTTAATGAGGTCAGGTCACCCTATGGCCCTAGGAACATAGATCCCCATCACCTCCACCCAAGTGGCATAGTAACATGTAGTTCAATACAACACATGCCCATGACCCCTTGGGGCATACCCTCATACAACGAAGTGGTTCCATAGGTCCAACCACTCCATGGTGAATCCCATGACCATAATCCAACACATAACAACATTAAAACCAGCATAACAATTCATTTCAAATGCCAAGTGGCACAAATACCAAGCCTTGGGCTAGGCTAGAAAAATTTAAAATTGAAAATAAAATTTCAAACTAAGCAAAACAAATGGCTAAATAGCCACAATAATGCAATTCCCTTGTGTAAGCATAAAATAAAGCTAAATTCCTAAAACATAAGAACACGTCAATCAAGAAATTTTTGGTTCTTACAAGAAAAGAGAAAATAAATTCAATTACAAATAAAATACAAATGTATAAATATCACTATGTGGTCCTTCTGCGGCCACCGGAGGGTTATTGATTGAGTTGTTAGCACTAGGATATCGATCCTCAGCTTGCCAAAATATAAATAACCAGAATGAGCATATCTCCATATATCTCCCAATCACATATATGAGGATCCACATAGTCAATATCACATAGGATTTTTCGATGGACAACCCACATAGGAAAGAGAATGGAACTTTAGTTTGCATAAGTTGAGCCTAAGGTGGTGTGCATCCATAATATACTGAGCAAGCTTGAAGTATACCAAACAAATAGAAGTGGGTTTTCAATCTACATGAGACTCCACTTCCTAACTCGTACTTAGCTCAAGGTTATGGAAACCTAGTTCATGCCTCCTCTCTCCACACATACACTTTTACCGATTGCTTCCCTTAGGGTTAGTTAGTGTAAGGTACAAAACATAACACATAACTACATTACTAACACAATGATGTATACGAACAATAACCATAACATCTTACACCTGGTAAAATTACAAGTATAACATAAAAATGTTCCACAACTTACAATCACATAACATTTCCACACAATGCACCAAAAGTGCAAGTACAACACAATAGGGGACATATGATCACCATATGCCCCTAATTCACGACACACATTTTATCACATAACACATGAATACATATATATGACAAATATAGTGATTAATTTCAGTACATATACACAATTACAAAACAACTATCATGACATACATCATAATACATCATAATATGGTGGCAACAACACTATATGATATAAAATATCAGGAACCAAACTTTAGTACACAACATCACAAGATGGCAAAACACCACCATGCATAACCATCACACACCAATAATCCCAGAGGTTCAAGGGTATGAGCCTCCACTCGATACCAATTGTAATGCCCACATTTTCAACACCAAATACAATAGTAAATTATCTCGAATAATTTTTTTTGTCTTTAAATGCTCGCTACACAACACCACATGGGCTCCAATAGAGAAACTTAACATCACATAAGACACTTACACAAAACATCGACCCACATAGACAACATGATAACACCATATACACGTCGATACCACACTTTCCTGATGAACAAATACTAGAAATGACCCAACCACAAAAGGGACCCAAGGATTGGAAAATCCACAACACATCATTACCATGGTTACATCTTAGTTACGATTAAAATTTCAAGAGCATTTATTGTGCAAGGATAAATTATCCTTTTCCACCTACATATTCTTAATTTCATTTAACATTCAACTTACAATACGATCATTTAATTTGGCTCTTTCTCCCTTACAACAATCTCCATAACTAAATAATTATTCATCATATTTCAAATGCATAAAAATTCCTAATGCTCTCATTCTTATGTTAAGGTTATGCTTCTCAAACATTTATTCGATGTTTAAATTTTACCCTTGTTACACAAGGGGAACTAACATGAAGTCAAGGAAGAAATCTTAGGATTTAAAGGAGATTTAGATTCAAGATACCTCTTCCCATAAACATCCTTCCATTATGGTACCTTTATTTTCCTATTATAGTTGATATAGTTCAATAACTTGTTTGAATCCATTCAACATTTTCACATCATGAAATTTTATTTATATATTTATCATTTAAGGGCTTATGTTTTCTTGAAATTTTGATCTCACCAAGAGAAATTCATATTTATTTTTAACAACATGAAAATGTCTAGTTAAGTTATAAGGACTTCAAGTATGACATTATTCCTAACCAAAATCTCATTAACTCTTATACTCTTTACACTTATGTCGTACTTTGGTCTCACTATTGACATTGTTTTAGAACAATTGTAATTTAAATGACACATAATTTACACTTAGGGGTTCATGACTACAAGGAGTGGTGACCCTGCACAAAACAACTCATTTCATTGCTCTTAGACACTCAAGTATTAAATGCATATAACAAGCAAGACAACCCAACAACTATATGCTTTTCAAATTTATTCCAAGGAACTATTTAAATCATTGAGTAAATATGCATCAGTGTTTCTTTCACCAATACCATTAAGAGAGGATCCATGATCTATTAACTTAAAAAGCATTCATGGATGGGGAAACTACACCCTATGAGAAGCACATGGTAATCCACTACTACAAACTAAGGGACACATTTATCTAAGAGGGACAAAATGAGTTCAAATGAAAAAGTTAATGAAAGTCACATTTAAAATCATTCTAAAGAAATATGAACAATCATTGGTAATTGTACATCAAGGCCCCTTTGTCCATTAACATCATGAGAGGTCACTCGATCTATTACATTCATTAGTGCTCGAGGGTTTCTACACCCTACCACAAGAAAAAATTAGAGTAATCAAATGTCCTTGTCTTGCAAAGCCTTCATGCCACTTGAGGTATTCTAGGATTACATTTTCTCACTTTCATTTAACAGTTAGTTTATAAAGGGTTCTATTAGGTTAGGCTCATTTATTTGAATTCTAATAAACTTATATCACTTGATTGTTAATTTGAATTATCTTAACATGTACACATTTTAAGTTTTGATTCTCAAATGAGAAACTATGTTTACTCAATCACTTATTCTCACATGGATCAATTCACATCCACTTTCACATCATAAGAAAGATTTATTAAGTTGCGAGTAATCTCCATCGCACTTAAAATTATAAGGTCAAAATAACAAGGGTAAGTTCTCAAACAAGTCCAAGTTGTAAATTTTCCTTTACAATTAAAAACTTAATAGTGAATTAATTCATAACCTAATTATCCCTGTGGTCCCAACCATTGTTCATTATATTCCACTTATAATGTTATTTAGTCTCTAAAACAACCATGAGATTTCAAGCTCAACATGTCATCTTGTATGCCACTAAAGCGGTGTTATGTGTCACACAAAGGCATCTTACACACTTTCATACTCATGTGAATTCTCTTAACTAGGTTCCTAGGACTAAGAAACAAACACATACGGTACCTCTAAGTCTCTAGGACTATGAAAGATGTTTGGAGCCAACATAACTCAAGGCTTACCAGAGAGGATCATTCCATTCAATAAAGGTAAATATTTCAAGCTATATGTTTGTTTTGTTACTTCCCGCTCAAAATGAAAAACACACAAATGTAAGTTGATATTTTTCTTTGAAGATTAAGTGATTTCCTAGGTCAATGCAACACTAGCAGATAGGTAAAAACATGCCATTTTAATTATTACCAACAATTTTACTAGCACAATCATATCCAAAATTATGACGACACTAAACATTTTAAATGACAAGGTTCCAGTTTCATCCTCCTATACTTATTTTGACACTAAAAAAAAGGATTCTTTGACATCGTTTTCCAAAGCAACATGATACAATCAACTTCATTTACTTAATCAGAATATACACAATTACGATTAAGATTAACATTTTTCATACAACCAAAAGTACAATTGTGTATGATATAGTACATTTTCCCAATACGGAACACTATCATATACATCATGGAAATAATGAGAATAATACATTCTATTCATAATACAGATCACTAAAATATTCTAAATAATTACATTTCCTTCAGATAACATGCTAATAAAATGTTATCATTTTTTATTATTAAGGGCAAATAGTTTTGAAGGGACTATACCCTATATACAAAAGGGCTCAAAAGCCAGATACCAAAAGCGGGAGAAATAGCCCAGAGAAGAGAAAAACAACCAACCTCAGAGGGCTCATCAGCCAGATAAAACAACATATTAATAGAAAGGATCCAAATCATACAATGATCCAAAAAACAGCAAAAGAGATCAAAAAACAAACAAGAGATATCTATCATAGAATATCTCCGCCAAAAACAAGCACCAGCTCCGCCAGTCCTCAGCAACTTCGCAGCCAAAGAAAAGCAACACAACTCCACTTTACTTGATAGCCCTGTCAATCTTGGTTTTGATCATTTGCAGTGAGACAAAGAATGCAATGGTTGTGGCCTGAGAAGGGTCTTTCAGATCCCTGAGCAATTTCCATATCTCTTTTCTCTTTGGGGCCCCAAATGTCTTCAGTAATCCCGCTGAGGCTGCATACACTATGAACATGTTGTTCGATGAAATTGTAAATACTTTTAAGTGCAGATAGGATGCAGTCATTACGGATTTTTGCATTTCCCATTCTACCATCCAAAGATTGTAGCTTCTTGAACACTTCAGCAATAACACCCTCCTCATCATCATTTTGAAGTTTTCCTTTTCCCTTAGCTTTTTCCATATTTTTGATAACCCTTTTAAGCTCTTGAATTTCCTTTTCCATCCTGCCCACTCTGACCATCAAATCCTCCTCCTTAGGCTCCTCCACTAGTTGGCTAATGTGCAGGAGGTTCTTGGCAAGCTCAAGGTCTTTGTGGCTTCTAAGAACCCTCTAAGAAGCAAGGATCTTAGTTTTCATGCCCTTCCTTTTCTTGCTAGACGAAGCAGTTTCAATCTTCCTTTCGAGCGGGGGGAATGGAGGCGGTGTGAGCAGGGGGAGGAATGGAGGGAGAGGGTGGAGCAGGATTCATGCGGGACAGTTTGAGTAGTGACGATGGATAAGAAGAATTAGCCCTTGATGTAGAGGAACTGCCCTAGAATGACTCTGCACTTCCCGAACGGATTTCTCCAGTGAGTTTAACAAGTAATGAGGGAAGCTGATGGTTATGTTTCTACAAAAGTGGTTAAGAAATATCAAATGTTTTTGAGGAATAGTAACAAATCTCCCCTCAAGAGTTACATACCTAACAACCATCCTAGTGAGCTCAACAAAAGGCTCAGGAATCGAAGTCAACTTGATGTCGGCTGTCACAAACTCAAGATTTTCCCCTTCATCCAGGAATTTCTTTTCCTCCACCTCTCTGTCCACCCTCTTATTAAAGAATTTGGTGCCATCAAGACTGAGCCCCGTGATCTGGGCGATGAGCTCCTCCGTGATCTCAACCTCAATGTTGTTGTATTTAACAACCCGATTCTTCCACCCCTGAGCAAATTTAATAGAAATATCCTGATCAAAACCTTGAATTCTTTCTATCAAATTCGCAAGACCCCAATTTGAAGATAGTTCCAGAGCACAAGTATCCTCTTTCCACGCTGGATTATGGGTGGGCTCTGTCTTGCAAGGCACCCCCATTTTTCCAGTGACTCTGCCCGCAACGGTAAAGGTTTTAGCACTATGCGTATCAGACTTAGCTTTGTTTTTGAATCTCTCCCATCCGTGATAAAAGATGTAATTATTAGACCATACTTTGTAATTAGTGACCCGCTCCTTAGTGTTCTCCCTATGACAAGTAATGATGGTTGTCCAGTTCACACAAATCACATAAATCACACAAATCTTATATGATGTCATCATTATGTACTTAAGAATCCGCTCTTTAGCATCAACATTACACCATTAGTGATGATTTTTCAAGCCATGTAAATCATTGATGATGTCTTTATTAACTTGAATGGGCAGAATGTCCCCCCTTAGCCAAGTTTGAAAAGTATTGTTAACTCTAAAGTTTTCCAAACCATCTGTAACCCTATTGCCTTCCCAATAGGTGTGAGTGATTTTAACATTTTCAAAAATCTTGCATATATCAGTAGCTTCAACAATAAAATCTCTACTTGACATTTGGGAGCTACTTTTTGTTTAAGAGATTGATAATGTTCAGAGAATCACCCTCAATTATAATATTCAGAATATTACAATCCTTGGCTAGCTTTATTCCCCATATAGCAGAAAGAGCTTTAGAGTAATGATTAGTTTGCCTACCCATTTTCCCGAAAAAGCAAAAGAACAAAACAACCTCTTTGATCTCGATGACTCCTCCACCTCCAGAATCTCTCGGATTGCCTTTTGAGGCCCCATCAAAATTCAACTTATGCCAAGCATTGGGAGGCTTAATCCATCGGATAGTGGTTCTATCCATACCATTGTTATTCTTTTTGAAGACAGTGTCAATATTCCAATCAGCCAGAATGTATTCTTCTTTCTCAGGGCAAAGTCTATTTTTAGGAGGTTTAAATCTAGCAATATTGTCCTGCATAAAGCAATGATAATTTCTTTGTAGACTTTGTTACATACCTTTCTAGTATTTCTGAAAATGCCATCATTACGAGCCTTCCAAACTCGCCACATGGTGTGAGGTAAAACTAGTTGCCATAATCTCCTCACCACACAATGCTTATAAGGAGAGTCCCATTGTTCCCAAGCCTGAAGACAAGTAAGGGGAAAGATCCATTTCTGATTAAATTTTTCAAAAAAAAGATGCCAAATTTTGGAAGTGTACTCACAATGAAGAAATAAATGTTTGATGTCTTCTATTTCTTTCTGACAAATGCAACATCTATTCGGCATGATGAACCCCTTCTTAATGAGGTTTTCATTAGTTATAATCTTTCCTTTAATGATGAGCCACCAGAAAAATTTCACTTTAGGGGTTAGCTCGCATCCACAAACTTATGCCACTTAATTTCACTTTCAATAGAGGCAAAGAAAGAATTGTATCTGATTTAACCGAGTATTCCCCATCAAAATAATCTTTCCAAATGAGTTCATTTAACTCTTATAATAATTTAGTGAAAAATTTTAGATTTATTGATAAAATAATATCAACAATTGAAAACTTTTTAAAATTACAAAAAAATGTCTGTTGCGGATGAATGCCCTAACCCTCGCGACTTCCATGGCGACCCTACTCCAAACTTGGTTCGTGGAAACTCTTGAAAGGTCTTTGTAGGCATGTGAGGATACGGGCTTGGGAGATCTAGTGCCAATGATAATGTTCTATCCCAAACAGCCCTTACACTTGCTAGTGGTGTTGGAGGCTCTGCAGGGCGGAACAATCGGATTCCTTTGCTGTCAAAATTGAATGTTTTAATAGATGTTGTTATTTCCCCTATTTCTGCTACTATGATAGGAGGTGTTTTGAATAATGGTAGTGATTCTTCAGTTGGATCTCCTCTGAATGGAAAATCCTCTGATGTAGACATGTCAGTCTCTCCCTCACTATCTCAGATCTTACCTTCAAGCAGTATTGACGGTTTTTTGGATGCTGCGAGTTTGGGGGCTCAAGGCAAAGTCAAAATCTTTACTAATGTGGCTAAAACTTACTCATGTCAAATCATCCCCCTTTGTGCGTTTTGGCCCAACTGTTTTGAAAATAGAGGCTTATTTCAAGGAAAAGGGCATTATTTGTAGATTCAACAAATTTTGTCCTGGACTACCTGCTCTCCATGATTGGATCTCTTCTTCTTGGAAGCCATTAATGGATGGTAAAGTGGATATTTACCCTTTAACTAGAGGTTTTTTCATTGTTGTCTTTGATATTACCTCTGATAGAGATTTAATTTTTGATAGATTGTGGGACTTTCAATCCCACTTTCTACTCATGAAGCCATGGTTTCCCCTTTTAATCCAGTACTGAAACTTTCCAAATAAGACCTATTTGGGTCCATCTGCCATATCTTCCTCTACAATTTTGGGATGAGAAATGGTTCACTATCATTAGGGGCACTCTAGGTAAAACCTTGGCTATCAACACAAAAACTACCTTGTATGAGTATACTATGTATGCTCACATTTTAGTTGACATGAACACCTCAACGGATTTTCCTGCTTCTATTGATCTTTTGGTTGAGGATAGAATATGGACTCAAAACTTGGACTATGAAGGTTTTCCCTTTAGATGCAGAACCTTCTTTTCACTTGGACATTTAGTTGTGGATTGTAATAATGGGAAGAAACATGCAAGTAGACACACTTCTTGGTGGAAGAATGCGGATCCAAGCCTATTGGTTATTGATAGTCATTTAGATTCCGAGTCTAAAGATGGATCTGTGAATGAGGATTTGGCTTTAGTGGAGGAGGAGGCTCCCCCTTTGTCTAACAATGTAGAGGAGACCTATGAGGTGGGGACTTCTACCTCTCCTCTTGGTATTCAGTTAGACAACAATAATACAAAAATGGGCTTTCTGGTTCACACAACTAAAAATGTAAATTCGATTCCTGGTAATGGTTGGTCTACTATGAGCAGAAGAAAGAAAGGGAATAATGAATCCCTTAAGATGCACCTTAGATCCCATGGGAAGGGATCCCAGGGATGAGCTTTCATGTTTGTGTTTTTGCTATTAGTTTGTATTGTTAGTGGTGTTTTCCTTGATTTTATATGCCGCTGGTAGAGGTTGCTTCATTCATTCCTCATCGATAAATATTTTTCTCCTTATTGTATGGGGTAGGTCCCCTTAACCCTCTTTTACCCATAATAAAAAAACATGCTAATAAAAGATAGAAGTGTAATTTTACTTCTCCTATTTTCTGGGTACCTGTAACCATCATAGGGTCAGTCCTAGAACTAGTATGGAAATCCCCTACACTCAAGCATAAATCCACACATTCATCATTTCAAACAATTTCAATTAAATAGAAGAGAGAGGGATAGATTGGGAGAGAGAAGAAGACAGAGTTCATTTCTCATGCATTCACACTTTCACTTTCATTTGCACTTAACATTTTGGTACTAGAGAGAGAGAGAAAGAGAGTAAGGATGAGAGAGAAAGTTAAGAGGAATTTTATTTTCCATTCACAATTTCATAACCATTTTCATTTCATGTCCATTTTCATTTCATTTCAAACCAATTTACATTTCCCAATTCATTTACGTTTTCAAATCAACCAAAGTATCATAGTCATTTCTAGAGAGAGAAGAGGGTGGAGAGATAAAAACACCATACATTTCAAAATCCATTCATACAAGATAAAATATTGAATAATATTCTACATATAATTATGATGGTATTATGAGGTCACATGCATGGCTAGAAGTCAAACAAGACTCTCAGAAGGAGATTCTAGCTAAAGTAGCAAGTTGAGAAAACTGACCAAAACAACAAAAGTGCTTACAAACTGGGTCTTGAACACACTTTTTTAAGTTTGATCACAAATTTTGATGATTCCTACTTACTCCCCCATATATAGAGAATTCATCATGTTTGATGGAAGTTGATTACGACAGCAGAGCTCAAGTTACAAGGGAAACTGGGGCCAATTATCGTAATTGTGTTAACAACTCTTGTCATACAAAGAACTAGTCGACCCCCAAAACCCACTTGCAAAACTAGTTTCCAAAATATTTTTCATTAAAATGAAGGTGGTTTACGATTATTTTGTTAGAATTCTATAGGTAGGTGGTAATGGTTTTTAGTTTCTCTCAAACTAAGCGGCAACCGTACGCCAAAATTGATCATGTTTTATTAAAATGACCACATCACTATAAGTGACTGATAAGCTAAGTGGGCTTAGAAAATTTGACTTGCAAGGGCATTAATTATGTTCAAATGACTTGGTTGAGGTTCCCCATGGTGTCCCACGTTACCAAGGTTCATGCTCGAAGTTTCTGATTTTCGATGCATTTGGGTGTGGCACTCCATGCGCATAAATTTTGGGTTCAAAATTTTTATGTTTGATAGTTCCAAAAGAAGTAAGGTTTTATCATTGTTTGGAGTTACATTTCCTAATAATGAAAATTAATTTCCAAATGCAAGAAATGATGAAAGCAAAAGTTAGTGCAAAAGGAAAGGAAATCACATACCCGTATTCGACATTTCTTGGAGGAAAACAACATGGGGATTTTCATCCTAGCTGTAGGTCGGTGAATTTCATCCACTTGTGAGTTCCCAATTCCCTTTCTATGAATCCATTTGTGCATACCAACCAGCATGTCATTCTCTGAAACCATTTTTTTGTGCTCTCTAAGCACTAAGAAAATACATCCCAAAACCATCTTGTGCATATCCTGTAATTCATTACGCTCCACACTACCACGTCTCTTTTGGGAATTTTTCCAAACAAATCACATGATTGGACTGAATCTCCCATTTTAGCGCAAGTTGGGAGAAATTGGCAAAAATAGTTTTCCAATGTGCTTTGATGGTTATCTGTACACTAGCCCATGGTTTTTTAACCTACCATTTTTGTATAGCAGAAAGGAACATCCACTTTCTTAATCCAACCATCAGCCTACTCAAAACAAGCTGGTAAAGAGGAGGAAAATGAACTAGTAGTTAGCAAATACCGGAGAATAGTGCTACAAAGGTAAATTGTATGCGTGCAGACAAGTGTTTAGAAGTAGAAATATCCAAATCAATATAGTTGTACTTACACCAAATGAAGTGCCTCCTCAACCTCAATATTCTTCTTTTACATACAACAACGAAGCAACGGCAGGAAGAATTTTCCTTTCATCTCGAGAGATAATTGAACCCGCTTGACACATATCTTGGTCCAAATCGATCAATTTGAATATAGAAAGATGAGGAGATATTAGTGATACATATTTATCTCTATGCGTAGGGCTGATTTAACCCAGAATGGGACTGATTTTAGAATGGCTATTAGTAAGAGCTCCCTTTAGAATGGTTCCCCATGACATTTTTTTATTTAATTATGAAACCGTAGTCCCCTTGTGCTTATTATGACCATCCAGTTACTATTAAATTTATAATGTTACCATGGGGTTCGTCGTGGTTAACTCCTTGAGATCTCAAATAAAGTGCTTGTATTATTATGCAAGTAAATGGCATGTTTGCGAGTTACTTAGGATGAGTCACTCTCCATGCCTGCTTGATGGATCCTTCCATAGAACACCCCAAATGCAGACCACTTTGTCTTACCCACACATCCCCATCAATTCTCAACAAATTCCTTTCAAAAAAGATAATAATTTTATGTTGGGCATTACACAAACATTTACAAATAGTTAGGGAACCCAAGCACTATTTTCTATGTCCAGGTGCTAGTGGATGTGTTGTGTTGAGGACTCAAGTCAAGCTTTGGGTCATTGTTTAGACTGAATATTGTGTTGTAATGGTAATAAACTATGTTGAACTATGACTATAAAGTATTATATGGGGTGACTGATTCACCCAATGGATTCCCCCTTGTTTTGGGTGCATCCAATGTCACAAGGTATGTAGCCCAAAAGATGAATGAACGATGTGTTGAAACTAAATCCATGTAGGGGAAGGGAGTGTGTTTGGTAGAAACCAAGGAACATGTAAATAAAGTGGATGGAAATAAGTGTTAGTTCAAACAAGGTAATTACACATGTAGAAGACAAAATGTAAGCTAGCAAGCAATAACACAATGTGATCAAGCAATAGTGTAGAAAAATTAGACCATGACAATTGGGTTGCAAACATGGGACATCACTCATGATGGTTTAAGACAATCAATGCTGACTAGCCAAAATAAAATAGTGTGCACACAAGACAAAGTGGAAATCCCCATGAGACATTGGCGTGAGAAAATGACAAGCAAGAGAGCAGAGCAACCCCAGTAGCAAAGAGTTCTGAAAAACACATGTTACACAAAAACACTGTTAACATGTTAGAAATATATAAATTATGTCAAAGTGATTATAATTTGATATAGTAGTGTGCTATGAAAAATGAAACAACAACACCTGTAGTATATATGAAAGTGGATGCCCCTAGGAGCTGTTGCGAAGACTAGTAAGAGGTATTATGCCAAGCCTTTTGTGTTGCATGTAACAATCTATGTAGATTCTCGCAATCACAACTAGAAGGCGAGTGAACGTGCATGTGTAAATAGAAATATACTAACATACAAGATATCTATCTAGCATGTGTAATAAAGTGTACATGTAGTAGGTAAATGCAAACAAGACTAAGTATGACCAAGATATGAAATATGTTGTGGTTGAGATGGAATGGAATGCAAAGTGTGAATGATAGGAGAATCATACCCCGAGTGTATTTGTATGCATGAGATGAGGTTCATTTATACATTCCACCTCAAAAGTCAAGAATGAATCATATGATAAGTGTTTGTCATCAGGAAATGGTTTGAATATGTGTGCTATAAATATGTGAACAAGAATCATATAGCGTGAGGATTGTGAGTGTTGTGAGGTGAGGTCATTTGATATTTGAAACCCTCGAATCAGTATGAACCATGAAACTATAGTGCATTATATGGTAATGAATGCAATGTGTAGAAGTAGATGTAATAAAGATGTGTCATGAATGTATAGTGTGTACAATGTTAATAATGTGCAAT
Organism: Taxus wallichiana var. yunnanensis; assembly: GCA_018340775.1. Taxonomy (NCBI): domain Eukaryota; kingdom Viridiplantae; phylum Streptophyta; class Pinopsida; order Cupressales; family Taxaceae; genus Taxus; species Taxus wallichiana. Next base: position 560,854,922 of record CM031242.1, on the reverse strand, counting down.
AGGAGCTACGTAGAAAGAGATGCGATGAATACGTCATGTGTGAAATGTTTAGTGTGTGAGGTTCATGTGTATAGTATTTCTTCAATAGTCAAGTGTGAATGAAGCACGAGATTTCATCATAGGGTAAATATGATACAATTGTATCAAGTGGTTTGTATTGATGCTTAGGATATATTAGACGCTAAGCGCAGAGTGTTAAGTGCATGGGATGATAGATACATTGATATAAATGTAAGGTGTGAATATATGGTGTCCCCAAAGTATGTAAGTGATGGAGATTTAGTTGTTGACACTAAGCAGATCAATGCAAGGAGTATTTTCCTTGAAAAAGGTAATTGGATGCTAAAGTGGTGGAAGTTGAAAGACGCCGACTATATTTTTCTTTTCTTGCATAGTGAGTGGTTGTTTGTTTGGCAACGATGTAGAAGACTTGAGATGAGGATATTTTGGTTGCTTTGTTTGACTTGGTAATGTTACAGATGACTCAGTAGGAGGATGTAATGAAAAATGGACCTTAAGAGGTGGTTTCTTAGTCAAAATGGGTTAAATAGGTGGCGCTTGACTGGCCAAAGAAGACATATTAGAAGTGGTGTCATGATGTTCATGAGACATAGAAGGAGAATATTTAGGATTCCATTTGGATGTAACATTTGTAGATGGGCATGTAATAGAATGTTGTGTGGCAAATTAGATAAAGCCTTGACACTCAAGATGTTTGATTATTCATTATAAAGCATAACAAGAATTGTCATTATGTCCATTGATTCAATGATAAGCGCAAAATGGGAGACCTTGATATTTGATCAGTCGATAAGGAGGATAGCAATGAGTAGTTGGTAAACTAATCAATTGATGACTAAGGAGCTTAGTAAGAATATCATGTTTTTAGCATTGCGATCAAATGTGATTGGTTTTGGTAATGGAAAGACTTGAGGCTCACTGATATGAGAACATGTAGAAGACATAGAATGAGGATGAGAAGAATAACTAACATGAGCTTGAGAAGCGTCCTTAAGATGTTGGATTTTAGATTTTAGAGATGCAATCATGGTTTCCATAGCCCAGACTTTATCTTCAAATAAAGAATGAACGCTTAAATTGATGTGCAAATAGATTTATTGGAATTACAACCAAGGGATTTATCAAAAATACAATAAAATATAGCACTCGACTTGAGTGGGTGGCATGTCTTTAGAAAGATACATGGTTTTAGGGATTTCTAATGAACCTCTTTACAAGGTGAATGCATTTGAAGTAATTCAGCAAAGAGATTTGACGAACCTTAGGAGCCATGATAGAAAATATGATGTACTAAAGAAGGATCCAAATGACTGATCATGAGTGGGGTTCACCAAATGATTAAGAAAATATTGAAATAAATAGATGCTAAAATCTTAATGATGTAACATTACATATATAGACAACTAGAGTACAAATGTGATCCAAGAAAATAAGAAAATTGAATTTGAAACCCTAGTTGCAAATGAAGAAATAAAAACGCTGATTGATTAAGGCACTGTGACTACTCAAAAGTCTGTGAAACCCAACTTTGCAAGGTAATTATCCTCCTACCAAGCCGGGACTCACACTTTGTCTTCATCAAGAAAAGATAAAAGCTTAACTAGACAAATAATTCCTCATTAAGGTAATTTTTCCCTAAATAAATTTTTATCCGTAAAGTGAATAATGGGGCGATAAAGTAATAATTTTAGAAATTAAAGCACCTTATTCACATTTTGGGGTCCACACGTAGGAGAGTGGGTTTATTTTAGGTTATGAAACCCTAAACATCTTTATTTATTTGTTGTTGTTTGTTGTTGGTACCACCGGACCAAGAACCAATGTAAAGGTAGAGTTGTAGTCTTTAGTGGCAGAGCAGAAGTCTTCATGAGGAAAATGCAGGCTTAAGTGAGTTGTAAAGTGGTTGTATAAGGTGTCAAGGATGTGTAGAGGCATGAAGGAAACCTATAGACACTTTCTAGATGATTTAAATCCATGTGGGCGTCATCCAATAAAACATTTAGACAAATTCATATCAAAATTCTCTAATTGGAGAGGCGTTGAGGTAGAGATGGAGAGAAATAGGTTAGGGAGGACATCTCAATAGAAATATAGCCAAATATGGATTCCAATACCACATCTGAAGATTTGCAACATATTAGGGCATAAAGGATATTTTTAAGCTTGAGTGTGAATCTTAAGGGCATTTGCACCTCCTATGGGCCTACACGCCTAGTATAGATTGGATAAATATTACTCAAAAGAGAAAAAAATGTGAACCAATGGGATGAAACCAAGTTAATATGGCTATGTCAACTCCAATACAAGTTTGAAATGTAATTTCCACATCTCTATATGTCGTATTTGGGCCTACATCACCTTAGAAGCCTACACATATGTTGTATACACCAAAAACCAAACAAAAAACCAGCAAAACAAACACACCCAACACCAAGTCTATGTAAACAATAATCTCATGTAAAACTAGCAGAATAACAACCAAACAAGCTCAATACTAGTGTGGCTCTGATACCATATTGGGAAAACTAGGGATCCACTGAATCGAAGAGTGCACCGGTGAGAAATGTGAGACTTGAATTACATAAAGGCAAGACTAGGAATACACACACAAAACTACAAGTTATGAAGAACAATGAGATAATTGTAATATAACAAGAAATGGATCCATCTTAATAATGTAATCCATCTTAATACTCTAATCCATCTTAATACTCTGATTTATCTCAATACTTTGATCCATCTCAATACTTTTCTACATATATTAGCTCAATAATTGGATGTCCATATATATGAGGAAATTACAACTACCACCTAGGTCAGTGGTGAATAACTCTCACTAATTGATGCTGGAAGTAGAGAGTACTCCACACAACTAGTATGCTAACTCAACACAATTGATGCACCTAAGCAAGTTAACAAAACAAGTGTAGAGCTAACACAAGTGCAAGAATTATCCTAATAAATAAATAAAAGGATAAATAATAACTTACACTAATAGAGATAAGATTCAAGGCATGCCAAAAAGTAGTACAATGTAAGTAATAAAATAATACAAAATAATATGCATAGGATGGACTCAAATCTATCACACAAAATTCATTGGGTTGACTAAAAACACAAAAATACACCAAATGGATTGAAATCCATCACAAAAGATGTATTGGATGGGATGAAATCCATCACACAAATGTAAGAAGTGTTCTAGGATTATATTATATAAAGGTGAAGAAATCAAAACTATATGACTCATGTAATTAAGCCATTTAATAAACACTAAAGAATACAAGTTGACACTATAAATCCATCAAAATAGCTCCACAAAAAGATATTGTCAATCTTCCAAATAAGTGTTTAAAATACAAGAGTTAACTACATAATTTACTAAATTATATGCAAGGGCACTCAACTCCCATCAAGTAAATATCTACAATAGATGCAAATAACACTCAACATCTACTAAATGACTTTTATATAATAAAAAAAAATCTTAAGTAAATGCAGAAATGAGGTAAGGGTAAGAAAGGAACACAAAAACCCCTCTAAATGAAAGTAGTACCTCACCACATACCCCTCCATAATACTAAATTTAAAATGGATAGAAAAAAAATTGATTGGAGTGAATCCACCACATGAAAACTAGAAAATAGACATTGAATGCACTAGAATAGATCTATATAAGGAGGATTTCAAGCTATAAAAAGAAGATTCAAACATATAATAAAATATCATAAATACGTAAAACTATAGAATGGCTCAACATAAAATTTTTGGATACTAATGGAGCTCTAGGTAAGGAGACTATCTATGAAAAGGAGATGGGAGAGAAAAAGGAACCAATAAATGAAACAAAAGGTGTGTAAAAATATAGACACTATCATGAAGGAATATAAGGCTCAAATAGAAAACCCTCCATGGAACATTATAAATTTAAGTACAATATTTAACCCCAAAATAAAAATAATATACCACCAACACCATGAGAATGGATTCATGAAGGAATCACTCTGTGAAATATGACAAGTGTGTAGATGATGCAATCAAAGTGTAGAAGAATAACACATGTTGTGTTAATTTAAATAATGTTATGATACCACCATAACTGATTTTAAATTCATCCTAAGTGAATTTGGATGGTGGAAGAATATTCCTGATTTTGATCTAGTGTTATGTGAATAAATGGTGCATGTAAGGAATCATATGACTATGTGTCATTTTGATCATGCTTGAAAAGTGTGTTTTTAAGATTCTCAAGCCCTAGTCAATGGGTACATGAACTCATGTGTTTTTCACTTTCCTCATGAATAGTAGATCACGTAAAAATAGGTGATAAATTTCAGATGAATATATCCCTAGAATAGTGAAGAAAATTATCTACATTCAATGCTACATCCAGTAGTCAATGAAGAGGTTAGATAGGGGAGTAATTCCTTGTAAATTCATACCAATACCTGTACCAAGGTGACATGTATAACAAAGTATATGATAACACAATCAAATATTTTTCTTCTCAAAAATAAGCATAAGTAAAGGTGAATCTAATATGAGGATTATAAAGAGTACAAAAATAAGAGTATCAAATACACTAGGTGACTTCGAACTAGTGAATGGGAGTCAATATGTGTGGGAATAGTGAAAAGAGGTGGAATAGGATCAATAGAATGTGTGTCCAAGGTTTTAATATGATGTCACAAATAATTATTTTTGTTCTACACTTAGTGTCATCCTTTCTAGAATAATAGTTTGTTCTTATTTATGAGTTTCATATTCTCTTATACATGTTGAATCATATCTTCGTGATGTACTTAAACATGATATATTATCACGGATTTTTGCAACTATGGGTGTTGATTTTCTGTGTGAGAGTGTGCAAATCATGGCCTAAATCCATTTCAAAGTATGAAGATAAAAAAATTATGAGATAATGATCTAATGAAACACACCCTAAAAAATCTCTCCAATTGATTATAATTTTTCAATTTTACATTAATTTTCCCAAAAACATGTCTTAACATGCAATCCAATAAGTAATGAATTCAACCTAGAGAATCATATTAAAAACCACAAGGATCATGTGGCACTTTATAAATAGTGTTATACAAGTGATTTTATAACGTAATTTTGGCACAAAGTTGAAAAATATAGTTACATGATATAATAATTATGATATGATTTTACAAAAACATAGAGTGTAAAAAAATATGGAACTTCAAAGAAATGAAACTTGAATCTAATAAAGGGATCAAAAGATGCGAGTTATTTGAAGTTTCTGAATAATAATTGTGTTGTTAATTAGTTGAAAATATAATTTTATGGTAAAGTTGGTTTCACATGGAGAAAATCTAACTACACTATAGTGAAGAGATCAAACAAATAGAGTTTTATAAAATTCACTCTTGTAGCACTTATGTAGAGAAATTTAACATCCTTCCAAACTTCATAGTCAAATAAAAATCTCAATGGTTCAAGTACGCCCTTGTTGGATGAAGATTCATAGAATTTTCTTGTATGATCTCTCTACATGTGAAATGGGGATGAATATTTGGCTCAAGTGGATTCAAACCCTCACCATTTTAGAAGATTTTCTTCTAGCAAAATATTCCTTACTGCAAGCCCACGTGAGGCATTCAAATATTAATACAACCAAAACCGTATATAGTGAATGAATTTGGAAGAGTTTAAAATTCAAAGAGAGAAGTTGAGATTTGACCCCTTGACATTTACAGTTGAATTCCTTATAAAGGCATCCTATAACCATTGTCCTACTTATGCACTTAGACATAAACATGCACAATATACTATTTGATCACAAATCACATGATAAACCAAATGCCAAATAACCTATGATAGGCATGGTTGATGATGATAATTGGTGGTTTAGGTATTCACATGGCATATATGGTGTATTTGGGAACCGCAACTTAGGTGCACCACTAAAACAATGACCATTACCAAATTAGTGACTCAAAATTCCTTATGCCTTCAATTTCTCAACACACATGCCAAAAATGTTTGTTTTTGGAAAAAAATAATTTCTAGAAATATCTTGATGATCTAAACACAATAAAATGTAACTTACAGAACATTTATTACAAATGTTATAAAAAATACAACTATCCTTTGTTGTTCCTCTCTCTTCCTCTCGATTACGGAACCTTAAAATTATAGCTATGTTTGGATTAATGCTCTAATATGGGAAAGAGTATAGTATTAATAAATTTCTCGATGATCCAAACACAATGAGATATGGTACAAGCCTCAATTTTGTAAAAACAAATATAACTATTCTTCGGTACTCCTAAATTTTCCTCTAGATCCAGGATCTTCAAAAATGATAGAAAATCACCACAATCTTATGGGATTCCCTTATTCTTAAATTTGTATTATTTTCAAGTATTATTAAATAAAAACAATGTTAGGACTTGGAAAATCACAATTTTTCAAAAATAGGAAAATTGCATAATAATCCCTAAAAGATAAGTTTTGACTTGAACAAGAAAACATGAGGGTTTTTATGAAAAAATAGTATTTGTGTTGGCTCAAAAATTGATTATAGTATTGGGAAGAAATTTTGAAAGTATCATTTGATTGAAAATTGTAAACCACAACTCACTATAAAATATAAGGCTTTGGTAGCATGAAAGAATATTTGAGGTCATAGGATTATAGATTTCCTCATTAGGCTTATGCCAAGACGAGACAATATGAATAAAAGAAATGATAATGTATATCAAATAGAATGAATATCACAATGTTTTACAAGTTTACATCTACAAAGAGATAAGGGGTTATAAATATCTTGTGTAAGAGTACGCTCCCATTTTCCTATTGGCCCAACTAAAGGTGGTACACTCATAAATAACCTTACTTAAGCCAAGATATATGCACAAGAAACTGTAAATATGGTTAAGAAAATATAAGTAAACATAATATTAGTGCATATACAATAATGAAAAAAACAACACTATAAATAATAGTACAAGACTCATTGTACACATATTTCTTAGGCACAAGATAATTTTATGTATGTTAATCTCCACGAGCGACACATGTCTTTTCCCTCGTAGAACCAACGATGTTGGGGCTAGGTTGGGTTTCAAATTAGAACTTAGGATGAAACCACAGTCAGGGGACAAGCAAGTCCCTCCTCTTTAATGGGAGAAGTTCTCTTATTGAAAGCAGGGGCAAAACCTATGTACAAATGCACAACCTTTAATTCAATGGTGGTTTCCTGATATCCTGAAATGTGTTTTAAGCCTGGAAAGTTATCAATACATGAGGATAGAAGACTTTAAAGAGAGGAGGGAGGTAGAAGAAGATAATACTTTCGGGGAAAAGAGATGGCAGAGAAAACCCTTATATGTATTGTGCAAATGAGATACAGAATAGAACCATCCACGTTTATAAAAAACACAATTTGCAAACTCAAATTTATGTAAATTGTACAAACTAGAACAAAAATTTTCCAAGCATGCAAGGATTCGATGATTCATAGATTAGAACCAGGAAGAAAGAGAAAGTAGAAGAAAAAGAGGAAAAACCTTTGTATTGATTTCTTCCAATTTGAAATTACAGTTCCAGAATAATCAAAATTCCAACCCATACAATGAATTTGAGAGCCCATAATATAGCTTGCCAGAGATGGTTACAACTTCCTCGAGAAAGCAAGAAATAGTTATAACTTATTCCAATCACTCGCGTCCTTGCGAATTCCTGATTTGCAAAGAAACGTTAAAGGCAGAAAACCATATTTTTAAATATACGATCATTTCATTATTTTGCGAGTTAAAACATGGGCCATTCGATTTGCTTTTACAAATTTAAATCTAGGTCACCCACGTGGAAGGAATTGATTGGAATGGGATTACAGATGCCTTAACTTTCTACCTTCTATTTGGCGGGCGATATAATCGACCTAGACACGTGGCGGAGTTGGCACTCATTTGGAACCTACCTCTAGATTTTGTCTTTGAAGTTGCACCAGGGTAACACGTGGAGATCTCCGCTGGTTCCTTCAAACTTAGCCAATCTGAGGTCTGTTCTGTTTGACTCATGTTGACCCCTAGACACGTGGAGAGCTACCACTGATTTGAGTTTCCACTTTGGAAGTGCCTTATAAAATTGTGACAAGATGAAGCGTGGCTCCTTCTGTCGGGCTTAGAATTTTCAATGGTCAACTTTGTCTATCTATTGACCCTGGACACGTGGCGACCTGGCACTCATTTGGAAATTGGCCCTCTTGTGTCACTTTTGGAACTACGTCATTACTAAGCACGTGGAGACCTCCACCGACCCACCCATACTTAGCCAATTTTAACTATCAACTCTGTCCCTTTTAGACCTGGGACATGTGGAGGACTGGCACAAGTTTGAGAACCACCCCCGTCTTTGACCCTTAAAGTTACGTCGATGAGGCATGTGTCGATTTCCACTTTGAAACTTCAATACTTATCCGATTTTAGCTTGTTTTACATTCATTTTGAACCTGGGACATGCGGCGAGCTAGCGCTCATTTGAGAACTGTCCCTTGGACTCGCCCTAGAGTTACACCATTTAGATGCATGGAGGCTTCCGTTAAACATTGAAATATGGCCAAACTGCATCCAATCAAAGATATTCACGTATTACCCATAGACTCGGGGTGAAAATTGACGAGGAGGATACGCCTGTCATTCCCGACTGCGAGAAGAAATAAACAAAAGAAGAATAAACTCCAACTATATGCCTGAATTTCAAATTTTTCACTATGAACTGGAAAGTTAGAAACGATACTAGGATCAACGCGATTCAATACTCTAAGGAACAGACTCAAATTTTTTGCAAGCTGACTCCAAAAGAGGGGAATTTTGGGGCCGACAACAAGTGGCTCTTTCTGGGGATGACTTGGTTTGGAATGAAGACACAAGGCAAGATCAAGAACTGCAGATAAATCTGGGGAAAGAGGACCAGTGCCTTATCCATTGGGCAAAGGATTTGAAATCAAAACCAGTTAAGGCAACACACACAGAAGGAATGGGAAAGAAAACAAGCCAAAACTAGGAAAGACCCAAAACAAAACACGAAAGAACAGCCGAAGCCAAAACACTATACATAATATACAAAAGGACTTCCTAGTCACTTAGGACTTGAACAACTTAAAATACTGCCCACTATAAGGAAGTGGGAGAGGATAACCATCCATGTAATCCAGATAAAAAAGAGTTTTCTTGATCAAAATGTATGATTCTAAAAGGACCAAGCCAAAGAGAATCAAACTTACCATGGCTTCCTCGTGGCCCATGTCTTTTGTCCCAAAGCAGCACAATGTCTCCCACTTAGAAGACTTTGGGTTTGGATTTCTTGTCAAACAAAGCATTCACTTTCAACTAATGAGCTGATATCCTGTCCACCACTTGCAATCTATCTTCATCGAGCTTCTGAAGGTACAAAATTCTCTTATCCAAAGAGCTACTGAAACTTGAATCTTCAATGGTTTTCATCATATGCAAGGCTGGAAATTCCACCGTGACTGGTAGTTGAGCTTCTACACCATACACCACTTGGAAAGGGGATATTCTAATTGCTCTCTTGGGTGTAATTCTATCAGCCTAAAGTGCATCATATAGCCTCTTATGTCAATTCCTCTTAGAATCATTTACAAGCTTTCTAACTGTAGTTACCAGATTCTTGTTTGTCAATTATGCCTATCCATTCCCTTGGGATAGTAATCAAGAGTGACCAAGGAGATCCCATATCCATAGCAGAAGTCCATCATCTCAACGAGAAGAAAATTTAAAAGCATTTTCCGTCATAATCTTGTTTGGGATCCAAAACCGATCAATATGTTTTCCTTAATCAAGTTGCAAACTACCTCGGAGGTAGTGCTCTTGACTGGGATGGATTCCACCCACTTGGTGAAGTAATCTATGGCAGTCAACACATGAGTATGTCCAACACTGGAAGATGGATTGAGTGCTCCAATGAAGTCTAAACCCCATTGTTGAAATGGCTCTTCAATCACTACAAGCTTGAGAGGCAAAGCAACCAACTTAGGTCTTCCAACAAATGTTTGGCATGCTTCACATTTACTAACCCATTTTGATGCATCTCTGAATAGAGTGGGCCAATAATAACCAGCATGAAGTATTTTATGAGTTGTTACAGTAGAGGAGAAATGACCTCCACAAGCCTGGTCATGAAAAGCAGAGAATAACTTCTTTTGATGTTCCTTGTCTACACCCTTCAAAAAACTTCCACCTATGCCTTATTTGAACAAGTATTTTCCCATAGCACATATTGTGAGACCTCGCTTTTATGGCTCTCTTCTCTTAGGAACTCAAGTGAGATGTAAATTCTCCATAGGTCAAAAAGTGAGCAATGTCAGCATACCATACATCTGTCAAGCTAAAGAACAAAACAATAAGGGCATCAACCTCATCTTTAGATAACTCCTTGGCAACTCCCTCAGCAATGAGTTCACACAGGCCCTTACCCAAAACTATCTTTGTTGGCTTGATATCAAGATCATACTCTTGCACCTTTGCAACCCAATTACCTCTCTTGGTTCCAAATTCTTGCTGAGTAAGAATGGATTTGATTGTTGTATCAGGCACCAGCACCACAGAATGAGAATTAAAAATGTAAAACCTAAACTGCTTGACAACTTTAACAACTACAAAATCATGTTTCTCCATCATGGTGTACTTCAGCTCATGATTTTTCAAGACATAACTCATAAATGCAATTGGTAGCTTGTGATCTTTAGCATTCTTACAGGCTAACACACAGATGCTAATGTATTTTCAAAGTGGCATAACAATAGATAATGAAATCTTTGTTAAAGTCTAGGAACTCCAAGGTTGGATTCTTTGCAATAGCTTTGTTTAATGTCTTGATTATTTCTTCCCTTCAAAGGACCAACAAAAAAATTTCTTCCCTTACATCATGTGAGAAATGTTCATATTAAGTTCTACAAAATCAGGGATGAATCTCCTTAGGAAATTGATCTTACCAAAGAAATAATGAACACCTTTCTTACTTGATGGAAGAGGAATTTGCTAGATGGCCTGAACCCTTTCCAGATAAATCTTAATCCCTTCCTTTAAAATAACATGTCCCAACAGATTTCCTTCTATGACACAAAACACAGACTTCCTAGGATTTAAATAAATCCCATGCTCTCTACACTTTTGTAATATTGTTTCAAGGTGTTGGATGTGATCTTTTCTTGTTTTATAAAACACTGTCAAGTCATCCAAATACACAATAATGCATTTCCCTTTCAAACTTCCAAAAGAAAAGTCCATGGCCCTCTGGAAAGTAGCACAAGCATTGATGAGAGCAAATGGCATCATTTTGTATGCAAAGGTGTCCCAAGGAGTAGTAAAGGAAGACTTGTGTTGATCATTAGTATTCACCTCTACTTGATTATACCTTGACAATCCATCCAACATAGATAGCATCTTCGAGCCTGTAACAGCTTGTAAAACTTGGTCCATCATGGGGAGAGGGTAGTTGTCCTTCAAAGATCCTTGATTTAGATTTCTGAAGTCCACATAGATCCGGATCTCACCATTCGTCTTCCTGACAGGCACTATATTAGGATTCCACATCGAATGGTGGATGGGGAAGATGATCCTAGCCTTCAAAAGCTTTTATATTTCTTGAAAAATTGTATCAGCTATCTTTGGATTATATTGCCTTTGCTTATGTTGGAAAGGTTTGATCTCAAGATTAAGAGGAATGAAATGTTGCATTTCTTTAGGCTAAAAAGCCTTAAGATCATCATAAGAGTAATCCAGAACATCAACATACCTCTTCAACAAATTCACCACCTTTTTTTATTTTTCTGAGTGCATCATTTTCCAATATTGACCATTTTAGGATCATCAATACTCCCAATATTCACTTTCTAAATCTCAGCAGATTGTCGGGCTCCTTGGGAAACTTTAGACTTCATATATCTATCATGTTTATCAAAAAGATCCTCTAAACTCACCATCCCTTTAGGGATTTTGTTGCCTTTTAGTTTGATGCATCCATCTTGATCCATCTCTTCTTTTACGCCCTCTTCATTTTATGACACACACTCTCTAGGAAGATTGTCACTTCCTTCAAAGTAAAGCTAATCAAAATTTTCTTTGAACTCCAAGAAAGAAATCAAATGCTGGTCATCATTAAAAACTTGTCAATTATTTGCATTGTCGGAGCACACCGGGTCTATGGATCATCTCAACGGTGAATTTTTCTTGAGGAAAATCAAGATGAGGAATTAAAAAGGACCCCGAAACAACTAGAGAGTCAGCCCTAGCATTCCTTTCCCTTGGCGAGCTTCAATAGAAAAAGTATAAAGGAATTCAATGGAATCCCAGGCGATTCCTATAGTGCTTCAACCTTCTATTCTTTACCCGATAAAGGTCTTTAACTTGTTTTACAATTAGTGTACATCTCCACGAGGAAGAAGGTTCCTCACTCCCACTTCCTTCGCCATGCTCAACCCAAGAATGAGGGCCTCATACTCAACAATATTATTGGTATTTTCAAACTGAAACTTGAAGGAGAAAGGATGAACCTTACCTTCGGGAGAAATGAGCACTACACCAGCTCAGAACTAGTCAAAGAACAACCCATCAAACTCCAAAGTCCATACACAATTAGGGTCAAGCAACACTCCCTTTAGCAGACTCATCTCCTCTTGTGACATGATCATGTAGTTCCCATGCCTAATGTCTTCATACATTATTTGTGCTTTAGGATCATCTGTCTTTTACACAATATACTCGCTTGTTTCTCGGAAGCATCTTCTTCATCTTCCCATTGTGAGGGGATTAAGGCATGTGACCAATTCATTTGTATTCCCCCTACCTCCTTGCAAAAATTTCTACTCGGTAGCAACCCATATGAAGGAGGAATATCAGCTACCAAAATGGCGGCTAAGACCCTTTTCTCTAGAAAAGTAGCAAAAGCTACGTATGCATCTTTAATGCCAACCAAAGGTACTTTCTTACTCTCACGGAATAGCAAGAGCCATAAGTGTGGGTTAGGGTTAGACCCAAAGCATGGGCCACTTTTGCGGGCATTACATTATCTCGATGCTCATGTTATTGATTTTATGGCCAGCTATGAGAAGGGTCACATAGAATGGTTCAATCTTCTCATTAGGGGACATGTTTGTAGCCACAAGGCTTGATTGAGGTGAGGAAGAGGGAGTGGGTAAAAGGCCTTTGGAAGAATGGGGTGGGGTTCTAGATTTTTAATTTACAAAGTTAACCATTTTGGAAAATGCTTTAGGATGGGTTTGATAGAATTTTGCCTCGAGAAATCTGAATCTTTGTCTTCTTAAGATGGTCTATAATATCAAAATATCCAAATGTGGATGGAGAATCACTACTAGGAGTAGGAGGATTTTTGATCTATCACCTTTATCATTTGTTGGACAATAATTCTTAGAAGCGAAGTAGAGGAAGAAGGACTAGCAGAGCTTACCTTTTGAGTGGAAGTAGTAGGAATAGGAGCTCCTCTGTTTGCAACCATCGAGATAGTAATGGGGTACTCCTTGGATCTTTTAGCAGGTTGCACAACTTTTCCCTTTTTTTTGGTCTGCTCCCAGGTCATAATAGCATATGACTCACTTTTCATCTCAGCCACTACATCATCATAGTCATCTTCATCATCTACACCTTCAATGGTGAGGAAATGAACCTAAGAATCGCCAGGCTCCTCCAGATCTTCATTAGCTTCCTCTTCTTGTACATCATAGAGTCCATTTTCTTCCTCATCATCAGGCTCAAGAACCTCACAAGTAGCATTGACAGGCACCTTGAGGGGTGGAACTTCAATGGCCAATTTAGTCCGAGGAGAAGGAAGGTGGTTCTTAGGCTTAAAATTATTCCTTAGAACATCTTGATATGGAGCATGCTGAGCCAATTGTTTCTTGATGGCAATAAGGTCATTAGCAAGCTTTTACACTAGCTGATCTGCATTACCTCCAGGAGAAGGGGAAGAAGAAGATGCTTTGGATTTGAAAAACTCCTTTTCATCTTTCTAGACATGATCAAGTCATCTTCTACACTGATAACCAATCTCTGATCAACATCCAAAGTTGTAAGATTTTCTCTCCTCAGGGCATAGCTTACTTCCAGAATTTGAGCATTCAAGAAGAAACACTTCTAAATCTGATCAATAGGTCTAGTATTTTATGGAATCTTGTTAATCAACTTGTTGAACTTAGCCACAAATTCTCTCATAGGCTCATGTGACTCCTTCTTGATTTGAGAAATCTGAGCTAATAAAGCATGCACATCTTTAGCAGGTTTGAAACGCTGCTCAAACTGAGTTATCATAGTATCCCAATTAGTGATGGTCCCGACAGGAAAATGGTAAAACCAATCTAAACCATTGTCTTGCAAGGTCTCCACAAATAGCTTGATAGAGAAATCTTCATGTTCAACTCCCAAGACCCCACATGCAATAGTGAAGGCTACAATGTGTACTTTTCCATCACCTCTAAATTTGGGAAAATTCTTCATGTTAACACTAGGTAACTCATGTAATGGTTGAGGAAGATCCAAAGGCCTAACTCTTTGTCCCCAAGGCTAAGGTGCTGCCATCTTTAGAAAGATTGCTTAAAATGGAACTAAGACACTGCAAGAATTAGGGCATGAAGAATAGGGCTAAGTTGTGCTTGAGGAATGTTACTACCAGAAGCTTTGTCTTCAACAAGAGGTGTGCTTTTGGAATGAGCTCTTCTATTTCTTCTTTTTGGAGGAAGTTGAAAACCTTGTTTATCCAAGAGTTGAAATTGGGGATCTTCAATTCCAAGATCCCTTCTACCACGAGTATATCTTAAAGTCATCAGATCAAAGGAATGATCAAATTAGTTGTTCTTTTTAGAAAGTAAATTGTTTGAACAAATTCCCTAGTGGAGTTGCCAAAAACTGTTGGGTTTCAAATTAGCACTTAGGATGAAACCACAGTTAGGGGACAAGCAAGTCCCTCCTCTTTAATGGGAGAGGTTCTCTTATTGAAAGCAGGGGAAAAACCGATGTACAAATGCACAGCCTTTCATTCAATGGTGGTTTGCCGATATCCTCAAATGTTTTTTAAGCCTGGAAAGTTATCAATACATGAGGATAGAAGACTTTAAAGAGAGGAGGGAGGAAGAAGAAGACAATACTTTTAGGGAAAAGAGATGGCAGAGAAAACCCATATATGTACTATGCAAATGAGATATAGAATAGAACCATCCACGTTTATATGCAGACACAATTCACAAACTTAAAGTTCTGTAAATTTTACAAACTAGAACACAAAGTTTCCAAGCATGCAGGGATTAGATGATTCACATATCAGAACCAGAAAGAAAGAGAAAGCAGAAGAAAAGGGGAAAAACCTTTGTATTGATTTCTTCCAATTTGAAATTACAGTCCCTAGAATGATCAAAATTCCAATCCATATAATGAATTTGAGAGCCCATAATATAGATTTCGAGAGATGGTTACAACTTCCTCGAGAAAGCAAGAAATACTTACAACTTATTCCAATCACGCACGTCCTTGCGAATTCCTGATTTGCAAAGAAACATCAATGGCAGAAAAACTAGATTTTTAAATATATGATTGTTTCATTATTTTGCGAGTTAAAACATGGGCCATTCAATTTGTTTTTACAAATTTAAATATGGGTTTCTCACGTGGAAGGAATTTATTGGAATGGTTTTGCAGATGCCTTAACTATATACATTTTGTTTGGTGATACTGTATATTTGACCCTGGACATGTGGTGGGCCAGCGCTCATTTAGAACCTGCCTCTAGATTTTGTCTTTGAAGTTGCGCTAGGCTGACATGTGGAGAGCTCCACTAGTTCCTTCAAACTTAGCTAACTGGGATCCATTCCTGTTTGACTCATGTTGAACCCTAGACACGTGGAGAGCTAGTGTTGATTTGAGTTTCCTCTTTGGAAGCGCCTTCTGAAATTGCGACAAGCTGACGCGTGGCTCCTTCCGCCGGGTTTAGAATTTTCAATGGCCAACTTTGTCTCTCTATTGACCATGGAAATGTGGCGACCTAGCGCTCATTTGGAAATTTTCCCTCTTGTGTCACTTTTGGAATTGGGCCATTGCGGCACGTGGAGACCTCCACCAACCCGCCCATACTTAGCCAATTTTAACTATTGGCTCTATCCCTTTTGGACCTGGGACACGTAGAGGACTGGCGCAAGTTTGAGAACTGTCCCCGGCTTTGACCCTTGAAGCTGCGCCAATGAGGCACATGTCGTTGTCCACTGAAACTTCAATACTTAGCTGATTTTAGTTTGTTTTACCTTCATTTTGAACCTGGGACATGCAGTGAGCTAGTGCTTATTTGAGGACTATCCCTTGGACCCTGCCCTTGGAGTTGCGTCATTTGGACACGTGGAGGCTTCCGTTGAACCTTGAAATATGGCCAAACTACATCCAATCAAAGATATTCATGTATTACCCATGGACTCGAGGTGAAAATTGACGAGGAGGATACGCTGTCATTCCCGACTGTGGGAAGAAATAAACAGAAGAAGAAGAAACTCCAACTGTACGCCCAAATTTCAAATTGTTCTCCATGAACTGGAAAATTACAAACAATACCAGGCTCGACGCAATTCAATACTCTAAGGAACATACTCAAAAAAAATGAAAACTGACTCCAAAAGAGGGGAATTTTAGGGCCGACAATAGGCTACAAGGAACATGGAACTGTGGAAGCATAATAAAACCTAGATAGAGTTCTATGTACTGCTGCAAGATCTACCTCTCTTGAAATGAGGGGCATGCAGGATTTCTATGGAATCAATTACACATGGGTATTCAAAATATTAAATCTCACTAGGTCTTGAAGGACAAATCATTTTCTGGGAATAGCTCAAAGGCCAAATGATTTCTATTTTATTTTAAGGAATTTACTGAATTATTCTAAGTGAGTACACCTAGATTATAGAATGGAAAAAATTAAGGGATTCATCCTTTAGAGTTTTAATATAGGTGTTCATAAGATGATGGGACATTCATTCAATATACATGATCATCTCCTTCATGAGGAATGTTCTACAATGAGTATCACCCATGCAACCATAAATATTATCAATATAAATCAATTGCATGATTTAGTCTTATATTAACTCTAATCTAATAGGGGATTAAAAATTTACAAAAGAGAGAAGGGGAAAATGAAAGAGAAGATGAATCTTATGCCTTGGGCAGGACTCAATTCTAATTGATGAAGGTAATCAGAGAAACCATACTCACTCAAACTAGAATTTGATCAATCAAGACATGAGTAGGTAAAATAGATTAAGGATACTTGTTACGGAAAAAGAGGGATCAACACCATTAGATGTGTAGGAAGAGAGAATTAACTCAATGTAACATTTGAAGGTATATTGATTGATAAGAAAAATATATTTACTTTATTCATGTGGAAAGAGTGTACATAGACATTAAAATTTGGTATGAAACACAAAATAGAAATAAGAAAAATAAGGCAAGTGTATAAAAATGTTTTGAAAATTCTTTCTACAAAGATTTTATCATAATAATATTTCAACTAGGTATTTATAGGAAAACCACATATCTCATGGGCATAATTACAAGTGTTACAATAAATACCACACACATAGAATTCAATCTCAAATTAGACATAGTGTCTACTAATATCATGTGTGCCACGCGCGCTGCACACACACACACACACACACACACACACACACACACACACACACACACACACACACACACACACACACACACACGTGCAAATGCGCGCAAGGGTGGAAAGCTAGATAGTGGTAGCTAAATATTCAAATCAAATTGAATTCCCCTAAGGTAATCTCAAAGATATTAGATTTGATCTCATCCGATGCCATTTAGTTCTCTATTTAGTGCATAGGCACCTTGCGGGGATCAGTCAATCCTATTTAAATTTGTTTCCATCCACCCTCGACATGGAGTTGCTAAGGAGGTTTCTTTACCTTCTAATTTTGACAAAGGGAAAAGATCTAGATCTTCCAAAAAAATTCAGAACTTGTGGCTTCATTTACTTTTGTGGTCATATTTTATCTTATAGTGACGTAGTTATTTTATTTCTTTGTCAGGCAATCATCTTATTTTTTTACACGGAGGCATTTCACAAATTTACATTACCTTAATACCTTATGTAAAACCTTCATTTTCATTTGCAACACATAAAAGGGAACATAGTTATGTCATGAACGCAGATTTATAATCCAAATAGTATCAAATTGTGTGCATAATGCACATACTATTGATGCAAGGGCATCACTCCCACGGTAATATAGGCATTTTGTAGTCCAATTTTTGGTTTCTAGGTCCCTTAGGTTTTCTTAATAGTCACTTTGGTGGTCATTTGAGTCCAAGAGGTTAAGAACTTAAATAAGGAGGTTTCCCTCCATTTTACCTAGTTTAAAATTTTGAATTTTGTAAAGCCAGTCTTGGCTTCCTTAGCATGTGTAGGTGTTTTAAGGGTCTCGATTAGATTCTCTAGAAGTTTTTAGGAGTTCATAATTGTCTTAGGGATCCATCATGGTTTATGGAAGAAATTGTAACTCCTTCCCTAATTTTTAACTCTTTCTTGTGTGTAACTTACACCATGTTGTCATCATGAGCCATAATGAGGGAAATTACACAAGAACTTGAGAAGGAAAGGATATATTCACCTTTGTAATTATATTTCAAGAATTAATCAATCAAGGAATGTGTAGTTGAAGCTCTAAGAATAAAATTGAAATTTATATGGTTAATGTTATCCAATTTTTTCCCTCAGGTAAAATCATACAAACATGACTTCGCATAGAGAAAATGGAAGGATCAAATTGGCCATGGGAGCTCACATTGGCAAGTCAAGACTCAAATCAGTGGGAGAATGGAACAAAATGAACACGGGAGGTTAGGGTGGAGTTGATAATGACTTCTTGAGCCAAAGGCATGAAGATTTAGTAATGTAGAAATGGTCGAGAAATTCACATAGCACAAGGGCACAAGTCTGAAATTTTCAGACTTCGTAGATTGAGTGATTCAGAGTTCTTACCACACAAAACGTAAAAAATAACCCAAAACCTGAAACGTGAAACCTGAAGTCGCGAAACCTCGAAACTCAAAGTCTTGAAACCCCAAAACCTGAAGTCCCAAAACCTCAAACACGAAGTCCACAATTTGGACTTCACGGTTTTAGAGTTTTGGAGGTTTCACGAGCTCATGGTGAATAGTGTCATACAATACAATTTCAAATTCCAAAACCCAAAGTCCAAATTTCAGACTTCGGGGTTTCGGTGCCAAGATTTCACAAGCTCAAAGTGATGAACAGTAACATTGATCTCTGAAGTGCAAATGCCCAAAGTTCGAACCTCGAAAGTCTCAAATTTCATATTTCAGAGGGTGTGATGCAGGTTCGAGTCCGAAAAGGAAAATTAACCACTAGCATTTATTGCGGTATGGCACCCTCACCTTCAAATGGCCATAACATTTTCCCGGGAGCTCGAATTTGCACAAAACTAGACTTTTTGGAAAGATATCGTATCCTCTACATAACTAGGGCTGGATTTCTTAATTTTAATAAAGTTAAATATTTCAAAATGTGGAAGTACAGTCTATCCACCATTTTAGAGGAGTGGTTTCAAATTTCTCACCTACCAGAATGATGAGGTATGGGCTTCTTTTCTTCCCCAACAAGAAAGGTACAATGGAGTATGGGCTTGGAAGACTTTCCCATCACTCCCACAAGGAAAATGATGGATTTTATAGGAGATTGGAGTGCATTTTTAGATTTTCTTCCCTCTCTCTCCTCATTTTTTCCTCTATAAAATTGTAAGGGGTGGCATTGTGGAGAAGGTTGATCATCTTTCTTCTCCCATGCACCCCATTTCTTCTTGGGGCTTTAAGCCTTCCTCTAAACATTGTAATCGTTTCATGCCTTTCTCCCACATGCAATGTATTGTGTATATTTCATGAGAAATAAAAATTATGTTTTTGTTAGTTTTTTAACCTTTGCATGATTTTTGTGTCTCTCTTACTGTTAGAATTTGAGGATTCTAATAAATACGGATTTAATCAACTTACATATTACATAATGTTAAAATAAATATTTAAATAAAGATTACATACTAACATAATTAAATAAAGAAATACTTAAATGAAATAAATAACACAGGTGACACAATATTTATAGTGGAAAACCCTAATAGGGTAAAAACCACTTTGAAAATAACTTTTATTTCGAGAGAACTTATTTTACATCCAAAGAAGATCACCTCCTCCTTTGAAACCCTATTTACAAGGGTAAAACCAAATCACTTGATTTGCACACCTTTGATATATTTTTCGAATATATCAAATGAGGACCTAAAGTCCTTTTTATAGAAGGTGATCGGGTATGTCTCCTAACCTACCTTTTCAACCTAGAATGGTTGACACATACACCTAAGTTTATGATATTTAATATTAGAAATATAATCATTTCATGATATTAAATAGTTAACCTAAAGTATATACTTAGGTTAACATATTTAATAATAGAAATATAAATATTCCATATTATTAAATATTAACCTATATATTAGTGATGGACCCGTATACATTAAGGGTTGGCTAGACCACTTGATCATTATGTTCCAACACTCCCCCTTAATGTTAAGTGGGATAACATAACATATGCAAGTAGATTACCTACCCGTGGTACACTACAGGATTTACAATCCTTAAACCATAAAGGTATTAGGCTAGCATATTGGTTGAAGGAATTATAACACTTTCATCATACTCAATTTACCTTTTGGTACAAAAGGATTTGGAATCCTAAATATCATCCCATGATCAGTGGCTAAGTATGATTTGTGAGTTTTACATATTCTCACAGGTTCTCATAAAAATTTATTGAATCCAAGCATATAGGAGCCTTTTACAACTAAGGACCTCCTTAACAATATGCTTGTACTAAATGTTTACTAGTAAACTCAATAGCACTAAAGAGTTTACTGAAGACCGTCTTTAAGATCTTTCTACACTTCTTTCTATAAAAAAGTCGAAGAGGTATACATGCCCAAAGGTCTTTTTACAAAAACCAAGTTCCATTAGGAGGTGACATTGTCATGCACACTCCCCCTCAATGGAAACTCTAACAATCCAAGATTTTCATGAAAGTGACAAAACTTTGTAGCACTCGAGTAATTTGTGAAGATGTCAAGCAACATGCTCTTCAGTCAACATGAACTAGAGATTTATCTCATCACTTTACACCTTCTCACAGCTGAAGCGTATATGTATCTCAATGTTCTTTGTCCTATGATTTCAAATTGAATTCTTAATCAAGAGTAATACAACTCTAACCACCACATAGAAGATAAATACTTCCTTTAGCTTACATGTGTATCTCTACCAATAATCATTGCAGCCACATGGCTTCTTTACTTCTTCCATTGTACTTCTCTACCTCAGTAGAAGAAATGGAGACTGTTGATTGTATTTATTGTTCCAAGTAATGGTTCCTACACAAAAAACTTGAACACATATTTTATATATTTTATAACACAACATCAGTATGGTTAGAATCACAAAATCCATATAAGATAGTATTTTTATTCTTATTATAATACAACCCATAATCGATTGTTCCTTTCAAATATCTAAAAATTCTTTTTGCAAGATTTCAATGATCTCTAAAAAATGTTTCCTTCATAAACCTTGAAGTCATGCCTTTTGTATAGGAAATAGTTGATCTAGTTATAGTTAGATAAATCAAACTATCAACTAACAACATATATAAAATAAGATCAACCTTTTTCATATGTAGATTTATGATCAATATTTATTACAACTTTCATTTAAGTATAAAATGGTTTACAATCAATCATAAAAACTTTTTTAATACAATGGTTACATATTATGTTTTGAAAAATAACAATAGAATGAAATACAATCATATAAATAATATGGTGTGAGAGACTTAACTCATTCATTTCAAAGTCTTGATTCAATTTCTCTTTAATCCTATGAATTATATCGAATTGTCACCATCCATAAGCAAATCATCAACATATATACATATAATGATAATATGTGAGCCTTATTGCTTAATGAATATATCATTATTAGAAGAACAATTAACAAAACCTAACAGTTAAAAGAAGGAAACGATTTTTTACATACCAAGCTCTAAGAGTTTGTTTTAAACCATACAAGAATTTCTCAACTTACAAACATATTTTTCTTTACCAGTTTCTTCAAATCATTTAGGTTAAAACATGTAAAGTTATTCTTTTAAATCGTAATTCAAAAAGATATTTTCTTATCCATTTAGTGGATTTCCCACCCAAATTGAGCAGAAATTGCAAAGAAAACCCTAACAATATTCATTTTAGCTATAGAAAATGTCTCAACATAATCAATACCAAGTTTCTAAGTGAAACCTCTAGGAATAAGTCTAGCTTTATGTTTGTTAATACTACCATCACCATTATATTTTACTTTGTATATCTACCTTGACCCTATAATACTTCACAGCCCAGGTTCATACAATGTAATTAATGCATGGTACATATGATAGCTTCTGGTCATTTTTCTAAGGTTAATAGTATTTGTGTTTTCTAACATAGATTGAGCCCAATTTAATTTCTTAACTAGGAAGATAAGAGGTTCGAAACATCTATAAAGAACAAAACATCATCATGACCATTTACTAAATCAGAATTAAAACCATCATTTAGAATTATTTAACAAAGTAACTTCAAGAGAAGAAGACAACACATGTAAACATTTCACTAGACTATATCTATACATTTGATATAAGCTTCGATAATTAACATGTCCTAACCTTTCATGTCATAGTTTTGAATTATTCAAACTCTGAGATATAAAATAAGATGTAGAAGAGAAATCATCAAAAATATATAGATTATTTCTTTGAATTCCTTCAGCCATTATACTCTCATTACTATCCTTGATATACCAAGTATCCTTCATGCATGAATTCTAGTTGTGTCCATACCTCTTTTAGATGTTCAATATTACCAATGTGTAGAAGGTATTCATCGTTCACATTGCATAAAAAGATAATCTTACATTCTTTGCAATAATGCATTCATGTTATCTACGGTTTCTTGAGGATCGATTGCATCAACCTCGGCTCTCTAAACAAACATCTAGAGTTTTCTCATCATAAATTCTATTTTGATCCAAATGTTATAGTTGGTTTCATTCAGATCTAGGTTTTGTCAAGATAGAAATAGTTGGATGCATTGTTTTCCTAAACTGTAAAACACGCCTCATTATAATATACAATGTACCACGAGTTAGATACATATTTATTGATAAAAACAACACATTTAATAGAATCGATCTAAATTTTGTAGATCTAAAAAATTATTTGATTATAACTAGTTATGTCATTATAATGCATACTAATTAACCTCCCATGATCAAAATAATAACCCGCATTATAAAATGCTCTACATTATACCCCGATTTATATAAAAATATTTTCGACGGATAAAAGTGAAGAAGAGACCCCTAAGAATACATAACTTCAAATTTCTAAAAAAATTAATGTAGACAAAAAAATCGCCGACTTAAATTTGACATCTAAATGACCGTCATAATAGCTTATTTTTTATTCTATCGTGATGGTCATTTGACCGTCAATTTTAACATAGTTAAAATTTCTTGGAACCTACGAGCTTAAATTTGACGTCTAAATGACCGTCATATTGTCTTATGTTTGGTCTACCATGACGGTCATTTGATCGTCAAATTTAATGAAGCCAAAACTTGTTGTGTATTTCCAAAATGTGAAATTCCATAATTTTTTCTTTTGTATAATATTAGGGAGGTTATATTTTAACACATTATAATAACCTATTATAATTTATAATATAAAAATATATACACTTTTTTATTTTAAAAAATGTATATAATTTATAGAATGAAAATAAAAAATAACATATAGTTCATAAAAATTATAAACTATAGTATATTATTTTTATATTAAAAAACACATAACCCTTATTAAAGGGGTTTAAAGGACATAGATCAAAGTTAAAAGAATTTTACAATGTGCAAATAGATTTATGAGAGTATAGATTACCTCGCGTATTTTACGAGAGAGAATAAGTAATTTCACCCTACCAATGAAATAAATTGAAATCCCTATTTTCATTAACCTTGTATTCTCCTTCACTTACTCTTAATTTTACCCCGCACATATTTAAAAGTATGAAAATATTGCAAAATATTTTATATAATTCCTACAAGCTAAAAACTTTAAAACTTTTATGTGACTATAACTACCAATATTTTAATACATATTTACCACACTTCACGTGGGCCACCAATAAACTAGCCCTTTTTTTTTTTTTAATTCTCCGTTTATACTTGAGAGTTCCACATTTATACGAGATATTATCTCATTTTATTCTCCAGCACACTCTTATATAAAAGAAAACCTTTAAATAGGTTTATTTATATAGTTTTTATAAACTATAAGATCTAAATGAAGGGGGCCGCCCCTTTATATAAATAATATAAATGGTTAGGGACACATGTTAGGTTTTATTTAATAAGTATTAATATTTAAAAAGTAATCCCTTCATGGCCAAGAAATAAACACGGGCCCCCTTACTAAAAAAGTAAGCACTTTAGTTTTTTTTTAAACATATATAAACTAAATCTAATAAAATTTATATTTCAAGCGGTTTAAAATAACCATATATATAACATGTGATTCAAACTTAGGTTTGTTTTTTTTTTTTAAATTATATATGCCTAGATTTATAACTTAAGTTTAAATATGATTTAAACTTAGGCTTAGAATATGGTCTGTTGACTCTTCCCTCAATCCCATGTAATTTTAATATGGTTTAAGGCTTTTAATATATAGTTTTTTTCAAAACTATAGAAATTTTAATATGATGTTTATATAAATTATTATATAAACCGTATTCTATATTATATATATTTTTATTTAAAAATAATAATATAGTTTTCAAATTATATAGAATATAGTTATTGATTAACTATAAACTATAGTTTTTCAAATCAAATCCTTTCAAAGGGGACCAAAGAACACGGGTATGAATTTACCTTCAAATATTTAACCTACAAACATTTGAAATTATAGAAAACATGAAAATTATTTCATATAGTAATAAATCTTTTTTTTTTCAGTATGTGACTTTCACACGAGGTAAATATTTGAAACCCCTTTTACTCGTGCACACATCAATCTTCAAACAAATATTAATTCCATATAATTTACAAAATGTAAATGAAATTAAGAATCATATCATATTACATTTCCCCCAAAAATTACGGATTTAAAATTGAAAAACCCTAAAAATTTTATATAAGGCGATCGGGTATGTCTCCGACCCACCTTTTCAACCTAAAATAGTTGACACATACACCTAAGTTTATAATATTTAATATTAGAAATATAATCATTTCATGATATTAAATATTTAACCTAAAGTATATATTTAGGTTAACATATTTAATAATATAAATATAAATATAAATATTATTAAATATTAACCTATATATTAGGATGGACCCATATATATTAAAAGTTGGTCGAGACCACTTAATCATAATGTTTCAACATTACCTCTCATCGCAATGACGGGGTGTTATGTGCATATTTCACAATTATCAACATATGGGTGTTTTGTGTTTATCAGAATGAAGATTGTTTGTATTTCAGGTTTTTGTTGTAGTTTTCCAACCTTCCCTTAATACATTGGTGGAACTTGGGTTTGTGTTGCATTTGTCCAACCTCCTCAGGATTCACCCTTTCTCCATTTTGCAGGGTTGGGAAGAGTGATTAGCACTCCTTTCTTGGTGTATCACCACTCGTAGTGTAGGTTTCTTTCATGCAATCCTTCTTTCCTTGTCCCCTTAGAAGCATTAGATTAGGATTAGTCAATAGTTTTACCTACATTAGGAGTAGTTAGTGGTAGGTAGGTTAGGAGTAGGAACCGCCTTCTTCGAGAGAGTTGTCTGATTCACAAGGTCCCACACTTCATGAAAACTCCATGTTATGCAATCATATCAAATGGCCCATTCCATAAACTATCTCATTCAGGGGTGTTGTGATTTTGCATCAAAATTTAATGCATAGTTCATTGATTATAAATCACATGTTGTGATAATTACATGACTATTATAAAGAGTAAAGGAGAGGTTCATATTAGTAAGGAAATTCTCAAGTAAATTATTTACATCGAATCCTATGAGGGATCAGCATCTGCAGTGATAGTAGGTGGATGTAAGAACCCCAAAGAGACCTATAGGAGTTCATAAGAGAGACAAAAATTGGTTCAAAGTTTTCATTCTTACAAAAAATCATCTAAAACTTGAAGATCAATGCTATTAGGAGTGGGATAATGTGTTCATATATTTACACACCCTCAAAATGTAGTGCAAGGTCATATTTCGAAGGTAAGAGCAAATATAATCATTACTGAGTTGAATGAACCCCTATCCAGGGTAGGACAATCACGTTCCAACTTATATTGGTACCTATTTATCATAAAAATACTCACTATTAAAACTCAAAACACTGATTTTAGGATATAAAACTATCAAATTTGGTTTTGATCCTTGAAATATTGTAGGAAGAAAGCTGTACTCATTTTTTTCTCTCGAGTGATTACATAAAACCCTCTTAGGATTACTAGTAAGTGCATGTTGAGGTATTAGACTCACTTCCCAAAGCTAAAAATTGCAAGAAAATCTAATGGCGTATGCCTCTCTTGTATTTATGAAGAAATTTTCCTTGATAATCCCATACCCATATGAAAATATTGGCAATTCTAATAAAGGCACTATAAAGAATCTGGGAGCCCCGATTTATAGTCTAGAATCGGGAATTTAAAGCAAACATCACAAAGGAACCTAATATGAAACTTTAGATTCAACATGCACACCCAACTGGGTAGTTTAAATAGTACTTATTTGATAAAGTGAGGTCTTTAACAAGAAGTTATGTCAAACTTTCATTTGCACCATGGCTAGTAGAAAGAACTAGGTTATGAGATAGAGTTGTGAAGAAAGAATTAAATGGCTTAGGAATTGGATCCAAAAAAATTCCCACACCTACATATTTTAAAAGGGTATTCAAAACTGTCACATTTCTCTCGATTCTTTTTGGATCAAGTATAACTCATACCATTCCATCAATATTGTTCTCAAGAAGCCAAGTTCACAATTTTAGCCAAGGAGAGTAAATCAACCAAATATTGTGCTAACCATCACCTAGGTGGTTGATATAGGTTGAGTCAGGGATAATGAACATTGTTGAATCCTTGAATAATGATATTTGAGCCCATAGGAAGGATTTACAAGATTTTGATGTTCCCTAGAATGAAGAAAAGAGTGCATTTTTGCAAGTTATGGAATGAATTGAAGTAGTTCATCTAATTCTCTTGGTTTAAGATTTTTGTAGGTATAAGATGCTATACATCAACTATGTTACCACACATTTCATTTTATTTTTATGCATCTAACCTTGTGTGCTCTTAATAGATTTTAGATTTGTATGGCATATATTATTATTTTCCAAACTATGTGCAATGACATCCTTAGAAAAATATGTAACACTTTTATGGCATAGTTCTTTGATGTACCATGAATGTGTGTATAATATTTGCACACAATGTTTTTGTAAAAACCAAGTCATAGCTGTTAGATAGGCCTAAATAAGCTTCATTTCATATAAATTTATAAGTATGGAAAATAATTGTGAGGTTACGGAAAGATCCAAGGTAGAAATTATTCTTAGAGACAATCCATGAAGCATTTGGAGTTACACACAATATTTAGTCGACCACAACACAAAGGAATTATATTATTTGTTTCACTTGATGATTTTTAATGTCGTGGATCATTATGATGTTACAAGACTCATGATGTCTCCATGAGATAAAGCACAAGGTTTAGCTAACTTTTTGGGACTGCAAAATGTTTTGGAGGCTTAAGTGGACAATTCCAAGGTGAATTTTAATGCCACAATATTTTGCAATGGTTTATGTGGGCCACATACTAAAGGAACTCTATGCAAGCTTGAAAATTACTACATAATAATACTATGTAGGGTGAATTAATATACCCACACAAAGGGATGGCATAAAATTTCATGTCAAAATAAATGAGATGCACAAATAAGTGCCACAAACGACATATATGTCACATCTAAGGCAAGTATATTGCATGATATTTGTAATAAATAGAATGCCTCACAATACTATTATGTAGTTATTTTATGGCCTGTAAAAGCGGGAATAACTTAGACACCCAAAATTATAGTGAAGGGATTATATACACAATTTGAAAATGAAGATCTCACAACATGAGGAAAAGAAACATGTGAAGGGTCCCAAGAAAAGAACAAGTTCGATTATATGTAGAATGAGCAATGGAAATGCATAATTAGTTCAATTTTTCAAGGAAATACAAGTGGTTCTGTTGTTGCAAATTAGCAAAGACCCCGGATGTTGATCAAATTTCTAGTTTGATCACCCTATGCATCCAGTGTGATTGCACAACATTGAATCCTCTTCCCAAGTGTGGGACTTGCAAAATGGAAGAGGAATCTCCAGATTAGAGGTTGGTTCCTCAACTCCTCTGATCAGCTATTTCACTTGCACAATTGCAGAGGTTTAAACTCCTAAATCTACTCTAAATTCCAAGGAGACAGAGATAGAGAATGCAAAAAAAAAAAAAAAAAAAAACTAATGCTAATGCTAATAGGTGATGCACCAAAGGAGTGGTGAGCATTTTTTACTTCTGAAAATTGACACAGTTCATAAAATGCAACAAAAACAACATGCACAAACTGATAGCTGTAATGAAGTGTTAGAAATTAGGCAAACAACACCAGCAGAGGATAAAAACTAATCACAGGGCCTGTATTGTTATTTTAACATCAAAATCACTTGCATTCAAACACCTGAAAGGTAAAAATATAGTTGCTAGTTTCTAGAAAAGGTTTGTTATTCCACTAAATCACTTCCAAGGTGAAAAAGGGAGCTTGCCATACACAAAAAATGTTCAACCCTTTGAAAAATGAGCCAAATCTGGCTTTTACAGTGCAAGGGACGAGCCCAGGAGAGAGAAACATGGGAAAACATGGAAGGGATTCAACCATTGACCAAAATGCCATCAAAACAACATGGGCGACCTGAAAAACCCATTCCCTAACATTTTTAACCATGCTGGGAGAGAATGCGAGCCATTCTTCATTAAAATTGGTGGTTGAAACGTCATTTCTGTTCATGACCACATGCCAGAAGCATTTTTTTATTTTCTCTCTCTAAACTCCACCAAAATGCAAAATTGACCCTAGAATCTTGTAGATAATTTCACCAGCTTTCCATTGATATAAAGAACGTGAAAAACCGAGCTCTGGATCGAAAGATATGGCGATTTGAAGTTTTAGGGCAAAACAGGGCCAAATTGGGTCGCTTTGATATTTTTGGCCTGGACACGTGGCGAGTTCTGATTGGCTGCGGGCCTTCTAGGGGAAAATTTCCCACAAAAACTCTGCCGAGCCATAACTTGAAAAATACATGGAGTTAGGAGGAAAACTTTACCTTTCTGGAAAGCTGAGAAAGAGCTCTATCCAATGGTGCCATTTTCAGAAGGTTTTGAGTGCCTGAAAAGCAAAATTTTGTGATTGAGGCACAAGAGAGGGAAGAATGAGAGGATTTAGCCACAAAATGAGTAGGGGCACATTTTGGATAACAGTTCCATTATTTATTGAATAGAAATTAGGTAATGTTGTGTGGAAAAAACAATGTACAATTTTTTAATCATAATGCACATATCCAAAATAATGTACATGATTTTATATATGCACATGCCCTTGTGCAATATTTCCTTATGTAACAATGTTGTGCAACATGAACCATTGCACAAACACCATTCATAGTCTTATGTTAAGTTGATACATTCTCAACACTCAAATTTTTCCCATTTTAACTATAACCTTTAATCTACTAACCACATAGCCCATGTGTGAGAAATATTTAGTCATCCTTCCTCATGACTCAATACCCTAATCTACCAAGAACATATTTATCTAAAGGGAATGACGTGATAAATGATCCTATAGTTTGATGGGAAATAAAAAAATTCCTCATTTTGGTAGGTATATGCCGACATTGAAGACTCCAACAAATAACTATTCAATTCACCTCTTTTTCATACATTTGTCATGCAATTCCATCGGCTTCTTTGATATTCTTGACCTAGTCTTTTTCCAAAAATATATTTTACCAATTTTTTACCTTAAATTTTTAACACATTCCACTAATAATGATAAAATATACACCCTTGCAACCATTACATTTGCTTCTTACTTCCACGTGTAGTTGATTCTTGAGAAAAATAACAATTTTACCTTCAAACCATGCCTCCGCACATTTCAACATAATACACTCAACCATTTTGTTTTGTCTATCCATCGTGATTATCTCAAATAGGGTCCCACCAATGAAACCAAAATGTTTAACTTTTTTCATCTAACTCTTATTCAAATGTATACTTGATAGTGTTCAATAGATAAAATACTCGCATGCCATCATATCACCCAAACTCAAAGCTTAAGTTCTCATTCGAGGCACAATGATATATCATTGAGACCCCATTATGGTAAATTCACATGAAGATACACATTGAATTTTAAATACATCTTAAACCCTGGAATTTATCATGAAATATGTAGAATGAACCAAATAAATCGAAGGATGTTCTTTTTAAAAATACTTAATATACACTCAAACATATCATATAATAATCAATCATAGAAACATACATTATATCTAGGTTACAATTTTATGCCATTAACATCATGGAAAGCTCTCAAACCTAAAAATTACAACCTTTATTATCTCTTCTCTTTCTTCCTAAAATGTGAACTTGTATCAATTATTCACATTTTTTCTCAAATAGAATAGTTGTTGAGGGTATTTTTAGTATTTTTTCACCTCACTTTCATATTATTTGTTTCCTATCTAGATTTAGTTATTAATCTTCTAGAAGGTTATAGTAGATCCCTTAATTCCTCCCATATTCTTCTTGACTAGGCTAGTCCTTGATTAATCATGAGCTTCCTTGTGTGATTTTCTTCCACCTATCATATTTATTTTACTATTTTTCATCTCAACATTATGCATCCTATGCTTGAAGGTTTTTCATAGTTCTGCGCATGGGGTTCCCTTATATCTAATATATGATTACACACCATATGTACACAAATGTAGACTTAATAAAAATACCAATTTCATTACTTTGTATGTTCAATCATGTGTTCAAGATTTCTCTAGCTATCACCATCACGATCATCCACACATCCTCCAAGACCAAAATGATTTCTCTTGTTAGTAATTATAAGGTACATGAATTATTATTCCATTACTTAGCCAAGGAAATAAAAAAACTATCATAAGACATCACTAGAAGAAGAGAAACAATCCCTAGGCCAACTTCCTCCATGGGATCCCATTCTATAGGCTTTAATCCAACACCTAAGTGGTCTCAAGTACTCAATCATGCTAAAAATCATGTGCATGAATCTAACTACATATTATGACAAACAAAAACAAAATTTATTCCTTTTCTTTAAGAATATTGATTATAAAAATAGTCACAATTCCATATTATTCCAAAAAAAGAAAAACATATGATTCCTTGCTATAGCCAAACCATTTGTTTATAGAACTATAGTGTTTGTGTTTTTACTATTGTCATCACTAGGTGTTCGAACTTCTCCATATTATTATTTGTGATATTTATTTCACATAGGCTTACACTTATTTTAGTTTTAAAGCAACCCTACCTTCTACCTTCGGTGGCCATTTTATAATGGTCTCCCATTCACATAGATTAATTATTGAAACTATGATGGACTGTGATAGCACTTATATGGAAGCCACCAAGGAATTTTGTGCCCAAAGTATTCTATGAGGTAATGTTTATACCCCATATATCTTATTACCAATTGAGGAACTTAATTTTGCATGGAATTGGCTTGATAAAATTTTCATGAAAGGCTATATTGTTAGAAGGATTAACTCTAAAAGTATGCTACACTCTTGGGTTCAAATGACATGGACCTAGTTTTGCATTATGTTGGACTTGGTCCAGAATATGACCAAGAGTTTTTTTGGTTTGATTTTTCCGACTCGAGCAACATCATCATGATTCTACATAAATCATCCACCTAGTATGTGTGAAGTTCCCTACTCATGGTGTCCTCATGGACTTGTGATTTTTAGTTTTAGATCATGCAACTCTCAAAGTATCAATTTGGGTGGAGTTTTCAAGCCTTCTCATGATCAATTACCATTTTGAGACCTCATTACTTCCTCAATAAGTTGATTCATAACAAAATAACTTTTAAGTTCTATTTTCTATATTAAAGAGGTGAGTATTTTTGAAGTTTATGAATCCCCTTTCTCTTAATGGGTGATTTACATCAACCTTACTAACACCTCTTTCAGATTCCAATTTGAGACCACAAGATCCATGATTTCCCTTTCACAAGAGAGATCAACAAAATATACTCAAATCCATTTGTTGTACCCTCTTGGGCTACTAGAAAATATGATTGGAATATAG
Organism: Taxus wallichiana var. yunnanensis; assembly: GCA_018340775.1. Classification (NCBI taxonomy): domain Eukaryota; kingdom Viridiplantae; phylum Streptophyta; class Pinopsida; order Cupressales; family Taxaceae; genus Taxus; species Taxus wallichiana. Next base: position 560,822,271 of record CM031242.1, on the reverse strand, counting down.
TGGGGTGTATAAGTAACCCTAAAAAAACCCCATTATTGATCCAAGGGTAATTTTTAAGTTCAAATGTTCCTAAATACTCCCTAAACCATGACGGTAAAAAAGAGTATTCGAGTGCTTTCGATGGTATAAGGAATGTTGAAAAATGGATATTGTATGCTCAAGTTACCATTGATCAAAGTTTGATCAAAATTGGGACAAAACAGGTCAACTAGCTAATTAGGATACGACACATAGCAAAAATGAAATTGGGCAGAAGTGAAAAAATTTGGTTTGGTGACTCAGTCTTCGACACTTGTTTTTAGACAAGCAGGCCCCACTATTTTCTAGTTGAGGGACCTCATCTAGGATCGACACGCTTTTTTAGCAGAGGGGTGTCTTTGTCATCATTTCTTCACTATAGTGTTGCCACAATTTTCTATATATGTGCCTCTAAGTGGAATTGTGAGATGAATGTCGAATATTGCAGGGCAGGTTAATTATGCAGGGTCGAGTGGCTCGATGAGCTATTATTCCTAGCTCGACACATCACATACCTATCTCGACATTGCTTGGAAACCATCTGAATCTGGTTAGTGGTCATATAGCTCAATCGAGTCACATTATCTCCACCACCACCCAAATATAGCCCCAACCAATAAAAATTTGTGAGTCAGCATGCACGTTTCCCTCTACACTTTTCCAAAACCACTTATGTGGCATTTCAATCGATCGGCCCATACACATGGTAAAAAAATAAAGCAATGTTTGGCCCAAACCATGACCAAATTGGGTGGGCCGAGCACATTTAAACCGCCGTCAAACCCCTATTTTGATGCATGCAAGATATAATCCCAAACATAGTAAAGGGGATTCGATATGTGGTTAGGGAAGATCAAACCCCCAACCACTCGGATACCAAATACATGTCATGCCATTTTGACTTGCTAGTCCTAAATAAGGACAATATTGTATTTGAATAGCAACAAGTCTGAGACTGTGGTAGAGCCATAGTAAGGTAATTTTGTAAAATAAAATTTTAGACGCATTTAGGATCAAATTGGGTCTTCAGAGTAAAATGGAAAGTTGTCCATAATTCTGAGATTCTCATCGTGGATATATTATTTTCCCATTCTGGACTTTTTGTGACATTTTTTTGAGCATTGGAACTCACTGGAAGGCTAGGAACAACAAGGATAAGTTGTTGTAATTACTTCAGGAAGTTAAAATATGAACATTGAGCTCCGACAGAGTCTTGTTATCCCAAATTCCCCGAAAAATTTGGTCAAGATAACTCCACATAGAGAAATTATGAAGGAAATGACTCGCACATGCGAGCTCACATTCCAGGATGACAAACAGGTTACAAATGGGCTCATAAATGAAATAGCAGGGTTGGAAACAAAGGAGCAGTGTCACAGAGAAGCCAGGAGCAAGAAGGGGAAGAAACACGAAGATTTGAAGCCCTCGGGCTTGAATCATTTAGGAAAGAATTCAAAATTGACTAAGTATGGAAGAGCTAGTAGAGGGAACCACGTGTCCTAACGGCACTCCTCTAAAGGTGAATCTAAAAAAGAGAAGCTCAAATGAGCGCCAGACTGATGCGTGTCCTAGAGGAAAGCGGGGAGTTGAAAGGAAAGGTGAAAATTTTCCTTTCATTCAAAGGGAAAAAGATAAATTGCAAACCCGTGAGTCTGATTTTTTCTCTAAAAAGGGTGGCACATGTCCCAAACCAAATGGGGGCCCATTTTTCAAAAAAAAATCCCCGTCCATTCGTATGGACCTGATACAAAATTCAAAGGGGCATATCTATTGATTCAGGGCTCAAAATATTACAAATCTGATACCATTGCAAAGATCTCAGCCTCACCTATGCCATGGAGGTATGAGACTTTAATTTTTGAGGAGGTTAGGTAAAGGAAAATGGAGGAAACATCTTCAGGTATTCAATACAGGATCCATTGACTTAACAACCAGATCAGATTCAATCTATTTCCGTGGTTTCCTCTTTTTTCAAGGCACCGAATCAAGGAATCATGTAGTAAAGATGGATTTGGGGGCCGATTTTATTTGAAGCATTAATAGCAGTGGTTGAGCTTCAACCCACATTTCCCACTTCCCTCTCTCTTTCTTCTCTCCGATCAAATCTATAAATATAGGGGTAGGATTCATTGTAAAGGGTTGTTGTTCATTCTTCTTCCCTGCCCCCTCTCTCTTTTCTTCCCCAAGGTCAAAAATGGAGTTTGAACCTCCTTTCATGGCTCTGTAATGACATTATCTTGCCTCTTGCCCACTAACGATGTACTGTGTGAACTTTTGGAGCAATAAATTTTGTTATGTGATGCATTTTTCCATCCTTTGCTTATTTTATTGTCTCTCCTCGCCTATTGTTGCTACAAGGCATACTGTGCATATTCTTATGTTTGTTGTAGGTCCTGGGAGCTGTGTTTAATGGGTTTTGAAGTGGTGTTCTATGTACCAAAACTAATCATGCCTACTTCGGGGCATGAGGATGAGCATCAAATTACCAGGTCAACACCTCCGTAAGTCGATGCAAGTCACCTTAAGGAGGTATTTTCCATTAATGTTGATACTTTGATGATTTGGGTGGAGGACCGGCTCATTGTCGAGCTTTTTCACTCATCCAACCAGCCATGTTCAATGCCAAATCAGTCGCTTGGCATTTGTCAATTTTTAGGAAGGGAAGCTATTTCTCCCTACCGATTCATGAGGTTTTGTTTGAGTTCTCTCATCTCTTGGTTAGAGTAGAGTAGGTAGGTTTGTTTTCGGTAGAAGTACTTTTACACACTCGCATGTTCCATTTAGAGCATGTATGATTTTTGGTTTGTACATAGTTTTTAGTGCTATTGCTCTTACACAGTGCATACAGTTGGCTTTTGGTGAAGTCCAACTTCAAGTTTCAGTGGGTTTCCAAGAGGTTCAGAGGTCATAATTTAAGAGTTCATATCAAAATCAATTTATAAGGTTGGGCTTCATGCCCAATGGATGTAAAAATGCCACCTTTGGTATCTTCATCTAGCGGGCAGATGTCCCCATGAGTCACCAAATTTTTATCCTAAATTCCCCCCCAGAAAATTTGGTCAAGACAACCCTGCACATAGATAAATTATGAAGGAAATTACTCATAACCACGAGATCACATTCCAGGATGACAAACAGGTTACATATGGGCTCAAAAATGAAATAGAAGGGCTAGAAACGAAGGAGCAATGTCGTAGAGAAGCCAGGAGCAAGAAGGTGAAGAAACGGTGAAGATTCAAAGCCCTCGGGCTCGAATCCATTTAGGAAAGAATCCAAAATTGAATAAGTATGGAAGATCTAGTAGAGGGAACCACTTGTCCTAATGGCACTCCTCCAAAGGTGAATCCAAAAAAGAGAAGCTCAAACGAGCGCTAGGATTGATGCATGTCCCAGAGGAAAGCGGGGAATCGGAAGGAAAGGTGAAAATTTTCCTTTCATTCAAAGGGAAAAAGATAAATTGTGGACCCGAAAGTCTAATTTTTTCTCTAAAAAGGGTTCCACATGTCCCAAACCAAAAGGTGGGCCCATTTTTCATACTCTTTTCCCCGTCCATTCGTATGGACCTACAAACTTTGAAGGGGCATATCTTTCGACTTAGGGCTCAAAATATTGCAAATCTGACACCATTGGAAAGATCTCGGCCTCACCTACGCCATGGAGGTCTAAGAATTTAATTTTTGAGGAGGTTAGGTAAAGGAAAATGGAGGAAACATCTTGGGCCTTCAATGTAGGATCCATCTGTCTCAACAACCAGATCGGATTTGATCTGTTTCCATTGTTTCCTCTTCTTTCAAGGTGTCGAATCAAGGAATCATGTAGTAAAGACGGATTTGGGGAATATTTTATCAGAAGCATTAACAACAGTGGTTGAGCTTCAACCCACATTTCCCATTTCCCTCTCTCTTTCTTCTCTCTGATCAAATCTATAAATACAAGGGGTAGGATTCATCAGTAAATGGTTGTTGTTCATTCTTCCTCCCTACCCCTCTCTCTTTTCTTCCCTATTCCTTTCACGGCTCTGTAATGGCATTCTCTTGCCTCTTGCCCACTAACGATGTACTGTGTGAACTTTTGGAGCAATAAATTTTGTTCTGTGATGCATCTGTCCATCCTTTGCTTATTTTATTATCTCTCCTCACCTCTCGTTGTTGCAGGGTATACTGTGCATATTATGATGTTTGTTGCAGGTCATGGGAGCTGTGTTTAATGGGTTTTGAAGTGGTGTTCTATGTGAAATTTATCTCTAGTCTGTGGTGCATCTTGTCCACCCTCTCCTTTTCTCACCTCTCTCCACTTTAGGCAGTTGAGATTGTGACCAGCACTCCCCTTTTCTTGGTGCTATCACCTCGTTAGTGTAGGATTTCCCTCTTTATGCACTTTCTCTCTCCATGTCTCCTTGGCATTGTTAGGATAGGTATAGTTAGATGTCATTTCTGCATTAGGAGTAGTTTAGCATTAGGATCAGGAAGAAGAATCTGACTTTCTTCGAGAGGGCCATCTCAAGTCCGCAAGTCCCACAACTTGAGAGATGGTCCAATGTTATGCAAATCACACCAAATGAGTCTGCCTTAGAAAAGCAGATTTTTAGAGCTCATTTGGGGTGTTGTGATTTCACACTAACAGTTTTGGCACACCCAGTGGGACAGGTCTAAATCACCTTACCACTTCACTTCATCAGGTTTGATGTGCTCTTGGTGAAGATTTCATCCTTTGGAGGCACTTTCAAGCACATCTGGTGACTCCATCTGGTCAAAACCCATTCTTTGAGTTGCAAACCTTTTCCATCCATTTCCACTCATTTTCATCTATTTTCCTCTTCCATCTCTTCCATTTTCTCCCATTCCATGAGGTTGTACAATTATGACTTCATTCCCTTCATGGAACTCACACTTACAACAATACAATCCACCTCTAATGTATTTCCCAACTCCTCCATATCAACATTATAGCCAAATCCAGACCACTATGCTTACCCATATGAGCAGTGTCAAAACCAATTTGACTATGAAGCTTATCAAGGACAAGGGGACGCATATGATGGTGATAGTTATGCAGAGGATGCTGGTCTACTAGAGAAGATTCAAAAAATGGAGGCTAACATGGTTCAATTTAGGGAAACAACTCAAATGATGGCTTTCAAAATTGGTTGCAAGGCACCTTGTCCATGGGAAGGCCCTTTTCCAAGACACTACAGCCCTCAGAAGAAGCTAAACTTCATGATTGGAATGTTGTTCCAACTTGCACAGTGGATTGAGGATATTTGGGCTTATGAGAAAAGAATGGGATAACCTTGTCAATGGGTAAGTCAATCACCAGCTCCCTACCTTTCATTTTCTCTCCCTCAATCTTTATCATTTTAACAGAGGCAAGAGTCAAGCCCCTCACTTGCTGCCCCAAGTGTTAATTTCATTTCTCCATCCCCTAGTCTTCCATCCCACCTCAATTTCTCTACCCTTTTCCCTTCCAAACCCAATTCCCCTCTACAAGAGCAAAAATAAATGCCTTCCCCTCCGCCACAAACAAGGAAACAACTAGTGGAGACCCCACCCACCACTCCTCTTGCCTTCCCAAGTCCATGTTGGGAAGAGACTCCAAAAACCAGCCAAGGAGAACATCAAACAGAGGAACCCAATAGAGAAGAAATGATAGAAAATCTTAAGAGTTGGGCTGCTAAATTTGAGTTTTCAAAGGTTCCCTTATTGTTTAAGCCTATAGAGGAGACAATGTTAATCCGTAAGTGGTGAAAGCACCAGCAAAGACAAGCTGGGAGGAAGGAGCTACTCCTAATCCAAAAGAAGAGGAGTACATTTCGGCTATGGAGGAGGACCATACAGTTTCAGAGGCTCCAAGTACGGAGCAAGGCCATAGAAGAACCTTAGGTTCTTCCTCCCACTTCATCCCCTTCAAGCTCTGATGTTGAGGAAGAGTTTGAGCTTTCAAACTTCATGTTTGATGATGAAGGGAACCATGGTGAGTCAATTTTAGATCGGGAGGACACCATGAAGAAGGTTGAGCACTGCGGCAGCAGGATAGTGAGGAGGTAAATTACCTATCTAACTTGGAGAATTTCCTTGATAGAGGAGAACCCATGGATATCACATCATGTTTTCCTCCATCTCTCACATCCCAAGCACATGAGCCTACCGACATGGGGAGAACATTCGGGAATAGCAGCTTGTACTTCATAACAAAGCCTCTCGAACCAATATTGGAAGACATGACTCTCCCATGTTCTTCACAGGAGAAGGAAGAGAAAAAGTAGGAAGATATCATCATCCTTCTCACACCATCCATCCAAGAAGGTTCACAATAAGACTCCACTTTTGGAGTTGAATTTTATAGAAATGGGCACATCCAAAGGATCAGACCATGCCTAATTAGGTACTTGGCTTCATTGGAGCCAAAGGAGAAACCAAAACCAGTCATGCCTACTTCAGGGCATGAGGATGAGCATCAAATTACTAAGGGTCATCATCAACACCTCCAGAAGTCTGATGCAAGTCAGCTTAAGGAGGTATTTTACATACATGCTGATACCTTGATGATTTGGGTGGAGGACCGGCTTATTGTCAATTTTTCACTCATCCAACGAGCCATGTTCAGTGCTAAATTAGTCGCATGGCTTCCATTTTTGAGGAAGGGAAGCTATTTCTCCCTGCCAATTGCAGGTTTTGTTTAAGTTCCCTTTTCTCTTGGTTAGAGTAGAGTAGGTAGGTTTGTTTTCATCAGAAGAAGTGCTTTTGCACACTCTGCATGTTCCATTTGGAGCATGTATGATTTTTAGTTTGTACATAGTTTTTGGTGCTATTGCTCTTGCACAGTGCATTCAGTTGGATTTTGGTGAAGTCCAACTTCAAGTTTCAAATTGAGGTTTCCAAGAGGCTCAGAGGTCAGAATTTCGAGTTTAGATCAGAATCATTTTATAAGGCTAGACTCCATGCCCAATGGATGCAAAAATGCCACTGGTCTCTTCATCTAGCAGGCAGATGTCCCCGTGAGTCACCAAATTGTTATCCCAAATTCCCCCTGGAAAATTTGGTCAAGACAACCCCGCACATAGAGAAATTATGAAGGAAATGACTCAGACCCGCGAGCTCACATTCCAGGATGACAAACAGGTTACAGATGGGCTCGTAAATGAAATAGCAGGTTGGAAATAAAGGAGCAAAGTGTCACGAGAGAAGACAGAGCAAGAAAGGGAGGAAACGGTGGAGATTTGAATCCTCTCGGGCTTGAATCCATTCAGGAAAGAATCTAGAATCGACTAAGTATGGAAGAGCTAGTAGAGGGAACCACATGTCCTAACGGCACTCCTCCAAAAGTGAATCCAAAAAAGAGAAGCTCAAACAAGTGCCAAACTGACGCATATCCTAGAGGAAAGCGGGGAATCGGAAGGAAAGGTGAAAATTTTCATTTTGTTCAAAGGGAAAAAGATAAATTACAGACGCACGAGTCTAATTTTTGCTCTAAAAAGGGTGCCATGTGTCCTAAAACAAAAGGGGGCCCATTTTTCAAACTATTTTCCCTTTCCATTCATACAGACTCGATACAAACTTTGAAGGGGCATATCTTTGACTCGGGGCTTGAAATATTGCAAATCTGACACCATTGGAAAGATCTCGGCCTCACCTATGCCATGGAGGTCCGAGACTTTAATTTTTGAGGAGGTTAGATAAAGGATAATGGAGGAAACATCTTTAGGCCTTCAATGTAGGATCCATCTGTCTCAACAACCAGACCAAATTCGATCTATTTTTGTTGTTTCCTCTTCTTTCAATGCGCCGAATCAAGGAATCATGCAGTAAAGAAGGATTTGGGGGTAGATTTTATCAGAAGCATTAACAATAGTGGTTGAGCTTCAACCCACTTTTCCCTCTTCCCTCTCTCTTTCTTCTCTCCAATCAAATCTATATATACAGGGGCAGGATTCATTATAAAGGGTTGTTGTTCATTCTTCTTCCCTGTCCCCTCTCTCTTTTCTTCCCCAGGGTTGAAAATGGAGTTTAAACCTCCTTTCATGGCTCTGTAATGGCATTCTCTTGCCTCTTGCCCACTAACAATGTACTGTGTGAAATTTTGGAGCAATAAATTCTATTATGTGATGCATCTGTCCATCCTTTGCTTATTTTATTGTCTCTCCTCACCTATTGTTATGTTGTGATATCACCTCATTGGACCATCTCTTTATGTTGTGAGATCTTACTTTCTTCAGAGGGCCATCTCAAGTCCGTAAGTCCACAAACTTGAGAGATGGTCCAATGTTATGTAAATCACACCAAATGAGTCTACCTTAGAAAAATAGTTTTTAGAGCTCATTTGGGGGTGATGTGATTTCGTGTTAATGTGTCTTTCAAAGGTTTGAAGGCACAACATTGCAAGTCATTGGTCTATTTTTGTGAATTGTGAATTTGATTGTACTTACGATTTTGGAAAAATTTAATAGATCGGTTCATATGAACCTAGAGACGTAAGTAGTTTCCGAACTCCATAAAAAAATATTTTATCATCTCTCTAATTTGGTATATCTGTATTTTGATTTCTAATTTTATTTCTACATTAAATCAATATAATTAAAATCGTATAAGCATTTTTATGAGTTTACGACACTTTTGGATGAATCGATAAAATAGTAATCTGAATGGTTTGATAGAACAATTTGATTTTGTGAATTTTGAAATCAGTTCTAGTTCAATTAAAGTTCATATTTATACCAGATTCTAATCAGATTGATTAATTAAATTCCTAAAAGTTGATAAAAATTTTAAGGTCCTGGTAAACAGTTAACTAGTAGTGATTTTTTACTGGTGTTTATGGATCAATTGTCCACTCTACTTCTTGAGATCCCAAGGCTATTAAGTTACCATTTATCTCATTTTTAGTCACACAAACCCTTACTAGGTCCATAGGATAAACCCTCCAAGTCTTCTCTATCTTGCACCTCAAATGTCTTACACTGTTAAAGTGGCCCTCAAATCCTTATGTGGCATCAATGGACTTAACTATTTTTCAAATTGTTTTACAAAATAATGGCGATTTCACTTATGTGTCTATTCTTCAAAGTTATCCCCATGTAATGGGAACAAGGAACTCTCTAAATCCTCCTCATCACCTCGAGGAAAGTGATTTTGCACATATAACTAGACAAAAAGCATTTACTATTTTTTTTCTTTTTAACCATCAATGGTTTTTACATAATAGTTATGAAGCCCTTTTGGTCCTAAATTTGAAGGATATATATCTTGATATTATTTATCAATGAATTGCTTCTTATGGAATGTTAGGGGCCTAATAGACTCCACTAAATAATACACGAGAATGAGAATTTCTTAAGCTATTTCTAAAAATGGACATTCTTTTTCGCAACAAGTTAATGTAGCAAGCTTTCTACCATTTGTGATCACTAAAGTTATTTGGCCAGATAGTTTAGCTCTAACTAGTAATCATGATCTTGGTCATGGAGAAATTACAACTTTTATCACCCCTAAATGATAGCATCATTATGCTATTCATAGATGTGACATGACAAATCATATTTTTGGGTGTTATTTAACATTGCTAATTGCTCTTTTAAAATAATTAATGTTCATGCATCTAATGACACAAAGTGGAAGGAATAGTGCTATATAAAAGAGATTGTAAATGAGATCCCTAAATCCCATTGAGTTTTGTGTGGTGACCTCAATATGGTTGAGCTATAAATCAACAAGATTGGCCATCAACCCATGCTTTGGATTCTTTGACAAAAAGGGTAGCCTAGATGTACATGTATAATAAATTTAGGTTTTATGACCCTAATGTTTCCCATCATTCGAGCTGGTCATTTGGAGCAATTCTTATAACTTTCACAAAGGATCTAATAGTCTTCCATCACCTAATTTATGTCATGCTTTTAGCACAACCTTTTTTTTCATTTGCAAGTGGTTTTGAATTTTTAGTAGAAGTTATGTCGGATATGGTCCTTTCCGACCATTTCCCTATCGATTTCAAATTGAATGGATTTTCCGAAGACCAACACTCCAAAACACATATTTTTATCTCAATACCAACCTTTTACATCATGTTCCCACCCTTCAATGCAAAGTAGGTGGGTCTCGGGGATTAGTAGAACAACCGATCGATATTACAAGATGGATTTTCATGGAGGAAATATGCCATCATACAACTAACATGTTTTTACACACCTTCGGGTGACATCTAGCCCAATTTCAAAGTGCAAAATATAGTCCACCACAACTCTAAGTTAAGTTGCTTTAGAACATTCTCATTTTCATGAACCTTGTAGATACAAGTGGTAAAGTTTAGGAAACACATTCAAATTATTGATGTTTACAATTTTAGAGTTTCTCATATCAAAATTGGATTACATTGGCTCAAGGTGCAAGATCAGGTTTCCAAGGAACTATTTCACTTTCTCAATTCCAAACATTCACACCATCAAATCAAATCCATTGGGGATGGCTCACAATGTCTTTCTAAAGTGTCAAGGATGGTGCAGGATTTTTCCGTCATTATCAACAAGTTTTCAAATCTCAAGAGAATTCTCTTGAACGATAAGTGACACTTGAGAAATTCATTATTGTTGTCCCTCATAAACTTTCTCAAGCTCAAAATATTTCTTGTGATAGAACACTATCTCCTACAAATTGTTTTGAGGTATTTTCTCATATGGCTAATGTCAAATCCCCAAGGCATGACGGGATGTCATATGAATTTTACAAATCCCTTTGGGATATTGTTGGTAATGACCTCTCCCATGTATATTTGGAATCCTTTCATTCCAATTCAATTTTCCATTTCATTAACTAAGACCACATCAAATTCATTCCTAAGATGGATCTAGAGCTTATTTGTAATTGGTAGTCGATTACTTTTCTCAACATTTCATACAAAATCATTGTCAAATCCTTGGATTTGTGAATCCACCACATGTTACCTAAAACTATTAGTCCATATAAACCATAGTTTATTTGAAGTAGATAAATTTTGGGAAATATTATTGCAGTTTAGGAAGGTATGGAATGGGATTGACGGTCTTAGAAAAATTCTTTTTGTGAAAATTGATTTTGAGAAATCATATTATATGATTGAATAGAAATTCATTTTGGCCATGCTCAGAGCACTTGGCTTTAGATATACGCTTATCGAATGCGTCCAATATTTTTGTTAATGCATCTTCATATCTTTGGTCATTTACATTCACTCTAAACCATTTGGGATTAAGTACTCTATTCACCAAGGTTTCCCTCTAGCTCCTACTCTATATGAGTTAGTGTCCAAAGGATTTTCTTATCTTATTTCTAATGCTACTCGGCATGGATTGGTGAAAGGAATATCACTTTTGGGGCTTCCCCCACTCTTTTGTTCAATGGCCACTTTTTGGATGAATATTTTCTCACCTTAATTGAAGATGAGTATAATGTTCAATAGGCCCTACATTACCTTGATTTTTATTTCTTTACCTCAGGCTCAAGAATACAATGGTGAATTGTGTAGTGATACAAACAATCCATTCTAGCTCCGCCTCCATGGTTAGCTATGTTCCAACATAAGTAGATTCAACATGGAGAATTTTTCTGATTTATGGGAATCCCTTTTTCATTTCAAGAAACCCCCTCCTAGCTTTAGAAGTATATGGTGGATAGAGTAGAGAAAATTTATCATATTGGATCACAAATCCTCTCTCATTATTAGGTAAATTTTAGATTTTTTCTGAATTACTTATGGCCCCTTCTCAAGGTTCTTACAAAATACTTGGCAAATTTCTCGAGATATTTTTATGGGCTAGCTCGAAGCTCAAAAGGATTTTCATAAGGTTGTTTGAGAAATATGTTTCATGTCCAAGAAATTTGGGAGTATTGGATTGTTATATGTTGGCTACTAGGGAACTTACCTCTATGCCAAATGTATTTTTGTACCATTAAAGGTTAGGAAAAGGAAAAATTTATTGTTGAACTACATTTTAGAGAGTTCCCAACAAGGTCATGTGACTTGGAAGGGTTTATATTTTTTTAACTTTATCTTCATTAAAGCTCTAGAGAAAGTGGTGGGATATTTGGTTATTAAAATTATTTGGAAATATTGGGATTAAATCAAGCCCTATATGATATTGAATTGAGATGAATTCACAAATGGGATATCTACTAATACTTATTAACTATAGAGGTCATTGGTCATTTCCTTCCATAATGTGCCTCATGCAGAGGTTCCATGGGTGCACACCCTCAAAAATTTTGGACAAGGGATTTGCACGATACAAGACATAGTTAACCAACGACTAAGATGGATTCTATTTTTTCCATAAGCTAATTTTTTATTCTTATTAGTCAATGGTGGTCGAGAATCCTATCAAGCCATTCTTGAATTTATTTTAGATGTCAAGTCACAAAAATTAGGTTTATCTCTTCTTAGCATTTGTGATGGAAGGATTATAAATGGTTTCTAGATTTTCCTTTTCATAATTATTGTTATCCAAATAACTCTCCCAATTATTTGGGTAACTTGTATACACTTTATGGCTCTGAGCTCTTCATTGCAAGGTTGTGCATACTCAAGTTCACTTGGCACATTCCCTTAGTTTCATTTCCTAGTGCGCCCCCTTCTTTCCTCACGTGCCCTCGTGCACTTCCCCTTCTTCCTTTCCATTCTCCTTTTCCTCTTTGTTCTACTCTTGTCTTGTGGCATCTGTCTTCCTCCTAACAGTTATTTATCTTGCACACATGCCTTGCTTCTACCCTCGTACCACACCTCATTCTTCCGCACACATTATCTTTGCACCCTCCTTTGACCCTTATGTGTAACATCATTCTCTAAAACACTTGAGTGTGCCACATGCAACCAATCAAATCACACCAACACGGTGCTAAATCTGACAACCAACCAATGAATGACACATGGCAGAAACAACAAGAAAATTTACATAGTTGGTCATCCTTTCAACCAATCTATGTGCGCCATGTCTCTTACATGCACAAATGAATTTGAGAAATTTTTGACAGTCGTATCTCTTGCTACAAAGCTCTGATCGACATATACCTAGTATTAATCAATAACTATTGACATGGGCTATAGTGATAAACATTCAAATTCAAGTTCTTGGTGGAACTGGTACGTGAGAAATGGGAAAACATATTTCTGGGAATTAATGAGCAGGTATGATTTATGTAACCACCCAATTTGATATAATCCACCCTCCTTCCTTCTCCAACACGCCAAATAGACTTGGGGAAATGTATTTAATAGATTTCAGTAGATTTACAAGAATTGAATGCTTCTTGTTGGTAGTTGTATTTCAAATTTGGCTTTTCCCTCCTCTTCTTCTTCCATGGATTCATCTATAAATGTAAGAGTTCGGCTAATTATTAACGTTGGAAACTTTGGATCCTTACACAATTTGCTAAGGACTTCATATTTTATGTATTTGAGTTGCCTACCTCTAGATCTAGCTCCCGTATGTGGATATTGGCATTTTTCACCATTCAAATTTCTGTGCATTTTGGAAGTAATAGAAGCATCGTTTTGTGACTATTCTCTTTCCTAACGTGTTTGCATTCCTTCTTCTTTCCTTTTCTTTTGCATTGTGTGCTTGTTGTTCCATTTTATGTCCCTTGCAACTCCTTATTTAGTTGTGTTCCATGAAACTGATCTAGTAAATATGTTTTAAGTTGTGTTACACGTGCCTAGCCTTCTTTCACGTATTTCCCTTCATTTTCACTCAGAACAGATAGTGTTCATCCCTCTTTTCTAGTGTTATCACCTTTTAGTGTAGGTTTCCTTTCATGTTATCCTTCTATCCCTAGTCCCTTGGCATTGTTAGCTTAGCTTTCCCTTTCAACACTAGGAGTAGTAGTAGCAGTAGAATTAGATAGAGGAACCGGCCTTTTTGGAGATCTGTCCCAAGCGTGCAAGGTCCCACAACTTGGGGACATTTCCATTATTGTCACAAACAAATCAGTTCTTCCAGATCTGAGACACAGGTCCAAGTTTGATGACCAATAATTACTTTCCTAGAAAATGTTGTGAATTGCTATTTCCTAAGCTTCCCATGATAGATAATGTAGACACCAAATTTGGGTCACACCCCCTTCTCCCCACATGTATATTAATTTAATTACCTACAATTAAATTAATTCCCATTCTCACAATATTCATTATTTAATTACCTTAATTAAACTAATTTCCACCTCACCTAGACACCTCACCCCACCACATCACCTAGACACCTCATCATAAACCTATTCTTAACATGTTTCCTTTTACTAGGACTCAATATCCACTTACCATAGCTAACTAAGACTTAGTTCAACCCTAAAATCACATGCCTATTCTTCCTCTAACCACATTCCCACTTATCTAAGTGCAACATTCCATTTTGATCCATGTAACAATGGACAGAGCTAGCCAAAAATAGCCAAGATCTATCATTTTAGAAAACCTAGGATTTACCACCTTAACCAACGCCGATCAACCCAAAACCAACTCTGGTCACCCTAAACCATCATCGGTTACCATATATTCACTTTGGTAACCTTGTTTGAGAGGTTGGAAGAATTATTCGAGTTTTGGAGAAGAGATATTTACATGCAAGCACGCACCAAAGAACTCCTACACATCTAGACATCTTGAACCAACATCAAGCACTGATCTAAAGGGAAAGCATTCACGGTAACATTCCAGGAAGCACGGTTGTAGCAGCATTGACCATCAATTCCATGGATCAACCATCACCTCCATCCAACCACCAGGTCTCATTCAAGTACAAGTAAGTACATTTGGATCTGCACCTTCCCATATTTATTTAGATTAGTTTCTCCATCTCTGTTTGGGAGTTCTAGTTTCCCTTGCATCCCATTATCTCTCACCCTCCTACCAATCCCTCCACCTAATCACCTATAACTTTCAACCCTCCATACCCACCTCCAGACATCTCTGAGTATTCCCAGCACTTTCATGAACCTCACCATTATCTGTCCCTTCTCTGTGAAATCATAGAAAATCACCCAAACCAAACTTCATTAAGTTTATATCAGCCCAACCCTACCGACACCGATTAACCTAAACCGTCTTCAATCTATCATCAATTTTCGACATCAATCATTTGATCGACATCAATCTTTATGTCTAGTAAATCTACCTATAACAGCAACCTCATACCTTTTATCCAAAATAACCCAAATCACCTAAAGCTTGACCCTGACCTGTCCCAACCACCTTATCTACCTATCTGACTTCTAGATATGATCATAACCTAGCCTGTTAGATTATATTTTCTTATTGTACTTGAATGAGACACCTAAATCATATCAACTATAGTAGGATATTATTGGTTTGCATTATTTCTTGCATTAAGTTGTTTTAAACAGTGGATTGACAACCATTTAGGAAGTATCACACTTCGGATCTAGCATACGCTAGGTAGTCCACTAACATATATTGTTTAATACTCCTCTTGTGGTCTTGTTTATATTTGCAGGTAGTTCCTCCTAGCAAAAAGGAAGTTCTCACAATCAGCATTGGATTGGGAAATCAGACGCGCGCACTCTACCTTCCACCTTCATTCATAGGTATTCCTCCTCACCCTTACCTATATGTTTTGCTCTTACGTACGCATCACTATAAAGAAAACGAAAAATTTTTTAGCACGCTGGTGGGACCCTCTCTTGGGTTCATTGCATTTTCTTCATATAGGGAAACTTTTTGTGTGTTTCTTTCCATTTTAAAAATACACATTTAATCTTATCCCTAGTAATATTCTTTTCTTCTAATTTTATAAAATGACATTTGTCATTTGGTGCTTAAAACAAACCAATTCTTCCTTCTTGCATTTACATAGTAGTGAAAGAGCACGTTCTTGACCTATTCATCATTTGCTTCATCGAATATAATTGTTGATTTGGGTTATAAAATTTGTTGCATTTCATCCTTGTATGTTGCATTATTAGCTCACATTTAAAAATGAGGGCAACCTATATGTTGGAAGTCATGCCCAACTGATGGTTGACACAATTGAACCGTAGAAAGCACATTTCTCTCTCTCTCTCTTTTCCAAACTACACAAATTTGAATTTACACATCTTCTTAAACAACATCCCACGGAAGAAGTCAATGATCACATGATCAGAGGATTGACATTGGGCGCTCAGTTGGTTATCTCTGTCCATTCATCACCTCAGAGAAAGGACCGCCCCGCCATAACATAACCTAAAACCTCACCTTTAGATTTCCTTTTGTAGGACGCCATCAACCAAAAATCCATTCTAAATTCACAAGTCAAACTTAATAACATAAGCTAAAACAAACATAAATTCACTTTTAGGATTATGTGTTTTTCTTAGCTTTTTTCTTGACTTGTGTTTTGAGTGTGAGTTATGATTCTTCATTTCTTCTTTTTTCCTTTCGCACCCCATAATAGTTGGAGTATTTTCATTGTTTTTGGGTGTGTGGGACCTCATCTTATCCTTCTCATATTTTTGGGTTGGTCCTTCAACTAGTTTAATTCACCAAAATCCATTTTTTCTTCATTTCTTCTAATTTCACAAGAATCGACGTTGGTTCAATGAATGTCATCAATTTACATCTAACCTTCATCGATTTACCTAACCGGTGTTGAATTCTAGCTATTTTGGTTATTTTACCTAAAACAACTTTCATCACCTATTCTTTTTTGTTTTTGGCCCTCAGGACACCATCATATCCCCAAATTTCTGATATCTCTGTCAAGTATAGTTTCCCATTTCATAATCATCAATTCTATTTCATTTGTTGAAACTAGTATTTCCCACAGTAATGGACCGATATCATTTATTTTAACCTTAACCATCATTGGTTAGAACCAACATCATCAAATCGGTCCATCATCTATTTTTGTGTTTGATTTTTAATCAAAACACTAACCAAATTTACCCCAGAATTTATCCTTCTCTATTTCTATTGTTTTTTGTGTCATTTACATAATACAATCTTACCAAGTCAACACTAATTCACATGGTGTTGACTCGTAGCCAAACTAATACCCTTGTATTTCACCATTCATCAACCACTCCCACCTAGTCCATCGCCACCATCCATCCTGTCACCTATGGATCCAACTCATCTTATCCCCATTACTACGAGACGAGGAGTTTGCAAGACTCCTTGATCAGAATCCTATGGCCCTACAATACTATCTCACCCACTCATCTACCTGGGACTCCTCAGGATAGTTAATATATGACATGCCCATATCTATCCCTCCTGCCTTCACACCCACCTCCGCATCAGCTACCACTAGCTCACCAACACTTCCCTCATTAGTTTACCCCTTGTGGTCTCTCAGTTAGGTTCCACCTCTGCCATAACCATTGCCCCAATGATATCTATTACACCCATCATGTCAACTGTTCCTTCCTTGAACAACTTATGAGCATAGCCCCATCTGCCCCTTTTCCTCATATATACTAGTTACATCACAACCACCTCCAGTGTCGATAACCCACACCCCTTTCCAAAATCTAGTTCTTTCTATCCCTCAATCTCTACCACCCATTACCACGAGATTCATTGTGACCACCCCACCTATTTACATGCATCACCAACAACCCCAATTTCATCTATGTCACTTATTCTGTGGTACATTCCATATGTATCTATCCCCCCTTTTTAGTTTTCATACTTAAAGCACCCCCATGTACTGGGATGTCATCCACATCATACACACATCATCAAACCTCCCTTTTATAAGAGGCACCCATTCCTCACAACCACCAATTACCTCATTAGGATGATGATGGAAAAGATGCGGACATTAGAAGCATTGGTTTCAGGATCTCATAATTCCCTAACCTATGAATAAATATGTAATGAGCATATTCATCCATCCATTCATATTCACATGTATCTCATGCATTGGGAAATGGCTAAGTTCAACCATTTCAACAATAAAGAGGACCCACAACAAGTACTTGCACTCATTCAAGCATGGGTGTTACCTAATTTCCCATGATTGATACTTCACTCTCTTCGAAATTTACCATGTCCCTGATGGGGACCCGCCTTAGATTGGTATAGAATTTTACCTAGACATTCCATCTAATCCTTCAACCAAGTGGCTCAGGCATTTCTAGACTCACTTCTCAATCAATGTAGTCAAAAAAGTCACCATGACTGACCTATATTTGACACAACAATATGATGACAAATCTATCTATCAGATTTCATTAATCCGTTGGTGAAATTTTATCAACCAATTAACATTCTAGTTACCTCAAGTTGAAGTTATAGAGTTGTTCAATAGAGCTTGTGCTAGACACATCTCACCAAAACTACAAGTATAAACCTTCCATACCTTTGACAAAGCATTCACCATGGCACAAAAGCTAGAAATTCGTGCCATTGAAGAAAATAAAATCCAATTACGAAACAAGAACGCCCCATTCAAATCAAATGATTCTTCTTCATCTTCAAAACCCCAAAATAATTATTCAAAATCCAAAGGATCTACCAACATGATAGTTCTCAAAGCTGGTCCATCTCATCCCTCTAATCAAGCCAAACCTTCCTCCAATCTTTCTCCCCGTTCGAACCTTTCAACTCAGGCAGTAGGAATAATGAAAGTACACTTCAATTAGAGAGCCCTATTCTTCATCTTGGAAAGCTTCTTAATGTTGGATCCATTACGATTCCCCCATAAAACCTCTACTATGGTTTCAATCCTACTCACCCTATTCCGCATGGTATAAGGAACATGACTATTATAATTATCATCGCGTCAAGCCAAAATGACGGTAATTGCATAACCTTTAAGAATATTGTCCAGAGATGATAGATAATGGAGATATCACCATCGGGACAACTTGAACCTCACCATTCTCAATAAATGTGAGAATAAGCTCACCGTAAGTTTTTGGGCCTTATTTGACATGATAGTATGAAGACAAATCTATTACAGATTTGCCGTTGCTTGTTGGTGGAGTCTTATTAATGATTAACATTCAAGTTACCTCAAAGATGAACTTATTGAGTTGTTCACTAGAGTTTATGGTGGCATACATCTCACCAACTCTTT
Source organism: Taxus wallichiana var. yunnanensis (assembly GCA_018340775.1). Classification (NCBI taxonomy): domain Eukaryota; kingdom Viridiplantae; phylum Streptophyta; class Pinopsida; order Cupressales; family Taxaceae; genus Taxus; species Taxus wallichiana. The sequence continues at coordinate 560,803,214 of CM031242.1, read as the reverse complement.
AGGTGCAAACCTTCGATGGCTTGAAGTGTTCACCATGATTCACGAAAGCTAGAAATTTGTGCCCAAAAAAGAAAATCCAATTGCGAAAAAATGCCCTTCAAACCAAACGATCAAAATAATTATTCAAAAACTAAAGGATCTTCCAATGTGGTAGTTCTCAAAGTGGGTTCATCCCATCCTTCTAATCAAGCCCAACCTTCTTCCAATCTTTCCCTTTATGCCTAGGCCTTTATTCCTGGTGGGAGCAACGGAAGTACACTTCAATTGAAGAGCCTATTCTTTAGTCTTGGAAAAGCTTCTAAAACTAGAGCCATTACACTTCCTCCCATTAAAGCTCATACTAGATTCGATCCCGCTTGTTCTATGCCTGCATGGTATAAGGATCACGACTATTGTAATTTACTATCATCGCATCAAAGGCCATAGTGAAAGAAATACATCACTTTTAAGAACATTGTTCAAGATATGATAGATAATGGAGACCTCTTCATGGAAAACCTAAACACGCTAGGAAATCAAAATTTGCACATATTTAAAAACTCGTTTCCCTAGCCATAAACCCCATGTTCTAATCAAAATAGTGAGCATTCATTCAACGAATGATAGTACAATGTCCATGAAGTCCACGTGATTTTTGATACCATAACCAATCATTCCTCAAATTCCACCTATTTCATCCATTGATGAAATTATGGCACGAGCTCCTCTACCCACATAGGAGCATACCTCTTCTACTCCTTCACCCACAGAGGAGTCCCCTCATCTCCCCTCGCTCTCCTGACGAAGGAACCCACACTTTCTACCAATGCCATTTCACTCACTTTATAACCTACCGACAAATCACAACACTATTAATTCTCCCATCCATATGAGAATCATCATCGCCTTCTCCTCCACCAAGGGAGAAGTCTACCTCACCCCACATACCATCTCTCTTACCCATGGGATATTCTTCAAGACATACCACTACCTATTGGGGGAAATTCTCCCTCAACATCCCAGGACCCCATTGATATGATCTCGGCTCTTTTACCCATAGAGTCCAAGGCTAGCCAATTCTCTGTCTCACAGACCTATTTTATAGGGATTGCCACCAAACCAACTCCATTTTATCCTTTAGTAGTCCCATTTTCATGGTTGGCCAATCACTTGGATTACATTGATAATTCCATGCTCTAGGATGTCTTCAGCTCCCCTTTTTGACTCAAATGAAAATGTTACCTAAGGATACTTCCATGATCTACCCAAAGGTATTTCCAACAACTAGATCATGACCATTCCTATCAAAATGGATTCTTCTTCATCATCTCTACCTACATCCAAACCTTTACCCATGACTAAAACCATTCCAAAACCTAAAAACCTACCCACACCTATATCTTTTCCTATATCTAGGCCCATCACTACCTTAGGTGTCATGTCGACATCAAGCCTTACTCACCCACCTATCAAATTAGACTTAACCACATCTTCCCAAACCCGCACCAACATTATTCCTCCACCTAAAAGCAAGACCTAACCTTCTAGGATGCATACACCTGTCTCTCCTACCAAACATTTGTCACCTTCACCCCTTTCATCCATCCTAGGGCAGCCCCATCCATCAACCCTTGACCAAATATTATCCTACCCAAGGCAAGTCAAAAGCAAATCAACCTATTGTTGCATCACAATCTTTTGTTACACCTAATTTACCCACACAACAAACACCCTCACCCTCACCTGTGCACTTCTTACCACCTATACCTCCACCAGTTACTATAACCCCAACTTTTCTTATACAACTTCAACCTATGCCATCCACCCAACCTCTATGAACCACTTCAACACAACTTCATTGTCCCCATGGATAACCCGTCCTCTTTCACCATTTGTTTTTCCGTTTGCATCCCATACTCCTATGTCACCTTTACCCAAAAAAGGTTCAACCCAAAGATAAGAACCCACTACCCGCCAATAAGGTAGTTAAACCAACAAAACCTTCCATCGCTATCTCTTCTACCACACCTTTACCCAAGTAAATGCCATCAAAAACTAAGATAGTATCACTGGTTACCAAACCACATGGGCCAACACATTCCCCCTCCTATAAAGTCTCTTCCCTCACAATCATTCACACCTTTACCCAAACCCAAACTCACTTCCCATTGTGATCTATTAGCATGATCCTAAGCCAACATTTTAACCAATCTCTTAGAGACTTCTATCATCACATTACCGCCACTTCGACCTTACGACCCCCTCAAACCCAAACCAAAAGGGTTTGATGAAACTAAAATTTGTGCTCACCATCATGTGCAAGGACATGATGTATAAAATTGTAAGGCTCTAAAAATTTCTTCTCCAACTTTGTCCTCCTGAACAAAATTTTCAATGATGATGACCTTTTTAATGAGGACCATGTCCCACCTTCACCTATCACCACACATCATCATCCCTTTCTTCTTCAATGACCCGCATCTCCACCCCCACAACCCTTTTTTCCACCTCCAAAATTCAAGATCAACATGGTCCGTATCAAAGAGTTGGCCAAATCACCACCCAAATGTCGATGCCAACTCACTTCACAAGGATTTTCCCCATTGGGTTTTTTCCCATCATGTCATTACACTACTCATCCTACACCTTCTCCATTTACCACCTCCCCTTAGATTAACATGGTTCAAGTTGTCACCCGTGCCCAAAAAGACAAAGGAAAAGAAAAAAATCAACTAGCCCATCAACCAACCCCGTGCCCAATATACCATCTACACCCACACCCAAAATCACCATTCGAGGACCCACATACCCTATCTCTGATGGGGTCACCCATCACACAATGATAAAACAATTACATCAATCCCCTCTAAAGATTTCTTTGTACAATCTTGTCCAAACTTTTGAATCTCATAGACAAGCCCTTATGGAGGTTTTGCAATCCATTGAATTTTTACCCAATGACCCCACACTAGTGGCCTCATTATCACCCCTCACCACGTTGGCCTCGCTTACCAAATCATCTCCTTCTTCTACCCCCATGCCTACTAATTAAGTCACCACCCTCAATTTCTCTGATGAGGAGATTGTACCTCTCCGCTAGATGATCCCGATACCTCCCTATTCATTTTATGTCTATATCGATAACATATGTGTATGAAGCATCATGATTGATGGTGGTGCTAGCATTAACATTATCTCCTCCCATGTGTATAATCAAATATGCATCCCTTCCAATTGTATGCATAATAACCCAATTATGTTGCGCTCCTTCAATGATGCCATCACCTCCACCTTGGCACCATTATTCTCCATGTTTGGGTGGGTCCGCGCTTATTGTCCTAGAATTATTCTACATCTTAGAGGGAGAGTTCCAATATAACCTATTGCTCAGTAGACCTTGGATTCACATCATGGGTTGTGTCCCTTCAACTTTACACCGTTGTGTAAAATTTGAACATGAAGGGCATAACTATACCATCCCCATTGCCAACCCGTCACCATTCAAAACTTGTAACATATTATACTAACCTAATGATGTACTTGTACTAGTCAAGGAATCTACCACTACCCCCACTTCTTCTTCACCCATAATCCCATCCACCAATGTTGCCGCCACCTCTCCCACACCTAAATCTTCTTTTCCTACTACTGCAGCATAGCCTTTGCAGCCTAACTCATCTACTTCCCAACCAACCGATACCCCTCCTACCCAATTTTCTAGTGATTCATCTATCCCCACTACCTGTATATCTACTACTAATCCCTTAGAAGTTGGTTTTAATGCCTCACTGGGGAGTATCACCTCTACAATATTAACACATTCCTCACTCCGCAAGAGTATGGAAACCTACGCTAGCACCCTCGTTATGACTATCGCATAGGAGAGGTTTTCCTTATGGTCCTCCCCACCTTCGCACCAACCTAACATATGGGGGACTTGATACTACCACCTATTCACCCAAACCTCCATCCCAAACATGACCCTTTTCATCTAACCTCCAATCTCTTACTAACCACCGCTTTGCCCACACTTTCCTTCACCATTGCGCATGGAAAGGATTTGGTTTCGGTTTTTATGAACAAGGCCACCATACTCGTCATTTCATGTACCACCCATAAACACAATGATCATAGTGGCATTGGCTTTTCTACACCACCTTCCAAGAAGGCCCACATGACCTCATTGAGGAAGAAAACCTTCTCCACCCCATTCACCAATGTCACCACCTTCACCCATGGAGTCCATAGATCCTAAAATCCATTCCTCCTATAAAAAAAATCGTAAACATAATTTCCCTAGGACCTATGACTTATTAGTGTGATGGCGAGGCTCCCTCTTCTCTTCCTTTCCTATATCCTGACATGATCGATGATGACAATACCCATTTTATTAACATCGTTTAATGTCAAGACAATGAGTCTATACTCACCTACCTTGGTGTGGAATATTCTTATATTCACCGGTTGTTACCTTCTAAGATGCAAACCATGTTGAATGAATCAACTATTGAAATCAACATTAACACTCAGATGACCACACATTCTAAAGATAGGCCAATCTTTAGATATTGCTAAACAAGAAGCTTTTACTTCTTTCCTCCGGGACCATAGCAATGCTTTTGTTTGGTCCTATGTTGATATGCCCTAGTATTGACCCAAACATTGTGGTCCACAATATCGTAACCATTCTTGATGCCAAACCCATAAAACAAAAGCTGCGGAAAATGTATCCTCGCATTGCTCTTCTGGTCAAAGAAGAACTCCAACGCCTTCTCTCAGTTTACTTAATCCTACCCATTGACTATCCCTAGTGGATTTCTAATATCGTTCCTATCACAAAAGCAATAGGGGACTCGACGAATTTGCGCAGATTTTCATGACCTCAACTTAGCTTACCCCAAAGATGAATTTCCTCTATGAGGCATTGACCAACTAGTTGATCCCACTACCGGACATGAGATGTTATCACTCATGGACGGTTTCTGGGTTATAATCAAATATTACTCACCGTAAGATCAACACAAATCTTCCTTCATCACTCCTTGGGAACCTTCTACCATCGAGTCATGCCTTTTGGCCTTAAAAACGCTTGTACTACATATCAACGATCCATGACTTATATCTTCCATGACATCACGCATCACACATTAGAATATTGCGTGGATGACCTTCTTTGCCAAATCTAAACATCAGTCCCACACACGATAGTCCTTAAGGTCATTTTGATCGCCTCATCAAGTATTGTGTTCATCTTCAACCTAAGAAGTGTGTCTTCGCAGTACTTTCATGCAAACTCCTTGGTTTCATCATTTATTTGTGTGGCATAGAAGTCGATCCTACTAAAGTAAAGGTTATTCTTGAAATTCCTCTACCTACTAATCTTTGTTAACTTCAAATTTTGCAAGGTAAGTTGCAATCTATCCGTCGGTGTATTTCACAACTTTCCGACCGCTACTAACCATTTCATCATTTCCTAAAAAAGAATGTCTCATTCAAATGGGATGATGAATGCCACAAAGCCTTTGACACCTTAAAACAATACCTTCTTCAACCATCGGTGCTCATTCCCCTAAATATGACCAACCCTTTTACCTATGCATTTCTTCTACTGATCATTCCTTAGGTGCCATGCTCACTCATCACGATAAGTAGCATAGGGAGAAAGTAATTTATTACATAAGTCGTACCCTTTTGGAATATGAAACTAGGTACACCCATGCTGAAAAACTTTTCTTAGCCTTAGTTTTTGTCACCACTAAACTTCGTCATTACCTACTCAACCACAAAACTTTTTCATCACTAACACTGATCCCCTACATTACATGTACGCCAAACCCTACCAACATCAACGTTAGCACATTGGCTCATTCTTCTTGTAGACCTTGACCTCGAATTCATCCACCAAAATTCTGTCAAAGGCCAAACCATCGCTGACCAACTAGCAGATGCACCTCTTTCTAGGGATTAACCCTCTAACTTTGATTTCCCAGACAAATCCATTGCTACCCTCTCTTTGGACGATACCACTTACTAGATGACCTTATTCTTCGATGGTTCAAAATGTCGGCATGGAGGTGGTGTAGGTGTTATCCTCATGAATCGTGATGGTGAACCTATTCCTTTATCTTTCAAACTAGATTTTGATTGCACTAACAACATCACCAAATATGATGCACTCATATTAGGCCTTTAAACCGCCATCTCCCTAGATGTTAAATCAATTAATATATTTTGTGATTCGCAACTGGTTGTAAACCAATTCAATGGTATATACTAGTGTCATAACGAAATAATGAAAAGGTACAAATGTCAAGTCGACATACTTTTGACTACCTTTGACCATTATGAACTTCAAACCACCCCACGTTCTACTAATAAATTCACGAGATACCATGGCATGCATGGCTTCTCAAATACCCGCACTCGCCCGACTCCAAAATATTTGTCACATATAAAGTTTGCACTCACCCTCTTATTTATCTCATGAGGTAAACTCTCTTCGGATAAGTTACACCTAACCCACGTGACCTTTGGTATAAGCAGTTTGCAAACTACCTTTCCTTTTCCATTCTACCACCCAATCTCACTCGTAATGGACAACGGACATTTCTTAAAAGTGTATCTCGTTGTGTCATCATGGGTGGTCTTCTTTATAAATGTGGCTTTGATAGTATTCTCTTATGATACCTTACAAGTTTTGAAATTCCTTACCCAATCAAGGAAGTTCACGACAGAAATTGTGGAGGCCACTTTAGTGGCTTAGTTTTCACTAAACTCATTCTTCACCTAGGCTATTATTGGCCAACCCTAAACCATGATTGTTGTGACTATGTCAAACGTTGTGTGAAATGCCAAAACATGCTAATCTTCATCACATACCTAGTCATGCCTTATAGGTCACATGAGACCTTTAGCCTTTCTCTCAATGGGGTTTGGATCTTGTCAAAGAGATCAATCCTCATTCTTCACAACACCATCAATGGATTATAACCACTATTGAATATTACACTAAATGGGTAGAAGCCATTCCCCTCATTTCTACAAAATCTAAGAAAATATGTGAATTCATCAACCATCACATCATTTGTCACTTTGGTGTTCTCACTACCTCATCACTGATAATGGAAAGCAATTCAAAAATAAAACCCTACAAAAAAATTTGCGAGGCTTTTGGCATTTAACTCAGTTTATTGTCACCTTATTACCCACAAACAAATGGCCAAGAATAATCAACCAATAAAACCTTGAACAAAATTCTTATGAAAGTAGTTGACGATACTAGGAAGGATTGGCATACGCACATTCCTTTCACCTTGTGGGATTATCGCACTAGTATTCACACTTCAATTGCTGCCACACATTTCTCTCTAGTCTATAGTACCAAGGTTTTCTTACCTCTCAAATTCTAGATTCTATCAATCTGCATCTCACTCCAAGACATGCTCAACAATGATGACTTTCGTCCGGGACCATTTTTTACAACTTGAGTTATTAGATGAACGTCATCTCAATATTCTTGATCATCTCCAAATCTACCAAAATGTATCAAGCATGTGTACAATAAATGTGTCCATGAAAAACCTTCTAGGTCAATGACCTCATCCTAAAGCAAAATCAACATGTAACCAAAGAAGAGAAAAGTAAGCGGGGAAAATTTGCTCCTAATTGGCTTGGACCCTATATCATTACTCATGCCTATGGATCAGGTGCTTATCATTTGTCTTCACTTGAAGGTAAACCTGAACCTAAGCCCCTCAATGCCTTGCATCTTAGACCATTTTATTGTTGAAATCAAGTCCTATATCACCTTCTGTTTATTGACCGCTCATCCCTTGAGCACCGTTCACCTTCCATGTTACCTATTTTTAGGATCAACAACTAAACAAGAATCATGTGGTTACCTATCACCTTTCAAACTTATCTTCAATATGAGTACCACAACTCTACTCATGGCATGATTCTCATGGATACTTTTTATCTTTTTCAAATATGGAATCCCATGGTCATTCATCTCTTTCATAGTTAACCTCTGTGTGTTATGGTTTTGTCTTCTAAACAAGAACCTACTCTTCCTCTATAGTCTTGTCCATGACTTAAACATCCAAAAGTAAAATGGGATTCAACTCCTTGAGTCAAACTTCCAACAATGAGATGACTCCCTCAAAAAGGACATCTCTTCTCTCTATCTCACCACTATAAATAGACTTCTCCCTTGAAGGACAGTTATACAAAGCTATCCATACTGCACATAGTCTATCATAAAAAAAAGGACTATCCTTGCAAAAACCAAAATAAAATATTCAAAAGCTTCTCGCATTGATCACTTCACGAATACCTCAAGGAGATAATATACTCATCCCATATAGACTTCCCACTGCATCAATCATCTATCAAAATGAAGAAAATGATGACTTTTTGTCATGGACTTGCCTATTTTTGATCATGGGTTTCTTGTCAAGTAAACATGTTGTCGTACACTAAATTTACGCTAAACCACCCATTTTCACCTCATTTCCTTTTCACCCTAATTCCCCCTTCCTGCTCAAGGGATTGGCGTAATTGTGAAATTTTGTGATCATGTGACTTTCTTCACCCTTATAATAGTCCATTATGCAATGCCTTTAGGGTCTTACGTTCATAAGCCCATCTTTGGTATGGTGGACTCATTAGGGTTCTTATCAATTAAGTGGCTCTTTTACCACCTCTTACCATTTACCTTCTTCATTACTTATTGATTACCCTATACAAGACCAGACCATTGACACCTACATTTTAAAAGCTTTCCACTATCACCTAAGACTCAACCATGCCTATGACCTAGACTCAACCATGCCTATGACCTAAGACTCAACCATGCCTATGACCTAGACTCAATCATGCCTAAAACCTACCAACCCATTCCTCTAATTCATCATATTCTTCCCTAGATTATGGGAGAACTACATCGTCTTGAGGCCCCTTTTGCCCAGGGGATATGTAGGTAGCACTCCTAGGGCATGGGGCCCTTAGAGGTTAGCTCGGCCACTCTTTACCCTAACTTATTTTCCACCATTTTCCTATTTCATATTTTATCTTAGTTTCCATTTTCTACAACACTTGGAAACTAATACTAACATACATATAAATCATCATTTATTTCCCATGTTACCAATAACTTGGAAATTAAATCAAAATTACAACACAAGTACATCATCCATCCAATACACATCATCAACTATATAAATGGGAAAGTCTGTGTATCAACACATATATACATAGATACAAATAAATACCAGTATCCCAAAAAATCTCATACACCTCACCATCTTCGCACACAAAGCGCAGTATATGATCAAAATCTCAAAACTCTCATGTATAGCACGAAAAGAGATTACGAGAATCGGGTGGAAATGAGGCACCATGAAGTAGTTGCACTCCAATGGAATCGTGAAAGCTCCGGTGATAGCAAGGAAAAATTGATCAAGTAATGGAAGAACTTGCTCAACGAAACAAAGCTTACATAGAGGAAATACAAATGGAGTGTCTTGGCATGCTCATAAATGAATAGAAAAGGGGTACATATAGGGTGCTGAGTAACCCTAGTGCATGACACACATGAAACCCTAAACCTAACCCATGTGAGATGACCCTCCAACATGAGAAGAGGACATATAGGATAACTCACACTAACACCCCCCCTTCATCGAAGCTGGGGTAGTGGCTGTGATGAGTCAGACGGAAGAGAAAGACACTCCTAAACAACTAAGAAAGATGTGCCAATGGGGCCCAGCAACTAAAGGCCTGATAAGGTGCCCATATACAAACACAATATTCCTAGAAGAAGAAGAAGAAAAGAAGGACTAAATAGCCCTAAGAAGATGGGCAGCTATAGAAGACCTCACCCCAAGAAGAGACCGTAAGTGAAGAAACTTCATCTCAGTGAAAGGCTTGGTGAATAAGTCTGTAATCTGATCAGTTGTCTGAATGTACTGAATGTCGATGATACCATCATGAATAAGCTCCCGTATGAAGTGCATATGGATCTCAATGTGCTTCATCCGCTGATGCTGAACTAGATTTCTACAAATAGAGATAGTGCTTGTGTTATCATAGTAGATAATGGTAGGCCGCCGAAAGTGGATGCCAAACTCTGTTAGAATACCCTGTAGCCAAATAGCTTATGTGGCAGTGTTAACTGCTCCTCTATATTCTGCCTCTGTAGATGATATCACAATTGCATTCTAATTCTTGCTAGACCAACTAATAGGACCCGAACCAAGAGAGAAACTGTAGCCAGAAGTATATTTCCGATGATCTAAGTCACTGCCCAATCAGAATCTGCGAATCCAATCAAGTCAAAATCAACTCCTCGATGATAGTGTATGCCATCGCATAAGCGCCACAAACATAATGAAGGATCCATTTAGCTACTTTCCAATGCAGCTCATGTGGCTCCTACATGAATCTGAACACAATCCCAACAGCATATGATAAATCCGGCCGAGTGTGAGTCAAATAGATCAAGCTCCCCACTAACTATCGGTAAAGAGTACCATCAACCAAGGGAGTAGAACAATCTGAAACCAACTTAACCCTGGAAAGAAAAGGAGTAGGAGAAGACTTGCAATCAGACATCTAAAACCAAGCTAGCAAATCAAGAGCATACTTAGGTTGCAAAATCAAGATTCCCGAGTCAAATTGTGAAATCTAGATCCCAAGGAAGTAATGAAGCAGACCTAAGTCAATCATGGAAAACTTGTTGGCTAAGGCGATCTTCACAGAATCAATAATAGAGGAAGAGTTATGCTCTGTGATGAACAAGTCATCAACATATAGAACAAGAATGAGTATGGAATCATCTTGCCGTAGAATATAAACATTTGGATCGAGTGACACCTAGTAAACC